>CM057343.1:422253302-424884055 GCA_030015575.1 Agapanthus africanus
CGTGATGCCTTATAACTTTTGATCCTGGATGAATTATGAGGCCCATAATATATCAAATCGAAGGATTTTTTGAGCCGCTTTCCATACCATCAGAATTTAGCTGTTTCTCATTCAGGGGTTTGTCAAAATACAGCCCTAAAAATACTGGTTCACATTTTCTTAAACGTATCGCTGCCATTTGATACCTCGGCTCTTTTGCGCAGAAATTTTTTGGCGGAAACAAGTCTTTTAGTTGTTTAGGTAGATGCTAGACTATGCACGAGTCATACCTATTTTCAAAACTAACGAATTGTGAGTATTTTCAAAAGACAATCCGAGGGATACTGCAGATTTTTCAAAGGACATATCTTTTCTAAAAAACACTGTAGCCCTACTTTTCTAAAACTATGATTCGTGCTATTTCAAACCACTAAAACTGTATGACTTGTATACAGATATGTATATTTTATAATGTTGCGCTGACTATTCACTTTTCCGTTATATTCATGTTGCTCTCATTGCACTTCATATATACATGTGTTTTCTTTTGCTTTTATGATCTCGCCTGTTAGGATACCAGCACCATTACCGATGATTCGTATATTGCACGTACACTTGCTTGCCGGCTCACACACATCATCATCGGTAATTTCCATGCCATGTACACACTAGAGAACCTTTATTATATTCATATAATCTGACAATCTGTAGAAGTAGTATTGTTTTAATTTCATGATCTTAAATCCTAGTGTAGACATTGTATTTCTTACTTAGATGTCACATGCATTTGCATCCATACATTCTAGTTATGCATTGATCATTGGCTTATTGTCGGTATTTATTATCTCATTGTATGCTCATACATTGTGATTTCTTTGGAGATTTCCGTTTTCATGTGATTTCTGGTTTTGGGGAAACCGCAAGTGATATTTATAAACTCATGATTATAATTTTTAAAAGAAAATGCGGTTTCTTGTGATATGATGTGTGTCGCGTCCACTATGAGTTTTCTCGGTTCTTGATCCACGTGTGTACACATACCCGATTCGAGGAGGGGGATGCACCGTCTGCGGGTACAAGGTGGACCCGGTGCGGTACCCCGGGGCAACAAGATCATATAGAACGGCATTGAGCCCGGCAGGGGAGCACTACTGGCCGGTGATATTTGGCTCGGTGGACATCCGGAGGATATCGACCGCAGTCGTGAGATTTGATGATATGGGCTGATCTGGACCGACGGAGCTCGAGACATGAGGTTTTTGTGTCACTGATGGACATGATTTTCATGATATTTTCGAGTGTCGATGCTTGGCACTCAGGTTTATCTTGATTTTCTGTGTCGTTGCTGGATACATCCATTTAGTGATGCATTCATACATGATACTCATGACAAATAGTTACTTTGTGACACGGATATGAGTACTTGGTATTACACTTATGCTTATATTATTGCCCTTACCACTATTAGATGTTTCAGTATTATATTATTAGTATATTATTGTATGACCTAGGAGATCGTCATACATTCAGTTTCTACTCAGTGGTGTCTTTTACTCACGAGTTGGCAACTCACCCCCGTTGTGCCATAGTTTCTTGCAGGTTTAGCCATACAGGTTCCATAGCGGCTTGCTGGCACTTCATTTTCTTCCGGATGATTGCTGGATAGGTAGGAATCATTTGCTTCGTGACCACCAGTATATATTTTTTATATTTATTTCAGTTGTATCTAGTTGAGCTCCATCAACCAAACTTGGATATTTAGTAGACTTAGAAACCATTATTGTATATTCTTTCGGCCTTAGAGTCGCGTCCATGTATTTTCCTTATTGTTTAGATTTTCTTGATGATACTTTAGTTTCTTTACTTTATTTCTGAATTTTGATCCTCGCCTCCGGCGTTGTATGTTTAAATCTTGCGTTGTTGTTTCCGCCATTGGGCGAAGAGCTAGCTCCCGCTTGGGAATGCATATTATTATTGATTGTATTCATTTTTGGGTTAAAATTACAATGGAGGTTCTGCCTAAATTTTCAATGAAGAAAATGTTTTCAAGTAAAATATATACAATGTGTTTTTGTATACTATTATCTATGTTATATAGAAAGAACTTGATTTCAGTAAAACCTTATTTCAAAACTGCACCTCCACTATTTTCCCTAAAAAGGTTTAGATTTCTAGGCTTTTAGCTTACTTGAATTAGGTGGAGTCCTATAGACTTCACATGATTCAAGTGCCAGCCATGTACCTTTTCCGGGTCGTGACAATGTTGGACATGCGATTTATGAGGATTTCGAGTGTCGATGGTGGAAACTCAGTTGTTTATATGAGGATTTCAAGTGTCGTTGATGGACACTCATTGGATGATATATATATATATATATATATATATATATATGTTATAGATGACATATCTTCATATATTGATACTGACACGATATTTATATATACACACGTTCACTTTCGTTATCACATAGTATATCCAGGAGATCATTATGTATTTGATTTCTACCTGATGATATTTTCTACTCAAGATTTGGCAACTCACCCCCGTTGTGCCATAGTTTTCTTGCAGGACCGACCGCTTGGATCAGTAGCGGTTTGCTGGCACGTTTCTTCTTTTGGGTGATTGCTTGGTAAGTGAGTTATATTCCATATCATAACCGCCACTTGTATATTTATATTCTGTTAAGATCTAGTTAAAAACTCTATCGACCAAACTTGTATATTTTGTGGACTTAGAGACAAACCTGTATATTTTTTTGGACTTAGAGACGAGACTTGTATGTTATTTTTTTATATGTCGAGTTATATATAGTGAGTTTTTGAGGCTTTAGTATTTCTTTTATTTTGTTTTCTTGTGTTGATCTTCACCTTGGGCGTCGTATATTATCGCGTGGTTGTGTTTCCGCCGATTGGGCGATGAGATAGCTCTCGATTGGGGATGCTGATATTATTTATGTATATGTACTGGTTTTTATCAAAATTTATAAAGGAGATGCTGCCAAAATTTTAAATGACGAAAATGTTTTCAAATCATAGTCTACAACCCACTTGCATTTTCAAACAAACTTTACTTACGCTTAAGAAAGGGAACTTGATTTCATTTATATCCCTTTTCCCAAAACTTCACCTCCACTATTTTCTCAAAAAGGATTAGATTCTTGGTTTTGGGCTTACTTGGGCTACAGTGGGGTCTTATAGATTTCACGTGATTCAAGTGCCGATCACGTGTCGTTTCCGGGTCATGACCTTCTCCGTGAAGTTGAGATACAGAGAGATATAGTCAGAAATATTGTGGTGGATCCACTCACTGAGGCTAATTCTTGAACACGGTTTGCGAAACTGTTAATAGAGAAGTTGGGTATGCGATACCGTAATAATTAGAAACATTGTGGTGGATCCGCTCACTGATGCTATTTCTTGAACACGGTTTGCGAAAAAGTTAATAGAGAAGTTGGGTATGCGATACCGCAACAATTGGCTTTGAATACAAGTGGGAGATTGTTGGATATAGATGCCCTTAAGGAAATTATTATAATTGAAAGAGGACATATACGGAGAACAGTCTCACTTGAGATGATAATATGCTATCTGGTTTACCATTATCTATCATGTGTATACGTTTTACTCGTTATCATGTATCGATAATACATGAGATAAAGCCTTCAATATTTTGCTTGATTACCAGAACTATGATGAGGATCATACTAGTGGGGCCTGGCAGTCTATAAGCACATCCTTAAATGTCCCTAGTTGTAGGAGTATCGAGACTGGGCATCGATATTCTAGTTTATACTAGTATATACATTTTATGACCCTGTATGGAGTGATGGCAGATCCCATAGCCATTAGTGTTTGACACCGGTGATTGTATTCAGGTGCTCATAGGATGAGTTACACTGGACGGACTCACCGAGAACTCCTAGTTGGTAATATACCAATGACAGAAAGTAGTTCTTTAGTGACATGAGTACTGGGCAGTCCCTGGGACCTGAGATCGTTATAGTGTCTCATGTGTGTTCCCACTATACTTAGGCTTCTACCCTACCATGGCTTAAAGGAGTCATGCAAATAAGTTTTCGTTGGGTATAGTCCCAAAGTACATGGAAGATATGAGTGGTCGAGAGGATTCGTGTCACGACCCGAAATAGTACGTGTCTGGCACCTGAATCAGGTGAAGTCTATAGGACCACACCTAATTCAAGTAAGCCAAAAACCCAGAAATCTAAACCATTTTTAAAGAGAAAGTGAAGGAAAACTTCTTAAAAGTTTGCATATAAATCACTTTGAAAGTCGTAGTAAACATTTTTAAAACATCAAGTCTTTTTTAAAATTTTCAGCAGGGTCTCCTTCGTAAATACTGGCCCCAAACGGGTACAAATATGCATAATATATATAATGAATAAAGACATCCCCAAGCGGGAGCTAGATCTTCGCCAATTGGCGGACACAACCACGCAAGCAATATAATATACAACGCCGAAGGGCGAGGATCAAAACTCAGAATAAAACCAATAGTCTCACGAAAACCAAAAAAAGAATCATAATAATACAAGCGCGCGACTCTAAGGTTGAAAGAATAAATATACTAGTCTTCTAAGTCAATAAAATATACAAGTCTGGTTGATGGAGTTTACTAGATACAACAGAATGAAAATAAAGTATAATGGTGCTCACGATGCAAGTGAACCCACCTACCAAGCAATCACCCGGAAGGAAGCAGTGTGCCAGCAAGCCGCAATGAAACCTGTACGGCAAAACCTGCAAGAAACTGTGGCACAACAGAGGTGAGTTTCCAACTTGTGAGGAGAAAACATCACCGAGAAGAAATCGCATGTATGACTCTATCCTAGGTCATACAATAATATATCCCCAATATATAACCTGAAGCATCTAAATAATGGCAAGAGTAAACATCTATATATAAGTGTAATACCAAGTACTCATGCCAGTGCCTCAGGTAGCAACATAATACATATATGATGTATGAATGCATGAAAACAGAATGCAACGAAATGAGAAAAATGTTTTCATATCTCAGTGAGATTTCTGTATAAAAATCGAAGTATCATCAATGAAATCAACAGAGAATCCGTGTCAAGTATCGACACAAAATATATATCTCAATATCTTGGGCTCCGGCAATCTGGACTGGCCCATATTAAAAAATCTCAATATCTCGGGCTCCGCATGATCAGGATCGACCCATTAATCCGAACGGTATCCTCCGAATATCTGTCGAGTCTCCATAAAGTCACCGGTCGGCAGTGCTCCCCTGCCGGGCTAAACGCCTTTCCATACGATCTTCTTGCCCCGGGATACCGCACCGGTCCACCATGCACCTGCAGACGGTCCCTCCCCTTACCTCGAATCGGGTGTATGATACCAGTCGAGAACCGAGAAAACTCATGGTGGACATCACAAATATCATATCACGAGAAAATCATAATTTTCTATCTTTAAAATGATAATAAGTTTTATAAATTCTTGTGGTTTCTCCAAATCCAGAAATCTCATGGAAATCCGTAATCCCAATCTCAAGAGTAAATAACAGTGAATTACTGGCATAAAGCTCCATAATATTTCATGACAAATGAATATATGAATGGATCGAATAACAAGCAAGGAATGCAATAATTAAACTAGCATATGAAAGCAATAACATATTGGAACTATCAGCTAGCAAGCTATGTAATGAAATAATACTTCTAAAGTGTATGTGTCATGGCAATTACCGATGATGATGTGTGTGAGAAACAAGTGTACGTGGAGCATATGCATCATCGGTAATGGTGCTGGTGTCCTGACGGCATGGGTTCATAGTAACTAAAGAAAACACATTTATAAGCATGCGATACGATGAGAACATGAATATAACGGAAAATGAATAGTAAACGAAATATTGGAGAATATACATTTCTAAGTACGACTCATACAATTTTGGCATTTGAAATAGCACGAATCGTGGTTTTTAGAAAATAGGGTCTGTCTTTAAAATACCCACGATTCGTCAGTTTTGAAAATAAGTATGACTCGAGCCCTGTCTAATATCTACCTGATAAACTACAGGACTAAACTAAGAGACTAATCGAAAAGGTAAGGAAATCCACCCAAGGCTGAGTTGATATATATATATATATATTTAGTAGTCGGTGATCCCGCCTCAATAGCGTCACGTACGATAAAATATATAATATGACATTCTTGAGTCGAGAGTGCGGATCAATAATCATCATTGTACATAGTACGGTAAAAATCCATCGTACGGCATCCCAAATCGGGGTACGGGTCAAATATCACATATAACTCACTATTTATCTGGTATCATTATCAACATATCCTGAATTAGGGGTACTGATTTACAGTCTAGTACATTCCGATACCACCAAACATATATCCGCCTGTATACAAAACACATCGCCCATCGATCCACTATACTATCATGTAGTATCATTATACGACCCAATTCACATCACTGATCTCACGACATTATGCCCAATCACATCGACTCATCTCCAAGTATTGTATACTATCCTCATCATCCGTGTGTGTGTGTGTGTGTGTGTGTGTGTGTGTGTGTGTGTGTGTGTATACGTACCAACGCAAACCACACACACACACACACGCATATAAACATATACACCTAAACATATCCCGTGTGTGCATGTGTGTGTGTTTACACCTATACTCTAGGGTTCGCGACTAACAAACTATACAATAAACGCTATTCCAAATTATACTAAAACTAACTCGTGAACACCTAAAGTGTATCTTTATAATCATCCACATTTCACAAAAACACATATAAATATATAACATATCATATGCTACACTATGAACTGCGGGGGTGCTATGCGCCATCCACCCGAGTTCCCCCATAGATATATATCTACTCACATTGATCCTTGCTTGCCGAAGTCGATGTCGCCCTTCTCTTCCTCGTCGTCCGAAGTCCACGTGAGGGTACCTAATATCACATATATCGTATCACATCAAACCAATTCAAAACAAAAACGACACGCGAATCACACATAGGTTAAAACCTATAGTCTACTCACGCAAATCAACCAAATAACACCCGATATCGACGTACAAACGTCAAGTGACCGATACAAAACCAAATATCAAAACTTCATGTCAAGGAAAGTTATAAAAACAAGCAGCAACTCATGAAAACTGGTCCCAGATTTTAGTTCAGGTGAAATTAGGTTAAACTAGCAGTGCAGGGGTGTAAATATAGGGTATGCGACCTACAGAAGAAACCTTAACACCATTGCCCACCACTTAGCCTGCCACATTCCCTATAATTCCGGTCAACTCGGCCCAGTATGCCCAGTTTGGTTTCGTGCTGCCAGGGTGGTCTCCTAGTGTCAAATCTAAGTCTCTGGGTTTGTTTGTTTTTCTCGTAAAAGTCCCGGGTCACTCCAGATTCCCTGTAGGCGTAAAAGTTCACAAAACCGATACGGAAAGTTTTAGATTTCAAGTCTTGGGTTCTGTTTCAGGTTTGATCTGGGTTTTAGACACTAAGGGGGGTTTAAGGTCACCACTAAAGCTCAATTTCACCAGCACAACTCATGAAGTCCTTAAAACCCCATCTTAGAATTTTCCAAGATCACTAGACTACACTAAATCGATTCTAAACTTAAATAGATATTAAGGTAAATGAAATACTACTCTAACGGTGAAACAATTACCTTATTTGGCAACTCAAGAATTTTCTTGGGTTGCCCCAAGTGCTCAAAATCCAAACTTTCTTGGTTCCTCATGCTTGTAGTGAGCTTTTGCACATTTTTAGTGAAGGGAAAAATGATGTTTTGATGTGTTTTAGGGGGTGTAGTGAGGAGGTAGAGGAGGGGGAAGAAGAGGGCAGCCATGGAGATGAGCGAGAAGAAGAAACGATGAAGGTGATGAAGTGAGAAAAAAATGCCATTGTCAAAGGAAGACCCCTCACCCTCTCTCTCTGTCTTTCTCCAACCCCATGCCTCCATGTCCCCAAAATATCTACAATTTTTAAATTCCTTTTTCTTTTTTATTTCATTTCTTTAATCTCATTTTAAAACAAAAGGCATTTTAGAAAAAAGAAAGAAGCCAGGGTAGAATAAAATGTAATAAGTTTTGTTGCATGTCATGATTTAAAAATCAAGCTTAATGCAAGATTAGTGAAAATTAATCAAGTTTAGAAATAAACTTGTATATAATTAATTATAAAAATTTATAATTTGCCTAAATCACATAAATCCTTCCAAAAAACACCATTCAATTTAATTTTCCAATATTTCCCAATTTATCGATATTTAATTATATCATAACATTAAAATTAATTTTCACACATTAAAATATTCATAATATTTATTATTTTAATTATTTAAATTCCCAAAAATAATATTTTATTTTTCTAAAATGTTACAGTCTTCCCCCCTTAAATAAATTCGGTCCCGGAATTTAAATTGAAACCTCTCAAATACTAAAACATTTTAGTAAAATGTTCAAGTCGTCGGGGCTCCGAAATCATAAGTACATAAAACATATCGTAGCGCAAAACATATCGTAGCGCAATGCATAAGCATGAAAAACGAGTATATAACTCAGAATCAAAACTCCTTCAAGCATCCCGCAATCATCAGAGTTATGGTGAAGACACCAATATCAAAGTCCAATACGAAAACCAACATGATATACATCAAAACTATAACACGTACATAGTACGCATCGTTGTAAACTCGTCAAAACATCTGAAAGAAATGCATGCCAAATCTTTTTCAAATCGCTGTGCGATGCGCGTATCATGGCATAAGTAGCGGGCGTTTATTATAAGAGAATAACTATATATATATATATATATATCCTTTGTGTAACATACACGTCCCGCCGTTTTGAAAATAATTTAGAAGGGTTTCCTTAACGAAATGTTTTGTGTCATCTCGGACACATAGGAAAAATATCGAGACTGTAGCTCCTTTTTGGAATTCCCTTCGATAACTATCGATGCATGCAAAACCACCTAGGTATTGTTCTCAGAACAGTCCTGCTCGGCTACTAAACCAAATAGTAAATATTATAAAAATGTACTGCTAAAAAAAATCGTACTCAATAGTACATGTAATAATGCCACGTGCATCTGGTGCGCACAGAAATCAAAATCAACGAATGTGCCATACATGTGCACAGAAAAAAATCTAAGTGCAACGGGTGTGCACGAAAACACCTGTCAAGGGCAACAGGTGTGCCTGACAGCAGTATCAGGTGCATCTGATATGCACGAAGAATCCCGATTTTGTGCATCTGGTGTGCAACAAAATCACATCAAGCGCATCAAGTATGCGCAAGAATCCAAATCAAGTGCACAAGGTGCACGAAAAAAAATATCGAATATCACAATCGAAATTGACGGTATATAACACATCTCAATCCAAATCAGGTATACCGTGGTATATAATCTCACAACCACATGCATCAGCGTGCACAAATTTGAATCAAAGTATTAAAAGTGCGTGAAAACTACACCGAAAGCACAAGTCAAATCACATGCACACCATAAGTATGAAATCAAAATCAACCATCTTGAATGACGCCAAATCGAAGTCGAGTGCAACTGTGGTGCACAAAATCTCAATCATGCAAATAAATCGCCTAAAATACCGAAACCCAAAAAAACGGACACGTGATATTCGGATCATCAAATCGCAATTCGTAAACACTGTCGTCGATGTGTCCTTCCTTCAAAATCGAGAAGGTGTTGGTGCTTCCAAAGCTAGCAGAGCAAGATATCTACTTGCCTCATGTTCAAGGTCTGGCGCCTGGTGCCCTTAGGCTCTCGTCTCTCACCGCGAATTGCTAGTTACATAGCTCCTCGGCTCAACGGCCCAATGTGGAACGATGACGGAAATAGTTCCGCTCTGGCACATCCTCTGAAGATCTCTGACCAACAATCATGGTCACTCGTAACATGTCTCATCGATGATACCGAACTATGGCCTACTGGGTGTGCGTAATACGACCGATCCTAGGTCCAAGTCTTCTCGTTTAGCATTTCCAGAAAGATCTTGTTGGGGTCTCCCCAAAATCTCGTTCTGCTGAACTGCTCGGAAGTTATCACCCTTTACTAAATCTATTTCTTGTTCTGGAACGGCTGCATACTCATCATGACTCCTTCTGGAAGATATATCAATATCCAACGCCTTTGGATGCATATCACATCTCTGATGTCAACGGAGTGGAACGTCATCTCATCAAAACCTCGTACGAACCTCTTACTCCACTTTTCTCTAATTTCGACTGATTCAGACTCGTCTCTTCGTTGCTGTATGGACTTCGCTACAACGGCTATACTCATACCTAAAGTCTCCCAAGTAATGTATCCCATCACATGATGTCCGGACGACGTCGAACTTTTCGATCGATTCATCAAAGTCCCATAATTCACCGAGAGCTGAATGCTTAAGCACAGTTTAATAATATCCAGTACATGCCACAGTACCTATGGACCAGTCGTAGAAGGGCAAACCCAAGCCTCAATAATGGCACTGTGGAACTGCCACAAACCCTAAGGTTCAAAAGCGTTCCCATGGTTATTATGTCGAGTTAGAGTTTCATTCTTCTAGAGGGTCCACAGAATTACTTGCATGTTTCTCCGAATACCTTAAACTTGGAAAAATGGGTTTTTGACATTCGATCGTTTTCTATTGACTCTCAACGTACCTGCGTGAATTCTCCTGTAGTTAAAATCAATCAATCTGATGACCTCGCATCGGGGTATGAAAACGAACCATATGTCCTAGTCGTTCATCTTTGGGTGACTAGCAATCTTCTATCATATCTCTAAGTACAACTCGTGCTGCATTAGCTTCAAACATCTGGGGCGATATCTTGTCAATCGCAGCAACAACTGGATCATTCGTCCGCATGCTAAACAATGCCTCAATCATCAAGAATAAACGGTGCATTGACGGTCATCACATTCTAGTCAGCCTCTAGCAGTGGCCCAATCCTCTGGTGCTGATTTGCACGCTCGAGAAATCATAGTAAAAACAACCCATCAAAACACTCATGGCACGAAAAACACAATAAAACGACACATCTATGCAATCGTGTGTCACTGGAATCACGCCCTGGTCAGTCCTCGTCCAAGACGAGCTCATGCTGACCGCAACTCTAGCCGCAGCTCTCTCTGCCTATGTAATCATGGTAACAAAACCACCAACCGATATCGATGAGGATAGATCATGAATGAATAAAATGCGGTACAAAGAAATGTACATCCTGAGACTTCTTAAGCGGAGTAGCGTATCGTAAGTATGCCACGGAATATACACACGGTACGTCACACTACTTAAGTCACCTACTCCATCAACCAAGGTCAACCTATGCGACGAAAGTTTGGGTCTAATACCCCCTCGACCAAGTCTAAGTTTAGTAAGGTCAAGCCTAGGTTCCGAATATATATAAACGCCCTAGACTCCGCATAGTCAAATATAAACTCAAACCAAGGTTAAACCTAGCGCTCTGATACCAACTTTGTCACGACCCGAAATAGTACGCAACTAGCACCTAAATCAGGTGAAGTCTATAGGACCACACCTAATTCAAGTAAGCCAAAAGCCCAGAAATCTAAACTATTTTTTAAAGAGAAAGTGAAGGAAAACTTGTTAAAAGTTTGCATATAAATCACTTTGAAAGTCGTAGTAAATATTTTTAAAACATCAAGTCTTTTCCAAAATTTTCGGCAGAGTCTCCTTTATAAATACTGGCCCCAAACGGGTATAAATATGCATAATATACATAATGAATAAATGCATCCCTAAGCGGGAGCTAGCTCTTCGCCAATTGGCGGACGCAACCATGCAAGCAATATAATATACAACGCCGAAGTGCGAGGATCAAAACTCAGAATAAAACCAATAGTCTCACGAAAACTAGAGAAAGAATCATAATAATACAAGTGTGCGGCTCTAAGGTTGAAAGAATAAACATACTGGTCTTCTAAGTCTATAAAATATACAAGTCTGGTTGATGGAGTTTACTAGATACAACAGAATGAAAATAAAGTACAATGGTGGTCACGATGCAACTGAACCAACCTACCAAGCAATCACCCGGAAGGAAACAGTGCGCCAGCAAGCCGCAATGAAACCTTTACGGCAAAACTTGCAAGAAACTATGGCACAACGGGGGTGAGTTGCCAACTCGTGAGTAGAAAACATCACCGAGAAGAAATCGTATTTATGACTCTATCCTAGGTCATACAATAATATATCCTCAATATATAACCTGAAGCATCTAAATAACGGCAAGGGTAAACTTCTATACGTAAGTGTAATACCAAGTGTTCGTTCCAGTGCCTCAGGTAGCAACATAGTACATATATGATGTATGAATGCATGAAAATAGAATGCAACTGAATGAGAAAACTGTTTTCATATCTCAGTGAGATTTCTATATAAAAATCGAAGTATCATTAATGAAATCAACAGAGATTCCATGTCAAGCATCGACACAAAATATATATCTCAATATCTCAATATCTCGGGCTCCGGCAATCCGGATTGGCCCATATCATCAAATCTCAATATCTCGGGCTCCGCATGATCAGGATCGGCCCATAACTCCAAACGGTATCCTCCGGATATCCGTCGAGTCTCCATAAAGTCACCGGTCGGGAGTGTTCCCCTGCCAGGCTCAACGCCTTTCTATACGATCTTCTTGCCTCGGGATACCGCACGGGGTCCACCATGCACCCGCAGACGGTCCCTCCTCCTACCTCAAATCGGGTGTATGATACCACTCGAGAACCGAGAAAACTCATGGTGGACATCACAGAGATCATATCAAGAGAAAACCGTAATTTTCTATCTTTAAAATGATAATAAGTTTTTTAAATTCTTTCTGTTTCTCTAAATCCAGAAATCTTATAGATATCCGAAATCCCAATCTCAAGAGTAAATAACAGTGAATTACCGGCATAAAGCTCCATAATTATTTCATGACAAATGAATATATGAATGCATCGGATATCAAGAAAGGAATGCAATAATTAAACTAGCATATGAAAGCAATAACATATTGGAACTATCAGCTAGTAAGCTATGTCAATGAAATAATACTTCTAAAGTGTATGTGTCATGGCAATTACCGATGATGTGTGTGAGCCGGCAAGCAAGTGTACGTGGAGCATACACATCATCGGTAATGGTGCTGGTGTCCTGACAACATAGGTTCATAGTAACTAAAGAAAACACATTTATAAGCATGCGATACGATGAGAACATGAATATAACAGAAAATGAATAGTAAACGAAATATTGGAGAATTTACATTTGTAAGTACGAGTCATACAATTTTGGCATTTGAAATAGCACGAATCATGGTTTTTAGAAAATAGGCCCTGTCTTTAAAATACCCATGATTCGTCAGTTTTGAAAATAAGTATGACTCGAGCCCAGTCTAACATCTACCTGATAAACTACAGGACTAAACTAAGAGACTAATCGAAAGGGTAAGGAAATCCACCTAAGTCTGAGTCGATAAATATATATATATATATATAGTAGTCGGTGATCCCGCCTCAATAGCATCACGTATGATAAAATATATAAAACGACATTCTCGACTCGAGAGTGCGGATCAATCATCATCATTGTACATCGTATGGTAAAAATCCATCGTATGGCATCCCAAATCGGGGTATGGGTTAAATATCACATATAACTCACTATTTATCTGGTATCATTATCAACAAATCCTGAATTAGGGCTACTGATCTACAGTCTAGTACATTTCGATACCACCAAACATATATCCGCGTGAATAAAACACATCGCCCATCGATCCACTATACTATCATGTAGTATCATAACACGACCCAATTCACATCACCGATTTTACGGTGTCATGCCCAATCACATCGACTCATCTCCAAGTATCATATACTATCCTCATCATATACACACACACGCACACACGCACACACGTACCAACGCACACAACACACACACACACATATAAACATATACACCCAAACATATCCCTTGTGTGCAAGTGTGTGTATGTCTACACCTATACTCCAGGGTTCGCGACTATGAAACTATACAATAAGCGCTATTCCAAATTACACTAAAACTAACCCATGAACACCTAAAGCCTATCTTGATAATCATCCACATTTCACAAAAACACATATAAACATATAACATATCATATGCTACACTACGAACTGCGAGGGTGCTATGCGCCATCCATCCGACTTATTCTGTAGATATATATCTACTCACATTGATCCTTACTTGCCGAAGTCAATGTCGCCCTTCTCTTCCTCGTCGTCCGAAGTCCACGTGAGGGTACCTACATATCACATATATCGTATCGCATCAAAACGTCCAATTCAAAACCAAAACGACACGCGAATCACACATAAGTTAAAACCTATGGTCTACTTACTCAAATCAACCAAACAACACCCGATATCGACGTACAAACGTCAAGTGACCGATACAAAACCAAACATCAAAACATCATGTCAAGGAAATTTATAAAAACAAGCAGCAACTCATGAAAACTGGTCCCAGATTTTAGTTCAGGTGAAATTAGGTTAAACTAGCAGTGCAGGGGTGTAGTATATAGGGTATGTGACCTACAGAAGAAACCTTAACACCATTGCCCACAACTTGGCCGGCCACATTCCCTATAATTCCGGCCAGCTCGGCCCAGTATGCCCAGTTTGGGTTCGTGCTGGCAGGGTGGTCTCCTAGTGTCAGATCTAGGTCTCTGGGTTTGTTTGTTTTTCTCGTAAAAGTCCCGGGTCACTCCAGATTCCCTGTAGGCGTAAAAGTTCACAAAACCGATACAGAATGTTTCAGATTTCAAGTCTTGGGTTCTGTTTCAGGTTTGATCTAGGTTTTAGACACTAAGGGGGGGGTTTAAGGTCACCACTAAAGCTCAATTGCACCATCACAACCCATTATATCCTCAAAACCTCATCTTGGAATTTTCCAAGATCAGTAAACTACATTAAATCGATTCTAAACTTAAATAGATGTTAAGGTAAATGAAATACTACTCTAATGGTGAAACAATTATCTCATTTGGCAACTCAAGAATTTTCTTGAGTTGCCTCAAGTGCTCAAAATCCAAACTTTTTTGGTTCCCCATACTTGTAGTGAGCTTGTGCACATTTTTAGTGAAGGGTAAATGATGTTTTGATGTGTTTTAAGGGGTGTAGCGAGGTGGTAGAGGAGGGGGAAGAAGAGGGCAGCCATGCAGATGAGGGAGAAGAAGAAATGATGAAGGTGATGAAGTGAGAAAACAATGCCAAGGTCAAAGGAAGACCCCTCACCCTCTCTCTCTCTCTCTCCAGGCCCATGCCTCCATGTCCCCAAAATATCTACAATTTTTAAATTCCTTTTTCTTTTTCATTCCATTTCTTTAATTTCATTTTAAAACAAAAGCCATTTTAGAAAAAGGAAAGCAGTCATGGTAGAATAAAATGTAACAAGTTTTGTTGCATGTCATGATACAAAAATCAAGTTTAATGCAAGATTAGTGAAAATTAATCAAGTTTAGAATTAAACTTGTGTATAATTAATTATAAAAATTTATAATTTGCCTAAATCACATAAATCCCTCCAAAAATCACGATTCAATATAATTTTCCAATATTTCCCAATTTATCGGTATTTAATTATACCATAACATTAAAACTAATTTCCACACATTAAAATATTCATAATATTTATTATTTTAATTATTTAAATTCCCAAAAATAATATTTTATTTTTTTGAATGTTACAATTCGTCTCTCTCGGTATAGGGAGTTGATGTCGCGTGTAACAACCCTAAACTTTTCTGTACAATTTTTTTTCTTAAAGTACAGAAAAGAGTATCTTATCCTGAGCACAAGTTATAAATTTAATTTGCTTTTGAACAGCAAGAAAGCACTTGTAGCTCATTAGTAAAGTCTTACACTGCTGTGACATAGCCTCCGTGTCCGAATCCTATCAGCCACATATGATTTTTAATGATTTTTGTTTTAAACTTTTTGGAAGTGTAACAACCGAGTTCATTGATACCAATTCCAGTTCCCGTATTTATTTATATGTGGCATTTTATTAATTTATCTTGTTTGGGTTCGATTGGTAGTTCACTTTTACATTGCATTCGACCCGACCCGCTTGCTTGAACTGGTTGATTTATATTTATAGACTACCCTGACTGGTTAAATAGAAACGAGCATCTCATGGATACTGCATATTGAAATTTCACCCGGCATTGTGTATTTTACTTATAACATTTTAGATTACGTAAAATAAATTAAAATTGCATTTCATAGCCTGCATGATACCCCTAACTCCGTGGTAGCGTCCGCGCATCTTGTTCTCATCCTATTCAGTGAAACGGGTATGGTTGGATAGCTACGCACACGTACGTGCGTCCGTTCTTGGGGGTATGCATTTTAGTTAACTAAACATTCATTTTAAAATTTGGAAGTCGCGTATAATTTTCGTATTTCAAATCTGAAATTTTAGACCCGATCCGGACGCGTTTTGGAATATTTTGTATCCCGCCTAAATTTAAATTTTATTAATATTTTATTTTTTAACTTTACCTTTAAAATTTTATTAATCTTTTACAGTTTCCACAAATTGTTTTCGTTAGCAACTAAAATCTTTTTTTATTTTTAAATATCCTTTCTCACAACCTCGGCCTCTCTCTCCCCCCTTCTCAACCAATCAAAATTCTTTTCCTTTAATTTACGCCGGCCCCACTCTCTCTTCTCTCTTTCTCTCTCCTGCATAAAAATCCAAATTTCTCTCTCGTCACCGTTCCTCTCTCTGTCCTTCCCAACCAATCAAAATTCTTTTCCTTTAATTTACGTCGGCCCCACTCTCTCTTCTCTCTTTCTCTCTCTCCTCTCGATTCTCTCTCTCTCTCTTCCGTATCTCTCTCTCTCCCCCCTTTATATCATACCCCCTTTTTCTTATTTTTAACCCACGAACCCTAGCCGCCTGCCTCCGCTGCCGTCGTCCCCTCGCCTACCTCGTCACCACCATCGCCTACTTCGTCGTCGCCTCCTCATCTTCATCGCATCCACCTCCATCTCTTTTCTTTCCGAGCCTGCACACCTCCAGACCCAGGCCCGAGCACCCCCTGCACGCCTTTGCACCGCCGGGGTTGATCGCCACCGGTGATTCTCGTCTTCGTTCTCTCGGCTCCGTGCACCCCAGTAAGCCCCACACCTCTTCTTCCTTCTTCTTTCTTTCTTCATCCTTTCTTCTCCTTTCTTCTCTGTTTTCTTTATGTGTGGCTGTCCTTTTACAGATCGTTCATTGGAGTTCCGTCGACGCCGTCGACTCCCTCACGACCCTCTTCGCCAACCAAAGTGAGCTTCCTTCTCCTCCTTCCTCCTTCCCTTCTTCTCTTTTTCATTCCTTTATGCATTTCTTTTCTTTATTGTTCATTGTTCTTTTGTTCGCCGGAATCCGGTCACGCCGTCGATGATCCCGACGACCCAGCGAGGATATCTGACCCGTGTGATCCCACTGTACGTTGTGTGGATTCGTTCCATGTACCCTGCGTGCGTCGCGACTTTTCCCGCCGACATGTGACGTTCCGTATACCCGTATCGCGATCCGTCTAGGCAAGTGAAACTTGCTACATGCTATTCATAATACTTTATACTTATTTGATTACATGCTAAACCTATAGATTTAATCCAGTGTCTCATGTTACATTTTAACATTCGATGTCCATTTTATCATTTTAGATTCATAACTTGGAACATACCGTGTTGCATTTGATTTACTATACATAATACCCACATCCGTGTTTAAATCACTTAATAATTATCTGCATAGCCCATAGTACGTACCTTTAAAAAGTTTCTACCCCACCGGACACCCGTTTGCATTCATTTAACCTATTTTATATATAATTGCATCCCTAGATCATTTAACCCATAATAACGAGATTTTAACAATTCCATATTTGTTTAAGGGTATTTTACTTAATGTGGGAACCACAACCCTAACTCTAATCAATAACGGTGCATCCATATGCTTTAATCTGTACTTTTGCATATAACATTACAGTGTTCCATTTCTATTGTTCCACTGGTATACCCATGCTTATGTTAGTTTGATTATGAGCACCTACATGACATTTTGTGCACCCTGACATGACTTGTTACACCTACTACTTGACACGACATGGTACCGTGCAACTCTTGACATGACTTGATACCTATGTACTACCTAACTTGACCTGATGTACAATTGTTTTATCTGTTACCTGATCTTGTTACTGATGCCAACAAACTTGACCTGTTGTCCTTACGGGCATTTCCTGTTGTCTATCCAGACAAACCTGTACCTGCCTGATCCTGTGTTGGCATAAGCTCCAGATTATTTAATACCCGACTTGAACACATATAACTTGGGGGTATGGGGAAATCAATGATGAAACTTGACTTGTAACTCGACAGTTCGCTACCTTACTGATCAGTTTTAGAGGCTAGGCCAGCCTTGGGATGCTGCTACTGACATCATTCATCGTTACCCACTACCTTTTAGAGGCTAGGCCAGCCTTGGGATGATGCTGTGGACATCATTCATCGTTACCCCTTTTCCTTTTAGTGCCTAGCGGCATGTCTCGGTTTCAGCCCGAGAATCTTCACCGTGATCCCGGGAACGCACGGGATACTATTGAGTTACATCGATAATTCATTAAATTGATTTCAAAGATTGAGAGTAGTTAACCCCATATACCAGTTTAGATTACTCACTATACATTACCCTACTGCCCTTACTTATATCACTGTTATGCCTGTTTTATTATTTAAACTCATACCTGCATGTATTGCTACCCCTCTTATAGTATTGCTTGATATTATGACGCTCTGACATCTGGGTTTTGCATGGCCCAGATTCCTTGCCTTTGCTGCAGTCCGAACAGGAGTATTTCAGTCAGCCGACTTAGCAGTGAGGACTTGCTAGTCGTTAGTTCATTTACTTTCGGTATTATTTCATTCCTGATGTAAGCCCGCATTATGGGACTTACATTCCGGTTTATTCTTGTATTGGATCTTTTGCTTCCGCATTATTTTATTCTTGACTCGTTTTATTTGGCTTATGGACATGTGTTAGATAGTTTATTATTGTTCTTGATATCTCTACAGCCGTAATGTGACTGTGGATGGATATTTCCTACCCACAGGTAGCATGGTTAGCTATGTCACGTGCCTATCTTAGCGTACTCTGCGAAGCGGGGCGTGACATCGTTCTTTTGGTATCAGAGCCATAGGTTATAGGTGAATCGGGTTTGATTCTTTTTTAGTTTGGTATTGGACCCAATAAACAAATCAGAATACTCGTGATTAGGAAACATGTCCTGCCACCTTACCGTCTTACCATTTTTGAATCTTAAGCTCCTCCTGATTATACTGTTACGATATGCAAACCTCCTTTGCATATTGAGTCGAAATCTGGTTTCCTTTTGGTTATCTCTAGAACTTAGGCGACTTGAGTAAAATTATATGATTGTAGCTATGATACCGCGGTATGGTTACAATACGGTACTCTATTTAAGTAACTTGGAGTTCTAGCTTTGATTCATATCCTTAACCTACATTTTGAATCTGTTATCACGCTAATCTTTTTGGTGCTTTGATTTCAGGAATATGGCAGACAAGAATCTGAAAACGTATCAAAGGCGTGTTGACGAAGCCGCTATACTTGGAGTAATACATGGGATGTTGGAGAACCAAAGGCGGCAGACCGAGCTGAACCAGCAGCAAGCTGACTCTTTACAGGAAGGTTTGCGGACCGTTCAGCAGTCCGTGAACAATATTGTGGCCAGACCAGTGGATCGTGTGGGAATCGTAGCGGATTTCAGGAGACTGGGTCCGTCTGCCTTTACTGGCCTGGAGGAGTCGTTGCCAGCGGAGCAGTGGCTGGTTGATACGGAGAACTTACTCATTGCAGCATAGATCCCAGAAGATAAGAGGGTGGATGTGGTACGCATCCAGTTGGTGGACTATGCCCGTGAATGGTGTCTTGTGGAAGAAACCTGCTTGCCCAAACCAATCAGGTGGGCCGATTTTTCGAAGAGTTTCTTGGAGAAGTTCTTCCCGCGGACTGCACGGAAGAAAATGGAAGAAAAGTTCATCAGTGTAAAGCAGAACGGCGCACCTGTAGATGTACATGCAGCTGAGTGGACGTAGCTCAGTAGATTCGTTGGGCCTCTGGTTTCCAACGATGCTGATAGAGTAAGGAGGTTCATGCGCAGTTTGGATGTGGACATCCAGAGGCAGATTGTCTCCCTGGGTTTGACCACTTTCTCACAGGTATCTACAGCGGCCTGAGAACAGCAGAGCCTATCTATGAAGACTGGGAGTACACAGCAGACAACAGTTATAGTACAGAAGCCGGCATTTGCACCGAACCGAGCACATAGACACAGAGGTATTCCAGTGAACCGTCGTGGCGTAACACCTATGAAGAAGCCTGCTGTCGTTGATCAAAGAAGGAGCGTGATTTGTAACTACTGCCATTAACCCGAACATGTGCAAAGAGATTGTCGGAGGAGGCAAGGACTTTGTTTGGTTTGTGGATCGGCGGATCATACTATTAACGCTTGTCCGTCGAAGCTTCGCACGAACGATGATGTTCCGAAGCGGCCGTAGAAACCATTTCCGGACAGAAGCAGCTGACTCAGGGACACAATCAAGCTTGAGCTTTTACCCTGACGGTTGAGGAAGCTAAAGCTTCAGGAGAAGTTGTTTCAGGTATTCTACTTGTTCATGGTTTTCCCGCATTAGCGTTATTTGATTCTGGTGCATCCCATTGTTTTGTGTCGTCCAAGTTTATTACTACACACTCGATCACTTGCACGACCCTGTCTAGTTTCTGGGACATACACACTCGGAATGGGAGGATCATATCTAGTAGAGAATGTGAGGATTGTGCAGTTGTTGTTTGCGGACGTGAGCTTTTTGCAGATTTCTTGGTGATTGATACAGGCAGCTATGAAGTCGTCTTAGGAATGGATTTTCTCGGCACTTTCCATGCTCACATTGATTGTAGGGCAAAGAAAGTAATTTTCCAGATTCCCGGGCATCTAGAGTTTATCTTTACTGGAGGAATCACTTCTGTCGGGCCAGTCGAGTTTAGGGCTAGGCCGACAACTAGTGTTCTTTCGTCGTTGGAGGTTGATAAAGATGAAGCACCAGCTGTTATTCGAGATTACATGGACGTGTTCGAAGACATATCAGGTTTACCGCCGAAGCGAGACGTGGAGTTGCGATTGATCTTGTTCCTGGAGTAGCGCCAGTTTCTAAAGCGTATTATCCAATGGCACCAGTGGAGTTGGAAAAAGTTAAGAAGCAGGTTACTGAATTACTTGAGAAGGGTTGGATTCGATGCAGTAACTCGCCTTGGGGAGCTCCAGTTCTTCTAGTCAAGAAGAAAGACGGCACAAGGAGAATGTGCATCGATTATCAAGAATTAAACCGATGACTATTAAGAACAAGTACCCGCTCCCTCGCATTGGCGAATTATTTGAGCAGCTTAGCGGCGCGAGGGTATTCTCGAAGCTGGATTTGCGATCCGGATATCATCAGGTCCGAGTTAAAACAGAAGATATTTGTAAGACGGCGTTCCGAACTCAGTATGGACATTACGAGTACTTAGTGATGCCCTTCGGAGTAACGAATGCACCGGCGATATTTATGGACTTGATGAACCGAATCTTTTCACCATTCTTGGACCAGTTTATAGTGGTATTCATTGATGATATTCTGGTCTACTTGAAGAGTATTGAAAAGCATGCAGAACATTTGAAGATTGCACTATAGATGTTGAGACAAGAAAAATTATATGCAAAGATGAGCAAGTGCGAGTTTTGGCTGGAAGAAGTGAAGTTTTTGGGGCATGTCGTGTCTGGCGATGGAATCGCCGTTAATCCTGAAAAGATTGCGGCAATTCGAGATTGGCCAATTCCGAAGAATGTTGCGGAGATAAGAAGCTTTCTTGGACTTGCTGGGTATTACAGAAGGTTCGTGGAGAACTTTGCTCGTCTGGTGGAGCCGTTGACCAAGCTTACGCGCAAGGAGGTATCATTTGTGTAGACGGATAAGTGTGCGTTAGCCTTCGATGCGTTGAAGTAGAAATTGATAACCACTCCTATTATGACCGTGCCGGACAGTTCCGAAGGATTGGTGATTCACAGCGACGCATCTGGGAAAGGATTAGGATGTGTTTTGATACAGCAGGGGAAGGTTATAGCGTACGCATCGAGACAGTTGAAGACCCATGAGAAGAATTACCCAACTCATGATTTGGAGCTAGCAGCTGTGATTTTCGCTTTGAAGATTTGGAGACACTACTTATTGGGTGAAAGGGTCGAAGTATTCACCGATCACAAAAGCTTGAAGTATGTGTTCACGCAGAAGGAGCTTAATATGAGGCAGTGTAGATGGTTGGAGCTGATGGCTGACTACGATCTTGATCTTAAATACCATCCGGGAAAAGTTAATGTTGTGCCGGATGCGCTTAGTCGGTTGCCAGCAATTCAGATGTTGACTGCACAGAAGGAACTTATTGAAGACTTTCGAAGATTTGATTTGGAGATTGTGCTACCGCATTCTTCGGGACAGTTGATGCAGCTGCAAGTACAGTCGTCGTTGATCGAGAATATTAACAACGCAGTCGCGGGACCCAAGATTGCGGAAGTTTCGAGAACAGGTTGAAGCTGGACTTCGAACAGACTTATTGATCCATGAAGATGGTTCATTGAGATATGGTAGCCGTTTGTGTGTGCCAAAAGGAGATATTCGCGAAGAGCTTATGAAGGAGGCGCACAGTTCAGCTTATTCCGTACATCCAGGAGGCACGAAAATGTACCGAGATATACGACAGCATTTCTGGTGGGAAGGCATGAAACGGGAGATTGCCCACTTCGTGGCAAAGTGCTTGGTGTGTCAGCAAGTCAAGGCTGAACATCAAAGGGTTGCTGGTTTATTGCAACCACTTCCGATTCCTCAGTGGAAGTGGGAACATATAACCATGGATTTCGTGACGGCTCTACTGCGGAGTCTACAAGGCAACAATGCAGTTTGGGTGATTGTTGATCGTTTGACCAAGGCAACTCATTTCATTCCTTTTCGGGTTGGTCAATCAATAGAAACTTTGGCAGAACGGTACATGCAGGAGATTGTAAGATTGCATGGAGTACCGGTGAGCATCGTGTCTGACCGTGACACTCGTTTCTTATCACACTTTTGGAGGAGCTTACAGGAAAGTTTGGGGACTCGATTGAAGTTTAGCACGGCTTATCATCCTCAAACAGATGGCCAGTCGGAGAGAACGATCCAAACACTTGAAGATATGTTAAGAGCTTGCATGTTGGAATTCAAGGGTTCATGGGAGGATCATCTACATTTGGTTGAGTTTTCTTACAACAACAGTTTTCAGGCGACTATTCAGATGGCTCCATTCGAGGCTTTATATGGTCGCAAGTGTCGTTCACCTGTTTGCTGGGACGATGTTGGTGAACGAAGATTGTTGGGGCCAGATTTGGTTGTGCTGACTGTTGAAAAGGTTAATACCATCCGGAATCATATGAAAGCAGCACAAGACCGACAGAAGAGTTAGGCAGATACGTCGAGAAGACCTCTAGAGTTTGCTGTAGGTGATTTGGTATTCTTGAAGATATCACTGACTAGAGGGGTGATCCATTTCGGAAGTCGAGGAAAGCTTAGTCCTCGTTTCGTTGGACCCTTTGAGATTTTGGAGCGTGTTGGTGAGGCAGCGTATCGATTGGCGTTGCCGCAATCCTTGGCGAATGTTCATGACGTGTTTCACGTATCTTAACTCTGTAAATATGTTCGAGATGAAACACATGTGTTGGATCATCGGAGCTGACTGTACGTGAAGATTTGACTTTTGAGGAGCGACCGATGTCAATTGTGGATCGAAAGGAAAAGATTCTTAAGAACAAAGTTATCCCTCTTGTACTTGTTTCTTAGGGTAATCGCTCACATGGAGAATCAACTTGGGAACGAGAAGATGAAATCCGACAGAAGTTTCCACATCTATTCTTGTAAATTGTTGTTTGTTTATCCTTTCTTGTTCTTGGAATTTCGAGGACGAAATTCTTTTTGTAGTTGGGTATAATGTAACAACCGAGTTCATTGATACCAATTCCAGTTCCCGTATTTATTTATATGTGGCATTTTATTGATTTATCTTGTTTGGGTGCGATTGGTAGTTCACTTTTACTTTGCATTCGACCCGACCCGCTTGCTTGAACTGGTTGATTTATATTTATAGACTACCCTGGCTGGTTAAATAGACACGAGCATCTCATGGATACTGCATATTGACATTTCACCCGGCATTTTGTATTTTACTTATAACATTTTAGATCACGTAAAATAAATTAAAATTGCATTTCATAGCCTGCATGATACTCCTAACCCCGTGGTAGCGTCCGCGCATCTTGTTCTCGTCCCGTTCAGTGAAACGGACGTGGTTGGATAGCTACGCATACGTACGTGCGTCCGTTCTTAGGGGTATGCATTTTAATTAACTAAACATTCATTTTAAAATTTGGAAGTCGCGTATAATTTTCGTATTTCAAATCTGAAATTTTAGACCTGACCCGGGCGCGTTTTGGAATATTTTGTATCCCGCCTAAATTCAAATTTTATTAATATTTTATTTTTTAACTTTACCTTTAAAATTTTATTAATCTTTTACAGTTTCCAAAAATTGTTTTCGTTAATAACTAAAATCTTTTTTTATTTTTAAAAATCCTTTCTCACAACCCCGACCTCTCTCTCTCTCCTTCCCAACCAATCAAAATTCTTTTCCTTTAATTTACGCCGGCCCCACTCTCTCTTCTCTCTTTCTCTCTCCTGCATAAAAATCCAAATTTCTCTCTCGTCATTGTCCCTCTCTCTCTCCTTCCCAACCAATCAAAATTCTTTTCCTTTAATTTACGCCGACTCCACTCTCTCTTCTCTCTTTCTCTCTCTCCTCTCGATTCTCTCTCTCTCTCTCTTTCGTATCTCTCTCTCTCCCCCCTTTATATCATACTCCCTTCTTCTTATTTTTAACCCACGAACCCTAGCCGCCTGCCTCCACTGCCGTCGTCCCCTCGCCTACCTCGCCTACTTCGTCGCCACCATCGCCTACTTCGTCACCGCCACCTCATCCTCATCGCATCCACCTCGATCTCTTTTCTTTTCGAGCCTGCACACCTTCAGACCCATGCTCGAGCACCCCCTGCACACCTTTGCACCGCCGGGGTTTATCGCCACCGGTGATTCTCGTCCTCGTTCTCCCGGCTCCGTGCACCCCTGTAAGCCCTACACCTATTCTTCCTTCTTCTTTCTTTCTTCTTCCTTTCTTCTCCTTTTTTCTCTGTTTTCTTTATGTCTGGTTGTCCTTTTACAGATCGTTCATCGGAGTTCCATCGACGCCGTCGACCCCCTCACGACCCTCTTCGCCAACCACAGTGAGCTTCTTTCTCCTCCTTCCTCCTTCCCTTCTTCTCTTCTTCATTCCTTTATGCATTTCTTTTCTTTTATTGATCACTGTTCTATTGTTCGCCGGAATCCAGTCGCGCCATCGATGATCCCGACGACCCAGCGAGGATATCTTACCCGTGTGATCCTATTGTACTTTGTGTGGATTCGTTCCGTGTACCGTGCGCGCGTCGCGACTTTTCCCGCCGACGTGTGACGTTCCGTATACTCGTATCGCGATCCATCTAGGCAAGTGAAACTTGCTACATGCTATTCATAATACTTTATACTTATTTGATTACATGTTAAACCTATAGATTTAATCCAGTGTCTCATGTTACATTTTAACATTCGATGTCCATTTTATCATTTTAGATTCATAACTTGGAACATACCATGTTGCATTTGATTTACTGTACATAGTACCCACATCCGTGTTTAAATCACTTAATAATTATCTGCATAGCCCATAGTACCTTTAAATAGTTTCTACCCTACCGGACACCCGTTTGCATTCATTTAACCTATTTTATATATAATTGCATCCCTAGATCATTTAACCCATAATAACGAGATTTTAACAATTCCATATTTGTTTAAGGGTATTTTACTTAATGTGGGAACCACAACCTTAACTCTAATCAATAACGGTGCATCCATATGCTTTAATCTGTACTTTTGCATATAACATTACAATGTTCCATTTCTATTGTTCCACTGGTATACCCATGCTTATGTTAGTTTGATTATGAGCACCCACATGACATTTTATGAACCCTGACATGACTTGTTACACCTACTATTTGATACGACATGGTACCGTGCAACTCTTGACATGACTTGATACCTATGTACTACCTAACTTGACCTGATGTACTATTGCTTTACCTGTTACCTAATCTTGTTACTAATGCCAACAAACCTGACCTGTTGTCCTTACGGACATTTCCTGTTGTCTATTCAGACAAACCTGTACCTGCCTGATCCTGTATTGGCATTAGCTCCAGATTATTTAATACTTGACTTGAACACATATAACTTGGGGGTATGGGGAAATCAATGATGAAACTTGACTTGTAACTCGACAGTTCGCTACCTTACTGATCAGTTTTAGAGGCTAGGCCAGCTTTGGGATGATGCTGCTGACATCATCCATCGTTACCCACTACCTTTTAGAGGCTAGGCCAGCCTTGGGATGATGCTGTGGACATCATTCATCGTTACCCCTTTTCCTTTTAGTGCCTAGTGGCATGTCTCGGTTTCAGCCCGAGAATCTTCACCGTGATCCCGGGCACGCACGGGATACTATTGAGTTAAATCGATGATTCATTAGATTGATTTCAAAGATTGAGAGTAGTTAACCCAATAGACCAGTTTAGATTATTCTCTACACATTACCCCACTGTCCTTACTTATATCACCGTTATGCCAGTTTTATTATTTAAACTCATACCTGCATATATTGCTACCCCTGTTATAGTATTGCTTGATATTATGACGCTCTGACGTCTGGGTTTTGCATGGCCCAGATTCCTTACCTTTGCTGCAGTCCGAGCAGGAGTATTTCAGTCAGCGGGCTGAGCAGTGAGGACTTGCTAGTAGTTAGTTCATTTATGTTCGGTATTATTTCATTCCTGATGCGAGCCCGCATTATGGGACGTACATTCCGGTTATTCTTGTATTAGATCTTTTGCTTCCGCATTATTTTATTCTTGACTCGTTTTATTTGGCTTATGGACATGTAATAGATAGTTTATTATTGTTCTTGATATCTCTACAGCCATAATGTGACTGTGGATGGATATTTCCTACCCACAGGTAGCATGGTTGGATATGTCACGTGCCCATCTTAGCGTACTCTGGGAAGCGAGGCGTGACAAGAAGCCCAAAAGTTTACATGTGCAACACACGTAAAAAGGAAAATTCTCGGAATTCAAACAAGTGGAAAATGTTATATACACTGAACATGACACGTGGCAGCAATCCCACACCCCACTTCACCAAGATGGCTGGCGAGATTTGCTTGGGGGCCGGCTCCGCCGGTTGAACCAGTAGGGAATGCCCTCGATTTTTCACCCTACCAACCTTTGGCCTCCCCCACTACTCCTATTCAGTTTGATTTTCCTGCACATTAACAGAGAATTAAAATGAGCCTTAAAACCAAATGTTAATGCCTTTTTTAATTCTCATTTTAATACTGTTGGGAATTCACCCGCGCGCGCAAACACGTATGTTTTGAAAATAGAGATTGTTTTTAAGAAATATTGCACACGCGTGATCGTTCTCGTTTTAATATTTATAAACCGCAAGTGCATGGCGTGTTGTAGCAAGTTGGAAAGTACGGGTCGATCTACGGGGAATTGTGTATTAGGTTTTGTGATTCAAGATTCAACAAATTAACGAATTGGTTTGGTTGTCATAAAAAATAGAAATACGAAAACAAGGAAAACAAGCAAATAGGTTAAGAAAAAATTTGGCCGTGGCTTTGGCTCGGAAGATCGAATCGCGACAATTCTTTCGACACTCCCTTGTTCATGAGTTGTTCGTCCTTACGTCGATCCCGGCATGAAGCACGACTTGTCAAAGCGGTTGCGAGGCACAAGTCGTCAAATTCCGATATTCTCTGCATAGCACGAAACGAGTCCGTTTTGATCACTTACCGTTTGTATGTCTGAGCTTGGGGTATCAACACTAAGCACAAGGGTTAGTAAGCAAGCCACAACATAAAAAACACAAATTAGTGAGTGAGAGCAAATGATTTCAGTGTTAAGTGTGCTAAAACTTTGTGATGGTATATGGTATATGAAACAAAAGTATTTGTCAATTCAATTAATCACAAAATACCACATCCAAACTTAGCAAACTTAACACCGAATTGATTCTAACCTTAGACTTGCAAGATGGGGTTTATGGGGAGAATATAGTATGTGATGAGGTTACAAAGTAACCATGGAATCAACATACCAAATTAACCTTTCTAAGTTATAATACTAAGTTTATAATCACACTAAAGCATGTTAAACAATCACAAGAGATGGAGGAGGCAAACCCTTTCATCTCACTTCCTCACCAATACCACAACCAAAGAAATATTAGTTAAGCATAATAAAAGAAAAGCAAATAAGAAAAAAAGCAAGTAATAAAAGAAACAATAATATTATTAACACTTGAGAAAAGAGATACAAGATTTTGGTTACTTGTTCAACCTCCTTAATGAAGCTCTCCAAAGAAAGCTTCAAGAGGGAAGAAATAGAAGAAACCAAGTGATAGCCCACTCAACACTCAAGCATAAACAAAAACAAACAAAAACAAAAACTATATAATACATGGTCACATATTACATGGCCCCATTGCTCAACTCTGTTCTAATATTTATAGTCCTAATATCTGAATAAATAAACAATAGAAATAGGGTGATCTGACCTAAAAAAATGACCAGAACAAAAATGGGAAAGTTTAAAACAATGGGGGCCGAGCTCGCCGGATTTCAAAAGGGTCTTGCCGGGTCACATCCGGGCACATGGGCTCGTATGATGGTCTTGTGTACTCTCCACAATTATTCTGATGCTGCTTAATTTATTTGTTTAAACCTGGTTTGCATTCAGAAACATGGAGGGAAACTTGATGCCAATATCACATTAACACTTTATTGATTGCCCATTCAATGCACATCACACCATATATGCACAATTTGTGCCAAGGGCAGCCCCACCATAGTCCAAGCCATCATGTGCACACTTGTATGTGTTGGACCAAAATTGTGTGCACACATGTTTATTTGCAAAAGATCTTGGGATATCGCTCAGTTTCCTATTCTGCTTGCAATGTCGGCTCCCAAATGTTACATCCGTGATATTGAGTGTGTTTTCAGTATTGTATCACGAATACCTGTAAACTGTAATTACTGAGCAGACACTGATTAATAGTACCGATATATAATAAAACAGATAATGAATGTGTGGTGTTAAAATGCAGTTTTCTGAGATGAACAAATACCCCTAAACTTATCATTTGCTCGTCCCGAGAAAACCAAAAAATCCTAGCCTCATTTTCGCAGGGAACACGATTGCACTGAGCACGTGCAACAAGCTGTTTAACCTCTAGGTGTCCCTACTAGGAGGAGTGTTATCTCCTGAGGGTTTTCAGCGGATTACACCTACAAAATCCAGTCAAGTTAGCATTGCGGAAAAACTGTTGACTTTAATCTTAAGGTTGGAGATCAAAATTAGAAGTTTTATTACCCAAGTCAGAAACGTTAAACCCTATTTTTCACTCCTCACAATTTGTTTAACATAAGCTCACACGCGTCTTTATGTGATTGTGCGGATAGTGTCCATAAGTATTTAAGAAATTTGATTAGGGTCATCATGTCATAATTGCAGACCAGGATAAACTTCTGAAGGATTTCCCGAGTTTGAAAGGAGTTAAGATTTTCTCAAATTTTATTCTCCAGTTAAGTTTCAAGTCAGAATATATATCAATTTTAACAGAAAACCTAAGTCTTATACTTCACTCCACCCTTTCGCCTGTTTTTGTTCATACACACCTTTCGTTATCGTGCAAAACGTCTTAAAAAATACAAACCTTCATATCTCCATGAAAAAACCATTTTAATAGAAAATTCGTCTCCGCCAAGATTATTCTCCCATAAAGAACCGTTAGGACTTTTAACTCGGAAAGAACACTTTCTTAGCTTGTTTTATCTGGCGATTGAAAACTTGGAGAGTTTTGGATCAATGACTCCCAAACCAGATGGTTTTAGGGAATTAGGTGTGGAAACACCCTAAGAACTTAATTACCCTAGTTACCAAGGCCACAAAACAAAAAACTCATTTTATTTTAAATAATTCTGTACTAAGTGAAAACGGAGATATAGCCAGCTTTTTCTTTTAAATCCGAAGACGTTACATGTGGATAAGGTGTGTAATTACTCCAACAAGGTTTCAGAAGGGTTATTTTTCAGACTTTATAGCTTATGTTAAAACCTCTATAAAATTCTTCATATCTACTTCACTATATGAACTATTCTTGATATTTTGCTTAACTTAGAACAAACCTGCTTGATCCTAACGATGTTTATCAATTTTAAAAGTTTTTTAGACATATCAGAAATTTATCAAATTCTCAAAACACATATGACACGTGTAAAGTGTTATAAAAGACGTATATCAGCCATGGTTAAACACAAAGGAGGGTTATTTTTCAGTTTGTCGATCTCTTAAGAAGGATTTAGTTATTTCAACTTATCAACCGAACCATCAGACTTTGAATCTAAGTTCCTCCGCTAGCTAACATGACAAAGTTTTTATATTTTTGAAGAATTTTTCAATTTTTTTAATACAATGCAATACAAAAGCAGATATGGAATGCAACTATATGCAAAAGAAAAGAAAAATACAATATGTAAGTGCTGAAATGCAGGAAATATGTACATGCAAACTATATGCAGATACAAAATACACCCAAAAAGCTCCACCCCCAAACTGAATCTGACGATATCCTCATCGTCGCTTGGCTTTGCCCTTGGCTCTTCCGCTTCCGCTCGCTTCTTTTTGGTTTGCTAAGATCTGGCTGAGCTGTTCTTCGATTTCTTTATTTTTCCTGATCATAGTCTTGATGCAGCGGACCTCCATCCTGTGTAATTCGTAGGGATCTGTCAGAACGTTCTCTCCCAAGTAGATCTATGATGAAGTCTGTGGGGCTGCATACTCGTTGGGGTCGGTGGGGGGCCAAATCTGCTGCTCACTCCTGGGGTCTGTATAGCCTTGTGAGATCCTCTCTATCTCCACCGGGACTGTGCCATACATCGTGAGGCATGCCGCGAAGTCATCATCCTCCATATAATATCGGCAAATCTGGGTAACGAGGACAGGAAGTAAAGATTTGCGCGCGGCGACACTTTCTTTGATTGTGGCGAATAGCATGCTCTCTATGCAAAATTGGAAATCTCTGGTCATCAAGCAATGAACCATGTGCCCTACAATCGCCGAAAAAGATGAGACTCGAGAGATCCCCCTGACGTTGCGGTGTAAGTCTATGGTAGCGTCCCGGCCGTCAATCCGAAGCCAAACGCGGAAACAAAAACTTTTATGAAACTAGCGCTATCATAGGCTTTCATCCGGATCGTACCATTAACACTAAACTAGCAAACTACAAAGATGATAGAAAGGCTATACCGATCGATCTGTGTCCTTCGGTCTTTAGCCACCATCCCTAGCTTCTCGCGGCATCTCCGATCTCACACGATCTCCGGTCTCCTCGTCGAAAAGGGCACCACATCAAGAAGTCTTTTTACGGGCTCCCGCTTCAAACCGAAGCAACTCGGACAAGAAGTTTGCTAGCCGATATGTCCAAGGTGAAGTAGAGAATGTGTGTGATAACTTTGTCTCAAGCATCCATTGATTCTCAACTCATGGGATTGTATGGATGGAGGTTGAAAATGAAGCCATGGATGAAACTTGTGACCTAGAGAAGGTAGAAGAAGAAGAGCTAGACTTATTATTGTGTTGTATGAAAAATTGTGAGAGTTCTTGAATTCAATCTCAAGACCAACCCCACTACTTGTGGCTGTCCATACTCTGTCCACACATCATTTCAACACAATAATCAATCACAAATGTTGACATAGCACAAAAAATATGACCATGAGTCATCACCCATGCACATGCCACGTTAATTGCTCTTCATGATGATTTCCACTCACAATTTCCACCACAAAACATTTAAACAAAAATGTTTAATCCAAAAGGAGAATGGCAACATTTAAAGTAAACTCGTGACGGATCACAAGGATACCCCTCACCTATATATACATACTTGCATCCCCATTCCGACTGAATGCGAATGCAATGAGACTAAAGTAATCCAACAAATCTAATACTAGGATCCGGTTAAAACCAAAACCCACTAGTATGATCCGTCCGATCATGACCCGTGCACAAGTGTATGTATATGATCAAACCCTGCCATAAAACCATACGGCCTCTATAACGTTTTGTCCGAACTTGGGAAACTTTCTATGGGGGACTCTAAAGACTCGTCAATACGTTGGCAGTGGGTTTAACCACAAGCACGTCAGTAGTACTAGCTGTACGTAACGGCTACCCATGTATTGACCAAAAAGGGAGGCTGATGAGCGAACTCATCCAGAAACCCTTACTGAGCCTGTCAGTGACAATATCCGTACATTCCGGTCCGTTCTTCTATGAGTATCGCATGTCGGGCCTAGGGGGCTGGTAAACGTCAGACCCCCAAAAGTGGTACAAGTCGTGTCGGAGTGTAGCCCAGAACACCCTGAGATACTACTGGAATACCTACCAGTAAATCTCACTTGCCTTAGCCAAGGACTTCGTGTAATGGCTCTTCTAGACACAGCGCGATCTTACCCCCAATACCAGGAGAGACGAAACCCCTGCCGATCCGCTCACTGCCTCCATGTGGCTCGGGACTGTACCCAACTAAAACTTATTTGCACGACTCTTTTGAGCCGTGGTGGGGTAGTAATCAAAGCACAGTGGGAACTCACACGAGACAAATGACGATCTCAGGTCGATAGACTAACCTGTACACATGTCACCAGGGAACTGCTATCTGACGCTATATATATTACCAACTAGCATGTTCCCGGCGAGTCCGTCTGGTGTACTCATAACCCAATGAGCACCTGTATACGTCTTAGGTGAACCAACTGACACCAATGGCTTGCGAGACCGGCCACCGCCCCTCGTCGGGGTCTCGATCGTATACACTAGTCTACTAACGGAGTATCGATGCCCAGTCTCGAAACACCCACGACTAGGGACACATAAAGGATGTGTTTATAGACTACCCAGCTCTCACGTATATGATCGCCATCATACTGATGGTAGTCAAGCAAGAATCCTAAGGGCTTTATCAACGTGTAATAGTGATCTGTAATGTCACCTAAAGCATGTACACGATGATAAAGACAAACCAGATAGTATACTATCATCTCGAGTAAGACTGTCCTACCGGTATAGATCCTCCCTCAATCATTGAAATCACATGCCTGCGATCCAATAATTGACTTGAGGGCACTATATCCAACAATATCACACTTTCACTTAAGGCTAATTATTGCGATGTCGTATACTCACAGCTCATGTGATACCAAACACCCAACTCCTCTACTAATCAGTTTCACAAAACTCGTTTGTAAAACTATTGCGTTTGAGGAATAGCCTCAGTGAGTAGATCCGCTGTGATGTCTCTTTCTATGTATCTCTTTATCTCAAGTTCGCGGAGAAAACCATCTCCCGAAATGAGCAATACCTGTCTTAGAATACATCTGGATATCTGATGGGACCCTGTTCACAAATGAACTCCAAATCCAGCAAACTTCTTAAACTGTATCGTTAACTGAATTTAATTAGTATCCTGCACCATGCCTCCCTCAGTATGTGCTTGGACCACCTGTCCAAACTACTGTCCCTCGTCAGAAGGAAAACAATAACTTTGACAGTCACTCTGTTATCCAGGTCACCTTGGAAGCCTGAAATGATAACCGTCTCCCGAAGGAGGCTGTCGTTATTATACCCTTAGAGCATCAACTTTTGTTCTAAAACTGCTTCTGAACGTTCCTCCAGGATTGGATCAATATATCAACTGATCGCATCTTGTGCAGAAAAAACATCTGGTGTGGTACTTGACATCTCATGATTGACTCAATTGCCTACGCAAGCGATATGCCAATCATGCACATCCCTCTCACCTTTAGTCTGTAAGACACCTTTAGAGAGGGTGACTCCATCACCTGCAGGTACACCACCATGCCAGGAGTCATCCATTCTAACTACCTTTAGAATGTTGTCTAAGTACCCAGATTGGGACATTTCTCAAATCTAGATCTAAAAACATAGATCTAGTAACCAGAATGCATAATATAATATCCATATCCTACGTGGAGAAACCACTATGTGACAAGCACAGTATAACCGATCGTAGTATAAGAATTTCACTTCTTACACTGTGTATGTCATCCATATACCAGGACATCACACTCTATTACCTTCTTAACAGATCCGTCCCCTATTCTGATGAAGTCAAAACCTATGACTGTCACATCAAAAATAGACGATTTATCTCCGCTATATCTGCTTTAGTCTATAAATAGACATAAACTATGTGTCCACTATGTTAGTGTATATGCCCTAGAGGCCGTTACTGTATCATACTAGTTTGTATATTACTTGATGGAAGCTTGGGATATTCACCTTGTATAAACAATCTTGCTCAATATAGTAGTATGCTACTTGGTTTGTTTCTACTTCAATGTGTACTTGTGTTTATTTCAGTATATCACTTATACGCATTAGTGGAGCCCTTAGGATCTTTGCTTGATTACCAGCGTTGTGATGGCAGTCACACTAGTGGGGGCTGGGTAATCTATAGGCACATCCTTATACAGGTCCCTAGTCGTAGGACTATCGAGACAGGGCATCGATACTCCGGAGTAGACTAGCGTATGCGCTTCTCATCCCAGTGTGGGAGATGGTCTGTCCCACAGCCATCAGTACGTCGTACTGGAGATAGTATACGGGTGCTCGTTGGGTTACGAGTACACTGGACAGGACTCGTCGGGAACTGACAGGTTGGTATTATACCTATCGTCAGTTATCAGTTCCCAGGTGACATGAGTACAGCTTAGTCCGCTGACTTGACACTGGCACTTCGCCTCGAGTGTGTTCCCACTGCACTTTGATCACTACCCTACCACGACTCAAAGGAGTCGTGCAAACAGGTAGTGGTTGGGTGCAGTCCCGAAGCACTTGGAGGCAGTGCCGGTTAGACAGGATTCGTCTCTCCCGGTATTGGGGGTTGACATCGCGCTGTGTCTAGGAGAGCCATTACACAAGTAGTCCCTGGCCAGGGCAAGCGAGATATACTGGTAGGTTCCAGTGTTATCTCAGGGTGTTTTGGGCTTCACTCCGACACGACTTGTACCGCTATTGGGGGACTGACGTTTTACCGCCCCCTAGGCCCGACATGCGATGTATCAGACGAACAGACCGGACTGTGCGGAGAATGTCACATTCAGACTCAGTAGGAGTTCAGATGGGGTTTCACTTCGTCAGCCTTCTTGTCGACATCTACCTGGGGACCGTTACGCACAGCTAGTGCCGCTTGCGGTCTGTGGTTAAACCCACTGCCAGCGTAGTGTCGAGTCTTTAGAGTCCCACACAGAGGGTATTCGCCTCTGGGCAAAACAGAGTAGAGGTCGCATGTATTTGCGACAGGGTTCGTTCTCATCCGCGCACTTGTGCACGTTTGGAGTCCGGACGGATTATACTGGCAGGCTCTGGTTTTAGCCGGATACTGGTATATGTTTTGGGGTTGCTTTTATCTCTTGGTATTCTTGTTCCTCGGAACGAGAATGCAGGTGTGTATGCACAGTTGCTTGAGGCGGAGGATGAGGTATTTCATTAGGGTTTCGGAACGGGTGCGTATGCACAGTTGACAGTCTTCATTTTCCAAACCCTAATGGATTTATAAATTATCTATTAATAATAGTAATTAAATGAGAATTTTGTTATGGTTGATTTTGTTGACTTGTTGACCATGGTTGACTTGTTGACCATGGTTGAATGTTGACCACCATCATGCTTTGAAAGATCCTCCTTGATTCATGCTTACACTTCATTTAAAGAAGCATGATAGTGGTCATTCCAAATTACCATCAACTATTCTTATTTTGAATTATTATTATTTAGATAATTCTTTTCTTTTGGCATTATGGTTGCAAGAAAGAAAAGATTGCTCATTATCTCATTTAGCTTCTCTCTCCTCACTTCATCTTCTTCTTCCTCTAGCAAAAGAGAACCCTTCTCATGTGTTGAGAATCCTTCTCTTTTAAAAGAATAGCAACCCCTAGTCACTCTCTACTCATTCTAGGTTCAAGGTTTAGCAAGCCGGAAACCCTAGTTCACTCAAAGATCGAGGAAGAGCCCAAAGGTCGAACCTTCGAGGTGGATCCATCTTCGACGGAAGAAGGCGACAAGAAGAGAACCATCAACCTCTACAAGGTTTAAAGAAGAAGGAGTTCAAGTTTAGGTATAACCATCTTCCATAGTAGCTAACTCCTTTTAGCGTATTTGCTAGTTTAGTTTAGACACGATCCCGACCTTGTTTAGTCCATGTTGCCTCTTGCGATAAAAATTTGTTTTTTATACCGTTTTCGCCTCCCCGTAAGAACCGGGGGTCGCAATATGGACTTACAGTGGTATCAGAGCCTAACTAAACTTAAACTAGCTTGGTAGTGAAGTGTAACGAAGTTCGGAACCGGAAAAATCCAAAAACCAAACTTTTACAAAACCCTAGTTTCTGTTAAAATTTTTTCTGGTCAAAACGAGATTTGTTATACACCTAAATTCGGCTCAGGGTTTTGTGTGAACACCCATGAAAAATGATCCATTGATTCATCTAAACAGCCGCGGTTCCGCGGCATGAGGTAGGCATTTGCCGCGGAACCGCCGCCGTTTGTTGTCCTCTCTGCATCGTTTTTCGTGCAGTGTGTCTCTGTGTTGGTTTTGGGATTTTTAAGATATAATATATGTGCCCAGATTTTCCAGAACTGAAATTCACTTTTGGGGTCCTATAATTCCGTATTTTTTTTCCGAACTTCACTGCACTTTGGCTATGTTGGTTATATCTGTGTTGCTTGCATGTATTGAACGTCGGCTAATCGCTATAAGTCGATTAGTCGGAGTTATACATGATCTGTGTTTGCTATTGGAATGTGTATATGAATGTGTTGGACTGTCCCGGGTGAATAGCCGGGGTGGATGTGAGATGAGCTTTTGTTTTTCTTTCATTCATTGTAAATGTAAATTGATGTAATATTATTATTTGTTTGGCCGCACAACCGGGTCGGGGTTGTAGCCGTCATTGTATAATTCTTTTTACTGTTTTTGCTCCTAGGATAGACCCATGGAGGGGTGCACAAACTACCGGGAACTTGGCGGGTAGTTTGCCGCACCCGTAGGGGTCTTGGGTGGGGTATTTGGCTATTCACCGCGACCGTGTAATCCGCTTTTCGTTGCAGGCTCGAAAGGATTGCGGATTGCTAATATATCCAATGTATTCATCTGTGATCTGTAATGTCTATCATTGCTTTCTATTTAGGCGTTGCTTATGTTTTACAGCCGCGCTAGCCCAGCCCCCGCTCTGTCGTTAGTTAAGTAACCTAACGAGTGATGACGGGACCCCGTGGCGAATGCGAATGGCATAAGCGTACGTCATATTTTGGTTGTTTTCTGCAATGGTAGGATTTAATGATGGGACGCATTAAAAGAACTAATGCAAGAATATCACGCATTAAAAGAACTAATGCAAGATAATAAACCAAGTTAAAATCGTTGGAACACTTTCGAAAAACTACTCGGTTCTTTTCAAAACTAACTTTTAAATGCGGAGCTTGAGCCACTCCTTCTAAAAGCTATCTCGTTCCATCGATTATATCAAGTTCACTACGTTCACGGTTTTACCAAAACCATTCGTAGCCCTCCGTCGTTTCGCATGAATAGGCAATAGTATTCAAGCTGTGTATTTTGGCCAAAGCCAAGGCACAGTGATTGGTAGCTATTGGGTGTTCATGTGTAGCATAGATAGATGCGTTGGTTTGGGACAGTCGTGCTGCCATTTTGGCCAAAGTCAAGGGTATGTACGGATGGATCCAAATTAACCTGGAAAGTGACGGGTAGAACTTGACATGTGACTTATGATATTTTGGCCAAAGTCAAGGTCATAAGAGCATGGGGCAAAAATCCACATCGGGAGTTTCATAAGTACTGAAACTTGCTAGATTTGCATACCATTTGGAGTGTGATGATTATGGTAGGATTCCTTCATTTTCGTCACGCGATGATATTTGGATCCCGATCCTACTGTGAGTATATGCTACTCCTCGGGAAATTTCTCACTAAACGATCAATGCTATAAACCTAGTAGGTGCCTAGAAAGGTGTTAGCGGGGCTACGCCCCCAGGGAAAAGAGGTTCTTAAATTAAGGAACTTCGCGAAAGCGTTGGAAAACCTCCCTCGAAGTACCGACACTGGCCTGGCTGAACGGTTAAGCAAGTATTGTACGGTGGGATTGATCCCGGCTAATTCTTCCTTTGTGGTTTGAGGAGGGATTCGAGAGACAGTGGGAGCCATCCTGTTTAGACAAATTAAAAACCATTCTAAACTTGCAAGAGCATCGTGCTAAGTGTTTCTTCTCTCCCCCTGCAGCGACCAAATCGAAATGACTGGACTTAAGTTACTTCTAGATAAAAACATACTGACAGGGCCAAACTACAAAGATTGGCTCAGGAATGTCAAATTGGCAATCGCTTACGACAAGCTGGGGTATCTTCTTACCACCAAAGCTCCCCCCGTCCCAGGTCCCACCTCCAGCGTCGCGGATAAGGAAATCCGTAAGACTTGGGAGATTGATTGCGCGAAGGCCAGGTGCCTCGTGCTTGCCTCTATGGACAACGAACATCAGAGGAGGCATGAGAATATGGACCTCGAGTCCATATTTCTCCATACAAAAGAACTGTATGGAGAGCAGTCTCGTATCGCAAGATACGAAGTGTCGAAGAAGTTGTTTTCGACAAAGTTGGCCGTCGGATCATCGGTAGCGGACCACGTGCTTAAGATGATTGGCTACACTGAGGAGCTCGCGGAACTTGGGACCACGTTGGATAGTGAACTTTATACAGATTTAATACTCCAGTCCCTTCCATCCACTTACGCCCAGTTCATACTGAATTTCAACTTGCAAGAAAAGGAAGTTGAACTTTCAGAACTCCTCAACCTGCTGAGGAGCGCAGAGGGCACCCTACAGAAGGGTAGGGAAACACCCGCTTTGTTTGTAGGAGGATCTTCTTCCTCAAGGTCCAAGGCGAAAGCCAAGGGAAAGAGGAAGAAAGCCCCCGCCAAACCAAGAGGAGGTGTTAGTAAAGTGGGTTCGAAGGGAAAGGAAAAGGCAACAAAGATTGCGGGGAAGCTTGTTGGAAAGGAAGAGTGCTTCTATTGTCATAAAAGTGGACACTGGAAGAAAGATTGCAGGGCTTGGAAAGCCAGGACACAGGAACTGAAGCAGGTTGCGGCTTCAGCTTCAGGTGTGTATGTTATTGAAAACTGTCTTTCTATAAACTCTACTTCCTGGGTATTGGATACCGGATCAGGATATCATATCTGTAATTCTTTGCAGGCGTTGAGAAACCGTAGGGTTTTGAAGGCAGGTGACATGACCCTCAGAGTTGCGAACGGAGCTAGCATGGATGCTAAAGCCGCGGTGGACTATCACCTGGGAATGTCAGATGGGCATGTTTTGGTTTTGCGTAATTGCTTTTTTGTACCCAACGCAACTTGTAATATTATTTCTGTATCTTTGGTTTCTAAAGAAGGTTATGAATTTGCGTTTGTAAGTAATGTTGTAAACATTCACCTTAATCAAGTTCTGATTGGGTCAGGTACATTGAGCAATGGTATATACGTATTAAACCAACCACAGATTTTCAATGTCCAGAATACACACAAAAGAAAGTCTCCAGATATCAATCAGACTTTCTTATGGCATTGTAGACTGGGTCACATCAATGAGAGAAGGTTGACTAAGTTACATACAGAAGGATATTTGGATCCGTTTTAATATCAATCGTATGCCACTTGTCAATCCTGTCTCAAAGGAAAGATGACAAAGACTTCGTTCACTGGACACGGAGTAAGAGCGAGCGGGCTCTTGGGACTCGTACACAGCGACGTGTGCGGTCCAATGTCTACACATGCGCGAAGTGGTTATTCTTACTTCATTACTTTTACGGATGATTTTTCAAGATACGGTTATGTCTTCTTAATGAAACATAAGTCCGAAGCTTTTGAAAAATTCCAGGAATTTAAGAATGAAGTAGAAAAACAAACTGGCAAAAGTATCAAGATTCTAAGATCGGATCGAGGTGGAGAATACTTAAGTGCCGAGTTCCTGAATTACTTAAAAGAGAATGGGATTCTCTCTCAGCTTACTCCTCCATACACTCCGCAACATAATGGTGTATCGGAGAGACGGAACCGGACCCTATTGGATATGGTACGGTCCATGATGAGTAACGCTGAGTTACCGCGATCATTCTGGGGGTATGCACTAGAATCAGCTGCGTACCTATTGAACCGAGTTCCTACTAAGACTGTGCCTACTACGCCATATGAGATGTGGTGTGGGAAGAGACCCCATCTCTGTCACATTAAGACTTGGGGAAGTCCAGCTTTTGTTAAAAAGCAGCATGCGGACAAGCTCGAGGCACGCTCAGTACTGTGTAAGTTTGTGGGATATCCAAAGAATTCCAAGGGATATCTCTTCTACTACGAAGAGGAACAAAAAGTTCTTGTTTCTCGTCATGCCCACTTTCTAGAACATCAGTTCTTAGAAAAAGAATTAAGTGGGAACGCAGTAGAACTGGAAGAAATTCCAGAACCACAGACTATTACTGAAAGCTTAGTGGAACCAGAGGGTTCAAATGAACAGGACATTCCTACGCCGCCCCGCAGAAGTAGTAGGCAGTCTCATCCGCCCGAGAGATACTACGGTTTTCTCATAGACGGGGATAGAGAGGATTGCATCATAGACTATGATGAGCCTACTAGCTTCCAGCAGGCCGTTCAGAGCGTTGACTCGGTAAAATGGCTGGATGCAATGCGGACCGAAATGGAGTCCATGTACACCAACAAAGTATGGACGTTGGACATTGCTCCAGACGGGGTAAAACCCGTAGGATGCAAGTGGATCTTCAAAAGGAAGATTGGTGTAGATGGACAGGTTGAGACCTATAAAGCTAGACTTGTAGCAAAGGGTTTCCGTCAAAGACCTGGCTTGGACTATGACGAAACCTTTTCTCCAGTGGCTATGCTGAAATCCATTCGGATCCTTCTTGCCATTGCTGCTTTCCACGATTATGAGATTTGGCAGATGGACGTAAAAACCGCTTTTCTAAATGGAAATTTAGAGGAGTGTGTCTATATGGATCAGCCAGAGGGTTTCATTCAGAGTGGGAGCAGCGGAAAGGTGTGCAAGTTGCTTAAGTCCATCTATGGACTAAAGCAGGCATCGCGGAGTTGGAACATCTGTTTTGATGAGACGGTCAAGGAATTTGACTTTATCAAAAATCCAGATGAACCGTGCATCTATAGTAGATTTGTAGCGAGAACTGTGGTATTCCTTGTTTTATACGTGGATGACATTCTCTTAATAGGAAATGACATTCCTATGCTACAATCTGTCAAGGGTTTCTTGTCACACAGGTTCTCCATGAAAGACCTGGGTGATGCCTCTTACATCCTGGGGATCCGGATCCATCGTGATAGATCTAAGAGGATATTAGGACTTTCACAGTCCAGGTACATCGACACCGTACTGAAAAGATTCAGTATGGAAGATTCCAAGCGCGGTAACCTACCGGCTTGTCACGGGATCACCCTCTCTAAAGAGATGTCTCCCAAGACTGATTTGGAGAGGGATCGCATGTCTATTATACCCTACGCTTCTGCGGTAGGCTTTATAATGTATGCGATGTTGTGTACCAGACCGGATGTAGCTTATGCACTGAGTGTAGTAAGCCGGTATCAGTCAAACCCTGGGGAGAAACATTGGATAGCAGTAAAGAACATTCTCAAGTACCTGAGAAGGACTAAGGAGATGTTCTTGGTGTATGGCGGGAAAGACCTCCAGATTGAGGCCTTTGCTGACTCCAGCTTCCAGAGTGACAAGGATGATTCCAAGTCCATGTCGGGTTTTGTCTTTACCCTCAATGGAGGGGCGGTGTGTTGGAAGAGTTCCAAACAGGAAACCGTTGCAGACTCGACTATGGAAGCGGAATACATCGCTGCATCTGATGCCGCAAAAGAAGCTGTCTGGATAAGGAAGTTCTTAAAAGAACTTCAGGTGGTTCCGTCCATTGTTGACCCAGTACCTCTGTATTGCGACAACAACGGGGCTATAGCTTTAGCAAAGGAACCCAGGTCCCATCAGAGATCCAGGCACATCTTGAGGCGGTATCACCTGATCAGGGAGATCGTGGATCGCAAGGAGATCGAGGTTCGGAGGGTTGCTTCAGAAGAGAACACTGCAGATCCATTCACCAAGGCCTTACCCCAGACTCAGTTCGAGCGGCTGATCGAGATGATAGGTCTTCGGTACGCCAGTTCATGGCCTTAGTGCAAGTGGGAGATTGTTAGTGTATATGCCCTAGAGGCCATTACTGTATCATACTAGTTTGTATATTACTTGATGGAAGCTTGGGATATTCACCTTGTATAAACAATCTTGCTCAATATAGTAGTATGCTACTTGGTTTGTTTCTACTTCAATGTGTACTTGTGTTTATTTCAGTATATCACTTATACGCATTAGTGGAGCCCTTAGGATCTTTGCTTGATTACCAGCGTTGTGATGGCAGTCACACTAGTGGGGGCTGGGTAATCTATAGGCACATCCTTATACAGGTCCCTAGTCGTAGGACTATCGAGACAGGGCATCGATACTCCGGAGTAGACTAGCGTATGCGCTTCTCATCCCAGTGTGGGAGATGGTCTGTCCCACAGCCATCAGTACGTCGTACTGGAGATAGTATACGGGTGCTCGTTGGGTTACGAGTACACTGGACAGGACTCGTCGGGAACTGACAGGTTGGTATTATACCTATCGTCAGTTATCAGTTCCCAGGTGACATGAGTACAGCTTAGTCCGCTGACTTGACACTGGCACTTCGCCTCGAGTGTGTTCCCACTGCACTTTGATCACTACCCTACCACGACTCAAAAGAGTCGTGCAAACAGGTAGTGGTTGGGTGCAGTCCCGAAGCACTTGGAGGCAGTGCCGGTTAGACAGGATTCGTCTCTCCCGGTATTGGGGGTTGACATCGCGCTGTGTCTAGGAGAGCCATTACACAAGTAGTCCCTGGCCAGGGCAAGCGAGATATACTGGTAGGTTCCAGTGTTATCTCAGGGTGTTTTGGGCTTCACTCCGACACGACTTGTACCGCTATTGGGGGACTGACGTTTTACCGCCCCCTAGGCCCGACATGCGATGTATCAGACGAACAGACCGGACTGTGCGGAGAATGTCACATTCAGACTCAGTAGGAGTTCAGATGGGGTTTCACCTCGTCAGCCTTCTTGTCGACATCTACCCGGGGACCGTTACGCACAGCTAGTGCCGCTTGCGGTCTGTGGTTAAACCCACTGCCAGCGTAGTGTCGAGTCTTTAGAGTCCCACACAGAGGGTATTCGCCTCTGGGCAAAACAGAGTAGAGGTCGCATGTTTTTGCGACAGGGTTCGTTCTCATCCGCGCACTTGTGCACGTTTGGAGTCCGGACGGATTATACTAGCAGGCTCTGGTTTGAGCCAGATACTGGTATATGTTTTGGGGTTGCTTTTATCTCTTGGTATTCTTGTTCCTCGGAACGAGAATGCAGGTGTGTATGCACAGTTGCTTGAGGCGGAGGATGAGGTATTTCATTAGGGTTTCGGAACGGGTGCGTATGCACAGTTGACAGTCTTCATTTTCCAAACCCTAATGGATTTATAAATTATCTATTAATAATAGTAATTAAATGAGAATTTTGTTATGGTTGATTTTGTTGACTTGTTGACCATGGTTGACTTGTTGACCATGGTTGAATGTTGACCACCATCATGCTTTGAAAGATCCTCCTTGATTCATGCTTACACTTCATTTAAAGAAGCATGATAATGGTCATTCCAAATTACCATCAACTATTCTTATTTTGAATTATTATTATTTAGATAATTCTTTTCTTTTGGCATTATGGTTGCAAGAAAGAAAAGATTGCTCATTATCTCATTTAGCTTCTCTCTCCTCACTTCATCTTCTTCTTCCTCTAGCAAAAGAGAACCCTTCTAATGTGTTGAGAATCCTTCTCTTTTAAAAGAATAGCAACCCCTAGTCACTCTCTACTCATTCTAGGTTCAAGGTTTAGCAAGCCGGAAACCCTAGTTCACTCAAAGATCGAGGAAGAGCCCAAAGGTCGAACCTTCGAGGTGGATCCATCTTCGACGGAAGAAGGCGACAAGAAGAGAACCATCAACCTCTACAAGGTTTAAAGAAGAAGGAGTTCAAGTTTAGGTATAACCATCTTCCATAGTAGCTAACTCCTTTTAGCGTATTTGCTAGTTTAGTTTAGACACGATCCCGACCTTGTTTAGTCCATGTTGCCTCTTACGATAAAAATTTGTTTTTTATACCGTTTCCGCCTCCCCGTAAGAACCGGGGGTCGCAATATGGACTTACACACTATGGTTCCGTTGCTTCCACTAACTACGACAACCCTTTGACAGAGTCATATACACGTGCACTTCTAATGCTAGTTTAGAACGATGTTATACTCATCCTCCTGCCGGGTCTCATAGTCTGAAACAGCAGTAATGGCAAGCTTGGTAAACAAGAACCTCCCTCTCACCGTCCTTGAGGCTACCGGAGTACCTCTTGGGTGCCTGAGGTTACCCACCATATCTTCGGAGTGGCTAATGTAATGTTAAACCTGATTGAATCTTTAAGTCCTATTAAATTTCCAGTAATCGTTTGCGGTTCTAGAATCTCTTCCGGTTCTACCATACTCCCACTAATGTTTTCTGAAAAAAATCTATTTTACTAAAACTGCGGCGAGTCAAGAACAATATCACTATTGATCTTCCAGATGGTAGAAAGTTAACCCTCGTCATAGGCCAGGTCAACCCACAAACTGTCATTACAGAAACATGCCTTAAGTTATCCAGAGTCTGGTTTTAAGCATAAGCCAGACAACTCCATATAACTTAACATTGTTAAGATATGATCCATTCTATATATAATATAGAAACATAGGCACTAATTTAATTGGAACCAGATTCAAATCATGCAGCTGTCTCCAGTGCATGTCAACTAAAATGGAGAGAGGCTGATCAACATTACTCAACTTAGGAGTGCATCCAATTATGAGTGACCTGAAAGAGAAATAAGTTTCTCAAAACCATTACTATCAACTGAATACCATACACAAGTATCTACATCTTCGATCACCTTAAAAAATCCTGATACTTGCGACACCTGGTTCTCTACTTTATTCTTGTACCTATAACTTCTCAAAACTTAGACTTTGTATTTCTACGAAACACATGTCTAAAACTAGAGAAGTTACAAGTAAACAGAATATAGTATAAGGACCAACCCCTCTGTCCTAATAGACACTGGACAACATACAATACTTTGTATAAGTCCCCTGATTTGAATAACTCATACCCTGTGCGTCGTAGGTTGAAAACTATACTATGGTTACGAAGAATTACACCGCTGTTTAATGCTCTTTACCTAACCATCGACTGATATAGGTAAATGTCATAGACATAATTTCAAAAAGTTATATCTCACTTTATTAAAATAAACGTACAGATACATCAATTTGAAATTGGTGCATAACAACGGATATTCAAAACCAAATATTTGCCGTCCGGCAAAAACCCATGCGATTTCCTCAAATATCACCAATTACAACGAATCCCGATATAATGAGGATGATCACCTAATTTCTAATAACTTACTCCCACTCATCATTTGTAAAAATATACATGAAATTAACAATACATAGTGAAACCGAAACATGAAATTAACAATAGATACATACCCTGGAGTACGGATCCAATTGGGAAATCAATTTTCAATTAACAATACATAGTGAAACCGAAACATGAAATTTTTTCGAAGGGGTATTCGGGTATTCCTAGTAATGCCTTTTCCATTATCCAGATTCATGACTGTAACCATATATTTCCTTACCATCTCTCCAAATCCCTTTATTTATCTTTACTCATTACCTTCTATACACCCCCTTAGGCTAAATGGTTTTTTTCCTTCCCTACCGTTCGGCACCAGCTTATGCTTTGGAAGAAGACTATCCAATAAGCGTAATAGGTGTACAGTCTTAATCCTAGGAGCACTCGCAACCTGAGAGAAGGTGATGATAAAAGACAACTGAATAAACCTTATTCTATTTCTCATGAACCAGAATCCATCCTCGAACTGGAACAAGTTCCTTCGAGTTTGTATATAACCATACGATGGACTATCCAAATAACTGTGGATCTTCGTAGTGATATGGGGTGTTCTGGAGAAATACAAAGGTGAAGTAGGAGTGGCGATGAAATACTTGGTTTGGTCATGAATGATAGCAGTTGCAATTTACTTTGCCCTCTTTCTAATCCCTTTATTTGTCTTTACTTATTACCTCCTGCACACCTCACTTAGGCTAATTGGTTTTCTTCATTCCCTACCTTTCGGCACCTACCTATGGTTTGGAAGAAGACTATCCAATAAGTGTAATAGGTGTACTATTCTCCTAATCCTAGAAGCCCTCACAACCTGAGAGAAGGTAAAAGGAAAAGACAACTGAATAATCCTATTCAATCTCTCCAGAACCAAAATCCATCCTCGAATCTGGAACAAGTTCCTTCGAGTTCGTATATAACCATACGATTGATTTATCTAATGGAAGTGGATGTTCGCAACGATACGGGGTGTTCTGGAGAAATGCGAAGGGTAAAAGAAGGAGTGGCAATGATGTATGCAATTCAGACAATCCAAAATCCAGTGTTTTAAGAAAGTTCGGTCAACTTAGTCACTGAGTTATAGTCTAGGGTCGGGCCATGGTCGCTGCCAAAGAGAGAGAGAAAAGAAACCTCTGTGTGCACTATAATCTAGATCAGAATGGTTAATCACTTTATCTAGTCAGGATGTCTCCCACTGTATCCTCAAATTCTCCTCCAAACCTGAAAGAAGAATTAGTCGGGATCACCTGAAGAGTAAAGCAACTCATCAGTCGGAATCGAGATCCAACTATCATCGCATGATAACGTGATGGAATCCACTCACGTTATCACACTCCAGAAGGTATGTGCATGCCTGGAAAGTTTTAGTTTCTTTAAAAACTCCCGATATTATTTTTACCCCATGCTCTTATTACCTTGACGAAGGCCAACATATCATAAGTCACATGTCAAGTTCTACCCGTCATTATCCAGGTTAATTTGTACTCACCCGTACATACCCTTGACGAAGGCCAAAATAGTAGTACGGCTGTCCAAAACTAACGCATCTATCTATGCAACAGAAAAGTAACAAATAGCTACCATACACTATGCCTTGACGAAGGCCAATATACATAGCATGAATACTAAGTGCTACCTCTCTGAAATGACGGAGGGCTATGAATGGTTTTTGGCGAAAAACCTTTAACGTAATGAACTTGATATTGTTGAAGGAACCGGATAGCTTTTTACAAATATATAGTGGCGAAAACCTTTACTAAAGAGGTCACTCCCGGTGAAGGGATCTTGGCTCTTTCCCCGTAGAATGAGGTGCAGGATATTCCAACTGAATACCGCGATGCAATGAAAAAAGTAATCGACTATAGTGAAGTTATTATCCTCACGCAAACTTCTGTCCAAGGGGTCACTCCCGATGAAGGGATCTCGGCCCTTGCCTCGTCGAATGAGGTGCTGGGTATTCATAACCAAATACCTCCTGTCAAAGCAAAAGAGAACGTCCTTGTAATAACAGCGTTTTGAAAATTGTGTTAGTTATATGTATGCCCTAGAGGCCATTACTGTACATTTGATGTATATTGTAGTGGATGCTGGGACATATATAGGTAGGACTTTCTTGCTCGACATGATAGTACGCTATCTGGTTGCTCTTTGTCTTAACATGTATACTTTCTGTCTCTCTGATTACATGTTGATAAAGCCCTTAGGATGAGTACTCGACAACCAGGACTATGATGCAGATCATACTAGTGGGGCCTGGGTAGTCAATGAGTACATCCTTCATTGTTCCTAGTCGTGGGAATATCGAGACGGGGCATCGATATTCCAGAGTAGACTAGCGTATATCTTCTCGACCCATGCGATGGGCGATGGATGATCCCATATCCATTGGTGTTTGACATCAGAGATGGTATACGGGTGCTCAGTGGAGACTGGGTACACTGAACGGACTCGCCGAGAACTCCCAGATGGTATTATACCTCACGTCAGATGGCAGTTCTCTGGTGACACTGGTGCAGCTTAGTCTGTTGACCCGAGATCGTCATAGAGTCTTGTGTGTCTCCCAGTGTGCTTTGATTTCCACCCTACCACGGCTCTACTGAGTCATGCAAACAGGTGGTTTTTGGGTATAGTCCCGATTCACATGGAGGCAATGAGCGATAGGAGGGAATTCGTCTCTCCCGGTATTGGGGGTTGATGTTGCGCTATGCTCGACTGGCCATAATAGGAAATCCCTGGCCAGGGTTGCAGTGATATACTGGTAAGAGTTATCAGTAGTTTCACGAATGTTATGGACCCTACGTCGGCATGACTTATCAAGCTATTGGGGTCTGACGTTTACCACCCCTAGGCGAGATATGCGACATATCAGACGAACAGACCGGACTGTGCGGTAAGTGTTACTGGTTGGATTCACAGGAGTGTGAGCGGGCTTGCTCATCGATCTTCTGATCGCTTAATACCCGGGTGGCCGTTACGTTTAGCAGACCGCTTGCGGCTTGTGGGTGTTTGATATGATCATCATCTGCTGCCGGCGTATTGACGAGTCTTTAGAGTCCTACACAGAGGTTTCCTGGCTCAAGCGAAACGAAATAGGAGCGCATATGAGATATGTGCGGGACCGAGAATAATGCGTGTATGTGATACCGTATTTCATTCTCGCGATGAATGTGTCGAATGGTTGTATGCGATATAACCTAGTTATCGAATCAAGGATTGATTCGATAAGCCGATACATTGGATACTAGCCGGTTATATGCGACATGACCGGATCATTGAATCAAGTGTTGATTTAATGATTTAATGTATAATTATGTATTTGATATATTACTTTGCATTAACTAGTATTGGTTCACTTTAAATGGATTTTCTCACTTGAATTGTGCAAGTTGTATATGTGATATACATTTGTGCACATGATTGTATCATGTTTGATGATACATGTTTACTTGGTTAAGCGTAAAGATTTAAACCATGGTTAAGTTTATGATTAGGGTTTTCTTTTTTCTTATTTATTTATTTATTTATTTTTGGAAAAAGATGAGAAAAGAATGGTTGCTATTTTTGTTTGCTAGTTGAAGATTCTTGAAGCTTTGAATTAGTCCACCATTCTTGTATTATACTTAACCCTAACCATTCAAGTTAACCATGGTCCATTCTCTACAATTAACCAAGGGTTAATATATGATAAGTATTGATTTATTTATCTAATAATTCAACACTTATCATTTTATCTTCTTCTTCTTCATCTTCTTCTTCCATGAAGAAAGCTTGCTACATCAATGGCAAGTATTGAAAACAAGTGAGAAATCCAATTCTAAAGTGAACCCACTTCCTATTTCTTCATCCTCTACCTCTTGCCATGTAGTATAGGGTGTTTCCTTCACAAGTTTTCATGGCTTGGTGAAGGTGGAGCTTGATCTAGTGATGCCTCGATGTAGATCATCTTCGGCACGTTGTCGACGACCTAGCCCGTCTATTTCTCCGATGAAACCACCGTGAGAGTCATGGTTCGATTTGGACAGCGGAGAGGACTTCATCGTAGAGCCATGGAGGTGGAGGACCGGATCTACAAAGGTTGTAGCCCCTTCCCTTTAGCTATATTTCCGTTTACATGCTTGCATCGCCTCATTATCTAGTTAACGATCCGTATTAGGGTTTGTAGGCACTTGTAAAATTTTAATTGGCCATGTTTGATGCCTTGTGAGACTCCATTAGAGTGCCTAGGAACCCTACAGTGGTATCAGAGACAGGTTAGAGCCTTAGGCGAAGTCTAGACAGAATTAGAACTCTGATCGAATCAAAACCCAAACCCTAATATTACTCTCTGTACTTTTTCTGAAATCGTGAAATTTTGAGAATTAAAAATATGCAGAAAAATCAGCAGGGGATTGTAAGGTTTACTGTAAAATTCGATGGCCTGATTCCTTAAAATAGCCGCGGATCCGCGGCATGAGCATGCTCATGCGGCGGTTCCGCGGCTAGTTTGTCGTTTTGTGCGTCTAGTTCTGCACAGTAATTCTTAGTTTTCTGTGCTGGTTTTTCTGGGAATTTTTAATATTTTTTCCAGAGTTGTATTTTCTGGGTTGTATTGGGGATTCGGAGATTCGATCGGACTGTCTAATTTTGTCTGTGTGTGTTTCCGGGTATATTTTAGAATATGTTAAAAAGTTCGACCGGATATAAATACCCACTTTTTCCCCTGCCGGGAAATTTCCAATTGTTGGATTTTTCCGTACTTTAACGACGTTCTAAGTAGTGCAAGTAACGCGATGGTCCCTCTAGAAGACAACAAACCTTAACTCGATTATGTGACCGTCTTGAACTGCCCTTTGAACCTTCGGGTTTGGGGCAGTACGGCGTGCCACATGTGAGGCGTTAGCTTGACCCTTCTACGGCTGGACCGTTGCTACTGAGGCACGAACTGAATGCTGTTAGACTTATTTCATGTGTTGAGCCGTATCGGGAAAATTTGGGTGTTCGAATGTCCGATCGGAAAGTTTAACATTTTCTGTTTATCCGGAATGTGATACAATAATTGGAATTCACAAGTAGTTATGAGATAACGGAATGAATATTATAAACATAGCAGTTTAGTCTCCCTTGATCGGTTGCCACGGAGTTTTGATGTGATCAAAAGTCCGTTGCAATCACGTAGCGTACGCGGATACTCGCCGGGTAAACTTAATAGACAGCCTCACCCTATAGCCCCGACCAAGTGACTGTAGGAGAACCCCGTCGCCGAAAGCATCCGTTTGGGTGCTCACGGTAGCGGTGTTCCGCCTTGGTGCACTTCGTCGACGGCGTCGGGGGTGCGGCCGCCTACTAAAGTTTGCGACGAGCATTCGATCAGTTTTTCGGGAATCTTGTTGAATTGCCCGACTTGATATTGGAAAGATTTTTCGATAATGAGACTAAAATGCGGGGTTTATAATTGTTAGGCATGCGATGTCTAAAGAATTCATTTGATCAGGCATGCGATGTCTGAGGTGGTTGCGGATTCCAACTGTTGTAACTTTACACTTTCTTTTCTGTGACCGTACGTGTAATATGTGATATCGCCGGTTTCGTTGCTATATGTCAACGACAATTGGGATGCGCATATTTACTTACGTTGATGACATGTGATGTTATGTGTTGCTGGATATGTTATATTGGATCGTCGTGTTTGAATAGCCGGGGTTTTTTATGTGAGATGAGTGTTTTTCATTTTCATTCATGTAAAAACTTGTATGTAATATTCTTTTATTGGGGCACTTCCAGGTTGCGGAAGTTGTCACCGTTGATGTATATTATTTACTTTTCTGCACTAGGATAGACCCAAGGAGGGGAGCACAAGTAACCGGGTTCTAGGGTCCAGTGGGAGACCATCTCGAGGAGTCGAGTCCGGGTCTCCTAACCCTAGAATTGGTAGGGTTGCTTGCCGCTCTCGTAGGGGTCTAGGGGTGTGGGATTGGCTATTCATCACGACCGTGGAATCCGTGTTTTAAACTGGGTCGTATTGAAAACACGGACGTCCTAGTATATCCAATATTTCATATGATATTTTCTGCTGCGTTATCTGTGATGTGATCATGTGATGTTCTGTGACAGATATTATATATAGTATATATGATATATTATATAGACGTTGCTTATGTTTTACACCCGCGCTAGCCCTGCCCCGCTCTTCCGTTAGTTACCTAGCCTAACAGTGCAGACGGGACATCGAGGCGAATGCGGATGGCATAAGCGTACGTTATATTTATCTGTGATGTTTAGGTGGACCTTAATGATGGGATATTCATTAATGAGATTAATGAAAGAAAATAAACCTAATTGATGTCGTGGAATCGAATTTCAAAATAAAAACAGGTAGCTACAGTTCTTGCTTTGCATCGCGGTGTTCATTATAGAACATCCTGCACCTTATTCGATGAGGAAAGGACCGAGATCCCTTCACCGGGAGTGACTCCTTTAGCAATAACTGGCAGATGCTACAACCCTCGGTTTGTCGTTGATCGCTTCTATAGTTTCCGTTTTGCACAGTGATATATATGATATATCCCGCACCTCATTCGACGAGGAAAGGGCCGACGATCCCTTCACCGGGAGTGACCCCTTTAGCAAAACTAGAAAAGCCTCGAAAACATTCCATTTAAAAACCATTTGATTCCGCAACGAGATCAAGTTCAAAGCGTTAAAGGTTTTCACAAAAACCATTCGCAACCCTCCGTCATTTTAGGAAGTAGAGTACTTAGTATTCGTGCTGTGTTTGTTGACCATAGTCAAGGCACAGTGTACGGTAGCTAAGTGATGTCTTCCTACACCGCATATGATGCGATTAGTTAGGACAATCGCGTGACTTTGTTGACCTTAGTTAAGGGTCATGTGGGTGGGTCTAATTAATCACGAAATGACGGGTAGAACTTGACTAGTACTTATGATTTGTTGACCACAGCTAAGGTCATAGGTGCTAGAGGTAAAAACCTTTATCGGGAGTTTCAAGTGTTGAAATTTGCAATGAGATTGCATACCTTCTATGTGATAGTTGGATCCCGATACCCACTGCGAGTAATTGTTACTCCTGGGAGAGTTTTGCACTTTGCAATTAGCCGATCAAGTAGGTGTCTAGAAAGGTGTCAACGGGGTTACGCCTCTGGGAAAACGAGGTTTACTGTAATTAGGTCCGTGCGAAAGCACGGGGAACCTCCCTCAAAGTACCGACACTGGCCTGGCTGAAAGATTGGCGAACTTGTAGAGTGTAATTAATCCCGGCTAGTCTTTCCTTTTAAGGTTTGAAGGAATATTTGATAAAAACAGTGGGAGCCATCCTGATTAGATAAAATATATAACCAATCTAATCTTGCAAGAGCGCACGCAGAGTGTTTTCTTCTCCCTCACTCCTGGTAGCGACCATATCACGCCTTAATCAAGATAATAAAATGGATGTATTGACCGAACCCGCTTGTTATAATGAGCTGGGGAACGTTGGTCCCGCTCCAACTTATAATTGTTATAAGACAGAGCAGGAAATAGGGGAATACCAGAATTCCTATGCCGCCCAAACGAAGAAAGTGCATATGATGCATCATCTTCGGGTGTGTTCATTACAAAGAACTGTTTCTCAGTATCCTCCGCATCCTGGGTATCTGATACCAGATCAGGATCCCAGATATGTAATCTGTTACATAGGGCTACAAAAGGGTAGAAAAACTGAGAACGGGTGATAAGTTTCATGAGGCAGAAAACGGGGCAAGTGTTGCAGCCAAGTCTGTTGGTCACTGTCACCCTGTATTACCAATATATTGATTCTCAACGAATGTTATTAGATACCGAACCTGATATACAAAATCATATCACTCTCTTTACAAGTAAAGAAATGATAAAATTTTGTATTGTTGGATAATATTTTGAACATTTCCTATATCAAAAGTTGATCGGTTCAGGCACGTTATCTAAAAGTATTGATGTTCTAAATCAAACTACAGTTCCTAGTATACGGAACACACATAAGAGGAAGAGTTCAGAAATGAACGAATCCTTCTTGAGGTATTGTAGACTAGGTCACATCAATGCGACCCGACTGGCTGAAGTTACATTTTAGATGCATATTTAAATTAGTTTGAATTTACATCTTGTGAAACTTGCCAGTCATGTCACAAAGATTAGATGACCATAGCTCCGTTTGCTGAAAACTGAGAAAGAGTTAGTAAACTCTTGGGACTGATGCATGATGATGTATGTAAGGTCTCCTGTCTACACATGCCAGGACTGTTTTTTTTTATACTTCATTATATTCTCTAATAATTTCTCAAGATTCAGTCATATATTCCTGTTGAAATATAAGTCCGAACCATTTGAGGTATTCACAGAATATAAGTAGGAAGTAGAGAACCAATATACGGGTATAAGTATTATGTCCTATGATGAGATCAGGGAGGAGAATACGTGTGCATGGAATCCTTGGACTATTCTAAATGAAAATGATATTCTCTCTCAGTATTACTCCTCTGAATACACCACAGCACAACGGTGTATCGGGGCGGAGCAATCACACAATATTAGATATCGTGTGCTCTATGATGAGTATTACTGAGTTACCTATTTCCTTTTGGGAATTATGCGCTTGAGAAGCTGCATACCTATTGAATTAGGTTCGAATCAAATCAGTGCCTACCACTCCATATAAGATATGGTGTGGGAAGATCCTATCTCTTAAGTAAGTTAAGATTTGGGATTGTCCGGCCTATGTCAAAAGCAAAATCCGGACAAGATCGAGGCAAGGTCAGTTCTGTAGAACTGGAAAGGTTCCAGCTATTCGAAACTACAGCTGAAGATTTGACAGAACCAAAGGATTTTATAGTCCCCGACGAACCTCAGCCTCTCCGCCGATCTGATAGGGTTCCTCGCTTGCCTGAGAGATACCTCGGTTTCTCGATGACAGTGGGAGCGAGGATTGCATCATGAGATGATGACCCAACCAGTTTCGAGCAGGCCATCGAGAGTAGGGACTCTGTAAGAATGGCTGGATGCTTAGTGATCTGAGATGGAATCCTTATACACCAACAAAGTATGGACTTTGGTTGCTATATCTGAAGGGTTAAATCCCCATCAGGAGCAAGTATATCTTGAGAAGGTTACTTGGTGTACATGGAAAAGTTGAGACTTTTAAAGCTAGACTTGTTAAAGTTTTTCGTCATCAACCAGGCACGGATAATGATGAAACCTTTTCCAGGGACTATGTTTAAGTCCATCCAGATCCTACTTGCCACGGCTACATACCATGACTACGATATCTGGTGGTTGGGTGCCATGACTACTTTTCTAAATATTGATTTAGAAGAGAACGTCTATAAGAACACAGCCAGAGGGCCTCGTAGACAGTGGGAGCAGCGGAAACGTGTGCAAGATACTTTATAGGATAAAGCAGGCATCGCGGAGTTGGAACATCTGTTTTGATGGATTAGTCAAAGAAGTTGACATCATCAAAATGGTAGATGAACCTTGTATAAACAAAAAGGTAGTAGAGAGTATGGTGACGATCCTCGTAGAATACGTGGATGACATACTCTTGTTAGGGAAGGAGTTTCCTATGCTACGCTCGATCAATCTCCGCTTATCACAATGATTTTCCATATAGGATCAAAGTGATACCTACTAAATCCTAAGCTTTGGATCTATGAGATAGCTTTAATTGGATGTTAGGATACTCACTAGTTGTTGTGAGATGGTATCAATCGATCCTGGGGAGAATCACTGGAAGGGTTCCAGAGTGATAAGGACGACTGAATGTCAGTCGCAGGCATTGTCTTTACCCTCGGTAAAGGGACGATATGTTGGAAGATTTCCAAGCTAGATACCGTGAAAAACTAGACGATAAAGGCTGGTAACATCGCTATTAAAGATACTACCAAAGAGGAAGTTTGGGTGTATATTGGTTCATAAGATGAACTAGGTTCCTGCCATTGTATGACAATGGAAGTGTGGCTTCGGCCCTGGAACCCTGGTCCCATCAGTGAACCAGACATATTCTGAGGCAGCATCACCTGATCATGGAGATAGTTGATCTCCAGGGTGATCGAGGTTAGGAGAGTAGACTCAGAGGAGAACACGGCGGATCCACTCACGAAGGCCTTTTCCCAAAGAGAGACTTTTAGGGGATGGTTGAGTATTAGATATTACAACCACTGCTACAGATGGCCCTAGTGCAAGTGGGAGATTGTTAGTTATATGTATGCCCTAGAGGCCATTACTGTACATTGGATGTATATTGTAGTGGATGCTGGGACATATATAGGTAGGACTTTCTTACTCGACATGATAGTACGCTATCTGGTTGCTCTTTGTCTTAACATGTATACTTTCTGTCTCTCTGATTACATGTTGATAAAGCCCTTAGGATGAGTACTCGACTTCTAGGACTATGATGCAGATCATACTAGTGGGGCCTGGGTAGTCAATGAGTACATCCTTCATTGTTCCTAGTCGTGGGAATATCGAGACGGGGCATCGATATTCCAGAGTAGACTAGCGTATATCTTGTCGACCCATGCGATGGGCGATGGATGATCCCATATCCATTGGTGTTTGACATCAGAGATGGTATACGGGTGCTCAGTGGAGACTGGGTACACTGAACGGACTCGCCGAGAACTCCCAGATGGTATTATACCTCACGTCAGATGGCAGTTCTCTGGTGACACTGGTGCAGCTTAGTCTGTTGACCCGAGATCGTCATAGAGACTTGTGTGTCTCCCACTGTGCTTTGATTTCCACCCTACCACGGCTCTACTGAGTCGTGCAAACAGGTGGTTTTTGGGTACATTCCCGATTCACATGGAGGCAATGAGCGATAGGAGGGGATTCGTCTCTCCCGGTATTGGGGGTTGATGTTGCGCTATGCTCGACTGGCCATAACAGGAAATCCCTGGCCAGGGTTGCAGTGATATACTGGTAAGAGTTATCAGTAGTTTCACGAATGTTATGGACCCTATGTCGGCATGACTTATCAAGCTATTGGGGTCTGACGTTTACCACCCCTAGGCGAGATATGCGACATATCAGACGAACAGACCGGACTGTGCGGTAAGTGTTACTGGTTGGATTCACAGGAGTGTGAGCGGGTTTGCTCGTCGATCTTCTGATCGCTCAATACCCGGGTGGCCGTTACGTTTAGCAGACCGCTTGCGGCTTGTGGGTGTTTGATATGATCATCATCTGCTGCCGGCGTATTGACGAGTCTTTAGAGTCCTACACAGAGGTTTCCTGGCTCAAGCGAAACGAAATAGGAGCGCATATGAGATATGTGCGGGACCGAGAATAATGCGTGTATGTGATACCGTATTTCATTCTCGCGATGAATGTGTCGAATGGTTGTATGCGATATAACCTAATTATCGAATCAAGGATTGATTCGATAAGCCGATACATTGGATACTAGCCGGTTATATGCGACATGACTGGATCATTGAATCAAGTGTTGATTTAATGATTTAATGTATAATTATATATTTGATATATTACTTTGCATTAACTAGTATTGGTTCACTTTAAATGGATTTTCTCACTTAAATTGTGCAAGTTGTATATGTGATATACATTTGTGCACATGATTGTATCATGTTTGATGATACATGTTTACTTGGTTAAGTGTAAAGATTTAAACCATGGTTAAGTTTATGATTAGGGTTTTCTTTTTTCTTATTTATTTATTTATTTTTGGAAAAAGATGAGAAAAGAATGGTTGCTATTTTTGTTTGCTAGTTGAAGATTCTTGAAGCTTTGAATTAGTCCACCATTCTTGTCTTATACTTAACCCTAACCATTCAAGTTAACCATGGTCCATTCTTTACAATTAACCAAGGGTTAATATATGATAAGTATTGATTTATTTATCTAATAATTCAACACTTATCATTTTATCTTCTTCTTCTTCATCTTCTTCTTCCATGAAGAAAGCTTGCTACATCAATGCCAAGTATTGAAAACAAGTGAGAAATCCAATTCTAAAGTGAACCCACTTCCTATTTCTTCATCCTCTACCTCTTGCCATGTAGTATAGGGTGTTTCCTTCATAAGTTTTCATGGCTTGGTGAAGGTGGAGCTTGATCTAGTGATGCCTCGACGTAGATCATCTTCGGCACGTTGTCGACGACCTAGCCCGCCTATTTCTCCGATGAAACCACTGTGAGAGTCATGGTTCGATTTGGACAGCGGAGAGGACTTCATCGCGGAGCCATGGAGGTGGAGGACCGGATCTACAAAGGTTGTAGCCCCTTCCCTTTAGCTATATTTCCGTTTACATGCTTGCATCGCCTCATTATCTAGTTAACGATCCGTATTAGCGTTTGTAGGCACTTGTAAAATTTTAATTGGCCATGTTTGATGCCTTGTGAGACTCCATTAGAGTGCCTAGGAACCCTACAAATTGTTCCAACAACATCGAATAGGTTTGTTTTCCTTGCATTGATCTGAATCAATGCAGTCCCATAACGATCCGTATTAGCGTTTGTAGGCACTTGTAAAATTTTAATTGGCCATGTTTGATGCCTTGTGAGACTCCATTAGAGTGCCTAGGAACCCTACAAATTGTTCCAACAACATCGAATATGTTTGTTTTCCTTGCATTGATCTGAATCAATGCAGTCCCATCTTTTAATCACAGCGCAAAAGAACGAAAATATGATGTACGTATATGCCATCTGCATTCGCCACTGGGTCCCATCATCACCCGTTAGGTTACTTAACTAACGACAGAGCGGGGACTGGACTAGCACGGGTGTAAAACATATACAACATCTACTATTATATATATCAATATATAATAATCGCTCCAGGCCTGATAAATGCAACATCACAGAAAATTAATATGCATCACAGAACAATACAGATAATCTGGGATCCCCGGGTTTCCATTGAGCCGCAAGTGATACCCGACGTTCCCCTGGTCGTGTAGATAGCTTATGCAATGAAAACCTAAACCCCTACGGGTACGGCAAGTTACCCGCCAAAAACAGAAGCGAGGCACCCCCTTCAGCAAAGTGAATGGACCACCCAGCACTTCACGGAATCTGGTAACTTTAGCACCCCTCCTTGGGTCAACCTATACCCCCTATGAGTGCGGCGAATAGCCCGCCAATTCTAGAGTGAAGCCCCCTCCGTCTCAAAGCCATGAGATGCGGGCCCGTTGCCCTCTAGAACTCGGCTACCCGTGCACTCCACCGCGGGGTAATCCTAGTACAGAAAAGAAAATATGTACAGTGGTGACATCGACCTCAACCCGATCATGCCCCAAAAACAATAATATACAAACAGGCAGTGACGGCAGTCCACATGTCGTACGCTCACCCCGCGATATCAAATGTACAAATAAAACTAAACTGTACTAACATTGCACCAAGCTATCCACCATGATAAATCCACAACATCACAGCACAACACAAAATATCAACGTGAATGTCACATTCGCAAAACCTGTCTAAAAGGACTATTGCAATTAGACAAGATTTTTCGCTTGAATGACATTCACGGTCGCAGATATAATGTAAGCACTGTGAACTAACGTATTTAAAATCTTGATCGACAAAACTTCCCGAAGTGGGCCCCAAGTACAAATCCAGCACTCAAACAAACTCTGGGCCTAAACAAAATATTTTAGAAACCACAATTCTATATCAAAGAGACCCAGAAAAAAATGGTACACTGTTGCCCAAAATAGGTGGCAGAACCGCGGCCAACACATGGCTTGTACGGCGGTTCCGCGGCAGTCTTGTCGGTTCAGTCGACCAAATTTATTCAGTAGTCTTAAAAAAGCCTGCACGATTTTCTTACGTACCCAAAATAATTTTTAGACCGGTTTAAAAATTCGGCAGAAACTTGAAATTTGGAATTGCGGTTTTGGAAATTTCATTCCATCGATATATTAAAAATGTTAGAACAAGCTAGTAAAGGTTAATGGCGTGGCTCTGATACCATGGAAGTCTACAGTAGTGCCCCAGCCATCAATCCGAGGCCAAACACGGAAACAAGAACTTTTATGAAACCGGCGCTATCGTAGGCATTCACCCGGATCGTACCATTAACACTAAACTAACAAACTACAAAGATGATAGAAAGGCTATACCGATCGATCCGTGTCCTTCGGTCTTTAGCCACTATCCCTAGCTCCTCGCGGTATCTCCGATCTCACTCGATCTCCGGTCTCCTCGTCAAAAATGGCACCACATCAAGAAGTCTTTTTACGGGCTCCAGCCTCAAACCGAAGCAACTCGGACATGAAGTTTTCCAGCCGACATGTCCAAGGTGAAGTAGAGAATGTGTGTGATAACTTTGTCTCAAGCATCCATCGATTTTAAACTCATGAGATTGTATGGATGGAGGTTGAAGATGAAGCCATGGATGAAACTTGTGAGCTAGAGAATGAAGAAGAAGAAGAGCTAGACTTATTATTGTGTTGTATGAAAAATTGTGAGAGTGCTTGAATTCAATCTCAAGACCAACCCCACTACTTGTGGCTTTCCATACTCTCTCTACACATCATTTCAACACAATAATCAAACACAAATGTTGAAACAACACAAAAATTAAGACCATGATTCATCACCCATGCACATGCCACATTAATTGCTCTTCATGATGATTTACACTCACAATTTCCACCACAAAACATTTAAACAAAAATGTTTAATCCAAAAAGAGAATGGCAACATCTAAAATAAACTCGTGACGGATCACAAGGATACCTCTCACCTGTATATACATACCTGCATCCGCATTGCGATTGAATGAGAATGCAATGAGACTAAAATAATCCAACAAATCTAATACTAGGATCCGGCTTAAACCAAAGCCCACTAGTATGATCCGTCCGATTATGACCCGTGCACAAGTGCACGTATATGATCGAACCCTGCCATAAAACCTTACAGCCTCTACAACGTTTCGCCCGAACTTGGGAAACTTTCTGTGGGGGACTCTAAAGACTTGTCAATACGCTAGCAATGGGTTTAACCACAAGCACGTCAGTGGTACTAGCTGTACGTAACGGCTACCCATGTATTGACCGAAAAAGGGAGGCAGATGAGCGAACTCATCCAGAAACCCTTACTGAGCCTGTCAGGGACAATATCCGTAAAATCCGGTCCGTTCGTCTATGAGTATCGCATGTCGGGCTTAGGGGGTGATTAAAAGAGATTTTATAGATCAAAAATACATTTAGTTACCGCAATCAAGAACGGCGTCGCTTGGTAGCTGGCCCGTGAGTACGGGTCGGTCCACAGGGATTTTGTGTTTTCCTTATCGCTCTAACGTGTTAATTCCGATAGGTGTCGGATTGATTATCTCTAAAAATCTAAATTAATTTATACTAAGATTATCTAGATCTAAGTCTTGCTATGGTTAGGTTTAGGGGAAGTTGAGAGATTAAAGGTTTCCTTACCCCTTTCAATTCCCTATTATAGATCTATTAGGTGTTATGGTAATTATCAATAAAGTGGATTAGAATCATTTGGGAAGATGTTTCTTCCTCTAGGTTCTTGTCCTTCCTTTATCGATCCTTACCCTAACCTCTATAGAAAACACGCGCAACCGGTCTTTTATACTACGGTATCACCATTACCTCAAGGGGTAAGGTGCCACAGGGAGTGGTGTGTGCGTGTATGCATAGAGTTCTAATTATTATGTGTGAAGGGGCAAGAAAGGGGTGAGAGATCTCATCTCTCAAACCTTTCCCTAAAGCTAACCCTAACAAGCGAGAAGACTACTCGCTCATTAGGGAATTAAAAGACATTCTAAATTAAAAGTAAACTAAGGCAAAGAAATAAAAGAACGTACTAATTTTTATTGATGGCTCTCTCCAATCATCAATACAGTACAGATCTAAATTTATGAAATGAAAAGAGGCATGACCTAAAACAAGAGTTTGGGTATCTATTTATATGACATAGAAAACCCTAGGTTTACAATTGCCGTATGTCTGCATTTACCAAAATACCCCTAGGTTGACTAGTCAGCGCCGCCTCCAACTTTTGGTAAAAAATTATTCTTCTCTGGGCTTTAGATGGCTGCGGAACCGCGGCCACAGCAGGGGTTGGGCCGCGGTTCTGCGGCCCAATAATGGTCTTGGCCTCTGCAATTTTGTAGGCTGCTTGCTGGTGTTTATTTCTTCCTATTTCTTCAGTACTTTTCTCCAATTGGCTTCTAGGTTCCTTCCAGATCTCCCAGTGAATCGTAGTGGACTTTTACCCGTTTGCTTTGTAATCTTGGACCTTGAGTTGCCTTGTACTGATCTTTTGTGTAGGCTTGATTAAGATCCTTCTATTTGTTGGTCAAAGTCGCTCTTTTGCATCGTCTTTTATCTTTTTCACTGTTTTAGATCCAAGAACCTGTAACCTGTACTATGTTGGATATATGTATGCCCTAGAGGCCATTATATGATAGTGGATGTATCTATACATGTATATATATTCAGTATGCATTCTTACTCGACATGATAGTATGCTATCTGGTTCTTCTTTATCTGACATGTTGATTTGATCATGCTTTTATTCAATTCATTCATACATGCTGATAAAGCCCTGAGGATATAGGCTTGACTACTTTGATTATGATGGAGATCATACTAGTGGGACATCTGTAGTCTGTAAGCATATCCTGGAATGTCCCTAGTCGTAGGTATATCGAGACGGGGCAATGATATACCAGAGTAGACTAGCGTGTATGATACTAGACCCATGTGATGGGCGATGGATGTTCCCACATTCATCGATGTTTGACATCAAGATCATATACGGGTGCTCAGTGGTGACTGGGTACACTGGACGGACTCACCGAGAACTCCTATATGGAATTATATCTATCATCGGATAGCAGTTCTCAGGTGACACTGGTACAGGTTATTCTGTAGACCCGAGATCGTCATAGAGTCTTGTGTGTTCTCCCACTGTACTTTGATTGTCACCCTACCATGGCTCTACCGAGTCGTGCAAACAGGTGGCCGTTGGGTACAGTCCCGAGACACACGAAGACGATGAGCGATAGGAGGGGTTTCGTCTCTCCCGGTATTGGGAGTTGATGCTGTGCTGTGCCCGACTGGTTAAAACAGCAAGTCCCTGGCCAGGGCTGCTGAGATTTGCTGATAAATGTTATCAGTAGTTTCTCGATCTGTTATAGACCATTCACCGGCACGACTTATTGAGTTATTAGGGTCGACGTGACCATCCCTAGGCTCGATATACAGCATATTTGACGAAGAGACCAGACTGTACGGTAGTGTTGCCGGTTGGCTCGACGGGAGTTGTAGCAGGTTCGCTTGTTTTCTTCTGATCGCTCAATACCCGGGTGGCCGTTACGTTTAGCTGACCGCTTGCGGCTTGGGGGTACCTGATATGATCATCACCCTCTGCCGGCGTATTGACAAGTCTTAGAGTCCCACAAAGGAGTTGCCCAGTCCAGGCGAAACGTTGTGGTGCGCGTATGCGATATGCGCATGCACCCGATTAAAATGTGCGTATATGATACCGAACATTGATCGGGTGAACTGCTTTTGGTGGGGTCATATGAGATATGACCGGATTGATAAATCAAGTGTTGATTTATCATTTAACCATTAGTTTTCTCACTTAAAACCTTTTCTTGGATGATGGATGTGTGCATGCATGTGTGCTTTTCTTTCTTTCTTTCATGCTAGTTTCATGCACATATGGATGTGCATACATACACACATACATACACCCATCTATCATGGTTGTTAACATATGGAAATGGTGGCAATATAAGACTCACACCATGGATTAAATAATGGATTATTATTTAATTTTGGTTTTAAAACAAACTGAAAAGGAAAGGATAATCATTCTAGCTTCTACATTCTTCCTTTGACCTAACCATGCTTACCTACCTCTTAACTTGAGTTATCCTTCTCTTTATCATTTAAAACTCAAGTTAAATAATGTCTCCATCACTTTAACCATGGTTCATAGTAAGAAGAAATAAAATATATATTGATATATTTCTTTTTCTTCTTGTGAGTTATCTTTTATCTCATTACCTCTTGTGAAAAATATTGCCACCATCTTCTTCCTCTTTCTCATTTACTCTCTAGTTTTTTCTAGTGAGTAAATACCACTTAAAGAAAGGTTTTTGAAGTGAGAACCTTAACCACAACTTCATTCTACACAAGCTTAGCCGTCTTGTTTAGAGTGTTCTCTTCGGTTTTACGAAGTTGCGAGCTTGGACGGAGAACTCCGTGGTGGATCGTCGTGGACACAAGAGGACTTCAAGAGGACCTCCATTCAACACCCTAGAGACCAAGGAGTCCAGCGAAAGGGAGCTACAAAGGTTGTAGTCTCGAAACCCTAGATTAGTTCCCTTTTTATTTCGAAACCCTAATTTTCTAGGATCGATTCCTTTGCATGTTCGTTTAGCACCATAAAAATTTAAACTTTGGGACATGTGATGCTTCAAAACTCATTATAGGGTGCTAGACAAACCTTTCATTGGTATCAGAGCCGACCTAGAACATTAGGCGACGCTTTTACGAAGTAAAAATCCCGATCGAACAAAATTACGGTTTTCTTGGACCCTTTCTGGACAAATTCTAAAATCTGACCTTTTTCAGAATTAAAAATACTTAAAAAATACAGCAGGGAAATATAAGAATTATGGTGAAATACGAAGACATGAACAGTTAATTTGGCCGCTGAACCGCGGCAAATCCTTGCTTAGGCCGCGGTTCCGCGGCCGTACTGTAGTATTATGGCATGGGAATTTCACTGTAATTCATATTTCTGCTTGTATAGTGTTTTAGGTATGTTTAATCTGAATGTTGTACTGTATTATCTGGAGATGGTTTTGGACGCGTTATTTTGATCGGTATTTTCATTTCGTAGCTTTTCCGGGTAAATAAGAAAATATTGAAGTGTTTGAACGAGTATCATTTGCTCACTATTCACGGGGTTTAAATGATTTAGAGATACGTGCAAGTCTTTTTGTGGTGGTCCCTCTAGAAGACAACAAACCTTAACTCGATTATGTGACCGTCTTGAACTGCCTTTTGAACCTTAGGGTTTGGGGCAGTACGGCGTGCCACATGTGAGGCGTTGGCTTGACCCTTCTACGGCTGGACCGCTACTACCGTGTCACACTCCAGGTGTTTGAACTCTGCTCAAGTGTTGGGCTTTAGTGAATCCTGGGTATTTGATCGTTCGTTCGAAAACTTCAATACTGTCTGTTTATCCGGAATTTGATACAATATGTGGAATTCATATAGTTTAGGCATGAAATACGAAATATGTGATATTTCGCATTTATGATGTCTAAAGAGAATGTGGATTCCAAATATTGTAGTTTTACACTTTCTTTTCTGTGACCGTAAGTGTAGTATATCCGATATCGCCGGTTTCGTTGCTATACGTCAACGACAATTAGGGTATGCATATTTACTTACGTTGATGATATGAGATATTATGTGTTGCTGAGATATGATGTGCAGGATTGTCGCGATCGAATAGCCGGGGGGTTTTTTGTGAGATGAGAGTTTTTTATTTTCATTCATGTAAATTCAAATATAATATAATATTCTTTTATTTGGGGCACTTCCGGGTTGAGGTTGTGTCACCAGTGTTGTATATTATTTCCTTTTCCGCATTAGGATGGACCCAAGGAGGGGAGCACAGGTGACCGGGTTCTGGGGTTCAGTGGTAGGCCATCTCGAGGAGTCGAGACCGGGTCTCCTAAACTCCAGAATTGGCAGGGTCACTTGCCGCTCTCGTAGGGGTCCAGGGTGTGGGCTTGGCTATTCATCGCGACTGTGGAATCCGTATTTTCTATTCTGGCTAAATACTAAATACGGACGTCCTAGTATATCCCACATTATATCTATATTTCTGCTGCCTGTGTTCTGTGATATCTGAGACGAATGACTTATTATATATATATGATATTTAGTAGACGTTGCTTATATTTTACACCCGCGCTAGTCCAGTCCCGGTATGCCGTTAGTTAAGTAACCTAACGGTGCATAACGGAACATTGCGGCGAATGCGGATGGCATAAGTGTACGTGTTATTTTCGTTTCTTTTCTGTGATTGGCTTAAGGACTTAAATGATGGGGATTACATTAATGTGATTAATGTAAAGAAAATAAACTTAAAAAGATGTTGTAGAATCGGATTTGAAAACTACTCGGCTATTTATGAAAAAGCTATATTTCAAAACTGCGGAGCTTAAGCCACTCCTTTTGAAAACTGTTTGATTCTACAACGATATCAAGTTCAAAGCGTTAAAAATTTTCTTAAAAATCATTCGCAACCCTAGGTCATTTTAGGAAGTAGAGTACTTAGTATTCGTGCTACGTTTGTTGACTTTAGTTAAGGCGTAGTGTACGGTAGCTAAGTGACGTCTTCCTACACTGCATATGATGCAGATTAATTAGGACATTCATGCGACTTTGTTGACCATAGTTACGGGTCATATGGGTGGGTCTAATTGATCAAGAAATGACGGGTAGAACTTGACTGGTGCTTATGATTGGTTGACCATAGTTAAGGTCATAAATACTAGGGGTAAAAATTACATCGGGAATTTCAAGTGTTGAAATTTGCAATGAGATTGCATACCTTCCATGTGATGGTTGGATCCCGATCCCACTGTGGGTAATAGTTGCTCCTAGGAGAGTTTTACAGTTTACAATTAGCTAACTCATTAGGTGTCTAGAAAGGTGTTAACGGGGCTCCTCCTCTGGGAAAACGAGGTTTACTCTAATTAGGTCCGTGCGAAAGCACGGGGAACCTCCCTCAAAGTACCGACACTGGCCTGGCTGAACGGTTAGCGAAGTTGTGGACTGTAATTAATCCTGGCTAGTTTTTCTTTTTAAGGTTTGAAAGAAAAACTCGATAAAAGCAGTGGGAAACATCGATTAGACAAGATAATAACCAATCTAATCTATGCAAGAGCTTTCGCTGAGTGTATTCTTTTCTCTCTCTTAATGGCAGATACCAATGACTGGACTTAAGTTTCTACTAGATAAAAACAAACTGAATGGGACCAACTATAAAGACTGGCTGAGGAATCTGAAAATCGCCTTGACTTATGATAAAGTATCATATGTCCTCACGGCTTCAGCCCCTCCCGTACCTGGTCCAAAATCCTCAGTTGCGGACATTGAAGTCCACAAGACATGGGACGCTGACTGTGCCACGGCCACATGCCTCGCGCTTGCATCGATGGATAACACACATCAAAAGCAGCACGAGGACATGGACATTCACGGTATATTGCTCCATACAAAGGAGTTGTATGGGGAGCAATCCCGCGTATTACGATACGAAGCATCAAAGAAATTGTTTCAGATGCGAATGGCCCCTGGCACACCAGTAGGAGACCATGTTCTGAAGATGATAGCTCTTATAGAAGAGCTTGAGGACCTTGGATGGACGATGGACAATGAACAATATATAGATATTATTCTGCAGTCCCTCCCCTCCACCTTTGCTCAGTTCGTAGTGAACTTCAACATGCATGGCATGGAGAAGGACCTCCCTGAACTCCTTAATATGTTAAGGAGTGCAGAGAGCACTATGAAGTTAGCAAAAACTCCCGTTATGACTATTGGACAGTCTTCCTCTTCTCGCCCGAAAGCCAAGGCCAAGGGAAAGAAAAAGAAGAAACCCACTAATCCTAAGGGCGGAGTTAAAAAGGTGAAGGGAAAGGGAAAGTCCAAGGCTGGAGACTCAGGGAAGGGCGAATGTTTTCACTGCCACAAGACAGGACATTGGAAGCGCAATTGCATGGAGTACTTAAGTCTCAAGAAGAAGCATGGTGATGCTTCTGCTTCAGGTGCGTTTGTGACTGAAAACTGTTTTTCTATAAACTCTGCTTCCTGGGTATTCGATACCGGTTCAGGTTCGCACATTTGCAATTCTATGCAGGGGCTGAGAAATAGCAAGGTTTTGAAGACAGGTGACCATACTCTCCGCGTTGGAAATGGTTCCAATGTACATACATGTTGGAGATAGTGCCCTCAGAGTCAATTATTAGGTCACAGGTACGTGATTGTAATGATTGAGGGAGGACCTATCCCGGTAGGACAGTCTTACTCGAGATGATAGTATGCTATCTGGTTTACCTTTATCATCGTGTACTGCTTTAGGTGACCTGACACGTCGCTATTACACTTTGATAGAGCCCCTAGGATTCTTGCTTGACCACCAGCAGTATGAGGGCGATCATATAAGTGGGAGCTGGGGGTCTATAAGCTTATCCTTAAAAGGTCCCTAGTCGTGGGAGTTTCGAGACTGGGCATCGATACTCCATTAGTAGACTAGTGTATACAGTCGAGACCCCGACGAGGGGCGGTGGCCGGTCTCGCAAGCCACTGGTGTCAGTTGGATCACCTAAGATGTATACAGGTGCTCATTGGGTTATGAGTACACCGGACAGGACTCGCCGGGAACATGCTAGTTGGTCATATACCAGACGTCAGATGGCAGTTCCCTGGTGACATGTGTGCAGGTTAGTTCATCGACCTGGGGATCGTCATTTGTCTCGTGTGAGTTCCCACTGTACTTTGATTACTACCCTACCACGGCTCAAAGGAGTCGTGCAAACAGGTTTTAGTTGGGTACAGTCCCGAGCCACATGGAGGCAGTGAGCGTATCTTCAGGGGTTCGTCTCTCCCGGTATTGGGGGTGAGGTCGTGCTGTGTCTAGGAGAGCCATTACACAAAGTCCTTGGCCAAGGCAAGGAGATTTACTGGTAGGTATTCCAGTAGTATCTCAGGGTGTTCTGGGCTACACTCCGACACGACTTGTACCGCTTTTGGGGGTCTGACTTTTACCAACCCCCTAGGCCCGCCATGCGATACTCATAGACGAATGGACCGGACTGCACGGATATTGTCACTGACAGGCTCAGTTGGGTGTCGGGGTGAGCTTCCTCATCGACGTCCCATTTGGTCAGTACCTGGTAGCCCGTCACGTATTGGCTTATACCTCTGACGTGCTAGTGGTTAAATCCACAACCAAGGTGTTGACGAGTCTTTAGAGTCCCCCACATTCAGTTACTCAGCTTTCGGGCGAAAGGTTGTAGAGGCCGTATGGAGATATGGCAAAGTCCGATCAGATACGTGCGGTATTGCACGGATCAGGATCGGACAGTTTGTACTATAGGCCGTATGGTTATATGGCAGGGTTCGATCAGATACGTGCGGTATTGCACGGATCAGGATCGAACAGATTTTACTAGCCGGCTTTGGTATAAGCCGGATCTTAGTATAGTACAGTGTAGACTTTGTCTCATTGCATTTGTATTTCGGTCGAAATACAGATGCGGGTGTGTATGCACAGTATCGGGGTTTTCCTGTAATTTATTACGGGACCAGTTTTCTGGAGTTGCCAGTTTGCTTTCCGTTTCGGCCAATTTCCATTGTTCCGTTCATTGGCCGAAGATTGGTGGAGGAGGGCTTATTTGCATTGTTGCAAATAAGTATTTGTGGAGGGAGTATTTGCTTATTGTTGTATCATGATAGCACCATCCTTTGACTTGATTTCTTCATGATGGCTTGACTTCACAACCTCATCATGGCTTGACTTATGTATGATGATGGAGGGACATGATGGTTGATGATGATGAGGGGTGAGGTTGGTGGAGTGTTAGTTTACACTTGTGATCATATTCTTTCATGATTTGTTTTTTGGATACTTGGGATTATTGTTATGGTTGCACCACTCATTTCCTTGGCTCTCTCTCTCTCATTCTCTCCACTCTTGAAGTCATGGCCGGCCCAAGCACTTTGGGGCTGTCCAAATTTTTGAAGTGGGAAAATGTTGTTCATTTCATGCACCAAAGTTCTCCAAGCTCCTCCATATACTTCTTGTATCAATCCCTCCACCAAAGGCAATTCCTACAACCCCAAATGAGATCTCTACACTACATTCTACAGCGAATCTTGGGCACGTCGAGTAGCCGGCTTCGTGCCCGAGTTGCCTCGGCATTGAGGTGGGAGCCCGTAAACAAACTAGGCGATGTGGTGCACTTCCGGCGACGAGGAGGAGACGGGACATTCCGCAGGAGATCCAGACGATGATGAGAAGACCGGAGGACTTGGATCGTCGGTATATCTCTCTAACCCATCTTCTAGTTAGCTTAGACTTGTTAATGGTTATGATCCGGGTGTTTAGTGCGCGGGGGTGCCGGTTTGCTAAGTCCGCAAAATTTAAGTTTTTCACCGCTTCCGCATTCCGGCGTCGGATTGACGGCCGGGGCGCCGCCGTGCACTTACAGTGGTATCAGAGCCTCGCCATTAACTTAGTCTAGCTTGGTGTAATGTGTTTTTCAGTTCCGATCGATCGAAATGTTCAAAAACCCGTATTTGCCCACATCAGTTTTCTGTTGAAACTTTTTGGTCCCCAAAAATTTTTCAGGTTGTAAAATATTGATGTACTGGAAAATCTAAGAGCTCTGTAAAAATTCGACGAAGTAACTCCACAGTGGGAGCGCGGAACCGCCGCGAAAACCCCCTTCCCGCCGCCCTTCCGCCGCACACTGTGGAGATCACTTCACCAATTTTTTACAGAGGCCTTCTGGGCTTAAAATATGGGTTTTGGAATATTAAAATTGGGCCCAGGATTTCGGTGAGTGCTACAGTTTTGATTGGGGGCCCACTTGGTAATTTTTAATCGATCGGATATTTTAAACACATTTTTCACAGTATTTACATTATATCTGCGACCGTGAATGTCACTTGATCGGTAAATCCGGTCTAACTGCTATAGCCCGGTTAGACGGATTTGCGAACGTGACTTTCACGTTGATATTCTGTTTTTGCTGTGATGTTGCGGATCGGTCGTGGGGATAGCCTGGATGCAATGCTAGTACAGTTGTGGTTGTATTATGTACATTTGATATTGCGGGGCGAGCGTCCGATATGTGGATTGCCGTCACTGCCTGATTGTATTATTCTTTTGGGGCACGACCTGGTTGCGGTCGATGTACCCGGTGTATGTATATTTTACTTTCTGTACTAGGATTGCCCCACGGAGGGGTGCACGGATAGCCGGGTTCTAGAGGGCAACAAGCCCGCATCTCATGGCATTGGGACGGAAGGGGCTTCACTCTAGGATTGGCGGGCTATTCGCCGCACTTGTAGGGGGTACAGGTTGACCCAGGAGGGGTGCCCAAGTTGCCGGATTCCGTGAAGTGCTGGGTGGTCCATTCACGGTGCTGAAGGGGGCTGCTTCGCTTCAGGTTTTTGGCGGGTAACTTGCCGCGCCCGTAGGGGTCTAGGATTTCATTGCACAGGCTATCCACACGACCAAGGGAACGTCGGGTTTCAGCGGCTCTGTGAAACCCGGGGATCCCAGATATCCGTATTGTTTCTGTGATGCTGTACATTTCTGTGATGTTGCATTTTATTCACGCCTTGAGCGAATATAATATATTGGTATATATATTAGTAGATGTTGTATATATTTTGCATCCGCGCTAGTCCAGTCCCCGCTCTGTCGTTAGTTAGCTAACCTAACGGGTAATGACGGGACCCAGTGGCGAATGCGGATGGCATATACGTACATCAGTATATTTTCGTTCTTTTTGGTGTGATCAATTGATGGGACTGCATTGATTCGGATCAATGCAAGTTAAAACAAACCTAATCTGATGTTGTTGGAACACTTTTCAAAAAGCTGTTATTGCAAGGACGTTCACTTTTGTTTTGCATCGTGGTATTCATTTAGAATATCCTGCTCCTCAGTCGACGAGGCAAGGGCCGAGATCCCTTCACCGGGAGTGACCCCTTGGACAAAAAGTTTGCGTCAGGGCATTAACTTCACTATAGCCGATTACTTTTGCTTTGCATCGTGGTATTCAGTGGGAATATCCTGCACCCCATTCTACGGGGAAAGAGCCGAGATCCCTTCACCGGGAGTGACCTCTTTAGCGGAAGTTTTCGTCACTATATTTTTAAAAGCTATCCGTTCCTTCAACGATATCAAGTTCATTACGTAAAGGTTTTCGCCAGAAACCATTCGTAGCCCTCCGTCGTTTCATATGGGTAGTCAATAGTATTCAAGCTGTGTATGTTGGCCAAAGTCAAGGCACAGTGTTTGGTAGCTGTTGGTTATTCATATGCAGCATAGATAGATGCGTTGGTTTGGGACAGTCGTGCTGCCATTTTGGCCAAAGTCAAGGGTATGTACGGGTGGATTCAAATTAACCTGGAGAATGACGGGTAGAACTTGACATGTGACTTATGATATGTTGGCCAAAGTCAAGGTCATAAGAGCATGGGGCAGAAATCACATCGGGAGTTTCAAAAGAACTGAAACTTGCCAGATATGCGCATACCTTCTGGAGTGTGATAGCGTGAGCGGATTCCGTCACGTTATCATGCAATGATAGTTGGATCCCGATTCCCACTGATGAGTTAGTTTACTCCTCGGGTAACCCCGACTAATTCTTCTTTCAGGTTTGGAGGAGAATTTGAGGTACAGTGGAAGGTTTCCAGATTAGATAAATTGGTGACCATTCTGATCTAGGTTAGAGTGCACGCTGAGTGTTTCTTTTCTCTCTCTCTTTGGCAGCGACCATTGACCCGACCCTAAGACTATGACTCAGTGACCAAGTTGACCAAACCTTCTTGACACAGGCTTTTGGATTGTCAGAGTTGCAAACCTCATTGCCACTCCTACTTTTACCCTTTTCTTCAGGACACCCCGTATTACTACGAACGTCCACTTCCATTGGACAAAACCATCGTATGGTTAGATACGAACTCGAAAAGATTTATTCGAGGATGGTTTCAGGTTCTGGAGAAAACGGATAGGATTATTCAGTTGTCTTTTCCTTTTACCCTCTCTCAGGTTACGAGTACTCCTTGGTTTAGGGGTAGTACACCTATTACGCAAATTGGATTGTCTTCTTCCAAACCTTAGGCTGGTGCCGACCGGTAGGGAATGAAGAAAACCAATTAGCATAACGATGGTGTGCAGAAGGTATTAAGTTCAGACAAAGCAAGGGATTAGTAAGAGGGCAAAGTAAATTGCAACAGATATTCACGACCAAACCAGGTATTTCATTACCACTCCCAAATCACCTTTGTATTTCTCCAGGACACTCCGTATCACTACGAAGATCCACAGTTTATTTGGATACTCCATCGTATGGTTATATACGAACTCGAATGGAACTTGTTCCAGTTCGGGGATGGATTCTGGTTCAGGAGAAATAGGAATAAGGTTTATTCGGTTGTCTTTTATCTTCACCCTCTCTCATTGCGAGTGTTCCTAGGATTGGGACAGTACACCCATTATGCTTATTGGATAGTCTTCTTCCAAGCCATAGGCTGGTGCCGAACGGTAGGGAAGGAAGAAAACCATTTGGCCTAAAGGGGTGTGCAGAAGGTAAAGACTAAAGACATATGAAGGGATTTGGAGAGGTGGCAAAGAACTATACGGTTACAGTCGTGAATCTGGAAGAGGCATTACTAGGAATACCAGGATACCCCATCGAAACATTTCAATGTTTCAGTTTCACTGTGTACTGTTAATAGAAAACTGATTTCCCGATTAGATACTTACTCCAGGGTATGTATTTACCAGATACGATTCTCACATCTGTATGGTTTTACAGATGATGAGTGGGAGTAAGTTATTGGGAATTGGGTGATTATCCTCATTATATCGGGATTCGTTGTAATCGGTGATATTTGAGGAAATCACCTGGGCTGTTTGCCGGTTGGCAAATATTTGGTTTTGAATATCCGCAGTTATGCACCAATTTCAAATTGATATATCTGTACGTCTATTTTCATAGAGTGAGATGTACCTTTTTGAAATTATGTCTATGACATTTACCTATATCAGTGGATGGTTAGGTAAGGAGCATTAAACAGCGGTGTAATTCTTCTTAACCATAAGTACAGTTTTCAACCTACGACACACAGTGAATGAGTTATCAGACTCAAGGGACTTGTACAGAGTATTGTATGATGTCCAGGGTCCATCAGGACAGAGGGGTTGGTCCTCGTACTATATTCGGTTTACTTATGACTTCTCTAGTTTTTAGACAAGTGTTTCGTGGAAACACAGGGTCCGAATTTGGAGAAGTTATAGGTATTTGAATAGAGTAGAGAACCAGGTATAGCAAGTATCGGGATTCTTCAAAGAGATCGAAGATGTAGATACTTATGTATGGTATTCAGTTGATAGTAATGATAAAGAGATCTTGCTTCTCTTTCAGGTTACTCATAATTGGAAGTATTCCTAAGTTGAGTAACGCTGATCGGCCTCATTCCATTTAGTTGACATGCGCTGGGGACAGCTGCATGATTTGAATCTGGTTCAATTAAATCAGTGCCTCTGGTTCTATATTGGATATAGAACAGTTCATATCTTAACGATGTTAAGGTACGGGGAGTTGTCCGGTTTATGCTTAAAACCAGACACTGGACAACTCAAGGCACGTTTCTGTAATGGCTGTTTGTGGGTTGACCCAGGCCATGACGCGGGTTGACTTTCTACCATCTGGATGAACAATAGCGATATTGTTCTAGACTCGCCACAGTTTTATTAAAAATGGATTTTTTCAGAAAAACAGTAGTGGGAGTATGGTAGAACTGGAAGTGATTCCAGAACCACAAACGATTACTGAAGATTTGATAAGGAACCTAAAGATTCAATCTGAATTGACATTCCATTGGCCACTCCGCAGATAAGGTGGGTAACTTCAGGCACCCGAGAGGTACTACGGTAGCCTCAAGGACGGTGACAGGGAAGTTCTTGTTTACCGACAATTACCATTGCTGTTGTTCCAGGGTGCGAGACCCGGCGGGAGGATGAGTATAGCGTCGTTCTAAACTAGTTTTAGAAGTGTACGTCTATATGACTCTGCCAGAGGGTTGTCGTAGTCAGTGGGAGCAGCGGAAGCATTGGTGGACAGGTTGCTTATGTCTATTTATAGACTAGAGCAGATGTAGCGGAGATAGATCATCTATTTCTGACGTGACAGTCATGGGTTTGACTTCATCAGAATAGGGGATGGATCTGTTGAGAAGGTAGTAGGGTGTGATACCCTGGTATTTGGATGATATACACAGAATAGGAAAAGAAACTCCTATACTACAATCGGTTATACTTTGGTCGTCACACAGTGGTTTCTCCACCTAGGACTTGGATTTTACATCAGACATACTGGTTACTAGATCTATGGTTTTAGATCTAGATTTGGGTGGTTTCCCAATCAGGGTACTTGACAGCATTCTAAGTGTATTTAGGATGGACGACTCCTGGCACGGTAGTGTACCTGCAGGTAATGGAGTCACCCTCTCCAAAGGTGTCTTACAGACTAAAGGGGAGAGGGACGGGCATGATTGGCAGATCACTTGCTCAGGCAATTGAGTCAATCGTGAGATGTCAAGTACCACACCAGATGTTGTTCTTGCACTAGATGCAATAAGTTGACATTAATCCAATCCTGGAGAAACAGTCGGAAGCAGTTTTAGAACATAAGTGGATGTTCTAGGGAGATGATAACGACAGCCTCATTCAGGAGACAGTTATCATTCCAGGCTTCCAAGGTGACATGGACGACAAGGAGGTTGTCAGAGTTATAGTTTTCCTTCTGATGAGGGGCAGTATTTTGGACAGGTGGTCCAAGGCAATACTGAGGGAGGCATGGTGCGCAGGACACTGATTAAGTTCAGTTGTCAATACAGTCTAAGAAGTTTGGATTTGGAGTTCATTTATGAGCTAGGTCCCATCAGACATCCAGACATATTCTGAGACAGGTATTGCTCTTTTCGGGAGATGGCTTTCTCCGCGAACTTGAGATATAGAGAGACATAGAAAGAAACAACTAAGCGGATCCACTCACTGAGGCTATTCCTTGAACGCAATAGTTTCGCAAACGAGCTTTGTGAGACTGACTAGTAGAGGAGTTGGGTGTTCGGTATCACACGGGCTGTGAGTATGCGACATCGCAATAATTAGCCTTGAGTGCAAGTGGGAGATTGTTGGAGATAGTGCCCTCAGAGTCAATTATTAGGTCACAGGTACGTGATTGTAATGATTGAGGGAGGACCTATCCCGGTAGGACAGTCTTACTCGAGATGATAGTATGCTATCTGGTTTACCTTTATCATCGTGTACTGCTTTAGGTGACCTGACACGTCGCTATTACACGTTGATAGAGCCCCTAGGATTCTTGCTTGACCACCAGCAGTATGAGGGCGATCATATAAGTGGGAGCTGGGGGTCTATAAGCTTATCCTTAAAAGGTCCCTAGTCGTGGGAGTTTCGAGACTGGGCATCGATACTCCATTAGTAGACTAGTGTATACAGTCGAGACCCCGACGAGGGGCGGTGGCCGGTCTCGCAAGCCACTGGTGTCAGTTGGATCACCTAAGATGTATACAGGTGCTCATTGGGTTATGAGTACACCGGACAGGACTCGCCGGGAACATGCTAGTTGGTCATATACCAGACGTCAGATGGCAGTTCCCTGGTGACATGTGTGCAGGTTAGTTCATCGACCTGAGGATCGTCATTTGTCTCGTGTGAGTTCCCACTGTACTTTGATTACTACCCTACCACGGCTCAAAGGAGTCGTGCAAACAGGTTTTAGTTGGGTACAGTCCCGAGCCACATGGAGGCAGTGAACGTATCTTCAGGGGTTCGTCTCTCCCGGTATTGGGGGTGAGGTCGTGCTGTGTCTAGGAGAGCCATTACACAAAGTCCTTGGCCAAGGCAAGGAGATTTACTGGTAGGTATTCCAGTAGTATCTCAGGGTGTTCTGGGCTACACTCCGACACGACTTGTACCGCTTTTGGGGGTCTGACTTTTACCAACCCCCTAGGCCCGCCATGCGATACTCATAGACGAACGGACCGGACTGCACGGATATTGTCACTGACAGGCTCAGTTGGGTGTCGGGGTGAGCTTCCTCATCGACGTCCCATTTGGTCAGTACCTGGTAGCCCGTCACGTATTGGCTTATACCTCTGACGTGCTAGTGGTTAAATCCACAACCAAGGTGTTGACGAGTCTTTAGAGTCCCCCACATTCAGTTACTCAGCTTTCGGGCGAAAGGTTGTAGAGGCCGTATGGAGATATGGTAAGGTCCGATCAGATACGTGCGGTATTGCACGGATCAGGATCGGACAGTTTGTACTATAGGCCGTATGGTTATATGGCAGGGTTCGATCAGATACGTGCGGTATTGCACGGATCAGGATCGAACAGATTTTACTAGCCGGCTTTGGTATAAGCCGGATCTTAGTATAGTACAGTGTAGACTTTGTCTCATTGCATTTGTATTTCGGTCGAAATACAGATGCGGGTGTGTATGCACAGTATCGGGGTTTTCCTGTAATTTATTACGGGACCAGTTTTCTGGAGTTGCCAGTTTGCTTTCCGTTTCGGCCAATTTCCATTGTTCCGTTCATTGGCCGAAGATTGGTGGAGGAGGGCTTATTTGCATTGTTGCAAATAAGTATTTGTGGAGGGGGTATTTGCTTATTGTTGTATCATGATAGCACCATCCTTTGACTTGATTTCTTCATGATGGCTTGACTTCACAACCTCATCATGGCTTGACTTATGTATGATGATGGAGGGACATGATGGTTGATGATGATGAGGGGTGAGGTTGGTGGAGTGTTAGTTTACACTTATGATCATATTCTTTCATGATTTGTTTTTTGGATACTTGGGATTATTGTTATGGTTGCACCACTCATTTCCTTGGCTCTCTCTCTCTCATTCTCTCCACTCTTGAAGTCATGGCCGGCCCAAGCACTTTGGGGCTGTCCAAATTTTTGAAGTGGGAAAATGTTGTTCATTTCATGCACCAAAGTTCTCCAAGCTCCTCCATATACTTCTTGTATCAATCCCTCCACCAAAGGCAATTCCTACAACCCCAAATGAGATCTCTACACTACATTCTACAGCGAATCTTGGGCACGTCGAGTAGCCGGCTTCGTGCCCGAGTTGCCTCGGCATTGAGGTGGGAGCCCGTAAACAAACTAGGCGATGTGGTGCACTTCCGGCGACGAGGAGGAGACGGGACATTCCGCAGGAGATCCGGACGATGATGAGAAGACCGGAGGACTTGGATCGTCGGTATATCTCTCTAACCCATCTTCTAGTTAGCTTAGACTTGTTAATGGTTATGATCCGGGTGTTTAGTGCGCGGGGGTGCCGGTTTGCTAAGTCCGCAAAATTTAAGTTTTTCACCGCTTCCGCATTCCGGCGTCGGATTGACGGCCGGGGCGCCGCCGTGCACTTACAATACAGTCGCAGTGGGAGAGTATCACTTGGGGTTGCCATCTGGATGTATTTTGATTTTGAATCCATGTTATTTTGTACCAAGTATGCTATGTAATATAATATCCGTTTCTTTGTTGGACAATGAAGGATATAATTTTGTATTGCAAAACAATGTTATGAACATTCACCTGAATCAAATGTTGGTTGGGTATGGTACGCTTAATAACGGAATATATGTCCTAAATCAACACACAGTTTTCAGTATACAACACACTAATAAAAGAAAACTTTTAGAATTAAATAAAGCTTTTCTTTGGCATTGTAGACTTGGTCATATTAACGAAACAAGACTAAACAAGTTACACAAAGATGGATATTTAAACTCTTTTGAATATAAATCTTATGCGACTTGCCAGTCTTGTATCAAGGGTAAAATGACCAAAACTCCGTTTGCTGGACACGGAGAAAGAGCTACTCAGCTCCTGGGCCTCATACATAGTGATGTATGTGGGCCAATGTCTACACAGGCTAGATGCGGTTTTTCATACTTCATTACATTCACTGACGATTTCTCAAGATTCGGTCATGTATTTTTGTTAAAGCACAAGTCCGACGCTTTCGAGAAATTCATTGAATATAAACAAGAAGTAGAAAAACAAACCGGCTTGAGTATTAAAATGCTTCGATCAGATCGAGGTGGCGAGTATCTCAGTACAGAATTTGCAAACTTCCTAAAAGAGAATGGGATTCTCTCTCAGCTCACTCCTCCTTACACACCACAGCACAACGGTGTGTCAGAACGACGGAATAGGACCCTATTAGATATGGTCCGGTCCATGATGAGTGACGCTGAGTTACCAGTCTCGTTTTGGGGGCATGCATTGGAGACTGCAGCGTTTCTGCTGAACAGGGTTCCAACCAAAGCCGTGTCTACCACGCCATATGAGATATGGAATGGGAAGAGACCATCTCTTAAGAGAATTAAGATTTGGGGTTGCCCGGCCTATGTTAAAAAGCAGAATCTGGACAAACTCGAGACATGGTCTGTCAAGTGTAACTTTGTGGGATATCCAAAGAATTCTTATGGATATCTATTCTACCACAAAGAGGAACAAAAAGTGTTTGTTTCTCAGTACGCCACATTCTTAGAATAAGAGTTTTTCTCAGATAGAGATGATGGCAAGGTAGTAGATCTAGAAGAAGTTATGGAGACACAAACTACAAATGACGATTTGGTTGAACCGGCTGTTGAAACAGAAACTGAAGAACCTCGGCCACTCCATAGGTCTGGTAGGACTTCTCGCCCACCGGAGAGGTACCACGGTTTCCTCATTGATGGTAACGGAGAAGATTGCATCATGGATGATGATGATCCTACCAGTTTTCAGCAAGCTATCACGAGTGGTGACTCTGTGAAGTGGCTGGATGCCATGAGATCCGAAATGGAGTCTATGTACACCAACAAAGTATGGACTTTGGACGTTGTATCCCCTGGGGTAAAACCTGTAGGGTGCAAATGGATCTTTAAAAGAAAGATTAGTGTGGATGGGCAGGTAGAGACCTATAAGGCAAGACTTGTGGCGAAAGGTTTTCGTCAAAGACCAGGTTTGGACTATGACGAAACTTTTTCTCCCGTAGCTATGCTTAAATCCATTCGGATCCTACTTGCTATTGCTGCTCACTACGACTATGAAATCTGGCAGATGGACGTTAAAACAGCATTTCTAAATGGAGATTTAGAAGAATGCATTTATATGGATCAGCCAGAGGGCTTTATTGACAGTGGGAGCAGTGAGAAAGCGTGTAGGCTGCTTAAATCCATATATGGGTTAAAGCAGGCATCTCGGAGTTGGAACATCTGTTTCGATGATGTTATCAAAGAGTTTGATTTCATCAAAAATCCAGATGAACCTTGTGTTTATAAAAAGGCTGTAGGAAGAGCTGTCACATTCCTCGTATTGTATGTGGATGACATTCTTCTGATAGGAAATGATATTCCTATGCTACAGTCGGTCAAATCATTCTTATCACTGAGGTTCTCCATGAAGGACCTGGGTGATGCCACATACATCCTGGGCATAAGGATCTATAGCGATAGATCCAAAAAGTTATTGGGATTGTCCCAAACCAGGTACATCAACACCATCCTAAAAAGGTTTAGTATGGAAGACTCCAAGCGGGGTGCCTTACCCGCTTGCCATGGAGTCACTCTCTCCAAAGATTCTTGTCCAAAGACCGATGAAGAGAGAGCTCGAATGAGCATTATACCCTATGCTTCGGCAGTAGGATCTATAATGTATGCGATGTTATGTACACGCCCAGATGTAGCTTATGCACTCAGTGTTGTAAGCAGGTATCAATCCAACCCAGGGGAGAACCACTGGACAGCTGTGAAGAACATTCTTAAGTACTTACAAAGGACTAAAGAATTGTTCTTGGTGTATGGTAATACAGATCTCCAAATGGAGGCCTTTACCGATTCGAGCTTCCAGAGCGATAAGGATGACAGCAAATCTATCTCAGGGTTTGTGTTTACCCTCAATGGAGGGGCGGTAAGTTGGAAGAGTTCCAAACAAGATACCGTTGCAGACTCTACGATGGAGGCTGAGTACATTGCTGCAAATGATGCCTCCAAGGAAGCCGTCTGGATGAAGAAGTTCGTCTCGGAGCTAGGAGTAGTTCCAACCATTATTGATCCAATACCTTTGTATTGTGACAATAATGGGGCTATGGCGTTAGCCAAGGAGCCCAGATCCCATCAGCGGTCCAGACACATCCTGAGGCGTTTTCATTTGATCCGGGAGATTGTAGATCGCCGCGAGATCGAGATTAGGTGAGTAGACACAAAGAGTAACGCCGCGGATCCATTCACCAAGGCCCTCCCTCAGCCGCAGCATGAGCGACTTTTTGAGATGTTGGGTATGAGATACGCCAATAACTGGCCTTAGTGCAAGTGGGAGATTGTTGGATATATGTATGCCCTAGAGGCCATTATATGATAGTGGGTGTATCTATACATGTATATATATTCAGTATGCATTCTTGCTCGACATGATAGTATGCTATCTGGTTCTTCTTTATCTGACATGTTGATTTGATCATGCTTTTATTCATTCATACATGCTGATAAAGCCCTGAGGATATAGGCTTGACTACTTTGATTATGATGGAGATCATACTAGTGGGACATCTGTAGTCTGTAAGCATATCCTGGAATGTCCCTAGTCGTAGGTATATCAAGACGGGGCATTGATATACCAGAGTAGACTAGCGTGTATGATACTAGACCCATGTGATGGGCGATAGATGTTCCCACATTCATCGATGTTTGACATCAAGATCATATACGGGTGCTCAGTGGTGACTGGGTACACTGGACGGACTCACCGAGAACTCCTATATGGAATTATATCTATCGTCGGATAGCAGTTCTCAGGTGACACTGGTACAGGTTAGTCTGTAGACCCGAGATCGTCATAGAGTCTTGTGTGTTCTCCCACTGTACTTTGATTGCCACCCTACCACGGCTTTAACGAGTCGTGCAAACAGGTGGCCGTTGGGTAAAGTCCCGAGACACACGAAGACGATGAGCGATAGGAGGGGTTTCGTCTCTCTCGGTATTGGGAGTTGATGCTGTGCTGTGCCCGACTGGTTATAACAGCAAGTCCCTGGCCAGGGCTGCTGAGATTTGCTGATAAGTGTTATCAGTAGTTTCTCGATCTGTTATAGACCATTCACCGGCACGACTTATTGAGTTATTGGGGTCGACGTGACCATCCCTAGGCTCGATATACAGCATATCTGACGAAGAGACCAGACTGTACGGTAGTGTTGCCGGTTGGCTCGACGGGAGTTGTAGCAGGTTCGCTTGTTTTCTTCTGATCGCTCAATACCCGGGTGGCCGTTACGTTTAGCTGACCGCTTGCGTCTTGGGGATACCTGATATGATCATCACCCTCTGTCGGCGTATTGAAGAGTCTTAGAGTCCCACAAAGGAGTTGCCCAGTCCAGGCGAAACGTTGTGGTGCGCGTATGCGATATGCGCATGCACCCGATTAAAATGTGCGTATATGATACCGAACATTGATCGGGTGAACTGCTTTTGGTGGGGTCATATGAGATATGACCGGATTGATAAATCAAGTGTTGATTTATCATTTAACCATTAGTTTTCTCACTTAAAACCTTTTCTTGGATGATGGATGTGTGCATGCATGTGTGCTTTTCTTTCTTTCTTTCATGCTAGTTTCATGCACATATGGATGTGCATACATACACACATACATACACCCATCTGTCATGGTTGTTAACATATGAAAATGGTGGCAATATAAGACTCACACCATGGATTAAATAATGGATTATTATTTAATTTTGGTTTTAAAACAAAATGAAAAGGAAAGGATAATCATTCTAGCTTCTACATTCTTCCTTTGACCTAACCATGCTTACCTACCTCTTAACTTGAGTTATCCTTCTCTTTATCATTTAAAACTCAAGTTAAATAATGTCTCCATCACTTTAACCATGGTTCATAGTAAGAAGAAATAAAATATATATTGATATATTTCTTTTTCTTCTTGTGAGTTATCTTTTATCTCATTACCTCTTGTGAAAAATATTGCCACCATCTTCTTCCTCTTTCTCATTTGCTCTCTAGTTTTTTCTATTGAGTAAATACCACTTAAAGAAAGGTTTTTGAAGTGAGAACCTTAACCACAACTTCATTTTACACAAGCTTAGCCCTCTTGTTTAGAGTGTTCTCTTCGGTTTTACGAAGTTGCGAGCTTGGACGGAGAACTCCGTGGTGGATCGTCGTGGACACAAGAGGACTTCAAGAGGACCTCCATTCAACACCCTAGAGACCAAGGAGTCCAGCGAAAGGGAGCTACAAAGGTTGTAGTCTCAAAACCCTAGATTAGTTCGCTTTTTATTTCGAAACCCTAATTTTCTAGGATCGATTCTTTTGCATGTTCGTTTAGCAACATAAAAATTTAAACTTTGGGACATGTGATGCTTCAAAACTCATTATAGTGTGATAGACAAACCTTTCATACTATGTAGCAGACATGGGTCAAAAGCACCTGTTTATTTGTAAAAAGAATAAGAATGGGGAATATAATAATGCAATATAATGGTGTGAACAAATACTCCCAAACTTATCTTTTGCTCGTCCTCGAGCAAACTTAGTTTTATTCTCGACAAAAACCTAACCGCACTTTCGCAGGGAATCGCGATTGCACTAAGCTCGTGCAACAAGCCGTTAAACCTCTAGGTGTCCCTAGTAGGAGGAGTGTTGTCTCCTGAAGCTTTTCAGCGGATACTACCCACAAAATCCTATCAATTAAGCCTATTTCCTTTTATTCTTGAATTAGGTTTTCTAACAAGGAATTCTATTGTCTTCGACTCATAAATTATCCACCCATATTTTTCACACTTGCTCATTATCTAACTTAAGATTATATATGTTCTGCAGACCTACTTAGCTTTCGGCATCTCTTAAGTTTTCCTTCTAGGGTTCCATCTCCACTTAGGAATTTTTATCAGCTCTATTAAATATACAAGTTCTATTCTTCACACCTATCTCTTATCTAAACTCCAATCACATCCCCCTACGTGTGTGTATATATCACCCTTATACTCGGAAATTCAAATCAAGCAATCATACTCTTGTCCGTTGTCCAAAGCACTTCTTAATTGGTGAATTTTTAGATGAAATTTTCTCACACATCCTTCATGCGGCCGTTAATACTTCTTGAGGTACCAACAACCGATTACAAGATGTGTTTGCACAATAAAGCGTAATTCCTGGTCTTGCAATACCTAAGGCTTTAGCAATGACTCCCAAACCAGTTGGTCTAAGGCACTAGGTGATGAAGCACCCTCACTAAATATTTTTCTATTTTTGCAGCGTTAACTAATCACAAAAACCAGTGTTCCTTTTTTTATCTCTTTATTCACACTTGAAATTCTTTTCTTTATATTTTCTTTGTACTAAGGACTTTAGACAAGAGCATTTCAAGGTCTCTTCTACTATTCCAAGTTTCAAGGTGCATGTTTGTGCAATTTGTAGGGTATATATTTTCAGAATTTAGACTTAAGCTAGGAATTATTGTTGAACTTATACTTTAATAAAAACATCAATACTCTTCCCTTATTTTAACTTAGCCCAAGAAGTCAGCTCAAAATTTGCCTATTTCTAAATAAACTACAAAGACATATGCTTTCTACCGTTAAACTTTAAGAAAGGTTATTTTTAGGGTTTTTAATTTACTACGTCTAAGATCCAGTTCTTCCTAGCTAGTTAGCCTATTTGTCAAACTCAAGTCAATTATGGCCAAAATTGAATACTTTAATTTTTATAATTTTTAAAATTTTCAATTTTTTATGGGTTTTAAAATAAGTATGCAAATGCAAAAAATGTACAAATGAATGCGAAGGAAGAAGGCTTACCGAGCATACCCCCAAACTTAACTTTGACAGTGTCCTCACTGTCATGCTACACCAAGAGGATCAAAATGTCGGCACTCCCCTGTTTATTTATTTATAAATTTTTTTTATTTTTTTTCTTATTAGAAAAAGAAAACAAAAAAATATATATATACATATATGCAACAAGGTCCTCCCCAAACTAAACATGGCCTTACACAGACCAAAGGTTAGCACCAACCATTCAAAAATTCTATCGTGGTAATGGTGGGGTTGGTGAAAGAATGGAGTGTAGAGGAAAGAAATAAGAAACACACGAGACCGTATGGGAAGAAGAGTGGAATAAGGTCTCGGTGGAGGAGAAGAATGGTGGAAAAGAGAAAGAAGCGTGGTACGATCTTGAGGATGTAAATCAAGTGAATAAATTAGCGCAATTTATGATGACCGATGTGTTAAAAGCGATTGTGCTAATTTATCAACCTGTCGAGAAATGGGGTCAAATCCTTCAAGATTCGCAAGAAAACATGGGTACGTCGAACTTGGTAAACCTTCCGTTGAAAATGGAAACGCGACGGAGTCTTGCGTGGTCGAAACAATAGGAAGGACGAAAGGGAGTGATTTAGGGATAGTCTTAATCTCACTTGAGTAATCGGTCTCGAACTTGAAGGATTCTATCAATGGTTCGAAATGACTGTAAGCAACCGAGTCTGATGGTTCAGCTAACTCATCTGAAAATGTAAAGGACTCAAACTCGGAAGGTGAGTTTTCAACATCGTCCGAAAAAGTGAAACACTCGTAATTGTTATCGTCTATGAGAACTGTGTCAGATTCAAAGAGAAATTTTTCAAGCTCACAGTCTTCAAGCGTGATCTTTTGCGTGGTCGGAACGATGGAAAGGAGGGAGGGTGATTTAGTTAAAGGTTCAAGAGGATGAATTGGAAAATCCGACACATCAAACAAAAATGGTTCAACCTCAATATTATCCTCAATACTCTCCTCAATACTATCCTCATAATTCTCCTCAAAATTTCGCCTATCCATGCCATTATCATCAAAATCAAGATGCATATGAGGTTCGAAACAATTAATGACTCGGGATAATGAATTGGAGATAAAATTTCAGTCAAATTTACGGGTCCATCATCCAAAATATTCCCGGCGTCTATATCCTCAATCAAGTGAAAATCAATTTTTTCGGACACCTCATCAAAAGCATGGATATTTATCAATTCAGGTTCTAGATTGGAGGTGTAAAGATCGAAAGAATTAGGTGTGGTTTTACTCGAAAGAGACTCTTCACAATCTGGCAAATCAAGCACTACAAAGTCACACAACTCATTTTTATCCTTAACTGTTGAATCATTTGGGACATTTGTTTGAAAACCGGAGTTGTGGGGTTCAATTGGGTATAGGTAGGTTTGATTTGGAAGGGTGTAAAACTTACTCTCTCCTCTCAAATTGTCACTCTGTCCAACCGCCCCATTATACATTGGAATTTTTGGAGCTAGTTAGTAACTAGCTACCGGTTCATTAGGTTGTATAAGGGCAGCTATGGACGCATCCACATTCCTCATCATTCGGTTTGTTGCTGCAATGTACGCCTCCAACAACTGTTCTAGACTAGACATGGGTTATGAAGGGGTTTCGGTAAAAGAGTCGAAAGTGATTGGATACGTGAAACTCCCAAATAGCTGTGTAGAAGCAATATATAGTGAAGGTGGGAAAGTCGGGTAGGACTGGTAGGAATTGGATGGTTGGACAGGAGTAGGATCAACATTTGGATAAAAAGGTGAATGGACTTGTTGATCCCTAGAACTGGATGTGTGGAGAGGAGTGAAAGATCGGTTACGAGATTATTCAATATGCTCAGCAATAGACATGGGTTTAGGAGTTACAACAGGACTCAAAAAAGTGGTATCAACGTACGAAGGTGGTGAAGGTTGACACGGTTGACACGAAGTGGATTGCAAAGTCGAACTGTTTCTCCTAGACGCTTCTATTCGATCTTTCAAAGAAATTTTGGGCATGGATGGGTCGTCTTTAAATCGACTGAAACAATTCGCGTAAGAGGCAAAGTTTGGTTCAGGATACCAAAGTTCGGCAGGAGATTTATGAGGTAGGGTATTCATGATGTCAGAAGGAGAAGAGAAAGAAGGTGGGTGTAAGTGGGGTGCAAGGATTTCTTAGTGACAAAATTTTGCAAGTTTTTATAAAAAATTTTCCTTTTTTTTCTTTTTCTCTTTATTTGGAACTGTTTGCAAAAAAAGATTTTCGATAAAGGGCTTAGACACAAATGCAATCAACCACAAATGCACAATCAGGCCTAGATCTAGGGTCACCTAGGTCAGCTAGATAGCTCCTAACTGTTCCAAAGGGCTAGAAATAGGACCTCAAACCGCCTCTTCACCGCCAATTGCGGCCAGGTAAGTGCCAGGTGAGTGGGAGGCTCTCCACTACAAGTAGTGGCCCTAATTAAGTAACCACTCGCCTTAGACACACTTGCCTAGACACCGCAAAGTCAGGTTAGGATAAACGGTCGATACCTATAACTAGTCCTCTGTCCTATTGAGCGCGACGTCCTTAGGGCTGAGTTTAGTATTTTTTAATTAATTGAAGGTCAATGCAATATGCCTTATGTTATTTCTGGGGTCCTGGGAAGGGTGATGAAATCCCCACCCAATCTGGATTGGTCTCAAGCCCCTTAAAGTCCGATTAAATATATGCAAAATAGTAACAATCATTTGCAATCAAATTTTATTTTAAGCGCAGCGCAAAGAATCCAGCACAAGATTTGTTATTGGAAGGGGGAAGATTTTTAAGCGCAAAGAATCCTGCAGGAGATTTTTCAGAGGATATATCAGAGATTTGCAGAGGAGGAGATCAGAAAACTTACAGAGATTTTTTATTAGGACCTGATCCGTTGCCTCCACCGTGGACCGCTGCGAATTGCGCCCTCCGACCGCGGATCCGCCGCGGATTGGTCGCTTCGGCACGTTTTTTTGGATATCACCAGATCACCGCGGTTCTTCTTGTTGACTTGGTCCTCCAAATTTCTTCTGTTGTCTGTTGTGATATTCCTCTGTTTGTTTGGATTTGATATTTGCTGTTTTTATCTCTGGAGATTTCCAGATCCGAACTTGATTGTAGATCCTGCAAAATTCAAACAAAGATACCCTTCATAAAATAACAAAATGATAAATTTTTATATTTTTTTGATTTTTCAGTTTTTATGATTTTTTAATTTTAGATTAACCCGAAATTGCAAAAAGAAAATAACACGCCATCCCCGGCAACGACGCCATTTGATTAAAAGATATTTTATAGATCAAAAATATATTTTGTTACCGCAATCAAGAACATCGTCGTTTGGTAGCTAGCCGGTGAGTACGGGTCAGTCCATAGGGATTTTGTGTTTTCCTAATCGCTCTAACGAGTTAATTCCGATGGGTGTCGGATTGATTATCTCTAAAAAGCTAAATTAATTTATACTAAGATTATCTAGATCTAAGTCTTGCTAGGGTTAGGTTTAGGGGAAATTGAGAGATTAAAGGTTTCCTCACCGCTTTCAATGCCCTATTATAGATCTATTAGGTGTTATGGTAATTATCAATAAAGTGGATTAGAATCATTTGGGAAGATATTTCTTCCTCTAGGTTCTTGTCCTTCCTTTATCGATCCTTACCCTAACCTCCATGGAAAACACACGCAACCGGTCCTTTATACTACGGTATCACCGTTACCTCGAGGGGTAAGGTGCCGCAGGGAGCGGTGTGTGCGTGTATGCATGGAGTTCTAATTATTATGTGTGAAGGGGTAAGAAAGGGGTGAGAGATCTCATCTCTCAAACCTTTCCCTAAAGCTAACCCTAACAAGCGAGGAGACTATTCGCTCATTAGGCAATTAAAAGACATTCTTAATTAAAAGTAAACTAAGGCAAAGAAATAAAAGAAATTACTAATTTTTATTGATGGCTCTCTCCAATCATCAACACAGTACAGATCTGAATTTATGAAATGAAAAGAGGCATGACCTAATACAAGAGTTTGGGTATCTATTTATAGGACAAAGAAAACCCTAGGTTTACAATTGTCGCATGTCTGCATTTACCAAAATACCCCTAGGTTGACTAGTCAGCGCCGCCTCCAACTTTTGGTAAAAAATTATTCTTTTCTAGGCTTTAGATGGCCGCGGAACCGCGGCCACAACAGGGGTTGGGCCGCGGTTTCATGGCCCAATAATGGTCTCGGCCTCTGCAATTTTGTGGGCTGCTTGCTGGTGTTTATTTCTTCCTATTTCTTCAATACTTTTCTCCAATTGGCTTCTAGATTCCTTCCAGATCTCCCGGTGAATCGCAGTGGACTTTTACCCGTTCACTTTGTAATCTTGGACCTTACGTTGCCTTGTACTGATCTTTTGTGTAGGCTTGATTAAGATCCTTCTATTTGTTGGTCAAAGTCCCTCTTTTGCATCGTATTTTATCCTTTTCACTGTTTTAGATCCAAGAACCTGTAACATGTACTATGTAGCAGACATGGGTCAAAAGCACATGTTTATTTGTAAAAAGAATAAGAATGGGGAATATAATAATGCAATATAATGGTATGAACAGGGTGCAGGTGAACGTCAGACCCCTAAAAGCGGCAGAAGTCATGTCGGAGTGTAGCCCAGAACACCCTGAGATACTACTGAAATACCTACCAGTAAATCTCATTTGTCTTGGCCAAGGGCTTCATGTAATGGCTCTCCTAGACACAGTGCGATCTCACCCCCAATACCGGGAGAGATGAAACCCCTGCCGATCCGCTTACTGCCTCCATGTGGCTCGGGACTGTACCCAACTAAAACCTGTTTGCATGACTCATTTGAGCCATGGTAGGGTAGTAATCAAAGCACGGTGGGAACTCATACGAGAGAAATGACGATCTCAGGTCGATAGACTAACCTCTACACATGTCACCAGGGAACTGCTATCTGACGCTAAGTATATTACCAACTAACATGTTCCCGGGGAATCCGTCTGGTGTACTCATAACCCAATGAGCACTTGTATACGTCTTAGGTGAACCAACTGACACCAATAGCTTGCGAGACCGGCCACCACCCCTCGTCGGGGTCTCGATTGTATACACTAGTCTACTAACGGAGTATCGATGCCCAGTCTTGAAACTCCCACGACTAGGGACACTTTAAGGATGTGCTTATAAACTACCCAACTCTCACGTATATGATTGCCATCATACTGCTGGTAGTCAAGCAAGAATCCTAAGGGCTTTATCATCGTGTAATAGTGATCTGTAATGTCACCTAAAGCATGTACACGATGATAAAGACAAACCAGATAGCATACTATCATCTCAAGTAAGACAGTCCTACCGGTATAGGTCCTCCCTCAATCATTGAAATCACGTGCCTGCCATCCAATAATTGACTTGAGGGCACTATATCCAACATGCGGTATGCCCAGCGGCAAGCCGTATAGACGTTCCTATAAATTTGCTGGGCATTCAGCCCAACATCACGTAGCTCACACCTGTCGCCCATAATCGTCCTATACTGGGCCAGCTCTAAGACGAATACTACAAACATTACCTATGACATTGCTTCATCATATTGCTCATATTACCTTTAGAAAACTCATGAGGTAGTGACTTACCCTCACCACAGCACTATTCATGACATAACATGATGACTTGAAAACAATAGTTTTGGGACAAATGCAAATTTTACATTAAAATACCATAAACTATCAAAAACCCGTATTCTTTAAATTGTTTTAATTAATTCATTGCAATTAAGCCTATACAACCCATTTTGGGGAACCCAATCCAGATGGTGCGGATTATCGCACGTCCTTAGGACTAGTAGAACGAGATGCAGACCTCCTCATGGAGCATCCGATCTCGATGAAATTTTTATTACAATTTTTTATAAAACGTGATTTCTATTAATAAATAAATTCTATTTTATATGTAAATATTATCAAAATATCTATTTTAAATATATAATATATTCCACGTTTTCTAAATCAAAAGAAAAGAACCACCAAAGTTCATGAAATTACCATCATGAAATCAATACAAGTCAATTTACATGAAAATACCATATACTATTCAATCTTGGTTTATATTCACTAGAATACATCACATTTAAAAATTATATCCATGAAAACCATAAATACAATTAATAAATGCTTGAGATTTATTTTGAAATTATATCAAAACTATTTTCATAAAACCCTCTCAAGTTTATTAATTTACAATAAGAACCTTAGTAAATATAGGTTTAAGCGGGACCAATTCTATTGAGCCTCAGAGAGCTGGAGAAAGTGGGTGCTTTCCTATTTAAGGTAGACAATTAAAACTGGGTTATCAATGGTAATTGGCTTGGAAAAATTCGTAAATCCTGCCGTCCATGTGCAGCAGTTACCGATAATTCCAAAACTAATTTAGGAATTCAATTCTGTTTAAAAGTCTGACTCAATCAGAGTCTCGGTCTAATCTAAATTTAATCTGAAAACAATCTATCTCTGAATAAAATTCATATATAACTCTAATGCAACATGAATCCATTTATACCAGAATACAATCTGTATCAACATGAACATGACTTGACCGAACCATGGATATACATTGACCTGTCTATATGACTATCCGTTTACATCCTTATCTGTTTACTTGAATTACTGATATCATGTTTTCAGCAAGTTTTACATCTATTAAACAAAACAATACAAAATACATTACGGGGTTATTAAAGGGGTAGACCGGTACGGAATAAGTTAAAAGTGGCACGAGATGGTCATTAAAAGACATAACTAAACATCCATTACCGTTGTTCCGTAGGGTTTGACAGAGCCTTGTACTATGGATTACCTTAGTCCACGGGATAGTTAGACTCCTCTCATAAACACTAATATATTCTGTACCAAGCTATAAACAACTCCATTAACGTAACAAACTACAATATATCAGTTATACTCCTTTATCTATCTATTCTATTCTATCTCTCTTTGGGACTTACCGAGCGATTGTTCGCTGACGATATTTCTTTTCTATTCTTTCTTTGGAATGTTGTCAGGAGGACCCGACTCACTGAAGATCGAGCCCAGCCAAGAAGACTTAGAGCAGTTGATCGAGAACCCCGAGTTTTAGTCACTTGTATATACTTTACTTTCAGTTCATGCCATTGTTTAGGTATCGCTTTCCAGACTTGTATTTACTTTCCAGCATTGTATTGTAAAGAATGTTTAATAAATAAAAAGTTGCTGTTCTTTTACATCTCATGTCATTCTTGTGTACATTTACATTATATTTCTTATTTACGCTTAGCGTGTTTACTTCTGAGTAAATGCGTCGCGTGACCCCCCACGTCCCCTTGTCCGTACACTGGGAAGCGGGGCGTAACATCGCGCTATGCAGGACATGACTACAACAACAAGTCGGTGGCCACCAAAGTGGAGATAAACTGATAAGTATTATCAGCTGTATCTCTAGTTGGTTATGAGTCATTGCCGCACAAATTATCAAGGGTCTGACAGATTCCAAACCCTCGACACGGTATGCGATACTCTCAGACGAAAAGACCAGACTGTACCGAGACTGTCAGTTATAGACTTTATTAGGTCTGGATGAGGTCGCTTGTCGACCTGCATTTATCTTGATCGTACCTGGGTAGCCGTTACATAAATCTAGTGCCACTGACGTGCTTGTGGGTTATCTTGTCAGGGATTAGATGTGAAAGTGTTTCGGATTCGATCGGATATGATCCTACAGAAGCTACTACCATCGTATTGACAGGTCTTTAGAGTCCCGCAACAAAGATGGCTGCCTGGGCAAAATGTGATGTGGCGTGCGTATTTGATACGTACTGGACTTAGATTAAATGGTTGATTTAATTGAACGTCCGAATATACTAGCCGGTTTAAAAGACGGAATATCAAATCAAATGTTGATTTGATAATCATATAGCTGATACGGTTTCTAGTATATGGTATATGATATAAGTACTTTCCGCTGTATGTGATACTGAGTTGATATTATTGACTGGTCATGTATAGGATACATGACACATATATGTATGTGATACATATATAAATATACTCTCATTTAATATGTGTGTGTATATATATATATATATTAATCGCATTTTATATATGTTATATATATCTCTGTGTTGTGTGTGTGTGTGTGTAAAAGTCAATGTATATATATATATATATTAATGTATATATATACTAACATATATTATGCTAACATATTATTAAGTGATGTGACCCTTCTTTATTGTATTCATGACCCATAAGAGAGGGGGGACGGAGAGTATGAGGGGTAAAAAGTGACGGATGAAGGAATTAAAAAAGAGAACTCAAATTCTAATTCATTTTCTACACTCTCAAAGTATCTTCTTCTACTTTAGTTTGAGAGCACCAAGCTCTCTAATTTAATGGCAAATGTTGCAATGTTGGCTCAAATCAAAATCTGGAGAGTACCCATTAACCCACTCACCTTCATTAACGCATAGCGAGCGACGAAGTGGAGTGACTCCTCAAGATAGAGGAGTTGATGTTACGGGTATCGCGGCTTCACCGCGGATCATCTACGGTGAGGCGGTCAGCGTGGATACGCTTTCGGCAGCTTGCGGAGTCTAGCATAAGTATGGATTCTCCATTGCAGCATGTTAAGACTCTACAAAGGTTGTAGTTTCTTTGAACTTATAGATTAGCTCTTTGTTAGTTTTTGGCAATTCTAGTGAATGTTGTGATCTTGTAGGATGTTAGTAGTTATATTTTAAATAAAATTATGATTTTAAAATTCCACCGTGTTCGTAAATGTTGCGGCCCTAACACCCAAAACCCTTATATATATATATATATATATATATATATATATATATATATATAAAGAGAAAGGAAGGCTAGATTTTCTTTTTTAAAGAGTATGCATGCAGCTTCTTCATCTTCTTTCTCCTCTCTACAAAAATCGTGGAGTTAAGAAATGAAAAGAAAATTAGAAAAGTGAGAGTTTTTATTGACCATACTACCTTCCTATATCTCCTAGAAATTTTATATAGGGTTGATTGATCATGAAAAAGTGTGTTTGTAAAGTAACCGCAATCAAGAACGTATCGCTAGTAGCTAGCCGCGATGAGTACGGGTTGTACACAGGGAAACGTGAACCATTTTCTTACTTTAGACGAGTTGATAGAAGATGGTTGATTGGTTGTAGATCTATTTTAATATGGATGTAAAGTTTATAAGAAAAAATCTTGTAGGGTTCATAGGACTTGGTAGTAATGGATGAATAATTAAAAATGACTCATTTTATCTTTTAATAGTTTAAAACTAGATTGATAGTGATGAATGCAGATTAGGGTTTTTGGAAGAAACTAAGGTTTCCATACTATTAACCCTTGTCTTTGCATTGATCTCTATCTATGTCTAGCCCTTAACAGAACAAGTGTTAAACAGATTATAAATCGTGGTCGTGACTATCAATAAATTGGTAGCGCGCCCGATAAGGATGTTAACATTTATTTTGCTAAAGTTTATAGACTTTAAAATGTATAAAAAAAAGTTAATTGATTTTCTTATCCATTGATCTACCCTAGCCTACAAACCCTAGCAAGGTAGGAATTACCCACTGATGGTTTGAGATTTAGAAGAAAGGTTAAAGAATGAAAACATGATTAAGATGCAGAAATTAGATACAGAAATTAAATGCAGAAAGTAAATGCGAAAAGAAATAAACTAAGATCTACCTTTATTAATCAACTATTTCATACAACTCTCCGTTTTGAAACTAGATTACAAAGAACCTTAGTTTTTATTCTCGCTCTCTCTCTCTTTCTTGTTGGAGATAGATGACTAGCTGATGATCACCTGGATGCGTGGATCCCTTTGGACCTCTTGACCTTTTAGGTTAATGATTTTAGATGTGAAACTCTCGATCCTATATATAGTAACAGAAATTAGAAATCCTAAATTCCATCTGTGATTATATGCTGATACGATCCAACTCCTAAAATATCTTATCAGATGGCCCTAGATGTGCCGCGGATCCACCGCAAATCCTGGCCTTTGCCCGCCCTTCTGCGGCAATATAGTCGGATCAGGAATTAAGATTTTTTCTGCTCACTCTTGTTGATATGTGGAAATCCCTTCTATATCTGGATTCTGAGAATAATGCTCTGAGTCTGTGCCGTCACTAAATCTTACGATTTGCTTCCATATTTCGGCAGATTTGATTCCGACATCCCGGATCTCCTAGATTCCAGACCTGATCTAATCTGCACAATATCTCAACTCAAAGTATTTAGTAGTATTTGGTATTTTTGAGATATTATCCTAATCATTTTATATGATATTAAATCTTAAGAATATGGTTAGAAATATTTGATATGATATGTATATTTTAATTACTAAGATTTCATATAAATATTATATGGATGTATTTTCCGTTATTATGTTAATTATAATGTAGAAACATATGATAATGAACTATTTACACATAAACCCTCATATGTTCTATAATTACAATAAACACATTTTAGTACTTAACAATAATAGGAAAAATGTTCATTCAAATGTGCAATATTTTATGCTAATCAAATACCCCAAACTTAACTTTGATTATCCCGAGCAAACTAGTTATTAAAGATAAAAAGAAAAAGAAAAACCTATCACACTTTCTTAGGCAACACGATTGCATTGAGCACGTGCAACAAGGCTTTAAATCTCTAGGTGTCCCTAGTAGAAGGAGTGTTGTCTCCTGAGGGTTTTCAGCGGATTACACCCACAAAATCCCATAATAAAAGAAAGATGATGAAAGTTACATACAAAGATAAAGAATATATAAAAGAAAGAACTTGAAAATAAGAGTTTCAAACTACATTAGCTTTTTAGTAGCCATGAGCCATATCTTAATAGTCATTGAAAAGATGTCAGAAATCATATCATCCGTCAATAGAACATTGCCTTTAGTTTTCCTCCCTACCTATTTCCCAAACATCGATCGTATACCCCTACATGTTTGTAAAAAACATCCCTATACTTAAAGAATTCAATTCATGCTATCATACTCTTGTCCATTTTCCTTAGTAATTTTTAGTCGGTGAATATTTCAGATGGAATTGGTCACACATTCTTAATGCGACCGTTAATACTTCTTAAGGTACTAACCAACATGTGCTCACTCTTTTAGGCGTAATTAGCAATATCCTAGTCTTGCAACACCTAAGGCTTAGCAGTGACTCCCAAACCAGTTTGTCTAAGGCACTAGGTGATAAGGCACCCTCGCTATATTTTTTTCCTGCTGCCTTAAGTAATTACAAAACCAGTGTTCATTTTTCTTCACCATTTTTTATGTTATTTATATTTTCCTTCATACTAAAGCTTTTGGACAAGAGCATTTCAAGATATTCTGTACTATCCCAAGTTTAAAGGTGTGTGCAAGTGCGTATAGTAGGGTATGAACATTTAGATATTTAGACTCAAGAATAAGGACTATTTTTCAGACTTATTTCTATCCGCAGATTAGTAATTTCATTCATCTTACTAACCCTTGGGACAATAGCTCATGACTACTTATTACTAGCTTCGTTTTAAAACCTCTTATTTTCTTGCTTTTCTTAAAATTTTCCTTTCTACTGTATGTATTTTTCACTTTCTAACTTCTATTTCCAAGAAAATTTTCATTTATTCAATTTTTTTCCATATATTGTGCTTAGTGCCAAATGATATATCAGTTGATACAAACCTCCCCTAAAACCTGTTTGCAGTAATGTTCTCACTGATGTTGTTCTTTGAGCGCATAGACATGAAGACTTAGGAGGAAAATAATAGAGGTAAAATAATAGTTAAATGAAAACTATCCCCAAATTTGTTCTTTGGCACGCACAGATATTCAGTTATATTTTTTTTATATACTCACCTCCATTCTTAGATGAAATAATGTTACCGAAATATGGAGGTGAGGCGGAGGAAAGTTAGTTGTGATAAAGCGGCTCCTGTAAGAACATGGCTCCTCTGCTGGGTCAGCGGAAAAGTACGGTTTTAATCTATGCCCATTTACTTTAAAAATAGAACTGTTTTTAACATTTTCGATATCCACTGCCCTGTGCGGGTATAGATACCGCACCACAAAAGGTCTTTTCCAACGAGATTTTAGCTTACTCGGATGAAGGTGAAGACAAGAATCGTAAAGAAGGACTTATTGTCCCGTTGTGAAAGTTTTTCTCAACAGGTTTTTATCGTGGAACACTTTAGTCCGTTTCTTTACTATAACCGCAGTATCATAAGCTTCATTGCAAAGTTCACTTAGCTCACTTAATTGCAGCTTCCGATAGCTGCCGATTTGATCAAAATCACAATCAAGCTCTTTAATAGCCCACATCGCTTTATATTCGATCTCGACAAGAAGGTGGCAAGCCTTCCCAAACACTAGTTGGTATGGAGACATACTAAGATCGGTCTTATAAGCAGTACGAAATGCCCAAAGAGCATCCGTCAATTTGGTGGACCAATCTTTATGGTTCTTAGAAACTGTTTTCTCCAAAATTTGTTTGATTTGTCTATTGGAGATCTCAGCTTGCCCGCTTGTTTGGGGATGATAGGGCATAGAAAGCTTGTGGTTGATTGTTTTGGGATACTTAGGACGGCTGCAAGGTTTCGGGTAGCATCTTCCATGCCGAGTTTAAATTTTTTGCCATTCTAGATAACCCTAACCTAGAATCGATACTAGAGAATCGAACAAAACTACGAGTTAATAACTTAACATCTAAGAGATTAGGGATTACAACCTTCGTAGTTCTTTCCTTCACTTCATAAGCTCCGAGTTGAGGTCCCTTCGCTTTGATCATTAAGCTCCCATACTCTTGAGAGGCTTCATGAAGTGAATGATGTATGCTTGCTAGTAATCTTCACAATCAAAGATGGTCTACCTTAAGGAATCACAAACTCAAGCTAGTACTTCACTAATTAAAGATTAGTGAAGCTAACACACTAAACTATATGGCTAGTATAGAAGAGGATGATGAAGTAGGAATTTTACTCTCTTTAGTTTTCTTTTTCTCTCAAACATTTATCACAAAAGAAAAAGCTAGAACCTTTTAGAGGAAGAAGAAGATGAAGTGATAAAATGAATTCTTGTATGAAGTTAGAAATGCAACCATGGGTTAAGCATGGCATGCTTAACCCTTGTAGAGAATAAACCATGGGCTTGGGTTAAAAGGTTAGGTTAACAAATATCTAGTAAATATCTAAAAATTGGACAAAGTCAACATAATAAAATATCTTAACTTTAATCTATAATTTAGAATTAACTAAAAACAAAATGTGAACCCTAATCTAAACCCTAGCATGGTTTAATCTCATAAACCCTAGTTGCATTTGTAACCAAGCATGTTACAGTATTATATATCACATATATAATATTTGATGTAACAAAAGAAAATAATACAATTAACATATATTGCATATATATCAATGTATCATCAAGTGAGAAAAAAGAATCATTTAAGTGAACTTATATTAGTTAATGTAATGTAATATATCACATATATAATTATACATTAAATTATCGAATCAACACTTGATCCGATAATCCGTCGATATAACATATAACCGACTAATATAATATGTATCATTTTATCAAATCAACACTTGATCCGATAACCCGGTTATATCACATATACCCGGATGATATCACATATCGCGAGAATAGAATACGGTATCTCATATCGTATTAATCTCGGTCCTGCACATATCACATATGTGCTCCTACTCTGTTTCGCCTGAGCTAGGAAATCTCTGTGTAGGGCTCTAAAGACTCGTCAATACGCCGACAGTAGGTGATGATCATATCAAACACCCACAAGTTGCAAGCGGTCAGCTAAAAGTAACAGCCACTCGAGTATTGAGCGATCAGAAGATCAACAAGCAATCTGCACACACTCCTGTGAATCCAATCAGTAACACAACCGTACAGTCCGCTCTCTTCATCTGATCTGTCGCATATCCAGTCTATGGGTGGTAAACGTCAGACCCCAGTAACCGATAAGGTGTGTCGATGTGAGGCTCATAACGAGTCGAGAAACTACCGATAACACTTACTAGTAGATCTCCATACCAGCCCTGGCCAGGGACTTCCAGTTATAACCAATCGAACATAGCGCAACATCAACCCCTAATACCGGGAGAGACGAAACCCTTCTTATCACTCAATGCCTCCATGTGATTCAGGACTGTACCTAAAAGCTACCATTTGCACGTTCTCATGAACGTGGTAAAGTGGAAATCAAAGCACAGTGGGAATCACACAAGACTCTATGACGATCTCGGGTCTACAGACTAACCTGTACTAGTATTACCAGAGAACTGCTATCTGACAATAGTTATAGTACCATCTAGGAGTTCTCGGCGAGTCCGTTCAGTGTACCCAGTCTCCACTGAGCACCCGTATACCATCTTTGATGTCAAATATCAATGGATGTGGGATCATCCATTGCCCATCATATGGGTTAAGATGTGTATACGCTAGTCTACTCTGGAGTATCGATACCCTGTCTCGATACACGCTCGACTAGGAACTGTTATAGGATGTACTCTTGGACTACCCTGGCCCTACTAGTATGATCTGCATCATAGTCCTAGTAGTCAAGTACATATCCTAAGGGCTTTTATCAACATGTGAGAGCAAGAGAGTAAACCAATACAATTCAACATGTTAAGACAAAGTGAAACCAGATAGCATACTATCATATCGAGCAAGAAAGTACTCTCTATATATATCCAAGCATCCACTATAATTAACATCGTATGTACAATAATGACCTCTAGGGCATATACATAACTAACAATCTCCCACTTGGATTAAGGCCAGCTGTTGTAGTATCTCATACCCAACATTCTGAAGAGTCTCTTAAATTGTATCTGGGGTATGGCCTTCGTAAGTAGATCCGCAGTGTTGTCCTTCGTGTCAACTCTCCTGACGTCGATCTCGTAGCGATCAACTATCTCCCGGATCAGGTGATACCGCCTCAGAATATGCCTGGATCACTGATGGGACCTGGATTCCTTGGCCAAAATCACAACTCCATTGTTATCACAATACAAAGGTATTGGATGCTCAATGGACGAAACCACTCCAAGTTCAGTTATGAACTTCTTCATCCAGACAGCCTCTTTGGCAGTATCGTTGGCAGCGATGTATTCAGCCTCCATCGTTGAGTCTGCCATGGTTTCCTGTTTAGAACTCTTCCAACAAACCACCCCTCTATTTAGGGCAAAGACCAATCCCGAATGCGACTTAGAGTCGTCCTTATCACTTTTGAAGCTCGAAGCGATAAAGGACTCCACCTGGAGTTCTCCGTTACCATACACCAAGAATATCTCTTTACTCCTTCTCAAGTACTTGAGAATGTTCTTCACAGCTATCCAGTGACTCTCTCCTGGATCGGCTTGATACCTACTCACTACACATAGTGAGTATGCTACATCGGGTCTGGTACATAGCATTGCGTACATGATAGAGCCTACTGCCGAAGCATAGGGTATCCCTTGCATGTGAGCTCTCTCCAAATCAGTCTTGGGAGACATCTCTTTGGAGAGAGTGAGTCCAGAGATCGTTGATAAGTTCCCACGCTTGGATTCTTCCATACTAAATCTCTTTGGTATGGTGTCAATGTACCTGAATTGGGACAATCCCAGTATTCGTTTAGATCTATCTTTATAGATATTAATCCCCAAAGTGGAGGAGGCATCACCTAGATCTTTCATTGAGAATCTATGTGATAAGAAAAGCTTGACCGAGTGCAGCATAAGAACATCATTTTCTATCAAGAGTATGTTATCAATGTACAATACGAGGAAGACAAGCTTACTCTCTGCCACCTTCTTATAAATACAAGGTTCATCTACGTTCTTAATGAAGTCAAACTCTTTGACTACAACATCAAAACAGATATTCCAACTCCGCGATGTCTGCTTTAACCCGTAGATGGATTTAAGCAGCTTGCATACTTTTCTGCTGCTCCCACTGTCTACGAAGCCCTCTGGCTGAGTCATGTACACGCATTCCTCTAAATCACCATTTAGAAAGGCGGTCTTAATATCCATTTGCCAGATTTCGTAGTCATGGTATGCAGCAATGGCAAATACCATCCGGATGGACTTAAGCATAGCCACTAGAGAAAAGGTTTCGTCATAATCCACACCTGGTCGTTGACGAAAACCCTTTGCAACAAGTCTAGCTTTAAAAGTCTCAACATTTCCATCTACACAAAGTTTCTTCTTAAAGATCCATTTGCTCCCAATGGGTTTTACCCCTTTTGGAGCAACTTCCAAAGTCCATACTTTGTTGGTGTACATGGATTCCATCTCAGATCGCATTGCATCTAGCCATTTCACAGAGTCCCTACTCGTGATGGCCTGCTCGAAGCTAGTCGAGTCATCATCTTCCATGATGCAATCTTCGCTCCTACCGTTTATGAGAAAACCTTAGTATCTCTCAGGTGGATGAGGAACCCTACTAGATCAGTGGAGAGGCTGGGGTTCGTCAAGAACTATCGAAGTTTCCGGTTCCACTAAATCTTCAGTTGTAGTCTGTGCAGCTGGAGTTTCATCCAGTTCTACCTCGTTGCCACTAATCTCCTTTGTAAGAAATTCCTTTTCTAAAAAGGTGGCATGTCGAGAAACAAACACCTTTTGTTCCTTGCCATGGTAGAAAAGATATCCATGTGAATGTTTAGGATATCCCACAAACTTGCAAAGAACAGACCGTGCCTCGAGTTTGTCCGGATTTTGCCTTTTGACATAAGCCGGACAACCCCATAACTCGTTGAAGACATGGTCTCTTCCCACTATATATTTCATATGGTGTGGTCGGTACATATTTAGTTGGAACTTGATTCAATAAGTATGCCGCTGTCTCAAGCGCATAACCCCAAAAGGAAATAGGAAACTCAGCAGTGCTCATCATAGAGCACACCATATCTAATAGGGTACGGTTACTCCGTTCCGATATACCGTTGTGTTGTGGTGTATACGGAGGAGTAAGCTAAAAGTGAATCCTATTCTCTTTTAAAAAATCTAGGAACTCATTGCTCAAGTATTCTCCTCCTCGATCAGATCGAAGGATCTTAATACTTTTACCCGTATGGTTCTCTACTTCGTTCTTATATTCTTTGAATTTCTCAAAAACTTCAGACTTGTATTTCAACAGGAACACATGTCCGTATCTTGAGAGATTGTCAGTGAATGTAATAAAGTACGAAGAACCATTCCTGGTATGCGTAGACATGGGACCGCATACATCACTATGTATCAGTCCCAAGAGTTCCGTAACTTTTTCTCCGTGTCCACTAAACGGAGTTTTGGTCATCTTGCCTTTGAGACAAGACTGGAAAGTATCATAAGATGAAAATTTTAACGGATTCAAATATCCATTCTCATGTAACTTAGCTAGTCGTGTCTCATTGATATGACCTAGTCTACAATGCCACAAGAAGGATTCGTTCATTTCTGAACTCTTCCTCTTGTGTGTGTTTTGTACATTGAGAACTGTTGTTTGGTTTAGAACGTATATGCCATTATTTAACGAGCTTGATCCAATCAACTTTTGATTCGGGAAGATATTCATAACATTATCCTGTAGTACAAAATTATATCCTTCTTTACTCAATAAAGAAACTGATATAAGATTGCATATCAGGGTCGGAATGTAATAGCATTCGTTCAGAATCATTGTATTACCATTTGGTAACGCAAGGTGATATTCGCCAGCTGCTTTGGCTGCAACATTTGCACCATTCCCTACTCTTACGGAATGATCACCCTTTCTCAGTTCTCTACTTTTCTTTAGCCCATGTAATATGTTACATATGTGGGATCCTGATCCGGTATCTAATACTTAGGAATTAGAGTGAACTGAGAAACAGTTCTCGATTACAAACTCACCCGAAGAAGATGCATCAACATGCTTATTCTTCATTTGGGCTGCGTGGGAATCCGGATATTCCCCTATTTCCTGCTCTGTCTTATAACAATTATAAGAAAGACCAGAACCAACGTTCCCCTGCTCAGATAATAAACGGGTTCGGTCAATACATCCATATTATTATCTTGATTAAGGCCTAACATGGTCGCTACCTGGAGAGAGAGAGAAGAAAACACTTTAGCATATGCTCTTGCAAGATTAGATTGGTTATTATCTTATCTAATCAGGATGGCTCCTACTGGTTTTATCAAATCTTCCTTAAAACCCTAAAAGGTAAGACTAGCCGGAATTAATTACACCTTACAAGTTCGCCAATCTTTCAGTCAGGTTAGAGTTGGTACTTTGAGGGAGGTTTCCCGTGCTTTCGCACGGACCTAATTAAAATAAATCTCGTTTTCCTAGAGGCATAACCCCGTTAACACCTTTCTAGACACCTACTTGATCGGCTAATTGTCATGCGTAAAACTCTCCTAGGAGTAACTCTTACTCACAGTGGGTATCAGGATCCAACTATCTCATAGAAGGTATGCAATCTTATTACAAATTTCAACACTTGAAATTCCCGATAATATTTTTGCCTCTAACCTCCTATAACCTTGACAAAGGCCATCAAATCATAGGATGATAGTCAAGTTCAACCCGTCATTTCCTGATTGAATAATACCCACTCGTATGACCCTTGACAAGGGCCAACAAACGTAGCACGAATACTAAATAGTCTTTATTTGAAATGACGGAGGGCTATGCAGGTTTTTAAGAAAACCATGAGTGTAATGAACTTGATATCGTTTTAGAAATAAGTGATTTTGAAAAGGAGTGTTTTTGAGGCTTTTTCTAGTTTTGCTAAAGAGGTCACTCCCGATGAAGGGATCTCGGCTCTTTTCTTATCGAATAAGATGCAGGATATTTCACAAATATCACTATGCAAAGAAAAAACTATAGAAGCAATCAAAAACAAAACCTAGTGAGTTGTAGTATCTGCTAGTATCGCTAAAGAGGTCACTCCCGGTAAAAGGATCTCGGCTCTTTCCTTATCGAATAAGGTGCTGGATATTCTATAAGGAATACCGCTATGCAAAGCAAAAACTAGAGCTGCCCTTTTTATAAATTTGATTCTACAACATCTTTTAGGTTTCTTTTTCTTTCATTAATCTCATTAATGAATTTTCATCATTTATTCTTCCTAAGCATCACAGAAGAAACGAAAATACAACTTACGCTTATGCTATCCACATTCGCCACTGTGTCCCGTTATACAACGTTAGGTTACATAACTAACGGCATACCGGGCGGGACTAGCGCGGGTGTAAAACATAAGCAACGTTTATTATATATCATATATACAATAATAAAGCATTCGTCTCACGCATATAAAATGATCACATCATAGTATATCAGCAGCAGAAGAAACATATGAAATATTGGATATACTAGGAGTGTCACGACTCGAAATATTAGGTCGTGACCAGCACTTAAATCACGCAACGTCTAAAGGCGTAACGTAATTCAAGTAAGCTGAAACCCAGAAATCTAAACCTTTTAAGAAAAATAAAGGAGGTGAAGTTTTGAAATAAAGGTATAATGACATCAAGTTTTCATAATGCAAAGAAAAGGAACATGAAAATGCAAGTGGATTATGCAAGTTTAAAAACATGTTTCGTCTTTTTGAAAATTGGGCAGCACCACCTTTGTATATTTTGATCCAAAACCACAAATACATAATAAGAATAATCGCATCCCCAAGCGGGAGCTAGCTCTTCGCCAAACGGCAGATCACAACTACGTAAGACAGTAAATATGAGTATACGACGCCCAACGGAGAAGATCACCACAAAAGATAAAGAAATAAGCAAGACATCAAAACTACAAGTAGCAGAAAACCCCTCGCTCTAAGTCTCGCAACCACAATCCCACTAAGTCTCGTTACTTATACAATTGCAAATTTCGATTGATGGAGTTAACTATATACAATATGAAATATAGATACAAGAGTGGGTACGATACAAGTGTCCCACCTACCTATGCAAAACACCCGAATGCAATTGTGTGCCATTAAAGCCGCTACTGATTCAAGCGGTCAACCTGCAAGAAATCTGGCACAACGTGGGTGAGTTGCCAACTCGTAAGCAGAAAAATATCAACAGATAGAAATCGAATAAACAGCGACTCCTAGGTCAACTATATCATAAAGGTAATACTATGATATCTAGGATGACCGGGTCTGTATGTGTGCCAACAAGGCAGTCAATATCCATAAGCATGTGTATGACATCCAACAGTAAAATCAATGTATGTATGTATGTGGATCTATTCCATACGTCAACCACTGACGCAACAACATCATGCATGTAAATATCATAAAAGCATATGCATGAAAATATGAGGATAAAAATCAACATGTGTCCCTCGCGACACCTCAAAATCATGGAATCTGAGTGTCCAGCATCGACACTCGAAACATCATGAAAACCGTGTCCAGTATCGACACGTAAATCCTCATACATCTGAGGTACCGCATCCTCAGATCTGCCCTCAGGCGCCGCACACCCTGGTCGGTCCTCATATCCATCTCGCTACTCCTGTCGGTATCCTCCGGATAACCGCCGAGTCCAAATACTATCACCGGTAGGTAGTGCTCCCCTGCCAGGCTCACCGTCTAAGATATACGAGTTTTCTTGCCCTGGGGTACCTCACCGGGTCTACCATGTACCCGCAGACGGTGCATACCGCTCCTCGAATCGGGTTTCACATGCCACTCTCAGAACCGAGAAAACACATAGTGGACGCACTGAAATATCATATCAAGAGAAATCGGGTTTTTAAAACAATTCATACTTTCTTTTAAAATAACCACGGTTCTCAAATCCAGAAATCTCTTGAAAATGGCATATCTCAATGCGTAAAATCATAAAGCATAATGTATGCGACAAATGATGAAATGTAAGCATATCCGTATGTCATGCAACATGGAACAGTGATATATCATATTAAGGAAAAACCGCTCTTTTAAATAATTCCAGTTTTGAAAATATGTCTTGCGGTTCCCAATATCCAAAGTCAAATGCAACATCGTAATAAAGTGCACAGGTAACTATAGCAAGTAAATTATGCAAAAAGTCATATCATGATGCAGCAATCCTACTGTGTAGTGGCATGGCAATTATCGATAATGAAGTGTGTGAGCCGGCAAATCTGTGTACGTGTAACATACGCATCATCGAAAATGGTGTAAGTGTACTAACAGAGGTATATGCAATGCAAGAATAATATCATGAATGCAGCATATGGTAAATCGCATAAGGTAAACCATCAGCTAAAAGCTATAAGGTATACGTAACTATCATATGTCTGAGCCGGTGAACCAATCAATCGGCATCGAGCCTCACAGCACCACGTACGGTATAATCCATCGTACGACAACCTCTAGTCAAGGGTATGGATCAAACCTCAAGTCAAACTCATCACATACGGAAAATCATCGTACGGCGGCATTAAGCTATCAGGGATCCTATCATCTTATAAGACGAGGAGGGTACGGACCTAACATCTCGTACGGCTATCACTCACGATTCACAACATATATAAATGTCTCTATATACCTATGTCGCAGGTCGCATCCGCAATAATCTCATATCAGGGGACCGAAAGGGTATAATTCATCTCAATCGACTCGCATCCGTATACCATCATACCATCAACTCATCATATCATCATATCCGTCTCATATTCTTTCATCGCATTCATATCTCACATCAAGTCGAGTTTACATAAACATTTTATCTCTACTAAGTATAAGTATATCTAACATACACACCCGAACCATACGAGCAGATTTTAAAAGAAGCGAATCGTAGTTTTGAAAATAGGGGTTACAGTGTTTTTAAAGAAAAGATATCATTTGAAAATTCATAACGTTCCTCAAGGTAACTGTTTAAAAGATGCATACTATTCTTCATTTTGGAAATATGTATGGTTCGGATGACACATCTACGTCGACTATCTAGTCCTATAGTACCCTAAACGGCAGTATCGTCAATATCATCCTCAAATGCCGTCATCACATATTAGCCGTATTATATCACTTCTAACAATCCTTAGTTTCTAATATAGTTTTACAAACTATCATTTAACCCTAACCCTAGTTTCCCAATCTAGGTTTGCTTAACCATAATTAAGCTATAAATCGGTTTCCACCAAAACTTTGCGGGGGTGCTATACGCCATCCACCCGACTTCCCCCGTGGATATAGATCCACTCACCTTGGTCTTTACTTGCCGAAGTCGATGACGCCACGCTCCATCGCCTCGGAATCCACGTGAAGGTACCTATAATAACAACACACATCGCAACGCTATTAAAATTAAGTTCTGAAATCCAAAACTGCACAGGCCTCGCTCGTAGGTTAGAACCTATAGCATACGCGTACAAAATCAACCAAACAACCCTTGTTTTCGATGTACAAACATGCGAAAACCAAATACAAATCCAAATATCAAAACTAAACATTTCAAAATACGTAAACATAGCCAAAAACCACACTAAAGTGCTCCAGATTTTGATTCAGGCCAAAAGGAGTTGCACAAACAAGTCTAGGCTGCTGTATATGATGTATATGAGCTACTGGACCAACCCCGACACCCCATGTCACCATGTGGCCGGCCACTTCATCAAAAAACCGGCCTCCTCGGGTCCCCCTTCTTAGGTTGGGTCCGTCCCGTCAAGGTGGTCTCCTTGTACCCTAATTTGGTCCCTAGGGTTGTTTGCTACTCTCAAAAATCCCCCTGATTGCTCCAGATTTCCCTGCACACACTAAATTCTCATAAACCGATATGAACTCAAATCTCAAATCCGTATTTTGGTTTCCCATACTAAATCTCAGGTCCTGCACAGCCACAAGAGTTCACTAAAACCATCTTTAACCCTAAACCTTCTCTAAGGATTTCTATCTCCACAACCACCCAACCAATCCAACTTCTAATTTATCTAAAACACAAGAAAACTAAAACTAACTAAGTGCAAATGATAATACCTCATGGATGAACTCAAGAGAACCCTAGTACTCCCAATGTTGCCAAAATTCCACTTTGTTTGGTTCAATGTGTAGAGGGTGAAGAGGGGATCAACTTTTGTGAAAGGGGTTTAGGGATTTGGGGATTATTTGGAGATGGGTCTAGGGTTTTAAGTGGAGGGAAGTGGTGTTGGAGGAAAATGAAGAAGGAGGAAGAAATGATTGAGGAAATGTATATGGCAGCAGCCCCCTTCTCTCTCTCACATATTTTCGTACACACACACTCTCTCTCCAAGTCATCATTATATCCCCTTTCTCTCTCCAACTCATCATGACACCTTTTTCTTTTCTTTTTCTTTTCTCACCACAATAAAACTATAACACAAATGAAATAAAACAACATGTAACATGTCATAGTGCACTTGCCATGGAAAACTGTAAAAATACGGATTTGGCTTAATCGCGATTAGCAGTGCACTAATCGGGTTTTTATCGAAACTGCGTATAATAAATTTTAAAAATGCCAAATCCTTTAATTATATTATTAAATGAATAAATTATTTTAATTTTCATTTATTTCACAATTATTGGTATATATTTATACCCTTTTTCGAAAACCCAAATTTCGCAAATCGGGCAGTTTTCGGGAAAAATATTATTTTAACATTAAATTCCAAAAATAATATTTTATATTTTCTGAAATGTTACAATCTTCCTACCTTAAAGAAATTCGGTCCCCGAATTTAAATTTAAACCCCCAAAATTTAAAACATTTCAATAATCAGCTCAAATCAACGGGGCTCCAAAATCACGGAAGATACAGAAACAACACAGCGCGGCAAGTGCGCAGGAAAACGAGTACAAAACTCAAATCGAATTCTGTCAAGCGTTACGCAATTCATCGGATTTGCACGCATATCCTTGGAGTTACAATAGAGATACAGATCTCGAAATCCACTACTGAAATCCAATATACACTAGTCAAATAGTATAGTACGTGTATAGTACGCATCTTTGGAAAACTTTCAAGAACTAAATAAAACTCATGCGAAAATCTCTTCTAAATCGCCACGTGAATGCGTAACTCATGGCATAAGTTACGGAAGCTCATTTTAAAACAATAATAATATATGTCTATATATGTTTTCCTAAATACACGTTCCGTCGTTTTTCAAAATATCCCAAAAGGTTTTCCTTTATAAACGTTCGTGTCGCTCACGGACACGTAGAAAATAGTGAGACTATAGATCTTTTTCAAAACCTCTTGGTAAACTCTTAATGCATGCAAAGTACTCAGGTACTGTCCTCAGATCAGTCCTATTTGGCCACTAAAATAATATGGTGCCACAATATGCACGAAAGCCAAAACTACGTGCAACGGGTGTGCACGAAAGCATTTTTCCAGTGCAACGGGTATGCACGACAACAATATCCGGTGCATCTGATATGCACAAGAATCCCGGTTTAGTGCATCTGGTGTGCACCAAAATCGCACCTCATATCGTGCGCCCAACACGCGCGAAAATCCAAATCAGGTGCATCCAACATGCACGAATAAAAATCTAAATCATGTGCATCCCATATGCACGAAATCACGAAATCCAATATCAAGCGCCGAACATGCGCAAAAGTCCACTCCAAGCGTGTCAAATATGCGCAAGAATCCAATCAGGTGCATAAGGTGCACAAAACAAATATCGAGTATCCAAATCGAAATCGACGGTATACAACACCTTTCAATCCAAATCCAAATCAGGTATAGCGTGGCATATAATCTCACAACCATGTACATCAGCGTGCACAAAAGCAAATCAAAATACTAAAAAGTGCATGTAAACTATGCCGAAAGCATAAATCAAATCATATGCATGCCTTAGGCATGAAATCATAATAAATATCTCAAATGACATCAAAACGAAGTCAGGTGCAACTGTGGTGCACAAAATACGTATCAATGCACTACAAGCACATATAAGCTATACCGAGTGCAAAAATCAAATCATCCGTATGAAATCCACGAAATCATAAACACATGCTACGAAGGTATAAAATCGACATCAAGTGCAATAAATATGCACAAATCAAAAACCAACACAATGTTGTATAAAAACATATATCAAGTGCGTCAACTATGCGCAAAATGTAAATACCCAGTAGGTGCAGCCATGGTGCACGAAAACAATATCATGAAACTATATCATTAAAACTCAAATCCAAGCGATATAAGCGTGATATTCCGATCACAAACGCAAATTGCAACAAAGGACATTGAGGTACACCTCCTACCATGTCGCAAATGAATCTGTGCGCCTAAAACCAGCAGAACAAGAATATCCGCTCGCCTCATGCTCACAGTCTGGCATCTTCTGTCTCTGGGTCCTTATCTTCTCCGTGGATTTACCAATCCCGCAATCCATCGGCTCATCGGCTCTGTCAGGTGTGCTAACGGGGACGATTCCGTTCTGGCATTTCTTTGGTCATCTTCCGGTCAATCATCACGACCACTCGTAAGGCAGCACGTCACTAGCGTCGGCCTCTGGCTCTCTGAATACACATGACACATCTGATCCTAGATGCAAATCTCATTGCAGCACGTCACTGGCGTCGGCCTCTGGCTCAGGGTCTCTTCCGATCTCGCCTATGCCGAACTGTACGGAGGCTGGTATTCTTGCATAATCTTTTCTCGTTTTCTCGACATCTGCATGTTCCGCACACCTTCCCTCGAGAACAGGCCGTATCCCAAGCCTATGTATACATATCAGATCTCTAATCTCGACGGGGAGTAGTAACAGCTCGCCAGCATCGCGCATGGACCTCCGGCTCCACTCGTCTTTATCATCATCCGCTTCGACGTCACATCTTGCTATCTGCGTACTGCTACAGTTCTCGGCCACGGTCAATCCGAAGTCTCTCACACGGACTCGAAATCGCGTACTCTGTATCTTCATCACTCTGTAGAAGATATCTGGCCGAACACGTCCTCGGAAACTCGTCCCAACCCTCGGAGGAATACTCAACACTCGTCCGTCCTCGATCAACTCACAACGAATCAGAGTGAGGCCCTCCATCCGAAGCTGGTCAGCTTACTGGTCTCTTATCACATGATATATGGACGACGTCAAACTTTTCGATCGAGTCATCAAAGTCCCAAAATTTCCCGAAGGCTCAACACCTGAGCGCAGTCTAAAAATATCTGGTACATACCACAGCACCTCTGGACCAGCCGTAGATGGGCAAACCCAAGGCTCACTGATGGCCCCGCTAAACTGCCACAAACCCTAAGATTCAAAGCTGTCCCATGGTCATCATGTCGAGTTAGGGTTTCATTCTTCTAGAGGGTCCACAGAATTACCTGCATGTTCCTCTGAACACTTTAAACTTGGGAAAAATGGGTTTCTGATACTCGTTCGAACTTTTTAAATTCACCTAGCCGACATGTGAATACCCTCCGTCCGCACGCTAAATAATGCCTTAATCCTCCAGGAAAGGCAATACATCAGCGGCCATCTCTGGATCGGTCTTCTCTAGATCTGAGTAAGACTCTCCACACTGGAAATCTTCAACTCAACTGGGCCTACGTCGGCATATCAATCTGACGAATCACCTTCGTCTCTCAACTCGGGGTGGACTAGGTATCATCTGTCGCATTTCTGCCTGAAAGCTCCGGCGATCTCAGCTCGTACGCTCTGGAAGCGACATCCCGTCAATCTCAGCGACAGCTGGGTCATCTGTCTGCACGGTAGACGACATCATAATCTCTAAGGTAGGCTGTACATCAACAGTCCTCTCGCAACTGGCAGCTCTAACAATGGCCCGATCATCCGGTGCAAAACCAAACACTAGCCTCAACAGGAGGTCACAACACAACACGACATCAAGACGTTCCCATGTCACCAGAAAACACAATGGTCAGCCCTCGTACCAGACGAGCTCGCCCGGACCGCCACACTAGCAGCAGCTCAACTGCGCTCAAACCATGGTAACAGGAACCTCAATCGAGTATCAAAGAAAGCAGATCAACGACATGAAAGGAAACGACAGATCCAGAATGGATACACGATCATAAGAAGGAACATCATCAATGAGAGTATGATCATGAAAACGAATAGAATCAAGGATCTCAAATGGATGTATAATCATGGATATGAAGAGAATCACTGGTCTCAAAATATGTATATCCTAAGGTTTCTTAAGTGGAGTACCATATCGTAAATATGCTGCGGAACATACGTACAGTACATCACTCTACTCAAGCTACCTACTCCATCAATCAGGATCAGCCTATGAAACGAAAGTTCGGGTCTAATACCCCACATTCAAGTCTAAGTTCCGTAAGGTCAAGCCTAGGTTCCGAAATACATACCCGCCCTAGACTCCGTATAGTCAAACATAGACTCGAACCAAGGTTAAACCTAACGCTCTGATACCAACTTTGTCACGACTCGAAATATTAGCTCGTGACCAGCACTTAAATCACGTAACGTCTAAAGGCGTAACGTAATTCAATTAAGCTGAAACCCAGAAATCTAAACCTTTTAAGAAAAATAAAGGAGGTGAAGTTTTGAAATAAAGGTATAATGACATCAAGTTTTCTTAATGCAAAGAAAAGGAACATGAAAATGCAAATGGATTATGCAAGTTTAAAAACAGGTTTCGTCTTTTTGAAAATTGGGCAGCACCTCCTTTGTATATTTTGATCCAAAACCACAAATACATAATAAGAATAATGGCATCCCCAAGCGGGAGCTAGCTCTTCGCCAAATGGCGGATCACAACTATGCAAGACAGTAAATATGAGTATACGACGCCCAACGGTGAAGATCACCACAAAAGATAAAGAAATAAGCAAGACATCAAAACCACAAGTAGCAGAAAACCCCTCGCTCTAAGTCTCGCAACCATAATCCTACTAAGTCTCATTACATATACAATTGCAAATTTCGATTGATGGAGTTAACTAGATACAATATGAAATATAGATACAAGAGTGGGTATGATACAAGTGTCCCACCTACCTATGCAAAACACCCGAATGCAATTGTGTGCCAACAAAGCCGCTACTGATCCAAGCGGTCAACCTGCAAGAACTGTGGCACAACGGGGGTGAGTTGCCAACTCGTGAGTAGCAAAATATCAACATATAGAAATCGAATAAACAACGACTCCTAGGTCAATTATATCATAAAGGTAATACTATGATATCTAGGATGACCGGGTCTGTATGTGTGCCAACAAGGTAGTCAATGTCTATAAGCATGTGTATGACATCCAACAGTAAAATCAATGTATGTATGTATGTGGATCTAGTCTACGCGTCAACCAGACGCAACAACATCATGCATGTAAATATCATAAAAGCATATGCATGAAAATATGAGGATATAAATCAACATGTGTCCCTCGTGACACCTCAAAATCATGGAACCTGAGTGTCCAGCATCGATACTCGAAACATCATGAAAACCGTGTCCAGCATCGATACGTAAATCCTCATATATCTCAGGCGCCGCATCCTCAGATCGGCCCTCAGGCACCGCACACCCTGGTAGGCCCTCATATCCATTTCGCTACTCCTGTCGGTATCCTCCGGATAACTGCCGAGTCCAAATACTATCACCGGTAGGTAGTGCTCCCCTGCCAGGCTCACCATCTAACATATACGAGTCTTCTTACCCGGGGTACCTCACCGGGTTCACCATGTACCCGCAGAAGGTGCCTACCGCTCCTCGAATCGGGTTTCACATGCCACTCTCAGAACCGAGAAAACACATGATGGACGCATTGAAATATCATATCAAGAGAAACCGGGTTTTTAAAACAATACATACTTTCTTTTAAAATGACCACGGTTCTCCAATCCAGAAATCTCATGAAAATAGCACATCTCAATGCGTAAAAGCATAAAGCATGATGTATGCGACATATGATGAAATGTAAGTATATCCGTATGTCATGCAACATGGAACAGTGATATATCATATTAAGGGAAAACCGCTCCTTTAAATAATTCCAGTTTTGAAAATATTTCTTGCAGTTCTCAATATCTCCAAAGTCAAATGCAACATCTTAATAAAGTGCACAGGTAATTATAGCAAGTAAATTATGCAAAGAGTCATATCATGATGCAGCCATCCTACTGTGTAGTGGCATGGCAATTATCGATGATGAAGTGTGTGAGCCGACAAATCTGTGTACGTGTAACATACACATCATCGATAATGTTGTAAGTGTACTAACACAGATATATGCAATGCAATAATAATATCATGAATGCAGCATATGGTAAATCGCATACGGTAAACCATCAGTAAAAGCTATAAGGTATACGTAACTATCATATGTCTGAGTCGGTGAACCTATCAATCGGCATCGAGCCTCACAGCACCACGTACGATATAATCCATCATACAGTAACCTCTAGTCAAGGGTATGGATCAAACATCAAGTCAAACTCATCACGTACGAAAATTCATCGTACGGCGGCATTAAGCAATCAGGGATCCTATTATCTTATAAGACGAGGAGGGTACGGACCTAACGACTCGTACAGCTATCACTCACGATTCACAACATATATAAATGTCTCTATATACCTATGTCCCAGGTCGCATCCGCAATAATCTCATATCACCGACAGGGTATAATTCATCTCAATCGACTCGCATCCGTATACCATCATACCATCAACTCATCATATCATCATATCCATCTCATATTCTTTCATCGCATTCATATCTCACATCAAGTCGAGTTTACATAAACATTTTATCTCTACTAAGTATAAGTATCTAATCTAACATACACACTCGAACCATACGAGTAGATTTTTTAAAAGAAGTGAATCGTAGTTTTGAAAATAGGGGTTACGGTGTTTTTAAAGAAAAGATATCATTTGAAAATACGTAACGTTCCTCAAGGTAACTGTTTAAAAGATGCAAACTATTCTTCAGTTTGGAAATATGTATGGTTCGGATGACACATTTACGTCGACTATCTAGTCAAATAGTACCCTAAACGGCAGCATCGTTTATATCATCCTCAAATACCGTCATCACATATTAGCCGTATTATATCACTTCTAACTATCCTTAGTTTCTAATATGGTTTTACTAACTATCATTTAACCCTAACCCTAGTTTCCCAATCTAGGTTTTCTTAACCATAAGCTACAAATCGGTTTCCACCAAAACTTTGCGGGGGTGCTATACACCATCCACCCGACTTCCCCCGTGGATATAGATCCAGTCACCTTGGTCATCGCTTGCCGAAGTCGATGACGCCACGCTCCATCGCCTCGGAATCCACACGAAGGTACCTACAATAACAACACACATCGCAACGCTATTAAAATCAAGTTCTGAAATCCAAAACGGCACGCGCCTTGCTCGTATGTTAGAACCTATAGCATACGCGTACAAAATCAACCAAAAAACCCTTGTTGTCGATATACAAACATGAGACAACAAAATACAAATCCAAATATCAAAACTAAATATTTCAAAATACGGAAACATAGCCAAAAACCATACTAAAGTGCTCCAGATTTTGATTCAGGCCAAAAGGAGTTGCACAAACAAGTCTAGGCTGCTATATATGATGTATATGAGCTACTGGACCAACCCCGACACCCCATGTCACTATGTGGCCGGACACTTCATCAAAAAACTGGCCTCCTTGGGTCCCCCTTCTTAGGTTGGGTCCGTCTCGTCAAGGTGGTCTCCTAGTACCCTAATTTGGTCCCTAGAGTTGTTTACTACTCTCAAAAATCCCCCTGATTGCTCCAGATTTCCCTGCACACCCTAAATTCTCACAAACCGACATGAACTCAAATCCCAAATCCATATTTTGGTTTCCCATACTAAATCTCAGGTCCTGCACAGCCACAAGAGTTCACTAAAACCATCTTTAACCCTTAACCTTCTCTAAGAATTTCTATCTCCACAACCACCCAACCAATCCAACTTCTAATTTATCTAAAACACAAGAAAACTAAAACTAACTTAGTGGAAATGATTATAACTCATGGATGAACTCAAGAGAACCCTAGTAGTCCCAATGTTGCCAATATCCCACTTTGTTTGGTTCAATATGTAGAGGGTGAAGAGGGGATCAACTTTTATGAAAGGGGTTTAAGGTTTTGGGGATTATTTGGAGATGGATCTAGGGCTTTAAGTGGAGGGAAGTGGGGTTGGAGGAAGATGAAGGAGGAGGAAATGATGGGGGAAATGTATATGGCAGTAGCCTCCTTCTCTCTCTCACATATTTTCACACACACACTCTCTCTCTCCAAGTCATCATTATGTCCCCTTTCTCTCTCCAACTCATCATGACTCCTTTTTCTTTTCTTTTTCTTTTCTCACCACAATAAAACCATGACACAAATGAAATGAAACAACATGTAACATGCCATGTTGCACCAGCCATGGAAAACTGTAGAAACACGGATTTGGCTTAATCGCGATTAACAGTGCACTAATCGGGTTTTTATCGAAACTACGTATAATAAATTTTAAAAATGCCAAATCCTTGAATTATATTATTAAATGAATAAATCATTTTAATTTTCATTTATTTCACAATTATTGGTATATATTTATACCCTTTTTCGAAAACCCCAATTTCGCAAATTGTGCAGTTTTCGGGAAAAATATTATTTTAATATTAAATTCCAAAAATAATATTTTATATTTTTTGAAATATTATAAGGAGGTCCGTGTTTTATTTTGAGCCTGTATAAAACATGGATTTCACAGTCGCTGTGAATAGCCAAACCCACATCCCTAGACCCCTATGAGAGCGGCAAGTAACCCTGCCAATACTAGGGTTAGGAGACCCGGTCTCGATTCCTCGAGATGGCCTCCCACTGGACCCTAGAACCCGGTTGCTTATGTTCTCCTCCTTGGGTTTATCCTAAAGTGGAAAAGTAAATAATATACAATTGTGACATTATCCTCAACCCGGAAGTGCCCCAATAAAAGAATATTACGTACAATGAATTTTACATGAATGAAAATAAAAACCGTCATCTCACATAAAAACCCCGGCTATTTAAAATACGACGATCCAATATAACATATCACAGCAATACATAACATCACATGTCATCAACATAAGTAAATATGCGTATCCCAATTGTCGTTATTGTATAACAACGAAACCGGCGATACACCACATATTACACTTACGGTCGCAGAAAAGAAAGTGAAAAATTACAACATTTGGAATCCACAATCACCTTAGATATCATAAACCCGAAATATCACATATTAAGGATTTCATGCCTAACTAAATGAATTCCACATATTGTATCACATTCCAGATAACTAGACAATGTTAAACTTTTTGATCGAATAAACAAACACCCAAAATTTCTCAATTGAGCTCAACACTTGAACGAAGTTCAAAAAGTCCCAGAACATGCCACAGTTCCTATGAACCAGCCGTAGAAGGGTCAACCAATGCCTCATATGAGGCACCGCTAAACTACCACAAATCTTAGGGTTTAGTACCAGTTTTGATGGTCACATAATCGAGTTAAGGTTTCGTTCTTCTAGAGAGTTCACAGAATCGCTTGCATGATTTTCTGAAAGTTTTAAACTAAGGAAAAATCCAACACTTGGAAAAATTTCCAACAAGGGAAAAAGTGAGTTATTGATATCCGTTCGAACTTTTTAACACCGTCTAAATAACCCGAAAACAAAATAGAGTTACGAATACGAAACACTCCGAATTTTCTTTGCTAAAAGATAACATCACATGCAAAATTAGCAGAAACAAACAGCACCAAAAGTACCATAACCCAGAGCCTTGAACACTGTAAAAATTTCAATCCTGAACAGTCCGATGTGGCCGGTTTTGAGACATGTGCGGCCGGTCCAATTCCGAGGGAATGGGGTGAATTTTGTACAGTGTTCATTATGTATCTCATACATCATTTTGCAACTGTTTGAAAAAAAAATTTGACACCTGAAAAATTTCGACAGAAACTAAGGTTTCAATTTAGATGTTTTGGACTTGTTTCGGTTTTATAATACTACACTTATCCGTCTAATTCTCTAGCTAGGCTCTGATACCACCATTGGGATACCAAGGACGGCAGCAAGGTTTCGGGTAGCATTTTCCATGCCAAGTTTAATTTTTTTGCCGTTTAGATAACCCTAACCTAGAATCGATACTAGAGAATCAAACAAAACTACAAGTTAATAACTTAACATCTAAGAGATTAGGGATTACAACCTTTGTAGTCTATTCCTTCACTTTATAAGCTCCGAGTTGAGGTCCCATTGCTGCGATCATCAAGATCCCATACTCTTAAGAGGCTCCATGAAGTGAATGATGCATGCTTGATAGTAATCTTCACAATCAAAGATGGTCTACCTTGAGGAATCACAAACCCAAGCTAGTACTTCACTAATTAAAGATTAGTGAAGCTAACACACTAAACTATATGACTAGTATAGAAGAGAATGATGAAGTAGGAATTTTACTCTCCTTAGTTTTCTTTTTCTCTCAAACATTTATCACAAAAGAAAAAGCTAGAAAGCTTTTGGAGGAAGAAGAACATGAAGTGATAAAATGAATTCTTGTATGACATTAGAAATGCAACCATGGGTTAAGCATGGCATGCTTAACCCTTGTAGAGAATAAACCATGGGCTTGGGTTAAAATGTTAGGTTGACAAATATCTAGTAAATATCTAAAGAGTGGACAAAGTCAACATAATAAAATATCTTAACTTTAATCCATAATTTAGAATTAACTAAAAATAAAATGTTAACCCTAATCTAAACCCTAGCATGGTTTAATCTCATAAACCCTAGTTGCATTTGTAACCAAGCATGTTACAATATTATATATCACATATATAATATTTAATGTAACAAAAGAAAATAATAAAATTATTATATATCGCATATATATCAATGTATCATCAAGTGAGAGAAAAAGAATCATTTAAGTGAGTTTATATTATTTAATGTAATGTAATATATCACATATATAATTATATATTAAATTATCGAATCAACACTTGATCCTATAATCCGGCTATATAATATATAACCGACTAATATAATATGTATCATTTTATCGAATCAATACTTGATCCGATAATTCGGCTATATCACATATACCCGGCCGATATCACATATCGCGAGAATAGAATACTGTATTTCATATCGTATTAATCTCGGTCCCGCACATATCACATATGTGCTCCTACTCCGTTTCGCCTGAGCCAGGAAACTTCTGTGTAGGACTCTAAAGACTCGTCAATACACCGATAATAGGTGATGATCATATCAAACACCCACAAACTATAAGCGGTCAGCTAAACCTAACAGCCACCCGGGTATTGAGCGATCAGAAGATTAACAAGAAACCTGCACACACTCCTATGAATCCAATCAGTAACACTACCGTACAGTCCGCTCTCTTCATCTGATATGTCGCATATCCAGTCTAAGTGTGGTAAACGTCAGACCCCAAAAACCGATAAGTCGTGTCGATGTGAGGCTCACAACGGGTCGATAAACTTTTGATAACACTTACCAGTAGATCTCCATAGAAGCCCTGGCCATGGCCTTCTAGTTATAACCAATCGAACACAGTGCAACATCAACCCCCAATACCGGGAGAGACGAAACCCCTCCTATCGCTCATTTCCTCCATGTGATTCGGGACTGTACCCAAAAGCTACCGTTTTGCACGTTCTCATGAACGTGGTAAGGTGGAAATCAAAGCACAGTGGGAATCACACAAGACTCTATGACGATCTTGGGTCTACAGACTAACCTGTACCAGTGTCACCAGAGAACTGCTATCTGACGATTGGTATAATACCATCTAGAAGTTCTCGGTGAGTCCGTTCAGTGTACTCAGTCTCCACTGAGCACCCGTATACCATCTTTGATGTCAAACACCAATGGATGTGGGATCATCCATTGCCCATCATATGGGTCAGGATGCGTATACGCTAGTCTACTCTGGAGTATCGATGCCCTGTCTCGATACACCCTCGACCAGGAACAGTTATAGGATGTACTCTTAGACTACCCTGGCCCTACTAGTATGATCTCCATCATAGTCCTAGTAGTCAAGTACATATCCTAAGGTCTTTATCAACATGTGAGAGCAAGACCGTAAACCAATACAAGTCAACATGTTAAGATAAAATGAAACCAGATAGCATACTATCATATCGAGCAAGAAAGTCCTCTCTATATATATCCAAGCATCCACTATAATATACATCGTATGTACAATAATGGCCTCTAGGGCATATACATAACTAACAGATTGAATATTTCCGCATCAAAGCCTCGAAAGACCAGTTACAGGAATTTGTCCCATTATCGCTAATTATAGTGCGAGGGTGTCCGAATCACGAAAAAATATTTTCTTTAAGGAACATAATAACAACCTTGTTGTCATTAGTGCGACACGGTACCGCTTCCACCTACTTAGAGAAATAATCAACCGCTAATAAGATATATAAATTTCTAGCAGAGTTTGGAACTGGGCCCATAAAATCAATTCCCCTAATATCAAATATCTCCACAACCAAGATAGGTTAGAGCGGCATCTTATTTCTCCATGAAATTCCATCCATGTATTGACACTATGAACAAGTTTTGCAATGATCATATGCATCTTTAAATAGTGTTGGCCCATAAAAGCCACATTGCAAAACTTTCTCTGCCGTTTTCTGTGGACCAAAGTGACCGCCACATGCCTGATCATAGCAGAAAGACAATACACTCTTGAATTCATCATTAGGGACACATCGATGAATGATTTGATTGGGACAATACTTAAACAAATAAGGTTCATCCCAGTAAAAGTGTTTTACTTGGAATAGAAATCAGTGATTGTCTTGTTTTGATCATTTGCTGGGTAGAAGTCCAGTTGCTAAATAATTCACAATATCCACGAACCAAGGTTCACATGATATGGTCAAGAGCTGTTCGTCAGGAAAGGACTCGTTTATTGGCACGGTCAATGTTGGCGAAGAAGAAAGGCGTGAAAGATGGTCGGCTACTACGTTTTCACATCCACTCATGTCTCTTATTAAAAGATCAAATTCTTGTAACAGAAGGATCCAACGTATTAGTCTGGCTTTAGCATCCTTTTTCGGGCGGAATGATCGGTGTAAAGTACTACCGGAGAGCCAATCAAGTAGGGCTTGAATTTTTCTAATGCAAATACAACTGCCAAGAGTTCTTTCTCGGTAGTTGTATAATTCATTTGGGTATCGTTCAAGATCCTACTTATATAGTAAATTACATGTGGCATCTTATCAATGTGTTGTCCTAAGACTGCACCAATAGCAAAATCAGATGCATCACACATAAGCTCGAAAGGGTAATTCCAGTCCAGAGATGACAGAACGGGGGCTGTAGTGAGGGACCTTTTGAGTGATTCAAAAGCAGCCTCCCAATCCGAATTGAAGTGAAATGTTGTATGGTTGGCCAAGAGAAGAGTTAAGGGTCTAGCAATTTTGCTAAAGTCCTTAATGAATCTCCTATAAAATCTTGCATGACCAAGAAAAGATCGTACATTTTTGACGCATTTAGGAGGAGGAAGATTATGGATGCCATCTATTTTAGCTCTGTCTACCTCAATGCCTTTTCATGAAATGATATGTCCAAGGACAATACCTTCTTGAACCGTGAAATGGCATTTTTTCGAATTCAAAGTTAAATTCTTATCCTTATAGCGGATAAGAACAGCGTCAAGATGACGTAGGGATTCCTCAAAAGAGTCCCAAAATATGGAGGAATCTTCCATAAATATCTCCAGAAAATTCTCGACCATGTCCTAGAATATCCCCATCATACACCGCTGGAATATAGCGGGAGCATTGCATAACCCAATAGGCATGCGTCTATAAGCAAAAGAACCGAAAGGCCAAGTAAATGTTGTTTTATCTTGATCCTTTTCGGAAATAGGGATCTAGTTATAGCCAGAGTATCCGTCCAAGAAACAGTAGTATTCATGCCTGGCTAATCGTTACAGCATCTGGTCAATGAAAGGGAGAGAGAAGTGATCTTTCCTCGTTGCGGCTTGAGTTTCCTATAATCAATATATACCCGCCACCCAGTTTGGGTGCGTGTTTAGATCAACTCATTAGCCTCATTAGTTATGCCCGTGATGCCAGACTTTTTGGAGACCACATGAATATGACTTACCCATTGGGTATCAGATATTGGGTAAATTATGCCATTATCTAGGCATTTGGTGATTTCTTTCTTTATCGCCTCCTTCATGACGGGATTCAACCGTCTTTGTGGGTCTCGGGTTAGTTTGGCTTCATCCATCAAATGTATATGATGTTCAATAATCAACGGACTAATTCATTTGATATCTGCCATTGTCCAACCAAAAGCTTGCCGATTTGATCTCAAGATCGACAATAGAGCGCTCTCTTACTCTAAAACTAGAGAAGCGAATATGATAACGGGCAACGACTCATTCTCATATAAATATGCATATTTAAGATGAGAAGGTAGTGGATTGAGATCTAGTGTCGGCGGAGAGCCGATAGAAGGTAGGGTAGGGAAATTATACTCGGACTGCTTAAGAGGTTCATAACTAGCATAGGATATTGACTCAGAAAGCTCAACTAACTTTTGCGACAAGTTAAAGGATTCGAACTCATAGTTGGACTTGTCAAAAGGTTACTCACTAGTATAGTAACTTGCTGGATCAAACAATGACGCACTAGTATCTTCGAGATCATTAATGTAAAATTCCTCAACTTCGCAGCTGTCGGAAGCTTTCTCGTTGACAGAACATATATCGATTAGATGAGCAGAAGGTTTAGAGGGTTGACTTCCTAGACTGTACATGTTAAGCTCAATTGTCATTTTCCCGAAAGATAGGTTCATAGAACCGTTACGACAATTTATTACAGCATTGGATGTTGCTAGAAAGGGCCGACCGTGAGTCACTGGTATTTGGTTCCGTGAGTTCGCCACAGGCTGTGTATTTAGAACTATAAAGTCCACATGGAATATAAATTCCCTGACTTTAATTAACACGTTCTCTAGCTCAGCCCTATGCTGGGTGATAGATTGATCAGCTATCTGGAGAGTGCAGTGCGCAGGTTTCAACTCTCCTATGCCTAATTGCTCATAAACCGAATACGGAAGTAAGTTAACACTAGTATCTAAATCGAGTAGAGCACGATTGATAATTTCCCCCTAATAGTTATAGATATTTTAGGACAACCAGGGTCCTTACGTTTCTTCAGCAATTGAGGTAAAAGTGGTGCTCACATTACTCTTTAAGAAAACCTTTTTATGCACTTGAGTTTTCCTCTTCCTAGTGCACAAATCCTTAAGGAATTTCGCATATGACAGGACTTGTTGAATGGAATCTAGGAGAGGAATATATATGTTAACTTTCTTAAACATTTCCACAATCTTCTCCATTTATGCATTTGGTTTGTTGGCCCTCAACCTGTTTGGAAATGGAGCTTTATTAATAAGGGTTGGGTCCAAAATTTGTGGAAAAGCTTGTGGGGATGGAATGGATCCCAAAATTGGATTTGAGATCGTTTGAGGTTTATCCAAAGAAGTGGGTTGAGAGTTTGAGCCTAGTTAAGAATGGAGAATAGGCTCAGAAGATGGTAGACTAGACGAATTAGGGTTAAAAGTAGTAGCCGGGGTTTGATCGTCATCAACTTCAACTTGTTCTCCAACTTGGTTGTATAGCACTCTTTCCGATCTCAACGTAGTTACGGCACTCACGTTATGATATTGTTGGTTAAAAACGATGTTTGCGCTTTGTAAGAGGTCAGGATTTGGTTGAGATTGAGATGGAAGTCTCCCTTTCTCTCTCTCACTCATTGTGGCATTTAACTGTGCAAGTTTTGCTTCTATCGATTTTATGCTTTCCCTGTAGGAAGCAGTGTGTTGCACTAACATTTGGATAGAAGACGTTAAATTATCCATCGTTTGTGTAGACTGTTTAATGAACGTTTCAAAGTTTCGTTCGAGTGTAGAGGTTTTATCAGTACCGGCCGTTGGGAAAGAATTATTATAAGGTGCAAAGTTATTGACTGGATTTTGAAAAGACCACGGTTGAAAAGGGTGCTTGTAAGTCCACGTTGCCCACCCCGGTTCTTACGGGGAGGCGGAAACGGTAAAAAAATGATTTTTTATGACAAGGCAACATGGACTAGAAAAGAGGATCTTTGCTAAAAAAAACCTAGCAAACTAACTACAAGTTTAACTACTATGTTAGAGGGTTATACCTAGGTCTTGAACTCCTTCTCTTCTTGCTCCTTGGAGTGGCTTGAACGGCTCCACCTCGTAGTCTCCTCTTTGTCGAAGAAGGATCCACCCGAAAGCCTCTACCTTGAGCTCCTACCTCAACCGAGAGGCAACTAAAGTGCTTGGCTTGCTAAACCTAGAATTCTAGAGTGAGTAAAGTGGAGTTTTAGTGGTTTTATCTCAATAGCTGATGGTTCTCAACACATGAGACATGAGAGATTTGAGAGAGAGGAAGAGGATGAGCTTTTGGATGAGAGAGAGTGATCAAGTGAGAATGAGATAATAATTTTCAACCATGCTCAAAAAAGTAAGAATAATGATGATAATAATAATAATTAAGAATTGTGATGGTTAGTTTCAATGACCATTATCATTTCATGCATTTAATACATTTTGCAAAGAACAAGAAGCATCATTGAAATGAAATGATGATGGTCAACAAGTCCACAATGGTCAACCGGTCAACAAAGTCAACAAATCAACAAAAGTCAAATGTTCAACTCAACCATGGCACAATAATCCTTAATTAATATTATTAATCATATTTCTTATTCTTATTAGGATTTAGAAAAATTCAACGGTCAACAACCCTAATAAGAATCCTCTGCCTCTGCCTCTGTCAACTGTGCAAACATATCCGCATCCGTGTTCTGAGGAACACGAATACAATGAGATAAAACCAATCCCAAAACATATACTAGGATCTGGCTTAAACCAAAGCCCGCTAGTAATAACTGCCCGGACACCAAACGTGCATAAGTGCGCGGATGTGAACGAACCCTGTCGCAAAACCATGCGACCTCTGCTCTGTTTTGCCCAAAGGCGATAGCCCTCTGTGTGGGACTCTAAAGACTCGACACTACGCTGGCAGTGGGTTTAACCACAGGCTGCAAGCGGTACTAGCTGTACATAACGGTCCCCAGGTAGATGCCGATAAGAAGACTGATGAGGTGAACCCATCCGAACTCCTACTGAGCCTGAATGTGACAATCTCCGTACAGTCCGGTCTGTTCGTCTGAGAGTATCGGATGTCGGGCCTAGGGGGCGGTAAATGTCAGTCCCCTAATAGCGGTACAAGTCATATCGGAGTGTAGCCCAGAACACCCTGAGATAACACTGGAACTGCTACCAGTATATCTCGCTTGCCTTGGCCAGGGATTTTGTGTAATGGTTCTCCTAGACACAGCGCGATACAACCCCCAATACCGGGAGAGACGAATCCTGTCTAACCATCACTGCGTCCAAGTGCTTCGGGACTGAACCCAACTACTACCTGTTTGCATGACTCATTTGAGCCGTGGTAGGGTAGTAATCTAAGAACAGTGGGAACACACTCGAGGCGAAGTGACAGTGTCAAGTCAACGGACTATGCTGTACTCATGTCACCTGGGAACTGATAACCGACGATAGGTATAATACCAAACCAACAGTTCCCAGCGAGTCCTGTCTAGTGTACTCGTAACCTAACGAGCACCTGCATACTATCTCCAGTACGACGCACTGATGGCTGTGGGACAGACCATTTCCCCTCCTGGGATGAGAAGCGTATACACTAGTCTACTCTGGAGTATCGATGCTCTATCTCGATAATCCTACGACTAGGGACCTGTATAAGGATGCGGTTGTAGATTACCCAGCCCCCACTAGTGTGACTGCCATCACAACGATGGTAATCAAGCAAAGATCCTAAGGGCTCCACTAATGTGTATAGGCGATATGCTAAAAGAAACACATGCACACATTGAAGTAGAAACAAACCAAGTAGCATACTACCATTTCGAGTAAGATTGTCTATACAACTGTGAATATCCCAAGCTTCCATTAAGTAATATACAAACTAGTATGATACAGTAATGGCCTCTAGGGCATATACACTAACAATCTCACAGTTGCACTAAGGCCATGTACTGGCGTATCGAAGACCTATCATCTCGATCAGCCGATCGAACTGAGTCTGGGATATGGCCTTCGTGAATGGATCTGTAGTGTTATCTTCTGTAGCAACCCTCCGAACCTCGATGTCCCGGCGATCCACGATCTCCCTGATCAGGTGATACCGCCTCAAGATGTGTCTGGATTTCTGATGGGACCTGGGTTCCTTCGCTAAAGCTATAGCCCCGTTGTTGTCACAATACAGAGGTATTAGAGCAACAATGGACGGAACCACCTGAAGTTCTGTCAAGAACTTCCTCATCCAGATGGCTTCTTTTGCGGCATCAGATGCAGCGATATACTCCGCTTCCATAGTTGAGTCAGCAACGGTTTCCTGCTTGGAGCTCTTCCAGCAAACCGCCCCTCCATTGAGGGTAAAGACATAACCCGACATGGACTTGGAGTCATCCTTGTCACTCTGGAAGCTACAGTCAGCAAAGGCCTCAATCTGGAGGTCTTTTCCGCCATACACCAAGAACAACTCCTTAGTCCTTCTCAGGTACTTGAGAATGTTCTTTACTGCTATCCAGTGTTTCTCCCCTGGGTCCGACTGATACCGGCTTACAACGCTTAAAAGCGTATGCTACATCTGGTCTGGTACACAACATCGCATACATTATAGAGCCTACCGCAGATGCGTAGGGTATAGATGACATGCGAGCCCTTTCCAAATCAGTCTTGGGAGACATCTCTTTGGAGAGGCTGATTCCATGACAAGCCGGTAGATTACCGCGCTTTGAATCTTCCATACCTAATCGTTTCAGTATGGTGTCGATGTACCTGGACTGCAAAAGTCCTAACATCCTCTTAGATCTATCACGATAGATCTGGATCCCCAGAATGTAGTTGGCATCGCCCAGGTCCTTCATGGAGAACCTCTGTGACAAGAATCCTTTGACTGACTGTAGCATCGGAATATCATTTCCTATTAGGAGAATGTCATCCACGTACAAGACGAAGAATACCACAGTTCTCCCTACAATCTTATTGTAATTGCATGGTTCATCTGGATTCTTGATAAAGACGAATTCTTTGACAGTATCATCAAAGCAGATGTTCCAACTCTGCGATGCCTGCTTCAGTCCATAGATGGACTTAAGCAGCTTGCACACTTTACCGCTGCTCCCACTCTGAATGAAACCCTCCGGCTAATCTATATAGACGCACTCTTCCAAATTTCTATTTAGGAAAGCCGTCTTTACGTCCATCTGCCAGATCTCATAATCGTGGAAGGTAGCAATGGCAAGAAGAATCCGAATGGATTTGAGCATAGCCACTGGAGAAAAGGTCTCGTTACAGTCCAAACCAGGTCTTTGACGAAAACCCTTTGCAACAAGTCTAGCTTTATAGGTTTCAACCTGCCCATCTACACCAATCTTCTTTCTGAAGATCCATTTGCAGCCTACGGGTTTTACCCCTTCTGGAGCAAAGTCCAAAGTCCAAACTTTGTTAGTGTACATGGACTCCATTTCGGTCCGCATTGCATCCAGCCATTTTACTGAGTCACCGCTCTGAATGGCTTGCTGGAAGCTAGTAGGCTCATCATAATCAATGACGCAATCCTCTCTATCCCCGTCTATGAGAAAACCGTAGTATCTCTTGGGCGGATGAGACTGCCTACTATTCCTGCGGAGTGGCGCAGGAAGGTCCTGTTCTTTCGAACCTTCTGATTCTACTAAGTTTTCAGTAATAGCTTGCGGTTCTGGAATTTCATCCAGTTCTATTGCGCTCCCACTTATCTGATTTTCTAAAAATTTAGTTTCCAAGAAGCAGGAATGACGAGAAACAAATACCTTGTGTTCCTCTGCGTAATAGAAGAAATATCCCTTGGAGTTCTTCGGATATTCCACAAACTTGCACTGTACTGAGCGTGCCTCGAGTTTTTCCGCATGCTGCTTTTTGACAAAAGCTGGACATCCTATGTCTTAATGTGTTTAAGATAGGGTCTCTTCCCACTCCACATCTGATATGGTGTGGTAGGCATTGACTTAGTTAGAACTCGGTTCAAAAGATATGCAGCTGTTTCTAGTGCATAACCCCAGAAAGATCGCGGTAACTCAGCCTTACTCATCATAGAACGAACCATATCCAATAGGGTTCGATTCCGCCTTTCTGATACACCGTTGTGTTGCAGTGTGTATGGAGGAGTAAGATGAGAGAGAATTCCATTCTCATTTAAGTAGTCCAGAAACTCTGCACTTAAGTATTCACCACCTCGATCAGATCTCAGTGTCTTGATACTTTTGCCTGTTTGTTTTTCAACTTCATTCTTGTATTCCTAAAGTTTCTTAAAGGCCTCGGATTTATGCTTCATCAGGAAGACATGTCCATACCTAGAGAAATCATCCGTAAAAGTAATGAAGTATGAATAACCACTTCGCGCATGTGTAGACATTGGACCACACACGTCATTGTGTATAAGTCCCAAAAGCTCACTCGCTCTTACTCCATGTCCAGTGAACGGAGTTTTTGTCATCTTTCCCATGAGACAAGATTCACAACTAGCATAAAACTGATACTCGAATGGATTCAAGTATCCCTCTTTATGTAACTTTGTCAACCGTGTCTCATTAATATGACCCAGTCTACAGTGCCATAAGAAAGCCTGATTTGTGTCCAGAGACTTTCTTTTAAGTGTGTTCTGGACACTGAAAACCTGAGCTTGATTCAGTACGTATATTCCGTTTCTAATATACCTGACCTAATCAGAACTTGATTTAGGTGGATGTGGACCACATCGCTTACAAAAATAAAATTATATCCTTCCTTAGAAAGTAAGGATACAGATATGATATTACAAGCCATATTAGGTACATACAAACAGTTACGCAGAATCAATATCTGCCCACTTGTCAATCCAAGGTGATATTCCCCTACGGATTCAGCATCCACGCTCATTCCGTTGGCAACCCTGAGAGTCATATCACCTATCCTGATAACTCTACGGTTTCTCAGAGCCTGTAATGAATTACAGATGTGAGATCCTGATCTGGTATCCAATACCCAGGAAGTAGGGTTAATTGACATACAATTTTCCATTACAAATACACCCGAAGCCGAAGCCACAACATACTTCGAATCCTGGCTACTGGCTTTGCTAGCCCTGCAATCCTTCTGCCAATGTCCTTTCCCGTAATAATAGGAACGTCCCTCTCTTACTACATCTAGTCCCGAAACTTTTGCCCTTCCCCTTTTCCCTTTTCTTCCCTGGTTTCCTTCAGGGTACTAGTAGAAGGCAGAGACTGTAGAATCAAGTCAGTACTTGACCTGTTCTTCAACGTGGTCTTCAGGTCCGTGAGCTTATCAAAATAGCTAGTCTATGTAAGGACGTTGTCCCCTACAGATGACCCGAAAGCCAACCTCGCTTGATGAAATTCGTTCGAGGTCTTATATCTTGCGATACGAGATTGCTCTCCATATAAATCTTTGTTATGGAGGAAGATAGAAGCTAAGTCTATCTTGTCGTGCTGCCTGTGGTATGCACCATCAACTGAGGCTAACACGAGGCACTTGGCATTCGCACAGTCTTTTTCCGATATCTTACGGATATCAATATCCGTGACAGGGGAAACTGGTCCTGAGACGGCAGGGGTTCGATTAGTAAGGAGGTGTCCCAGCTTGTCATGGGTAATGGTCATCAGGACAGACCTTTGCCAGTCATAACAGTCAGATTCAGTCATTTTATTATCTAGATGTAACCTATGTCTAGTCACAGGGTCGCTGCAATTAAGAGAGAGAGAAGAAAACACTTAGCATGATGCTCTTGCAAGTTTAGATTGGTTTTTAGTTTATCTAAATAAGATGGCTCCCACTGTTTCTCGAATTCTTCCTCAAACTAAAAAAAAGAAGAATTAGTCGTGATCAATCTCACGGTATAATTCTTGCTTAACCGTTCAGCCAGGCCAGTGTTGGTACTTCGAGGGAGGTTTTCTAACGCTTTCGCGAAGTTCCTTAATTAAATAACCTCTTTCCCCTGTGGGCGTAGCCCCGCTAACACCTTTCTAGACACCTACTTGGCATTGATCGTTAAGTGAGAAAGTTCCCGAGGAGCAGCATATACTCACGGTAGGATCGGGATCCAAATATCATTGTGTGATAAAGCTGAAGGAATCCTACCAAAATCATCACTCCAAATGGTATGCAGCACTAGCAAGTTTCAGTTTCTTTAGAAACTCCCGATGTGGATTTTTGCCCCATGCTCTTATGACCTTGACTTTGGCCAATAAATCATAAGTCACATGTCAAGTTCTACCCGTCATTTTCCAGGTTAATTTGAACCCACCCGTACCTAACCTTGACTTTGGCCAACAAGGCAGTACGACTATCCCAAACCAATGCATCTATCTATGCTACATATGAATATCCAATAGCTACCAATCACTATGCCTTGACTTTGGCCAACAAACACAGCTTGAATACTATTGGCTATCCATATGAAATGACGGAGGGCTACGAATGGTTTTGGCGAAACCGTGAACGTAGTGAACTTGATATAATCGAAGGAACGTGATAGCTTTTAAAAGGAGTGGTTCAAGCTCCGCATTTTAAAAGTTTTCTGTTTTGAAAAGAAACCGAGTGGTTTTGAAATTGTTCCAACGACTTTACTTTGGTTTATTTTCTTGCATTAATTTAATGCGTCTCATCATTTAATCCTACCATTGCAGAAAACAACGAAAATATGACGTACGCTAATGTCATCCGCATTCGCCACGGGGTTCCATCATTACCCGTTAGGTTACTTAACTAACGACAGAGCGGGGGCTGGACTAGCGCGGATGCAAAACATAAGCAACGCCTACTAGAAATCATATATATATATATACATTCGTCAGATGCAATGATAGCCGTTCCAGATCACAGATGAACACATTGGATATACTAGAAATCCGCGTTTCGTTCGAGCCTGCAACGAAAGACAGATTACACAGTCGCGATGAATAGCCAAACCCTACCCTAGACCCCTGCGGGTGCGGCAAACTACCTGCCAAGTACCCAAAGTGAAGCAACCTCTCTCAACAACGTGAGTAGGCCACTCGGCACTTTGAGTTACCCGGTAGTTTGTACACCCCACCTTGGGTCTATCCAAGAAGCAAAAACAGTAAAAGAAATAATATACAATGGCGGCTACAACCTCATCCCGAATGTGTGGCCATAAAATAATATTACATCAATTTACATATTACATCAAATGAAAGATAAAGAAAACTCTCATCTCACAACCCCCGGCTATTCATCCGCGATAATCCAACGAGTTCATATACACAATTCATCAGCATTACAGATCACAGATATGCACAACCCCCACTAATCGACGTATAGCGATTAGTTGACGTTCAGTGCATATATCACATCACAGATATAACCCATTAGCTAAAGTCAACAGAACTTCGATCAAAAATACGGATTTGTAACTACCCCAAACACAACTTTGTTTTCTGGAAAATCTGGGCAGAAACAAAATACTTCAAAAATCCCAAAACAGAACACTGAACACACTGCAGCAAATCCGAGTCGTGGCCGAGTCAACTCGGCCGCGGATCCGCGGCGAAACGCATGGTTTCGCCGCGGTTCCGTGGTGAGTTGACTGAGTCATGGGCTCGTTTTTGCTGTGTGTTCTTAGAAAACTTTGAGCCGATTTTTAAGTTATGTGGAATTATTTTTGGAGCAGTTTTAAAAATCGGCCGAAAGTTTAGTTTTCGGATGTGTTTTGCGATTTTTTCTCGGATCGAAATTCTAAATACTTTGCTAACATTCTAGTTGTTGTTTAGCTAGGCTTTGATACCACTATAAGTCCACGTTGCCCACCCTGATTCTTACGGGGAGGCGGAAACGGTAAAAAAATGATTTTTTATGACAAGGCAACATGGACTAGAAAAGAGGATCTTTCCTAAACAAAACCTAGCAAACTAACTACAAGTTTAACTACTATGTTAGAGGGTTATACCTAGGTCTTCAACTCCTTCTCTTCTTGCTCCTTAGAGTGGCTTGAACGGCTCGACCTCGTAGTCTCCTCTTTGTCGAAGAAGGATCCACCCGAAAGCCTCTACCTTGAGCTCCTACCTCAACCGAGAGGCAACTAAAGTGCTTGGCTTGCTAAACCTAGAACTCTAGAGTGAGTAGAGTGGAATTTTAGTGGTTTTATCTCAATAGCTCATGGTTCTCAACAAATGAGACATGAGAGCTTTGAGAGAGAGGAAGAGGATGAGCTTTTGGATGAGAGAGAGTGATCAAGTGAGAATGAGATAATAATTTTCAACCATGCTCACAAAAGTAAGAATAATAATGATAATAATAATAATTAAGAATTTTGATGGTTAGTTTCAATGACCATTATCATTTCATGCATTTAATGCATTTTGCAAAGAACAAGAAGCATCATTGAAATGAAATGATGATGGTCAACAAGTCCACAATGGTCAACCGGTCAACAAAGTGAATAAGTCAACAAAAGTCAAATGTTCAACTCAACCATGGCACAATAATCCTTAATTAATATTATTAATCATATTTCTTATTCTCATTAGGTTTTAGAAAAAGTCAACAGTCAACAACCCTAATGAGAATCCTCTGTCTCTGCCTCTGTCAACTGTGCATACACATCCGCATCCGTGTTCCGAGGAACACGAATACAATGAGATAAAACGAATCCCAAAACATATACTAGGATCTGGCTTAAACCAAAGCCCGCTAGTAATAACTGCCCGGACACCAAACGTGCACAAGTGCGCGGATGTGAACGAACCCTGTCACAAAACCATGCGACCTCTACTCTGTTTTGCCCAAAGGCGAATAGCCCTCTGTGTGGGACTCTAAAGACTCGACACTACGCTGGCAGTGGGTTTAACCACAGGCCGCAAGCGGTACTAGCTGTACGTAACGGTCCCCAGGTAGATGCCAATAAGAAGACTGATGAGGTGAACCCATCCGAACTCCTACTGAGCCTGAATGTGATAATCTCCGTACAGTCCGGTCTGTTCGTCTGAGAGTATCGCATGTCGGGCCTAGGGGCGGTAAACGTCAGTCCCCTAATAGCAGTACATGTCGTGTCGGAGTGTAGCCCAGAACACCCTGAGATAACACTGGAATCGCTACCAGTATATCTCGCTTTCCCTGGCCAGGAACTTTGTGTAATGGCTCTCCTAGACACAACGCGATATCAACCCCCAATACCGGGATAGACAAATCCTATCTAACCGTCACTGCCTCCAACTGCTTCGGGACTGCACCCAACTACTACCTGTTTGCACGACTCATTTGAGCCATGGTAGGGTACTAATCTAAGAACAGTGGGAACACACTCGAGGCGAAGTGACAGTGTCAAGTCAACGGATTATGCTGTACTCATGTCACCTGGGAACTGATAACCGACGATAGGTATAATACCAAACCAACAGTTCCCAGCGAGTCCTGTCCAATGTACTCGTAACCTAACGAGCACCTGCATACTATCTCCAGTACGACGTACTGATGGCTGTGGGATAGACCATCTCCCCTCCTGGGATGAGAAGCGTATACACTAGTCTACTCTGGAGTATCGATGCCCTGTCTCGATAATCCTACGACTAGGGACCTGTATAAGGATGTGCTTGTAGATTACCCAGCCCCCACTAGTGTGACTGCCATCACAACGGTGGTAATCAAGCAAAGATCCTAAGGGCTTCACTAATGTGTATAGGCGATATGCTAAAAGAAACACATGCACACATTAAAGTAGAAACAAACCAAGTGGCATACTACCATTTCGAGCAAGATTGTCTATACAACTGTGAATATCCCAAGCTTCCATTAAGCAATATACAAGCTAGTATGATACAGTAATGGCCTCTACGGCATATACACTAACAGTGCTGACTTTGTTGTGGTGGCTGCTGTTGCTGTGGGGGGGCCTTTGATAGTTGCTTCGGAACCGGTTTTGATTTTGAGTTTGGTTTTGGTTCCAAGCAAAATTAGAATGATTCCTCCATCCTGATTGTATACGGAAGAATAAGGATTGTTTCTAGTTCATTGTTGAAAAGTAGCATTAGTTTGTTCTTGACCTTGAAACGGAGGATTTAAAAGACATTCTTCCATTAAATGTGATAGGTCAGAACAGCAACCACACACGGTTTTGGGGAGCGTAACTTGGTTTAGCGAGGCAGACGATAATTTTTTGTTGATAGCTTCGAGTTTCTTTTGTATCGCTGCTATTTCGGCTTTTACTGCGATGGAAACATCGACCTGATGAATATCAGCCTTAGATGAAGATGAAGGTTGTCTAACACTTTCCCACTGTAAGGTTTGTTCGGCAAGATTTTTCAGAAATTGCCATGCTTCGCCATCGTGTTTAGACATAAAATGGCATTGACAAATGGTTTCAAGCATTTAATTCGTAGCAGGATTAACACCCTCATATATAATTCGGTAAAGTTGACATCTTTCAATTCCGTGATAAGGGCATTGTAGAAGAAGATCCTTAAACCGCTCAAAGCATTTCCAGATTGGTTTTTTGGGAAGTTGGGTAAACTAGTTAATCTCGCTTCGAACACGGGCGGTTTTGTGATTGGGATAAAATTTCTTAAGGAATGCTAAAACGAATTCATCCCATTTGACGATAGAATGTGCGACAGTGCTATAAAACCATTTTTCTGCTTGGCCGCATAAGGTAAAAGGGAGAAGGCGTAATCGCATAGCATCCCTTGAAAGTTGGGTTGTGCCCATCATTGCACATACGTTCTCAAATTTGGTTATGAAAACGAATGCGTCTTCGGATTCAAGCCCATGAAATTTGGGCAATAAGTTGATAAAGTGGGGTTTAATTTCGAAATTATCGCCATTGGCCGGTGAAAGAGAAAGACAAGTAGGAAGGGGCCCGCGTACGGGGTAGCATCTTTCTTGAAGAGTGATGCGCGGTGGATTCTGTGAACCTACGGGTGGTGGAAGGGTGGTGTCGTGAAATCCCGATGGAGATCCGTCCATTTCGAGAGATGTGGTGGGTGGAGGAGAAATAGAAGATGAAGAATAACTGACTTCGGAGTCGATAGAAAAACGCGGACAAGACGGACAGTAGAATTTCGTGTCCAGCCGATCATGCACTAAGCGGGTTTAGTGCACGTGGCAGCGTGTGTGAGAACGATTTTAAAAGGATTGTTTTGAAAAAGTGTCGAACGTGAGGCTTGACTCAACAAATCACAAAAATGCACAATCAATCCTTAGAACTAGGATCACTTAAGTCAAGTCACTAGACCACTCTTAGACTTCCAAAGGACAAGTCGCAGGATCAATCCTCTAACACCTCTTTATCACTCTTGTGGCCAGGTAAGTGGAAGGTATCCACTATACGAATCATCGAAATAGCGGGCCCAATTAAGTAACTACTTTCCTTACTCACACTTGCCTAGACACCACAAGAGAAATGCGGATAAGCAATAGATTGCTCATAATCTTCTTCTATCCTAATTGAGCGCGACGGTCCTTAGAGACTTGGTCTAGATATTTTTTAATTAATGTAGGGCGAGAGTATGCTCGATTTATGATTTGTGGGGCCTAGGAAGGGTTATGAAATCCCCACATAATCTGGATTTGGGTTATTGCCCCCTAATGTCCGGTTAAGATATGCACAAACAAACCAATATCAAAACACACAAAAAGATTTTTGAGCGACGCTTTTTGCAAAGAATCCTACAGGAAAAATAAGAATATTGGACCTTAGAGGAGAGATAAAGATATTAGGAAATTACAAGAGGATTTTGGCGCTCCAATTCCCCCACGCCGCCGCAGTTCCGCTGCTAAATCCAAGCTTGTGCCGCAGTTCCGCCGCAAGAGGGAGGGATCTTTTGCTAATTTTTTTTAGTGCCTTCCTATTATCCTCTGAGCTACGATAAAAGTATCTGAATCTCTTTTCCTTTGCTCCAGTTACTCCAGATTTCCTTGCAAAACTCGCATAATAATCGTTAGATACACAAGATGCGGTTTTGTTTATTTAATGATATGGATTAATAAGAATTCAACCCGAATAGCAAGAAAAAAATTATAGCCATTTCTCCGGCAACGGCGCCATTTGATTGATCTTGAAAAAGTGTGTTTGTAAAGTAACCGCAATCAAGACGGTGTCGCTAGTAGCTAGCCGTGATGAGATGGGTCGTCCGCAGAGAAACATGAACCCTTTTCATACTTAGACGAGTTGATAGAAGATGGTTGATTGGTTGTAGATTTATTTTAATATGGATGTAAAGTTTATAAGAAAAAGGCTTGTAGGGTTTATAGGACTTGGTAGTAATGGATGAATAATTAAAAATGACTCCTTTTATCTTTTAATGGTTTAAACTAGATTGATAGTGATGATTGTAGATTGGGGTTTTTGGAAGAAACTAGGGTTTCCACACTATTAACCCTTGTCTTTGCATTGATCTCTATTCATGTCTAGCCCTTAACAGAACAAGTGTTAAACAGATCGCAAATCGTGGTCGTGACTATCAATAAATTGGTAGCACGCCCGATAAGGATGTTAATATTTATTTTGCTAAAGTTTATAGACTTTATAATGTATAAAAGAAGTTAATTGATTTTCTCATCCATCTATCTTACAAACCCTAGCAAGCTAGGAATTACTCACTCATGGTTTAAAATTTAGAAGAAAGGTTAAGGAATGAAAACTTGATTAAGATGCAGAAATTAGATGCATAAATTAAATGCAGAAAGAAAATGCGAAAAGAAATACTAATATCTACCCTTATTAATTAACTATTTCATACAACTCTCCGTTTTGAAAGTAGATTACAAAGAACTCTAGTTTTTACTTTTGCTCTCTCTCTCTTGTTGGAGGTAGATGACTAGCTGATGATCACCTGGATGCGTGGATCGCTTTGGACCTCTTGATCTCTTCGGTTGATGATTTTAAATGTGAAGCTCTCGGTCCTATATAGAGTCACCGAAATTAGAAATCCTAGATACAATCTGTGATTATATGCTGATACGATCCAACTCCCAAAATATCTCATCAAACGGCCCTAGATGTGCCGGCATCCGCTGCAAATCCATGCCTTTGCCCGCCCTTCTGCGGCAATATATTGGGATCAGGACTTGAGATTTTTTCTGCTCACTCTTGTTAACATGTGGAGATCCCTTCGATATCTTGATTCTAAGAATAATGCTTTGAGTCTCTGCCGTTGCTAAATCTTACGATTTGCTTCCATATTTCGGCAGATTTGATTCCGACATCCCGGATCTCCCGGATTCCAGACCTGATCTAATCTGCACAATATCTCAACTCAAAGTGTTTAATAGTATTTGGTATTTTTGAGATATTATCCTAATCATTTTATATTATATTAAACCTTAAGAATATGGTTAGAAATATTTGATATGATATGAATATTTTAATTATTAAGATTTCATATAAATATTATATGCATGTATTTTCCCTCATTATATTAATTATAATGTAGAAACATATGATAATGAACTATTTACACATAAACCCTCATATGTTCCATAATTACAATAAACACCTTTTAGTACTTAACAATAATAGGGAAAATGTTCATTCAAATATGCAATATTTTAGAATAATTAAGGGCGTTTCTCTACTAGTTGATGAAGATGGAGTTTCGGGTGGGTTACTTTCACCATGGATCATCTACGGTGATTCGGTCGGCGTCCACATTCATCCGGGAGCTCACGGGTCTAGTTAAGGTCTTCCGATAGATGATCAGATATGCTACAAAGATGTTGGGTTCCTAGCACTCGCGCAGCGAAAGCGAGAAACGAAGGTGGATTACAAAACAAAAATTTTCATGCGAGCACTAGAAACAACAAGCATAGAAATCTTTCCAAACACTAAGCTAGCAAACTAAAACTAACAAGCTAGCTACTATGATGCGAGACTACAACCTTTATAGTGTGTCCATCCAAACTTCATAGGCAGTCGGGAACAAGCTTGAAAGACGAACGCCCTTGCCGAAAATGATCCACCCGAGGGAAACCAGTCCCAGCTTCATCTTCGCTCCAAAGCGATCTTTAAGAGAGTTACCATCTAAACTTGATAGGGATAGAGTGTGAGAGATATATCGATTTATCACTTTCATAGTATTTCTCATTTCTCCATTAATCTCAACACATGAGAGGACGAAGAAGGAGGAGGCTAAGGGATGAAAAAGAAGCAAGAGATGTAAAATGAGAGATTCAAGAGAGAAATGACCATGACATAATAGTTTTAAGAAAATGAATTTTCAATAAACTATTGTGCCCATCCATTTCTAACCATGCCTCTACCATGCTCTCCTTTACACCTCATATGCCACCTCATTTCTTTGATTTTCCTAAATGGAAAAACATAAATGAAGCGTCCTCTTTCAAGAAATATCTATGTATAAATACATAATACTCGGTATACATATCCCATACATATACGCGTATCCATATAAAAATACGAATAGCCAAAGAAGGACTAGATGTATTTTGTATAAATACAAAATATGTCCCCGGTATATATATCGTCTACATATGTCGTATCCGTATAAAAATACGAATAGCTAAGAGAGAGAAAATGAACAGTGGACATAATACTAAAATGTATATGTATATTATTAAATCAATATTAGATTTAATAATCCGGCTTAAATCTAAGCCGGTTAGTATTATCAAATGTCCGACTAAAGTCCGTGTAGCAGTACACGTATTTAATTGGACCCCTGCACGTATTAACATACGGCCTCTACATCATATCACCTGAACTGGAAAAACCCTATGTGTGGGACTCTAATGACCCAACAATACGCTAGAGTCACTGGATAAATTCATAAGCACAAGCACGTCAGTGGCACTAGCTGTACATAACGGCTACCCAGATATATGTCGAAAGGGAGGTTGACAATCATGTCCGTCCGTACCCTACCGAGCATGTAAGTGACAATTTCTATACAGTCCGGTCTCTTCATCTAAGAGTGTTGCATACCGGGTTTAGGGGGTAGATAACTTTAGACCCTTAATAACCCGATAAATCGTGCTGGTGTCAAGCTCATCACCTACCGAGAAAATACCGATCTCCTATCAGTAAATGTCATCTGCCCGGACCAGGGATTTATGGTGATGGTCAACCGAACACGGTGAGATATCGATTCCCTATACCGGGAGAGACGAATCCCTTCTGATCGTTCACTGCCTCTATATGGCTCGGGACTGTACCCAATTAAAACCTGTTTGCATGACTCTTTTGAGCCATGATAGGGTAGTAATCTAAGTACAGTGGGAACTCATACGAGACAAATGACGATCTCAGGTCTAAAAACTACCCTGTACTCATTTCGCCAGAGAACCGCTATCTAACGATAGGTATAATACCATCTAAAAGTTTTCGGTGAGTCCGTTCGGGGTACTCACCTCCAGTGAGCACTTATATACAATCTTAGGTATCAAAACACCAATGGATTGTGAGACCAGCCGCCGCCCCTCGTCGAGGTCTAGAAAGTATACACTAGTCTACTCTGGAATATCGATGCCCAGTCTCGATACTCTCTTGATTAGGAACATTTATGGATGTGCTTAAGGACTACCCAGCTCCTACGTATATGATCTCCATCATAATACTGGTAGTGAAACAAGAATCTTATGGGTTTTATCATTATATATTAGCGACATGCAATAGCAAGTAAAACATATACACATAATGATACAAACAAACCAGATAGCATACTATCATCTCGAACATGACTGTTCTACCCATACAAGAACTCCCTCAATTACCATAACCGCCTATATGCAATTACAATAATTGCCTTGAAGGCACTATATCCAACAATCTCTTACTTGCCCTTAAGGCCAATTATTATGTATCGCATATTCACAGATCTGTGTGCTACCAAATACCCAACTTCTCTACTAATTAGTTTCGCAAACCATATTTGAAAGAAAACCGAGTTCGAGAAATAGCCTTAGTGAATGTATCCGCTATAATGTTCCTTACTTTATTTCTCTATTTCTCAACTTCACGGAAATCAACTATCTTCTGAACTGAGCGATAACTACCTTAGAATTTTTCTGGATAGATGATGGGACCAAGTTCATAAATGAATACCTTTATCCAACAAACTTCTTGGGCTGTATCCTCCACTGAATCTAATCAGCATCCTGCGCTATGTGTACCTCAGTATCCGCTTGGAACATTTTCCAATATATTATCCCTCAGAATAGGGTAAACATATAACCTTGACAGCCATTCTGTCATCCAAGTCACCTTGGAAGCTGGAACCGGTAACTGCTTCCTGTAGAAAGCTTCCATTATCATACTCCAAGAAAATCCTGATCTGTTCTTCACCGCTTCCCTTTGTTTCTCCAGGATTGGATTAATATCCGCTTACAACAGTAAGTAGAAAAGCAATATCTGGTCTTGTATATGATATCACATGATTGACCAAATTGCTAAACCAATTAAAATGTCATTCACACAAGTCCTCTCCTCATCATTCTAGAAGAAATCTCTTTAGAGAGGGTAACTCTATCACATGCGGGTACACCGCCATGCTAGGAGTCGTCCATTCTAAACCCCTTTAGAATGGTGTCCAAGTATCTGGATTGGGAAACTTCCCAAATCTAAATCTATTAACATAGACCCAGTTACCAAAATTCTTGATATATTATCCATATCTTATGTCGAGAAACACCTGTGATAACCATGGTTTGACCGATTGTAGTATAGAAATATTACTTCCTATCAGGAGTATGTCATCCAAATAACATGACATTACTCCCTATATATTTCTTATCGGGTTCATCTATTGTTTTGATAAAGTCAAACACCTTGACTATCACATCAAAATAGATGATCTATCTCCGTTATGCCTGTTTTAGTTTATAAATAGACCTAAGATATTTGCACACCTTCCGCTGCTCTCACTGACTACGAAAACCCTTTGGCAGTCATATACACGTTCACTTCTAAATTCCCATTTAGAAATACGTTATAATCATCCACCTTCCTGATCTCATAATTAGGAATAGTAATAGTGGCAAGTCATATCCGTATAGATTTTAGCGTAGACACAAGAACTTCATCACAATTCACACAGGGAATTTGATGAAAAACCCTTTTACTACAAGTCTAGCTTTATTAGATAACTACCTTTCCACATGGAATGATCTCAAAAGATCTACTTGTTCCTAATAGGTTTTACCCCTTCAAGAGCATCCAGCAAAATCCAAAGTCCATAATTTGCTGGAGTGCATGGAGTCCTACTTGGATATCTTGCATCTGGCCATCTGGAAGTCACCTTTTCCTATAAACTACTGATAACTAGTAGGGCCACAATCACTATGGTGCAAACCTCTATGTCACCGTTTATGAGAAAACCGAAGAATCTCTCGGGTGGCTGAGGCTACTTACTAAAATCTATGGAGTGACTAAGCTTTGTCGAGTCCAATTGAATTCTTAGTTTCTACTAAATTTTCAGTAACCGTTTGTGGTTCTGGAATCACTTCAAGCTCTACCATACTCCCACCAATTTCTTTTGCAAAGAAGTCCTTTTTTATAAAAATGTGGCGAGTCAAGAACAATGCAACTACTAATCTTGAAAATGATAGAAGTTTGTGAATGCTTGGAATAAACCACAAACTGCCATTACTGAAGCGTGCCATGAGTATATCCGGATTTTTCTATCAACACGAACCAGATTACTCTATATCTTATCAACCTTAAGATATGTTCCCATTCTATATAAAATCTGTAACAACTCCATTTTTAGTATACATAAATTTGATTTAAATTTAAAGTATACTTGGAGTATTTAATGTTGCTGTTACCACTTTAAGTATTTATCTCCCACCATAATTACAAGAAGGAGCTTGTAGCTTATTGGTAATACCTTACACTGCTGAACCAAGCCACCAGAGTTCAAATCCCATACCCCACATTATTTTTAATATTGATTTTTTTAAAACCTTTAGAATACCAAGGGTTTACATGTGCATATCTCATAAAAACCACACTACACCAAAAAATATAACATTGCCAGAGGATAGATGAACCGTCAGGGGGATCCCGGCCGTCTGACTCGGCCCGAAATCGGCCAAATCGGCGCTGACTCGGCCGACTCAGTCCTCCGACCGAGTCACGGCCAAGTCACCCCCGAGTCGGCCAATTTCGGCGACGACCCCAACATGAAAATTGTGTCTTTTCATATTCCCCATGCACCTGCAAAATTTCAGCCTCAGACCATATACAGAGCTCTTTTAAAACCCTAATTACTTCACTTTTAATACATTTTTAATATATTTTATCACATTTTTCATTTTAACCTTTCACCTACCCTAACCCTAGCCTAACCCTAGAAATACCACCCCTACTCTCTACCCACTCACCCTAAACTCTGAGCCAACTCTCTAGAATTTTCAAGAAAATTTTGTGTGCAATCGAAGTGAGCGAAAGGCGAAGCTCCGGCGAATTCTTCGGCGGATTTTACGGCAACGTCCGTAGGAACTCCCGGCGACGAAACGACGCACCGCCGACTCCTTCCAAACCATCTCCCTCTTATAGTTGTCCAAAACCCGTAAGTCCCATTTTCTATCTATCTCTTCTATCTGAAAAAATACGGATTTAGAAAACCCGACGGAATCAGAACAAATCCGATTTCCGATTCGGTTTCTTCATAAAACTTCACTTCTCGTTAATACAATTATACTTAAACTCCTTCATGTTGACCATTAAACACTAATCAACCAAATTGATCAAGTTTCATTTCATAAAATGATGGCTATTTCAATTTATCGTATTTTTCACTTAAATAACATATCGTTTCAATTCTACATTTAACCCCATTAAACTTGCTATACCTTTAAGTTGATCATGAGGTAACGACCTACCTCCTCACACACTCATATGCAACATAACACGATACCCTCGAGAACTCAGAATACGGGAAAACAAACATTTTCATTTAAATACCCTTTACTTAATAAAACCATTTCTAAAAGATTTAGTATTGATACACCTTTTTAAATAAATACCCCTTATTATGAAAATAGGATAGGTTGTGGACATTAGTCGTTTATCTAAACCTGACTTTGTGTTGTCTAGGCTAGGCAAGTGAGAAAGGTAATTTTAAAAGGCCCGTCTCACGGTGATTCGTGAGCGGATCCCTCCTTTCTTCACTTGTACTTACCTGGCCATAATTGGCGGTGAAGAGGCGATTTGAGGTATCTCACAACTCGTCGCTTTGGACCAGTTAGGAGCAGTCTAGTTGACTTAGGAGACCCTAGAACATAGAATACGGAAAACGACACTTTTTCATTTAAATACCATAATTAATAAAATCATTTTCCTTAATGATTAGTATTTATACAAATCTTTGCAAAGCGCCGCTATAACCCATTTGGGAAACCCGTTCGGGATGGAACGGATTATTGCACATTCTCGGGCTTAGTAGTGCGAGATTCAGACCTCTGCAATGAGCATTCGGTCTCGAAAGATTTAAAATACGACATCTTAAGAAAACGAGATTTCTAGAATATTATAAATATATAAAAAATTATTTTCATATAAATATATATATATATATATATATATGTAATATAAACATACCTATTTTTGATGTATTGTAAATATTCCACCTTTTCTACAATATCAAAAGAATCAAGTTTACACTAAAATATCATGAATTCCATACAATACCAATATTACAAATAAACACCTTTTATTATGAAAATAGAATATTTTCACTAGAAATATCACAATATAAAATATACATTTATTACAACTCTAAAGACGAATAATAAATACTTGAGAATGACTTAGTCCCCGTTTTTCTCAACTAGTATTTTTACATAAAACCCCCTCAAGTTCTACAAATTACCCTAAGGACCCTAGTAAACATAGGTTTAAGCGGGACCAAACTCTTGGGCCTCAGGGAGCCAGAGAAGTGGGTACTTGCCTATCTAAGGTAGACAAATTAATAAAAACAATCAGGACTTCAATTTACTTTGCTGATTGTCTGACTCGGTTTGAGTCTCAGTATAATTTGACTTGAATATGATTCAAATACAATCTACAATCTTCAACATTACAATTTAACATGAATCCATGAATCCAATTATCAATCTATACAACTTGACTGAACCGAACCATGGATATATATTCCATTTATATGGTTCCCCAGTTATTCCATTTACTTGATTCTACGGTTACATCCATTTATTGATATCATGGTTTCGGTCAGTCCATCAATTATACAATCAATACAAGTTACAAGACAAACAATACAATCAAAACACTACGGGTTTAAGGGGTAGATTGGTACGGAAGGTGTTAAAAGTGGCACGAGACGGTAAGATTAAAACACCTAACCTGTATTCCGTTGCTGTTGTACCGTGGCTTAACGGTTCCTTGTACATTCCGTTTGCCCTAGTTTCTAACATATAGAGACCTCTCTCGTATACACTGGCATCCTTCTGTACCAAGCTACAAACAATAGCGTTAACACAATATTACAATAATATAATACAACTTTAAAAGATATTTTCTTATTCTATCTATTCTATTTTCCTCTTATCTTTGGGACTTACCGAGCGACCTGTTCGCTGACGACATTCTATTTCTTTCTTCTTTGAATGTCGTCAGGTGATTTGGACCCGTCAGAGATCGAGCCAACTGCAGAAGACTTGGATCAGTACAGCGAAGACCCTGAGCTCTAAACATTGTACATTTTCTATTCGGTACCATTAATTTCCTGTCATGCCATTGTTTAGGCGCCACTTTTATTTCAGCTATATTTCCTTTCATGCATTGTACAAAAGAATGTTAATAAATAAAGTTGATGTTTTTATTATACCTTGTCTCTTGTGTATATTTTATTTTATATTTCTTAGTTACGCTTAGCGTATTTTCTTCTGAGTAAATACGTAGCGGACCAGTCCCGTCCCCTTCGCCGTATACAGGGAAGCGGGACGTAACAGGTTTTGTTGGTGGCCCATGCAGGTCTGAGCTGTATAGAACCATACTATGCAGTTCTGTTCTGCGTGAACAACCTAAGCAATATAATACAAGAACCAGCAACTAAAACATTCTTTACAATTCATGTTTCTTAAATCTTACAATTTCATATTCCTTGAATCTTATCATTTCCTGTACTTGAATCTGTCCTAACCCAAATTTTTCTTCAAGGTTATGGATTCCCCGAACAACACCAGCACCAATGTCGACAACACACCTCCACCACTACCTCTCACACCTGCTGTTCCTGCACCACCCACCGAGCAAACGGTTCTACTTGAGACGATCTGCAGCCTCCTTGAAGGACAGCAACAACTCCTGAACCGTCCTGAGACTGGCGCACCTGGGGTAAAGCAATTCAGGGCTTTACATCCCAAGCAGTTCTCCGGAAAGGGAAGCCCACTTGAAGCTGAGGAATGGGTACAAAGCATAGAGGATGATCTGGCAGCAGTACAACTGCCAGACATAGCTTGGGTCCGTGTGGCGAAACTGCAGCTCACGGACAATGCTCGCAACTGGTGGAAGGTTGAAGAAAGCCATTTTGTACAGCCTATTGAATGGAAGACTTTTCGCGATAAGTTCTATGCGAAGTACTTCCTTGTGACTGCCAGGTTTGCCATGGAACAACAGTTCATTCATTTACAACAAGGTTCGATGTGGGACAAGTCAGTAGATGAGTATGACGCTAAATTCACCATGCTAAGTCGGTAAGATATGTCACAATAGTTCAATTTTTAAATATCACATACTACACAGCTAACACAATCCTTTAAACATATTCGCGGCACATTTGATACCGACGGACGAGATCAGAGCCCCTCGCTTTCAATAAGGCTTGGACACGGAAATTCAAGCTGCTCTAGCCACGGGAAAATTTCGAACTCATGAGGATGCTCTGGAAGCTGCCCGCAGTTATGAGGCAGTGCTAAAAGTAAGGGGCAGACTCAGTCTGCAGGAGTTAAGCGCCCTGCCAACCAGATGGCAGGAGGAGCCTTGTCCAGGCCACCTTTTGTGCCAAGGCGACCCGGAGTACCGAACCATCGTCTCATCCCAGCCTTTTGTACCTACTGCAAGAGAACTGGACATATGATGAAAGACTGCCGGTGAGCCAACCGTCTTTTCTTAGTCTGCGGCTCAGCTACACATGATATTGGGTCTTGTCCCTAAAGGCAAAACCCAGTTGCTGCACCCAGGCCAGCAATTAGCTATCCACAGCGACCAGCCCTTAAGGCACCTGCTCCAAGACTTTCACTACCTGCACCACCCAGAGGACCACAAGCTGCACCACCTCCTCGTCAGTTCCATCAAGCTTAAAGGAACGTTCCGAGGAATGCTCCTCAGGCCAAGAGGAATGTACCAAGGCGCCAGGCTTTCACGATGACCGTGGAAGAAGCTGAGGCCACTGGCCAAGTCATCACTGGTAAACTTTTCTTCTCAAACTTTTCTTTCAGTCTTGTTTATCTACATACTTTCCCTATGCCTTAAACATATCCCACATACCTTAGGTACAATCTTAGTAGCTTCACTAGCTGTACTAGCACTGTTTGATACTGGAGCATCGTATTGCTTTATGTCGCAACGGTTCGTCCGAACCCATGCGATTCCAGTATCACCGCTTGTATCCAGCTGGAATGTCAGTTCAGGAAATGGCGTTCTAAAGGCAACCATGGGATACAGCTTGTGTCCTGTCGTCATCTGCAGCAGAGAGTTTTATGCTGATTTCAAAGTGCTGGACATACCGAACTTCGACGTGGTTCTAGGAATGGATTGGTTAGGAACTTTTTATGCTACCATTGACTGTCGTCAAAGGTGGGTAGTATTCGAGATTCCAGACCATCCGGTCTTCTATTTCAGAAGCGGAGACCGTACCCTAGAGCCAAGTACCTACAAAGCGAAGCCAAGAGAAGCAGTAGTTGCAGCAGCTCAAGCGGAGAAAGAATCAAGACCAGAGGTAATTTGAGAGTTCGACGATGTATTTCCTGACGATATATCAGGTTTGCTTCCCGATCGAGCTCTTGAATTCAGTATTGATTTAGTACCAGGAGCACAACCGGTGATCAAAGCACCTTATAGATTAAGTCCGGAAGGTTTGAAAGAAGTCCGAACACAGTTGGACGAATTATTGGCGAAAGGATGGATTCGTCCCAGCACTTCAAGTTGGGGAGCACCTGTACAGCTTGTGAAGAAGAAGGAAGGTTCATACAGAATGTGCATCGATTATAGAGCCTTGAACGAAGTCACTATAAAGAACAAGTATCCACTCCCGCGCATCGATGATTTATTCGATCAGCTAGGTGGATCTTATGTTTTCTCTAAATTGGATCTTCGTTCAGATTATCATCAAGTGAAGGTCAAGGAAGCTGATATTCACAAAACAGCTTTTAGAACCCGCTATGGACATTACGAATTTCTAGTTATGCCATTTGGAGTGACCAATGCACCAGCAATATTCATGAACCTAATGAATCAAGTTTTCCGGGAGTACTTAGACAGGTTTGTTGTCATCTTCATCGACGACATCCTGGTGTATTCTAAGAGTCGGAAAGAACATGCAGAGCACCTACGATTTGTCCTGGAAACTCTTCGACAACATCAGCTCTATGCCAAGTACAGCAAGTGCGAGTTTTGGCTAAAGCAAGTTGGTTTTCTTGGACATATCGTATCAGGAGAAGGACTCTCTGTGGATCCAGCAAGGTTTCAGTAGTCAGCGAATGGCCTACACCAAAGTCAGTGAAGGACATTCGGAGTTTCTTGGGTTTAGCTAGATATTACAGAAGGTTCATTGAAGGATTTTCGAAGATAGCAAAACCCCTGACCAAGCTTACACGTAAAGATGAAGATTTTGTGTGGTCAGAAGCATGCGAACAAGCTTTCGTAGAACTCAAGTCAAGCTTGATATCAGCACCTATTCTCGTAATACCGGATCAATCTGGAGAATTCGAAGTGCATTACGATGCATCCGGTAAGAGATTAGGATGTGTTCTATATTAGCACGGTAAGGTTGTGGCTTATGCTTCAAGACAACTGAAGACTCATGAGCGCAATTATCCGACGCATGACCTGGAGTTGGCAGCCGTCATTTTTGCTCTCAAGATTTGGCGCCATTATCTACTTGATGAACGAGTGAACATCTACACAGATCATAAAAGTCTGAAGTACATGTTTACTCAGAAGGAGTTGAATATGCGGCAGAGAAGATGGTTAGAACTCATGGCGGACTTTGACATCAACTTGAAATATCACCCAGGGAAGGTGAATGTAGTACCTGATGCACTTAGTCGCCAACCATTAGCAATGAATCTCACCGTTCAGTGGAAGCTTCAACAAGACTTGCATCAGATGGAGATTGAGGTAGTCATGCCAGGTAACGCTTCAAGTTTGATGAATTTACAAATTCAATCAACCATTGTCAATCAGATCAAAGCTGCTCAAGCAAGTGATACTAAGTTGCAAAAGATCAGAGAACAAGTGGAGAATGGACTCAGAACAGACTTCATTATCCATGAAGACGGATCTTTGAGATACGACAGCAGATTGTGTGTACCAAAAGGTCCTGTTCGGAAAGAGTTAACGAAAGAAGCTCACAGCTCTCCCTATTCAGTACACCCTGGAGGTACCAAAATGTACAAAGATCTAAAACAGAATTATTGGTGGCACAGAATGAAGCGTGAAGTATCCAGAAGCATCGTAAAATGCTTGGTGCGTCAGCAAGTAAAGGCTGAACATCACAGGACAGCTGGACTACTTCAACCTTTACCAATCCCAGAATGGAAGTGGCAACACATCACGATGGATTTGGTGACTGCTCTTCCTCGCAGCACAAAGGGTAACGATGCTATATGGGTCATTGTGGATCGACTCACAAAGTCGGCTCACTTCATCCCAGAATGGAGGTAATAATCTACTTAAAGATTTAAACTCTTCAGAATGTACTATCTCTGATATCCATGAACTCATACAGGAAATTGTGAGACTTCATGAAGTACCGGTTGTAGGGTTGTATAGCACGACAACAAGGTTTAGCAAGGCATTACACATGCCATTTTATAAAAATTTGGGGTGCTATGTAACCCTAACCAAGATCTTAACTAGAGAATTTAGGAAAACTATACAAGTAAACAACTTTACTTCTAAGAGTTAGGGATTACAACCTTTGTAGTCTGTTCCTTCGCTTCATAAGCTCCGAGTTGAGATCCCTTCGCTGCGATCATCAAGTACCTGGATTCTAGAGAGGCACCATGAAGAGAAAGATGCAAGCTTGCTTCCAATCTTCAACTACTAAGATGGTCTACCTTGAAAAATCTCAAACCCCAGCTCTTGCTTCACTAATCAAGTATTAGCAAAGCAAACACCCTAATCTAAGTGGCTAGAATAGATGAGGATGATGAAGTAGGAATTTTGCTCTCTTTTGTTTTCAATTTCTCACTTTATTTCATCACATCACAAAAAGCTAGAAAGCTTTTTTCAAGAGGAAGAAAAAGAATTTCTTTTGTGATGAATAATGAATTGTTGTGTGAGATTAGAATTGCAACCATGGGTTAAAGAATGATAAAGTTAACCCTTGCAGAGAATAAACTAGAGGCTAAGGTTTGGGTTGGGTTAATAAATATCAACAAAAAATATCTAAGCTAAAAACAAAAGAAAGCTTCATGAAAAAGCTAACCCAAATCCAAACCCTAACTTGTTTAAACTCCAAAAAGCATGTTGCATTTGTAATCCTAACTTGTTACAATATTATATATCACATATAAAATATATTTTGAACAAAAGAAAATAATACAATTAACATATATCTCATATATATCAATGTATTATCTATGTGAGAAAAAGAATCTTTAAGTGAGCTTATATTAATTAATGTAATGTAATATATCAAATATATAATTATACATTAAATTATCAAATCAACACTTGATCCGATAATCCGGCTATTTCACAAATAACCGACTAATATAATCTGTATCAGTTCATCGAATCAACACTTGATCAGATGACCCGGCTATATCACATATACCCAGCCGATATCATATATCGCGAGAATCTAATACGGTATCGCATACACGTATTAATCTCGGTCACGCACATATCACATATGTGCTCCTACTCCGTTTTGCCTGAGCCAGGAAACCTCTGTGTAGGACTCTAAAGAATCGTCAATACGCCAGCAGTAGCTGATGATCATATCAAAACACCAACAAGCTGCAAGCGGTCAGCTAAATGTAACAGCCACCCGTGTATTGAGCAATCAGAAGATCAACAAGCAATCCTGTACATTCTCCTACGAATCCAATCAGTAATACTCCCGTACAGTCCGGTCTCTTCGTCTGATATGTCGCATATCCAGTCTAGGGGTGGTAAACGTCAGACCCCAGTAACCGATAAGTCGTGTCGATATGAGGTCCATAATAGTTCGAGAAACTACTGATAACACTTACCAGCAAATCTCAGCAACCCTGGCTAGGGATTTCCAGTTATAGCCAATCGAACACAGCGCAACATCAACTCCCTATACCGGGAGAGACGAAACCCTTCCTATCGCTCATTGCCTCCATATGATTCGGCACTGTACCCAAAAGCCACCATTTTGCATGCCCTCTTGGACGTGGTATGATGAAAATCAAAGCACAGTAGGAATCACACAAGACTCTATGACGATCTCGGGTTTACAGACTAACCTGTACTAGTGTCACCAAAGAACTGCCATCTGACGTGAGGTATAATACCATCTGGGAGTTCTCGGCAAGTCCGTCCAGTGTACCCAGTCTCCACTGAGCACCCGTATACTATCTCTGATGTCAAACATCAATGGATATGGGATCATCCATTACCTATCTACATGGGTCAAGAAGCATACGCTAGTCTACTCTGGTATATCGATGCCCTGTCTCGATACACCTGTGACTAGGAACATTTGAAGGACGTACTTAGCGACTACACTGTCCCCACTAGTATTATCTTCATCATAGTCATGGTAGTCAAGTACTCATCCTAAGGGCTTTATCAACATATAACATAGAGACTATCAGAGTACATGTTAAGATAAAGAGCAACCAGATAGCATACTATCATGTCGAGCAAGAAAGTCCTCCATATATATGTCCAAGCATCCACTACAATATATATCACATGTACAGTAATGGCCTCTATAAAATCTCCCACTTGCACTAGGGCCATCTTTTGTAGTATCTCATACCCAACAATCAGGTTTGGTTGAAGTATCTCATACTCAACCATACCATAAAAATCTCTACTGGGTAATAGCCTTTGTGAGTGGATCCGCGCTGTTGTCCTCTGTGTCTACTCTCCTAACCTCGATCTTCCTGAAGATCAACCATCCCCGTGATCAGGTGATATTGCCTTAGAATATATCTGGATCACAGATGGGACAGGGTTTCCTTAGCAAAAGCCAAAACTCCATTGTCACACAATGGTAGGAACGAAGTTCATCTCATGAACTAGTGTACATCCAGAATATTTCTTTGGTAGCATCTTTGGTAGTGATTTATCCTTCTTTTATCGTCTAGTATGTCACGGTATCTAGCGTAGAACTCTTCCAACATACCGTCCCTCCACTGAGGGTAAAGACAATGCCTGTGACTGACATTCTGTCGACCTTACCACCTTGGAAGTTTTCCAGTGATTCTCCCCGGGATCGATTGATACCATCTCACTACATCTAGTGAGAATCCTAACATCCAATTAGATCTATCTCATAGATCCAAAACCATGATTTATGAGGTATCACCTTGATCCTATATAGAGAATCCTTGTGATAAGAGGAGATTGACCGAGTGTAGCATAGGAAACTCCTTTCCTATCAAGAGTATGTCATCCACGTACAATACGAGGATCACCACCATACTCTCTACTACCCTTTTTGTATATACAAGGTTCATCTACCATTTTGATGAAGTCAAAATCTTTGATTACCACATCAAAACAGACGTTCCATCTCCGCGATGCCTGCTTTATCCCATAAAGCAACTTGCACACATTTCCGCTGCTCCCGCTGTCTACGAAGCCCTCTGGCTGTGTACTTATAGATGCTCTCTTCTAAATCACTATTTAGAAAAGCAGTCATGACACCCAACCGCCAGATATCGTAGTTATGGTATGTAGCAATGGCAAGTAGGATCTGGATAGACTTAAGCATAGCTTTGAAAGTCTTAACTTTTCCATGTACACCAAGTAATCTTCTAAAGATATACTTGCTTCTGATGGGGATTTAACCCTTCAGATAAAGCGAACAAAGTTCATACTTTGTTGGTGTATATGGATTCCATCTCAGATCACTAAGCATCCAACCATTCTTACAGAGTCCACACTCTTGATGGCCTGCTCGAAACAAGTTGGGTCATCATCTCATGATGCAATCCTCGCTCCCACTGTCATAGAGAAACCAAAGTATCTCTCAGGTGGATGAGGAACCCTACTAGATCGGTGGAGAGGCTGAGCTTCGTTAGAAACTATTGAATCCTTCGGGTTTACCAAATCATCAACTGCAGTTTGTATAGCTGGAACCTTTTCTAGTTCTACCTCATGACCACCAATTTCTTCACAAGAAATTCCTTTTCCAAAAGGTGGCATGCTGAGAAACAAAACACCTTTTGCTCCCCAGTTTAGTAGAAGATATTCCATTGCGAATGCTTGGGATATCCAACAAACTTCCACAGAACTGACCTTGCCTTGAGTTTGTCCGGATTTTTCTTTGGACAACCCCAAATCTTAACATCCTTAAGAGATGGGCTCTTTCCATACCATATCACATATGGAGTGGTAGGCACCTGATTTGGTTGGAATCCTATTCAATAGGTATGCAGCTTCTCAAGTGCATAACCCCCAAAAGGAAACAGGTAACTCAGTAGTACTCATCATAGAGAACACCTTATCACATAGGGTGCGATTGCTCCACCCTGATATACCAACGTATTGTGGTGTATACGGAGGAGTAATGCTGGGAGAGAATCTCATTCTCCTTTAGAATAGTCAAGGAATCCCGTGCTCAAGTATTCTCCTCCCTGATCACATCAAAGGACATAATACTTATACCCGTTTTGGTTCTCTACTTCTGAAGTACAAAGAACCAGTCCTCGCATGTGTAGACAGGGGACCTCATACATCATCATGTATCAATCCCAAGAGTTCACTAACTTTTTTTCTGTTTCCAATAAACAGAGCTATGGTCATCTTATCTTTGTGACATGACTGGCAAGTTTCATAAGATGTAAATTCAAACTAATTTAAATACACATCTAAATGTAACTTAGCTAGTCAGGTCACATTGATATGACCTAGTCTACAAAACCTCAGGAAGGATTCGTTCATTTCGGAACTCTTTCTCTTGTGTGTTCTGTACACTAAGAACTGTGGTTTGATTTAGAATGTTTATGCTTTTAGATAACGTGCCTGAACTGATCAACTCTTGAGATAGGAAATGTTCAAAACATTATCCAACAATACAAAGTTATATCCTTCTTTCTTAAATAAAGATACTGATATGATGTTGTATATCAGGTTCGTTATCTAATAACATTCGTTCAGAATCAATGTATTTTTTTTAATATAGGGTGATAACTGCCAACAGACTTGGCTTGCAACAATTGCACCGTTTCCAACTCTTGAAACTTATCACCCGTTCTCAGTTCTCTACCTATCTATAGCCCATATAACAGATTACATTTGTGGGATCCTGATCCGGTATCTCATACCCAGGACGTAAAGGATACTGAGAAACAGTTCTCGGTAATGAACACACCCGAAGAAGATGCATCAGCATGCATTTTCTTCGTTTGGGCGGCACGGGAATTCTGGTAATCCCCTCTTTCCTGCTCGGTCTTATAACAGTTATAAGTTGGAACGGGACCAACGTCCCCAGCACAGTATAACAAGCGGGTTCGGACAATACATCCGTATTTTTATCTTGATTAAGGCGTGACATGGTCGCTACCTAGAGAGAGATAGAAGAAAACACTCAGCGTATGCTCTTTCAAGATTAGATTGGTTTATTAATATATGTAATCAGGATGGCTCCCACTGTTTTAGTCAAATCGTCCTTTAAACCCTAAAAAGAAAGACTATCCGGGATTAATTACACGCTACAAGTTCGCCAATCTTTCAGCCATGCTAGTGCCGGTACTTTGAGAGAGGTTCCCCGTGCTTTCGAACGGACCTAATTAAAGTAAACCTCGTTTTCCTAGAGGCTTAACCCTATTGATACCTTTCTATACACCTACTTGATTGGCTAATTGTAATGCGTAAAACTCTCTTAGGAGTAACTCTTACTCGCAGCGGGTATCGGGATCCAACTATCTCATAGTAGGTATGCAATCTCATTGCAAATTTCAACACTTGAAATTCCCAATAATATTTTACCCCTAGCATCCTATGAGCTTGACGAAAGCCAACAAACCATAGGCTACTAGTCAAGTTCGACACGTCATTTCCTGATTGAATTAAACCCACCCGCACGACCCTTGACGTATGCCAAACAACGTCGTACGAATACCCTAATCCAATCGCATCATATGCTAGCAGACAAGCACTAGTTAGCTACCGTACACTACGCCATGACGAATGCCAAACTACCGCAGCACGAATACTAAGTACTACTTATCTGAAATGACGGAGGGCTACGACAAGTTTTTATGAAAACCTTTTGCGTAATGAACTTGATATCGTTTCAGAATCGAGTTATTTTAAATGAGTGTTTTTGAGGCTTTTCTAGTTTTGTTAAAGAGGTCACTCCCGGTGAAGGGATCGTCGGCTCTTTCCTTATCGAATAAGATGCAGGATATTTCACAAATACCACTATGCAAAGCAAAAAACTATAGAAGCAATCAAAAGACAAACCGAGTGTGTAGTATCTGCTAGTTTCGCTAAAGAGGTCACACTCGGTGAAGGGATCTCGGCTCTTTCCTTATCGAATAAGGTGCTGGATATTCTACAAGAAATACCGCTACGCAAAGCAAGAACTAGAGCTACCAGTTTTTAAAACAAGTTTATACAACATCTTTAGGTTTCTTTTATTTCATTAATCTCATTAATGAAGTCCCATTTTATTATGCTTTACAAGCATCATATTTGAAATGAAATCAGCAATATAATATATATCTCATATATATAATATAAACATTCGACTCAGGCAGTAATATGATCTCATCACAGAACATTGCAGCAGAAGAAATACATATGAAATATTAGATATTCTAGGAATTCCGTGTTTTAAGTTAAGCCAGTATAAAACACGGATTCCACGGTCGTGATGAATTGCCAAACCCACATCTCTAGACCCCTAAGAGAGCGGCAAGCAACCCTACCAATTCTAGAGTTAGGAGACCCAGTCTCGACTCCTCGAAATGGTCTCCCACTGGACCCTAGGACCCGGTTACTTATGCTCCCCGCCTTGGGTCTATCCTAATGTGGAAAAGTAAATAATATACAGTGGTGACATCATCTTCAACCCGGAAGTGCCCCAATAAAAGAATATTACATACAATTGAATTTTATATGAATGAAAAAGAAATACTCTCATCTCACATAAAACCCTCGGCTATTCAAAACACGACGATCCAATATAACATATCACAGCAACACATAACATCAACGTAAGTAAATATGCGTATCCCAGTTGTCGTTGACATATAGCACCGAAACCGGCGATACACTACATATTACACTTACGGTCGCAGAAAAGAAAGTGAAAAACTACAACATATGGAATCCACAATCACTTTAGACATCTTAAATCCGAAATATCACATACTTTGCATTTCATGCCTAACTATATGAATTCCATATATTGTATCACATTCTAGATAAATAGACAATGTTAAACTTTCCGATCGAATGAACAAACACCCAAGATTTCCCAAATAGCTCAACACTTGAGCGGAGTTCAAAAAGTCCCAGAACATGTCACAGCCGCTATGAACCAGCCGTAGAAGGGTCAAACCAACGCCTCACATGTGGCAACGCTAAACTACCACAGACCATATGGTTCAGTGGCGGTTTTGATGGTCACATAATCGAGTTAAGGTTACGTTCTTCTAGAGGGTCCACAAATTCGCTTGCATGATTTTCTGAAAGTTTTAAACTCAGAAAAAATCCAACACTTGAAAGTTTCCCGACAGGGGAAAAAGTGAGTTATTGATATCCGTTCGAACTTTTTAACACGTTCTAAATTACCCGGAAAAAATAAACGATGTTAAATTTTCCGATCGAATCAACGATTACTAATGATCTCCAGAAAACTCAACACTTGAGTAATATTAAAAATTCCCAGAAGTATGATGTAATACCTACGGATCACCTGTTGGAGTACGATCCCTCAATCCTCATGTTCTGCCGCGGAACCGCCGCCAATAGCTTGGTTTGGCCACGGTTCCGCGGTGGCTTGATGGATTCAGGGATTCGTACTTCTCAGATATCCATAGAATCACCTGCTTATTTTTCTGAGTATTTTTAATATGGAAAAAACCAACTTTTTAGAAAATTTCCAGAGAGGGGGTCAAAAATGATGTTTCGGGGTTCGATCGGACTTTTAACTTCGTCCAGACAACGACGAATGCTCTAGCTTGGCTCTGATACCACTGTAGGGTTGTATAGTACGACAACAAGGTTTAGCAAGGCATCACACATGCCATTTTATAAAAATTTAGGGTGCTATGTAACCCTAACCATGATCTTAACTAGAGAATTAGGGTAAACTATACAAGTAAACAACTTTACTTCTAAGAGTTAGGGATTACAACCTTTGTAGTCTGTTCCTTCGCTTCATAAGCTCCGAGTTGAGGTCCCTTCGCTGCGATCATCAAGTACCCGGACTCTAGAAAGGCACCATGAAGAGAAAGATGCAAGCTTGCTTCCAATCTTCAACTACTAAGATGATCTACCTTGAAGAATCTCAAACCCAAGCTCTTGCTTCACTAATCAAGTATTAGCAAAGCAAACACCCTAATCTAAGTGTATAGAATAGATGAGGATGATAAAGTAGGAATTTTCTCTCTTTTGTTTTCAATTTCTCACTTTATTTCATCACATCACAAAAAGCTAGAAAGCTTTTTTCAAGAGGTAGAAGAAAAAGGATTTCTTTTGTGATGAATAATGAATTGTTGTGTGAGATTAGAATTGCAACCATGGGTTAAAGAATGATAAAGTTAACCCTTGTAGAGAATAAAATAGAGGTTAAGGTTTGGGTTGGGTTAACAAATATCAACAAAAAATATCTAAGCTAAAGACAAAAGAAAGCTTCATAAAGCTTCATGAAAAAGCTATCCCAAATCCAAACCCTAACTTGTTTAAACTCCACAAAACATGTTGCATTTGTAACCCTAACTTGTTACAATATTATATATCACATATACAATATATTTTGTAACAAAAGAAAATAATACAATTAACATATATATCAATGTATTATCTATGTGAGAAAAAGAATCTTTAAGTGAGCTTATATTAGTTTATGTAATGTAATACATCAAATATATAATTATACATTAAATTATCAAATCAACACTTGATCCGATAATCCGGCTATTTCACAAATAACCGACTAATATAATCTGTATCAGTTCATCGAATCAACACTTGATCTGGTGACCCGGCTATATCACATATACCCAGCCGATATCACATATCGCGAGAATTTAATACCGTATCGCATACACGTATTAATCTCGGTCCCGCACATATCACATATGTGCTCCTACTCCGTTTTGCCTGAGCCAGGAAAGCTCTGTGTAGGACTCTAAAGAATCGTCAATACGCCGGCAGTAGCTGATGATCATATCAAAACACCCACAAGCTGCAAGCGGTCAGCTAAACGTAACAGCCACCCATATATTGAGCAATCAGAAGATCAACAAGCAAGCATGTACATTCACTTGCGAATCCAATCAATAACACTCCCGTACAGTGCGGTCTCTTCGTCTGATATGTCGCATATCGAGTCTAGGGGTGGTAAACGTCAGACCCCAATAACCGATAAGTCGTGTCGATATGAGGTCCATAAAAGTTCGAGAAACTACTGATAACACTTACCAGCAAATCTCAGCAACCCTGGCCAGGGATTTCCAGTTATAGCCAATCGAACACGGAGCAACATCAACTCCCTATACCGGGAGAGAAGAAACCCTTCCTATCGCTCATTGCCTCCATGTGATTCGGGACTGTACCCAAAAGCCACCGTTTTGCACGCCCTCTTGGACGTGGTATGATGGAAATCAAAGCACTGTGGGAATCACACAAGACTCTATGACGATCTCGGGTCTACAGACTAACCTGTACCAGTGTCACCAGAGAACTTCCATCTGACGTGAGGTATAATACCAACTGGGAGTTCTCGGCGAGTCCGTCCAGTGTACCCAGTCTCCACTGAGCACCCGTATACTATCTCTGATGTCAAACATCAATGGATATGGGATCATCCATCGCCTATCTATATGGGTCAAGAAGCATACGCTTGTCTACTCTGGTATATCGATGGCCTGTCTCGATACACCTGCGACTAGGAACATTTGAAGGATGTACTTAGTGACTACACTATCCCCACTAGTATGATCTGCATCATAGTCCTGGTAGTCAAGTACTCATCCCAAGGGCTTTATCAACATGTAACATAGAGACTATCAGAGTACATGTTAATATAAAGAGCAACCAGATAGCATACTATCATGTCGAGCAAGAAAGTCCACAATATATATGTCCAAGCAACCACTACAATATACATCGCATGTACATGGCCTCCATGGCCTACATATCACTAACACCGGTCTGCATTGTCTCCGATCGTGACACCAGGTTCCGATCACAATTTTGGCAGAGTCTGCAAGCAAGCTTGGGAACAAGTCTGAACTTCAGCACGGCTTATCATCCATAAACAGATGGTCAGCGAACTATTCAGATCTTGGAGGATATGCTCAGAGTGTGTATGTTAGACTTCAAAGGATTGTGGGAAGATCACCTGCATCTTGTGGAGTTCGCGTACAATAACAGCTACCAAGCAAGCATAGGAATGGCACCTTTCGCAACATTGAATGGAAGGAAGTGTCGATCACCATTAATTTGGGACGACATCGGAGATAGGGAACTCCTTGGACCAGAGATGATAGTAGCGACCGTTGATGTGGTTCGTATTATTAGGAAAAGGATGCGCATAGCCCAAGATTGACAGAAGCACTGGGCTGATGCAAAGATACGGTAGTGTTCCAGCTAGGAGATCATGTATTCTTGAAGATATCTCCAAACCGCGGAGTGATCCGATTTGGAAGACGGGGTAAATTAAGTCCAAGATACATTGGACCATTCGACATACTCGAATGAGTCAGTGAAGTGGCATACCGCTTAGCGCTTCCACCGTCATTGGAAGGAGTGCATAATGTGTTCCACATATCTTAACATAGAAGGTATGTGAGTGACCTCAGCCATGTTCTTAATCATTCCGAGCTCACTATACAGCCCGACTTGTCTTGTGAGCAACAGCCTGTGGAGATCCTGGACAGGAAATTGATGACACTTCGGAACAAGGAAGTTAACTTGGTCCGAGTGATGTGGAGGAAAGACACTTCAGGAGAGTCCACTTGGGAAAGGGAAGATGAAATGCGTGCAAGATATCCTTACCTCTTTGTAAACTGGTTCTCAAATAAACGTTGTAAAATTCGAGGACGAAATTTTTGTAAGGAGGGTAGACTGTAACAACTCCATTTTTAGTATACATAAATTTGATTTAAATTTAAACTATACTTGGAATATTTAATGTTGCTGTTACCACTTCAAGTATTTATCTCACACCATAATTATAAGAAGGAGCTTGTAGCTCATTGGTAATACCTTGCACTGCTGAACCAACCCACAAGAGTTCAAATCCCATACCCCACATTATTTTTAATATTGATTTTTTTTAAAACCTTTAGAATACCAAGGGTTTACATGTGCATATCTCACAAAAACCCTACTACACCCAAAAATGTAACATTGCCAGAAAATAGATGAACCGTCGGGGGGGATCCCGGCCGCCTGACACGGCCGGGAATCGGCCCCGACTCGGCCGACTCCGTCCTCCGACCGAGTCACGGCCGAGTCACCCCCAAGTCGGCCGATTTTTACGACAACCCCAACATGAAAATTGTGTCTTTTCATATTCCCTATGCATCTGCAAAATTTCAGCCTCAGACCATTTCCAGAGCTCTTTTAAAACCCCAATTACTCCACTTTTAATACATTTTTAATACATTTTATCACATTTTTCATTTTAACCTTTCACCTACACTAACCCTAGCCTAACCCTATAAATACCATCCCTACCCTCTACCCTCTTATCCCAAACTCTGAGCCAACACTCTAGAATTTTCAAAAAAAAATTGTGTGCAATCAAAGTGAGCGAAAGGCGAAGCTCCGGCAAATTCTTCGGCGGATTTTCCGGCAACGTCCGTAGAAACTCCCAGCGACGAAACGACGCACCGCCGACTCCTTCCAAACTATCTCCCTCTTCTAGTTGTCCAAAACCCGTAAGTCCCATTTTCTATCTATCTCTTCTATCTAAAAAAATACGGATTTACAAAACCCGACGGAATCGGAACAAATCCGAATTCCGATTCAGTTTCTTCATAAAACATCACTTCTCGTTAATACAATTATGCTTAAACTCCTTCATGTTGACCATTAAACACTAATCAACTAAATTGATCAAGTTTCATTTCATAAAATGATGGCTTTTTCAATTTATCCTATTTTCACTTAAATACCACATTGTTTCAATTCTACATTTAACCCCATTAAACTTAGTATATCTTTAAGTAGATCACAAGGTAACGACCTACCTCCTCACACACTCATATGCAACATAACACGATACCCTCGAGAACTCAGAATACGGGAAAACAAACATTTTCATTTAAATACCCTTTACTTAATAAAACCATTTCTAAAAGATTTAGTATTGATACACCTTTCTAAATAAATACCCCTTATTATGAAAATAGGATAGCTTGTGGACATCAGTCATTTATCTAAACCTGACTTTATGGTGTCTAGGCTAGGCAAGTGAGAAAGGTAACTTTAAAAGGCTCGTCTCATGGTGATTCGTGAGCAGATCCCTCCTTTCTTCACTTGTACTTACCTGGCCACAATTGGCGGTGAAAAGGAGATTTGAGGTATCTCACAACTCGTCGCTTTGGACCAGTTAGGAGCAATCTAGTTGACTTAGGAGACCCTAGAACATAGAATACGGAAAATGACACATTTTCATTTAAATACCATAATTAATATAACCGTTTTTCTTAATAATTAGTATTTATACAAATCTTTCCAAAGCGCCGCTACAACCCATTTGGGGAATCCGTTCGGGATGGTGCGGATTATCGCACATTCTCAGGCTTAGTAGTGCGAGATTCAGACCTCCGCAAGGAGCATTCGGTCTCGAAAGATTTAAAATACGACATCTTAAGAAAACAAGATTTCTAGAATATTATAAATATATACAAAAATTATTTTCATATAAATATATGTATATGTAACATAAACATACCTATTTTTGAAGTATTGTAAATATTCCACCTTTTCTACAACTCATAAGAATCAAGTTTACACTAAAATATCATGAATTCCATACAATACCAATATTACAAATAAACACCTTTTATTATGAAAATATGATATTTTCACTAGAAATATCACAATATAAAATCTACATTTATTACAACTCTAAAGACGAATAATAAATACTTGGGGTGTATTTTGAAAAGTATATAAAAGTATTTTTACATAAAACCCCCTCAAGTTCTACAAATTACCCTAAGGACCCTAGTAAACATAGGTTTAAGCGGGACCAATCTCGTGAGCCTCAAGGAGCCGGAGAAGTGGGTGCTTGCCTATCTAAGGTAGAAAAATTAATAAAAACAATCAGGACTTCAAATTACTTTGCTGATTATCTGACTCAGTTTGAGTCTCAGAATAATTTGATTTGAATATGATTCAAATACAATCTACAATTTTCAACATTACAATTTAACATGAATCCATGAATCTAATTATCAATCTATACAACTTGAATGAACCGAACCATGGATATACATTCCATTTACATGGTTCCCCAGTTATTCTATTTACATGATTCTACGGTTACATCCATTTACTGATATCATGGTTTCGGTCAGTCCATCAATTATACAATCATTATAAGTTACAAGACGAACAATACAATCAAAACACTACAGGGTTTAAGGGGTAGATTGGTACGGAAGGTGTTAAAAGTGGCACGAGACGGTAAGATTAAGACACCTAATCTGTATTCGGTTGCTGTTGTACCGTGGCTTAACGGTTCCTTGTACATTCTGTTTGCCCTGGTTTCCAGCATAGAGAGACCCCTCTCGTATACACTGGCATCCTTCTGTACCAAGCTACAAACAACAGTATTAACACAACATTACAACAATATAATACAACTTTAAAAGATACTTTCTTATTCTATCTATTCTACTTTTCTCTTATCTTTGGGACTTACTGAGCGACCTGTTCGCTGACGACATTCTATTTCTTTCTTCTTTGAATGTCGTCAGGTGATTGGACTCGTCAGAGATCGAGCCAACTGCAGAAGACTTGGATCAGTATAGTGAAGAACCTGAGCTCTAGACATTGTACATTTTCTATTCGGTTCCTTTAATTTCCTGTCATGCCATTGTTTAGGCACCGCTTTTATTTCAGTTGTATTTCCTTTCATGCATTGTACAAAAGAATGTTAATAAATAAAGTTGATGATTTTATTATACCTTATCTCTTGTGTATATTTTCTTTTATATTGCTTAATTACGCTTAGTGTATTTGTTTCTGAGTAAATACGTAGCAGATCAGTCCCGTCCCCTTCACCGTATACCGTGATGCGGGGCGTGACAAAATCTTAGGCACTAATTTAGATAGAACCAGATTCAAATATTATGCAGCTGTGTCCAGTGCATATTTCAAATGAAAAAGTCCATACAACGTTACTGATTATGGAGCGCACCCACGGATAAGTAACCTGAGAGAGAATCGAATTTTCAATATTACTACGACGGAATGCCTAGCATAAGTATCTACATCTTCGATCATTTCGAAAAATCTTGATATTTCCAACATTTGATTCTCTACTTTATTTTTATACCCTATGAACTTCTCAAAATCTTTAGACTCTACATTTCAACGAACGTGTGTCTAAAAACCAGAGAAATCATAGGCAAAACGGAATAAAGTAAGTGTACCAACCCTTCGTCCTAAAAGACACTGGAAAACATACATTGCCATGTATAAGTCCCAAGAGTATACTAACTCAAACTCCGTGTGTTGTAAGTTGAGAACAGTATTTTGGTTAAGGATGTCTTACACTATTATTCAATGCACCTTATCTTATTCTCAACTGATAAAGGTAAATATTTTTCAAAAATTATATCACACTTTATAAAATAAAGAGACAGATATTTCAGTTTTAAAAATTGGTGCAAAACAACAGTTATTCAAAACCGAATATTTGCCATTAGGCAAAACCAGGTGATTTAATCCAATATCACCAATTGCAACGAATTCTGATATTGAGGATCAAATTACTCATTTTTCAGTATTCTACTCATTCTTAGTATCTGTAACGCCCTACAGGTATGTGATTCTAATCCGGTATACATATACCCAAGAGTCAGAATTAATTGAGAAATAGTTTTTAATTACAACCATACAGGAAAACTGAAACATATAAAATGTCTCAAGGGGATAGTCGGGTATTTCTAGTAATGCCTCTTCCATTGCTGAGATTCATGACACTAGTTGCAATTTTCTTTGCCCTTACTCCAACCTCTTTATATGTCTCTACATCTTACTTTCTGTACACCATACTTAGTCTAGTTGGTATTCTTCTTTTCCTACCTTTCAGCAATAGCCTAAGCTTTAGAAGAAGACTATCCAACAAACATAGCTGGTGTACACTTATAATATAAGGAGCTCTCAACTTGAGAGAAGGTAAAGAGAAGAAACAACAGAATTATACAATTCAATTTTTCCTGAACCTGTGACCATTCTTGGACTAAAAGAAGTTTCTTCGAGTTCGTATGTAACTATACGAGATGGATTTTCAAGCAATATGGATTTTCATAGCGATATGAAGTGTTCTGGAGAAGGAAAAAGGGAAGTAAGAGCGGTAGGGATATATGCGATTTTGTCGTGAATCATGACATTCCAAAGCCAGATAGTAAAAAGGTCCGGTTAAGTTAGTTTTATAAGTTTTAGTTTAAGGTCAGTCTTGGTCGCAAACAAGAGAGAGAATAGAAACACTCAGCATGCACATTGGTTTATTAAGTTATCTAATCAGGATGGCTCCCACTGTTTCCTCGAATTCTACTTCAAGCCTTAAAAGGAGAACTAGTCGGGATCATATACACCTTATAAGTTCGCTAACCATTCAGTCCGGCCAGTGTTGGTACTCCGAGGGAGATCCCCCGTGGTTTCACATGGACCCAATTAAATAACCCCATTTCCGCATAGGCATAACCCAGTTAACACCTTTCTCGACACCAAATGAGTTAGCTAGTTATGAAATGAAAATCTCACGGGAGTAATACTTACTCATCAGTAGGAATCGGGACCTAACAATCATTGTGTGATAACCTTGATGGAAGAAGGTATGCGCAAACTTGGTAAGTTTTCCTTATATTTGAAACTCCCGATATAGTTTTTGCTTCTTGGACCCTAGTGACCTTGACTGAGCCAACAAATCATAGGGTCTTAGTCAAGCTCAACCCGTCATTATCCTGATTGCATTAAACCTACCCGTACAAGCCCTTGACCGAGCCAACAAGAACGTTCGACTGTCCTAACCAATCGCATCGCATGCAACAGAAAAGCACTACAGAGCTAACGAACACTACGCCTTGGTTGAGCATGACAAACGTAGTATGAATGCTAAGCAATACTAATCTGAAATGATTGAGGGCTACGACTGGTTTTTGGCGAAAAACCATTAACGTAATGTACTTGATATCATTGAAAGAACCGAGTGGTTTTAAAAAGGAGTGGTTTAGGGTCCTTTTTTAAAACAAGAGGTTTTGAAGAAAACCGAATGGTATATTATAATATAAACTTTTGCTTAAGAGTGAACTTCCCGTTAAGGGATCAAGACTCTTTCTTCATCGGATGAGGTGCAGCATATTCCTAACCGAATACCTCCATGCAAAACAAAAGAATATGGCTATAAAATGTTTTGAAAAAGTTGGTTCCTACAACATCGGTTTGACTTTATTTTTTTACATTAAACATATAATTCAGTCCCATCATTTAAGGTTCTAGCTACACCAGAAACAACCACAATAGCTTGCTTTTATATGCCATCTGCATTCGCCACGGGTGTTTATCGCCGAAGACTGGACTGAGACGCGGAGGGATTCTATCCTGAATTTGGGGGGAGATGCTATTTGGACATATCCATCCACCTCTCCAAAAATACTAAGTTGATTTATGACACCGTATATCGGAAGTTTGGATAGATGCGACCGATATAGCAGACTTTATCATATTCCCCTTCCTTTGTGAGGAGTTTTTGATTGTGGGAACGTTCTTCCCTGCAAGCGCAAGTTCTAGCAGTTAATTACGTTATCGCGTTGCGATAACAACTTTCTCCTGCTCCAGTAGGTTACTTCGTGTCGTGTTATATTTTATTTATTTTGATTGCCCGTGGATTGTATACGGAGACTAGTTTATGTCGTCACCCGTAGGGCGCGGATTAGTGCAAATCCATTTATTTGGGTTTGAACTTAGGCTGTATGTTCCATCATTTCAGGCGATATTTTGTTTTATTTAAGGACCGTTAATCTGATTTTAGATTAAGATCAACTTAAATATTTGAGTATATGGGCTCAATTTATTTTCACTAAGGATACGTTAGTCTTATATGAGACTAAGATCAGCTTATAAATATGTTTAAGGATCATTAAATTTTGTTAAGATTCATCAACAGAGCATATGGGCTCGGCTGTAAGGAAATTTCAGAGACTTATCCAATTTGGGTTTAGTCTTGGGCTTTTCCCATCATTCAGCAATGCTAAACACTTAGTCTTTTGAGTATATATATATAGTGCTAAGCACTTTTGTTCAGCGCCCATGTGTGTTTCACATGAGGCACTGAGTTCTTGGGCGCTCACGTGTGTTTCACGTGAGGCGCTGAGTTTTTTTAGAGATTTAATCTCTGTTTAATTTTTTAAAGAAGTTTAACTTCTGTCAATGGTGTATTGATCATTGATGATTATCAAGATCTCTGTTTTGAAGATCTAGGATCGGATTTTTGAGAACTAAGTTCTTTTGTTATTTTTTTATAAGAACTAAGTTCTTTATAAAGGGTTAAACCCTGTTTTCAGAGAAATTAAATTTCTGGAATGTAACTTCCATCTTCTACTTTTTTATATCTTTTCTCATCTCCAGTTTTTCCCTTAAATTTTGAGTCCGAGGAGCAAAATTTCCCGATGAGAATTAAATTCTCAACTTATGGAAGATTTATCATGCGGATCTCAAATCCAGAGATAGAACTAAGTTTTTATGGAGGGTTAAACCCTTGTATTTACATATATTAGGCAAATGAGATATATATTTTTTCTCTGCTTTTCTCTTTACCTAGGGTTTGAGAGAAGAAAGGACTTTCTTCAGTAAGATAATTAAATTCTCAGTTGTAGCTGCCAAAGCTTATGCGGAGGTTCTCCCTTTATGAGACTTGAAGTCTCGGATTCTTTATATAGATAAGGCAAACTGTTGATCGGTTTTGAGAAAATCTCTTATTTAAGAGATCTCAATATGATTTTATAATCAGAGAGTGATTTTTAATCACCATTGGATCTTAAATCTAAGGTTTTCGATTTATAAATATATATTTTTCTTGTTTTTAACAAGATTAGGGAAATATTTTCCCATGCATAGAATTTAATTCTATGTTTTATTTCAAACGGTGATATTTTAATCACCATTGGATTTTTAATCCACGGGTTCTCTGTTTAACAGAGTATATCTTTCATGTTTAGAAAGATTAGGGAAATATTTTCCCCTACAGAATTTAATTCTATCTTTTAATGATTTTTAATCATCATTGGATTTTTTATTCAACGGATCTGTTTAACAGAAAATATTTATGGAAATATTTTCCATATAGAATTTAATTCTACCCAAGCAGACTCCCTTTAATTTGGACGCTGACGCTCACGTGCTATGCATGCAGGCGTAGCCAAAGAATTTAATTTTTACCGCAATAGGCACCCACATGCTTTGCACGCTGGCGCTCATGTGCCTTTCACGTGAGGCGCTAGTCCTAGGACTCAATCAAGCGTCCATGTGCTTTGCACGTTGTTTACCGCTGAAAATAGAAACGAACTGGGATTGATCGACTTGCCTGAATTTGGAGGCAGCTGCTATTTGGACATATCCATCCACCTCTCCGAAAATACCAAGTTGATTTATGGCACCGTATATCAGAGGTTTAGATAGATGCGACCGTTGTAGCAGACTTAATCAGATTCCTCCTCATTTGTGATGGGTTTTTGATTGTGGGGATGCTTTTCCCTGTAGGCGCAAGCCTCTGTAGTTAATTACGTTATCGCGTTGCGATAACCACTTTCTTCTTCTCCGGCAGTTCACTTCATGTCGTGTGTATTTTTATTTATTTTAGTTTCCCGTGGATTGTATACAGAGATTAGTTTATGTCATCGCCCGTAGGGCACAGATTAGTCCAACTCCGTATATTTGAGATTTGGTTTTGGGTCAAGAATTTTCTTGACGGGGTTCACGTTGGTAGCTTGGTTAGCCAACGGAAATGAACTTAGGACGCAGATCTCATATTAATGAGGTCCATTATTTCACATGAAACTTGGGTTTAATCTAAGGATCGTTAGTCATATTTGAGACTAAGATTAACTTAGAAATAAATGCGCATATGAGCTCAATTATATTAGTTTAAGAACATCGCGGTCCAGCATTGTCTGTTTGGGATGATGTTAGTTTAAGGATGTTTCAGTCCATTATCGCCATGTTTGGGGCGAGTATTAGTTTAAGAACTTTTCGGTCCAACATTCCTGTTTTGGAAACGAATGTTAGTTTAAGAACATTTCGGTCCATTATTGTTATGTTTGAGGCGAATATTAGTTTAGGGGCATTTCGGTCCATTATCCATTTTTCACGCACGTGTATTTGTTACGTGACGGAGTGAACAATGGTGATATGGAATGCACTCAATTTGGGATGCGTTCTGATTTGAGGCATGCACGTCAATTTGGAAGTGCATCGATATGGGATATATCATTCTTTGTCTCGATGAAATTTTACATCGAGTTGGTATGAGAAGTTGTTGTTGGTTGTCGAGACTCGCCACCTCTCTAAAGACGTTGAGAAATTACAATGACATATATCAGAGGAGTGGAGAGATGTATTCTTAAACCAAATCCCGTATTTGAGGGAAAAGGTCATGGTGGATCTTCTAAGAATCATTAGTCTTGTGTGAGACTAAGATTAACTTAGAAGGTATGTGATGAAGAACATTAGTCATGTATGGGACTAAGATCAGTTTGGATATCACGAACATAAGCTTAGCCAATTTGGGCTAAGATTGGGTTTCTGTATCACCCAGCAGTGCTAAGCACTCAGTTCCAGATAGCGCTCACATGTATATCACATGAAGCGCTCAAATAGTGCTAAGCACTAATTTTTCTCTGACGCTTACGTGAGTTTCACGTGAGGCGCTCCAATAGTGCTAAACACTAACTTTTCCCGGTGCTCACGTGTGTTTCACATGAGGCGCTATATAACTTGGCATTGGGTGCTCACGTGCTTTTCACATGGGGCGCTGTGTTCTTTTTGGAGATTTAATCTTTGTTGCTATTTTTAGAGAACTTAAATATCTGTTAATAGTATTTTGACTATTAATGATTACCAAGATCACTATTTTGAGGATCTGGGATCATGTTCTTTAAGAATTGAGTTCTTAATTTGAAAGAACTAAGTTCCTGGAGTACTATGAATTCTATGTTTTCCATGTTTATGTTTTCAGAGAGGTTAAATCTTTTTTAATAGTGTTGTTCACACCAGAATATTGCGTTTAATATTGTCCATTTTTCTGCTCGTTTATTTATAGGTTGGTGCTTTTGATCCGTGTTTGCTGCATGATTACAGGTTACAGGTTTCCAGTCCAAAATAACGCAAATCATGCAAAATCTCTATAGTTATGCCAAAATCCATAACATCTGTCAAAAACAGATAAAATCCGGGTTCCGGTCATCCGCATCCATCCAGTGCCGCTTACCAGTTCAAAAGACAAGACAAACAACAGTGGTCATTCGTGTCTTGGTCAAGCACAAAGCACAAGAGGGGAAGCATGAAGATCAAGAGGTGTGCAGAACTCGAGAGAGACCAAAGTCAAAAAGATTAAAGTGTAGCCATTTTGGACTGTTGCAAATCTGAAGATATTTTTGAGCCATTTTACAATTTTGGACCTGTAAAACATAAGTACAAAGCAACACAAGAAAGCCTAGAAAAAACGACACACTAACCCCTCTAAACGACCCTGGAACCGCGGCCAATAGGCCCTATGGGCGACGGTTCTGCGACCATATCTTGTCATCTCCAGATCGTATTTCAGGGGTAGTTGGGTAATTGTATAGAGGCTCAGAATATGGGTTAGGGTTTCGGTTCTCTGCCAATAAATACTCCAGTTTTAAGCCCAACCAAGAATGCCTTTTCTTTACTAGGATTTAGTGCAGTTTAGTTTGTAGTTCTTTTTCTTCTTCATCTATTCTTCATGAAAATTGCAGTGAGAGCTTTTTGAGTGGAAGATTAATGAAAATGAGAGTTTTTCTTTAACTTGTATCTTTATTTCTTTGTCTTGTAATTTTAATTCTTAGTGTAATTTTATTTGTTGTTGTTAAGTAGTTGTTGTTATTTCTTATTTTATTTTCCTTCTCTTCTAAACCGTATTTTCAAGCCGTGATACACAATGGAGTCTTTCTTAGATGGGAGCCCAAGTAGTTTGCTTGTATGTTTGTAAAACCTTATTTTTTTCCATTCTTTCTTTTCTTCCTTCTTGTTTCATTTTGCTTTTAAAGGTGTGAATAATTTCCACACTTGTTAGGACTAAGGAAGGTTAGTATGAGAAATGGAAAAATCCCTTGTGTTTCTCTTCACCAAACACCTTAAAATGAACCTAGACCAAACAAACACAACTCTCTTACTTAGGCGCGCTATACGTTACATATAGCCGCGACCTAAGTTGAGAAGACCTTTGGGCGCACTACAACGCGACATGTAGTTGTGATCCATTTGGAACATGATTGCGTATGTTTGGCATAGGGTTGGAAATAAGCGCATTTAGCGGACGGATAAGGGGCACTAGAAATGGAATTAGCATTGGAAAGCTTGATTAAACTTGCAAATCCTATTCCTATGTCCTTCTAATCCCTGCTACTTTTGATTATCCCAACATCATTTCAAGAATGGTAAAAGACAAGCACAAGACTAATCCTAACTCTACCAACCAACCTTAACCCTAACAAGTTTATTTGAACATAAAATACGAACACTTAGGATAGATTTGAACATACACATATACATTCTTTAATTGACTCGTCTAAAACAAGAACGGACATACAACCATCTTCCTGCAGACGACCCATTCTCAACCGGTTAGCAGCAAAGCGACACCGTCTTAATTGTGGTAAGTAGAACAAATAGGACAAAATGGAACGCATATCATAACATAAACAGTGTATCTCTGCTCGATCAATCAAACAGCACTGTTGCTGGAGAGACGGTAACGTATTTCTTTCTTGTCATTCTGGTTAATATTTTTTGTATATATATATATATATATATAATAAATATAATAAAAAAACACCTTGTTATTTTTGATATTTTGTGTGTGCAAATGTGCAGGCAAATCTGGAGTAAGTACAGTGATCTAATCAAGAAACAGAGGATTGGATACTGAAAAGAAGAACAAGGGGAGTGCAGAGAACAAATTTAAAGCCCCAATTCAACCTTTCCATAACGAAACCGCCATCAAACTGTGGGAACGTCGGCGGTTTCGCGGCAGTTCCTTGGCTTCTGAGCCCAAAACTTTTTTCACCCCTTCTACTTCTCCAAACATCTGTGTAAACTCCACTAAACTGTATTTTCTACAGGTTTCTTTGCACAAAATTGTGCTGCCGCCAAATAAATTTTTTGTTGTTTTAGATTTTGTTTGTTTAAACGCTTTGCATATAATAATACGGACATTAAGGGGCTATAACACCAATTAATCATCACCCTTCCTAAGACCTCACAAATAACAAAAAGCATACGCATTATCTTAAGTTAATAAAAAATACCTAGACCAAACCTTTAAGAACTTGTCGCGCTCATTTAGGACAAATGAAGGTTGCGTGGAATCGGTCGTTTATCTAAACTTGACTTTGTGGTACCTAGGCTAGACAAGTGAGGAGGTAATTTTAAAAGGTCCGTCTCATGGTGATTTGTGAGCGGAATCCTCCTTACCTCACTTATGCTTACTTAGCCACAATTGGCAGTGAAGAGGCAATTCGAGGGTTATCCTGCCATTTGACACTTGGAAGTCTAGGAGCTATCTAGTTGGATTTTGAAGACTCTAGCTCTAGGTATTGTTTGTGCATATTGTGATTGTGATTGTGCTTATGTAAAGTTTAGTGTCATAATTCTTCATTTTTCAAAAACCAAACAAACAATTTCAAAATCTCCAAAAAAAATATAAAATCAATTTTTTTTTAAAAAAAAACTCGCCACTTCAACCTCCCCTACCTTTTCACTCTTTTCATAGCATGGATACCCCAAAACGAACAACTCTTGCTGAACTTTGGTACCCACAACCAGACATTTCATCTTACGGTTCTTGCTCTGGTCGAACTTCAAATGATCCTTCCATGACCAAAATTTCTTTAAAAGATCGGATAGACGCGTCTAGGACCAACAATTGGATACTGCACTCCACGTTGTATCAACCTTATCAAACTTTCACACCTTCTCATGTTGATATCCCTTTTGAGAGTCATGTTCCGACTCCAAAATCCATGTGTATTGCTGACAGAATTGAACAATCTCATAACCGATCTTTTACTCTTTTCACCACTCCAAATTCGTTAGGACAACAATTCCAATTGCCTTCTTATCATAATGTTGATCCTAATCCTGTCCATTTTTCACATCCATTCGATTCCTATCAATCCTACCCGACTTTTACACCTTCCCTAGACATTGCTTCTGATCATCACTATTGGAGTTTCACATATCCACATGAGTTTGAATGTTTTACTGAAACCCCTTCACAATCCATGTCTAGTCTTGAGCGAACTTTGGAAGAATTTCGGATTACTTCGTGCCATCAGATTAAGGAATTGAATGCATTCATGGCCGCCCTTATACAATCTAATGAAGTAGCAGCTAGTTTCCAACTGGCTCAGCATTTTTCAATGTATGATGATGCACTAGGTCAAGTTGAGGATTCGAGTAATGAGAGTGAGCAGTACACCCTTCCAAATTAAACCTATCCGTTCCAAATTGAATTCCATAACTCCAGTTTCAAAAATCTATCGAGTGCCTTACATAATTCACCAATTGAAGATAAAATGTTTGATGAGTTGTGCGACTTAGTAGTGTTTGATTTGTCCGATTGTGAAGGGTCCATTTCAAGTGAAACCACAACCAATCCCAGTGATCTCTACACCTCCAATCGAGAACCACAATTAATTAAAATCCATACTTTTGATGAGGTGTCTGAGAAATTTTACTTTCACTTGATTGAGAATATCGACACTGGGAATATTTTGGATGATGAACCAATAATTTTGAATGAGTTTTTCTCACCAATTCATCATGTCCTTTCACTTCTGTGTGGACATCATTCCGAATCATTAACTTGTTTTCCCAAACTTCATATGCGTCTGGATATTGTTGATAATGAATGCATGGATGAGCTGAATTTTGCGGAGAATTTTGAGGATATTTTGGAGGATGGATCAGTATTACTAGATGAGACGGATTTTCCAATTCATCCTGTCCCTTTCATTGACTGTGCATACCCTCCTAAACGTTTAACCAATACCATTCCTCAATCACTTCCCTCCATCCTTTCCATCGTTCCCACTTTGCAAGACACCATATCACCTTCATTTCCTGCGTCTGGCTCACCAAATCAGGTCGATCCATGTTTTCTTACGAATCTTGAGAGGTTTGACCCCATTTCTCGATATGTTGATAGATTAGTAAACTCCATTCTTTCACTTCGGTCATTACAAACTGTACTAATTTATTCGATCCATTTCCACCCTCAAGTTCATATTCAATTTCTTTTTCCCCTCCGCCATTCTTCTCCTCTACCGAGACCGTATCCCGCTTCCATCAATGAACGGTTTCGTGTATTCTTCATTTCTTTTCTCTCCGCATTCTTTCTCTAACCATTGCATTATTATGATAAAATTTTTGAATGGTTGTTTTTAACTTTTGGCCTATGTAAGGCCTTATATAAATTGATGATGCTCTCTCCCCCTTAACTCTGAACTTTAATGCTTAAACAGTAGCAACACTGTTTTACTTAAATTTGTGGGGACCTTTTTGTGTGTGTGTATATTTTGTTTGATTTTTTCTTTTGTACAAAAAAAAACAGGAGAGCCCTTACAGATTTTAACCCCTCAACAATTTTGACCCTCTTGGTATAGCATGACAGTGAGGACACTGTTAAGTTTAAGTTTGGGGGTATGCTCAGTAAGCTTTCTATCTTCGCATTCAAGTGTATATTTTGCATTTGCCTACTTATTTAAAAACCCACAAAAATTGAAAAATTTTCCAAAAATAAAAGAACTCTGTCGTCAAGTTAGCTAGTAGGGTAATTTAGATTTTTATTCCAAAAATTTAGTTTTATAGGTTAGAAATAACTAAATCCTAGGCTTAGGAATTGAAAACCCTAAAAATAACCCTCCTTCTGTTTAACCTTGGTAAATATACGTTCTTGCAGTTTTTTTAGACGTAACTAATCTTGAGTTCAGTTCTTGAGTTAAGTTGAGATGAAGGAAAATTATTGGAAGCTATATTGAAGGATAAGTCTGAAAAATAGTTCATATTCTTGAATCCAGATTCAGAAAGTATATATCTTACAAACTGCACTTACACGCACCTTGAAACTTGAGATAGTAGAGAATACCTAGAAATACTCTTACCTGAAAGCCTAATATGAAAGAAAACGGTATTTAAAGCTAATCACCAAAAGAGCATCATTGAAAAATATATTTGGTCTTGAAAAGAAAAAGAGAAAAAAATAAAGTACAAGACTTGGAAACTGCTATTTATTCTTTAATAAGCTCACGCATTCAATAATCGGCTGATTAGTGCCTCAGGAAGCAGTAATAATCGCATGAAAGGTGTGTGAGCAAATCCGTCTATCTTTAATGAAAAGAAGTAGTATTAGGTATTATGGCAAGGGTACTATAGCTTGAATTGAATTCTTGAGTGTAGGAATGAAATTTACACACACGTAGGGGTATACGATCGATGTTTGGAGGAAAGATAGGGATAAAGAATAAGACTTATGTTTTCCGTAAAAATGATAAAAATTCCGGATTGGAGACTGTGCTTTAGAAGGAGAACTCAAGAGAAACCGAGATTTTTCTAAATTGTAAAAAACGTATGGGATCTTAGGTTGAATAAATAGGAGGTGTGAAAAATAAGGGATGGATATTTCTAACTTAGGATGATAGAATTTCTAACTTAGATACTAAACCGTAGGATTAGAGTCGACGTTAACTTATGAAACTAGTTTGACGGGATTTTGTAACTAGTATCCGCTGAAAACCCAATGAGACGACACTCCTCCTACTAGGGACACATAGAGATTTAACGACTTATTGCACGCGGTAAGTGCAACCGTGATGCCTACGAAAGTGAGCTTTGGAATTTTTGAAAATAAATGGTTTTTGGTCGGGACGAGCAAAAGATAAGTTTGGGCGTATTTGTTCACACCAGAATATTGCATTTAATACAGCCCATTTTTCTTCTTGTTAATTTATAGGAAAGTGCTTTTGATCCGTGTTTACTACATGATTACATGTTACAGGTTCCCAGTCTAAAATAACGCAAATCACTCAAAATCTCCACAGTTATGCCAAAATACAGAACATCTGTCAAAAACAGATAAAATCCGGGTTCCGGTCATCCGCATCTGTCCAGTGCCGATGTCATGAACCAATTTAGGAATTCAACCGGCACTTAAATCACGCAACATCAAAAGTCGTAACGTAATTAAAGTAAGCCGAAACTCATAAATCTAAACCATAAAAAGAAGTAGAGTGGTAAAACATTGGTTTCAAAACAACACATCTCTTTTAAAATTTCATGTTATTACGAAAATTTCGGTAGCATCTCCTTAGTAAAAACTGGTCCAAAACGGATACAAAACATAGTATATAAAAAGGCATCCCCAATTGGAAGCAAACTCATGCCTAAAGGCGGAAAACAACCACAACATATATATACGACCCCATAGGCGAAGAAATAATCAAATAAGAAGTGAAAACAATATCGCAACATAATACAAAAGTTGGCTCACATGAGCGCAACACTCAAAGTCACATATAATACAAATATAGAATCTCTCAGTCCCGTCTCTAAGTCAAATATATACAGGTGGTAGATGGAGAGTAGTAGATACAAAATAAGTTATACAAGTGGTGGCAAATGGATACTCGCACAACCTACCTACAGAAGTATGTCAAGCCCAAAAGTTGCAGTATCCACAGAAATAGGTGAAATAGAGATCCCTGCCGCGACTACGCTGAGGGTCAACTATGCAAAACACAGTGGCACAATGGGGTGAGTTTCCAGTTCGTGAGTAGTAAATAAAATCATACGGTATAATCACAAGCATGATGAAAGAGCGACAATTCCTAAGCATGCGATCATGATGGCATATGTATAACAGTGTGACATACAGCATAATCATAATTAAGGTACAACAACTATATGAACAGAGCATGTCATAATAAGTCCTGAGTGTGGGATAAAACAGAGTCATAACAACAACAACAACAACAACAACCGAGCCTTTTATCCCAAGCATATGGGGTAGGCTACATGAACCAACATGAGAATCACGCCGGGTCCAGCACATGAATCCTCAGTCTCCACTCACTTCTATCGAACAATATACTTTCATTGAGTCCTTTGGCAATCATATCGTTTCATATCACCTCCATCCATGTTTTCTTCGGTTTCCCTTTTGCCCTTTTGCCATTGCCCATATCGAGAGTATCTATTCGTCGGACCGGTGCTTCCATAGGTCTGCGTCGCACATGACCAAACCATCTTAGCCGGTTTTCCCGCATCTTCTCCTCCACAGGTGCTACACCAAATTTTGCACGAATATCCTCATTCCGCACCTTATCTTTTCTAGTGTTACCGCACATCCAACGAAGCATGCGCATCTCCGCTACGTGCATCTTCTGTGTATGATGCATCTTAGGAGCCCAGCATTCTGTACCATATAATAAGGCAGGCCGAATAGCGCTCCGATAAAACTTCCCTTTCAATTTTAACGGAAAGTTACGATCACACAAAATCCCTGTTGCACTCCTCCATTTCAACCAACCAGCTTGGATCCTTTGTTTAACATCACTATCGATCTCCCCATTCTTTTGGATGATGGAACCTAGATATCTAAACTGGTCGCTCGGTGATATCTCTTGCCCTTCCAATGTTATACCAATATGTTTTTGACTTCTCTGGCTACTAAATTTACAGTGCATATATGCTGTCTTGGACCTGCTCAATTTGAATCCCCGAGATTCCAATGTTTGCCTCCATAATTCCAATTTGGCATTAACCCCTGCTTTCGTCTCATTTACTAGAACAATATCATCAGCGAATAGCATACACCAAGGTACTTCATCTTGGATAGTTCTAGTAAGCTCATCCATCATGATGGTAAACATGAATGGACTTAATGCAGATCCTTGATGTAAACCAATAGTAATCGGAAAATCACTCGTTAAGCCGCCGTAAGTTCTGACATTTGCCACTACTCCGTCGTACATATCCTTGATTATGTCAATATACTTGACGGGGACCCCCTTCTTCATCATTGTCCCCCATAATATCTCTCTAGGTACCTTGTCGTACGCTTTTTCTAAATCAATAAATATCATATGCAAATCTCTTCTCCTCTCTCGAAAGCGTTCGACAAGTTGACGAAGCAAATGAATCGCCTCTGTCGTCGATCGTCCAGGCATGAACCCAAATTGGTTCTCTGTTATCTTAATATCCTTTCTTAGCCTGTGTTCAATCACTCTCTCCCAAAGTTTCATGGTGTGACACATCGGTTTTATTCCACGGTAGTTTGAGCAACTTTGAATGTCACCCTTGTTCTTGTAGATAGGTACAATGATACTTTTCCTCCATTCATTTGGGATAAAACAGAGTCATCCTCAATAAATCATCATCATAGAAATCCGGTGTCCATCAATGACACCCCAAAATTCCAATAGCTCAGGTGCCGTAACTCTGATCGGCCCTCATATCCATCTTATCATATAACTCTGAACGGTGTCCTCCGGATATCCACCGAGTTTCCATACAGTCACCGGTAGGCAGTGCTCCCCTGCCAGGCTCACCGTCTACTCCATGATCTTCTTGCCCCTGGGTACCTTACTGGGCCCTCCATATACCGACAGACGGTTCCTCCTCACTCCTCGAATTGGGTATACTCACCACTCAGAACCGAGAAACCCATGTTGGACACGAAATATCATGTCAAGAAAACCGCAAATCTCATGAAAACATCATATGAGAACATGGTGCTAATAGCAATGTATGTATGATCCTGACATGATGTATACTAGTACAATAACGAGAGTATAACTACCATTTATGAATGTAATACAATGTAGTTATTCATGGCAAATTCTATAGTGTGTGACATGGCAATTACCGGCAGTGTGTGTGGGCATATGAATCAGTGCTTGTGCAACATGAATCGTTTGTAATGCTGCAGTGCCCCTATTAATAATATGTCAATGTACAACAGGTAATACGATGCATAATATGATACGCATGTACAAGTCACAATATATAAACATATAGCACAAGGTATTGTCACTTGAATCTAGCCAACGGCGCTTAACGCCATACAGGCGATTTCCCCATAGATGTTAAATCTACTTACCGGACGATCTCGAGCTATGTGAATCCGACCACTTCTTTCCCCTTCCTAACTGCGTCCGAAGTCTCGCAAGTAATCCTTGCATCGCACAAACCAAAACAAGTGAGATTAATGAACTTCCGATAAGACACGGATAGAAGCGCATAACTAACGAACTAACTCCCATAAGCTATTAGCTTAGCGGGCTAAACGTGTGTAGCGACATCTTACACCACTCCTATAGCTGCTAATCGCACGAAACACCTAAACAAGAGTCGGATAAATTTGCATCGCACATTATCGAAATGCTTGAATTATAGCAAAACGGTCCCAGATTTTCCTACACAAGAAATTAGAGAAAGTTGCACATGCCATAAGCCTACACATAACCCAGAGAACACTCGACCAAGACACACACACATCGCCCTAAGACTGGCCGCAAATTGCGGCCAGAATGAATAAAACTGCGGCCTCATGATGGGGTATTGGGCTCAGGTTTTGGGGTTAGGTTTTAGGCCTCTAGACTATATCTCTGTAGTGGCAACTTCTCAAAAGGGTCTCAGTTTTGATAGCAGATCTAAACAAAAACCCTAACCTCACTCAAAAACGATATTAACACTAAACTAGAGCATTAAGGTATTTTAGTGAACTAGATAACATAGAAACTTTCCTTAGAGCCTAATTAAGGATTTAAGATCATTACCTCACCAAAACTTGGATGAAACCCTAGCCATGCAAGCTCCAAGACATCTTAAGAGGGGTTAAATATGATTAGTTGAGGGTTTAATGAGATTTGATGTTGCTTTTGGCTCAAGTGTGAGGTGGGGAAATTTCAAGAGAGGGATTTGTGTGAGAGGAAGAAGAAGAAGAAGGTGTAGAAGAGGAAGATGATAGGAAGAAAGAATGAGTGTTGAGAGAACGAGGGATGGCTCTTGAGAGCCATGCTCTCTCTCTCTCTCTCCTCATTAAATGACCCCCATTCCTCTTTGTCTCCCCCATGCCTTCATTTATTTTCTTTTTCTCTTTTAAAAACCCTTTTTACTTAAAGTAATTATAGATATATATAATACATAAGGATATGGTTAATATGCTATGGCAAGAAAAACATGGTTTGCACATGCTTAACCCTATATTAGAATGCACATGTGTGTGTGTGTATAACTACAGCAAGTATATAAATAATTAAATAAAATATTAATTAATTAAAATAAAATATGTGAAAAATAATTATTGTTTAAAATTTATTAAAAATAAAAATTATGTTGCTTACTTAACTCTAATCGCGTTTTTTAGGTGTTACAATCTTGCCCCTTAAAGAAATTCGGTCCCCGAATTTAAAATCTTAATACGCGTACCATCGAAGAGATGTGGAAATTTAATCCGCATCTCGCTATCAGCTTCCCATGTGACCACTTCGCTATTCGGGCTACGCCAAAGAACTTTCACGGACGGTAAAACCTTTGACCTGATTTTTTTCACCTGTCGGTCCAGAATAACTACCGGCTGCTCGATGAAAAAAGACCATGCTCCAGCTGGATGGTTTGGTGCTCAATCGCGTGAGAAGGGTCATGAAGGTACTTGCGAAGTATCGATACATGAAATACGGGGTGTACATTCGGAAAACTAGGTGGAACCGACAAACGATAGGCAACGGTACCGACTCGCTTAAGGATCTCGAAAAGACCCACATATCTAGGACTAAGCTTTCCTTTCTTTCCGAACCTCATCACACCTTTCATCGGAGAAATCTGTAAGAAAACAAGATCACCAACTGCGAACTCAAGTCTGCGACGACGATGGTCGCCATAAGATTTCTGCCTGCACTGGGCTGCTCTTATCCTGTCCTAGATCAACTGGATCTTCTCCGTAATCTGCTGAACTAACTGTGGTACCAAAATCCTTCTCTTGTCGAGTTCGGTCCAATAGACTGGTGATTGAGACTTTCTCCTATACAAGGCCTCGAAAAGTGCTATCTGAATCGTCTCCTGAAAACTGTTATTGTAGGAGAACTATATCAAAGGCAAGTGACGATCCCAACTGCCACCAAAATCAAGCACGCACGCTCGGAGCATATCCTCGAGAGTCTGTATAGTCCGCTCTGACTGACCATCGGTAAATAATAACAATAGAGAATTTATTTCTCAATAAAGAAGTAGATCTCCCTCCTCAAAACTCTAGGTAAATAAAATAGCAGAGCTCAAAACATCTGATTTACCTATTGAAGGGTTTAACCCTTTTAAAAGAACTTAGTTCTTTCTCTAGATCTGAGATCTATAAGAAAAGTCTCCCACAATTTGAGAATTTATTTCTCATCAGGAAGATCTTGTTCTTGAGAATCAAAAATTTAGGGAAGAACAAATTTAAACTGAAAGAAGATGGAGTCTATAATACTCCAGGAACTTAGTTCCTTCAAATCAAGAACTTAGTTTTTTTAAAGAACCCGATCCAAGATCCTCAAAATAGTGATTTCGGTGATTCTTAATAGTCAAAACACCATCAAAAGAGGTTTAACCTCTCTGAAAACATGAACATAGAAAACATGGAGTCCATAATACTTCAGGAACTTAGTTCCTTCAAATCAAGAACTTAGTTTTTTAAAGAACATGATCCCAGATTCTCAAAATAATGATCTTGGTGATCGTTAATGGTCAAAATACCATTAACAGAGATTTATGTTCTCTAAAAAACATCAACAGAGATTAAATCTCCAAAGAGCATAGCGCCTTACGTGAAACACACGTGAGCGCCAGAGAAAAAAACTAGTGCTCAGCACTATTAGAGTGCCTCAAGTGAAACATACGCGATCGCTGGAAAAATTTAGTGCCTAGCACTATTGGAGAGCCTCACGTGAAACACACATGAGCGCCACAAAAGACTAGTGCTTAGCACTATTATAGCACCTCATGTGAAACACACGTGAGTGCTATATCTAACTGAGTGCTTAGCACTGCTGGGTGTTAAAGAAACCCAATTTTAACCCAAATTGGCTAAGCATATATTTAAGATCTCCAAACTGATCTTAGTCTCAAACATGAATAATGATCTCCCATTGATGATGTCCAAAATGATATTCATCCCATATCTCCTATGTTAATCTTAGTCTCAAATATGACTAATGATTCTTAGGTTGACCACAATCTTTTCCCTTAAATACGGGATTCGGTTCAAGCGTACATCTCTTAACACCTCAGATATATGTCGTTGTAATTTCTCAGCGTCTTCAGAAAGATAGCGGGTCTCGACAACCAACAACTCCTTTCATCTCACATTGATGCACTTCCAAATTGACATGGACACCAAAAATCAGATCGCACCCAAAATTGGATGCATTCCATATCACCATTGTTTACCTCGTCACGTAACAAATACACGTGTGCACAAGATGAATAATAGTCCAAAATGTCCTTAAATTAACATTCGTCCCAAGCAGGGAATGTTAGGTCTAAATGTCATTAAACTAACATTCATCCCCAAAATGGGAATGTTGGACCGAAATGTCCTTAAACTAACATTCGTCCCCAAAACAGGAATGTTGGACCGAAATGTCCTTAAACTAACATTTGTCCCCAAAACGGGATATTGGACTGAAACGTCCTTAAACTAATATCCATCCCCAAAACGGGATATTGAACCGAAACATCATTAAACTAACATCCGTCCCCAAAATGGGATATTGGACCGAAACATCCTTAAACTAGCATTCGTCCCAAGCAGGGAATGTGGGACTGTGATAATTGAGCCCATATGCTCATTTGTTTCTAAGTTGATCTTAATCTCAAATATGATTAACGATCCTTAGATCAAACCCAAATATCTCATGAACGGATGGACCTCACAAATGTGAGAAATGCATACTAAGTTCATTCTGTTAGTTATATATATGCCCTAGAGGCCATTGTTGTACATATGATGTATATTATAGTGGATGCTTGGATAAATATAGAGATAACTTTCATGTTCAACATGATAGTATACTATTTGGTTTCATTTTGTCTTAACTTGTTGACTTGTATTGGTTTACCGTCTTGCTCTCACATGTTGATAAAGCCCTTAGAATATGTACTTGACTACTGGGATTATGATGAGATCATACTAGTGGGGCCATGGTAGTCAAAGAGTACATCCTATAACTGTTCCTAGTCGAGAGTGTATCGAGACAAGGCATCGATACACCAGAGTAAACTAGCGTATACGCATCTTGACCCATATGATGGGCGATGGATGATCCCATATCCATCGGTGTTTAACATCAAAGATGGTGTACGGGTGCTTAGTGGAGACTGGGTACACTGAACGGACTCGCCGAGAACTCCTAAATGGTATTATACCAATCGTCAGATAGCAGTTCTCCGGTGACACTGGTACAGGTTAGTCTGTAGACCTGAGATCGTCATAGAGTCTTGTGTGATTCCCACTGTGCTTTGATTTCCACCTTACCAAGTCCAAGAGGGCATGCAAAATGGTGGCTTTTGGGTACAGTCCTGAATCACATGGAAGAAATGAGCGATAGGAGGGGTTTCGTCTCTCCCGGTATAGGGAGTTGATGTTGTGCAGTGTTCGATTGGTTATAACTGGAAGTCCTTGGCCAGGGATGATATGGAGTGCTACTGGTAAGAGTTATCAGTAGTTTCTCGACCTGTTATGAGCTTCACATCGACACGGCTTATCGGTTACTGGGGACTGACGTTTACCACCCCTAGACTTGATATGCGACATATCAGAGGAAGAGACCGGACTGTACGGTAGTGTTACTGATTGGATTCACAAGAGAATGTACAGGCTTGCTTGTTGATCTTCTGATTGCTCAATACCTGGGTGGCTGTTACGTTTAGCTGACCGCTTGCAGCTTATGGGTGTTTGATATGATCATCACTTACTGCCGGCATATTGACGATTCTTTAGAGTCCTATACAGAGGTTCCTGGCTCAAGCAAAACGGAGTAGGAGTACATATGTGATATGTGCGGGACCGAGAATAATATGATATGAGATACCGTATTATATTCTCGTGATATGAGATATCGGCCGGGTATATGTGATACAGCTGGGTCATCGAATCAAGTGTCGATTCGATAAAACGGTACATGTTATATTAGTCGGTTATATGCAATATAGCCGGATTATCGGATCAAGAGTTGATTCGATGATTTAATGTATAATTATATATGTGATATATTACATTACGTTAACTAATACAAGCTCGCTTTATTGATTTATTTTCTCACTGGATAATAATTGATGTATATGTGATATATGTTAATTGTATTATTTTCTTTTGTTACGAAATATATTGTATATGTGATATATAATATTATAACAAGTTAAGATTACAAATGAAACAATGATTTAGAGATTAAACCTAGTTAGGGTTTGAATTAGGGTTAGCTTTTGGGTTAGCTTTTCATGAAGCCTCATGAAGCTTTTGTCTTTAGCTTTGATATTTTGTATAGATATTTGTTATCCCAATCCAAACCATTAACTCTAGTTTATTCTCTACATGACTTAATTCCTTCATGTTTAACTCATGGTTGAATAAGTAACCATAACAAAAATTCATTTATTGATCACAAAAGGATTATCATCTTCTTCTTCTTCATTCTCTTGAAAGAAAACCTTCACTAGCTTTTCATTTATGATGAATAAGTGTGAGAATTTGAAAACAAAAGAGAGCAAAATTCCTACTTCATCATCCTCATCTATTCTAGCCATTTAGATTAGGGTGTTCACTTCTCTAATAAGTTGTTTAGTGAAGTATAAGCTTGGGTTAGAGATTCTTCAAGGTAGATCATCTTGGATCAAGAAGACTTCAAGCAAGATGCATCATTCACCTCTTGGAGCCTCACGAGAGTCAGAATTCTTGATGATCGCAGCGAAGTGACTTCAACACGGAGCTTATAAAGCGAAGGAACGGACTACAAAGGTTGTAATCCCCATCTCTTTTACCTTTTTGTATGTGATACAAACTTTGTTACCCTAGATATTCTAGCATGATTCATAGTTTGCTTGCTTTGTACCTCTCTAAATTTTAAAGTGGCATGAGTGATACTACCAAACCCTAGACTGGGTGCAAGGGAAGCCCAACAGTGGTATCAGAGCCAAACTAGAATTCTAGATACGGTGTTATAACAGTTACGAAAACGAAAATCACTTCGAAATACGGTATTAGGAAACCCCATTCTTGCTCTCTGGAAATTTTACAAAAAATCCTTCAAAAAATTTTCAAACAGGTGCAGAATGGTCTCTGGGCCAAAATATGAACATGGGAGAAATACGGGGGGAGGGGCTCGGATTTTGGCCGAGCCCCTAGCCATGAATTCCGGCTAGGCCCCACGTATTTCCCCTGTGGTCTTATCTCTCCAGTTTGGGTTTCCTAGTATTGTTTATTTAGCCCGATTTTCATGTGATAATTTGTTTGACTTAGGGCTAATTCGTAGTGCTTCGTAGTCATATAACTTAACACTGTATTGGTAACCTTGACTATTTTTAGCAGTTCGATCGAACTTTGCACACCACATTTTGTACCCCGCTGAAATTTCCAAGTGTTGCAATTTTCCGAAGTTGATTGTACTCGTAAAATCGTGCAAGTACCCCTATGGACCCCCTAGAAGACTATAATAACCTTAACTCGATTCTGTGCCCACGAAACCACGATCGAACCTTAGGGTTTGCCGTAGTTCCGTGGTGTCATAGGTGAGGCGTTGGTTAACTCCTTTTACGACTGGTGCATGGACACTGTGGCACAGTTTTTTGAGTGTTTCGATTTTACTCAAGTGTTGAGCTCACGGGGGTTGTGAGTGTATGTTGATTCGATCGAAACGTTAAACATCATCATGATATTCTGTGATTGTGATACAATATGTGTAATTCATATAGTTAGGCATGAAATCCGTAATATGTGATATTTCGGGTTTACGATGTCTAACGAGATTATGGATTCCAAATTTTTTATTTTTTCAATTTCTTTTCTGCGACCGTATATATAGTATGTGGGGTATTGCCGGCTTCGTTGCTATACATCAACGATTATCGGGATACGCATACTTATTTACGTTGATGATATGAGATATTATGTATTGCTGTGATATATTATATTGGATCGTCGTGTTTTGAATAACCGGGGTTTTTATGTGAGATGAAGGTTTTTATTTTCATTCATGTAAAATTCTTTGTATGTAATATTCTTTTATTGGGGCACTTCCGGGTTGAGGATGATGTCACCATTGTATATTATTTACTTTTCCGCATTAGGATAGACCCGAGGAGGGGAGCACAAGTAACCGGGTTCTAGGGTCCAGTGGGAGGCCATCTCGAAGAGTCGAGACCGGGTCTCCTAACCCTAGAATTGGCAGTGTTACTTTCCACTTTCGTAGGGGTCTAGGGATGTGGGTTTGGCTATTCATCGCGACCGTGGAATCCGTGTTTTATACAGGCTCGAAATAAAACACAGACGTCCTAGTATATCCAATATTTCATATGTTATCTTCTGCTGCAATGTTCTGTGATGAGATCATATTACTGCTTGAGACGAATGCTTATACTATATATATATATATGATGATATATAAATATTACAGCTTCCGTTTCTTCTGTGATGCTTAGGAAGCATAATTGATGGGATTTATTAATGAGATTAATAAAAGAAAAGAAACCTAAAAGATGTTGTAGAATCAAATTTTCAAAAAGGGTAGCTACAGTTTTTACTTTGCATAGTAGTATATATGATATACCCTGCACCTTATTCGATGAGGAAATGGCCGAGATCCCTTCACCGGGAGTGACCTCTTTAGCAAAACTGGCAAATGCTTCAAACTCACGTTTTAGTTTTTGATTGCTTCTATATTTCTTGCTTTGCATAGTAGTATTTATTGTTAGTGTATATTCCCTAGAGGCCATTACTGTATCATACTAGTTTGTATATTACTTAATGGAAGCTTGGGATATTCACCATTGTATAGACAATCTTGCTCAAAATAGTAGTATGCTACTTGGTTTGTCTCTACTTCAATGTGTGTACATGTGTTTCTTTTAACATATCGCCTATACACATTAGTGGAGCCCTTAGGATCTTTGCTTGATTACCAGCGTTGTGATGGCAGTCACACTCGTGGGGGCTGGGTAATCCGCAAGCACATCCTTATACAGGTCCCTAGTCGTAGGACTATCGAGACAGGGCATCGATACTCCGGAGTAGACTAGCGTATGCGCTTCTCATCCCAGCAGGGGAGACAGTCTGTCCCACAGCCGTCAGTACGTCGTACTTGAGATAGTATGCGGGTGCTCGTTAGGTTAAGAGTACATTGGATAGGACTCGTCGGGAACAGATTGGTTGGTATTATACCTATCGTCAGTTATCAGTTCCCAGGTGACATGAGTACAGCTTAGTCCGCTGACTTGACACTGTCACTCCGCCTCGAGTGTGTTCCCACTGTACTTTGATTACTACCCTACCACGGCTCAAAGGAGTCGTGCAAATAGGTAGTAGTTGGGTGCAGTCCCGAAGCACTTGGAGGCAGTGACGGTTAGACAGGATTCGTCTCTCACGGTATTGGAAGTTGATATCGCGCTGTGTCATGGAGAGCCATTACACATAGTCGTCCCTGGCCAGGGAAAGCGAGATATACTGGTAAGTTTCCAGTGTTATCTCAGGGTGTTCTGGGCTACACTCTGACACGACTTGTACCGCTATTAGGGGACTGACGTTTACTGCCCCTTAGGCCCGCCATGCGATATTCTCAGACAAACAGACCGGACTGTACGGAGACTGTCACATTTAGGCTCAGTAGGAGTTCAGATGGGTTTCACCTCATCCGTCTTCTTATCGGCATCTACCTGGGGGCCGTTACGCACAGCTAGTGCCGCTTGCGGTCTGTGGTTAAACCCACTGCCAGCATAGTGTCGAGTCTTTAAAGTCCCACACAGAGAGCTATTCGCCTTTAGGAAAAAGAGTAAAGGTCGCATGGTTTTGCGACAGGGTTCGGTCACATCCGCGTACTTGTGCACGTTTGGTGTCCGGGCAGTTATTACTAGCGGGCTTTGATTTAAGCCAGATCCTAGTATACGTTTTGGGATTGGTTTGGTCTCTTTGTATTCGTGTTCCTCGGAACACGGATGCGGGTGTGTATGCACAGTTGACAGAGACAGAGGTAGAGGATCTATTTATATTCGTGTTCCTCAGAACACGGATGCGGGTGTGTATGCACAGTTGACAGAGACAGAGGCAGAGGATTTTCATTAGGGTTGTTGACTGTTGACTTTTTCTAAACCCTAATGAGAATATGAAATATGATTAATAATAATATTAATTAAGTATTATTGTGCCATGGTTGGGTTGAAAGTTTGACTTTGTTGACTTGTTGACTTTGTTGACCGGTTGACTAGTTTGGACCTGTTGATCATCATCATTGCATGGCTATCATTTCATAGCTATGAATTTTGCTTGCTTGTTGTGGTTTACAAAATGAGTGCATGAAATGATATAGCCATTGACATGAACCATCACATAATACTCAATTACTATTATTATTATGATTATTTTGTATTATGAGAGTATGGTGGAAAAAGTCTTGCTCATTCTATCATACTCATTCTCTCCCATCCTCAAGCTCTCCCTCTTCCTCTTGCTCTCCCTCTTCCTCTAGCTCAAGGCAAAAATCTCTCATGTGTTGAGAACCATTTGCCTTGGAGATAAAACTCTAAAACACTTCTCTACTCATCCTAAGGTCAAAAGTCTAGCAAGCCAAGGATTTTAGTTTCCTCTAGATTGAGGTTGGAGCCAAAGGTAGAAACTTTCGGGTGGATCCATCTTCGGCACAAGGAGACGACGAGGAGAGGGCGATCCGACCACCACAAGGAGTCGAAGATAAGGAGTTCAAGTTTAGGTATAACCCCTAACATAGTAGTTAAACTCTTAGTTAGGTTGTTAGATAGTTTGTTTAGCAAAGATCCGTTTTCAGAGTCCATATTACCCCCAAAGTAAAAATCGTTTTTCATCATTTCCGCAACCCCAAAGAACAGGGGACGGGTAACATGGACTTACAGTGGTATCAGAGCCTAGCTAAACACTATTTAACATGTTAGAAAAGTAACTAGAAGTTCGATCGGAGAAAAAATCACAAAACATGCCTGAAATATCAACTTTCTGCCGATTTTGTTTTCTGTTCAAAAATTAATAAATCATGCACTAAAAATCGGCTCAGGGTTTTTAAAGCACACCTAAGAAAAATGGTCCAACGACTCGGTCAAAGCGCCGCGGAACCGCGGCAGGAGCATGCTCCCGCTGTGGATCCGCGGTCGAGTTGACTCGGCCGTGGGCAATTTTTCCTGCAGTGTGTTCAGTGGTGTGTTTTGGGATTTTTACAATATGTTTTTCCTGCCCAGATTTTCCAGAAAACAAATTTATGTTTTGGGGTGGTTACAAATCCGTATTTTGATCAAAATTCTAAAGACTTTAGCTAATGGGTTATATCTGTGATGTGATATATGTATTGAACGTCTGCTAATCGCTATACGTCGATTAGTGGGAGTTATACATATCTGTGATCTATAATGTTGATGGTATGTGTATATGAATTCATTGGATTATCGCGGATGAATAGCCCGGGGGTTGTGAGATGAGAGTTTTCTTTATCTTTCAATTCATGTAATATGTAAATTGATGTAATATTATTTGTATGGCCGCACATCCGGGATGAGGTTGTAGTCGCAATTGTATAATTTCTTTTTACTGTTTTTGCTCCTAGGATAGACCCAAGGAGGGGGTGAACAAACTACCGGGTATCTCGAAGTGCCGAGTGGCCTACTCACGTTGTTGAGGGAGGTTGCTCCACTTCGGGTATTTGGCGGGTAGTTTGCCGCACCCGTAGGGGTCTAGGATGGGGTATTGGCTATTCATCGCGACCGTGTAATCCGTTTTTCGTTACAGGCTCGTACGGAATGCGGATTCCTAGTATATCCAATGTGTTCATCTGTGATCTGGAATGGCTATCATTGCATGTGACGAATGTATATATCTATATATGATATCTATTTAGATGTTGCTTATGTTTTGCATCCGTGCTAGTCCAGCCCCCGCTCTGTCGTTAGTTAAGTAACCTAACGGGTAATGACGGGGCCCCGTGGCGAATGCGGATGGCATAAGCGTACGTCATATTTTCGTTGTTTTCTGCAATGATAGGATTAAATGATGGGACGCATTAAAATTAATGCAAGAAAATAAACCAAAGTTAAAGTCGTTGGAACAATTTCAAAAACCACTCGGTTTCTTTTCAAAAACAACTTTTAAACGCGGAGCTTAAGCCACTCCTTTTAAAAGCTATCAAGGTTCCTTCGATTATATCAAGTTCACTACGTTCACGGTTTCGCCAAAACCATTCGTAGCCCTCCGTCGTTTCGTATGAATATTCAATAGTATTCAAGCTATGTTTGTTGACCTTCGTCAAGGCATAGTGATTGGTAGCTGTTGGGTATTCATATGTAGCATAGATAGATGCGTTGGTTTGGGACAGTCGTATTACCTTGTTGACCTTCGTCAAGGGTATATACGGGTGGGTTCAAATTAACCTGGACAATGACGGGTAGAACTTGACATGTGACTTATGATTTGTTGACTTTCGTCAAGGTCATAAGAGCATGGGGCACAAATCCACATCGGGAGTTTCTAAAGAAACTGAAACTTGCTAGCGCTGCATACCATTTGGAGTGTGATGATTCTGGTAGGATTCCTTCAGTTTTGTCACGCGATGACATTTGAATCCCGATCCTACTGTGAGTATATGCTACTCCTCGGGAACTTTCTCACTTAACGATCAATGTTATAAACCAAGTAGGTGTCTAGAAAGGTGTTAGAGGGGCTACGCCCCCAGGGAAAAGAGGTTATTTAATTAAGGAATTTCACGAAAGCGTTGGAAAACCTCCCTCGAAGTACCGACACTGGCCTGGCTAAACGGTTAAGCAAGTATTGTACGGTGAGATTGATCCTGACTAATTCTTCCTTTTTGGTTTGAGGAAGGATTCGAGAAACAGTCGGAGCCATCCTGTTTAGATAAATTAAAAACCAATCTAAACTTGCAAGAGCATCATGCTGAGTGTTTTCTTCTCTCTCTCTTAATTGCAGCGACCCAGTGACCACACATAGGTTACATCTAGATAATAAAATGACTGAATCTGACTGTTATGATTGGCAAAGGTCTGTCCAGATGTCCATTGCCCATGACAAACTGGGACACCTCATAACTAATCCAACCCCTGCCGTCTCAGGACCAGTTTCCCCTGTCACGGATAGTGATATCCGTAAGATATCGGAAAAAGACTGTGCGAAAGCCAAGTGCCTCGTGTTAGCCTCAGTTGATGGTGCATACCAGAGGCAGCACGAGAAGATGGACTTAGCTTCTATCTTCCTCCATAACAAAGGTTTATATGGAGAGCAATCTCGTATCGCAGGATATGAGACCTCGAACGAATTGCTTCCAGCGAGGTTGGCATCGGGTCATCTGTAGGGGGCAACGTCCTTACAGAGACTAGCTATTTTGATCTCACAGACCTGAATACCACGTTGAAGAACGGGTCAGATGTTGACTTGATTCTACAGTCTCTACCTTCTACCCTGAAGGAAATCGGGGAAGTAGAAGGAAAGGGAAGGGCAAAAGTTTCGGGACTGAATGTAGTAAAAGCGGGACGTTTCTATTGTTACGGGAATGAACATTGGCAGAAGGATTGCAGGGCTAGCAAAGCCAGTAGCCAAAATTCGAAGCATTTTATGGCTTCGGCTTCGGGTGTGTTTATAATAGAGAACTGTATGTCAGTTAACCCTACTTCCTGGGTATTGGATACCGGATCAGAATCTCACATCTGTTATTCGTTACAGGCTCGGAGAAACCGTAGGGTTATCAGGAAAGGTGATATGACTCTCAGGGTTTCTAACGGAATGAGCATGGACGCTGAATCCGTAGGGAAATATCATCTTGGATTGACAACTGGGCAGATATTGATTCTGCGTAACTGTTTGTATGTACCAGGTGCGTCTTGTAATATCATATCTGTATCCTTACTTTCTAAGGAAGGATATGATTTTACTTTTGTAATCGATGTGGTCCACATCTACCTAAATCAAGTTCTGATTGGGTCAAGTACATTAGAAAACGGGATATACGTATTGAATCAAGCTTAGATTTTCAATGTCCAGAACACACTTAAAAGAAATTCTCCGGAATTAAATCGGGCTTTCTTATGGCATTGTAGACTGGGTTACATTAATGAAACACGATTAACTAAGTTACATAAAGAGGGATACTTGAATCCGTCCGAGTATCAGTCTTATGCCACTTGTGAATCTTGTCTCATGGGAAAGATGACAAAGACTCCGTTCACTGGACACGGAGTAAGAGCAAGCGAGCTCTTGGGACTCATACACAGTGACGTGTGTGGTCCAATGTCTACACATGCGCGAAGTGGTTAATCATATTTCATTACATTCACAGATGATTTCTCTAGGTATGGACATGTTGTCACGTCACGACCCGAAAGTACGGAACGTGACCGGCACTTAGATTACGAAGCGTCTAGAGGCGCCACGTAACCTAAGTAAGCCGAAGCCCAGAAATCTAAACCATGAAAAAGAAAAAGAAGCAGTAAAAGAAAACAAGTATAAAATCATCAGCAAATTTTACCAAAAATTTCGGCAGAGTCTCCTCTGTAAAAACTGGCCCCCAAATGGGTACAACAAGTATAATATACATAAACAATAAAAAGCATCCCCAAACGGGAGCTAGCATCAACGCCAACAGGCGGAAACAACCACAACAAGCACAATAATATACAACGCCAATAGGCGAGGCTCAAAACTCAAAAGAAAACAAAACCACCAGATCAGAATAATATATGCGCGACTCTAAGGTCGAAATAAAAGACTGGTCCAATAACTTATCAAGTAATACAAGTATGGTTGATGGAGCTTACTAGATACAAATAAAAGAATAAAAGTACAATAGTGGTTCGGATACAAGTGAACCAACCTACCGTGCAAATCACCCTGAAAGAATAGATGTGCCAACAAGCTGCCACGGAAACCTGTACATCGAACCTGAAATAAAATTTGGCACAATGGGGGTGAGTTGCCAACTCGTGAGTAGAAGACATCTACGAAAAGAAATCGAATGCACGACGCTATCCTAGGTCATAATAATACACTACTATATCTCAATCATCTAGAATAGCAGGGTAATACTACGTGTAAATGCAAATACTCCGTGTCGTGTCAGTGCCTCATATAGTACTATGTCATATGAAATGAAATGCATGCACCATGAATGTAAAGTAACAAATCCTGAAATCCAGATATATATGTATGAGAACTCTTTAGCTGTTATCATAGTAAAGTGTGTATAAGCATCTGAAATCTCAATAATGAAATCCATGGAAATCCGTGTCAAGTATCGACACAACACATGTAACCTCAAGTCTCAATATGTCGGGCTCCGTCAGTCCGGATCGGCCCATATCATCAAATCCCACGACAACGGTCGGTATCCTCCGGATATCCGCCGCGCCAGACATCACCGGTAGGTAGCCTTCCCCTGCCAGGCTCATCGTCTACAACTCGATCTTCTTGCCCCGGGGTACCATACCGGGCCCACCATGTACCCGAGACGGTTCATCCACTCCTCGAATCGGGTCTCGAAATCCAACAGAAAACATGAAATCTCATGGTGGACGACACATACATCACGAGAAAACCGCATCTTATTTTAAAAAGAGAAGAGGAGAGAGAAAGAAGTTTTATATATTTTTGCGGTTTTCCCCAAAAATCCAGAAATCTCATAGAAATCCAAATCTCAAAATCATGAGTAAGTATATGATAAGTGTCGGCATATGCCCATACTACTGTGCGATAACATGAAATATGAATGCATGAATGTCTAAGTAATAAATATCATGTCTTATACTAACGTCATAGAGTAATCACAATATTATAACGGTTTAGTTGTTAACTGATTCTATCAATAAAAGATAATATGATCTAAAGTGTACGTGACATAGCAATTACCGATGATGATGTGTGTGAGCCAGCAAATAAGTGTGCGTGGAATATGCGCATCATCGGTAATGGTGCTGGTGTCCTAACAGGTAAAGTTTATACTGATTATAGCAACATATAAAAGAACATGCACCATGATGATTACAGTATGAATGTAAATACAGGTGTGCATTATCCACTCCTCTGCGAGATACGAGTACAACTACCACTATGTGAGTCGAACCTAAACCAGTGTCCATCTAATATCCTAAGGAACTAAACCTAATAGACTAATCAGTAAGAAACTAGAGTCTACCTAAGGTCTAAATCAATATCTCTAATAGTCGGCGATCCTGCCTCAATAGCGTCACGTACGTAGTACGGCTTCCTCGAATCAAGAGTGCGGATCAATCATCAAATCTAAGCCTCGTACGGTAAAATCTATCGTACGACATCCCAATATCGGGGTACGGTCAAGTATCTCCTAGGTGTCTCCTCATTCGTATAATGTCATCAAGTCACACCTATACGATATCGACATCAGGTCACACCTATATGATGTCGAAATCAAGTCATACATATATCATATCGTGATTAGTCACAAGCTACAGCCCAGGTACTATTTCAGCGTCCCATGTACCTCAATATCACCACCACTCTTTATAATTTATATGTTCATGTTCATTATCTCATTCTCTAATGATCCGCTAACACTTTAATACGACTGTATAGTCAAGAATCACGGCATCAAGCCCAGTTATACTGCTTCATCATGCCTCAAATATCATATCACATCAATGAATCCCATATACGTGTTGTATATATATATACACCTATACCTAGTTTTATATATATATACACATATACGTATACTCCATGTCGAGTTTTAGTGTGTGCGTGTGTGTTTCTATCAGAAACCTACGAACCTTTCCCAAAGTATTCATCCTCAGGTATGGTTTTCCTAAATCAGTCTAGTCCCGCCTAGGGTCATTACTAGGGTCCTGCTCAATAAGAATCTAGGGTCACATCGAGTTTCCTAATGTCAATAAGTACTATTCCTATTCTACGTTACGGGGGTGCTAAACGCCATCCACCCGACTTCCCCCCGTAGATATGCATCTACTCACCTGGTCCATGTCTGCCGACGACGGTGTCGCCATCCTCCTCTTCATCGCCCGCAGTCCATGTGAGGGGTACCTAAACGCAAACATATAAATAGCATCGTAAACCGAATCACATACAAAAGTCAAACGATACAATGAACAAGCATAGGTTAAAACCTATGTCCCGTCCACGCAAAAGAACCAAATATCGCTCGATATCGGCGTACAAACTCCGATGGATCGAGATAAACATCATCGAACAACTTGTAGTTTTAAAACACATTACTTATACCATAAAACACGATTAAATCCATCGAAACCCTAAAATCTATCAAACCGTCCAATTTCGCAAAAACCCGAAAATGCCAGTATACCGTTTTTCATCAAAACTTGACATTTATATGAAACTAATGGTCATAAAACTCATTAAATAGCATTACTAGACTATACAAACCATTACTATATTTTTATTACACCATTTTGCATTTATTTGAAATTTCTAGTTTGCAACTTTTAACAATTTTAACATTTTCCAAACAAAATACCACAATTCCACCACAAAACATGATTTTGCATGAATTAATGTATTAAACCACAATTCATGATGATAATGATTTAATGAAACCATAAATTATATTTTTAATCTCATTTATTTAGGAATTTTCAAAATCTAGTTTACAAAATAATAGCATTTTATTAGTATTTTCCAATTCTCAAAGTAATCTAGTGATCAAACTAAGTTTTTCTTTCCATTTACATACTAATACTCTCACTAAAACTACAATATAATGATAGCAACTTTAATTGAAATTTTATATTACCCACAAACACATTTTAGAAAAATCTAGTTAGCTAATTTCCTTATTTAAAACAATTTTAAATGAAAATTTTACAATTTAACAACCATGCAATATTTTCCAATTCTAAAAGTGTTAAACTAACTATTATAACCCTAATTAATTATTAAAAACCCTAACTTGAATTTACAACCCTAACTTGCATTTTAAAAAAAAACATAGAATTAATTCATTAAATCTAATTAAGCTTAAATGAACATCTAAAACAATAAATCAAAAGAAAGAAATTATACCTCCCAAAATATGAAATCCAAACAAGAAATGAGCCTCCAAAATACATGCTTTTCCACTCCAAAATCCATATAAAAAAGGGTAGAGAATAAAGGGTATGAAGAGATTAGGATTTTGTGTATTTTTTGTTGAATTTTTGATGTAATTTGATGGATTTTTGTGCAAAAATGAGGTGGGAAATGGTGGGGGGGGGCAGCCAAGGGGGGGGGTGGGTTGTGGCCGGCCTTGAGGGAGTGAGGGAGAGAAAGAAATGATTAAGGAAAAGTGTAGAAGTTTCAAGAGGAGAAATATCACTTAAAGGTCTTTTCATGGTTTATTTAATTATTTATTTATTTGTTTACTATAGCAACTCAAGAAAGCTCTAGAAAATAGGAAAAATTTGCAAATAATTTTTGCATGATACATACTAAATTCTAACATGCCATGGTTCATTTTTACAAATTAAAACCATTTAAATTTGTAATTTACACTAATTTAGTGTAAAAATAAAGCTTATGTTAATATTTAAAATAATTAATTTAGGAAAATATTTTAATTAAACTAAAAATTTATAAGTGGCTAAATAAACACTATTTACTAGTAATTACATAATTAAATAGGTATTTTTGAATTTATAATGAAAAACAATTGCGGTTTGATTTTACGAAAAATACATTTTGCTTTACCGAAAATCATAAAATTCACTTAAACAATTTTATTCATTTAATTATTTATTTAATTATTTTTAAAACGTTACAATCTTCCCCCCTTTACGAAATTCGGTCCCCGAATTTAAATTAAAACTCCCCTTCCAAATACTAAAACATTTAGCAAAACACTCAAATCGTCGGGGCTCCGAAATCATCAATACATAACAAAAATCAACTCCGTCAAGCATAACGCAATCATCGGAGTTATGGCGAGAACAAAATTCCAAAACTCAATATGAAAACCATCATAATATATATCAATCTATAACTTATATATAGTTCGCATCCTAGTAAAATCGCCGAATCGTCATAATAAAGAAGCAAAAAAAACCCTCTTGAAAATCGCCGTGCAATGCACGTGTCACGGCATAAGTAGCGGACGTTTAAATTTTTAAAAAAATAACTATATATATATCTTTTATTTAACATACACGTCCCGCCTGGTTACTAAATCAAATAATAATGATTATGAAAACATACTGCTCAAACTAAAATCAATCCCAATCACATCAATAAAATGTCATGTGCGTCCGGTGCGCACTGAAATCGAAACCAAATGCAGAAACCATGAATACCCACAAAACAAAACTAAGTGCAACAGGTGTGCACCAAAAACATCTGTCAAGTGCAACGGGCGTGCACGACTCAAAATCAGGTGCATCTAATCTGCACAAAACCCCGATTTAGTGCATCTGGTGTGCACAAAATCGCATCAAGTGCGCCAAGTATGCGCAAGAATCCTAATCAGGTGCACATGGAGCACGAAAACATACATCGAATATCAGACTCGAATCACAGTACGAAAATGGATAAAAACTAGGTCGAAGCATATATCAAAATCATGTGTAACCCATATGCACGAAATCAAATCAAAATCACAAAAGGTATTAAAACCAAATCAAGTGCACTGGGTATGTACTAAACAACATCAATACAACCGGTATATGAAACACAACTAGAATGTAATGAAGGTACACACATGAAATACCAATCGTAAAACGAATTCCTCAAAATGCCAAAATTCAATAACAGAAAATATGAAATTCAAATCACTAAATCACAATCGTAAGCACGATCGTCAATGTCCGCCTCTTTCCTTTGATGTCGGTTGGTTCGAACTCGTCTCTTCGTAGCTGTGCTGACCGCGCTACCAATGGCAATACTCATATCTAGAGTCTCCCACGTAGTCGATCCCTTCACCTGATATCCGGACTACATTAAACTTTTCGATCGATCCATCAAAATTCCATAATTCCCCGAGAGCTCAACACTCAAGTACAGTTTAAAAATATCCGGTACATACCACAGCATCGATGATCCAGCTGTAGAAGGGCAAACCCAAGCCTCACTAATGGCACAGCGGAACTGCCGTAAACCCTAAGGTTCAAGGGCGTTCTCGTGGTCATTATGTCGAGTTAGGGTTTCATTCTTCTAGAAGGTCCATCGAAATACCTGCATGTTCTTCCGAATACTTTAAACTTAGGAAAATGGTTTTCTGATAATCGTTCGATCCTTTTAACTTCATCCGGACGGCATGTGAATCCCCTTCGTCCGCACGCTAAGCAATGCTTCAATCCTCAAGAATAACCAATACTCTAATGGTTATCGCATTCGAGCCGCAGCTCCCTCTGCCCGTGCGCCCGTGGTAACAGAACCACCCTCCGACATCGACGAAAATAGATCAAAGGAACGAATGAAATACGGTGCAAACAAATGTACATCCTAAGGCTCCTTAAGCAGAGTAGCGTATCATAAGTATGTCGCGGACCATGCCCACGGTACGTTACTCTACCTAAATCGCCTACTCCATCAACCAAGGGTCACCTAGACTTACACAGGGTTAAACCTAGCGCTCTGATACCAACTTTGTCACGAGCCGAAAGTACGGAACGTGACCGGCACTTAGATTACGAAGCGTCTAGAGGCGCCACGTAACCTAAGTAAGCCGAAGCCCAGAAATCTAAACCATGAAAAAGAAGAAGAAGCAGTAAAAGAAAACAAGTATAAAATCATCAGCAAATTTTACCAAAAATTTCGGCAGAGTCTCCTCTGTAAAAACTGGCCCCCAAACGGGTACAACAAGTATAATATACATAAACAATAAAAAGCATCCCCAAACGGGAGCTAGCATCAACGCCAACAGGAGGAAACAACCACAACAAGCACAATAATATACAACGCCAATAGGCGAGGCTCAAAACTCAAAAGAAAACAAAACCACCAGATCAGAATAATACATGCGCGACTCTAAGGTCAAAATAAAAGACTGGTCCAATAACTTATCAAGTAATACAAGTATGGTTGATGGAGCTTACTAAATACAAATGAAAGAATAAAAGTACAATAGTGGTTCGGATACAAGTGAACCAACCTACCGTGCAAATCACCCTGAAAGAATAGATGTGCCAACAAGCTGCCACGGAAACCTGTACATCGAACCTGAAATAAAATTTGGCACAACGGGGGTGAGTTGCCAACTCGTGAGTAGAAGACATCTACGAAAAGAAATCGAATGCACGACGCTATCCTAGGTCATAATAATACACTACTATATCTCAATCATCTAGAATAGCAGGGTAATACTACGTGTAAGTGCAAATACTCCGTGTCGTGTCAGTGCCTCATATAGTACTATGTCATATGAAATGAAATGCATGCACCATGAATGTAAAGTAACAAATCCTGAAATCCAGATATATATGTATGAGAACTCTTTAGCTGTTATCATAGTAAAGTGTGTATAAGCATCTGAAATCTCAATAATGAAATCCATGGAAATCCGTGTCAAGTATCGACACAACACATGTAACCTCAAGTCTCAATATGTCGGGCTCCGTCAGTCCGGATCGGCCCATATCATCAAATCCCACGACAACGGTCGGTATCCTCCGGATATCCGCCGTGCAGACATCACCGGTAGGTAGCCTTCCCCTGCCAGGCTCATCGTCTACAACTCGATCTTCTTGCCCCGGGGTACCATACCGAGCCCACCATGTACCCGAGACGGTTCATCCACTCCTCGAATCGGGTCTCGAAATCCAACAGAAAACATGAAATCTCATGGTGGACGACACATACATCATGAGAAAACCGCATCTTATTTTAAAAAGAGAAGAGGAGAGAGAAAGAAGTTTTATATATTTCTGCGGTTTTCCCCAAAAATCCAGAAATCTCATAGAAATCCAAATCTCAAAATCATGAGTAAGTATATGATAAGTGTCGGCATATGCCCATACTACTGTGCGATAACATGAAATATGAATGCATGAATGTCTAAGTAATAAATATCATGTCTTATACTAACGTCAGAGAGTAATCACAATATTATAACGGTTTAGTTGTTAACTGATTCTATCAATAAAAGATAATATGATCTAAAGTGTACGTGACATAGCAATTACCGATAATGATGTGTGTGAGCCGGCAAATATGTGTGCGTGGAATATGCGCATCATCGGTAATGGTGCTGGTGTCCTAACAGGTAAAGTTTATACTGATTATAGCAACATATAAAAGAACATGCACCATGATGATTACAGTATGAATGTAAATACAGGTGTGCATTATCCACTCCTCTGCGAGATACGAGTACAACTACCACTATGTGAGTCGAACCTAAACCAGTGTCCATCTAACATCCTAAGGAACTAAACCTAATAGACTATTCAGTAAGAAACTAGAGTCTACCTAAGGTCTAAATCAATATCTCTAATAGTCGGCGATCCTGCCTCAATAGCGTCACGTACGTAGTACGGCTTCCTCGAATCAAGAGTGCGGATCAATCATCAAATCTAAGCCTCGTACGGTAAAATCCATCATACGGCATCCCAATATCGGGGTACGGTCAAGTATCTCCTAGGTGTCTCCTCATTCCTATAATGTCATCAAGTCACACCTATACGATATCGACATCAGGTCACACCTATATGATGTCGAAATCAAGTCATACATATATCATATCGTGATCAGTCACAAGCTACATCCCAGGTACTATTTCAGCGTCCTATGTACCTCAATATCACCACCACTCTTTATAATTTATATGTTCATGTTCATTATCTCATTCTCTAATGATCCGCTAACACTTTAATACGACTGTATAGTCAAGAATCACGGCATCAAGCCCAGTTATACTGTTTCATCATGCCTCAAATATCATATCACATCAATGAATCCCATATACGTGTTGTATATATATATATACACCAATACCTAGTTTTATATATATATACACATATACGTATACTCCATGTCGAGTTTTAGTGTGTGCGTGTGTGTTTCTATCAGAAACCTACGAACCTTTCCCAAAGTATTCATCCTCGGGTATGGTTTTCCTAAATCAGTCTAGTCCCGCCTAGAGTCATTACTAGGGTCCTGCTCAATAAGAATCTAGGGTCACATCGGATTTCCTAATGTCAATAAGTACTATTCCTATTCTACGTTACGGGGGTGCTAAACGCCATCCACCCGACTTCCCCCCGTAGATATGCATCTACTCACCTGGTCCATGTCTGCCGATGACGGTGTCGCCATCCTCCTCTTCATCGCCCGCAGTCCATGTGAGGGGTACCTAAACGCAAACATATAAATAGCATCGTAAACCGAATCACATACAAAAGTCAAATGATACAAGGAACAAGCATAGGTTAAAACCTATGTCCCGTCCACGCAAAAGAACCAAATATCGCTCGATATCGGCGTACAAACCCTGATGGATCGAGATAAACATCATCGAACAACTTGTAGTTTTAAAACACATTACTTATACCATAAAACACGATTAAATCCATCGAAACCCTAAAATCTATCAAACCGTCCAATTTCGCAAAAACCCGAAAATGCCAGTATACCGTTTTTCATCAAAACTTGACATTTAAATGAAACTAATGGTCATAAAACTCATTAAATAGCATTACTAGACTATACAAACCATTACTATATTTTTATTACACAATTTTGCATTTATTTGAAATTTCTAGTTTGCAACTTTTAACAATTTTAACATTTTCCAAACAAAATACCACAATTCCACCACAAAACATTATTTTGCATGAATTAATGTATTAAACCACAATTCATGATGATAATGATTTAATGAAACCATAAATTATATTTTTAATCTCATTTATTTAGGAATTTTCAAAATCTAGTTTACAAAATAATAGCATTTTATTAGTATTTTCCAATTCTCAAAGTAATCTAGTGATCAAACTAAGTTTTTCTTTCCATTTACATGATAATACTCTCACTAAAACTACAATCTAATGATAGCAACTTTAATTGGAATTTTATATTACCCACAAACACATTTTAGAAAAATCTAGTTAGCTAATTTCCTTATTTAAAACAATTTTAAATGAAAATTTTACAATTTAACAACCATGCAATATTTTCCAATTCTAAAAGTGTTAAACTAACTATTATAACCCTAATTAATTATTAAAAACCCTAACTTGAATTTACAACCCTAACTTGCATTTTTAAAAAAAACATAGAATTAATTCATTAAATCTAATTAAGCTTAAATGAACATCTAAAAAATAAATCAAAAGAAAGAAATTATACCTCCCAAAATATGAAATCCAAACAAGAAATGAGCCTCCAAAATACATGCTTTCCCACTCCAAAATCCATATAAAAAAGGGTAGAGAATAAAGGGTATGAAGAGATTAGGATTTTGTGTATTTTTTGTTGAATATTTGATATAATTTGATGGATTTTTGTGCAAAAATGAGGTGGGAAATGGGGGGGGGGGCAGCCAAGGGGGGGGGGGTTGTGGCCGGCCTTGAGGGAGTGAGGGAGAGAAAGAAATGATTAAGGAAAAGTGTAGAAGTTTCAAGAGGAGAAATATCACTTAAAGGTTTTTTCATGGTTTATTTAATTATTTATTTATTTGTTTACTATAGCAACTCAAGAAAGCTCTAGAAAATAGGAAAAATTTTCAAATAGTTTTTGCATGATACATACTAAATTATAACATGCCATGGTTCATTTTTACAAATTAAAACCATTTAAATTTGTAATTTACACTAATTTAGTGTAAAAATAAAGCTTATGTTAATATTTAAAATAATTAATTTAGGAGTTTTTTTTAATTAAACTAAAAATTTATAAGTGGCTAAATAAACACTATTTACTAGTAATTACATAATTAAATAGGTATTTTTGAATTTATAATGAAAAACAATTGCGGTTTGATTTTACGAAAAATACATTTTGCTTTACCGAAAATCATAAAATTCACTTAAACAATTTTATTCATTTAATTATTTATTTAATTATTTTTAAAACGTTACACATGTCTTCCTGATGAAGCATAAATCCGAGACCTTTGAGAAATTTCAAGAATACAAGAATGAAGTTGAAAAACAAACAGGAAAGAGTATAAAGACACTGAGATCTGATCGAGGTGGTGAATACTTGAGTGCCGAGTTTCTGGACTACTTAAAAGAGAATGGAATTCTCTCTCAGCTTACTCCTCCATACACACCACAGCACAACGGTGTATCGGAAAGGCGGAATCGAACCCTATTGGATATGGTTCGTTCCATGATGAGTATGGCTGAGTTACCGCGATCCTTCTGGGGTTATGCACTAGAAACAGCTGCATATCTCTTGAACAAGGCTCCAACCAAGACTGTGCCTACCACCCCATATCAGATATGGAGTGGGAAGAAACCCTGTCTTAAGTATCTTAAGACATGGGGATGTCCAGCTTTTGTAAAGAAGCTGTATGCGGACAAGCTCGAGGCACGCTCAGTACTGTGTAAGTTTGTGGGATACCCAAAGAACTCCAAGGGGGTATCTTTTCTGTTTCGCAGAGGAACAAAAGGTTTTTGTTTCTCAGCATGCCCACTTCTTGGAAACTGAATTTTTGGAAAATCAGATAAGTGGGAGCGCAATAGAACTGGAAGAAATTCTAGAACCACAAGCTATTACTGAAAGCTTGGAAGAACCAGAAGTTTCAGGAGAACCGGACATTCCTGTGCCGCTCCGCAGGAGTAGTAGGTAGTCTCATCCGCCCGAGAGATACTACGGTTTTCTCATAGACGGGGATAGAGAGGATTGCACTGTTGATTATGATGAGCCTACTAGCTTCCAGCAAGCCATTCAGAGTGGTGACTCGGTAAAATGGCTGGATGCAATGCGGACCGAGATGGAGTCTATGTACACCAACAAAGTTTGGACTTTGGACTTCGCTCCAGAAGGGGTAAAACCCGTAGGTTGCAAATGGATCTTCAGAAAGAAGATTGGTGTAGATGGGCAGGTTGAAACCTATAAAGCTAGATTTGTTGCAAAGGGTTTTCGTCAAAGACCTGGTTTGGACTATGACGAGACCTTTTCTCCAGTGGCTATGCTCAAATCCATTCAGATCCTTCTTGCCATTACTGCCTTCCACGATTATGAGATCTGGCAGATAGACGTAAAGACGGCTTTCTTAAACAAAAATTTGGAAGAATGCGTCTATATGGATCAGCCGGAGGGATTCATTCAGAGTGGGAGCAGCGGTAAAGTATGCAAGTTGCTCAAGTTCATCTATGGACTGAAGCAGGCATCGCAGAGTTGGAACATCTGCTTTGATGATACTGTCAAAGAATTTGATTTTATCAAAAACCCAGATGAACCATGCATTTACAGTAAGATTGTAGGGAGAACTGTGGTATTCCTCGTCTTGTACGTGGATGACATTCTCCTAATAGGAAATGATATTCCTATGCTACAGTCAATCAAAGGATTCTTGTCACAGAGGTTCTCCATGAAGGACCTGGGCGATGCCAACTACATTCTGGGGATCCAAATCTATCGTGATAGATCTAAGAGGATGTTGGGACTTTCGCAGTCCAGGTACATCGACACCATACTGAAACGATTCAGTATGGAAGATTCCAAGCACGGTAACCTACCGGCTTGTTACGGAATCACCCTCTCCAAAGAGATGTCTCCCAAGACTGATTTGGAAAGGGCTCGCATGTCATCAATACCCTACGCATCTGCGGTAGGCTCTATAATGTATGCGATGTTGTGTACCAGACCAGATGTAGCATACGCATTGAGCGTTGTAAGCCGGTATCAGTCGGACCCAGGGGAGAAACAATGGATAGCAGTAAAGAACATTTTCAAGTACCTGAGAAGTACTAAGGAGATGTTCTTGGTGTATGGCGGAAACGACCTCCAGATCGAGGCCTTTGTTGACTCCAGCTTCCAGAGTGACAAGGATGACTCCAAGTCCATGTCGGGTTATGTCTTTACCCTCAATGGAGGGGCGGTTTGCTGGAAGAGTTCCAAGCAGGAAACCGTTGCTGACTCAACTATGGAAGCGGAGTATATAGCTGCTTGCGATGCCGCAAAGGAAGCTGTCTGGATGAAGAAGTTTCCTACGGAGCTTCAGGTGGTTCCTACCATTGTTGATCCAATACCGATGTATTGTGACAACAACGGCGCTATAGCTTTAGCGAAGGAACCCAGGTCCTATCAGAAGTCCAGGCACATTTTGAGGCGGTACCACCTGATCAGGGAGATCGTAGATCGCCTAGAGATTGAGGTGAAAAGAGTAAATTCAGATAATAACACTGCAGATCCACTCACGAAGGTCTTATCCCAGACTCAGTTCGAGCGGCTGATCGAGATGATAGGTCTCCGATACGCCAGTACATGGCCTTAGTGCAAGTGGGAGATTGTTAGTGTATATGCCTTAGAGGCCATTACTATATCATACTAGTTTGTATATTACTTAATGGAAGCTTGGGATATTCACCATTGTATAGACAATCTTGCTCAAAATAGTAGTATGCTACTTGGTTTGTCTCTACTTCAATGTGTGTACATGTGTTTCTTTTAATATATCGCCTATACACATTAGTGGAGCCCTTAGGATCTTTGCTTGATTACCAGCGTTGTGATGGCAGTCACACTCGTGGGGGCTGGGTAATCCGCAAGCACATCCTTATACAGGTCCCTAGTCATAGGACTATCGAGACAGGGCATCGATACTCCGGGGTAGACTAGCGTATGCGCTTCTCATCCCAGCAGGGGAGACGGTCTGTCCCACAGCCGTCAGTACGTCGTACTTGAGATAGTATGCGGGTGCTCGTTAGGTTAAGAGTATACTGGGCAGGACTCGTCGGGAGCTAATTGGTTGGTACTATACCTATCGTCAGTTATCAGTTCCCAGGTGACATGAGTACAGCTTAGTCCGCTGACTTGACACTGTCACTCCACCTCGAATGTGTTCCAACTTGTTAGTTGTATGTATGCCCTAGAGGCCAGTATTGTACAGATGATGTATATTATATTGGATGCTTGGACATATATAGAGATGACTTTCTTGCTCGATATGATAGTATGCTATCTGGTTGCTCTTTATCTTAACATGTACACTAGTGTCTTTAAACTGTCTTATAGTTACATGTTGGTAAAGCCCTTAGGATGTGTACTTGACTACCTGGACTATGATGCAGATCATACTAGTGGGGACATGGTAGTCCATAAGTACATCCTTCAAGGTCCCTAATCGTGGGTGTATCGAGACGGGGCATCGATATACCAGTGTAGACTAGCGTATACGCTTCTTGACCTATGAGATGGGCAATGGATGATCCCATATCCATTGGTGTTTGACATCAGAGATGGTGTACGGGTGCTCAGTGGAGACTGGGTACACTGGACGGATTCGCCGAGAACTCCCAGATGGTATTATACCTCACGTCAGATGGCAGTTCTCAGGTGACACTTATACAGGTTAGTCTGTAGACCCGAGATCATCATAGAGTCTTGTGTGATTCCCACTGTACTTTGATATCCACCTTACCACGTCCATGAGGGCGTGCAAAACGGTGGTCTTTCGGTACAGTCCCGAGTCACATGGAGGCAGTGAGCGATAGGAGGGGTTTCTTCTCTCCCGGTATTGGGGGTTGATGTTGCGCAGTGCTCGATTGGCTGTAACAGGGAAGTCCCTGGCCAGGGCTAATCAGAGATTTGCTGGTAAGTGTTACCAGTAGTTTCTCGACCCGTTATGAGCCTCACATCGGCACGACTTATCGGTTACTGGGGTCTGACGTTTACCACCCCTAGACTTGATATGCGACATATCAGACGAACAGACCGGACTGTACGGTAAGTGTTACTGATTGGATTCACAGGAGTGTGAGCGGGTTAGCTCGTCGATCTTCTGATCGCTCAATACCCGGGTGGCCGTTACGTTTAGCAGACCGCTTGCGGCTTGTGGGTGATTGATATGATCATCATCTGCTACCGGCATATTGACGAGTCTTTAGAGTCCTACACAGAGGTTTCCTGGCTCAAGCGAAACGAGATAGGAGCGCATATGAGATATGTGCAGGACCGAGAATAATGCGTGTATATGATACCATATTCCATTCTCGCGATGAATGTTTCGATTGGTTGTATGCGATATAACCTAGTTATCGAATCATTGATTCGATAAATCGATACATTGTATACTGGTCGGTTATGTGCGACATGACCGGATCATTGAATCAAGTGTTGATTTAATGATTTAATGTATAATTATTATTTGATATACTACTTTGCATTAACTAGTATTGGTTCACTTTAAAGGGATTTTCTCACTTGTATAGCACATTGTATATGTGATATATTTTGTGTGCTCTTGATTGTATCATGTTTGATGATACATTCTCACTTGGATTTGTGTAAAGACTTAAACCATATTTAGTGAATGGTTAGGGTTTTTTATTTTCACTTAATTATTTATCTTTTCCTTTTTGAGAAAAAGATATAAGAAAACAAAATGGTTTCTTTTTATCATGAAGCTTGTTGAAGCTTCATGAAGCTTTGACCAAGTGACCACTTTGTCTTCTTCTCCTAACCCTAACCACTCATCTAAACTATAGTTAACTCTCTACACTTGACCAAGGTTAGGATATGATAAGTATTTCATTTTCATTATTCTTTTAATTCAAGACTTATCATATTCTTTCTTCATCTTCATCATCTTCATCAAGAAAGAAAGCTTAAGCCCATCAATGGCAACTTGGGCAAAAGTGTGAGAAATCCAATTCTAAAGTGAACCCACCTCCTATTTCTTCACCCTCTACCTCTTGCCAAGTAGTATAGGGTGTTTTCTTCACAAGTTTCACAACTTGGTGAAGTTGGAGCTTGATCTTGTGCAACCTCGACGTAGATCATCTTCGGCATCGTAGCCGGCGACTTGTCCGCTTATTTCTCCGATGAAGCCGATGCGAGAGTCCCGGATCCGAGATGGACAGCGAGGGGACAACTACGAGGAGCTAAAGAAGTGGATAACCGGATCTACAAAGGTTGTAGTTTCCTACTTTTAGTTAAGATGTTAACTAGTTTTTGTTTCGCCTAAAATTCTAGTTAACGATCCGTATTAGGGTTTCTCGGCACCCATAAAATTTGAAATTGGCATGGTTGATGCCTTGTGAGACTTCATTAGCGTGCCTAGGAACCCTACAGTGGTATCAGAGACTAGCTAGAGTCTTAGGCGAAGTGTAGACGACGTTTGAATTCCGAACGAATCGAAACCCTAGTCCCAAACTTTCTCTCTGGACTTTTTTCAAAAACTGGGTTTTTTCCATATTAAAAATATGCAGAAAAATCAGCAAGTGATTGTAAGAGTTACTGTGAAATTCGATAGCCTAATGCCATAGAAGCGCGGCGGAACCGCGGCATTAGCATGCCTAATGCGGCGGTTCCGCGGCCATCTAGTCTCCTCTGTTGTTCAATTTTGCACAGTAATTCCTATGTTGCAGTGTTGATTTTCCTGGGAATTTTTAATCTGAACTCAAGAGTTGAGTTTTCTGGGTTGTATTAGGAGTTCGTAGATTCGATCGGATTATCAAATTTTGTCTATGTGTTTTTCCGGATAATTTTGGAAAATGTTAAAAAGTTCGACCGGATGTAAATACCCAATCTATCCCCTGCCGGAAAATATCCAAGTGTTGGATTTTTCTGTGGTTTAAGGACGTTCTGAGTAGTGCAAGTAACGCGATGGTCCCTCTAGAAGACAACAAACCTTAACTCGATTATGTGACCGTCTTGAACTGCCCTTTGAACCTTCGGGTTTGGGGCAGTACGGCGTGCCACATGTGAGGCGTTGGCTTGACCCTTCTACGGCTGGACCGTTGGTACTGAGGCATGAAGTGAATGTCTTTGAACTAATTTCATGTGTTGAACGGTTTCGGGAAAACTTGGGTGTTCGAATGTTCCATCGGAAAGTTTAATATTTTCTATTTATCCGGAATGGGATACAATAATTGGAATTCACAAACAGTTATGAGATAACTGAACGAATGTTATAAATCTAGCGGTTTAGTCTCACTTGATATTGAAAAGATTTTTCGATAATGGGACTAAAATGCGGGGTTTATAATTGTTAGGCATGTGATGTCTAAGTATTTCATTTGATTAGGCATGTGATGTCTAAAGAGGTTGCGAATTCCAACTGTTGTAGTTTTATACTTTCTTTTCTGTGACCGTAAGTGTAATATGTGATATCGCCGGTTTCGTTGCTATATGTCAACGACAATTGGGATGCGCATATTTACTTACGTTGATGACATGTGATGTTATGTGTTGCTGGATATGTTATATTGGATTGTCGTGTTTGAATAGCCAGGGGTTTTTATGTGAGATGAGTGTTTTTCATTTTCATTCATGTAAAAACTTGTATGTAATATTCTTTTATTGGGGCACTTCCAGGTTGCGGAAGTTGTCACCGTTTGTATATTATTTACTTTTCCGCATTAGGATAGACCTAAGGAGGGGAGCACAAGTAACTGGGTTCTAGGGTCCAGTGGGAGACCATCTCGAGGAGTCGAGTCCGGGTCTCCTAACTCTAGAATTGGTAGGGTTGCTTGCCGCTCTCGTAGGGGTCTAGGGGTGTGGGTTTGGCTATTCATCACGACCGTGGAATCCGTGTTTTATACTGGCTCGTATTGAAAACACGGACGTGCTAGTATATCCAATATTTCATATGATTCTTCTGCTGCGATATCTGTGATGTGATCATGTGATGTTCTGTGATAGATACAGTATATAGTATATATGATATATTATATAGATGTTACTTATGTTTTGCACCCGCACTAGCCCTGCCCTGCTCTGTCGTTAGTTACCTAACCTAACGGTGCACGAGGGGACATCCAGGCGAATGCGGATGGCATAAGTGTACGTCGTATTTATCTGTGATGTTTAGGTGACTTAAATGATGGGACTTCATTAATGTGATTAATGAAAGAAAAGAAACCTAAGATGTTGTAGAATCAAATTTTAAACAAAACAGGTAGCTACAGTTCTTGCTTTGCATAGCGGTATATATGATATACCCTGCACCTTATTCGATGAGGAAAGGACCGAGATCCCTTCACCGGGAGTGACTCCTTTAGCAATAACTGGCAGATGCTACACACTCGGTTTGACTTTTGATTGCTTCTATAGTTTATGCTTTGCACAGTGATATATATGATATATCCCGCACCTCATTCGACGAGGAAAGGGCCGACGATCCCTTCACTGGGAGTGACCCCTTTAGCAAAACTAGAAAAGCCTCAAAATCACTCCATTTCAAAACTTCATTTGATTCTACAACGATATCAAGTTCATTACGCAATAGGTTTTCAGAAAAACCTGTCGTAGCCCTCCGTCATTTCAGATAAGTAGTAGTTAGTATTCGTGCTACGTTTGTTGGCCTGCGTCAAGGCGTAGTGTGCGGTAGCTAACTAGTATTTATCTGCTTATGCATATGATGCAGATTGGATTAGGGTAGTCGTGCGACTTTGTTGGCCTGCGTCAAGGGTCGTGCGGGTGGGTTTAATTCAATCAGGAAATGACGGGTTGAACTTGACTAGCGCACTATGGTTTGTTGGCCTGCGTCAAGGTCATAGGACGCTAGGGGCAAAATATTATCGGGAATTTCAAGTGTTGAAATTTGCAATGAGATTGCATACCTTCTATGAGATAGTTGGATCCCGATACCCACTGCGAGTAAGAGTTACTCCTGGGAGAGTTTTACACATTGCAATTAGCTGATCAAGTAGGTGTCTAGAAAGGTGTCAACGGGGTTACGCCTCTGGAAAAACGAGGTTTACATTAATTAGGTTCGTGCGAAAGCACGGGGGACCTCCCTCAAAGTACCGACACTGGCCTGGCTGAAAGATTGGCGAACTTGTAGTGTGTAATTAATCCCGGCTAGTCTTTCCTTTTAGGGTTTGAAGGAAGATTTGATAAAAACCAGTGGGAGCCATCCTGATTAGATAAGATAATAACCAATCTGATCTTGCACGAGCATAAGCTAAAGTGTTTTCTTCTCTCTCTCTCCAGGTAGCGACCATTTCATGCCCTAATCAAGATAATAATATGGATGTATTGACCGAACCCGCATGTTATACTGTGCTGGGGAACGTTGGTTCCGTTCTTTCCTATAAGAGTTATAGGACTGAACAGGATATAGGGGAATACCAGGATTCCCATGCCACCCGAATGAAGAAAGTACATGTTGATGCATTTTCTTCGGGTGTGTTCGTTACAGAGAACTGTTTCTCTATTTGCTCTACGTCCTAGGTATTAGATACCGGGTTAGGATCCCATATATGTAATCAGTTACATGGGCTAAAGAAAGGTAGAGAGCTTGGAGAAGGTGATAATGACATTAGAGTTGGAAATGGTGCAATTGTTGCAGCTAAGACTGTCGGGGAATATCACCTTGTATTACCAACTGGTAATACATTGGTTCTGAACGAATGCTATTACATGCCGAACCTGATATGCAACATGATATCGGTTTCTTTATTGAGTAAAGAGGGATATAATTTTGTATTACAGGACAATATTATGAACATTTTCCGTAACCAAAAGTTGGTTGGATCAGGCACGTTGTGCAATGGCATTTATGTTCTAAATCAATCAACAGTTCTGAGCATAACAAACACACACAAGAGGAAGAGTTCAGAACTGAACGAATCCTTCTTGTGGCATTGTAGACTGGGTCACATCAATGTGACACGACTGGCTAAGTTGCATAAGGATGGATATTTGAATTCGTTCGAATTTTCATCTTATGACACTTGCCAGTCATGTCTCAAAGGCAAGATGACCAAAACTCCGTTTACGGGACACGGAGAAAGAGTTACCGAACTCTTGGGACTTATACATAGTGATGTATGTGGTCCCATGTCTACACATGCCAGGGATGGTTCTTCGTACTTCATTACATTCACTGACGATCTCTCTAGATTCGGATATGTGTTCCTGATGAAACACAAATCAGAAGCTTTTGAGAAATTTAGAGAATATAAACAAGAAGTCGAGAACCAAACCGGAAAAAGTATTAAAATCCTTCGATCTGATCGAGGAGGAGAATACTTAAGCAATGAATTCCTGGACTTCCTAAAAGAGAATGGGATTCTCTCTCAGCTGACTCCTCCATATACACCACAGCACAACGGTGTATCAGAACGGAGGAACCGCACCCTATAGATATGGTGCGCTCTATGATGAGCACAGCTGAGTTACCTATTTCCTTCTGGGGATATGCACTGGAAACAGCTGCAGACCTATTGAATATGGTTCCTACCAAAACCATGACAACCACTCCATATGAGATATGGAAAGGAAAGAGACCATGTCTTAATTATGTTAAGATATGGGGTTGTCCGGCATATGTAAAAACGCAAAATCCGGACAAACTCGCGGCAAGGTCCATTTTGTGTAAGTTTATTGGATATCCCAAACATTCGCGCGGGTATATCTTCTACCACACCGAGGAACAAAAGGTGTTTGTTTCTCGACATGCCACCTTTCTAGAAAAGGAATTTCTTGAAAAAGAGATTAGTGGCAAGGAGGTAGAACTGGAAGAGGTTCCAGCAATACAGACTACAACAGAAGATTCGGTTGAACCAGAGGATTCAGTAGTTCCCGATGAACCTCAGCCTCTCCGCCGATCTAGTAGGGTTCCTCGCCCACCTGAGAGATACTACGGTTTTCTCAAGGATGGTGGGAGCGAGGATTGCATCATGGAGGATGATGACCCAACTAGCTTCGAGCAGGCCATCACGAGTAGGGACTCAGTGAAATGGCTGGATGCTATGCGGTCCGAGATGGAATCCATGTACACCAACAAAGTATGGACTTTGAATGTTGCTCCTGAAGGGGTAAAACCCATTGGGAGCAAGTGGATCTGCAAGAAAAAACTTGGTGTAAATGGGAAACTGGAGACTTTCAAAGCTAGACTTGTTGCAAAAGGTTTTCGTCAAAGACCGGGTGTGGACTATGACGAAACCTTTTCTCCAGTGGCTATGCTTAAATCCATCCGGATCATGCTTGCCATCGCTGCATATCATGATTACGAAATCTGGCAAATGGATGTTAAGACCGCCTTTCTAAATGGTGATTTAGAAGAGTGCGTGTACATGACTCAGCCAGAGGGCTTCGTAGACAGTGGGAGCAGCGGGAAGGTGTGCAAGCTGCTTAAATCCATTTATGGATTAAAGCAAGCATCGCGGAGTTGGAACATCTGCTTTGATGTCGTTATCAAAGAGTTTGATTTCGTCAAAAATCCAGATGAACCTTGTATCTACAAGAAGGTGGCAGAGAGTAAGGTTGTCTTCCTCGTATTGTACGTGGACGACATACTCTTGATAGGAAATGATATTCCTATGCTGCAATCGGTCAAGCTCTTCTTATCACAAAGATTCTCAATGAAAGATCTTGGTGATGCCTCCTGCATATTGGGAATTAGGATCTATAGAGATAGATCCAAAAGGATATTGGGATTGTCCCAATCCAGGTACATTGACACCATACTAAAGAGGTTTAGTATGGAAGAATCCAAGCATGGGAACTTGCCCACGATCTCTGGAGTCACTCTCTCCAAAGAGATGTCTCCCAAGACTGATTTGGAGAGAGCTCGCATGCAAAGGATACCCTATGCTTCGGCTGTAGGCTCTATCATGTATGCGATGCTATGTACCAGACCCGATGTAGCATACTCACTAAGTGTAGTGAGTAGGTATCAAGCTGATCCTGGAGAGAGTCACTGGACAGCTGTGAAGTCAAGTACTTGCGAAGGACTAAAGAGATGCTCTTGGTGTATGGTAACGGAGAACTCCAAGTGGAGTCCTTTACCGATTCGAGCTTCCAAAGTGATAAGGACAACTCTAAGTCGCAGTCGGGATTTGTCTTTACCCTTTACGGAGGGGCGGTCAGCTAGAAGAGTTCCAAGAAGGAAACCGTGGCAGACTCGACGATGGAGGCTGAATACATCGCTGCCAACGATGCTGCTAAAGAGGCTGTCTGGATCAAGAAGTTCATTATTGAACTTGGAGTGGTTCCATCCATTGAGCATCCAATACCTTTGTATTGTGATAACAATGGAGCGGTGGCTTTGGCCAAGGAACCCAGGTCCCATCAGCGATCCAGACATATTTTGAGGCGGTATCACCTGATCCGGGAGATAGTTGATCGCCGGGAGATCGAGGTCAGGAGGGTTGACACGAAGAACAACACGGCGGATCCACTCACGAAGGCCATTCCCCAGATACAGTTTGAGAGACTCTTCGGGATGCTTGGTATGCGATACTACAGCAGCTGGCCCTAGTGCAAGTGGAAGATTGTTAGTTGTATGTATCCCTAGAGGCCAGTATTGTACAGATGATGTATATTATATTGGATGCTTGGACATATATAGAGATGACTTTCTTGCTCGATATGATAGTATGCTATCTGGTTGCTCTTTATCTTAACATGTACACTAGTCTCTTTAAACTATCTTATAGTTACATGTTGGTAAAGCCCTTAGGATGTGTACTTGACTACCTGGACTATGATGCAGATCATACTAGTGGGGACATGGTAGTCCATAAGTACATCCTTCAAGGTCCCTAGTCGTGGGTGTATCGAGACGGGGCATCGATATACCAGTGTAGACTAGCGTATACGCTTCTCGACCCATGAGATGGGTAATGGATGATCCCAAATCCATTGGTGTTTGACATCAGAGATGGTGTACGGGTGCTCAGTGGAGACTGGGTACACTGGACGGACTCGCCGAGAACTCCCAGATGGTATTATACCTCACGTCAGATGGCAGTTCTCTGGTGACACTTGTACAGGTTAGTCTGTAGACCCGAGATCGTCATAGAGTCTTGTGTGATTCCCACTGTACTTTGATCTCCACTTTACCACGTCCATGAGGGCGTGCAAAACGGTGGTCTTTCGGTACAGTCCCGAGTCACATGGAGGCAGTGAGCGATAGGAGGGGTTTCGTCTCTCCCGGTATTGGGGGTTGATGTTGCGCAGTGCTTGATTGGCTGTAACAGGGAAGTCCCTCGCCAGGGCTGATCAGAGATTTGCCGGTACGTGTTACCAGTAGTTTCTCGACCCGTTATGAGCCTCACATCGGCACGACTTATCGGTTACTGGGGTCTGAAGTTTACCACCCCTAGACTTGATATGCGACATATCAGACGAACAGACCGGACTGTACGGTAAGTGTTACTGATTGGATTCACAGGAGGGTGAGCGGGCTAGCTCGTCGATCTTCTGATCGCTCAATACCCGGGTGGCCGTTACGTTTAGCAGACCGCTTGCGGCTTGTGGGTGATTGATATGATCATCATCTGCTACCGGCGTATTGACGAGTCTTTAGAGTCCTACACAGAGGTTTCCTGGCTCAAGCGAAACGAGATAGGAGCGCATATGAGATATGTGCAGGACCGAGAATAATGCGTGTATGTGATACCATATTCCATTCTCGCGATGAATGTTTCGATTGGTTGTATGCGATATAACCTAGTTATCGAATCATTGATTCGATAAATCGATACATTGTATACTGGTCGGTTATGTGCGATATGACCGGATCATTGAATCAAGTGTTGATTTAATGATTTAATGTATAATTATATATTTGATATATTACTTTGCATTAACTAGTATTGGTTCACTTTAAAGGGATTTTCTCACTTGTATAGCACAGTGTATATGTGATATATTTTGTGTGCTCTTGATTGTATCATGTTTGATGATACATTCTCACTTGGATTTGTATAAAGACTTAAACCATGTTTAGTGAATGGTTAGGGTTTCTTATTTTCACTTAATTATTTATCTTTTCCTTTTTGAGAAAAACATATAAGAAAACAAAATGGTTTCTTTTTATCATGAAGCTTGTTGAAGCTTCATGAAGGTTTGACCAAGTGACCACTTTGTCTTCTTCTCCTAACCCTAACCACTCATCTAAACTATAGTTAACTCTCTACACTTGACCAAGGTTAGGATATGATAAGTATTTCATTTTCATTATTCTTTTAATTCAAGACTTATCATATTCTTTCTTCATCTTCATCATCTTCATCAAGAAAGAAAGCTTAAGCCCATCAATGGCAACTTGAGCAAAAGTGTGAGAAATCCAATTCTAAAGTGAGCCCACCTCCTATTTCTTCACCCTCTACCTCTTGCCAAGTAGTATAGGGTGTTTTCTTCACAAGTTTCACAACTTGGTGAAGTTGGAGCTTGATCTTGTGCAACCTCGACGTAGATCATCTTCGGCATCGTAGCCGACGACTTGTCCGCTTATTTCTCCGATGAAGCCGATGCAAGAGTCCCGGATCCGAGATGGACAGCGAGGGGACAACTATGAGGAGCTAAGGAAGTGGATAACCGGATCTACAAAGGTTGTATTTTCCTACTTTTAGTTAAGATGTTAACTAGTTTTTGTTTCGCCTAAAATTCTAGTTAACGATCCGTATTAGGATTTCTCGGCACCCATAAAATTTGAAATTGGCATGGTTGATGCCTTGTGAGACTTCATTAGCGTGCCTAGGAACCCTACACAACTGTACTTTGATTACTACCCTACCACGGCTCAAAGGAGTCGTGCAAACAGGTAGTAGTTGGGTGCAGTCCCAAAGCACTTGGAGGCAGTGACGGTTAGACAGGATTCGTCTCTCCCGGTTTTGGGAGTTGATATCATGCTGTGTCATGGAGAGCCATTACACATAGTCGTCCCTGGCCAGGGCAAGCGAGATATACTGGTAGGTTTCCAGTATTATCTCAGGGTGTTCTGGGCTACACTCCGACACGAATTGTACCGCTGTTAGGGGATTGACGTTTACCGCCCGCCTAGGCCCGCCATGCGATATTCTCAGACGAACAGACCGGACTGTTCGGAGACTGTCATATTCAGGCTCAGTAGGAGTTCAGATGGGTTTCACCTTGTCCGTCTTCTTATTGGCATCTACTTGGGGGCCGTTACGCACAGCTAGTGCCGCTTGCGGTCTGTGGTTAAACCTACTGCCAGCATAGTGTCGAGTCTTTAGAGTCCCACACAGAGAGCTATTCTCCTTTAGGCAAAAGAGTAGAGGTCGCATGGTTTTGCGACAGGGTTCGGTCACATCCACGTACTTGTGCACGTTTGGTGTCCGGGCAGTTATTACTAGCGGGCTTTGGTTTAAGCCAGATCCTAGTATACGTTTTGGGATTGGTTTTGTCTCTTGTATTCGTATTCCTCAGAACACGGATGCGGGTGTGTATGCACAGTTGACAGAGACAAAGGCAGAGGATCTATTTGTCTTCGTGTTCCTCGGAACACGGATGCGGGTGTGTATGCACAGTTGACAGAGACAGAGGCAGAGGATTCTCATTAGGGTTGTTGACTGTTGACTTTTTCTAAACCCTAATGAGAATATGAAATATGATTAATAATAATATTAATTAAGTATTATTGTGCCATGGTTGGGTTGAAAGTTTGACTTTGTTGACTTGTTGACTTTGTTGACCGGTTGACTAGTTTGGACTCGTTGACCATCATCATTGCATGGCTATCATTTCATGGCTATGACTTTTGCTTGCTTGTTGTGGTTTACAAAATGAGTGCATGAAATGATATAGCCATTGACATGAACCATCACATAATACTCAATTACTATTATTATTATGATTATTTTGTATTATGAGAGGATGGTGGAAAAAAATCTTGCTCATTCTATCATATTCATTCTCTCTCATCCTCAAGCTCTCCCTCTTCCTCTTGCTCTCCCTCTTCCTCTAGCTCAAGGAAAAAATCTCTCATGTGTTGAGAACCATTTGCCTTGAAGATAAAACCCTAAAACACTTCTCTACTCATCCTAAGGTCCAAGGTCTAGCAAGCCAAGGATTTTAGTTTCCTCTAGATTGAGGTTGGAGCCAAAGGTAGAAGCTTTCGGGTGGATCCATCTTCGGCACAAGGAGACGACGAGGTGAGGACGATCCGACCACCACAAGGAGTCGAAGAGAAGGAGTTCAAGTTTAAGTATAACCCCTAACATAGTAGTTAAACTCTTAGTTAGGTTGTTAGATAGTTTGTTTAGCAAAGATCCGTTTTTAGAGTCCATGTTACCCCCAAAGTAAAAATCGTTTTTCATCATTTCCGCAACCCCAAAGAACAGGGGACGGGTAACGTGGACTTACATTTATGAAATACCCTACACCTTATTCGATAAGGAAAGAGCCGAGATCCCTTCACCGGGAGTGACCTCTTTAACGAAACTAGAAAAGCCTCAAAAACACCCCTTTTCAAAATCACCTGTTTCTACAACGATATCAAGTTCTTTAGGCAAAAGGTTTTCTGAAAAACTTGCGTAGCCCTCCGACATTTCAGATAGATACTACTTAGTATTCGTGCTACGTTTGTTGGCCTGCATCAAGGCGTAGTGTACGGTAGCTAACTAGTGCTTATCTGTAACATGAGATGTGATTGGATTAGGGTAGTCGTACGACTTTGTTGACCTGCGTCAAGGGTCGTGCGGGTGAGTTTAATTCAATCAAGAAATGTACGGGTTGAACTTGACTAGCGGACTTTGGTTTGTTGGCCTGCGTCAAGGTCATGGGACGCTAGGGGTAAAGTATTATCGGGAATTTCAAGTGTTGAAATTTGCAATGAGATTGCATACCTCCTATGAGATAGTTGGATCCCGATACCCACTGCGAGTAAAGTTACTCCTGGGAGAGTTTTACACATGACAATTAGCCGATCAAGTAGGTGTCTAGAAAGGTGTTAACGGGGTTATGCCTCTGGGAAAACGAGGTTTATTTTAATTAGGTCTGTGTGAAAGCACGGGGAACCTCCCTCAAAGTACCAACACTGGCCTGGCTGAAAGATTGGCGAACTTGTAAGGTGTAATTAATCCCGGCTAGTCTTACCTTTTAGGGTTTGAAGGAAGACTTGATGAAAACAGTGGGAGATATCCTGATTAGATAAGATAATAACCAATCTAATGTTGCAAGAGCATACGCTAAAGTATTTTCTTCTCTCTCTCTCTCTCCAGGTAGCGACCATATCAGGCCTTAATCAAGATAATAATATGGATGTTTTGGCCGAACCCGCTTATTATATTGAACAGGGGAACGTTGGTCCCGCTCCAACTTTTAATTGTTATAAGTCCGAGCAGGGAATAGGAGCATATCCGGATTCTCACGCAGCCCAAACGAAGAATAAGCATGCTAATGCATCTTCTTCGGGTGTGTTTGTTATCGAGAACTGTTTCTCAGTTCACTCTACGTCCTGGGTATTGGATACCGGATCAGGATCCCATATATATAATATGTTACATGGGCTACGAAAAGGTAGGGAACTGGGAGAGGGTGATCATTCTGTAAGAGTAGCGAATGGTGCAAATGTTGCAGCCAAAGCAGTGGGCAAATATCACCTTGTGTTACCAAATGGTAATACATTGGTTCTGAACGAATGCTATTATATTCCGACCCTGATATGCAATCTTATATCAGTTTCTTTATTGAGTGAAGAAGGATATAATTTTATAGTACAGGATAATGTTATGAACATATTCCTTAATCAAAAGTTGATTGGATCAGGATCGTTAAATGATAGAATATACGTTCTCAACCAAATTACACTACTTAATGTATAAAACACCCACAAGAGAAAGAGTTCAGAAATGAACAAATCCTTCTTATGGCATTATAGACTAGGTCATATCAATGCGACACGGCTAGTTAAGTTACATAAGGATGGATATTTGAATCCGTTCGAATTTTCATCTTATGATACTTGTCAGTCATGTCTCAAAGGCAAGATGACCAAAAGTCTGTTTAGTGGACACGGAGAAAGAGTTACAGAACTCTTGGGATTAATACATAGTGATGTATGTGATCCCATGTCTACACATGCCAGGAACGGTTCTTCCTACATAATTACATTCACTGACGATCTCTCAAGATACGGACATGTGTTCCTGTTGAAATACAAGTCTGAAGCTTCTGAGAAATTCAGAGAATATAAGCACGAAGTAGAGAACCAAACGAGCAAAAGTATTAAGATCCTTCGATCGGATCAAGCAGGAGAATACTTGAGCAATGAGTTCCTGGATTATCTAAAAGAGAATGGGATTCTCTCTCAGCTTACTCCTCCTTATAGACCACAGCACAACGGTGTATCGGAGCGGAGGAATCACACCCTATTAGATATGGTGCGCTCTATGATGAGTACTGCTGAGTTGCCTATTTCTTTCTGGGGGTATGCACTTGAAACAGCTGCGGACCTATTGAATATAGTTCCCACCAAATCTGTGTCATCCACTCCATATGAGATATAGAAGGGATAGAGACCATATCTTAATTACGTTAAGATATGGGGTTGTCCGGCATATGTGAAAACACAGAATCCAGACAAACTCCGGGCAAGGTCTTTTCTGTGTAAGTTTATTGGATATCCTAAACATTCGCGCAGGTATATCTTCTACCAAACCGAGGAACAAAAGGTTTTTGTATCTCGGCATGCCACCTTTTTAGAAAAGGAATTTCTTGAAAAACAAATTAGTTGCAATGAGGTAGAACTGGAAGAAGTTCCGGCTACACAAACTGCAATAGAAGGTTTGGTAGAACCAGAGGATTCAGTAGTTCCTGACGAACCTCAGCCTCTCCGCCGATTTAGTAGGGTTTCGCATCTACCTGAGAGATACTACGGTTTTCTCATTGAGGGTGGAAGCGAGGATTTCATCATGGAAGATGATGACCCGACTAGCTTCGAGCAGGCCATCACGAGTGGGGACTCTGTGAAGTGGCTGGATGCAATGCGATCTGAGATGGAATCCATGTACACCAACAAAGTATGGACTTTGGAAGTTGCTCCTGAAGGGGTAAAACCCATTGGGAGAAAATGGATCTTTAAGAAGAAACTTGGCGTGGATAGAAAAGTTGAGACTTTCAAAGCTAGACTTGTTGCAAAAGGTTTTCGTCAATGATCAGGTGTGGATTATGACAAAACCTTTTCTCCAGTGGCTATGCTTAAGTCCATTCGGATCTTACTTGCCATTGGTGCATACCATGACTACGAAATCTGGCAAATGGATGTTAAGACCGCCTTTCTAAATGGTGATTTAGAGGAGTGTGTGTACTTGACTCAGCCAGAGGGCTTTGTAGACAGTGAGAGCAGCGAAAAGGTGTGCAGGCTGCTTAAATCTATCTACGGGTTAAAGCATGGATCACGGAGTTGGAACATCTGTTTTGATGTGTTAGTCAAAGAGTTTGACTTCATCAAAAATGTAGATGAACCTTGTATCTATAAGAAGGTTGCAGAGAGTAAGGCTGTCTTCCTCATATTGTACGTGGATGACATACTCTTGATAGGAAATGATGTTCCTATGCTGCACTCGGTTAAGCTCTTCTTATCACATAGATTCTCAATGAAAGATCTAGGTGATGCCTCCTGCATTTTGGGAATTAAGATCTATAGAGATAGATCTAAACGGATACTGGGATTGTCCCAATCCAGGTACATTGACACCATACTAAAAAGGTTTAGTATGGAAGAATCCAAGCGTGGGAACCAACCCACGATCTCTGGATTCACTCTCTCTAAAGAGATATCTCCCAAGACTGATTTGGAAAGAGCTCGAATGCAAGGGATACCCTATGCTTCGGCAGTAGGCTTTATCATGTATGCGATGCTATGTACAAGACCCGATGTAGCATACTCACTAAGTGTAGTGAGTAGGTATTAAGCAGATCCTGGAGAGAGTCACCGGATAACTGTGAAGAACATTCTCAAGTACTTGAGAAGAACTAAGGAGATGTTCTTGGTGTATGGTAACGGAGAACTCCAGGTGGAGTCCTTTAGTGATTCATGCTTCCAAAGTGATAAGGACGACTCTAAGTCGCACTCGAGATTTGTCTTTACCTTAAATTGAGGGGCGGTTTGTTGGAAGAGTTCCAAGCAAGAAACCATGGCAGACTCGACGTTGGAGGCTGAATACATCGCTGCCAACGATGCTGCTAAAGAGGCTGTCTGGATGAAAAAGTTCATCACGAAACTTAGTGTGGTTACTTCTATTGAACATCCAATACCTTTGTATTATGATAACAATGGAGCCGTGGCTTTGGCCAAGGAACCCAGGTCCCATCAGAAGTCCAGACATATTCTGAGGCGGTATCACCTGATCCGGGAGATAGTTAATCGCCGTGAGATCGAGGTCAGGAGAGTTGACACGAAGGACAACACTGCAGATCCACTCATGAAGGCCATTCCCCAGATACAATTTGAGAGATTCTTCGGGATGTTAGGTATGAGATACTACAACAGCTGGCCTTAGTGTAAGTAGGAGATTGTTAGTTATATACATGCCCTAGAGGCCATTGTTGTACATATGATGTATATTATAGTGGATGCTTGGATATATATAGAGATGACTTTCTTGCTCGACATGATAGTACGCTATTTGGTTTCACTTTGTCTTAACATGTTGACTTGTATTGGTTTACTGTATTGCTCTCACATGTTGATAAAACCCTTAGGATATGTACTCGACTACTGAGACTATGATGAGATCATACTAGTGGGGCTATGGTAGTCAAAGACTGCATCCTACAACTGTTCCTAGTCGAGGGTGTATCGAGACAGGGTATCGATACACCAGAGTAGACTAGTGTATACGTATCTTGACCCATATGATGGGCGATGGATGATCTCATATCCATCGGTGTTTAACATCAAAGATGGTGCACAGGTGCTCAGTGGAGACTGGGTACACTGAACGGACTCACCGAGAACTCCTAGATGGTATTATACCAATCGTCAGATAGCAGTTCTCCGGTGATACTGGTACAGGTTAGTCTGTAGACCCTAGATCGTCATAGAGTCTTGTGTGATTCCCACTGTGCTTTGATTTCCACCTTACAACGTCCAAAAGGGCGTGTAAAATGGTGGCTTTTGGGTACAGTCCCGAATCACATGGAGACAATGAGCGATAGGAGGGGTTTCGTCTCTCCCGGTATAGGGAGTTGATGTTGTGCAATGTTCGATTGGCTATAATTGGAAGTCCCTGGCCAGGGCTGATATGGAGTGCTACTGGTAAGAGTTATCAGTAGTTTCTCGACCTGTTATGAGCCTCACATCGACACGACTTATCGGTTACTAGGGTCTGACGTTTACCACCCCTAGACTTGATATGCGATATATCAGACGAAGAGACCGGACTGTACGGTAGTGTTACTTATTGTATTCACAGAAGAATGTACATGCTTACTTGTTGATCTTCTGATCGCCCAATACCTGGGTGGCTGTTACATTTAGCTGACCGCTTGTAGCTTGTGGGTGTTTGATATGATCATCACCTACTGCCGGTGTATTGACGATTCTTTAGAGTCCTACACAGAGGTTTCCTGGCTCAGAAAAAAAGGAGTAAGAGCACATATGTGATATGTGCGGGACCGAGAATAATACGATATGAGATAACGTATTCTATTCTCGCGATATGAGATATCGGCCGGGTATATGTGATATAGCCGGGTCATCGAATCAAGTGTTGATTCGATGAAACGGTACATGTTATATTAGTCGGTTATATGCAATATAGCCGGATTGTCGGATCAAGAGTTGATTCGATAATTTAATGTATAATTATATATGTGATATATTATATTACGTTAACTAATATAAGCTTGCTTTATTGATTCATTTTCTCACTGGATAATATATTGATGTATCTGCGATATATGCTAATTGTATTATTTTCTTTTGTTACAAAATATATTGTATATGTGATATATAATATTGTAACAAGTTAGGGTTACAAATGCAACAATGATTTAGAGATTAAACTTAGTTAGGGTTTGGATTAGGGTTAGCTTTTCATGAAGCTTCATGAAGCTTTCCTTTTGTCTTTAGCTTTAATATTTTGTATAGATATTTGTTAATCCAATCCAAACCATTAACTCTAGTTTATTCTCTACATGAGTTAATTCCTTCATGCTTAACTCATGGTTGAATAAGTAACCATAACAATAATTCATTTATTGATCACAAAAGGATTAGCATCTTCTTCTTCTTCATTCTCTTGAAAGAAAACCTTCACTAGCTTTTCATTTGTGATGAATAAGTGTGAGAATTTGAAAACAAAAGAGAGAAAAATTCCTCCTGCATCATCCTCATATATTCTAACTATTTAGATTAGGGTGTTCACTTCTCTAATAACTTGTTTAGTGAAGTGTAAAATTGGGATATAGATTCTTCAAGGTAGATCATCTTGGATCAAGAAGACTTCAAGCAAGATGCATCATTCACCTCTTGGAGCCTCACGAGAGTCGGAGTTCTTGATGATCGCAGCGAAGGGACCTCAACACGGAGCTTATAAAGTGAAGGAACGGACTACAAAGGTTGTAATCCCCATCTCTTTTACCTTTTTATATGTGATACAAACTTTGTTACCCTAGATATTCTAGCATGATTCATGGTTTGCTTGCTTTGCTCCTCTCTAAATTTTAAAGTGGTATGAGTGATGCTACCAAACCCTAGACTAGGTGCAAAGGAAGCCCAACACATTCCCATTGGCAAACCAAGCTACCAACGTGGATCTCATCAAGAAAATCCTTGATCCAAACCCAAATCTACAATATACGGATTTGGACCAATCCGCGCCCTACGGGCGACGACATAAATTAGTCACCGTATACAATCTATGGGCAACCAAACAAACAAAAATACACATGACACGAAGTGAACTTCCAGAGCAGGAGAAAGTGGTTATCGCAATGCGGTAACATAATTAACTACAGGGGCTTGCGACTGCAGGAAAGTGCGTCTCCACAATCAAAAATCCCTCATAAAATGAGGAGGAATCTGATTAAATCACGCTACAACGGCCGCATCTGTCCAAAACTCCGATATACGGCGCCATAAATCAACTTGGTATCTTCGGAGAGGTGGACGAATAAATCCAAATAGCATCTTCCCCCAAATTCAGGAAAGACGATCCATCCCAGTTCTTCTCTGTTTTCGGCGATAAACAGATTCTGGCATGCCCGGTGGGACCTTTTCCTCTTTCCACCCCACATTTCGTGTGTCGTGTTTTTCAGCGATCAAACTATTATGGTATATATGTTTGTAGTTTCCCTTGGCTGAGGAAATACTGAATCTGGCGTTTCGTCTCATTGTAGAATGGCGTTTGCTTCCACACACAGCAACTCGGGTTCTGTCACATCTGGTGGAGTCAAATATGGGCCACTTGCAGCCTCATAACTCTGCAGTCCGGCTCTACAAGAAATCAATGGGCTTCTCTTTAGGTCTATGCTCCCACCTCCCACCCTCGGTATCTCAATGCCAGAGGAGAAATCACAAAAGAAGTATGTTTTCCACAGGCTAGCACCTCAAGCTTCTGCTTTGCCGACAGAATCTTTCTCCAAACAACTAGTACCTTCCAAAGGTTATGGTCGATGCAGGGGACAGAATATTCAAGCTCTCAAAAAAAATAGGGGGCAGGCTCAGCAAAATCCTTAGGCTAATCAAATTCCGGCCGCAAGAAACGGTCGATATCGATATCGGCGTCATACAAGACAAACTGGAGGCAGTTTTCCGGATGGTCCTATTTCAACCCCAGTGGTGAATGCTGTTGTTCCAACCGAGAACAACTTCGAACTGTTACGAAAGGTCAGACAAAATTCTCCCACCGCAATATTGAAGAAATCTCCACAGCTTATTAAGATCCGACGCGAGCATAAAATAGTTCGCTCCCCAAAAGAACTTTCCTCATCTATATATAAAGTATAGAAGAAAGTCATGGACTCAGTTGTCATCCACGGCCTTTCCCCTAAGCGTCAGCTAAACTCTGACAACTCCCCTTCCAAATACAAAGGGACTCATTCCAAGGCGGTCCCTGATACGATGGTTCCTCCCAAAGAAGCTTCTCACAAAATAGAGAGCTCTAATATAGCTCAAGCACCCGAGGCAAACTCCAAGGGCCAAAACTCCAAACATCCCAAACCTGGGGGCATGGTAGTTTGTTCAGTTGATAAAACTGCACATTTGTTATTTCATTTTTCCTACCATTTTCATAGTAAAAAAGGTCTTTATTATAATATATCATACATATGAGGGTTTATGCGTAAAAATACTATTTTCCATGTGTTGATATATTATAATTAGAATTTGGTAGGAAAATGTATGCAAATAATATCATTGACCAAATCCTAGTAGAACAAAGTCTACTAAATATTATTTGAGTTGTTGTGCAGAATTTTTCCAAGTTGTGCAGGATTTTTCAAGACTAAAATCAAGGAAATCAAGTTGTTAAAGAAAACTTGCCTAATTAAGGAATCAAAACTTGGAGATCAAGTCTGGCAGCAACTACGAGAAGATTTCAAAGATCCAAACATACCAGAGATAGCCACATGTCACAAGGAGAGAGCCCCAAAATTTTGATGAGGAGATCCCCACCATTGGCCGCGGATCCGCGGCCAAACCCCCCTGTTGGTCGCGGATCCGCGGCATTATTGAAGGATTAAATGCTGAAATTTTGGGAGATGAATCTTTACTACTAGCTACTAATTTTAGAAGCTAACTTTCTGGCTTTTGGACTATAAAAAGGAACCGAGAGCCTCTTGGAAAATTTATCAAGCCGACAAGATCACAAGTCCAAGACGGCTCACGTATCCAGGCTGGTCATCAACTGTTCGTCTACCTCCTTGGAAGAGATCGAGAAGCAAACTAGTCTTTGTAATCATTTTCTAAGGAATCAAAGTGTAGATTGTTCAAGTTGATTAATAAAGGTAGTTGTTTTATTTAATTCTTTTGCATTTTACATTATGTTTTCCCTCTCTATCTTTTCATCTTCTTTTCCTAACATGCGCGAGTAATTCTCCGCTTTTTAGGGTTCGTAGGATTAAGGTAGGCTAATGGATGATGAACATCCCTAAACCCTTTTTAAGTCCTATAAAGTTTATGAATTTTATCAACAGAATCATTAACATCCTAATCGGGCGCGCTAACAATTCTTTGCTAGTTCCGACCGCGATTAGCGATTAGATTAATGATTGTTTTGGTAAAGGCTAGATATGAACGGAGTTCCGTGTCGAGATAAGGGTTAAGAGTGGGATTCCTTTTCCCTCGAGAAACCCTAATCTACACGCATCACCGTCGTTCTAGTTATAAATCTATTAAAGGATAAAAAGGGTAACTTTTAATTAATCGTCCATAACTACTAAATCCTAACGAACCCTATAAGCCCTTTTATTATATTAACTACATCCCTAAAATAATCTAGATCTATATTTTTGCATTCTTGCTTAACGTAGATCTAGAAACCATTCTACAACATTCTTATTTCTTCCTCCTTTCTCAACACATTTAAAGTAAGAGTAAAAAATTCAACGTTTCCCTGAGGACGACCCATACTCATCTCGGTCTAGCTACGCGTGACACCGTTATTGATTGCGGTTAACTACTATCCACTCTTTTCACATCAATCAAATGGCGCCGTTGCCGGGGATACGTGCGTAATTTTTTTATTCTTGCTATTTGTGTTGAATTCTTAGACGATTCATATCATTATTAAAACAAAACTGCAAATTGCATATTTAACGATTTGTGTGTGAATTTTGCGAGGGAATCTGGAGTCACGGACTTGCGGAAACAGGAGATCTAGGGTTTCACACTTCTCTTGTATCTTTCTTAACTCCTTCTCCTTCCTCTCAAATCCAATAAAATATCTTTTCTGCAGGATTCTTTGCAAAATATCGCCGCTCAAAAAAAATCTTTTTGCAAAGTTTTGTTTTGCGGTTTGTTTTTGCATATTTTAATACGGATTTTTAAGGGGCAAGACCAAAATCCAGATTAGGTGGGGATTTCATCACCCTTCCTAAGCCCCACAAATCACAAACTGAGCATCTGCATCAACCCTTCATTAATTTAAAAAATATCTAGACCAGACTCTAAGGACTGTCGCGCTCAATAAGGACAGAGGAAGGTCGTGGGTAATCTATCGCTTATCCGCATTATTTTTGTAGTGCCTAGGCAAGTGTGTCAAAGGCTAGTGGTTTTTAATTAGGCCCACTACTGTAGTTTCTTCCCACTTACCTGGCACTTACCTGGCTACAAGGGTAGTAAAGAGGCGGTAGAGGATTTATCCTGTGGCTTGTCCTTTGGAAGTCTAGGAGCGGTCTAGAGACTGGACCTAGGTAACCATAATTCTAGGGTTGTTTGTGCATTTTTGTGTGATTTGTCTAAATCCGTCATTTTCAAAACAAACCAATTATTTTCTCCCCTTTTTACTTCTTCCCCCCTCTTCTCTTCTTATAATGGGTGACCTAAACAGACGATCACTTGCCGAGCTTTGCTGTCCACAACCATATATCTCTTGTTTTCGTAATCCCTTCGGTATACCGTCCGGCTCTTCCATGTCCTTAAGAGATCATATAGAACAAGCTGGAAGAAACAGTTAGCCACCTCAGTCTTGGTCTTATCAACCGTATCCTAATCCTACACCTGTTTTAGTTGATACCCAGAGTGAGGAAGCTCCTAGACGAATGTCCATTGCTGAGCACATAGCTAGGTCTAGACGCCAAGGTTTCAATCCGGACCAATATCAACCATCACCACCACTGTCCGGAGAAGAGTTTGATATGCGGTTTGTGCCATATAAGATATCTGTTGAAAATAGCCAACCAACCAACCCATATCAATATTCTTCATATCATAATATTGATCCTACTCCTACCCAAATTCCGCAACCATTCTATTCCTATCAATCCAATCCGACTTTTCAACCTTCTCTAGAAAGTTCTTCTAATCAGTCATTTGGGAGTTTTAATTATCCACAGGAATTTCAATCTTATACTGAAACCCCTTATCAACCCAAAACTAGTCTGGAGCAGACATTAGAAAAATTTCTGGAACTGTCGAACCAAATTAGAAAGGATTTGGGTAGTAAGACAGAACTGTACACCCTTCCTAATCAAACCTCCCAATTCCAAACTGAAATCCACAACTCCGGTTTCATAGATTCATCAAGTACACCAAATAGAATGACTGATAATTTGTGTGACTTTGTAGTGTTTGATTTACCCGACTGTGAGGGGTCCATTTCAAGTGAAACCATACCCAACCCTTGTGATCTCTACACCTCCACTCTTGAGCCAAAACTGATCGAAAACCATACTTTTGATGAGGAGTTTGAGAATTTTAACCTTCACTTGAATGAGGTGATTGACGTTGGGGATATTTTGATTGATGAACCCGAAATTTTGGATGATTTTGTCCCACCAATTCATCAAATCCTTTCACTTCCTTGTGGTCATCATCTTAAGCCTTTAATTCTTCCCAAACCCCAAATATGTCTTGAAGTTGATAATAATGGTATACACGAAGATCAGACCGAAATACAGCCTCCATCTTCTACATCTGTTACAGCAACACTCGACACACCAATTTGTTTACCCATCTCACCTTCTACTTTCTCCGGTTCTTTTTCTGTTCCTATAGTTTCTGTGAGTTTTGATAAATCACAATCCGTTAATTCAAGTTCAATAATACCAGAAATTCAACTTGATTTGGATATTTTTGAAAATGAGGTAGTTGAGTTTTTCGAGTCCTCTACCTCAATAATTTTTGAATCAAGTAAGATAAATTCTGGCACAAAACTCTTTGACAGCAAAATGTTCAATCACACCATTGATAAAAGTTTTGAAGAACTTTTTGCTGACGAACTTGAATTTTTAAACAATATGGACTTTGTGATTAATCAATCTCCACCTATAGAGGTTGAACCATCACCATTCCTTCTTCCTAATCATTCACATTCCTCATTCTTTCTTTTCTCTAATTTCAAACCCTTTCCAGACCACTTCTTATCCCTTCCCCACTTTTTCTTGACTCGATACAACACATTCTTCCACCAACCTATACGCTATACTGATAAAATCTTTGAATGGTTGGTGTTAACTTTTGGTCTTTGTAAAGTCTTACTTTGACCAAATGACTCATCCCCTCTTAAAATGCTTCATATTGTCTAACTCATGTTTGAGGGGGGGTATATTTTTGGCTCTTGAACATAACTTTTGTCCTCAAATTTGTGAGCCAAAAATAAATTTGGGGAGGATTTTCACTTTCATATATTCTTGCCCCCATGAATAATGTCCTCCCAAGCTTACAGGTTTTTGTGATTCAGCAGATAGCAACAGTGAGGACACTGTTGAAAACAAGTTTGGCGGAGGTTTGTGCTTATTTATGAATACTTTGCATTATACTATATTTAAGCACAAATTTTTTTGATAACAAAAGAGTAGAAAGTGAAAAATTACATCCAAAAGATAGGAATAGTTTAAGAAAACCAAGAAAATTAGAAATTTTCTTAAACGAACTAGTAATAAGTAGTTATGAGCTGTTGTCCCAAGGGTTAGTAAGATGAAGGAAGTCACTAATCTGAGGATAAAAATAAATCTGAAAAATAGTTTCTATTCTGAAAGCCAAACATTTGAATGTTGATACCCTACTATATGCACTTACACACGTCTTGAAACACGGGATAGTAGAGGATACCTTGAAATGCTCTTGTCTAAAATCCAAAGTATGAAGGAAATGAAAAAAATGAAGAAAATATAAAAATGGTGAAAAGAAAAAAAGGAACACTGGTTTTGTTATCGCCAAGGCAGCAATAAAAAAATATAGCGAGGGTGCCTCTTCACCTAGTGCCCTAAGGCCAACTGGTCTGGGAGTCACTGCTAATCCTTAGGTGGTGCAAGACGAGGTTAATATTATCACCTAATCAGCAAGCACATAAGTAATCGGTCGGTTAGTACCTCAAGAAGTATTAACGGTCACATGAAAATGTGTGAGCAAATCTAAATATTCATCAAATTAAAAAGTACCGAGGTAGATGGATAAGAGTATGATAGCTTGAATTGAATTCTCCGAGTGTAGAGATGTCCATTTCACACACGTAGGGGTATATGATCGATATTTGGATGAAAGGTAGGAATGAAAAATAAAGACGATGTTTTATTGAGGGATAATGTGATTTCTAACATCTTTTCATGACTATTAAGATAGGGCTCATGAAAACTGAAAAGCTAATGTAGTTGGAAACTCTTATTTTCAAAGTCTTTCTTTTATGGTTCTTATCTTTATATGTAAATTTCACCATCTCTCTTTTGTCATAGGATTTTGTGGGTGTAATCCGCTGAAAACCCTCAGGAGACAACACTCCTCCTACTAGGGACATCTAGAGGTTTAACATCTTGTTGCACGTGCTCAGTGCAATCGTGTTTGCCTACGAATGTGTGCTTAGTTTTCTCCTTTCTTTTTTCTTTTTCTCTTGAATAAACTAGTTTTCTCGGGATGATCAAAGATAAGTTTGGGGGTATTTGTTCAGTTGATAAAACTGCACATTTGTTATTACATTTTTCCTACCATTTTCATAATAAAAAAGGTCTTTATTATAATATATCATACATATGAGGGTTTATGTGTAAAAATACTATTTTCCATGTGTTGATATATTATAATTAGAATTTGGTAGGAAAATGTATGCAAATAATATCATTGACCAAATCCTAGTAGAACAAAGTCTACTAAATATTATTTGAGTTGTTGTACAAAATTTTTCCAAGTTGTGCAGGATTTTTGAAGACTAAAATCAAGGAAATCAAGTTGTTAAAGAAAACTTGCCTAATTAAGGAATCAAAACTTGGAGATCAAGTCTGGCAGCAACTACGAGAAGATTTCAAAGATCCAAACATACCAGAGATAGCCACATGTCACAAGGAGAGAGCCCCAAAATTTTGATGAGGAGATCCCCACCATTGGCCGCGGATCCGCGGCTAAACCCCCCTGTTGGCCGCGGATCCGTGGCATTATTGAAGGATTAAATGCTGAAATTTTGGGAGATGAATCTTTACTACTAGCTTCCAATTTTAGAAGCTAACTTTCTGGCTTTTGGACTATAAAAAGGAACCGAGAGCCTCTTGGAAAATTTATCAACCCGACGATATCACGAAGTCCAAGACGGCTCACGTATCCAGGCTGGTCATCAACTGTTCGTCTACCTCCTTGGAAGAGATCGAGAAGCAAACTAGTATTTGTAATCATTTTCTAAGGAATCAAAGTGTAGATTGTTCAAGTTGATTAATAAAGGTATTTGTTTTATTTAATTCTTTTGCATTTTACATTATGTTTTCCCTCTCTATCTTTTCATCTTCTTTTCCCAACATGCGCGAGTAATTCTCCGCTTGTTAGGGTTCGTAGGATTAAGGTAGGCTAATGGATGATGAACATCCCTAAACCCTTTTTAAGTCCTATAAAGTTTATGAACTTTATCAAAAGAATCATTAACATCCTAATCGTGCGCGCTAACAATTCTTTGCTAGTTCCGACCGCGATTAGCGATTAGATTAATGATTGTTTTGGTAAAGGCTTGATATGAACGGAGTTCCGTGTCGAGATAAGAGTTAAGAGTGGGATTCCTTTTCCCTCAAGAAACCCTAACCTACACGCATCACCGTCGTTCTAGTTATAAATCTATTAAAGGATAAAAAGGGTAACTTTTAATTAATCGTCCATAACTACTAAATCCTAACGAACCCTATAAGCCCTTTTATTATATTAACTACATCCCTAAAATAATCTAGATCTATATTTTTGCATTCTTGCTTAACGTAGATCTAGAAACCATTTTACAACATTCTTATTTCTTCCTCCTTTCCCAACACATTTAAAGTAAGAGTAAAAGATTCAACGTTTCCCTGAGGACGACCCGTACTCATCTCGGTCTAGCTACGCGCGACACCGTTATTGATTGCGGTTAACTACTACACACTCTTTTCACATCAATCATAGTTCATATAGTCCACATGGTGAACTCTAAAGACGACTTTCGAGCTTCTACTAGTCACGAAACGCATACTCGGTCTCTGACAAAAGCTCAACTGCAATGTGAAAGCTACAGGAGATGCTTGCTCAGGCGGCAGCACTCGCTAATTTATTGCCTAAGGAAAATCCCGACGCATCCGAAGAAAGAGTAGGCAGGAGTCAGATATTAATATCCTAAAGCGTGCTCTAAGAAAGAGAGTTAAAGAAGCGGCAGAAATGTCCGCTAAAATGAACCAGATGTCCCTTTTGATACAAAATATAGCTGGAATGATAGTCCAATCATAACCACTGGCAGATGAACCACTGGCAGTCGCTCTTAAAGACAATGGTGACACGTCAAATCCTCTGCAAAGCTCATCAGCGGCCGAAGAGGAAATGATTCCAAAAGCAAAGCTGGACGAATATATCGGTCAGCAAGTTAAATCTCACTATGCCAGTGAAGCCGCAAATAGGTCAATCAAGATTGGTCAACCGTATCCGTCATGCTACGATCAAATACAGTACCCACCAGAATACATACTTCCAACATTCCACATGTACAAAGAAACCGGGAGTCCTCACCAGCATATTGCGCATTTGAAGTCCATGTACGGCAACACTGGAGGAAATGATATATTGCTCCTCTGACAGTTCGTCAGCAGTCTGGTAGGCATCGCCTTCGAATGGTATGCAGGACTTCCAAATGATTCCGTAAAGACCTTTGATGAGATGGATATGCTCTTTTGTCAGAGATTCGTTAGTGTGAATAAACACACTACCGTGGCGGCGTTGGTCAACGAAAGGGTTTGACCGAATGAGACCTGGGTTCAATATGTTACTCGATGGCGAAATATCTGGTCAAAATGCGAGCAACGCATCGACGAAGCTGCAGCCATGGGAATGTTCATAGCCACCCTTGACCTAAATTCAAAGGTGTTTCCATATATGGCCCTCTTTAAGCCAACGACCTTCCAAAAGCTCATAGATAAAATGGCTCGATTGGATCAGATGGATCAAGATCCTTCCTCATCCGATGAAGATATATGAAAAGCAAAGCCAAGGTGGCGCTTGTCGCCAACGCTCAACAAAGAATGAGCGGCTCTGAAGCAACCTGTCGCCAAAACAGCGACAGCACGGGTTCTACCCTTCGAAATATTAAGGCGCAAATACTCGCCCCCCGAAATATACACAGGGGGAATATTCCTCACTGACAGAAGAATCTCTACATGAGATGGTCCTTTCTTCTCAATGATCAGAAAGGATATCAAGGGACCTATAAGCATGTCCTGCAATCAAGTGGAATATCCCACTTGAACAAAAAACCATAGGAGGGATGTGAAATTCATGTCCCACTCCGAATCAGACGATGAAGGGAAAAGCCCCCAAGTCAAGTTCATTCTTCTATGAAAGAAGAAAACTCAGCAGAAGGAGTGACGTGATATCCGGTTCCTTCATATATATGAAGATACTTCGTAAGTGTCTGAAAGCGACATTGATGAGCAGGGGGCAGGTGCCAAGTAAAATGCATGGTATTTCCCACAAAACAACTCGATTGCTGCGATAAAAAAACCAGTCCAAAAGGGTGAAGATAGCCTAAGGCGTGAAGTTTCCATGCATACAAAGGACATGCAGTAGTGTCTCGGCCAGCAAGCGTTGGAAAGAATGAGTTATGCAACTCCCCAACCAAATGACGGTAATGGATCGAAATATCCCAAAACTAAAAATGGACCGAAACGTCCCTAAACTAGTGCGTCGCCTCAAATACGGCACGTCGCCTCAAAATGGCGATGATGGACAGAAACGTCCCTATACTAGTGCGCCGCCTCAAATACGGCATGTTGCCTCAAAAATAGCGATGATGGACCGAAACGTCCCTAAACTAGAGGCGCCTCAAACATGGTGATAATGGATCGAAACGTTCCTAAACTTGCACGTCGCCTAAAAAATAACGATGATAGACCGAAACGTCCCTAAAATAGTGCTTCGCATCAAACATGTCGATAATGGACCGAAACGTCCCTAAACTAGTGTGTCGACTCATACACGGCGCGTCACCTCAAATATGGTGATTATGGACTGAAACATCCCTAAACTAGTGTGTCTCCCAAAACACGGCGATGTTGGACCGAAATGACCCTAAACTACTGTGTCGTCTCATACACGGCACGTCGCCTCAAATATGGTGATTATGGACTGAAACATCCCTAAACTAGTGTGTCTCCCAAAACACGGCGATGTTGGACCGAAATGACCCTAAACTACTGTGTCGTCTCATACACGGCACGTCGCCTCAAATATAACGATAATGGACCGAAACGTCCTTAAACTAGCGCGTCGCCTAAAAAATGGCGATAATGAACCGGAACATCCCTAAACTAGCGCGTCGCCCATGATACGATGATATGCTCCCTTGAGATCTATATTGCAATCGAAGTCCTAACGGCAAAAGTTGCAACTCAAGTCCTTCCAGCCACACAGCTACTCCAGTGGTGAAGCGACCCTTAAGTCCAACCGGAAAACAAATGGGTCACCTGCAAAAAATGGGTATGTCCATAAGCAAAATGGGCACGAATGAAAACCCGAAAGGGCGCCGTGAGTACAAACAACAGGACTACCGGTGAGCTTGTGAAAACTCGGAAGGGTGCAAACTCGTTTAAAAGAATAGACGACTCGTAAACAAGAAAAATGGGTACGGATGAAAACCCGAAAGGGCGCCGTGGGTAAAATTCTAGACATACAAATTAGAAGATGGTGTTCTACTATACACAAATATCCATAGGTATATCTTCCTCTCCTTTTAAATTATGCAGTTCTGTTCAATTCAGTTCCTATTTGAAATTGGATATCGTATTGTGATAAGTGAGTCTCTGTTTGAATCTGCTGTAGTTTAGTTGATAAATAAACTAAACAAACAACTACAAAATCTTATATACTAGACCTAGAATAAACCATAGGAATACGAGCCCATGACCTCGGAATTTGGCCGGCGACCTTTACAAAAATTCCGATCTCGCCCGTTTTTATAGGGAATTGGGTGTTGGAAATTTCAGGGTAACTTCATATATCTATACTAGGATAATTGGTATTGTTTAAACAAGTTAGTTTTTTCAGTGGGTTAAATCCGTATCCTAATATTAGTTTAGGAGTGAAACTATATATACGACACGTAGCATGTTTAAGTGGTTGTGATAATTTAACTACAGAAAGTGAATCTGGAACTAATAAGTATAATCACTAGAAAAACTAGCAAGATAAAAAGTATAATGAGCAAATTAGAAGATTACACTTTAAACCAGAGCCCCAAACTCACCACAAAATCCGGCGACCACCTTAAAAATTCTGGTGACGCCGGCCCCCTTGAGAGTTTGGTGTTGGTTTGTCTCCTGTAACTTTTTTTGGTAATTTATAAATCTCTGTATTGTTTATTTTGTCTAATTATTCATACAAAGAAATCTGGGAATGTTTTAACATAATTTAATCAAAATTTAGATATTTACGATACGAAGTTTTCGTATTTCGATGTTGCAGCTAAACCGTTAACGTCTATACGTTAACGACAGAATTATATGGTCGTTTTTGAGTTAAATATGCTGTAGGTTCTAACCTACGGGTGTTTAACTTGTTGTTTTGATTTCCAATATGGTATTTACATCTATGCGATTTAAATACGAATATAGGTACGATTCGAGAATTTCGAGATGGAGTTGGCGATATAGTAATGTGGATTCAGAGAGTTTTCAAGTTGGTGAGTAGATTTACATCTACTGGGAAAATCGGGTGGATGGCGTATAGCACCCCCGCAACCTTATAACTATTATTATAATAGCTACTTAAGATTAGCTTTTCGTCAAAGCATTGATATGTTATTGCATCTTGTATACCCTCCATTTGCATAAAGTTTCATATGTAGTTTGTAAATGAGATATACATGATATCTGGTCCGTATGATATGGGTATGATTTGAGGGGTTTGTACAAGGGATCATGTCGTACTTAATATAATATGGATATAGCTATACGATGAGCTATAATACAAGGATTTATACGTATCGGAAATGATGAACTTTGTATGCCGAATAACGGCCAAATAATTCTTTGACTCGTGGCGTTAGATTATATTCTGTTTTAGAATATAATACTAGTATGAGCTATATTCTTGTAAAAACCACGGTTTGCTGTCTTTTAAATAAACTACCAGGATGCGTGCCGGTTTCTAAAACAAACATCTATTTTTAATCTAAGGCGGCTTCCTTATTTCAAACTTAACGTTCCGATCATTTCTAAAGATAACGGTATAGCTCATACCAAGTAATTACAATAAGTACGTTTAGATTACTGTACAGGTTTACATTATATTATCCATAATATACGTTTCTACATTACGCACACTCTGATAGAACACTGCACAAACACCAATGAGTACTTTGCTGCAGAAGCAAGTGAATATATGTTACACTATATCTCATTGGTACTACCATGTTACTGTAGAACCGTATTGTTATATATGTATTAAAATAATTAGGTTGTTACACTGTAGAACACTTGCACAAATACTAATGATTGCCATGTTGCACGAGCACAGACGCGTATGCTACACTACACATCATTAGTAGTACCATGTCACAGTAGAATTAAAATCTATGTTTATGTGATATAATTACGTAGTCTTCTTTATTCCTGTTGTAATTTGCGAATATTACTAATATAAATGTTGTATTGGATTCTTAAGGATTTTCTGCATATTTTACTCCTGATGATATATATCGGTGGTATGGGACATTGTTATATATATATATATTATATATCATCAATACAATCTATGCATGTTTCTTATTCCTTACTTGATATTTTTTATGATGAGTACACGTCCATGATTAGATTTGTGTTTTCTGATTTTAATATCCGGACCGAGTCTGTGGGTATACGGTTACGGATTTACAATTTTTATCCAGACTGAGTCGGTGAGGAAACAGTTGGATACATGGGGGAGCCGGTCGAGACCGAGGGGCAGGATAGTCGTATTATAGGCGGAGAGCCTAACGAGGTGACTCAATTCTGGAGAAAAAAAATGAACACGGCAGATATCCTGTCACTACCCGAAATTGGCACATGACGGCCCTAATATTACGCAACGTCCACAGGCGTAACGCAGTAAAAAAAAGCCAAAACCAAGAAATCTAAACCATTAAAAGACAATAAAAGATAAGAAACATTGTTTAAACTTTTGAAAATCACAAGTATAAATTCTTTAAGTCCAATTTACTTTCTTAAAAAATTTCGGCAGCACCTCCTTTGTAAAAACCCACCCCAAAAATGGGTACAATATAAATATAATGTAAAGCATCCCCAACGGGAGCAAATCCATGCCCAACGGCGGAAAACAACCACCACAATAGATATACGACGCCGTAGCGAAGAAATAAAAGACGATATAAGTAAAGTTGCATAAAAGACATCCAAGTCCCCAAAATATACAATATCGTTCTCACATCAAGTCTCTAAGTCATACAAGATAATGGTAGATGGAGAGTACATGGATACACTGAATAAATAATAAAACAACGAATAACCACAAAACCCACCTAAGCAAACTGCACACTGTGAGCTGATGCAGTATCCACTGCAAAAGATGACAATATAGATTAATAGCCTGCCTCCACTACTCTGGGGAAACACCGTGCAAAACAACTGTGGTACAACGGGGGTAAGTTGTCAACTCGTGAATAGTAAATAACATATGCAGGTAATCGCAAGTATGCAAATACAGCGCGAATCTAACAGATGCAATTAATAGCAATAAAAGGTCATATAAATGCAATAATCATGAAAGGTACACTAGCAGGTGCAACTAATACATGAAGCAATAATAATAGTACAATCGGTATGCAATAATCATGCAATAATGATATGAAAATGTATATATGCAACAGTCATGAAAGGTACTCTAGCAGGTACAAGTAACACATGAAGTAATGCATATAAATAAAGGTATGTAAATGCAACAGTCATGAAAGGTACTCTATCAGGTACAACTAATACATGAAGCAGTGCATAAACAATAAATGTGGAGTATGGAATGAAACATGTCATTTCTACGGAAACCTGACATCGTGGTAGGATCACAATCCATCAAGACAATCCAAATCCCAATTTCTTAAATCAGCTCCCAAATTGGCTCTCATATCATATAAGTCTCACAAATCCTTAATGTACAATATCGAATAAATCTCATATATCCTGAATGTACAAAGTCAAGTGAATCTCATATATCCTTTATGTACAATATCAAGTAATCTCAAATATCCTAAATCCAATATCAAGTGAATCTCTCATATTCTAGGAATATTTGCATGAATAAATTTGATGAAGTATATGAATTTATATGTATAAATATATTAGCGTCCCATTCCACTAATATATATGTATATGTATATATAACAGCATCCCATTCTACTGTTATATATACTTAGGAGTAAAATATCATGAAAACCAAGTGTCAAGCATCGACACAAAATAATGATCTATCAGGTGCTGTCACCAAGACTGGCACCCTGATAGGTACGTATCATACGCTATACCGAAAGCTCGAGTGCCTAGCTCTGACCCTCGCCTCTCGACGTATCCATACGCACATGACTCCCGTCGGTATCCCCATGATAACCGCCGAGTCATTGGTAATTTCTTCGGAGTGTATGGTTCCCCTGCCAGGCTCAATCGGTAAGGTCCATCAATCGTCTTGCCCTGGGGTACCTCCGGGCCCCACCATGTACCCTCATACGGCCCCTGACTCCTCACATGGGGTATATATATATATCAGAACCGATAAATCTCATGGTGGATACTAAAATATCATATCAAGGGAAGCCGAGTTTTTCAAATAATACATAATTTTATGATCTACCACGGTCCCCAAATCCAGAAAAGATCATGAAAAATCCATATCTCAATGCGAAAATCCATGAATATAATATATGCAACATAAAATTGAAATGTAAGCTTATAAGGAAAAGCCGCTAATTAACTGCAACAAGTTAATATAAAATATCATGCGGTTCCTATTTTCTACAATTCTAAATAACATCAAGTAAAGGTAAACATGTAGCTATAACTGATATATGCGTAAACATAAACGTATAGCAAGATATAGATATCTACCTATCAGAAATGATGTAATATACCCCCCGGGTATAAGTGAAGGGTGTAAGCAAGATATACATGTAGCTATGTCATTATGTGTATGTACCTATCGTTAATGGTACAATACTCTATAGGTATATAGTGAACTAGCATGCACGTATGTCAAGAAATATGTGTAAGCATGTAGGTATCCAGGTATGCTATATATATCATATGTGATAAGAAATATGAATCAATGTCCCACCAAACAATATCACATCTATAAGTGGGTTGTGCATGACATGGCAGTTATTGACAGTGTGTGCGGCATACAATCAGTGCTCGTGCAACATGAGCCGTCAATAATTGTGCAGTGTCCTAAGGATACTAGTCCAAGCACAACAATTAACTAAACAGTAGGGTGAATGCGCAATTCTAAATATGAAATAGAATATGCAACAAGTCAAGTCATTTCTAGCCCAGACGCATAACTCCATGCGGGCGATTCCCCTGTAGATGTTAAATCTACTCACCAACGCTCCTGGCTAAGTGAAACCTACCACCTGTTTTCCTTTTGTCGTAGCGTCCGAAGTCCCCGCCTGCGAACCTAAAATTTCATAAATATATCACATAAGCTAAATATCTTACATCGACGAAAAGACAAAGAAACGCAAGGATAACACCCTGAAAATTACACTGCGCACTTAGCGCATCTAACGCGCACGACATCGGTCAAAACCCTAACTAGGGTCGCTAAACTACGAAATACTAAGTCTAATCCCTGATCGTCCCGATTGCGCAACACAACAAATTAAAATGCGAGAAATATAATAGATATAACCTCGCAACGACTAATTGAATCCACGTCGGAAAAACCCCAAAACCTAGTAAACAACTTAGCGCAATATTTCGCATTAGTTTCAAGCTAACGCATATCTAGCGATTACAAACACCTTATAATAGCTTAACTAAGCTATCTAAGCCATTTCCATATTTTTAACACTTGCAAAATAAGTTTTAGCAAAAACCTAGTAAGCAATATTTCATAATTAAACAAAGTATTCATTAACAATAATTATCATTTTCTACTAGGTTAAGCTTTTCCTAATCACAAATTAATAATTTAATTAACATTAAACACTTAATCAAGCTTTAACCCTAACTTGAATTTCATAAAAATTATGAATAATGAATTTATCATGATTTAAAAGCTATATTAAATATCTAATTAAGCTAATTAAAGTATTAATACAAGAACTTAAGCTTAGAGTGAGGATTTATACCTCAAACTTGATTTCAAAAACTAGAAAAAATCTCCAAAATTTGCCTCCAAAATCCCCACTAGAATGAAGATCCAAGCATGATTGAAAAAGAAGAATGATGGGTTTGATTTATATTTGAATTTATATGAATTTATTTGGATTTTTCATCATTTTTTTGAAGTAAAATGAGAAGAAATGAGTGGAGAAAAATGATGGGCAGCAAGGAAATCAGTGTGGCCGGCCAAGGAAGAAGCAAGGGCTTGTGTGGAGGTGTGTGGAATTTTCTAGAAGGAAAAAATACAATAAATGCTTCATTAAATGCATTTTGCCACCTTTCGTTCTTTTCTTTTCTTTTTTTAAATTTTAATTCCATTGACCAAAAGAATCTAGATATTTAAAAAGAAAGTTCTAAAATAATTGTACTGATGATTTCTAATGATTCTCATTTAGAAGAAATTTCTCGATTTGCGTGCATATTTTACCGGCTAAAATTAATATTTTATTTGGGAAAAATTCTATCTGAACCAAAACCTCTCATATACCCCCAAAGTTTGCGCAAAAGCTTTATTTTAGCTAAAATAGGTGCCGGTAAGTTTCTGCGGAAGTTTGATCGAAATCGGGTTAAAACGGAAAATACCGACTATTTTTCCCTAAAACGGAAAAATTCGCAAAACGATTTCTAAAACGTTACAATCTTCCCCCCTTATAAAAATTCATCCCCGAATTAAAATTTTTTACTAAGCGTACCTTCAAAGAGAAAATTACAAAACTCCCAAATCTCGCTTGCAGCCTTCCAAGTGAGCACCTCACTATACGGCTACGTCCAAGAAAACCCTTCACAGATGGCAAGACCCTTTATGGAAGTTTCTCCACCTGCCGAGCCATTAACACAATTGGCTGCCGGTGAACGAAACGATCGCGTCCAATACAAATGGTCTGGGGCCGAATCATGTGAGAAAGGTCATGAAGGTAATTGCAAAGTACCGACACAAGGAATACGGGGTGAACACTCGATAATCTGGGTGGAAGTGCCAAATCAAAGGCAACGGAACTAACTCGCTTTAAGGATCTTAAAAGGACCTACAATTCTAGGATAAGCTTCACAAAACTCAACACGTCATTCATCGGAAAAATCCGTAGGAATACATGAGCTCCCACTGCGAACTCAGGTCTGCGACCACAATGGTCGGCATAAGACCTCTGTCTGCACTGGGCTGTCATCATCCTGACCTGAACTAACTAGATCATTTCCGAAGTCTCTAGACTAGCTGGGGTCCAAAAATTCTAATCTCGCAGAGTCAGAAAAACAAACTGTAGATCGACACCACCTAACAATCAAAACTTAAAGGTTGCCAATTGCAGTGCCTCCTGATAACAGCTATCGAAGGAGAATCCTAACAATGGCAAGTGACGATCCCAACTGCCGACAACAATTAATACGTACGCACAAACATATCCTCCAGAGTCGGTATAGCCCTCTCTCACAAAACCATCATCATGCGGATGGAAAAACGGAGCTAAAGCTCAACCAGTACCTAAGGCTTCCTGAAGTTCCTGCCCAAGACGGTAAGCGAATAGGGTGCCCTATTTGGATTCAACCCATGAAGGAACTCCGTGCAATGCACAAACTTAACCAAGGACAACTGAGCAACCCGAGTATAACCGGACAACTAGCATTCGAATGGAGTCACACCCAGACTAAACCTGGGTAGACTTCACAATGAATATTCATAGAGACCTGCTCCCATTCCTATTCCGGAACGGTTAAAGGTTGCAACTCTCCAGCCGGTCTCAAATGCTCAACCTTTGCACACAACAAGACAGACACCTTGAAATGAAACCGAAAACTTCTCTTTACATTCTTGCCCACCCATAACTATCTCACAAGTCACGTCAAATGCTGGTGGAACTTGAATGAGTACAGAGAGTTGACAGATGTGCCTGTTTTAGGATTTCACGTCTCTACCCAATAGTATCAGGTACACAAACGGGTCCCTAAACTTAGCACACCCTTGTCACAAATCAAGGACTCCGAATCATTACCCAGCCAAGTATGCTCAAGAATCTTTGACGAACGAGCATCGGCGGGCAATGCCTCGCGAAAGCAATTAAGGAAAAGTGGTCGGACGCGTACATGAGCAAGCTGTCCCCTCAGTAGAGGAGAACTTAAGCTGTACTCAATGATCGCATAAGAACTGTAAATCTGCAGAAGACTGTCTCAAAAATCAAAACCCGCTGCAGGAAGATGTACATTAAGCTCTGGTGGTCCGTGAACATCTGACACGACTCTCGAATAAGTAGTGTCTCCAAATCTCCAACGCACGACCATCGCGGCCATCTCCAGATCATGAGTGGGATATCCTGCTCGTACTTCCTCCAGATGTAGGGAAGCAAAAGCGATAACTCTATAGTGTCACCTCAGTACACAATCGAGCCCCACTCGTGAAACATTACAGTTAAACAACAAAGTCACCCGAACCAGAAAGCAAAGAAATAACTGATGCAGTTGTTAACCGAGTCTTCAACTGCTGAAAAACTCTGCACGCATGCCTCAGTCCAAAGAAAAGAAAACTCCCTTCCAGTCAGTTCAGTCAACGGTGCAGCACTACACTAGCAATCCTGCACGAAACAGCGGTAAAAACCTACTAAGCCCAAAAATCTGCGGACCTCCGTCCGTACCCAAGTCTGGGCCAAAGCTGTATAGCCTCGATCTTCCTCGGAACCATACGAAAACCGTCTCCCGTAACTACAAGACCTAGGAGTCAACACAAACAAGCCTGAAGGAACACTCCGAGAATCTAGCAACAGCTGGGGCTCTCCCAATATCTGCAAAACAAATCCTCAAGTGCTACTCCTGTCCCTCATGACACATTGAATAGACCGGAATGTCGTCAATAACACAACAATAACCGGTCGAGGAACCGCCTGAAGAAATCTGGTTCATCACCTCTAAGAATGCTGCTAGGGCATTGGTGAGTCCGATGACACCACCAAAACACACAAAGCCTATAGCATGCACAAAGAAGTCTGCGGAATGCCATCACTCTGAAATCGCAACAATGATGACCTGATCCCAAACAAACTTAGAAAATGTCTCGCACTCGGGAGCTGATCGATGAAATCGTCAATGCGAGGTAAAGGATACTTATTTGCACCGTAAGCCGGTTAAATTGACGATCAATCGATACACAACCTCAACTGCCGTCCTTCTCCTGATGAACAGAATAGGAGCTCCCCAATACGAAACACTCAGACACACAAGCCCCCCAACAAACAACTCTGCAGCTGATCCTTAAGCTCCCTAAGTTTCGCCGGCTCATCTGGAACAACGTCGGAAAACTCTCGCACGAAAGGAACCCGGTCCAACAAACCTACTGTGGCTCCGGTATCACGAATGAACGCCAGGAATCCTCGACATCATCTCCCCAAAAGCCGACTAGCGAAAAAGGCTGAATTCAACTGTGTGAGGTGGCACCACTGCCCTCCCATGAACAACAAGAACTGACTCACCGGGAAAACAAACCCTGTCTGTTTTCTCACGGCAGTCCACAGATGCATAGCATGTAAGTAACCAGTCTGTGCCAGGAGAACGTCAAATCCAACATCTGTAGAAGGATCATGTGACGGATGAATCTCCTAACTGATTGGAACACGACTGAAATACGTGTTGCGCAACAAAATAATTGTTGACAGAAGTTAACACAACAAACGGCTGATCTAGCTAACCGACTCTCTTCCCAACCACGGCACAAGTGTGTAAAACAAAAAAGTACGTCAACAGAACATACGAATTTAGAATACTTGAAAACTCTGCATTGGACGCCCGCGCGTCCCGATGAGTAGAAGCAAACTCTCGTGTCTGCCCCCTACCCGCAACTGGCTGAAATCCTTCTCTGCCAACATGTCCCCTCTGAGCGAATCCTCTGCGACCACGACCTCTCTGCACATAAGCCTGACACGGTGCTAAGGAACAATGTCTGACTAAGTGATGAAGGCTCCCGCATCGAAAATATCCATATGATGACTGCTGACCCTTCTGGGGATGAGAGCTGAACGACTGTCCTCGTACCAAGCCTCTGCTACTCCCGCGACGGTCACGAAATCTGTCTCGACAACTAAGCCTCTGTCTCTGGGCTGGTACACCGGTACGAGTCCTCCATGATTCCGGAACTTCCAAAGTCTCTGGAATACGTATCTCGTCAACTGGGGCTGCATCCATTGGTGCAATGTAGGTGACGTAATGCTGCATGCTGATCGCAAGGAACAACTGGATAACAGGGGTGACAACCTCCTATCGCTGTGCTCGAATTGCCTCAACTAATGAACTCATCGTCTGGCGCAAGTCCTGCATATCTGCCACAAGCCTAGCGATACTATCTGTCTAAGGCGGATTCGTCTGCTCCTGTGCAACGAGTGCGCCATCTTGGTCAGTCCTTGACCCACCCAAGTCAACTCTGACCTCGGCCCTTGCAGTATCACTCTGAGTCCCCATAGTCGTCGGCGGCAAAGGCTATAAATAGAGATAGGATTCGATATGAACACAGAAATCGAATCACAAGGATATGTCATCACGGAAGGAATTTCAAGAAATTTGTACTTAGGTCACTTTAGGCGGAGTACCGCATCATGAGTATGCCGCGGACATCCACACACTACGTTACTCTGCTTAAGCTACCTACTCCATCATACCAAGGTCATCCTACACTCCGAAAGGTAAAACTTAGCGCTCTGATACCAACTTTGTCACTACTCGAAATGGCATGTGACGACCCTAATACTACGCAACGTCCACGGGTTTAACGCAGTAAAAGAAAACCAAAACCCAGAAATCTAAACCATTAAAAGACAAGAAAAGATAAGAAATATTGTTTAAACTTTTGAAAATCACAAGTATAAATTCTTTAAGTCCAATTTACTTTCTTAAAAAATTTCGGCAGCACCTCCTTTGTAAAAACCCAATCCAAAAATAGGTACTATATAAATATAAATTAAAGCATCCCCAACGAGAGCAAATCCATGCCCAACGGAGGAAAACAACCACCACAACAGATATACGACGCCGTAGTGAAGAAATAAAAGACGATATAAGTAAAACTGTATAAAAGACATCCAAGTCCCCAAAATATACAATATCGTGCTCACATCAAGTCTCTAAGTCATACAAGATAATGATAGATGGAGAGTACATAGATACAACGAATATAAAATAAAACAACGAATAACCACAAAACCAACCTAAGCATACTGCACACTGTGAGCTGATGCGGTATCCACAGCAAAAGATGATAAGATAGATGAATAGCCTGCCTCGACTACTCTGGGGAAATACCCTGCAAAACAACTGTGGCACAACGGGGGTGAGTTGCCAACTCGTGAATAGTAAATAACATATGCAGGTAATCGCAAGTATGCACATACAGCGCGAATCTAACATATGCAATTAATAGCAATAAAACGTCATATGAATGCAATAATCATTAAAGGTATACTAGCAGGTGCAACTAATACATGAAGCAATAATAATATGACAATCGGTATGCAATAATCATGCAATAATGATATGAAATTTTATATATGCAACATCATGAAAGGTACTCTAGCAGGTACAACTAACACATGAAGTAATGCATATAAATAAAGGTATGTAAATACAACAGTCATGAAAGGTACTCTATCAGGTACAACTAATACATGAAGCAGTGCATAAACAATAAATGTGGAGTATGGAATGAAACATGTCATTTCCACGGAATGTTGACATCGTGGTAGGATCACAATCCATCAAAACAATCCAAATCCCAATTCCTCAAATTGGCCCCCAAATTGGCTCTCATATCATATAAGTCTCACAAATTCTTAATGTACAATATCGAATAAGTCTCATATATCCTGAATGAACAAAGTCAAGTGAATCTCATATATCCTTTATGTACAATATCAAGTAATCTCAAATGTCCTAAATCCAATATCAAGTGAATCTCTTATATTCTAGGTATATTTGCATGAATAAATATGATGAAGTATATGAATTTATATGTATACAAATATATTAGCGTCCCATTCCACTAATATATATGTATATGCATATATAACAGCATTCCATTCTACTGTTATATATACTTAGGAGTAAAATATCATGAAAACCAAGTGTCAAGTATCGACACAAAATAATGATCTATCATGTGCTGTCACCAAGACTGGCATCCTGATAGGTACGTATCATATGCTATACCGAAAGCTCGAGTGCCTAGCTCTGACGCTCGCCTCTCGACGTATCCATAGGCTCATGACTCCCGTCGGTATCCCCATGATAACCGCCGAGTCATTGGTAATGTCACCGGAGTGTATGGTTCCCCTGCCAGGTTCAATCGGCAAGGTCCATCAATCGTCTTGCCCCGAGATACCTCCGGGCCCTACCATGTACCCTCATACGGCCCTCGACTCCTCGCATGGGGTATATATATATATATCAGAGCTGATAAATCTCATGGTGGATACTGAAATATCATATCAAGGGAAGCCAGGTTTTTCAAATAATGCATAATTTCATGAACTACCATGGTCCCCAAATCCAGAAAATATCATGAAAAATCCATATCTCAATGCGAAAATCCATGAATATAATATATGCAACATAAAACTGAAATGTTAGCATATAAGGAAAAGCCGCTAATTAACTGCAACAAGTTAATATAAAATATCATGCGGTTCCTATTTTCTCTAATTCTAAATAACATTAAGTAAAGGTAAATATGTAGCTATAACTGATATATGTGTAAACATAAAAGTATAGCAAGATATAGATATCTACCTATCAGAAATGATGTAATATACCCCCCGGGTATAAGTGAAGGATGTAAGCAAGATATACATGTAGCTATGTCATTATGTGTATGTACCTATCGCTAATGGTACAATACTCTATAGGTATACAGGTAACTAGCATGCAAGTATGTCAAGGCATATGTGTAAGCATGTAGGTATCCAGGTATGCTATATATATCATATTCGATAAGAAATATAAATCAATGTCCCAATGTTCCTAACCAAACAATATCACATCTATAAGTGGGTTGTGCGTGACATAGCAGTTTTTGACGGTGTGTGTGGCATACAATCAGTGCTCGTGCAACATGAGCCGTCAATAATTGTGCAGTGTCCTAAGGATACTAGTCCAAGCACAACAATTAACTAAACAGTAGGGTGAATGCATAATTCTAAATATGAAATAGAATATGCGACAAGTCAAGTCATTTCTAACCCAGACGCATAACGCCATGCGGGCGATTTCCCTGTAGATGTTAAGTCTACTCACCAACGCTCCTGGCTAAGTGAAACCTACCACCTGTTTTCCTTTTGTCGTAGAGTCCGAAATCCCCGCCTGCAATGCTAAAATTTCACAAATATATCACATAAGCTAAATATCCTACATCGACGAAAAGACAAAGAAACGCAAGGATAACGCCCAAAAAATTACACTGCGCACTTAGCGCATCTAACGCGCACGACATCGGTCCAAAACCCTAACTAGGGTCGCTAAACTACGAAACACTAAGTCTAGATACTGATCGTCCCGATTGCGCAACACAACAAATTAAAATGCGAGGACTATAATAGATATAATCTCGCAACGACCAATTAAATCCACGTCGGAAAACCCCGAAACTAGTAAACAGCTTACCGCAATATTTCGCACTAGTTTCAAGCTAACGCATATCTAACGATTACAAACACCTTATAATATCTTAACTAAGCTATATAAACCATTTCCATATTTTTAACACTTGCAAAATAAGTTTTAGCAAAAACCTAGTAAGCAATATTTCATAATTAAACAAAATATTCATTAACAATAATTATCATTTTCTACTAGGTTAAACTTTTTCTAATCACAATTTAACACTTTAATTAACATTAAATACTTAATCAAGCTTTAACCCTAACTTGAATTACATAAAAATTATGAATAATGAATTTATCATGATTTAAAAGCTATATTAAATATCTAATTAAGCTAATTAAAGTATTAATATAAGAACTTAAGCTAAGAGTTAGGATTTATATCTCAAACTTGATTTCAAAAACTAGAAAAAATCTCCAAAATTAGCCTCCAAAATCTCCACTAGGATGAAGATCCAAGCATGATTGAAGAAGAAGAATGATGGGTTTGATTTATATTTGAATTTGTATGAATTTATTTGGATTTTTCATCATTTTTTTGAAGTAAAATGAGAAGAAATGAGTGGAGAAAAATGATGGGTAGCAAGGAAATCAGTGTGGCGGGCCAAGGAAGAAGCTAGGGCTTGTGTGGAGGTGTGTGGAATTTTCTAGAAGGAAAAAATACAATAAATGCTTCATTAAATGCATTTTGCCACCTTTCTTTCTTTTCTTTTCTTTTTTTTAATTTTAATTCCATTGACCAAAAAAATCTAGATATTTAAAAAGAAGGTTCTAAAATAATTGTACTGATGATTTCTAATGATTCTCATTTAGAAGAAATTTCTCGATTTACGTGCATATTTTACCGGCTAAAATTAATATTTTATTTGGGAAAAATTCTATCTGAACGAAAACCTCCCATATACCCCTAAAGTTCGCGCACAAGCTTTATTTTAGCTAAAATAGATGCCGGTAAGTTTCTGCGGATGTTTGATCGAAATCGGGTTAAAACGGAAAATACCGACTATTTTGCCCTAAAACGGAAAAATTCGCAAAACGATTTCTAAACGGTTACATATCCAGGGGATACTGATAATATATAGAAACGAGCATGGCAGATATCCAGGGTATACTGGCCGTGGATCGATTGGGCACGGCGGATATCCAGGGGATACTGATCGTACCCAGGGATATCTGGCGACGATCATCTGTTAAGATGGTGTCAACGGTACCTATAGTTACGTGTCGACGATGGACACAAGAGATTTTGGATTTGAGATGTCGATGATGGACATATATATATATATATATATATATATATATATATATATATATATATATCTTGATATGGTCATTATCATGGGGTACACAGTTAGATATTAATTATTGGATTCATCAGGACTGATTCGGAGAAACAGTACCTACATATACTTGTAAAGATATTCATAGACAAAAAGGGAATTCCAATATGGATTATAGATTCATGATTTTGACTCATATAATATTGAAGTACTATATTTGGGATTGCATGATAGTTAGAATTGCACCTATGTATATCATATAGTATATCGATATAGATTATGATAGTACTATACTTATGACTTAGGTATCGTCATGCATTTTGATTTCTATCTTTAGATGTATTTTTTTCACTGAGTTGGCAACTCATCCCCGTTGTGCCACAGTTTCTTGCAGCTTTTACCGCTTTCTTTTGGGGATTGATGAGTAAGTGAGTTATTATTATATCATACTCACTCTTGATTATTCATATATTCTTGTATCTAGCGGAACTCCATTAACTTAGAAGTGGTATATTATAGACTTAGAAGCAAGACTTAGAGTATTTGTGTTGTGATGTCGCACTCTTTGGAGTCGATTTCTGATTTAGATTGTTGGTTACTCCATTGTTTGGACGTGGAGACTAGCTTCCGTTGGGATGCTATGTTTTTATGTTGTATCGGGTTTTATTAAACTACCAAGGAGGTGATTTTCAGTTTTCAAAACGTCATAAATGTCTTTCAACATACTTAGTTAAATCTAGATGTTATTTTAAATGGATTTTGTCGGATGGTCATTTAAACCTCACCTCAAATATTTTCAAAAAGGGTTTAGATTCCGGGTTTCGGCTTATTTAAACCGTGTCGATGACTTGAGATGTCACATGATTTAAGTGCCGGTCACGTGCCATATTTGAATCGTGACAAAGTTGGTATCAGAGCATTTGGTTTAGCCTTTGTTCGAGTCTAGGTTGGCTATATGGGGTCTAGACATGTACTTTTATTACCTGGATTGACCTTATAGGACTTAGACTTGATTTTGGGGGTCTTATACCCAAACTTTCGTTATATAGGATGACCTTTGTGTTAGTTATATGTATGCCCTAGAGGCCATTACTATACATAGGATGTATATTGTAGTGGATGCTTGGACATATATAGGGGTGACTTTCTTGCTCGATATGATAGTATGCTATCTGGTTACTCTTTACATTAACGTGTACACTGATTGTCTCTCTGTTACATGTTGGTAAAGCCCTTAGGATGTGTACATGACAACCTCGACTATGATACGGATCATACTAGTGGGGACGTGGTAGTCCATAAGTACATCCTTCAAAGTCTCTAGTCGTGAGTGTATCGAGACGGGGCATCGATATACCAGAGTAGACTAGCGTATACCTTCTCGACCCATACAGATGGGCGATGGATGATCCCATATCCATTGGTGTTTGACATCAGAGATGATATACGGGTGCTCAGTGGAGACTGGGTACACTGGACGGACTCGTCGAGAACTCCCGGATGGTATTATACCTTACGTCAGATGGCAGTTCTCTGGTGACACTGGTACAGGTTAGTCTGTAGACCCGAGATCGTCATAGAGTCTTGTGTGATTCCCACCGTGCTTTGATTTCCATCATACCACGTCCAAGAGGGCATGCAAAAAGGTGGTTTTTGGGTACATTCCCGAGTCACATGGAGGCAATGAGCGATAGGAGGGGTTTCGTCTCTCCCGGTATAGGGAGTTGATGTTGCGCAGTGCTCGATTGTCTATAACAGGAAGTCCTTGGCCAAGGCTGTTTTAGGGATTTACTGGTAAGTGTTACCAGTAGTTTCTTGACCCGTTATGAGCCTTATATCGACACGACTTATCGAGTTATTGGGGTCTGACGTTTACCACCCCTAGACGAGATATGCGACATATCAGACGAACAGACCGGACTGTACGGTAGTGTTACTGATTGGATTCACAGGAGTGTGAGCGAGCTTGCTTGTTGATCTTCTGATCGCTCAATACCCGGGTGGCCGTTACGTTTAGCAGACCGCTTGCGGCTTGTGGGTATTTGATATGATCATCACCTTCTGCCGGCGTATTGACGAGTCTTTAGAGTCTTACACAGGGTTTTCCTGGCTCAAGCGAAACGAAATAGGAGCGCATATGAGATATGTGTGGGACCGAGAATAATACCAGTATGTGATACTGTATTCTATTCTCGCGATTTGTGACATTGATCGGTTATATGCAATATAGCCGGGTTATCGGATCAAGTGTTGATTCGATAAGTTGTTACTATTGATATTAGTCGGTTATATGCGATATGACCGGATCGTTAAATCAAGTGTTGATTTAATGATTTAATGTATAATTATATATTTGATATATTACTTTACATTAACTAGTATTGGTTCATTTAAGATTGATTTTCTCACTTGAATGTGCACATTGTTTATATGTGATATATGCAAGTGTACATGTATGTATCATGCTTGATGATACAAAAAAGTTGTGTGTATGAGACTTGAACCAAATCAAGGTTAGATTAGGGTTTACTATTTTCCTAAGCATATAACAAAAGAGTGTGACTTTGGTCAAAGTTATCAAGCTTCATGAAGCTTGATGAACATTGACAAAGTCAACTCTTTTTGTCATTTGTTTAAGATATTAGCTAACCCAACCCTTAACCTAATGCTTTGGTTAATTCTCTACATGAGTTAAGCATGAGGGCTTAACTCAACCATGGTGCCATTATTTATTGGATAAGTTTTCATTTTGGATATTGATTGATATGATTCTTTTCTTCTTCTTCATCTTCATCAAGCTCATAAAAGCTTGAGAGCTCCAATGGTGCCATGAGAAAAAGAGTGAGAAATCCAATTCTAAAGTGAACCCACTTCCTATTTCTTCATCCTCTACCACTTGCCATGTTGTATAGGGTGTTCTCTTCACAAATTTTTTGACCAAGTGAAGAAATAGCTTGAGTTTGAGTCTCCCCGACGTAGATCATCTTCGGCGTCGAAGTCAATGACCTAGTCCGATCATTTCTCCGACGAAACCATCGCTAGAGTCTGGGATCCGATGATCGCAGCGGAGGGACGTCAACACGGAGCTTTAGAAGTGGAGGACCGGATCTACAAAGGTTGTATTTCCATTCACTTAGTAGCAAAGTCGTTTGCTTGCTTGTTCTTTCGCCTAATCTCTAGTTAACGATCTAGTTCAGGGTTTTTCGGCACCGGAAAATTCGAATTTGGCATGGTTGATGCCTTGTGGAACCTCTTGTGTGTGCCTAGGAACCATACAGTGGTATCAGAGCCAAGCTAGAGCTTTAGGCGAAGTGTAGACGAAGCTAGAAGTCCAATCGAACCCGATATCCCCTGATTAAACCCTTCTCTGTACTTTTTTCAAAACTATGGAACTTTTTGAATTAAAAATATGCATAAAAATCAGTAGGCTTTTTTATGAGTTACTGTGCAAAACGAGTGCGTAAATCGATTAAGGCGCCGCGGAACCGCGGCACGAGCATGGCTCGTGCGGCGGTTCCGCGGCCGTATGGTCACTTCTTTCATGACTGTTTGCACAGTAATGTCTTAATTTTATTCCTGTGTTTTCTGGGAATTTTTAATTTTCACTCAAGAGTTGAGTTTTCTGGGTTGTATTGGGAGTTCGTAGATTCGATCGGATTGTCTAATTTTGTCTATATGTTTTTCCGGATAATTTAGAATATGGTAAAAAGTTCGACCGGATATAAATACCTAATTATTCCCCTGCCGGAAAATTTCCAAGTGTAGGAATTTTCCATGGTTTAAGAACGTTCTAAGTAGTGCAAGTAACGCGATGGACCCTCTAGAAGACAACAAACCTTAACTCGATTATGTGACCGTCTTGAACCGCCCTTTGAACCTTAGGGTTTGGGGCAGTACGGCATGCCATATGTGAGGCGTTGGCTTGACCCTTCTACGGCTGGACCGTTAGTACTGTGGCATGAAATGGTTGTTTTTGAACTTATTTCAAGAGTTTAGCTGTTTCGGGAAAACTTGGGTGTTTGTTTGTTCGATCGGAAAGTTTAACATTTTCTATTTATCTGCAATGTGATACAATATTTGGAATCCACAAGTAGTTATGAGATAACTGTATGAATGTTATAAACGTAGCAGTTTAGTCTCGATTGATCGGTTGCCACGGAATTTTGATGCGATCAAAACTCCGTCGCAATCACGTAGCGTACGCGGATACTCGCCGGGTAAACTTAATAGGCAGCTACACCATATAGCCTTGACCAAGTGACTGTAGGAGAACCCCGTCGCCGAAAGCATCCGTTCGGGTGCTCGCGGCGGTGGTGTTCCGCCTTGGTGCACTTCGTCGACGGCATCGGGGGTGTGGCCATCTACTGAAGTTTGCGACGAGCATTCGATCAGGATGTCGGGAATCTTGTTGAATTGCCCGACTTGATATTGAAAAGTGTTTTCGATAATGAGACTAAAATGCGGGGTTTATAATTGTTAGGCATGTGATGTCTAAGGAATTCAGATGGTTAGGCATGCGATGTCTAAAGAGTTTGCGGATTCCAACTGTTGTAGTTTTACACTTTCTTTTTTGTGACCGTAAGTGTAATATGTGATATCACCGGTTTCGTTGCTATATGTCAACGACAATTGGGATGTGCATATTTACTTACGTTGATGACATGTGATGTTATGTGTTGCTGGATATGTTATATTGGATCGTCGCGTTTTGAATAGCCGGGGGTTTTTATGTGAGATGAGTGTTTTTTATTTTCATTCATGTAAAAACTTGTATGTAATATTCTTTTATTGGGGAACTTCCAGCTTGCGGAAGATGTCACCATTTGTATATTATTTACTTTTCTGCACTAGGATAGATCCAAGGAGGAGAGCACAAGTAACCGGGTTCTGGAGTCCAGTGGGAGACCAACTCGAGGAGTCGAGTCCGGGTCTCCTAACTCTAGAATTGGTAGGGTTGCTTGCCGCTCTCGTAGGGATCTAGGGGTATGGGTTTGGCTATTCATCGTGACCGTGGAATCCGTATTTTATACAGGCTCGTATTGAAAACAAGGACGTCCTAGTATATCCAATATTTCATATGATTCTTCTGCTGCGATATCTGTGATGTGATCATTTGATGTTCTGTGATAAATACTGTATATAGTATATATGATATATTATATAGAAGTTACTTATGTTTTGCACTCGCGCTAGCCCTGCCCCGCTCTGTCGTTAGTTACCTAACCTAACGGTGCACGAGGGGACATCGAGGCGAATACGGATGACATAAGTGTACGTCGTATTTATCTGTGATGTTTAGGTGAATTAAATGATGGGACTTCATTAATGAGATTAATGAAATAAAAGAAACCTAATGATGTTGTGGAATCGAATTTTCAAAAACAGGTAGCTACGGTTCTTGCTTTGCATCGCGGCATTCCTTTTAGAACATCCTGCACCTTACTGGACCTTCTACATTGTTTATTGACTTGTCGAATCGGAACCAACCTTTCGATAAGGAAAGGGCCGAGATCCCTTCAACGGGAGTGACCCCTTTAGCAATGACTGGCAGATGCTACAACCATCGGTTTGTCTTTTTATTGCTCCTATAGTTCTTGCTTTGCACAGCGGTATATATGATATATCCTGCACCTTATTCGATAAGGAAAGGGCCGAAATCCCTTCACCGGGAGTGACCCCTTTAGCAATGACTGGCAGATGCTACAACCCTCGGTTTGTCTTTTGATTGCTCCTATAGTTCTTGCTTTGCACAGCGGTATATGTGATATATCCTGCACCTTATTCGATGAAGAAAGGGCCGACGATCCCTTCACCGGGAGTAACCCCTTTAGCAAAACTAGAAAAGCTTCAAAAACACTCCATTTCAAAATCATTTGATTCTACAACGATATCAAGTTCATTACGCAGTAGGTTTTCAGAAAAACCTGTCGTAGCCCTCCGTCATTTCAGATAAGTACTAGTTAGTATTCATGCTACGTTTGTTGACTATGTTAAGGCGTAGTGTGCGGTAGCTGATTAATGCTTATCTGTATAAGCATATGATGCGATTGGATTAGGGTAGTCGTACGACTTTGTTGACTATGTTAAGGGTCGTGCGGCTGGGTTTAATTCAATCGGGAAATGACGGGTTGAACTTGTCTAGCACTTATGATTTGTTGACTATGTTAAGGTCATATAGCTGCTAGGGGCAAAATATTATCGGGAATTTCAAGTTGAAATTTGCAATGAGATTGCATACCTTCTATGAGATAGTTGGATCCCGATAACCACTGCGAGTAATTGTTACTCCTGGGAGAGTTTTACACATTACAATTAGCCGATCAAGTAGGTGTCTAGAAAGGTGTCAACGGGGTTACGCCTCTGGGAAAACGAGGTTTACTTTAATTAGGTCCGTGCGAAAGCACGGGGCACCTCCCTCAAAGTACCGACACTGGCCTGGCTGAAAGATTGGCGAACTTATAGCGTGTAATTAATCCCGGCTAGTCTTTCCTTTTAAGGTTTGAAGGAAGATTTGATAAAAACAGTGGGAGCCATCCTGATTAGATAAAATAATAACCAATCTGATCTTGCAAGAGCGCACGCAGAGTGTTTTCTTCTCTCTCTCTCCAGGTAGCGACCATGTCACGCCTTAATCAAGATAATAAAACAGATATATTGACCGAACCCGCTTATTATACTGAGCTGGGGAACATTGGTCCCGCTCCAACTTATAATTGTTATAAGACAGAGCAGGAATTAGGGGATTACCAGAATTCCCGTGCCGCTAAAACGAAGAGAGTGCATGTTGATGCATCATCTTCGGGTGTGTTCATTATAGAGAACTGTTTCTCAGTATCCTTTATGTCCTGGGTATGTGATACCAGATCAGGATCCTGCATATGTAATTTGTTACGTAGGGCTACAGAAAGGTAAAGAACTGAGAACGGGTGATAAGTTTCATGAGGCAGAAAACGGTGCAAGTGTTGCAGCCAGGTCTGTTGGTCACTGTCACCCTGTATTACCTGGATACATTGATTCTGAACAAATGTCATTAGATACCGAACCTGATATACGAAATCATATCAGTCTCTTTATTAGTAAAGAAGGATATAATTTTGTATTGTTGGATAATGTTTTGAACATTTCTTAAATCAAGAGTTGATCGGTTCAGGCACGTTATCTAAAAGTATTGACGTTCTAAATTAAACTACAGTTCTTAGTATATAGAACACACACAAGAGAAAGAGTTCAGAAATGAACGAATCCTTCTTGAGGCATTATAGACTAGGTCATATCAATGCGACTCGACTAGCTGAAGTTACATTAAGATGTATATTTAAATTAGTTTGAATTTACATCTTGTGAAACTTGCCAGTCATGTCACAAAGATAAGATGACCATAGCTCTGTTTATTGGAAACAGAGAAAGAGTTAGTGAACTCTTGGGATGATACATGTTGATGTATGAAGGTCCCTTGTCTACACATGCCAAGACCGGTTCTTTGTACTTCATTACATTCTCTGATAATCTCTCAAGATTCAGACATATGTTCCTGTTAAAACACAAGTCCGAACCTTTTGAGATATTCATAGAATATAAGTTAGAAGTAAATGACCAAATTACGGGTAAAAGTAATATATCCTTTGATGTGATCAAGGAGGAAAATACTTGAGCACGGGATTCCTGGACTATTCTAAGAATGAGATTCTCTCTCAGCATTACTCCTCCGTATACACCACAGCACCTCGGTGTATCGGGGCGGAGCAATCACACCCTATTAGATATGGTGTGCTCTATGATGAGTACTACTGAGTTTCCTATTTCCTTTTAGGGAGTTATGCACTTATGAAGTTGCATACCTATTGAATAGGGTTCAGATCAAATCAGTTGCCTACCATTTCATATGAGATATGGAAAGGGAAGAGCCCATCTCTTAAATCGGTTAAGATTTGGGGTTGTCCGGCCTATGTCTAAAAAGCATAATCCGGACAAGCTCGAGGCAAAGTCAGATCCGTGGAAGTTTTTTGGATATCCCAAGCATACGCAAGGGAATATCTTCTACCTAACCGAGGAACAAAAATGTTTTATTTCTCAGCATGCCACCTTTGTGAAAGGGAATTTCTTGTGAAGAAATTATTGGTTATGAGGTAGAACTGGAAACAGTTCCAGCTATACAAACTGCAGCTGATGATTTGGTAAAACCAAAGGATTCAATAGCAACCAACGAACCTCAGCCTCTCCGCCGATCTAGTAGGGTTCCTCACCCACCTGAGAGATACTTCGGTTTCTCTATGACAGTGGGAGCAAGGATTGCATCATGAGATGATGACCCAACTAGTTTCGGGCTGGCCATCAGGAGTAGGACTTTGTAAGAATGGCTGGATGCTTATCGATATGAGATGGAATCCTTATACACCAACAAAGTATGGACTTTGGTTGCTTTATCTGAAGGGTTAAATCCCCATCAGGAGCATGTATATCTTGAGAAGATTACTTGGTGTACATCAAAAGGTTGAGAATTTCAAATCTAGACTTGTTAAAGGTTTGCATCATTGACCAGCTATGGATTATGATGAAACCTTTTCTAAGTAGCTATGCTTAAGTCCATCCAGATCCTACTTGCTACGGCTACATACCATGACTACGATATCTGGCGGTTGGGTGTCTTGACTGCTTTTCTAAATGATGACTTGGAAGAAAGCGTCTATAAGTACACAGCCAGAGGGCTTCATAGACAGTGGGAACAGCGGAAACGTATGCAAGATGTTTTATGTGATAAAGCAGGTATCGTGGAGTTGGAACATCTGTTTTGATGAGATTAGTCAAAGAGTTTGACATCATCAAAATGGTAGATGAACCTTGTATATACAAAAAGGTAGTAGGGAGTATACTGGTGATCCTCGTAGAGTACGTGGATGACATACTCTTGATAGGGAAGGAGTTTCCTATGCTACGCTCGGTCAATCTCCGCTTATCACAAGGATTCTCCATATAGGATCAAAGTGATACCTAATAAATCCTGGATTTTGGATCTATGAGATAGATCTAATTGGATGTTAGTGTTAGTTATATGTATGCCCTAGAGGCCATTACTTTACATAGGATGTATATTGTAGTGGATGCTGGGACGTACATAGGGAGGACTTTCTTGCTCGACATGATAGTATGCTATCTGGTTGATCTTTACCTTAACGTGTATGCTGATTGTCTCTCTGTTACATGTTGGTAAAGCCCTTAGGATGTGTACTTGACTACCTAGACTATGATGCGGATCATACTAGTAGGGACATGGTAGTCCATAAGTACATCCTTCAAAGTCCCTAGTCGAGGGTGTATCGAGACGGGGCATCGATATACCAGAGTAGACTAGCGTGTACCTTCTCGACCCATACAGATGGGCGATGGATGATCCCATATCCATCGGTGTTTGACATCAGAGGAGATATACGGGTGCTCAGTAGAGACTGGGTACACTGGACGGACTCGCCGAGAACTCCCAGATGTTATTATACCTCACGTCAGATGGCAGTTCTCTGGTGACACTGGTACAGAGTAGTCTGTTGACCCGAGATCGTCATAGAGTCTTGTGTGGTTCCCACTGTGCTTTGATTTCCATCTTACCACGTCCAAGAGGGCGTGCAAAACGGTGGTTTTTGGGTACAGTCCCGAGTCACATGGAGGCAATGAGCGATAGGAGGGGATTCGTCTCTCCCGGTATAGGGAGTTGATGTTGCGCTGTGTTCGATTGGCTATAACAGGAAATCCCTGGCCAGGGTTGCTGAGATTTACTGGTAAGTGTTACCAGTAGTTTCTCGAATAGTTATAGACCTCATATCGACACGACTTATCGAGCTATTGGGGTCTGACGTTTACCACCCCTAGGCGAGATATGCGACATATCAGACGATCAGACCGGACTGTACAGTAGTGTTACTGGTTGGATTCACTGGAGTGTGAGCGGGCTTGCTCGTCGATCTTCAGATCGCTCAATACCCGGGTGGCCGTTACATTTAGCAGACCGCTTGCGGCTTGTGGGTGTTTGATATGATCATCACCTGCTGCCGGCGTATTGACGAGTCTTTAGAGTCCTACACAGAGGTTTCCTGGCTCAAGCGAAACGAAATAGGAGCGCATATGAGATATGTGCGGGACCGAGAATAATGCGTGTATGTGATACCGTATTTCATTCTCGCGATGAATGTATCGAATGGTTGTATGCGATATAACCTAGTTATCGATTCAAGCGTTGATCCGATAAGCCGATACATTGTATACTAGTCGGTTGTGTGCGACATGACCGGATCATTGAATCAAGTGTTGATTTAATGATTTGATGCATATTTATATATTTGATATATTACTTTGCATCAACTAGTATCGGTTTACTTAAGATGGATTTTCTCGCTCGGATGTGCACATTGTATATGTGACATACTTTTTGTGCACTTGATTGTATCATGTTTGATGATACATGCTCTTTAGGGTTTGTGTAAAGATTAAACCATGGTTGTATATTGGTTAGGGTTTTCTTTTTCATTTATTTATTTATTGCATTTATTTTATTTTGGAAAAGAAATGGCAAAAGAAAAGAAAATGGTTGCTAGTTTTGTTTTACATTGAAAGTTCATGAAGATTTGACTAAGTGACCATTTTGTCTTCATGCTTAACCCTAACCACTCCTTCTAACCATGATTTATTCTCTACACTTGACCATGGTTGCCACATGATAAGTGTTCAATTTATTTTCTATTTTGAATTAACTTATCATAAGACTTATCATATCTTCTTCTTCTTCTTCCTTTCTTCAAGTGAAGAAACCTTCACTCCATCAATGGTGATTGTTGGAAAAGAGTGAGAAATCCAATTCTAAAGTCTACCCACTTCCTATTTCTTCATCCTCTACCTCTTGCCAAGTAGTAGAGTGTGTTTTCTTCACAAGTTTCTTGACTTGGTGAAGTCGGAGCTTGATTTAGCGATGCCTCGACGTAGATCATCTTCGGCATGGACATCGACGACCTAGCTTGCCCATTCTCCGACGAAGCCGACGCTTGAGCCCGGATTTGATTTGGACAGCGGAGAGGACCTCGTTGCGGAGTTATGGAGATGGAGCACCGGATCTACAAAGGTTGTATTTCCGTATCTTGTAGTTAAGTGTTAACTAGTTAGCTTTTTCGCCTAGTTTTCTAGCAAACGATCCGTAGTTTAGGGTTTGTAGGCACCGTAAAATTTGAATTTGGCATGATCGATGCCTTGTGAGACCTCATTAGGGTGCCTAGGAATCCAACAGTGGTATCAGAGCCTAGCTAGAGCCTTAGGCGAAGTCTAGACGGAATTTGAAACCCGATCGAACCCGAAACACCAAATCAATCTTGCTCTCTGTACTTTTTTGAAAACAGTGAGTTTTTCCAAATTAAAAATTTCTAAAAAATTCAGCAGGGAAAAATAAGAATTACGGTGCAAAAAGTTTCTGGTGAACAGTAATTTTCGCGGCGGATCCGCGGCAGAAGCATGGATTCTGCGGCGGATCAGCGGCCCCTTGATGACGTCAGCCCTGTTTCTTTGCACAGTAATTCCTTTTTCCTGGAGTTGGATTTTTTGGGAATTTTTAATATTTATTCAAGAGTTGAATTTTCTGCAGTTGCTTTGGGGATTCGGTGTTTCGATCGGGGTATCAAATTTTGTCTGTGTGGCTTTCCGGATAAATTTTAGAATATGTTAAAAAGTTCGACCGGATATAAATACCCAATTTTTCCCCTGTCGGGAAATTTCCAAGTGTTGGATTTTTCCGTGGTTTAACGACGTTCTAAGTAGTGCAAGTAACGCGATGGACCCTCTAGAAGACAACAAACCTTAACTCGATTATGTGACCGTCTTGAACTGCCCTTTGAACCTTCGGGTTTGGGGCAGTACGGCGTGCCACATGTGAGGCGTTGGCTTGACCCTTCTACGGCTGGACCGTTGGTACTGAGGCACGAACGGAATGTTGTTAGACTTATTTCATGTGTTGAGCTGTATCGGGAAAACTTGGGTGTTCGATTGTTCGATCGGAAAGTTTGACATTTTCTATTTATCCGGAATGGGATACAATAATTGGAATTCACAAGTAGTTATGTGATAACTAAATGAATGTTATAAACATAGCAGTTTAGTCTCACTTGATCGGTTGCCACGGAATTTTGATGTGATCAAAAGTCCGTCGCAATCACGTAGCGTACGCGGATACTCGCCGGGTAAACTTAATAGACAGCCTCACTCCATAGCCCCGACCAAGTGACTGTAGGAGAACCCCGTCGCCGAAAGCATCCGTTCGGGTGCTCGCGGTAGCGGTGTTCCGCCTTGGTGCACTTCGTCGACGGTATCGGGGGTGCGGCCGCCTACTAAAGTTTGCGACGAGTATTCGATCAGACTGTCGGGAATCTTGTTGAATTGCCCGACTCGATATTGAAAAGTGTTTTCGATAATGAGACTAAAATGCGGGGTTTATAATTGTTAGGCATGTGATGTCTAAGTAATTCATTTGGTCAGGCATGCGATGTCTGAGGAGGTTGCGGATTCCAACTGTTGTAGTTTTACACTTTCTTTTCTGTGACCGTAAGTGTAATATGTGATATCGCCGGTTTCGTTGCTATATGTCAACGACAACTGGGATGGACATATTTACTTACGTTGATGACATGTGATATTATGTGTTGCTGGATATGTTATATTGGATCGTCGTGTTTGAATAGCCGGGGGTTTTTATGTGAGATGAGTGTTTTTCATTTTCATTCATGTAAAAACTTGTATGTAATATTCTTTTATTGGGACACTTCCAGGTTGCGGAAGTAGTCGCCTTTTGTATATTATTTACTTTTCCGCACTAGGATAGACCCAAGGAGGAGGGCACAAGTAGCCGGGTTCTGGAGTCCAGTGGGAGACCAACTCGAGGAGTCGAGTCCGGGTCTCCTAACTCTAGAATTGGTAGGGTTGCTTGCCGCTCTCGTAGGGGTCTAGGGGTGTGGGTTTGGCTATTCATCACGACCGTGGAATCCGTGTTTTATACTGGCTCGTATTGAAAACACGGACGTCCTAGTATATCCAATATTTCATATGTTTCTTCTGCTGCGATATCTGTGATGTGATCATGTGATGTTCTGTGATAGATACAGTATATAGTATATATGATATATTATATAGGCGTTACTTATGTTTTACACCCGCGCTAGCCCTGCCCCGCTCTGCCGTTAGTTACCTAACCTAACGGTGCACGAGGGGACATCGAGGCGAATGCGGATGGCATAAGTGTACGTCGTATTTATCTGTGATGTTTAGGTACTTAAATGATGGGACTTCATTAATGTGATTAATGAAATAAAAGAAACCTAAGATGTTGTAGAATCGAATTTCAAAATAAAACAGGTAGCTACAGTTCTTGCTTTGCACAGAGGTATATGTGATATATCCTGCACCTTATTCGATGAGGAAAGGACCGAGATCCCTTCACCGGGAATGACTCCTTTAGCAATAACTGGCAGATGCTACACATTCGGTTTGTCTTTTGATTGCTTTTAAGAGTTTTTGCTTTGCACAGTGATATATATGATATATCCCGCACCTCATTTGACGAGGAAAGGACCGACGATCCCTTCACCGGGAGTGACTCCTTTAGCAAAACTAGAAAAGCCTAAAAAACACTCCATTTCAAAATTCATTCGATCCTACAACGATATCAAGTTCATTACGCAATAGGTTTTCAGAAAAACCTGTCGTAGCCCTCCGTCATTTCAGATAAGTAGTAGTTAGTATTCGTGCTGCGTTTGTTGGCCTTTGTCAAGGCGCAGTGTGCGGTAGCTAACTGGTGCTTATCTGCTTATGCATATGATGCAGATTGAGTTAGGGTAGTCGTGCGACCTTGTTGGCCTTTGTCAAGGGCCGTGCGGGTGGGTTTAATTCAATCAGGAAATGACGGGTTGAACTTGACTAGCATCCTATGGTTTGTTGGCCTTTGTCAAGGTCATAGGAGGTTAGGGGCAAAACATTATCGAGAATTTCAAGTGTTGAAATTTGCAATGAGATTGCATACCTTCTATGAGATAGTTGGATCCCGATACCCGCTGCGAGTAAGTGTTACTCCTGGGAGAGTTTTATACATTACAATTAGCCGATCAAGTAGGTGTCTAGAAAGGTGTCAACGGGGTTACGCCTCTAGGAAAACGAGGTTTACATTAATTAGGTTCGTGCGAAAGCACGGGGGACCTCCCTCAAAGTACCGACACTAGCCTAGCTGAAAGATTGGCGAACTTGTAGTGTGTAATTAATCCCGGCTAGTCCTTCCTTTTAGGGTTTGAAGGAAGATTTGATAAAAAGCAGTGGGAGCCATCCTGATTAGATAAAATAAAAACCAATCTATTCTTGATAGAGCGCACGCTGAGTGTTTTCTTCTCTCTCTCTCCTGGTAGCGACCATATCACGCCTTAATCAAGATAATAATACGGAATATTGACCGAACCCGCTTGTTATACTGAGCTGGGGAACGTTGGTCCCGCTCCAACTTATAATTGTTATAAGACCGAGCATAAAATAGGGGATTACCAGAATTCCCATGCCGCCCAAACGAAGAGAGTGCATGCTGATGCATCATCTTCGGGTGTGTTCATTATACAGAACTGTTTCTCAGTATCCTTTACGTCCTGGGTATGTGATACCAGATCAGGATCCCAGATATGTAATCTGTTACATAGGGCTACAGATAGGTAGAGAACTGAGAACGGGTGATAAGTTTCATGAGGCAGAAAACGGGGCAAGAGTTGCAGCCAAGTCTGTTGGTCACTGTCACCCTGTATTCCAAATACATTGATTCTGAACGAATGTTATTAGATACCGAACCTGATATACAAAATCATATCAGTCTCTTTATCAGTAAAGAAACGATAAAATTTTGTATTGTTGGATAATGTTTTGAACATTTCCTATATCAAAAGTTGATCGGTTCAGGCACGTTATCTAAAAGCATTGACGTTCTAAATCAAACTACAGTTCTTAGTATACAGAACACACACAAGAGGAAAAGTTCAGAAATGAACGAATCCTTCTTGAGTTATTGTAGACTAGGTCAGATCAATGTGACCCGACTAGCTAGAGTTACATAAAGATGCATATTTAAATCAGTTTGAATTTACATCTTGTGAAACTCGCTAGTTATGTCACAAAGATATAATGACACCAGCTCTGTTTATTGGAAACAGAGAAAGAGTTAATAAACTCTTGGGATGATACATATTGATGTATGTAAGGTCCCCTGTCTACACATGCCAGGACCGGTTCTTTATACTTCATTACATTCTCTGATAATCTCTTTAGATTCAGACATATGTTCTTGTTGAAACACAAGTCCGAGCCTTTTGGGATATTCACAGAATATAAGTTAGAAGTAGAGAACCATAATACGGGTAAAAGTATTATGTCTTTTGATGTGATCAGGGAGGAGAATACTTGAGTACGGAATTCCTGGACTATTCTAAAGGAGAATGAGATTCTCTCTCAGCATTACTCCTCCGAATACACCATAGCACGATGGTATATCGGGGTGGAGCAGATGCACCATATATGATGTGGTGTGCTCTATGATGAGTACTGCTGAGTTACCTTTTTTCTTTTTTGGAGTTATGCACTTGAGAAGCTGCATACCTATTGAATAGGGTTCGAATCAAATCAGTTACCTACCACTTCATATTTGATATGGAAAGGGAAGAGCCCATGTCTTAAGCTAGTTAAGATTTGGGGTTGTCCGGCCTATGTCTAAAAGCAAAATCCGGACAAGCTCGAGGCAAGGTCTGTAATGTAGAACTGGAAAAGTTCCAGCTATACGAACTACAGCAGATGATTTGATAGAACCAAGGGATTCAGTAGATACCAACGAACCTCAGCCTCTCCGCCGATCTAGTAGGGTTCCTCACCCACCTGAGAGATACTTCGGTTTCTCTATGACAGTGGGAGCGAGGATTGCATCATGAGATGATGACCCAACTAGTTTCGAGCTGGCCATCAGGAGTAAGAGTCTATAAGAATGGCTGGATGCTTAGCGATCTGAGATGGAATCCATGTACACCAACAAAGTATGGACTTTAGTTGCTATATCTGAAGGGTTAAATCCCCATCAGGAGCAAGTATATCTTGAGAAGATTACTTGGTGTAGATGGAAAAGTTGAGACTTTCAAAGCTAGACTAGTTAAAGGTTTTCGTCATTGACCAGGCATGGATAATGATGAAACCTTTTCCAGTACCTATGCTTAAGTCCATCCAGATCCTACTTACCACGGCTGCATACCATGACTACGATCTCTGGTGGTTGGGTGTATTGACTGCTTTTCTAAATGATGATTTAGAAGAGTGCGTCTATAAGTACACAGCCAGAGGGCCTCGTAGACAGTGGGAGCAGCGGAAACGTGTGCAAGATGCTTTATAGGATAAAGCAGGCATCGCGGAGTTGGAACATCTGTTTTGATGAAGCGGTCAAAGAGTTTGACATCATCAAAATGGTAGATGAACCTTGTATATACAAAAAGGTAGTAGGGAGTATGGTGACGATCCTCGTAGAGTACGTGGATGACATACTCTTGATAAGAAAGGAGTTTCTTATGCTACGCTCGATCAATCTCCGCTTATCACAAAGATTCTCCATATAGGATTAAAGTGATACCTACTAAATCCTGGATTTTTGATTTATGAGATAGATCTAAAAGGATGTTAGGATACTCACTAGATGTAGTGAGATGGTGTCAATCGATCCTGAGGAGAATCACTGGAAGGGTTCCAGGGTAATAAAGACGACTGAGTGTCAGTCGCAGGCATTGTCTTTACCCTCAGTAAAGGGACGGTATGTTGGAAGAGTTCCAAGCTAGATACCGTGACATACTAGACGATAAAGGCTGGATACATCGCTACTTAAGATGCTACCAAAGAGGCTGTTTGGGTGTATATTGGTTCATGAGATGAACTATGTTCCTCCCATTGTGTGACAATGGAGTTGTGGCTTATGCCAAGGAACGCCGGTCCCATCAGTGATCCAGACATATTCTAAGGCAGTATCACTTGATCATGGAGATGGTTGATCTCCAGGAAGATCGAGGTAAGGAGAGTAGATTCAGAGGACAACACAGCGGATCCACTCACAAAAGGCCTGTTCCCAGAGAGAGACTTTTATGGGATGGTTGAGTATGAGATACTGCAACCACTGCTATCAGATGGCCCTAGTGCAAGTGGGAGATTGTTAGTTATATGTATGCCCTTGAGGCCATTACTGTACATAGGATGTATATTGTAGTGGATGCTGGGACGTACATAGGGAGGACTTTCTTGCTCGACATGATAGTATGCTATCTGGTTGATCTTTACCTTAACGTGTATGCTGATTGTCTCTCTGTTACATGTTGGTAAAGCCCTTAGGATGTGTACTTGACTACCTAGACTATGATGCGGATCATACTAGTGGGGACATGGTAGTCCATAAGTACATCCTTCAAAGTCCCTAGTCGAGGGTGTATCGAGACGGGGCATCGATATACCAGAGTAGACTAGCGTGTACCTTCTCGACCCATACAGATGGGCGATGGATGATCCCATATCCATCGGTGTTTGACATCAGAGGAGATATACGGGTGCTCAGTTGAGACTGGGTACACTGGACGGACTCGCCGAGAATTCCCAGATGGTATTATACCTCACGTCAGATGGCAGTTCTCTGGTGACACTGGTACAGAGTAGTCTGTTGACCCGAGATCGTCATAGAGTCTTGTGTGGTTCCCACTGTGCTTTGATTTCCATCTTACCACGTCCAAGAAGGCGTGCAAAACGGTGGTTTTTGGGTACAGTCCCGAGTCACATGGAGGCAATGAGCGATAGGAGGGGATTCGTCTCTCCCGGTATAGGGAGTTGATGTTGCGCTGTGTTCGATTGGCTATAACAGGAAATCCCTGGCCAGGGTTGCTGAGATTTACTGGTAAGTGTTACCAGTAGTTTCTCGAATAGTTATAGACCTCATATCGACACGACTTATCGAGCTATTGGGGTCTGACGTTTACCACCCCTAGGCGAGATATGCGACATATCAGACGATCAGACCGGACTGTACGGTAGTGTTACTGGTTGGATTCACTGGAGTGTGAGCGGGCTTGCTCGTCGATCTTCAGATCGCTCAATACCCGGGTGGCCGTTACGTTTAGCAGACCGCTTGCGGCTTGTGGGTGTTTGATATGATCATCACCTGCTGCCGGCGTATTGACGAGTCTTTAGAGTCCTACACAGAGGTTTCCTGGCTCAAGCGAAACGAAATAGGAGCGCATATGAGATATGTGCGGGACCGAGAATAATGCGTGTATGTGATACCGTATTTCATTCTCGCGATGAATGTATCGAATGGTTGTATGCGATATAACCTAGTTATCGATTCAAGCGTTGATCCGATAAGCCGATACATTGTATACTAGTCGGTTGTGTGCGACATGACCGGATCATTGAATCAAGTGTTGATTTAATGATTTGATGCATATTTATATATTTGATATATTACTTTGCATCAACTAGTATCGGTTTACTTAAGATGGATTTTCTCGCTCGGATGTGCACATTGTATATGTGATATACTTTTTGTGCACTTGATTGTATCATGTTTGATGATACATGCTCTTTAGGGTTTGTGTAAAGATTAAACCATGGTTGTATATTGGTTAGGGTTTTCTTTTTCATTTATTTATTTATTGCATTTATTTTATTTTGGAAAAGAAATGGCAAAAGAAAAGAAAATGGTTGCTAGTTTTGTTTTACATTGAAAGTTCATGAAGCTTTGACTAAGTGACCATTTTGTCTTCATGCTTAACCCTAACCACTCCTTCTAACCATGATTTATTCTCTACACTTGACCATGGTTGCCACATGATAAGTGTTCAATTTATTTTCTATTTTGAATTAACTTATCATAAGACTTATCATATCTTCTTCTTCTTCTTCCTTTCTTCAAGTGAAGAAACCTTCACTCCATCAATGGTGATTGTTGGAAAAGAGTGAGAAATCCAATTCTGAAGTCTACCCACTTCTTATTTCTTCATCCTCTACCTCTTGCCAAGTAGTAGAGTGTGTTTTCTTCACAAGTTTCTTGACTTGGTGAAGTCGGAGCTTGATTTAGCGATGCCTCGACGTAGATCATCTTCGGCATGGACATCGACGACCTAGCTTGCCCATTCTCCGACGAAGCCGACGCTTGAGCCCGGATTTGATTTGGACAGTGGAGAGGACCTCGTTGCGGAGTTATGGAGGTGGAGCACCGGATCTACAAAGGTTGTATTTCCGTATCTTGTAGTTAAGTGTTAACTAGTTAGCTTTTTCGCCTAGTTTTCTAGCAAACGATCCGTAGTTTAGGGTTTGTAGGCACCGTAAAATTTGAATTTTGCATGATCGATGCCTTGTGAGACCTCATTAGGGTGCCTAGGAACCTAACAGTTAGGATACTCACTAGTTGTAGTGAGATGGTATCAATTGATCCTGGGGAGAATCACAGGAAAGGTTCCAGAGTGATAAGGACGACTGAAAGTCAGTCACAGGCATTGTCTTTACCCTCAGTAAAGGGACGGTATGATGCAAGAGTTCCAAGGTAGATACCGTGGCATACTAGACGATTAAAGACTGGATACAACGCTACCAAAGATGCTACCAGAGAGGAAGTCTGGGTGTATATTAGTTCATGAGATGATCTTCATTCCTCTCATTGTATGACAATGGAGTTGTGGCTTATGCCTAGGAACGCCCGTCCCATCAGTGATCCAGACATATTCTTAAGCAGTATCACCTGATCGTGGAGATGTTTGATCTCCAGGGGATCGAGGTTAGGAGAGTAGACTCAGAGGACAACACGGCGGATCCACTCACAAAGGCTTTTTCCCAGAGAGAGATTTTTATGGGATGGTTGAGTATGAGATACTACAACCACTGTAGTCAGATGGCCCTAGTGCAAGTGGGAGATTGTTAGTTATATGTATGCCCTAGAGGCCATTACTATACATAGGATGTATATTGTAGTGGATGCTTGGACATATATAGGGATGATTTTCTTGCTCGATATGATAGTATGCTATCTGGTTACTCTTTACTTTAATGTGTACACTGATTGTCTCTTTGTTATATGTTGGTAAAGCCCTTAGGATGTGTACTTGACTACCTGGACTATGATGCAGATCATACTAGTGGGGACGTGGTAGTCCATAAGTACATCCTTCAAAGTCCTTAGTCATGGGTGTATCGAGACGGGGCATCGATATACCAGAGTAGACTAGCGTATACCTTCTCGACCCATACAGATGGGCGATAGATGATCCCATATCCATTGGTGTTTGACATCAGAGATGATATACGGGTGCTCAGTGGAGACTGGGTACACTGGACGGACTCGCCGAGAACTCCCAGATGGTATTATACCTTACGTCAGATGGCAGTTCTCTTGTGACACTGGTACAGGTTAGTCTGTAGACCCGAGATCGTCATAGAGTCTTGTGTGATTCCCACTGTGCTTTGATTTCCATCATACCACATCCAAGAGGGCGTGGAAAAAGGTGGTTTTTGGGTACAGTCCCGAGTCACATGGAGGCAATGAGCGATAGGAGGGGTTTCGTCTCTCCCGGTATAGGGAGTTGATGTTGCGCAGTGCTCGATTGGCTATAACAGGAAGTCCTTGGCCAAGGCTGTTTTAAGGATTTACTGGTAAGTGTTACCAGTAGTTTCTCAACCCATTATGAGCCTCATATCGACACGACTTATCGAGTTATTGGGGTCTGACGTTTACCACCCCTAGACGAGATATGCGACATATCAGACGAACAGACCGGACTGTACGGTAGTGTTACTGATTGGACTCACAGGAGTGTGAGCGGGCTTGCTCGTTGATCTTCTGATCGCTCAATACCCGGGTGGCCGTTACGTTTAGCAGACCACTTGCGGCTTGTGGGTGTTTGATATGATCATCACCTACTGCCGGCGTATTGACGAGTCTTTAGAGTTCTACACAGGGGTTTCCTGGCTCAAGCGAAATAAAATAGGAGCGCATATGAGATATGTGCGGGACTGAGAATAATACCAGTATGTGATACTGTATTCTATTCTCGCGATTTGTGACATTGATCGGTTATATGCGATATAGCCGGGTTATCGGATCAAGTGTTGATTCGATAAGTTGTTACTATTGATATTAGTCGGTTATATACGATATGACCGGATCGTTAAATCAAGTGTTGATTTAATGATTTAATGTATAATTATATATTTGATATATTACTTTACATTTACTAGTATTGGTTCATTTAAGATTGATTTTCTCACTTGAATGTGCACATTGTTTATATGTGATATATGCAAGTGTACATGTTTGTATCATGCTTGATGATACAAACAAGTTGTGTGTATGAGACTTGAACCAAATCAAGGTTAGATTAGGGTTTACTATTTTCCTAAGCATATAACAAAAGAATGTGACTTTGGTCAAAGTTATCAAGCTTCATGAAGCTTGATGAATACTGACAAAGTCAACTCTTTTTGTCATTTGTTTAAGATATTAGCTAACCCAACCCTTAACCTAATGCTTTGGTTAATTCTATACATGAGTTAAGCATGGGGGCTTAACTCAACCATGGTGCCATTATTTATTGGATAAGTTTTCATTTTGGATATTGATTGATATGATTCTTTTCTTCTTCTTCATCTTCATCAAGCTCATAAAAGCTTGAGAGCTCCAATTGTGCCATAAGAAAAAGAGTGAGAAATCCAATTTTAAAGTGAACCCACTTTCTATTTTTTCATCCTCTACCACTTGCCATGTTGTATAGGGTGTTCTCTTCACAAAGTTTTTGACCAAGTGAAGAAATAGCTTGAGTTTGAGTCTCCCCGACGTAGATCATCTTCGGCCTCGAAGTCAATGAGCTAGCCCGATCATTTCTCCGACGAAACCATCGCTAAAGTCCGAGATCCGATGATCGCAGCGGAGGGACGTCAACACAGAGCTTTAGAAGTGGAGGACCGGATCTATAAAGGTTGTATTTCCATTCACTTAGTAGTAAAGTCGTTTGCTTGCTTGTTCTTTCGCCTAATCTCTAGTTAACGATCTAGTTCAGGGTTTCTCGGCACCGGAAAATTCGAATTTGGCATGGTTGATGCCTTGTGGAACCTCTTGTGTGTGCCTAGGAACCCTACACTTTGTTGATGGAGTAGGTACCAAGTAGAGTGACGTACCGTACATTTATTCCGCGGCATATTTACGATATGATACTCCGCCTAAGATACCTTAGGAATTATATCTTGAGATCTTCCTTCTATTCATTTCGTTGATCTATCATCGTCGGTGCATGATGATTGTTTCGGTCACCATGTTATGGGTTCCGAGAGGGCTACAGTTAGAGATGCGGTCAGAGCAGACTTGTCTGGGACAAGGACTGACCGGAGTGAAATTCCGATGATATAGAGACACGTCGTTTATTGATATTAATCGAGTTCTAATATTGAAGTGAGTTTCTTCGGGATCCGCACCAGATGGTAAAATCATTGATGAAGATTGGCCAGATTTGAGACACGATATTTTCTCCTCTTTGAAGATCGTGGTGTCATATACTGTTCAGACAGCGGTACCAATCACTGATGAGATTATTGAGATGTTTCTTCCAGAGTGCATGAATTTAAAAGTAGACGATGTTTACAAGTGTAAATGGATCAGAAGGAGTCGTAGACGATTAGATGTGAGATGGTTAGGACTTTTAATCCATAGTGGCGCTCCGAGGTAAAGTCGAGGAAGTTAGTTAGCTCCTTCCGTTGGGTCTTGCTCAGACCAGATGCAAGTCGCTTGAGGAAGAGATTATGCAGAAAATTTTCCTTCAACAAATTGGGACGAGTATCCGAAGGTGAGATTAGCTAGATTCTTCTACAGAGTATCATAGATGACGGATTCGGGTTTCCGAGTTTGTAAGGCTCCGAGTAGGTCATGATTAAGTGTGACTTGTAAATTTGCGTGACTATGCAGATACGCTCCTTAAGCGATTTAGTATAAGGGATTTATAGGACAGGAGAATGGTGCGAAGTTTAGTGGGCAGTTGTTCTTCACAGTTAATACCGAAGAGTTGATGACGCATACAACTACACTTTCAGGAGAAAATTTAAAAGAAATGACAGTGGTTACCAACGGAAAAAATGGATTTAGAAATGAGTGCTAGATCCGGGCAGGCTGGGTAAATGATTTTAGCAAAAGACTTGATGGTTTCTTTTCCAGGAACTTATAATAAATGAGATTGGACTGGGATTAGTTGTAAGCACACAAGTCGAGGACAGAGACTCCGTTATCAACATGTTACGTCATAAAGGATTGGGTTACTGGTCAAGAAGGTATGATAGGATGTATCCACAATAAGAAGAATGGTATTGTTGCTCCTCACCATACGATCGCATCAAGAAGCTATGATATTAGAGATCTGCAAGAAAAAACAGAATTCAGAGACAGGAGATGTTAGAACGTGGCAGACGGAAAGTAATAATTCTTTCTATGCCAATTCCGGTGGTATAAACACCTTCTAACTTTAAAGAGAGTATACTTCGATGTCCTTTGAATTCGATTTACTTTTTTTATAATCTAAAAATATTCTTTTTCAAACATTGGAAAAAGGACAACTCGACGTCCGTGATTTTGATATAAGTATTTTGAGGATTTGAGGATCAAATTATATTTTGTGCACACCAGGTGCACTTGATGAGATTTCTATATACAATAATTTCACTTTGACTTATGCTTTGTGCACACCAGGTGTGCTTGTTGAGATTTTAGTGCGAGAAGACTACACTCGTTTGGAGTGTTGTGTACACTGGATACACTACACTGAGTTTCCGTGCACGTCATATGCATATGGTTAAAAATATATATATATATATATATATATATATATATATATATATATATAAGGGGGTTACTAGATTTTAGTTTTGTGCACTCTGATGCACTAGATTTTAGTTTTGTGCGCTCTGATGCACTTGAGATTTAATTGTGCACTCTGATGCACTTGGATTTGATTTTTGTGCACCACGATGCACTTGGTATTATTTTGTATACTTTTATTCCATGCACAGTGGATGCAGTGGATATCGTTTCGTGCACGACTGTTGCACTTAGCGCTATTTATTTTCATGCACACCGTGAAGTGTGGGTTGTGACTTACCTGTAAACCCATTACTGTTAGATTTGTTTTCATGCTTGCACTTGATATGATATGTTATAGATTTGGTTTATATAAAGGAATTTTTCGCTTGGTCATATGCACTGATATTGCATTACGATTATGGCATTGATTTTGTGTACCTAGGATACACAACAGTTTTCGTATTTGGCACAATTTTTGTCATAACTGGAGTAATTCTCATAGTAACCGCTAGAGTTACAGTTATGAAAGTTTATCTTTTGAGTTTTCGCGCACACTGTTGTGTTGCGATGCATTTTTGCTCATATGGGACTTTGGAGTCTTGTTATATCGAACAAATTTATGTTTTAAAAATTGGAACCCGGGAATTTGTTTTGAAATGAATTAATTGGATTGAGAAAACGTTTTAAGAAAGAGATTTAATTAAAATTCGGGGACCGAATTCTTTAAGGGGGAGAGACTGTAACATTTTGGAAAATTAAGAAGAGTTAATTATAAATTTTATTATAAAATAATGAAATTGATATTTTTATGGAAGTGATATCGCTTGTGAAATTGAGTATCGGAATCATATCCGAAAAATGTAATTATTTTGATAAATATGAATAAAGTGGGTGATATCAAGAAAGTGATATTTTAATTATTTTATCATGACATGGTATTTTTCACTAAGCTAATAATAATTAAGTAATAGATTTATCATTTCATATCCTTTATGTTATATGAAATTAAATAATGATATGAAGGTTTTTACTTATTGTTATATTTTATTATGGATGGCATATATCATTATGTGTTAACACTCAAACAAAACACCTCATTTCACCCCTAATTATAAGTCGACACCTCCTCCTTCATTACCTTTACACCTCCTTCTTCAAATCCAACACCTCATCCTTGCATGAATCACTCATACTTCTTCAAGTGACACAACCTCTTTCCTCTCATGCCACCTCCACCTCTCCTTCCACACCTCATGATTTCTATATAAAGATCCTCACTTCATTTATCCATAACACTTAGAATTTCAGTAGCAATTCCAACTGAAAACAATTCATTCTTCAGCCCAATATCAAGAAACTCCTAAGTATTCTTAAATCCAAGTGAAAATATATAAGTCCCTTCATCAACTTGTGCACATCATCAAACTTGATCTATTACCAATCCTAGATGGTTCAACATACAAATTAGAAGATGGTGTTCTACTATACACAAATATCCATAAGTATATCTTCCTCTCCTTTCAAATTATGCAGTTCTGTTCAATTCAGTTTCTGTTTGAATTTGGATATCGTATTGTGATAAGTGAGTCTCTGTTTGAATCTGCTTTAGTTAAGTTGATAAATAAACTAAACAAACAACTACAAAATCTTATATACTATACCTAGAATAAACCATAGGAATACGAGCCCATGACCTCGGAATTTGGCCGGCGACCTTTAAAAAAATTCTGATCTCGCCGGTTTTTATAGGGAATTGGGTGTTGGAAATTTCAGGGTAACTCCATATATCTATACTAGGATAATTGGTATTGTTTAAACAAGTTAGTTTTTTCAGTGGGTTAAATCTGTATGCTAATATTAGTTTAGGAGTGAAACTATATATACGACACGTAGCATGTTTAAGTGGTTGTGATAATTTAACTACAAAAAATGAATCTGGAACTAATAAGTATAATCACTAGAAAAACTAGCAAGATCAAAAGTATAATGAGCAAACTAGAAGATTACACTTTAAATCAGAGCCCCAAACTCACCACAAAATCCGGCGACCACCTTAAAAATTCCGGCGACGCCGGCCCCCCTTGAGAGTTTGGTGTTGGTTTATCTCCTGTAACTTTGTTTTGGTAATTTATAAATCTCTGTATTGTTTGTTTTGTCTAATTATTCATACAGAGAAATCTGGGAATGTTTTAAAATGGTTTTATCAAAATTCAGATATTTACGATACGAAGTTTTCGTATTTCGATGTTGCAGCTAAACCGTTAACGTCTATATCTTAACGACAGAGTTATATGGTCCTTTTTGAGTTAAATATGCTGTAGGTTCTAACATACGGGTGTTTAACTTGTTGTTTTGATTTTCGATATGATATTTACATCTATGCGATTTAAATACGAATATTGGTACGATTCGAGGATTTCGAGATGGAGTTGGCGATGTAGCAATGTGGATTAAGCGAGTTCTCAAGTTGGTGAGTAGATTTACATCTACTGAGGAAGTCGGGTGGATGGCGTATAGCACCCCCGCAACCTTATAACTATTATTATGATAGCTACTTAAGATTAGCTTTTCGTTAAAGCCTTGATATGTTATTGCATCTTGTATACCCTCCATTTGCATAAACTTTCATATGTAGTTTGTAAATGAGATATACGTGATATCTGGTCCGTATGATATGGGTATGATTTGAGTGGTTTGTACGAGGGATCATGCCGTACTTAATATAATATGGATATAGCAATATGATGAGCTATAATACAAGGATTTATACATATCGGAAATGATGAACTTTGTATGCCGAATAACGGCAAAATTATTCTTTAACTCATGGCGTTAAATTATATTTTGTTTTAGGATGTAATACTAGTATGATCTATATTCTTTTAAAAACCACGGTTCGTTGTCTTTTAAATAAACTACCAGGATGCGTGCCAATTTCTAAAACAAACATCTATTTTTAATCTAAGGCGGCTTCCTTATTTCAAACTTAACGTTCCGATCATTTCTAAAGATAATGGTATAGCTCATACTAAGTAATTACAATAAGTACATTTAGATTACTGTACAGGTTTGCATTATATTATCCATAATATATGTTTCTGCGTTACGCACACTCTGATAGAACACTGCACAAACACCAATGAGTACTATGCTGCACAAGCACGTGAATATATGTTACACTACACCTCATTGGTACTGCCATGTCACTGTAGAACCGTGCTGTTATATATGTATTAAAATAATTAGTTTGTTACACCATAGAACACTTGCATAAATACTAATGATTTCCATGTTGCACGAGCAAAGACGCGTATGCTACACTACACATCATTAGTAGTACCATATCACAGTAGAATTTAAATCTATGTTTATGTGATAAAATTACATAGTCTTCTTTATTCCTGTTGTAATTTGCGAATATTACTAATATAAATGTTGTATTGGGTTCTTATGGATTTTCTGGATATTTTACTCCTGATATTATATATCGGTGGTATGGGACACTGTTATATATGTATATATATTATATATCATCAATACAATCTATCTGCGTTTCTTATTCCTCACTTGATATTTTATATGATGAGTACACGTCCACCATGAGATTTGTGTTTTCTGATTTTAATATCCGGACCGTGTCTGTGGGTATGCGGTTACGGATTTACTATTTTTATCCAGACTGAGTCGGTGGGGAAACAGTTGGATACATGGTGGACCTGGTCGAGACCGAGGGGCAGGATAGCCGCATTATAGGCGGGGAGCCTAACGAGGTGACCCGATTCCGGAGAAAAAAAATGAACACGGCAGATATCCAGGGAATACTGACCGTAGATAGAAACGAGCACGACAGATATCCAGGGGATCTGGCCGGGGATCGATTGGGCACGGCAGATATCCAGGGGATACTGATCGTAGCAAGGGATATCGGGCGGCGATCTTCTGTTGAGATGGTGTCGATGGTACCTATAGTTACGTGTCGATGATGGACACGAGAGATTTCGGATTTGAGATGTCGATACTAGACATCTATATATATATAGGTCATTATCATGAGGTACACAGTTAGATATTAATTATTGGATTCATCAGAACTGATTCGGGGAAACAGTACCTACATATACTTGTACAGATATTCATAGACAAAAAGGGAATTCCAATATGGATTATAAATTCATGATTTTGACTCATATGACATTGAGGTACTGTATTTGGGATTGCATGATAGTTAGAATTGCACCTATGTATATCATATAGTATATCGATATAAATTATGATAGTACTATACTTATGACTTAGGTATCGTCATGCATTTTGATTTCTACTTTTAGATGTACTTTTATTCACTGAGTTGGAAACTCATCCCCATTGTGCCACAGTTTCTTGCAGGTTTTACCGCTTGGATTATCAGCGGCTTGGGCACATATTCTTTTGGGGATTGATGGGTAAGTGAGTTATTATTGTATCATACTCACTCTTGATTATTCATATATTCTTGTATCTAGCGGAACTCCATCAACTTAGAAGTGGTATATTATAGACTTAGAAGCAAGACTTAGAGTATTTGTGTTGTGATGTCGCACTCTTTGGAGTCGATTTCTGATTTAGATTGTTGGTTGCTCCATTGTTTGGACGTGGAGATTAGCTTCCGTTGGGATGCTATGTTTTTATGTTGTATCGGGTTTTATTAAACTACCAAGGAGGTGATGTTAAGTTTTTAAAATGTCATAAATGTTTTTCAACATACTTAGTTAAATCTAGATGTTATTTTAAATGGATTTTGTCGGATGATCATTTAAACCCCACCTCAAATATTTTCAAAAAGGGTTTAGATTCCGGGTTTTGGCTTACTTAAACTGTGTCGATGTCTTGAGATGTCACGTGATTTAAGTGCCGGTCACATGCCACATTTGAGTCGTGACAGGCGCTTATATGCAAAGCATATAAGCGCCGAAAACAAATAAATAAGGTCCAAACTGGTCTCACGTGTTAAACCACTACTACAAATAAGGGTTGCCCCTACGGATATAGCCGTAGGGACAAGAAAATACCCTATAGGTACAAACGCCGTAGGTGCAAGTTGAAGCCCTGAACTTGCGCTTACGGACAAAAACCTTCCCCTACGGGGTTCTGTGTACGTCCCGTTTGCCCTACGTAGTAGGCCGTAGGCGCAAAAATAATTATTTTATTTACGGGTTTTTAAAATAGATTACTTTTACCTACGGCTGAATCCGTAGGGCCAAGTAATAGCCCCTACGGATACATGCGTAGGTACATATCCGTAGGGGCAAAATATCAGGATTCCTGATATTTTGCCCCTACGGATAACTGGGTAAGGGCATTTGTTTGCCCTTACGGATATATCCGTAGGGACAAGCCCAACCCCCTAATACTGAGATCACAGGGGAAAATATTAGTTATTCTGATATTTTGCCCCTACGGTTTAATCCGTAGGGGCAACATGTGTACCTACGGATTAATCCGTAGGAACATATTTTCAGTTTTTTTTAAAAAAAAGGGCTGCCTAATTTTTTCTCGCCTTGTTCACAATAATATATATATCAATCAAACATAAAATTAATCATCACACAACATATATCGCAGTATTCATAATCACATCTCACGCATATAATATACAAAAGAAACCAAAAAACAGAATATGATATAAATATAAACACCGTAGGACCACCAATATCAATATCGTCCAAAATATAGTACAATATGTATCATATAAATAAATACATGTTTCAAAAAATAAGAATAAAAAAGCTACCCTAGCTCGGTCCAGCTCCACCTCTGATAAACGCTAGAATCTGGCGCGCCTGCTCCTCGGTCAATAAATCATGCAATTCGGCGCGTGCGGGAGTCTGAGCGGGCTGTGGAGCTGGTGATGTGGTCTGCGCAGCCGCCGTCGAGGTAGTGGCTTGCGGAGCCGCAGCTGCGGGAGTCTGAGCGGGCGGTGGAGCTATAGGAGCTGTCTGCGGAACCGCAGCCGATGTAGTGGCTTGCGGAGCCGCAGCCGAAGGAGATGCATGTGGAGGCTCGGCCGATGTACCCTGTCGCGTCTGGACCTAACATGTGTAATAAGCGTGTAAGAACTGTGTATTATTCGAATTCATATCATTATCAAGTTATTTCAAAACCCCATTTGGATATCTAGTTTGGAAAACCGTAGTTTATTTTAATTAGATATGTATGTATAATGAATCAAACCTAAGTCTACAACCAAATAAGCTCAGGCTACGTACTAATATTGGATATGTTGATATCTATAATATGACATGATGTTTTACTATTAAGTAGTATACATACCAGCATCTCCTTCAACTCCTGAACGGTGGCCTTCAAGCTCTCCAGTTCCTGCTGGACACGTCGCTCACTGGAGACGGAGGAAGTAACCGCTAGGGTGGAGTCCAACCTCATATGGGCCCTGCTAGGGCCCAGTCCCCGGCCTCTCTCCCAACCTCTGTGGTGTCCTCCGTATGCGGCATCCAGGACTGGGGTCAGCAGCCTCGGATCGCTCTGTCCGGTAAAATCGATCCCCGAGCCCTCGGCCTGCTCAACCACCCGCTCCTACACCTACATTAAGCAGTAAAGTATAAGTATAAAATTTAAATTTGAACCTTTCAAAACTAAAATTTCAAATATGGGTTCAATAAATATTAACAATTATGCAATACTCCTGGGTAGCGACGTCGGGATATCGAAGCTCGCCCGTGGCGGGATCTGTCGAGGTGCCGTGGACGGCAAGATATGCGGACAGCACGCTCGGTTGTCCACCTTGCGACAGGGTTTGAGCTGTCTGCAATATTAGAAAATAACTCTTAATATTAGATATATTAGAAAATAACTCTTAATATTGCATTATATCACAAAGGCCGGTCTATTGTAATTTACCGATAACTCCATGGCTCGAGTAATATTCCTCGAGCCACCTGTGTAAGTGGGGCGGCCCCTCTTCACCGATTTCCTATTCTCTATATTTTAAGCGGCCTGTTTCTGCACAACGCATTCACATTTAGTTTTCTAATTATGGAACATAAAAAAATAAATTATATCCTAAACAATGAATTACATTTAAAATACATACCTGTTTGCGTTGAGAGTCGAAATATTCGCACAATAGAGTCCATGTCTCTACGTCGACTCTCGCAAACGCTGGAGTAGATAGGAGGGCCGCTCTCTCTGCCTCGGGGGTCGCCATCCACAGGGAGTAGCAGTCGGCCTTCAGCTCATTCCTGTTGTATCGGACCTTGGTCTGCATGTTCTTCATCAGGCCATTGTACAGAGCATGAAGGTCGAGCACCCTCCCAGGGTGATCAGGGTCGGGTACAGGCTGAAAATCGTAATCCAACTAAAAATACAAAAAAAATATTGTTATTAGATTGCAAGTGTTAATAATAAATATATTGGATAAATCAAATGAAAATATATATTAATACCTGAGCCTGATCAAAGAAGCGGGCGAATGAGCGCCGGTGCTGCTCGCCCCACTCAACGTGAAGTGGATAGTTCTTCACGAGCCGGCTCTCATCCCCCATATACCGGCCAAACCCCTCGGCATGAGGACCGGTATAGCAATAGTCAAGAGTAAAAAAGAGGGGGAATGCTGCCTCCCCCTAGCTCTGTCAGGCCTCAGCCTATGGGACTGATTCGGGCCTCGAGTCCCCCTCTGGGGATGGGGAGGCCCTACGTCTGCAAGAAATATCAAGACAATCAATATCAAGACAAAGTTGTATTAAGAAATCAAGGTTAAACGAAAATTGAAGTGTGATATATACCTCCGGTGACTAAAGCACGAGCCTGGGCCCGGGCAGCAGCACAAGCGGGACGATAGTTCCTCCGGTGAGGAACAACCGGTGTCCCGGATGCGGACGCATCCCCTCCAACTAGAAAATAAACATTGACGCTAAATTTCCATGAAGTTCATATTTATTCTATAGAGCATATGTAAAATGAATAAATATTTTATATTTATTCATACTAACCTACAGACGATGCGGAGGGTACGGAAGTGGCAGGAGTGGCCCCTGCGTCAGATGTGGACGCACCACCTATAATTAGACAATTAAAAATATATTATATAAGTAATTGCAAAAAGAATGTGTAGATCAATAATATAACGTTCTAAATCAATATGCATGCACTATAGGATATATAAACATACCCGCAGATGCGGTGGTGTCACCACCTACAGCTAGACAATAATAAAAATTACTATCTAAGTAAGAGCAAAAGGAATGTGTGTATATTTATGATATAGCATTCTAAATCAATATACATGCACCATATAATATATAAACATACCTGGAGGAGCGGGAGTGGCATCTGTCCCTGATGTGGACGCATCACCAACAACTAGACAATCAAACATTGACAATATAAGTAATTTTGACATAAACATGCATGAATATCTATAATATTACATTCAAAATGGATATGCGTGCAATACACCTGGAGGTGTGGAAAAATCCACACGGAAGGAGGTATTCGAAGGGGTCTCCGATCTGGGTGCAAGACCGGTCCTCTGAAGCTCCCTACACAGCTTTCCGGGCGGCAGAACCGCTCTGCCGCTGCCTCTGCCGCGGCTGGAGCTCCTGCCGCCCCTCGCTGCTCCCGACATCGTCATCAAATCTAGATAAACGGTTCGTGGACGCATTAGACAATCATTAAAAGTATTGACTATATATGTATAGATCGTAAAATGTGAAGTAATAATATAACATTACTGATAACCTTTTTCGTTTCCTGGGCGCATTATACATATCTACTTGGATTTCATCGTCGATGTCATTTCTAACCTACGTAACTTCATGATCGGCCAAAGACAACCCATCCTTCGAAACAGACGGTCGGAGCACTCTAAGCTTTCTCTCTTCTTCATCCTCATCGCTGTCCTCGAATTCTGGGACATCATAGACATCTCTGGGTTTCCGTCGGCATACAACACTCCATCCCGGATGCTTCAAACACTGTGAGTAGTATACTTGGAACGCTTGGTTCGAAAAGATAAACGGATCTTCCTGACCGTAAAATCGAAGTGTGTTTACACTGGTCAATCCATATTCATCTTTCCAAGTCCCAAGATTGCTTCTCCACTTATCCGTATCGGTTCGCGTATCGTACCAAGTACACTGGAATATATAAAAGGGTTCTGATCGTACGGGATAGTGGATGCCGAGTATACAATTTAAGTACCCATAATAAATCACACCGTCCGATCCTACCGTCGCAATCCCACTATTCTGAGTGGTTCTAGATGTTTCTATGTCCTCAATTTCGAATTTGTATCCAAGGACACCAAATCCTTTGTAATATGCAACCTCCATACTAGGAAATTGAGCTAAACATCTTGAATCACTCTCAAATGATGCAGACAAGTTCGGATCGTGGATCTAACAAAACAAATTTTACGAAAAATACATAACGATACAAGTTTAGATTAAAACTGATAGCAATAAAATGTTATTCGAATAACTTACATGATCTGTGACCCAATCACAAAAATTATCCTGATGATATTTTTCCAATCGTTCTTCGTTCCTATCAGGATGCCCCTCACGTACCTCGTTAAAATGAATTCTGTTTTCGACAAATAATGGTGATATTAATATTATATCATTTCATACACACACAAACACAAATATAACAATTAATCCAGAAAAACATACTCTCTAATTTGTTCAAGACATGCGCAATTAAGCAAGATAAACCGGTATATCTTGTTATAAACATAGTGTCTACCCTCTTATACTCGGCTTTACCATATGGCCCGTCTTGAATTCTTCGAGGCCGGTTAAGTCTTGTCTCAATGTTCTCGTCCAGATAGCGGGAACAAAATGTGGTTGCTTCATCAAGAAAATAACCTTGCATGATAGAACCCTCTGGTCGATTTTTATTGCGTATATACTTTTTAAGAGTGTAGAGGTATCTAATGAAAATATGTTGAATAAATAAATACGGGCATACAGGACAACAATAAATTTATAAATTGCGCAAAACGAAAAATTACACGAACCACTCGATGGGATACATCCATCGATATTGTACCAGTCCGGCTAACTTAGCCTCAGTTGCAAGATGAACCGTCAAGTGTATTATAATATCGAAGAATGACGGTGGGAAAATATGCTCAAACTTGCAAAGTATCAACGTAATAGAATTTTCTAGTTTATCCAGCGTCACAACCTCCTGTGTTTTAGCACACAACTATCTAAAAAAACAACATAGGTCGTTGATTACTAGACCAACCGATTCGGGGAGAGAAGTCCTGAGGGTTAATGGAAGAAGGTGATCCACGATAATATGGTGATCATGACTTTTCAGCCCATCGATCTTGCCTTTCACAATTTTTATTTTCTTGCTGAATGATCCTGAGAAACCTGTGGGAACTTTCAAATCATGCAACACCTGCAGGAATCTTTTCTTCTCCGGTTGTGACATATGATAAGCGGTATTGGAAAGTACAAACTTACCTGGTTTACCCGCTACCGGTCTAGGGTGCAATTCACTTCTTATTCCCCACTCCTGTAGATCCATCCGAGCATTCAGGTTGTCTTTTGATTTCCCGTCTTTACAAAGAAGCAAGTTGAGTATGTGCTCTGATACTCCCTTCTTTATATGCATGACGTCTAGACAATGACACACTAAATTTGTTAACCAGTACGGAAGCTCGAAGAAAATGCTTAACTTGTTCCAAAATGGTGGTTTGACCTGTTTCGTCGGATCCATCCCGAAGGTCACATTATTGTAACTATCCCATTGAACAGTCATGTCCTCTCTGGAGAATGGGGATGGAGGTCCAATAAGCTCCTGATGACCATCAAAGTGAACCGTGTCTAACCTATAGGATTGGTCTGGAGGCAGGAAACGTCGATGGCCGCAATAACAAAGCTTCCTGCTAAAATTCAAGAATTTCGATGTTGTGTGTTCATGGCAATGAGGACATGCTTTGTGACCATGTACAGACCAACCTGATAGCATTCCATACGCAGGAATGTCATTAATTGTCCACATTAAAGCCGCACACAGTATGAAGGTTGTATTTGTGTTTGCATCGTATGTCTCTACACCATCAATGAACAAAGATTTCAACTCCTCGATCAGAGGTCGGAGATAGACGTCGATATTGTTCCCCGGTGAGTTTGGTCCGTCGATAAGAAGAGGCATCATAAAGTATGATTGGTCCATAGCCAACCAAGGCTACAGATTATAAATTATCATTACAACGGTCCATGTGCTGTGACTTCCAGCCATATAGTTGAATGGGCAGAAGCCATCAGTAGCCAGTCCGAGCCGGACATTGCGAGGATCTCTACTGAATATTACATGCCTCCTATCGAAATCCTTCCATGCCGGTGAATCTCTTGGATGGCTCATTTTTCCATCTTCACTTGGAGGAGCACGGTGATGCCAAATCATTGCCTCGGCTACTTTCTTGCACCTGAATAGCCTCTGTAGCCTTTGTGTTATGGGAAAGTATCGTTCTATCTTGACAGGTATATCAGGCTTCTTATCAGAATCTTTCGGCTTATACCGGGGCTCTCCGCATGTTGGACACTCTTTCAACTCTGAATTCTCTTTCCGGTACAACACGTAGTTTTTAGGACATGCTTGAATCTTCTCGCACTTTAGACCCAAATCAGACATCATCTTCTGGGCTCGGTACCAGCTGTCGGGCACGTTATTTTCCGGGGGCATAGAATCTTTCAAGAACGAAAGAAGTATTATGACTGACTTGTTGCTCCATCCATTTAGGCACTTAATCTGGAAAAGTTGGACGAACCATGAGAGGGTGGAATATTACGCATTCTCATAAATTGGTTTTCTAGCATCATTCATGAAATTTTCATATTTATCCGCACGCGGTCCTTGACCGGAAGGAATGTCATCTTCGGTACGAATAGATTCACCTGGGGCAACCTCTACCATATCCTCCATTTCTTCTGATGGAAATAAATTACCGTCTTCTCCTTCTGCCGCATTACCGAATTCTCCTTCTTCTCCTGCCGCATTATCGTGTTATCCTTCTTCTTCTGCCGCATTACTGCATTCTCTCCTTCCCCGTGATATTTCCAAGTTGTATAAAGTCTAGTAAACCCATATTTTACAATATGAAGCTCTGCCAATTCTACCTTCTGGCAGTACTTATTACCACATCTATCGCACGGACAGAGAATCTTCTCTATTATGATCTTATTATGTGCGCGTGCAAATTTAATGAAAGCAGCAACTCCTGCGACAAACTTAGGTTGCATACGTTGTTGCCAATCCACATACATCCAGTCCTTAACTTTGACGTACTCATGGGCCATGTTAGACTGTATAACATATAAATTGTAGGTTATGGTGACTATATTGAGAAATATAAGAATGGGATAGTTACTGAAAAAGGATAAAACCTATGTATATGCTTTGTGTGTGCGTTTGTCGTTGAAACGAATAAATTATCGAATGTATATTAACCGATAGACGGGGACTAAGTGGCGCTTTTAGTTTCATATATGAGTATCGATGAGAATATGAAGGTTTCATATTATCATCGAGTATCATATATTAGTTTTAACTTGAACATTTCGAATCACTCTCTAATGATGCGTTTGTTGTGTATTCTTGTTGTATGTGTGTGTTCCAGCTGTCGGGGGTAAGGCTTCTATCACATTAAGAATGTATAGAGCGAACACCCATCACTTGTGCTTTCAACCGTTTCGAGTAAATTTCGGCAGCACCTCCCCGCTGTTCTCTGAGTACACTGTAATAGAATAGATAATCATTTCAAAGCTGTGAAACAACGTTGAAATGAACATCTAATCTATCTTTGTACACGGAGAATCAGCGGAAAGGTACCGACGAAATATCTCGAAACGGATGAAAACACAAGTGAATGAAGGTGCTTGCTTTATACATTCCTAACTTGTCCACACGGGACAAATCTATCGGTTACCATACGATTGAATCTTCTCGTCGCATAGACTATACGACGGTTGTTAGTATCGAGCTATACCGTCCGATATTTAACAACCTTCGTATAGTTCTATGTCACGACGAACATCGTACGTATGTTAACCGATAGACGGGGACTAAGTGGCGCTTTTAGTTTCATATATGAGTATCGATGAGAATATGTAGGTTTCATATTATCATCGAGTATCATATATTGGTTTTAACTTGAACATCTTGAATTACTCTCTAAAGATGCGTTTGTTGTGTATTCGTGTCGTATGTGTAACATGATTTTAAACCATTGAGATCAAGATTGATAGAACTGATCATCCTACATTGCAATGGCATTCATCTACCAAAAAATATTATTGCAATGGCATTTATCTATAACAACCAACAATTAAAACTACAAATGTAGGATACTGATATCATAAAGCGTTATACGCAACATATGAATTCACATGACTGAAATATGCATCAAAAAACATGTTCATCCAAAAGAAAGGCCACTGTCAACAAATATAGACAAATACGTCATAAAAACAATAACTAATTAACAAGTTGATTAGCATGTGGATCAAGAAAATGATTGGAAAAACAATTGACTATGATCTATAATGACAAGTCTATTACCATGACTGTCGACTAACAAAGGTGGCTTTTCGTCCTCGGTAGCTTGATAATTGGGATTTCATGGCAAATAAAAATATGCATATACCGTTTGACCGGGAACTTCAATAGGAAACTCAATGAGGTCGGGTGTACTGAAGTACGCTTTGTATTTCACTATATCAGGTGATGAAGCCCAAGCCCTAGCTAGCCCCAGCCCCACCCCAACCGAACCCTATCGAAGGTAAAGAACGTCCTTACACTTTCATATTTCTATTAATGATGCAAGTCTCCACCAAGTCAAATTCTTGCAATATAATTCTTTTTAGAGTATGTCTAATTTAATAGATAGAATTTTCAAAGTTGGGCAACCAAGAAAAAGTAGTAAGGGATTTTACATACATGCCAAAGCTTTTATTATTTATTTATTTATTTTCCATTTCATATTAGCAATTTTATATGTTTGATGATGGTAAGAAATACAAATTATATTAGAACATTGTACATACCTAATTTCCACTTGAAATTGGTTTTTTCTTTTATCAGTACTCGTTGACATACAGTAACAAACAATGTTTGATTAGAAGGACCCAAGATTTTCTCGATCAACAATAATTTTAGTAATCAAACTAGGCTAAAATTGCTGGAAATTCCTCTCAGGTTTGCCAAATTCTGCAAACCCCAACCCCAACCTAACCTTAACCCCAGCCCCAGCCCAGCCCCACCCCAACCCCAACTTAACTCTAACCCCAGCCCCAGCCCAGCCCCAGCCCCAGCCCAGCCCAGCCCCAACCTAACCCTAACCCCAGCCCCAGCCCCAGCTAAACCCCAACCCCAACCCAAACCCTAACCCCAGCCCCAGCCGAACCCCAACCCTAACCCTAACCCCAACCCCAACCCCAACCCCAACCGCAACCCTTGCCGAACCCCAACCCCAACCGCAACCGCAGCCCCATCCATGAACCCTAGCCGTAAAATTATCAAAAATTTGTTTAATTGAAGATTTACTAACCTGTGCGGTGGAGGAGACGATCGATTGGTGGCGACGACGAAACGGAGGCGACGATGAAAACGGCGATAAGGAAGAATAGTGACGAGAACGGCGGTGGCGACGACGAGAACGGCGGTGGCGACGACGAGAACGGCAGAAGAGATTTGGGGATTTTGGGTTCGCGCGCGATCGAGAGAGAGAGAAAGAGATAATCAGCGTAGGCGATCTGTGCCTTTTTAATTAAATCGCTATTTAGGTTCCCCTACGGATTTGTCCGTAGATCCTTGGTTTGCGGCTCCGTAGGGGCAAACACCAAATTAAGATTTAATATTTTTACAGTTGAACGTCTTGGACCGTAGGGGCAACCTTCTGGCCCTACGGCTTAATCCGTAGGGCCAACATAAATCTGCCCCTACGGATTTCAATATCCGTAGGAGCAACCCCCTATTTTAGTAGTGAACACATAGGCGATCATATGCAAAGCATATGAGCACTGAATAAAATAAACCCGAAGGCCAAACTGGCCTTACATGTTAAACACGTGAGCGTTCATATGCAAAGCATATGAGCGGTGAACATAAATAACCAAAGGCCAAACAGGCCTCAAGTGTTAAACACGTAAGCGCTTATATGCAAAGCATATAAGCGATGGAAGCAGATAATAACTAAGGGCCAAACTGGCCTCACATTTTAAACACGTGAGCGCTCAAATGCAAAGCATATGAGCGCTGAACATAAATAACCAAAGGACAAATAGGCCTCACATGTTAAACACGTGAGCGCTCATATGCAAAGCATATGAGCGCTCAAAATAAACAGGCTAAAACCCACACCAGGGGTCACGTGTTAAACACGTAAGTTCTCTTACCGCTTTGTTTGGCAGTGCTCACATGGAAAGCATGTGAGCTCCATAATTTAAAATGAACCCATCTGATAGAAATAAATTCTATGTGATAGAATTAAATTCTATTTGAGAAACATTTTCCCTGATCTTTCTAATATGGAAAGATCTTTCTCTAATAGAGAATCTTGGATTTAAAATCTAATGGTGATAAAATATCATCAATTAAACCCTCCGATAGAATTAAATTCTATGTTGGAAATATTTCCCTGATTTTTCTCAAACTAGAAAGATCTTCTCTATTAAACAGAGAATGTTTGGATCAAAGATCCAACGGTGATCATCTGATAGAATAAAATTCTATCTTACGAAAATATTTTCTTAATCTTGTTAAACTAACAAGATATTCATATAACAGAATTTAATTCTATGTTAGGAAAATATATTCCTAATCTTTTTAAATTAACAAGATATCCATATAATAGAATTAAATTCTATGTTAGGAAAATATATTTCTAATCTTCTTAAACTAACAAGATAATCATATGATAGAATAAAATTCTAATCTTGTTAAACTAACAAGATATTTTATATGATAGAATAAAATTCTATCTTAGGAAAATATTTCCTAATCTTGTTAAACAAACAATAAATCTTCTCTGTTAAAACAGAGAGCCTTTGGATTAAAAATCCAACGGTGAATAAAATTCACCAATTGATCCAAAAGATCATTTTTAATTAATTATGAAATCAATCATGATCTCTCAATGTGATATTTTCTCAACAAATTGATTGTTTTCCTTCTCCTATAAATAGGACCAAAGAAATGGAGGGGGAGGGGGAGGGGGAGAGGAAAGTAGAAAACGAGGAGAGGAGACCCCCTCATAAGATTCTGTAAAAATACAGAAGGCTCTCAAAAAACAATAGAGAATTTAATTCTCAATAAAGAAAAAGATCTCCCTCCTCAAAACTCTAGGTAAATAAAAAACAGAGATGAACACATCTCATTTACCTATTGAAGGGTTTAACCATTTTAAAAGAACTTAGTTCTTTCTCTGCATCTGAGATCCACAAGACAAGTCTTTCAAAATTTGAAATTTAATTCTCATCGAGAAGATCTTGTTCTTAAGAATCAAAGATTCAGGGAAGAAAAAATTTAAATAGAAAAAAGACGGAGTCCATAATACTCCAGGAACTTAGTTCCTTCAAATCAAAAACTTAGTTCTTTAAAGACCCGATCCTCAAAATACTAATCTTGATGATCCTTAATGGTCAAAACACCATCAGAAGAGGTTTAACCTCTCTGAAAACATGAACATGGAAAACATGGAGTCCATAATACTCCAGGAACTTAGTTCCTTCAAATCAAGAACTTAGTTGTTTAAAGAACATGATCCCAGATCCTAAAAATAATGATTTTGGTGATTGTTAATGGTCAAAATATCATTAACAGAGATTTAAGTTCTCTAAAAAATACCAACAGAGAGTAAATCTCCAAAGAGCATAGCGCCTCACTTGAAACACACGTGAGCGCCAGACAAAAAAACTAGTGCTTAGCACTATTGGAGTGCCTCACGTGAAACACACGTGAGTACTGGAAAAATATAGTGCTTAGCACTATTGGTGCATCTCACTTAAAACACACGTGAGCGCCACGAAAGACTAGTGCTTAGCACCATTATAGCACCTCACGTGAAACACACGTGAGTGCTATATCCAACTGAGTGCTTAGCACTGCTGGGTGTTACAAAAACCCAATTTTAGCCTAAATTGGCTAAGCATATATTTATGATCTCCAAACTGATTTTAGTCTCAAACATGACTAATGGTCTCCCATTGATGATGTCCAAATTGATATTTATCCTATATCCCCTAAGTTATCTTAGTCTCAAATATGACTAACGATTCTTAGGTCGACCACAATCTTTTCCCTCAAATACAGGATTCGGTTCAATGGTACATCTCTTCATACCTCTGATATATGTCGTTGTAATTTCTCAGTGTCTTCAGAGAGATGGCAGGTCTTGACAACCAACAACTCCATTCATCCCACATTGATGTACTTCCAAGTTGACGTGCACACCGCAAATTAGATCGCACCCCAAATTGGGTGCATTCCATGTCACCATTGTTCACCTTGTCACGTAACAAATATACGTGCGCGCAAGATGAATAATGGACCGAAATGTTCTTAAACTAACATTCATCCCAAACAAGGAATGTTGGACCGAAATGTTGTTAACCTAACATCCATCCCCAAAACGGGAATGTTGGACAGAAATGTCCTTAAACTAACATCCGTCCCCAAAATGGGATATTGGACCGAAACGTGCTTAAACTAACATCCGTCCCCAAAACGGGATATTGGACTGAAACGTCCATAAACTAACATCCGTCCCAAACAGGGAATGTTCTACTGTGATAATTGAGCCCATATGCTCATGTTTTTCTAAGTTGATCTTATTCTGAAATATGACTAACGATCCTTAGATCAAACCCAAATATCTCATGAATGGAAAGACCTCACAAATGTGAGAAATGAATCCTAAGTTTATTCCCGTTGGCAAACCAGGCTACCAACGTGGACCCTGTCAAGCAAATCTTTGACCCAAATCGAAATCTAAAATATACGGATTTGGACTAATCCGCGCCCTACGTGCGACGACATAAACTAGTACACCCGAGGCAAACTCCAAGGGCCAAAACTCTAAACACCCTATGCCTGGGGGCATAGTAGTTCATACAGTCTATATGGTGAATTCCAAAGACGACGTTCAAGCTTTTACTAGTCATGAACCGTATACTCGGTCTCTGAAAAAAGCTCAACTACAACGTGAAAAGCTACAGGAGATGCTTGCTCAGGCTGCGGCACTCGCTAATCTATTGCCTAAGGAAAATCCCGACGCACCCGAAGAAAGAATAGGGCAGGTATCGGATATTGATTTCCTAAAGCGTGCTCTAAGAAAGATAGATGAAGAAGCGGCAGAAATGTCCACTAAATTGAACCAGATGGCCCTCTTGATACAAAATATGGCTGGAATGATGGTTCATTCAGAACCACTGGCAGATGAACCGCCGGTATTTGCTATTAAAGGAAAGAGTGACACATCAAATCCTCTGCAAGCCTCATCAACGGCCGAAGAGGAAATGATTCCAAAAGAAAAGCTAAACGAATATGTCGCTCAGCAAGTTAAAGCTCACTATGCTAGTGAAGCCGTAAATAGGTCAATCAAGACTGGTCGACTGTATCCGGCGTGCTACGATCAAATACAATACTTTCCAGAATACATACTTCCGACGTTCCACATGTACAAAGGAACCGGGAATCCTCACCTGCATATTGCACGTTTTAAGTCCATGTGCGACAACACTAGAGGAAATGACATACTGCTCCTTCGACAGTTCGTCAGTAGTTTGGCGAGCATCACATTCGAATGGTACATGGGACTCCCAAATGATTCCGTAAAGACCTTTGATAAGATGGATATGATCATCCGTCAGAAATTCGCTAGTGTGAATAAACACACTACCGTAATGGTGTTGGACAACAAAAGGGTTGGACCGAATGAGACATGGGTTCAATATGTTACCCGATGGTGAAATTTATGGTTAAAATGCGAGCAACGCATCGACGAAGCTGCAGCCATGGGAATGTTTATAGCCGCTCTTGATCCAAATTTAAAGGTGTTCCCATATATAGCCCTCTTCAAGCGAACGACCTTCCAAAAGCTCATAGATAAAATAGCTCGATTGGATCAGATGGGTCAAGATCCTTCCTCATCCGATGAAGATGTATAAAAAGAAAAGGCAAGGTCGCGCTTGTCGCCAACGCTCAACAAAGAATGAGCGTCTCTGAAGCAACCTGTCGCCAAAACAGCGACAGCACGGGTTCTACCCTTCGATGGATTTGGGTGCGAATACTCGCGCCCCCCCGAAATATACAAAGGCGCATATTCCGCACTGGCGGAAGAATCTCTACGTGAGATGGTCCTTTCATCTCAAAGATCAGAAAGGATATCAAGGGACCTATAAGCGGGTCCTGCAATCAAGTGGAATATCCCACTTGAACAAAAAACCATAGAAGGGATGTGAAATTCATGTCCCACTTCGAATCAGACGATGAGAGAGAAAACCCCAAGTCAAGTTCATTCTTCTAAGAATGAAGAAAACTCAGCAGAAGGAGTGACGTGATATCTCGTTCCTTCGTATATGTGAAAATAATTCGTTAGTGTCCGAAAGCGACATTGATGAGCAGGAGGCATGTGCCGAGTAAAATGCCCGGTATTTCCCACAAAACAACCCGATAACTGTGATAAAAAACCAGTCCAAGAGGGTGAAGATAGCGTAAGGCGTGAAGTGTTCATGCATACAAAGGACATGCAGCAGCGTCTCGGCCAGCAAGCGTTGGAAGGAATGAGTTATGCAACTCCCCAACCAAATGACAATAATGGACCGAAATATCCCTAAACTAAAAATAGACCGAAACGTCCTTAAACCAGTACGTCGCCTCAAATACGGCGCGTCGTCTCAAAAATAGCGATGATGGACCGAAACGTCCCTAAACTAGTGCATCGCCTCAAAAATGGCGATGATGGACCGAAATGTCCCAAAACTAGTGCGTCGCCTCAAATACGGCGCGTCACCTCAAAAATGGCGATGATGGACCGAAACGTCCATAAAATAGTGTGTCGCCTCAAGTACGGCGCGTCGCCTCAAAACTGGTGATGATGGACCAAAACGTCCATAAACTAGTATGTCGCCTCAAATACAGTGCGTCGCCTCAAAAATAGAGATAATGGACCGAAATGTCTCTAAACTAGTGCGTCACCTCAAACACTACGATAATGGACCGAAACGTCCCTAAACTAGTGCGTTGCCTCAAATATGGCGCGTCACCTCAATAATAGTGACGATGGACCGAAACGTCCCAAAATCGCATCAAACATGGTGATAATGGTGTTAGTTATGTATATGCCTTAGAGGCCATTGTTGTACATATGATGTATATTATAGTGGATACTTGGATATATATAGAGAGGACTTTCTTTCTCGACTTGATAATATGCAATCTGGTTTCACTTTGTCTTAACATGTTGACTTGTATTGGTTTACTGTCTTGCTCTCACATGTTGATAAAGCCCTTAGGATATGTACTCGACTACTAGGACTATGATGCAGATCATACTAGTGGGGCAAGGGTAGTCCAAGAGTACATCCTATAACTGTTCCTAGTCGAGGGTGTATCGAGACAGGGCATCGATACTCCAGAGTAGACTAGCGTATACGCATGTTGACCCATATAATGGGCGATGGATGATCCCATATCCATCGGTGTTTGACATCAGAGATGGTGTACGGGTGCTTAGTGGAGACTGGGTACAATGAACGGACTCGCCGAGAACTCCTAGATGGAATTATACCTATCGTCAGATAGCAGTTCTCTGGTGACACTGGTACAGATTAGTCTGTAGACCTGAGATCGTCAAAGAGTCTTGTGTGATTCCCACTATGCTTTGATTTCCACCTTACCACGTTTAAGAGGATGTGCAAAATGGTGGTTTTTGGGTATAGTCCTGAATCACATGGAGGCAATGAGCGATAGGAGGGGTTTCGTCTCTCCCGGTATTGGGGGTTGATGTTGCGTTGTGTTCTATTGGCTATAACTGGAAGTCCCTGGCTAGGGCTTATATGGAGACCTACTGGTAAGTGTTATCAGTAGTTTCTCGACCCGTTATGAGTCTCACATCAACACGACTTATCGGTTACTGGGGTTTGACATTTACCACCCCTATACTGGAAATGCGACATATCAGACGAAGAGACCGGACTGTACGGTAGTGTTACTGATTGGATTCACAGGAGTGTATGCAAGCTTGCTTGTTGATCTTCTGATCGTTCAATACCCGGATGGCTATTACGTTTAGCTGACTTCTTGCAGCTTGTGGGTGTTTGATATGATCATCACATACTGCTGGCGTATTGACGATTCTTTAGAGTCCTACACAGAAGTTTTCTGGGTCAGGCAAAACGGAGTAGGAGCACATATATGATATGTGCGGGACCGAGATTAGTATGATATGAGATACTGTATTCTATTCTCGCGATATGTGATATCGGCCGGGTATATATGATATAGCCGGGATATCGGATCAAGTGTTGATTCGATAAGTTGATACATGTTATATTAGTCAGTTATATGTTATATAGCCGGATTATCGGATCAAGAGTTGATTCGATAATTTAATATATAATTATATATGTGATATATTACATTATATTAACTAATATAAGCTCACTTAAATGATTCTTTTTCTCACTTGATAATACATTGATATCTATGTGATATATGTTAATTGTATTATTTTCTTTTGTTACATTATATATTATATATGTGATATATAATATTGTAACATGTTAGGGTTACAAATGCAACTAGGGTTTTGAGATTGAACCATGCTAGGGTTTGGATTAGGGTTAATGTTTTGTTTTGGGTTAATTCTAAATTGTGAGAGATATTTGTCATGGTTGACAAAGTCCACTCTTTAGATATTTTCCTTGATATTTATTAACCCAACCCTAACCTTACCTCATGGTTTATCCTCTACAAGGGTTAAGCATGATATACTTAACCCTTGGATGCATTTCTAACCTCAACAATAATTCATTTTCATCACAACAAAAACTTCATCTTCTTCTTGCTCTTGAAAAAGCTTGCTCAATTTTTTCTTTTGTGATGAATGAATATGAGAAATAGAAAACTAAAGAGAGAAAAAATTCCTACTTCATCATCCTCGTCTATTCTAGCCATTTAGATTAGTGTGTTTGTTTCACTAATACTTCATTAGTGAAGCAAGAGCTTGGGTTTGTGTTTTCTCAAGGTAGATCGTCTTGGATTTCAAAGACTTCAAGCAAGATGCATCATTCACCTCATGAAGCCACTCGAGAGCCCGGGAACTTGATGGTCGCCGTGAAAAGACTTCAACTCGGAGCTTTTGAAGCGAAGAAACGGACTACAAAGATTGTAATCCCTATCACTTTGAAGTAACGTAGTTTACTTGTTGTTTATAACCCTAATTCTCTAGTAAAATCCCTGCTTAGGTTGTTTGGCACTTTAAAAATTTAAATCCAGTATGTTTGATGCCTTGTAGAACCTTGTTCTAGTGCCTAAGAACCTAATATTGGTACCAGAGACAAGCTAGAGCATTAGGCTTTGTCTAGACGAAGTTTGAAGTCCGATCGAAACCCCGAAAACCCTAATTTTTCCCCTCTCTAGAAATTTTTTCAAACGTTGAAATTTTTCATGTTAAAAATATTCAGAAAAACAAGCAGGGAATTTTATGGACACACCTAAAGAACGAAACCCTAACTCGTCTAAGTGACCGCGGAACCGCGGCTAAAAAAGGTTTTGGCGGCTGATCCGCGGCGCCACTTGAGAGGCTTGGGTCGGGCCCTTCAGCTGTATGTCCGTAGGTACTGTGGCATGTCGCTGGTTAATTTTAACAGTGCTCAAGTGTTGAGCTTTCTGGGAATTTTGGGAATTCGTTGATTCGATCGAATTGTTTAACGTCGTCTAGCTTTCTGTAATGAGATATAATAATTAGAATTTACAAATTTGTTTGTTGCGTGTAAATCTAACATTTCGGACTCGGGTGTAAATAGAAATCTTGTTGAATTATCCGACTTATTTTGAAAAAGTGTTTTCATGGGTGAGACCCAAATACGAGCTTTACATTATTAGGCATGAAATCTTTGATATGTGATGTCCCGGGTTTGTGTTGTCTAAGGGCAGTTACGATTCCAAATGTTGTAGTTTTATATTTTATTTTCTGCGACCATAAGTGTAATATGCCGGTTTCGTTGCTATACATCAACGACAATTGGGATACGCATTTTTACTTACATTGATGACATGTGATGTTATTTGTTGCTGTGATATGCTATATTGGATCGTCATGTTTTGAATAAGACGGGGGTTTTATATGAGATGGGTTTTTTTTATTTTCATTCATGTAAAATTTATTGTATGTAATATTCTTTTATTGGGGCACTTCCGGATTGAGGATGATGTCACCATTGTATATTATTTACTTTTCCGCATTAGGATAGACCCAAGGAGGAGAGCACAAGTAACCGTGTTCTAGGGTCCAGTGGGAGGCCATCTTGAGGAGTCGAGACCGGGTCTCCTAACCCTAGAATTGGTAGGGTTGCTTGCCGCTCTCGTAGGGGTCTGGAGATGTGGGTTTGGCTATTCATCACGACTGTGGAATCCGTGTTTTATACAGGCTCAAAATAAAACATGGACCTCCTAGTATATCCAATATTTCATATGTTATCTTCTGCTGCTGATATACTGTGATGTGATCATTCTATATGCGTAAGACGAATGCTTTATTATTGTATATATGATATATGATAAATGTTGCTTATGTTTTGCACCAGCGCTAGTCCCACCCCGGTATGCCGTTAGTTAAGTAAGCTAACGGTGCATAACGGGACACTATGGCGAATGCGGATGACATAAGCGTACGTTGTATTTTCGTTTCTTCTTTAATGCTTAGGAATCATAAATAATAGGATTCATTAATGAGAGTGATGAAATAAAAAGAAACCTAAAAGATGTTGTAAAATCATATTTTCAAAAAGGGTAGCTCTAGTTTTTGCTTTGCATAGCGGTATTCCTTGTAGAATATCCAGCACCTTATTCGATAAGGAAAGAGCTGAGATCCCTTCACCGGGTGTGACCTCTTTAGAAAAACTAGCAGATGCTACAACTCACTCGGTTATGTTTTTTATTGCTTCTATAGTTTTTGCTTCGCATAGTGGTATTTTTGAAATATCCTGCACCTTATTCGATAAGCAAAGAGCCGAGATCCCTTCACCGAGAGTAGCCTCTTTAGCGAAACTAGTAAAAACCTCAAAAACACTCCTTTTCAAAATTACTCGATTCTACAACGATATGACGTTCATTACGCAAAAGGTTTTCTGAAAAACCTGACGTAGCCCTCCGTCATTTCAAATAAGTCTTGGTATTCGTGCAGCGTTTGTTGACCTTATCAAGGCGTGGTGTACGGTAGCTAATTAGTGTTTATCTGCTAAGCATGATATGCGATTGGATTAGGGTAGTCGTACGGCCTTGTTGACCTTGTCAAGGGTCGTGTGGGTAGGTTTAATTCAATCAGGAAATGACGGGTTGAACTTGACTTGCGATTTATGGTTTGTTGACCTTGTCAAGGTCATAGATCGCTATGGGCAAAAATTTATCGGGAATTTCAAGGATTGAAATTTGCAATGAGATTGCATACCTTCTATAAGATAGTTGGATCCCGATACCCGCTGCGAGTAAGAGTTACTCCTGGGAGAGTTTTACACATGACAATTAGCGGATCAAGTAAGTGTCTAGAAAGGTGTTAACGGGGTTATACCTATGGAAAAACGAGGTTTATTTTAATTAGGTCCGTATGAAAGCATGAGGAACCTCCCTCAAAGTACCAACACTGGCTTGGCCGAAAGATTAGCAAACTTGTAAAGTGTAATTAATCCCGGCTAGTCTTACCTTTTAGGGTTTTAAGGAAGATTTGATAAAACCAGTGGGAGCCGTCCTAATTAGATAAGATAATAACCAATCTATTCTTGCAAGAGCATACATTAAAGTGTTTTCTTCTCTCTTTCTCCAAGTAGCGACCATATCAGGCCTTAATTAAGATAATAATATGGATGTATTGACTGGACCCGTTTGTTATACTGAGCAGGGAAACGTTGGTCCCACTCCAACTTATAATTATTGTAAGTCCGAGCAGGGAATAAAGACATATCCGGATTCTCACGCCGCCCAAACGAAGAATAAGCATGTTGATGAATCTTCTTTGGGTGTGTTAGTTATCGAGAATTGTTTCTCAGTTCACTCTACGTCCTGGGTATTAGATACCGGATCAGGATCCCACATATGTAATATGTTACATGTGCTAAAGAAAGGTAGAGAACTGGGAGAGGGTGATCATTCCGTAAGAGTAGGGAATGGTGCAAATGTTGCAGCCAAAGCAGTTGGCGAATATCACCTTGTGTTACCAAATAGTAATACATTTATTCTGGACGAATGCTATTACATTCCGACCCTGATATGCAATCTTATATCAGTTTCTTTATTGAGCAAAGAAGGATATTATTTTGTAGTACAGGATAATGTTATGAACATCTTCTTGAATCAATAGTTGATTGGATCAGGATCGTTAAATAATGGCATATATGTTCTAAACCAAACCACGGTTCTTAATGTACAAAACACACACAAGAGGAAGAGTTCAGAAATGAACGAATCCTTCTTGTGGCATTGTAGACTAGGTCATATCAATGAGACACGACTAACTAAGTTGCATAAGGATGGATAGTTGGATCCGTTCGAATTTTCATCTTATGACACTTGTCAGTCATGTCTTAAAGGCAAGATGACCAAAACTCCGTTTAGTGGACATGGAGAAAGAGTTACGAAACTCTTGGGATTGATACATAGTGATGTATGCGGTCCCATGCCTACACATGCCAGGAATGGTTCCTCGTACTTCATTACATTCACTGACAATCTCTCAAGATATGGACATGTGTTTCTGTTGAAACACAAGTCTGAAACTTTTGAGAAATTCAAAGAATATAAGAACGAAGTCGAGAACCAAACGAGTAAAAGTATTAAAATCCTTCGATTTGATCGAGGAGGAGAATACTTGAGCAATGAGTTCCTAGACTATCTAAAAGAGAATGGGATTCTCTCTCAGCTTACTCCTTAGTATACACCACAGCATAACGGTGTATCAGAATGGAGGAATCGCACCCTATTAGATATGGTGCACTCTATGATGAGCATTGCTGAGTTGCCAAGTTCCTTTTGGGGTTATGCGCTTGAGACAGCAGCATACCTATCGAATCAAGTTCCATCTAAATCTGTACCTACCACACCATATGAGATATGGAGTGGGAAGAGACCATATCTTAAACGAGTTAAGATATGGGGTTGTCCGGCCTATGTCAAAAGGCAAAATCCGGAAAAACTCGAGGCATGATCAGTTCTCTGCAAATTTGTGGGATATCCAAAGAATTCATATGGATATTTTTTCTACCACAGTGAAGAGAAAAAGGTGTTTGTTGCTCAACATGCCACCTTTTTAGAAAAGGAATTTCTTGCAAAAGAAATTAGTGGCAAAGAGGTAGAGCTGGAAGAACTTCCAGCAGCACAAACTGCAACTGAAGATTTAGTGGAACCAGAGGATTCAGTAGTTCCCGACGAACCTCAGCCCCTCCGCCGATCTAGTAGGGTTCCTCATCCACCTGAGAGATACTACGGTTTTCTCATCGATGGTGGGATCGAGAATTGCATCGTGGAAGATGATGACCCGACTACCTTCGAGCAGGCCATCACGAGTGCTGACTCTGTGAAATGGCTGGATGCAATGCGATCTGAGATGGAATCCATGTACACCAACAAAATATGGACTTTAAAAGTTGCTCCTGAAGGGGTAAAACCCATTGGGAGCAAATGGATCTTTAAGAAGAAACTTGGTGTAGATAGAAAAGTTGAGACTTTCAAAGCTAGACTTGTTGCAAAGGGTTTTCGTCAACGACCAGGTATGGATTATGACGAAACCTTTTCTCCAGTGACTATGCTTAAGTCCATCCGGATCTTACTTGCCATTGTTGCATACCATGACTACGAAATATGGCAAATGGATGTTAAGACCGTCTTTCTAAATGGTGATTTAGAGGAATGTGTATACATGACTTAGCTAGAGGGCTTTGTAGACAGTGGGAGCAGCGAAAAGGTGTGCAGGCTGCTTAAATCCATCTACGGGTTAAAGCAAGTATTGTGAAGTTGGAACATCTACTTTGATGTGGTAGTCAAAGAGTTTGACTTCATCAAGAACGTAGATGAACCTTGTATCTAAAAGAAAGTTACAGAGAGTAAGGTTGTCTTCCTCGTATTGTACGTGGATGACATACTCTTGATAGGAAATGATGTTCCTATACTGCACTCGGTCAAGCTTTTCTTATCACAAAGATTCTCAATGAAAGATCTAGGTGATGTCTCCTGCATTTTGGGGATTAGGATCTATAGAGATAGATCTAAATGGATATTGGGATTGTCCCAATCCAGGTTCATTGACACCATACTAAAGAGGTTTAGTATGGAAGAATCCAAGTGTAGGAATTTACGCACGATCTCTGGACTCACTCTCTCCAAAGAGATGTCTCCCAAGACTAATTTAGAAAAAGCTCGCATGTAAGGGATAGCCTATGCTTCAGTAGTAGGCTCTATCATGTACGCGATGCTATGTACCAGACCCGATGTAGCATACTCACTAAGTGTAGTGAGTAGGTATCAAGCAGATCCAGGAGAGAGTCACTGGACAGCTGTGAAGAACATTCTCAAGTACTTGAGAAGGACTAAGGAGATGTTCTTGGTGTATGGTAATGGTGAACTCCAGGTAGAGTCCTTTACCGATTTGAGCTTCCAAAGTGATAAGGACTACTCTAAGTCGCGCTCAGGATTTGTCTTTACCCTAAATAGAGGGGCGGTTTGTTGGAAGAGTTCCAAACAAGAAACCGTGGCAGACTCGACGATGGAGGCTGAATACATCACTGCCAACGATGTGTAAGTCCACGGTAGCGCCCCGGCCGTCTAACAGACGTCAAATGCGGAACAAAAACTTTTTACAAACTGGCGCTATCGCGTACTATAACCCGGATCTGCCATTAAAGCTAAACTAACAAACTACAAAGTGGGCAGAAATGTTATACCGAACGATCCGAGTCTTTCCGTCTTCAACCATCATCCCATGCTTTGTTGCGGCTGCTCCGATCTCCTGAATCTCCAATCTTCTCGTCCAGGTGGCACCACGTCGACGGATCTTTAAACGGGCTCCCGCATCTGATCCGAGGCAACTCGATCATCAAGTTTGCTAAAAGAGATGACCAAGATTGATGTAGAGAATGAGTAGAACATCTTGTCTCGTTACGTCCAAAGCTATGGACGAACGGTTAATGAAGTTGCCTTTTTGGATCGGGTGAAATGAGAAATGAGGCTATCTAATTTCCATGAATCTAAAACAATAATCTTTTCAAAACAACAACCATATTTCTCACATAAGAGGGGCCGGCCACTTATAGATGAGGGGGAGGTGAGTGTCGGAGGGGGAAGGTGACCATAAAGCAAAAGATCTTAATCAAAATATCCTAAGCATAACAAAATCTCATTAATTCAAAATCCACCTTGCATAAAACAATAAATGCATTAAGCCACCTCACATAACACCTCACCATCTTCTAGAAGCTCACACAAGACTCACCTTATGACTCACCCTCATGAAGAAAAGATAAATCCGTATTTAACCGAATGTTAAATATGGCTGATAGAAAACTGGAAACTGGTAACTTCCAAAAGTGATCCTGAAACGAATTTCAGGATAACCCCGTAACAGTATAAACATACCCGCATTTGTATTACGACTGAATACAAATGCAACTGAGACAAAGATATTATATCTACACAGTATAATACTGGGATCCGGCTTAAACCAAAGCCTACTAGTATTATCTGCCAGAAAAATGACACGTGCGAAAACGCACATGCATTTTCCGAACCCTGCCATAAAACCATACGGCCTCTACAACGTTTTTCCTTAACCTGGGAAACGGTCTGTGGGGGACTCTAATGACTCATTAACACACTGGCACTGGGTATAACCACTAGCACGTCAGAGGTACACGCTGTACGTAATGGTTGCCTATGTATTGATTGGAAGGGAAGCTGACGAGCGAACTCATCCATGAACCCTACTGAGCCTAACTGTGACAAAATCTGTACAGTCCGGTTCGTTCGACTAAAGAGTATTGCATATCGAGTCTAGGGGGTGGATAAAGTCAGACCCCTAATAACGCGATAAATCATGTCGGCATGAAGCCCATCACCATCTGAGAAGCTACTGATCCAAATCAGTAATTCTCCACTATCTCGGCCGAGGATTTCTAGTGATGGCCACCCGTGCACTGCGTGACATCAACCCCCAATACCGGGAGAGACGAATCCCCGACGATCCGCTCACTGCCTCCATGTGGCTCGGGACTGTACCCAAAAAATACCTGTTTGCACGTCTCCTTTGAGCGTGGTAGGGTAGAAATCAAAGCACAGTGGGAACTCACACGAGACAAATGACGATCTCAGGTCGACAAACTAACCTGTACACATGTCACCAGGGAACTGCTATCTGACGATATGTATAATACCAACTAGCATGTTCCCGGCGAGTCCTGTCCGGTGTACTCATAACCCAATGAGCTCCTGTATACATCTTAGGTGAACCAACTGATACCAATGGATTGTGAGACTGGCCATTACCACTCATCGGGGTCTCGATTGTATACACTAGTCTACTCTGGAGTATCGATACCCTGTCTCGAAACTCCCACGACTAGGGACACTTTAAGGATGTGCTTACAGACCCCAGCTCCCACGTATATGATCGCCATCATACTGCTGGCAGTCAAGAAAGAATCCTATGGGCTCTATCAACATGCAATAGCGAACTAAAGAATGTATACGATGATAATGACAAACCAGATAGCATACTATCATCTCGAGCAAGACTGTCATATTGGTATAGGTCCTCCCTCAATCATTGCAATCACATACCTGCGATCCAATAATTGACTTAGAGGGCACTATATTTAGGGTTGCTAGGCACGCGCACAAGGGTCTACGAGGCATCAACCATGCCCGATTAAAAATTTAGCCGTGCCGAACAACCCGAATACGGAACTTTAAACTAGAGATTAGGCGAAAACAAGTATGCTAAACACTTTAACACTAAGTGAGAGGGATTACAACCTTTGTAGATCCGGTCCTTCACTTCATATGCTCTGTGTTGTGGTCCCTTCGCTGCGATCATCGGGATCCGGACTCTCGAGAGGTTCCACGAAGAGAAAGACGCAACCTTTGCTTCCGATCTTCGATACTAAGATGATCTACCTTGAAGTTTCTTTAACACAAGCTAACACTCATGAAATGATGTGAACACCCTCATCTAAATGGCAAGGGAAGATGAGGATGATGAAGTAGGATTTTTGCTCTCTTTATTTATCATTTTCTCATAATTATTCATCACCTTTTGAAAAATCAAGCAAGCTTTTTCATGAAAGAATGAAGGAAGAAGAAGAATAGTGATCCATTTTCTTTTGTGATGAATAAGAAAGGATTTTTGAAGAATAATGCAACCATGGTTGACTTAACCATTGTAGAGAATTGACTAGGGTTAGGGTTTGGGTTGGGTTAAAGCATGAGTCACTTGTAAATATCTTTATCATGACAAAAAGAAAACCTTCTAGAAACATCTAGAAAGCTTAACCCTAATCCAAACCCTAATCATGTTTAAACTCCACAAAACAAGTTGCATTAGTTATCATATCATGTTACAATATTATATATCACATATATAATATTTATCGTAACAAAATAAAGTAATACATTTAACATATATCGCATATATATCAATGTATTACCCGAGTGAGAAAAAGAATCTTTTAGTGAGCAAATATTAGTTAATGCAATTTAATAAATCATATATATTATTATACATTAAATCATCGAATCAACACTTGATCCGACAATCCGGCTATATCGCATATAACCGGCTAATATTTATCCGTACCGATTCATCGAATCAACACTTGATCCGATGACCCGACTGATATCAAATATTGCGAGAATACAATACGGTATCACATATCGCATTATCCTCGGTCCCGCACATATCACATATGTGCTCCTACTCCATTTTGCCTGAGTCAAGAAACCTCTGTGTAGGACTCTAAAGAATCGTCAATACGCCGGCAGTAGGTGATGATCATATCAAACACCCACAAGCTGCAAGCGGTCAGCTAAACGTAACAGCTACCCAGGTATTGAGCGCTCAGAAGATCAACAAGCAAGCCTGTACATTCTCCTGTGAATCCAAACAGTAACACTCCCGTACAGTCCGGTCTCGTCGTCTGATATGTTGCATATCTCGCCTAGGGGTGGTAAACGTCAGACCCCAGTAGCTCGATAAGTCGTGTCGATTTGAGGTCTAAAACAGTTCGAGAAACTACTGATAACACTTACCAGTAAATCTCAGCAACCCTGGCCAGGGATTTCCGGTTATAGCCAATCGAACACAGCACAACATCAACTCCCTATACCGGGAGAGACGAATCCCTTCCTATCGCTCATTGCCTCCATGTGATTCGGGACTGTACCCAAAAGCTGTAAGTCCATATTGCGACCCCCGGTGCTTACGGGGAGGCGGAAACGGTATAAAAAACGAATTTTTATCGCAAGAGGCAACATGGACTAAACAAGGTCGGGATCGTTGTCTAAACTAAAACTAGTATTCTTGCTAAAGAGAGTTAGCTACTATGGAAGATGGTTATACCTAAACTTGAACTCCTTCTCCTTCAAACCTTGTAGAGGTTGATGGTTCTCTTTTCGTCGCCTTCTCCCGTCGAAGATGGATCCACCTCGAAGGTTCGACCTTTGGGCTCTTCCTCGATCTTTGAGTGAACTAGGGTTTCCGGCTTGCTAAACCTTCATCCTAGAATGAGTAGAGAGTGATTAGGGTTTGCTTTTCCTTTTAAAGAGAATGATTCTCAACACATGAGAAGGTTTCTCTTTGCTAGAGGAAGAAGAAGATGAAATGAGGAGAGAGAGAGGTTATGATAGAATGAGCTCAATTATTTCTTTCTTGCAACCATATTGCAAAAGAAAAGAATTATCTAAATGATAATAATTGAAATAAGAATAGTTGATGGTAATTTTGGAATGACCACTATCATGCTTCTTTAAATGAAGTGTAAGCATGAATCAAGGAGGATCTTTCAAAGCATGATGGTGGTCAATGGTCAACAAGTCAACCAAGGTCAACAAGTCAACTAAAAATCAACCATAACATAATTCTCATTTAATTACTATTATTAATAGATAATATATAAATCCATTAGGGTTTGGAAAATGATAACTGTCAACTGTGCATACGCACCCGATCCGAAACCCTAATGAAAAACCTCATTCTCCGCCTCAAGCAACTGTGCATACACACCTGTATTCTCGTTCCGAGGAACAAGAATACCAAGAGATAAAAGCAACCCTAAAACATATACCAGTATCTGGCTCAAACCAGAGCCTGCCAGTATAATCCGTCCGGACTCCAAACGTGCACAAGTGCGCGGATGAGAACGAACCCTGTCGCAAAACCATGCGACCTCTACTCTGTTTTGCCCAGAGGCGAATACCCTCTGTGTGGGACTCTAAAGACTCGACACTACGCTGGCAGTGGGTTTAACCACAGACCGCAAGCGGCACTAGCTGTGCGTAACGGTCCCCAGGTAGATGCCGACAAGAAGGCTGACGAGGTGAAACCCCATCTGAACTCCTACCGAGTCTGAATATGACATTCTCCGTACAGTCCGGTCTGTTCGTCTGATACATCGCATGGCGGGCCTAGGGGGCGGTAAAACGTCAGTCCCCCAATAGCGGTACAAGTCGTGTCGGAGTGAAGCCCAAAACACCCTGAGATAACACTGGAAACCTACCAGTATATCTCGCTTGCCCTGGCCAGGGACTACTCGTGTAATGGCTCTCCTAGACACAGCGCGATGTCAACCCCCAATACCGGGAGAGACGAATCCTGTCTAACCGTCACTGCCTCCAAGTGCTTCGGGACTGCACCCAACCACCACCTGTTTGCACGACTCCTTTGAGCCGTGGTAGGGTAGTGATCAAAGTGCAGTGGGAACACACTCGAGGCGAAGTGTCAGTGTCAAGTCAGCGGACTAAGCTGTACTCATGTCACCTGGGAACTGATAACTGACGATAGGTATAATACCAACCTGTCAGTTCCCGACGAGTCCTGTCCAGTGTACTCGTAACCCAACGAGCACCCGTATACTATCTCCAGTACGACGTACTGATGGCTGTGGGACAGACCATCTCCCACACTGGGATGAGAAGCGCATACGCTAGTCTACTCCGGAGTATCGATGCCCTGTCTCGATAGTCCTACGACTAGGGACCTGTATAAGGATGTGCCTATAGATTACCCAGCCCCCACTAGTGTGACTGCCATCACAACGCTGGTAATCAAGCAAAGATCCTAAGGGCTCCACTAATGCGTATAAGTGATATACTGAAATAAACAAAAGTACACATTGAAGTAGAAACAAACCAAGTAGCATACTACTATATTGAGCAAGATTGTTTATACAAGGTGAATATCCCAAGCTTCCATCAAGTAATATACAAACTAGTATGATACAGTAATGGCCTCTAGGGCATATACACTAACAATCTCCCACTTGCACTAAGGCCATGTACTGGCGTATCGAAGACCTATCATCTCGATCAGCCGCTCGAACTGAGTCTGGGGTAGGGCCTTGGTGAATGGATCTGCAGTGTTCTCTTCTGAAGCAACCCTCCGAACCTCGATCTCCTTGCGATCCACGATCTCCCTGATCAGGTGATACCGCCTCAAGATGTGCCTGGATCTCTGATGGGACCTGGGTTCCTTTGCTAAAGCTATAGCCCCGTTGTTGTCGCAATACAGAGGTACTGGGTCAACAATGGACGGAACCACCTGAAGTTCTTTTAAGAACTTCCTTATCCAGACAGCTTCTTTTGCGGCATCAGATGCAGCGATGTATTCCGCTTCCATAGTCGAGTCTGCAACGGTTTCCTGTTTGGAACTCTTCCAACACACCGCCCCTCCATTGAGGGTAAAGACAAAACCCGACATGGACTTGGAATCATCCTTATCACTCTGGAAGCTGGAGTCAGCAAAGGCCTCAATCTGGAGGTCTTTTCCGCCATACACCAAGAACATCTCCTTAGTCCTCCTCAGGTACTTGAGAATGTTCTTTACCGCTATCCAATGTTTCTCCCCAGGGTTTGACTGATACCGGCTTACTACACTCAGTGCATAGGCTACATCCGGTCTGGTACACAACATCGCATACATTATAGAGCCTACCGCAGAAGCGTAGGGTATAATAGACATGCGATCCCTCTCCAAATCAGTCTTGGGAGACATCTCTTTAGAGAGGGTGATCCCGTGACAAGCCGGTAAGTTACCGCGCTTGGAATCTTCCATACTGAATCTTTTCAGTACGGTGTCGATGTACCTGGACTGTGAAAGTCCTAATATCCTCTTGGATCTATCACGATGGATCCGGATCCCCAGGATGTAAGAGGCATCACCCAGGTCTTTCATGGAGAACCTGTGTGACAAGAAACCCTTGACAGATTGTAGCATAGGAATGTCATTTCCTATCAAGAGAATGTCATCCACGTATAAAACAAGGAATACCACAGTTCTCGCTACAAATCTACTATAGATGCATGGTTCATCTGGATTTTTGATAAAGTCAAATTCCTTGACCGTCTCATCAAAACAGATGTTCCAACTCCGCGATGCCTGCTTTAGTCCATAGATGGACTTAAGCAACTTGCACACCTTTCCGCTGCTCCCACTCTGAATGAAACCCTCTGGCTGATCCATATAGACACACTCCTCTAAATTTCCATTTAGAAAAGCGGTCTTTACGTCCATCTGCCAAATCTCATAATCGTGGAAGGCAGCAATGGCAAGAAGGATCCGAATGGATTTCAGCATAGCCACTGGAGAAAAGGTTTCGTCATAGTCCAAGCCAGGTCTTTGACGGAAACCCTTTGCTACAAGTCTAGCTTTATAGGTCTCAACCTGTCCATCTACACCAATCTTCCTTTTGAAGATCCACTTGCATCCTACGGGTTTTACCCCGTCTGGAGCAATGTCCAACGTCCATACTTTGTTGGTGTACATGGACTCCATTTCGGTCCGCATTGCATCCAGCCATTTTACCGAGTCAATGCTCTGAACGGCCTGCTGGAAGCTAGTAGGCTCATCATAGTCTATGATGCAATCCTCTCTATCCCCGTCTATGAGAAAACCGTAGTATCTCTCGGGCGGATGAGACTGCCTACTACTCCTGCGGAGCGGCGTAGGAATGTCCTGTTCATTTGAACCCTCTGGTTCCACTAAAATTTCAGTAATAGTCTGTGGTTCTGGAATTTCTTCCAGTTCTACTGCGCTCCCACTTAATTCTTTTTCTAAGAACTGATGTTCTAGAAAGTGGGCATGACGAGAAACAAGAACTTTTTGTTCCTCTTCGTAGTAGAAGAGATATCCCTTGGAATTCTTTGGATATCCCACAAACTTACACAGTACTGAGCGCGCCTCGAGCTTGTCCGCATGCTGCTTTTTAACAAAAGCTGGACTTCCCCAAGTCTTAATGTGACTGAGATGGGGTCTCTTCCCACACCACATCTCATATGGTGTAGTAGGCACAGTCTTAGTAGGAACTCGGTTCAAAAGGTACGCAGCTGATTCTAGCGCATACCCCCAGAATGATCGTGGTAACTCAGCGTTACTCATCATGGACCGTACCATATCCAATAGGGTCCGGTTCCGTCTTTCCGATACACCGTTGTGTTGCGGAGTGTATGGAGGAGTAAGCTGAGAGAGAATCCCATTCTCTTTTAAATAATTCAGGAACTCGGCACTTAAGTATTCTCCACCTCGATCCGATCTTAGAATCTTGATACTTTTGCCGGTTTGTTTTTCTACTTCATTCTTAAATTCCTGGAATTTTTCAAAAGCTTCGGACTTATGTTTCATTAAGAAGACATAACCGTATCTTGAAAAATCATCCGTAAAAGTAATGAAGTAAGAATAACCGCTTCGCGCATGTGTAGACATTGGACCGCACACGTCGCTGTGTACGAGTCCCAAGAGCTCGCTCGCTCTTACTCCGTGTCCAGTGAACGGAGTCTTTGTCATCTTTCCTTTGAGACAGGATTGACAAGTGGCATACGATTGATATTCGAACGGATCCAAATATCCTTCTGTATGTAACTTAGTCAACCTTCTCTCATTGATGTGACCCAGTCTACAATGCCATAAGAAAGTCTGATTAATATCTGGTGACTTTCTTTTGTGTGTATTCTGGACATTGAAAATCTGTGGTTGGTTTAATACGTATATACCATTGCTCAATGTACCTGACCCAATCAGAACTTGATTAAGGTGAATGTTAACAACATTACTTACAAACGCAAATTCATAACCTTCTTTAGAAACCAAAGATACAGAAATGATATTACAAGTTGCGTTGGGTACAAAAAAGCAATTACGCAAAACCAAAACATGCCCATCTGACATTCCCAGGTGATAGTCCCCCACGGCTTTAGCATCCATGCTAGCTCCGTTCGCAACTCTGAGGGTCATGTCACCTGCCTTCAAAACCCTACGGTTTCTCAACGCCTGCAAAGAATTACAGATATGAGATCCTGATCCGGTATCCAATACCCAGGAAGTAGAGTTTATAGAAAGACAGTTTTCAATAACATACACACCTGAAGCTGAAGCCGCAACCTGCTTCAGTTCCTGTGTCCTGGCTTTCCAAGCCCTGCAATCTTTCTTCCAGTGTCCACTCTTGTGACAATAGAAGCATTCCTCTTTACCAATAAGCTTCCCCGCTATCTTTGTTGCCTTTTCCTTTCCCTTCGCACCCACTTTACTAACACCGCCTCTTGGTTTGGCGGGGGCTTTCTTCTTCTTTCCCTTGGCTTTCGCCTTGGACCTAGAAGAAGAAGATCCTCCTACAAACAAAGTGGATGTATCCCTACCCTTCTGTAGGGTGCCCTCTGCGCTCCTCAGCAGGTTGAGGAGTTCTGAAAGTTCAACTTCCTTTTCTTGCAAGTTGAAATTCAGTATGAACTGGGCGTAAGTGGATGGAAGGGACTGGAGAATTATATCTGTATAAAGTTCACTGTCCAACGTGGTCCCAAGTTCCGCGAGCTCCTCAGTGTAGCCAATCATCTTAAGCACGTGGTCCGCTACCGATGATCCGACGGCCAACTTAGTCGAAAATAACTTCTTCGACACTTCGTATCTTGCGATACGAGACTGCTCTCCATACAGTTCTTTTGTATGAAGAAATATGGATTCCAAATCCATATTCTCGTGCCTCCTCTGATGGTCATTGTCCATCGAGGCAAGTACGAGGCATCTGGCCTTCGCGCTGTCAATCTCCCAAGTCTTACGGATTTCCTTATCCGCGACGCTGGAGGTGGGACCTGGGACGGGGGGAGCTTTGGTGGTAAGAAGATACCCCAGCTTGTCGTAAGAGATTGCCAATTTGACATTCCTGAGCCAATCTTTGAAGTTTGGCCCTGTCAATATGTTTTTATCTAGAAGTAACTTAAGTCCAGTCATTTCGATTTGGTCGCTGCAGGGGAGAGAAGAAACACTTAGCACGATGCTCTTGCAAGTTTAGAATGGTTTTTAATTTGTCTAAACAGGATGGCTCCCACTGTCTCTCGAATCCCTCCTCAAACCACAAAGGAAGAATTAGCCGGGATCAATCCCACCGTACAATACTTGCTTAACCGTTCAGCCAGGCCAGTGTCGGTACTTCGAGGGAGGTTTTCCAACGCTTTCGCGAAGTTCCTTAATTTAAGAACCTCTTTTCCCTGGGGGCGTAGCCCCGCTAACACCTTTCTAGGCACCTACTAGGTTTATAGCATTGATCGTTTAGTGAGAAATTTCCCGAGGAGTAGCATATACTCACAGTAGGATCGGGATCCAAATATCATCGCGTGACGAAAATGAAGGAATCCTACCATAATCATCACACTCCAAATGGTATGCAAATCTAGCAAGTTTCAGTACTTATGAAACTCCCGATGTGGATTTTTGCCCCATGCTCTTATGACCTTGACTTTGGCCAAAATATCATAAGTCACATGTCAAGTTCTTCCCGTCACTTTCCAGGTTAATTTGGATCCACCCGTACATACCCTTGACTTTGGCCAAAATGGCAGCACGACTGTCCCAAACCAACGCATCTATCTATGCTACACATGAACACCCAATAGCTACCAATCACTGTGCCTTGACTTTGGCCAAAATACACAGCTTGAATACTATTGCCTATTCATGCGAAACGACGGAGGGCTACGAATGGTTTTGGTAAAACCGTGAACGTAGTGAACTTGATATAATCGATGGAACGAGATAGCTTTTATAAGGAGTGGCTCAAGCTCCGCATTTAAAAGTTAGTTTTGAAAAGAACCGAGTGGTTTTTCGAAAGTGTTCCATCGACTTAAACTTGGTTTATTATCTTGCATTAGTTCTTTTAATGCGTGATATTCTTGCATTAGTTCTTTTAATGCGTCCCATCATTTAGTTCCTACCATTGCAGAAAAACAACCAAAATATGACGTACGCTTATGCCATTCGCATTCGCCACGGGGTCCCGTCATCACTCGTTAGGTTACTTAACTAACGACAGAGCGGGGGCTGGGCTAGCGCGGCTGTAAAACATAAGCAACGCCTAAATAGAAAGCAATGATAGACATTACAGTTCACAGATGAATACATTGGATATACTAGCAATCCGCAATCCTTTCGAGCCTGAAACGAAAAGCGGATAACACGGTCGCGGTGAATAGCCAAATACCCCACCCAAGACCCCTACGGGTGCGGCAAACTACCCGCCAAGTACTCGGCAGTTTGTGCACCCCTCCATGGGTCTATCCTAGGAGCATAAACAGTAAAAAGAATTATACAATGACGGCTACAACCCCGACCCGGTTGTGCGGCCAAACAAATAATATTATTACATCAATTTACATTTACAATGAATGAAAGAAAAACAAAAGCTCATCTCACATCCACCCCGGCTATTCACCCGCGACAGTCCAACACATTCATATACACATTCCAGCACATTACAGATCATGTATAACCCCGACTAATCGACCTATAGCGATTAGCCGACGTTCAATACATGCAAACATCACAGATATAACCAACATAGCCAAAGTGCAGTGAAGTTCGGAAAAATACGGAATTATAGGACCCCAAAAGGAAATTTCTGTTCTGGAAAATCTGGGTACATATAATATATTTTAAAAATCCCAAAACCAACACAGAAGAACACTGCACGAAAAACGATGCAAAGATGAAAACAACCTGCGGCGGTTCCGCGGCCAGATGAATAGGTGAGGCCGCGGAAGGGCGGCGGTTTGGAGGTAACATGCTATCGTTTTTGGTGGGTGTTCTTAAAAAACCCTGAGACGATTTTACAAGTATAAAGTTTTTCATTTTGAGCAGAAAAAATTTCAACAGAAACTTAGGGTTTTGTTTTTCCGGTTTTGCGATTTTTCGGTTCCGACCTTCGTTACACTTCACTACCAAGCTAGTTTAAGTTTAGTTAGGCTCTGATACCACTGTAAGTCCATATTGCGACCCCCGGTGCTTACGGGGAGGCGGAAACGGTATAAAAAACGAATTTTTATCGCAAGAGGCAACATGGACTAAACAAGGTCGGGATCGTTGTCTAAACTAAAACTAGTATTCTTGCTAAAGAGAGTTAGCTACTATGGAAGATGGTTATACCTAAACTTGAACTCCTTCTCCTTCAAACCTTGTAGAGGTTGATGGTTCTCTTTTCGTCGCCTTCTCCCGTCGAAGATGGATCCACCTCGAAGGTTCGACCTTTGGGCTCTTCCTCGATCTTTGAGTGAACTAGGGTTTCCGGCTTGCTAAACCTTCATCCTAGAATGAGTAGAGAGTGATTAGGGTTTGCTTTTCCTTTTAAAGAGAATGATTCTCAACACATGAGAAGGTTTCTCTTTGCTAGAGGAAGAAGAAGATGAAATGAGGAGAGAGAGAGGTTATGATAGAATGAGCTCAATTATTTCTTTCTTGCAACCATATTGCAAAAGAAAAGAATTATCTAAATGATAATAATTGAAATAAGAATAGTTGATGGTAATTTTGGAATGACCACTATCATGCTTCTTTAAATGAAGTGTAAGCATGAATCAAGGAGGATCTTTCAAAGCATGATGGTGGTCAATGGTCAACAAGTCAACCAAGGTCAACAAGTCAACTAAAAATCAACCATAACATAATTCTCATTTAATTACTATTATTAATAGATAATATATAAATCCATTAGGGTTTGGAAAATGATAACTGTCAACTGTGCATACGCACCCGATCCGAAACCCTAATGAAAAACCTCATTCTCCGCCTCAAGCAACTGTGCATACACACCTGTATTCTCGTTCCGAGGAACAAGAATACCAAGAGATAAAAGCAACCCTAAAACATATACCAGTATCTGGCTCAAACCAGAGCCTGCCAGTATAATCCGTCCGGACTCCAAACGTGCACAAGTGCGCGGATGAGAACGAACCCTGTCGCAAAACCATGCGACCTCTACTCTGTTTTGCCCAGAGGCGAATACCCTCTGTGTGGGACTCTAAAGACTCGACACTACGCTGGCAGTGGGTTTAACCACAGACCGCAAGCGGCACTAGTTGTGCGTAACGGTCCCCAGGTAGATGCCGACAAGAAGGCTGACGAGGTGAAACCCCATCTGAACTCCTACCGAGTCTGAATGTGACATTCTCCGTACAGTCCGGTCTGTTCGTCTCATACATCGCATGGCGGGCCTAGGGGGCGGTAAAACGTCAGTCCCCCAATAGCGGTACAAGTCGTGTCGGAGTGAAGCCCAAAACACCCTGAGATAACACTGGAAACCTACCAGTATATCTCGCTTGCCCTGGCCAGGGACTACTCGTGTAATGGCTCTCCTAGACACAGCGCGATGTCAACCCCCAATACCGGGAAAGACGAATCCTGTCTAACCGTCACTGCCTCCAAGTGCTTCGGGACTGCACCCAACCACCACCTGTTTGCACGACTCCTTTGAGCCGTGGTAGGGTAGTGATCAAAGTGCAGTGGGAACACACTCGAGGCGAAGTGTCAGTGTCAAGTCAGCGGACTAAGCTGTACTCATGTCACCTGGGAACTGATAACTGACGATAGGTATAATACCAACCTGTCAGTTCCCGACGAGTCCTGTCCAGTGTACTCGTAACCCAACGAGCACCCGTATACTATCTCCAGTACGACGTACTGATGGCTGTGGGACAGACCATCTCCCACACTGGGATGAGAAGCGCATACGCTAGTCTACTCCGGAGTATCGATGCCCTGTCTCGATAGTCCTACGACTAGGGACCTGTATAAGGATGTGCCTATAGATTACCCAGCCCCCACTAGTGTGACTGCCATCACAACGCTGGTAATCAAGCAAAGATCCTAAGGGCTCCACTAATGCGTATAAGTGATATACTGAAATAAACACAAGTACACATTGAAGTAGAAACAAACCAAGTAGCATACTACTATATTGAGCAAGATTGTTTATACAAGGTGAATATCCCAAGCTTCCATCAAGTAATATACAAACTAGTATGATACAGTAATGGCCTCTAGGGCATATACACTAACAAAAGCCACCTTTTTGCACGCCCTCTTGGACGTGGTATGATGGAAATCAAAGCACAGTGGGAATCACACAAGACTCTATGACGATCTCGGGTCAACAGACTACTCTGTACCAGTGTCACCGGAGAACTGCCATCTGACGTATGGTATAATACCATCTGGGAGTTCTCGGCGAGTCCGTCCAGTATACCCAGTCTCCACTGAGCACCCGTACACCATCCTTGATGTCAAACACCGATGGATATGGGATCATCCATCGCCCATCTTATGGGTCAAGATGCGTATACGCTAGTCTACTCTGGTGCATCGATGTCCTGTCTCGATACACCCTCGACTAGGAACAGTTATAGGATGTACTCACCGACTACCGTGGCCCCACTAGTATGATCTCATCATAGTCCCAGTAGTCGAGTACATATCTTAAGGGCTTTATCAACATGTAACATAGAGACAATCAGAGTACATGTTAAGATAAAGTACAACCAGATAGCATACTATCATGTCGAGCAAGAAAGTCCTCCCTATATATGTCCTAGTATCCACTACAATATACATCGTATGTACAGTAATGGCCTCTAGGGCATACATATAACTAACACTATATCCAATAATCTCCCACTTGCACTTAAGGCTTTTATTGCGATGTCGCATACTCACAGTCCGTGTGATACCGAACACCCAACTCCTCTACTAATCAGTTTCACAAAGCTAGTTTGTAAAACTCTTGTGTTCGAGAAATAGCCTCAATGAGTGGATCCGCCCTGATGTTTCTTTCTATGTCTCTCTTAATCTCAAGTTCGCGGAGAAAGCCATCTCCCGAATCGAGTAATACTTGTCTTAGAATATGTCTGGATATCTGATGGGATCTAGTTCATAAATGAACTCCAAATCCAAACTTCTTAGACTTTATTGATAACTGAACCTAATCAGTATCCAGCACCATGCCTCCCACAGTATCCTCTTGGACCACCTGTCCATAATACTGTCCCTCGTTAGAGGGAAAATTATAACTCTATCAATCACTCTGTCATCCATGTCACCTTTGAAGCCTGGAATGATAACCGTCTCCCGAAGGAGGCTGCCGTCATCAAATCCGTAGAATAAGCACTTATATTCTAAAACTGCTTCCTTATGTTTCTTCAGGATTGGATTAATATAAACTTATCGCATCAAGTGCAAAAACAACATCTGGTGTGGTACTTGATATCTCATGATTGACTCAATTGCCTAAGCAAGTGATCTGCTAATCATGCACATCCCTCTCTCCTTTAGTCTGTAGGACACCTTTAGAGAGGGTGACTCCATCACCTGCAGGTACACCACCATGCCAGGAGTCATCTATTCTAAAATACCATTAGTCAAAATACCCATATTGGGAAACTACCCAAATCTAGATCTAAAACCATAGATCTAGTAACCAAAATGTTTGATATTATATCCATATCCTTTTTGGAGAAACAACTGTGTAACGACCAAAGTACAACCGATCGTAGTATAGGAATTTTACTTCTTACTCTGTGTATGTCATCCAAATACCAGGACATCACACCCTACTACCTTCTCAACAGATCCATCCCCTTTTCTGATGAAGTCAAAGCCATGATTGTCTCATCAAAATTAGATGATCTAATCTCCGCTATATTTGGTCAAGCCTATAAATAGACATAAGCTATTTGCCCACTATGCTTCCGCTGCTCCCACTGACTACGACAATCCTCTGGCAGAATAATATATACATACACTTCTAAAGCTAGTTTAGAACGACGCTATACTTATCCTCATGCTGGGTCTCATAGCCTGGAACAACAGTAGTGTCAAGTCTGGGTAAACAAGAACCTCGCTGTCACCATCCTTGAGGCTACCGGAGTACCTCTCGGGTGTCTGAGGTTACCCACCATATTTGCGGAGTGGCTATTGGAATGTTAAACCTGATTGAATATATAGGTCCTATTAAATTTTCCGTAATCGTTTGTGATTCTGGAATCACTTCCAGTTCTACCATACTCCCACTAGTGTTTTCTGAAAAAGTCCATTTTAATAAAACTGTGGCGAGTCAAGAACAATATCACTATTGATCTTCCAGATGGTAGAAATGTCAACCCTCGTCAAAGCCAGGATTAACCCACAAACTGCCATTACAGAAACGTGCCATGAGTTATCCAGTGTCTGGTTTTAAGCATAAGCTGGACAACTCCCCATATCTTAACATCGTTAAGATATGAACCATTCTATATACAATATAGAAATAGAGGCACTAATTTAATTGGAACCAGATTCAAATCATGCAGCTGTCTCCAGTGCATATCAACTTAATGGAGAGAGGCTAATCAGCATTACTTAACTTAAGAATACATCCAATTATGAGTAACCCGAAAGAGAAACAAGTTTCTCAAAACCATTACTATCAACTGAATACCTATCACAAAAATCTACATCTTCAATCTCTTTGAAGAATCCCGATACTTGCGATACCTGGTTCTCTACTTTATTCTTATACCCACAACTTCTCAAAACTTAGACATTGTATTTCTACGAAACACTTGTCTAAAAACTAGAGAAGTTACAAGTAAACAGAACAGAGTACGAGGACCTACCCCTTTGTCCTAACGGACACTGGACAACATACAATACTCTGTATAAGTCCACTGAGTTTGAATAACTCTAAACCTGTGCATCGTAGGTTGAAAACTGTACTTATGATTAAGAACTACTCCGTTGTTCAATTCTCCTTACCCAATCGTCAACTGATATAAGTAAATGTCACGGACATAATTTCAAAAGGTTATATCTCACTTTATAAAAATAAACGTACAGATATATCATTTTGAAATTGGTGCACAACAACGGATACTCAAAACCAAATACATGCCGTCCGGCAAAAACCCAGGTGACTTTCTCAAATATCACCAATTACAATGAATTCCGATATAATGAAGATGATCACCTTATTCCCAATAACCTACTCCCACTCAACATCTGTAAAACCATACAGATATGAGAATGGAACCTGGTGAATACAAACCCTGGACTAAGTATGTAATCGGGAAAACAGTTTTCCTTTAACAATGTACTGAAACATGAAAATGTTTCGTAGAGGTATCCTGGTATTCTTAGTAATGCCTCTTCCATAATCCAATTCATGACTATAACCGTATATTTTATTGCCATCTCTCCAAATCGCTTTATTTGTCTTTAGTCGTTACCTTCTGTACACCATCGTTAGGCTAAATGGTTTTCTTCCTTCCCTACCGTTCGGCACCAGCCTATGGTTTGGAAGAAGGTGTATTCACCTAATCCTAGGAGTACTCGCAACTTGAGAGAAGGTGATGATAAAAGACAACTGAATAATATCTTATTCTATTTTTCCCGAACTGGGGAAAAAGCAAAGGTGAAAATAGGAGTGGTGATGAAGTACGCGGTTTGGTCGTGAATAATAGCAGTCGCAATTTACTTTGCCCTCTCTTTCTAATCCCTTTATCTTGTCTTTACATATTACCTTCTGCACACCCTACTTATACAAATTGGTTTTCTTCATTCCCCACCTTTCGGCACCAGCCTATGGTTTGGAATAAGACTATCCAATAAGCGTAATAGGTGTACTCTCCTAAACTAAGGAGCCCTCGCAACCTGAGAGAAGGTGATAATAAAAGATAACTGAATAAACTAATTCTATTTCTCCTGAACCTGGATCCATCCTCGAAGAAGTCCCTTCGAGTTCGTATATAACCATACGATGGATCTATCCAATGGAAGTGGATATCCGTAGTAATACGGGGTGTTCTGAGAAATACAAAGGGTAAAAGAAGGAGCGGCAATGACGTATGCAACTCAGACAATCCGAAAGCCAGTATTTTAAGAAGGTTCGGTCAAAGGTCGCTGCCAAAGAGAGAGTGAGAAAAGAAACACTCTGCGTGCACTCTAACCTAGATCAGAATGGTTATCACTTTATCTAATCAGGAAACCTCCCACTGTTATCTCAAATTCTCCACCAAACCTGAAAGAAGAATTAGTCGGGATCACCCGAAGAGTAAACCAACTCATCAGTGAGAATCGGGATCCAACTATCATCGCATGATCACTTGATGGAAGCTACTCAAGTTATCACACTCCAGAAGGTATGCGCATGTCTGGCAAGTTTCAGTTTTCTTTAGAAACTCCTGATGTGATTTTTTTGCCTCATGCTCTTATGACCTTGACGAAGGTCAACAAATCATAAGTCATATGTCAAGTTCTACCCGTCATTGTCCAGGTTAATTTGAACCCACCCGTACAAGCCCTTGACGAAGGTCAACAAGGCTATACAACTGTCCCAAACCAACACATCTATCTATGCAACAAATGAATACCCCAGCAGCTACCAAGCACTATGCCTTGACGAAGGTCAACAAACATAGCTTGAATGCTACTGACCATCCATAAGAAATGACGGAGGGCTACGGCTGGTTTTTGGCGAAAAACCTTTAACGTAATGAACTTGATCTCGTTGAAAGAACTTGATAGTTTTTTATAAAAATATAGTGGCGAAAACCTTTTGCTAAAGAGGTCACTCCCGGTGAAGGGATCTCGGCTCTTTCCTCATGGAATGAGGTGCAGGATATTCTAACTGAATACCTCGATGCAAAGCAACTTGTAATCGAGTATAGTGAAGTTATTACCCTGACATAAACTTCTGCCCAAGGGGTCACTCCCGGTGAAGGGATCTCGGCCCTTGCCTCGTGGAATGAGGTGCGGGATATTCTAACTGAATACCGCTATGCAAAACAAAAGGAAACATCTTTGTAATAACACCTTTTAAAATTGTTCCAACAATATCAAATATAGGTTTGTTTTATCCTTGCATTGATAAGAATCAATGTAGTCCCATCAATCAATCACACCAGAAAAGAACGAAAATATAATGTACGTATATGCCATCCGCATTCGCCACTGGGTCCCGTCATCACCCGTTAAGTTACTTAACTAACGACAGAGCGGGGACTGGACTAGCGCGGGTGTAAAACATATACAACATCTAATAGTATATATACCAATATACAATAATCGCTCCATGCATGATAATATGCAACATTACAGAAAAGTAATAAGCATCACAGAACAATACAGATAATCTGGGATCCCCGGGTTTCACAGAGCCTCTACTGAAACCCGACATTCCTCTGGTCGTGTGGATAGCCTGTGCAATGAAACCTAGACCCCTACGGGTGCGGCAAGTTACCCGCCAAAACCTGAAGCGAAGCAGCCCCCTACAGCAAAATGAATGGACCACCCGGCACTTCACAGAATCCGGTAACTTGAGCACCCATCCTTGGGTCAACCTGTACCCCCTACGAGTGCGGCGAATAGTCTGCCAATTCTAGAGTGAGGCCCCTCTGCCTCTCAAAGCCATGAGATACAGACCCGTTGCCCTCCAGAACCCGGCTATCCGTGCACTCCTTCACGGGATAAACCTAGTACAGAAATAAAAATATGTACAACGGGTACATCGACCTCAACCCGGTCATGCCCCAAAAGAATATTATACAACAGGCAGTGACGGCAGTCCACATGTTGGACGCTCGCCCCGCAATATCAAATGTACAAATAAATCCAAACTGCACTATCATTGCACCGTGCTATCCACCACGACAAATCCGCAACCTTACAGCACAACACAGAACATCAACGTGAATGTCACGTTCGCAAATCCGTCTAAAAGAGCTATAGCAATTAGACGTAATTTACCGCTCAAATGACATTCCCGGTCGGAGATATAAAGTAAATACTGTAAACTAACAAGTTTAAAATTTCGATCGACTAAATTTCCTGAAGTGGGCCCCACGTATATCTGCTGTACAGTAACAAAATCTGGGCCCAAAAGAACTATACCAAAAACCACAATTTCCAATGAAGAAGCCACTGTAGGAATTTGGACCACTGGTCCCACAGATTGGCCGCGGATGCGCGGTCAAACCCCAGGTTTGACAGCGGATCCGCGGTGGTTTTGTGGGATCACGTGACCAAATTTCTACAGTTAGTTTAAAAAACCCTGCACAACTTTCTGTGATATGCAAAATAATTTTTGGACCTGATTTAAAATCGACAGAAACTGTGAACTGAAAAAATGTAGTTTTCGAAAATCCGTTCGATCGATGTTTTAAACGTATTACCACAAGTTAGTAAAGCTTAATGGTGAGGCTCTGATACCACTGTAAGTCCACGGTAGTGCCCCGGCCATCTAACAGACGCCAAATGCGGAACAAAAACTTTTTACAACCTGGCGCTATCGCGTACTATAACCCGGATCTGCTATTAAAGATAAACTAACAAACTACAAAGTGGGTAGAAATGTTATATCGAACGATCCGAGTCCTTCGGTCTTCAACCATCATCCCACGCTTTGTTGCGGCTGCTCCGATCTCCTGAATCTTCAGTCTTCTCGTCCAGGTGGCACCACGTCGACGGATCTTTAAACGGGCTCCCGCCTCTGATCCGAGGCAACTCGATCATCAAGTTTGCTAAAAGAGATGACCAAGATTGATGTAGAGAATGAGTAGAACATCTTGTCTCGTTACGTCCAAAGCTATGGACGAACGGTTAATGAAGTTTCCTTTTTGGATCGGGTGAAATGAGAAATGAGGCTATCTAATTTCCATGAATCCAAAATAATAATCTTTTCAAAACAACAACCATATCTCTCACATGAGAGGGGCCGACCACTTATAGATGAGGGGGAGGTGAGCGTAGGAGGGGGAAGGTGACCATAAAGTAAAAGATCTTAATCAAAATATCCTAAGCATAACAAAACCTCAATAATGCAAAATCCACCTTGCATAAAACAATAAATTCACTAAGCCACCTCACATAACACCTCACCATCTTCTAGAAGCTCACACATGACTCACCTCATGACTCACCCTCATGAAGAAAAGATAAATCCGTATTCAACCGAATGTTATATACGGCCGATAGAAAACTGGAAACTGGCAACTTCCAAAAGTGATCCTGAAATGAATTTCAGGATAACCCCGTAATAGTATAAACATACCCGCATTTGTATTACGACCGAATACAAATGCAACTGAGACAAAGATATTATGTCTACACAGTATAATACTGGGATCCGGCTTAAACCAAAGCCTACCAGTATTATCTGCCCGAAAAATGACACGTGCGAAAACGCACGTGCATTTTCCGAACCCTGCCATAAAACCATACGGCCTATACAACGTTTCGCCCGAACCTGGGAAACGGTCTGTAGGGGACTCTAATGACTCATTAACATACTGGCACTGGGTATAACCACTAGCACGTCAGAGGTACACGCTGTACGTAATGGTTGCCTATGTATTGATTGGAAGGGAAGCTGACGAGCGAACTCATCCATAAACCCTACTGAGCCTAACAGTGACAATATCCATACAGTCTGGTCCATTCGTCTAAAGAGTATCGCATATCGAGTCTAGGGGGTGGATAAATTCAGACCCCTAATAACGCGATAAATCGTGTCGGCATGAAGCCCATCACCATCTGAGAATCTACTGGTCCAAATCAGTAATTCTCCACTACCTCGGCCGAGGATTTCTAGTGATGGTCATCCGTGTACTGCGCGACATCAACCCCCAATACCGGGAGAGACGAATCCCCGACGATCCGCTCACTGTCTCCATGTGGCTCAGGACTGTACCCAAAAAATACCTGTTTGCACGTCTCCTTTGAGCGTGGTAGGGTAGAAATCAAAGCACAGTGGGAACTCACACGAGACAAATGACGATCTCAGGTCGACAAACTAACCTGTACACATGTCACCAGGGAACTGCTATCTGACGATATGTATAATACCAACTAGCATGTTCCCGGCGAGTCCTGTCCGGTGTACTCATAACCCAATGAGCACCTATATACATCTTAGGTGAACCAACTGACACCAATGGCTTGTGAGACCGGCCATTGCCCCTCATCGGGGCCTCAACTGTATACACTAGTCTACTCTGGAGTATCGATGCCCTGTCTCGAAACTCCCCCGACTAGGGACACTTTAAGGATGTGCTTACAGACCCTAGCTCCCACGTATATGATCGCCATCATACTGCTGGCAGTCAAGCAAGAATCCTATGGGCTTTATCAACATGCAATAGCGAACTAAAGCATGTATACGATGATAAAGACAAACCAGATAGCATACTATCATCTCGAGCAAGACTGTCATATCGGTATAGGTCCTCCCTCAATCATTGCAATCACTTACCTGCAATCCAATAATTGACTTAGAGGGCACTATATCCAACACGAAGCTGCCAAAGAGACTGTCTGGATGAAGAAGTTCATCGCTGAACTTGGAGTGGTTCCATCCTTTGAGCATCCAATACCTTTGTATTGTGATGACAATGGAGCTGTAGCTTTGGCCAAGGAACCCAGGTCCCATCAGAGATCCAGGCATATTCTGAGGTGGTATCACCTGATCCGGAAGATAGTTGATCGCCGCGAGATCGAGGTCAGGAGAGTTGACACGAAGGATAACACTGCGGATCCACTCACGAAGGCCATACCCCAGATACAATTTGAGAGACTTTTCGGGATGTTGGGTATGAGAAACTACAACAGCTGGCCTTAGTGCAAGTAGGAAATTGTTAGTTATGTATATGCCCTAGAGACCATTGTTGTACATATGATGTATATTATAGTGGATGCTTGGATATATATAGAGAGAACTTTCTTGCTCGACATGATAGTAGCTATCTGATTTCACTTTGTCTTAACATTATGAATTGTATTGGTTTACTGTCTTGCTCTCACATGTTGATAAAGCCCTTAGGATATGTACTCGACTACTAGGACTATGATGCAGATCATACTAGTGGGGCCAGGGTAGTCCAAGAGTACATCCTATAACTGTTCCTAGTCGAGGGTCTATCGAGACAGGGCATCGATACTCCAGAGTAGAGTAGCGTATACGCATCTTCACCCATATGATGGATGATGGATGATCCCATATCCATCGGTGTTTGACATCAAAGACGGTGTACGGGTGCTCAGTGGAGACTGGGTACACTGAACGGACTCGCCGAGAACTCCTAGATGGTATTATACCTATCGTCAGATAGCAGTTCTCTGGTGACACTGGTACAGGTTAGTCTGTAGACCCGAGATCGTCAAAGAGTCTTATGTGATTCCCACTATGCTTTGATTTCCACCTTACCACTTTCAAGAGGATGTGCAAAACGGTGGTTTTTGGGTACAGTCCCGAATCACATGGAGGCAATGAGCGATAGGAGGGGTTTCGTCTGTCCCGGTATTGGGGGTTGATTTTGCGCTGTGTTCTATTGGCTATAACTGGAAGTCCCTGGCCAAGGCTGAAATGGTGACCTACTAGTAAGTTTTATCAGTAGTTTCTCGACCCGTTATGAGCCTCACATCAACATGACTTATCGGTTACTGGGGTTTGACATTTACCACCCCTAGACTGGAAATGCGACATATCAGACGAAGAGACCGGACTGTACGGTAGTGTTACGGATTGGATTCATAGGAGTATGTGCAGGCTTGCTTGTTGATCTTCTGATCGCTCAATACCCGGATGGCTGTTACGTTTAGCTAACCGCTTGCAGCTTGTGGGTGTTTGATATGATCATCACCTACTGTCGGCGTATTGACGATTCTTTAGAGTCCTACACAGAGCTTTCCTGGCTCAGGCAAAATGGAGTAGGAGCACATATATGATATGTGCATGACCAAGATTAGTACGATATGAGATACCGTATTCTATTCTCTTGATATGTGATATCGGTCGGGTATATGTGATATAGCCGGGATATTGGATCAAGTGTTGATTCGATAAGTTGATACATGTTATATTAGTCGGTTATATGTTATATAGCCGGATTATTGGATCAAGAGTTGATTCGATAATTTAATGTATAATTATATATGTGATATATTACATTACATTAACTACTATAAGCTCACTTAAATGATTCTTTTTCTCACTTGATAATACATTGATATATATGTGTTATATGTTAAAGTATTATTTTCTTTTGTTACATTATATATTATATATATGATATATAATATTGTAACATGTTAGGGTTACAAATGCAACTAGGATTTTGAGATTAAACCATGCTAGGGTTTGGATTAGGGTTAATGTTTTGTTTTGGGTTAATTCTAAATTGTGAGAGATATTTGTCATGGTTGACAAAGTCCACTCTTTAGATATTTTCCTTGATATTTATTAACCCAACCCTAACCCTACCTCATGGTTTATACTCTACAAGGGTTAAGGATGACATGCTTAATCCTTGGTTGCATTTCTAAGCTCAACAATAATTCATTTTCATCACAACAAAAACTTCATCTTCTTCTTGCTCTTGAAAAAGCTTGCTTGATTTTTTCTTTTGTGATGAATGAATGTGAGAAATAGAAAACTAAAGAGAGAAAAAATTCCTACTTCATCATCCTCGTCTATTCTAGCCACTTATATTAGTGTGTTTGTTTCACTAATACTTCATTAATGAAGCAAGAGCTTGAGTTTGTGTTTCCTCAAGGTAGATCGTCTTGGATTTCAAAGACTTCAAGCAAGATGCATCATTCACCTCATGAAGCCACTCGAGAGCTCGGGAACTTGATGGTCGCAGTGAAAAGACCTCAACTCGGAGCTTATGAAGCGAAGAAACGGACTACAAAGGTTCTAATCCCTATCACTTTGAAGTAAAGTAGTTTACTTATTGTTTATAACCCTAATTCTCTAGTTAAGATCCTTGCTTAGGTTGTTTGGCACTTGAAAAATTTAAATCCGGCATGTTTGATGCTTTGTAGAACCTTGTTCTAGTGCCTAAGAACCTTATAAATAGACCGTAATATCCCTAAACTAGTGCGTCGCCTCAAATACGACGCACCGTCTCAAATATGGCGATAATGGACTGAAACATTCCTAAACTAGCATGTCGCCCCAAACACGGTGATGTTGGACCAAAACGTCTATAAACTACCGTGACACCTCAAACACGACACGTCGCCTCAAATATGGCGATAATGGACAGAAACGTCCTTAAACTAGCGCGCCGTCTCAAAAATGTCGATAATGGACCGGAACGTCCCTAAACTAGCGCGTCACCTCAGATACGGTGATATGCTCCCTTGAAATCTATATTGCAATCGAAGTCTTAACGGCGAAAGTTGCAACTCAAGTCCTACCGGCTACACAGTTACTCCAGTGATGAAGCCACCCCCAAGTCCTACCGGCAAACAGATGGGTCACCCGCAAAAAAAACGGTAGGTCCATAAGCGAAATGGGCATGGATGAAAACCTGAAAGGGCACCGTGAGTAAAAACAGCAGGACTACCGGAGAGCTTGTGAAAATTCGGAAGGGCGCAAACTCGTTTAATGAAAAGCGACGACACGTCTACGAGAAAATTGTGTACGGATGAAAACCCGAAACGACACCGTGAGTAAAAACAACATGACTTCCTGTGAGTTTATGAAAACCCGAAAGGGCACATTCTCATATAAAAAAAATTCATGTGCACTCGCAAGGTCCTCTCGACTTTGCAAGGAGAAAATACTTGCGTAAGATCCTTACGACTCATAAAGGGGCAATACACTTAGGAATCCTCACATTTCCTCTGGAGAAATTACACTTGCGAGATCCTCATGAATCGTAAGGAAATTCCCTCTATGAGACCCTCATGGCTCGTAGGATTCAAAAGCCTTAAGCTACAGAGATCTAAACATGTTCTTAAGCCATCATAACCCGCAATTTTCCCTACAGGAGGTCCTATATTGACCCTTGTATACAATCCGCATGCATAAATAAATATATCTCCCACCAAGTTCCACCAATGGCAAGAAATGTCCCTATACGGTGAGCGATACTTTTAAGTCCTCACGACTTATAAGGAGAAAACATTCTGGTAAGATCCTTACGACATACAAGAGAAATTGCACTTAGGAATCCTCAGGACTCCTGAGGAGAAAATACACTTATGAGATCCTCACAACTCATAGGGAGAAATACTTTTATGAGACCCTTACAGTTCATAAAGTCAGAAGCCTTGGTTGACAGGATCCTAACCCTTTTTGCTAAGCCACCTTTGTTCAAATCAACAAAGGCAAATGATGAGTCGCTCTTGGCAATATTCCAGTCGTAGTGATAATGATGACAAAATTGGTATCGGGACCCAAGTCCCCGAATCGCAACTGTTAATTGTATGTATGCCCTAGAGGCCAGTATTGTACAGATGATGTATATTATATTGGATGCTTGGACATATATAGAGATGACTTTCTTGCTCGATATGATAGTATGCTATCTGGTTGCTCTTTATCTTAACATGTACATTTGTCTCTTTAAACTGTCTTATAATTACATGTTGATAAAGCCCTTAGGATGTGTACTTGACTACCTGGACTGTGATGCAGATCATACTAGTGGGGACATGGTAGTCCATAAGTACATCCTTCAAGGTCCCTAGTCGTGGGTGTATCGAGACAGGGCATCGATATACCAATGTAGACTAGCGTATACGCTTCTCGACCCATGAGATGGGCGATGGATGATCCCATATCCATTGGTGTTTGACATCAGAGATGGTATACGGGTGCTCAGTGGAGACTGGGTACACTGGACGGACTCACCGAGAACTCCCAGATGGTATTATACCTCACGTCAGATGGCAGTTCTCAGGTGACACTTGTACAGGTTAGTCTGTAGACCCGAGATCGTCATAGAGTCTTGTGTGATTCCCACTGTGCTTTGATCTCCACCTTACCACGTCCATGAGGGCGTGCAAAATGGTGGTCTTTGGGCACAGTCCCGAGTCACATGGAGGCAATGAGCGATAGGAGGGGTTTCGTCTCTCCCGGTATTGGGGGTTGATGTTGCGCTGTGCTCAATTGGCCGTAACAGGGAAGTCCCTGGCCAGGGCTGATCATAGATTTGCTGGTAAGTGTTACCAGTAGTTTCTCGACCCGTTATGAGCCTCACATCGGCACGACTTATCGGTTATTGTGGTCTGACATTTACCACCCCTAGACTTGATATGCGACATATCAGACGAACAGACCGGACTGTACGGTAAGTGTTACTGGTTGGATTCACAGGAGTGTGAGCGGGCTAGCTCGTCGATCTTCTGATTGCTCAATACCCGGATGGCCGTTACGTTTAGCAGACCGCTTGCGGCTTGTGGGTGCTTGATATGATCATCATCTACTACCGGCGTATTGACGAGTCTTTAGAGTCCTACACAGAGGTTTCCTGGCTCAAGCGAAACGAAATAGGAGCGCATATGAGATATGTGCAGGACCGAGAATAATGTGTGTATGTGATACCGCATTTCATTCTCGCGATGAATGTTTCAATTGGTTATATGCGATATAACCTAGTTATCGAATCAATGATTTGATAAATCGATACATTGTATACTAGTCGGTTATGTGCGACATGAACGGATCATTGAATCAAGTGTTGATTTAATGATTTAATGTATAATTGTATATTTGATATATTAATTTGCATTAACTAGTATCGGTTCATTTTAAAAGGATTTTCTTACTTGAAGTGCACATTGTATATATGATATGCTTTTGTGTGCACTTGATTGTATCATGTTTGATGATACATACTTACTTGGGTTTGTGCAAAGAATTAAACCATGGTTATGATAATGGTTAGGGTTTTGTGTTATTCATCTATTTATTTATCCATTCTTTATTTATTTAAATAGATAAAAGATAAGAAAATGGTTTCTTTTTATCATGAAGCTTGTTGAAGCTTCATGAAGCTTTGACTAAAGAGACCATTTGTCTTCTTGCTTAACCCTAACCATTCCCACTTACCATGGTCTATTCTCTACACTTAACCTTAGTTAGCTTATGATAAGCATTGATTTATTTTCATTTTAATTGAACACTTATTATATTCTTTCTTCTTCTTCATCATCTTCTTCTTCAAGAAAAGCTTAAGTCCATCAATGGCAACTTGAGCTAAAGTGAGAGAAATCCAATTCTAAAGTGAACCCGCCTCCTATTTCTTCACCCTCTACCTCTTGCCATGTTGTTTTGGGTATTTTCTTCACAAGTTTCACAACTTTGTGAAGTCGGAGCTTGAACTTGTGATGCCTCGACGTTGATCATCTTCGGCACGAAGCCGACGACCAAGTCCGCCCATTTCTCCGATCAAGCCGACGATTCAGTCCGGGATTCGAGATGGACAGCGAGATGACGCCTACGTGGAGCCAAGGAAGTGGATATCCGGATCTACAAAGGTTGTAGCTTCTTATCTTTAGTTAAGTTGTTAACTAGATTCATATATCGCCTAAACTTCTAGTCAACGATCCGTATTAGGGTTTCTCGGCACCCATAAAATTTGAAATTGGCATGGTTGATGCCTTATGAGACCTATATAGTGTGCCTAGGAACCCTTCAGTGGTATCAGAGCCTAGCTAGAGCCTTAGGCGAAGTGTAGATGGAGTTTGAAGTCCGATCGAACCGAAACCCTAATTCAAAACATGCTCTCTGTACATTTTTGAAAATCGGGGAATTTTGTGAATTAAAAATATGCAGAAAAATCAGCAGGAATTTCTAAGAGTTACTGTGAAATTCGACAACCCAATTCCATCAACCCACCGCGGAACCGCGGCAGAAGCATGGCTTCTGCGGCGGTTCCGCGGCCGTATGGTCACAATACCCTATAATTTTTGCACAGTAATTCCTCTTTTCTGATGCTGGATTTTCTGGGAATTTTTAAATATCACTCAAGAGTTGAGTTTTCTGGGTTGTATTAGGGACTCGGTTTTTCGATCGGATTATCAGACTTTGTCAATGTGGCTTTCCGGATATTTTGGAATATGTTAAAAAGTTCGACCGGATGTAAATACCCAATCTTTCCCCTGCCGGAAAATATCCAAGTGTTGGATTTTTCTGTGGTTTAAGGACGTTCTGAGTAGTGCAAGTAACGCGGTGGTCCCTCTAGAAGACAACAAACCTTAACTCGATTATGTGACCGTCTTGAACTGCCCTTTGAACCTTCGGGTTTGGGGCAGTACGGCGTGCCACATGTGAGGCGTTGGCTTGACCCTTCTACGGCTGGACCGTTGGTACTGAGGCATGAAGTGAATGTCTTTGAACTTAATTCATGTGTTGATCGGTTTCGGGAAAACTTGGGTGTTCGAATGTTCGATCGGAAAGTTTAATATTTTCTATTTATCCGGAATGGGATACAATAATTGGAATTCACAAACAGTTATGAGATAACTGTATGAACGTTATAAATCTAGCGGTTTAGTCTCACTTCATATTGAAAAGAGTTTTCGATGATGGAACTAAAATGCGGGGTTTATAAGTGTTAGGCACGTGATGTCTAAAGTGGTTGCGGATTCCAATTGTTGTAGTTTTACACTTTCTTTTCTGTCACCGTAAGTGTAATATGTGATATCGCCGGTTTCGTTGCTGTATGTCAACGACAATTGGGATGCGCATATTTACTTACGTTGATGACATGTGATGTTATGTGTTGCTGGATATGTTATATTGGATTGTCGTGTTTGAATAGCCGGGGTTTTTTATGTGAGATGAGTGTTTTTCATTTTCATTCATGTAAAAACTTGTATGTAATATTCTTTTATTTGGGGCACTTCCAGGTTGCGGAAGATGTCACCTTTTGTATATTATTTACTTTTCCGCATTAGGATAGACCCAAGGAGGGGAGCATAAATAACCGGGTTCTAGGGTTCAGTGGGAGACCATCTCGAGGAGTCGAGTCCGGGTCTCCTAACCCTAGAATTGGTAGGGTTGCTTGCCGCTCTCGTAGGGGTCTAGGGGTGTGGGATTGGCTATTCATCACGACCGTGGAATCCGTGTTTTATACTGGCTCGTATTGAAAACACGGACGCCCTAGTATATCCAATGTTTCATATATTTCTTCTGCTGCGATATCTGTGATGTGATCATGTGATGTTCTGTGATAGATACTTTATATAGTATATATGATATATTATATAGACGTTACTTATGTTTTGCACCCGCACTAGCCCTGCCCTGTTCTGTCGTTAGTTACCTAACCTAACGGTGCACGAGGGGACATCGAGGCGAATGCGGATGGCATAAGTGTACGTCGTATTTATCTGTGATGTTTAGGTATTTAAATGATGGGACTTCATTAATGTGATTAATGAAAGAAAAGAAACCTAAGATGTTGTAGAATCAAATTTTAAACAAAACAGGTAGCAACAGTTCTTGCTTTGCATAGCGGTATATATGATATACCCTGCACCTTATTCGATGAGGAAAGGACCGAGATCCCTTCACCGGGAGTGACACCTTTAGCAATAACTGGCAGATGCTACACACTCGGTTTGACTTTTGATTGCTTCTATAGTTTCTGCTTTGCACAGTGATATATATGATATATCCCGCACCTCATTCGACGAGGAAAGGGCCGACGATCCCTTCACCGGGAGTGACCCCTTTAGCAAAACTAGAAAAGCCTCAAAATCACTCCATTTTCAAAACTTCATTTGATTCTACAACGATATCAAGTTCATTACGCTCATGGTTTTCAGAAAAACCTGCGTAGCCCTCCGTCATTTCAGATAAGTAGTAATTAGTATTCGTGCTACGTTTGTTGGCCTGCGTCAAGGCATAGTGTGCGGTAGCTAACTAGTATTTACCTGCTTATGCATATGATGCAGATTGGATTAGGGTAGTCGTGCGACTTTGTTGGCCTGCGTCAAGGGTCGTACGGGTGGGTTTAATTCAATCAGGAAATGACGGGTTGAACTTGACTAGCGCACTATAGTTTGTTGGCCTGCGTCAAGGTCATAGGACGCTAGGAGCAAAATATTATCGGGAATTTCAAGTGTTGAAATTTGCAATGAGATTGCATACCTTCTATGAGATAGTTGGATCCCGATACCCGCTGCGAGTAAGAGTTACTCCTGGGAGAGTTTTACACATTACAATTAGCCGATCAAGTAGGTGTCTAGAAAGGTGTTAACGAGGTTACGCCTCTGGGAAAACGAGGTTTACATTAATTAGGTTCGTGCGAAAGCACGGGGGACCTCCCTCAAAGTACCGACACTGGCCTGGCTGAAAGATTGGCGAACTTGTAGTGTGTAATTAATCCCGGCTAATCTTTCCTTTTAGAGTTTGAAGGAAGATTTGATAAAAAGCAGTGGGAGCTATCCTGATTAGATAAGATAATAACCAATCTTATCTTACAAGAGCATACGCTAAAGTGTTTTCTTCTCTCTCTCTCCAGGTAGCGACCATTTCATGCCCTAATAAAGATAATAATATGGATGTATTGACCGAACCCGCATGTTATTCTGTGCTGGGGAACGTTGGTTCCATTCTTTCTTATAAGAGTTATAGGAATGAACAGGATATAGGGGAATACCAGGATTCCCATGCCACCCGGATGAAGAAAGTACATGTTGATGCATTTTCTTCGGGTGTGTTCGTTACAGAGAACTGTTTCTGTATTTGCTCTACGTCCTGGGTATTAGATACCGGGTCAGGATCCCATATATGTAATCAGTTACATGGGCTTAGGAAAGGTAGAGAACTTGGAGAAGGTGATAAAGACATTAGAGTAGGAAATGGTGCAATTGTTGCAGCTAAGACTGTCGGGGAATATCACCTTGTATTACCAACTGGTAATACATTGGTTCTGAACGAATGCTATTACATGCCGAACCTGATATGCAACATTATATCGGTTTCTTTGCTAAGTAAAGAGGGATATAATTTTGTATTACAGGACAATGTTATGAACATTTTCCGTAACCAAAAGTTGGTTGGATCAGGCACGTTGTGCAATGGCATTTATGTTCTAAATCAATCAACAGTTCTGAGCATAACAAACACACACAAGAGGAAGAGTTCAGAACTGAACGAATCCTTCTTATGGCATTGTAGACTGGGTCACATCAATACGACACGATTAGCTAAGTTGCATAAGAATGGATATTTAAATCCGTTTGAATTTTCATCTTATGACACTTGCCAATCATGTCTCAAAGGCAAGATGACCAAAACTCCGTTTATGGGACATGGAGAAAGAGTTACTGAACTCTTAGGACTGATACATAGTGATGTATGCGGTCCTATATCTACACATGCCAGGGATGGTTCTTCATACTTCATTACATTCACTGACGATCTCTCTAGGTTCGGGTATGTGTTCCTGATGAAACACAAATCAGAAGCTTTTGAGAAATTTAGAGAATATAAACAAGAAGTTGAGAACCAAACCGGAAAAAGTATTAAAATCCTTCGATCTGATCGAGGAGGAGAATACTTAAGCAATGAATTCCTGGAATTCCTAAAAGAGAATGGGATTCTCTCTCAGCTGACTCCTCCATATACACCACAGCACAACGGTGTATCAGAACGGAGGAACCGCACCCTATTGGATATGGTGCGCTCTATGATGAGCACAGCTGAGTTACCTATTTCCTTCTGGGGATATGCACTGGAAACAGCTGCAGATCTATTGAATATGGTTCCCACCAAAACCGTGCCAACCATTCCATATGAGATATGGAAAGGAAAGAGACCATGTGATAATTATGTTAAGATATGGGGTTGTCCGGCATATGTAAAAACGCAAAATCCGGACAAACTCGCGGCAAGGTCCATTCTGTGTAAGTTTATTGGATATCCCAAACATTCGCGTGGGTATATCTTCTACCACACCGAGGAACCAAAGGTGTTTGTTTCTCGACATGCCACCTTTTTAGAAAAGGAATTTCTTGAAAAAGAGATTAGTGGTAAGGAGGTAGAACTGGAAGAGGTTCCAGCAATACAGACTACAACAGAAGATTTGATTGAACCAGAGGATTCAGTAGTTCCCGACGAACCCCAGCCTCTCCGCCGATCTTGTAGGGTTCCTCGCCAACCTGAGAGGTACTACGGTTTTCTCATGGATGGTGGGAGCGAGGATTGCATCATGGAGGATGATGACCCAACTAGCTTCGAGCAGGCCATCACGAGTAGGGACTCAGTGAAATGGCTGGATGCTATGCGGTCCGAGATGGAATCCATGTACACCAACAAATTATAGACTTTGGAAGTTGCTCATGAAGGGGTAAAACCCATCGGGAGCAAGTGGATCTTCAAGAAGAAACTTGGTGTAGATGGGAAAGTGGAGACTTTCAAAGCTAGACTTGTAGCAAAGGGTTTTCGTCAAAGACCAGGTGTGGACTATGACGAAACTTTTTCTCCAGTGACTATGCTTAAATCCATCCAGATCTTGCTTGCCATCGCTGCATACCATGATTACGAAATCTGGCAAATGGATGTTAAGACCGCCTTTCTAAATGGTGATTTAGAAGAGTGCGTGTACATGACTCAGCCAGAGAGCTTCGTAGACAGTGGGAGCAGCGGGAAGGTGTGCAAGCTGCTTAAATCCATTTATGGATTAAAACAAGCATTGCGGAGTTGGAACATCTGCTTTGACATCGTTATCAAAGAGTTTGATTTCGTCAAAAACCCAGATGAACCTTGTATCTACAAGAAGGTGGCAGAGAGTAAGGTTGTCTTCCTCGTATTGTACGTGGACGATATACTCTTGATAGGAAATGATATTCCTATGCTGCAATCGGTCAAGCTCTTCTTATCACAAAGATTCTCAATGAAAGATCTTGGTGATGCCTCCTGCATATTGGGAATTAGGATCTATAGAGATAGATCCAAACGGATTTTGGGATTGTCCCAATCCAGGTACATTGACACCATACTAAAGAGGTTTAGTATGGAAGAATCCAAGCGTGGGAACTTGCCCACAATCTCTGGAGTCACTCTCTCTAAAGAGATGTCTCCCAAGACTGATTTGGAGAGAGCTCGCATGCAAGGGATACCCTATGCTTCGGCTGTAGGCTCTATCATGTACGCGATGCTATGTACCAGACCCGATGTAGCATACTCACTAAGTGTAGTGAGCAGGTATCAAGCTGATCCTGGAGAGAGTCACTGGACAGCTGTGAAGAGCATTCTCAAGTACTTATGAAGGACTAAAGAGATGCTCTTGGTGTATGGTAACGGAGAACTCCAAGTGGAGTCCTTTACCGATTCGAGCTTCCAGAGTGATAAGGACGACTCTAAGTCGCAGTCGGGTTTTGTCTTTACCCTTTACGGAGGGACGGTTAGCTGGAAGAGTTCCAAGCAGGAAACCGTGGCAGACTCGACGATGGAGGCTGAATACATCGCTGCCAACGATGCTGCTAAAGAGGCTGTCTGGATCAAGAAGTTCATTACTGAACTTGGAGTGGTTCCATCCATTGAGCATCCAATACCTCTGTATTGCGATAACAATGGAGCGGTGGCTTTGGCCAAGGAACCCAGGTCCCATCAGCGATCCAGGCATATTCTGAGGCGGTATCACCTGATCCGAGAGATAGTTGATCGCCGGGAGATCGAGGTCAGGAGGGTTGACACGAAGAACAACACGGCGGATCCACTCACGAAGGCCATTCCCCAGATACAGTTTGAGAGACTCTTCGGGATGCTCGGTATGCGATACTACAGCAGCTGGCCCTAGTGCAAGTGGGAGATTGTTAGTTGTATGTATGCCCTAGAGGCCAGTATTGTACAGATGATGTATATTATATTGGATGCTTGGACATATATAGAGATGACTTTCTTGCTCGATATGATAGTATGCTATCTGGTTGCTCTTTATCTTAACATGTACACTTGTCTCTTTAAACTATCTTATAGTTACATGTTGATAAAGCCCTTAGGATGTGTACTTGACTACCTAGACTGTGATGCAGATCATACTAGTGGGGACATGGTAGTCCATAAGTACATCCTTTAAGGTCCCTAGTCGTGGGTGTATCGAGACAGGGCATCGATATACCAGTGTAGACTAGCGTATACGCTTCTCGACCCATGAGATGGGCGATGGATGATCCCATATCCATTGGTGTTTGACATCAGAGATGGTATACGGGTGCTCAGTGGAGACTGGGTACACTGGACGGACTCGCCGAGAACTCCCAGATGGTATTATACCTCACGTCAGATGGCAGTTCTCAGGTGACACTTGTACAGATTAGTCTGTAGACCCGAGAACGTCATAGAGTCTTGTGTGATTCCCACTGTGCTTTGATCTCCACCTTACCACGTCCATGAGGGCTTGCAAAACGGTGGTCTTTGGACACAGTCCCGAGTCACATGGAGGCAATGAGCGATAGGAGGGGTTTCGTCTCTCCCGGTATTGGGGGTTGATGTTGCGCTGTGCTCGATTGGCCGTAACAGGGAAGTCCCTGGCCAGGGCTGATCAGAGATTTGCTGGTAAGTGTTACCAGTAGTTTCTCGACCCGTTATGAGCCTCACATCGGCACGACTTATCGTTTATTGGGGTCTGACGTTTACCACCTCTAGACTTGATATGCGACATATCAGACGAACAGACCGGACTGTACGGTAAGTGTTACTGGTTGGATTCACAGGAGTGTGAGCGGGCTAGCTCGTCGATCTTCTGATCGCTCAATACCCGGATGGCCGTTACGTTTAGCAGACCGCTTGCGGCTTGTGGGTGCTTGATATGATCATCATCTGCTACCGGCGTATTGACGAGTCTTCAGAGTCCTACACAGAGGTTTCCTTGCTCAAGCGAAACGAAATAGGAGCGCATATGAGATATGTGCGGGACCGAGAATAATGCGTGTATGTGATACCGCATTTCATTCTCGCGATGAATGTTTCGATTGGTTATATGCGATATAACCTAGTTATCGAATCATTGATTCGATAAATCGATAGATTGTATACTAGTCGGTTATGTGCGACATGACCGGATCATTGAATCAAGTGTTGATTTAATGATTTAATGTATAATTGTATATTTGATATATTAATTTGCATTAACTAGTATTGGTTCATTTTAAAAGGATTTTCTCACTTGAAGTGCACATTGTATATATGATATGCTTTTGTGTGCACTTGATTGTATCATGTTTGATGATACATACTTACTTGGGTTTGTGCAAAGAATTAAACCATGGTTATGATAATGGTTAGGGTTTTGTGTTATTCATCTATTTATTTATCCATTCTTTATTTATTTAAATAGATAAAAGATAAGAAAATGGTTTCTTTTTATCATGAAGCTTGTTGAAGCTTCATGAAGCTTTGACTAAAGAGACCATTTGTCTTCTTGCTTAACCCTAACCATTCCCACTTACCATGGTCTATTCTCTACACTTAACCTTAGTTAGCTTATGATAAGCATTGATTTATTTTCATTTTAATTGAACACTTATTATATTCTTTCTTCTTCTTCATCATCTTCTTCTTCAAGAAAAGCTTAAGTCCATCAATGGCAACTTGAGCTAAAGTGAGAGAAATCCAATTCTAAAGTGAACCCACCTCCTATTTCTTCACCCTCTACCTCTTGCCAAGTTGTTTTGGGTGTTTTCTTCACAAGTTTCACAACTTTGTGAAGTCGGAGCCTGAACTTGTGATGCCTCGACGTAGATCATCTTCGGCACGAAGCCGACGACCTAGTCCGCCCATTTCTCCGATCAAGCCGACGATTGAGTCCGGGATTCGAGATGGACAGCGAGAGGACGCCTACGTGGAGCCAAGAAAGTGGATATCCGGATCTACAAAGGTTGTAGCTTCTTATCTTTAGTTAAGTTGTTAACTAGATTCATATATCGCCTAAACTTCTAGTCAATGATCCGTATTAGGGTTTCTCGGCACCCATAAAATTTGAAATTGGCATGGTTGATGCCTTGTGAGACCTCTATAGTGTGCCTAGGAACCCTTCAGCAACCAAATCAGCGAGCAAAAAAAATGCATATGAAATAGCCGAAATGATGGGGCATCTCACAATAAAAAGCAGCGAGTAAAAAAACAAAAACAAAAACAGCCGAAATGATTGGACACCGTGACAAATAACCGAAATGATTAGGCAATCGCGAATTTCACGACAAAAAAAGCTGAAAAGATAGAGCATCGTGGAAAAAAATGAAACTTTTATACCATGCAAGTAGGTCCATATTGACTTTTATATACGATCCATGAGCATAAATGAAAGAAAGGGAACCATATTGTCCTACCAGGCTTTGTTAAATGGGCAGCCAGATCTCGATGGCAACATCAACAGCCTAGTGGTCATCCCGACGTTCTTCTCATTCCGACAGGATGCAGATGCGATGTCAGCAAAGCTCAAATGAGCCGAACAAAAGTGGTGCAATGGCAAACTCCTAGCTCCAAATCTCAATGGCGACATCAACAGCCTAGAGATCACCCCGACGTTCTTCTCATTCCAACAGGATGCAGATGCGATGTCAGCAAAGCTTTAAATAGCCAAATCAAAGCGAAGCAATGGCAAAATCCCAGCTCCTAATCTTGACAGTACATATACAACCTAGAGACTATTTCGACATTCTTTTCGTTACAACAGACAAAATGTCATCAAAGACCAAAAAGTCAAATCAAAGCGAAGTAATGGCAAAATCCCAGCTCCAAGTCTCGACAGTACATATACAACCTAGAGACTACTTCAACATTCTTCTCGTTACAGAAGAAGCAATGTCATCAAAGACCAAAAAGTCAAATCAAAGCGGAGTAATGGCAAAATCCTAACTCCAGCTCGACGTGCTTCTCATGCCAACAGGATGTAGATGCAACATCATCAACGACCTAAGGGTCAATTTTGAAAAGGAGTAATGGCAAAATCCTAGCTCCAGCTCGACGTTCGTTCTCGGTGCAGACGCGATGTAAATAAACTTTTCAAGGAGCCAAATCAAAAAGGAGTGACGGCAAAATCCTAACTCCAGCTCGACGTGCTTCTCATGCCAGCAGGATGTAGACGCAATATCATCAACAACCCAAGGGTCAAACAAAAAAAGGAGTAATGGCAAAATCCCAGTTCCATCTCGAGTTCCTTTTCGGTGCAGATGCGACGTCAACAAAGGCTCCAAGGAGCCAAATCAAAAAGGAGTGATGGCAAAATCCTAACTCTAGCCCAACGTGCTTCTCATGCCAGTAGGATGCAGATGCGATGTCAACATAGGCTTAAAAGAGCCAAATAAAAAATGAGTGACGGCAAAATCCTAACTCCAGGTCGACGTGCTTCTCATGCCAGCAGGATGAAGATGCGATGTCTAGAAAGACCTAAGGGTCGAACAAAAAAGGAGTAATGGCAAAATCATAAATCCAGCTCGATGTTCCTTCTCAGTGCAGACGCGGCATCAACAAAGTCCCAACGGTCGAACAAAAAGCGAGCAATGGAATATTCATAGTTCCAGCCCGACGTTCCTTCTCAGTGCAGATGCACGTCAATAAAGATCCAAGGGTCGAACAAAAATGGAGTAATAGCAAAATCCTAGCTCCAAGTCTTGATGGTTCATATACAACCTAGAGACTATCTCAGCGTTCTCCTTATTTCAGCAGGATATGGACGCAATTATCAAATGAAATTGAAGCAATGGCATATCCCTAGCTCCAGATCTCAATTGTAATACATACAGCATAGAGATCACACAGATGTCTACCCTACTTCAGCAAAGAATCGGAGCGACATTGTCAAAACGAAAAAATTAAGTGACGGCATATTCCTAGCTTCGGGTCTCGACGGCAACTCATATAAATCTTGAAAGACTATCGGAGATCATCCCACTCCAGCACGGAGTGGTTATGACTCATCGGGGCTCCAAATTGAGCCTAACCTCAAGTAAAAAGCGTCATGGAAAATTCCTAATGCTTGCACTTCCGATGGTAATATGACCTAAAGAGATTACTTGAAGACGTCTTTATCACGACCCGAAAGAGCACGTGACTGGCCCTTGAACCATATGAAGTCTATAGGACTCCATCTGATTCAAGTAAGCTAAAAGCCCAGAAACCTAAAACCATTTTAAGGATAAATAAACAACAAGCAATATACTATACAACGCCGAATGGTGAGGATCAAAATTTAAAAGAAACCCAGATAAGCATGAAAACTGCAACACTACTAAACGCGACTCTAAGGTCGAAATAATACATTCACTAGTGTCTGAGTCTGAAACAATATACAAGTTTTTGGTTGATGGAAATTTCTAGATACAATGAATAATACATGTACAACGGCGGTTCTGATACAAAGAACCCACCTACCAAGCAAATCACCCGCAAAGGAAAGCAGTGTGCCGGAAATGCCGCTATGGAACCTGTATGGCAAACCCTACAAGAACTGTGGCACAACGGGGGTGAGTTGCCAACTCGTGAATAGAAAATATCTACAAGCAGAAATCGAATGCAAGACATAATCCTAAGTCAATACAATCAGTATATAATATAACCCTCGAGAGTAAGTCTGAAGCATGAAAATGTGGCAGTGTAACATCTAATCATGTAGGTAGTGCCAAGTACCCGTACCAGTGCCTCAGATAATAACATGTCATAAATGTAAGGTATGTCTGCATGAAGTAAACATGATGAAGTATCAAATGGATATCAATACACATATATTAGCGTCCCATTCCACTAATATTGGTGTAAGGGTATATATAACAGTGCCCTCGTACCCTGTTATATATACAAATGAAGTATGATCAATGTAGTCAAGGTCTGTATGTAATCAATGTCTGTATAAACGTGGAACCCGTCCACCCATCACCCAATGACAATAAGCATCATGCATGTAAATGTGAGGATATAATCAAATCATGGAAAACATCATGAAACCCGTGCCTAGCATCGACACGTAAATCCTCATTTATCGGGCTCCGTAAGTCCGGATCAGCCCACGGGCTATGTCTGCGGAATCGGCCCTCGGCCCGGGCAGTACGCCCATATCCATCTATCGACTCTGGTCAGTATCCTCTGGATAACCGCCAGGTCCAACCAATCACCGGTAGTAATAGTCCCTCTGCCAGGCTCACCGTTTACTACACAGCGAAACCGTTCTCGCCCCGAGGTACCATACCGGGTCCACCATGTACCCGTAATCGGCCTCATCCAACTCCTCGATTCGGGTTCACACATATCACTCTCGCACCGAGAAAACACATGGTGGATGCACCGAAATATCATATCAAGGGAAACCGGGTTTTTAAATAATTAACTATTTTCTTTGAAATATCCACGGTTCCCCAAATCCAGAATAAACATGGAAACAACATATCTCAATGCGTAATCTAAGCAAGTATGAAGGTATCAATGTATGTGTACAAGTATGAGTATGTGACATATAAAGGAAGTGCAAGTATAAGAGTATATCATGCAACACGGAAATAATAGTATGCACATTCAAGGTCATATCCTGATGCAATAATGCTACTGTGTAGTAACATGGCAATTATCGATGATGAAGTGTGTGAGCGGGCAAGCAAGTGTACATGGAACATACGCATCATCGATAATGGTTCTAGTGTCCTAGCAACATGCTAGTAATATAGCAGTAAACATATGCAAAGCAATGTGAATAGCAGGAATATGCGGAAATTGAATAATCAACGTAACAGTAAGGAATCTACACCCATATGTATATGTCATGCAGTTATGCCATTTGAAATAAGAATGACTCGGGTCTAGTCTAACATCTACTGTGCAAACTACAGATCTAAGTATCAAGTCAATCAGGAGGGGTAAGGAGACCACCTAAGTCTGAGTCGATATATATATATAATAGTCAGTGATCCCGCCTCAATAGTATCGCGTACGATACAGTATATCATATACCAATCCTTATGTCATGTGTGCGGATCAATCATCAATATAGGCTCGTACGGTAAGTCGTCGTACGGTATCCCATTAACTGGGTACGGTCAATATCTTATTCCTCTCAACCAATATCACGTATCACTATCATCATCTCACATACTCTGGGGTACTGATCTAAGTCTAGTACAACTGATACCATCTACAAAGTATGAATGCGGGGGTAAACACACATCGCAAGCCCGCAAGAATCACATGTCGTATCCCAAATACAAATCATATCACATCACCGATCTCGCGGCACAAAGCCCAATATCATCGACTCATCTCCAATGTCATCCAATATCATCATCAACACTGTGTAAGTATAGTGAACATGCAAGGGTGCGCGTGTGGTGTAAACCTATTCTAGGGTTCGTGACTATGAACTATACTAGTTTATTGCTAACCCTAAGCTAACCATACTACACCTAACACAATATCCACGACACACTATAACTATCAAACATAATATATAGTATACCAACTACGGACCGCGGGGGTGCTATACGCCATCCACCCGACTTCCCCCAGTAGATATAATCTACTCACCTTGCGTCTTCATTTGTCGACGTCTCCACGCGCTTACTTGTCGTCCCGAAGTCTTCATGGGGTACATACACATCAAAGTATCGTATATGCATATTAAAACCAAATCCAAGCTAACACGGCACACGAAACCCAAAACGATACGATAAGGGGCCTATAGGTTAGAACCTATGGGCACGCCTTCAAAACCATCAACAAATCCTCGATATCGTCGTATAAACGCCAAATAGTCGAGGTAAATCACAATACACAATTCAGAACTAAAAATACGGAATACGGAAACACGAATCCAAAACAACAACTTAGGAAATAGGCTCCAGATTTCACCATAGGTCAAATTATACAAATCTATACATACCAGGGGTCTAAAATATACATGTAGGAGCTACAGAACAAACACGAGACAAAATAGTGGGACCCAGGCCGCAAATTGCGGCCAAACAGATTAAATCTGCGTCCTGGAAAAGGAAGTGGGGGCTAGGGCTTTGGGGTTAGCTTCCTGGGTGCCTGCACATGTCACTGTCCGTCCAATATAATTTTCAGAGTCTCGGGTTGATAGCAGATCTTAAATAACCTTCACAGATTCCACAAACTTTCCGATATCGGTTTCTAAATCCGTATTTCGGGTTTCAACTCTCAGGTTAGGGTCTCAATTTTTGCACTAGGGTGTTGGTGTAGTCTCTACTGAACTCAATTTCATATTACAATTCATAATTTCCTCAAACCCTAACTAAGTTTTCCTTAACTCCACAATATCACACAAAATCGGTTCAATATAAACATGGGGGTATAAGTAATGCTAAAACTAAGCTAATAGTCCAGAAAATACCTCATTTGGAAACTCAAGAAAATTCTTGAGTTGCCCCTAGTGGCCAAGATCCTTGCTTCCTTGGTCCAATGTGTAGATCTTGAGCTTGTGCACACTTTTAATGAAATGAGAGTGGGGTTTTGGAGTTGTTTTAGAGGGGATTTGAGGCTTGAAGAGGGGAGGTGGGATGAGGAGCAGCAGCAGCAGCAGCAACTTGAAGGAGAGGGAGAGAAATGAGTGAAGGGAATGAAGGAGATGGTTAAGTCCAAAGTCAAAGAAAACCCATACCTTTCTCTCTCTCACCATACCTCATTTCTTTATTCTTTTCCCATTTCTTTTCCTTTTCTTTTTCTTATTCTCTCAAAATCCTTCTCCCAAGAATAGTAAACCCAAAGTGAACCATGGCAAGAAAATGCACAAGTGTGAAAAGTGATATGTGCATATTTTGCACAAAAAGCTAGAAAAACCGATTAGCGATTTTTAATCGCGATTAGCACTAAATTAGCATATAACTAATCAATTAAACTTAGAAATGGCATAATTCTCTAAATTACCCTATTTTAGAATTTTCCATAACTTTTTCCAAAATTTTCCCTATTTATTTGGATTTAAATATACCGAATTATTAAAATATTCAATAAAATAATATTAAATTATAAATATTCCCTAAAATTAATATTTTATTATTTCGAAATGTTACAGTCTTGTCCATCCCCCAAAGGGATCATAGACACGTCAGTCGTGGGGCTACTCGAACAACAGCTTAAAATTGCATATCGAGGAATATATCAGCCAACGAGACGGTACCATGGACTAAAGCCCTAGTACCACAAACCTAACGGACGTCTATCATAAAAGAATGGGGGTTATATATATTTCACGTTAGGATACACCAGCGAGATCCTCTCGACTCGTCTCAACTTGTTGGGAAAAGCATCTTTATGAAACCCTCACGGCTCATGAAGGTGGAAAGCCTTAGGTGACGGGGATATCAACATGTTTTCTAAGCACTGTGGCCCTACAAAGAAGTCCAAAATGACTCTCGTATACTATCCATGGGCTACATTCTCCAAGTCGAATACCGATGAGGAGGAAAAAACCCACTTGCGAGTCCTCTCGACTCGTAAGGAGAAAATTCTCTTGTGAGATCCTTACGACTCTCAAGAGAAAACACACTTAGGAGTCCTCACGACTCCTAAGGAGAAAATACTCCTATGAGATCCTCTCGACTCGTGGGGAGAAACATCTTTATGAGACCCTCACGGCACATAAAGTTGAAAAGCCTTAGGCGACAGATTAAACCTGTTTCCTAAGCCATCGCTGTCTTACAAGAAGGTCCAAACTGACTCTTGTATACCATCCACGGGCCACATTCACCAATAAAGTGAAGAAGCTAATTACGGGTCCTCACGGCTCGTAAGGAAAAAATACCCGAATGAGATCCTTATGACTCCCGGAGGCGATGAACACTTAGGAATCCTCATGATTTCTAGGGAGAATATGCACCTATGAAATCCTCACGACTCATAGGAAGAAAAAAAACCTTCTTGAGACCCTTACGGCTCATGAAGATGAAAAAAAGCCTTAGGCTACAAGGACTCTAAACTTTTCTCCTAATCCATCAATTTTATGGTTGTGCATAACTTTGCACTACTTCACCCACGTACATACTTACGTAGGCAAAGTAGTGGGGGGGTCATTTGTTCCCGCCGAATCTTTTGGCTATGAGCAACTTGGAGAGAAGAAAGAGGAAAAGAATTCTCATAGTTTGGCATCACGTGTTAAACACGTGGGACGCTTATATGAAAAGTATATAAACGCTAAAAACAAATAACTAAGGGCCAAACTGGTCTCACGTATTAAACATGTAGGCGCTCATATGCAAAGCGTATGAGCACTGAATAAAATAAACTTAAAGGCCAAACTGGCCTCACTGCATATGATCGCTGAACATAAATAACCAAAGGCCAAACAGGCCTCACGAGTTAAACACGTGAGCGCTTATATGCAAAGCATATAAGCGCTGGAAGCAGATAATAACTAAGGGCCAAACTGGCCTCACGTGTTAAACAAGTGAGCGCTCATATACAAAGCATATGAGTGCTGAACATAAATAACCAAAGGCTAAACAGGCCTCACGTGTTAAACACGTGAGCGTTCATATGCAAAGAATATGAGCGCTGAAAATAAACAGGCTAAAACCCACACTAGAGGTCACATGTTAAACACGTGGTTTCTCTTGCCGCTTTCTTTGGCAGTGCTCACATGCAAAGCATGTGACCGCCCCAATTTAAAATGAACCCATCTGATAGAATTAAATCCTATGTGATACATTAAATTCTATTTGGGAAATATTTTCCCTGGTCTTTCTAATATGGAAAGATCTTTCTCTAACAAAGAATCTTAAATTTAAAATCCAATAGTGATAAAATATGACCAATTAAACCATCTGAGGGAATTAAATTCTATGTGGAAAATATTTCCCTGATCTTTCTCAAACAAGAAAGATTTTCTTTGTTAGAAAGAGGACCCTTAGATCAAAGATCCAACGCTGATCATCTGATAGAATAAAATTCTATCTTAGGAAAATATTTTTTTAATCTTGTTAAACTAACAAGATATTCATATAAAAGAATTAAATTCAATGTTAGGAAAATATAGTCGTAATCTTTTTAAATTAACAAGATATCTATATAATAGAATTAAATTCTATATTAGGAAAATATATTCCTAATCTAGTTAAACTAATAAGATAATCATATGATAGAATAAAATTCTAATCTTGTTAAACTAACAAGATATTCAATATATAGAATAAAATTCAATCTTTGGAAAATATTTCCTAATCTTGTTAAACAAACAAGAAATCTTCTCTGTTAAAGCAGAGAGCTTTTAGATTAAAAATCCAACGGTGAATAAAATTCACCAATTGATCCAAATGATCATTTTTAATTAATTATAAAATTAATCATGATCTCTCAATGAGATATTTTCTCTACAAATTGATTCTTTTTCTTCACCTATAAATAGGATCAAAGAAATGAAGAATGGGGGGGGGGGAGGGGGAGAGGAAAGGAGAAAAAGAGGAGAGGAGACCCCCATAAGATTCTGTAAAAATATAGAAAGCTCTCAAAAAACAATAGAGAATTTAATTCTCAATAAAGAAGAAGATCTCCCTTCTCAAAACTCTAAGTAAATAAAAAAACAGAGATCAAAACATCGTATTTACCTATTGAAGGGTTTAACCCTTTTAAAAGAACTTAGTTCTTTCTCTAGATCAGAGATCCACAAGTCAAATCTTCCATAAGTTGAGAATTTAATTCTCATGGGAAGATCTTGTTCTTGAGAATCAAAGATTCAGGGAAGAACAAATTTAAACAGAAAGAAGATGGAGTTCATAATACTCCAGGAACTTAGTTCCTTCAAATCAAGAACTTAGTTCTTTAAAGAATCCGATCCAAGATCCTCAAAATAGTGATCTTGGTGATCCTTAATGGTCAAAACACCTTCAAAAGAGATTTAACCTCTCAGAAAACATGAACATGGAAAATATGGAGTCCATAATACTCCAGGAATTTAGTTCCTTCAAATCAAGAACTTAGTTCTTTAAAGAACATAATCCCACATCCTCAAAATACTGATCTTGGTGATCGTTAATGGTCAAAATACCATTAACAGAGATTTAAGCTCTCTAAACAACATTAATAGAGATTAAATCTCCAAAGAACATAGCGCTTCACGTGAAACACACGTGAGCGCCAAAGAAAAAAACTAGTTCTTTGCACTATTGGAGCTCCTCACGTAAAACACATGTGAGGCAGGAAAAATTTAGTGCTTGGCACTATTGGAGAGCCTCACGTGAAGCACACGAGAGCGCCACAAAAGAATAATGCTTAGCACTATTATAGCACCTCATGTGAAACATACGTGAGTGTTATATCCAACTGAGTGCTTAGCACTACTGGGTGTTACAGAAACCCAACCTTAGCCCAAATTGGCTAAGCATATATTTATGATCTCCAAACCGATCTTAGTCTCAAACATGACTAATGATCTCCCACCAATGATGTCCAAAATAATATTCATCCTATATATCCTAAGTTAATCTTAGTCTTAAATATGACTAACGATTCTTAGGTCGAACATAATCTTTTTCCTTAAATACGGGATTCGGTTCAAGGGTACATCTCTTAACACCTCTGATATATGTCGTTGTAATTTCCCAGCGTCTTCAGAGAGGTGGCGGGTCTCGACAACTAACAACTCCATTCATCCCACATTGATGCACTTCCAAATTGACGTGCACACCGAAAATCAGATCGCACCCCAAATTGGGTGCATTCCATGTCACCATTGTTCACCTCGTCATGTAACAAATACACGTGCGCGCAAGATTAATAATGGACTGAAATGTTCTTAAACTAACATTCATCCCAAATATGGAATGTTGGACCGAAATGTCCTTAAACTAATATTCGTCCCCAATATGTAATGTTAGACCGAAATGTCCTTAAACTAACATTTGTCCCCAAAACGAGAATGTTGGACTGAAATGTCCTTAAACTAGCTTCCGTACCTAAAACGGGATATTGGACCGAAACGTCCTTAAACTAACATTCGTCCCTAAAACAGGATATTGGACCAAAACGTCCTTAAACTAACATCCGTCCCAAACAGGGAATGTTGGACTGTGATAATTGAGCCCATATGCTCATTTGTTTCTAAGTTGATTTTAGTTTCAAATATGACTAACGATCCTTAGATCAAACTTAAAGATCTCATGAACGGATAGACCTCACAAATGTGAGAAATGAGTCCTAAGTTTATTCCTGCTGGCAAACAAAGCTACTAATGTGGACCCTGTCAAGAAAATCTTTGACCCAAATTCAAATCTAAAATATATGGATTTGGACTAATCCGCGACCTACGGGCGACGACATAAACTAGTCTCCGTATATAATCCACGGGCAACCAAAACAAACAAAAATACACACGACACGAAGTGAACTTCCAGAGCAGAAGAAAGTTGTTATCGCAAAGCTGAAACGTAATTAACTGTAGAGGCTTGCGCCTGCATAAAAGAGCGTCCCCACAATAAAAAAAACCCTCATAAAATGAGGGGGGATCTGATGAAGCCACGCTACAACGGCCATATCTGTCAAAACCTCCGATATACAGTGTCATAAATCAACTTTGTATCTTCGAAGAGGTGGACGGATAAATCACAATAGCATCTGCCCCCAAATTCAGGCAAGACGATCCATCCCAGTTTGTCTCTGTTTTCGGCGGTAAATAGATTCTGACACGCATGGTAGGACCTTTTTCTTTTTCCAATCCACACTTCGTGTTTCGTATTTTTCCGCGATCAAATTATTGCGGTATATATGTTTGTAGTTGCCCTAGGGTGAGGAAATATTGAAGCTGGCGTTTCGTCTCTTTTAAGAATGGCGTTTGCTTCCACACACAGCAACTCGGGCTTGTCACATCTGGTGGAGTCAATGGGCCACTTGCAGCCTCAAAACTCTGCAATCCAGCTTTGCAGGCTTCTCTTTAGGTCTAAGCTCCCACCTCTCACCCTCGGTACCTCAACGCCAAAGGAGAAATCCCAGATGAAGTCTGTTTTCCACAGGTTGGCTCGTCAAGCTGGTGGTCTCTTAATGTCTACAACGTAATCCTCAAGTGCTGCTCATTCTCTCTCGAATTCTGGAGTAGACCAGAATGTCATCAATAAATACAATAATGAACCGGTCGAGGAACGGTCTGAAAATCCGGTTCATCAAATCCATGAACGCTGCTAGGGCATTTGTGTTAGGAATATGTATACCCTGGAGGCCATTATTGTATGATATAGCGGATGCTTAGACATATATATAAAGGACTTTCTTGCTCGACGTGATAGTATGCTATTTGGTTGCCTTTATCTTAACATGTAGACTGGTATTATCATACTGTCTATCTCTGACATGTTGATAAAGCCCTTAGGATATGTACTTGACTACCAGGACTATGATGCAGATCATACTAGTGGGGCCAGGGTGGTCCAAAAGTACATCCTTTAACAGTTCCTAGTCGAGGGGATATCGAGACAGGGCATCGATATTCCAGAGTAGACTAGTATGTACGTTTCTTGACCCTGTATGGGGCGATGGTTGATCCCACAACCATTGGTGTGTGAAATCAAAGATTGTACACAGGTGCTTATTAGAGAATGGGTACACTGAACTGGACTCACCGAGAACTCGTAGTTGGTATTGTACCTATCGTTAGATAGCAGTTCTGTGGTGACACTGGTATAGGTTAGTCTGTAGACCAGAGATCGTCATAGATCTTGTGTGGTTCCTACTGTGCTTTGATTTCCTCCTTACCACGGCTCAAAGGAGTCATGCAAACAAGTGGATTTTGGGTACAGTCCTGAGTCACATGGAGGTAATGAGCGATAGGAGAGGTTTTCTCTCTCCCGGTATTGAGAGTTGATGTTGCACTATACTAAATTGGCTATAACTGGAAGTTCTTGGCCAAGGCTGCTGATGAGATTTACTAGTAAGAGTTACTAGTAGTTTCTCAAACCGTTATGAGCCATACATTGACATGACTTATCAAGTTACTGTGGTCTGAGATTATCACCCCTAGACTCGATATGCAATATATCAAACGAAGAGACTGGACTGTACGGTAGTGTTACTTATAGGTTTCATGGGAGTTTGGACAAGCATGCTTGTTGATTTTCTAATCGCTCAATATCCGGGTAGCTGTTACATCCAGCCAGTACCGCTGACGGCTTGTGGGTGACTGATATGATCATCACCTACTGCTGGCATATTGACGAGTCTTTAAAGTCCTACACAGAAGTTTTCTGATTCAAGCGAAACGAAGTAGGGCACATATGTTGATATGTGCGGGAGGCCAGATTAAATACGAGTATGTGATACCGTATTCTAATCTGGCGGTTATTTGTTATCAGTTAGGTTATATGTGATATAATTGGATTATCGAATCAAGTGTTGATTTGATAATGTGATATATAAATAAATGATATTAGTCGGTCATATGTGATATAACTGGATTATTAAATCAAGTGTTGATTTAATAATTTGATATATATTATATTTGATATAATTATATATTAACTAATATTATTAGCTCACTAATTATGTTTCTTAATATATATTAATATGTATATATTTCATATATGTATATATATATATATATATATATTAAATGAAGCATGGTTGTTTTTCTATTTTTAGAAAATAGAAACTGATGAGGTGGAAAATGGGAGATATTTACGGAATAGGTATAGTATGGCTTGATCATTATTTTATTTGCCATTCTTCTCTATTGAAGCATGGTTCAATAAAAGTATTAGATTTTATTGGATTCTTTAATAAGTGATGGGAGAATAAGTAGCCATTCTACACTCATGCTCACACTTGTGTTCATTTTGCCTTAGCCATTTTCTTGAGCTCATGCTCTCTAGCTCTCTCCATCTTCTTCCTCCTCTTGCTTGAGCCATAAACCCTCACATATGATTTGAATCATATGGCTTAAGACAAATCCTAGTGAGCTTAGAACCCCTACTTCACCATGCTAGTTTGAATTAGCAATTTGAACTAGTGTGTTTCCTTCACAAAAGAGTTTAGTGAAGAGATAGCTTGGATTGGCGGACTTCGGGTGAATCATCTTCGGTACGAAGGTCATCAGAGGAAGTTCGTTCAACCTACAAATGGAGCCTAGTGGAGTCGCGTGGACTACAACCCGTAGTTTTAGAAGAGAAGGACACGTGTCTATAAAGGTTGTAGCCATCCATCTCTTAGTGTAAAGTTTTTGATATTTAGCTTAAACCCTAATCATCTAGTTAAAGATCTCGGTTAGTGTTCATTAGCATCCCAATTTTTTTAAAAATGGCATGCTTGATGCTAGTTAAACCCATGGGCGGTGCTAGTAAACACTTTCATGGTATCAGAGCCAAAACTAGAAGATTAGACGATGTAATTAGAATTGCGAAACCGAAACAACTCCGAAACACCGAAACCCAAAACCAACTTTCTGTCGATTTGAAAATGGTCTTTGAAATATTTTTAAACAAGTGCATAAGCTTACATGTGATGTAACTAGAACCCCAGAGAAATTCGATGCCAAAATTCAACCATTGACCCGGCGAGATCCTTAAATATACCAGCCTCGCTGACCCCCCTGCACAATTTTGGCTCGTGATTTTTTGGTGTTCTATAGTGATTGGTTTGGGGTTTCAGGTATGTTTGATTATCCCAAAATTTCATGTGATATTAATTTTGTAAAGGGGCTAATATGGAGTGTTTCGTAGTCATAATTTTAACGTCGTTTCGGGTTTAAGTTTGATATGTGATATAATACTTGGAATCCGCAGTTAATTAGTTTTGTGAAAACTAGTTAGTGATTGTAAATCTAACATGCTAGTCTTTTTTGATCGATTGCCATGAAATTTCGATTCGGATCGAAACTCCGTCGCAATCGCGTATTGTACGCGATCACAAAGTCGGGAATCTTGTTGAATTATCCGTATTTTTATTGAAAAGTGTTTTCAATATTGAGACCACAATGCAAGGTTTATAAGTTAGGCATGAAATTCGGAATATGAGATATTCCGGGTTTATGATGTCTAAGGAAATGCGGATTCTATTAATTGTAGTTTTCTATTTCTTTTCTGCGACCGTAAATGTAATATGTGGGGTATCCCAAATCTTGTTGCTATATGTCAACAGAATTTGGGATACACGTATTTACTTATATTGATGACATGTGATGTTATGTGTTGCGGTGATATGTTATATTGGATAGTCGTGATTGAATAGCCGGGGGTTTTATGTGAGATGAGAGTTTTTCATTTTCATTCATATAAAATTTGTATGTAATATTCTTTTATTCGGGAACTTTCGGGTTGAGGATGATGTCACCATTGATGTATATTATTTACTTTTCTGCATTAAGATGACCCAAGGCGGGGAGCACAAGTGATCGGGTTCTAGAGTTCAGTGGGAGACCATCTCGAGGAGTCGAGACCGGGTCTCCTAACTCTAGAATTAGAAGGGTTTCTTGCCGCTCTCGTAGGGGTCTAGGGATATGGGATTGGCTATTCATCACGACCGTGGAATCCGTGTTTTACATTACTGGCTGAATTTAAATCACGGACCTCCTATATATCCAATATTTCACATGTTTACTTTTGCTGCATAGTTATGTGATGTTGATCATATAACTGTGTGAGACGAATGCTATATTATATATATGATATATAATAAACGTTGCTTATGTTTTGCACCCGCGCTAGTCCAACCCCTGCTCTGCCGTTAATTAAGTAACCTAACGGTGCATGATAGGGCCCATGGCGAATGTGGATGGTATAAGCGTACGTTCTATTTTCATTTCATTTTTCTGTGATGTTTAGGAAACATTAAATGATGGGACTACATTAATGAGATTAATGAAAAGAAAAGAAAGCTAAAGATGTAGAATTGATATTTTCAAAAAGTGTAGCTCTAGTTCTTGCTTTGCATAGTGGTATTCCTTGATGAATATCCAGCACCTCATTCGATGAGGAAAGAGCCGAGATCCCTTCACAGGGAGTGAACTCTTTAGCGAAACTAGCAAATGCTACAACTCACTCGGTTTTGTTTTCATAGCTTCTCTAGTTCTTGCTTTGCATAGTGGTATTCCTTGATGAATATCCAGCACCTCATTCGATGAGGAAAGAGCCGAGATCCCTTCACCGGGAGTGACATCTTTAGGGAAACTAGCAAAAGTTACAAAAACACTCATTTTCAAAATCACTAGATTCTACAACGATATCAAATTCATTACGTTAAAGGTTTTCTTAAAAACTAGTCGTAGCCCTCCGTTATTTCAGATAAGTACTATTTAGTATTCGTGCTGCATTTATTGACCTCCATCAAGGTATAGTGTGCGGTAACTGATTAGTGCTTATCTCCCGCATGTGATGCGATTGGATTAGGGTAGTCGTACGGCCTTGTTGACCTCTGTCAAGGGTCGTGAGGGTGGGTTTAATTCAATCACGAAATGAACGGGTTGAACTTGACTAGCGGCCAATAGTTTGTCGACCTCCGTCAAGGTGATAGGATGCTAAGGGTAAAAAGTATTATCGGGAATTTCAAGTGTTGAAATTTGCAATGAGATTGCATACCTTCTATATGATAGTTGGATCCTGATACCCACTGTGAGTAAGAGTTACTCCTGAGAGAGTCTTGCACTTTACAATTAGCTAATCCATTAGATGACTAGAAAGGTGTCAACGGGGTTATGCCTCTAGGGAAACGGGGTTTATTTTAATTAGGTCCGTGCGAAAGCACGGGGAACCTCTCTCGAAGTACCGACACTGGCCTGGCTGACCGGTTAGCGAAATTGTAAAATGTAATTAATCCCGGCTAATCTTACCTTTTATGGTTTGAAAGAAGATTTGATAAAAACAGTTGGAGCCATCTTGATTAGATAACATAATGATCAATCTAATCTTCCAAAGAATGCACGCAAAAGTGATTATCTTTCTCTCTCTCTCCTGGTAGCGACCAATGACATGCCTTAATCAAGATAACAATATGAGTATTGACCGAACCTACTTATTATACCGGGCTAGGTTCCGCTCTATCTTATGATTGTCATAAGTTCGAGCAAGGAATAGGGGAACATCAGGATTCCCATGCCACCCATACGAAGAATAAGCATGTTGATGCATCGTCTTCGGGTATGTTCGTAACCGAGAACCGTTTCTCAATTTGCTCTACGTCCTGGTATTGGATACCGGATCAGGATCCCACATATGTAATTTGTTACATGGGCTAAAGATAGGTAGAGAACTAAGAAAGGGTGATAAGTCTCTAGTAGTAGCAAATGGTGCAATTGTTGCAGCCAAAGCAGTTGGCGAATATCACCTTGTGTTACCAACTGCTGACATATGATTCTGAGCGACTGTTATTTCATACCAAAAATATTGTGAATATTTTTCTAAATCAAGTGTTGATCGGGTATGGTACATTTTATAACAGTATATACGTTCTGAATCAAACCTCGGTTCTAAGTATACAGAACACATACAAGAGCAACAGTTCAGAAATGAATGAAGACTTCTTGTAGCATTGTAGACTAGGTCATATCAATGTGACAAGACTGGCTGAGTTGCATAAAGATGCATATTTGGATCTGTTCGAATTTACATCTTATGAAACTTGCCAGTCATGTCTCAAAGGATTGATGACCAAATCTTCGTTTACTAGACACGGAGAAAGAGCTACTGAACTCTTAGGACTGATACATAGTGATATATGCGGTCCTCTGTCTACACATACCAGGAATAGTTCCTCGTACCTTATTACATTCACCGATGATCTCTCAAGATACGGACATATGTTCCTGTTGAAACACAAATCTGAATCTTTTATGAAATTTAATGAATATAAGTACGAAATTGAGAACCAGATGGGTAAAAGTATTAAAATCCTTCGATCTGTTCGAGGAGGAGCATACCTGAGCACGGAATTCAGAGACTACTTAAAAGAGAATGGGATTCTCTCTCATCTTACTCCTTCGTATACACCACAGCACAACAAAGCGTCGGAGAAGAGAAACCGCACCCTATTAGATATGGTGCGCTTTATGATGAGTAATACTGAGTTACCTATTTTCTTTTGAAGTTATACACTTGAGATAGGTGCATACCTATTGAATAGAGTTCTGACCAAATCTGTTTCCTACTACTTCATATGAGATATGGAATGGGAAGAGACCATCACATAAACGATTTAAGATATGGGGATGTCCGGCCTATGTTAAAAAGCAAAATCCGGAAAAGCACAAGGCAATGTCAGTTCTGTGCAAGTTTGTAGAATATCCCAAGCATTCGCGAGGGAATATATTCTACGACACCGAGAAAAAAAAGGTGTTTGTTTCTCGACATGCCACGATTTTTAGAAAAGGAATTTTTTGTGAAAGAAATCAATGTTAATAAGGTAGAACTGGAAGAAGTTCCAGCAACACAAACTAAAACTGACAATTTGGTAGAACCGGAGGATTCAATAGTCCCCGACGAACCTCAGCCACTCCGCAGATCTATTAGGGTTCCTCACCCATCTGAGAGATACTATGGTTTTCTATAGACGGTGGGAGCGAGAATTGCATCATGGAAGATGATGACCCAACTAGTTTCGAGTAGGCCACCACAAGTGGAGACTCTATGAAATGGTTAGATGCTATGCGATCTGAGATGGAATCCATGTACATCAACAAAGTATGGACTTTGAAAATTTCTCCTGAAGGGGTAAAACCCATCGCGAGCAAGTGGAACTTGAGAAGATAATTGGTGTAGATGGAAAAATTGAGACTTTCAAAGCTAGACTTGTTGCAAAAGGCGTCAACGACCTGGTGTCGACTATAATGAACTCTTTTCTCTAGTGGCTATGCTTAAGTCCATCAGGATGCTAATTGTCGTTGCTGCATACCATGACTACGAAACCTAGCAGTTGGACGTCAAGACCACTTTTCTAAATGGTGATTTAAAAGAGAGCCTGTACATGACACAGCCAGAGGGTTTTGTAGACAGCGGGAGCAGTGGAAACATGTGAAAGCTACTTAAATCAATCTATGAATTAAAGTAGGTATCACTGAGCTGGAACATCTGTTTCGATGAAGTTGTCAAAGAGTTTGACTTAATCAAAAACGTAGATGAACCTTGTATATATAAGAAGGTTGTAGAGAGTAAGGTTGTTTTTCTCGTATTGTACGTGGATGACATACTCTTGATAGGAAACAATGTTCCTATACTACACTTGGTTAAGCTCTTCTTATCACATAAGTTCTCCATGAAAGATCTTGGTGATGCCTCCTGCATTCTGGGGATTAAAATATATAGAGATAGATCTAAACGGATGTTGGGATTGTTCCAATCCAGGTACATAGATACCATACTAAAGAGGTTTAGTATGGAAGATTCTAAGCGTGGTAATTTACCCGCTTGTTCAAGAATCACTCTCTCCAAAGAGATGTCTCCTAAGACTGATTTGGAGTGGGCTTGCATACAAGGGATACCCTATGCTTCGGCAGTCGGGACTATCATGTATGCGATATTATATACCAGACCAGATGTAGCTTTATCACTAGGTGTAGTAAGTAGGTATCAATCAAATTCAGGGGAGAAATACTGGACAGCTGTGAAGAACATTCTTAAGTACTTGAGAATGACTAAAGAAATGTTCTTGGTGTATGGTAACGGTGAACTTCCGGTGGAGTCCTTTACAGATTCGATCTTCCAGAATGATAAAGACGACAGTAAGTCAGTCTTGGGTTTTGTCTTCACCCTTAGTAGAGGGACGGTATGTTGGAAGAGTTCCAAGCTAGATACCATACCAGACTCGACGATGAAGGCTGAATACATCGCCTCCAACGATGTTGCCAAAGAGGTTGTCTAGATGAAAAAGTCCATGAGATGAACTTGGTGAGGTTATATCTATTGAGCATCCAATACCTATGTACTGTGATAACAATGGAGTTGTGGCTTTGACCATGGAACCCCGGTCCCATCAGTGATCCAGCCATATTCTTAGGCGGTATCACCAGATCAGGGAGATCGAGGTCAGGAGAGTTGACACAAAGGATAACACAGCAGATCCACTCACCAAGGCCCTCCCCCAGATGTTAATCGAGAGACTTTTGGGGATGTTGGGTATGAGATACCACAACAACTGGACTTAGTGCAAGTGGGAGATTGTTAGGAATATGTATGCCTTAGATGCCATTATTGTATGTTATAATGGATGCTTGGACATCTATATAGAGGACTTTCTTGCTCGACATGATAGTATGCTATCTGGTTGCCTTTATCTTAACATATAGACTGGTATTATCATACTATCTATCTCTGACATGTTGATAAAACCCTTAGGATATGTATTTGACTACCAGGACTATGATGCAGATCATACTAGTGGGGCCAGGGTGGTCCAAAAGTGCATCCTTTAACAATTCCTAGTCGAGGGGATATCGAGACAGGGCATCGATATTCCAGAGTAGACTAGTGTGTACATTTCTTGACCCTATATGGGGCGATGGTTGATCCCACAACCATTGGTGTGTGACATCAAAGATTGTACACAAGAGCTTATTAAAGAATGGGTACACCGAACGGGACACGCCGAGAACTCCTAGTTGGTATTGTACCTATCGTCATATAGCAGTTCTGTGGTGACACTGGAACAGGTTAGTCTATAGACCCGAGATGTCATAGAGTCTTGTGTGTTTCCCACTGTGCTTTGATTTTCTTCCTACCACGACTCAAAGGAGTCATGCAAACAGGTGGATTTTGGGTACAGTCCCGAGTCACATTGAGGCAATGAGCGATAGGAGGGGTTTCGTCTCTCCCAGTATTGGGAGTTGATGTTGCTCTATGCTCAATTGGTTATAATTTGAAGTCCCTGGTAAAGGCTGCTGATGAGATTTACTGGTAAAAGTTACCAGTAGTTTCTCAAACCGTTATGAGCCATACATCGACAAGACTTATCAAGTTACTGGGGTCTGACGTTGGCACCCCTAGACTCGATATACGACATATCTGATGAAGAGACCGGACTGTACGGTAGTATTACTTATAGGCTTCATGGGAGTTTGAACAAGCTTTCTTGTTGATATTCTAATCGCTCAATACCCGGGTAGCTGTTACGTCCAGCTGTTCCCCTCCGAAAGACGGCGCACGGGACCGCGAATGCCCTAGCGCTGAGATTCGGGGCAGATGCTATTTGGTTTTATCCGTCTACCTCTCCGAAGATGCCAAGTTGATTTATGGCACCGTGTATCAGATGTTTAGACGGATGCGGCCGATGTAGCAGACTTTGTCAGATTCCCCCTCGCTTGAGGGGTTTTTTGATTGTGGGGACGCTCTTCCCTGCAGGCGCAAGCCCCTGCAGTTAATTACGCTACCGCATCGCGGTAACCACTTTCTCCTTCTCCAGAATTTCACTTCGTGTCGTGTGTGTTTGTTTTGTTTGTGGTTGTCCGTGGATTGTATACGGAGACTGAGTAATGCTGTCGCCCGTAGGACGTGGACTAGTCCAAATCCGTATTTAATTAGATTTGGGTTTGGTGTTTTTAGTTTAAGGATGCATTAGTCGCGTTGCGGCTAAGATCAACTTAAACGTTTGTCAAGGATACGTTAGTCCTGTTTGAGACTAAGATCAACTTGACGGGGTGATCCATGTAATATATGGCCGTCGGGACTCGTCGCCTCTCTGACGTCGTTGAAGGATTACAACGACAGATGTCAGAGGAGTTCGGAGATGTACCCTTGAACCAAGATCGATTTGGAATTTTATCGTTCATTTGAGTGTTTAAGGATACGTTAGCCGTATTTGGGGCTAAGATCAACTTAAACGGGACCGTTTAGATCCGGCAAAAGAGCATTTGAAGGCTCTATTGCTCCAGTTTAAGGACGTCTCGGTCCGATATTAGTTTAGGGACGTCTCGGTCCGATATTAGTTTAGGGACGTCTCGGTCCATGTTCCAGTTTAGGGACGTGGTGGTCCATATTCCAGTTTAGGGACGTGGTGGTCCGACATTAGTTTAAGGACGTTTCGGTCCTACATTAGTTTAAGGAAGTTTCGGTCCAACATTAGTTTAAGGACGTTCCGGTCCACGAGTTTAAGGACCCCGCAGTCCGTATGGGTGTGTGGTCGTTGGGACTCGTCACCTCTTTGACGTCGTTGAGGAATTACAACGATGGATGTCAAAGGAGTTCGGAGATGTACCCTCGAACCGGATGTAGATTGATTTAGGAGAGCCATTTTGCTCAGTCAATTTAATTTAAGGACTTATGGCCGTGATTGGGCTAAGTCCAGTTGAAAATGTCCAACATTCATTTGCTTTTGCATTGCATTTCTCTTTATTTTTATTTGGGAAATTTGTTTTGGGCTCTGCCCTTTATAAATGATGCAAAGCATCAATTTCATTTGGGCTCTACCCTTTTTATTGCTTTGCAATTTATTTTGGCCTGCTAGGTCTTTTTGATTTGGGCCTGGCCCTTCAAGTAATGCATTGCATTTGTGCAAAGCACCAAGAATCTTTTAGATTCAAAGCACTTTTTATCCCTTGATCTAAATTTGGATCAAAGAAAAACAAGTTTTTCCTTGTTTCAGAGAACCAAAGGTTCATAGCAAGTGCAAGGCACTATTTTTATTATTTTTATTTCTTTATTTATTTGTTGAAGATCACTGATCTTGTTCTTAGATCAATGATCTATTCCTAAGAGAATTTTCTCTTATTTCAAAGGTTTTTACCTTCTTTTTTGTGTTCTCAAGGAGTTCTCAAGAGTTCTCTTCTCTCTTCTTTTTTTTTTTAAAACCAGATGTGTTTTTTTGAAATGAGGTCTGGGGTCCTTTTTATAGTGCTCAAAAATTAGTTAAATTTGTTAAAAAGATCTTTTCCTGAGTGATTTGGGGAATTTTCCCCACCGTTGGATCTTTGATCCAAAGGCCCCTGTTTTACAGAAGAAATCTTCTTGTTTTAACAAGAACAGAAAAAATTTCTTTAAATCTTCATTCTGTTTTTGCGCAACTCCCCAGCGCGTGACACGTGTCGCGCAGTGAGGCGCTTGCGCAGCTGTGCTTGCGCAAATGCGCAGACACGTGTCGCTCAATGGTGCACTTGCGAAACAGAGTTTGCGCAACTGCGCAGACACGTGTCGCTCAGCGGTGCGTTTGCGCAGTTGTGCTTGCGCAACTGCGCAGACACGTGTCGCGCTGCGGTGCACTTGCGCAACAGTGTTTGCGCAACTGCGCAGACACGTGTCATGCAACGGTGCGCTTGCGCAGTTGTACTTGCGCAACTGCACAGACACGTGTCGCGCTGCGGTGCGCTTGCGCAGTTGTGTTTGCGCAACTGCGCAGACACGTGTCACGCAGCGCAGCGCTTGCGCAACTGAGCGTTGCTTTTGCTTTTTAAAGAGCCTTGCTCTGATTGGACGCACTGTTTTGGGCGTTGTGCTGCCGAGTCAACTTCGGACACGTGGCAAGTTGCGCGCAGCGCACGGGAGCTGAAGCGTTGCTTCAAAATTTGAATTTTTGAAATTCAGACAGAGCCTTGCTCTGATTGGGGGAACAAATGCCCCCCCACCGTTGCGCTCACGTGGCGCGCACGTGAGTGCAGCGGTGGCAAGATCCTGGCCGTTGGATCATGGAGGTCAGGTGAAGAGGCGCAGGCGCCTATAAATAGGACCCTTGGTCCTTTAATTTCTTTACCGTTTCAAGAACTTTGATCCAGAGCCTTGCTCTTGCTTAAGAACTCTTAGAGCCTTGCTCTTGCTTCTTCTCAAGAACTTTAAAGTTCAGAACTTAGAATCACTCTAGGTAAAAAAATTAATTTAAATTAAATTTAATTAACAGAGCCTTACTCTTATAGATCTTTGATCTAAAGAAAACCCCTTTGGGGTTTCTTCAACAGAGCCTTGCTCTCATAGATCTTTGATCTAAAGAAAACCCTTTTGGGGTTTCATCAACAGAGCCTTGCTCTCAAAATTTTACAGAGATCTTGTTCCTGAGTTTTAACCCATGAACAGAGCCCTGCTCATAGATCAAATGTAGATCTCCCCTCTTTTTTTTATATATAAAAATGGAGAACTCCCAAAAGTTTTCATGAATTTTTAAGATCCCAAAAAAAAATATTTTAATCCTTAGGAGTTATAGTTTTCATTACTATTACAGAGCTAGGCTCTTTTTTTTTTAGGAAGTTTTATTCCCCTGAGACCAGAGTTTGACAAATGTCACTCTGTGATAGAGCTTTGCTCTAAAAGAGGAGATTTTCTCCTTGTCTTTAGGGATTTCCCCCCAATAAGGATATTCTTTTGGGGGTCTTTTTCATTAACTGACAGTCTCATCCAATGATGGGACTGTCTTATCAAATGATGCGTCGTCATCTTGATTTTGTGGGTCCCCCTTTGGTCCCCTAACCACTGCATTGTAGTGTGATGTAGGACTTTGAAATGTGAAGCATTGGAACACTAACGGTTATATTTTTTTTTCTTTTTCTACAGGAAACATGTCTGAAGATTTGTCTTTCCCTTTTGTTCGCTCGGAAGGAGGGTTCCCCCATTTGTCAGTGGACCGGGTGGTGTTTGCTCTGATTAAAGATCATGATCCTGAGTGCAAGAAACTTCACCTATGGGGAAGGTGGTACAGCCAAATCATCCAAGGCCGTCGCAGCTTCAGCTCCGCCTCACCCTCTGAGCCCATAGTTACGATCCCTTATGCGGACAAGCCTCCGGTGGAGTATGCCGTGGAGGTCAAAAATTGGAACTCCGACGACCTCCTTCAGCCTGCAATCGGTGCCATCCCGGTGCAGCCGCCGCCGGCGATAGACATCTTGGGGAGGCGAATCTGTCAGGGTGAAGCACGCCCTTGGGGACAGGCTTATAATATTGGACTGATCCCGCGACCGCTTGCCGGATATTTGCAATGGGCCCGTTACATTTTGGCGGCGAAGAGGGCTCACCTGATGACGATTGGTTTATACTCGGCCGTCTACGTTTCGCTTTTCGAGTATCCCTCTCCTCCGACGTGGTGGATAAAGGCCTTTATTGAACAATGGAATATCCCCACCCATACCTTCCTGATAGCGGATAGGGAAGTCTCCATTTCTTTGGAGGAATTTGCTGAGATTTCAGGTCTGCCAATGAGGGGGGAACACTACGAGGAGATGCTTCCTCCTTACGAGTATGTCTTCGCCACCAAGCAGCTAGTACTTGACTTAACTCCAGAGAATGCCATTCAGCATCAGCACCCGGGCTTGGTGAAGGTGTTGGAGATTTATGAGGAACTTCATTTGGAATCGGGCGACCGGGGCATCAGTTTCGCCGATTTCATTGCTCGCTTTATCCGCCCGGAGTTCCTATCAGAGCAGGGCGAGAAGTTCGCTCAACTTGCTGACCCCTTTGGTTTCGGCTTGGACCGCCGACCTTCATCGGAAAGTGGCCAGCGGGATTTTTATCTCCCGGTATCGCCAACGTCCCTTTCTCAGAGATCGCCGTTCCCGGCATGGACGAGGAGACTTTTTTCATAGGGTTCTTGGGTCTATGGTTATGCAGCTTCGTGCTCCCCAAGCACCCACGCCTCATGCGGCCTTCCGTCTTCTACCCGGCGCATCAAATGGCGGCTGGTTTGCAGCTATCGGTAGGGATCGCCGGGCTGGCTTACCTTTACAATGGACTTAGCATAGCGGCGGACGCTAATGAGCCTGGGGTACAGCCTGCCAACTTCCCGATGCATTATTTCACTTCTTGGATGGAGATGCATGTACAAGGGGTGTTTGGTGCTCACAAGACTCCTCCATTCTTTGAGAGATGCAGACTTCCGAGGGTCATGCGGTTAATCGGGGCTTCCATCGTGGTTGCATCCCCGCGGGATTCTAGGAGACTGCTCCTGCGTTCACATCTAGTCGGAGCGAAGATCTCTTTTGTGGATAAGGTCATCACCATAGGCTCAGAGACCACTAAGTCAGTGGTGCCGATACGTGATGACTTTAAGGGCGGGGCTTCTGTACTGAAGGCTCGGGAAATCCTCCACCTTTACTCCATTCGGCCGGGCTACCTAGTATTTAGGCAGAATGAGACGGCTCTCTTTATGAGGTATAACCCACATCGATTTGCCCGACAATCGAGTTACAATCAAGGGATCCCGATGGAAGCCTTTCTGGAAACACCCGCGGCCAACCAAGAGGGGATAAGGAATGCGATGCATCATTTCATCCGGCTTAATACAGGTTCCTATTTTTTTATTAGTGAACCTAGCTGTGCCCCTAAAATAATCCATCCATATGTAGCCTGGTATGCGCATGCTATGGGTCCAATCATCTTAATGGAAAAACGCCTGCTGGTTGACCGTAGGGGTGCGCCTCCAGGCGGTGATCGCAAGGCTCCCTTGCAGCCAAGGATCCAAGTCACCGTCCCGATAAAAGATGCCGGAGCTGACCGACCACGCGTGTTGAGCCCCCCGCGTGGATTGCCACTGCCTACTACGGTGGATGCACCACCGGCGCCCCGTGCTCCCACAAAGACGGTTAAAGTGGTATCGCCAGGGTCTGGCGCAGGAGCGGATATCGGGACTCGCCGCCCTAAAGTGACTGCCAAGCGCAAAGCTGCTCCGGGTGGATCTAAAGCTGGCGGACAGAAGAAAAAGAAGTCCACCCTATCCCTCGATGCGATCCTTAGCTTAAAGCCTGCGGCTCCTCCCGCCGGGGCCATATGTGAATATGGCAGCAATGAGGGCTTCGTGGTAGACCCTGCGGACACCAATTTGGCTGCCGCCATTGCAGCTTCGGAGCGATCGGCGAGGCTTGAAGCGATGTTAAGCAAACTCGCTGAGTCCGGTAATCATCAAACGCTTTATTTGTCATTTTATTGCACTTTGTATTATTATCTTTAACTAACATTTGCTCCTGTAACGTTTTAAAAATAATTAAATAAATAATTAAATGAATAAAATTGTTTAAGTGAATTTTATGATTTTCGGTAAAGTAAAATGTATTTTTAGTAAAACTAAACCGTGATTGTTTTTCATTATAATTTCAAAAATACCTATTTTAATTATGTAATTACTACTAAATGGTGTTTATTTAGCCACTTATAAATTTTTAGTTTAATTAAATATTTTTCCTAAATTAATTATTTTAAATATTAACATAAGCTTTATTTTTACACTAAATTAGTGTAAATTACAAATTTGAATGGTTTTAATTTGTAAAAATGAACCATGGCATGTTAGAATTTAGTGTGTATCATGCAAAATTTATTTGTAAATTTTTCCTATTTTCTAGAGTTTTCTTGAGTTGCTATAGTAAAGGAATAAAAGAATAAATAAATAAAAGCATGAAAAGACCTTTAAGTGATGTTTCTTCTCTTGAAACTTCTACACAATATCACACTCTCTTCTTTCTCTCCCTCACCTCCCACTAAGGTCGGCCACAACCCCATGGCAGCCCTTCCCATTTCCCACTTCATTTTTATTCAAAATTCATCAAAAATACTTCAAAAATTCAATTAAAATTCCACAAAATCCTATTTATTTCCTACCCTTCATTCTTTGCTTATTTTTATATGGAATTTGGATATGGAAAGCATGCATTTTGGAGGCTCATTTCATGTTTGGATTTCATGGTTTGGAGTTATAAATTTCTTTCTTTTGATTTATTGTTATTAGATGTTCATTTAAGCTTAATTAGATTTAATATATTAATTCTATTTACTACTTTTAAAATTCAAGTTAGGGTTTGAAAAATCAAGTTGTGATTTTTATTAATTAATGAGGGTTATAATAACTAGTTTAACATATTTAGAGGTGGAAATTCTTGTAGGGATGATATGTTGTAAATTGTTAATCTAAAATTAATTTAATTATACTTTTTAGCTAACTAGTTTTTTATAAAATATATATATGGGTAATATAAAATTCCAATTAAGGTTGCTATCATTAGATTGTAGTTTTAGTGAGAATATTAGCATGTTAATGGAAAGAAAAACTTAGTTTGATTACTAGTTTCCTTTGATAATTGGAAAATAGTAATAAAATGCTAGTATTTTGTAAACTAGATTTTGGAAATTCCTAAATAAATGAAATTAAAAATATAATCATGGTTTCATTATATCATTATCATCATGAATTGTAGTTTAATACATTAATTCATGCAAAATCATGTTTTGTGGTGGAATTGTGGTATTTTGCTTGAAAAATGTTGAAAATTTTTAAAGGCTGCAAACTAGAAATTTCAAATTAATACAAATTTGTGTAATAAAAATATAGTAATGGTTTGTATAGTCTAGTTATGCTATTTAATGAGTTTTATGACCATTGGTTTCATTTAAATGTCAAGTTTTGATGAAAAACGGTAAATTGGCATTTTCGGGTTTTACGAAAAATGGACGGTTTGATGGATTTTAGGGTTTCGATGGATTTAATCATGTTTTATAATATAAGTAAGGTGTTTTGAAACTACGAGTTATTTGTTGATGTTTATCTCGATCCATCGGAGTTTGTACGCCGATATCGAGCGATATTTGGTTCTTTTGCGTGGACGGGATATAGGTTTTAACCTATGCTTGTTCCTTGTATCGTTTGACTTTCGTATGTGATTCAGTTTACGATACTATTTATATGTTTGCGTTTAGGTACCCCTCACGTGGACTGCGGGCGATGAAGAGGAGGATGGCGGCACTGTCTTCGGCAGACATGGACCAGGGAGTAGATGCATATCTACGGGGGGGGGGGAAGTCGGGTGGATGGCGTTTAGCACCCCCGCAACGTAGAATAGGAATAGTACTTATTGACATTAGGAAACCAGATGTGACCCTAGATTCTTAATCAGTAGGACCCGAGTATTGACCCTAGGCTGGACTAGACTGATTTAGGAAAACCATATCCGAGGATGCGTACCTTGGAAGAGATTCGTAGGTTTCAGATAGAAACACACACGCGCGCACACTGAAACTCGACATGGGGTATACGTGTATGTGTATATATATAGAACTAGGTATAGGTATATACATATATATATACAACACGTATATGGGATTCATTGATGTGATATGATATCCGAGGTATGATGAAATAGTGTAACTGGGCTTGATACCGTGATTTTTGGCTATACAGTCGTATTAAGTGTTAGCGGATCATTAGAGAATGAGATAATGAACATGTATACTTAAATTATAAGGGGTAGTGATGATATTGAGGTACATAGGACTCTAAAATAGTACCCGGACTGTAACTTGTGATTGATCACGATATGGGATATGTATGACTTGATTACGACATCATATAGGTGTGACCTGATGTCGATATCATAGAGGTGTGGCTTGAGGACGATATGATATCAGTATGACTTAATCACAATATGATACATATGACATGATATTTCTGAGGATAAACTAATGATGCTTATTATGATGGCAATGATATATGATTGATGTAGGCGATTACAGTTTAGCACCTTGATCATGAGATGTGTTGGTGATGACATTATATGAATAATGAGACACCTAGGAGATACTTGACCCGTACCCCGATATTGGGATGCCGTACGATGGATTTTACCGTACGAGGCATAGATATGATGATTGATCCGCACTCTTGATTCGAGGAAGCCGTACTTCGTACGTGACGTTATTGAGGCTGGATCGCCGACTTTTAGAGATATTGTTTTAGACCTAGGTAGACTCTTATTTCTTAATGACTAGTTTCTTAGGTTAAGTTCCTTAGGAGGTTAGATGGACACTAGTCTAGGTTCGATTCATATAGTGATAGTTGTTCTCGTATGTCGCAGAGGGGTGGATAGTGCACATCTGTTTTGCATTCATACTGTAATCATCATGGTGCATGTTCTTTTATATGTTGCTATAATCAGTATAAACTTTACCTGTTAGGACACCAGCACTATTACCGATGATGCGTATATTCCACGCACACTTATTTGCCGGCTCACACACATCATCATCGGTAATTGCTATGTCACGTACACTTTAGATCATATTGTCTTTTATGGATAGAATCAGTTAACAACTAGACCGATATAATATTGTGATTATTCTCTGACATTAGTACAGACATGATATTTATTGCTTAGACATTCATGCATTCATACTTTCATGTTATCATGCAGTATTATGGGCATATGCCGACACTTATCATATAGTTACTCATGATTTTGAGATTTAGATTTCTATGAGATTTCCGGATTTTGGGGAAAACCGCAAGAATATGTAAAAACTTCTCTCTCTCCTCCTCCTCTCTTTTTAAAAACATAAGATGCGGTTTTATCGTGATGTATGTGTCGTCCACCATGAGATTTCATGTTTTCTGATGGATTTCGAGACCCGATTCGAGGAGTGGATGAACCGTCTCGGGTACATGGTGGGCCCGGTATGGTACCCCGGGGCAAGAAGATCGAGTTGTAGACGATGAGCCTGGCAGGGGAAGGCTACCTACCGGTGATGTCTGGCGCGGCGGATATCCGGAGGATACCGACCGTTGTCGTGAGATTTGATGATATGGGCCGATCCGGACTGACGGAGCCCGAGATATTGAGACTTGAGATTACATGTGTTGTGTCGATGCTGGACACGGATTTCCATGGATTTCATTGTTGAGATTTCAGATTCTTATACACATTTTACTATGATAACAGCTAAAGATTTCTTATACATATATATCTGGATTTCAGGATTTGTTACTTTACATTCATGGTGCATGCATTTCATTTCATATGACATAGTATTATATGAGGCACTGACACGAGCACGGAGTATCTGCACTTACACGTAGTTTTACCCTGCTATTACTAGATGATTGGGATATAATAGTGTATTATTATGACCTAGGATAGCATCGTGCATTCGATTTCTTTTCGTAGATGTCTTCTACTCACGAGTTGGCAACTCATCCCCGTTGTGCCAAATTTTATTACAGGTTCGATGTACAGGTTTCCGTGGCAGCTTGTTGGCACATCTTTTCTTCAGGGTGATTTGCACGGTAGGTTGGTTCACTTGTATCCGAACCACCATTGTACTTTTATTCATTCATTTGTATCTAGTAAGCTCCATCAACCATATTTGTATTACTTGATAAGTTTATTGGACCAGTCTTTTATTTCGACCTTAGAGTCGCGCGTGTATTATTCTGATCTGGTGGTTTTGTTTGCTTTTGAGTTTTGAGCCTCGCCCTTTGGCGTTGTATATTATTGTTCTTGTTGTGGTTGTTTCCGCTAGTTGGCGTTGAGTTAGCTCCCGTTTGGGGATGCTTTTTATTGTTATGTATATTATACTTGTTGTACCCGTTTGGGGGCCAGTTTTTATAGAGGAGACTCTGCCGAAATTTTTGGGAAAATTTGCTGATGTTTTAAACTTGTTCCTTCATGTTTTCTTTTACTGCTTCTTCTTTTTCATGGTTTAGATTTCTGGGCTTCGGCTTACTTAGGTTACGTGGCGCCTCTAGACGCTTCGTAATCTAAGTGCCGGTCACGTTCCGTACTTTCGGGTCGTGACAGCTCCATTTTCAACAGGTGTCTCTACTGAAGAGGCTATTGCTGCCTCCCTGAAAACCTTCCAGGAGGAGGAGGAGAAGCGTGCCCTAGCAGGCGTTGGTATGTTTCACCCCTTTCTCTTTTATAAGGAAAGTTTGTTGTCTTTTTCTGATAGTCAACCTAACCCTCTTTTGTTTCTTTGCAGGGGTCGTATCAATTGATGCGGGGATCCTTCCCGAGTCCGTTATCTCAGTCCCGGCTTCGTCGAAGTTTCCACAAGAGCCTCGGCTTGACAAGACGACGAGGGATGCCCTGAAAAATCTAGAGGCGTCCCTATTCACAGACGAAGAAGCCTCACTCAAGGAAGCCCTAGTGGCATCCGTCTCAACGGCTCGAGGGGAGCGGAAGTGGTTGAGACGCGAAGCAAAGGCGTGCAGAGCTGCTTTGGCCACGGGAGCGGGCCCTAGCACTATCCCTCGTGCCGACACTCCTTCCGAAGCAAAGGCGCGCAGAGCTGCTTTGGCCACGGGAGCGGGCCCTAGCACTATTCCTCGTGCCGACACTTCTTCTGAAGAGGCCCCTGCCGCCCTGTCTACTGCTCATAGGCAAGTGGCGCACGCGGCTCGGAGTGCAAACGATAAATCCTCTTCAGGTAGCATTTCTTTCAGAACCTTGTTGTAAGAATTATCAAGCCATTGGCTCATATGCATTCCATCTTGCAGGGCCAAGTCCGACTGAGGGGGAGACGGAGACCGTCGAACCCAGGGGAATGGAGGAAACGGTACTTGTCGAACCCGAGCCGACAGCGAGCACCGTCGTCGGGGCCACGGCGCCTGAAACAGAGGTTGAGGGATCCGCCGCCGAGAGGATCATTGATGCCGCACCTGAAGTGGCGGCAGATGAGATGATTGTCTTAACCGAGCCGAAGGCAGTAGAGGGCGAGGCGCTCGAGGCTGGAAACGTTACGGTGCCGATGGACGAGACAACCGCGACCGCAGAAACCGAGGGAGTATCGGGTGAGGCGGCCACGATTCCTGAGGAGGAGCGAACCGCTCTTTCCCAGGAATCTGGTAATACTCCAATCATAGTCCTCCCCGCGTATGGTTCCTTGCCGTCTCCAGGGCTCGCGAGCACAACAACGGTTCCCATCGAGTCGGGTGATGAGGCTACGGGTGGTGGTCTCATGTCAATGGAGGAGGGGATTGCTTCAGTTTCTGCTGGCAGCTCGTCGGGTAAATTTTGAGTCACCAGCGTTCCTCTTTTTTTTTTATATATCTTGCGATCTCTTCTAACAAGCTTGTCTTTGCAGTTGCGGCCAGTGCCGACGCTCCATTGCTCGAGGGAGCACCGTCGACTACTGCTTTGGCGGTGGTCACCTCCCCGCCTTCCCTTGTACCATCGCGGATGTTGGAAGGTATGGATTCACGACTTATGCATTAATCTTTCAAAAATGTAGCTTTTGTACTAACATTATACCATTGTGCCCTTGCAGGAGTATTCTTTGATCATTTATATCAAGTGTTGCTCCCACACTTCTCTTTCCCATCCGAACTCGCTTCTCCCTCTAGCGGCGCCGGTGAGTATACTTTCACTATAATATCTTTATTTACCCCCTTTTTTCTAGCAATGGGATAATTTCTGACTTTTCCTTTTCTTTATTGCAGTGCCACAAATCGAAGGAGGGGATGCAAGACCTGCCGCGCTACCGGCCCTTCCGGCTTTGCCGTCCGTTGCAGCTGGTATAGTAAATTTCCTTTTTGGTAACCCTTCAACATCTCTTGAACCATCGTTTGACCATGTTTTATTTTGCAACTATTGTTCCGGCTCCGGTCCCTTTTGAGTCTCGCGTCCTTTCACCGGCAGGCCCTTTCTTGAAACGTCCATCTTCAAAGGGTGCTGTGATGAGTTTGGGCATGCTGAGCGGGTACATCGAAGAGCTCAACATGGACGCTCTCCCTTCTGCCGTAAATTTAGCTGTGGAGGTTAATCCAATGTTGGCGGCGCTCGTAAATTTTCATAACGAAGGCGTCATCGAATCTTGGGTTAATCACTGCAGGGAGATCGAGGCCTGTCTATATCGGCTGGAGTCGATGCACCCTTCTCCCAAAGTTTTGGCCCTGAGCACCCAACGCACAACTTGGCTCGAGCAAAGCACTTCGCACTTCCGCCACTTGGAGCAAGAAGTAGCTTTAAGACTAAGGGAATGCCAAAAGACCTCGAACGAAACGGCCTATCTGCGCGCTGAGGTTGAGGCAAATGCTGCCCAAGTGAAGACTATCTTTGAGGGTCTCTTGGAGTGCATCTCCCATAGGCTAAACTTGAAGCGGAAGCTTGACGTAGCTGAGCGCAATATCCCAAGTTGGGAAGCTGCCTATCAGGTCGTCAGGGAGCAGCTTGCGTCGGTCTTGCAGCAACGAGCCCAAGTGGAGGCAGAGCTGGCGGTGGTAGCCGATCAAGTGAAGGCACGGAAGGACATATGCGAGCAATTGCTAAATCTATGCAAGACGCTTCCTTCCCAGTAATTCTCCTTATATCATTTGTATTTGTAAAATATATGTATATATTTTTTTTATTCTTTAGTACAATGTATCCTGTACTCGATCGACATTTATGAATAAAAGATACACATTTTTATAATTTCCTGTGTCATTTCTTCGCCTTTTTCATTCTTTTCAGCATGATATCTTTAATGCACCTTATTGGCAGACAACTTTATTTTTTTTTTAGAGATAACGATGGCTTAGACTGCGGGTTCAGATCCGCTGCCTAAGACTTTTTCAACTCTATGAGCCGTGAGGATCTCATAGAGACTTTTCTCCCTGCGGATCGAGAGGATCTCGTAGGTGGGCTTTTCTTCTTAGGAATCGTAAGGATTCCTAAGTGTGGTTTTCTCTTACAAGTCATAAGGATCCTGCAAGAGAGTTTTTCTCTCTCACGAGTCGAGAGGACCCGTATACGGTTGTTTCCCTCCTTACCGAAACTCGATTTTAGAGAGTGAGACCCGTGTATAGTATGCGAGAGACCATTTTAGATCGACTTGTAGGGTCCCATTGTTCAGGAAGCAAGTTCTCCCGCTTCTGCTGCTTGAGGCCTTATCTTGCAAATTAAGAAGCAAGTTCAATTTGTTGAAGAAATCCCTTTTCTGAAAGATTTGGCGGGATTTCCCCCACCATCGGATCTTTGATCCAAGGGCTTCTGTTTTACAGAAGATAATAATAGAAAAGATTTCTTCAGAACCTCAATTTTTGTTTAGCGCAAATGCTCCAGGGTATGACACGTGTCGCACAGCGCACGGTGCAGCGCAACTGTGCTAGCATATCTGCGCCGCCACGTGTCACGCAGCGCACGGCGCATACGCCGCTGAACCGTCGCTTCCTTTGGTTTTGCTTGAAATAGAACTTTTCTTTGATTGGGTGCGCTGCTTTAGGGCGCTGCGCCGATGCGTTTGCGCCAGACACATGGTGCGTTGCGTAGCGCAGATAATCTGAAGCGTCGCTTCATTAAATTAATTTTCAAGACAGAGGTTTGCTCTGATTGGGGAAAGACGAAGCGTTACTTCATCTCCTGTCTTTGAATCTGAACAGAGGTTCGCTCCGATTAGGGTAAACCGCCGTGACAACTCTTGGAAGTCGAAAAGGCACTTGATGCCTATAAATAGGACCTTTGGTTCCCTCCAGATACTTATCATCTTTCAGATTTCTATTTTCGAAGACTTCAGAGCCTTGTTCTTGCATTCAAGAACTCCGGTGCCTTGCTCCTCCCCTTTTTTTCAAAGTTTTTAGGAAAACTTTAGGTAAAATCGATTCTTGGATCAATCTTAACCAGCAGAGTTTTCGTCCAAGGGACTTTATCCTTGAACATAATTTTGCTCTCTAGGAATTTAGTCCTCCATGTATATTATTTCTTTTCTATTGCTGATCTTCCTGCAATATTTCCTCCAGACATAATGACGGCGGTGCATCTATACAGTTTGCATGAGTTCATTACCTACGACGATATCCGCGCTCAGGGTCGTCAACAAAACCAGGAGTTTACAGACGCTGAATGTGCCGAAGTCATGGGTCGTCTGAACGCAAGCGGTGGTTGGCTGTTGCCTCGTCGTTCAGCCCTTTTGAAAGTCGTGTTGGGAGCCATATGGAGAGCACTTCCGGGTCTTCATGAGGCCTTACCATCAACGCGCTGGATGATGCCGAAGACAAGGTGCATTCAGTGTACCTGACAGGGCTAATTTCAAAGAAACGGCGGAACAGCCTTATTGACATCTTACACCAAGTCTTCTAGTAGACGACAATAGTTGCTGCTTATCAAAGGCTAGGAGGGCTCGCCGATGATATCGACACAGAGGAGCGTGAAAGACTGCGCATAAGAATAATTAGAAAGGCCAGAAGAACTCTGGATGGCCTTATTTTTGATTTCCTCAATCCGTGCCCCGGATCTGAGGTTATACCGTTGTAATAATTTGAATAATGTTTCTTATTCATTATTCTTATGTTTGTAAAAAAATTTTAGCGGTATGAATGGAAACCCTCCCCCTTTCTATTTCTCGTCCTGAGTCTTCTGTCCATGCATAAATGAATGCGTCACGCATGCCAGATCAAATGTAAACCGGATATTCTTTCTGTCATCTTCTTTCTTTTAATGTCAGCAGGCTGTCTTAATAACCATGGTTGATGGATGTCTAAAACGAGTATTCCGACTTCCTCAGGAAATAGCGATGGCTTAGGCCGTAGGTTCAGGTTTACCGCCTAAGACTTTTCAATTCTATGAGCCGTGAGGGTCTCATAGAGGCTTTTCTCCCTACGGATCGAGAGGATCTCATAGAAGGATTTTCTCCTTAGGAATCGTGAGGATTCCTAAGTGTGGTTTTCTCTTATAAGTCGTAGGGATCCTATAAGAGAATTTTCCCTTTTACGAGTCGATAGGATTCGTAAGCGGTTGTTTCCTTCTTCGTCGAAATTCGACTTCGGAGAGTGAGACCCGTGAATAGTATGCAAGAGACCATTTTGGATTGGCTTGCAGGGCCCCATTGCTCAAGAAGCAAGCTTTTCAATCCTTACTGCCTGAGACTCCTTCTTACAAATTGAGACGAATCGGGAATTTGCTCGCGGAGAGGGCAATAACTCTGCGAGTTGACATGAGTTAAGAGGCTCTCATCACGGAGTGTTTGTATCCGTGAGTCGAGGAGTTTGCTAGGGATTATTTGTTTCCCGAGCACCAAGGATTATTTGTTTCCTTGGGGTTTGAAACGAGTCGAGGATTCCCACGGAGGCGCTGGCGGCTCTGCAGGTCGACGTGGATCAGGAGGCTCTCATCAAGGAGTGTTTGTATCCATGAGTCGAGGGATTTGCTAGGGATTATTTGTTTCCCGAGCGCCAAGGATTATTTGTTTCCTTGGGGTTTGAAACGAGTCGAGGATTCCTACGGAGGCGCTAGTGGCTCTGCAGGTCGACGCGGATCAGGAGGCTCTCATCAAGGAGTGTTTGTATCCGTGAGTCGAGGGATTTTCTAGGGATTATTTGTTTCCCGAGCGCCAAGGATTATTTGTTTCCTTGGGGTTTGAAACGAGTCGAAGATTCCCACGGAGGCACTGGTGACTCGGCGGGTCGACATGAATCAGAAGGCTCTCGTCAAGGAGTGTTTGTACCCGTGAGTCGAGGGATTTGCTAGGGATTATTTATTTCCCGAGCGCCAAGGACTATTTGTTTCCTCGGGGTTTGAAACGAGTCGAGGATTCCCACGGAGGCACTGGAGGCTCTGCAGGTCGACGCGGATCAGGAGGCTCTCATCAAGGAGTGTTTGTATCCGTGAGTCAAGGGATTTGTTGGGAGAGTATGGCTCCCTCTTTGTTTACGCCCTTGGATTGTATACAGGGATCGATGTGATCTTAACTGTAGGGCCAAAAGTTTCATTCTTTCATTTTTTTTATTCTTTCCGCGATGCTCTATCATTTCAGCTTTTATATCGCGAAGGTCGCGATTGCCCAATCATTTCGGCTATTTTTCGCGGTGCCCAATCATTTCGGCTGTTTATTTTATTTTTACTCGCTGCTTTTTATTGCGAGTTGCCCAATCATTTCGGCTATTTCGCATGCATACATTTTACTTGCTTCTTTTTATTGCAAGTTGCCCTATCATTTCGGCTATTTCGTATGCATGTGCGGCTTACTGGCTTTTCGCCGTAAACCTGAACTTGGACACTGATTTCGGCATCAGCACCGCTACAACTGGGATATCGCTAGGAGCGAATCATCATTTGCTTCTGTCATTGAACAAAGGAGGCTTAGCGACCAGGGTTAGGGTCCTGTCGACTAAGGCTTTTGACTTTGTGAGCCGTAAGGGTCTCACAAAGCTATTTCTCCCTACAAGTCGTGAGGATCTTATAGGTGTATTTTCTCCTTAGGAATCGTGAGGGTTCCTAAGTGTTTTGCTCCTCTGTAAGTCGTAAGGATCCTACAGGAGGGTTTTCTCTTTGTAAATCGAGAGGATTTACAAGGGTTATGCGAACATATCCCCAGTCACGGATGGACCTTGGTTAGGGAAATGTTTATTCGCGCCCGTGGATTGTATACAAGGGTCAGTATTGAGCCACTTGTAGGGCAATATCGGAAATTGTGGGGATTGCTTAAGCACAGGTTTAGATCTCTGTAACTTAACGCTTTCAAATCCTATGAGCCGTGAGGGTCCCATAAGAGAGTTCCTTACGAGTCGTGAGGATCTCGCAAGTGTATTTTCTCCTTAGGAATCGTGGGGACTCCTAAGTGTGTTGTTCCCTTGTGAATCGTAAGGATCTCACGCGGGTGGTTTCTCCTTATAGGGTCGAGAGGACCCTACAAGTGCTTCTTAACGAGGTTGCGCCCTTTCGGGTTTTCACAAACACTCGCCGGTAGTCCTGATGTTTTTACTCACGGAGCCCTCTCGGGTTTTCATCCGTGCCCATTTTGCTTATGGACGTACCGCTTTTATTTTCTTTTTTTTTTAATTTCTTTTTCCCTCTTTTTTTTACGAGGTCGCGCCCTTTAGGGTTTTCACGAACACTCGCCGGTAGCCCTGCTGTTTTTACTCACGGAGCCCTTTCGGGTTTTCATCCGTGCCCCTTTTTGCTTATGGACATACCGTTTTTATTTTATTTTATTTTTATATGTTTTTTTTTATATCTCGTCAGCCTAAAGATGCTGCGGTAGTAGTTTAAAGACGTTTCGGTCTGCTATTATTTTAAGGACATTTCGGTCCGCTGTTAGTTTAAGGACATTTCGGTCCGACATTGGGAAGTTGGCTACTGCTTATAAAACTTGAGCTTAGGACGATAGCGAGCGGACATGGTCGTCGTCATCTATCATTGACCTAGGCTGTGGCTCATTAAGCGTAGTATTTCTTCAGGAGCGACCGTTTATCGGCCTGAAAGGCCTTTCACCGTGCATGTCCATGAGTAAATAGGCCCCACCCTGGTAAACTTTATCTATGATGTACGGGCCTTCATAATTTGGCTCGAATTTTCCCCGCTTGGCGCGATTGGGAATCATAGGCCTTTTGACCACTAGCACGAGTTCGCCTTGGTGGAATGTCCTCGGTCGGGTCAATCTTTCGTATGAGCGCATCATCTTTGCTTTATAAGCTTCCAGATTTTGTTGTGCTATGAGCCTAGTTTCATCAAGGGCGTCAAGCTCCTCAAGCCGAAGGTGAGCATTTTCTTCGTCCGTTAGCTCGTGGTGAACTGCCACTCGTAGAGAGGGTAACTCTATCTCGAGAGGGAGTACTGCTTCCGTACCGAACACCAACGCGTACGGCGTTGTGTTCGTGGCTGTCTTGAATGTAGTTCGATATGCCCAAAGAGCTTCTTGCAGTCTTTCGTGCCAATCTTTCTTATTACGGGACACCGTTTTCTTTATGATTTTTGTCAAGGTCTTGTTGAAGGCCTCGGCGAGACCGTTAGCTCGTGGATTATAGACTGAGGAATTTCTCCAGTCTATGTTATGCTGCTGTGCGAAGCGGCTGATTTTATGACTTCGGTAAGCTGGCCCGTTATCGGAGATGATCCGCCTCGGAGTTCCAAACCGATATATGACGTGCGTTTTGAAGAAATGGAGGATATTCTCCGTCTTCACTTCTCTCAATGGTACTGCTTCTGCCCACTTAGAGAAGTAGTCAGTCGTCGCTAGGATGAAACGATGTCCCTTAGACGATGCTGGTTCGATGGGGCCGACTATATCAGTCCCCCACATTTCGAATGGCCAGCTAGGTACCGTTGGATGCAATGGATTTGGGTGCTGGTGGATGAAGTCCCCATGAATCTGGCATGAGTGACATTGTTTCGCATATTCGATGCAGTCTTGAATCATCGTGGGCCAGTAATAGCCCATCCGTTTGATCTTCAACTTCATCTTTGGACCTGCTTGGTGAGAACCGCTGATTCCGTCATGAACCTCCTGAACGACTCTTTCCGATTTGTCCGGTCCTAAGCATCTCAGCCACAGAGAATCGAATGACCTCTTGTATAAAGTATCATTGACGAAGGCGAAAAACAGAGCTCGTTTTATGAGTTGATGTCTTGCGGACGCATCTTCGGGCATTTGGTGGGACTTGAAGTAGTCTATAAAGACTTCCTTCCAATCCTCAACCTTCTCATGATCTTATATTTGCAAGGTCGCTTGTTCAGCCATTCCCTTTTCTTCGGGCGATCCCGAAGGTATTTCTGCGGGGGCGAGCACCCGACGACTTTGTACCATGATTCTAACGTCATCGAGGTTCTCGTCAGCCATTTCTTTAGCAAGTTTAGCCAACGCGTCCGCTTTGCTGTTATCCGCGCGTGGTATGCTCTCCAAAGTATAGGAGGGAATTTGGGTTAGCAGGTGTTGCACCTTTTCACCGTATTTTACCAATTCCGGTTTTCATGTTTGGTAATCGCCGTTTACTTGACTAACGACCAGTTGCGAATCTCCGTATATGAGGAGGTTTTCAATTCCCATGTCAATGGCGATCTCGAGGCCTGCTATTAGAGCTTCGTATTCGGCTTCGTTGTTTGTCCTCGGTTTCGTCAGGGAGAACGCGTAGCGCATTATCCCTCCTTGAGGAGTTATAAAGATGAGTCCTACCCCTGATTTGATTATAGGGGTACTTTGTTTGCGCTTCTTCACGGAAGATGCTCCGTTAAAATAAAGCTCCCATCGGGTATTATCACCATCGATCGCATCAAAAGCATGTTCGTCTGGAAGATCGCAGTTTAAAGGAGAGTCGGCCGGTATCGGGTGCTCAGCAAGGAAGTCGGTGATGGCCCGGCCTTTTACTGCTTTGAGTGGTCGATATGCTATCGAGAACTCCATTAATAGCAGGGCCCATTTAGCGAGTCGTCCTGTCAATATGGCCTTTGACATTAGATATTTGAGAGGGTCCACCTTTGAAATGAGATAGACTTCATGCGCTAATGCGTAATGTCTAAGCTTTGTTATTGCGAAGATCAACGCCAGGCAGTGTTTTTCAATGGGGGAGTAATTGCTTTCTGCCCCCAGCAGCACTCGACTTAAGTAGTAAAGTGCTCTTTCTTTCCCCTGGTCATTCTCTTGTGCCCATAATGCGCCCAAAGAACCTTCCAGGGCGGCCGTGTAAAGAATGAGAGGCTTTCCCTTCACTGGAGCAGCCAACACTGGAGGGTTTTGCTGGTACTGTTTGATCTCGTCTAGTGCGCTTTGGCACTTTTGATCCCAGACGAACGGGGTTCCCTTCTTCATCAGGTGGCTGTAAGGACGGCACTTTCCTGAGAGGTTGGCTATAAATCGCCGTATGTACGCGAGCTTCCCTTGGAGTGACCGCAGCTGTTTGAGAGTTCTCGGCGGAGGCATTCCCATGATTGCCTTGATCTTGGATGGATCTATCTCGATACCTCGGTGTCGAATGATGAATCCCAGGAATTTGCCCGAGGAAACCCCGAATGCACACTTCAGAGGGTTCATCTTCAAGTTGTATTGTCGAAGACATTGAAATACGGTCTTCAGATGCTCGAGATGTTCCTCATATGATTTGCTTTTAACAACAAGGTCATCGATATAGCATTCAACGATTTCGTGTATAAGGTTATCAAAAATCTTCGTCATGGCCCTTTGGTAGGTTGCACCGGCGTTCTTTAAACCGAAGGGCATCACCTTGTAACAGAATATTCCCAAAGGAGTCCGGAAAGCCGTATGTTTCTGGTCTTCAGAGTGCATTTTTATTTGATTATATCCTGATGAGCCGTCCATGAATGAGAAAATCTCATGCGTGGACGTATTGTCTATCATCAGTTCGGTGACTGGTACTGGGAAATCATCCTTCGGGCAGGCTTTGTTGAGATCCCGAAAGTCCACGCATATGCGCACCGTACCATTTTTCTTCATCACTGGGACGATATTAGCAATCCATTCAGGGTATTGAACCTCCTGGATAAAGCCGGAGTCTATCAGCTTTTTGACTTCCGCGTTGATGCTCATCTCGAGCTCAAGCCGCATTCTTCTCGGCGCTTGTTTGACCGGCTTGACACTCGGGGATATTGCCAGTCTATGTACAGCAACTTCTGGATCAAGTCCCGGCATCTCGGAATAGTTCCATGCGAAGCAATCTTTATGCTGTACAAGGACGTCCTTTAACGCAGCCACCTTTTCTTCAGACAGCAGCTCGCTGACGAATGTCGGTCGCGGATCGTTTATCGTCCCCAACTCAATTTTCTTGAGGTTATCTGCAGTGGTATGTATGCCGTCCTCCAGTTCTTTCGGAGCTGGGGGAAATTCTGAGATCACCTCATCATTGCTGTTTTCGAGGCACCAGGGAAGGCTGCCCATGTTCTCGGATTCTTCTTGTAGCATCGTTATCATGTGACAGGTACGAATTCGCTTCCAATCCCAATGTAGAACTGGTCTTTCTTTCGTGGCCTTAGGCTCGTGCTTTTGTGGTGGTGCTACCCTCCAGTTGTTGGACAGAGCGAATTTACCAAGCTGATATTGATCTTCGACCCAATTCTTGAAGGTGAAGCAATCTTCAAGAGGATGACATACTAATCGATGGTAAGAGCAATAGTCCGGGTGTGAGGCTTCGCCTGCTTTTTCAGGGTGTTTAGACTCCGGCAGCGCGAGCATCTGATGTTTTAGAGCAAGCTCAAATATCCTCCTTGTCTTATCCCGAGGAAAAGAGTATGCTCGACTCATTTTCTTCATGAGGGATAGATCAATAACGCTCGACTCCCGTTTGCGTGGCTTCTTAGCCCTGCTTTGTTGTTGTTGAGTGCCTTTTTGGCCTTTCGACTTATTTCTGCTTTTGAGTTGAGCCTTCTTTATAACAGGTTGACAAGGAGCCGCATTTTCATCCTTTACAGCTTGTTGGAGAAGGCGTTGCGTCTTGGCTTTCTCGTAGATGGCCGTCTCACGGTTGTGATCATCTCGGACTTTTTGACCAGCTTTCTTTATAAGTCTGTCCATTTGTTCCTCGAACGACGGACTGGGCTCTCTTGCATCTGGAACCTTCACTGGCTTAGGATTAGCGTCCTCCCATTGAGCATCCGCTTCTTCATCAAGGTCATATATGACGTAGGAGCCGGGTAGTAACTCTCGCTTCTTTGAACGGATGTATCCAAGCCCTCTTGTTTCCATTCTCCCGTTAGGCAGTTTGCGTTGGATCCCGGGAATGTTCCATACCCTGTCATAGAATTTAGCCTCTCTAACGGTCTGTTTGAAGTATATCCCCTGGCGTCTCAGCAGCTTCTTCAAACCTTGTGTATAATATCTGGGAAGACGGATAGGCTGAAGCCTGTCGAGCGTGGGATCCGCGCCATGCCAGACTTCTTTTTCGACCTTGTTTTCTTCAGAACGGTAAAATAGGATTGCCTTCTCGTTTTCTCGCCTGGGAGGGATATAGAATGTCCGCAGCTCTTCTACACTGTAGATATTAAGTGCATCCAGTTCTTTATGATGTTTAGGCGGCACCATGGCGACTTGCAGACTTTGCTCTTCGTCAGCGGAAGCTTGTATTGAAGGTCGAGTAGAGAATACGACATGGACCTCATCCTCCGAGTCACTACCAAAGACCAATATAGGAGTGGACGGTCCTGGCTTGTTATGTTGGGGCGGACCCGAATAAACGATCTCCTCTTCCTCCTCGGTATCACTGCCGAAGACAGGGATGGTGGCGTTAGTTTTATTTTCCGGCTTGTGACACTTCTCTGTGTCTTCGAAATCTGGCAAGAAGTATTTGGCATCTTCGTATTTGCGGACCTCGTTCACAGAGAACGGGTTCAGTTCTCCCGTCACGGTATACTCGAAACCATCTTTAAAATACTTCATACACTGATGTTGTGTAGAAGGGATGATGTTGTACTCGTGTAACCATGGTCGGCCGAGCAAAGCGTTGTAGCATGTCTTGGCGTCTATGACGTGGAACTTAATGTCTGTGACGAGTAGCCCGAAGCGTAGCGTCAGTATCACAGATCCAAGAGTCTTTGACGATTGGGAGTCGAACCCGGAGATGGTGATCTTGTCCCGAGCAAGGTGCTGGACGCTCATGCAGATTTCCTTCAATACCCGCACGTTGAGTAGGTTAACAGACGACCCGTTATCGATCAGGATTTTGCCTATCTTTATATCATGGCAGTATCCCGAAACATAGAGAGGGCGATTATGTTCGCAAGTCCCAAGTAAAAGGTCTTCATCGCCAAAAGTAACATCAGCCGTGTGTACTTCCTCTAATTCATCCTTCATCTTTTCCTCGGCCGGGCATGCTTGGAATTGTTCCGGGTCTTGGAGTGCCTTAATCAACGAATCTCTCGCCTCTTTTGATAGCAAAAGGGCGTCAAGAATGCTGAGCTGTGAGGGCAGCTTCCTCAGATGTGCTAAGACATTGTAATCCACCTTATTCTTCTTTGGTGGGTTCTTAGCGGTTAACTCTTCCGCAACTTGGTCATCGAGAGTAATATCCTCAGAGACCTTTTCTTTCCCTTTATCTTTTCTGTTCAAGGGTCCGAGGTTCTTTTCAGGCAGCGTCCGATTCCGCAGCCGGATATTTTCACAGACCTTCGGTTCTTCTTCTTTTCCTGAAGCGGACTCTTTAAAGAGAGGGGCAAGTTCTACCTCTTCATCAGAATCACTCCCGAATGTGGGCACTTGTGATCCACCGGTGTTAACCATGCGACAATCGCCAGCAGTTCTTTTAAGCCCTTCGGTCGTATTTCTCTGCTCCCGACGAGTTTTACGTTTTTCCCGCTTAAAGCGTTGTCGATGAGCAACGTATCCTTGCCACCATCTATCGAAAGCTTTGCACTCTTGAGTGGGGTGCGAAATCCTCTGATGATATAAGCAATACGAGGGGTGCGTTTCCACTTCACCGGCGATGTTTCCTTCGGAGGATGGTAGCTTCATGCCCATTGATATGGCTTTAGCGAACTTTTTCCTCATCCTGAGTTGGCTTTTGTCGGCAGTGGAGGTGTTTTGCTCCAGCGGGATCGTCTCATCTCCTTCATCAAGTCGCTGGCGCTTGGCCCTTTCAAATATAGCCGCCTCGTGCTCCCGATCAGCTTTACTTTTCAACCGAGCTTCATTAAGGAGTGCGTCAATTACTTCATCTGATGGTCCCAAAACTTTTGGTTCATGATCTGCCCCCAGCTTTTCGGTGCAAGGAGTCTCCTCATCGTTCGTGATCGAATGGGAAATCACATGGCAACTTGCCACATGTTCTTCAGATTCATTTGACGAACTACCTCCCTCATCTTCTTTTTGGAAGACATGGTTGAGGAATTCTTGCAATGTAATGGGAGTCCGCGCCTTCTGGTTGTACTCTTCCAGCGCGTCAATTTGCTTTTGCAAGTCCGTGCGCCTATCGCTAGGCTTCACCGGCTTCTTGGCCTTCTTCTTTTTCTTCAAAGACTTTGACGACTGGCTACTAGTGCTCGAACCCCCATCATTGGTCTTTGGAGTTGGACGTGGCTTCAACATCCCCTCAATGACCTGCGGTTCCAATGGGTTCTTCCAATTGATCGCCGGACATGTCCGAAGATCATTTAGCATTCTCTTCGTTTTCGATGATAATACAACCTCCCACGGAGTTTCTTCAATGACAGATCATGTTTCCCCCGGCGTATTCGTCCCTTTAGAGGTGTGGGGCTGCGGGGGATTCACCTTCCATTTGTCAGATAGCACGAACTTGCCCTGTCGATACTGATTTTCGAGCCAATTCTTGAAAACGTAGCAATCTTCGATCGGATGGCCTTGTACTCGATGATAAGGGCAGTAATTAGGCTCGTTGACGTCACTTAGTTGCAACGGTCGTTTTGGATCCGGCAGATTTATGAGTCTGTTGCGGAATGCCAGCTTGAATAACCTCCTCGTTTTATCGCGGGGGAAGGAATAAGGACGTCCCATCCTATCCTCAAGGGGTACGTACGGACGCGTATTGTTTGGACGAGCAACCGGCTTCGAGTCGTTCGGTTGTTGTTGAGCATTAGCGACAACGATCGCTTTTCCCTTTCCTTTGTCATTTCGGGAATCCGGCTTTGGGAGAGGGGGTTTATGGCCCATCTGGTCCATCTGCGCTAGTTTGTCAATTAAAGCTTGGAAGGAAGTCGGCTTGAAAAACATCATAAACTGTGAGATGGTTGCTTGTGGATCAAGAGTTCCGACAAACATTCCCACCGCAGGGGCTTCTTCTATGCGCTGCTCACACTTCGACCATAGATTACGCCACCGTATAGCGTACTGAACCCATGTCTCGCCGAGTTTTACCCTGGCGTTAATCAGTGCCGTCATCGGGGTACGTTCACTGGCACTTGCAAAACGCTGGGTAAACAGCAGCTCCATTTCCGCGAAGGTTTCGATAGAATCATTAGGGAGTTCAGAGTACCACTCGAACGCCGTATCTGATAGACTTCCAACAAACTGGCGGAGCAAAAGCTTGTCATCGCTGCCGGTGTTACCGCAAAGCGCCCTGAACTGGGCGACATGCTGATGGGGATTGCCGGTCCCTTTGTAGACATGAAACTTGGGAATTGTGTAACCCAGCGGGTACTTGATTTGGTCATACCAGCCTGGATATGGCCGCCCCGTTTTTACGACGTGGCCGGCTGCTTCGGCCGCATGATGAACCTTTATTTGCTGGGTTATGTATTCGTCCAGATCAGTCTTAGAGATTGTATCCTCTTTAGCTGTTAATAGAGCGGGCTGCGGATTCAACGTCTCTCCCTTATCATCTCCAAGGACGATTAGAGGTTCTTCAGCGGGAGGATCTTATTGTATCATCATCCCTATCATGTCCTGGAAGAGGAGGCCCATACACTGTATGTTGGCCGCTTGTTCAGCAGCCTCTTTGTCCCTCTTTTCCAGTACTCGGCGAAGGAACTCGGCGTCGGTCTCTTCCTCCTGGCGCTCATCTAAGGACGTCTCAGGGTTCTCTTTTGGCTCCGTGAGTGCAGCCATTGTAGTCATCATCTCCTGGAGCTTTTGTTGCTGCTCCTGAGCCTTGGTCACTGATCGGGTAGGCGGTCGGTGACCCGTAGAAGTGCGGCTTTCTTCCTTTCCAGAATCCATATAAACCGTATGAACTGTTACGCCCCCTGACTTGGGGTGTTTAGGTTCACCGCTTTTAAACTTTGATACGGTCACAGGAGCTTTCTCTGGCCTCCTTCTTTTATGGACCATTGAGGTTGAAGGAGCCGTTAAAGTGGGCATCCTAGCAATTGTTGCCCCCTGCTGTTTAACGGGGCGGGTTTTTTCCTTTTCCACCTTTGCCTTTTTCTGGCGATGAAAGTGGTCTGGGTCAATCACAGAGGCTTGAACCCTCCGCCAAACCTTGTATATCTTTGACGATAGCCGTTGAGGGGGCTGTTCATGCTTTGTCTCCGGAGCTTTCTCCATAGGTGGAGACCTTTTCAATGCAACAACTGGAGAGTTCTTTGTCACTTTCCTCAGCAATTCAAAGCTGTTCCCAGTTGGAACAGCAGCGTTGACCTCCACCATCGGAGCAGGTGGAGTTAGCCCTGAGGGGGAATTGCCCCCTGCTTTCCTCACTCGTCGCCAATGGCGACGTCGCGCACGACGAGCCGTTGGGACTGGCTCGGAAATCGAGAAGGTTTCTTGTTGCCCCCTGTTTGAGCTTGAGGTGACTGCCGATGTCAGCCTATCGAAGACTGATGCCTTTTGACCAGCTGGGGGAGGAGTGGGAATCGTCAATCTTGTGAAGACCGACTCTCTGATGGGAGAAGCCGCTTTAACGACTTCCGGAGCAGCGGCCGTTGCCCTCTTTGGGACGGCCACTTTATGGTTCTGACCTAGCCTGGTGAAAACGGAGGCTGTCGGTTTAGTAACGGGCGACCCGTTGACAGGGGGTGTCGAAACAGTGAGCCGGTTGAAGACCGACTTTTTACTCACTTCCGGTGCAGGTATTGGTGCAGAGAAGCTTGCAGGTGGGATCATGGTCCCGAAGAACAAGCCGGTGGTGGCTTGGGTCACCTGGTCTACCGGCAGAGTAAGGAAGGAAGCCGCTTGGGGCCCATACGTCACACCTCCTGGTGAAGTGGAGCGTCTGTTGCAGTGGCATTTCGAGCAGTTGGTGCAGTTAGAGGCCATTGAATCTTGAATTCTACGCCAGGTAAAACACCAAATCTTAGTAACTTGAAATCCGAAGACAACCATTTAACAAACCGCGATTGGTTCGCGAAGACGACACACGAAGTGTGGAGTGGAAAGAGGAAGCGATGTCCCACCGGGCATGCCAGAATCTGTTCCCCTCCGAAAGATGGCGCACGGGACCGCGAATGCCCTGGCGCTGAGATTCGGGGCAGATGCTATTTGGTTTTATCCGTCTACCTCTCCGAAGATGCCAAGTTGATTTATGGCACCGTGTATCAGATGTTTAGACGGATGCGGCCGATGTAGCAGACTTTGTCAGATTCCCCCTCGCTTGAGGGGTTTTTTGATTGTGGGGACGCTCTTCCCTGCAGGCGCAAGCCCCTGCAGTTAATTACGCTACCGCATCACGGTAACCACTTTCTCCTTCTCCAGAATTTCACTTCGTGTCGTGTGTGTTTGTTTTGTTTGTGGTTGTCCGTGGATTGTATACGAAGACTGAGTAATGCTGTCGCCCGTAAGATGTGGACTAGTCCAAATCCGTATTTAATTAGATTTGGGTTTGGTGTTTTTAGTTTAAGGATGCATTAGTCGCTTTGCGGCTAAGATCAACTTAAACGTTTGTCAAGGATACGTTAGTCCTGTTTGAGACTAAGATCAACTTGACGGGGTGATCCATGTAATATATGGCCGTCGGGACTCGTCGCCTCTCTGACGTCGTTGAAGGATTACAACGACAGATGTCAGAGGAGTTCGGAGATGTACCCTTGAACCAAGATCGATTTAGAATTTTTGTTGCGCCACGGCAGCGCCCCGGCCGTCTTACCGAGGCCAAAATGCGGAATCAAAAATTTTCCTTACTTGGAAACTGGCGCTACCGCGGACAATAAAACCCGGATCGTTAACCATTAACCTATACTAGCTAACAAGAGATGGGAAGAGAAGTATACCAAGTGATCCGAGTCCTCCGGTCTTCTCGTCGTCGTCCCGATCTCCTGCGGAAACTCCGGTCGTCGCCTCCTCGCCGGAAGGGCACCACATCGCCTGTATCTTTTATGGGCTCCCACCTCAATACCGAGGCAACTCGGGCGCGAAGTTGGCTGGCCGACGCGTCCAAGATTTGCTGTAGAATGTGTAGTGTAGAGGCTATGTCTCATTTGGGGTTTTGTTGCCATTTGAAGATGATGGAGGAATCTAGATAAGGAAAAATGGTGCTTGCATTTTTCCTAGCATGAAATGAGATCAAGAAAAATCCCACAAGCTCAAAATGAAACTCTCTCTTCTTCTTCTCCCAAGTGTGGCTTCTTTCATCTAGTGAGAAAAATGGTGGAGGAAATCAAAACTAAGCAAGAGGGAGGTGAGTGTAGGAAAAGAGAAAGGGTGACCATAACCAAACATCATCATAACAAACTCACATCAAACTCTAATCACCTTTTAGTGATGTAAAGAGAATCAAATGATGGTTGAAAAGAAAATATGCCATCATAATCAATACATTTGCAAGAAACCCCTCCACAATGTGTTATTTGCAAACTTGCAAATAACACCCTCCATCGGAAAAGTTCGGCCGGGAAAGAACAAAGGAAAACCGGCCGGAACGGAATGCAAACTGGCAACTCCAGAAAACTGGTCCCGTAATAAATTACAGGAAAACTCCGATACTGTGCATACACACCCGCATCTGTATTCTGACCGGATACAAATGCAATGAGACAAAATCTACACTGTACTAAACTAGGACCGGCTTAAACCAAAGCCGGCTAGTAATATCCGTTCGATCCTGATCCGTGCAATACCGCACGTATCTGATCGAACCCTGCCATATATCCATACGGCCACTAGTACAAACCGTCCGATCCTGATCCGTGCAATACCGCACGTATCTGATCGGACCCTGCCATATCTCCATACGGCCTCTACAGCGTTTCGCCCGAAAGCTTGAGTAACTGAAAGTGTGGTGGACTCTAAAGACTCGTCAATACTATGGCTGTGGATTTAACCACCAGCACGTCAGAGGTATAAGCCAATACGTGACGGGCCACCAGCTATTGACAAAAAGGGACGTCGATGAGCGAACTCATCCTGACACCCTACTGAGCCTGTCAGTGACAATATCCGTACAGTCCGGTCCGTTCGTCTATGAGCATCGCATGGCGGGCCTAGGGGGTTAGTAAAAGTCAGACCCCCAAAAGCGGTACAAGTCGTGTCGGAGCGTAGCCCAGAACACCCTGAGATACTACTGGAATACCTACCAGTAAATCTCCTGCCTCGGCCGAGGGCTTTGTGTAATGGCTCTCCTAGACACAGCGCGACCTCACCCCCAATACCGGGAGAGACGAACCCCTGAAGATCCGCTCACTGCCACCATGTGTCTCGGGACTGTACCCAACTAAAAGCTGTTTGCACGACTCCTTTGAGCCGTGGTAGGGTAGTAATCAAAGCACAGTGGGAACTCACACGAGACAAATGACGATCTCAGGTCGATGAACTAACCTGTACACATGTCACCAGGGAACTGCTATCTGACGTCAGGTATAAGACCAACTAGCAGGTTCCCGGCGAGTCCTGTCCGGTGTACTCATAACCCAATGAGCACCTGTATACATCTTAGGTGAACCAACTGACACCAGTGGCTTGTGAGACCGGCCACCGCCCCTCGTCGGGGTCTCGACTGTATACACTAGTCTACTAATGGAGTATCGATGCCCAGTCTCGAAACTCCCACGACTAGGGACCTTTTAAGGATGTGCTTATAGACCCCAGCTCCCACGTATATGATCGCCATCATACTGCTGGTCGTCAAGCAAGAATCCTAGGGGCTCTATCAACGTGTAATAGCGACCTGTCAGGTCACCTAAAGCAGTACACGATGATAAAGATAAACCAGATAGCATACTATCATCTTGAGTAAGACTGTCCTACCGGGATAGGTCCTCCCTCAATCATCGCAATCACGTGCCTGTGATCCAATAATTGACTCTGAGGGCACTATCTCCAACAATCTCCCACTTGCACTCAAGGCTAATTATTGCGATGTCGCATACTCACAGCCCGTGTGATACCGAACACCCAACTCCTCTACTAGTCAGTCTCACAAAGCTCGTTTGCGAAACTATTGCGTTCGAGGAATAGCCTCAGTGAGTGGATCCGCTGTGATGTTTCTTTCTATGTCTCTCTATATCTCAAGTTCGCGGAGAAAGCCATCTCCCGAAATGAGCAATACCTGTCTTAGAGTATGTCTGGATATCTGATGGGACCTAGCTCATAAATGAACTCCAAATCCAAACTTCTTAGACTGTATCGATAACTGAACTTAATCAGTACTCAGCGCCATGCCTCCCTCGGTATTGCCTTGGACCACCTGTCCAAAATACTGCCCCTCGTCAGAAGGAGAAACTACAACTCTGACAGCCACTCTGCCATCCATGTCACCTTGGAAGCCTGGAGTGATAACCGTCTCGTAAAAGAGGCTGTCGTTATCACATCCCTAGGACACGCACTTATGCCCTAAAACTGCTTCCGATTGTTTCTCCAGGATTGGACTAATATCAACTTATTGCATCTACTGCAAGAACAACATCTGGTGTGGTACTTGACATCTCATGATTGACTCAATTGCCTAAGCAAGTGATCTGTCAATCATGCGTATCCCTCTCCACTTTAGTCTGTAAGACACATTTAGAGAGGGTGACTCCATTACCTGCAGGTGTACTACCGTGCCAGGAGTCGTCCATTCTAAATACTCATAGAATGCTGTCAAGGTACCCAGATTAGGAAACCACCCAAATCTAGATCTAAAACCATAGATCTACTAACCAGAATGTCTGATATAATATCCAAGTCCTATGTGGAGAAACCACTGTGTGACAACCAAAATATAACCGATCGTATTATAGAAGTTTCCTTTCCTACTCTGTGTATGTCATCCAAAACCAGGACATCACACCCTACTACCTTCTTAACAGATCCATCCCCTATTCTGATGACGTCAAACCTATGACTGTCACATCAGAAATAGATGATCTATCTCCGCTATATCTGCTTTAGTCTATAGACATAAGCCTGATGTCCACCAATGCTTCCGCTGCTCCCACTGACTACGACAACCCTCTGGCAGAGTCATATAGACGTGCACTTCTAAAGCTAGTTTAGAACGACGCTATACTCATCCTCCTGCCGGGTCTCGCAGCCTGGAACAACAACAATGGCAAGTGTGGGTAAACAAGAACTTCCCTGTCACCGTCCTTGAGGCTACCGGAGTACCTCTCGGGTGCCTGAAGTTACCCACCTTATCTGCGGAGTGGCCAATGGAATGTCTAACCAGATTGAATCTTTAGGTTCTTATCAAATCTTCAGTAATCGTTTGCGGTTCTGGAATCACTTCCAGTTCTACCATACTCCCACTACTGTTTTCTGAAAAAATCCATTTTTTATTAAAACTGTGGCGAGTCAAGAACAATATCACTATTGATCTTCCAGATGGTAGAAAGTCAACCCTCGTCATAGCCTGGGTCAACCCACAAACAGCCATTACAGAAACGTGCCTTGAGTTGTCCAGTGTCTGGTTTTAAGCATAAGCCGGACAACTCCCCGTACCTTAACAATGTCAAGATATGAACTGTTCTATATCCAATATAGAAACAGAGGCACTGATTTAATTGAACCAGATTCAAACCATGCAGCTGTCTCCAGTGCATGTCAACTAAATGGAAGGAGGCCGATCAGCGTTACTCAACTTAGGAATGTTTCCAATTATGAGTAACCTGAAAGAGAAGCTAGTTCTCTTAATCATTACTATCAACTGAACACCATACACAAGTATCTACATCTTCGATCACTTTGAAGAATCCCGATACTTGCTACACCTGGTTCTCTACTCTATTCAAATACCTATAACTCCTCAAAACTTAGATCCTGTGTTCTTACGAAACACATGTCTAAGAACTAGAGAAGTTAAAAGTAAACAGAATATAGTATGAGGACTAACCCCTCTGTCCTAATGGACACTAGAGAACATACAATACTCTGTATAAGTCCGCTGAGTCTAACAACTCTTTTACTGTGCGTCGTAGGTTGAAAACTGTACTTATGGTTAAGAAGAATTACACCGCTGTTTAATGCTCCTTACCTAACCATCCACTGATATAGGTAAATGTCATCGACATAATATCAAAAGGTATATCTCACTCTATGAAAATAGACGTACAGATATATCAATTTGAAATTGGTGCACAACAGCGGATATTCAAAACCAAATATTTGCCGACCGGCAAACAGCCCAGATGATCTCCTCAAATATCACCGATTACAACGAATCCCGATATAATGAGGATGATTACCCTATTCCCAATAATTTACTCCCACTCATCATCTGTAAAACCATACAGATGTGAGAATCAAACCTGGTAAATACATACCCTGGAGCAAGTGTCCAATCGGGAAATCAGTTTTCTTTTAACAGTACACAGTTGAACTGAAACATTGAAATGTTTCGATAGGGTATCCTGGTATTCCTAATAATGCCTCTACTATTATCCAGATTCACAACTGTAACCGTATATCTCTTTGCCATCTGTCCAAATCCCTTTATATGTCTTTAGTCATTACCGTCTGCACACCCCCTTAGGCCAAATGGTTTTCTTCCTTCCCTACCGTTCGGCACCAGCCTATGGTTTGGAAGAAGACTATCCAATAAGCATAATGGGTGTACTGTCCTAATCCTAGGAACACTCGCAATGCGAGAGAAGGTGAAGATAAAAGACAACCGAATAAACCATATTCCTATTTCTCCTGGACTAGGATCCATCCCCGAACTGGAACAAATTCCTTTCGAGTTCGTATATAACCATACGATGGATTATCCAATAAACTTGGGATCTTCGTAGTGATACGGAGTGTCCTGGAGAAATACAAAGGTGATTTAGGATTGGCGAAGAAAAACTTGGTTTGGTCGTGAATAGCAGTCGCAATTTACTTTGCCCTTATACTGATCTCTTTCTTTGTCTTAACTTAATACCTTCTGTACACCGTTTAGGCTAACTGGTTTTCTTCATTCCCTACCGTTCGGCACCAACCTAGGGTTTGGAAGAAGACTATCCAATTTGCGTAATAGGTGTACTATCTCCTAAACCAAGGAGTACTCGCAACCTGAGAGAAGGTAAAAGGAAAAGACGACTGAATAGTCCTATTCGTTTTCTCCAGAACCGGAAACCATCCTCGAATAAAGTCCTTCGAGTTCGTATATAACCATACGATGGTTTTGTCCAATGGAAGTGGACGTTCGTAGTAATACGGGGTGTCCTGGAGAAAAGGGTAAAAGTAGGAGTGGCAATGAGGTCTGCAACTCTGACAATCCAAAAGCCAGTGTTAAGAAGGTTCGGTCAACTTGGTCACTGAGTCATAGTCTAGGGTCGGGTCAAAGGTCGCTACCAAAGAGAGAGAGAAAAGAAACACTCAGCGTGCACTCTAACCTAGATCAGAATGGTTATCACTTTGTCTAATCTGGAAACCTCCCACTGTAACCTCAAATTCTTCCCCAAACCTGAAAGAAGAATTAGTCGGGGTCACCCGAGGAGTAAACCAACTCATCAGTAGGAATCGGGATCCAACTATCATCGCATGATAACGTGACAGAATCCATTCACGTCACCACACTCTAGAAGGTATGCGCATGTCTGGCAAGTTTCAGTTCTTTTGAAACTCCCGATGTGATTTTTACCCCAAGCGGTTTATGACCTTGACTAGGTCAACAAACCATAAACCGCCAGTCAAGTTCAACCCGTCATTATTCTGGATTGCATTAAACCCACCCGTACGTGCCCTTGACTAGGTCAACAAGGCCGCACGACTGTCTTAACCAATCCCACTTATGCAACAAACAAGTACCACTTAGCTACCGAACACTATGTCTTGACTAGGTCAACAAACGTAGCACGAATACTAAATAATACCTGTAGGAAATGACGGAGGTCTACGGCTGGTTTTTGGCGAAAAACCTTTAACGTAATGAACTTGATATCGTTGAAGGAACTGCATAACTTTTTATAAAAAAATATAGTGACGAAAACCTTTGCTAAAGAGGTCACTCCCGGTGAAGGGATCTCGGCTCTTTCCCCGTAGAATGAGGTGCAGGATATTCCAACTGAATACCACGATGCAAAGTAAAAGTAATCGGCTATAGTGAAGTTATTACCCTGACGCAAACTTCTGTCCAAGGGGTCACTCCCGGTGAAGGGATCTCAGCCCTTGCCTCGTCGACTGAGGAGCAGGATATTCCAACTGAATACCACGATGCAAAACAAAAGTGAACGTCCTTGCAATAACAGCTTTTTGAAAAAATGTTCCAACAACATCAGAATAGGTTTGTTTATCTTGCATTGATCCGAATCAACGCAGTCCCATCAATTGATCACACCATAAAGAACGAAAATATACTGACGTACGTATATGCCATCCGCATTCGCCACTGGGTCCCGTCATCACCCGTTAGGTTAGCTAACTAACGGCAGAGCGGGGACTGGACTAGCGCGGATGAAAAACATATACAACATCTACTAATATATATACCAATATATTATATTCGCTCAAGGCGTGATAAGAATGCAACATCACAGAAATGTACAGCATCACAGAACAATACAGATATCTGGGATCCCCGGGTTTCATAGAGCCGCTGCTGAAACCCGACGTTCCCCTGGTCGTGTGGATAGCCTGTGCAATGAAATCCTAGACCCCTACGGGCGCGCAAAGTCACCTTCCAAAACCTGAAGCGAGGCAGCCCCTTTCAGTACCGTGAATGGACCACCCAGCACTTCACGGAATCCGGTAACTTGGGCACCCTTCCTGGGTCAACCTGTACCCCCTACGAGTGTGGCGAATAGCCCGCCAATCCTAGAGTGAAGCCCCTTCCGTCTCAATACCATGAGATGCGGGCCCGTTGCCCTCTAGAACCCAGCTATCCGTGCACCCCTCCGCGGGGTAATCCTAGTACAGAAAGTAAAATATACATACAACGGGTACATCGACCGCAACCAGGTCGTGCCCCAAAAGAATAATACAAACAGGCAGTGACGGCAGTCCACATGTCGGACGCTCGCCCCGCAGTATCAAATGTACATAATACAACAAAACTGTACTACCACTGCAACCAGGCTATCCCCACGACCGATCCGCAACAACACAGCATAAATACAGAACATCAACGTGAAAGTCACGTTCGCAAATCCGTCTAACCGGGCTATAGCAGATAGACTGGATTTACCGATCGAGTGACATTCACGGTCGCAGATATAATGTAAATACTGTGAAATAATGTGTTTAAAATATCCAATCGATCAAAAATTAACAAGTGGGCCCCCAAGTAATACTGTAGCACTTGCAGAAAATCTGGGCCCAAACAAAATATACCAAAACCCTTATTTTCAGCCCACAAGCCCACTGTAAAAATATGGCGAAGTGATCCCAACTTCCTGCGGCGGAACCGCGGCCAAAGAGGGGTTACGGCCGCGGTTCCGCGGTCGTACGGAAGAATTGGGTTACCAAATTTTTCCAGTGTTCTTAGGTTTCTCTGTACATCATTCTGCAATAACCTGAAAAAATTTTCGAGCACGGAAAAACTCGACAGAAAACTGATGTGAAGAAAACACGGTTTTGGAATTTTTGTTCGATCGGAAAAGCAAAACACACTAGAACAAGCTAGACTAGGTTAATGGCGTGGCTCTGATACCATGTTGCGCCACGGCAGCGTCCCGGCCGTCTTACCGAGGCCAAAATGCGGAATCAAAAATTTTCCTTACTTGGAAACTGGCGCTACCGCGGACAATAAAACCCGGATCGTTAACCATTAACCTATACTAGCTAACAAGAGATGGGAAGAGAAGTATACCAAGTGATCCGAGTCCTCCGGTCTTCTCGTCGTCGTCCCGATCTCCTGCGGAAACTCCGGTCGTCGCCTCCTCGCCGGAAGGGAACCACATCGCCTGTATCTTTTACGGGCTCCCACCTCAATACCGAGGCAACTCGGGTGCGAAGTTGGCTGGCCGACGCGTCCAAGATTTGCTGTAGAATGTGTAGTGTAGAGGCTATGTCTCATTTGGGGTTTTGTTGCCATTTGAAGATGATGGAGGAATCTAGATAAGGAAAAATGTTTCTTGCATTTTTCCTAGCATGAAATGAGATCAAGAAAAATCCCACAAGCTCAAAATGAAACTCTCTCTTCTTCTTCTCTCAAGTGTGGCTTCTTTCATCTAGTGAGAAAAATAGTGGAGGAAATCAAAACTAAGCAAGAGGGAGGTGAGTGTAGGAAAAGAGAAAGGGTGACCATAACCAAACATCATCATAACAAACTCACATCAAACTCTAATCACCTTTTAGTGATGTAAAGAGAATCAAATGATGGTTGAAAAGAAAATATGCCATCATAATCAATACATTTGCAAGAAACCCCTCCACAATGTGTTATTTCCAAACTTGCAAATAACACCCTCCATCGGAAAAGTTCGGCCGGGAAAGAACAAAGGAAAACCGGCCGGAACGGAATGCAAACTGGCAACTCCAGAAAACTGGTCCCGTAATAAATTACAGGAAAACCCCGATACTGTGCATACAGACCCGCATCTGTATTCTGACCGGATACAAATGCAATGAGACAAAATCTACACTGTACTAAACTAGGACCGGCTTAAACCAAAGCCGGCTAGTAATATCCGTTCGATCCTGATCCGTGCAATACCGCACGTATCTGATCGAACCCTGCCATATATCCATACGGCCACTAGTACAAACCGTCCGATCCTGATCCGTGCAATACCGCACGTATCTGATCGGACCCTGCCATATCTCCATACGGCCTCTACAGCGTTTCGCCCGAAAGCTTGAGTAACTGAAAGTGTGGTGGACTCTAAAGACTCGTCAATACTATGGCTGTGGATTTAACCACCAGCACGTCAGAGGTATAAGCCAATACGTGACGGGCCACCAGCTATTGACAAAAAGGGACGTCGATGAGCGAACTCATCCTGACACCCTACTGAGCCTGTCAGTGACAATATCCGTACAGTCCGGTCCGTTCGTCTATGAGCATCGCATGGCGGGCCTAGGGGGTTGGTAAAAGTCAGACCCCCAAAAGCGGTACAAGTCGTGTCGGAGCGTAGCCCAGAACACCCTGAGATACTACTGGAATACCTACCAGTAAATCTCCTGCCTCGGCCGAGGGCTTTGTGTAATGGCTCTCCTAGACACAGCGCGACCTCACCCCCAATACCGGGAGAGACGAACCCCTGAAGATCCGCTCACTGCCACCATGTGGCTCGGGACTGTACCCAACTAAAACCTGTTTGCACGACTCCTTTGAGCCGTGGTAGGGTAGTAATCAAAGCACAGTGGGAACTCACACGAGACAAATGACGATCTCAGGTCGATGAACTAACCTGTACACATGTCACCAGGGAACTGCTATCTGACGTTAGGTATAAGACCAACTAGCAGGTTCCCGGCGAGTCCTGTCCGGTGTACTCATAAACCAATGAGCACCTGTATACATCTTAGGTGAACCAACTGACACCAGTGGCTTGTGAGACCGGCCACCGCCCCTCGTCGGGGTCTCGACTGTATACACTAGTCTACTAATGGAGTATCGATGCCCAGTCTCGAAACTCCCACGACTAGGGACCTTTTAAGGATGTGCTTATAGACCCCAGCTCCCACGTATATGATCGCCATCATACTGCTGGTCGTCAAGCTAGAATCCTAGGGGCTCTATCAACGTGTAATAGCGACCTGTCAGGTCACCTAAAGCAGTACACGATGATAAAGATAAACCAGATAGCATACTATCATCTTGAGTAAGACTGTCCTACCGGGATAGGTCCTCCCTCAATCATCGCAATCACGTGCCTGTGACCGAATAATTGACTCTGAGGGCACTATCTCCAACAATTTTATCATTCATTTGAGTGTTTAAGGATACGTTAGCCGTATTTGGGGATAAGATCAACTTAAATGAGACCGTTTAGATCCGGCAAAAGAGCATTTGAAGGCTCTATTGCTCCAGTTTAAGGACGGGATGGTCCGATATTAGTTTAGGAACGTCTCGGTCCGATATTAGTTTAGGGACGTCTCGGTCCGATATTAGTTTAGGGACGTGGTGGTCCATATTCCAGTTTAGGGACGTGGTGGTCCGACATTAGTTTAAGGACGTTTCGGTCCCACATTAGTTTAAGGACGTTTCGGTCCAACATTAGTTTAAGGACGTTCCGGTCCATGAGTTTAAGGACCCCGCAGTCCGTATGGGTGTGTGGTCGTTGGGACTCGTCACCTCTTTGACGTCGTTGAGGAATTACAACGATGGATGTCAAAGGAGTTCGGAGATGTACCCTCGAACCGGATGTAGATTGATTTAGGAGAGCCATTTTGCTCAGTCAATTTAATTTAAGGACTTATGGCCGTGATTGGGCTAAGTCCAGTTGAAAATGTCCAACATTCATTTGCTTTTGCATTGCATTTCTCTTTATTTTTTTTTGGGCAATTTGTTTTGGGCTCTGCCCTTTATAAATGATGCAAAGCATCAATTTCATTTGGGCTCTGCCCTTTTTATTGCTTTGCAATTTATTTTGGCCTGCTAGGTCTTTTTGATTTGGGCCTGGCCCTTCAAGTAATACATTGCATTTGTGCAAAGCACCAAGAATCTTTTAGATTCAAAGCACTTTTTATCCCTTGATCTAAATTTGGATCAAAGAAAAACAAGTTTTTCCTTGTTTCAGAGAACCAAAGGTTCATAGCAAGTGCAAGGCACTATTTTTATTATTTTTATTTCTTTATTTATTTGTTGAAGATCACTGATCTTGTTCTTAGATCAATGATCTATTCCTAAGAGAATTTTCTCTTATTTCAAAGGTTTTTACCTTTTTTTTTTGTGTTCTCAAGGAGTTCTCAAGAGTTCTCTTCTCTCTTCTTTTTTTTTTAAAAACAGATGTGTGTTTTTGAAATGAGGTCTGGGGTCCTTTTTATAGTGCTCAAAAATTAGTTAAATTTGTTAAAAAGATCTTTTCCTGAGTGATTTGGGGAATTTTCCCCACCGTTGGATCTTTGATCCAAAGGCCCCTGTTTTACAGAAGAAATCTTCTTGTTTTAACAAGAACAGAAAAAATTTCTTTAAATCTTCATTCTGTTTTTACGCAACTCCCCAGCGCGTGACACGTGTCGTGCAGTGAGGCGCTTGCGCAGCTGTGCTTGCGCAACTGCGCAGACACGTGTCGCGCAGTGAAGCGCTTGCGCAACTGCGCAGACACGTGTCGCTCAGCGGTGCACTTGCGCAACAGAGTTTGCGCAACTGCGCATACACGTGTCGCTCAGCGGTGAACTTGCGCAACAGTGTTTGCGCAACTGCGCAGACAGGTGTCGCGCAGAAGTGCGTTTGCGCAGTTGTGCTTGCGCAACTGCGCAGACACGTGGCGCGCTGCTGGACTTGCGCAACAGTGTTTGCGCAACTGCGCAGACACGTGTCATGCAGCGGTGCGCTTGCGCAGTTGTACTCGCGCAACTGCGCAGACACGTGGCGCGCTGCGGTGCGCTTGCGCAGTTGTGTTTGCGCAACTGCGCAGACACGTGTCACGCAGCGCAGCGCTTGCGCAACTGAGCGTTGCTTTTGCTTTTTAAAGAGCCTTGCTCTGATTGGACGCACTGCTTTGGGCGTTGTGCTGCCGAGTCAACTTCTGACACGTGGCAAGTTGCGCGCAGCGCACGGGTGCTGAAGCGTTGCTTCAAAATTTGAATTTTTGAAATTCAGACAGAGCCTTGCTCTGATTGGGGGAACACCAGCTAGTATCGCTGACAGCTTGTGGGTGACTGATGTGATCATCACCTAATGTTGGCGTATTGACGAGTCTTTAGAGCCCCACACAGAAGTCTCCTGGTTCAAGTGAAACGAAGTAGGGCACATATGTTGCTATGTGCGGGGGCCAAATTAAATACGAGTATGAGATACCGTATTCTAATCTGGCGGTTATTTGTTTTCAGTTAGGTTATATGTGATATAACCGGATTATCGAATCAAGTGTTGATTTGATAATGTGATATATAGATAAATGATATTAGTCGGTTATATGTGATATAACCGGATTATTAAATCAAATATTGATTTAATAATTTGATATATATTATATTTGATATAATTATATATTAACTAATATTTTTAGCTCACTAATTATGTTTCTTAATATATATTATTATGTATATATTTGATATATGTATATGCGTGTGTGTGTGTATTAAATGAAGCATGGTTGTTTTTCTATTTTTAGAAAATAGAAAACGATGAGGTGGAAAATGGGAGATATTTGAGGAATGGGTATAGTATGGCTTGATCATTATTTTATTTGCCATACTTCACTATTAAAGCATGGTTCAATAAAAGTATTAGATTTTATTGGATGCTTCAATAAGTGATAGGAAAATGAGTAGCCATTCTACACTCATGCTCACAATTGAGTTCATTTTGCCTTAACCATTTTCTTGAGCTCTTGCTCTCTAGCTCTTTCCATCTTCTTCTTCCTCTTGCTTGAGCCATAAACCCTCACATGTGATGTGAATCATATGGCTTAAGACAAATCATAGTGAGCTTAGAACCCCTACTTCACCAACCTACTTTGAATTAGCAATTTGAACTAGTGTGTTTCCTTCACTAAAGAGTTTAGTGAAGAGGTAGCTTGGATTAGCAGACTTCGGATGGATCATCTTCGGAACGAAGGTCATCGGAGTAAGTTCGTTCAACTTTCAAGTAGAGTCACGTGGACTACAACCCAGAACTTTAGAAGAGAAGGACACGGTCTACAAAGGTTATAAACATCCATCTCTTAGTGTGAAAATTTTGATATCTAGCTTAAACCCTAATCATTTAGTTAAAGATCTCGGTTAGTGTTCATTAGCACCCTAAAAATTTTAAAAATGGCATGCTTGATGCTAGTTAAACCCAGTGGTGGCGCTAGTAAACAAATTCAATTTGTGAGCCCGAACGACATCACCAAGAACTCGTAATGCCCGTAGCGCGTACGAAAAGCAGTCTTCGGAATGTCATCATTCCGCACCCGCAACCGATGATAACCCGACCTCAAATCAATCTTTGAAAAATGTCCCGCGCCCTATAGCTGATCAAACAAATCGTCAATGCGAGGTAAAGAATACCTATTTCGCACCGTAACTCGGTTCAATTGATGATAATCAATGCACAATCTCATATTGCCGTTCTTCTTCTTAACGAACAGGACAGGAGAGGCTCGGTGAAATAGACATGTCTGTGAAGATGCATACTACCTGCACCTGGACAGAAGCTCCACAAGCCGACACACTCGGACGAATAAGTCCCCTATCAAGAAAATCTTCCAACTGATCCTTAAGCTCTTTAAGATCCACCGGGGCCAACCGATAAAGCGATATAGAAATAAACCCCATGCCGTTGATAAAGTCAATGCAAAACTCGATATCGCGCTCTGGGAGCAATCCAGGTAACTCATCAGAAAATACATCGGGAAACTTTCTCACAATCGGAACTGTTAGTTACGTATATGCCCTAGAGGCCATTGTTGTACATATAATGTATATTATAGTGGATGCTTGAATATATATAGAAAGGACTTTCTTGCTCGATATGATAGTATGTTATTTAGTTTTATTTTGTCTAAACATGTTGACTTGTATTGGTATACTGTCTTGCTCTCACATGTTGATAAAGCCCTTAGGATATGTACTCGACTACTAGGACTATGATGCAGATCATACTAGTGGGGCCAGGGTAGTCCAAGTGTACATCCTATAACTGTTCCTAGTAGAGGGTGTATCGAGACAGGGCATCGATACACCAGAGTAGTCTAACGTATATGCATCTTGACCCTTATGATGGGCGATGGATGATCCCATATCCATTGGTGTTTGACATCAGAGATGGTGTACGGGTGCTCAGTGGAGACTGGGTACACTGAACGGACTCGCCGAGAACTCCTAGATGGTATTATACCTATCATCAGATAGCAGTTCTCTGGTGACACTGGTACAGGTTAGTCTGTAGACCCGAGATCGTCATAGAGTCTTGTGTGATTCCCACTGTGCTTTGATTTCCACCTTACCACGTTCATGAGAACATGCAAAATGGTGGCTTTTAGGTACAGTCCCGAATCACATGGAGGCAATGAGCGATAGGAGGGGTTTCGTCTCTCCCGGTATTGGGGTTGATGTTGCGCTGTGTTCGATTGGCTATAACTAGAAGCATCTGGCCAAGGCTGATATGGAGATATACTGGTAAGTGTTATCAGTAGTTTCTCGACTCGTTATGAGCCTCACATCAACATGACTTATCGGTTACTGGGGTCTGATGTTTACCACCCCTAGACTGGATATGTGACATATCAGACGAAGAGACCGTAGTATATGGTGGTGTTACTGATTGGATTCACAGGAGTATGTATAGGCTTGCTTGTTGATCTTCTGATCGCTCAATACCCGAGTGGCTGTTACGTTTAGCTGACCGCTTGCAGCTTGTGGGTGTTTGATATGATCATCACCTACTGCCGGCGTATTGACGAGTCTTTAGAGTCCTATACAGAGGTTTCCTGGCTCAAGCGAAACGATGTAGGAGCACATTTGTGATATGTGCGGGACCGAGAATAATATGTGTATGTGATACCGTATTCGATTCTCGCGATATGTGATATTGGCCGGGTATATGTGATATAGCCGGGTCATCAGATCAAGTGTTGATTCGATGAACTGATACATATTATATTAGTCGGTTATTTGCAATATAGCCAGATTATTAAATCAAGTGTTGGTTTAATAATCTAATGTATAATTATATATGTGATATATTACATTATATTAAATAATATAAGCTCACTTAAATGATTCTTTTTCTCACTTGATGATATATTGATATATATATATGATATATGTTAATTGTATTATTTTCTTTTGTTACATAATTATATATATGTGATATGTATAATTATAACATGCTAGGTTACAAATGCAACTAGGGTTTATGAGAGTTAAACCATGATTAGGGTTAAGATTAGGGTTTACATTTTTATTTTGGATAATTCAATTTTTTGGATTTATGCTAAGATATTTTGCTTAATTGACTTTGTCCACCTTGTTGATATTTTCCTAGATATTTGTTAACCTAAATTTAACCGTAGCCTATGGTTTATTCTCTACAAGGGTTAAACATGCCATGCTTAACCCATGGTTGCATTTCTAACCTCAATAATTCATTCATCACACTTCATCTTCTTCTTCCTCTCACAAAAGCTTTCTAGCTTTTTATTTTGTGATGATTGTTTTTGAGAAAAAGAAAACAAAAGAGGGAAAAATTCCTACATCATCATCCTCATCTATTCTAGCCACTTAGATTAGGGTGTTTGCTTCACTAATACCTCATTAGTGAAGTGAAAGCTAGGGTTTGTGTTTCCTCAAGATAAATCATCTTGGATTGTGAAGTCTTCATGTTAGGATGTCTCATTCACCTCATGGAGCCTCTCTAGAGTCCGGTTGTAGGATTCCTAGGCACACCCATGAGGTTCTACAAGTGATCAAACATTGCCAATTCTAAATTTTTCTATGTGCCGAGAAACCCTAAACTAGATCGTTACTAGAGGTAAGGCGATGCAAGCAAGTTAACAACTTTTAACTAAAAGGGAAAGTGACTACAACCTTTATAGATCCGGTCCTCCACCTCCATAGCTCCTTGTTGACGTCCTTTTGCTGCGATCATCGGATCCCAGACTCTAGTAATGGTTTCGTCGGAGAAATGATCGGGCTAGGTCGTCAACTTCGATGCCGAAGATGATCTACGTCGAGGCAACTCAAGATCAAGCTCCAACTTCACCAAGTCATGAAACTTGTGAAGAAAACACCCTATACTACTTGGCAAGTGGTAGAGGATGAAGAAATAGGAAGTGGGTTCACTTTAGAATTAGATTTCTCACTCTTTTTCTCAAGTCACCATTGAAGCTAGCAAGCTTCTTTCTTCTTGAAGAAGAAGAAAAAGAATATGATAAGAATATTAAAATCAATTGATTAATTATAATAAATCAAGTGACCTTATCATATAGCAACCATGGTTATGTGTAGAGAATAAACTAGGGTTAGGTGAATGGTTAGGTTAAGGAAAAAACAAAAAGGTACATAAAGCTAAGAAGCTTCATGAAGCTTAAGTAAAGAACAAATTTTGCCACCATTTCATTTTTACCAAAAGATAACTAAAATGAATAAGTAATTAAGAAAAGATTACTAAACCCTAACCATTAACCTAAACAAGGTTTAAAGCATACACATACCCAAGTTTGCATGTATCATCAAACATGATACAAACTAGTGCACAAAACTATATCATATATACAATGTGCACATCAAGTGAGAAAATCCATCTTAAGTGAACCAATACTAGTTAATGCAAAGTAATATATCAAATATATAATTATGCATTAAATCATTAAATCAACACTTGATTTAATGATCCGGTCATACTGCATATAACCGACTAATATCAAGTGTATCAATGTATCGAATCAACATTTGATTCGGTAACCCGGCTATATCACATATAACCGTCCCATGATACATATCATGAGAATAGAATACAGTATCACATACTGGTATTATTCTCGGTCCTGCACATATCTCATATGCGCTCCTATTTCGTTTCGCTTGAACCAGGAAACCTCTGTGTAGGACTCTAAAGACTCGTCAATACGCCGGCAGCAGGTGATGATCATATCAAACACCCACAAGCCGCAAGCGGTCTGCTAAACGTAACGGCCACCCGGGTATTGAGCGATCAGAAGATCGACGAGCAAGCCCGCTCACACTCCTGTGAATCCAACCAGTAACACTTACCGTACAGTCCGGTCTGTTCGTCTGATATGTCGCATATCTCGCCTAGGGGTGGTAAACGTCAGACCCCAATAGCCTGATAAGTCATGATGATATAAGGTCCATAACATTCATGAAACCACTGATAACTCTTACCAGTATATCACAGCAACCCTGGCCAGGGATTTCCAGTTATGGCCAGTCGTGCATAGCGCAACATCAATCCCCAATACCGGGAGAGACGAATCCCCTCTTATCGCTCATTGCATCCATGTGAATCGGGACTGTACCCAAAAACCACCTGTTTGCACGACTCAGTAGAGCCTTGGTAGGGTGGAAATCAAAGCACAGTGGGAGACACACAAGACTCTATGACGATCTCGGGTCAACAGTCTAAGCTGTACCAGTGTCACCAGAGAACTGCCATCTGACGTGAGGTATAATACCATCTGGGAGTTCTCGGCGAGTCCGTTCAGTGTACCCAGTCTCCACTGAGCACCCGCATACCATCTCTGATGTCGAACACCAATGGATATAGGATCATCCATCGCCCATCACATGGGTCGAGAAGATATGCGCTAGTCTACTCTGGATATCGATGCCCCGTCTCGATATTCCCACGACTAGAAACATTGAAGGATGTACTCATGGACTACCCAGGCCCCACTAGTATGATCTACATCATAGTCCTGGAAGTCGAGTACACATCCTAAGGGCTTTATCAACATGTAACAGAGAGACAGAAAGTGTACATATTAAGATAAAGACTAACCAGATAGCGTACTATCATGTCGAGCAAGAAAGTCCTACCTATATATGTCCTAGCATCCACTACAATATACATCCAATGTACAGTAACGACCTTTAGGACATACATATAACTAACAATCTCCCACTTGCACTAGGGCCATCTGTAGCAGTAGTTGCAATCTCTAATACTCAACCATCCCATAAAAGTCTCTCTTTGGGAAAAGGCCTTCGTGAATGGATCCGCCGTGTTGTCCTCTGAATCTACTCCCCCAACCTCGGTCACCCTGGAGATCAACTATCTCCATGATCAGGTGATGCTGCCTCAGAATATGTCTGGGTCACTGATGGGACCAGGGTTCCTGGGCCAAAGCCACACTTCCATTGTCACACAATGGTAGGAACCTAGTTCATCTCATGAACCAATATACACCCAAACTGCCTCTTTGGTAGTATCTTTAATTGCGATGTTACCAGCCTTTATCGTCTAGTTTGCCACGGTATCTAACTTGGAACTCTTCCAACAGACCGTCCCTTCACTGAGGGTAAAGACAATGCCTGCGACTGACATTCAGTCGTCCTTATCATCCTGGAACCTTTCCAGTGATTCTCCCCAGGATCAACTGATACCATCTCACTAAACCTAGTGAGAACCCTAACATCCCTTTCGATCTATCTCATAGATCCAAAACCCAGGATTTAGGAGGTATCACTTTGACCCTATATGGAGAATCCATGTGATAGGAGGTGATTGACCGAGCGTAGCAAAGGAAACTCTTTTCCTATCAGGAGTATGTTGTCTACGTACATTACGAGGATGACCACCTTACTTTCTACTACCTTTTTGTATATACAAGGTTCATCTACCATTTTGATGAAGTCAAACTCTTTGACTATCGCATCAAAACAGACGTTCCAACTCCGCGATGCCTGCTTTATCCTGTAAAGCAACTTGCACATGTTTCCGCTGCTCCCACTGTTTACGAAACTCTCTGGCTGTGTACTTATAGACGTTCTCTTCTAAATCATTTTAGAAAAACAGTCATGGCACCCAACCACCAGATATCGTAGTCATGGTATGTAGCAATGGCAAGTAGGATCTGGATGGACTTAAGCATAGTCCCTGAAAAAGGTTTCATCAATATCCGCGCCTGGTCGATGACGAAAACCTTTAACAAGTCTAGCTTTGAAAGTCTCAACCTTTCCATCTACACCAAGTAATCTTCTCAAGATATACTTGCTCCTGATGGGGATTTAACCCTTCAGATATAGCAGCCAAAGTCCATACTTTGCTGGTGTACATGGATTCCATCTCAGATCGCTAAGCATCCAGCCATTCTTACAGAGTCACCACTCTCGATGGCCTGCTCGAAAATAGTTGGGTCATCATCTCATGATGCATTCCTCGCTCCCACTATCATTGAGAAACCGAAGTATCTCTCAGGCGGATGAGAAACCCTACTAGTTCGACGGAGAGGCTGAGGTTCGTCGGGGACTATTGAATCATTTGGTTCTTTCAAATTATCAGTTGCAGTTTGTTATAGCTGGAACCTTTCCAATTCTACAGAACTGTCCTTGCCTCGATCTTGTCCGGATTTTGCTTTTGACATAGGCCGGACAACCCCAAATTTTAACTTACTTAAGAGATAGGCTCTTCCCATACCATATCTTATATGGAGTGGTAGGCAATGATCTGATTCAAACCTTATTCAATAGGTATGCAGCTTCTCAAGTGCACAACCCTAAAAGGAAATAGGTAACTCAGTAATACTCATCATAGAGCACACCATATCTAATATGGTGCGATTGCTCCGCCCCGATACACCGTTGTGCTGTGGTGTATTCAGAGGAGTAATACTGAGAAAGAATCTCATTTTCTTTTAGAACAATCCAGGAATTCTATGCACAAGTATTCTCCTCCCTGATCACATCAAAGGACATAATACTTATACCCGTATTGGTTCCCTACTTCTAGCTTATATTCTGTGAATATCTCAAAAGGTTCGGACTTGTGTTTCAACAGGAACATATGTCTGAATCTTGAGAGATCATCAGAGAACGTAATGAAGTATAAAGAACCGGTCCTGGCATGTGTAGACAGGAGACCTTACATACATCATCATGTATCAATCCCAAGAGTTCACTAACTCTTTCTCTGTTTCCAATAAACAGAGCTATGGTCATCTTATCTATGTGACATGACTGGCAAGTTTCACAAGATGTAAATTCAAACTGATTTAAATATGCATCTAGAATGTAACTTAAGCTAGTCGGATCGCATTGATATGACCTAGTCTACAATGCCTCAAGAAGGATTCGTTCATTTCTGAACTTTTCCTCTTGTGTGTGTTCTGTATACTAGGAAATGTAGTTTGATTTAGAACGTCAATGCTTTTAGATATCGTGCCTGAACCGATCAACTTTTGAAATAGGAAATGTTCAAAACATTATCCATCAATACAAAAATTTTATCATTTCTTTAATAAATAAAGAGATTGATATGATTCTGTATATCAGATTCTGTATCCAATAGCATTTGTTCAGAATCAATGTATTTATAATACAGGGTGACAGTGACCAACGGACTTGGCTGTAACACTTGCCCCGTTTTCTGTCTCATGAAACTTATCACCCGTTCTCAGTTTTCTACCTTTCTGTAGCCCTATGTAACAGATTGCATATCTGGGATCCTGATCCGGTATCAAATACCCAGGATGCAAAGGATACTAAGAAACAGTTCTTTGTAATGAACACACCCGAAGGAGATGCATCATATGCACTTTCTTCGTTTGGGCAGCATAGGAATTCTGATATTCCCCTATTTCCTGCGCTGCCTTATAACAATTATAAGTTGGAGGGGGACCAAAGTTCCCCAGCTCATTATAACAAGCAGGTTCGGTCAATACATCCATATTATTTTCTTGATTAAGGCATGATATGGTCTCTACCTGGAGAGAGAGAGAAGAAAACACTCTGCGTGCGCTCTTGCAAGATTAGATTGGTTATTTAGTTTATCTAATCAGGATGGCTCCCACTGTTTTTATCAAATCTTCCTTCAAACCCTAAAAGGAAAGACTAGCCGGGATTAATTACACTCTACAAGTTCGCCAATCTTTCAGCCAGGCCAGTGTCGGTATTTTGAGGGAGGTTCCCCATGCTTTCGCACGGACCTAATTACAGTAAACCTCGTTTTCCCAGAGGCGTAACCCCGTTGACACCTTTCTAGACACCTACTTGATCGGCTAATTGCAAAGTGCAAAACTCTCGCAGGAGTAACAATTACTCGCAGTGGGTATCAGGATCCAACTATCAGATAGAAGGTATGCAATCTCATTGCAAGTTTCAACACTTGAAACTCCCGATAATGGTTTTTACCCCTAGCACCTATGACCTTGGCTAAGGTCAACAAATCATAAGCACTAGTCAAGTTCTACCCGTCATTTCGTGATTAGTTAGACCCACCCACATGACCCTTGGCTAAGGTCAACAAAGCCACATGACTGTCCTAACTAATCGCATCATATGCGGTGTAGGAAGACATCACTTAGCTACCATACACTACACCTCGGCTATGGTCGACAAACGTAGCACGAATACTAAGTACTCTACTTCCTAAAATGACGGAGGGTTGCGGATGGTTTTTAAGAAAACCTTTAACGCTTTGAACCTGATCTCGTTGCGGAATCAAATGGTTTTAAATGGAGTGTTTTGAGGCTTTTCTAGTTTTGCTAAAGGGGTCACTCCCGGTGAAGGGATCGTCGGCCCTTTCCTCGTCGAATGAGGTGCGGGATATATCATATATATCACTGTGCAAAGCAGAAACTATAGAAGCAATCAAAAGACAAACCGAGTATGTAGCATCTGCCAGTTATTGCTAAAGGAGTCACTCCCGGTGAAGGGATCTCGGTCCTTTCCTCATCGAATAAGGTGCAGGATGTTCTACAAGGAACACCGCGATGCAAAGCAAGAACTGTAGCTACCTGTTTTATTTTAGAAATTCGATTCCACAACATCTTTTAGGTTTATTTTCTTTCATTAATCTCATTAATGAATGTCCCATCATTTAAGTCCACCTAAACATCACAGATAAATATAACGTACGCTTATGCCATCCGCATTCGCCTCGATGTCCCGTCTGCACCGTTAGGTTAGGTAACTAACGGCAGAGCGAGGCAGGGCTAGCGCGGGTGTAAAACATAAGCAACGTCTATATAATATATCATATATACTATATGAAATAATATCTATCTGAACAAATCACATGATCACATCACAGATAACGCAGCAGAAAATATCATATGAAATATTGGATATACTAGGACGTCCGTGTTTTTAATACGAGCCAGTATAAAACACGGATTCCACGGTCGTGATGAATAGCCAATCCCACACCCCTAGACCCCTACGAGAGCGGCAAGCAACCCTACCAATTCTAGGGTTAGGAGACCCGGACTCGACTCCTCGAGATGGTCTCCCACTGGACCTTAGAACCCGGTTACTTGTGCTCCCCTCCTTGGGTCTATCCTAATGCGGAAAAGTAAATAAAATACATCAACGGTGACATCTTCCGCAACCTGGAAGTGCCCCAATAAAAGAATATTACATACAAGTTTTTACATGAATGAAAATGAAAAACACTCATCTCACATAAAAAAAACCCCGGCTATTCAAACACGACGATCCAATATAACATATCCAGCAACACATAACATCACATGTCATCAACGTAAGTAAACATGCGCATCCCAATTGTCGTTGATATATAGCAACGAAACCGGCGATATCACATATTACACTTACGGTCACAGAAAAGAAAGTGTAAAACTACAAAAGTTGGAATCCGCAACCTCTTTAGACATCGCATGCCTAACCAGTTATAAACCCCGCATTTTAGTCTCATTATCGAAAACTCTTTTCAATATCAAGTCGGGCAATTCAACAAGATTCCTGACATCCTGATCGAATGCTCGTCGCAAACTTTAGTAGGCGGCCGCACCCCCAACGCTGTCGACGAAGTGCACCAAGGCGGAACACCGCTGCCGCGAGCACCCGAACGGATGCTTTCGGCGACGGGGTTCTCCTACAGACACTTGGTCGGGGCTATGGGGTGAGGCTGTCTATTAAGTTTACCCGGCGAGTATCCACGTACACTACGTGATTGGGACGGACTTTTGATCACATCAAAATCCCGTGGCAACCGATCAAGTGAGACTAAAGTGCTATGTTTATAACATTCATTCAGTTATCTCATAACTACTTGTGAATTCCAATTATTGTATCATATTCTGGATAAATAGAAAATGTTAAACTTTTCGATCGAACAATCGAACACCCAAGTTTTCCCGAAACAGCTCAACACATGAATTAAGTTCAAAAACATCCATTTCATGCCTCAGTACCAACGGTCCAGCCGTAGAAGGGTCAAGCCAACGCCTCACATGTAGCACGTCGTACTGCCCCAAACCCTAAGGTTCAAAGGACAGTTCAAGACGGTCACATAATCAAGTTCCGCTTTCTTGTCTTCTAGAGGGACCATCGCGTTACTTGCACTACTTAGAACTTCATTAAACTACGGAAAAATCCAACAATTGGAAATTTTCCGGCAGGAGAAAAAGTGGGTATTTATATCCGGTCGAACTTTTTAACATATTCTAAAATTACCCGAAAAAACACATAGACAAAGTTTGATAATCCAATCGAATCTACGAACTCCCAATACAACCCAGAAAACTCAACTCTTGAGTAAACATTAAAAATTCCCATAAAACTCAGCAATAAAAGAAAGAAGTTACTGTGCAAAAATTAATGCAAAAGGTGACCATACGGCCGCGGAACCGCCGCACGAGCCATGCTCGTGCCGCGGTTCCGCGGCACTTTAATCGATTCAGGGGATCGTTTTGCACAGTATTTCTTAGAAAACCCTGTTTAATTTTCTGCATATTTTTAATATAGAAAATCTCACTGTTTTCAAAATTGTACAGAGAAGGGGTTGGATTAGGGTTTCGTGTTTCGATCGGACGTAAAACATCGTCTACACATCGCCTAAGGCTCTAGCTAGGCTCTGATACCACTGTAGGGTTCCTAGGCACACCCATGAGGTTCTATAAGTGATCAAACATGGCCAATTCTAAATTTTTCTATATGCCGAGAAACCCTAAACTAGATCGTTACTAGAGGTAAGGCGATGCAAGCAAGTTAACAACTTTTAACTAAAAGGGAAAGTGACTACAACCTTTGTAGATCCGGTCCTCCACCTCCATAGCTCCGCGTTGACGTCCTTTCGCTGCGATCATCGGATCCCGGACTCTAGTAATGGTTTCGTCGGAGAAATGATCGGGCTAGGTCGTCGACTTCGATGCCGAAGATGATCTACGTCGAGGCAACTCAAGATCAAGCTCCAACTTCATCAAGTCATGAAACTTGTGAAGAAAACACCCTATACTACTTGGCAAGTGGTAGAGGATGAAGAAATAGGAAGTGGGTTCACTTTAGAATTAGATTTCTCACTCTTTTTCTCAAGTCACCATTGAAGCTAGCAAGCTTCTTTCTTCTTGAAGAAGAAGAAGCAGAAAAAGAATATGATAAGAATATTAAAATCAATGATTAATTATAATAAATCAAGTGACCTTATCATATAGAAACCATAGTTAAGTGTAGAGAATAAACTAGGGATAGGTGAATGGTTAGGTTAAGGAAAAAACAAAATGGTACATAAAGCTAAGAAGCTTCATGAAGCTTAAGTAAAGAACAAATTTTTCCACCATTTCATTTTTACCAAAAGATAACTACAATGAATAAGTAATTAAGAAAAGATTACTAAACCCTAACCATTAACCTAAACAAGGTTTAAAGCATACACACCCAAGTTTGCATTTATCATCAAACATGATACAAACTAGTGCACAAAACTATATCATATATACAATGTGCACATCGAGTGAGAAAATCCATCTTAAGTGAACCAATACTAGATAATGTAAGTAATATATCAAATATATAATTATGAATTAAATCATTAAATCAACACTTGATTTAATGATCCGGTCATACTGCATATAACCGACTAATATCAAGTGTATCAATGTATCGAATCAACATTTGATTCGGTAACCCGGCTATATCACATATAACCGTGCCATGATACATATCGCTAGAATAGAATACAGTATCACATACTGGTATTATTTTCGGTCATGCACATATCTCATATGCGCTCCTATTTCATTTCGCTTGAGCCAGGAAACTTCTGTGTAGGACTCTAAAGACTCGTCAATACGCCGGCAGCAGATGATGATCATATCAAACACCCACAAGCCTGCTAAACGTAACGGCCACCCGGGTATTGAGCGATCAGAAGATCGACGAGCAAGCCCGCTCACACTGCTGTGAATCCAACCAGTAACACTTACCGTACAGTCCGGTCTGTTCGTCTGATATATCGCATATCTCGCCTAGGGGTGGTAAACGTCAGACCCTAAGAGCTTGATAAGTCATGCCGATAAAAGGTCCATAACATTCGTGAAACCACTGATAACTCTTACCAGTATATCACAGCAACCCTGGCCAGGGATTTCCAGTTATGGCCAGTCGTGCATAGCGCAACATCAACCCCCAATACCGGGAGAGATGAATCCCCTCCTATCGCTCATTGCCTCCATGTGAATCGGGACTGTACCCAAAAACCACCTGTTTGCACGACTCAGTAGAGCCGTGGTAGGGTGGAAATCAAAGCACAGTGGGAGACACACAGGACTCTATGACGATCTCGGGTCAACAGACTAAGCTGTACCAGTGTCACCAGAGAACTGCCATCTGACGTGAGATATAATACCATCTGGGAGTTCTCGGCGAGTCCGTTCAGTGTACCCAGTCTCCACTGAGCACCCGCATACCATCTCTGATGTCAAACACCAATGGATATGGGATCATCCATCGCCCATCACATGGGTCGAGAAGATATGCGCTAGTCTACTCTGGAATATCGATGCCCCGTCTCGATATTCCCACGACTAGGAACATTGAAGGATGTACTCATGGACTACCCAGGCCCCACTAGTATGATCTACATCATAGTCCTGGAAGTCGAGTACACATCCTAAGGGCTTTATCAACATGTAACAGAGAGATAGAAAGTATACATGTTAAGATAAAGAGTAACCAGATAGCGTACTATGATGTCGAGCAAGAAATTCCTACCTATATATGTCCTAGCATCCACTACAATATACATCCAATGTACAGTAATGGCCTCTAGGGCATACATATAACTAACACCGGTAGCATGTTGATCGCAGTGAAGGGGCCTCAACTCGGAGCTTATGAAGCGAAGGAATGGACTACAAAGGTTGTAATCCCTAACTCTTAGATGTTAAGTTGTTAACATGTTGTTTAGTTTGATTCTTTAGCTTAAGATTCATGGTTTGGGTTATCTAGAATGGCAAAATTTTAAACTTGGCATGGATGATGCCTCTCAAAACCTTGTTGCCGTTGTAGGTAACCCAACAGGAACCTGGTCAAATGGATCTGTTGTGGTTCTAGCATCACGAATATAAGTTAAGAATCCCCAACATCCTTTCCTCAAGAGTCGGCTAGCACAAAGGGAATAAATCAAATTGTGAGGGGCGGCATTGTGGTCCTTCTGCACAACAAGAACGGACTCTCCCGAATAACAGAACCTGCCCGCCTTCTCACGGCAGTCCACGGACGCATAGCAAGTAGCTAACTAGTCCATGCCGAGAAGAACGTCAAAGTCCAACATATCAAGAAGGATCAAATCGACGGACGAATCTCCATATCCAATACGAACGGTGCACAACCGAAATATATGTCGGGCGATGAAAGACTCTTCAATGGGAGTAATCGCAACGAGCGGCTGATCTAACAAAGACGAATCTCGGCCCAACCTCGGTACGAAGTGCGTGGAAACATAGGAGTATGTAGATCCCAGGTGGAACAATATGCATTCATCGAAAGAACACACTGAAAGAGTACCTGTCACAATTGCATTCGATGCCTGCGCATCCTGAAGAGTCAAAGCGAAAACTTGGGCCTGTCCTTTGTCTCTGTCACCTCGTCCGCTCTGAACAAGACCATCATGACCACAGCCCCTCTGAGCATCGGTCTTGCATGAAGTAACGACGGGCGTAAGAGGCAATGCTCTCTGAGGAGGAGAAGGTGGTAAGGTAACATGTGGAACCGCTGCCTCATCCTGGCGTCCCTCAGTAAAATCCCTGATGCGGTGATATAGACTCCCACACCAAAAACATTCTGACGATGGCTGCTGAACTTGTAGGTAAGAGCTATATAACTAGCCTCATCCCAATCCTTTGCTACCACCACGGCCTGAAAGAATCTGCCGCGGCCTCTAGCTGACTGCCTCTGGGCTAATACACTAGTACGAATCCGCTTCAGTCCCGAACGACCGAAGTCACTGCAATACGCTCCTCTACTAGTAGGGTTATGTCCATCGTTGCTACATACGTATCAAAGTGCTGGGCGCCAATAAAGAGGAACAACTGAGTATCAAGGCCTCGCACGAATCTCTTGACGTGCTTCTCTTCAGTATCCACCAAATAAGGAGCATATACAGATAGCTGGGTAAACTGGATATCATATTTGGCCACTGTCATACAAGGATCTGGCACAAAGACTCAAAGCTGTGAGCTCGAGCATCCCTGACGCTCTGCGGAAGAAAACGAGCGAGAAAAACCGTCGCAAACTCAACCCAAGTCATAGGAGGAAGACCTGTGGCTCGACCTCTCTCCATAGATTCACACCAAGTCTGGGCAAGACCCTCCAGACAAAAACTAGCAAACTTGACCGATCTTGCATTAGAATATCTCAAAGAACGATAGATCCTAGCCTTCCGGTCGAGGAATGACTGTGGATCCTTTGCTGCATTAGTGCCAGTGAAAACCGGAAGCTTCAGCCTTATAAACTACGATAAATTTACGATGATAGTCCCGGTAGCGGTTTGTATGATTGTCTGAGAAGTAGGTACAATCATGGTTTTCATAGTAGGTGGAACAACATTTGATCTCTGTGCTCGACTGGTCCCAACCAAAAATCTAACCATCTGACGTAAATCCTGAATACTGGCCTCTAGCCTAGCAATACGGCCTGGAGAAGGTGGATCAATCTGCTCTTGAAGAATAGGTGTACCGCCCTGATAAGTCCTCGTCTCAGACGAGCCTGCCCTGACCTCATCTCTAGCGGTAGCTCTCTGGGCCCTCGTAGTCTTTGGCGGCATAGTGGTTAGAACAAGGAAACATGATTCGATAAGAACATAGAAATCGAATCATAAGGATACATGGAATCAAGGAAGGAATTATAAGCAAACATGTCCTAAGGTCACTTAGGAGGAGAACCGTGTCGTAAGTATGCCGTGGAACATACACACGCTACGTCATTCTGCTTAAGCTACCTACTCCATCATACCAAGGGCTATCTTACACTCTTAAAGGTAAAACCTAACGCTCTGTTACCAACTTTGTCACGACCCAGTTTAGGAACGCGACCGGCACTTAAATCACCCAACGTCTAAAGGCGTAACGTAATTCAAGTAAGCCGAAACCCAGAAATCTAAACCTTGAAAAGAAGTAGAGTGGTAAAACATTGGTATCAATATTGGATATACTAGGACGTCCGTGTTTTATTTTGAGCCTCTATAAAACACGGATTTCACGGTCGCGATGAATAGCCAAACCCACACCCGTAGACCCCTACGAGAGCGGCAAGCAACCCTACCAATTCTAGAGTTAGGAGACCCGGACTCGACTCCTCGAATTGGTCTCCCACTGGACTCCAGAACCCGGTTACTTGTGCTCTCCTCCTTGGGTCTATCCTAGTGCGGAAAAGTAAATAATATACAAATGGTGACATCAATCTCAACCCGGAAGTGCCCCAATAAAAGAATATTACATACAATTAATTTTACATGAATGAAAATAAAAACTCTCATCTCACATAAAAACCCCCGGCTATTCAAAACACGACGATCCAATATAACATATCCAGCAACACATAACATCACATGTCATCAACGTAAGTAAATATGCGCATCCCAATTGTCGTTGACATATAGCAACGAAACCGGCGATATCACATATTACACTTACGGTCGCAGAAAAGAAAGTGTAAAACTACAACAGTTGGAATCCGCAACCTCCTTAGACATCACATGCCTAACAGTTATAAACACCGCATTTTAGTCTCCATATCGAAAACACTTTTCAATATGTAGTCGGGCAATTCAACAAGATTCCCGATAAGTGATCGAATGCTCATCGCAAACTTTAGCAGACGGCCGCACCCCAAGACGCCGTCGACGAAATGCACAAAGGCGGAACACCGCTGCCGCGAGCACCCCAACGGATGCTTTTGGCGATGGGGTTCTCCTACAGTCACTTGGTCGGGGCTATGGGGCATGGCTGTCTATTAAGTTTACCCGGCGAGTATCCGCGTACGCTACGTGATTGCGACGGACTTTTGATCGCATCAAAATTCCGTGGCAACCGATCAATTGAGACTAAACTGCTATGTTTATAACATCCAAATTAGTTATCTCATAACTACTTGTGGATTCCAAATATTGTATCACATTCTAGATAAATAGACAATGTTAAACTTTCCGATCGAATGATCAAACACCCAAGTTTTCCCAAATGGTTCTCAACACTTGAGGGGGGTTTAAAAACATCCATCACATGCCACAGTACCAACGGTCCAGCCGTAGAAAGGTCAAGCCAACGCCTCACATGTGGCACGCCGTACTGCCCCAAACCCTAAGGTTCAAAGGGCAGTTCAAGACGGTCACATAATCGAGTTAAGGTTTGTTGTCTTCTAAAGGGTCCATTGCGTAACTTGCACGATTTAGACGTTCTCAAACAACGGAAAAATCCAACACTTGGAAATTTTCCGGGTCGGGGAAAAAGTGAGTTATTGATGTCGGATCGAACTTTTTAACAGTTTCTAAATATCCGGAAAACCCAACGAAATTAAAAATTCCGATCGAAACAACGACTACAAAATAAACCCCAAAATACTTAACACTTGAGTCAGATAAAAATACCCAGAAAAGATCAAGAAATTAAATAGAAACATTACTGTGAAAAAGGACAGAGGTGACGTCACCTTATGGCCACGGAACCGCCGCACGAGCCATGCTCATGTCGCGGTTCCGCGGCGCTTTAAGCGCCAAACTTTGTCGTTTTGCACAGTGTTTCTTAGAATTGCCAGCTGATTTTTTTAGGCATTTTTAATTAAGAAAAAACCCAGATTTTAAAAAATGTACAGAGAGGGTTTTATTTTGTCGATTCCGGGTTCGATCAGGGTTTTAACTTCGTAAACGCATCGCCTAATGCTCTAGCTAGGCTCTGATACCACTGTAGGGTTACTAGGCACACTAACGAGGCTCTGCAAGGCATCGACCATGCCTGATTAAAATTTTTAGGTGCCGAACAACCCTAAGTAAGATCGTGAACTAAATATTAGGCGAATCAAAAAGCAAGTAAACAACTTTACTATAAAGGAAAGGAACTACAACCTTTGTAGATCCGGTCCTCCACTTGCAAAGCTGTGTGACGACGTCCCTTCGCTGCGATCATCCAACTCCTGGACTCTCGGATGGCTCCTTGAGAAATTGCAACGGGATCGCTTGAAGTCTTCGATGCCGAAGATGATCTACATCGAGGGAATACGGACTCAAGCTTCTACCTCACTAACCAAAGAATTAGTGAAGCAAACACCCTAAACTAAAGTGCTAGTTTAGTAGAGGATGGTGAGATAGGAAATGGGTACACTTTAGAATTTGAATTCTCACTTTGGTTCTCTCTCTTTTTGAAACCCTAGAAAGAAAATCTTGAGGAGGAAGAAGATGAGCTCAAATGAGAATGAATCTTATCAAGAGAGAGAATGAGCTAACCTTGGTGAGTGAGTATCATATACTTAACTCTTGTAGAAACACAACCATAGTTAAATATATTGGTTAGGTTTATGAATATCCAAAGTAAAAACAAAACTAGTTGATATTGGTCAATGCACCCACAAGCTTCATGAAGCTTCATGCACTTAAACAATTATCACTTTGTTTTAGAATTACTTTAAACATAAAAAACCTAACAAATATAATTAGTATGGTATAAGTTTTCTACACCCATGATAGTTGTATCAACAACAATGATACAATTTGCACACTTATAAATATATATCACATATATATATCAAATTGTGCACAAGTGAGAAAAAACAATCCTAAGTGAACCAATACTAGTTAATGTAAAGTAATATATCAAATATATAATTATATATTAAATAATTAAATCAACACTTGATTTAACGATCCGGTCATATCGCATATAACCGACTAATATCAATGTATCGACTTATCGAATCAGCACTTGATTCAATAACCCGGTTATATCGCATATAACCGATTGATACAAACATCGCGAGAATTGAATACGGTATCACATACTCGCATCATTCTCGGTCCCGCACATATCACATATGCGCTCCTATTTCATTTTGCCTGAGCCAGTATAACCTCTATGTAGGACTCTAAAGACTCGTCAATACGCCGGCAGTAGGTGATGATCATATCAAGCACCCACAAGCCGTCAGCGGTACTAGCTGGACGTAACGGCTACCCGGGTATTGAGCGATCAGAAGATCAGCAAGCAAGCCCGCTCCAACTCCTGCAAAAAGCCTGACAATGGCACTACCGTACAGTCCGGTCTCTTCGTCTGATATGTCGCATATCATTTCTAGGGGTGGTAAACGTCAGACCCCAATAACCGATAAGTCATGCCGATATGAGGTGCATAACGGGTCGAGAAACAACTGGTAACACTTACCAGTATATCTCTAAACCAGCCCTAGCCAGAGACTTCCCTGTTATGGCCAATCGAGCATAACGCAACATCAACCTCCAACACCGGGAGAGACGAAACCCCTCCTTTCGCTCATTGCCTCCATGTGACTCGGGACTGTACCCAAAAATCACCGTTTTGCACGCCCTCTTGGACGTGGTAAGGTGGAAATCAAAGCACAGTAGGAATCACACAAGACTCTATGACGATCTCGGGTCTACAGACTAACCTGTACCAGTGTCACCAGAGAACTGCCATCTGACGTAAGGTATAATACCATCTGGGAGTTCTCGGTGAGTCCGTCCAGTGTACCCAGTCTCTACTGAGCACCCGTATATCATCTCTGATGTCAAACACCAATGGATATGGGATCATCCATCGCCCATCTGTATGGGTCGAGAAAGTATACGCTAGTCTACTCTGGTATATCCATGCCCCGTCTCGATACACCCACGATTAGGGACCTTGAAGGATGTACTTATGGACTACCATGTCCCCACTAGTATGATCCGCATCATAGTCCAGGCAATCAAGTACACATCCTAAGGGCTTAACCAACATGTAACAGAGAGACAATCAGTGTACACGTTAAGGTAAAGAGTAACCAGATAGCATACTATCATATCGAGCAAGAAAGTCATCCTTATATATGTCCAAGCATCCACTACAATATACATCCTATGTATAGTAATGGCCTCTAGGGCATACATATAACTAACAATCTCCCACTTGCACTAGGGCCAACTGATAACAGTGGTTGTAGTATCTCATACTGAACCATCCCATAATAGTCTCTCTCTGGTAAAAGGCCTTTGTGAGTGGATCCGCAGTGTTGTCCTCTAAGTCTACTCTCCTGACCTTGATCACCTGGAGAACAACCATCTCCATGATCAGGTGACACTGCCTTAGAATATGTCTGGATCACTGATGGGACGGGCGTTCCTTGGCATAAGCCACAACTCCATTGTCACACAATGGTAGGAACGAAGTTCATCTCATGAGCTATTATACACCCAGACTTCTTCTTTGGTAGCATCTTTGGTAACGATGTATCTTGCCTTTAATCGTCTAGTATGTCACGGTATCTAGCTTGGAACTCTTCCAACATACCGTCCCTCCACTGAGGGTAAAGACAATGCCTGTAACTGACATTCAGTCGTCCTTATCAGCCTGGAACCTTTCCAGTGATTCTCCCCAGGATCGATTGATACCATCTTACTACAACTAGTGAGAATCCTAACATCCAATTAGATCTATCTCATAGATCCAAAACCAAGGATTTAGTAGGTATCGCTTTGATCCTATATGGAGAGTCATTGTGATAAGCGGAGATTGACCGAGCGTAGCATAGGAAACTCCTTCCCCATCTAGAGTATGTCATCCACGTACTCTACGAGGATCACCACCATACTCTCTGCTACCTTTTTGAATATACAAGGTTCATCTACCATTTTGATGATGTCAAACTCTTTGACTAACACATCAAAACAGACGTTCCAACTCCGTGATACCTGCTTTTGTTGGAGTTAGTGCCCTCAGAGTCAATTATTGGATCACAGGCACGTGATTACAATGATTGAGGGAGGACCTATCCCGGTAGGACAGTCTTACTCGTGATGATAGTATGCTATCTGGTTTATCTTTATCATCGTGTACTGCTTTAGGTGACCTGACATGTCGCTATTACACGTTGATAGAGCCCTTAGGATTCTTGCTTGACGACCAGCAGTATGATGGCGATCATATACGTGGGAGCTGGGGTCTATAAGCACATCCTTAAAAGGTCCCTAGTCGTGGGAGTTTCGAGACTGGGCATCGATACTCCATTAGTAGACTAGTGTATACAGTCGAGACCCCGACGAGGGGCGGTGGCCGGTCTCACAAGCCACTGGTGTCAGTTGGTTCACCTGAGATGTATACAGGTGCTCATTGGGTTATGAGTACACCGGACAGGACTCGCCGGGAACCTGCTAGTTGGGCTTATACCTGACGTCAGATAGCAGTTCCCAGGTGACATGTGTACAGGTTAGTTCATCGACCTGAGGATCGTCATTTGTCTCGTGTGAGTTCCCACTGTGCTTTGATTACTACCCTACCACGGCTCAAAGGAGTCGTGCAAACAGGTTTTAGTTGGGTACAGTCCCGAGCCACATGGAGGCAGTGAGCGGATCTTCAGGGGTTCGTCTCTCCCGGTATTGGGGGTGAGGTCGCGCTGTGTCTAGGAGAGCCATTACGCTAAGCCCTCGGCCGAGGCAGGAGATTTACTGGTAGGTATTCCAGTAGTATCTCAGGGCGTTCTGGGCTACACTCCGACACGACTTGTACCGCTTTTGGGGGTCTGACTTTTACCAACCCCCTAGGCCCGCCATGCGATGCTCATAGACGAACGAACCGGACTGTACGGATATTGTCACTGACAGGCTCAGTAGGGTGTCAGGATGAGTTCGCTCATCGACGTCCCTTTTAGTCAATAGCTGGTGGCCCGTCACGTATTGGCTGATACCTCTGACGTGCTAGTGGTTAAATCCACAGCCATAGTATTGACGAGTCTTTAGAGTCCACCACACTTACAGTTACTCAAGCTTTCGGGCGAAACGCTGTAGAGGCCGTATGGAGATATGGCAGGGTCCGATCAGATACGTGCGGTATTGCACGGATCATGATCGGACAGTTTTGTACTAGTAGCCGTATAGGTATATGGCAGGGTTTGATCTGATACGTGCGGTATTGCACGGATCAAGATCGAACGGATTTTACTAGCCGGCTTTGGCTTAAGCCGGTCCTAGTCTAGTACAGTGTAGATTTTGTCTCATTGCATTTGTATCCGGACGGAATACAGATGCGGGTGTGTATGCACAGTATCGGGGTTTTCCTGTGATTTATTACGGGACCAGTTTTCTGGAGTTACCAGTTTGCATTCCGTTCCGGCCGGTTTTTCTTTGTTCTTTCCCGGCCGGACTTTTCTGATGGAGGGGGTAATTTGCACTTTTGCAAATTACATTTTGTGGAGGGTTTATTTGCAAGATGATTAATTATGATAGCATCTTTAGATGCCATTCTTTTCCTTGATCTTTTCATGCTTTATCTTGATTAGAATTGATAAGAATGGTTGATGTAAGTTTGTTATGATTATGTTTGGTTATGGTCACCACTTGTGCTCCTACCATCACCTCCCTTCATGCTTGTTATTCATTCCTCCACCATTCTCATTTTGGATGAGAAGTTTTTTCATTAGAAAAGAAAGAAGAAGAAAAAGAAAGAGAGAAGAAGAAGAAGAGATCTTCTTCTTGAGAGTTTCATTTCTTGATCTCATTCATGTTAGAAAAATGCAAGCACCATTTTTCTTATCTCATTTCCTCCATCATCTTCAAATGGCAACAAACCCCAAGTGAGACACTACACTACACATTCTACAGCATATCTTGAGCATGTCGAGTTGCCGGCTTCATGCTCGAGTTGCCTCGGTATTGAGGCGGGAGCCCGTAAAAGACGAAGGCGATGTGGTGCCCTTTCCGGCGAGGAGGCGACGATGTGGAGCCAAGACTTTCCGCGGGAGATCGGGATGATGAAGAGAAGACCGGAGGACTCGGATCACTCGGTATACTTTTCTTCCCATCTCTTGTTTGCTAGCATTAGGTTAATGGTAAACGATCCGGGTTTTCTTTGTCCGCGGTAGCGCCGGTTTCCGAGTAAGGAAAAAATTTTGATTCCGCAATTTGGCCTCGAGTAAGACGGCCGGGGCGCTGCCGTGGCGCAACATGGTATCAGAGCCACGCCATTAACCTTACCTAGCTTGTTCTAATGTGTTTTGCTTATCCGATCGACCGAATTTCCAAAAACCGTATTTTTATTGCACATCAGTTTCTGTCGAATTTTTTTGGAGTCTAAAATTTTTTCAGGTGATCTCAGAATGATGTGCAGGGAGTTCTAAGAACACTGCAAAAATTTGGTGACACGATCCCTCCGTACGACCGCGGAAGGGCGGCGCTAACCCCAGTTTTGCCGCGCTTACGCCGCAGAAGTATGGGTCCGTGTGATTATTTTTTTTGCAGTGGGCTTATGGGCTTAAATTAGGGCTTTTGGAATATTAACATTGGGCCCAGGTTTTCTGTGAGTGCTACAGTTTTGATTGGGGGCCCACTTGTTATTTTTTGGTCAATCGGAAAATTTTAAACACATTATTTCACAGTATTTACATTATATCTGCGACCGTGAATGTCACTCGATCGGTAAATCCGGTCTAACTGCTATAGCCCGGTTAGACGGATTTGCGAACGTGACTTTCACGTTGATGTTCTATGTTTATGCTGTGATGTTGCGGATCGGTCGTGGGGGATAGCCTGGATGCAATGCTAGTACAGTTTTGTTGTATTATGTACATTTGATATTGCGGGGCGAGCGTCCGACATGTGGACTGCCGTCACTGCCTGTTTGTATTATTCTTTTGGGGCACGACCTGGTTGCGGTCGATGTACCCGGTGTATGTATATTTTACTTTCTGTACTAGGGTTACCCCGCGGAGGGGTGCACGGATAGCCGGGTTCTGGAGGGCAACGGGCCCGCATCTCATGGCATTGAGACGGAAGGGGCTTCAGTCCAGGATTGGCGGGCTATTCGCCGCACTCGTAGGGGGTACAGGTTGACCCAGGAGGGGTGCCCAAGTTACCGGATTCCGTGAAGTGCTGGGTGGTCCATTCACGGTGCTGAAGGGGGCTGCCTCGCTTCAGGTTTTGGCGGGTGACTTGCCGCGCCCGTAGGGGTCTAGGATTTCATTGCACAGGCTATCCACACGACCAGGGGAACGTCGGGTTTCAGCAGCGGCTCTGTGAAACCCGGGGCTTCCAGATATCTGTATTGTTCTGTGATGCTGTACATTTCTGTGATGTTGCATTTTATTCACGCCTTGAGCGAAATACTATATATTGGTATATATATTAGTAGATGTTGTATATGTTTTACATCCGCGCTAGTCCAGTCCCCGCTCTGCCGTTAGTTAGCTAACCTAACGGGTGATGACGGGACCCAGTGGCGAATGCGGATGGCATATACGTACGTCAGTATATTTTCGTTCTTTGTGGTGTGATCAATTGATGGGACTGCATTGATTCGGATCATTGCAAGTTTAAACAAACCTTTTCTGATGTTGTTGGAACACTTTTTCAAAAAGCTGTTATTGCAAGGACGTTCACTTTTGTTTTGCATCGTGGTATTCATTTGGAATATCCTGCTCCTCAGTCGACGAGGCAAGGGCCGAGATCCCTTCACCGGGAGTGACCCCTTGGACAGAAGTTTGCGTCAGGGCAATAGCTTCACTATAGCCGATTACTTTTGCTTTGCATCGTGGTATTCAGTTGGAATATCCTGCACCTCATTCTACGGGGAAAGAGCCGAGATCCCTTCACCGGGAGTGACCTCTTTAGTAAAGGTTTTCGTCACTATATTTTCTAAAAAGTTATCCAGTTCCTTCAACGATATCAAGTTCATTACGTTAAAGGTTTTCGCCAGAAACCATTCGTAGCCCTCCGTCATTTCGGATTAGTATTGCTTAGTATTCGCGCTACGTTTGTCGTTGCTATTCGCCGAGGCGTAGTGTGCGGTAGCTCTGTAATGCTTTCTGTCGCATGGATATGTGGATTGGTTAGGACAGTCGTGCGACTTTGTTGATTATTCGTCAAGGGTCGTGCGGGTGGGTTTAACGCAATCAAGATAATGACGGGTTGAACTTGACTAGGACCTTTTGATTTGTTGATTATTCGTCAAGGTCACTTGGGTCCTAGGGGTAAAAACACACATCGGGAGTTTCAAAAGAACTGAAACTTGCCAGGCATGCGCATACCTTCTGGAGTGTGGTGACGTGAGTGGATTCCGTCACGTTATCATGCGATGAGAGTTGGATCCCGATTCCCACTGATGAGTTAGTTTACTCCTCGGGTGACCCCGACTAATTCTTCTTTTAGGTTTGGAGGAGAATTTGAGATACAGTGGGAGGTTTCCAGATTAGACAAAGTGACAACCATTCTGATCTAGGTTAGAGTGCACGCTGAGTGTTTCTTTTCTCTCTCTCTTTGGCAGCGACCATTGACCCGACCCTGGACTATGACTCAGTGACCAAGTTGACCGAACCTTCTTAACACTGGCTTTTTGGATTGTCAGAGTTGCAGACCTCATTGCCACTCCTACTTTTACCCTTTTCTCCAGGACACCCCGTATTACTACGAACGTCCACTTCCATTGGACAAAACCATCGTATGGTTAGATACGAACTCGAAGGACTTCGAGGATGGTTTCTGGTTCTGGAGAAAACGGATAGGATTATTCAGTTGTCTTTTCTTTTCACCTTCTCTCAGGTTGCGAGTATTCCTTGGTTTAGGAGTAGTACACCTATTACGCAAATTGGATAGTCTTCTTCCAAACCTTAGGCTGGTGCCGACCGGTAGGGAATGAAGGAAACCAATTAGCATAACGATGGTGTACAGAAGGTATTAAGTTTAGACAAAGCAAGGGATTAGTAAGAGGGCAAAGTAAATTGCGACTGATATTCACGACCAAACCAAGTATTTCTTCGCCAACCCTAAATCACCTTTGTATTTCTCCAGGACACTCCGTATCACTACGAAGATCCCATTTTATTGGATACTCCATCGTATGGTTATATACGAACTCGAAAGGAACTTGTTCCAGTTCGGGGATGGATTATGGTTCAGGAGAAATAGGAATAAAGTACATTCAGGTGTCTTTTATCTTCACCTTCTCTCGCGTTGCGAGTGCTCCTAGGACTAGGACAGTACACCCATTATGCTTATTGGATAGTCTTCTTCCAAACCATAGGCTGGTGCCGAACGGTAGGGAAGGAAGAAAACCATTTGGCCTAAAGGGGTGTACAGAAGGTAATGACTAAAGACACAGAAAGGGATTTAGAAAGATGGCAAAGAATTATACGGTTACAGTTGTGAATCTGGAAAATGGAAGAGGCATTACTAAGAATACCAGGATACCCCGACGAAACATTTCAATGTTTCAGTTTCACTGTGTACTGTTAACAGAAAAACTGATTTCCCGATTAGACACTTACTCCAGGGTATGTATTTACCAGGTATGATTCTCACATCTGTATGGTTTTACAGATGAGGAGTGGGAGTAAGTTATTGGGAATTGGGTGATCATCCTCATTATATCGGGATTCGTTGTAATCGGTGATATTTGAGGAAGTCACCTGGGTTGTTTGCCGGTCGGCAGTTATTTGGTTTTGAATATCCGCGGTTATGCACCAATTTCAAATTGATATATCTGTACGTCTATTTTCATAGAGTGAGATATACCTTTTGATATTATGTCGATGACATTTACCTATATCAGTGGATGGTTAGGTAAGGAGCATTAAACAGCGGTGTAATTCTTCTTAACCATAAGTACAGTTTTCAACCTGCGACGCACAGTGAAAGAGTTGTTAGACTCAGCGGACTTATACAGAGTATTGTATGTTGTCCAGGGTCCATCAGGACAGAGGGGTAGGTCCTCGTACTATATTCGGTTTACTTATGACTTCTCTAGTTCTTAGACATGTGTTTCGTAGAAACACAGGGTCTAAGTTTTGAGGAGTTATAGGTATTTGAATAGAGTAGAGAACCAGCTGTAGCAAGTATCGGGATTCTTCAAAGAGATCGAAGATGTAGATACATGTGTATGGTATTCAGTTGATAGTAATGATTAAGAGAACTTGCTTCTCTTTCAGGTTACTCATAATTGGAAGCATTCCTAAGTTGAGTAACGCTGATCGGCCTCTCTCCATTTAGTTGACATGCACTGGAGACAGCTGCATGATTTGAATCTGGTTCAATTAAATCAGTGCCTCTGGTTCTATATTGGATATAGAACAGTTCATATCTTAACGATGTTAAGGTACGGGGAGTTGTCCGGCTTATGCTTAAAACCAGACTCCGGATAACTCAAGGCACGTTTCTGTAATGGCTGTTTGTGGGTTGACCCAGGCTATGACGAGGGTTGACTTTCTACAATCTGGCAGATCAATAGAAATATTGTTCTAGACTCGCCACAGTTTTATTAAAAATGGACTTTTTCAAAACAGCAGTGGGAGTATGGTAGAACTGGAAGTAATTCCAGAACCGCAAACGATTACTGAAGATTTAATAAGGAACCTAAAGATTCAATCTGATTTGACATTCCATTGGCCACTCCGCAGATACGGTGGGTAACTTCAGGCACCCGAGAGGTACTCCGGTAGCCTCAAGGACGGTGACAGGGAAGTTCTTGTTTACCCACACTTGCCATTGTTGTTGTTCCAGGCTGCGAGACCCGGTGGGAGGATGAGTATAGCGTCGTTCTAAACTAGCTTTAGAAGTGCACGTCTATATGACTCTGCCAGAGGGTTGTCGTAGTCAGTGGGAGCAGCGGAAGCATTGGTGGACATCAGGCTTATGTCTATTTATAGACTAAAGCAGATATAGCGGAGTTAGATCATCTGTTTCTGATGTGACAGTCATGGGTTTGACGTCATCAGAATAGGGGATGGATCTGTTGAGCAGGTAGTAGGAAGTGATATTCCTATACTACGATCGGTTATATTTTGGTCGTCACACAGTGTTTTCTCCACATAGGACTTGGATATTATATCAGACATACTGGTTACTAGATCTATGGTTTTAGATCTAGATTTGGGTGGTTTCCCAATCTGGGTACCTTGACAGCATTCTATGAGTATTTAGAATGGACGACTCCTGGCACGGTAGTGCACCTGCAGTTGAAGGAATCACCCTCTCTAAAGGTGTCTTATAGACTAAAGGGGAGAGGGATACTCATGACTGGCAGATCACTTGCTTAGGCAATTGAGTCAATCATGAGATGTCAAGTACCACACCAGATGTTGTTCTTGCACTAGATGCAATAAGTTGATATCGATCCAATCCTGGAGAAACAGTCGGAAGCAGTTTTAGAACATAAGTGAATGTTCTAGGGATATGATAACGGCTGCCTCCTTTAGGAGACGGTTATCACTCCAGGCTTCCAAGGTGACATGGACGACAAGGAGGTTGTCAGAGTTATAGTTTTCCTTCTGAGGAGGGGCAGTATTTTGGACAGGTGGTCCAAGGCAATACTGAGGGAGGCTTGGCGCAGGATACTGATTAAGTTCGGTTGACGATACAGTCTAAGAAGTTTGGATTTGGAGTTCATTTATGAGCTAGGTCCCATCAGACATCCAGACATTCTAAGACAGGTATTGCTCATTTCGGGAGATGGCTTTCTCCGCGAACTTGAGATATAGAGAGACATAGAAAGAAACATCACTGCGGATCCACTCACTGAGGCTATTCCTCGAACGCAATAGTTTCGCAAACGAGCTTTGTGAGACTGACTAGTAGAGGAGTTGGGTGTTCGGTATCACACGGGCTGTGAGTATGCGGCATCGCAATAATTAGCCTTGAGTGCAAGTGGGAGATTATTGGAGTTAGTGCCCTCAGAGTCAATTATTGGATCACAGGCACGTGATTACAATGATTGAGGGAGGACCTATCCCGGTAGGACAGTCTTACTCGTGATGATAGTATGCTATCTGGTTTATCTTTATCATCGTGTACTGCTTTAGGTGACCTGACATGTCGCTATTACACGTTGATAGAGCCCTTAGGATTCTTGCTTGACGACCAGCAGTATGATGGCGATCATATACGTGGGAGCTGGGGTCTATAAGCACATCCTTAAAAGGTCCCTAGTCGTGGGAGTTTCGAGACTGGGCATCGATACTCCATTAGTAGACTAGTGTATACAGTCGAGACCCCGACGAGGGGCGGTGGCCGGTCTCACAAGCCACTGGTGTCAGTTGGTTCACCTGAGATGTGTACAGGTGCTCATTGGGTTATGAGTACACCGGACAGGACTCGCCGGGAACCTGCTAGTTGGGCTTATACCTGACATCAGATAGCAGTTCCCAGGTGACATGTGTACAGGTTAGTTCATCGACCTGAGGATCGTCATTTGTCTCGTGTGAGTTCCCACTGTGCTTTGATTACTACCCTACCACGGCTCAAAGGAGTCGTGCAAACAGGTTTTAGTTGGGTACAGTCCCGAGCCACATGGAGGCAGTGAGCGGATCTTCAGGGGTGCGTCTCTCCCGGTATTGGGGGTGAGGTCGCGCTGTGTCTAGGAGAGCCATTACGCAAAGCCCTCGGCCGAGGCAGGAGATTTACTGGTAGGTATTCCAGTAGTATCTCAGGGCGTTCTGGGCTACACTCCGACACGACTTGTACCGCTTTTGGGGGTCTGACTTTTACCAACCCCCTAGGCCCGCCATGCGATGCTCATAGACGAACGAACCGGACTGTACGGATATTGTCACTGACAGGCTCAGTAGGGTGTCAGGATGAGTTCGCTCATCGACGTCCCTTTTAGTCAATAGCTGGTGGCCCGTCACGTATTGGCTGATACCTCTGACGTGCTAGTGGTTAAATCCACAGCCATAGTATTGACGAGTCTTTAGAGTCCACCACACTTACAGTTACTCAAGCTTTCGGGCGAAACGCTGTAGAGGCCGTATGGAGATATGGCAGGGTCCGATCAGATACGTGCGGTATTGCACGGATCAGGATCGGACAGTTTTGTACTAGTAGCCGTATAGGTATATGGCAGGGTTTGATCTGATACGTGCGGTATTGCACGGATCAAGATCGAACGGATTTTACTAGCCGGCTTTGGCTTAAGCCGGTCCTAGTCTAGTACAGTGTAGATTTTGTCTCATTGCATTTGTATCCGGACGGAATACAGATGCGGGTGTGTATGCACAGTATCGGGGTTTTCCTGTGATTTATTACGGGACCAGTTTTCTGGAGTTGCCAGTTTGCATTCCGTTCCGGCCGGTTTTTCTTTGTTCTTTCCCGGCCGGACTTTTCTGATGGAGGGGGTAATTTGCACTTTTGCAAATTACATTTTGTGGAGGGTTTATTTGCAAGATGATTAATTATGATAGCATCTTTAGATGCCATTCTTTTCCTTGATCTTTTCATGCTTTATCTTGATTAGAATTGATAAGAATGGTTGATGTAAGTTTGTTATGATTATGTTTGGTTATGGTCACCACTTGTGCTCCTACCATCACCTCCCTTCATGCTTGTTATTCATTCCTCCACCATTCTCATTTTGGATGAGAAGTTTTTTCATTAGAAAAGAAAGAAGAAGAAAAAGAAAGAGAGAAGAAGAAGAAGAGATCTTCTTCTTGAGAGTTTCATTTCTTGATCTCATTCATGTTAGAAAAATGCAAGCACCATTTTTCTTATCTCATTTCCTCCATCATCTTCAAATGGCAACAAACCCCAAGTGAGACACTACACTACACATTCTACAGCATATCTTGAGCATGTCGAGTTGCCGGCTTCATGCTCGAGTTGCCTCGGTATTGAGGCGGGAGCCCGTAAAAGACGAAGGCGATGTGGTGCCCTTTCCGGCGAGGAGGCGACGATGTGGAGCCAAGACTTTCCGCGGGAGATCGGGATGATGAAGAGAAGACCGGAGGACTCGGATCACTCGGTATACTTTTCTTCCCATCTCTTGTTTGCTAGCATTAGGTTAATGGTAAACGATCCGGGTTTTCTTTGTCCGCGGTAGCGCCGGTTTCCGAGTAAGGAAAAAATTTTGATTCCGCAATTTGGCCTCGAGTAAGACGGCCGGGGCGCTGCCGGGGCGCTGCCGTGGCGCAACAGCTTTATCACATAAAACATCTTGCACTCGTTTCCGCTGCTCCCACTGTCTACAAGGACCTCTGACTGTGTACTTATAGACTGTCTCTTTTCTAAAACATCACTTAGAAAGGCAGTCATGACACCCAACCGCCAGATATCGTAGTCATGATATGTAGCCGTGGCAAGTAGGATCTGGATGGACTTAAGCATAGGCCCCAGAAAAGGTTTCATCATTAGCCACAACTGGTCTATGATGCAAACCATTAACAAGTCTAGCTTTGAAAGTCTCAACTTTTCCATGTACACCAAGTAATCTTCTCAAGATATACTTGCTCCTGATGGGGATTTAACCCTTCAGATAGAGCAACCAAAGTCCATACATTGTTGGCGTATAAGGATTCTATCTCAGATCGCTAAGCATCCAGCCATTCTTACAGAGCCCCACTCCTGATGGCCAGCTCGAAACTAGTTAGGTCATCTTCTCATGATGCAATCCTCGCTCCCACTGTAATAGAGAAACCGAAGTATCTCTCAGGTGGGTGAGGAACCCTACTAGATCGGCGGAGAGGCTGAGGTTCGTTTGTTACTATTGAATCCTTTGGTTCTACCAAATCATCAGCTGCAGTTTGTATAGAGTCATCGTCAATAAATCATCATCATAGAAATCCGGGGTCCATTAACGACGCCCCAAAATCCCAATATCTCTGGTGTCGTCACTCTGATCGGCCCTCATATCCATCTCATCATATAACTCCAAGCGGTATCCTGCGGATATCCACTGAGTTTCCATACAGTCATCGGTAGGAAGTGCTCCCCTGCCAGGTGTAAGTCTACGTTACCCACCCCGGTACTTACGGGAAGGCGGAATAGGTAAAAAACAAATTTTTTTATCACAAGGTAACATAGACTAAAACTTGAGGATCTTTGCCAAACCAAACTATATAACAAACAACTAGAGGTTCTATCTACTATGCTTAGGAGATTATACCTCATGCAACAAGTTCTTCGGGTCTTCTCTCCGCTGTCCTCCTCGTCCATGCAAGCTCCGAGAATCGATCCGGATCTTGGTCACCTCCGCGGCCTCCTAGAGTCGAAGACGATCCACACGAGAGTCTGTAGTCCGAGCTCTACCTCAAGCCGAGGTAACTAGGGCAACAAGTTTGCTACTCTTGATACCCTAGGTGATGTAGAATATGATGGTGGATTTGTTTGTTTATTTGAACCCCAACTTGCTCAACACATAAGACCTTTTGGGAATTCTAGTGAGGAAGAAGAAGAGGAGCAAAGCTTGAGAGCTCAAGTGAAGAGAGAGAATGCAAATGAGATAATGAGCCATGGAAAAATAAAAACCAATCTTTTATGATAATTATGATGGCTAAGTTGATTTGACCACTATCATGTTTTGATAAAATCAAAGCCAAAGAAGAGTCTAGAGCTCACAAGAAATATCCTAGTCAACAATGGTCAACTAGGTCAAATTGTCAAGCATGGTTAAATGGTCAAAGCAATTAGCCATAACACAATTATCATTAAAAAGATTAGTAAATATTTTCTCACCTCATAATGGTTTTGACCGAATCAACGGTTAGAACCCCAATGAGGCACCTCCTTCTTCGCTCCTCACAACCGTGCATACACACCCGTATCCGCATTCCATAGAATGCGAATGCGCAGAAGAGAAAACTAATCCATCTATACAATACTAGGATCCGGCTTAAACCAAAGTCCACTAGTATCGTCTGCCCGAACATCATACGCGCACAAGTGCACGTAAGTGATCGTAGGCTTGCCGTAGAACCATACGGCCTCTACACCTTTTGCCCAGTGTAGGGAAACTCTCTGTGTGGGACTCTAAAGACTCGACACTACGCTGGCAGTGGATTTAACCACAGACTGCAAGTGGCACTAGCTGTACGTAACGGTCCCTAGGTAGATGTCGATAAGAAGGCCGATGAGATAAACTCATCCGAACTCCTACTGAGCCTAAATGTGACAATCTCCGTATAGTCCGGTAGTATCGCATGTCGGGCTAGGGGGGTAAACGTCAGACCCCTAATAGCGGTACAAGTCATGCCAAAGTGTAGCCCAGAACACCCTGAGAAACTACTGGAAACACTACCGGTAATTCTCGCTTTCCCTGGCCAGGGACTTTGTGTAATGGCTCTCCTAGACAAAGCGTGATATCAACCCCCAATACCAGGAGATACGAATCCTATCTAACTGCTACTACCTCCAAGTGCTTCGGTACTGCACCCAACTACTACTTGTTTGCATGACTCCATTGAGCCGTGGTAGGGTAGTAATCAAAGTACAGTGGGAATACACTTGAGGCGAAGTAGCAGTGTCAAGTCGACGGACTAAGCTGTACTCCTGTCACCTGAGAACTATTATCTGACGATAGGTATACTACTAACCAACTGTTCCCGACGAGTCCTGTCCAGTGTACTCATAACCTAACGAGCACCCGTATACTATCTCCAGTACGACGTACTAATGGCTGTGGGACAGACCATCTCCCCTGCTGGGATGAGAAGCGTATACGCTAGTCTACTCTGGAGTATCAATGCCCCGTCTCGATAATCCTACGACTAGGGACCTGTATAAAGATGTGCTTGTAGATTACCCGGCCACCATTAGTGTGACTGCCATCACAACGCTGGAAATCAAGCAAAGATCCTAAGGGCTCCACTAATATGTATAAGCGATATGCTAAAAGAAACACATGCACATATTGAAGTAGAAACAAACTAAGTAGCATACTACCATTTTTAGTAATATTGTCTATACAATTGTGAATATCCCAAGCTTCCATTAAGTAATATACAAACTAGTATGATATAGTAATGGCCTCTAGGGCATATACACTAACAATCTCCCACTTGCACTAGGGCCATGTACTGGCGTATCGAAGACCTATCATCTCGATCAGCCACTCGAACTGAGTCTGGGGTATGGCCTTCGTGAGTGGATCTGCAGTGTTATTCTCCGAATCTACTCTCCTTACCTCGATCTCCCAGCGATCTACGATCTTCCTGATCAGGTGGTACCGCCTCAAAATGTGTCTGGACTTCTGATAGGACCTAGGTTCCTTCGCTAAAGCTATAGCGCCGTTGTTGTCACAATACAGCGGTATTGGATCAACAATGGTAGGAACCACCTGAAGCTCTATAAGGAACTTCTTCATCCAGACAGCTTCCATTGCGGCATCGCAAACAGCTATGTACTCCGCTTCCATAGTTGAGCCAGCAACGATTTCCTTCTTGGAGCTCTTCCAGCAAACCGCCCCTCCATTGAGGGTAAAGACATAACCCGACATGCAATTGGAGTCATCCTTGTCACTCTGGAAGCTGGAGTCAGCAAAGGTCTCGATCTGGAGGTCTTTTCTGCCATACACCAAGAACATCTCCTTAGTCCTTCTCAGGTACTTGAGAATGTTCTTTACTGCTATCCAGTTTTTGTCCCCTGGGTCTGACTGATACCGGCTTACAACGCTCAATGCGTATACTACATCTAGTCTGGTACACAACATCGCATACATTATACAGCCTACCGCAGATGCGTAGGGTATAGATGACATGCGAGCCCTTTCCAAATCAGTCTTAGGAGACATCTCTTTGGAAAGGGTGATTCTATGACAAGCCGGTAGATTACCGCGCTTTGAATCTTCCATGCTGAATCGTTTCAGTATGGTGTCGATGTACCTGGACTGCGAAAGTCCTAACATCCTCTTAGATCTATCACGATAGATCCGGATCCCCAGAATGTAGTTGGCATCGTCCAGGTCCTTCATGGAGAAGCTCTGTGACAAGAATTCTTTGACTGACTGTAACATAGGAATGTCATTTCCTATTAGGATAATGTCATCCACGTACAAGACGAGGAATACCACAGTTCTCCCTACAATCTTACTGTAAATGCATGGTTCATCCGGATTTTTGATAAAATCGAATTCTTTGACAGTATCATCAAAGCAGATGTTCCAACTCCGCGATGCCTGCTTCAGTCCATAAATGGACTTAAGAAACTTGCACACTTTACCGCTGCTCCCACTCTGATTGAAACCCTCCGGCTGATCCATATAGACGCACTCTTCCAAATTTCCATTTAGAAAGGCCGTCTTTACGTCCATCTGCCAGATCTCATAATCGTGGAAGGCAGCAATTGCAAGAAGGATCCGAATGGATTTGAGCATAGCCACTGGAGAAAAAGTTTTGTCATAGTCCAAACCAGGTCTTTGATGAAAACCTTTTGCAACAAGTCTAGCTTTATAGGTTTCAACCTGCCCATCTATACCAACCTTCTTTCTGAAGATCCACTTGCAGCCTACGGGTTTTACCCCTTCTAGAGCAATGTCCAAAGTCCAAACTTTGTTAGTGTACATGGACTCCATCTCGGTCCGAATTGCATCCAGCCATTTTACTGAGTCACCACTCTGAATTGCTTGCTGGAAGCTAGTAGGCCCATCATCTTCAATGACGCAATCCTCTCGATCCCTGTCTATGAGAAAACCGTAGTATCTCTCAGGCGGATGAGACTTCCTACTACTCTTGCGGAGTGGCGCTGGGATGTCCGTTTCTCCTGAAACTTCTGGTTCTACCAAACTTTCAGTAATAGCTTGTGGTTCTGGAATTTCATCTAGTTCTATTGCGCTCCTACTTATCTGATTTTCTAAAAATTCAGTTTCTAAGAAGTGGGCATGTTGAGAAACAAAAACCTTTTGTTCCTCTGCGGAATAGAAAAGATACCCCCTAGAGTTCTTAGGGTATCCCACAAACTTACACAGTATTGAGCGTGCCTCGAGCTTGTCCGCATATTGCTTCTTTATAAAAGCTAGACATCCCCATGTCTTAAGATACTTAAGACAGGGTTTCTTCCCACTCCACATCTGATATGGAGCGGTAGGCACGGTCTTGGTTGGAACTTTGTTCAAGAGATATGCAGCTGATTCTAATGCATAACCCTAGAAAGATCGCGGTAACTCAGCCTTACTCATCATGGAACGAACCATATCCAATAGAGTTCGATTCCTCCGTTCCGATACACCGTTGTGTTGTGGTGTGTATGGATGAGTAAGCTGAGAGAGAATCCCATTCTCTTTTAAGTAGCCCAGAAACTCGGCACTTAAGTATTCACCACCTCGATCAGATCTCAGTGTCTTGATACTTTTGCCTGTTTGTTTTTCAACTTCATTCTTGTATTCCCGAAATTTCTCAAAGGCCTCGGATTTATGCTTCATCAGGAAGACATGTCCATACCTAGAGAAATCATCCATAAAAGTAATGAAGTATGAATAACCACTTCGCGCATGTATAGACATTGGACCACACACGTCATTGTGTATGAGTTCCAAGAGTTCGCTCGCTCTTACTCCATGTCTAGTGAACGGAGTCTTTGTCATCTTTCCCATGAGACAAGATTCATAAGTAGCATAAGACTGATACTCGAACGGATTCAAGTATCCCTCTTTATGTAACTTTGTTAACCGTGTCTCATTAATGTGACCCAGTCTATAATGCCATAAGAAAGCCTGATTTGTTTCCAGAGACTTTCTTTTAAGTGTGTTCTGGACACTGAAAACTTGAGCTTGGTTCAATACATATATTCCGTTTTCTAATGTACCTGACCCAATCTGAACTTGATTTAGGTGGGTGTAGACCACATCGCTTACAAAAGTAAAATCATATCCTTCCTTAGAAAGTAAGGATACAGATATGATATTACAAGCCATACTAGATACATACAAATAGTTACGCAGAACAATTTCTGCTCACTTGTCAATCCAAGATGATATTCCCCTACGGATTCAGCGTCCACGCTCATTCCGTTGGCAACCCTGAGAGTCATATCACCTATCCTGATAACTCTACGGTTTCTCAAAGCCTATAATGAATTACAGATGTGAGATCCTGATCCGGTATCCAGTACCCAGGAAGTAGAGTTAATTGACATACAGTTTTCTATTACAAACACACCCGAAGTCAAAGCCACAACATGCTTCGAATCCTGGCTACAGGCTTTGCTAGCCCTGCAATCCTTCTGCCAATGTCCTTTCCCGTAACAATAGGAACGTCCCTCCTTCACTATATCCAGTCACGAATCTTTTGCCCTTCCCTTTCCTTCTTCTTCCCTGGTTTCCTTCAGGGTATAAGTAGAGGGAACTTTAGAATCAAGTCAGTATTTGACCCGTTAACTTTAGAATCAAATCAGTATTTGACCCGTTCTTCAACATGGTCTTCAGGTCTGTGAGCTTATCAAAATAGCTAGTCTCTGTAAGGACGTTGTCCCCTACAAATGACCCGACAGCCAACCTCGCTTGAAGCAATTCGTTCGAGGTCTCATATCTTGCGATACGAGATTGCTCTCCATATAAATCTTTGTTATGGAGGAAGACAGAAACTAAGTCCATCTTCTCGTGCTGCCTCTGGTATGCACCATCAACTGAGGCCAACACGAGGCACTTGGCATTCGCACAGTCTTTTTTCGATGTCTTAAGAATATCAATATCCGTGACAGGGGAAACTGGTCCTGAGACGGCAGGGGTTTGATTAGTTAAAAGGTGTCCCAGCTTGTCATGGGTAATGGATATCTGGAAAGACCTTTGCCAGTCATTACAGTCAAATTCAGTCATTTTATTATCTAGATGTAACCTATGTCTGGTCACTGGGTCGCTGAAATTAAGAGAGAGAGAAGAAAACACTTAGCATGATACTCTTGCAAGTTTAGATTGGTTTTTAGTTTATCTAAACAGAATGGCTCCCACTGTTTCTCGAATCCTTCCTCAAACCATAAAAGAAGAATTATTCGGGATCGATCTCACCGTACAATACTTGCTTAACCGTTCAGCCAGGCTAGTGTCGGTACTTTGAGGGAGGTTTTACGACGCTTTCGCGAAGTTCCTTAATTAAATAACCTCTTTTCCCTGTGCGCGTAGCCCCGCTAACACCTTTCTAGGCACCTACTTGGTTTATAGCATTGATCGTTAAGTGAAAAGTTTCCCGAGGAGTAGCGGATACTCACAGTAGGATCGGGATCCAAATATCATTGTGAGATAATGCTGAAGGAATCCTACCAACATTATCAAACTCCAAATGGTATGCAGCACTAGCAAGTTTCAGTTTCTTTAGAAACTCCCGATGTGGATTTTTTCCCCATGCTCTTATAACCTTGACGAAGGTCAACAAATCATAAGTCACATGTCAAGTTCTACCCATCATTGTCCAGGTTAATTTGAACCCACCCGTATATACCCTTGACGAAGGTCAACAAGGTAATACGACTGTCCCAAACCAAGGCATCTATCTATGCTATATATGAATACCCAATAGCTACCAATCACTATGTCTTGACGAAGGTCAACAAACATAGCTTGAATACTTGATAGCTTTTAAAAGGAGTGGTTTAAGCTCCGCGTTTTTAAAAGTTTTCTGTTTTGGAAAAGAAACCGAGTGGTTTTGAAATTGTTCCAACGATTTAACTTTTGTTTATTTTCTTTGAATTAATATAATGCGTCCCATCAATTAATCCTACCATTGCAGAAAACAACGAAAATATGACGTACGCTTATGCCATCAGCATTCGCCACGGGGCCCCGTCATCACCCGTTAGGTTACTTAACTAACGACAGAGTGGGGGCTGGACTAGCGCAGATGCAAAACATAAGCAATGCCTACTAGATATCATATATAGATATATACATTTGTCAGATACAATGATAGACATTCCAGATCAAAGATAAACACATTGGATATGCTAGAAATCCGCGTTTCGTTTGAGCCTGCAATGAAAGACAGATTACACGGTCGTGATGAATAGCCAAATCCCACCCTAGACCCCTACGGGTGCGGCAAACTACCCGCCAAGTACCCGAAGTGAAGCAACCTCCCTCAACAACATGAGTAGGCCACTCGGCACTTCAAAATACCCGGTAGTTTGTGTACCCCACCTTGGGTCTATCCTAGGAGCAAAAACAATAAAAGAAATAATATACAATGGCGGCTACAACCTCAACCCTGATGTGCAGCCATAAAATAATATTACATCAAATTACAAATTTTACATTGAATGAAAAATGAAAAACCCTCATCTCGCATCCCCGGCTATTCATCACGATGATCCAACAAGTTCATATACACAAACCAACATTACAGATCACATATGCACAACCCCCACTAATCGACGTATAGCGATTAGTAGACGTTCAGAACATATATCACATCACAGAAGATCCGATTAGCTAAAGTACTTAGAATTTCGATCGATTACCAGATTTGAATCTACCCCAAGCACAACACAGTACTCAACAAAATCTGAGCAGACACAAAATATCAGAGAATTCACAAAACACCAAGATAGACATTCTGCAGGAAAAACGAGCTAACTCGGAGTCGACTCGGCCGCGGATCCGTGTGGAAACCCATGGTTTCGCAGCGCTTCCGCGGCGGTCTCACCGATCCACGATCTCGTTTTTCTTGGGTCTTCTTAAAAATGCCTGCACGTATTTTTAAGGTCCCTGGAAAAAATTTTGGACCAGTTTTTAAAAACGACAGAAAACGTGCATTTTTGATGTATTTTTGCGATTTCTCCGGCAATCGAGTTTCTAACACTTTGCCAACAAGTTAGTAATAGTTTAGCGAGGCTCTGATACTACTGTAAGTCTACGTTACCCATCCCGGTACTTACGGGGAGGCGGAATAGGTAAAAAACAAAAAAAATTATCACAAGGTAACATAGACTAAAACTTGAGGATCTTTACCAAATCATTTCTAACAAACAACTAGAGGTTCTATCTACTATGCTTAGGAGATTATACCTCATGAAACAAGTCCTTCGGGTCTTCTCTCCGCTGTCCTCCTCATCCATGCAAGCTCCGAGGATCGATCTGGGTCTTGGTCACCTCCGCCGCCTCCTAGAGTCGAAGACGATCCACCTGAGAGTCTGTAATCCGAGCTCCACCTCAAGCCGAGGTAACTAGGGAAAAAAGTTTGCTACTCTTGATGCCCTAGGTGATGTAGAATATGATGGTGGATTTGTTTGTCTATTTGAACCCCAACTTGCTCAACACATGAGACCTTTTGGGAATTCTAGTGAGGAAGAAGAAGAGGAGCAAAGCTTGAGAGATCAAGTGAAGAGAGAGAATGAAAATCAGATAATGAGCCATGGAAAAATAAAAACCAATCTTTTATGATAATTATGATGGCTAAGTTGATTTGACCACTATCATGTCTTGATAAAACCAAAGTCAAAGAAGAGTCTATAGCTCACAAGAAATATCCTAGTCAACAATGGTCAACTAGGTCAAATTGTCAAGCATGGTCAAATGGTCAAAGCAATTAGCCATAACACAATTATCATTAAAAAGATTAGTAAATATTTTCTCACCTCATAAAGGTTTTGACCGAATCAACGGTCAGAACCCCAATGAGGAACCTCCTTCTTCGCTCCTCACAACCGTGCATACACACCCGCATCCATATTCTGTAGAATGCGAATGCACAGAAGACAAAACTAATCCATCTATACAATACTAGGATCCGGCTTAAATCAAAGCCCACCAGTATCGTCTGCCCGAACATCATACGCGCACAAGTGCACATAAGTGATCGTAGCCTTGCCGTAAAACCATACGGCATCTACACCTTTTGCCCAGTGCAGGGAAACTCTCTATATGGGACTCTAAAGACTCGACACTACGCTGGCAGTGGGTTTAACCACAGACTGCAAGCGGCACTAGCTGTACGTAACGGTCCCCAGATAAATGTCGATAAGAAGGCCAATGAGGTAAACCCATCCGAACTCCTACTGAGCCTGAATGTGACAATCTCTGTACAGTCCGGTCTATTCGTCTAAGAGTATCGCATGTCGGGCCTAGGGGCGGTAAACGTTAGACCCGTAATAGAGGTACAAGTCATGCCGGAGTGTAGCCCAGAACACCTTGAGAAACTACTGGAAACACTACCAGTAATTCTCGCTTGACCTGACCAGGGACTTTGTGTAATAGCTCTCCTAGACACAGCGCGATGTCAACCCCCAATACCGGGAGAGACGAATCCTATCTAACCGCTACTGCCTCCAAGTGCTTCGGGACTGCATCCAACTACTACCTGTTTGCACGACTCCTTTGAGCCATGGTAGGATAGTAATCAAAGTACAGTGGGAACACACTCGTGGCGAAGTAGCAGTGTCAAGTCGACGGACTACTCCTGTTACCTGGGAACTGTTATCTGACGATAGGTATACTACCAACCAACAGTTCCCGATGAGTTCTGTCCAGTGTACTCGTAACCTAACGAGCACCCATATACTATCTCCAGTACGACGTACTAATGGCTATGGGATAGACCATCTCCCCTGCTGGGATGAGAAGCGTATACTCTAGTCTACTCCGGAGTATCGATGCCCCGTCTCGATAATCCTACGACTAGGGACCTGTATAAGGATGTGCTTGTAGATTACCCAGCCCCTACTAGTGTGACTGCCATCACAACGCTGGTAATCAAGCAAAGATCCTAAGAGCTCCACGAATATGTATAAGCGATATGCTAAAAGAAACACATGCACATATTGAAGTAGAAACAAAGCAAGTAGCATACTACCATTTTCAGCAAGATTGTCTATACAACTGTGAATATTCCAAGCTTCCATTAAGTAATATACAAACTAGTATGATACAGTAATGGCCTCTAGGGCATATACACTAACACCAGGCTCATCGTCTACTCCACGATCATCTTGCCCCGGGGTACCTTACCGGGCCCACCATGTACCCGCAGACAGTTCCTCCTCACTCCTCGAATCGGGTATACTCATCACTCAAAACCGAGAAACCCATGGCAATTACCAACTGTGTGTGTGGGCATATGAATCAATGCCCGTGCAACATGAACCGTTAGTAATGGTGCAGTGCCCCTATTAATAATATGTCAATGTACAACAGGTAATAGGGTGCACAATATGATACGCATGTACAAGTCACAACATATAAACATATAGCACAAGGTATTGTCACTTGAATCTAGCCATCGGTGTTTAACGCCATACAGACGATTCCCACGTGGATGTTAAATCTACTCACCGGACGATCTCGAGCTAAGTGAATCCAACCACTTCTTTCCCCTTCCTAGCTGGGTCCGAAGTCCCCGCAAGTGATCCTAGCTTCGCACAAACCAAAATGAATGAGATTAATAAACTTCCGACAAGACACGGACACAAGCGCATAACTAACGAGCTAACTCCCACAAGCTATCAGGTGTTAGCTTAGCAGGCTAAACGTGTGCAGCGACATCCTGGACCACTCCTATGGCTGCTAATTGCATGAAACACCTAAACGAGAGTCGGATAAATCCACATCGCACATTATCGAAATGCTTTAATTATAGCAAAATAGTCCCAGATTTTCCTACATAAGAAATTAGAGAAAGTTGCACATGCCATAAGCCTACACTTATCCCCAGAGAACACTTGACCAAGACACACACACATCGCCCTAAGACTGGCCGTAAATTGCGGCCAGAATGAATAAAACTGTGGCCTCGTGATGGGGTATTGGGCTCAGGTTTTAGGTTTGGTTCTAGGCCTCTAGACTATCTTTGTATAGTGGCAATTTCCCAAAAAGGTCTCAGGTTTGATAGAAAAACTAAACAGAAAGCCTAACCTCACTCAAAAACGATATTAACACTAAACTAGGACATTAAGGTATTTTAGTGAAACTAGATAACATAAAAACTTCCCTTAGAGCCTAATTAAGGATTTAAGATTATTACCTCACCAAAACTTGGATGAAACCCTAGCCATGCAAGCTCTAAGACATCTCAAGAGGGGTTAAACATGATTAGTTGAGGGTTTAGTGAGGTTTGATATTGATTTAGGCTCAAGTGCGAGGTGGGGAAATTTCAAGAGAGGGATTTACGTGAGAGGAAGAAGAAGAGGAGGAAGAAGATGAGAGGAAGAAAGAATGAGAGAATGAGTGTTGAGAGAATGAGGGATGGCTCTTAAGAGCCATGCTCTCTCTCTCTCCTCCTTAAATGACCCCCATTCCCCTTTGTTAGTGCATATGCCCTAGAGGCCATTACTGTATCATACTAGTTTGTATATTACTTGATGGAAGCTTGGGATATTCATAGTTATATAGACAATCTTGCTCGAAATGATAGTATGCTACTTGGTTTGACTCTACTTTAATGTGTGCATGTGTTCCTTTTAACATATCGCCTATACACATTACTGGAGCCCTTAGGATCTTTGCTTAATTATCAGCGTTGTGATGGCAGTCACACTAGTGGGGGCTGGGTAATCTACAAGCACATCCTTATACAGGTCCCTAGACGTGGGATTATCGAAACGGGGCATCGATACTCCGTAGTAGATTAGCGTATGCGCTTCTCATCCCAGCAGGGGAGATGGTCTGTCCCACAGCTATTAACACGTCGTACTTGAGATAGTATGTGGGTGCTCGTTAGGTTACGAGTACACTGGACAGGACTCGTCAGGAATTGTTGGTTGGTACTTTACCAATCGTCAGTTATCAGTTCCCAGGTGACATGAGTACAGCTTAGTCCACTGACCTGACACTGTCACTTCGCCTCGAGTGTGTTCACACTGTTCTTAGATTGCTACCCTACCATGGCTCAAATGAGTCGTGCAAACAGGTAGTAGTTGGGTGCAGTCCCGAACCACTTAGAGGCAGTGACGGTTAGATAAGATTCGTCTCTCCCGGTATTGGGGGTTGATATCGCGCTGTGTCTAGGAGATCCATTACACAAAGTCCCTGGCCAGGGAAAGCGAGATATACTGGTAGCGTTTCCAGTGTTATCTCAGGGTGTTCTAGGCTACACTCCGACACGACTTGTACCGCTATTAGGGGACTGATGTTTACGGCCCCCTACGCCCGCCATGCGATACTCTCAGACGAACAGACCGGACTGTACGGAGATTGTCACATTCAGGCTCAGTAGGAGTTCAGATGGGTTCACCTCATCAGTCTTCTTATCGGCATCTACCTGGGGACCATTGCGTACAGCTAGTACCGCTTGCGGCCTGTTGTTAAATCCACTGCCAGCGTAGTGTCGAGTCTTTAGAGTCCCACACAGAGGGCTATTCGCCTTTGGGCAAAACAAAGTAGAGATCGCATGGTTTTGCGACGGGGTTCGTTCACATCCACACACTTGTGCGCGTTTGGTGTCCGGGCAGTTATTACTAGCGGGCTTTGGTTTAAACCAGATCCTAGTATATGTTTTGGGATTGGTTTTATCTCATTGAATTTGTGTTCCTCGGAACACGGATGCGGGTATGTATGCACAGTTGACAGAGGCAGAGGATTCTCATTAGGGTTGTTGACCGTTGACTTTTTCCAAACCCTAATAAGAATGAGAAATATGATTAATAATATCAATTAAGGATAATTGTGCCATGGTTAGGTTGACCATTTGACTTTTGTTGACTTGTTGACTTTGATTAACCAGTTGACTATTGTTGTCATGTTGACCATCATCATTTCATTTCAAAGATGCTTCTTGTTTCTTGCAAATGCATTAAATGATGAAATGATAATGGTCATTCATAAACTAACCATCATAATTTCTTAATTATTATTATTATTATTATCATTATTCTTATTTTGTGAGCATGGTGGTAAAATTCCATTCTCATTCTCACTTGCTCACTCTCTCTCATCCATTAGCTCATCATCTTCCTCTCTCAAAGCTCTCATCTCTCATGTGTTGAGAACCATGAGCTCTTGAGATAAAACCACCAAAACTCCTCTCTACTCATTCTAGGGTTCTAGGTTTAGCAAGCCAAGCACTTTAGTTACCTCTAAGTTGAGGTAGGAGCTTAAGGTAGAGGCCTTCGGGTGGATCCTTCTTCGGCAAAGAGAAGACTACGAGGAGGAGCCGTTCAAACCACTCCAAGGAGCAAGAAGAGAAGGAGTTCAAGATCTAGGTATAACCTTCTAACCGAGTAGCTAAACTTGTAGTTAGTTTGCTAGGTTTTTGCTTAGCAAAGATCCTCTTTTTCTAGTCCATGTTGCCTTAAGAAAAATCGTTTTTTTACCTATTCCGCCTCCCCGTAAGCACCGGGGTGGGCAACGTGGACTTACAGTGGTATCAGAGCCTAGCTAAATAACATCTAGCATGTTAGCAAAGTGTTTAGAATTTCGATCCGAAAAAAAATCGCAAAACACGTCAAAATCCTCAAGTTTCTGCCGATTTTTAAAACAGCCCTAAAAATATTTCCACACATCTTAAAAATCCATACAGGGTTTTCTGGGAACTCACAAGAAAAATGAGCCCATGATTCGAGTAGACCGCCGCGGAAGCGCGGCGAAACCATGCGTTTCGCCGTGGATCCGCGGTCGAGTCAACTCGGTCGCGACTCGGATTTGTTGCAATGTTTTTATTTTGACGTTTTGTGATTTTTAAAATACTTTGTTTCTGCCCAGATTATCCAGAGAACAATGTTGTGTTTGAGGTAGTTACAAATCCGTATTTTTGATCGAAGTTCTGTAGACTTTAGCTAATTGGTTATATCTATAATGTGTTATATGCACTGAACGTCGACAAATCGCTATACGTCTATTAGTGGGGGTTGTGTATATCTGTGATCTGTAATGTTGTTGGATTGTGTATATAAACTTATTGGATTGTCGCGGATGAATAGCCGGGGTTGTGAGATGAGAGTTTTCTTTGTCTTTCATTTGATTTAATATGTAAATTAATGTAATATTATTTTATGGCCGCACATCCGGGATGAGGTTGTAGCCGCCATTGTATATTATTTCTTTTACTGTTTTTGCTCCTAGGATAGACCCAAGGTGGGGTGCACAAACTATCGGGTACCTTGAAGTGCAGAGTGACCTACTCATGTTGTTGAGGGAGATTGCTTCACTTCGGGTACTTGGCGGGTAGTTTGCCGCACCCGTAAGGGTCTGAGGTGGGGTTTGGCTATTCATCGCAACCATGTAATCCGTCTTTCGTTGCAGGCTCGAACGAAACGCGGATTCCTAGCATATTCAATGTGTTCATCTGTGATCTGGAATGGCTATCATTGCATCTGACGAATGTATATATCTATATATGATATCTAGTAGGCGTTGCTTATGTTTTGCATCCGCGCTAGTCCAGCCCCCGCTCTGTCGTTAGTTAAGTAACCTAACGGGTGATGACGGGACCCCATGGAGAATGCGGATGGCATAAGCGTACGTCATATTTTCGTTGTTTTCTGCAATGGTAGGATTAATTGATGGGACACATTAAATTAATGCAAGAAAATAAACCAAAGTTAAGTCGTTGGAACAATTTCAAAACCACTCGGTTTCTTTTCAAAACAGAAAACTTTTAAAATGCAGAGCTTGAACCACACCTTTTAAAAGCTATCACATTCCTTCGATTATATCAAGTTCACTACGTTCACGGTTTCGCCAAAACCATTCGTAGCCCTCCGTCATTTCATATGGATAGTCAATAGTATTCAAGCTGTATTTGTTGGCCAAAGTCAAGGCATAGTGATTGGTAGCTATTGGATATTCATATGTAGCATAGATAGATGCGTTGGTTTGGGACAGTCATACTGCCTTGTTAACCAAATTCAAGGGTAGGTATGGGTGGGTTCAAATTAACCTGGAAAATGACGGGTAGAACTTGACATGTAACTTATGATTTGTTGGCCAAAGTCAAGGTCATAAGAGCATGGGGCAAAAATCCACATCGGGAGTTTCTAAAGAAACTGAAACTTGCTAGTGCTGCATACCATTTAGAGTGTGATGATTCTGGTAGGATTCCTTCAGTTTTATCACACGATGATATTTGGATCCCGGTCCTACTGTGAGTATATGCTACTCCTCGGGAAACTTTCTCACTTAATGATCAATGCTATAAACCAAGTAGGTGTCTAGAAAGGTGTTAGCGGGGCTACGCCCACAGGGAAAAGAGGTTATTTAATTAAGGAACTTCGCGAAAGCGTCGTAAAACCTCCCTCGAAGTACCAACACTGGCCTGGCTGAACAGTTAAGTAAGTATTGTACGGTGAGATTGATCCCGACTAATTCTTCTTTTTTTGGTTTGAGGAAGGATTCGAGAAACAATGGGAGCCATCATGTTTAGACAAACTAAAAACCACTCTAAACTTGCAAGAGCATCATGCTAAAGTGTTTCTTCTCTCACTCCTAATTGCAGCGACCAAACATCATGACCGGACTTAAGTTACTACTAGATAAAAATATACTGACAGGGCCAAACTATAAAGATTGGCTCAGGAATGTCAAAATAGCAATCACTTATGACAAGTTGGGATATCTCCTTACCACCAAAGCTCCCCCTGTCCCAGGTCCCACATCCAGCGTCGCGGATAAGGAAATCCATAAGACCTGGGAGATTGATTGCACGAAGGCCAAATGCCTCGTGCTTGCCTCTATGGACAATGAACATCAGAGGAGGCACGAGAATATGGACCGTGAATCCATATTTCTCCATACTAAGGAACTATATGGAGAGCGATCCCATATCGCCAGATACGAAGTCTCGAAAAAGTTGTATTCGGTGAGATTGGCCATCGGATCATCGGTAGCGGAATACGTGCTTAAGATGATTGGCTATATTGTAGAGCTCGTGGACTTCGGGACCACGTTAGAGAACGAGCTCTACACTGACTTGATTCTCCAGTCCTTTCCTTCCACTTACGCCCAGTTTATCCTGAACTTCAACATGCAAGGAAAAGAAGTTGAACTTCCGGAACTCCTCAACATGTTGAGGAGTGCAGAGGGCACCCTGAAGAAAGTAAGAGAAACACCCACTTTACCTGTTGGAGGACCTTCTTCTTCTAAGTCTAAGGCGAAAGCTAAAGGAAAGAAGAAGAAAGCCCCCACCAAACCAAGGGGCGGTGTTAGTAAAGTGGAAGCCAAGGGAAAGGCAAAGGTAGCAAAAGTAGCGGGACAGCTTGTAGAGAAGGAAGAGTGCTTTTACTGTCATAAGAAAGGACACTGGAAGAAAAATTGCAGGGCTTGGAAGGCCAAGAACCAGGACCCGAAGCAAGTTGTGGCTTCGGCTTCAGGTGTGTATGTTATTGAAAACTGTCTATCAATAAACTCTACTTCCTGGGTATTGGATACCGGATCAGGATCTCATATCTTTAATTCTTTGCAGGCATTGAGAAAGCGTAGGGTTTTGAAGGCAGGTGATATGACCCTCAGAGTTGCAAACGGAGCTAGCATGGATGCTGAGTCTGTGGCGGACTATCACTTGGGATTGTCAGATGGACATGTTTTGGTTTTGCGTGACTGTTATTTTGTACCCAGTGCGACTTGTAATATCATATCTGTATCTTTAATATCTAAAGAAAGTTATGATTTTGCATTTGTAAGCGATGTTGTAAGCATTCACCTTAATCATGTTCTGATTGGGTCGGGTACATTAAGCAACGGTATATACGTATTGAACCAACCACAGATCTTCAATGTCCAGAATACACACAAAAGAAAGTCTCCAGAAATAAATCATGCTTTCTTATGGCATTGTAGACTGGGTCACATCAATGAGACAAGGTTAACTAAGTTGCATAAAGAAGGATATTTTGATCCGTTCGAATATCAATCATATGCAACTTGTCAATCATGTCTCAAAGGAAAGATGACAAAGACTCCGTTCACTAGACAAGGAGTAAGAGCGAGCGAGCTCTTGGGACTCTTACACAGCGATGTATGCGGTCCAATGTCTACACATACGCGAAGTGGTTATTCTTACTTCATTACTTTCACGGATGATTTTTCAAGGTTCGAACATGTCTTCTTAATGAAGCATAAATCTGAAGCCTTTGAAAAATTCCAGGAATACAAGAATGAAGTAGAAAAATAAACAGGCAAAAGTATCAAGACACTGAGATCTGATCGAGGTGGTGAATACTTGAGTGCCGAGTTCCTGGGTTACTTAAAAGAGAATGGAATTCTCTCTCAACTTACTCTTCTATACACCCTAAAACATAATGGTGTATCGGAGAGACGGAACTGAACCCTATTGGATATGGTACGTTCTATGATGAGTAACGCTGAGTTGCCGCGATCATTCTAGGGATATGCACTAGAATCAGCTGCATACCTTTTGAACCGAGTTCCAACTAAGACAGTGCCTACCACACTATATCAGATGTGGAGTGGGAAGAAACCCTATCTTAAGCACATTAAGACATGGGGATGTCCAGCTTTTATCAAAAAGAAGCATGCGCACAAACTCGAGGCACGCTCAGTACAGTGCAAGTTTGTGGGATATCCAAAGAACTCCAAGGGATATTTCTTCTATTGCGTAGAGGAACAAAAGGTTTTTGTTTCTCGTCATGCCTGCTTCTTGGAAACTGAATTTTTGGAAAATCAGATAAGTGGGAGCACAATAGAACTGGAAGAAATTCCAGAACCACAAGCTATTACTGAAAGCTTAGTAGAACTAGAGGGTTCGAAAAAACAGGACATTCCTGCGCCGCTCTGCAGGAGTAGTAGGCAGTCTCATCCGCCCGAAAGATACTACGGTTTTCTCATAGACGGGGATAGAGAGGATTGCATCATTAATAATGATGAGCCGACTAGCTTCCAACAGGCCAATCAGAGCACTGACTCGGTAAAATGGCTGGATGCAATGCAGACCGAAATGGAGTCCATGTACACCAACAAAGTATGGACTTTGGACGTTGCTCCAGAAAGGGTAAAACCCGTAGGCTGCAAATGGATCTTCAAAAAGAAGATTGGTGTAGATGGACAGGTTGAGACCTATAAGGCTAGACTTGTTGCAAATGGTTTTCGTCAAAGACCTGCTTTGGACTATGACGAAACCTTTTCTCCAGTGGCTATGCTCAAATCCATTCAGATCCATCTTGCCATTGCTGCCTTCCACGATTATGAGATTTGGCAGATGGACGTAAAGACCGCTTTTCTAAATGGAAATTTAGAGGAGTGTGTCTATATGGACCAGCCAGAGGGTTTCATTCCGAATAGGAGCAGCGAGAAGGTGTGCAAGTTACTTAAGTCCATTTATGGACTGAAGCAGGCATCGCGAAGTTGGAACATCTGTTTTGATGAGACGGTCAAAGAATTTGGCTTTATCAAAAATCCAAATGAACCATGCATCTATAGTAAATTGTAGCACGAACTGTCGTATTTCTCGTGTTATACGTGGATGATATTCTCTTGATAGGAAATGACATTCCTATGCTACAATCTGTCAAAGGGTTCTTGTCACAAAGGTTCTCCATGAAAGGCTTGGGTGATGCCTCTTACATTCTGGGGATCCGGATCCATCATGATAGGTCCAAGAGGATATTAGGACTTTCACAGTCCAGGTATATCGACACTATACTGAAAAGATTCAGTATGGAAGATTCCAAGCGCGGTAATTTACCGGCTTGTCACGGGATCACCCTCTCCAAAGAGATATCTCCCAAGACTGATTTGGAAAGGGATCGCAGGTCTATTATACCTTACGCCTATGCAATAGGCTCTATAATGTATGCGATATTTTGTACCAGACCAGATGTAGCTTATGCACTGAGTGTGGTAAGCCGGTATCAGTCAAACCCTGGGGAGAAGCACTGGATAGCGGTAAAGAACATTCTGAAGTACCTGAGAAGGACTAAGGATATGTTTTTGGTTTACGGCGGAAAAGACCTCCAGATGGAGGCCTTTGCTGACTCCAGCTTCCAGAGTGACAAGGATGACTCCAAATCCATGTCGGGTAATGTCTTTACCCTCAATGGAGGGGCGATGTGTTGGAAGAGTTCCAAACAGGAAACCGTTGCTGACTCGACGATGGAAGCGGAATATATCGCTGCATCTGATGCCGCAAAAGAAGCCGTATGGATGAGGAAGTTCTTGACAGAACTTCAGGTGGTTCCGTCTATTGTTGATCCAATACCTCTGTATTGTGACAACAACAGGGCTATAGCTTTAGCGAAGGAACCCAGGTCCCATCAGAAGTCCAGACACATCTTGAGGCGGTATCACCTGATCAGGGAGATCATGGATCGCCGGGAGATCGAGGTTCGGAGGGTTGCTACAGAAGATAACACTGCAGATCCATTCACGAAGGCCATACCCCAGACTCAGTTCGAGCGGCTGATCGAGATGATAGGTCTTCGATACGCCAGTACATGGCCTTAGTGCAAGTGGGAGATTGTTAGTGTATATGCCCTAGAGGCAATAACTGTATCATACTAGTTTGTACATTACTTGATGGAAGCTTGGGGTATTCACAGTTGTATAGACAATCTTGCTCGAAATGGTAGTATGCTACTTGGTTTGTTTCTACTTTAATGTGTGCATGCGTTCCTTTTAGCATATCGCCTATATACATTAGTGGAGCCCTTAGGATCTTTGCTTGATTACCAGCGTTGTGATGGCAGTCACACTAGTGGGGGCTGGATAATCTACAAGCACATCCTTATATAGGTCCCTAGTCATGGGATTATCGAGACGGGGCATCGATACTCCGGAGTAGACTAGCGTATGCGCTTCTCATCCCAGCAGGGGAGATGGTCTGTCCCACAGCCATTAGTACGTCGTACTTGAGATAGTATGCGGGTGCTCGTTAGGTTACAAGTACACTGGACAGGACTCGTCGGGAACTGTTGGTTAGTACTATACCTATCGTCAGTTATCAGTTGCCAGGTGACATGAGTACAGCTTAGTCCGCTGACCTGACACTGTCACATCGCCTCGAGTGTGTTCCCACTGTTCTTAGATTGCTACCCTACCACGGCTCAAATGAGTCGTGCAAACAGGTAGTAGTTGGGTGCAGTCCCGAAGCACTTGGAGGCAATGACGGTTAGATAGGATTCTTCTCTCCCGGTATAGGGGGTTGATATCGCACTGTGTCTAGGAGAGCCATTACACAAAGTCCCTGGTCAGGGCAAGCGAGATATACTGGTAGCGTTTCCAGTGTTATCTCAGGGTGTTCTAGGCTACACTCCGACACGACTTGTACCGCTATTAGGGGACTGACGTTTGCCGCCCCCTAGGCCCGCCATGCGATACTCTCAGACGAACAGACCGGACTGTACGGAGATTGTCACATTCAGGCTCAGTAGGAGTTCGGATGGGTTCACCTCATCAGTCTTCTTATCAGCATCTACCTGGGGACCGTTACGTACAGCTAGTACCGCTTGAGGCCTGTGGTTAAATCCACTGCCAGCGTAGTGTCGAGTCTTTAGAGTCCCACACAGAGGGCTATTCGCCTTTGGGCAAAACAGAGTAGAGATCGCATGGTTTTGCGACGGGGTTCGTTCACATCCACACACTTGTACACGTTTGGTGTCCGGGAAGTTATTACTAGCGGGCTTTGGTTTAAACCAGATCCTAGTATATGTTTTGGGATTGGTTTTATCTCATTGTATTCATGTTCCTCGGAACACGGATGCGGGTGTGTATGCTCAGTTGACAGAGGCAGAGGATTCTCATTAGGGTTGTTAACCGTTGACTTTTTCCAAACCCTAATAGGAATGAGAAATATGATTAATAATATCAATTAAGGATAATTGTGCCATGGTTAGGTTGACCATTTGACTTTTGTTGACTTGTTGACTTTGATTGACCGGTTGACTATTGTTGACATGTTGACCATCATCATTTCATTTCAAAGATGCTTCTTGTTTCTTGCAAATGCATTAAATGTTGAAATGATAATGGTCATTCATAAACTAACCATCACAATTTCTTAATTATTATTATTATTATCATTATTCTTATTTTGTGAGCATGGTTATAAAATTCCATTCTCATTCTCACTTGCTCACTCTCTCTCATCCATTAGCTCATCTTCTTCCTCTCTCAAAGCTCTCATCTCTCATGTGTTGAGAACCATGAGCTCTTGAGATAAAACCACCAAAACTCCTCTCTACTCATTCTAGGGTTCTAGGTTTAGCAAGCCAAGCACTTTAGTTACCTCTAGGTTGAGGTAGGAGCTCAAGGTAGAGGCCTTCGGGTGGATCCTTCTTCGGCAAAGAGAAGACTACGAGGAGGAGCCGTTCAAACCACTCTAAGGAGCAAGAAGAGAAGGAGTTCAAGACCTAGGTATAACCTTCTAACCGAGTAGCTAAACTTGTAGTTAGTTTGCTAGGTTTTTGCTTAGCAAAGATCCTCTTTTTCTAGTCCATGTTGCCTTAAGAAAAAATCATTTTTTTACCTATTCCGCCTCCCCGTAAGCACTGGGGTGGGCAACATGGACTTACAGCCTTTGTTCCCCCACCCCCCATGCATTTATTTCTTTTCTTTTTCTCTTTTAAAAACCCATTTTACTTAAAGTAATTATAGATATATGTAATACATAAGGATATGCTTAATGTGGCATGGCAAGAAAAACATGGTTAGCATATCCTTAACCCTAGATTAGCATGCACATGTGTGTGCATAAGTACAATAAGTACATAAATAATTAAATAAAATATTAAATAATTAAAATAAAATATATGAAAATAATTATTAGTTAGATTTATTAAATACCCAAATTATGTTTCTTACTTAACTCTAATCACGTTTTAAAGTGTTACAGCCGCTTACCAGTTCAAGAGAGAAGACAAATAACAGTGGTCATTCGTGTCTTGGTCGAGCACAGAGCACGATGGGGGCCGCACAAAGATCAAGAGGTGCGCGGAACCCGATGGAGATCAAAGTCAAAAAGATTAAAAGTGTAGCCATTTTGGGCTGTTGCAAATCTGAAGATATTTTTGAGCCATTTTACAATTTTGGACATGTCAAACATAAGTACAATGCAACACAAGGAAGCCCAGAAAAAATGATTCACCAACCCCTCTAAACGACCACGGAACCGCGACCAATAGGCCCTTTGGGCGGCGGTTCCGCGACCATGTCTTGTCATCTCCAAATCGTATTTCAGGGATAGTTGGGTAATTGTATAGAGGCACAGATATAGCCCTAGGGTTTTAGTTCTCTGCCTATAAATACTCCAGTTTTGAGCCCAACCAAGAATGCCTTTTCTTTACTACGATTTAGTGTAGTTTAGTTTGTATTTCATTTTCTTCTTCATCTATTCTCCATGAAAATTATAGTGAGAGCTTTTTAAGTGGAAGATTAATGAAGATGAGGGTTTTCTTTAATTTGTATTTTTATTTCCTTGTCTTGTACTTTTAATTCATAGTGTAATTTTATTTATTGTTGTTAAGTAGTTTTTTGTTATTTCTTGTTTTAGTTTCCTTCTCTCCTAAACCGTATTTTCAAGCCATAATACTCAATGGAGTCCCCTGCTTAGGTGAAGACCCAAGTATTTGCATCATTTGCATATCATCTGCATAAGCACAAAACATTTCTTTTAAAATCTATAAAAATTGAAAAATTTCGAAAACCCATAAAAATTTAAAAAATTTCAAGTATAAAAATATTTTAATATTTACTCCTTTTTGTATATAAATAAGATAATGAAAGTTTAGATAGTGAACATTTACATCCATGAGATTAGAAAAATTTAAGAAAACTAAGAAAATTAGAAGTTTTCTTATACGAACTAGTAATAAGTAGTTATGAGCCGTTGTCCCAAGGGTTAGTAAGATGAAGGACATCACTAATCTGAGGATAAAAATAAGTCTGAAAAATAGTTTCTATTCTGGAAGCCAAACATTTTGAACGTTGCTACCCTGCTATTCGCACTTACACACGTCTTGAAGCCTGGGATAGTAGAGGATACCTTGAAATGCTCTTGTCTTAAAGCCAAAAGTATGAAGGAAATAAAAAAAAAGTGAATAAAAGAATATAAAGTGGTGGAAAAAAAATGGACACTGGTTTTGTTATCACCAAGGGCAATAAAAAATATATAGCGAGGGTGCCTCTTCACCTAGTGCCCTAAGGCCAACTGGTCTGGGAGTCACTGCTATGCCTGAGGCGGTGCAAGACGAGGAAAATACACCAAGTAAACAAGCACAGGAGTAATCGGTCGGTTAGTACCTCAAGAAGTATTAACGGTCGCATGAAAGTGTGTGAGCAATCTCATCTAAATATTCATTAATTAAAAAGTACTGAGGCTGAAGGGCAAGAGTATGATAGCTTGAATTGAATTCTCCGGGTGTAGGGATGTCTTTACACACACGCAGGGTTATATGATCGATGTTTTGGAAGAAAGATAGGAATGAAGAATAAGACGATATTTTATTGAGGGAGGATGTGATTTCTGACATTTTTTTCATGACCATTAAGATAGGGCTCATGACAACCGAAAAGCTAGCTTAGTTGGAAACCCTAATTTTTAAGGCTTTTCTTTTGCGATTCTTTTCTTTAAATGTAATATTCATGATCTTTCTTTTATTATTGGATTTTGTGGGTGTAATCCGCTGAAAACCCTCAGGAGAAAACACTCCTCCTACTAGGGACACCTAGAGGTTTAAAGGCTTGTTGCACGTGCTCAGTGCAATCGTGTTGCCTACGAAAGTGTGCTAGTTAGTTTTTCTCTTTCTTTATTTTCTCCTTCTCTTTTTTAATAAACAGTTTGCTCGAAACGATCGAAATTAAGTTTGGGGGAATTTGATTAGTCGAAAATATTGCATCTTTTAGTCGGCAATTTCCTCATCATTGGCGTTCATATAGAAGTGTTCGGCATTCATATTTCACATATTAGCAAATCTGTCGCAAAATATCAGATTACATGTGTTAGACCTTAAAACCGGCACTATAAAGGAAATTGACCGCATTTCATGGCATCGCATCATTCCTATATTGCGCAACACTTGTTTTGAGATCTGTGCAGGAAAATCCAGAAGAAAGGCCACAATCTATACGGTACCGATCAAATATTACGCCAACTCAATGATTTCAATTCTGGTATCAATACAAAGGGACAAATAAAATTCAACATATCAGATAAAGCCCCAAATAGCAGCCCAAGACTATACCAGAAAGATGCAGCCCCAGGGACCCAACATGGCCGCGGAACCGCGGCCGGAGCCGGCTTGTTCCGCGGTTCCGCGGTGGCTTATCGACATCATCCCTTCAGATTTGAACCAAAACTCCTAGCTCAGCTCCTACACTTCAGAAAGACACTCCAAGTTCCAGAAGACTCCAGAGACTTCTGCCAGATCAGCAAGCTTTGGAATCAACACTAAACTAGCCTATCATTCTAGAAACTTCTCCCTAAACCCTAGCTTAAACCCTAAGCTAACTCCTAACAAACTCCTTCTAGAAGCCTCAACAAACTTTTGGAGGGAATTGTAATTTCAAACCTAGACCTAGGGTTTGGGAGATCTATAAATAAGACCCTAGGCTCACTTGTGGATCATCTCTTATCATAGAAAAATCGCTCCATTAGTTCATTTTAGAGCCATTCTATCTCTTTCTTCTTCTTCTTCCACAAGTCTAGTGAGAGGACTTGTGTGAAACCCTAACCCTAATTCCAATCAAAAGCCAAGATCCCGAGTACCCCATCAAGCAAGAAGCCTTGCAACCTTTTATGAGCGAAGCCGATCTTCAACAGAGCAAGTGGTCCAAGCCGATCCGCGACTCACGGAGCCGAGCGACGCCAAATCGACAATTTAGTTCTTCCTTTTGTAGTTCTTGAGCGACTGTAATCAAATTGTTGATATAAATAAAAAGTGATATTCTTTTATCTTGTTTTCTTTAGATTCTTGCATCATGATATCTTTTCAATTCTTGAATATTTTCTGTGTGATGATGTTTGAGTAATACTCCGTTCGTCGAGGAGTCGAGACGATTAATAGAATGATGATGTAACATATCTTAAATCGATTCTTGAATCCTACGAGTTTTGTAAACCCTAGCAAGTTCAAGAATCGACGACCCAATTCTTTGCGATGCTTTCTTGATTGATATCGCTCGAGATTGGGGAGTTACGATCGTTTCTTGAAATTGCTAGAGGCTAGAATGTGAATGATATCAATGAAAGAACAAGGGTTAAACGATGAAACCCTAGTTTCATCAAGAAAGCCCTAACTCTCGTCGATCATCATCGATCTAGCATCAATTCTTCGAAGGACAAGAACACGAAATCTTGAGATTACATCACGTCTATAGATCCAATCGATTCCTACGAGCCTCATTTAGATTCTTGACAATTGGTTGGAAATATCATCGAAACCCGATTCTCGATTGTTTATCATTTCTTGAATTCTTGAACAGAATAGTGACACTTGAAACAATCGATAAAATCTTGAATCATGTTTCTTTTCTTTTCTATTAACTTTTCAATTCAAACAAATTAAATACAGAAACGAATCGCATAATCCCTGTGGACGATCCGCACTCGCTTACGATCTACAACCGACACCGTAATTGATTGCGGTCAAATATAATTCTTTGATTGTGAATTTTATTCATCATTACCGAGACATTGAAACTTATTCGCTTTATTCGATTTACACAAACAAGAAATCATTACAATCAAATGAAATCGTTATCAGGGATCATTTGAGTTGATTCTTTTACATACACACAATCGGAAGTTTATACGATCAATCAAATGGCGCCGTTGCCGGGGACTATTTGATTTGATAAGCACATCCTAGAATTTTATAACAATCAAATGGCGCCGTTGCCGGGGATCGCGCGCTAATTCGTTTCATATTATAGTTTGAATTGAAAGAATTATTCCATTGTTATTTTGAGATCAAAATTTGTGCAAACCCTAAACGATTTGTTGTGGTTCATTGCAAGAAAATCTGGAGCTGTTTGGCAATTGAAGAAAATTTTTGGAAAATACCAGAGAACAGAGGGAGTCTACAGAAGCTCCCTGGAAAATTTTTGTGGAGTGATCTCATCAAGAGACCGCGGAAGAGCAGCATTAGAGGGCATTTGCGGCGGAACCGCGGCTTGGTGGGGGGGTCTCTGCAAAATTTTTGCTTCAGGTGAATTCTTATCTTCTCCTCTCTCCTCTTTTTAGCTCCAACTAACAGTTTCTGCAGGATTCTTTGCAAATAATCGCAGCTCGCAAAAAGCAAAAAAATTAAATTTGTGCGTGATTTTGTTTCTTAGTTGTTTGCATTCTAATACGGATATTAAGGGCCACGGCCAAATCCAAATTAGGTGGGGATTTCATTACCCTTCCTAGGCCCCGAAAATCGCAAAACTTGCATCCGCATTGACCCACATTAACTAAAAAATATCTAGAAATGACTCTAAGGATCGTCGCGCTCAATTAGGACAGAAGAAGGCCGTGGGTAATTCATTGCTTATCTGTGTTTTCTTGTGGTGTCTAAGACGAGTGTGTCTAAGGCTAGTGGTTTTTAATTAGGCCCACTACTTATGTAGTGGAGTACCTTCCCACTTACCTGGCACTTATCCGGCCACAGGGGGACAAAGAGGCAGTGGAGGATTCTATCCTGCGACTTGGCTTTTGGCAGTTAGGAGCGGTCTAGAGCCGGACCTAGGTGACCACTAGATTCTAGGGTTTGTGTGCTGCATTTGTTGTGTCGCATCATTTTTTCAAAAATCCGTCCATTTTTCAAAGCAAACATCGCATTCATTCATTACCCCTAATTATAAGTCAACGCTGCCACTTGTACTAACCCATTTTTAGTGCAAGATAGGCTGGACACGGGATTCTAGTGCCCGTTTAGTCCGCGTACCCTTTATCGACTCCGAAGTCGATATTTCTTCATTTACCTTTCCTTTGCCCACTACCACACCCACACCGATGGATCCGAATCCATCGAACTTCTTTAACCCTAATCTGCCGATGTCCGTTGGTGCGCAGAATCTACCCCGCATCTCTCTCCAGGAGAGGTGCTACCCTATTCGAGGTCCTCTTTCGACCTGCTTATCCACACCACCAGCCAACAGGGATAACTTTGAGATTAAGCCCCAGTATATCAATCTTTTACCTAAATTCCACGGACTCGAGACTGAGGACGCTTACGTTTTCATTACCAAATTTGAAAACGTATGCGCAATGATGGGTACGTCACAACTTTCAGTGGATGCGATGCGTCTACGACTTCTTCCATTTACATTGTGCGATATAGCCGAGAAGTGGCTAAATAACACTACCGCACACTTTATTACGAATTGGGAAGAATTCGTCGCTGCATTCCTTAAGAAATTTTACCCAATCCAAAAGACAGCTCGAATCCGTAGCGAACTGAATCAATTTGCCCAGCTCTCTACCGAACCATTTTCAAAATGCTTTGAACGTTTCAAGGATCTATTGGTTCAGTGTCCTCATCACAGCATCCCGAGATGGGAACTTTGCCGAATCATTTATGAGGGCATTAATCCAAACACTAAACAGAGCCTTGAAAACATGTGTCAAGGTACCTTCATGACCAAAGATGATGGGGAAGCCTGGAAGTATTTAGAAGAGTTCGCTGAAAAATCACTACAGTGGGAGAGTGGAACCCAACCATTGAATAGGGGTGGCATACACCAAATAGATGTGTCCATAGGTGTTCGAGCTGAAATGGCAGCAATGCAAAAGAAGCTCGACGCTATGGAACACAAATTTGCTGCAGCCTCCCTAAACCCAGTGTCGCTCCCCAAAACTGTTTGTGGGTGCTGTTCTGATCCGTCTCATTTAACGGAAGAATGTCCATTAAACTCTTCATTTCAAGGTCACGAGCATTCTAATGCCGCATTTCAAAGACCTCGAAACGATCCATATTCTTCCACGTACAATCAGGGTTGGAGGAATCACCCGAATTTTGCTTGGAACCAAAACCAATCTCAAAACACGGTTCCAAACACGAATCAATTTCAAAGGGCTCTTCCTCCACCACAACAGCAGCCCCTTCAACTCACTCAGCACCCCTATCGGTCACAAAATTTCCAAAATCAGGTCAACACTCCTACACAGTCTAATCCTATGACCTGTTTTGACGAATTCTCTCAATTCACTCAAACCATGAAATCACTTTTATCAAATTTCATAGAGGTTTCGACTGAGGTTAGATCTTCCGTCAGTGAGATAAAGAAAAACTCAGCGTCCTAAGCTGAGAGTATCAGATCGATGGAAGCTGAAATCGCACGCCTAAAAGCCGAAATGAGTGCGAGAGAAAAAGGGAAACTTCCCTCTCAACCCTTAAAGAATCCTGGGCATTACAATGTAAATGTCATCACAACGTTGAGATCGGGAAGAGTGCTGAACAATCATGTTGGGGAAGAAGTTGATGATACTGAAAATCAAATCAACACCCCGGCTGAGACCTTTCCACCCACACACACTTCTCCTTCTGATCCTTCTTCTTCTACCACACCATCTTCTCGCGAGCCTATTCTCCATTTCCCACTAAGCTCGACACCTCAGTATAGCCCTTCTAGTTCTCCACAGACGGTCCCCACACCTCTTTTGGGACCTCGTCTACCCCCTCTTTCTTCTCCTGTGATGGACCCAGCGCTTATTGCGAAAGCTCCTTACCCGAATCGGTTAAGGGGTAATAGAACGAGTCCTCATATGGAGAAAATAATGGAAATGTTCAAACAGGTTAACATCAATATCCCTCTCCTAAATGCAATTCAACAAATTCCCGCATATGCGAAAATTCTTAAGGACTTGTGCACTAGGAAGAAGAAGACTCAAGTGCCGAAGAAGGTCTTTATGGCTAATAATATTAGCACTGCTTTTATTCCCCAGCTACCAAAGAAACGAAAGGACCCAGGATGTCCTGCAATATCGATTTCTATTGGGGGTAAAAACATAAATCGTGCTCTTTTAGACCTTGGCGCAAGTGTTAACCTACTCCCTTATTCTGTCTATGAGCAATTAGGGATTGGAGAGTTGAAACCTGCTCACTGCACTCTCCAGATGGCAGACCGATCTATCACCAAACCAAGGGATGAATTAGAGGATGTGTTGATAAAGGTCGGGGAATTTGTTTTCCCTGTAGACTTCATTGTGCTCGACACACATCCTGTAGCTAACCCCCGGGGCCAAATTCCGGTGATTCTGGGTCGTCCTTTCCTTGCCACTTCCAACGCTGTTATAAACTGTAGAAATGGTTCAATGAACTTATCATTTGAAAATATGACCATTGAACTAAACATCTACAAAGTTGGAAGTCAGCCATCAGAACCCTCTGCTCATATTTTAAATGTGTGCTCTGTCCACGAGATCGCTCCCGATAGTTGTGGAGCTGAGGATCTTTGCTTTTTAGATCTCGACGACATTACCACATCTCTGTTTGATTTCACACATGATCTTAGTGAGGAAACTTTTCCTACACTTGAGTCCTGCACCCCTGACTTTACTCCACCCGAGTCTGTATCTTTCACAGGCTCTGAGCTTCTTTGTAATTCTAAAAATCACTCGATGATCCCACCTTCTATTATTTCTCCGCCTGAATTAGATCTCAAAATTTTACCTTCTCATCTTAAATATGCTTATTTAGGTGAGAATGAGTCTTTACCGGTTATCATTTCCGCTTCTCTAGCATCAGAGCAAGAGAATGCACTTTTATCGGTATTGAGATCTAACAAAGAGGCGTTTGGTTGGAGCATGGCGGACTTCAAAGGGATTAGTCCCTTGATTGTCGAACATCATATACATGTGATGGATGATGCCAGACCAACCAGAGAACCACAGAGACGGTTAAATCCCGTCATGAAGGAAGCGGTGATGAAAGAGATCGTCAAATGCTTAGATAATGGTATTATATACCCCATCTCCGATAGCCAATGGGTGAGTCCTATACATGTCGTTCCTAAGAAATCCGGCATCACTGTTATAACCAATGAGGCAAATGAGTTGATTCAGACACGCACCCAAACTGGGTGGCGTGTATGTATTGATTATAGAAAACTCAATGCTGCCACGAGAAAAGACCACTTTCCTCTACCATTCATTGATCAGATGTTGGAACGCTTAGCGGGACGAAAGTATTATTGCTTTATGGACGGATACTCAGGCTATAATCAGGTCCCCATCGCCAAAAAGGATCAAGATAAAACCACTTTTACTTGTCCTTTTGGTACCTTTGCTTACAGTCGCATGCCCTTCGGGCTATGCAATGCTCCCGCTACCTTTCAGCGGTGTATGATGGGGATATTCTCTGATATGGTAGAGAATTTTCTGGAGATCTTTATGGACGATTTCTCGATTTTTGGAGACTCTTTTTCTGATTGCCTATCGAATCTTGACGCTGTTCTTACTCGTTGCAAAGAGAAGAACTTAACTTTGAACTGGGAAAAATGCCATTTTATGGTCCAAGAAGGAATTGTTCTTGGACATGTCATTTCACAGAAAGGCATTGAGGTTGACAGAGCTAAGATAGATGTCATTCAAAACCTCCCTCATCCCAAAAGCGTCAAAGATATTCGATCTTTCCTTGGCCACGCAGGCTTTTATAGGAGATTCATTAAGGACTTTAGCAAAATTGCTAGACCTTTAACTCTTCTCCTGGCCAAGGATACGACCTTCCATTTTGACTCGGACTGTGAGACAGCTTTCGACTCACTTAAACACTCACTCACTTCTGCCTCCGTGTTATCATCACCAAACTGGGACTACCCCTTTGAGCTGATGTGTGACGCATCTGATTTTGCAGTAGGTGCAGTCTTAGGACAGCACATCGAAAAAATACCACACGTGATATACTATGCAAGTAAGACCCTGAATGATGCGCAAATCAATTATACAACCACAGAAAAAGAACTCTTAGCGGTTGTATTTGCATTAGAAAAATTCAGGCCTTGCTTAATTGGCTCTCCTATAGTTGTGTATACTGACCATTCCGCTTTAAAACATCTTCTGGCGAAGAAAGATGCAAAAGGTCGACTAATACGTTGGATCCTTCTGTTACAAGAATTCGATCTTGTTATCAAAGATAAGAAAGGATGTGAAAACGTAGTAGCTGACCATCTTTCACGCATCATTTCTTCCCCTGTGACCCTGCCGATTAATGACTCGTTCCCTGACGAACAACTCTTGAGCATATCCAATGAACCATGGTTCAGGGATATTGTGAACTATCATGCCATGGGACTTATACCGAGCGATTGGTCAAAACAGGACAAATACCGTTTTCTATCTCAAGTAAAACACTTTTACTGGGACGAGCCTTATTTGTTTAAATATTGTCCTGATCAGATCATTCGCCGGTGTGTCCCGAATGAAGAGTTCAAGAGTGTTCTTTCATTTTGTCATGATCAGGCCTGTGGGGGTCACTTTGGTCCTAAAAAGACAGCGGAAAAGGTTTTGCAATGTGGATTTTATTGGCCAACCTTATTCAAGGACGCATTTGAGTATAGCAAAACCTGTACACAGTGTCAGTACACGGGTAGAATCTCCCAGAGGAATGAAATGCCTCAGCAACCCATCTTGGTTGTTGAAATATTCGATGTTTAGGGCATTGATTTTATGGGTCCCTTTCCCAACTCCTTTGGGAATTTGTACATATTGCTGGCGGTTGATTATGTCTCAAAGTGGGTAGAAGTCATTCCATGTCGTACTAATGACAGGAAAGTTGTCATTAAGTTCTTAAAAGAGAATATCTTCTCGCGATTTGGACACCCACGCGCTATTATTAGCGATAATGGGACACATTTCCGCAACAAATCTTTCGAGACTCTGATGCGAAAATACTCAATCAACCACCGACTTTCTACACCCTATCATCCTCAAACAAGCGGGCAGGCTGAAATCTCAAACAGACAAATCAAACTTATCCTGGAGAAAACTGTTGCTAAAAATAGAAAAGACTGGTCGACCAAACTTACGGATGCTCTTTGGGCATTCCGAACTGCATATAAGACCGACCTAGGGATGTCTCCATATAGGATAGTGTTCGGGAAGGCATGTCATTTACCCATCGAGATAGAGCATAAAGCATTGTGGGCTATAAAAGAAATAAATTTTGATCTAAACCTTGCTTGCAACTTTCGGAAGCTGCAAATAAATGAGCTAAGCGAACTCCGCGATGAAGTTTATGATAACGCTGTAATCACAAAGAATAGGACTAAGGTTTTTCACGATAAAAACATTTTGAGGAAAACATTTTCACCTGGTCAACAAGTCCTTCTTTATGATTAACGATTACACCTTCACGCGGGTAAGCTTCGATCTCGATGGAAGGGACCTTTTGTTGTGAGATCTGTATACCCGCACGGGGCAGTAGAAGTAGAAAATGTTAAAAACGGCACCTTTTTCAAAGTAAATGGACATAGACTAAAGCCGTATTTTTCCACTGACCCCACGGAGGAGCTCTTATTCTTACAAGAGCCAGTTTATTTTGATTAAAAATTCCTCCTCTCACCTTCATATCCAGTATATCATTGCATCATCTTTTTGAATGAAGGTGAGTGAAAAGAGTAAGTTTGGGAGAAGTTCTTCACTTATATGTTTTGCCCCCACTAATAATTCCTCCCAGACTTACAGGTTTTGTAGATATAGCAGTTGGCAACAGTGAAGACACTGTTGAAAACAAGTTTGGGGGAGGTTTGTGCTTATTTTCGCATCATTTGCATATCATCTGCATAAGCACAAAACATTTCTTTTAAAATCTATAAAAATTGAAAAATTTCCAAAACCCATAAAAATTTAAAAATTTTCAAGTATAAAAATATTTTAATATTTACACCTTTTTGTATATAAATAAGATAATGAAAGTTTAGATAGTGAACATTTACATCCATGAGATTAGAAAAATTTAAGAAAACTAAGAAAATTAGAAGTTTTCTTGTTAGTTATATGTATGCCCTAGAGGCCATTACTATACATAGGATGTATATTGTAGTGGATGCTGGGACGTATATAGGGAGGACTTTCTTGCTCGACATGATAGTATGCTATCTGGTTGAACTTTACCTTAACATGTACACTGATTGTCTCTCTATTAATGTTGGTAAAGCCCTTAGGATGTGTACTTGACTACCTGGACTATGATGCGGATCATACTAGTGGGGACATGGTAGTCCATAAGTACATCCTTCAAAGTCCCTAGTCGTGGGTGTATCGAGACGGGGCATCGATATACCAGAGTAGACTAGCGTGTACCTTCTCGACCCATACAGATGGGCGATGGATGATCCCATATCCATTGGTGTTTGACATCAGAGGAGATATACGGGTGCTCAGTAGAGACTGGGTACACTGGACGGACTCGCCGAGAACTCCCAGATGGTATTATACCTCACGTCAGATGGCAGTTCTCTGATACCACTGTAGGGTTCCTAGGCACTCCCAAGAGGTCTCACAAGGCATCAACCATGCCAATTTCAAATTTTACGGTGCCGAGAAACCCTAAACTACGGATCGTTGGCTAGAAATCTAGGTGAAAATGAAACTAGTTTACAACTAAACTATAAGATAACGGAAATACAACCTTTGTAGATCCGGTGCTCCACCTCCATAGCTCCGTAACGAAGTCCCCTCGCTGTCCAAATGAATTCCCGGGCTCTAGCGTCGGCTTCGTCGGAGAAATGGCGAGCTAGGTCGTCGATGTCCATACCGAAGATGATCTACGTCGAAGCATCGCAAGATCAAGCTCTCACTTCACCAAGTCAAGAAACTTGTGAAGAAAACACACTCTACTACTTGGCAAGAGGTAGAGGATGAAGAAATAGGAAGTGGGTAGACTTTAGAATTGGATTTCTCACTTGTTTCATCAATCCACCATTGATGAAGAAAGGTTTTCTTCAATGAAGAAGATGAAGAAGAAGAAGCTAGTATTATGATAAGATTATTTAAAAACAAAAGTAAATCAATACTTATCATAATAATAACCATGGTCAAGTGTAGAGAATGAATCATGGTTAATGGGAATGGTTAGGGTTAAGCATGGAGACAAAATGGTCACTTGGTCAAAGCTTCATGAAGCTTCAACATCCATCCAAAATTAGCCACCATTTCATTTCTCTATGCTTAATATTTTTCCAAAATAAATAAATGAATAAAAACAAAACCCTAATCATTATTATGTAACCATGGTTTGATCTTTACACAAAAACCCTAGCAAACATGTATCATCAAACATGATACAATCAAGTGCACAAAAATATATCACATATACAATGTGCACAAATCAAGTGAGAAAATCCATTTAAAGTGAACCATTACTAGTTAATGCAAAGTAATATATCAAATATATAATTATGCATTAAATCATTAAATCAACACTTGATTTAACGATCCGGTCATATCGCATATAACCGACTAGTATTCAATGTATCAGCTTATCGAATCAACCCTCGATTCGATAATTAGGTTATATCGCATATAACCATTCGACACATTCATCACGAGAATGAAATACGGTATCACATACACGCATTATTCTCGGTCCCGCACATATCTCATATGCGCTCCTATTTCGTTTCGCTTGAGCCAGGAAACCTCTTTGTAGGACTCTAAAGACTCGTCAATACGCCGGCAGCAGATGATGATCATATCATACACCCACAAGCCGCAAGCGGTCTGCTAAATGTAACGGGCACCCGGGTATTGAGCGATCTGAAGATCGAACCGCCGCAGATGCCAAGCTTCTGCCGCGGTTCCGCCGCACTGTAGCAGCTTCAATAAAAAAAATTTGCATCGTAATTCCTATTGTCAGGTGCTGGATTTTCTGGGAATTTTTAATATTTATTCAAGAGTTGAATTTTCTGGGGTTGTTTTGGGAATTCGGTGTTTCGATCGGAGTATCAAATTTTGTCTGTGTGGCTTTCCGGATAATTTTTAGAATATGTTAAAAAGTTCGACCGGATATAAATACCCAATTTTTCCCCTGTCGGGAAATTTCCAAGTGTTGGATTTTTCCGTAGTTTAACGACGTTCTAAGTAGTGCAAGTAACTCGATGGACCCTCTAGAAGACAACAAACCTTAACTCGATTATGTGACCGTCTTGAACTGCCCTTTGAACCTTCGGATTTGGGGCAGTACGGCGTGCCACATGTGAGGCGTTGGCTTGACCCTTCTACGGCTGGACCGTTGGTACTGAGGCACGAACTGAATGTTGTTAGACTTGTTTCATGTGTTGATCTGTATCGGGAAAACTTGGGTGTTTGACTGTTCGATCGAAAAGTTTAACATTTTCTATTTATCTGGAATAGGATACAATAATTGGAATTCACAATGAGTTATGAGATAACTGAATGAATGTTATAAACATAGCAGTTTAGTCTCACTTGATCGGTTGCCACGGAATTTTGATGTGATCAAAAGTCCGTCGCAATCACGTAGCGTACGCGGATACTCGCTGGGTAAACTTAATAGACAGCCTCACTCCATAGCCCCGACCAAGTGACTGTAGGATATCCCCGTCGCCGAAAGCATCCGTCCGGGTGCTCGCGGCAGCGGTGTTCCGCCTTGGTGCACTTCGTCGACGGTATCGGGGGTGCAGCCGTCTACTGAAGTTTGCGACGAGCATTCGATCAGGGTGTCGGGAATCTTGTTGAATTTCCCGACTAGGTATTGAAAAGTGTTTTCGATTTTGAGACTAAAATGCGGGGTTTATAATTGTTAGGCATGTGATGTCTAAGTAATTCATTTAGTCAGGCATGCGATGTCTGAGGTGGTTGCGGATTCCAACTGTTGTAGTTTTACACTTTCTTTTCTGTGACCGTAAGTGTAATATGTGATATCGCCGGTTTCGTTGCTATATGTCAACGACAATTGGGGTGCGCATATTTACTTACGTTGATGACATGTGATGTTATGTGTTGCTGGATATGTTATATTGGATCGTCGTGTTTGAATAGCCGGGGGTTTTTATGTGAGATGAGTGTTTTTCATTTTCATTCATGTAAAAACTTGTATGTAATATTCTTTTATTGGGGCACTTCCAGGTTGCGGAAGTTGTCACCGTTGTTGTATATTATTTACTTTTCCGCACTAGGATAGACCCGAGGAGGAGGGCACAAGTAACCGGGTTCTGGAGTCCAGTGGGAGACCAACTCGAGGAGTCGAGTCCGGGTCTCCTAACTCTAGAATTGGTAGGGTTGCTTGCCGCTCTCGTAGGGGTCTAGGGGTGTGGGTTTGGCAATTCATCGCGACCGTGGAATCCGTGTTTTATACTGGCTCGTATTGAAAACACGGACGTCCTAGTATATCCAATATTTCATATGATTCTTCTGCTGCGATATCTGTGATGTGATCATGTGATGTTCTGTGATAGATACTATATATAGTATATATGATATATTATATAGGCGTTACTTATGTTTTACACCAGCGCTAGCCCTGCCCTGCTCTGCCGTTAGTTACCTAACCTAACGGTGCACGAGGGGACATCAAGGCGAATGCGGATGGCATAAGTGTACGTCGTATTTATCTGTGATGTTTAGGTACTTAAATGATGGGACTTCATTAATGTTATTAATGAAATGAAAGAAACCTAAGATGTTGTAGAATCGAATTTCAAAATAAAACAGGTAGCTACAGTTCTTGCTTTGCACAGCGGTATATGTGATATATCCTGCACCTTATTCGATGAGGAAAGGACCGAGATCCCTTCACCGAGAGTGACTCCTTTAGCAATAACTGGCAGATGCTACACACTCGGTTTGTCTTTTGATTGCTTTTAAGAGTTTTTGCTTTGCACAGTGATATATATGATATATCCCGCACCTCATTCGACGAGGAAAGGACCGACGATCCCTTCACCGGGAGTGACTCCTTTAGCAAAACTAGAAAAGCCTCAAAAGCACTCCATTTTTAAAATCATTTGATTCTAAAACGATATAAAGTTCATTACGCAAAAGGTTTTCTTAAAAACCTGTTGTAGCCCTCCGTCATTTCAGATAGGTAATAGTTAGTATTCGTGCTGCGTTTGTTGACTCAGTCAAGGCGTAGTGTGCGGTAGCTGATTATTGCTTATCTGCAAAGCATATGATGCGATTGAATTAGGGTAGTCGTGCGGCCTTGTTGACTCAGTCAAGGGTCGTGCGGGTGGGTTTAATTCAATCGAGAAATGACGGGTTGAACTTTACTTGCGGTCTATGGTTTGTTGACTCAGTCAAGGTCATAGATCGCATGGGGCAAAATATTATCGGGAATTTCAAGTGTTGAAATTTGCAATGAGATTGCATACCTTCTATGAGATAGTTGGATCTCGATACCCGCTGCGAGTAAGAATTACTCCTAGGAGAGTTTTATACATTACAATTAGCCGATCAAGTAGGTGTCTAGAAAGGTGTCAACGAGGTTACGCCTCTGGGAAAACGAGGTTTTCATTAATTAGGTTCGTGCGAAAGCACGGGGGACCTCCCTCAAAGTACCGACACTGGCCTGGCTGAAAGATTGGCGAACTTATAGTGTGTAATTAATGCCGGCTAGTCTTTCCTTTTAGGGTTTGAAGGAAGATTTGATAAAAAGCAGTGGGAGCCGTCCTGATTAGATAAAATAATAACCAATCTGATCTTGAAAGAGCGCACGCTGAGTGTTTTCTTCTCTCTCTCTCCAGGTAGCGACCATATGACGCCTTAATCAAGATAATAATACGGAATATTGACCGAACCCGCTTGTTATACTGAGCTGGGGAACGTTGGTCCCGCTCCAACTTATAATTGTTATAAGACAGAGCAGGAAATTGGGGAATACCAGATTTCCCGTGCCGCCCAAACGAAGAGAGTGCTTGTTGATGCATCATCTTTGGGTGTGTTCGTTACAAAGAACTGTTTCTCAGTATTCTTTACGTCCTGAGTATATGATACCGGATCAGGATCCCAGATATGTAATCTGTTACATGGGCTACAGATAGGCAAAGAACTGAGAACGGGTGATAAGTTTCATGAGGCAGAAAACGGGGCAAGTGTTGCAGCCAAGTCTGTTGGTCACTGTCACCCTGTATTCCAAATACATTGATTCTAAACGAATGTTATTAGATACCGAACCTGATAAACAAAATCATATCAATCTCTTTATTAGTAAAGAAAGGATATAATTTTGTATTGTTGGATAATGTTTTGAACATTTCCTATATCAAAAGTTGATCGGTTCAGGCACGTTATCTAAAAGCGTTGATGTTCTAAATCAAACCACAGTTCTTAGTATATAGAACACACACAAGAGGAAGAGTTCAGAAATGAACGAATCCTTCTTGTGGTATTGTAGAGTAGGTCATATCAATGCGACCCGACTAGCTGGAGTTACATAAAGATGCATATTTAAATTAGTTTGAATTTACATCTTGTGAAACTCGCCAGTCATGTCACAAAGATACAATGACACCAGCTCTGTTTATTGGAAACAAAGAAAGAGTTAGTGAACTCTTGGGATGATACATGTTGATGTATGTAGGTCCCCTGTCTACACATGCCAAGACCGGTTCTTTGTACTTCATTACATTCTCTGATAATCTCTCAAGATTCAGACATATGTTCCTGTTGAAACACAAGTCCGAACCTTTTGAGATATTCACAGAATATGATTTAGAAGTAGAGAACCAAAACGGGTATAAATATTATGTCCTTTGATGAGATCAAGGAGGAGAATACTTGAGCACGGAAATCCTGGACTATTCTAAAGGAGAATGAGATTCTCTCTCAGCATTACTCCTCCGTATACACCATAACACGATGGTATATCGGGGCGGAGCAGATACACCCTATTTGATATGGTGTGCTCTATGATGAGTACTGCTGAGTTACCTTTTTCCTTTTTGGGAGTTATGCACTTGAGAAGATGCATACCTATTGAATTAGGTTCGAATCAAATCAATGCCTACCACTTCATATGTGATATGGAAAGGGAAGAGCCCATGTCTTAAGTTAGTTAAGATTTGGGGTTGACCGGCCTATGTCTGAAAGCAAAATCCGAACAAGCTCGAGGCAAAGTCTGTAATGTAGAACTGGAAAGGTTCCAGCTATACAAACTGTGGCTGATGATTTGATAGAACCAAAGGATTCAGTAGATTCCAACGAACCTCAGCCTCCCCGCCGATCTAGTAGGGTTCCTCACCCAGCTGAGAGATACTTCTGTTTCTCTATGACAGTGGGAGCGAGGATTGCATCATGAGATGATGACCCAACTAGCTTCGAGCTGGCCATCGAGAGTAAGACTCTGTAAGAATGGCTGGATGCTTAATGATCTGAGATGGAATCCTTATACACAAACAAAGTATGGACTTTGGTTGCTATATCTGAAGGGTTAAATCCCCATCAGGAGCAAGTATATCTTGAGAAGATTACTTGGTGTACATGGAAAAGTTGAGACTTTCAAAGCTAGACTTGTTAAGGGTTTTCGTCATCGACCAGGCATGGATTATGATGAAATCTTTTTCAGTGGCTATGCTTAAGTCCATCCAGATCCTACTTGCCACGGCTACATACCATGACTACGATATCTGGCGGTTGGGTGTCTTGACTGCTTTTCTAAATGATGATTTGGAAGAGAGCGTCTATAAGTACACAGCCAGAGGGCTTCGTAGACAGTGGGAGCAGCGGAAACGTGTGCAAGATGTTTTATAGGATAAAGCAGGCATCGCGGAGTTGGAACATCTGTTTTGATGGATAAGTCAAAGAGTTTGACATCATCAAAATGGTAGATGAACCTTGTATAAACAAAAAGGTAGTAAGGAGTATGGTGACGATCCTCGTAGAGTACGTGGATGACATACTCTTGATAAGAAAGGAGTTTCTTATACTACGCTCGATCAATCTCCGTTTATCACAAAGATTCTCCGTGTAGGATCAAAATGATGCTTCCTAAATCCTGAGTTTTAGATCTATGAGATAGATTTAATTGGATGTTAGGATTCTCACTAGTAGTAGTAAGATGGTATCAATCGATCCTGAGGAGAATCACTGGAAGGGTTCCAGGGTGATAAAGACGACTGAGTGTCAGTCACAGGCATTGTCTTTACCCTTAGTAAAGGGATGGTATGTTGGAAAAGTTCCAAGCTAGATACCGTGGCATACTAGACGATAAAGGCAGGATACATCGCTACTTAAGATGCTACCAAAGAGGCTGTTTGGGTGTTTATTGGTTCATGAGATGAACTATGTTCCTCCCATTGTGTGACAATGGAGTTGTGGCTTATGCCAAGGAACGCCGGTCCCATCAGTGATCCAGACATATTCTAAGGCAGTGTCACCTGATCATGGAGATGCTTGATCTCCAAGGGATCGAGGTTAGGAGAGTAGACTCAGAGAACAACACAGCGGATCCACTCATAAAGGCCTGTTCCCAGAGAGAGATTTTTATGGGATGGTTGAGTATGAGATACTACAACCACTGCTATCAGATGGCCCTAGTGCAAGTGGGAGATTGTTAGTTATATGTATGCCCTAGAGGCCATTACTATACATAGGATGTATATTGTAGTGGATGCTGGGACGTATATAGGGAGGACTTTCTTGCTCGACATGATAGTATGCTATCTGGTTGAACTTTACCTTAACGTGTACACTGATTGTCTCTCTATTACATGTTGGTAAAGCCCTTAGGATGTGTACTTGACTACCTGGACTATGATGCGGATCATACTAGTGGGGACATGGTAGTCCATAAGTACATCCTTCAAAGTCCCTAGTCGTGGGTGTATCGAGACGGGGCATCGATATACCAGAGTAGACTAGCGTGTACCTTCTCGACCCATACAGATGGGCGATGGATGATCCCATATCCATTGGTGTTTGACATCAGAGGAGATATACGGGTGCTCAGTAGAGACTGGGTACACTGGACGGACTCGCCGAGAACTCCCAGATGGTATTATACCTCACGTCAGATGGCAGTTCTCTGGTGACACTGGTACAGAGTAGTCTGTTGACCCGAGATCGTCATAGAGTCTTGTGTGGTTCCCACTGTACTTTGATTTCCATCTTACCACGTCCAAGAGGGCGTGCAAAACGGTGGTTTTTAGGTACAGTCCCGAGTCACATGGAGGCAATGAGCGATAGGAGGGGATTCGTCTCTCCCGGTATAGGGAGTTGATGTTGCGCTGTGTTCGATTGGCTATAACAGGAAATCCCTGGCAAGGGTTGCTGAGATTTACTGGTAAGTGTTACCAGTAGTTTCTCGAATTGTTATAGACCTCATATCGACACGACTTATCGAGCTATTGGGGTCTGACGTTTACCACCCCTAGGCGAGATATGCGACATATCAGACGATCAGACCGGACTGTACGGTAGTGTTACTGGTTGGATTCACTGGAGTGTGAGCGGGCTTGCTCGTCGATCTTCAGATCGTTCAATACCCGGGTGGCCGTTACGTTTAGCAGACCGCTTGCGGCTTGTGGGTGTTTGATATGATCATCATCTGCTGCCGGCGTATTGACGAGTCTTTAGAGTCCTACACAGAGGTTTCCTGGCTCAAGCGAAACGAAATAGGAGCGCATACGAGATATGTGCGGGACCGAGAATAATGCGTGTATGTGATACCGTATTTCATTCTCGCGATGAATGTGTCGAATGGTTATATGCGATATAACCTAATTATCGAATCGAGGGTTGATTCGATAAGCCGATACATTGAATACTAGTCGGTTATATGCGATATGACCGGATCGTTAAATCAAGTGTTGATTTAATGGTTTAATGCATAATTATATATTTGATATATTACTTTGCATTAACTTGTAATGGTTCACTTTAAATGGATTTTCTCACTTGATTTGTGCACATTGTATATGTGATATATTTTTGTGCACTTGATTGTATCATGTTCGATGATACATGTTTGCTAGGGTTTTTGTGTAAAGATCAAACCATGGTTACATAATAATGGTTAGGGTTTTGTTTTTATTCATTTATTTATTTTGGAAAAATATTAAGCATAAAGAAATGAAATGGTGGCTAATTTTGGATGGATGTTGAAGCTTCATGAAGCTTTGACCAAGTGACCATTTTGTCTCCATGCTTAACCCTAACCATTCCCACTAACCATGATTCATTCTCTACACTTGACCATGGTTATTATTATGATAAGTATTGATTTACTTTTGTTTTTAAATAATCTTATCATAATACTAGCTTCTTCTTCTTCATCTTCTTCATTGAAGAAAACCTTTCTTCATCAATGGTGGATTGATGAAACAAGTGAGAAATCCAATTCTAAAGTCTACCCACTTCCTATTTCTTCATCCTCTACCTCTTGCCAAGTAGTAGAGTGTGTTTTCTTCACAAGTTTCTTGACTTGGTGAAGTGAGAGCTTGATCTTGCGATGCTTCGACGTAGATCATCTTCGGCATGGACATCGACGACCTAGCTCGCCATTTCTCCGACGAAACCGACGCTAGAGCCCGGGAATTCATTTGGACAGCGAGGGGACTTTGTTACGGAGCTATGGAGGTGGAGCACCGGATCTACAAAGGTTGTATTTCCGTTATCTTATAGTTTAGTTGTAAACTAGTTTCATTTTCACCTAGATTTCTAGCCAACGATCCGTAGTTTAGGGTTTCTCGGCACCGTAAAATTTGAAATTGGCATGGTTGATGCCTTGTGAGACCTCTTGGGAGTGCCTAGGAACCCTACATTTCTTATACGAACTAGTAATAAGTAGTTATGAGCCGTTGTCCCAAGGGTTAGTAAGATGAAGGACATCACTAATCTGAGGATAAAAATAAGTATCAAAAATACTTTCTATTCTGGAAGCCAAACATTTTGAACGTTGCTACCCTGCTATTCGCACTTACACACGTCTTGAAGCCTGGGATAGTAGAGGATACATTGAAATGCTCTTGTCTTAAAGCCAAAAGTATGAAGGAAATAAAAAAAAAGTGAATAAAAAATATAAAGTGGTGAAAAAAAATGGACACTGGTTTTGTTATCACCAAGGGCAATAAAAAATATATAGCGAGGGTGCCTCTTCACCCAGTGCCCTAAGGCCAACTGGTCTGGGAGTCACTGCTATGCCTGAGGCGGTGCAAGACGAGGAAAATACACCAAGTAAGCAAGCACAGGAGTAATCGGTCGGTTAGTACCTCAAGAAGTATTAACGGTCGCATGAAAGTGTGTGAGCAATCTCATCTAAATATTCATTAATTAAAATGTACTGAGGCTGAAGGGCAAGAGTATGATAGCTTGAATTGAATTCTCCGGGTGTAGGGATGTCTTTACACACACGCGGGATTATATGATCGATGTTTTGGAAGAAAGATAGGAATGAAGAATAAGACGATGTTTTATTGAGGGAGGACGTGATTTCTGACATTTTTTTTCATGACCATTAAGATAGGGCTCATGACAACCGAAAAGCTAGCTTAGTTGGAAACCCTAATTTTCAAGGCTTTTCTTTTACGATTATTTTCTTTAAATGTAATATTCATGATGTTTCTTTTATTATTGGATTTTGTGGGTGTAATCCGCTGAAAACCCTCAGGAGACAACACTCCTCCTACTAGGGACACCTAGAGGTTTAAAGGCTTGTTGCACGTGCTCAGTGCAATCGTGTTGCCTACGAAAGTATGCTAGTTAGTTTTTCTCCTTCTTTATTTTCTCCTTCTCTTTTTTAATAAACAGTTCGCTCGTAACGATCGAAATTAAGTTTGGGGGAATTTGATTAGTCAAAAATATTGCATCTTTTAGTCGGCAATTTCCTCATCATTTGCATTCATATAGAAGTGTTCGGCATTCATATTTCACATATTAGCAAATCTGTCGCAAAATATCAGATTGCATGTGTTAGACCTTAAAACCGGCACTATAAAGGAAATTGACCGCATTTCATGGCATCGCATCATTCCTATATTGCGCAACACTTGTTTTGAAATCTGTGCAGGAAAATCCAGAAGAAAGGCCACAATCTATACGGTACCGATCAAATATTACGCCAACTCAATGATTTCAATTCTGGTATCAATACAAAGGGACAAATAAAATTCAACATATTAGATAAAGCCCCAAACAGCAGCCCAAGACCATACCAGAAAGATGCAGCCCCAAGGACCCAACATAGCCGCGGAACCGCGGCCGGAGCCGGCTTGTGCCACGGTTCCGCGGTGGCTTATCGACATCATCCCTTCAGATTTGAACCAAAACTCCTAGCTCAGCTCCTACACTTCAGAAAGACACTCCAAGTTCCAGAAGACTCCAGAGACTTCTGCCAGATCAGCAAGCTTTGGAATCAACACTAAACTAGCCTATCATTCTAGAAACTTCTCCCTAAACCCTAGCTTAAACCCTAAGCTAACTCCTAACAAACTCCTTCTAGAAGCCTCAACAAAATTTTGGAGGGAATTGTAATTTCAAACCTAGACCTAGGGTTTGGGAGATCTATAAATAACACCCTAGGCTCACTTGTGGATCATCTCTTATCATGGAAAAATCCCTCCATTAGTTCATTTTAGAGCCATTCTATCTCTTTCTTCTTCTTCTTCCACAAGTCTAGTGAGAGGACTTGTATGAAACCCTAACCCTAATTCCAATCAAAAGCCAAGATCCCGAGTACCCCATCAAGCAAGAAGCCTTGCAACCTTTTATGAGCGAAGCCGATCTTCAACAGAGCAAGTGGTCCAAGCCGATCCGCGACTCACGGAGCCGAGCGACGCCAAATCGACAATTTAGTTCTTCCTCTTGTAGTTCTTGAGCGACTGTAATCAAATTGTTGATATAAATAAAAGGTGATATTCTTTTATCTTGTTTTCTTTAAATTCTTGCATCATGATATATTTTCAATTCTTGAATACTTTCTGTGTGATGATGTTTGAGTAATACTCCGCTCGTCGAGGAGTCGAGAAGATTAATAGAATGATGATGTAACATATCTTAAATCGATTCTTGAATCCTACGAGTTTTGTAAACCCTAGCAAGTTCAAGAATCGACGACTCAATTCTTTGCAATGCTTTCTTGATTGATATCGCTCGAGATTGGGGAGTTACGATCGTTTCTTGAAATTGCTAGAGGCTAGAATGTGAATGATATCAATGAAAGAACAAGGGTTAAACGATGAAACCCTAGTTTCATCAAGAAAGCCCTAACTCTCGTCGATCATCATCGATCTAGCATCAATTCTTCGAAGGACAAGAACACGAAATCTTGAGATTACATCACGTCTATAGATCCAATCGATTCCTACGAGCCTCATTTAGATTCTTGACAATTGGTTGGAAATATCATAGAAACCCGATTCTCGATTGTTTATCATTTCTTGAATTCTTGAACAGAATAGTGACACTTGAAACAATCGATAAAATCTTGAATCATGTTTCTTTTCTTTTCTATTAACTTTTCAATTCAAACAAATTAAATACAGAAACGAATCGCACAATCCCTGTGGACGATCCGCACTCGCTTACGATCTACAACCGACACCGTAATTGATTGCGGTCAAATATAATTCTTTGATTGTGAATTTTATTCAATATTACCGAGACATTGAAACTTATTCGCTTTATTTGATTTACACAAACAAGAAATCATTACAATCAAATGAAACTGTTATCAGGGATCATTTGAGTTGATTCTTTTACATACACACAATCGGAAGTTTATACGATCAATCAAATGGCGCCGTTGCCGGGGACTATTTGATTTGATAAGCACATCCTAGAATTTTATAACAATCACTCCTCGCCAAGCACCTTAAAATAAATCTAGACGAAACAAATACAACCCCCTCACTTGATGCGCTATACGTGACATATACCCTCTACTTAAGTCGAGAAATCCTTTGGGCACACTACAACGTGACATGTAGTTGTAACCCAATTGGATACATGGGTGCGTATGTTTGGCCTAGGGATGGAAATAAGCGTATCTAGCGGACAGACAAGGGGCGCTAGAAATAGATTTAGCGTTAGAAAGCTTTCTTAAACTTGCAAATCCCATTCCTATGTCCTTCTAATCCCCACTACTTTCGATTATCCCAACATCAATTCAAGAATGGCAAAAGACAAGTACAAGACTAATCCTAACTCTACTAACCAACCTTAACCCTAACAAGTTTACTTGAACATAAATTACAAACACTTAGAATAGATTTGAACATACACATATACATTCTTTAATTGACTCGGCTAAAACAAGAACGGACATACAACCATCTCTCTGCGGACTACCCGTGCTCAACTGGCTAGCTGCAAAGCGACACCGTCTTGATGCGGTAAGTAGAACAAATAGGACAAAGTGAAACGCATATCATAACAAAAACAACGTAGCTCCTCTCGATCAATTAGGTGTTTTGACCTTTAATGATCACCAAGATTACAATTTTGAGGATCTTAGATCGGGTTCTTTAAAGAACTAAGTTCTTAATTTGAAAGAACTAAGTTCCTAGAGTATTATGGATAAGTTCATGATCTTCTTTTCATGTCCTCCTCTGAATTTTTGATTCTCAAGAACAAGATCTTCTTGATGAGAATTAAATTCTCAACTTATTTGAAACTTGTCTTGCGGATTTCAGATCTAAAGAAAAAACTAAGTTCTTTTTAAAGGGTTAAGCCCTTAGATATGGTATGATAGGTAAATGAGATATTTTGATCTCTGTTTTTTTCTTTTACCTAGAGTTTGAGAGGAGGGAGATCTTCTTCTTTGATTGAATTAAATGCTCTGTTGTTTTGAGAGCCTTCTGCATTTTTTTACAGAAACTTATGGGGGGTCTCCGCTCTCTTTTTTTTATCGAGTCCTCTTCATGTTCCCCTTTCTTTTTTTATCAAGTCCTTCCTTTTTCCTTTTGATTAATCTCTTTGCTCATATTCATAGGAGAAGAGAAAAATCAATTTGTTAAGAAAATTTCTCATTGAGAGATCATGATTGACTTCATAATCAATCAAAATGATCTTTTAAATCAATCAGTGAATTTTATTCACTCTTAGATTTTTAATCCAAAAGCTCTATGTTTAACAGAGAAGATTTCTTGTTTGTTTAACAAGATTGGGAAATATTTTCCAAAGATAGAATTTTATTTTATCATATGAATATCTTATTGGTTTAACAAGATTAGAATTTTATTTTATCATATGAATATCTTGTTGGTTTGACAAGATTAGCAAGATATTTTCCTAATATAGAATTTAATTCTATCATATGGATATCTTGTTTGTTTAACAAGATTAGGAAGGTATTTTTCTAACATAGAATTTAATTCTATCATATGAATATTTTGTTAATTAGGAAGATATTTTCCTAACATAGAATTTAATTCTATCATATAGAATTTAATTCTATCATATGGATATCTTATTAGTTTAACAAGATTATGAAGATATTTTCATAACATAGAATTTAATTCTATCAGATGATTTAATTGGTGCTTTTATATTCGTCGTTGGATCTTTTGATTTAAGGGTACTCTGTTTAACAGAGAGGATTTTTTTAGTTTGAAAAAAATCTGGGAAATAATTCCCACAAATAGAATTTAATTCTAACATTGGATTTTTTATTCAACGGAGAATATCTTCCTTATTTAGAAAGATCAGGGGATGTTTTCCTTAATAGAATTTTAGTTCTATCTTTTGATGATTTTTTTATCACCATTGGATTTTTGATCCAACGGCTCTGTTTAACAGAGAATATCTCAGATTTTAGGGAAATATTCCTCATATAGAATTTAATTCTACTATCCTTAATTTAGACGCTGACGCTTACGTGCTATGTACGTGGACGCCGCCTAAGAATCTAATTCTTTTATAAATAGTCACTTACGTGTTTTGCACGCCGGCGCTCACGTATGTTCCACATGAGGCGCCATTATAGGATTTAATCCTAACAGAGGCTGGCGCTAGCGCCCACGTGGGAAACACGTGAGACGCTCAAGGATTTAATCCTATCTGAGACGGCACTTACATGCTTTGCATGTGGGTGCACGTGTTTAACACGTAGAGATTTCTCTTTATTTTTATAAGGAAACAGCAGGCTCTGAGCCAAAAATTTTTCGCGGGAACATATGCCAGGGCTCATGTGCCTTTCATATGAGGCGCTGCTATAGGATTTAATCCTATTAAAGACTCGTGCCGACGCTCACGTGTGTTTCACATACGACGCTGCCTTATTATATTCAACCAATAATAATTTTTATACGAGAGAACAAATGCCCCGACCGTTGTTCTCACAAGACTTGCACGTCAGTGCAACGGTGTCCAGTTTTAAGCCATCTGATCCGCCTTGGGATTCGGAGAATCTGAACCGACCCCCATCACTTTAAATAGGGCTTCAAGTTTTAGACGACAGCTGCGCATCCGTCTTTTCTTCTTCCTTCAGAATTTTATTCTCTCTTAGAGCTTAGTTCTTTTTCTTGAAGTTTAGTTCTTCAATTTTTCACAGATCTACATTTTAGACCCACTCTGCCAAAATTTTCTCGGTAAGAGTTTTCTTTAGAAGTGCTCAGCTCTTGCCTTTAGAACATTGTTCCTTAGAAATTTTTGGAAGATTAACTCCATTTTTTCTCACAGAGCTTAGCTCTAGGAATTTTCTTGAAGTTCTGACTTCATTTATGATCATAGAACTTAGTTCTAATTTTTCAATCTTAAATCATCTCTCCTTTGGGGGTTTTCTTGAAGTTTTAACTTCATTTGTTATCACAGAACTTAGTTCTGATTTTAATTTCAGATCTTTCCCCTTTTAGGGATTTTCTTGAAGTTTTTATTCAACAGAGCTTTTCTGTGACAATTTTAATATCAAATCTCTTATTTGGGGATTTTTAGGATTTAACTCTATTTATTTTGTAGAGTTGTGCCCTAATCTTGATCGTTTTTCTTTTGGGGAAACTTTTAGTACGTTATACCATTTTTTTATAAAATAGAGCTCGGCTCTAAAATTTTATTATTATTAAAACCAGCCTTAAAGAATCTTTTTAGATTTCTCTATTGGGCACATGTTCAATCATTAATGAGCCGCCATCTTGATTCTGTGGGGCCCACTAGCTTTTGGACTTAGTGATTTTAGCATTTTTTATTGCTAATTTTCCACCTAGTTTCTTTCAAGATACCATGGTTTCGAATTCCTACTTCACTTATGTTCGCTCAGAAAGTGCTTTCACTGATGCACCTCCTGATTGTGAAGTCCTGGTCTGGCGCAGATTAGTTTGTTTACTTATTTCGGAGTGTCTAGTTTATTCACTCGTTTCGGAGTTTTTAGTTTATTTACACATTTCTGTTGGATATAGTGCCCTCAGAGTCAATTATTGGATCACAGGCACGTGATTGCAATGATTGAGGGAGGACCTATACCGGTAGGACAGTCTTACTCAAGATGATAGTATGCTATCTGGTTTATCTTTATCATATTGTACTGCTTTAGGTGACCTTATAGGTCGCTATTACACATTGATAGAGCCCTTATTATTCTTTCTTGACTACCAGCAGTATGTGGCGATCATATACGTGGGAGCTGGGGTCTATAAGCACATCCTTAAAGTGGTCCCTAGTCATGGGAGTTTCGAGACTGGGCATCGATACTCCATTAGTAGACTAGTGTATACAGTCGAGACCCCGAGGAAGGGCGGTGGCCGGTCTCACAAGCCATTGGTGTCAGTTGGATCACCTAAGATGTATGCAGGTGCTCATTGGGTTATGAGTACACCGGACATGACTCGCCAGGAATATGCTAGTTGGTATTATACCTGACGTTAGATAGCAGTTCCGTGGTGACATGTGTACAAGTTAGTTCATCGACCTGAGATCGTCATTTGTCTCGTGTGAGTTCCTACTGTGCTTTGATTACTACCCTACCATGGCTCAAAGGAGTCGTGCAAATAGGTTTTAGTTGGGTACAGTCCCGAGCCACATGGAGGCAGTGAGTGAATCGGCAGGGGTTTCGTCTCTCCCGGTATTGGGAGTGAGGTCGCGCTGTGTCTAGGAGAGTCATTACACGAAGTCTTTGGCCAAGGTAGGAGATTTACATGTAGGTATTCCAGCAGTATCTCAGGGTGTTCTGGGCTACACTCCGACATGACTTGTACCGCTTTTGGGGGTCTGACTTTTACCAACCCCTAGGCCCGCCATGCGATACTCATAGACGAACGGACCGGACTGTACGGATATTGTCACTGACAGGCTCAGTAGGGTGTCAGGATGAGTTCGCTCATCGACCTCCCTTTTGGTCAATACCTGGTAGCCTATTACATACGGCGAGTACCACTGACGTGCTAGTGGTTAAATCCACAGCCAAAGTATTGACGAGTCTTTAGAGTCCCCCATAGACAATTTTCAAGTTTCGGGCGAAACGTTGTAGAGGCCGTATGATATATGGCAGGATCCGATCATATACGTGTAGTAGTGCACGGATCATGATCGGACGGATCATACTAGTGGGCTTTGGTTTAAGCCGGATCCTAGTATTAGATTTGTTGGATTACTTTAGTCTCATCGCATTCGCATTCAGTCGGAATGCGGATGCAGGTATGTATATACAGCTGAGGGGTATCCTTGTGATCTGTCACGAGTTTACTTTAGATGTTTCCGTATTTTTTTTTGTTGTAAACATTTGGGTTAATGTTTGCATATGGAAATTATGAGCTAGAAATCAATATTTTGTGCATTTATTGTGACACATGCAAATCTAGTGACTCATGGTCTCTTTTATTGTGCATATGTCACATTTGGTGATGGATTTGTGTCTTGATATGATAAGGAGAGAGAGAGAGAAGCTGCCATGATATATTTTTGGTCTTGTATTTTTCTCATAACACTTCTCACTCTCATCATCATCATAAGACATAAGAAAATGAAAAAGAAAGCTTCTTCTTCTTCTTCCTTCTCTAGCTCAAAATCTCCATTAATGGTATCATCTCTAACCTCCATCCATGCAATCGATGCAAGAGACAAATTTGTCACAACATTCTCTACTTCACCTTGGACACGTCGGCTAGCGAATTTCGTGCCCGAGTTGCTTCGGATGAAGCGGGAGCCCATAAAAAGACTTGAAGATGTGGTGCCCTTTCCGACCAGGAGATCGAGACCGGAGATGCCGCGAGGAGCTTGGGATGGTGGCCAAAGACCGAAGGACACGGATCGATCGGTATAGCTTTCCAACCCTTTCTCTAGTTGCTAGTTGTAGGTTAATGGTTCAATCCGGGTTAATAGTATACGATAGCGCCGGTTTAAATTTTTGAAAAAGTTTTCGTTTCCGCATTTTGGCCTCGGACAGACGGCTGGGGCGCTATCGTAGACTTACATGGTATCAGAGCCACGTCATTAACCTTTACTAGCTTGTTCTAACGTGTTTAGAATTTCGATCGAACGAAATTTTCAAAAACTGCATTTCCAATTCTGAGTTTCTGTCGAATTTTTTTGTCGTCGAAAAATTATTTTGAGAATTGCAGAAAATCAAGCAGGCTTTTCTTAGAACACTGCAGAAAATTGGTTGGCTGATCCTACTGTAGCGCCGCGGAACCACGGCATGACCCTTGTTTTGGCCACGGTTCCGCCGTAACACTGTATCATTAGGTTACCAAAATTTCTACAGTGCTCTCTGTGTTGGAATTAGGGTTTCTGGTAATTTTTGTAAGTCTACGGTAGTGCCCCGGCCGTCTACAGACCCCAAATGCGGAACAAAAACTTTTTAACTGGCGCTATCGTATACTTTAACCCGGATATGCCATTATTGCTAAACTAACAAACTGTAAAGAGAGTAGAAAGGTTATACCGAACGATCCGAGTCCTTCGTTCTTTAACCATCATCCCACGCTCCGTTGCGGCTGCTCCGATCTCGTCGATCTCCGATCTGCTCGTCCAGGTGGCACCACGTCAACGATTCTTTAAACGGGCACCCGCCTCTGACTCGAGGTAACTCGGTCGTCAAGTTTGCTAAAAGAGACGACCAAGAATGATGTAGAGAATGAGTAGAATATTTTGTCTCACTTCGTCCAAAGCCGTGGACGATCGGTTAATGAAGTTGCCACTCGAATCGAGTGATGGAATGAAATGAGCTATGAAATTTCCATACACCCCAAAAACTATCATAATATTTTTTCCAAATCAAGTGAGAGTGAGTGAGAGGGGGAAGGGGCCGGCCATCTTATAGGAGGTGGGGGGGTGAGTGTAGGAGGACGGAAGTGACCACAAGAACAAATATCATGTGTGAACACAAAGTGTGAATACAAAGTATGAATACATTAAATGCAACCAATGAAACATCAACACCATTCAACCTAGTAACCTCTTCTAGAAACTTCTAGAACCTTCCACACTCATCTCAAGAAAAGATAAATCCGTCTTTAACCGAATGTTAAAAGACAGGCGATAGAAAACTGGAAACTGGCAACTTCCAAAAGTAATCCCGAAACGAATTTCAAGATAACCCCGTAACTGTATAAATATACCCGCATTTGTATTACGACCGAATACAAATGCAACTGAGACAAAGATATTATATCTACTCAATATAATACTCGGATCCGGTTTAAACCAAAGCCGACCAGTATCATCTGCCCAAAATCTGACACGTGCGTAAACGCAAGTGCATTTTCCGAACCCTGCCATAAAACCATACAGCCTCTACAACGTTTCGCCCGAACTTGGGAAACTGTCTGTGGGGGACTCTAATGACTCGTCGGTACCCTGGCAGTGGGTTTAACCACAAACCGTCAGCGGCACTAGCTATGCGTAACGGCTACCTATGGACTGACCTCAAGGGAGGCCGATGAGCGAACTCATCCGGAAACCCTACTGAGCCTAACAGTGACAATGTATATACAGTCCGGTTCATTCGTCTATGAGTATCGCATATCAGCCTAGGGCGCTAGTAACGTCAGACCCCCAATAGCAGTATAAGTCGTGTCGGAGTGTAGCCCAAAAACACCCTGAGATACTACTGGAGTACCTACCAGTAAATCTCCTGCCACGGCCGTAGGCTTTGTGTAATGGCTCTCCTAGACACAGCATGATCTCACCCCCAATACCGAAAGAGACGAATCCCCTGCCGATCCGCTCACGTGCCTCCATGTGGCTCGGGACTGTACCCAAAAACTACCTGTTTGCACGACTCCTTTGAGCCGTGGTAGGGTAGAAATCAAAGCACAGTGGGAACTCACACGAGACAAATGACGACCTCAGGTCGATGAACTAACCTGTACACATGTCACCAGGGAACTGCTATCTGACGATATGTATAATACCAACTAGCAGGTTCCCGGCGAGTCCTGTCCGGTGTACTCATAACCTAATGAGCACCTGTATATATCTTAGGTGATCCAACTGACACCAGTGGCTTATGAGACCAGCCACCGCCCCTCGTCGGGGTCTCGACTGTATACACTAGTCTACTCCGGAGTATCGATGCCCTGTCTCGAAACTCCCACGACTAGAGACCACAATTAAGGATATGCGTATAAACTACCCAACTCTCACGTATATGATAGCCATCATACTGTTGGTAGTAAAGCAAGATCCTAAGGGCTCTATCAACGTGTAACATGTAATCAGTCACCTGAACATGTACACGACTGATAAAGGCAAACCAGATAGCATACTATCATCTCGAGTAAGACTGTCCTACCGGTATAGGTCCTCCGCAATCATTGCAATCACGTACATGCGATCCAATAATTGACTCTGAGGGCACTATCTCCAATAATCTCCCACTTGCACTCAAGGCTAATAATTGCGATGTCGACTACTCACAGCCTGTGTGAAACCGAACATTCAACTCCTCTACTAATCAGTTTCACAAAGCCCGTTTGTAAAACTATTATGTTCGAGAAATAGCCTCAGTGAGTGGATCCGCCTTGATGTTTCTTTCTATATCTCTCTTAATCTCAAGTTCACGGAGAAAGCCATCTCCCAAATTGAGTAATACTTGTCTTAGAATACATCTGGTTATCTGATGGGATCTAGTTCATAAATGAACTCCAAATCCAAACTTCTTAGACTGTATCGATCACTGAACCTAATCAGTATCCTGCACCAAGCCTCCCACAATATCCTCTTGGACCACCTGTCCATAATACTGTCCCTCGTCAGAGGAAAAACTATAACTCTGACAAACTCTCTGTCATCCATGTCACCTTTGAAGCCTGGAATGACAATCGTCTCCCGAAGGAGGCTGCCGTCATCAAATCCGTAGAACATGCACTTATGTTCTAAAACTGCTTCCTTATGTTTCTCCAGAATTGGATTAATACAAACTTATTGCATCTAGTGCAAAAACAACATTTGGTGTGGTACTTGACATCCCATGATTGACTCAATTGCATAAACAAGTGATCTGTCAATCATGCCCATCCATCTCCCCTTTAGTCTGTAAGACACCTTTAGAGAGGGTGACTCCATCACCTGCAGGTACACCACCATGCTAGGAGTCATCTATTCTAAAAACCATTACAATACTGTCAAAGTACCCACATTGGGAAACTACCCAAATTCAGATCTAAAACCATAGATCTAGAAACCAGAATGTCAAATATTATATCCATATCCTGTCTGGAGAAACAACTGTGTGACGACCACAGTACAACCGATCGTAGTATAGGAATTTTACTTCCTACTCTGTGTATGTCATCCATATACCATGACATCACACCCTACTACCTTCTTAACAGATCCATCCCCTATTCTGATTGAAGTCAAACCCATGACTGTCACATCAAAAATAGAAGATCTATCTCCGCTATAACTGCTCAAGTCTATAAATAGATATAAGCAACTTGCCCACTATACTTCCGATGCTCCCACTGACTACGACAACCCTCCTACCGGGTCTCATAGCCTGGAACAACAGTAGTGTCAAGTCTGGGTAGATAAGAACCTCCCTGTCACCGTCCTTGAGGCTACCGGAGTACCTCTCGGGTGTCTGAGGTTACCTACCATATCTGCGGAGTGGCTAATGGAATGTCAAACCTGATTGAATATATAGGTCCTATTAAATTTTCCGTAATCGTTTGCGGTTCTGGAATCACTTCCAGTTCTACCATACTCCCACTAATGTTTTATGAAAAAGTCCATTTTACTAAAACTGTGGCGAGTCAAGAACAATATCACTATTGATCTTTCAAATGGTAGAATATCAACCCTCGTCATAGCCAGGGTCAACCCACAAACAGCCATTACAGAAACGTGCCCTGAGTTATCCAGAGTCTGGTTTTAAGCATAAGCTGGACAACTCTCCGTACTTTAACATCTTTTAAGGTACGAACTATTCTATATCCAATATAGAAACTTTGGCACTTATTTAATTGGAACCAGATTCTAATTATGCAGCTGTCTCCAGTGCATATCAACTTAATGGATAGAGGCTAATCAGCATTACTCAACTTAGGAATCAATCCAATTATGAGTAACCTGAAAGAGAAATAAGTTTCTCAAAACCATTACTATCATCTGAATACCAATCACAAGAATCTACATCTTCGATCTCTTTGAAGAATCCCGATACTTGTGATACCTGGTTCTCTACTTTATTCTTATACCCACAACTTCTCAAAACTTAGACCTTGTATTTCTACGAAACACTTGTCTAAAAACTATAGAAGTCATAAGTAAACAGAACATAGTACGTGGACCTACCCCTTTGTCCAGATGGACACTGGACAACATATAATACTCTGTATAAGTCCGCTGAGTTGAACAACTCAAAACCTGTGCGTCGTAGGTTAAAAACTGTACCCTGGCGATTTCCTCAAATATCACCAATTACAACGAATTCCGATATAATGAGGATAATTACCTAATTCCCAATAACTTACTCCCGCTCATCATCTGTAAAACCATACAGATATGAGAATGAAACCTGGTAAATACTTACCCTTGGAGTAAGTATCTAATCGGAAAAATAGTTTTCCTTTAACGATGCACTGAAACATGAAAATGTTTCATAGGGGTATCTTGGTATTCATAGCAATGCCTCTTCCATAATCCAATTCATGACTATAACCGTATATTTCTTTGCCATCTCTCCAAATCCCTTTATTTGTCTTTAGTCGTTACCTTCTATACACCATCGTTAGGCTAAATGGTTTTCTTCCTTCCCTACCGTTCGGCACCAGCCTATGGTTTGGAAGAAGACTATCCAGTAAGCATAATAGGTGTACCCTTCTAAACCAAGGAGTACTCGCAACTTGAGAGAAGGTGATGATAAAACACAATGGAATAATACCTTATTCTCGAAAAGGCGAAATAGGAGTGGCGATGAAATACGCGGTTTGGTCGTGAATGATAGCAGTCGCAATTTACTTTGCCCTCTTTCTAATCCCTTTATTTTGTCTTTACATATTACCTTCTGCACACCCTACTTAGGCTAATTGGTTTTCTTCATTCCCTACCTTTCGGCACCTGCCTATGGTTTGGAAGAAGACTATCCAATAAGCGTAATAGGTGTACTCTCCTAAACCAAGGAGCCCTCGCAACCTGAGAGAAGGTGATAATAAAAGACAACTGAATAAACCAATTCTATTTCTCCTGAACCTTGATCCATCCTTGAAGAAGTCCATCCGAGTTCGTATATATCCATACGATGGATCTATCCAATGGAAGTGGATGTCCGTAGTAATACGGGGTGTTCTGAGAAATGCAAAGGGTAAAAGAAGGAGTGGCAATGACTTATGCAACTCAGACAATCCAAAAGCCAGTATTTTAAGAAGGTTCGGTCAACTTGGTCACTGAGTCATAGTCTAGGGTCGGTCAAAGGTCGCTGCCAAAGAGAGAGAGAAAAGAAATACTCTGTGTGCACTCTAACCTAGATCAGAATGGTTATCACTTTATCTAATCCGGAAACCTCCCACCGTACTGTCAAATTCTCCTCCAAACCTAAAAGAAGAATCAATCGGGATCACCCGAAGAGTAAACCAACTCATCAGTGGGAATCGGGATCCAACTCTCATCGCATGATAACGTGTTGGAATGCATCCACGTTCCTCATACTCCAGAAGGTATGCGCATACTTGACAAGTTTCAGTTTCTTTAGAAACTCCCGATATGATTTTTGCCCCATACTCTTATGACCTTGGCGTTATGTCAAAATGTCATAAGTCACATGCCAAGTTCTACCCGTCACTATCTTGTTAATTTGAACCCATCCGCACAGGCCCTTGGCGTTAGGTCAAAATGGCAGAACGGCTGTCCCAAACCAAATCATCTATCTATGCAACAAATGAATACCCAGCAGCTACCAAACACTATGCCTTGGCGTTAGGTCAAAATACATAGCTTGAATACTACTGAATACCCAAAAGAAGTGACGGAGGGCTACGGATGGTTTTTGGCGAAAAACCTTTAACGTAGTGAACTTGATATCGCTGAAGGAACCTAATAGCTTTTTAAAATATAGTGGCGAAAACCTTTTGCTAAAGAGGTCACTCCCGATGAAGGGATCTCCGCTCTTTCCTCGTGGAATGAGGTGCAGGATATTCCACTGAATACCGCGATGCAAAGCAAGTTGTAATCAACTATAGTGAAGTTATTACCCTGACGTAAACTTCTGCCCAAGGGGTTAGTCCCGGTGAAGGGATATCGGCCCTTGCCCCGTCGAATGAGGTGCAGGATATTCCACTGAATACCGCTATGCAAAACAAAAGGAAACGTCTTTGCAATAACACTTTTTAAATTTGTTCCAACAGCTGCAAACAGGTTTGCTTTACTTTGCATTGATCAGAATCAACGCAGTCCCATCATATAATCACACCAGAAAAGAACGAAAATAAAATGTACGTATATGCCATCCGCATTCGTCACTGGGTCCCGTCATCACCCGTTAGGTTACTTAACTAACGACAGAGCGGGGACTGGACTAGCGCGGGTGTAAAACATATACAACATCTAATAGTATATATACCAATATACAATAATCGCTCCAGGCGTGGTAATATGCAACATTACAGAAAAGTAATAAGCATCACAGAACAATACAGATAATCTAGGATCCCCAGGTTTCACAGAGCCGTTGCTGAAACCCGACGTTCCCCTGGTCATGTGGATAGCCTGTGCAATGAAACCTAGACCCCTACGGGTGCGGCAAGTTACCCGCCAAAACCTGAAGCGAGGCAGCCCCTTACAGCAAAGTGAATGGACCACCCAGCACTTCACGGAATCCGGTAATCTTGGGCACCCCTCCTTGGGTCAACCTGTACCCCCTACAAGTGCGGCGAATAGTCTGCCAATTCTAGAGTGAGGACCCTCTGCCTCTCAAAGCCATGAGATGCGGACCTGTTGCCCTCCAGAACCCGGCTATCCGTGCACTCCGTCGCGGGGTAAAACCTAGAACAGAAATGGAAAAATAATACAACAGGTACATCGACCGCAACCTGGTCGTGCCCCAAAAGAATATTATACAACAGGCAGTGACGGTAGTCCACATGTTGGACGCTCGCCCCGCAATATCAAATGTACAAATAAATCCAAACTGCACTACCATTGCACACTGCTATCTACCACGAAAAATCTGCAACATCACAGCACAACACAGAACATCAACGCGAATGTCACGTTCGCAAACCCATCTAAAAGAACTATAGCAATCAGACACGGTTTACCGATCAAATGACATTCCCAGTCGGAGATATAATGTAAGCACTGTAAACTAACATGTTTAAATTTCGATCGACTAAATATCACGAAGTGGGACCCACGAACATCTGTTGAACAGTAACAAAATCTGGGCCCAAAAGATATATACCAAAAACTCCAAATTCCAGACAAGAACTCACGGTGCAAATTAGGGGCCACGATCTCACTAAATGGCCGCGGATGCACAGTCAAACCATAGGTTTGACCGCGATTCCGCGGCGATCTTGTCGAATCACGTGCCTAAATTTGTACGGTGTGCTTAAAAAACCCTGCACAGATTTCTGTGATATGTAGAATAATTTTTGGAACCCTTTAAAAATCAACAGAAACTGTGAATGGAAATTTTGCAATTTTCGATATCCGGTTCGATCGATATTTTAAAAGCGTTAGCACAAGTTAGTATAGCAAAATGGTGAGGCTCTGATACCACTGTAAGTCTACGGTAGTGCCCCGGCCATCTACAGACGCCAAATGCGGAACAAAAACTTTTTAACTGGCGCTATCGTATACTATAACCCGGATCTGCCATTATTGCTAAACTAACAAACTGTAAAGAGAGTAGAAAGGTTATACCGAACGATCCGAGTCCTTCGTTCTTTAACCATCATCCCATGCTCCGTTGCGGCTGCTCCGATCTCGTCGATCTCCGATCTGCTCGTCCAGGTGGCACCACGTCAACGATTCTTTAAACGGGCTCCCGCCTCTGACTCGAGGCAACTCGGTCGTCAAGTTTGCTAAAAGAGACGACCAAGAATGATGTAGAGAATGAGTAGAATACTTTGTCTCACTTCATCCAAAGCCGTGGACGATCGGTTAATGAAGTTGCCACTCGAATCGGGTGATGGAATGAAAAGAGCTATGAAATTTCCATACACCCCAAAAACTATCATAATCTTTTTTTCCAAATCAAGTAAGAGTGAGTGAGAGGGGGAAGGGGCCGACCATCTTATAGGAGGTGGGGGGTGAGTGTAGGAGGAGGGAGGTGACCACAAGAACAAATATCATGTGTGAACACAAAGTGTGAACACAAAGTATGAATACATTAAATACAACCAATGAAACATTAACACCATTCAACATAGTCATCTCTTCTAGAAACTTCTAGAACCTTCCACACTCATATCAAGAAAAGATAAATCCGTCTTTAACCGAATGTTAAAAGACGGGCGATAGAAAACTGGAAACTGACAACTTCCAAAAGTGATCCCGAAACGAATTTCAGGATAACCCCGTAACTGTATAAATATACCCGCATTTGTATTACGACCGAATACAAATGCAACTGAGACAAAGTATTATATCTACTCAATATAATACTCAGATCCGGCTTAAACCAAAACCGACCAGTATCATCTGCCCAAAATCTGACACGTGCGTAAACGCGCGTACATTTTCCGAACCCTGCCATAAAACCATACGGCCTCTATAACGTTTCGCCCGAACTTGGGAAACTGTCTGTGGGGGACTCTAATGACTCGTCAGTACCCTGGCAGTGGGTTTAACCATAAACCGTCAGCGGCACTGGCTATGCGTAACGGCTGCCCATGGACTGACCTCAAGGGAGGCCGATGAGCGAACTCATCCGGAAACCCTACTGAGCCTAACAGTGACAATGTATATACAGTCCGGTCCGTTCGTCTATGAGTATCGCATATCTGCCTAGGGGGCTAGTAACGTCAGACCCCCAATAGCAGTATAAGTCGTGTCGGAGTGTAGCCCAAAAACACCCTGAGATACTACTGGAGTACCTACCAGTAAATCTCCTGCCACGGCCGTGGGCTTTGTGTAATGGCTCTCCTAGACACAGTACGATCTCACCCCCAATACCGGGAGAGACGAATCCCCTGCCGATCCGCTTACGTGCCTCCATATGGCTCGGGACTGTACCCAAAAACTACCTGTTTGCACGACTCCTTTGAGCCGTGGTAGGGTAGAAATCAAAGCACAGTGGGAACTCACACGAGACAAATGACGACCTCAGGTCGATGAACTAACCTGTACACATGTCACTAGGGAACTGCTATCTGACGATATGTATAATACCAACTAGCAGGTTCCCGGCGAGTCCTGTCCGGTGTGCTCATAACCTAATGAGCACCTGTATACATCTTAGGTGATCCAACTGACACCAGTGGCTTGTGAGACCTGCCACCGCCCCTCGTCGGGGTCTCGACTGTATACACTAGTCTACTCCGGAGTATCGATGCCCTGTCTTGAAACTCCCACGACTAGGGACCACAATTAAAGATATGCGTATAAACTACCCAACTCTCACGTATATGATCGCCATCATATTGTTGGTAGTAAAGCAAGATCCTAAGGGCTCTATCAACGTGTAACATGTAATCAGTCACCTGAACATGTACACGACTGATAAAGGCAAACCAGATAGCATACTATTATCTCGAGTAAGACTGTCCTACCAGTATAGGTCCTCCGCAATCATTGCAATCACGTACCTGTGATCCAATAATTGACTCTGAGGGCACTATCTCCAACAATTTTTATTTTGGCCCAGATTATTTTGAGTACTGGGTATTGTACTTGGGGCCCACTTTGGGAAATTTTGTCGATCGAAAATTTTAAATATGTTAGTTCACAGTATTTACATTATATCTGCGACCGTGAATGTCATTTGATCGGTAAATCTTGTGTAATTGATATAGCCCTTTTAGACGGATTTGCGAACGTGACATTCACGTTGATGTTCTGTGTTGTGCTGTGATGTTGCGGATTTGTCGTGGTGGATAGCCTGGATGCAATGGTAGTACAGTTTGGTTGTATTTGTACATTTGATATTGCGGGGCGAGCGTCCGACATGTGGACTGCCATCACTGCCTATTTGTATATTATTCTTTTGGGGCATGACCGGGCTGAGGTCGATGTACCCGTTGTATCTATTTTTACTTTCTGTACTAGGATTACCCCGCGGAGGGGTGCACAGATAGCCGGGTTCTAGAAGGCAACGAGCACGCATCTCATGGCTTTGAGACGGAGGGGGTTCACTCTAGAATTGGCGGGCTATTCGCCGCACTCATAGGGGGTACAGGTTGGCCCAAGGAGGGGTGCTCAAGTTATCGGATTCCGTGAAGTGCTGGGTGGTCTATTCACTTTGTTGAAGAGGGCTGCCTCGCTTCAGGTTTTGGCGGGTAACTTGCCGCGCCCGTAGGGGTTTAGGTTTTCATTGCACAGGCTATCCACATGACCAGGGGAACGTCGGGTTTCAGTTGCGGCTCTGTGAAACCCGGGGATTCCAGATAATCTGTATTGTTCTGTAATGCTTATTACATTTCTGTGATGTTGCATTTTATCACGCCTTGAGCGATTATTATATATTGATATATATACTAGTAGATGTTGTATATGTTTTACACCCGCGCTAGTCCAGTCCCCGCTCTGTCGTTAGTTAAGTAACCTAACGGGTGATGACGGGACGCAGTGGAGAATGCGGATGGTATATACGTACATAATATTTTCGTTCTTTTGTGGTGTGATTAATAGATAGGACTGCATTGATTCGGATCAATGCAAGCTAAACAAACCTGTTTGACGTTGTTGGAACATTTTTCAAAAAAAAGTTGTTATTGCAAGGACGTTCTCTTTTGTTTTGCACAGTGGTATTCGGTTATGAATATCCAGCACCTCAGTCGACGAGGCAAGGGCCGAGATCCCTTCACCGGGAGTGACCCTTTGGACAGAAGTTTGCGTCAGGGTAATAACTTCACTATAGTTGATTACTTTTTACTTTGCATCGTGGTATTCAGTTGGAATATCCTGCACCTCAATCTACGGGGAAAGAGCCGAGATCCCTTCACCGAGAGTGACCTCTTTAGCAAAGGTTTTCGCCACTATATTTTTATAAAAAGCTATCCGGTTCCTTCAACGATATCAAGTTCATTACGTTAAAGGTTTTTCGCCAAAAACCATTCGTAGCCCTCCGTCATTTCAGACGGGTAGCACTTAGTATTCATGCTATGTTTGTTGGCCAAAGTCAAGGCATAGTGTATGGTAGCTATTTGTTACTTTTCTGTTGCATAGATAGATGCGTTGGTTTGGGACAGTCGTACTACTTTGTTGGCCAATGTCAATGGTAGGTACGGGTAGGTTCAAATTAACCTGGATAATGACTGGTAGAACTTGATATGTGACTTATGATTTGTTGGCCAAAGTCAAGGTCATAAGAGCATAGGGTAAAAATCACATCGGGAGTTTCTAAAGAAACTGAAACTTGCCAGATATGCGCATACCTTCTGGAGTGTGATAACGTGAGTGGATTCCATCACGTTATCATGCGGTGATAGTTGGATCCCGATTCCCACTGATGAGTTGGTTTACTCCTCGGGTAATCCTGACTAATTCTTCTTTCAGATTTGGAGGAGAATTTAAGGATACAGTGGGAGGTTTCCTGATCAGATAATTTGGTAACCATTCTGATCTAGGTTAGAGTGCACGCTGAGTGTTTCTTTTCTCTCTCTCTCTTTGGCGGTGACCATGACCCGGCCCGTGACTATGACTCAGTGACCAAGTTAACCGAAACTTCCTAAAACACTGGATTTTGGATTGTCTGAGTTGCATACCTCATTGCCACTCCTACTTTTACTCTTTTCCCCAGAACACCCCATATTATTACGAACATCCACTTCCATTAGATAAAACCATCGTATGGTTATATACGAACTCGAAGGAACTTGTTCCAGATTCGAGGATGGTTTCTGGTTCTGGAGAAAACGAATAGGACTATTCAGTTGTCTTTTCCTTTTACCTTCTTTCAGATTGCGAGTGCTCCATGGATTAGGACAGTACACCTATTACGCTTATTGGATAGTCTTCTACCAAACCATAGGCAGGTGCCGAATGGTGGGGAATGAAGAAAACCAATTAGCCTAACGATGGTGTACAGAAGGTAATAAGTTGAGACAAATAAAGGGATTAGTAAGAGGGCAAAGTAAATTACGACTGCTATTCACGACCAAACCAAGTATTTCCTCGCCAATCCTACATCACCTTTCTATTTCTCCAAAACACTCCGTATCACTACGAAAATCCACTGTTTATTGGATACTCCATCGTATGGTTATATACGAACTCGAAGGGACTTGTTCCAGTTCGGGGATGGATTCTGGTTTAGGAGAAATAGGAATAAGGTTTTATTCAGTTGTGTTTTATCTTTACCTTCTCTCGGGTTGCGAGTGCTCCTAGGATTAGGACAGTACACCTATTACGCTTATTGGATAGTCTTCTTCCAAACCATAGGCTGGTGCCGAACGGTAGGGAAGGAAGAAAACCATTTAGCCTGAAGGGGTGTACAGAAGGTAATGACTAAAGACATATAAAGGGATTTAGAGAAATGGCAAAGAAATATACGGTTACAGTTGTGAATCTGATAATGGAAGAGGCATTACTAAGAATACCCGGATACCCCTTCGAAACATTTACATGTTTCAGTTTCACTGTGTATTGTTAAAAGAAAACTGATTTCCCAATTAGCCCTTGCTCCAGGGTATGTATTTACCAGGTTTGATTCTCATATCTGTATGGTGTTATAGATGATGAGTGGGAGTAAGTTATTGGGAATAGGGTGATCATCCTCATTATGTCGGGATTCGTTGTAATTGGTGATATTTGAGGAAATTGCCTGGGTTGTTTGCCGGATGGCAAATATTTGGTTTTGAATATCCGTTGTTATGCACCAATTTCAAATTGATATATCTGTACGTTTATTTTTATAAAGTGAGATATAACTTTTTGAAATTATGTCTATGACATTTACTTATATCAGTGGATAGTTAGGTAAGGAGCATTAAACAACGGTGTAATTCTTCTTAACCATAAGTACAGTTTTCAACCTACGACACACAGGGAATGAGTTATTAGACTCAGGGGACTTATACAGAGTATTGTATGTTGTCCAGTGTCCATGAGGACTGAGGGGTTGGTACTCGTACGATATTCTGTTTACTTGTGACTTCTCTAGTTCTTAGACATGTGTTTCGATTAAATTCAAGGTCTAAGTTTTGAGAAGTTATAGGTATAAGAAAAAAGTAGAGAACCAGGTATTGCAAGTATCAGGATTCTTCAAGGTGATTGATGATGTAGATACTTATGTATGGTATTCAGTTGATTATAATGATTATGAGAACTTGCTTCACTTTCAGGTTACTCTTAATTGGATGTATTCCTAAGTTGAGTAATGCTGATCAGCCTCTCTCTATTTAATTGACATGCACTGGACACAGCTGCATGATTTGACTCTGGTTCCAATTAAATCAGTGCCTCTGTTTTTATATTGGATATAGAATAGTTCATATCTTAACAATGTTAAGGTACGGGGAGTTGTCCGGCTTATGCTTAAAACCAGACTCTGGATAACTTAAGACTCGTTTCAGTAATGGCTGTTTGTAGGTTGACCCGGGCTATGGCAAGGGTTGACTTTCTACCATCTGGAAGATCAATAGTGATATTGTTCTTGACTCACCACAGTTTTAGTAAAATGGATTTTTTCAGAAAACAGTAGTGGGAGTATGGTAGAACTGGAAGTGATTCCAGAACCGCAAACGATTACTAAAAATTTGATAGGAACCTAAAGATTCAATCTGGTTTGACACTCCATTAGCCACTCCGCAAATATGGTGGGTAACCTCAGGCACCCGAGAGGTACTCCTGTAGCCTCAAGGACGGTGACAGGGAGGTTCTTGTTTACCCAGGCTTGCCACTTCTGTTGTTCCGGACCGTGAGACCCGGAAGGAGGATGAGTATAGCGTCGTTCTAAACTAGCTTTAGAAGTGCATGTGTATATGACTCTGCCAGAGGGTTTTCGTAGTCAGTGGGAGCAGCGGAAGCAAAGTGGACAAGTAGCTTATGTCTATTTATGGACTAAAGCAGATATAGCAGAGATAGATCATATATTTCTGATGTGACAGTCATAGGTTTGACTTCATCAGAATAGGGGATGGATCTGTTAAGAAGGTAGTAGGGTGTGATGTCCTGGTATTTGGATGACATACACAGAGTAGGAAGTGAAATTCCAATACTACGATCGGTTATACTTTGGTTGTCACACAGTGGTTTCTCCACATAGGATATAGATATGATATCAGATATTCTGGTTACTAGATCTATAGTTTTAGATCTAGATTTGGGTAGTTTCCCAATCTGGGTACTTAGACAGTATTCTAAATGTATTTTAGAATGGACGACTCCTAGCACGGCAGTGTACCTGCAGGTGATGGAGTCACCCTCTCTAAAGGTGTCTTACAGACTAAAGAGGAGAGGGATGTGCATGATTGGCAGATCACTTGCTTAGGCAATTGAGTCAATCGTGAGATGTCAAGTACCACACCAGATGTTGTTTTCGTACTAGATGCAATAAGTTTATATTAATCCTATCCTGGAGAAACATTCGGAATCAGTTTTAGAACATAAGTAGATGTTCTAGGGATATGATAACGACAGCCTCTTTTAGGGGACAGTTATCATTCCAGGCTTCCAAGGTGACCTGGATGACGGAGTGACTGTCGGAGTTATAGTTTTCCCTCTGACGAGGGGCAGTATTTTGGACAGGTGGTCCAAGCGGATACTGAGGGAGGTGTGGTGCAAGATACTGATTAAGTTCAATTGACGATACAGTCTAAGAAGTTTGGATTTGGAGTTCATTTATGAACTAGGTCCATCAGATATCCAGACATATTCTAAGACAAGTATTGCTCATTTCGGGAGATGGCTTTCTCCGCGAACTTGAGATAAAGAGAGACATAGAAAGAAACATCAAGGCGGATCCACTCACTGAGGTTATTACTCGAACGCAATAGTTTCGCAAACGGGCTTTGTGAGACTGATTAGTAGAGGAGTTGGGTGTTCGGTATCACACGGGCTGTGAGCATGCGATATCGCAATAATTAACCTTGAGTGCAAGTAGGAGATTGTTGGATATAGTGCCCTCAGAGTCAATTATTGGATCGCAGGCACGTGATTGCAATGATTGAGGGAGGACCTATATGTTAGTTATATGTATGCCCTAGAGGCCATTACTGTACATTGGATGTATATTGTAGTAGATGCTGGGACATATATAGGGAGGACTTTCTTACTCAACATGATAGTATGCTATCTGGTTGCACTTTACCTTAACATGTACACTGATTGTCTCTCTGTTACATGTTGGTAAAGGCCTTAGGATGAGTACTTGACTACCTGGACTATGATGCAGATCATACTAGTGGGGACAGATAGTCTATAAGTACATCCTTCAAAGTCCCTAGTCGTGGGTGTATCGAGACGGGGCATCGATATACCAGAGTAGACTAGCGTATACCTTCTCGACCCATACAGATGGGCGATGGATGATCCCATATCCATTGGTGTTAGACATCAGAGATGATATACGGGTGCTCAGTGGAGACTGGGTATTCTGGACGGACTTGCCGAGAACTCCCAGATGGTATTATACCTTACGTCAGATGGCAGTTCTCTGGTGACACTGGTACAGAGTAGTCTGTTGACCCGAGATCGTCATAGAGTCTTGTGTGGTTCCCACTGTGCTTTGATTTCCATCTTACCACGTCCAAGAGGGCGTGCAAAACGGTGGTTTTTGGGTACAGTCCCGAATCACATGGAGGCAATGAGCGATAGGAGGGGATTCGTCTCTCCCGGTATAGGGGGTTGATGTAGCGCTGTGTTCGATTGGCTATAACCGAAAATCCCTGGCCAGGGTTGCTGAGATTTACTGGTAAATGTTACCAGTAGTTTCTCGAATTGTTATAGACCTCATATCGACATGACTTATCGAGCTAGTGGGGTCTGACGTTTACCACCCCTAGGCAAGATATGTGACATATCAGACGAACAGACCGGACTGTACGGTAAGTGTTACTGGTTGGAATCACTGGAGTGTGAGCGGGCTTGCTCGTCGATCTTCTGATCCCTCAATACCCGGGTGGCCATTATGTTTAGCAGACCGCTTACGGCTTGTGGGTGTTTGATATGATCATCACCTGCTGCCGGCGTATTGACGAGTCTTTAGAGTCCTACACAGAGGTTTCCTGGCTCAAGCGAAACGAAATAGGAGCGCATATGAGATATGTGCGGGACCGAGAATAATGCGTGTATATGATACCGTATTTCATTCTCGCGATGAATGTATCGAATGGTTGTATGCGATATAACCTAGTTATCGAATCGAGGATTGATTCAATAAAACGATACATTCGATATTAGTCGGTCATATGCGATATGACCGGATCGTTAAATCAAATGTTGATTTGATGATTTAATGCATAATTATATATTTGATATATTACTTTGCATTAACTAGTATTGGTTCATTTTAAATGGATTTTCTCGCTTGGATGTACAAGTTGTATATGTGATATACTTTTTGTGCAAATGATTGTATCATGTTTGATGATACATGTTTACTTGGTTAAGTGCAAAGAATTAAACCATGGTTAAACTAATGATTAGGGTTTTGTTTATCCATATTTATTTATTCATTCATTTATCTTTTTATTTATTGGAAAAGATAAAAAGAAAAATACAAAATGGTTGCTTTCAATGGAGAAGCTTGTTGAAGCTTCATGAAGGTTTTGACCAAAGTAACCATTTTGTCTTCTTCTCCTTAACCCTAACCATTCCTTTAACCTTGGTCAATTCTCTACACATAACTATAGTTAATATTATGATAAGAATTGTTTTTTCTATTCTATTCTTAGAACTTATCATAATATTCATCTTCTTCTTCTTCTTCTTCACTTGAAGAAAGCTTGCTTCATCAATGGTGAATTGATGAAATGAGTGAGAAATCCAATTCTAAAGTGAACCCACTTCCTATATCTTCATCCTCTACCTCTTGCCAAGTAGTAGAGTGTGTTTTCTTCACAAGTTTCATGACTTGGTGAAGTGGGAGCTTGATCTTGTGATGCTTCAACGTAGATCATCTTCGGCACGAAGCCGACGACCTTGCCCGCCCATTTCTCCGATGAAGCCGACGCTAGAGCCCGGGATTCCATTTGGACAGCGGAGAGGAATTCATCATGGAGCTATGGAGGTGGAGGACCGGATCTACAAAGGTTGTATTTCCGTTCTCTTAGTAAAGTAGTTTACTAGTTGCTTCTTTCGCCTAGACATCTAGTTAACGATCTGTATTAGGGTTTCTCAGCACCCGTAAAATTTGAAATTGGCATGGTTGATGCCTTGTGAGACCTCTAGTGTGTGCCTAGGAACCCTACAGTGGTATCAGAGCCTAGCTAGAGTCTTAGGCAAAGCGTAGACGACGTTTGAAATCCGAACGAACCCGAAACCCTAATACAAAATGCTCTCTGGAAATTTTCTAAAAATTTGGATTTTTGTCAATTAAAAATTCGCAGAAAATAGAGCAGGAAATTATAAGGATTACTGCAGAAAACGAAACCCTAATTCCACTGTAGCGCCGCGGAACCGCGGCAATAGCCTCCTTTTGCGGCGGTTCCACGGCCGTTTGTGCTGATTAGGGATTTGTTTTGATACAGTAATGCCCGTATCTGTTTCCTCTGTTCTCTGGGAAGTTTTAATCTGCACTCAAGAGTTGAGTTTTCTGGGGTTGTTTTGGGGATTCGATGATTCGATCGGATTATCAGATTTTGTCTATGTGGATTCCGGATAATTTTTTGAATATGTTAAAAAGTTCGACCGGATATAAATACCCAATTTTTCCCTGTCGGGAAATTTCCAAGTGTTGGATTTTTCCGTGGTTTAACGACGTTCTAAGTAGTGCAAGTAACTCGATGGACCCTCTAGAAGACAACAAACCTTAACTCGATTATGTGACCATCTTGAAATGCCCTTTGAACCTTCGGGTTTGGGGCAGTACGGCGTGCCACATGTGAGGCGTTGGCTTGACCCTTCTACGGCTGGACCGTTGGTACTGAGGCACGAACTGAATGCTGTTAGACTTATTTCATGTATTGAGTCGTATCGGGAAAACTTGGGTGTTCGAATGTTCGATCGAAAAGTTTAACATTTTCTATTTATCCGGAATGTGATACAATAATTGGAATTCACAATAAGTTATGAGATAACTGAATGAATGTTATAAATCTAGCAATTTAGTCTCACTTTATCGGTTGCCACGGAATTTTGATGCGATCAAAAGTCCGTCGCAATCACGTAGCGTACGCGGATACTCGCCGGGTAAACTTAATAGACAGCCTCACTCCATAGCCCCGACCAAGTGACTGTAGGAGAACTCCGTCGCCGAAAGCATCCGTTCGGGTGCTCGCGGCAGCGGTGTTCCGTCTTGGTGCACTTCGTCGACGGTATCGGGGGTGCGGCCGCCTATTAAAGTTTGCGACGAGCATTCGATCGGGATGTCGGGAATCTTGTTGAATTGCCCGACTTGATATTGAAAAGAGTTTTCGATAATGAGACTAAAATGCGGGGTCTATAATTGTTAGGCATGTGATGTCTAAGGTATTCATTTGATTAGGCATGCGATGTCTATGCAGATTGCGGATTCCAACTGTTGTAGTTTTACACTTTCTTTTATGTGACCGTAAGTGTAATATGTGATATCGCCGGTTTCGTTGCTATATGTCAGCGACAACTGGGATGCGCATATTTACTTACGTTGATGACATGTGATGTTATGTGTTGCTGGATATGTTATATTGGATCGTCGTGTTTGAATAGCCGGGGGTTTTTATGTGAGATGAGTGTTTTTCATTTTCATTCATGTAAAAAACTTGTATGTAATATTCTTTTATTGGGGCACTTCCAGGTTGCGGAAGATGTCACCCTTTGTATATTATTTACTTTTCCGCACTAGGATAGACCCAAGGAGGGGAGCACAAGTAACCGGGTTCTGGAGTCCAGTGGGAGACCAACTCGAGGAGTCGAGTCCGGGTCTCCTAACTCTAGAATTGGTAGGGTTGCTTGCCGCTCTCGTAGGGGTCTAGGGGTGTGGGTTTGGCTATTCATCACGACCGTGGAATCTGTGTTTTATACTGGCTCGTATTGAAAACACGGACGTCCTAGTATATCCAATATTTCATATGTTTCTTCTGCTGCGAAATCTGTGATGTGATCATGTGATATGTTCTGTGATAGATACAGTATATAGTATATATGATATATTATATAGGCGTTACTTATGTTTTACACCCGCGCTAGCCCTGCCCCACTCTGCCGTTAGTTACCTAACCTAACGGTGCACGAGGGGACATCGAGGCGAATGCGGATGGCATAAGTGTACGTCGTATTTATCTGTGATGTTTAGGTACTTAAATGATGAGACTTCATTAATATGATTAATGAAAATAAAAGAAACCTAAGATGTTGTAGAATCGAATTTCAAAATAAAACAGGTAGCTATAGTTCTTACTTTGCACAGCGGTATATGTGATATATCCTGCACCTTATTCGATGAGGAAAGGACCGAGATCCCTTCGCCGGGAGTGACTCCTTTAGCAATAACTGGCAGATGCTACACACTCGGTTTGTCTTTTGATTGCTTTTAAGAGTTTTTGCTTTGCACAGTGATATAAGTGATATATCCCGCACCTCATTCGACGAGGAAAGGACCGACGATCCCTTCACCGGGGGTGACTCCTTTAGCAAAACTAGAAAAGCCTCAAAAACGCTCCATTTTAAAATCATTTGATTCTACAACGATATCAAGTTCATTACGCAATAGGTTTTCAGAAAAACCTGTCGTAGCCCTCCGTCATTTCAGATAAGTTGTATATAGTATTCGTGCTGCATTTGTTGGCTTTCGTCAAGGTGCAGTGTGCGGTAGCTATATGCTGCTTCTCTGCTGCATACGATGCGATTGGATTAGGGTAGTCGTGCGGCTTTGTTGGCTTTCGTCAAGGGTCGTGCGGGTGGGTTTAATTCAATCAAGAAATGTACGGGTTGAACTTGACTAGCGGGCTATGGTTTGTTGGTTTTCGTCAAGGTCATAGCACGTTAGGGGCAAAATATTATCGGGAATTTCAAGTGTTGGAATTTGCAATGAGATTGCATACCTTCTATGAGATAGTTGGATCCCGATACCCACTGCAAGTAAGAGTTACTCCTGGGAGAGTTTTACACATTACAATTAGCCGATCAAGTAGGTGTCTAGAAAGGTGAAAACGAGGTTACGCCTCTGGGAAAACGAGGTTTACATTAATTAGGTTCGTGCGAAAGCACGGGGGACCTCCCTCAAAGTACCGACACTGGCCTGGCTGAAAGATTGGCGAACTTGTAGTGTGTAATTAATCCTGGCTAGTCTTTCCTTTTAGGGTTTGAAGGAAGATTTGATAAAAAGCAGTGGGAGCCATCCTGATTAGATAAAATAAAAACCAATCTATTCTTGACAGAGCGCACGCTGAGTGTTTTCTTCTCTCTCTCTCCAGGTAGCGACCATGTCACGCCTTAATCAAGATAATAATTCAGATATTGACCGAACCCGCTTGTTATACTGAGCTGGGGAACGTTGGTCCCGCTCCAACTTATAATTGTTATAAGACAGAGCAGGAAATTGGGGATTACCAGAATTCCCGTGCCGCCCAAACGAAAAAAGTGCATGCTGATGCATCATCTTCGGGTGTGTTCGTTACAAAGAACTGTTTCTCTGTATCCTCTACATCCTGGGTATGTGATACCGGATTAGGATCCCAGATATGTAATCTGTTACATAGGGCTACAAAAAGGTAGAAAAACTGAGAACGGGTGATAAGTTTCATGAGACAGAAAACGGGGCAAGTGTTGCAGCCAAGTCTGTTGGTCACTGTCACCCTGTATTACCAAAATACATTGATTCTGAACGAATGTTATTAGATACCGAACCTGATATACAAAATCATATCAATCTCTTTAGATAGTAAAAAAATGATAAAATTTGGTATAGTTGGATAATGTTTTGAACATTTCCTATATCAAAAGTTGATCGGTTCAGGCACGTTATCTAAAAGCATTGATGTTCTAAATCAAACTACAGTTCTTAGTAGACAGAACACACACAAGAGCAAGAGTTCAGAAATGAACAAATTCTTCTTGAGGTATTGTAGACTAGGTCATATCAATGCGACCCGACTAGCTAAAGTTACATTTAGATGCATATTTAAATCTGTTTGAATTTGCATCTTATGAAACTTGCCAGTCATGTCACAGAGATAAGATGACCACAGCTCTGTTTATTGGAAACAGAGAAAGAGTTAGTAAACTCTTGGGATGATACATGTTGATGTATGTAAGTCCCCTGTCTATACTTGCCAAGACCGGTTCTTTATACTTCATTACATTCTCTGATGATCTTTCAAGATTCAGACCTATGTTCCTGTTGAAACATGAGTCCGAATCTTTTGAGATATTCACAGAATATAAGCTAGAAGTAGAGAACCAATACGGGTATAAGTATTTTGTCCTTTGATGAGATCAAGGAGGAGAATACTTGAGCACGGAATTCCTGGATGATTCTAAAGGAGAATGAGATTCTCTCTCAGCATTACTCCTCCGTATACACCATAGCACGATGGTATATCGGGGAGGAGCAATCACACCCTATATGATATGGTGTGCTCTATGATGAGTACTACTGAGTTACCTATTTCCTTTTTGGGAGTTATGCACTTGAGAAGCTGCATACCTATTGAAAAGGGTTCAAATCAAATCAGTTGCCTACCACTTCATATTTGATATGATAAGGGAAGAGCCCATCTCTCAAGTTAGTTGAGATTTGGGGTTGTCCAGCCTATGTCTAAAAGCAAAATCTGGACAAACTCGAGGCAAGGTCTGTTATGTAGAACTGGAAATGTTCCATCCATACAAATTGCAGCTGATGATTTGATAGAACCAAAAGGATTCAGTAGATTCCAATGAACCTCAGCCTCTCCGCCGATCTAGTAGGGTTCCTCACCCACCTGAGAGATACTTCTGTTTCTCTATGACAGTGGGAGCGAGGATTGCATCATGAGATGATGACCCAACTAGTTTCGAGCTGGCCATCAGGAGTGGGACTCTGTAAGAATGGCTGGATGCTTAGTGATCTGAGATGGAATCCTTATACACCGACAAAGTATGTACTTTGGTTGCTATATCTGAAGGGTTAAATCCCCATCAGGAGCAAGTAAATCTTGAGAAGATTATTTGGTGTACTTGGAAAAGTTGAGACTTTCAAAGCTAGACTTGTTAAAGGTTTTCGTCATCGACCAGACGTGGATAATGATGAAACCTTTTCAAGTGGCTATGCTTAAGTCCATCCAGATCCTACTTGCCACGGCTACATACCATGACTACGATATCTGGTGGTTGGGTGTCATGACAGCTTTTCTAAATAATGTTTTAGAAGAGAACGTCTGTAAGTACACAGCCAGAGGGCCTCGTAGACAGTGGGAGCAGCGGAAACGTGTGCAAGATGTTTTATAAGATAAAGCAGGCATCGCGGAGTTGGAACATCTGTTTTGATGAAGTAGTCAAAGAAGTTGACATCATCAAAATGGTAGATGAACCTTGTATAAACAAAAAGGTAGTAGGGAGTATGGTAACGATCCTCGTAGAGTACGTGGATGACATACTCCTGATAGGGAAGGAGTTTCCTATGCTACGCTCGATCAATCTCCGCTTATCACAAGGATTCTCCATATAGGATCAAAATGATACCTCCTAAATCCTGGATTTTGGATCTATGAGATAGATCTAAATGGATATTAGGATTCTCACTAGTTGTAGTGAGAAGGTATCAATCGACCCTAGGGAGAATCACTGGAATGGTTCCAGCGTGATAAAGACGACTGAATGTCAGTCGCAGGCATTGTCTTTACCCACTGTAAAGGGACGGTATGTTGGAAGAGTTCCAAGCTAGATACCGTGGCATACTAGACGATAAAGGCTGGATACATCACTACTTAAGATGCTACCAAAGAGGTTGACTGGGTGTATATTTGTTCATGAGATGAACTTAGTTCCTCCCATTGTGTGACAATGGAGTTGTGGCTTATGCCAAGGAACGTCCGTTCCATCAGTGTTCCAGACATATTCTATGGCAGTATCACCTGATCATGGAGATGGTTGATCTCCAGGGTGATCAAGGTTAGGAGAGTAGACTCAGAGGACAACACAGCGGATCCACTCACAAAGGCCTGTTCCCAGAGAGAGATTTTTATGGGATGGTTGAGTATGAGATACTACAACCACTGCTATCAGATGGCCCTAGTGCAAGTGGGAGATTGTTAGTTATATATATGCCCTAGAGGCCATTACTGTACATTGGATGTATATTGTAGTGGATGCTGGGACATATATAGGGAGGACTTTCTTACTCAACATGATAGTATGCTATCTGGTTGCACTTTACCTTAACATGTACACTGATTGTCTCTCTGTTACATGTTGGTAAAGGCCTTAGGATGAGTACTTGACTACCTGGACTATGATGCAGATCATACTAGTGGGGACAGATAGTCTATAAGTACATCCTTCAAAGTCCCTAGTCGTGGGTGTATCGAGACGGGGCATCGATATACCAGAGTAGACTAGCGTATACCTTCTCGACCCATACAGATGGGCGATGGATGATCCCATATCCATTGGTGTTTGACATCAGAGATGATATACGGGTGCTCAGTGGAGACTGGGTACACTGGACGGACTCGCCGAGAACTCCCAGATGGTATTATACCTTACGTCAGATGGCAGTTCTCTGGTGACACTGGTACAGAGTAGTCTGTTGTCCCGAGATCGTCATAGAGTCTTGTGTGGTTCCCACTGTGCTTTGATTTCCATCTTACCACGTCCAAGAGGGCGTGCAAAACGGTGGTTTTTGGGTACAGTCCCGAATCACATGGAGGCAATGAGCGATAGGAGGGGATTCATCTCTCCCGGTATAGGGGGTTGATGTTGCGCTGTGTTCGATTGGCTATAACCGGAAATCCCTGGCCAGGGTTGCTGAGATTTACTGGTAAGTGTTACCAGTAGTTTCTCGAATTGTTATAGACCTCATATCGACACGACTTATCGAGCTAGTGGGGTCTGACGTTTACCACCCCTAGGCGAGATATGTGACATATCAGACGAACAGACCGGACTGTACGGTAAGTGTTACTGGTTGGATTCACTGGAGTGTGAGCGGGCTTGCTCGTCGATCTTCTGATCGCTCAATACCCGGGTGGCCGTTACGTTTAGCAGACCGCTTGCGGCTTGTGGGTGTTTGATATGATCATCACCTGCTGCCGGCGTATTGACGAGTCTTTAGAGTCCTACACAGAGGTTTCCTGGCTCAAGCGAAAAGAAATAGAAGCGCATATGAGATATGTGCGGGACGGAGAATAATGCATGTATGTGATACCGTATTTCATTCTCGCGATGAATGTATCGAATGGTTGTATGCGATATAACCTAGTTATCGAATCGAGGATTGATTCGATAAAACGATACATTCGATATTAGTCGGTCATATGCGATATGACCGGATCGTTAAATCAAATGTTGATTTGATGATTTAATGCATAATTATATATTTGATATATTACTTTGCATTAACTAGTATTGGTTCACTTTAAATGGATTTTCTCGCTTGGATGTACAAGTTGTATATGTGATATACTTTTTGTGCAAATGATTGTATCATGTTTGATGATACATGTTTACTTGGTTAAGTGCAAAGAATTAAACCATGGTTAAACTAATGATTAGGGTTTTGTTTATCCATATTTATTTATTCATTCATTTATCTTTTTATTTATTGGAAAAGATAAAAAGAAAAATACAAAATGGTTGCTTTCAATGGAGAAGCTTGTTGAAGCTTCATGAAGGTTTTGACCAAAATAACCATTTTGTCTTCTTCTCCTTAACCCTAACCATTCCTTTAACCTTGGTCAATTCTCTACACATAACTATAGTTAATATTATGATAAGAATTGTTTTTTCTATTCTATTCTTAGAACTTATCATAATATTCATCTTCTTCTTCTTCTTCTTCTTCTTCACTTGAAGAAAGCTTGCTTCATCAATGGTGAATTGATGAAATGAGTGAGAAATCCAATTCTAAAGTGAACCCACTTCCTATTTCTTCATTCTCTACCTCTTCCCAAGTAGTAGAGTGTGTTTTCTTCACAAGTTTCATGACTTGGTGAAGTGGGAGCTTGATCTTGTGATGCTTCAACGTAGATCATCTTCGGCACGAAGCCGACGACCTTGCCCGCCCATTTCTCCGATGAAGCCGACGCTAGAGCCCGGGATTCCATTTGGACAGCGGAGAGGACTTCATCACGGAGCTATGGAGGTGGAGGACCGGATCTACAAAGGTTGTATTTCCGTTCTCTTAGTAAAGTAGTTTACTAGTTGCTTCTTTCGCCTAGACATCTAGTTAACGATCCGTATTAGGGTTTCTCGGCACCCGTAAAATTTGAAATTGGCATGGTTGATGCCTTGTGAGACCTCTAGTGTGTGCCTAGGAACCCTACACTATACCGGTAGGACAGTCTTACTCAAGATGATAGTATGCTATCTGGTTTATCTTTATCATCGTGTGCTGCTTTAGGTGACCTTATAGGTCGCTATTACACATTGATAGAGCCCTTAGGATTCTTGCTTGACTACCAGCAGTATGATGGCGATCATATACGTGGGAGCTGGGGTCTATAAGCACATCCTTAAAGTGGTCCCTAGTCATGGGAGTTTCGAGACTGGGCATCGATACTCCATTAGTAGACTAGTGTATACAGTCGAGACCCCGACGAGGGGCGATGGCCGGTCTCACAAGCCATTGGTGTCAGTTGGATCACCTAAGATGTATACAGGTGCTCATTGGGTTATGAGTAAACCGGACAGGACTTGCCGAGAACATGCTGGTTGGTATTATACCTGACTTCAGATAGCAGTTCCCTGGTGACATGTGTACAGGTTAGTTCATCGACCTGAGATCGTCATTTGTCTCGTGTGAGTTCCCACTGTGCTTTGATTACTCCCCTACCACGGCTCAAAGGAGTCGTGCAAACAGGTTTTAGTTGGGTACAGTCCCGAGCCACATAGAGGCAGTGAGTGGATCGGCAAGGGTTTCGTCTCTCCCGGTATTAGGGTTGAGGTCGCGCTGTGTCTAGGAGAGCCATTACACGAAGTCCTTGGCCAAGGCAGGAGATTTACTGGTAGGTATTCCAGTAGTATCTCAGGGTGTTCTAGGCTACACTCCGACACGACTTGTACCGCTTTGGGGGGTCTGACTTTTACGTACCCCCTAGGCCCGCTATGCGATGCTCATAGACGAACGGACCGGACTGTACGGATATTGTCACTGACAGGCTCAGTAGGGTGTCAGGATGAGTTCGCTCATCGACCTCCCTTTTGGTCAATACCTGGTAGCCCGTTACGTACGGCTAGTACCACTGACGTGCTAGTGGTTAAATCCACAGCCAAAGTATTGACGAGTCTTTAGAGTCCCCCACAGACAGTTTTCAAGTTTCGGGCGAAACGTTGTAGAGGCCGTATGATATATGGCAGGGTCCAATCATATATGTGCAGTAGTGCACGGATCATGATCGGACGGATCATACTAGTGGGCTTTGGTTTAAGCCGGATCCTAGTATTAGATTTGTTGGATTATTTTAGTCTCATCGCATTCGCATTCAGTCGGAATGCGGATGCAGATATGTATATACAGGTGAGGGGTATCCTTGTGATCCGTCACGAGTTTACTTTAGATGTTACCGTATCTTTTTTTTGTTGTAAACATTTGGGTTAATGTTTGCATAAGGAAATTATAAGCTAGAAATCAACATTTTGTGCATTTATTATGACACATGCAAACCTGGTGACTCATGGTCTCTTTTATTGTGCATATGTCACATTTGGTGATGGATTTGTGTCTTGATATGATAAGGAGAGAGAGGGGGGCTGCCATGATATATTTTTGGTCTTGTATTTTTCTCATAACACTTCTCACTCTCATCATCATCACAAGACATAAGAAAAGGAAAAAGATGTAAGACTACGGTAGCGCCCCGGCCGTCTGTCCGAGGCCAAAATGCGGAAACGAAAACTTTTTCAAACTAGAAACCGGCGCTATCATATGCTTAAAACCCAGATCGAACCATTAACCTACAACTAGCAACTAGAGAAAGGGTTGGAAAGTTATACCGATTGATCCATGTCCTTCGGTCTTCGGCCACCATCCCAAGCTCCTCACAGCATCTCTGGTCTCAGTCTCCTCGTCGGAAAGGGCACCACATCTTTGAGTCTTTTTATGGGCTCCCGCTTAATCCGAAGCAACTCGGGCACGAAGTTCGCTAGCCGACGTGTCCAAGGCGAAGTAGAGAATGTTTGTGATGACTTTTTCTCTTGCATCCATTGCATGGATGGAGGTTAGAGACGATGCCATTAGTGGAGAATAGTGAGCTCAAGAAGCAAGAGGAAGAAGAAGAAGAAGAGGAGCCATTTTCTTTTCATTTGTTATCCTATCAAAAATGAGAGTGAGAATGGAAAAATACAAGACCCAACTCTATATCATGGCTGCCCTTCTCTCTCTTCCTCTCATTTCAACTTACAAATCCATCACAAAAGGTGACATTTGCACAAGAAATGATACCATGAGTCATCAATGAAGTACATGTGTCATTTAATGCACAAAAATGATGAAATAAGCTCACAATTTCCATTTGTAAACAATAATCCAAATGTTTACAACAATAAAAGGATACGGAAACATCTAAAGTAAACTCGTGACGGATCACAAGGATACCCCTCACTTGTATATACACACCTGCATCCGCATTCCGACTGAATGCGAATGCGATGAGACTAAAGTTGTCCAACAAATCTAATACTAGGATCCGGCTTAAACCAAAGCACACTAGTATAATCCGCCCGATCATGATCCGTGCACTACTGCACGTATATGATCGGACCCTGCCATATATCATACGGCCTCTACAACGTTTCGCCTGAAACTTGAGAAACTGTCTCTGGGAGACTCTAAAGACTCGTCAATACTTTGGCTGTGGATTTAACTACTAGCACGTCAGAGATATTAGCCGTACGTAACGAGCTACCAGGTATTGACCAAAAGGAAGGTCGATGAGTAAACTCATCCTGACACCCTACTGTGCCTGTCATTGACAATATCCATACAATCCGGTCCTTTCATCTATGAGCATCGCATGTCGGGCCTAGGGGATTGGTAAAAGTCAGACCCCCGAAAGCTGTACAAGTCGTGTCGGAGTGTAGCCCAGAACACCCTGAGATACTACTGGAATACCTACCAGTAAATCTCCTGCCTTGGCCAAGGACTTTGTGTAATGGCTCTCCTAGACACAGCGCAATCACACTCCCAATACCGGGAGAGACGAACCCCTGCCGATCCGCTCACTGCCTCCATGCGGCTCGGGACTGTACCTAACTAAAACCTGTTTGCAGGACTCCTTTGAGCCGTGGTAGGGTAGTAATCAAAGCACAGTGGGAACTCACATGAGACAAATGACGATCTCAGGTCGATGAACTAACCTGTCCACATGTCACCAGGGAACTGCTATCTGACGTCAAGTACAATACCAACTAGCATGTTCCCGGCGAGTCCTGTCCGGTGTACTCATAACCCAATGAGCACCTGTATATATCTTAGGTGAACCAACTGACACCAATGGCTTGTGAGACCGGCCACCGCCCCTCGTCGGGGTCTCGACTATATATACCAGTCTACTAATGGAGTATCGATGCCCAGTCTCGAAACTCCCACGACTAGGGACCACTTTAAGGATGTGCTTATAGACCCCAGCTCCCACGTATATGATCGCCATCATACTGCTGGTAGTCAAGCAAGAATCCTAAGGGCTCTATCAACTTGCAATAGTGACATGTAAGATCACCTGAAGCAGTACACGATGATAAAGATAAACCAGATAGCATACTATCATCTTGAGTAAGACCGTCCTACCGGTATAGGTCCTACCGGTATAGGTCCTTCCTCAATCATTGCAATCACGTGCCTGTGATCCAATAATTGACTCTGAGGGCACTATATCCAACAATCTCCATCTTTCACTCAAGGCTAATTATTGCGATGCCGCATACTCACAGCCCGTGTAATACCGAACACCCAACTCCTCAACTAATCAGTTTCACAAAGCCCATTTGCGAAACTATTGCGTTCGTGGAATAGCCTCAGTGAGTGGATCCGCCCTGATGTTTCTTTTTCTATATCTCTCTTTATCTCAAGTTCGCGGAGAATGCCATCTCCCGAAATGAGCAATACCTGTCTTAGAATATATTTGGATATCTGATGGGACCTAGTTCATAAATGAACTCCAAATCCAAACTTCTTAGAATTTATCATCAATTGAAACCAATCAGTATCCTGCGCCATGCCTCCCTCAGTATCCGCTTGGACCACCTGTCCAAAATACTGCCCCTCGTCAGAGGGAAAACTATAACTCTGACAGTCACTCTGTCATCCAGGTCACTTTGGAAGCCTGGAATGATAACCATTTCCCAAAGGAGGCTGTCGTTATCATTTCCCTAGAACACCCACTTATGTTCTAAAACTGCTTCCGAACGTTTCTTCAGGATAGGATTAATATCACCTTATTGCATCTCGTGCAAAACAATATCTGGTGTGGTACTTGACATCTCATGATTGACTCAATTGCCTAAGTAAGTGATCTGCCAATCATGCACATCTCTCTCCTCTTTAGTCTGTAAGACACATGTAGAGAGGGTGACTCCATCACCTGCCGGTACACTACCATGCCAGGAGTCGTCCATTCTAAAACACCTTTAGAATGCTGTCTAAGTACCCAGATTGGGAAACTACCTAAATCTAGATCTAAAACCATAGATCTAGTAACCAGAATATCTGATATAATATCTATATCCTTTATGCGGAGAAACCACTGTATGACAACCAAAGTGTAACCGATCGTAATATAGGAATTTCACTTCCTACTCTGTGTATGTCATCCAAATACCAGGACATCACACCCTACTACCTTCTTAACAGATCCATCCCGTATTCTGATGAAGTCAAATCTATGACTGTCACATCAGAAATAGATGATCTATCTCCGCCATATCTGCTTTAGTCCATAAATAGACATAAGCTATTTGTCCATTATGCTTCCGCTGCTCCCACTGACTACGACAACCCTCTGGCAGAATCATATACACGTGCACTTCTAAAGCTAGTTTAGAACGACGCTATACTCATCCTCCTGCCGGGTCTCACAGTCTGGAACAACAGCAATGGCAAGTCCGGGTAAACAAGAACCTCCCTGTCACCGTCCTTGAACATACCAAAGTACCTCTCGAGTGTCTGAGGTTACCCACCATATCTGCGGAGTGGCCAATGGAATGTCAATCCTGATTGAATCTTTAGGTTCTTATCAAATTTTCAGTAATCATTTGCGGTTCTGGAATCACTTCCAGTTCTACCATACTCCCTCTACTGTTTTCTGAAAAATGCATTTTTTATTAAAACCGTGGCGAGTCAAGAACAATATCACTATTGATCTTCCAGATGGTAGAAAGTCAACCCTTGTCATAGCCCGGGTCAACTCACAAACAGCCATTACGGAAACGTGCCTTGAGTTATCCAGAGTCTGGTTTTAAGCATAAGCAGGACAACTCCCCGTACCTTAACATTGTTAAGATATGAACTATTCTATATCCAATATAGAAACAGAGGCACTGATTTAATTGGAACCAGATTCAAATCATGCAGCAGTCTCCAGTGCATGTCAACTAACTGGAAAGAGGCTGATCAGCATTACTCAACTTAGGAGTGCTTTCAATTATGAGTAACCAGAAAGAGAAGAAAGTTCTCTTAATCATTACTATCAACTGAATACCATACACAAGTATATACATCTTCGATCACCTTGAAGAATCCCGATACTTGCAATGCTTGGTTCTCTACTTTATTCATATACCTATAACTTCTCAAAACTTAGACCTTGCATTTCTACGAAATACATGTCTAAGAACTAGAGAAGTCATAAGTAAACAGAATATAGTACGAGTACCAACCCCTCTGTCCACATGGACACTGGACAACATACAATACTCTGTATAAGTCCCCTGAGTCTAATAACTCACTCCCTGTGTGTCGTAGGTTGAAAACTATACTTATGGTTAAGAAGAATTACCCCGCTGTTTAATACTCCTTACCTAACCATCCACTAATATAGGTAAATGTCATGGACATAATTTCAAAAAGTTATATCTCACTTTAAAAAAATAAATGTACAGATATATCAATTTGAAATTGGTGCACAACAACGGATATTCAAAACCAAATATTTGCCGTCCGGCAAACAACCCAGGTGATTTCCTCAAATATCACCAATTACAACGAATCCCGATATAATGAGGATGATCACCCAATTCCCAATAACTTACTCCCACTCATCATCTGTAAAACCATACAGATGTGAGAATCAAACCTGGTAAATACATACCCTGGAGCAAGGACTAATTGGGAAATCAGTTTTCTTTTAACAACACACAGTGAAACTAAAACATGTAAATGTTTGGAGGGGTATCTGGGTATTCTAAGTAATGCCTCTTCCATTATCATATTCACAACTGTAACCGTATATTTCTTTGCCATATCTCCAAATCCCTTTATATGTCTTTAGTCATTACCTTCTGTACACCCCTTTAGGCTAAATGGTTTTCTTCCTTCCCTACCGTTCGGCACCAGCCTATGGTTTGGAAGAAGACTATCCAATAAGCATAATGGGTGTACTCTCCTAATCCTAGGAGTACTCGTAACCTGAGAGAAGGTGAAGATAAAAGATAACTGAATAAACCTTATTCCTATTTCTCCTGAACCAGAATCCATCCCCGAACTGGAACAAGTCCCTTCGAGTTCGTATATAACCATACGATGGAGCATCCAATAAACTGTGGATCTTCGTAATGATACGGAGTGTCCTGGAGAAATACAAAGGTGAAGTAGGGGTGGCGATGAAATACTTGGTTTGGTCGTGAATAGCAGTCGCAATTTACTTTGCCCTCTTACTAATCCCTTTATTTGTCTTAACTTGTTACCTTCTGTACACCATCGTTAGGCTAATTAGTTTTCTTCATTCCCCACCGTTCGTGTAACACCTTAGGTCGTGTTTAGGGGTTAATTACATTTTACTAGATAGCTTTTGGTAAAAGTTTACCAAATTAAGTTTCTGATATTTTATTCTAATTAATGAATATTTTATTAGGATTTTTCTAGGCACACACACACTTGTGCATGTAAACTAGGGTTTAGATTTGGGGTTAAAACCATGACTAGCAACCATGAAGGGTTAACCTATTGTATTAAGTGTTTTGGGATTTAATTGGGTTTTATTTATTTTTGTGTTGTTCTTTTCTTTTATGAGAAATGATGTGGACCTTGTTGACTTGGTGAGAGAGAAAGAGTATGGGCTTCATGGTTAAGCCATGCTCATTAAATGAAGAGAGAGAGAGAGAGAGAGGGGGGGGGCCTTTGGCTTGTGCTCTCATTTCCCTCCTCATTCTCATTCTCACAACCCTCACACACACACACACACTCAGCTGAGAGAGAGAGAGAGGCAGCAGCTGCAGAGGCAGCATCAGCAGCAGCAGCAGCAAGCAATAACAACAGCAGCAGCAGGCAGCAGCAGCAGTAGCAACACCAACAGCAGCCCCCAGCAGCTGCAGCAGCACTTCCCATCCTCTCCACCTCCTTTCTCCTTGCACCTAGGGTCTTGTAAGGTATAGAATCCGAGCCCAACTTCTTGTTTGTTTAACGTATGCGTAGTTTAGCTTCGGTTTGTGTAAAAAGTGAGATTTTGTGCTTGAAATGGTGATTTGTGTGGACTTGTGGTTTAGTGCTGATAATATTGGTTAACCTAGCCTAATTATGTGTTATTAAGGCCATGTAAACCTAGTTAGACCCCAGATTACACCAAAATACCATAGGGTTTCTAATTGTGCAAATTTAGTGTTTTTAAGTGAACTTTTTGGATTTCTGTGATCTGCTATAGACCCGAGTAGTTCAGGTTGAAATTGAGTTAACTGGAGCTTGTATACAAGGTATAGACCACACAACCAGAGCCCGAGACCCCCACCCCATAGCGAGGCCGACAATTTATTTATTCTGGCCGCAATTTGCGGCCAGATAGGGGAATTTTTGGGTGATGTTTGGATGGGTAGGAGTCTGTTGTTATTTCTGGGTCAGTGGTATGTATAGTTTTGTAAGTTGTTAGCCTGGGTAGAATCTGGGACATTATATCGTATTTCTAGTACGTTTGGTTCGCGCGATACGCGAGAGGGTTCCATGATTCAGCGTATCGCGGCGTATCGAGGTTAGTTTTAGACGCGTGCACACGTTTAGCATATCGTACACACGCGCGTTTAGTTCGCGACGCGAGCGTATCGTTTGACGTCGATATCACGTTTTGCGAGATAGTTGCTTATATATGGATTCTTGTGTAATTCCAGGTTCGCAGGCGGGTACGTCGGACGAAGCTAAGAAAGGGAAGCAGGTGGTCGGCTACGAGTAGTGCACGACCAGGTGAGTAGATTTAACATCTACGGGGAAATCGCCCGTATGGCGTTAAGCGTCAGGGCGAGTTAGGATATTAGATTGTAGATGTTCATATGGACTGTAGTAGCATACATTATTGTTGCATATAGAAATGATAGCACAGAACACTGCACTGTCACTAACGGTTCAAGTCGCACGAGCACGATTGATATGCTACACTCACACCGTTAGTGATTGCCATGACACACATTATAGGATTGCTATAAATCATATATCATACTGATTCTACCTTATTGATGTTGTCATGATTTGCCGCATAACATCATATGTTATATCCATATTTGGGCACATATGCATCACATACCGCTACTGGTACTACGTGCACACATATTGAGATGTTCATACCTGCGCACATGCACATTGTATATTCGTACCAGTACACACATATATTGATATCTTCATACCTGCGCACATGCACACTGTATATTCATACCAGTGCACACATATATTGATATCTTCATACTTGCTTAGATTACGCATTGAGATATGTTGTTTCCATGTTAATTCTGGATTTGGGGAACCGTGGATATTTCAAAGAGAATAGTTAATTATTTAAAAACCCCGGTTTCCCTTGATATGATATTTCGGTGCGTCCACCATGTGTTTTCTCGGTACTAGAGTGATATATATGAACCCGAATCGAGGAGTTGGATGATGCCGATTACGGGTACATGGTGGACCCGGTATGGTACCCCGGGACGAGAACGGTTTCGCTGTGTAGTAGACGGTGGCCGATTACGGGTACATGGTGGACCCGGTATGGTACCCCGGGGCGAGAACGGTTTCGCTGTGTAGTAGACGGTGAGCCTGGCAGAGGCACTACTACCTACCGGTGATTGGTTGTTGAACCTGGCGGTTATCCGGAGGATACCGACCAGAGACGATGGATGGATACGGGACGACTCGTACTGCCGGGGCCGAGGGCCGATACCGCAGACAGAGCCCGTGGGCTGATCCGTACTGACGGATGCCCTATACAGGAGGATTTGCGTGTCGATGCTTGGCACGAGTATTTCTTGATATTTGGGTGCCGATGTTGGGCACTCACGATTATATGAGATCTACAGGATTTGAAGGACCGAGGAGGATGACGACGCCTGAGTAGTATTGGGATTTGGGTACATTGATGGGTACCGATTTCACTTTCCACGATGACATTCCGTGTAGATGTTATATTTCCCATGCTCAGTATGTAGTAATTGATATCTCATCCTGTATCTATTATACCATGTTCATTCTATATAGGGTTGTTAGATTGCATTGCTATACCTGATCATTGCATACCCTGTTCATTCTATATAGGGTTGTTATATTGCATTGCTATACCTGATCATTGCATACCCTGTTCATTCTATATAGGGTTGTTAGATTGCATTGCTATACCTGATCATCACATTTCTTGCTCATTATATGGAGATGTTATTAGATCGTACTTGTTGCATGTTTGAGCATCCAGTTCATCATATAGATGTTATCTGTTGATATAGGTTAGAGTATAGTAGCACGTGCATACTCGCGATTACCTTTATATGTTATCTTCTATTCACGAGTTGGCAACTCACCCCCGTTGTGCCACAGTGTTTGCAGGTTGCCCTTCGGAGTAGTCGCGGCAGGCTGCATTCTTGCATCTTTTGACACAGATACCCCTACAGTTGGTGTACTAGCTCTTTTGCTGATAGGTGGGTTTTGTACGGTATCTGGTTATCTTTCAGTTATGTACATTGTTGTATCTAGTACTCTCCATCTACCACTTATGTATTGATTTAGAGACCAGTTGTGAGGACGATGTATATTATTTTGTATTCTGGCGTCGAGCTCGTTGTGAGCCGACTTTACTTATGCAGTTCATTCCATCTGTGATGTTTCCCACCTGTTGCTCTTTTTCTTCGCTACGGCGTCGTATATTGTTATCTTAGTGATTCTCTACTTAAGATTTCTTGACATCTTAGTAATTTGTTCTATTAAATGCTTAATTCACTCTATACTTTTATTGGTTTGATTTCTGGGTTTCCGGCTTACTTAGTCGCGTTATGCCTGTAGACGTTACGTGGTTAAGTGCCGGTCACGGGCCAAACTTTGGGTCGTGACAAAGTTGGTATCAGAGCGTAGGTTTTACCTTCGGAGTGTAGGATGACCCTGGTATGATGGAGTAGGTAGCTGCAGTAGAGTGGCGTAGCGTGCGTATGTTCCGCGGCATACTCACGACACGGTACTCCGCCTAAGCGACCTTAGGACTTATTGACTGAATTTCCTTCATGATCGTATACGTCCTTGTGATTCGATTTTCGTATCCTCATCGAATCCTACCTTCTTTTCAGTCATTATGCCACCAAGGACTATGAGGGTGCAGAGAGAGGCCGGGAGAGTCGAGGTTCGAGTTGATTTATCTGAGACGAGGACTGATCTGAGTAGTGCCCATGTTGTACCAGGACAGATTGTTTCTCCTACGACGGGTCAGATCGCTAGACTAGTGGCAGAGATGCAGAGCTTGCGCCAGACGATGAGCTCATTGGTAGAGGTCGTTCGATCATAGCGACAGATGGTTGTCACTCCTGTTACCCAGTTGTTCCTTGCGATCATCATGCAGTATTCCGTCCCCTACACAGCACCGTTGGAGGCAGCCCCCGTTTACGAGACACGTCTTCCAAGGACCGTGAGAGTTCCGGAACAGTTGTGGAATCGTACTGGTGTACCAGCCCAGAGCAGAGGCTTAGGACGAGGACAGTCGTTTGGCTTCCATCCCCAGGCAGGACAGCAGGCAGCGCGTAGGTGTTTACGATGCGGAAGCCTTCAACACCTCATCAGTCAGTGTTCCTTCACAGCACGTCAGGGTCGTATTTTGAGACGTCGTGGACACAGAGGGTTTGCACAAAGGGGTCAGGCTAGTAGAGGAGGAGTTCGATCAGTCGCAGATGAAGGACAGGCATAAGTTTTCGTTTCGACTCATCGAGACGCGAGGGCGTCCAATGCGGAGCCTACAGGTACTCTTTCAGTATGTTCTTTTGTTGCACTCGTATGTTTACACTTTTCGTGCCGAGTTTAGGACGAGAGTCGTGCTGGGTAGATTAGCCGTTTGTTGTGTTAACTTCCGTCAGCAATCCTTTTGTTGTGCAACACGTACTTCGGTCTTGTGCCGATCGAATAGGAGATAGAGATTTATCTGCTATTTTGATCCTCCTAGAGATGTTGGATTTGGCGATCTCCTGGGCATGGACTGGTTAGCTACGTGTTAGGCGTTGTGGGCTACCGTGAGGAAACTGTTAGGTTTTGTTTTCCCGGGCAAGTCAGATCTTGTTGTGCAGATGGATAGTGGTGCCACCTCTTACAGCTTGAATTCAGCCTTGTTCGCTAGTCGGCTCTGAGGAGATGTCGTAGATTCTTGGCGTTTTTCGTGATGCTGTATCCACAGTTGGTTTGTTGGACCGGTTTTCTTTCGTGCGAGAATTTTTCCGACGTCATTCCAAGATGAGCCGGCGAAGCTTAAGGAGCTAAGGATCTTCTGCAGAGTGGTTGTTGAGGGAGTTGTGCGTCTGAGAGTTTCGCATTTAGGAAGCTCCTATTTCTGGTCGTCCAGGAGGAAAACGACAGATTGAGGTTGTTTTGATGGATCGTCTTCTGAATCGGCTTACGGTGCGGATAAGTATCCTGTACCTCGCACTGACGAATTTTTCGATCAGCACCAGAGTGCGAGACCTTGTCTAAGTTCGTTAGGGATCAGGTCATCATTGTTGCGGGTCCAGAGTGATGACATTCCAAAGACTGCCTTGTGCGTGCTACAGGTTTTGTGTGTTTTGGGTGTGTCACTGGACTCATCAATGCTTTAGCAGCATTCGTAGGTATGATGAACTGGTTTTCTTCGGGCCATTCCTCGACCAGTTATTGTTGTGCTATTTACGACATCCTAGTCTCTTTAAGTGTGCCTTGAGGGTTAGGGTAGCACTTGAGGATCTGTTATACGGATACTGGGAGAGCCCCAGCGGTTTACTAGATTCTCGGAGTGTTCCCTTCAAGCTTGTTGTGTTGACTCCTAGGTTTTGTAGTTACGGAGACGAATTGGTATGGTTTCGAGGAAGATCGTGGCCGTACAGCTTAGGCCCAAATTTGTGAGCAGGACGGAGGCCCACAGATTTTTGGCTTAGCAGGAGTTACCGCCGTCTCATGCAGGATTGATAGTGTAATGCGACCCCGTTGACTAAATTGACCGGATTGGAGGTTTCTTTCCTTGGACTGAGGCTTGTGTAGGGAATTTCCGCAGTTGAAGACTCGGTTAACAACTGCATCAGCTCCTTCTTTGCTTTTGGCTCGGGCGACTTTGTGGTTTAACTGTGATGTTTCGTGAGTAGGACTCGAATGTGTACCGGGGTGACACAATGGAGTTATCGCTTTTGCTTCCTTACATTTGGAGGAAGTACGAGAAGGATATCCTACTCATGATCTGGAGATGGCCGCGATGGTTTTGCGATGGAGATTAGAGACACCACTTGTTGAGAGTCGTGTCAGATTTTCACGGACCACCAGAGTTAAAGGTACATCTTCCTACGGCGGGAATTGATTGTTGTGATAATCCTCCGCAGATTCACAGTTCTTGTGCGATCGTTGAGTACGACATAATTTTGTCTCTTCTGAGGAGACAGCTTGCTCATGTCCGCGCCCGACCACTTTTCTTAAATCGCCTTCGCGAGACACTGCCCGCCGACGCTCGTTCGTCAGGGATATTGGAGCCTACTCGGCTGGGTAATGTTTTGGAATCCTTGACTTGTGGCAAGGGTGTGCTAGGCTAGAGAGACACTTGTGTACCTAATATTATAGGGAAGAGACGAAGAATCCTAGGACAGGCACATCAGTCAACTCTCTGTACTCATTCAAGCCCCACCAACTGTTAACGTAACTTATAAGGTAGTTACGGGTGGGCAGGGATAGAAAAAGAAGTCTTGGGATTCGTTTCAAGTGTCTGTCTTGTTGTGTGTTGAGTTGGGCAACTGAGACCGGCTGGAGAGTTGCAACCTTTAACCGTTCCGAAGAGGGAACGAGAGCAGATCTCCCCGAATTTTCATTATGGTGTCCACCCAGGAGTTGTCAGGATGTGACTCCATTCGGATGCTTGTCATCCGGTGATACTCAGTTTGCTCAGTTGTTATTGTTAAGTTGTGCGTATGTAGAAATTGTTGTCGGCAGTTGGGGATCATCGTTTGCCATCGATAGGGTTCTCCTTTGATAGCAGTTATCAGGAGACACTCCAATTGGTAACCTTTAGGATTAGAGGTTAGGTTATGTCGATCACCAGTCTGTTTTTCCTAACTCCGTGTTATAGGATTATTGGACCTCAGCTAGTTTAGAAATTTCGGAAATGACCCGGTTGTTTTGGGTCAGGATGAGAATGGTCTATTGCGGATAAAGATCAGATGCTGACCAAGAGGGTCGCAGATTCGAGTTCACAATGGCAGATCATGTATTCCCACAGAAATTTCTGATAGATGACATGTTGAGTTTTGGGAAGCTTTCTAGGATAGTAAGTCTTTTTAGGATCCCTAAGGCGAGTTGGTTCGTTGCCTTAAGTTGGGCACTTCCACCCAGATTATTGAGTATTCACCCCGTATTCCTTATGTCGATACCTTGCATTTACCTTCATGACCTTTCTCATTGGATTCAGCGCCAGACCATTTAGTTCGAGCGTGACCCTTCGTTCACCCAACGACCAGTTGAAATTTTGGACCGGCAGGTGAAGAAACTTCGATCGAAGGTCTTGCCATCAGTGAAGGTATTTTGGTGGATCCCAAACGGTAAGCGAATCACTTGGGAGGCTGAGGGCGAGATGAGGAAGAAGTTCCCTCATCCCTCTGAAGGTATGCGTAGCTTTGTATTTTAAAATTCGGGGACGAATTTTCTTTAAGGGGGGAAGATTGTAACACCTTAGGTCGTGTTTAGGGGTTAATTACATTTTACTAGATAGCTTTTGGTAAAAGTTTACCAAATTAAGTTTCTGATATTTTATTCTAATTAATGAATATTTTATTAGGATTTTTCTGGGCACACACACACTTGTGCATGTAAACTAGGGTTTAGATTTGGGGTTAAAACCATGACTAGCAACCATGAAGGGTTAACCTATTGTATTAAGTGTTTTGGGATTTAATTGGGTTTTATTTATTTTTGTGTTGTTCTTTTCTTTTATGAGAAATGATGTGGACCTTGTTGACTTGGTGAGAGAGAAAGAGTATGGGCTTCATGGTTGAGCCATGCTCATTAAATGAAGAGAGAGAGAGAGAGAGAGAGAGAGAGGGGCCTTTGACTTGTGCTCTCATTTCCCTCCTCATTCTCATTCTCACAACCCTCACACACACACACACACTCAGCTGAGAGAGAGAGAGAGGCAGCATCAGCAGCAGCAGCAGCAAGCAATAACAAAAGCAGCAGCAGGCAGCAGCAGCAGCAGCAACACCAACAGCAGCCCCCAGCAGCTGCAGCAGCACTTCCCATCCTCTCCACCTCCTTTCTCCTTGCACCTAGGGTCTTGTAAGGTATAGAATCCGAGCCCAACTTCTTGTTTGTTTAACGTATGCGTAGTTTAGCTTCGGTTTGTGTAAAAAGTGAGATTTTGTGCTTGAAATGGTGATTTGTGTGGACTTGTGGTTTAGTGCTGATAATATTGGTTAACCTAGCCTAATTATATGTTATTAAGGCCATGTAAACCTAGTTAGACCCCAGATTACACCAAAATACCATAGGGTTTCTAATTGTGCAAATTTAGTGTTTTTAAGTGAACTTTTTGGATTTCTGTGATCTGCTATAGGCCCGAGTAGTTCAGGTTGAAATTGAGTTAACTGGAGCTTGTATACAAGGTATAGACCACACAACCAGAGCCCGAGACCCCCACCCCATAGCGAGGCCGCCAATTTATTCATTCTGGCCGCAATTTGCGGCCAGATAGGGGAATTTTTGGGTGATGTTTGGATGGGTAGGAGTTTGTTGTTATTTCTGGGTCAGTGGTATGTATAGTTTTGTAAGTTGTTAGCCTGGGTAGAATATGGGACGTTATATCGTATTTCTAGTACGTTTGGTTCACGCGATACGGGCGATACGTGAGAGGGTTCCATGATTCAGCGTATCGGGGTTAGTTTTAGACGCGTGCACACGTTTAGTGTATCGTACACACGCGCGTTTAGTTCGCGACGCGAGCGTATCGTTTGACGTCGATATCACGTTTTGCGAGATAGTTGCTTATATATGGATTCTTGTGTAATTCCAGGTTCGCAGGCGGGTACGTCGGACGAAGCTAAGAAAGGAAAGCAGGTGGTCGGCTACGAGTAGTGCACGACCAGGTGAGTAGATTAAACATCTACGGGGAAATCGCCCGTATGGCGTTAAGCGTCAGGGCGAGTTAGGATATTAGATTGTAGATGTTCATATGGACTGTAGTAGCATACACTATTGTTGCATATAGAATTGATAGCACAGAACACTGCACTGTCACTAACGGTTCAAGTCGCACGAGCACGATTGATATGCTACACTCACACCGTTAGTGATTGCCATGACACACACATTATAGGATTGCTATAAATCATATATCATACTGATTCTACCTTATTGATGTTGTCATGATTTGCCGCATAACATCATATGTTATATCCATATTTGGGCACATATGCATCACATACCCCTACTGGTACTACGTGCACATATATTGAGATGTTCATACCTGCGCACATGCACACTGTATATTCGTACCAGTGCACACATATATTGATATCTTCATACCTGCGCACATGCACACTGTATATTCATACCAGTGCACACATATATTGATATCTTCATACTTGCTTAGATTACGCATTGAGATATGTTGTTTCCATGTTAATTCTGGATTTGGGGAACCGTGGATATTTCAAAGAGAATAGTTAATTATTTAAAAACCCCGGTTTCTCTTGATATGATATTTCGGTGTGTCCACCATGTGTTTTCTCGGTACTAGAGTGATATATGTGAACCCGAATCGAGGAGTTGGATGAGGTCGATTACGGGTACATGGTGGACCCGGTATGGTACCCCGGGGTGAGAACGGTTTCGCTGTGTAGTAGACGGTGAGCCTGGCAGAGGGACTACTACCTACCGGTGATTGGTTGTTGAACCTGGCGGTTATCCGGAGGATACCGACCAGCGACGATGGATGGATACGGGACGACTCGTACTGCCGGGGCCGAGGGCCGATACCGCAGACAGAGCCCGTGGGCTGATCCGTACTGACGGATGCCCTATACAGGAGGATTTGCGTGTCGATGCTTGGCACGAGTATTTCTTGATATTTGGGTGCCGATGTTGGGCACTCACGATTATATGAGATCTACAGGATTTGGAGGACCGAGGAGGATGACGACGCCTGAGTAGTATTGGGATTTGGGTACATTGATGGGTACCGATTTTACTTTCCACGATGACATTCCATGTAGATGTTATATTTCCCATGCTCAGTATGTAGTAATTGATATCTCATCCTGTATCTATTATACCCTGTTCATTCTATATAGGGTTGTTAGATTGCATTGCTATACCTGATCATTGCATACCCTGTTCATTCTATATAGGGTTGTTAGATTGCATTGCTATACCTGATCATTGCATACCCTGTTCATTCTATATAGGGTTGTTAGATTGCATTGCTATACCTGATCATCACATTTCTTGCTCATTACATGGAGATGTTATTAGATCGCACTTGTTGCATGTTTGAGCATCCAGTTCATCATATAGATGTTATCTGTTGATATAGGTTAGAGTATAGTAGCACGTGCATACTCGCGATTACCTTTATATGTTATCTTCTATTCACGAGTTGGCAACTCACCCCCGTTGTGCCACAGTGTTTGCAGGTTGCCCTTCGGAGTAGTCGCGGCAGGCTGCATTCTTGCATCTTTTGACACAGATACCCCTACAGTTGGTGTACTAGCTCTTTTGCTGATAGGTGGGTTTTGTACGGTATCTGGTTATCTTTCAGTTATGTACATTGTTGTATCTAGTACTCTCCATCTACCATTTATGTATTGACTTAGAGACCAGTTGTGAGGACGATGTATATTATTTTGTATTCTGGCGTCGAGCTCGTTGTGAGCCGACTTTACTTATGCAGTTCATTCCATCTGTGATGTTTCCCACCTGTTGCTCTTTTTCTTCGCTACGGCGTCGTATATTGTTATCTTAGTGATTCTCTACTTAAGATTTCTTGACAACTTAGTAATTTGTTCTATTAAATGCTTAATTCACTCTATACTTTTATTGGTTTGATTTCTGGGTTTCCGGCTTACTTAGTTGCGTTACGCCTGTAGACGTTACGTGGCTAAGTGCCGGTCACGGGCCAAACTTTGGGTCGTGACAGTTCAGCACCTGTCTATGGTTTGGAAGAAGACTATCCAATTAGCGTAATCGGTGTACTGTCCTATTCCAAGGAGCACTCGCAACCTGAGAGAAGGTAAAAGGAAAAGACAACTGAATAGTCCTATTCATTTTCTCCAGAACCGAAAACCATCCTCGAATCTGGAACAAGTTCCTTCGAGTTCGTATATAACCATACGATGGTTTTATCCAATGGAAGTGGATGTTCATAGTAATACCGGGTGTTCTGGAGAAAAGAGCAAAAGTAGGAGTGGCAATGAGGTATGCAACTCAGACAATCCAAAAACCAGTGTTTTTAAGAAGGTTCGGTTAATCTTGGTCACTTAGTCATAGTCAAGGGTCGGGCCATGGTCGCTGCCCAAGAGAGAGAGAAAAGAAACACTCAGCGTGCACTCTAACCTAGATCAGAATGGTTATCAATTTATCTAATCAGGAAACCTCCCACTGTAACCTCAAATTCTTCTCCAAACCTGAAAGAAGAATTAGTCGGGATCACCCGAGGAGTAAACCAACTCATCAGTGGGAATCGGGATCCAACTATCATTGCATGATAACGTGATGGAATCCACTCACGTTATCACACTCCAGAAGGTATGCGCATGCCTGGCAAGTTTCTGTTTCTTTAGAAACTCCCGATGTGATTTTTACCCCTAGGACCCAAGTGACCTTGACGAATAATCAACAAATCAAAAGGTCCTAGTCAAGTTCAACCCGTCATTATCTTGATTGCATTAAACCCATCCGCACGACCCTTAACTAATAATCAACAAAGTCGTACGACCGTCCTAACCAATCCACATATCCATGCGACAGAAAAGTATTACAGAGCTACCGCACACTACGCCTCGGCAAATAGCAACGACAAACGTAGCGTGAATACTAAGCAATACTAATCTGAAATGACGGAGGGCTATGGCTGGTTTTTGGCGAAAAACCTTTAGCATAAAGAACTTGATATCGTTGAAGGAACCGGATAACTTTTTATAAAAAATATAGTGGCGAAAACCTTTGCTAAAGAGGTCACTCCCGGTGAAAGGATCTCGGCTCTTTCCCCGTAGAATGAGGTGCAGGATATTCCAACTTAATACAACGATGCAAAACAAAAAGTAATCGGCTATAGTGAAGTTATTACCCTGACGAAAACTTCTGTCCAAGGGGTCACTCCCGGTGAAGGGATCTCAGCCCTTGCCTCGTCGACTGAGGTGCTGGATATTCATAACCGAATACCACTGTGCAAAACAAAAGAGAACGTCCTTGCAAAAACAGCCTTTTTTGAAAAATGTTCCAACAACATCAGAATTAGGTTTATTTAGCTTGCATTGATCCGAATCAATACAGTCCCATCAATTAACCACACCACAAAAAAAACGAAAATACGATGTACGTATATGCCATCCGCATTCGCCACTGGGTCCCGTCATCACCCGTTAGGTTACTTAACTAACGACAGAGCGGGGACTGGACTAGCGCGGGTGTAAAACATATACAATATCTACTAGTATATATATCAATATATAATATTCGCTCAAGGCGTGATAAAATGCAACATCACAGAAATGTAATAAGCATCACAAAACAATACAGATAATCTGGGATCCCCGAATTTCATAGAGCCGCTACAGAAACCCGACGTTCCCCTGGTCGTGTGGATAGCCTGTGCAATGAAAACATAGACCCCTACGGGCGCGGCAAGTTACCCGCCAAAACCTAAAGCGAGGCAGCCCCCTTCAACAACGTGAATGGACCACCCAGCACTTCACGGAATCTGGTAACTTGAGCACCCCACCTTGGGTCAACCTGTACCCCCTACGAGTGCGGCAAATAGCCCACCAATTCTAGAGTAAAGCCCCCTCCTTCTCAAAGACATGATATGCGGGCTCGTTGCCCTCTAGAACCCGGCTATCCGTGCACCCCACCACAGGGTAATCCTAGTACAGAAAGTAAAAATATATAACAGGTACATCGACCTCAGCCCGGTCGTGCCCCAAAAGAATAATATACAAACAGGCAGTGACGGCAATCCACATTTCGGACGCTCGCCCCGCAATATCAAATGTACAAATACAATCAAACTGTACTACCATTGCATCTAGGCTATCCACCATGACAAATCCGCAACATCACAGCACAAAACAGAACATCAACGTGAATGTCACGTTCGCAAATCCGTCTAAAAGGACTATAGTAATTAGACAGGATTTACCGATCAAATGACATTCACGGTCGCAGATATAATGTAAATACTTTGAACTAACATGTTTAAAATTTTCGATCGACAAAATTTCCCGAAGTGGGCCCCAAGTACAATACCCAGTACTCAGACAAATCTGGGCCCAAACAAAAAATACCAGAAACCTCATTTTCAAGTCAGAAACCACTGCATGAAAAATGGTGCCCTAAATCTACTGTAGCGCGGCGGAACCGCGGCCAAAACAATGTTAGTGCGCGGTTCCACGGCGCTATGACGAGATCATTGTACCAAATTTCACCAGTGTTCTGTAAAAAGCCTGCCTGATTTTCTGACGTACTTAAAATAATTTTTAGAGCACAAAAAAATTTCGACAGAAACTCAGAAATTGAAAATGCAGTTTTTGAAAATTTCGTTCGATCGAAGTTCTAAACACATTAGAGCAAGCTAGTAAAGGTTAATGGCGTGGCTCTGATACCATATAAGACTACGGTAGCGCCCCGGCCGTCTATCCGAGGCGAAAATGCGGAAATGAAAACTTTTTCAAACTAGAAACCGGCGCTATCGTATGCTTAAAACCCGGATCGAACCATTAACATACAACTAGCAACTAGAGAAAGGGTTGGAAAGCTATACCGATCGATCTGTGTCCTTTGGTCTTCGGCCACCATCCCAAGCTCCTCGCGGCATCTCCGGTCTCGGTCTCCTCGTCGGAAAGGGCACCACATCTTCGAGTCTTTTTACGGGCTCCCGCTTCATCCGAAGCAACTCGGGCACGAAGTTTGTTAGCCGATGTGTCCAAGGCGAAGTAGAGAATGTTTGTGACGACTTTGTCTCTTGCATCCATAGCATGGATGGAGGTTAGAGATGATGCCATTAATAGAGAATGGTGAGCTCAAGAAGCAAGAGGAAGAAGAAGAGGAGCCATTTTCTTTTCTTTTGTTATCCTATCAAAAATGAGAGTGAGAATGGAAAAATACAAGACCCAACTCTATACCATGGCTGCCCTTCTCTCTCTTCCTCTCATTTCAACTTACAAATCCATCACAAAAGGTGACATTTGCACAAGAAATGATACCATGAGTCATCAATGAAGTACATGTGTCATTTAATGCACAAAAATGATGAAATAAGCTCACAATTTCAATTTGTAAACATTAATCCAAATGTTTACAACAATAAAAAGATACAGTAACATCTAAAGTAAACTCGTGACGGATCACAAGGATACCCCTCACCTGTATATACATACCTGCATCCGCATTCCGACTGAATGCGAATGCGATGAGACTAAAGTTGTCCAACAAATCTAATACTAGGATCCGGCTTAAACTAAAGCACACTAGTATGATCCGTCCGATCATGATCCGTGCACTACTGCACATATATGATCGGACCCTACCATATATCATACAGCCTCTACAACGTTTCGCCCGAAACTTGAGAAACTGTCTGTCGGGGACTCTAAAGACTCGTCAATACTTTGGCTGTGGATTTAACCACTAGCACATCAGAGGTATTAGCCGTACGTAACGAGCTACCAGGTATTGACCAAAAGGGAAGTCGATGAGTGAACTCATCCTGACACCCTACTGAGCCTGTCAGTGACAATATCCGTACAGTCCGGTCCGTTCGTCTATGAGCATTGCATGTCGGGCCTAGGGGGTTGGTAAAAGTCAGACCCCCAAAAGCGGTACAAGTCGTATCAGAGTGTAGCCCAGAACACTCTGAGATACTACTGGAATACCTACCAGTAAATCTCCTGCCTTGGCCAAGGACTTCGTGTAATGGCTCTCCTAGACACAGCGCGATCTCACTCCCAATACCGGGAGAGACGAACCCATGCCGATCCGCTCACTGCCTCCATGCGGCTCGGGACTGTACCCAACTAAAACCTGTTTGCACGACTCCTTTGAGCCGTGGTAGGGTAGTAATCAAAGCACAGTGGGAACTCACACGAGACAAATGACGATCTCAGGTCAATGAACTAACCTGTACACATGTCACCAGGGAACTGCTATCTGACGTCAGGTATAATACCAACTAGCATGTTCCCGGCGAGTCCTGTCCGGTGTACTCATAACCCAATGAGCACCTGTATACATCTTAGGTGAACCAACTGACACTAATGGCTTGTGAGACTAGCCACCACCCCACGTCGGGGTCTCGACTGTATACACTAGTCTACTAATGGAGTATCGATGCCCAGTCTCGAAACTCACACGTCTAGGGACCTTTTAAGGATGTGCTTATAGACCCCAGCTCCCACGTATATGATCGCTATCATACTGCTGGTAGTCAAGCAAGAATCCTAAGGGCTCTATCAACATGCAATAGTAACCTGTAAGGTCACCTGAAGCAGTACACGATGATAAAGATAAACCAGATAGTATACTATTATCTTGAGTAAGACTGTCCTACCGGTATAAGTCCTCTTTCAATCATTGCAATCACGTGCCTATGATCCAAGAATTTACTCTGAGGGCACTGTATCCAACAAAAGAATGCTTCTTCTTCTTCCTCCTCCTCTAGCTCAAACTCTCCATTAATGGCATCATCTCTAACCTCCATCCATGCAATGGATGCAAGAGAAAAAGTTGTCACAACATTCTCTACTTCACCTTGGACACGTCGACTAGCATACTTCGTGCCCGAGTTGCTTCAGATGAAGCGGTAGCCCATAAAAAGACTCGAAGATGTGGTTCCCTTTCCGACGAGGAGATCGAGACCGGAGATGCCGCAAGGAGCTTGGGATGGTGGCCAAAGACCAAAGGACACGGATCGATCGGTATAGCTTTCCAACCCTTTCTCTAGTTGCTAGTTGTAGGTTAATGGTTCGATCCGGGTTTATAGTATACGATAGCGCCGGTTTAAAGTTTTGAAAAAGTTTTTGTTTTCGCATTTTGGCCTCGGACAGACGGCCGGGGCGCTACCGTAGATTTACAATTTTGGAGTTTTTTGACCTTCCCCTTAGGTTTATAAACAAACTCACCCTAACGTCAAATATAGATAACTCCTTTCTTCTATAATATGGATCCATTAGGTTTGTGGTATTAGGTTAAGTACATCGTACTGTCGCGTTGGCTGATATATCCTCGATATGCAATCCCTTGGGTTGCGGCTCGAGTAGCCACGTGTCTGTCATGTCTCTGATCCCTTTTGAGGCTGGACAAGAGATCTTCAGGTAATCTTCTTGGGTTGGAATATCCATATTACTATCGGAAGATCAAACGTTAGGTAGTGCCGTGGTGCTTTACTTGAGGTTAAGCTTGATTTGAAGCCCCAATGAGTCATAACCGGACCATTCTGGGGTGGGATGATTTCCAATGGTCTCTAAGCTTGCCGTCAAGACCCGAAGCTTGGAATATGCCGTCACTTCGTTTTTTTATTTTGGTGTCATACCAATTTTTTGCTGAAGTAAGGTAGACATCTGTGTGATCTCTATGTTGTACGTATCGCAATCGAGGTCTGGAGTTGCGTCCACACCTTGCTGTAATGAGGAAGAACGGCGGGATGATCTCTAGGCTGTAGATGTTGCCATCGAGATCGGAGCTAGTGATTTTCCATCATTCCTTTTTTATTTGACTCTTGGGTCTTTGTTAATGTCGCGTCTGCACCGAGAAGGAACGTCGAGCTGGAGCTATGATTTTGCTATTACTCCATTTTGATTTAGCTCCTTAGAGCTTTGTTGGCGTCCCAACTGCACCCTATCGGGATGAGAAGCATAGAGATGATCCCTAGGCTGTAGGTGTTGCTATCGAGATCTGGTACTTCTTTCGACGAAACATGGTGGGAAAATATGGTTCTCTTTTTTTCATTTGTGCCCATGGATTGTATACAAGAGTCAGTATGGACCTGCTTGCACGGCAGAAAAAGTTTTATTTTTTTATATTTCTGCGATGCTCTATTTTTCAGATTTTTATATCGCTAAAGTCGCAATTGCCCAATCATTTCGGTTATTTTTTTTATTTTTACCTGCTACTTTTATTGCGAATTGCCTCATCTTTTCGGCTATTTCATATGCATATTTTTCTTTGCTCGCTGATTTTATTGCGAGTTGACGATTCGGAATCTGATACCAATCTTGGTATCAACATCACTACAACTAGAATATTGCCAACAGCGAATCATCATTTGCCTTTGTTGATTTGAAAAAAGATGGCTCAGCAAACATGGTAAGATCCTGTCGACTAAGGGTTTGACTTTATGAGCCGTAAGGGTCTCGTAAAGATATTTCTCCCTATGAGTCATAAGGATCTCATAGGTGTATTTTCTCCTTAGGAATTGTGAGGATTCCTAACTAATAATTTATTTTGCATGTCGTAAGGACTCGCAAGTGCCGTTTACCATATTGAACGATGTTTCTCATTCTCGATGGGACTTGCTTGAGAATATATTTATTTACGCTTGTGGATTGTATAGAAGGGTTGATATTGGACCGTCTGTAGGGCATAAATTTTTCGGGTTTTGGTGGCTTAAGAACAGCTTCAGATCTCTGTAACCTAAGGCTTTTGAATCCTATATGTCATAATGGATCTCGTAAGTGTATTTTCTCCTTAGGAATCGTATGGATTCCTAAATGTGTTGCTCCTTTGTGAGTCGTAAGAATCTCACGCAGGTGTTTTCTCCTTACAAAGTGGTGAGAACTTTGCAAGTGCATCCTTTTTTTAACGAGTTCACGCCCTTTCAGATTTTCACAAGCTCACCGGTAGCCCTGCTATTTTTATTCATAGCACCTTTTCAGGTTTTCATCCATGCACATTTTCTTGTGGAAGTGCCTTTTTTGTTCGACGGCCCGTAAGGCAACGCACTGATAGTTGTCGATCACGACATTTTCCATATATTAGTTTAGGGACATCTCGGTCCAATATCGGTTTAAGTATGTTGTGGCCCATTATTAATTTAGGGAAGTTTCAGTTCGTCACTCCCGTATTTGGGATGAATTATAGTTTAAGGACATCTCGGTCCATTATTCTCGTATTTGGGACGAATTTTAGTTTGAAGACATCTCAATCTATTATCGCCGTGTTAGGAGCGAATATTAGTTTAAGGAAATTTTGGTGCAATACAGCGGTGTTTGGGATGAATATTAGTTTAAGGACCATTTTTAGTTTAGGGACATTTCGGTCCATTTTAGTTTAAGAACCACTTTCAGAGTTTTGACTCAGGAAGATAGAGAGCAGACACAAGCTTTGTCATCTACCATTGACCTAAATCGCGACTCTTTAAGCATAGTACTTTTTGAGGAATCGAACGTTTATCTGCCAAAATGGCCTTTCTCCATGCATATCTATGAGCAGATAAGCTTCACCTTGGTAAACCATATCTATGATGTATGGGCTTTCATAGTTTGGCTCGAACTTCCCCCCTTTTGCACGATTAGGGATCATTGGTCTTTTAACGACCAGCAAGAGTTCGCCTTGGCGGAATGTTCTTGGCCTGGTCAGTCTTTCATATGACCGCATCATCCTTACCTTATAAGGTTCCAGATTTTGCTGTGCTATAAAGCGGGTTTCGTCGAGAGCATCGAGTTCTTTGAGCCTAAAATGAGTATTTTCTTCATCCGTTAGCTCATATTGAACTGCTACTTGTAGTAAGAGGAGCTCTATCTCCAATGGGAGTACTAGTTCAGCGCCAAACACCAATGCGTATGGTGTTGTATTTGTGGTCGTCTTGAATATTTTTCGGTACGGCCAAAAAGCTTCATGCAACCTTTCGTGTCAGTACCTTTTGTTTCTGGACACCGACTTTTTTAAAATCTTGGTCAAGGTCTTGTTGAATACTTCAGCTAAACCATTGGCCCGAGAATTATATACTGAGGAGTATCTCTAGTTTATTTTGTGTTACTGTGCGAAGCGACTTATTTTATGGCTTCTATAAGCAGGTCCATTATCCGAGATTATCCGTCACGGAGTTCCAAACCGGTAGATGACATGGTTTTGAAGAAATGGAGGATATTCTCCGTCTTCACCTCCCTTAATGGTACTTCTTCTGCCCACTTAAAGAAGTAGTCAGTTGTTTCCAGTAGAAACCGATGTCCCCTGGATGACACAGGTTCGATAAGGCCAATTATATTGGTTCCCCACATCTCAAAAGGCCAGCTGGCTACTGTCGGATGTAGCGGATTTGGATGTTGATGTATGAAGTGAAAGTCTACCCTAGCACCACCATGAGGTTCTAGTGGCATCAAGCATTCCGAATTTTAAATTTTAGGGTGTTAAGTTAGACTTAACCAAGATCGTGACTAGAATATTTAGGGTTTAACCTATGATGATATGTACTAAACTATAAGAAGTGAAAATGGTTATACCTAATAGGTCAAGTCCTTCACTTCATAGGCTCCGTGTAGTAGTCCACGCGACTCCACTAGGCTCCGCTTGAGAGTTTGGACGAGCTTTCTCCGATGACCTTTGTGCCGAAAATGATCCACACGAATCCCACTAGCTCAAGCTACCTCTTCACTAATCTCCTATTAGTGAAGTAAACACGCCATACAAAAGTGCTAGTTTGGTGTTGGATGGTGAAGTAGGGGATTTGGGGCTCACTAATTTATGTTCAAGCTTCATGGTTCACATCACATGTGAGGGTTGAAGCTTGAAGCATGATGAAGAGGAAGAAGAAGATGAGAGCAAGAGAGCAATACTTGAAAAATAGCCAAGTATTGTGAATCAAGTGTAGAATGGCAACACCTTGACCCTCACTCATTCAACCATGGAGATAATTGAAATATAAAATTGCAACCATGCTTGAATAGTGAGTCAAGATGAATAATCAAAAGAAAAAAGTCATGCCTCACCATGCTCCCATTTCCCACCTCAATTTCTATTTTCAGAAAATAAAAATCCATGCCATGATATATATATATATATTATGAAGAATAATTAGTGAGCTAATGATATTAGTTAAGATATAATTATATCAAATATAATATATATCATAAGCAACACTTGATTTAATAATCTGGTTATATCATATATAACCGACTAATATCATTTATCTGTGTATCACATTATCAAATCAACACTTGATTCGATAATCCGGTTATATAACATATAACCTAACTTGATAACAGATAACTGCCAGATTACAATACGGTATCACATACTCAAATTTAATCTGGCCTATGCACATATCACATATGTGCCCTACTTCGTTTCGTTTGAACCAGAAAACTTCTGTGTGGGACTCTAAAGACCCGTTAATACGCCAGCAGTAAGTGATGATCATATCAGTCACCCAAAAGCCGTCAGCGGTACTAGCTAGACGTAACGGCTACCCGGGTATTGAGCGATATGAAGATCAACAAGCAAGCTTATCCATACTCTTCATAAAGCCTATCAGTAATACTACCATACAGTTCGGTCTCTTCATATGATATGTTGCATATCATGTCAAGGGGTGGTAAACGTTAGACCCCGGTAACGTGATAAGTCATGCCGATATCTGGCCTATAACGGTTTGAGAAACTACTGATAACTCTTATCAGTAAATCTCAGCTGCAGCCCTGGCCAGGGACTTCCAGTTATAGCCAATCGAGCATAGCGCAATATCAACCCCCAATAACGAGAGAGACGAAACACCTCCTATCGCTCATTGCCTCCATGTGACTCGGGACTGTACCCAAAATCTACCTGTTTGCATAACTCCTCTTGAGCGTGGTAGGGAGGAAATTAAAGCACAATGGGAGCCACACAAGACTCTATGACGATTTTGGGTCTACATACTAATCTGTACCAGTGTCACCAGAGGACTGCTATCTAACGATAGGTATACTACCAACTAGGAGTACTCGGTGAGTCCGTCCGGTGTACCTATTCTCTAATGAGCACCTGTGTACAATCTTTGATGTCACACACCAATGGTTGTGGGATCAACCATCGTCCTCCAAGGGACATGAAACGTACACACTAGTCTACTATAATATATCGATGCCCTATCTCGATATCCTCTCGACTAGGAACAGTTAAAGGATGTACTTTTGGACCACCTTGGCCCCACTAGTATGATTTCATCATAATCCTGGTAGTCAAGTACATATCCTAAGGGTTTTATCAACATATAAAAGACAGACAGTATAAAAATATCAGTCTACATGTTAAGATAAAGGCAATCAGATAGTATACTATCATGTCGAGCAAGAAAGTCCTCTATATATATGTTCAAGCATCCACTATATCAACAATAATGGCCTCTAGGGCATACATATTCCTAACAATCTCCCACTTGCACTGAGGCCCATTGTTATAGTATCTCAAACCCAACGTCCCAAAAGTCTCTCAAATAGCATCTGGAGGAGGGCCTTGGTGAGTGGATCCGCTGTGTTATCTTTTATATCAACACTCCTGACCTCGATCTCCTGAAGATCAACTATCTCCCTGATCAGGTGATACTGTCTAAGAATATGTCTGGATCGCTGATGGGACCGGAGTTCCTAGGGCAAAACCACAGCTCCATTGTTATCACAACACACCGGCATTGGATGCTCAATGGTATGAACCAAGTTCATCTTATGAACTTTTTTATCTAGACAGCCTCTTTGGCAGCATCATTGGTAGCGATGTAATCAGCCTCTATCAGCGAGTCTGCTACGGTATATAGCTTGGAACCCTTCCAATCTACTGTCCCTCCATTTAGGGTAAAGCCAAAACCCGAGACTAACTTTCAATCGTCCTTATCACTTTGGAAGCTCGAATCGGTAAAGGACTCCACCTGTAGTTCACCGTTACCATACACCAAGAATATCTCTTTAGTGCTTCTCAAGCACTTAAGAATGTTCTTCACAGCTGTCCAGTGTTTCTTCTAAGATCTTTTCGATACTTACTCATTATACCTAGTGAGCAAGCTACATCCGGTCTGGTACACATCATCGCATACATGATTGACCCGACTGCCGAAGCATAGGGTATAACATGCATGCGAGTCCTCTCCAAATCAGTCTTGGGAGACATCTTTTTGGAGAGAGTGATTCCTGAACAAGCGGGTACATTACCACGCTTAGAATCTTCCATACTAAACCTTTTTAGTATGGTGTCTATGTACCTGGATTAGGACAATCCCAGTTATATTTAGATCTATCTCTATGAGATAGATCTATATCCCCAGGATGTAGGAGGCATCAGTTAAATCTTTCATGGAGAACTTGTGTGATAAGAGGAGCTTGGACGAGTATAGCATAAGAACATTGTTTCCTATCAAGAGTATGTCATCCACGTACAATACGAGGAGGACAACCTTACTCTCTACATCCTTCTTATATATACATGATTCATCTATATTTTTGATGAAGTCAAACTCTTTGATAGCTTCATCAAAACAGATGTTCCGTCTCCGCGATGTCTGCTTTAATCCGTAGATGGATTTAAGTAGCTTTCACATGATTCCGCTCCTCCCACTGTCTACGAACCCTTCCGGCAGTGTCATATATATGATCTCTTCTAAATCACCATTTAGAAAAGCGGTTTTGACATGCAATCTGCCAGATTTCGTAGTTATGGTATGCATCAATGACAAGTAGGATCCTGATGGACTTAAGTATAGCGACAGAAGAAAAGATTTCATCATAGTCGACACCAGGTCGTTGACGAAAACCTTTTGCTACAGGTCTAGCATTGAAAGTCTCAACTTTTCCATCTACACCAAATTATTTTTCTCAAAGATCTACTTGTTCCTTATGGGTTTTACCACTTCAGGAGTGATATCCAAAATCTGTTGGAGATAGTGCCCTCAAAGTCAATTATTGGATCGCAGGTACGTGATTACAATGATTGAAGCAGGACCTATACCGATATGACAGTCTTGCTCGAGATGATAGTATGCTATCTGGTTTGTCTTTATCATCGTATACATGCTTTAGTTCACTATTGCATGATGATAGAGCCCATAGGATTCTGCTTGACAGCCAGCAGTATGATGGTGATCATATACGTTGGAGCTGGGGTCTATAAGCATATCCTTAAAGTGTCCCTAGTCGTAGGAGTTTCGAGACAGGGCATCGATACTCCAGAGTAGACTAGTGTATACAGTTAAGACCCCGACGAGGGGTGATGGCCGGTCTCACAAGCCATTGGTGTCAGTTGGTTCACCTAAGATGTATACAGGTGCTTATTGGATTATGAGTACAACGGACAGGACTCGCCGGGAACATGCTAGTTGGTATTATACATATCGTCGGATAGCAGTTCCCTGGTGACATATGTACAGGTTAGTTTGTCGACCTGAGATCGTCATTTGTCTCGTGTGAGTTCCCACTGTGCTTTGATTTCTACCCTACCACGCTCAAAGGAGACGTGCAAACAGATATTTTTTGGGTACAGTCCCGAGCCACATGGAGGCAGTGAGCGGATCGTCAGGGATTCGTCTCTCCCGGTATTGGGGGTTGATGTCGCACAGTGCACGGGTGGTCGTCACTAGAAATCCTCGGCCGAGCTAGTGGAGAATTACTCATTTGGATCAGTAGTTTCTCAGATGGTGATGGGCTTCATGGCGACACGATTTATCGCGTTATTAGGGGTCTGACTTTATCCACCCCCTAGACTCGATATGCGATACTCTTTAGAAGAACGGACCGGACTGTACGGATATTGTCACTGTCAGGCTCAGTAGGGTTTATGGATGAGTTCGCCAGTGTGTTGATGAGTCATTAGAGTCCCCCACAGACTGTTTCCCAAGTTCGGGCGAAACGTCGTAGAGGCCATATGGTTTTAAGGCAGGGTTCGGAAAATGCACGTGCGTTTACGCACGTGTCATATTTCGGGCAGATAATACTGGTCGACTTTGGTTTAAGCCGAATCCGAGTATTATACTGTGTAGATATAATATCTTTGTCTCAGTTGCATTTGTATTCGGTCGTAATACAAATGCGGGTATGTTTATACTGTTACGGGGTTATCCTGAAATTCGTTTCAGGATCACTTTTGGAAGTTGCCAGTTTCCAGTTTTCTATCAGCCGTATTTAACATTCGGTTAAATGCGGATTTATCTTTTCTTCTTGGATGAGTCATGAGGGTGAGTCATGCTTGTAGAAGGTTCTAGAAGTGGTGATAAGGTTTGTGAGTCATTAGTGCTTTAATTGTGCATTTATTGTTTTATGCAAGGTGGATTTTGCATTAATGAGGTTTTGTAAAGCTTAGGATATTTTCTTCTTGATATGTATTCGTTGTGATCACCTCCCCCTCTCCTATACTCACCTCCCTCCTCCATATATGTGGCCGGCCCCTCTTTGAAAGAAACATGGTTGTTCATTTGAGGGAAAAGATTATAATAGTGTTTTAGTGTATGGAAATTAGATAGCTACAATTCTCATTTCACCCGATTCAAATGGAAACTTCATTAACCGTTCGTCCATAGCTTCGGACATAACGAGACAAAGTGTTCTACTCATTCTCTACATCATCTTGGTCGTCTCTTTTAGCAAACTTGACGACCGAGTTGCCTCGGTTCAGAGGCGGGAGCCCGTTTAAAGATCCGTCGACGTGGTGCCACCTGGACGAGAAGACTGGAGATTCAGGAGATCGGAGCAGCCGCAACAAAGCGTGGGATGATGGTTGAAGACCGAAGGACTCGGATCGTTTAGTATAACATTTCTACCCACTTTGTAGTTTGTTAGTTTAGCTTTAATGGCAGATCCGGGTTAAAGTACGCGATAGCGCCAGTTGTAAAAGTTTTTGTTCCGCATTTGGCGTCTGTTAGACGGCCTCGGCGCTACCGTGGACTTACAGTAGTATCAGAGCCTCACCATTAAGCTATAATAACTTGTGCTAACGCGTTTAAAATATCGATCGAACGGATTTTCGAAATCCGCAAAATTCCATGTTAAAGTTTCTGTCGATTTTTAAAAGGGTCTAAAAATTATTTTGCATATACCAGAAAATTAACCAGGCTTTTTTAAGGAACCAGAAGAAAAACGACCCATTACGTCGACCAAACCGCCGCGGAAACGCGGTCAAAGCCTTGCTTTGACCGCGGAACCGCGGCCGTATTGGTCACTTAGTGGACCATGTTTCTTCTATTGTTTCTACATGATAAATTGTGGTTTCTGTTACTGTTCTTTTAGGCCCAGATTTTGTTACTGTACAGCAGATGTACGTGGAGCCCACTTCGGGAAATTTTGTCGATCGAAAATTTAAACGTGTTAGTTTGCATTATTTACATTATATCTCCGACCGGGAATGTCATTTGAACGGTAAACCGCGTCTAATTGCTATAGCTCTTTTAGACGGGTTTGCGAACGTGACATTCGCGTTGATGTTCTGTATTGTGCTTTGATGTTGCGGATTTGTCGTGGTGGATAGCAGTGTGCAATGGTAGTGCAGTTTGGATTTATTTGTACATTTGATATTGCGGGGCGAGCGTCCAACATGTGGACTGCCGTCTCTGCCTGTTTGTATATTATTTTTTTGGGACACGACCGGGCTGAGGTCGATGTACCCGTTGTACATATTTTTATTTCTGTACTAGGTTTATCCCGCGAAGGAGTGCATGGATAGCCGGGTTCTGGAGGGCAACGGGTCCGTATCTCATGGCTTTGAGAGGCAGAGGGACCTCACTCTAGAATTGGCAGACTATTCGCCGCACTCGTAGGGAGTACAGGTTGACCCAAGGAGGGGTGCTCAAGTTACCGGATTCCGTGAAGTGCCGGGTGGTCCATTCATTTTGCTGTAGGGGGCTGCCTCGCTTCAGGTTTTGGCGGGTAACTTGCCGCACCCGTAGGGGTCTAGGTTTCATTGCATAGGCTATCCACACGACCAGGGGAACGTCAGGTTTCAGTAGCGGCTCTGTGAAACCCGGGGATCCCAGATTATCTGTATTGTTCTGTGATACTTATTACTTTTCTGTAATGTTGCATATTATCACGCCTGGAGCGATTATTGTATGTTAGTATATATACTATTAGATGTTGTATATGTTTTACACCCGCGCTAGTCCAGTCCCCGCTCTGTCGTTAGTTAAGTAACCTAACGGGTGATGACGGGACCCTATGGCGAATGCGGATGGCATATACGTACATTTTATTTTTCGTTCTTTTCTGGTGTGATTGTTTGATGGAACTGTGTTGATTCTGATCAATGCAAGGATAAAACAAACCTATATTTGATGTTGTTGGAACAGTTCTAAAAAGTGTTATTACAAAGACATTTCCTTTTGTTATGCATAGCGGTATTCAGTTGGAATATCCTGCACCTCATTCGACGAGGCAAGGGCCGAGATCCTTTCACCGGGAGTGACCCTTTGGGCAGAAGTTTACGTCAGGATAATAACTTCAATATAGTCGATTACAAGTTGCTTTGCATAGCGGTATTCAGTTAGAATATCCTGCACCTCATTCCACGAGGAAAGAGCCGATATCCCTTCACCGGGAGTGACCTCTTTAGCAAAGGTTTTTGTCACTATATTTTTATAAAAAGCTATCAAGTTCCTTCAACGAGATCAAGTTCATTACGTTAAAGGTTTTTTCGCCAAAAACCAGCCGTAGCCCTCCATCATTTCTTTTGGGTATTCAGTAGTATTCAAGCTATGTCTGTTGGCCTTCGTCAAGGTATAGTGTTTGGTAGCTGCTGGGTATTCATTTGTTGCATAGATAGATGCGCTGGTTTGGGATAGTCGTACTACTCTTTTGGCCTTCGTCAAGGGTATGTACGGGTGGGTTTAAATTGACCTAGACAATGAAGGGTAGAACTTGACATGTGACTTATGATATTTTGGCCTTCGTCAAGGTCATAAGAGCATGAGGCAAAAATATATATCGGGAGTTTCAAACATACAGGAAACTTGCCAGGCATGCGCATACCTTCTAGAGTGTGATAACTTGAGTGGCTTCCATCAAGTTATCACGCGATGATAGTTGGATCCCGATTCTCACTGATGAGTTGGTTTACTCTTCGGGTGATCCCGACTAATTCTTCTTTTAGGTTTGGAGGAGAATTTGAGATTAAAGTGGGAGGTTTCCTGATTAGATAAAATGATAACCATTCTGATCTAGGTTAGAGTGCACGCAGAGTGTTTCTTTTCTCTCTCTCTCTCTTTGGCAGCGACCTTTGACCGACCCTAGACTATGACTCAGTGACCAAGTTGACCGAACCTTCTTAAAATACTGGCTTTTGGATTGTCCGAGTTGCATAAGTCATTGCCGCTCCTTCTTTTGCCCTTTGCATTTCTCAGAACACCCCGTATTACTACGGACATCCACTTCCATTGGATAGATCTATCGTATGGTTATATACGAACTCGAAGGGACTTCTTCGAGGATGGATCCAGGTTCAGGAGAAATAGAATTGGTTTATTCGGTTGTCTTTTATTATCACCTTCTCTCAGGTTGTGAGGGCTCCTTAGTTTAGGAGAGTACACCTATTATGCTTATTGGATGGTCTTATTCCAAACCATAGGCAGGTGCCGAAAGGTAGAAAATGAAGAAAACCAATTAGCCTAAGTAGGGTGTGCAGAAGATAATATGTAAAGACAAAATAAAGAGATTAGAAAGAGAGGGCAAAGTAAATTGTGACTGTTATCATTCACGACCAAACCGCGTACTTCATCGCCACTCCTATTTCACCTTTAATGGAATAAAGGTATCATTCAGTTGTCTTTTATCACCACTTTCTCTCAAGTTGCGAGTACTCCTTGGTTTAGGAGGGTACACCTATTACGCTTACTGGATAGTCTTCTTCCAAACCATAGGCTGGTGCCGAACGGTAGGGAAGTAAGAAAACCACTCAGCCTAACAATGGTGTACAGAAGGTGACGACTAAAGACAAATAAAGGAATTTAGAGAGATGGCAAAGAAATATACAGTTATAGTCATGAATTGGATTATGGAAGAGGCGTTACTAGGAATACCAGAATACCCCTACGAGACATTTTAATGTTTCAGTTTCACTGCGCATTGTTAAAGGAAAAACTGATTTCCCGATTAGATACTTACTCCAGGGTATGTATTTACTAAGTATGATTCTCACATCTGTATGGTTTTACAAATAATGAGAGAGAGTAAGTTATTAAGAATTAGGTGATCATCCTCATTATATCGGAATTCGTTGTAATTGGTGATATTTAAGGAAATCGCCTGGGTACAGTTTTCAACCTACGATGCACAAGTTTAGAGTTATTCAACTCAGTGGACTTATACAGAGTATTGTATGTTTTCCAGTGTCCGTCAGGACAAAGGGGTAGGTCCTCATACTATGTTCTGTTTACTTGTGACTTCTCTAGTTTTTAGACAAGTGTTACGTAGAAATACAATGTCTAAGTTTTGAGAAGTTGTGGGTAAAAGAATAAAGTAGAGAACCAGGTATCGCAAGTATCGGGATTCTTCAAAGAGATCGAAGATGTAGATTCTTGTGATTGGTATTCAGATGATAGTAGTGGTTTTGAGAAACTTGTTTCTCTTACAGGTTACTCATAATTGGGTGGATTCTTAAGTTGAGTAATGCTGATTAGCCTCTCTTCATTAAGTTGATATGCACTGGAGACAGCTGCATGATTTGAATCTGGTTCCAATTAAATTAGTGCCTCTATTTCTATATTGTATATAGAATGGTTCATATCTTAACGATGTTAAGATACGGGGAGTTGTCCAGCTTATGCTAAAAACCAGACACTGGATAACTCAAGGCACGTTTCTGTAATGGAAGTTTGTGGGTTGACCCTGGCTTTGACGAGGGTTGATTTTCTACCATCTGGAAGATCAATAGTGATATTGTTCTTGACTCGCCACAGTTTTAGTAAAAATGGATTTTTTCAGAAAATGGTAGTGGGAGTATGGTAGAACTGGAAGTGATTCCAGAACCGCAAACGATTACGGAAAATTTAATAGGACCTATATATTCAATCAGGTTTAACATTCTAATAGCCACTCCGCAGATATGGTGGGTAACCTCAGACACCAGAGAGGTACTCCGGTACCCTCAAGGACGGTGACAGGGAGGTTCTTGATTACCCAGACTTGACACTACTGTTGTTCCAGACTATGAGACCCGGCAAGAGGATATGTATAGCATCGTTCTAAACTAGTTTTAGACTTACACGTATATATTATTCTGCCAAAGGGTTGTCGTAGTCAGTGGGAGCAGCGGAAGCATAGTGGGCAAGTAGCTTATGTCTATTTATAGGCTTGAGCAGATAAAGCAGAGATAGATCATCTATTTTTTGATGTGACAGTCATGGGTTTGACTTCATCAGAATAGGGGATGGATCTGGTGAGAAGGTAGTAGGTAGTGATGTCCTGGTATTTGGATGACATACACAGAGTAGGAAGTAAAATTCATATACTACGATCGGTTGTACTTTGGTCGTCACACAGTTGTTTCTCCACAAAGGATATGGATATAATATTAGACATTCTGGTTTCTAGATCTATGGTTTTAGATCAAGATTTGGATAGTTTCCCAATGTGGGTACTTTGACAGTATTCTAAAGGTATTTAGAATAAATGACTCCTGGCATGGTGGTGTACCTGCAGGTGATGGAGTCACCCTCTCTAAAGGTGTCTTACAGACTAAACGGGAGAGGGATGTGCATGATTGGCAGATCACTTGCTTAGGCAATTGAGTCAATCATAAGATGTCAAGTACCACACCAGATGTTGTTTTTGCACTAGATACAATAAGTTTATATTAATCCAATCCTGAAGAAACATAAGGAAGCAGTTTTAGAACATAAGTGCATGTTCTACGAATTTGATGACGGCAGCCTCCTTCGGGAGACGGTTATCATTCCAGGCTTCAAAGGTGACATGGATGACAGAGTGATTGTTAGAGTTATAATTTTCTCTCTGACGAGGGACAGTATTATGGACAGGTGGTCCAAGAGGATACTGTGGGAGGCATGGCGCTGGATACTGATTAGGTTCAGTTATTAATAAAGTCTAAGAAGTTTGGATTTGGAGTTCATTTATGAACTTGGTCCCATCAGATATTCAGACATATTCTAAGACAGGAATTACTCGATTCGGGAGATGGCTTTCTCCGCGAACTTGAGATTAAGAGAGACATAGAAAGAAACATCAGGGCGGATCCACTCACTGAGGCTATTTCTCGAACACAGGAGTTTTACAAACTAGCTTTGTGAAACTGATTAGTAGAGGAGTTGGATGTTCGGTATCACACGGGCTGTGAGTATGCGACATCGCAATAATTAGCCTTAAGTACAAGTAGGAGATTGTTGGAGATAGTGCCCTCAAAGTCAATTATTGGATCGCAGGTACGTGATTGTAATGATTGAGGCAGGACCTATACCGATATGACAGTCTTGCTCGAGATGATAGTATGCTATCTGGTTTGTCTTTATCATCGTATACATGCTTTAGTTCACTATTGCATGATTATAGAGCCTATAGGATTCTGCTTGACAGCCAGCATTATGATGGTGATCAAATACGTGGGAGCTGGGGTCTATAAGCACATCCTTAAAGTGTCTCTAGTCGTAGGAGTTTCGAGACAGGGCATCGATACTCAAGAGTAGACTAGTGTATACAGTCGAGACCCCGACGAGGGGCGATGGCCGGTCTCACAAGCCATTGGTGTCAGTTGGTTCACCTAAGATGTATACAAGTGCTCATTGGGTTATGAATACACCGGACAGGACTCGCCGGGAACATGCTAGTTGGTATTATACATATCGTCAGATAGCAGTTCCCTGGTGACATGTGTACAGGTTAGTTTGTCGACCTGAGATCGTCATTTGTCTCGTGTGAGTTCCCACTGTGCTTTGATTTCTACCCTACCACGCTCAAAGGAGACGTGCAAACAGATATTTTTTTGGTACAGTCCCGAGCCACATGGAGGCAGTGAGCGGATCGTCGGGGATTCGTCTCTCCCGGTATTGAGGGTTGATGTCGCACAGTGCACGGGTGGACATCACTAGAAATTCTCGGCCGAGCTAGTGGAGAATTACTGATTTGGATCAGTAGTTTCTCAGATGGTGATGGGGTTCATGCTGACACGATTTATCGCGTTATTAGGGGTCTAACTTTATCGACCCCCTAGACTCGATATGCGATACTCTTTAGACGAACGGACCGGACTGTACGGATATTGTCACTGTCAGGCTCAGTAGGGTTTATAGATGAGTTCGCTCGTCAGCTTCCCTTCCATTCAATACATAGGCAACCGTTACGTACAGCTCGTACCTCTGACGTGCTAGTGGTTATACCCAGTGCCAGTGTGTTGATGAGTCATTAGAGTCCCCCACAGACTGTTTCCTAAGTTCGGGCGAAACGTTGTAGAGGCCGTATGGTTTTATGGCAGGGTTCGGAAAATGCACGTGCGTTTACGCACGTATCATATTTCGGGCAGATAATACTGTTCGGCTTTGGTTTAAGCCGGATCCGAGTATTATACTGTGTAGATATAATATCTTTGTCTCAGTTGCATTTGTATTCGGTCGTAATACTGTTGGATATATGTATGCCTTAGAGGCCATTATATGATAGTGGATGTATCTATACATGTATATATATTCAGTATGCATTCTTGCTTGACATGATAGTATGCTATCTGGTTATTCTTTATCTGACATGTTGATTTGATCATGCTTTTATTCATTCATACATGCTGATAAAGCCCTGAGGATATCGGCTTGACTACTCTGATTATGATGGAGATCATACTAGTGGGACATCTGTAGTCTATAAGCATATCCTGAAATGTCCCTAGTCGGAGGTGTATCGAGACGGGGCATCGATATACCAGAGTAGACTAGCGTATATGATACTAGACCCATGTGATGGGCGATGGATGTTCCCACATGCATCGATGTTTGACATCAAGATCATATACGGGTGCTCAGTGCTGACTGGGTACACTGGACGGACTCACCGAGAACTCCTATATGGAATTATATCTATCGTCGGATAGCAGTTCTCAGGTGACACTGGTACAGGTTAGTCTGTAGACCCAAGATCGTCATGGAGTCTTGTGTGTTCTCCCACTGTACTTTGATTGCCATCCTACCACGGCTCTACTGAGTCGTGCAAACAGGTGGCCGTTGGGTACAGTCCCGAGACACACGAAGACGATGAGCGATAGGAGGGGTTTCGTCTCTCCCGGTATTGGGAGTTGATGCTGTGCTGTGCCCGACTGGTTATAATAGCAAGTCCCTGGCCAGGGCTGCTGAGATTTGCTGATAAGTGTTATCAGTAGTTTCTCGATCTGTTATAGACCATTCACCGGCATGACTTATTGAGTTTTTGGGGTCGACGTGACCATCCCTAGGCTCGATATGCAGCATATCTGACGAAGAGACCGGACTGTACGGTAGTGTTGCCGGATGGCTCGACGGGAGTTGTAGCAGGTTCGCTTGTTGTCTTCTGATCGCTCAATACCCGGGTGGCCGTTACGTTTAGCTGACCGCTTGCGGCTTGAGGGTACTTGATATGATCATCACCCTCTGCCGGCGTATTGACGAGTCTTAGAGTCCCACAAAAGAGTTACCCAGTTCAGGCGAAACGTTGTGGTGCGCGTATGCGATATGCGCATGCACCCGATTGAAATGTGCGTATATGATACCGAACATTGATCGGGTGAACTGCTTTTGGTGGGGTCATATGAGATATGACCGGGTTGATAAATCAAGTGTTGATTTATCATTTAACCATTAGTTTTCTCACTTAAAACCTTTTCTTGGATGATGGATGTGTGCATGCATGTGTGCTTTTCTTTCTTTCTTTCATGCTAGTTTCATGCACATGTGGATGTGCATACATGCACACATACATACACTCATCCATCATGGTTGTTAGCATATGGAAATGGTGGCAATATAAGACTCACACCATGGATTATATAATGGATTATTATTTGATTTTGGATTTAAAAGAAAATGAAAAGGAAAGGATAATCATTCTTGCTTCTACATTCTTCCTTTGACCTAACCATGCTCAACTACCACTAACCTAAGGTTATCCTTCTCTTTATCATTCAAAACTCAAGTTAAATAATGTCTCCATCACTTTAACCATGGTTCATAGTAAGAAGGAATAAAATATATATTGATATATTTCTTTTTCTCTTACGAGTTATCTTTTTACCTCTTGTTAAAAATTGCCACCATCTTCTTCCTCTTTCTCTTTTGCTCTCTAGTTTCTTCTAGTGAGCAAATACCACTTAAAGATAGGTTTTTGAAGTGAGAAACTTAACCACAACTTCATTCTACACAAGCTTAGCCGTTTTGTTTAGAGTGTTCTCTTCGGTTTTACGAAGTTGCGAGCTTGGACGGAGATCTCCGTGGTGGATCGTCGTGGACACAAGAGGACTTCAAGAGGACCTCCGTTCAACACCCTAGAGACCAAGGAGTCCAGCGAAAGGGAGCTACAAAGGTTGTAGTCTCGAAACCCTAGATTAGTTCGCTTTATATTTCGACACCCTAATTTTCTAGGATCGATTCCTTTGCATGTTCGTTTAGCACCATAAAAATTTAAACTTTGGGTCATGTGATGCTTCAAAACTCTTCATTGGGTGCTAGACTAACCTTACATTGGTATCAGAGCCGACCTAGAACATTAGGCGACCTTTTTACGAAGTTAAAACTCCGATCGAACCAAAATACGACTTTTTAGGGTGCTCTCTGGAAATTTTCTAAAAATTGACTTTTTTCAGAATTAAAAATATGTAAAAAATACAGCAGGAAAAAATAAGGGTTACGGTACAAAAATTATTCCATGAACAGTGATTCTCGCCGCGGAAACGCGGCCTAAGCTTGCTTAGGCCGCGGTTCCGCAGCCGTATATATGAATTGATGAATACTTTTTGTACAGTAATTCATGAATCTGCTTGTATATATTTTTGGATATTTTTAATCTGTATTTGGTTTTGAAAAATTCTGGAGATGGTTTTGGACTCGTAATTTCGATCGGGATTTTTATTTCGTAGCTTTTCCGGGTAAATTAGAAAGTATTGAAGTGTTTGAACGAGTATCATTTACTCACTATTCACGGGGTTTAAATACTTTGGAGATACGTGCAAGTCTTTTTGCGGTGGTCCCTCTAGAAGACAACAAACCTTAACTCGATTATGTGACCGTCTTGAACTGCCCTTTGAACCTTAGGGTTTGGGGCAGTACGGCGTGCCACATGTGAGGAGTTGGCTTGACCCTTCTACGGCTGGACCGCTACTACTGTGTCACACTCCAGGTGTTTGAACTCTGCTCAAGTGTTGGGCTTTAGTGAATCCTGGGTATTTGATCGTTCGTTCGAAAACTTCGATACTGTCTGTTTATCCGGAATGTGATGCAATGTGTGGAATTTATATTACTAGACATGAAATACGGAATATGTGATATTTTGCATTTGAGATGTCTAAAGAGAATGTGGATTCCAGATATTGCAGTTTTACACTTTCTTTTCTGTGACCGTAAGTGTAGTATGTACGATATCGCCGGTTTCGTTGCTATACATCAACGACAATTGGGGTATGCATACTTACTTACGTTGATGATATGAGATATTATGTGTTGCTGAGATATGATGTGCAGGATTGTCGCGATCGAATAGCCGGGGGGTTTTTGTGAGATGAGAGTTTTATATTTTCATTCATGTAAATTCAAATGTAATGTAATATTCTTTTATTTGGGGCACTTCCGGGTTGAGGTTGTGTCGCCAGTGTTGTATATTATTTACTTTTCCGCATTAGAATGGACCCAAGGAGGGGAGCACAGGTGACCGGGTTCTGGGGTTCAGTGGGAGGCCATCTCGAGGAGTCGAGACCGGGTCTCCTAAACTCCAGGATTGGTAGGGTCACTTGCTGCTCTCGTAGGGGTCCAGGGTGTGGGCTTGGCTATTCATCGCGACTGTGGAATCCGTATTTTCTATTCTGGCTAAATACTAAATACGGACGTCCTAGGATATCCCACGTTATATCTATGTTTCTGCTGCCTGTGTTCTGTGATATCTGAGACGAATGACATATTATATATATGATATATAGTAGATGTTGCTTATGTTATACACCCGCGCTAGTCCCGTCCCGGTATGCCGTTAGTTAAGTAACCTAACGGTGCATAACGGAACATTGCGGCGAATGCGGATGGCATAAGCGTACGTGTTATTTTCATTTCTTTTCTGTGACTGGCTTAAGGACTTGAATGATGGGATTACATTAATATGATTAATGTAAAGAAAATAAACCTAAAAAGATGTTGTAGAATCGGATTTGAAAACCACTCGGCTATTTATGAAAAAGGTATATTTCAAAACTGCGGAGCTTAAGCCACTCCTTTTGAAAACCATTTGATTCTACAACGATATCAAGTTCAAAGCGTTAAAGATTTTCTTAAAAATCATTCGCAACCCTCCGTCATTTTAGGAAGTAGAGTACTTAGTATTCGTGCTACGTTTGTTGACCTTAGCCAAGGCATAGTGTACGGTAGCTAAGTGATGTCTTCCTACAAACGCATATGATGCAGATTAATTAGGACGGGCATATGATTTTGTTGACCTTAGCCAAGGGTCATGTGAACGGGTCTAATTAATTAAGAAATGACGGGTTGAGCTTGACTAGTGCTCGTGATTTGTTGACCTTAGCCAAGGTCACGAGTATTAGGGGTAAAAACCACATCGGGAATTTCAATAGTTGAAATTTGCAATGAGATTGCATACCTTCCATATGATGGTTGGATCCCGATCCCACTGTGGGCAATAGTTGCTCCTAGGAGAGTTTTACAGTTTACAATTAGCTAACTCATTAGGTGTCTAGAAAGGTGTTAACGGGGCTCCGCCTCTGGTAAAACGAGGTTTACTCTAATTAGGTCCATGCGAAAGCACGGGGAACCTCCCTCAAGTACCGACACTGGCCTGGCTGAACGGTTAGCGAAGTTGTAGACTGTAATTAATCCTGGCTAGTTTTTCTTTTTAAGGTTTGAAAGAAAAACTCGATAAAAGCAGTGGGAAACATCGATTAGACAAGATAATAACCAATCTAATCTATGCAAGAGCTTTCGCTGAGTGTATTCTTTTCTCTCTCTTAATGGCAGATACCAATGACTGGACTTAAGCTTCTACTAGATAAAAACAAACTGAATGGGACCAACTATAAAGACTGGCTGAGGAATCTGAAAATCGCCTTGACTTATGATAAAATATCATATGTCCTCACGGCTTCAGCCCCGCCCGTCCCTGGTCCAAAATCCTCAGTTGCGGACATTGAAGTCCGCAAGACATGGGACGCTGACTGTGCCATGGCCACATGCCTCGCGCTTGCATCGATGGATAACACACATCAAAAGCAGCACGAGGACATGGACATTCACGGTATATTGCTCCATACAAAGGAGTTGTATGGGGAGCAGTCCCGCGTATTACGATACGAAGCATCAAAGAAATTGTTTCAGATGCGAATGGCCCCTGGCACACCAGTAGGAGACCATGTTCTGAAGATGATAGCTCTTATAGAAGAGCTTGAGGACCTTGGATGGACGATGGACAATGAACAATATATAGATATTATTCTGCAGTCCCTCCCCTCCACCTTTGCTCAGTTCATAGTGAACTTCAACATGCATGGCATGGAGAAGGACCTCCCTGAACTCCTTAATATGTTAAGGAGTGCAGAGAGCACTATGAAGTTAGCAAAAACTCCCGTTATGACTATTGGACAGTCTTCCTCTTCTCACCCGAAAGCCAAGGCCAAGGGAAAGAAAAAGAAGAAACCCACTAATCCTAAGGGCGGAGTTAAAAAGGTGAAGGGAAAGGGAAAGTCCAAGGCTGGAGACTCAGGGAAGGGCGAATGTTTTCACTGCCACAAGACAGGACATTGGAAGCGCAATTGCACGGAGTACTTAAGTCTCAAGAAGAAGCATGGTGATGCTTCTGCTTCAGGTGCGTTTGTGACTGAAAACTGTTTTTCTATAAACTCTGCTTCCTGGGTATTGGATACCGGTTCAGGTTCTCACATTTGCAATTCTATGCAGGGGCTGAGAAATAGCAAGGTTTTGAGGACAGGTGACCATACTCTCCGCGTTGGAAATGGTTCCAATGTATATACAATCGCAGTGGGAGAGTATCACTTGGGGTTGCCATCTGGATGTATTTTGGTTTTAAATCCATGTTATTTTATACCAAGTATGCTATGTAATATAATATCCGTTTCTTTGTTGGACAATGAAGGGTATAATTTTGTATTGCAGAACAATGTTATGAACATTAACCTGAATCAAATGTTGGTTGGGTATGGTACACTTAACAACGGAATATATGTCCTAAATCAACACACAGTTTTCAGTATACAACACACTAATAAAAGAAAACTTTCAGAATTAAATGAAGCTTTTCTTTGGCACTGTAGACTTGGTCATATTAACGAAACAAGACTAAACAAGTTACACAAAGATGGATATTTAAATTCTTTTGAATATAAATCTTATGCGACTTGCCAGTCTTGCATCAAGGGTAAAATGACCAAAACTCCGTTTACCGGACACGGAGAAAGAGCTACTCAGCTCCTGGGCCTCATACATAGTGATGTATGTGGGCCTATGTCTACACAGGCTAGAGGCGGTTTTTCATACTTCATTACATTCACTGATGATTTCTCAAGATTCGGTCATGTATTTTTATTAAAACACAAGTCCGAAGCTTTTGAGAAATTCATTGAATATAAACAAGAAGTAGAAAAACAAACCGGCTTGAGTATCAAGATGCTTCGATCAGATCGAGGTGGTGAGTATCTCAGTGCAGAATTTGCAAACTTCTTGAAAGAGAATGGGATTCTCTCTCAGCTCACTCCTCCTTACACACCACAGCACAACGGTGTGTCAGAACGAAGGAATAGGACCCTATTAGATATGGTCCGGTCCATGATGAGTGACGCTGAGTTACCCGTCTCGTTTTGGGGGCATGCATTAGAGACTGCAGCGTTTCTACTGAACCGGGTTCCAACCAAAGCCGTGTCCACCACACCATATGAGATATGGCATGGGAAAAGACCATCTCTTAAGAGAATTAAGATTTGGGGTTGCCCGGCCTATGTTAAAAAGCAGAATCTGGACAAACTCGAGACACGGTCGGTCATGTGTAACTTTGTGGGATATCCAAAGAATTCTTATGGATATCTTTTCTACCACAAAGAGGAACAAAAAGTGTTCGTTTCTCAACATGCCACATTCTTGGAAAAAGAGTTTTTCACAGACAAAGATGATGGCAAGGTGGTGGATCTAGAAGAGGTTCTAGAGACACAAACTACAAATGACGATTTGGTTGAACCGGGTGTTGCAGCAGAAACTGAAGAACCTCGGCCACTCCGTAGGTCTGGTAGGACTTCTCACCCACCGAAAAGGTACTACGTTTCCTCATTGATGGTAACGGAGAAGATTTCATCATGGATGATGATGATCCTACCAGTTTTCAGCAAGCTATCACGAGTAAAGACTCTGTGAAGTGGCTGGATGCCATGAGATCCGAAATGGAGTCTATGTACATCAACAAAGTGTGGACTTTGGACGTTGTACCCCCTGGGGTAAAACCTGTAGGGTGCAAATGGATCTTTAAAAGAAAGATTGGTGTAGATGGGCAGGTGGAGACCTATAAGGCAAGACTTGTGGCAAAGGGTTTTCGTCAAAGACCAGGCTTGGACTATGACGAGACTTTTTCTCCCGTAGCCATGCTTAAATCCATTCGGATCCTACTTGCTATTGCTGCTCACTACGACTATGAAATCTGGCAGATGGATATTAAAACCGCATTTCTAAATGGAAATTTAGAAGAATGTGTTTATATGGATCAGCCAGAGGGTTTCATTGACAGTGGGAGCAGCGGGAAAGCATGTAAATTGCTTAAATCCATATATGGGTTAAAGCAGGCATCACGGAGTTGGAACATCTGTTTCGATGATGTCATCAAAGAGTTTGATTTCATCAAAAATCCAGATGAACCTTGTGTTTATAAGAAGGCTGTAGGGAGAGCTGTCACATTCCTCGTATTGTACGTGGACGACATTCTTCTGATAGGAAATGATATTCCTATGCTACAGTCGGTCAAATCTTTCTTATCACTAAGGTTCTCCATGAAGGACCTGGGTGATGCCACGTACATTCTGGGCATAAGGATCTATAGTGATAGATCCAAAAGGTTATTGGGATTGTCCCAAACCAGGTACATTGACACCATCCTAAAAAGGTTTAGTATGGAAGACTCCAAGCGGGGTGCCTTACCCGCTTGCCATGGAGTCACTCTCTCCAAGGATTCTTGTCCAAAGACCGATGAAGAGAGAGCTCGCATGAGCATTATACCCTATGCTTCGGCAGTAGGATCTATAATGTATGCGATGTTATGTACACGCCCAGATGTAGCTTATGCACTCAGTGTTGTAAGCAGGTATCAATCCAACCCAGGGGAGAACCACTGGACAGCTGTGAAGAACATTCTTAAGTACTTACGAAGGACTAAAGAATTGTTCTTGGTGTATGGTAATACAGATCTCCAAATGGAGGCATTTACCGATTCGAGCTTCCAGAGCGATAAGGATGACAGCAAATCTATCTCAGGGTTTGTATTTACCCTCAATGGAGGAGCGGTAAGTTGGAAAAGTTCCAAACAGGATACCATTGCAGACTCTACGATGGAGGCTGAGTACATTGCTGCAAATGATGCCGCCAAGGAAGCCGTCTGGATGAAGAAGTTCGTCTCGGAGCTAGGAGTAGTTCCAACCATTATTGATCCAATACCTTTGTATTGTGACAATAATGGGGCGATGGCGTTAGCCAAGGAGCCCAGATCCCATCAGCGGTCCAGACACATCCTGAGGCGCTTTCATTTGATCCGGAAGATTGTAGATCACCGCGAGATCGAGATTAAGAGAGTAGACACAAAGAACAACACCGCGGATCCATTCACCAAGGCCCTCCCTCAGCCGCAGCATGAGCGACTTTTTGAGATGTTGGGTATGAGATATGCCAATAACTGGCCTTAGTGCAAGTGGGAGATTGTTGGATATATGTATGCCCTAGAGGCCATTATATGATAGTGGATGTATCTATACATGTATATATATTCAGTATGCATTCTTGCTCGACATGATAGTATGCTATCTGGTTATTCTTTATCTGACATGTTGATTTGATCATGCTTTTATTCATTCATACATGCTGATAAAGCCCTGAGGATATCGGCTTGACTACTCTGATTATGATGGAGATCATACTAGTGGGACATCTGTAGTCTATAAGCATATCCTGAAATGTCCCTAGTCGGAGGTGTATCGAGACGGGGCATCGATATACCAGAGTAGACTAGCGTATATGATACTAGACCCATGTGATGGGCGATGGATGTTCCCACATTCATCGATGTTTGACATCAAGATCATATACGGGTGCTCAGTGCTGACTGGGTACACTGGGCGGACTCACCGAGAACTCCTATATGGAATTATATCTATCGTCGGATAGCAGTTCTCAGGTGACACTGGTACAGGTTAGTCTGTAGACCCGAGATCGTCATGGAGTCTTGTGTGTTCTCCCACTGTACTTTGATTGCCACCCTACCACGGCTCTACTGAGTCGTGCAAGCAGGTGGCCGTTGGGTACAGTCCCGAGACACACGAAGACGATGAGCGATAGGAGGGGTTTCGTCTCTCCCGGTATTAGGAGTTGATGCTGTGCTGTGCCCGACTGGTTATAACAGCAAGTCCCTGGCCAGGGCTGCTGAGATTTGCTGATAAGTGTTATCAGTAGTTTCTCGATCTGTTATAGACCATTCACCGGCACGACTTATTGAGTTATTGGGGTCGACGTGACCATCCCTAGGCTCGATATGCAGCATATCTGACGAAGAGACCGGACTGTACGGTAGTGTTGCCGGATGGCTCGACGGGAGTTGTAGCAGGTTCGCTTGTTGTCTTCTGATCGCTCAATACCCGGGTGGCCGTTACGTTTAGCTGACCGCTTGCGGCTTGAGGGTACTTGATATGATCATCACCCTCTGCCGGCGTATTGACGAGTCTTAGAGTCCTACAAAGGAGTTACCCAGTCCAGGCGAAACGTTGTGGTGCGCGTATGCGATATGCGCATGCACCCGATTGAAATGTGCGTATATGATACCGAACATTGATCGGGTGAACTGCTTTTGGTGGGGTCATATGAGATATGATCGGGTTGATAAATCAAGTGTTGATTTATCATTTAACTATTAGTTTTCTCACTTAAAACCTTTTTTTGGATGATGGATGTGTGCATTCATGTGTGCTTTTCTTTCTTTCTTTCATGATAGTTTCATGCACATGTGGATGTGCATACATGAACACATACATACAATCATCCATCATGGTTGTTAGCATATGGAAATGGTGGCAATATAAGACTCACACCATGGATTATATAATGGATTATTATTTGATTTTGGATTTAAAAGAAAATGAAAAGGAAAGGATAATCATTCTTGCTTCTACATTCTTCCTTTGACCTAACCATGCTCAACTACCACTAACCTAAGGTTATCCTTCTCTTTATCATTCAAAACTCAAGTTAAATAATGTCTCCATCACTTTAACCATGGTTCATAGTAAGAAGGAATAAAATATATATTGATATATTTCTTTTTCTTCTTATGAGTTATCTTTTTACCTCTTGTTAAAAATTGCCACCATCTTCTTCCTCTTTCTCTTTTGCTCTCTAGTTTTTTCTAGTGAGCAAATACCACTTAAAGATAGGTTTTTGAAGTGAGAAACTTAACCAAAACTTCATTCTACACAAGCTTAGCCGTTTTGTTTAGAGTGTTCTCTTCGGTTTTACGAAGTTGCGAGCTTGGACGGAGATCTCCGTGGTGGATCGTCGTGGACACAAGAGGACTTCAAGAGGACCTCCGTTCAACACCCTAGAGACCAAGGAGTCCAGCGAAAAGGAGCTACAAAGGTTGTAGTCTCGAAACCCTAGATTAGTTCGCTTTATATTTCGACACCCTAATTTTCTAGGATCGATTCCTTTGCATGTTCGTTTAGCACCATAAAAATTTAAACTTTGGGTCATGTGATGCTTCAAAACTCTTCATAGGGTGCTAGACTAACCTTACAAATACAAATGTGGGTATGTTTATACTGTTACGGGGTTATCCTGAAATTCGTTTCAGGATAACTTTTGGAAGTTACCAGTTTCCAGTTTTCTATCAGCCATATTTAACATTCGGTTAAATGTGGATTTATCTTTTCTTCTTGGGTGAGTCATGAGGGTGAGTCATGCTTCTAGAAGGTTCTAGAAGTGGTGATAAGGCTTGTAAGTCATTAGTAATTTAATTGTGCATTTATTGTTTTATGCAAGGTGGATTTTGCATTAATGAGGTTTTGTAAAGCTTAGGATATTTTCTTCTTGATATTTATTCCTTGAGATCACCTCCCCCTCTCCTATACTCACCTCCCTCCTCCATATAAGTGGTCGGCCCCTCTTTGAAAGAAACATGGTTGTTCATTTAAGGGAAAAGATTATGATAGTGTTTTAGTGTATGGAAATTAGATAGCTACAATTCTCATTTCACCTGATTCAAATGGCAACTTCATTAACCGTTCGTCCATAGCTTTGGACATAACGAGACAAAGTGTTCTACTCATTCTCTACATCATCTTGGTCGTCTCTTTTAGCAAACTTGACGACCGAGTTGCCTCGGTTCAGAGGCGGGAGCCCGTTTAAAGATCCGTCGACGTGGTGCCACCTGGACAAGAAGACTGGAGATTCAGGAGATCGGAGCAGCCGCAACAAAGCGTGGGATGATGGTTGAAGACCGAAGGACTCGGATCGTTCGGTATAACATTTCTACCCACTTTGTAGTTTGTTAGTTTAGCTTTAATGGCAGATCCGGGTTATAGTACGCGGTAGCGCCTGTTGTAAAAGTTTTTGTTCCACATTTGGCGTCTGTTAGACGGCCGGGGCACTACCGTGGACTTACAAAATCAATACTTTATTAGTGTACATAGATTCCATCTCAGATCGCATAGCATCCAGCCATTTCACAGAGTCCCCACTCGTGATGGCCTGCTTGAAACTAGTTGGGTCATCATCTCCATGATGCAATCCTTGCTCCCACCATTTATGAGAAAACCGTAGTATCTCTCAGGTGGATAAGGAACCCTACTAGATCAACGGAGTGGCTGTAGTTCGTCGAGAACTATTGAATCCTCCGGTTCCACCAAATCGTCAGTTATAATTTGTGTTGCTGGAACTGCTTCCAGATCTACCTCATTGCCACTAATTTCTTTGACAAGAAATTCCTTTTCTAAAAACTTTGCATGTCGAGAAACAAAACACCTTTTGTTCCTCGGTGTGGTAGAAGATATACCCTTGCGAATGTTTAAGATATCCTACAAACTTGCACAGAATTGATCTTGCCTCAAGCTTGTCCGGATTTTGCTTTTCAACATAGGCCGGACAACCCCATATCTTAACTTGTTTAAGAGATGGTCTCTTCCCATTCCATATCTTATATGGAGTGGTAGTCAACGGATTTGGTCGGAACTCTATTCAATAGATATGCAGCTATCTCAAGTGCATAACCCCAAAAAGAAAATAGGCAACTCAGCAGTACTCATCATAGAGCGCACCATATCTAATAGTGTGCGATTCCTCCATCCCGATATACCATTGTGCTGTGGTGTATACGGAGGAGTAAGCTGAGAGAGAATCTCATTCTCTTTTAAATAATCCCATAATTCCCTGCTCAAGTATTCTCCTCCCCGATCTTATCGAAGGATTTGAATACTTTTACCCATCTGGTTCTTAACTTCGTACTTATATTCCTTGATTTTGTCAAAGATTCAGATTTGTGTTTCAACAGGAACACATGTCCATATCTTGAGAGATCATCGGTGAATAAAGTATGAGGAACCATTCCTTGCATGTGTAGACATAGGATCACATACATCACCATGTATCTGTCCAAGAGTTCAGTAGCTCTTTCTCCGTTTCCAGTAAATGGAGATTTGGTCACCTAGCCTTTGAGACATGACTGGCCAGTTTTATAAGATGTAAATTCGAACGGATTCAAATATGCATCCTTATGGAACTTTAGCTAGTCTTGTCTCATCGATATGACCTAGTCTACAATGCCACAAGAAGACTTCGTTCATTTCTGAACTGTTCCTCTTGTGTGTGTTCTCTACTTTTAGAACTGTGGTTTGATTCAGAATGTGTATACTGTTATAAAACGTACCATACCCAATCAACACTTGATTTAGGAAAACATTCACAATATTTTTGGTACGAAATAACAGTCGCTCAGAATCATTGTGTTACCAGTTGGTAACACTATGTGATATTTGCCAACTGATTTGGCTGCAACAATTGCACCATTCCCTACTACTAGAGACATATCACCCTTTCCCAGTTCTCTACCTTTCTGTACCCCATGTAACGAATTACATATATGGGATCCTGATCCGGTATCCAATACCCAGGACGTAGAGTAAACTGAGAAACAGTTTTTGGTTACGAACACACCCGAAGACAAATGCATCAACATGTTTTTTCTTCGATTGGGTGGCGTGGGAATCCGGATATTCTCCTATTCCTTGCTCAGACTTATGACAATCATAAGATAGAGCGGAACCTAGTCCAGTATAATAAGTAGGTTCGGTCAATATATCCAAATTATTATCTTGATTAAGGCATTTCATTTGTCGCTACCAAGAGAGAGAGAGAGAAGGATAATCACTTTGTGTGCGCTCTTTGCAAAATTAGATTGGTTTTTATCTAATGCTCCAACTGTTTTTATTAAATCTTCCTTCAAACCCTAAAAGGTAAGACTAGCCGGGATTAATTACACCTTCTAGGTTCGCCAATCGTTCGGCTAAGCAGATATCGGTACTCCGAGGGAGGTTCCCCGTGCTTTCGCACGGACCTAATTAAATTAAACCTCGTTTCCTTATAGGTATAACCCCGTTGATAGCTCTCTAGAAACCTACTGGATTAGCTAATTGTAAAGTGCAAAACTCTCTCAGGAGTAACTTTTACTCGCAGTGGGTATCGGGATCAAACTATCATATAGAAAGTATGCAATCTCATTGCAAATTTCAACACTTAAAATTCCCGATAATGTTTTTACCCCTAACGTCCTATGACCTTGACGCAGGACAACAAACCCTAGAGCGTTAGTCAAGTTCAACCCGTTCATTTCTTGATTAAACTAAACCCACCCGCACGACCCTTGACGCAGGCCAACAAAGTCGCACGACTATCCTAATCCAATCGCATCACATGCTGCAGATAAGCACTAATCAGCTACCGCACACTATGCCTTGACGCAAGCCAACAAACGTAGCACGAATACTAAAATAGCACTTATCTGAAATGAAGGAGGGTTACGCAAGTTTTTAAGAAAACCATGAGCGTAATGAACTTGATATCGTTTTAGAACCTAATGATTTTGAAAAGGAGTGTTAGTTTCGCTAAAGATGTCACTCCCGGTGAAGGGATCTCGGCTCTTTCCTCATCGAATGAGGTGCAGAATATTCAAGAATACCACTATGCAAAGTAAGAACTAGAGAAGCAATTAAAAGACAAAACCGAGTGTGTTGTAGCATTTTCTAGTTCCGCTAAAGAGGTCACTCCCGGTGAAGGGATCTTGGCTCTTTCCTCATCGAATGAGGTGCTGGATATTCATCAAGGAATACCACTATGCAAAGTAAAACTAGAGCTACCTTGTTTAAAAATTTGATTCTACAACATCTTTAGGTTTCTTTCTTTTCATTAATCTCATTAATGAAGTCCCATCATTTAATATTTCCTAAATATTACAGAAAAATGAAATGAAAATAGAACGTACGCTTATGCCATCAGCATTCGCTACTGGGCCCCATCATGCACCGTTAGGTTACTTAACTACCGGCAGAGCGGGGGCTAGACTAGCGCGGGTGCAAAATATAAGCAACGTTTATTATATATCATATATATAATATAACATTCATCTTACGCAGTTATATGATCACATCACAGAACCAAGCAGCAGAAGCAACATATGAAATATTGGATATACTAGGATTTTCGTGTTTTAAATTTAACCAATAATGTAAAACACGGATTCCACGGTCATGACGAATAGCCAAACCCACATCCCTAGACTCCTACGAGAGCGGCAAAAACTCTACCAATTCTAGAGTTAGGAGACCCGGTCTCAACTCCTTGAGATGGTCTCCCAGTGGACTTTAAAACCCGATTACTTGTGCTCCCCACCTTGGGTCTATCCTAATGCGGAAAAATAATAATATACATCAATGGTGATATCATTCTCAACCTGAAAGTGTCCCAATAAAAGAATATTACATACAGATTTTATATGAATGAAAATAAAAACTCTCATCTCACATAAAACCCCCTGGCTATTCATTCACGACGATCCAATAAATCATATCACCAGCAACACATAACATCTCAAGTCATCAACGTAAGTAAATATGCGTATCCCGAAAATTCGTTGACATATAGCAACGAGATCGGGATACCCCATATATTACACTTACGGTCGCAGAAAAGAAATGGAAACTACAATAATTAGAATCCGTATATCCTTAGACATCATAAACCCGGAATATCTCATATTTCGGATTTCATGCCTAACCTATAAACCCCGTATTTTATTCTCAAACTGAAAACACTTTTCAATTACTTTAGTCGGGTAATTCAACAGGATTCCCGACTACATTATCGAATACTCGTCGGAAACTTTAGCAGATGGCCGCACCCCTGATGCCGTCGACGAAGTGCACTAAGACGGAATACCGGCCGTAAGCACCCGAGTGGATGCTTTTGGCAACGGGGTTCTCCTACAGTCACTTGGTCGCGGCTATGGGGCATAGTTGTCTACTAGAGTTACCCGACGAGTGTTCGCGTACAATACGTGATTGCGATGGAGTTTTGATCCGAATTAAAACTCCATGGCAACTGATTAACCAAGACTAATACACTAGGTTTATAATATACTAATTAGTTTTCACGAAACTAATTATTTGGATTCAAATATTGTATCACATATTATCAAGATTTGTACAATGTTAAACTTTTCGATCGATTTAGCAAACACCCACAAAATCCAGAGACCTCAACGACTTGAGAATCAATAAAAATACCCAGAGTGTGCAAAATATAGAAATGGAGCAGCACAGAGAAAATGAGCACCCAACTCCTCAAAAGTACGGCGGAACCGCGGCCAAACAGGGGTTTGGGCCGCGGTTCCACGGTCGTTTGAGTGAGTTAGGGTTTCAAATTTTCTGGGGCTCTATAAAAAACCCTGCACGATCTTTTGGTTATTTTTAATCACAAAAATTCCAACGTTTGAAAAATTCCACAGAAACTTGAAAGTTTTGGGGGTTTCGAAACCAATCGAACACTTTAACGTCGTAACGACCTTCCCTAATGTTCTAGCTTGGCTCTGATACCATGAAAATCTACCCTAGAACCACCATGAGGTTCCAGTGGCATCAAGCATGCCGAATTTTAAATTTTTGGGTGCTAAGTTAGACTTAACCAAGATCGTGACTAGAATATTTAAGGTTTAACCTATGATGATATGTACTAAACTATAAGAAGTGACAATGGCTATACCCTTATAGATCAAGTCCTTCACTCATAGGCTCCGTGTAGTAGTCCACGTGACTCCACTAGACTCCACTTGAGAGTTTGGATGAGCTTCCTCCGATGACCTTCGTGCCGAAGATGATCCACACGAAGCCCACTAGATCAAGCTACATCTTCACTAATCTCCTATTAGTGAAGTAAACACGCCACACCAAAGTGCTAGTTTGGTGTGGGATGGTGAAGTAGGGGATTTGAGGCTCACTAATTTGTGTTCAAGGTTCATGGTTCATATCACATGTGAGAGTTGAATCTTGAAGCATGATGAAAAGGAAGAAGAAGATGTGAGCAAGAGAGCAACACTTGAAAAATAGCCAAGTGTTGTGAATCAAGTGTAGAATGGCAACACCTTGATCCTCACTCATTCAAGCATGGAGATAATTGCAATATAAAATTGCAACCATGATTGAATAGTGAGTCAAGATGAATAACCAAAAGAAAAAAGCCATGCCTCACCATGCTCCCATTTCCCACCTCAATTTCTATTTTCACAAAATAAAAATCCATGCCATACTTCATAATATATATATATATATATATATTATGAATAATAATTAGTGGGCTAATGATATTAGTTAAGAAATAATTATATCAAATATAATATATATCACATTATTAAATCAACACTTGATTTAATAATCCGGTTATATCAAACCGACTAATATTATTTATCTGTGTATCACATTATCAAATCAACACTTGATTCGATAATCTGATTATATCACATATAACCTAACTTGATAACCGATAACTGCCAGATTACAATACGGTATCACATACTAGTATTTAATCTGGCCCACGCACATATCACATATGTGCTTTACTTCATTTCGCTTGAACCAGGAAACTTCTGTGTAGGACTCTAAAGACTCATCAATACGCCAGCAGTATGTGATGATTGTAGGGTTGCTAGGCACGCGCACAAGGATCTACGAGGCAACAACCATGTCCGATTTAAAATTTAGCCGTGCCGAACAATCCAAAGCCGGATCTTTAAACTAGAGATTAGGTGAAAACTAGCATGTTAAACATTTTAACACAAAGTGAGAGGGATTACAACCTTTGTAGATCCGGTCCTTCACTTCTTAAGCTCTGTGTTGAGGTCCCTTCGCTGCGATCATCGTGTTCCGGACTCTCAAGAGGCTTCACGAAGAGAAAGATGCAGTCTTGCTTCCGATTTTCGATAACAAAGATGATCTACCTTGAAGTTTCATTAACACAAGCTAACACTCACTAAATGAAGTGAACACTCTCATCTAAAGGGCAAGGATAGATGAGGATGATGAAGTAGGATTTTTGCTCTCATTTATAATCTTTTTCTCACACATTTTTCATCACAAAATCAAAGCTAGAAAGCTTTTTCATCAAGGGGGAAGAAGAAGAAGAAGAAGAATAGTAATTCTATTTGTGATGAATAATGAATTGTGTTAATAATTGCTTATGCAACCATGGTTCAAGATGATAGGCTAACCATTGTAGAGACTTAACCAAGGGTTAAGGTTTTGGTTAGGTTAAAGAATGAGTCACTCACAAATATCTTTGCGAAAACAAAAACAAAACCTTCTAGAAACTTCTAGAAAGAGCTAACCCAAATCAAACCCTAACCTTGTTTAATCTCCACTAATCATGTTGCATTAGTAATTATAACATGTTACAACATTATATATCACATATATAATATTTATTGTAACAAAATAAAATAATACAATTAACATATATCGCATATATATCAATGTATTACCCGAGTGAGGAAAAGAATCTTTTAGTAAGCTAATATTAGTTAATGTAATTTAATATATCATATATATTATTATATATTAAATTATCGAATCAACACTTGATCCGACAATCCGGCTATATCGCATATAACCGACTAATATATATCATTTACCGATTCATCGAATCAACACTTGATCCGATGACCCGGCTGATATCAAATATCGCGAGAATAGAATATGGTATCTCATATCGCATTATCCTCGGTCCCGCATATATCACATATGTGCCCCTACTCCGTTTTGCCTGAGTCAAGAAACCTCTGTGTAGGACTCTAAAGAATCGTCAATACGCCGGCAGTAGGTGATGATCATATCAAACACCCACAAGCTGCAAGCGGTCAGCTAAACGTAACAGCCACCCAGGTATTGAGCGATCAGAAGATCAACAAGCAAGCCTGTACATTCTCCTGCGAATCCAAACAGTAACACACTCGTACAGTCCGGTCTCGTCATCTGATATGTCGCATATCTCGCCTAGGGGTGGTAAACGTCAGACCCCAGTAGCTTGATAAGTCGTGTCGATATGAGATCTATAACAGTTCGAGAAACTACTGATAACACTTACCAGTAAATCTCAGCAACCCTGGCCAGGGATTTCCAGTTATAGCCAATCGAACACGGCACAACATCAACTCCCTATACCGGGAGAGACGAATCCCCTCCTATCGCTCATTGCTTCCATGTGATTCGGGACTGTACCCAAAAGCCACCTTTTTACACGCCCTCTTGGACGTGGTATGATGGAAATCAAAGCACAGTGGGAATCACACAAGACTCTATGACGATCTCGGGTCAACAGACTACTCTGTACTAGTGTCACCGGAGAACTGCCATCTGACGTGAGGTATAATACCATCTGGGAGTTCTCGGCGAGTCCGTCCAGTGTACCCAGTCTCCACAGAGCACCCGTACACCATCCTTGATATCAAACACCGATGGATATGGGATCATCTATCGCCCATCATATGGGTGAAGATGCGTATACGCTAGTCTACTCTGGTGCATCGATGCCCTGTCTCAATACATCCTCGACTTGGAACAGTTATAGGATGTACTCGCCGACTACCATGGCCCCACTAGTATGATCTCATCATAGTCCCAGTAGTCGAGTACATATCCTAAGGGCTTTATCAACATGTAACATAGAGACAATCAGAGTACATGTTAAGATAAAGTACAACCAGATAGCATACTATCATGTCGAGCAAGAAAGTCCTCCCTATATATGTCCAAGTATCCATTACAATATACATCGTATGTACAGTAATGGCCTCTAGGGCATACATATAACTAACAATCTCCCACTTGCACTAGGGCCATCTGTTGTGGTATCACATACCCAACAATTAGCTGTGGTTGAAGTATCTCATACTCAACTATCCCATAAAAGTCTCTACTGGGAAAAAGGCCTTTATGAGTGGATCCGCGCTGTTGTCCTCTATGTCTGCTCTCCTAACCTCGATCTCCCTGGAGATCAACCATCTCCATGATCAGGTGATACTGCCTAAGAATTATATCTGGATTTCTGATGGGACGGTAGTTCCTTGGCTAAAGCCACAACTCCATTGTCACACAATGGTAGGAACGAAGTTCATTTCATGAACTTATATGTATCCAGACTGCCTTTTTGGTAGCATCTTTGGTAACGATGTATCTTGCCTTTAATCGTCTAGTAAGTCATGGTATCTAGCTTGGAACTCTTCCAACATACCGTCCCTCCACTGAGGGTAAAGACAATGCCTGCGACTGACATTCAGTCATCCTTATCACCCTGGAACCTTTCCAGTGATTCTCCTCAGGATCGATTGATACCATCTCACTACATCTAGTGAGTATCCTAACATCCAATTAGATCTATCTCATAGATCTAAAACCCAGGATTTAGGAGGTATCATTTTGATCCTATATGGAGAATCCTTGTGACAAGCAGAGATTGACCGAGCGTAGCATAGGAAACTCCTTTCCTATCAAGAGTATGTCATCCACGTACTCTACGAGGATCACCACCATACTCTCTACTACCTTTTTGTATATACAAGGTTCATCTACCATTTTGATGAGGTCAAACTCTTCGACTACCACATCAAAATAGACGTTCCAACTCCGCGATGCCTGCTTTATCACATAAAACATCTTGCACACGTTTCCGCTGCTCCTACTGTCTACGAAGCCCTCTGACTGTGTGCTTATAGACGCTCTCTTCCAAATCATCATTTAGAAAAGCAGTCATGACACCCAACCACCAGATATCGTAGTCATAGTATGTAGCAGTGGCAAGTAGGATCTGGATGGACTTAAGCATAGTTTTGAAAGTCTCAACTTTTCCATGTACACCAAGTAATCTTCTCAAGATATACTTGCTTCTGATGGGGATTTAACCCTTCAGATAAAGCAACCAAAGTCCATACTTTGTTGGTGTATAAGGATTCCATCTCAAATCACTAAGCATCCAGCCATTCTTACAGAGTCTCACTCCTGATGGCCAGCTCGAAACTATTTGGGTCATCATCTTATGATGCAATCCTTGCTCCCACTGTCATAGAGAAACCGAAGTATCTCTCAGGTAGGTGAGGAACCCTACTAGATCGGGGGGGAGGCTGATATTCGTTGGAAACTATTGAATCCTTTGGTTCTATCAAATCATCGACTGTAGTTTGTATAGCTGGAACTCCTTCCAGTTCTACCTCATGACCACTAATTTCTTCATAAGAAATTCCCTTTCACAAAGGTGGCATGTTGAGAAACAAAACATCTTTTGTTCCTCGGTTAGGTAGAAGATATTCCCTTGCGTATGCTTGGGATATCTAACAAACTTCTACAGATCTGACTTTGCCTCGAGCTTGTCCGGATTTTGCTTTTAGACATAGGCTGGACAACCCCAAATCTAAACAAACTTAAGATATGGGCTCTTCCCATTCCATATCACATATGAAGTGGTAGGCAACTGATTTGATTTGAACCCTATTCAATAGGTATGCAGCTTCTCAAGTGCATAACTCCCAAAAGGAAATAGTAAACTCAGTAGTACTCATCATAGAGCGCAACATATCACATAGGGTGCAATTGCTCCACCCCGATATACCGACGTGATGTGGTGTATACGGAGGAGTAATGCCGAGAGAGAATCTCGTTCTCCTTTAGAATAGTCTAAGAATCCCGTGCTCAAGTATTCTCCTCCTTGATCTCATCATAGGACATAATACTTATACCCGTTTTTGGTTCTCTACTTCTAACTTATATTCTGTGATTATCTCAAAAGTTTCGGACCTGTGTTTCAACAAGAACATATGTCTGAATCTTGAGAGATCATCAGTGAATGTAATGAAGTACAAAGAACTGGTCTTGGCATCTGTAGACAGGGGACCTTCATACATCAGCATGTATCAATCCCAAGAGTTCACTAACTCTTTCTCTATTTCCAATAAACAGAGCTGTGGTCATCTTATCTTTGTGACATGACCAGCAAGTTTCACAAGATGTAAATTCAAACAAATTTAAATATGCATCTAAATGTAACTTAGCTAGTCTGGTCGCATTGATATGACATAGTCTACAATACCTCAAGAAGGATCAGTTCATTTCTGAACTCTTCCTCTTGTGTGTGTTCTATACGTTAAGAACTATAGTTTGATTTAGAACGTCAATGCTTTTAGATAACGTGCCTGAACCGATCAACTCTTGATATAGGAAATGTTCAAAACATTATCCAACAATACAAAATTATATCCTTCTTTACTAATAAAGAGAATGATATGATATTGTATATCAGGTTCGGTATCTAATAACATTCGTTCAGAATCAATGTATTCTGGTAATACAGGGTGATAGTGACCAACAGACTTAGCTGCAACACTTGCACCGTTTCTATCTCATGAAACTTATCACCCGTTCTCAGTTCTCTACCTATCTGTAGCCCATGTAACAGATTACATATGCGAGATCCTGATCCGGTATCTCAAACCCAGGACGTAAAGGATACTGAGAAACAGTTCTATGTAATGAACACACCCGAAGATGATGCATCAACATGCACTTTCTTTGTTTGGGCGGCACGGGAATTCTGGTAATCCCCAATTTCCTGCTCTGTCTTATAACAATTATAAGTTGGAGCGGGACCAACGTTCCCCAGCTCAGTATAACAAGCGGGTTCGGTTAATATATCCGTTTTATTATCTTGACTAAAGCGTGATATGGTCGCTACCAGGAGAGAGAGAAAGAAGAAAACACTCAGCGTGCGCTTTTACAAGATTAGATTGGTTATCAATTTTTCTAATCAGGATGTCTCCCACTGTTTTAGTCAAATCTTCCTTCAAACCCTAAAAGGAAAGACTAGCCAGGATTAATTACACCCTACAAGTTCGCCAGTCTTTCAGCCAGGCCAGTGCCGGTATTTTAAGGGAGGTTCCCCGTGCTTTCGCACGACCTAATTAAAATAAACCTCGTTTTTCTAGGGGCGTAACCCCATTAACACCTTTCTAGACACCTACTTGATCGGTTAATTGTAATGTGTAAAACTCTCCCAGGAGTAACTCTTACTCGCAGCGGGTATCGGGATCCAACAATCTCATAGAAGGTATGCAATCTCATTGCAAATTTCAACACTTAAAATTTCCGATAATATTTTACCCCTGGTGACTTATGACCTTAACTATGGTCAACAAATCATAAGCACTAGTCAAGTTCTACCCGTCATTTCTTGATTAAATAGACCCATCCACATGACCCTTAACTAAGGTCAACAAAGTCACATGACTGTCCTAACTAATCGCACCATATGCTATATAGGAAGACATCACTTAGCTACCGTACACTGTGCCTTAACTAAGGTCAACAAACACAGCACGAATACTAAGTACTCTACTTCCTAAAATGAAGGAGGGTTACGACAGGTTTTTAAGAAAACCTTTTGCGTAATGAACTTGATATCGTTGTAGAATCGAGTGATTTTAAATGGAATGTTTTTGAGGCTTTTCTAGTTTTACTAAAGGGGTCACTCCCGGTGAAGGGATCGTCGGCCCTTTCCTCATCGAATAAGGTGCAGGGCATATCATATATACCACTATGCAAAGCAAGAACTATAGAAGCAATCAAAAGACAAACCGAGTTTGTAGCATCTGCTAGTTTCACTAAAGAGGTCACTCCCGGTGAAGGGATCTCGGCTCTTTCCTTATTGTGCTGGATGTTCTACAAGGAACACCGCTATGCAAAGCAAGAACTAGAGCTACCAGTTTTTAAACAAGTTTCTACAACATCTTTAGGTTTCTTTTAGTTTCATTAATCTAATTAATGAAGTCCCATTTTATTATGCTTCACAAGCATCACATTTGAAACGAAATCTGCAATATAACATATATCTCATATGTATAATATAAACATTCGTTTCAGGCAGTAATATGATCTCATCACAGAACATTGCAACCGAAGAACATATATGAAATATTGGATATATTAGGACGTCCGTGTTTTAATACGAGCCTGTATAAAACACGAATTCCACGGTCGCGATGAATAGCCAAACCCACATCCCTAGACCCCTACGAGAGCGGCAAGCAACACTGCCAATTCTAGGGTTAGGAGACCCGGTCTTGACTCCTCGAGATGGTCTTCCACTGGACCCTAGAAGCCGGTTACTTGTGCTCCCCGCCTTGGGTCTACCTAATGCGGAAAAGTAAATAATATACAATGGTGACATCATCCTCAGCCCGGAAGTGCCCCAATAAAAGAATATTACATACAAATGAAGTTTACATGAATGAAAAAGAAAAAACTCTTATCTCACATAAAACCCTCGGCTATTCAGAACGCGACGATCCAATATAACATATCACAGCGACACATAATATCTCATATCATCAACGTTAGTAAGTATGCGTATCCCGATTGTCGTTGATATATAGCAATGAAGCCGGCGATACACCACATACTACGCTTACGGTCACAAAAAAGAAAGTGTAAAACTACAACAGTTGGAATCCGCAACTTCCTTAGACATCGCATGCCTAACCAATGAATTCCTTTAGACATCGCATGCCTAACAATTATAAACCCCGCATTTTAGTCTCATTATCGAAAACTCTTTTCAATATCAAGTCGGGCAATTCAACAAGATTCCTGACATCCTGATCGAATGCTCGTCGCAAACTTTAGTAGACGGCTACACCCCCGATGCCGTCGACGAAGTGCACTAAGGCGGAACACCGCTGCCGTGAGCACCCAAACAGATGCTTTTGGCGACGGGGTTCTCCTACAGTCACTTGGTCGGGGCTTTGGGGCGTGGCTTTCTATTAAGTTTACCCGGCGAGTATCCACGTACGCTACATGATTGCGACGGACTTTTGATCACATCAAAATTCCGTGGCAACCGATCATCTGAGACTGAACTGCTAGATTTATAACATTCAAATTAGCTATCTCATAACTACTTGTGGATTCCAAATATTGTATCACATTCCAGATAAATAGACAATGTTAAACTTTCCGATCGAATAATCAAACACCCAAGTTTTCCCAAATAGCTCAACACTTGAGCGGAGTTCAAAAATATCCATCACATACCACAGTACCGATGGTCCAGCCGTAGAAGGGTCAAGCCAACGCCTCACATGTGGCACGCCGTACTGCCACAAACGCTAAGGTTTAGAGGCAGTTCAAGACGGTCACATAATCGAGTTAAGGTTTGTGTTCTTCTAGAGGGTCCACCGCGTTACTTGCATGATTTTCCGGAAGTTTCAAACTCGAGAAAAAATCCAACTTTTGAAAAAATTTCCGACAGGGGAAAAAGTGAGTTATTGATATCCGTTCGAACATTTTAACAGTTTCTAAAATTATCCGGAAAAACTTAAACGAAGTTAAATTATCCGATCGAATCAACGAGTCCCCAATAGATCTAAGAAAACTCAACACTTGAGCAAATTAAAAATTTCCCAGAAGAATCAGGAAGTAACTAGGATAATAACTGTGCAAAAAACAAAGCATCATCTCACTGTATGGCCGCGGATCCACGGCCAAAGGTAAGTCATGGCCGCGGTTCCGCGGCTATATAATGGAATTAATGTCTCATTTTTTGCAGTAATTCCTATAATACCCTGCTAATTTTTTTGAGTATTTTTAATGTTGAAAAAATCACAATTTCAAAAAATTTCCAGAAACTAGGGTATATCGGGTTTTCCAGGTTCGACCGGACTTTAAACTTCGCCTAAACTTCGCCTAAAACTTTAGCTTGGCTCTGATGCCACTGTAGGGTTGCTAGGCACGCGCACAAGGGTCAACGAGGCAACAACCATGTCCGATTTAAAATTTAGCTGTGCCGAACAACCCAAAGCCGGATCTTTAAACTAGAGATTAGGTGAAAACTAGCAAGTTGAACATTTTAACACTAAGTGAGAGGGATTACAATCTTTGTAGATCCGGTCCTTCACTTCTTAAGCTCCGTGTTGAGGTTCCTTCGCTGCGATCATCGTGTTCCGGACTCTCGAGAGGCTTCACGAAGAGAAAGATGCGGACTTGCTTCCGATCTTCGATAACAAAGATGATCTACCTTGAAGTTTCATTAACACAAGCTAACACTCACTAAATGAAGTGAACACTCTTATCTAAAGGGCAAGGATAGATGAGGATGATGAGGTAGGATTTTTGCTCTCATTTATAATCTTTTTCTCACATTTTTCATCACAAAATCAAAGCTAGAAAGCTTTTTCATCAAGGAAGAAGAAGAAGAAGAATAGTAATTCTATTTGTGATGAATAATGAATTGTGTTAATAATTGCTTATGCAACCATGGTTCAAGATGATAGGCTAACCATTGTAGAGACTTAACCAAGGGTTTGGGTTTTGGTTAGGTTAAAGAATGAGTCACTCACAAATATCTTTGCAAAAACAAAAACAAAACCTTCTAGAAACTTCTAGAAAGAGCTAACCCAAATCAAACCCTAACCTTGTTTAATCTCCACTAATCATGTTGCATTAGTAATTATAACATGTTACAATATTATATATCATACATATAATATTTATTGTAATAAAATAAAATAATACAATTAACATATATCGCATATATATCAATGTATTACCCGAGTGAGAAAAAGAATCTTTTAGTGAGCTAATATTAGTTAATGTAATTTAATATATCATATATATTATTATACATTAAATTATCGAATCAACACTTGATCCGACAATCCGGCTATATCGCATATAACCGACTAATATATATCATTTACCGATTCATCGAATCAACACTTGATCCGATGACCCGGCTGATATCAAATATCGCGAGAATAGAATACGGTATCTCATATCGCATTATCCTCGGTCCCGCACATATCACATATGTGCCACTACTCCGTTTTGCCTGAGTCAAGAAACCTCTGTGTAGGACTCTAAAGAATCGTCAATACGCCGGCAGTAGGTGATGATCATATCAAACACCCACAAGCTGCAAGCGGTCAGCTAAACGTAACAGCCACCCAGGTATTGAGCGATCAGAAGATCAACAACCAAGCCTGTATATTCTCCTGCGAATCCAAACAGTAACACTCCCGTACAGTCCGGTCTCGTCGTCTGATATGTCGCATATCTCGCCTAGGGTGGTAAAAGTCAGACCCCAGTAGCTTGATAAGTCGTGTCGATATGAGGTCTATAACAGTTCAAGAAACTACTGATAACACTTACCAGTAAATCTCAGCAACCCTGGCCAGGGATTTCCAGTTATAGCTAATCGAACACAGCACAACATCAACTCCCTATACCGGAAGAGACGAATCTCCTCCTATCGCTCATTGCCTCCATGTGATTCAGGACTGTACCCAAAAGCCACCTTTTTGCACGCCCTCTTGGACGTGGTATGATGGAAATCAAAGCACAGTGGGAATCACACAAGACTCTATGACGATCTCGGGTCAACAGACTACTCTGTACCAGTGTCACCGGAGAACTGCCATCTGACATGAGGTATAATACCATCTGGGAGTTCTCGGCGAGTCCGTACAGTGTACCCAGTCTTCACTGAGCATCCGTACACCATCCTTGATGTCAAACACCGATGGATATGGGATCATCCATCGCCCATCATATGGGTCAAGATGCGTATACGCTAGTCTACTCTGGTGCATCAATGCCCTGTCTCAATACACCCTCGACTAGGAACAGTTATAGGATGTACTCGCCGACTACCGTGGCCCCACTAGTATGATCTCATCATAGTCCCAGTAGTCGAGAACATATCCTAAGGGCTTTATCAACATGTAACATAGAGACAATCAGAGTACATGTTAAGATAAAGTACAACCAGATAGCATACTATCATGTCGAGCAAGAAAGTCCTCCCTATATATGTCCAAGCATCCATTACAATATACATCGTATGTACAGTAATGGCCTCTAGGACATACATATAACTAACAATGATCACATCAGTCACCCACAAGCCGTCAGCTTCACTAGCTGGACGTAACGGCTACCCAGGTATTGAGCGATATGAAGATCAACAAGCAAGCTTGTCCATACTCTCCATGAAGCCTATCGGTAACACTACCATACAGTCTGGTCTCTTCGTCTAATATGTTGCATAACATGTCTAGGGGTGGTAAACGTCAAACCCCAGTAACGTGATAAGTTATGCCGATGTCTGGCTTATAACGGTTCGAGAAACTACTGATAACTCTTATCAGTAAATCTCAGCTGCAGCCCTGGCCAGGGACCTCCAGTTATAGCCAATCGAGCATAGCGCAATATCAACCCCTAATACCGGGAGAGACGAAACCCCTCCTATCGCTCATTGCCTCCATGCGACTCGGGACTGTACCCAAAATTCACATGTTTGCACAACTCCTCTTGAGCGTGGTAGGGAGGAAATCAAAGCACAGTTGGAGCCACACAAGACTCTATGACGATCTCGGGTCTATATACTAATCTGTACCGGTGTCACCTAAAGACTGCTGTCTGACGATAGGTATACTACAAACTAGAAGTCATCGGCGAGTCCGTTCGGTATACCCATTCTCTAATGAGCACCTGTGTATAATCTTTGATGTCATACACCAATGGTTGTGGGATCAACCATCGCCCTCCAAGGGACAAGAAACGTACACACTAGTCTACTCTGGAATATCGACGCCCTGTCTCGATATCCCTTCGACTAGGAACAGTTAAAGGATGTACTTTTAGACCACCATGGCCCCACTAGTATGATCTCATCATAATTCTGGTAGTCAAGTACATATCCTAAGGGCTTTATCAACATGTAAAAGACAGACAGTATAAAAATATCAGTCTCCATGTTAAGATAAAGGCAACCAGATAGCATACTATCATGTCGAGCAAGAAAGTCCTCTAAATATTTGTCCAAGTATCCACTATATCAACAATAATGGCCTCTAGGGCATACATATTCCTAACATGAAGTCCCCATGTGTTTGGCACAAGTGACACTGTTTCGCATATTCGAGATAGTTCTGAATCATTATGGGCCAATAATAACCCATCTTTTTTATCTTCAGCTTCATTTTTGGTCCTGCTTGATGAGATCCACAAAGTCCGTCGTGTATTTCTTAGAAGACTTTATTTATTTCTTTCGGCCTTAGGCATCTTAACCATACGAAGTCGAAGTATCTCTTGTACAGAGTGTCATTGATGAAGGAGAATGACAAAGCTCGTTTCATGAGCTGATATCTAGACGACACATCTTCGGACGTTCATTGGGACATAAACTAGTCTATGAAGACTTCTCTCCAGTCCTTGATCTCTTCTTCGTCCTCTATTTGGAGAACTTCTCATTCGGTTGTTTCTTTTTTCTCGGATAATTCTATTAGATCTTCCAAAGGTATATCTACTGGCGCTAGGATCTTGCGGCTTTGAACAATGATCCTCATGTCAACGAGATCTTCGTTAACCAGTTCTTTATCCAACTTGGCTAAAGCATCCGCATTGCTGTTTTCTGCTCGCGATACTCTTTCCATGATATAGAAGAGATTTGGGTTAACAGCTGCTGCACTCTTTCGCCATACATTATTAGTTCTGGCTTGCATGTCTTGTAGTCAACGTTTACTTGATTGACAATCAGCTGATAATCCCCATATATAAGGAGGTCTTTGATTCCCATATCGATAGCGATCTTAAGACCGGCTATCAAAACTTCATATTCCGCTTCATTATTGGTCCTGGGTTCAGTCAAGGAGAGGGCATAACGCAATATTCCTCTTTGTAGGGTCATGAAGATTAAGACCCACCCCGGCTTTGATTAAGGGAGTGTTCCTCTTTCTCCACTTGATGGATGATGCTCCATCGAAGTAGAGTTCCCACTGAGACTCATTTTCTTCTTTCTCCTCCTCGACTGCGTCGAACATGTGTTCATCCAGCAGCTCACAGTTTAGGGGAGAGTCGGCTGGTATCGGATGTTCCACAAGAAAGTCGACGATAGCTTGTCCTTTCACCTCTTTGAGTGGCCGATATGTCACCGAGAATTCCATCGACAGTAGGGCCCATTTGGCAAGCCTTCACATCAGCATGACCTTTTCCATCAGATACTTCAGAGGATCCACTTTTGATATGAGATGGACCTTATACGCCAAGGCGTTCGATAGAGGGAGTAGTTATTTTCTGCCCCCAGAAAAGAACTCGGCTTAAATAGTATATAGCCATTTCCTTGCCTTGATCGTTGTCCTATGCCCATAGTGCACTTAGAGATCCTTCAAGGACCGTTGTATATAGGATAAGGGGTTTTTCCTTAACCGGACCGGAAAATACCGGCGGATTTTGCAGATATTGTTTGATCTCGTCCAATATATTTTGGCATTTCTGATCCCAGATGAACGAGGTCTCCTTCTTCATCAGATTGCTATAAGGGTGACATTTTCCGGAGAGGTTGGTTATGAACCGCCGGATATACGTAAGCTTTCCTTAGAGAGATCGCAATTGTTTAAGAGTTCTTGGTGATGGCATTTCTATAATCGCCTTGATTTTTGAATGATCAATTTCGATACCTCGGTGATGAATGATGATACCTAGGAATTTGCTTGAGGAGACTCCAAATGCGTACTTTAGAGGGTTCATTTTTAGATTATACTTCCGAAGACGCTCGAACATGACCTTTAGATATTGTCATGCCCCACCCCCAATACAGAGAGTATTGTCCGCTTTGGCCGAAACCGCATGGTTTTTCCCTTAGAGCGACCCGGACCCAACCAGGGGCCACTTCCCAGGAGGTCACCCATCCCAAGACTTCCCTGGCCCGAGCACGCTTAACTACAGAGTTCTCAAGCTCCTGTAGTTCCGATTCACTTAAAAGGCGCCTTTGTATTGAAGAGTGGTATTATTCCATTTATAGTACAGATCTGCCCTCTTTCGGAATGTATTCTAAAGAGTCATCATTGTTCTACAGTGGGTCCCACGGACTCAAGAGGTGGCCCCCACGGATTCAAGAGGTGGCCCCCGCCCATTTTCCAGGAGGTCACCCATCCCAAGACTTCCCTGGCCCGAGAACGCTTAACTACGGAGTTCTCAAGCTCCTGTAGTTCCGATTCACTTAAAAGGCGCCTTTGTATTGAAGAGTGGTATCATTCCATTTATAGTACAGATCTGCCCTCTTTCGGAATGTATTCCAAAGAGTCCTCATTGTTCTACAGTGGGTCCCACGGACTCAAGAGGTGACCCCCACGGATTCAAGAGGTGGCCCCCGCCCACTTAACACGACACTTGGCGTGGCACTTTGTTCCGTGTGGCACTTTGCTCCGTGAGCAAGAACCGGGTCCCGACATTCTCCCCACCTTTGAACAATGGTTCGTCCTCGAACCACAGACCTACTATTGAGGGACCAGCTCTGATACCATTCTGTCATGCCCCACCCCCAATACAGAGAGTATTGTCCGCTTTGGCCGAAACCGCACGGTTTTTCCCTTAGAGCGAACCGGACCCAACCAGGGGCCACTTCCCAGGAGGTCACCCATCCCAAGACTTCCCTAGCCCGAGAACGCTTAACTACGGAGTTCTCAAGCTCCTGTAGTTCCGGTTCACTTAAAAGGCGCCTCTGTATTGAAGAGTGGTATCATTCCATTTATAGTACAGATTTGCCCTCTTTCGGAATGTATTCCAAAGAGTCCCCATTGTTCTACAGTGGGTCCCACGGACTCATAAGGTGGCCCCCACGGATTCAAGAGGTGGCCCCCGCCCACTTAACACGACACTTGGCGTGGCACTTTGTTCCATGTGGCACTTTGCTCCGTGAGCAAGAACCGGGTCCCGACAGATATTCCCAGTGTTCCTCATTAGACTTGCTTTTAACCATAAGGTCGTCGATATAGCATTCGACGATCTCATGTATGATGTCATCGAATATCTTCATCATGGCTCTTTGGTATGTAGCTGCGGTGTTTGTCAAACCGAAAGACATTATCTTGTAGCAGAATACGCCTAACGGAGTCCGGAAGGCAGTATGCTTCTGGTCTTCAGGGTCCATCTTTATTTGGTTGTATTCTGAAGATCCATCCATGAAGGAGAAGATTTCGTGGGTGGATGTGTTATCGATCATCAGCTCGGTGACGGGCACTGGGAAGTCATTCTTCAGGAAAACTTTGTTGAGGTCCCGAAAGTCCATGCAAATGTGAACTTTTCCATTTTTCTTCATCACCGGAACGATATTAGCGATCCAGTCGGGGTATTGAACCTCTTGGATGAAGCCGGAGTTGATTAATTTCTTAATTTCGGTGTTGATACTCATCTTAAGTTCAAGCCGCATCCTTCTTGGCGCCTGTTTGATTGGCTTATATCTGGCGATATGGCCAGCTTGTATACCGCTATTTCTAGATTTAAACCCGGCATTTCGGAGTAATTCCAAGCGAAACAATTTTTGTACTGTATGAGCACATCTTTTAGTGTGGCTACCTGTTTTTCAGATAGCAACCTACTGACAAACGTCGGCCTTGGATCATCCTCCATTCCCAAGTTGATTTTACTTAGGTTGTCCACTGTGGTATGTATCCCATCCTCCAGCTCTTTTGGCGCTGGTGGAAATTCCGATATTTCCTCATCATTGTCTTCATTTGTGAAGCATACGAAGAGTTCATTCATGTCCTCGTCCTCTCCCTCTTTTGAGAGAGTTACCATATGACAGGTACGAGTCCGCTTCCATTTTCGTGGTCGGGCTGGTCCCATCCTGACGATATAGGTCATCTTTAGCTCGTATTTTTATGGCGGGTTTATTCTCTAACTGTCGGATGGCATAAACATGCCTTGTTGATATTGGTCATCGACCCTATTTTTGAATATGAAGCAGTCCTCAAGGGGATGACTTATTGCTCTATGATAGGAGAAATAGTCCGAATGGTGGACTTTATTTATCTGTTCAAGGTGCCGACATTCTGAAAGCGTCAACATTTGGTGCTTCATGATAACGTTGAAGATCTTTCCTGTTTTGTCTTGAGGAAATGAGTATTTCCGACTTATCTTCTTTATGAGGGATGGGGTAAGAGCGAACTTCCTTTGATCAATCGACGTCTTGGGCTTGCTTTGTTGTCCTTGAATGTTGTTCACGTTCTACGCCTTATTTTTATTCTTGCTTCGGGATTTTCCTCCTTTGCAAGAGTATATAGTGGGTTGGAGAGTATCATTACCTACTTCTTCCACTGATCGCGGACCGAGACACTGCGTCTTGACCTTTTTGTATATGGCCATTTCGCGACTGTGGTTGTCTTGGCTGGCTTGACAAGCTTCTTTTATTAACTTGTTAATTTGCTCTTTAAGTGATGGACTCAAGTTTCTTCAAGCATGACTTTTCTCTTGTTCGGCAACATGGCTGTTTGGAGACACATTTTTCTCTCTATTCGAGCTGTTGATGGCGTGGCAGTTGTTGATTTGCTCCTGTTTCTTGGACCAAATATATTCCAGTCCAGTTGTTTGTCACGCCCCGCTTCCCAAAATACAGAATACGAGGGGTTGACAAGGCCAGCCATGCTCCTACGGTCAAGGAAATGTCCTGCCGTAGTCACACTTCGGCTTCTAGTTTTAACTGGTAATCGGTAAATAATACGCAGTTAATGAGAAATGCAGTAACTGAAACAAAACAATGTAAAGAACTGACCTGATAGGAAACAATTGGGTATAACCCTGGATGGTAAATCAAGATGTCCGTGATGTACGTCTAATCCTGGTCCAAGCTAAATCTTCTCCTCACACTGAGCATGCATACTCAGGTCGTCAGAGCGACACAATAGCAATATTATATATAAAATCATATGACAATTCTAACAGTGATAATAGATACATATATAACAGTAGATCAATGGCAGTATGGGTATGAACATGCAGTAATCAATGCAGCGGAACAGTAAAAGCAGTAGAAGGATATACCACGTATGTCAACACAGTAAGTAAGGTATATCAATGCCAGTATCCCTATCAGTCTCTAAGTCTCACTGTACAGGTCACTAAGCCTATCGTCAGTCCAAGTGTGAGAGTCAACCACTCGCGAGTGTCCTCCATCCAAGGGTAGAACCCAAGGGCAAGGGACTACGGGCCCAACATGTATATCACGGTAATAATCATGTACCCTGTAAATCTCCATATATCTCCCTAAATATATAAGCCGGCATGGGACTCCCGAGATTCTGTTGAACTCACACTCAAACTACCCCACACCCCGTGGTCTACATCAAACGCTAACCATAACCCTAAATACCAATCGGTCGGTGACAAGTCTGCGCGAGAACTGGAGGCAGGACCTCCATCAAGCACGTCCCGACTAATACCTAAGATAAATGGCAGTTTCTGGTGCCTTATCTGTGACACCCGTGCAAGAGCTTCCATAAGTGTCCCATACCACTTATAGTCACACGTACACGCGTCCCACAGACGTCGACAATGCAATAGAATAATAAGGTTCACTGATTGTGCACAAGTACGTATCACTTTCACTTATTCACTGATACACGAACACTAACATACTTGCCACAATCATCATTAAAACCTAACACTGGGTAAATGCACGTTATCACTATGTTATCAATGCAATGACATGTGTATGATGTGATGCGTAAACAGTATATAAAGCATGTTTAGGATGTCATGAATTAGTAATCTACCACTTGAATAATGTATCATAAATCATACGGTTACAATTTAGTGAAACGATGAACGGGGAATAAATATTATGTTCAGTTATCTATCCAGCGAATTTGATTTCATGCCAATCGGGTTCCAGGATCATTAATTATAGCCATTTCATTTTAAGCGTTCACGGCTGGAAATCCGGTTTCAGAATCGGAAGTCCGTTTCGCAACGCATTTTAATCCCAGTTGGGATCATATTTTAGCGACGCTACAGTTGAATGAAATCTAGGGTTTTAAGTAAGGTTTTCAACGCAATAGACGGATCTTCAATCGCATCTGTACGTCAGGAGTTATACACTGTTTAACATTAATATGTCATCTCAGAATCTGTTCTGGACTGTTATACGTCCACATCTATTAAATTGCAGATTAAATAACAAACGATAACGAAACAGGATGAAACCAGTTGTATTGTCTATCTAACACACTTTCCTAAAATAAACAGTGGAGTTCCACAACCTACGAGTTAAGGAAACAGTGTGGCACCCATTACGGGATAGCACACAGTAAACACAGCCACTCTGGACTGCAGTCCAGAGTCGCACTCCGATCCAAATATTGTCACAGTTTAAGTACAGGAATATCTGGAAACTAGTATAGGGTTAAATTTCGTCGAGTTGGTTTTGATTTGAGCCCTCGAACGCATCATTCCAGTATGTATATAATTTATGGCGATTTTAACGGTTTTCAGGTACAATAAAATTCCAGTTTTTCTAGTAAACTTGGGGGTAGTCATTTTAGTCGTTATCGGCCATATTATCCAACGAAATTCACGCACTAGGTTCACAGCCATACGGGCCAAACAATACCATTTAGTTCAGTCAAATTAAATGATGATTTCCTATGAGAACATATATCGAACAGTTACGTCGTAATATTTAACATAAAGTAAAACATAGGATATATACGATTTTAATTTGTAATTAACAAAAGGTAGCATGTAGCAAGTAGGGAACTTTCCTGGAAACGTCTCGGGGATATACAGTGACGGTAACGTCACGAACGCGACACACGCGCGGCACGGTGCAGCACAGTTCGGCCTTTTGGAATCAGACAATCGTATCCACTCCAGTTACTCTCCGTGCGACCGTTTTCATCACCGCCCGAGTTGTTTCTGGTGTTGATCTGCGGGAGGGAGAGAGAGAAATTTTTGAGAACAGAGGGAGATTTAGAGAAATAGAGAGAGTTAGAGAGAGAGAGAGAGAGAGTAAGAGGGACAGAGAGTAAGAGGGACAGAGTGAGAGAGAGACAGAGATTAGAGAGAGAGAGAGAGAGAGAGACAGAGATTTGAGAGAGGAGTTGCAGAGGGTGATGTTACCGTGAGAGAGAGAGAGAGAGTGAGACGTTTCCGAGGAAGAGGGGGTGAGGGAGACGTCGATGGTGGGGAGAGCTCCGGCGAAGGGCGATGGGGCTCGGGTTTGCAGGGAATGGATGAGTGGGGGTTTGAGATGGAGGCGAGGGCGTTGGTGATAGGAGGTGGGATTGTCGAGGACGAGGGTGCTGCGAAGAGGTGAGGTAAGGAGGGGGTAGGTGAGGCGGTGGTGGTGATCGGGGGATGATCGACGACGGATAGGGGCGATGGTGTTCGAATGTTGAGAGGGAGAACGGGAGTGAGGGGGACTCGGTGGCGAGGAGGGTGGTGAAGAGGAGAGAGAGAGAGGAGAGGGAGGCGAGACGAAGTGATTGTTGTGGTCGTCCTCGTCGGCAGTGACGTCGTCGTCGAGGAGTGGAATGCAGGGACTCAAGCGGTTGAAAGTTTTGAGAGGGAGAGAGAAGTGAGAGACGAGGGGAGGACGTTGAGTGAATCGCGAGGGGGTGCGAGTCGTGGGGTAACGTCTCACGAGCATGGGCATGGGGAGCGGCGACGAGGGCACAACGGGAGGATTTCGCGCGGGAAATCCGGAAAGTAGCCGTTGGGGGAGACGCGCTGTAGGTGCGGATCGGGTCGAAGCGGCGCGAGTTGAGGGCTGAAGCGGGAGCGGGCCGGGCCGACATGACCTGGGCCGGAGAATTAGAGGGAAAAAAAAAGAAAATGATGGGGAAAAATATAGAGTGGGCTGCTGGGCTGGGCTGCTGGAAAAATTTAATAAAAAGTTAATAGAGAGAAGAGAAGGGCGGGGCCTGTGTAAAAGGGAAAGAATTTAAAAGAATTATTAGGGAAAGGGGGTTGGGCTTGAAAGAAAAGGAAAAAAAGAATAACAAATTTATTTAAGGAATGGGCTTGGGATTTTAGGGTTGTGAAAATTTAAAAGAAATGAATAAAGGAGAGGCCGGCCACTGCCTTAGGGATTGGGCTAGAGAAATAGTACCAAATAATAAATAAGAAAAGGAAAGGGCCGGCTTAGGGTTAGTGAAGAAAATGGGGGGTTAAAGAATTAAAGTAAGTGGCTAGAAAATGTTTTAGATAAATTAATTTGGTAAGGATCGCTTGGGCTGAGAATGGAATTAAGGGGATTGAAAAGAAAGAATAAGTTTATTTAAAAGAGAATGGCTGATGAGGTGAGTTTGGGTTTAGTAGAATTTTGAAAATAAATAAATTTTATAGGTATAAAGAAGTATAATTATAGGTATAAAAGGGGCTGGGTATTATATCATACCACCCTTACAAAAATTTCGTCCTCGAAATTTAAAATAAACGATAAGTTATACAGGCATAGGAAAAAGCTATTACATTGCACACTAACACATAAAGATTTACTTGAAATAGGCGGATGAAGAAAATTGAAGTTTTATATATGTGTAAGAATAACTTCCAAAAATATAGGTTTAAATAAGTATAAGACAGTAACAACTACAAAGGCAACCAATGTGTATACGAGAATAACAATAACAACAATAACGAACAATGATATTCAAGGCGTACTCGATAAAATCGAAACTCAAACGTATGCACATATAAGTATCTCAAAGTAGCACATCAGAAATAATAAGTATATGGCACAACTATAGACAATAGTAACCATAGGCACAATACCCAAAAATAAAGTAATGACAATAAAGTAGTTAAAGATTTGTCGGTAGGTTAAAATATTTTAGGATAATGTATCGATCAAATAACTTAGAAACTTACATAGTGAAAATAAGGAACATGGAACACAAATATGCGCGGTGTAAGGTTGCGCCACTGAAAATAATGGGAAAGCTAGTTGTGGAGTACTTGATATGCGTAAAACGGGAATAGTCGATAAAACACACTCTTCGATAAATATAATATAATGAAAACTAAATTTTCGAATAATAATGTCCAAATATATATATAGGGTAATAGGAAAACACAAAGAGGTATAGGGCTAGCTAGGATAATGGTTACAAGGAAGTGTGGTTCGATCAGAAGGTTGGAGTGTGGCGGCTTTAGGCTGAAAATCAAGGAGATTGGGATCGGGTCAGCACAGGGAGTAAGAGTGAGTAACAAAGGACTACAAGGGAAAGTATGGGGAGGATAACGGTCGGTACATCGTATGAATCAAGAATTTGAAGAGTTAGCGAACTCAGAAATTTCACAAGAAATGTTCTCCACCCAGAAGGATCTCAAGCGGGGCACAGACGAAGGATGAGGGGTGGACCTCTAAAAGATCGGTTGTGGTACTGGTTAATCTGAGTGGGGGTCGGAACAGCATAGGGTACTGGAGTGGATAGTCAGGGGTCTCAGGAGGAAATAACGGTATAGGGGAAAAGTCAAAGCATCAAGTGAAACAGTAATCAAAAGATTTGCAAACTCAGAATATTTCATTCTAGGAAATTCGAAACAAAGCACGCTCGAAAAGTAACAGATGGCCATAAACTATACACGGATTTATTTGGCCAGATAAGACAACATCAAAAGAAATCTCATCAGTCGCGGTTGTGGAGATTCAGCAGGTTGCGGTAAACTCGCGCGCTCAGGTAGGGGCGTCCATTTCCATAGCGCCTCGTGGGGACCGCCATTGGGAGTTCTTCCACAGCAAGGTCTTGTCCTTCTGGTCCTTCTTCCTCGGATGGAGCTTCTTCATCGAGGTCCGATTCCATGTGATTCTCTTCTTCTGTATTCTCTTCCATGGGGTTTTCCTCTACTGGATTTTCTCCTATCGGTTCTTCCTCGGGGTCTTCCTCTATCGGGTTCTCTTCAGGGTCTCCTTCCTCTACGTCGGAATCGTCTATCATGTCCAACTCGGGGGCGGCTGCTCCTTCGTCCTCTGAATTGTCGTTTCCGACATTGACCTGGGGATCGTTGATCTCATCATCAAAACTCATCAGTATGCGGTCTAAGAAAACGCATGACTGTGCATCCTCATCTAGATGCGGTGCTGCTCCAGGGTGGGTCATGGCCTGAAAAGAAAGAGTCATGATTAGACAGTGGGATACATCATGAAAATAGCTAAGTGTACGAAGTATAGAAGGATATGCGGTGGCAGGAACTGAAAATCAAGATTAAAATGCTGTGATAATGAATAGTATGAATAAGGGGAAGAAGTAGAGGATATATTACGATTCAAGTTTTATTGCATTCAACTAAAAGTTCGACGGGTACAAGATTTCAAACGGAAAGAAATATTTATAAGAGGATGATAACATTATTGCTGAAAGTAGAAAACATGAAAAATTCTTCTTTGACTACTAGAACGTCGCATTCTCGTCGCGCGAGTTGAATCCTGCGATGGGTCCGCTTTATCCTCGATGTTTGAACTACGCAATAATCGTCACTTGGCAGGAGTGGAGAGTTTGGATGGGTCTCCTCCTTGTAGCTCCTTCATTTTTGGGTAACCGTTGATAAGATGTCCGCTGGATCCGCAAATCAGACATTTCCCTTGGGCGCGGCGACAATCCCTCTGAAGGTGTCCTGGCCTCTTACAGTACCCACAATACGGGGTCTTCTGCTGTTTCTGTCGCGGGAAAACAAATTGGCGCTTCATCTTCTTCTCTTTTCCTCGTCTAACGGGGATCCTTTTATGATTGGAGACTCCCGCTGGTGCCTGACTCACCTGCCTTCTCAGTCCTTCAGCTAACAAGTCGTTTGTTCGCTCCTGGGCTTCCTTCAAACCTTACAGTACACTCAGGATCTCAACAGTCTGATTCTGGGGAGTGGAGATAGAGGAAGAGTCGTTGAAAGACATGATCCTGAAACAATAATTTTGAAATGATATAAGGCACAAGCTATAAGATTCATATATAATAAAGATTGGACAAAGATTCAAGAATATCAGATGTGATGAAATTTATTACAAGCGGAAAAATTAACTGTATGACTCCAAGTCACTTAAACAGAGTATGGTAATGTAATCGTGATGTAGTCCACCATTTCAACCACGAAACCTTGCCAAATCACCTGAAACCCTAGCGAATGGATAGCTGAACACACGATGTGAATATGGATCAAGAATTGACAAGTTTACAACCCAGACCAAGGAATGTCTTAGATTGCCAAGCTATAGACGGAAAACTGCAATCCCAATCGAAGCAAAACCTGGCTCTGATACCAACTAAACCATGTCACGCCCCACTTCCCAAAATACGGAATACGAGGGGTTGACAAGGCCAGCCATGCTCCTACAGTCAAGGAAATGTCCTGCCGTAGTTACATTTCGGCTTCTAGTTTTAACTAGTAATCAGTAAATAATACGCAGGTAATGAGAAATGCAGTAACTGAAACAAAACAATATAAAGAACTGACCTGATGGGAAACAATTGGGTATAACCCTGGATGGTAAATCAAGATATCTGTGATGTACGTCTAATCCTGGTCCAGGCTAAATCTTCTCCTCACACTGAGCATGCATACTCAGGTCGTCAGAGCGAGACAATAGCAATATTATATATAAAATCATATGACAATTTTAACAGTGATAATAGATACATATATAACAGTAGATCAATGGCAGTATGGGTATGAACATGCAGTAATCAATGCAGCAGAACAGTAAAAGCAGTAGAAGGATATGCCTCGTATGTCAACACAGTAAGTAAGGTATATCAATGCTAGTATCCCTATCAGTCTCTAAGTCTCACTGTACAGGTCACTAAGTCTATCGTCAGTCCAAGTGTGAGAGTCAACCACTCGCGAGTGTCCTCCACCCAAGGGTAAGGGACCACGGGCCCAACATGTATATCACGGTAATAATCATGTACACTGTAAATCTCCATATATCTCCCTAATTATATAAGCCGGCATGGGACTCCCGAGATTCTATTGAACTCACACTCAAACTACCCTACACCCCGTGGTCTACATTAAACGCTAACCATAACCCTAAATACCAATCGGTCGGTGACAAGTCTGTGCGAGAACTGGAGGCAGGACCTCCATCAAGCATGTCCCTACTAATACCTAAGATAAATGGCAGTGTCTAGTGTCTTATCTGTGACACCCGTGCAAGAGCTTCCATAAGTGTCCCATACCACTTATAGTCACACATACACGCGTCCCACAGACGTCGACAATACAATAGAATAATAAGGTTCACTGATTGTGTACAAGTACGTATCATTTTCACTTATTCACTGATACACGAACACTAACGTACTTGCCACTATCATCACTAAAACCTAACACTAGGTAAATGCACGTTATCACTATGTTATCAATGCAATGACATGTGTATGATGTGATGCGTAAACAGTATATAAAGCATGTTTAGGATGTCGTGAATTAGTAATCTACCACTTGAATAATTTATCATAAATTATACGGTTACAATTTAGTAAAACGATGAACGGGGAATAAATAGTATGTTCAGTTATCTATCCAGCGAATTTGATTTCATGCCAATCGGGTTCCAGGATCATTAATTATAGCCATTTCATTTTAAGCGTTCACGGCTGGAAATCCGGTTTCAGAATCGGAAGTCCGTTTCGCAACGCATTTTAATCCAAGTTGGGATCAGATTTTAGCGATGCTACAGTTGAATGAAATCTAGGGTTTTCAGTAAGGTTTTCAACGCAACAGACAGATCTTCAATCGCATCTGGACGTCAGGAGTTATACACTGTTTAACATTAATATGTCATCTCAGAATCTGTTCTGGACTGTTATACGTCCACATCTATTAAATTGCAGATTAAATAACAAAAGATAACGAAATAGGATGAAACCACTTGTGTTGTCTAGATAACACACTCTCCTATAATAAACAGTGGAGTTCCGCAACCTACGAGTTAAGGAAACAGTGTGGTACCCATTACGGGATAGCACACAGTAAACACAGCCACTCTGGACTGCAGTCCAGAGTTGTACTCTGATCCAAATATCGCCACAGTTCAAGTACAGGAATATCTGGAAACTAGTATAGGGTTAAATTTCGTCGAGTTGGCTTCAATTTGAGCCCTCGAACACATCATTCCAGTATGTATATAATTTATGGAGATTTTAACGGTTTTCAGGTACAATAAAATTTCAGTTTTTCTAGTAAACTTGGGGGTAGTCATTTTAGTCTTTATCGGTCATATTATCCAACAAAATTCACGCACTAGGTTCACAGCCATACGGGCCAAACAATACCATTTAGTTCCGTCAAATTAAATGATGATTTCCTATGAGAACATATATCGAACAGTTACGTCGTAATATTTAACATAAAGTAAAACATAGGATATATACGATTTTAATTTGTAATTAACAAAAGGTAGCATGTAGCAAGTAGGGAACTTGCCTGGACACATCTCGGGGATGTACGGTGACGGTAACGTCACGAACGCGACACACGCGCGGCACGGCGCAGCACAGTTCGGCCTTTTGGAATCAGACAATCGTATCCACTCCAGTTACTCTCCGTGCGACCGTTTTCATCACCGCCCGAGTTGTTTCTGGTGTTGATCTGCAAGAGGGAGAGAGAGAAATTTTTGAGAACAGAGGGAGATTTAGAGAAATAGAGAGAGTTAGAGAGAGGGAGAGTAAGAGGGACAGAGAGAGAGAATTGTAGAGTGAGAGAGAGACAGAGATTAGAGAGAGAGACAGAGAGACAGAGATTTGAGAGAGGAGTTGCAGAGGGTGATGTTACCGTCAGAGAGAGAGAGTGAGACGTTTCCGAGGAAGAGGGGGTGAGGGAGACGTCGACGGTGGGGAGAGCTCCGGCGAAAGGCGATGGGGCTCGGGTTTGCAGGGAATGGATGAGTGGGGGTTTGAGATGGAGGCGAGGGCGTTGGTGATAGGAGGTGGGATTGTCGAGGATGAGGGTGCTGCGAAGAGGTGAGGTGAGGAGGGAGTGGGTGAGGCGGTGGTGGTGATCGGGAGATGATCGACGACGGATAGGGGCGATGGTGTTCGAATGTTGAGAGGGAGAACGGGAGTGAGGGGGACTCGGTGGCGAGGAGGGTGGTGAAGAGGAGAGAGAGAGGAGAGGGAGGCGAGACGAAGTGATTGTTGTGGTCGTCCTCGTCGGCGGTGACGTCGTCGTCGAGGAGTGGAATGCAGGGACTCGAGCGGTTGAAAGTTTTGAGAGGGAGAGAGAAGTGAGAGACGAGGGGAGGACGTTGAGTGAATCACGAGGGGGTGCGCGTCGTGGAGTAACGTCTCACGAGCGTGGGCGTGGGGAGCGGCGACGAGGGCGCAACGGGAGGATTTTGCGCGGGAAATCCCGAGAGTTGCCGTTGGGGAGACGCACTGTAGGTGCGGGTCGGGTCGAAGCGGCGCGGGTTGAGGGCTGAAGCGGGAGCGGGCCGGGCCGACATGAGCTGGGCCGGAGAATTAGAGGGAAAAAAAAGTAAATGATGGGGAAAAATATAGAGTGAGCTGCTGGGTTGGGCTGCTGGAAAAATTTAATAAAAAGTTAATAGAGAGAATAGAAGGGCTGGGCCTGTGTAAAAGGGAAAGAATTTAAAAGAATTATTAGGGAAAGGGGGTTGGGCTTGAAAGAAACGGAAAAAAAGAATAACAAATTTATTTAAGGAATGGGCTTGGGATTTTAGGGTTGTGAAAATTTAAAAGAAATGAATAAAGAAGAGGCCGGCCACTGGCTTAGGGATTGGGCTAGAGAAATAGTACCAAATAATAAATAAGAAAAGGAAAGGGCTGGCTTAGGGTTAGTGAAGAAAATGGGGGGTGAAAGAATTAAAGTAAGTGGCTAGAAAATGTTTTAGATAAATTAATTTGGTAAGGATCTCTTGGGCTGAGAATGGAATTAAGGGGATTGAAAAGAAAGAATAAGTTTATTTAAAAGAGAATGGCTGATGAGGTGAGTTTGGGTTTAGTAGAATTTTGAAAATAACTAAATACTTATAAATAAATTTTATAGGTATAAAGAAGTAGAATTATAGGTATAAAAGGAGCTGGGTATTACATCGTTTCCATCTTTCCGTTGGACTTCTTTCGGTGAGTCCCGGGAATATCCCAAATCTTTTTATAGAATTGGGATTGCTGAACTGTTTGTTCGAGAGATACGTCTTGGTGCTTTAACAGTTTCTTTAATCTCTCCGCATAATATCTTGGCATACGGATGGGCTAGAACCTGTCAAGAGTGGGGCCAACACCATGCCAGACTTCCTTTTCCACCTTAGTCTCCATAGATTTGTAAAGGAGGATCGCCTTTTCATCTCTTTGTCTTAGAAGCACGTAGAAAGTTTCTGGTCCTTGCACGATGTATGTATTGAACGTGTTAAGTTCCATGTAGTGTCGAAACGGAGTCATCATAATACGTAGGCTCTGATCCGCTTCGGCGAGAGTTTGTGTTGATGGGCAAATGGAGAATACCGCGTTCGTCTCATCTTCAGAATCGCTGCCAAAGATCAGGATAGGGGTCGATGGTCCGGGCTTATTGTTCTCTCTCAGAGGCTGTCCCGAGGAGACTATTTGTTCGTCTTCTTCTATATCACTTCCGAAGACCGGGATGGTGTCCATAGATTTTTTTTCTTATTTTCAGGCCTGTGGCATCTTTCAATGTCTTCAAAGTCCGGCTGAAAGCACTTGGAATATTCATGCTTTCGCACCTCGATCATTGAGAAGGGATTGAGCTCCCCCGTGACGGTGTACCCTGAGCCATCTTTGAAATATTTCATACAAGGATATTGTGTAGAAGGGAAGACATTGTACTTTTGTAGCCAAAGCCTACCGAGCAGAGCGCTATAATAAGTCCTGGCATAAATGACATGAAATTTGATATCAGTGACGAGCAGCTCGAAGCGGAGCGTTAATATTACGGACCCAAGTGTCCGTGATAACCACAAGTCGAATCCTGAGATGGTAATTTTGTCTCAGGCAAGATACTGAATATTCATGCATATTTCATTCAGCACTCTGACATTGAGAAGATTGATGGAGGATTCGTTGTCAATGAGGATTTTCGCTATCTTGACGTCGTGGCAATACCCGGTGACATATAGCGGCCGATTATGCTCGCATGTACTGAGAAACAGATCTTCATCGCTGAATGTGATATCAGTTATGTGAACCTCTACTAGTTCGTTTTTCATCTTCTCTTCTGCGAAGAAAGTATGAAACTGATTAGGTTCTTGTAGGGCTTGGATTAGGGAATCTCGTGCCTCTTTGGAGAAGAGCAAAGCATCCAACATGCTCAGTTGTGAGGGTATTTTCTTCTGCTGCGCAAGAACATTATAATTCGCTTTAGTTTTCTTAGGCAAGATTTTCACAGCGAGCTCTTTAGCCACCTCTTCATCAAGGGCAATTTGGTTGGGCATTTTTCCTTTTCCTTTATCCTTTTAATTTGAATCTTTATTTGTGAGTCTAAGGTTTTTTCAGGCAGCGTGCGGTTACGCAGCTGGATATTCTCGGAATCTTTCTCCTATTCTCTTTTCAAGAGGGGGTTTTCAAAGAGAGAATCGAAGGGTACTTCATCATCAGAATTGCTCCCGAACGTGAGAATTCAAGGTTTTCCTCCTTTTGAACTGGTACCGGCCATATGACAGCTGCCAGTTGTTTCTTTATTTGCTGTCATTTCGCCATTCTCATTTCGACGAGCGCGAGCTTCACGTTTCCCGTTTTGAAGTGTTTTCTGTGGGTAATATATCCTGACCACCAGTTATTGAAGGCGTTGCACTCCTATACAGCGCGCCGCTTTCGTATGACGTCCAAGAACCTCTTGCATACTTAACACTACATCCGGGATCCGGTATAGCGCGTCGCTGAACAGGGGACGTCCCAACGATATTCTTATTGTGGTTCATGTCATAGAATGTAATAAAATTTTACGTTGGCTATCACAAGGCTGACGCAACCTTCATCCTTTTTTATCCGGATTTGGGTAAAAATATCAAATCTAAATAAAGATAAATATCTTATATTTTGATAAGAATAAAAGATCTTAATTAAATTATAAGTTATTCTTAGAATATTAATATAGACACCCTAATTAAAAATTTTGAGATCATAAGGTAGAGAGGTTTTCAATCGAGTGGCATAAATGTTCTTTTCGAGAAGGACATGAGGTTGGGTTCTCTTATATTCTTCGTACTTTTATAATGAATTCTTTCAGGCTCTTTTTGTGGATTAGGGATTTTAGCGAACCATGTTGAATCATTGTCTTTTTATTATTCATGTTTTGCAGCTGCTTGTTTATTCTTGCTTGTTTGTATTTGATTGGTGGCAGTAAAGTCGATTTGATTTGTCCATCAGTCAACTGTATATTAGGTCATATTTTAACAATTAGATGGGCTTTTTATTGTCCATTTATAAAAGCCTCAACCTAAATTTGTCTTCTTTTAACAAAAAAGCTTATCCGTCAACATGTTTCTCTAAAACCGAAACATAAAGATGCTAATGACAATAAAATAAAGGCTCCTATCCATTTATAATCACCTATTGCACTAATTGGACATCTAAACTTCGTACTTTTCATTGTTAAATACATAGTGTTGTGAACAGTTGCAAACCAAGAAGATTTCACAGCTCAAGCACACAACCAAAAGGAAATCCAAGTAAAGCTAAGAAATGAAACAAAGAGAATCAAATGGATAGTAGAGATGAAGAAGTTACAGTGGAGAGATCCAATAACAACGAAGCCACCATTGGTTTCACTAGTGTCTTTTTTGAATGTGTTTTTGTTCGTGTCCATATTTTCAATTTTTGTGTTTATGTACCTTTTTTTACTTTATGTCAATCCGACAGCTTAATAAAATTCCAAATAATAGGCCGTACCCTAAGGTAAGCAGAGCTCCCACTCCAAACCTTCAGCCCCGCTAAAAGAAGGTTTTATTGAGGATAGCAGCATCTATAACTGTTCCATATCGATATATGTTACCAAAAATGGTAATTTTCTGCCTTTTATTTTCTATACTTTTCCAATATTCATTCCATACACACGTTTCCAACTTTACCGAATACATATTGTAATTTTCATTTCCGATAACTCTCTATATCGGTATGTGAATCTGTATTGAATTGTCTGATATGTATATGGTAGGATCAATATCTAATCCGCATGCGCACGTACCGCACACGCTTAAGGAAACCAAAAAACAACCAGTCTCTGGAACCAAGAAATATGTGGCGAAATCAAATCCCGCAACTCCCACTTGCTTCTCTCTCCAACCAAAATCCCTATAAATGCCAACTCCCTCCAATAAAAAGCACACCACTTTCAGATAAAAAACAAACACCAAACAAAAGCCCTTAAACCTCAACGAAAAATTTACGAGACTGCCATGGAGGCGGAGACGTCGGTGGTGATGGTCACCGGTGCATCCTCCGGCATCGGCCGCGAGCTCTGCCTCGACCTCGCCAGAGCTAACTACACGATCGTCGCTGCCGCTAGGAGAACCGACCGGCTCAAATCTCTTTGGGACGAGATAAACGGGTTCGGATCGGATAGGGTTCGGGCAGCCACGGTGGAGCTCGACGTGACCGCGAAGAGTGACAGGATCGAGGAATCGGTGAGAAAGGCGTGGGATGCCTTTGGAAGGATCGACGTCTTGGTTAATAACGCTGGGATTAGAGGTAATTTTGATTGATTTTAACAATGATACCATATGTTTAATTTTATTTTAGGCTAAAATGCAGAAAATCTCCTATACTTTTGCCGGAAAAACATGAAAATCCCTGAACTCGGGAAAAAAACACCTAACCCCATAAATTTAACCTCTTTATTTTTTGAAGTGTATATTTCCTAAAATACTTCTCAAGTCTTTCTCCTTCAAATTCTCTTTCTTCTTTAAATATTTTTCCTTTCCAAAATTGTGATTAATCATTTCTTTTCCAAAATCTTTAACTCAAAACATCATGTGCCTTCATTTTAATCTTTCAAAGAACGAGCATGGATTCAAAAGGGTATAAATTTGAAAAAGATGAGGAAAAAGAAAAAAGAATATTATGTTAATCAATTAAATAATTTAACGAGCATTTTTGACATCAAATTATCATATGGATGGAAAAAATAACACCTTTGGGTTTTTGGGATAAAATACATGTATTTGAGTTTATGTAAATTTCAGTTTTTCGAGCAAAACCAGAGGGGTAAGATTTCGGGGCCTGAGCTCAAGACCCTGTAACCCATATTTATAGTGCAGAGGGAGCAATCTTTGCGGGCCCATCCAATTTAAAACAAGGGGCCTGAGGCCCTCCTGTTTTTTTCCCTTGCAAACTGCAGCTAATTAGCTGGAACAAATACTCTCTTTATGCATGAGCGGGAAAAAAGAATGATCTTGTGCATCATTGTTGTATAATGTGTTTTTCTGATTATTATATGATGCATTTCTTGGCAAACTTATTTACTTATTTTTATTTTTATTATTTTGCTTTTATTTATATATAGCAGTCTAAATTTTTTTTTGTGTATATATCATGTGCATTCAGAGTTTACAATATCATGGTGGGTGTTTATTATTCCCGCCCATATATGAAACAACAAACCAAAATTCAATATAGATCAATGAAATGAATAGAATGATGACATGTGTCCTGTCATCTATGGAAGCAATATATACTCCGGTTTCTGTTATACCATATGATCTATTTTTCTAGTTAACGTCCGTTTATCTCATAAATAGTTTAAGCGAGGAAATTTTGCATTAATCTTAGTTTGAGAGACTTTGATGTCTTATTTTCATATTTATTAAAGTTGACAGTTTTTTTGCCACAGGTCAATGGATGAATAATATTAAATTCACATTAATAGATAATAAAATTAGGATGGACAGTGCCCTAGAAATTAGATCAGAAATTTTCGTTCTTGCCTCTTTTCTCCGTTACCCTCAATTTTCGTACCATTTTAAAGGCTAGAACTTTTATTTTCTTAGGTGGAATTTATTCCCCGCTAGATTGGTCTGAAGAGGAATGGGAAAACAACATCAGGACCAACCTGACTGGACTATGGCTAGTATCGAAGCATGTTTGCCGAAGAATGCGTGACAAAAAGGTTGAAGGATCGGTGATCAATATATCGTCCGTCACCGGTCTTGATCGCGGTCAGCCGCCCGGTGCTCTAGCATATACCGCGTCGAAGACCGGCGTTGTCGCCGTTACCAGGGTAACGGTGTTAGGATCATTAATTTATTGCAATGGCTTTAGAGTTCGTTTTGTTCAACAGTGTTAAAATATAAATATAAAACCCTAAAGCCCGTATCATAACTTTAGAGTTTTGGTGCATTTTAAGCAACATTTTACATTGTATAAGAGTAACCAAGGTTAAATTCCTACCGGACGTACATTAAATGCGGTTTTATTTAAATTAAAAATACTATTGCATCGTAAAAGGGAAGGTTTCGGTCCAAAGGGCGTTCGATCTTCATGGGCATGTTAGAACATAAAATTAAAACCTCAACCGTAATCATAATTTCGGAGTTTTGATACAGTGGAAGGAACATTTCATAAATAGGAAGACGTGTCAACGGTACATATGGCCGACTGCACACTTTATTTCCAGTGTTTGGATTCTGCAAAGTTGCACCAAACTCTATGAAATACAACCGTTCTAAAAGAAATGCGGCTAATATTGGATGTTGACAAAATGTGTCTATTTCACGATTTTTTAGTATGCCTTGCAATAAACTAACTGGAAGTATATATATGTGTGCGATCGCATGATAGCGTGTGCATGTATGTGCAAATTTTTATGAGTGTCTGTAATTCACCAAAACACCAGCACCCATAATTCTATTTAAATAAACACCATAACTTAATAAATTGCAAATAAATATCATTAATTGTCAATTGCAGATAACTACCACTAAACTTTCAGCATGTTCAATTTAATATCATTTCCTCTGCTGGTCATGGTTGTTTATATGATATTAATTGAAGATTAAATTGAAAACCAATACATATAAAATTAAGTTTAAATTTGTTGAAAGCTTATGGTATTTATTTTTAATTTACTAAGTTCACGATATTTATCTAAAATTTTTAAGTTTATGCATATATTTGCAAAGCTATAGTTCATGATATTAAAGTGAATTTAGCCAATACATAATTCTTGTTTTACACTGCACACGCAGAAACAATCAGAAAAGAAGAAGAAAGAAATGTCAAATCCTCTTTACACTCATTACACAAGAGAAATCAAATCATCTAGAAGAATTTCTGCACAACTTAGATTCTTTGAATATATATTTTCTACTTAAATCAAACCCAAAGTTGTGAAATTATATATTAACTTTTTGCCTAATATTATGATTTCCTATGGGGAAAAAAAAATAACGGCAGGTAATGGCATTGGAGCTTGGAGTATATAACATCAGAGTTAACGCAATTGCACCAGGGATTTTCAAATCCGAGATCACCGAAGGCCTAATGAAGAAAGATTGGCTTAACAATGTAGTGATGAAGATCGTTCCATTAAAAACATTGGGCACATCTGATCCAGCATTAACATCTCTCGTTCGATATCTGCTTCACGATAAATCGAAGTATGTGACTGGAAATATATTCATCGTCGATGCCGGGTTCACTCTTCCTGGAGTTCCTATATATTCTTCTCTTTGATAGATCGTCAGTTGATCACCATTGAGTTTGAATTTAGTGATCATTAGAAGTTCTTCGCTTCTCTTGTTGCAAAAGGGTTGTATCTCTTGAATAAATTCGCCATTGTGTAAAGTTTTTGTTTTGGCCATGTAGATGTTGTGCTTGGAAGGGATGGTGTGTGCTGGTGTTTGTACCAAAATATTAAAATTTGTTGGATCTTTTTGCTGCCGCATGTAAAAACAATGAGAAAGAATGAGTGAAGTTTCAAATTATATGTTACATGTTATTGATTTTGAATAATGACAAAAGACTTTAGCAGCCCAGTTGATTTGCAAATATTTTGCCACATGAGAGACCAATGGTTCCAATCTTACCGGGCGCTGATGGAGGTCCCTTTCGGGTCTCCGTCAGATATTGTATTCCGTCGATCTTCCGGTGGATTTTGGAGGTGATCTCCTGTTGCGTCTGGGTCTCAATGGGTTTTGAGGAGATTGGTCGTTTTGAGAAGTTTGCGCCGAATACCTGCAAGGAAGTCCCGGGATGGTTTGGTACCGCCGAGGACCCTCCGACGATCAAGTTAGCACAAGATCCGAGCAGAGTAACGGCTAAGTGAGGGTGAAAAAAGCTTACTTGACTCCTCTGTGATGGGGATTTATATAGTGGCGGCAGCACGCAGTAGCAGGCGCGAGAATCTTGCCGGCAGTTACGCTCCCGACGTCACGCCCACGTAATAAGTGGATCGCTCGTTAATGGGGATCGTGATGACGTGGAACGTGGGATGTTGGACCGGCGGAGAATCTGCGTATGGCGAGATTTGCGGAGCGGCGGTTACGCCTGTGAGTGGTGGAATTGGTCGGTCGGAGGGACCGAGGAAGATGGCCTCGGCGGGAGAGCTCGGGAACGAGCGGGAGGGCCGAGGCATCTTGGTCCTATGGTAGCTCGGGGTGAGCTAAGAGGCCGAGGAGGCCAATTTGCAGTGGGCTGTGAGGAGAGACAACTTGTGCTCGCAGGTCGGGTACAGGAGTGGCCTGGTCGGCCCCTGTGGGCCTTTTCTTCTGAGTTCTGGGACACGTCATCTGCCACGTGTCCTGTTCTGGGAGATCGCCAATATAGAGCATCATCATTATCCCCCCACTCTTGTCCCGACCAGCTGACAGGTCGGGTCAAGAGTGGACTTCCGGGCCGCCCGGGTGAGCTCCCTCCAGCTTGTGCTTGCAGGTCGGGTACAGGGGTGGCCTGGTCGGCCCCTGTAGGCCCTTTCTTCCGAGTTCTGGGACACATCATCTACCACGTGTCCTGATCTGGGGGATCGCCAATATAGAGCATCATCATTAGCCCCCCACTCTTGTCCCGACCAACTGACGAGTCGGGTCAAGAGTGGACTGTCGGGCCGCCCGGATGAGCTCCCTCCTAAGATTTCGTCGGGACGCGTCCCCGGGCTGTCAGCGTTCTTTTCTGCCAGCGAATCAGGACGAGATCTCTGCATTTAAGGAAGGTGCGCCGGTTCATGCATCCTGTCACTGAAGCGACGGTCCGCGTGTCAAGCGACGGTTGGCTGACGCGACGTGTGCAGACCTGTGGCGTCTGACGGGATGCGGCCCAGTGTGGGATGCGGCGTCAGTTGATTTCGATCATTTGCCAAGTGTGCCAAGTACTGCTGAGAAGGAGGCATCTCCATGGCCCCGAAGTCGAGGGGGGATCACTCAGACTTGGATAGACCTGATGTCTCTTGTTGGGGCTTTGGATCCATTGCATGTGATGGGCAGAGGGATGTCTGTCGTTGTTGTGCCGAGCATAAAGGGGCTCGGTGGCCTATTTATGAGGGCTACAAACCCGCAACGTCTGTTGGGCAGGAGGATGCCTGCTGGGGATGACCGAGCAGGGAAGCTGCTCGGTTGATCTTGGCGAGGGCTTTGATCCCTGTCGGTTGTGGTAGGAAGCTACCCACCAAGGATAGCCGAGCAAGGGTCGGGCTCGACTGCTTCTGGGAGGACTTTGATGCTTAGCGTTGGAGGGGCCGTAGGAGACCTGCTAAGGATAACCGGGCAGTGAAGCTGCGCGGTTGCCTCTTGGCGAGGGCCTTGATCCCTGGAGTTGCGAGTAGGGAAGCTACCGGCCAGGGATAGCCGAGCAGGGAAGCAGCTTGGCTGCCTCTGGGAGGACTTTGATCCTTAGCGTTGGAGGGGCTATAAGAAGCCTACTAAGGATAACCAGGCAGTGAAGCTGCGCAGTTGCCTCTTGGCGAGGGCTTTGATATCTGGCGTCGTGGGTAGGCAACCACCAGCCGGGGATGACCGGGCGGGATAGCCGCTCAGATGCCTCTTGCGAGGGCTTTAATCCCTGGCGTCATGGGTAGGGAGCTACCAGCCGGAGATGACCGAGCAGGGTAGCCGCTCGGCTGGCTCTGAGGAGGGCTTCGATCCTTAGTACGGGAGCGGCTGTAAGATGCTTATTAAGGATAACTGGGAAGTGAAGCTGCGTGGTTGCCTCTTGGCGAGGGCTTTGATCTCTGGCGTCATGGGTAAGCAACTACCAGCCTGGGATGACCGAGCGGGGTAGCCGCTCAGATGCCTCTTGCGAGGGCTTTGATCCCTGGCGTCATGGGTAGGGAGCTTCACTGCCCGGAGATAACCGAGCAAGGGTCGGGCTCGGTTTCCTCTTGCGAGGGCTTTGATCCTTCAGGACGGGGACCGAGCAGGGTTACCGCCCAGTGCCTCTTGTCGAGGACTTTGATCCCTGTCGGTTGTAGTTGGAAGCTACCAGCCGGGGATAGCCGAGCAAGGGTCAGGCTCGACCGCCTCAAAGGAGGACTTTGGTCCTTAGCGCGGGAGGGGCTGTAAAGCTTACCAAAGACCTTTGGCCGGGCAGGGTTACTGCCCGGTGCCTCTTGGCGAGGGCTTTTGTCCTGAAGGATAGCCGAGCAAGGGTCGGGCTTGACTGCCTCTGGGAGGGCTTTTGATCCCTATCGGTTGTGGTAGAAAGCTACTAGCCGGGGATAGCCGAGTGAGGGTCAGGCTCGACTGCCTCTGGGAGGACTTTTTGATCCCTGGCGTTGCGAGTAGGGAAGCTACCGGCCATGGACAGCTAAGCAGGTTAGCTGCTGAGCTGCCTCTAAGGAGGACTTTGATCCTTAGCATTGGAGGGGCCGTAGGAGGCCTGCTAAGGATAACCGGATAGTGAAGCTGCGCGGTTGCCTCTTGGCGAGGGCTTTGATCCCCGGCGTTGCGATTAGGGAAGCTACCAGCCAGGTATAGCCGAGCAGGGAAGCCGCTCGGCTGCCTCTAAGGAGGACTTTGATCCTTAGCGTTGGAGGGGTCGTAGGTGGCCTGCTAAGGATAACCGGGCAGTGAAGCTGCGTGGTTGCCTCTTGGAGAGGGCTTTTATCCCTGGCGTTGCGAGTAGAGAAGCTACCGGCCAGGGATAGCTGAGCAGGGAAGCCGCTCGGCTGCCTTTAAGGAGGACTTTGATTCTTAGCGTTGGAGGGGCCGTAGGAGGCCTGCTAAGGATAGCCGGACAGTGAAGCTGCGCGGTTGCCTCTTAGCGAGGGCTTTGATCGCCGGTGTTGCGTGTATAGAAGCTACCGGCCAGGGATAGCTGAGCATGGTAGATGCTTGGCCGATTCTTTATGAGGTTTCGCCCGACCATCCCGTTGCAGGTATGGGGAACAGGAATAGTCACGGCGAACGTGCGCGTAGCATGCGCATTGAATGTGTGGGGAGGCGAAGCGCCAGAGTCGCGTCGTTTCGATTCCGCCAGAGAAGGCTCAATGATCGCCGCGTGGCAGCGACTTTGTGGGCGAAAACGGGCGACCGTTGGGTTCTGTTGGGGCGCAGTAGGGACCCCGGGTTCGCTTCGAGGCCTGACGCGGGATTGGAGGGAACTTGAAGAACCCCTCGCCTTGGGCCTCCTCTAATAACACTGCGAGGGAGACATTGAGCGGGGTGTACTCCTGTAACCTTGGGTGATAGGGTTGCTGACGCTCTGGTCACTCTTCCCGAGCCCTCTTCTTCTGGTCGGACCGTTGTGCTCGAGGGAGGTTCGCGCTCACCTCAGACTCGAGCTGGACCTCACGCTCAGTCCACGCCTTGACCTCGGCCATGGTCTTAGGCTGCGCCAATGCAAAGGAGCACAACCACTCTTTGTGCCTAAGACCATATTGTAAGTCCACGTTGCTCACCCCGGTTCTTACGGGGAGGCGGAAACGGTGAAAAACGATTTTTGGCGCAAAAGCAACATGGACTAAAAGAAGGATCTTTGCTAAACGACAAACTAGCAAACTACTTGAGGTGCTATCTACTATGCCATAAAGATTATATCTCACGATACCGGTCATTCGGATCTTCTCTCCGCTGTCCTGCTCGTCCATCCAAGCTCCGAGGATCGATCCGGATCTTGATCACCTCCGCGGCCTCCTTGAGTCGAAGACGATCCATCCGAGAGTTGTGCTCCAAGCTCCACCTCGAGCCGAGGCAACTAGGGCAACAAGATCGCTAGGCTTGATGTCCTAGGTTGTGTAGAAGTAGTAGACGGATGTTTTTGTCAACTAGGATCCTTTTTCTCTCAACACATGAGATCAAAGGAAATTTTCAAGAGGAGGAAGAAGAGCTAGCAACCATGGAGCTTTCTCATTTCCTTTTTTTAAGAGAGAGAATGAGAAATGAATAATGAACCCAAAAGAAAAGAACCATGGTTACAATAATACACCAACATCATCATGAATAATCTTTTCAAGATAAAGTTGATGGCTAGCTTGACTTGACCATTTTCATATCATAAAAAGAAAAAGAAAACCAAAGAAGAATCTAGACCTCACATGAAGATGCTTGTCAACTTTGGTCAAACGGTCAACAAAGTCAAGTATGGTCAAATGGTCAGAGCAATTAGCTATAACATAATTATCATTAAAAAGATTAGTAAATAATGTCCCCGGCTCATAATGGTTTTGACCGAACCAACTGCCAAAACCCTAATGAGTCCGCCTCATAATGGTTGGCCGAATCAACTATCAAAACCCTAATGAGGCACCTCCTCCTTCTTCTCTCCTCAAAACTGTGCATACACACCCGGATCCGCATTCCGTAGAATGCGAATGCACAGAAGACAAAACAAATCCATCTGTACAATACTAGGATTCGGCTTAAACCAAAGCCCACTAGTATTGCCTGCCCGAACAGCATACGCACACAAGTGCACGTTGGTGATCGTAGCCTTGCCGTAAAGCCATACGGCCTCTACATGTTTCGCTCAGTGCAGGGAAACTCTCTGTGTGGGACTCTAAAGACTCGACACTACGCTGGCAGTGGGTTTAACCACAGACCGCAAGCGGCACTAGCTGTACGTAACGGTCCCCAGGTAGATGTCGATAAGAAGGCCGATGAGGTAAACCCATCCGAACTCCTACTGAGCCTGTATGTGACAATCTCCGTACAGTCCGGTACGTTCGTCTGAGAATATCGCATGGCGGGCCTAGGGGTGGTATACGTCAGTCCCCTAATAGCGGTACAAGTCGTGTCGGAGTGTAGCCCAGAACACCCTGAGATAACACTAGAAACCTACGAGTATATCTTGCTTGCCCTGGCCAGGGACGACTGTGTGTAATGGCTCTCCTAGACAAAGTGCGATATCAACCCCCAATACCGGGAGAGATGAATCATGTCTAACCGTCACTGCCTCCAAGTGCTTCGGGACTGTACCCAACTACTACCTGTTTGCACGACTCCTTTGAGCCGTGGTAGGGTAGTAATCAAAGTACAGTGGGAACACACTCGAGACGAAGTGACGGTGTCAAGTCAGCGGACTATGCTGTACTTATGTCACCTGGGAACTGATAACTGACGACAGGTATAATACCAACCAACAGTTCCCGACGAGTCCTGTCCAGTGTACTCGTAACCTAACGAGCACCCGCATACTATCTCCAGTACGACATACTGATGGCTGTGGGACAGACCATCCCCCTGCTGGGATGAGAAACGCATACGCTAGTATACTCCGGAGTATCGATACCCTGTCTCGATAGTCCTAAGACTAGGGACCTGTATAAGGATGTGCTTATAGATTACCCAGCCCCCACAAGTGTGACTGCCATCACAACGCTGGTAATCAAGCAAAGATCCTAAGGGCTCTACTAATATGTATAAGCGATATGCTGAAAAGAAACACATGCACATATTGAAGTAGAGACAAACCAAGTAGCATACTACCATTTTGAGCAAGATTGTCTATACAACTGTGAATATCCCAAGCTTCCATCAAATAATACACAAACTAGTATGATATAGTAATGGCCTCTAGGGCATATTCACTAACAATCTCCCACTTGCACTAAGGCCATATACTGGCGTATCGAAGACCTATCATCTCGATCAGCCGCTCGAACTAAGTCTGGGGTAGGGCCTTCATGAGTGGATCTACAATGTTATTCTCCGAATCTACTCTCTTCACCTCGATCTCCCGGCGATCTACGATCTCCCTGATCAGGTGGTACCGCCTCAAAATGTGGCTGGACTTCTGATGGGACCTGGGTTCCTCCGCTAAAGCTATAGCGGCGTTGTTGTCACAATACAGCGGTATTGGATCAACAATGGTAGGAACCACCTGATGCTCCGTGAGAAACTTCTTCATCCAGATACCTTCCTTTGCGGCATCGCAAGCAGCTATGTACTCCGCTTCCATAGTTGAGTCAGCAACGGTTTCCTGTTTGGAACTTTTCCAGCAAACCACCCCTCCATTGAGGGTAAAGACATAACCCGACATGGACTTGGAGTCATCCTTGTCACTCTGGAAGCTGTAGTCAGCAAACGCCTCGATCTGGAGGTCTTTTCCGCCATACACCAAGAACATCTCCTTAGTCCTTCTCAGGTACTTGAGAATGTTCTTTACCGCTATCTAGTGTTTCTCTCCTGGGTCTGACTGATACCGGCTTACAACACTCAATTTACATCTGGTCTGGTACATAACATCGCATACATTATAGAGCCTACCGCAGATGCGTAGGGTATAGATGACATGCGAGCCCTTTCCAAATCAGTTTTGGGAGACATCTCTTTGGAGAGGGTGATTCCATGACAAGTCGGTAGATTACCGCGCTTGGAATCTTCCATGCTGAATCGTTTCAGTATGGTGTCGATGTACCTGGACTGTGAAAATCCCAACATCCTCTTAGATCTATCATGATAGATCTGGATCCCCAGAATGTAATTGGCATCGCCCAGGTCCTTCATGGAGAACCTCTATGACAAGAATCCTTTGACTGACTATAGCATATGAATATCATTTCCTATTAGGAGAATGTCATCCACGTACAAGACGAGTAATACCACAGTTCTCCCTACAATCTTATTGTAAATGCATGGTTCATCTGGGTTTTTGATAAAGTCGAATTCCTTGACAGTATCATCAAAGCAGATGTTCCAACTCCACGATGCCTGCTTCAGTCCATAGATGGACTTGAGCAACTTGCACACTTTACCGCTGCTCCCACTCTGAATGAATCCCTCCGGCTGATCCATATAGACGCACTCTTCTAAATTTCCATTTAGGAAAGCCGTCTTTACGTCCATCTGCCAGATTTCATAATCGTGGAAGGAAGCAATAGCAAGAAAGATCTGAATGGATTTGAGCATAGCCACTGGAGAAAAGGTCTTGTCATAGTCCAAACCAGGTCTTTGACGAAAACCCTTTGCAACAAGTCTAGCTTTATAGGTTTCAAACTGCCCATCTACACCAATCTTCTTTCTGAAGATCCATTTGCAGCCTATGGGTTTTACCCCTTCTGGAGCAAAGTCCAAAGTCCAAACTTTGTTGGTGTACATGGATTCCATCTCAGTCCGCATTGCATCCAGCCATTTTACCGAGTCACCGCTCTGAATGGCTTACTGGAAGCTAGTAGGCTCACCATAGTCAATGGTGCAATCCTCTTTATCCCTGTCTATGAGAAAACCGTAGTATCTTTCGGGCGGATGAGACTGCCTACTACTCCTGCGGAGTGGCGCTGGGATGTCCGGTTCTCCTGAACCTTCTGGTTATTCCAAGCTTTTAGTAATAGCTTGTGGTTCTGGAATTTCTTCCAGTTCTATTGCGCTCCCACTTATCTGATTTTCTAAAAATTCAGTTTGCAAGAAGTGGGCATGCTGAGAAACAAAAACCTTTTGTTCCTCTGCGGAATAGAAAAGATACCCCCTGAAGTTCTTTGGGTATCCCACAAACTTACACAGTTCTGAGCATGCCTCGAGCTTGTCCGCATGCTGCTTCTTTACAAAAGATGGACATCCCCATGTCTTAAGATACTTAAGACATGGTTTCTTCCCACTCCACATCTGATATGGAGTGGTAGGCACAGTCTTGGTTGGAGCCTTGTTCAAGAGATATGCAGCTGTTTCTAGTGCATAACCCTAGAAAGATCGCGGCAACTCAGCCTTGCTCATCATGGAATGAACCATATCCAATAGGGTTCGATTCCGCCTTTCCGATACACCGTTGTGGTGTGTATGGAGGAGTAGGCTGAGTGAGAATTCCATTCTCTTTTAAGTAGTCCAGAAACACGGTACTTAAGTATTCACCACCTCGATCAGATCTCAGTGTCTTTATACTTTTGCCTGTTTGTTTTTCAACTTCATTCTTGTATTCCTGAAATTTCTCAAAGGCCTCGGATTTATGCTTCATCAGGAAGACATGTCCATACCTAGAGAAATCATCTGTGAAAGTAATGAAGTATGAATAACCACTTCGCGCATGTGTAGACATTGGACCACACACGTCACTGTGTTTGAGTCCCAAGAGCTCGCTTGCTCTTTCTCCGTGTCCAGTGAACGGAGTCTTTGTCATCTTTCCCATGAGACAAGATTCACAAGTGGCATAAGACTAATACTCGAACGGATTCAAGTATCCCTCTTTATGTAACTTTGTTAACCGTGTCTCATTAATGTGACCCAGTCTACAATGCCATAAGAAAGCCTGATTTGTTTCCGGAGACTTTCTTTTAAGTGTGTTCTGGACACTGAAGATCTGAGCTTGATTTAATACGTATATTCCATTTTCTAATGTACCTGACCAAATCAGAACTTGATTTAGGTGGATGTGAACCACATCGCTTACAAAAGTAAAATCATATCCTTCCTTAGAAAGTAAAGATACAGATATGATATTACAAGTCGCACCTGGTACATAAAAACAGTTACGCAGAATCAATATCTGCCTAGTTGTCAGTCCAAGATGATATTCCCTACGGATTCAGCGTACGTGCTCATTCCGTTAGCAACCTTGAGAGTCATATCACCTATCTTGATAACCCTACGGTTTCTCAGAGCCTGTAACGAATTACAGATGTGAGATCCTGATCCGGTATCCAATACCCAGGAAGTAGGGTTAACTGGCATACAGTTCTCTATTACAAACACACCCGAAGCCGAAGCCACAACATGCTTCGAATCCTGGCTACTGGCTTTGCTAGCCCTGCAATCCTTCTGCCAATGTTCATTCCCGTAACAATAGGAACGTCCCTCTTTTACTACATCCAGTCCCGAAACTTTTGCCCTTCCCTTTCCTTCTATTTCCTTAGTTTCCTTCAGGGTAGAAGGTAGAGACTGTAGAATCAAGTCAGCATCCGACCCATTCTTCAACATGGTCTTCAGGTTCGTGAGCTGAAAATAGCTGGTCTCTGTAAAGACGTTGCCCCCTACAGATGACCCGATAGCCAACCTTGCTGGAAGCAATTCGTTCGAGGTCTTATAACTTGCGATACGAGATTGCTCTCCATATAAATCTTTGTTATGGAGGAAGATAGAAACTAAGTACATCTTCTCGTGCTGCCTCTGGTATGCACTATCAACCGAGGCTAACACGAGGCACTTGGCTTTTGCACGGTCTTTTTTTGATGTCTTACGGATATCAATATCCGTGACAGGGGAAACTGGTCCTGAGACGGCAGGGGTTGGATTAGTTAAGAGGTGTCCCAACTTGTCATGGGCAATGGACATCTGGACAGACCTTTGCCAGTCATAACAGTCAAATTCAGTCATTTTATTATCTAGATGTAACCTAGGTGTGGTCACTGGGTCGCTGCAATTAAGAGAGAGAGAAGAAAACATTCAGCATGATGCTCTTGCAAGTTTAGATTGTTTTTAATTTATCTAAACAGGATGGCTCCCACTGTCTCTCGAATCCCTTCTCAAACCATAAAGGAAGAATTAGTCGGGATCAATCTCATTGTACAATACTTGCTTAACTGTTTAGCCAGGTCAGTGTCGGTACTTCGAGGGAGGTTTTCCAACGCTTTCGCGAAGTTCCTTAATTTAAGAACCTCTTTTCCCTGGGGGCGTAGCCCCGCTAACACCTTTCTAGACACCTACTTAGTTTATAGCATTGATCGTTAAGTAAGAAAGTTCCCGAGGAGTAGCATATACTCACAGTAGGATCGGGATCCAAATATCATCGTGCGATAAAACTGAAGGAATCCTACCAGAATCATCACACTCCAAATGGTATGCAGCACTAGCAAGTTTCAGTTTCTTTAGAAACTCCCGATGTGGATTTTTGCCCCATGCTCTTATGACCTTGACGAAGGTCAACAAATCATAAGTCACATGTCAAGTTCTACCCGTCATCGTCCAAGTTAATTTGAACCCACCCGTATATACCCTTGACGAAGGTCAACAAGGTAATACGACTATCCCAAACTAACGCATCTATCTATGCTATATATGAACACCCAACAGCTACCAATCACTATGCCTTGACGAAGGTCAACAAACATAACTTGAATATTATTGAATATTCATACGAAATGACGGAGGGCTACGAATGGTTTTGGCGAAACCGTGAACGTAGTGAACTTGATATAATCGATGGAACGAGATAGCTTTTAAAAGGAGTGGTTCAAGCTCCGCGTTTAAAAGTTGGTTTTTGAAAAGAACCGAGTGGTTTTGAAAGTGTTCCAACGACCTTACTTTGGTTTATTTTCTTGCATTAATTTAATGCATCCCATCATTTAATCCTACCATTGCAGAAAACAACGAAAATATGACGTACGCTTATGCCATCCGCATTCGCCACGGGGCCCCGTCATCACCCGTTAGGTTACTTAACTAACGACAGAGTGGGGGCTGGACTAGCGCGGATGAAAAACATAAGCAACGCCTAAATAGATATCATATAGATATATACATTCGTCAGATGCAATGATAGCTATTCCAGATCACAGATGAACACTTTGGATATACTAGGAATCCACGTTTTGTTCGAGCCTGCAACGAAAGATGGATTACAAGATTGCGATGAATAGCCAATACCCCACCCTAGACCCCTACGGGTGCGGCAAACTACCCGCCAAGTACCCGAAGTGAAGCAACCTCCCTCAACAACGTGAGTAGGCCACTCGGCACTTCGAGATACCCGGTAGTTTGTGCACCCCATCTTGGGTCTATCCTAGGAGCAAAAACAGTAAAAAGAAATTATACAATGGCGGCTACAACCTCATCCTGGATGTGCGGCCATACAAATAATATTACATCAATTACAAATTTTACATTGAATGAAAGAAAAAGAAACTCTCATCTCACATCCACCCGGCTATTGTTCATACCATAATATTGCATTATTATATTCCCCATTCTTATTCTTTTTATAAATAAACAGGTGCTTTTGACGCATATCTGCTACATGTTACAGGTTACAGATTCTTGGATAGGAAACAGTGAAAAAGACAAAAGACGACACAAAAAAGGGATTTTGACCAACAAATAGAAGGATCTTAATCAAGCCTACACAAAAGATCAGTACAAGGCAACGCAAGGTCCAAGATTACAAAGCAAACGGTTAAAAGTCCACTGCAATGGTTCCCTGGAGATCTGGAAGAAATAGAGAAGCCAAATTGAATAAAGATCCAAAGAAATAAAAAGCCCAAGCCAACATAAATCAGCCCAAGAAAATGCACAGTCCAACTCCACTAATGGGCTGTGGAACCGCGGCCCAACCCCAACCCAGGCCGCGGTTCCGCGGCCATAAAGAGCAATTAGGATTGGAAATTTAGACCTAATTCTTGTGGCGGATTTTACTGGTCAACCTAGGGGTATTTTTGTAATTGTAGACATGCGGATCAAAATGTAACCTAGGGTTTCTATTTCCTATAAATAGAACTCTAAAGATTGTAATTTCTTATGCCTCCCTTCATTAATAAATTTCAGAATTCTTTTGGAGAGCATCAATTTGTAAGTTCTTAATTTATTTTCCGCCCTTGGTAATTTTAATTTCTTGCCCTAGGTAATTTTAATTCCTTGCCCTAGTTAGATTTTCTATTCTCTGCCCTAGATAAATGTATTTTAATTCTCTAATGAGTGAGTAGTCTCCTCGCTTGTTAGGGTTAGATCTGGGGAAGGTTTGAGAGACGAAGATCTCTCATCCCCTTTCTTGCCCGTCATATATTTTCATAGAACTCCATGCATACCTTCTTATTCCGCTCCATACGGCGCTCTACCCACGAGGTAGCGGTGATACCGTAGTCTAAAGGCCCGGATTTTAAGGTTTTCCATGGAGGTTAGGGTAAAGATTAAGAAAGGAAGGACAAGGATCTAGAGGAAGAACAATCTTCCCAATCATCCTAATCCCTTTTATTAATATTTATCATAACACCTAATTAGATCTTCATATGGGTATAGAAAGCGGTGAGATTTATAGACTTTCCAAACTTAACCTAGACCTAACCCTAGCAAGACTTAGATATAGATTAATTAGGTTTTTAGATTTAATAATCAATCCGAACACCCTTCGGAATTAACTCGTTAGCGCGATTAGGAAATCACAAAATCCCTGTGGACCGACCCGTACTCACCGGCTAGCTATCAAGCGACGCCGTTCTTGATTGCGGTAATAGATAGTTTTTGAGATCAATCAAATGGCGCCGTTGCCGGGGATGGCGTAAAATTTCCTTTTTGCAATTTCGGGTTAATCAAAAATAAAAAAATCATAAAAACTGAAAAATCAAAAAATAAAATATAAAAATATATCATCTGTTATTTTGGAAGGGTTTCTCGTGTGAATCTTTGCAGGATTAACGGATCTGGAAAAGTCCAGAGTGCGAAACATAAAAAGATATATCAAACCAGAGAGGGATTGCAAGTAGAGAGCTACAGAATTTTTTCAGAGGCTTGATCTCTCCATCCCACCGCTAAACCGCGGCATAAGCGCTCTCCCGCCGCCCTTCCGCGGCCCTCTTGTGACATCAGCGCGCGAAATTTTGTCGGTTTGTTTCCTCTTTCTCCCCTCTGCAAATCCCCATATATCTTTTTGTCAAATCTTCTGCAGGATTTTTCACGCTAAAAATCTTTTCCCTTCCAACTAACAAATCTTGTGCAAGATTCTTTGCGCGCGCTTAAAATAATAATTGATTGCAAGTGATCTTTTCTCATTTGCATATCCTTAATCTTTTTGCTAAAAATATCTTTCCAAATAAAGAGCAAGCGGAAAAAGGAAAATTTTAATTAGAAAACTTGCAAACCTTGAAATTCACAAAAAAGATTTGATTGCAAGTGATTTACTGTTTTGCATATCTTTAATCAGATTTTAAGGGGCTTTTGACCAATTCAAATTTGGTGGGGATTTCATCACCCTTCCCAGGACCCCAGAAATCATATAAGGCATATGTATTGACCATCTATTAATTAAAAAATACTATACTCAGCCCTAAGGACTTCGAGCTCAATAGGACAGAGGACTAGTTATAGGCATCGACCGTTTATCCTAACCTGACTTTGCGGTGTCTAGGCAAGTGTGTCAAATGCTAGTAGTTTTTAATTAGGCCCACAGTGTGGTTCCTTCCCACTTACCTGGCACTTACCTGGCCGCAATTGGCGGTGAAGAGGCGGTTTGAGGTCCTATTTCTAGCCCTTTGGAACAGTTAGGAGCTGTCTAGCTGACCTAGGTGACCCTAGATCTAAGTCTGATTGTGCATTTCTGGTTGATTACATTTGTGTCTAAGCCCTTTATCGAATTTTTTTTCTGCAAACAGTCTCAAATAAAGAGAAAAAGGAAAAAAGGAAAAATTTTATTAGAAAACTTGCAAACTTTTGCCGCAAATAAATTCTTGCACCACCACCCATCTTTCTTTCTTTCACCCTTTCTTCTTACAACATGGGTACCCCACATAATAAATCACTTGCCGAACTTTGGTATCCCAAACCTAATTTTGCGTCGTACGTCAATTTGTTCGGTCAATTTAAAGACGATCCCTCCTTGCCAAAAATATCTTTGAAAGATCAAATAGAGGCATCTAGGAGAAACAGTTTGACTTTTCAATCCACTTTGTGTCAACCAAGTCAACCTTCACCACCTTCGTATGTTGACACCACTTTTTCAAGTTCAGCTGTAACTCCTAAGCCGATGTCCATTGCTGAGCATATTGCTCAATCTCGCAGTCGATCTTTCATCCCTCTCCACTCATCTTGTTCTAGGGATCCACACGATTATTCACCTTGTTATCCACATGTTGACCCTACCCCTGTCTAATCACCCACTTCCTACCAGTCCTACCCGACCTTCCCACCTTCACTAGACACTGTTTCTACACAGCCTGTTGGGAGTTTTGCATATCCACACCATTTTGAATCTTTCACCGAAACCCCCTCACCGCCTAAGTCTAGTTTGGAAGAGTCGTTGGAGGCGTACATTGCAGCAACAAATAAAATGACTAGGAATGTGGAAGCGTCCGTGGCCGCCCTTATGCAACCTAGTGAACCGGTAGCTAGTTTCCCGCTAGCTCAAAATTTTTTAATGTATAAGGAGGCGGTTGGACAGAGTGAGAATGAGAGAGTATTTTCAAATCAAACCTACCCGTACCCAATTGAAGCCCACAACTCCGGTTTTCCATCGATTGTCCCAAATGATTCACTAGTTGAAAATAAAAATGAGCGGTGTGATTTTGTAGTGTTTGATTTGTCAAATTGTGAAGAACCCTTTTCAAGTGAAACCGCACTTAATCCTTTCGATCTTTACACCTCCAATCTAGAACCTAAATCGATAAACATCTATGCTTTTGAGAAGGTGTCTAAAGAAATTGATTTTCACTTGATTGAGGATATAGACGCCGGGAATATGTCGGATGATGAACCTGTCGATTTAATTGAAATTTTATGTTCAAATTATCATCCTGAGTTATTAAATGTTTCTCCCGAATCTCATATGCGTCTAGATTTTGATGATAATGGCATGGATGAGTTAAATATTAAGGATAGTATTGAGGAGAGTCTTGATAATAATATTGAGGTTGAATCATTTTTTTTTGATGTGTCTGATTTTCCAATTCATCCTCCTGAACCTTTGACTGTTATATCACCCTCCCTCCTTCCCATCGTTCCGACCCCGCTTGAAGACTGTGAGCTTGAAACCCTTTCCTTTGAATCCGACACAGTTCTCACAGACGTTAACACTTACGAGTGTTTCACTTTTTCGGACGATATTGATGACTCACCGCCCGAGTTTGAGTCCTTTACATTTTCAGATGAGTTAGTTGAACCATCAGACTCGGTTGCTTACAGTAGTTTCAAACCATTAATGGAATCTTTCAAGTTCGAGACAGTTTACTACGGTAAGAATGATACTATCCCTAATTCACTCCCTTTCGTCCTTCCTATCGTTCCGACCGTACAAGAGACCGTTACGCTTTCATCTCCAATACTAAGTTCGGCGTACCCATGTTTTCTTGCGAATCTTGAGGGATTTGACCCCATTTCTCGACGGGTTGATAGGTTAGCACAATCGCTTTTAACATATCGGTCATCACAAATTGCGCTAATTTATTCACTCGATTTACACCCTCAAGATCGTGCGACCCTTCTTTCTCCTTTCCTCCATTCTTCTCCTCCACCAAGACCATATTCTACCCTTCTTCCCACACGGTCTCGTGTGTTTCTCATTTCTTTCCTCTATACCCCATTATTTCACCAACTCGGCCATTACCACGATAAGATTTTTGAATGGTTGGTGCTAACCTTTGTCTTGTGTAAGGCCAAGCTTAAGTCTGGGGGGAATCTTTGTGTATATATGTATGTATATATATATATATATTTTGTTTTCTTTATCTATAAAAAATAACAAAAAAAATTCAAAACAATATAAAAAAAATTATAAATAAATAAACAGGGGAGTGCCGACATTTTGACCCTCTTGGTGTAGCATGACAGTGAGGACACTGTCAAGTTTAAGTTTGGGGGTATGCTCGGTACGTCTTCTTCCTTCACATTCATTTGCACATATTTTTGCATTTGCATACTTATTTTAAAACCCATAAAAATTGAAAAATTTCAAAAATTATAAAAATTAATGTATTCAATTTTGGCCTTATTTGATTTGAGTTTGACAAATAGGTCAACTAGCTAGGAACAACTAGATTTTAGACTTAGTAAATTAAAAACCCTAAAAATAACCTTCTTTAGAGTTTAACGGTAGAGAGTATATGTCTTTGTAGTTTATTTAGAAATAGGCAAATTTTGAGTTCACTTCTTGGGCTAAGTCGAAACAAAGGAAAAGTATTGATATCTTTATTAAAATATAAGTTTGAAAAATAATTCCTAGCTTAAGTCTAGACTCTGAAAACGTATACCCTACAAATTGCACAATCACGCACCTTGAAACTTGGAATAGTAGAAGCGACCTTGAAATGCTCTTGTCTAAAGTCCTTAGTACGAAGAAAATAAAAGAAAAAAGTGTGAATAAAGAACGAAAAAAATAGACACTGGTTTTTGTGATTACTTAAGGCTGCAAAAATGGAAAAATATTTAGCGAGGGTGCTTCATCACCTAGTGCCTTAGACCAACTGGTTTGGGAGTCACTGCTAAAGTCTTGGGTGTTGCAAAACTAGGAAGTACGCTTTAAACTGCTAACGCATCTTATAATCGGTTGTTGGTACCTCAAGAAGTATTAACGGTCGCATGAAGGATGTGTATGCAAATTTCATTTAAAAATTCACTAATTAATAAGTGCTTTGGACAATGGACGAGAGTACGATTGTTTGATTTGAATTTCCAAGTGTAAGGGTGATATTTACACACACGTGGGGATATGTGATTAGAGTTTAGATGAGAGAAAGGAATGAAGGATAGAACTTATATCTTTAATAGAGTTGATAGAAATTCCTAAGTAGAGATGGAACCCTAGAAGGAAAACTTAAGAAATGCCGAAAGCTAAGTAAGTCCACAGGATATATATAATCTTAAGTTAAATAATGAGGAAGTGTGAAGAATGTAGGTGGATAATTTACGAGTATAAGATAATAGAATTCCATGTTGGGAAAACTTAATTGGATAACAAAAGTTAATGGGCCGAATTGATAGGATTTTGTGGGTGTAATCCGCTGAAAACCCTCAGGAGACAACACTTCTCCTACTAGGGACACCTAGAGGTTTAACGGCTTGTTGCACGTGCCCAGTGTAATCGCGTTTCCCTGCGAAAGTGCGGTTAGGATTTTAGTGAATAAAAAAATAAGTTTGCTCGAGGACGAGCAAAAGATAAGTTTGGGGTATTTGTTCATACCATAATATTGCATTATTATATTCCCCATTCTTATTCTTTTTATAAATAAACAGGTGCTTTTGACGCATGTCTGCTACATATTACAGGTTACAGGTTTTTGGAGAGAAAACAGTGAAAAAGACAAAAGACAACACAAAAAAGGGAGTTTGACCAACAAATAGAAGGATCTTAATCAAGCCTACACAAAAGATCAGTACAAGGCAACGCAAGGTCCAAGATTACAAAGAAAACGGTTAAAAGTCCACTGCAATGGTTCACTGGAGATCTGGAAGAAATAGAGAAGCCAAATTGAATAAAGATCCAAAGAAATAAAAAGCCCAAGAAGCCCAGAATCAGTTCCAAAATTTCCAGACATAAAATTTTACCAAAGCTTGAAAGTCTACTTTGACTAGGTTTTCCAAAGGATATTTTGGTAAATGTAGACATGCGAATCAATTGTAACCTAGGGTTTCTATCTCCTATAAATAGAAGCCCAAATCATTGTATTCTTTTCATGCCTCCCTGTGCCTCTTTTTATCAATAAAAATAAAAATTCTTTTGGAGAGCATCGGTGTTTCTTTTCCATTCAGAAATTCAGATCTGACAAACCTGCATGGATTATTGGAGGGATGCATCTGTAAGTAGATTTAATTTCTCGCCCTAGTTTAGATTTCAATTCTTTGCCCTAGGTAGATTTAATTTCATGCCCTAGGAACTTGTTTAGGGTTTAGCTTTGGGGAGGGATTTTGAGAGATGAGATCTCTCATCCCTTTCTTACCCATCAAATATATACAATAGGACTCCATGCATACACGCACACACCGCGCTCTACAGCACCCTACCCCTCGAGGTAACGATGACACCGTAGTGTAAAAGCCCGGTTGCGCGCGTTTTCCATGGAGGTTAGGGTAAGGATCTCTAAAGGAAGGACAAGAACCTAGAGGAAGGAACACCTTCCCGAATGGATCTAATCCCCTTTATTGATAATTACCATAACTCCTCACAGATCCTCATTCGGGTATAGAAAGCGTTGAGATTTAATTGCATTTCCAAACCATCCTTAAACCTAACCCTAGCAAGAATAGAGCTAAATAATTGCCCTAGGTTAATTAGGTTTTTAGATTTAATAATCAATCCGACCACCCTTCGGAAATAACTCGTAAGCGCGAATCGGAAATTCACAACATCCCTGTGGACCGACCTGTACTCACCGGCTAGCTTCATGCGACGCCGTTCTTGGTTGCGGTTACTAGATAGTTTTTGACAGAAAAATCAGCTATTCATCCGCGACAATCCAACGAGTTCATATATACAAACCATCAACATTACAGATCACAGATATGTATAACCCCTACTAATCGACGTATAGCGATTAGCAGACGTTCAATACATATATCACATCACAGATAAGATCCATTAGCCAAAGTCTATAGAATTTCGATCAAAATAAGGATTTGTAACCACCCCAAACACAAATTTGTTTTCTGGAAATTCTGGGTAGAAACAAACTATATTAAAAATCCCAAAACCTCCAACTAAGTACACTGCACCAAAAACGGTTTATGGCGGAGTCAACTCGGCCGCGGATCCGCGGCAAGAAGCTTGTTCTTGCCGCGGAACCGCGGCGCTTTGACCGAGTCAATGGATCGTTTTTGTTGAGTGTTTCAACAAAACCCTGAGCCGATTTTTCATATATGTTAAATAATTTTTAGAGCAGTATAAAAAATCGGCAGAAAGTTGGTTTTTCCGGACGTGTTTTGCGATTTTTTTCCGATCGAAAACGACGAAAAACTAACATGCTAGTTTGTGTTTAGCTAGGCTCTGATACCACTGTAAGTCCACGTTGCTCACTCAGGTTCTTACAGGGAGGCAGAAACGACGAAAAACGATTTTTGGCGCAATGGCAACATGGACTAAAAGAAGGATCTTTGCTAAACGACAAACTAGCAAACTACTTGAGGTGCTATCTACTATGCCATAGAGATTATACCTCACGATACCGGTCCTTCGGGTCTTCTCTCCGCTGTCCTGCTCGTCCATCCAAGCTCCGAGGATCGATCCGGATCTTGATCACCTCCGCGGCCTACTTGAGTCGAAGACGACCCACCCGAGAGTTGTGCTCCGAGCTCCACCTCGAGCCGAGGCAACTAGGGCAACAAGATCGCTAGGTTTGATGTCCTAGGTTGTGTAGAAGTAGTAGATGGATGTTTTTGTCAACTAGGATCTTTTTTCTCTCAACACATGAGATCAAATGAAATTTTCAAGAGGAGGAAGAAGAGCTAGCAACCATGGAGCTTTCTCATTTCCTTTTTTTAAGAGAGAGAATGAGAAATGAATAATGAACCCAAAAGAAATGAACTATGGTTACAATAATACACCAACATCATCATGACTAATCTTTTCAAGCTAAAGTTGATGGCTAGCTTGACTTGACCATTTTCATATCATAAAAAGAAAAAGAAAACCAAAGAAGAATCTAGACCTCACATGAAGATGCTAGTCAACTTTGGTCAAACGGTCAACAAAGTCAAGTATGGTCAAATGGTCAAAGCAATTAGCCATAACATAATTATCATTAAAAAGATTAATAAATAATGTCCCCGGCTCATAATGGTTTTGACCGAACCAACTGCCAAAACCCTAATAAGTCTGCCTCATAATGGTTTTGACCGAATCAACTCTCAAAACGCTAATGAGGCACCTCCTCCTTCTTCTCTCCTCACAACTGTGCATACACACCCGCATCCGCATTCCGGAGAATGCGAATGCACAGAAGACAAAACAAATCCATCCGTACAATACTAGGATCCGGCTTAAACCAAAGCCCACAAGTATTGCCTTCCCGAACAGCATACGCACACAAGTGCACGTGTCACGACCCAAAATATTAGCTCGTGACCAGCACTTGAATCACGCAATGTCTAAAGGCGTAATAGAATTCAAGTAAGCTGAACCCCATAAATCTAAACCTTTTTAAGAAAATAAAGGAGGTGAGGTTTTGAAATAAAGGATAATGAAAACAAGTTTTCTTAATGCATAGAAAAGAAACATGAATAATGCAAATGGAATTTCTAGTTTGTTAACATGTTTCGCCTTTTGAAAATTTTTTACAGCACCTCCTTTGTATATTTTGATCCAAACCACAATACATAACAAGAATAAAGGCATCCCCAAGCGGGAGCTAACTCTTCGCCAAACGATCGATCGCAACCACGTAATACAGTATAAATAAGTATACGACGCCCAACGGCGAAGTTCACCACAAAAAGATAAAAAAAAAGAGCAAGATATAACCCCAAAAGGAAAATAAAACCCATCGCTCAAATCTCGCAACTACAAGTCTCACTAAGTCTCATCACTTATACAATTTACAACTTTTGATTGATTGATGGAGTTAACTAGATACAATATGAAATATAATACAAGAGTGGGTATGATACAATGTCCCACCTGCCAATGCAAAACACCCAAATAAAGCTGTGTGCCAGCGAATCCGCTACTGATCCAAGCGGTCAACCTGCAAGAACTGTGGCACAACGGGGGTGAGTTGCCAACTCGTGAATAGAAATATATCTACAAGCAGAAATCGAATAAACAACGACTCTTAGATCAACTATATCAAAGGTAAAGCTATGATATCTAGGGTGACCGGGTCGTATATGTGCCAACAAGGTAGTCACTACCTATGTGCATGCGAATACTATCCAACAGTAATAATCAATACATTTATATGGGTATCGTCCAGCCAAAATCAAGGTATGCAGATATGTGGATCTCATCCACCCATGAATCAATGTCTATAAGCATGTGTATAATCTCCCATAGTAACATCAGTGTATGTATGTATGCATATGGATCCAGTCCACACGTCAACCACTGACGCAACAATATCATTCATGTAAATATCATAAAAGAGGGTGCATGAAAGTATGAGGATATATATAAATCAACAGTGTCCCTCCCGACACATCAAATCTTGGAACCTGAATGCCTAGCATCGACACTCGAAAACATCATGCAAACCGTGCCCAGCATCGGCACGTAAATCCTCATATATCTCAGGCACCGCATTCTCAAATCGGCCCTCAGGCGCTGCACTCCCTGGTCGGCCCTCATATCCATCTCGCTACTCCGGTCAGTATCCTCCGGATAACCGCCGAGTCTACATACTATCACCGGTAGGTAGTGCTCCCCCTGACGGGCTCACCGTCTAACATATACGAGTTTTCTTGTCCCGGGGTACCTCACCGGGTCCACCATGTACCTGCAGACGGTGCCGACCACTCTTCGAATCGGGTTTCACATGCCACTCTCAGAATCGAGAAAACATATGGTGGACGCACTGAAATATCATATCAAGAGAAACCGGGTTTTTTTTAAAACAACACATAATCTCATTTGAAATATCCACGGTTCTCAAATCCAGAAATCTCATGAAAACAGCATATCTCAATGCGTAAAATAATAGAGCATGATGTATGCGACATGTAAAAAGAAATGCGAGCATATCCGTGTATCATGCAATATGGAATAGTGATATGACATATTAAGGGGAAAGCCGCTCTTTTAAAATGATTCCAGTTTTTAAAGTATCGCATGCGGTTCCCAAATTTGCAATAAAACCAGCTATCAATGTAGGTACAATATGTATATGCGCAAGTAAATCATCAGCTAACAGCTATAAGGTATACATAACTATCACATGTCCGAGTCGGTGAATCTATCAATCGCAATCTAGCCCAATTACATCGCGTACGGTATAATATCCATCGTACGGCAACCTCTAGTCAAGGGTAAGGATCAATCATCAAGTCAACTCATCACGCATGGAATATCATCGTGCGGCGGCGTTAAGCTAATAGGGATCCTATCATCCTATTAGACAAATGAGGGTACGGCCTATCATCCATGATTCACAACATTCTATATATATATAACCCTATATACCTATGTCCCGGGTTACATCTGCAATAATCTCATATCAGGGGACCGACAGGGTATAAATCATCTCGATCGACTCGCAACCGTATACCATCATATCATATCATCATCTCATCATATCATCAAATTCGCCTTGTATTCTTTCATCGCATTTATGTCTCATATCATGTCAAGTTTACATAAACATGTTATCTCTACTAAGTATAAATATCTAATCTAACAAACACACCCGAACCATACAATCAGATTTTTGAAGAAGTGAATCGTATTTTTGAAAACAGGGGTTACGGTGTTTTTAAAGGAAAAGATATCATTTGAAAATCCGTAACATCCCTCAAGATATACATTTAAAAGATACATACGATTCTTTAGCTTAGAAAGAGGTATGGTTCGGATGACGCATCTACATCGACTATTTAGTCCTACAGAACCCTAAGCGGTAATATCGCTAAACGTCATCCTAGAGTAGTAGTAGTAGCATATCACACTTAACTATCCACTAGTTTCTAATATGACTACATAGGTATCTATATTCTAACCCTAGTTTCCTAATCTAGGTTTCCTAACCATACTCTATAAATCGGTTTTTCCATCAAAAGTTGTGGGGGTGCTATACGCCATCCACCCGACTTCCCCGGTGGATATAGATCTACACACCTGTCTTCACTCGAACAAATCGATGACGCCATGCTTCTTCGCCTCAGAATCCATGCGAGGGTACCTACAATAATAACCAATTGCAATACGTATTAAAATCTACGCAGAAAACCAATACAGCGCACAGTGTGCTCACAGGTTAGAACCTATGGCCTAAACGTGCAAATCAATCAAACAACCCCTGTTGTCAATGTACGAACACCCGACAACCAAATAAAAATACAAATATCAAGAAAGTGCATTTAAAAATACGGAAAACATCACCTAAAACACACCAAAATGCTCCTAGATTTTCCCCAGGTGACAATTAGCCAAAACTGCATATAGGAGGGGTCTAATTTAGTGCAAAATAAGCCCTGGAACAAAAATGGACCCATTCCCTTCTACTCTGGCCGCAAATTGCGTTCAGAATGATTAAATCTACGGCCAGGGATTTGAGTTAGGGGCTCAGGTCTTGGTGGTTGCTTTCTAGGTGCCTGCACGACTCACTATCAGCTTAATTTTATTTCTAGTGTCCCCGGGTTGCTCCAGATTTCAAATTACCCTCTAAAATCACACAAATTGACATGAACTCAAATCCCAAATCCGTATTTTGGGTTTCATCCCCCGTTCCAGGTCAGTAAAACACCACTAAGGCTTGAGGGCAGCCACTACACATCACCAATTTCAACAAACACTCAACCTCTTTCTAGGGTTTCCCAATATCTCACTAATTTTCACAATATCACATCTAAACACATATGAACACTAAAGCAAATGAAAAACTACCCAATTAGTGAAGGGATTACCTTATATAGCATCCATGAATTCCCCAAGATCATCAAAACTGAATTTTTCTTGGTCCCATTTGTAGAGGTTGAAGAGGGGATTAATTTTTGTAAAGGGTGTGTAGGGTTTTGGGGATTGTTAGGAGATGGATCTAGGGATTATTTGAGGAGGGTTGGGAGCTTGAGGAGATGAAGAGGATGATGGAAATGGTGAGGGATTATGACTTGGGCAGCAGCCCCCCTCTCTCTCATTATAATTCACACACACTCTCTCTCATCACTAGTATACCTACCCCATCATTATGTCCCCTTTGACTTTTCCTTTTTCTTTTTCTTTTCTCTCCACCAATAAACCATAACACAAAGGAAATGAAAGATATAACAAAATGAAACATGTCATGGTGCACTAACCATGGAAAACTGTAGAAATGCGGATTTGGCTTAATCGCGATTAGCATTGCACTAATCGGGTTTTTATCAAAACTGCATAAAATAAATTTTAAAAATGCCAAATCCTTTAATTATATTTTTAAATGAATAAATCATTTTCATTTCCATTTATTTCATAATTATTGGTATATATTTATACCCTTTTTCGAAAACCCCAATTTCGCAAATCGGCAGTTTTCAGGAAAAATATTATTTTAATATTAAATTCCCAAAAATAATATTTTATATTTTCTGAAATGTTACAATCTTCCCCCCCTAAATAAATTCGGTCCCCAAATTTAAATTTAAACCCCCAAAATCTAAAGCATTTCAATAATCGGCTCAAATCACGGGGCTCCGAAATCATGGAAATTGTAGAAATAACACAGCGCATCAAGTGCGCATGAAAACGAGTAAAAACTCAAAACCGAACTCCGTCAAGTGTCACGCAAATCATCGGATTTGCACGCATATCTTCGGAGTTACGAATGAGATACAGATCTCGAAAGCGACTACTGAAATCCAATATACACTAGTCAAATACTATAATACGCGTATAATACGCATCCTTGGAAACTTCAAAATCTGAATAAAACACATGCAAAATCTTTTCTAAATCGCCGCAGGAATGCGTATCCCCGGCATAACTGACGGACGCTCATTTTAAAATTATAATATATGTCCACATATGTTTTCTTAAATACACGTTCCGTCGTTTTCAAAACATCCCAAAAGGTTTTCCTTTATAAACGTTCGTGTCGCTCACGGATACTTAAGAAAATAGCGAGACTATAGCTCCTCTTGAAAACCCTTTGGTAATCCTTTAATGCATGCAATGTACTCAGGTACTATCCTCAGATCAGTCCTGTTTGGCTACAACACAATATAGTGCCCAACATGAAAACAAACTGCTCAAAGTAAAATCAGCCTCAAAAGGCGTATCCAATAATCACATGCGTCTGGTGTGCATGGAAATCAAATCCAAATACCGGTGCTATAATACACATAAGAAAAACTAAGTGCAACGGGTGTGCACAAAACATCTGTCCAATGCAACGGGTGTGCACGACAACAACATCAAGTGCATCTAAAGTGCACAAAAATCTCAATCCAGTGCATCCGATGTGCACAGAATCGCATCTCATATCATGCGCCCAACATGCGCGAAAATCCAACTCAAGTGCACATGTCCTGTACGAATGAAATCGCATCGAATATGCACGGAAAAAAATCCAAATCAAGAGCATCCCACATGCACGAGTAAAATCCCAGTCAAGTGCATCCGATGGACACAAAATCCAAAATCGAGCGCCTAATATGCGCAAAATCCAACCAAAATGCGTCGGGTCCGTAAAAGCATATAGTGCAGTAACATGCACGAAAATGAACGGCAAGTGCCAACGCGCACGAAAATACAATTCTGGTAAAATGAATGCTCAAGGATATAAATCGGGTGCAACCAAGGTACAAAACCGATATCAAGTGCGGTAAACATGCACAAATCAAAAACCAATACCATGGTGTATAAAAACATATCTCAAGTGCAATAACTATGCATGAAATGTAAATACTCAGTAGGTGCAACCATGGTGCACGAAATCAATATCAGGAAACTCGTCATCAAAACTCAAATCCAAGCGATTTAAGCGTGATACTCAGATCACAAACGCAAATCGCGACAAAGGACATCGAGGTACACCTCCTACAATGTCGAGAAATAAATCGGTGCGCCAAGAATCTGGCAGAACGAGAACATCCGCTTGCCTCCTGTTCACGGTCTGGCATCCTCGGTCTCTGGGTCCTATCTTCTCTGTGGATTCACCATTCTCGCAATCCATCGGCTCATCGGCCCTGTCAGGTATGCTAACGGGGACGATTTCATTCTGGCACTTCTCTGGTCATCTCTCGGTCAATCATCATGACCACTCATAAAGCAGCACGTTGCTGGCGTCGGCCCCTAGTCCTCAGACTATACGTGACACATCTGATCCAGGGTGCAAATCTCATTGCAGCAGTTTCCTGGAAGGAATCCTGCTCAAGGTCTCTTCCGATCTCGCCTATGCCGAACTGTACGGAGGCTGGTACTCTTATATAATCTTTTCTCGTTTTCTGGACATCTGCATGTTCCGCACACATTTTCTCGAAAACTGGCCGTATCCAAACGCCTCTATAAGTATATAAGGTCTCTGATCTCGACGGGGAGTAATAACAGCTCGTCAGCGTCTTGCACGAACTTCTGGTTCAACTCGTCTTCTCGTGGCTGCAAGGACTGCGCTCCAATGGTTCTGCTTGTATCTGGAGTCTCCCAAGCAATGTATCCCATCGCAAGATATCCGAATGATGTCGAACCATCCGATCGATATGTCAAAACCGCATAATCCCTTAAGAGATCAACATTTTGGGTACAGTTTAATAGTATCGAGTACATGCCACAGCATGAGTGATCCAGCCGTAGAAGGGCAAACCCAAGCCTCACTAATGGCGCCGTAGAACTGCCGCAAACCCTAAGGTTCAAAGGCTTTCACACGGTCATTATGTCGAGTTAGGGTTTCATTCTTCTAGAGGGTCCATAGAATTGCTTGCACGTCTTTCCGAATACTTTAAACTTGGAATATGGTTTCTTGACATTCGATCGTCTCTATCGACCCTCAACGAATCTGTGTGAAGTCGTCTCTAGCTGGAATCAATCTATCTGATAACCTCGCATCTGGTAGCGAATGAACCACATGTCCTAGTCTTTCACCCTTGGGTGGCTAGCGACCTTCCATCATATCTCTAAGTATATACTTATGCTGCAGTAGCTCCAACCTTTGGGCGATACTTCGTCATTTGCAGCAATGACTGGCTCATTCGTCTGTACGCTGAACAGCGCCTCAATCCTCCATGAAAGGCGATACATTGGCGGTCATCTCTAAATCGGTCTGCTCTAGATCTAAGTAAGACTCTCCACACTAGAAATCTTCAACTCAACTGGGCCTGCTCCGGCGCATAAATCGGACGAATCACCTTCGTCTCTCAAATCGGGGTAGACTAGCTATCATCTGTCGCATTTCTGCCTGGAAGCTCCGGTGGTCTTAGCTCGTAAGCTCTGGGGGCGACATCCCATCAATCTCAGCAACAGCTGGGTCATCTGTCTGCACGGTAGGCGACATCAACATCTTCGAGGTATGCTGTACATAAACAGTCCTCTCTCAACTGGCAGCTCTAACAATGGCCCAATCATCCGGTATAAAACCAAGCACTCGCCTCCACAAGAGGTCACAACAAAATATTAACTCGAGACGTTCTCATGTCACCAGAAAACACAATGGTCAGCCCTCGTACCAAACGAGCTCGCTCTGACCGCAACACTAGCAGCAGCTCAAACTGCGCTCAAACAATGGTGACAGGAACCTCAATCGAGTATCGAAGAGAGCAGATCAATGGCAAGAAAGAAAACAACAGATCCAGAATGGATACATGATCATAAGAAGGAACAACATCAATGAAAGTATGATCATGGAACTAATAGAATAAAAGATCTCGAATGGATGTATAATCATGGATACGAAGAGAATCACTGGTCTTAAAAATATGTACATCCTAAGGTTTCTTAAGTGGAGTATCGTATCGTAAATATACCGCGGAACATACGTACGGTACGTCACTCTACTCAAGCTACCTACTCCATCAATCAGGGTCAACCTATGAAACGAAAGTTCGGGTCTAATACCCCCCGTTCAAGTCTAAGTTTCGTAAGGTCAAGCCTAGGTTCCGAAATACACTCCCACCCTAGACTCCGCATAGTCAAACATAGACTCGAACAAAGTTTAAACCTAGCGCTCTGATACCAACTTTGTCACGACCCAAAATATTAGCTCGTGACCAGCACTTGAATCACGCAACATCTAAAGGCGTAACGAAATTCATGTAAGCTGAACCCCAGAAATCTAAACCTTTTTAAGAAAATAAAGGAGGTGAGGTTTTGAAATAAGGGATAATGAAAACAAGTTTTCTTAATGCATAGAAAAGAAACATGAATAATGCAAATGGAATTTCTAGTTTGATAACATGTTTCGCCTTTTGAAAAATTTTGACAGCACCTTCTTTGTATATTTTGATCCAAAACACAATACATAATAAGAATAAAGGCATCCCCAAGCGGGAGCTAACTCTTCGCCAAACGGCGGATCACAACCACGTAATACAGTATAAATAAGTATACGACGCCCAATGGCGAAGTTCACCATAAAAAGATAAAAAAAGAGCAAGATATAACCCCAAAGGGAAAATAAAACCCATTGCTCAAATCTCGCAACTACAAGTCTCACTAAGTCTCATCACTTATACAATTTACAACTTTTGATTGATTGATGGAGTTAACTAGATACAATATGAAATATAATACAAGAGTGGGTACGATACAATGTCCCACCTACCAATGCAAAACACCCAAATAAAGCTGTGTGCCAGCGAATCCGCTACTGATCCAAGCGGTCAACCTGCAAGAACTGTGGCACAACGGGGGTGAGTTGCCAACTCGTGAATAGAAATATATCTACAAGCAGAAATCGGATAAACAACGACTCCTAAGTCAACTATATCAAAGTTAAAACTATGATATCTAGGATGACCGGGTCGTATATGTGCCAACAAGGTAATCACTACCTATGTGCATGCGGATACTATCCAACAGTAATAATCAATGCATGTATATGGGTATCGTCCAACCAAAATCAAGGTATGCAGATATGTTGATCTCGTCCACCCATGAATCAATGTCTATAAGCATGTGTATAGTCTCCCATAGTAACATCAGTGTATGTATGTATGCATGTGGATCTAGTCCACACGTCAACCACTGACGCAACAATATCATGCATGTAAATATCATAAAAGAGCGTGCATGAAAGTATGAGGATATATATATATATATATATATATATATATATATATATATATATATCAACAGTGTCCCTCCCGACACATCAAATCATGGAACCTGAGTGCCTAGCATCGACACTCGAAAACATCATGAAAACCGTGCCCAGCATCGGCACGTAAATCCTCATATATCTCAGGCGCCGCATCCTCAAATCGGCCCTCGCGCCGCACTCCCTGGTCGACCCTCATATCCATCTCGCTACTCCGGTCGGTATCCTCTGGATAACCGCCGAGTCTATATACTATCACCGGTAGATAGTGCTCCCCCTACCGGGCTCACCGTCTAACATATACGAGTCTTCTTGCCCCGGGTACCTCACCGGGTCCACCATATACCCGCAGACGGTGCCTACCACTCCTCGAATCGGGTTTCACATGCCACTCTCAGAACCGAGAAAACACATGGTGGACGCACTTGTTCGGGTAAAATTTTACACCCCTGTTGACCGAGTCAAAGTTAAGGTCAACACCCAAGCTAGGTGGGCCCAAGCCCAGGTCAAGCGGGCCCATGCCCAAGTCGAGCCCGCGGCCAGCCTCCCCATGCCAACAACAAAATCATGTAATAAATAATTTTATGTAATTGTTTATGCATGAATGTAAACAAAATGGGTATAAAGCCAATATTTTGTAAGCCCATGGCTTATGTGCAAAAATGAAATGGCACATGAGCCATGGGATGGCCAAAATGCCATTTTACAAAGCCCAAGGGGCTATATGTAAATATGTAAGCCTATATAATGCAACATGATGATGAATAAAGCATAGACTTTTCATTCTCACAAAAAAATCTAGGGTTTGTATCTCTTTCCCTTTTCTGAAGGTCTCAAACCTTCTTCTTTCTTTTGAATTAAATCAAGAGTTTTACTCTTCCTTTTCAAATACAAAATAGTTTTTCACCACGAAACCCACAAAGGGGCACTTGGATCTGTCATCAGATCTCAAAAAGGAGAGATTTTGAGATCTCACATCTCTTGATCTTCAAGATCCAGCTAACAGAGGAGGAAGAAGAAGAACCCCTTTCATTAACCCTAAAAACACACTCAGGAGTCCAACTCCTCTCTGATTTCTCTTTCGAGAAATCTTTTTTAGGCTAAAAGCCTCTTTTCCTCGCCGGCACTCAAGCGCAGAGCGCCCGCGTGCTGACATGTGGCGTGCTTGCGCTCGAGCGCAAAGCGTCCACATGCCGACACGTGTCGCGCTTGCGCTCAAGCGCAGGCGCTCGAGCGCAAGTCGCCCCGGTGCCGACACGTGGCGCGCTTGCGCTCGAGCGCAGGCGCTCGAGCGCAAGTCGCCCCGGTGCCGACACGTGGCGTGCTTGCGCTCGAGCGCAAGCGCTCCAGCGCAAATCTCCCTCGTGCCGACACGTGGCGCACTTGCGCTCAAGCGCAGAGTGCCCATGTGCCGACACGTGGCACTCTAGCGCCTGAGCGTACAGCACCTAGGCGCACAGCGCCCAAAGTGCTGCCCCCACGCATCCTTTGGATGCCTTTTCCCCTCTTTTTATGTACATACATATATATATATGTATACATATGTATACATATTTACACACACACACATATTCCACGACTCTGTCCCTGTTAGAAAAAAATTTCTAACGGGGCGCTGCCCCGCACCCCGCAAGGGGGCTGCTAGCCCCCTTGACCCCCAGCCCACTATCCGGGTAGCGGGACCCCCGTAAAAACTCTGTGTGGCTCCCGATATATCCAAAACCCCCTTTCAAAACACATCACACTGCACATTGAGTTCGCATGACCAGTTTAACCCGTCAATCAGAGGTTCCCTCGCTCCAAAGGCGAGGGGTAATTAACGGCAGCTTAGTCCGCGTCTGCCGGAGATTCGGATCCCCACAATCATTAAACCCCGGCCTACCCTAGGCAGGGGGAATCTGTAGTACGCCTGATAAGCGTGAGCGTATTCCCATCTCAATGGGGTGACGAAAAACACCCTACAGCACTGAAATATCATATCAAGAGAAACCGGGTTTTTTTTAAAACAACACATAATCTCATTTGAAATATCCACGGTTCTTAAATCTAGAAATCTCATGAAAACAGCATATCTGAATGCGTAAAATAATAGAGCATGATGTATGCGACATGTAAAAAGAAATGCGGGCATATCCGTGTATCATGCAATATGGAATAGTGATATGAGATATTAAGGGGAAAGCCGCTCTTTTAAAATGATTCCAGTTTTTAAAGTATCGCTTGCGGTTCCCAAATTTGCATTAAAACCAGCTATCAATGTAGGTACAATATGTATATGCGCAAGTAAATCATCAGCTAACAGCTATAAGGTATATATATCTATCACATGTTCGAGTCGGTGAATCTATCAATCGGCATCTAGCCCAATAACACCGCGTACGGTATAATATCCATCATACGGCAACCGCTAGTCAAGGGTAAGGATCAATCATCAAGTCAACTCATCACGCATAGAATATCATCGTGCGGCGGCATTAAGCTAATAGGGATCCTATCATCCTATAAGACAAATGAGGGTACGGCCTAATGTCACATACGGCCTATCATCCATGATTCACAACATTCTATATATATATAACCCTATATACCTATGTCCCGGGTCACATCTGCAATAATCTCATATCAGGGGACCGACAGGGTATAAATCATCTCGATCGACTCGCATCCGTATTCCATCATATCATATCATCATCTCATCATATCATCAAATTCGCCTTGTATTCTTTCATCGCATTTATGTCTCATATCATGTCAAGTTTACATAAACATGTTATCTCTACTACGTATAAATATCTAATCTAACAAACACACCCGAACCATACAATCAGATTTTTGAAGAAGTGAATCGTAGCTTTGAAAACAGGGGTTACGGTGTTTTTAAAGGAAAAGATATCATTTGAAAATCTGTAACATCCCTCAAGATATACATTTAAAAGATACATACGATTCTTTAGCTTAGAAAGAAGTATGGTTCGGATGACGCATCTACATCGACTATCTAGTCCTACAGAACCCTAAGCGGTAATATAGCTAAACGTCATCCTAAGGTAGTAGTAGTAGCATATCACACTTAACTATCCATTAGTTTCTAATATGACTACATAGGTATCTATATTCTAACCCTAGTTTCCTAATCTAGGTTTCCTAACCATACTCTATAAATCGGTTTTTCCATCAAAAGTTGCGGGTGTGCTATACGCCATCCACCCGACTTCCCCGGAGGATATAGATCTACTCACCTGTCTTCGCTCGACCAAATCGATGACGCCACGCTTCTTCGCCTCGGAATCTATGCGAGGGTACCTACAATAATAATCAATTGCAATACGTATTAAAATCGATGCAGAAAACCGATACAGTGCACAGTGCGCTCACAGGTTAGAACCTATGGCCTAAACGTGCAAATCTATCAAACAACCCCTGTTGTCAATGTTGGAACACCTGAAAACCAAATAAAAATCCAAATATCAAGAAAGTGCATTTAAAAATACTGAAAACATCGCCTAAAACACACCAAAATGCTCCTAGATTTTCCCCAGGTGACAATTAGCCAAAACTGCATATAGGAGGGGTCTAATTTAGTGCAAAATGAGCCCTGGAACAAAAATGGACCCATTCCCTTCTACTCTGGCCGCAAATTGCGTTCAGAATGATTGAATCTGCGGCCGGGGATTTGAGTTAGGGGCTCGGGTCTTGGTGGTAGCTTCCTAGGTGCCTGCACGAGCTCAATTTTATTTCGAGTGTCCCCGGGTTGCTCCAGATTTCAAATTACCCTCTAAAATCACACAAATCGACATGAACTAAAATCCCAAATCCGTATTTTGGGTTTCATCCCCCATTCCAGGTCAGTAAAACACCACTAAGGCTTGAGGGCAGCCACTACACATCACCAATTTCAACAAACACTCAACCTCTTTCTAGGGTTTCCCAATATCTCACTAATTTTCACAATATCACATCTAAACACATATGAACACTAAAGCAAATGAAAAAATATCCAATTAGTGAAGGGATTTCCTTATATAGCATCCATGAATTCCCCAAGATCATCAAAACTGAATTTTTCTTGGTCCCATGTGTAGAGGTTGAAGAGGGGATTAACTTTTGTAAAGGGTGTGTAGGGTTTTGGGGATTGTTAGGAGATGGATCTAGGGATTATTTGAGGAGGGTTGGGAGCTTGAGGAGATGAAGAAGATGGTGGAAATTGTGAGGGATTATGACTTGGGCAGCAGCCCCCCCTCTCTCATTATAATTCACACACACTTTCTCTCATCACTAGTATACCTACCCCATCATTATGTCCCCTTTGACTTTTCCTTTTTCTTTTTCTTTTCTCTTCACCAATAAACCATAACACAAAGGAAATGAAAGATATAACAAAATGAAACATGTCATGGTGCACTAACCATGAAAAACTGTAGAAATGCGGATTTGGCTTAATCGCGATTAGCAGTGCACTAATCGGGTTTTTATCAAAACTGCATAAAATAAATTTTAAAAATGCCAAATCCTTTAAATATATTTTTAAATGAATAAATCATTTTCATTTCCATTTATTTCATAATTATTGGTATATATTTATACTCTTTTTCGAAAACCCCAATTTCGCAAATCGGCAGTTTTCGGGAAAAATATTATTTTAATATTAAATTTCCAAAAATAATATTTTATATTTTCTGAAATGATACAAGTAAGTGATCGTAGACTTTCCGTAAAACCATACGGCCTCTACACGTTTCGCTCAGTGCAAAGAAACTCTCTGTGTGGGACTTTAAAGACTCGACACTACGCTGGTAGTGGGTTTAACCACAGACCGCAAGCGGCACTAGCTGTATGTAACGGTCTCCAGGTAGATGTCGATAAGAAGGCCGATGAGGTAATCCCATCTGAACTCCTACTGAGCCTGTATGTGATAATTTCCGTACAGTCCGGTCCGTTCGTCTGAGAATATCGCATGGCGGGCCTAGGGGAGTGGTATACGTCAGTCCCCTAATAGCGGTACAAGTCGTGTCGGAGTATAGCCCAGAACACCCTGAGATAACACTGGAAACCTACCAGTATATCTCGCTTGCCTTGGCCAGGGACGACTGTGTGTAATGGCTCTCCTAGATACAGCGCGATATCAACCCCCAATACCGGGAGAGACGAATCCTGTCTAACCGTCACTGCCTCCAAGTGCTTCGGGACTGTACCCAACTACTACCTGTTTGCATGACTCTTTTGAGCCATGGTAGGGTAGTAATCAAAGTACAGTGGGAACAACTCGAGGCAAAATGATGGTGCTAAGTCAGCGGACTAAGCTGTACTCATGTCACCTGGGAACTGATAACTGACGACAGGTATAATACCAACCAACAGTTCTTGACGAGTCCTGTCCAGTGTACTCGTAACCTAACGAGCACCCGCATACTATCTCCAGTATGACGTACTGATGGCTGTGGGACAGACCATCTCCCCTACTGGGATGAGAAACGCATACGCTAGTCTACTCCGGAGTATCGATGCCCTGTCTCGATAGTCCTACGACTAGGGACCTGTATAAGGATGTGCTTATAGATTACCCAGCCCCCACAAGTGTGACTGCCATCACAACGCTGGTAATAAAGCAAAGATCCTAAGGGCTCTACTAATATGTATAAGCGATATACTAAAAAGAAACACATGCACATATTGAAGTAGAGACAAACCAAGTAGCATACTACCATTTTGAGCAAGATTGTCTATACAACTGTGAATATCCCAAGCTTCCATCAAGTAATATACAAACTAGTATGATACAGTAATGGCCCCTAGGGCATATACACTAACACATATCTGAATGTTGTGATGATGGTCTCGTCCCCATGCTCGGGGACCTCGAGGAGGGCGTTGTAGAAGCGGGTGACGTAAGCTTTGAATGTCTCCTTGTCCCCGCTCTTAATTGTGAAGAGGTTGTCGGCCGTGCGCTTCTGCCGATAGTTCCCGACAAAGTGGCTGAGGAACTGAGTAGCCAGCTCATCAAAGGTCAAGATTGAGTGAGGCTTGAGTCCTCGGATCCAGTCCCGACCAGAGCGGATGAGGGTAGCTGGGAAGGCTCTGCACTGGACGGCGTCAGAATGGTCTTGGAAATTCATCCCCGCGGTGAAAGCATCCAAATGGTCTTTCGGGTCGGTTTTCCCGTCGAACAGAGAGACCTTCGGAGGCTTGTTGTGCGAGGAGACGTTAACAGCAAGCAGTCCCTCGGTAAATGGCTTGGTGAGCGAGTCGGCGGCGTACTTAGCCCCGTTGCCCGAGAGGTGGCCTTCTCGGCACATGCCCTCGATCTTCATCTCGAGGGCGTCGAGTCAGCCGTGGTACCCCGAGAATTCGGCGCCTTATGATCGCTGGCCTCTGCTGTGGGAGATCTGCATCTGGGCGCGGCCCCGGTTCCTCTTGATGAGGTTCCTCAGATCCCTGGGCAAGGTGGCCCTCGAGCTGCCGTGGCGAGCCCCTTCTGTGCGACCCCGTCGAGGGAGGGGGTGTCGGTCATGCCTGGGGATAGGCGAGGTGACCGACATCTCCTCAGGGGGGTGAGGGTCGCGAGGTGCTCTGGCGGCGGATCTTGGTGTGGAGCTGTGGGGCGCCCAGCGGGCCTCAGAGAGTATCGGCCCGTGAGATCTGTGGCCATGGGACGTAGCCTGCCGGTGGTCAGCCGTGCCAATGAGGGCAAAGTCTTCTGGAGGGGGTGGAGCGGCGATCTGGGGCCCTGGTCTGGCCGTTTGGACGTGGACAAGCGCCTCCAAGATGGACTGTAGTCGATCTATTCGGCCGGTGAGGGCGTTGACGACGGTCGCCGGAGGAGGTTCATCCATTCCTCCAGTGAGGGGGAGACGGCGGCTGGTACCTGGATCTTCAGGGTGATCGCATGCCATGTGGATGGAGATCGAAAGGCCAACTTTTGTTTTTGTGGAGTTTTAGTTTCCCAGAGACGGCGCCGACTGATGGAGGTCCTTTTCGGGTCTTCGTCAGATGTTTCCTTCTGTCGATCTTCCGGTAGATCTTGGAACTGATCTCCTATTGCGTGTGGGTCTCAATGGGTTTTGAGGAGATTGGGGGTTTTGAGCAGTTTGCGCCGAGTACCTGCAAGGAAGTTCCGGGGTGGTTTGGTACCACCGAGGACCCTCTGACGATCAAGTTAGCACAAGATCCGAGCAGAGTAACGGCTAAATGAGGTGAAAAAAGCTTACTTGACCCCTCTGTGATGGGGTTTTATATAGTAGCGGCAGCACGCAGTAGTAGACGTCAGAATATCGCCGGCAGTTACGCTCCCGACGTCACGCCCGCGTAATAAGCGGATCGCCCGTTAATGGGGATCGTGATGGCGTGGAACGTGGGATGTTGCCGGTGGAGAATCTGTGCATGGCGAGATTTATGGAGCGGCGGTTACGCCTGTGAGTGGTGAAGTTGGTCGGTCGGAGGGACCGAGGAAGATGGCCTCGGTGGGGGAGCTCGGGAACGAGCGGAAGGGCCGAGGCATCTTGGTCCTGTGGTAGCTCGTGTTAGTTGTATGTATGACCTAGAGGCCAGTATTGTACAGATGATGTATATTATATTGGATGCTTGGACATATATAGAGAGGACTTTCTTGCTCGATATGATAATATGCTATCTGGTTGCTCTTTATCTTAACATGTATACTTGTCTCTTTATACTGTCTTATAGTTACATGTTGGTAAAGCCCTTAGGATGTATACTTGACTACCTGGACTATGATGCGGATCATACTAGTGGGGACATGGTAGTCCATAAGTACATCCTTCAAGGTCCCTAGTTAAGGGTGTATCGAGACGGGGCATCGATATACCAGTGTAGACTAGCGTATATGCTTCTCGACCCATGAGATGGGCGATGGATGATCCCATATCCATTGGTGTTTGACATCAGAGATGGTATACGAGTGCTCAGTGGAGACTGGGTACACTGGACAGACTCGCTGAGAACTCCGAGATGGTATTATACCTCACGTCAGATGGCAGTTCTCTGGTGATGTTCATACCAGAATATTGCATTTTATACCGCCCATTCTTACGCTCGTTTATTTATAGGCAGGTGCTTTTGATCAGTGTTTGCTACATAATTGCAGAATACAGGTTCTCGGCTCTGAACAGTGAATATCATGGAAAAGTACGACAAATTCCGGATTACTGCCAACAACAGATAAAACACGGGTCTCCGCTCTCTATCCGTGTGTTGCCACATACCAGTTTAAGGGACAAGATGGCAAATCAATTGTCATGTCATGCACAAAGCTCTATGTCAACACAAAATCCAAGAAATCTACGCGGAGCTCGAGGAAATCATGGCAAAAGATCCACATCACATCACCTTTTTGTTCTACTAAAATTCTGGAATAATTGTGAAGAGTTTCTGAGAAAAGTCATATACCACACTGAAGAGGAAAACAAACCAGGAAAAGTCACCAAAATTCATGGCCCAAATCCCTCTTATGGCCGCGGAACCGCGGCCTAAGCATGCTTAGGCCGCGGAACCGCGGCCGTATGGTGTCGACAGGTGCTCGTTTTTTAGGGGTAGTTTGGGTACTTCATATTGAGCCAGATTCTTGCTCTAGGTTTTCAGTTCCTTTCCTATAAATACCCCAGATATGAGCCAAGCCAAGGTGTTCAATTCTTTGTTCCTCTTTTGTAGGTTTTAGTATAGTTCTTCTTCTTCTTCTTCATTCTTCCTCCATGAAAATGTAGTGAGAGCATTGAGTGGATGTTAATGAAGATGAGGGTTTTTGTATCATTCTCTTTTGTTTAACTTCCCCTTGAGATTCTTGCTTTCTCTTGATCATTCAATCTCTTCATTGAGCTTGAAAGGTTAAGGGTTTGTAATTGATCTCAAGGGTCGCATTTTCTTATGACATTGGTTCTTCACTTCACATGAGTTCTTTACCCTTCTCTTGCTTTTGCAACCTCTTGATTGAGCTTGCAAGTTTAAGGGTTGGCTATTGATCCCATGCTCGTCTTGAGTTCTAGTTTCTTGTTCTTTTTATTGCTTATTTATTACTTGCTTTTAATTACCTTGCTTTACTTTCTTGCAATTTATATTCATGCACTTAATTACTTGTAATCTTTTCTTTTCTTTTCTTTTGCTCTTCTTTGTTCTTTTTTGTGAATGAATGTAATTATCGTTGTTAAGAATAAATACGGTATTGTAAGTTAAGATTTTCTTTTCTCATTTCCTTTTCCCGTTATTTTCCATTGAACTCCGCCCAAACCATACGCAAGCGCTTCGTTAGCCACCCTATCCCAACAAGGTAACGGTGATTCCTAACCGCGACCGGTTGCGTTCAGTTTGGCCGGAGGCGAAAGCAAGAGACAAGAACGGGAGGACAAGGGTAAATAAGTCGGATTCCACGAATACCGCGCTTAAATCCCCTAATCCACGTTGTTGCCAATTGCTCTAGCTTCAATCGGTTAAGACTCGGCTCAAAGGTTTTGAGTACGGATTTCTTTAGCTTACATTTTCGTATCTTTTCTTAACAATTTTATACTTGCAAATAATACATATAGGTTAGATTGAACAAACTCATACAAATTCTTTATTGACTCGTCTAAGACAAGAATGGAAATACAACCATCTCGCTGTGGATCGACCCGTGCTCAACCGGCTAGCTGCATAGCGACACCGTCTTGATCGCGGTAAACTTTAGAACTTTGATCATCCGACACGCTAAAAGCGTGCGATCAAATGGCGCCGTTGCCGGGGAGACGGTAGCGTATTTTCTTTCTTGTTATTCGGGTTAATATTCTTTTTGTATATATTTATTAAAAAAAAATCTTTTTGTTATTTTTGATCATTTTTGTAGGCAAGAGTGCAGATTTTTGCGGATTTGCAAACTGCGATTATGGGGAGCAAAGTGTACGTTCAAGGCTAAGGTGATGGCAAAGTACAGTGCCAAACATCCGGGTAGTTTGACCCGCGCAAGCGAACTTTTCAAGCTTACCGGATTTGATTCAACGTGGGTTTCCTAACCCAAAACTTAACGGTACGTACATTACTAACACCTTCTTCTCAAATCAGACGCTTCCAATATACTATTCTTTACAGGATTCTTTGCAAGTTCGCTAGCAAACGCTAAAAATTGACTAACCCGTATTTGTTGCAGTGCCGTGCTTAAACTAAAAAACGATTGTTTGATTCTTTATAGAATTTTTGAATTGCGCATTGCATACATTAATACGGACTTAAGGGCAAGCGAACCCCACAACATACGGTAAAGGATTTCATCACCTTTTTCGTGGCCCACAAATTACGAACTTAAAGCATAACGTTTACCCGCACAAAATTTAAAAGAAATTAGACTTTAAGCCTTAAGGACTTCGCGCTCAGTAGGAGAAGTTAATCGTGTTTAGAACTTCGCTTAACGGTATATTGTTTACGGGGTGTCTAGGAAAGTGTTAACGGCGAAACCGCCAAAAGAGAAAGGGTTATTTAATTAAGGAACTTCGCGAAAGCGTTGGAAAACCTCCCCTTATCTCTGCACTTACCTGGCCTCGTGATCAGTGTATCTTGAGCCCGTTTCTCGACACAGTTTTACTTCGACAATCAAGTTCTGGAGCAGGTCTAGTGACCTAGGTGAACCCTAGAACGATTAGGTGTGTGGTATTTTTGTGTCGTGATTGTTTTTTGTCCATATTCTTTTTTATTCTTTTGTTAATAGCTAAAATATATATATATATATATATATATATATATATCACATTCTTTTTCCCCTCCTTTTCTCTATTTTTATTTCTTTCTCTTCATATCATGGGTACCCCACCTCGAAAAACTCTTGCCGAACTTTGGTACCCACAACCAGACATTACTTCTTACGGTTCTTGCTTTGGCCGAACATCGAATGACCCCTCCATGCCCAAAGTTTCACTGAAAGATCGCATAGCAGCGTCTAGGACAAACACTTGCACTCCTCATTCCACTTTGTATCAACCTTTTCAACCTCCCCCACCCGCTTATGTTGATACCCCTTTTGCAAGTCGTCCTTTGTCCATCGCTGAACAAATTGAACAATCTCGTAGCCGATCTTTCACTCCTTTCACCACCACAGATTCTTGGGATCAACAATTCCATTCACCTTCTTATCCAATTGTTGATCCTGCTCTTGTCCAGCCATTCAATTCCTACCAGTCCTACCCTACTTTTGCACCTTCCCTAGACATTGCTTCAGAACCGCCATTTGGGAGTTTTCAGTATCCAAACAACTTTGAATCCTTGACTGAAACCCCTTCACAACCCCTGTCTAGTCTGGAACAGTCGTTGGAAGACTTTAGGGTAGCATCATGCCAACAGATGATGGATTTGAATGCGTCCATGGCCGCCCTCATACAACCTAGTGACCCTGTAGCTAGTTTTCAACTAGCTCCAAATTTTTCAATGTATGAAGAGCCGGTAGGACAGGTTGAGGATTTGAGTGGAGAGAGTGAGATGTACCCCCTTCCTAATCAAGCCTACCCGTTTCAACTTGAATCCCACAACTCTTGTTTTGAAAGTCTATCGAGTGTCCTACATGATTTATCAATTGAGGATAGAATGATTAATGAGTTGTGCGGCTTTGTGGTGTTTGATTTGCCCGATTGTGAAGGGTCCCTTCCAAGTAAAGCCAACCCCAATCCTTTTGATCTCTACACCTCCACTCTAGAACCCGAATCGATTGAAATCCATGCTTTTGTTGAGGTGTCTGAGAATATTGATTTTCACTTGATTGAGGATATCGACGCTGGGAATATTTTGGATGATGAACCCATAGATTTGGCTGAGTTTTTCTCTTCAAATCATCATCCTGAGTCATTAAATGTTTTTCCCGAACCCAATATGCGTCTGGATTTTGAAGAGAAGTGCATGGATGTGCTAAATTTTGAGAAGAATATTGAGGATAGTTTTGAGGATGAACCAGTTTTAATTGATGAGTCGGATTTTCCCATTCATCCTGTCCCTGTCATTGACTGTGTACACCCTCCTGAACCTTTAACCGATACCCCTCCTCGATCACTTCCCTCCATTCTTTCCATCGTTCCGACCTTGCACGAAACCGTCTCACTTTCATTTCGTATGTCTGGTTTACCGAGTTCGGCGTACCCATGGTTTCTCACGAACCTTGAGGGATTTGACTCCATTTCTCGACGGGTTAATAGATTAGCACAATCGCTTTTTACACATCGGTCATCACAAATTATGCTAATTTATTCGCTCCATTTCCACCCTCAAGTTCGTATTCCACTTCTTTCTCCCATCCGCCATTCTTCTCATATACCGAGACCGTATCCCACTTCTCTCTCCATACGGTCTCCCGTATTCTCTATTTCTTACCTCTCCGCATTCTTTCACCAACCAGCACATTATAGAGACAAAATCTTTGAATGGTTGGTACTCACTTTTGGCCTGTGTAAGGCCTTGTATAGCTTGATACTGTTCTTTTCCCCCTAATCCTGAACTTCAACGCTTAACAGTGGAAACATTGTTTTACTTAAGTTTGGGGGGGACACCTTTTTTGTATATATTTTTGGTTTTCCTTTTTGTATATAATTTGTTTTTAGGGGGAGCGCCGACAATTTTGACCCTCTTGGTATAGCCTGACAGTGAGGGCACTATCAAGTTTAAGTTTGGGGGTGTGCTCGGTAAGCTTTCTTCCTTCGCATTCATTTGTATATTTTGCATTTGCATACCTTATTAAAAACCCACAAAAATTGAAAATTTTCCAAAAAAAATATAAAAACTTTGTCGTTAAGTTAGCTAATAGGGTAACTTAGATTTTTATTCTGAAAGTTTAGTTGATATATTAGAAATAACTAAATTCTAGGCTTAGGAATTGAAAACCCTAAAAATAACCCTCATTCTGTCTAACTTTGGTAAGTATATGTCCTTACAATTTTTGAGTTCAGTTCTTGAGTTAAGTCAAGATGAAGGGAAAGTATTGAAGCTTTACTGAAGGATAAGTCTGAAAAATAGTTTCTTTTCTTGAGTTCAAATTTAGAAAGTATATACCCTACAACTGCACTTACACGTACCTTGAAACTTGGGATAGTAGAGGATACCTAGAAATACTCTTGCCTGAAAGCTTAGTATGAAAGAAAAAACGGTATTTAAAGCTAAACACCAAAAGAGCATATTGAAAAATATTTTCGGTCTTGAAAAAGAAAAAGAAAAAGAAAAAGAAAAAGAAAAATAGAATAAAGTCAAGACCTGGAAACTGCTATTTACGCTTTAAAGTTCACACATTCAGTAATCGGCCGTTAGTGCCTCAAGAAGCATTAATAGTCGCATGAAAGATGTGTGAGCAAATCCGTCCATCCTTAATGAAAAGAAGTAGTATTAGGTATTAGGGCAAGGGTATTATAGATTGAATTGAATTCTTAAGTGTAGGGGTGCAAATACACACACACGTAGGGGTATACAATCGATATTTGGATAAAAGATAGAAATAAAGAATAAGACTTATGTTTTCTGTAAGGTTGATAAAAATGCCTGATTTGAGGCCGTACTTTAGAAGGAAAACTCAGGAGAACCAAGGTTAAATAGATAGGAGGTGTGAAAAATAAGGGTTGAATATTTCTAACTTAGGATGATAGAGTTTCTAATGTAAATACTAAACTGTAGGAGTAGAATCATTGTTAACTTATGACACTAATTTAACGGGATTTTGTGGGTGTAATCCGCTGAAAACCCTCAGGAGACAACACTCCTCCTACTAGGGACACCTAGAGGTTTAACGGCTTGTTGCACGCACTCAGTGCAATCGCGTTCCCTGCGAAAGTGCGGTTAGGATTTTATTTTTGTGAATAATTGGTTTTGCTCGGGACGAGCAAAAGTTAAGTTTGGGGGTATTTGTTCATACCAGAATATTGCATTTTATACCGCCCATTCTTACGCTCGTTTATTTATAGGCAGGTGCTTTTGATCAGTGTTTGCTACATAATTGCAGAATACAGGTTCTCCGCTCTGAACAGTGAATATCATGGAAAAGTACGACAAATTCCGGATTACTGCCAACAACAGATAAAACACGGGTCTCCGCTCTCTATCCGTGTGTTGCCACATACCAGTTTAAGGGACAAGATGGCAAATCAATTGTCATGTCATGCACAAAGCTCTATGTCAACACAAAATCCAAGAAATCTACGCGGAGCTCGAGGAAATCATGGCAGAAGATCCACATCACATCACCTTTTTGTTCTACTAAAATTCTGGAATAATTGTGAAGAGTTTCTGAGAAAAGTCATATACCACACTGAAGAGGAAAACAAACCAGGAAAAGTCACCAAAATTCATGGCCCAAATCCCTCTTATGGCCGCGGAACCGCGGCCTAAGCATGCTTAGGCCGCGGAACCGCGGCCGTATGGTGTCGACAGGTGCTCGTTTTTTAGGGGTAGTTTGGGTACTTCATATTGAGCCAGATTCTTGCTTTAGGTTTCCAGTTCCTTTCCTATAAATACCCCAGATATGAGCCAAGCCAAGGTGTTCAATTCTTTGTTCCTCTTTTGTAGGTTTTAGTGTAGTTCTTCTTCTTCTTCTTCATTCTTCCTCCATGAAAATGTAGTGAGAGCATTGAGTGGATGTTAATGAAGATGAGGATTTTTGTATCATTCTCTTTTGTTTAACTTCCCCTTGAGATTCTTGCTTTCTCTTGATCATTCAACCTCTTCATTGAGCTTGAAAGGTTAAGGGTTTGTTATTGATCTCAAGGGTCGTATTTTCTTATGAAATTGGTTCTTCACTTCACATGAGTTCTTTACCCTTCTCTTGATCTTGCAACCTCTTGATTGAGCTTGCAAGTTTAAGGGTTGGCTATTGATTCCATGCTCGTCTTGAGTTCTAGTTTCTTGTTCTTTTTATTGCTTATTTATTGCTTGCTTTTTATTACCTTGCTTTACTTTCTTGCAATTTATATTCATGCACTTAATTACTTGTAATCTTTTCTTTTCTTTTCTTTTGCTCTTCTTTGTTCTTTTTTGTGAATGAATGTAATTATCGTTGTTAAGAATAAATACGGTATTGTAAGTTAAGATTTTCTTTTCTCATTTCCTTTTCCCGTTATTTTCCATTGAACTCCGCCCAAACCATACGCAAGCGCTCCGTTAGGCACCCTACCCCAACAAGGTAACGGTGGTTCCTAACCGCGACCGGTTGCGTTCGGTTTGGCCGGAGGCGAAAGCAAGAGACAAGAACGGGAGGACAAGGGTAAATAAGCCGGATTCCACGAATACCGCGCTTAAATCCCCTAATCCACATTGTTGCCGATTGCTCTAGCTTCAATCGGTCAAGACTCGGCTCAAAGGTTTTGAGTACGGATTTCTTTAGCTTACATTTTCGTATCTTTTCTTAACAATTTTATACTTGCAAATAATACACATAGGTTAGATTGAACAAACTCATACAAATTCTTTATTGACTCGTCTAAGACAAGAACGGAAATACAACCATCTCCCTATGGATCGACCCGTGCTCAACCGGCTAGCTGCATAGCGACACCGTCCTGATCGCGGTAAACTTTAGAACTTTGAACATCCGACACGCTAAAAGCGTGCGATCAGGTGACACTTGTGCAGGTTAGTCTGTAGACCCGAGATCTTCATAGAGTCTTGTGTGATTCTCACTGTGCTTTGATTTCCAACTTACCACGTCCATGAGGGCGTGCAAAACGGTGGTCTTTGGGTACAGTCCCGAGTCGCATGGAGGCAATGAGCGATAGGAGGGGTTTCGTCTCTCCCGGTATTGGGGGTTGATGTTGCGCTGTGCTCGATTAGCCGTAACAGGGAAGTCCCTGGCCAGGGCTGTTCAGAGATTTACTGGTAAGTGTTACCAGTAGTTTCTCGACCCGTTATGAGCCTCACATCGGCACGACTTATCGGTTATGGGGTTTGACGTTTACCACCCCTAGACTTGATATGCGACATATCAGACGAGGAGACCGGACTGTACGAGAAGTGTTGCCGGCAGGCTTTCACAGGAGTTGGAGCGGGCTTGCTTGCTGATCTTCTGATCGCTCAATACCCGGGTAGCCATTACGTCCAGCTAGTACCGCTGACGGCTTGTGGGTGCGTGATGTGATCATCACCTACTGCCGGCGTATTGACGAGTCTTTAGAGTCCTACACAGAGGTTTTACTGGCTCAGGCGAAACGAAATAGGAGAGCATATGTGATATTTGCGAGACCGAGAATAAATGCGTGTATGTGATACCGTATTCTATTCTCGCGACTTTATGTATCGGTCGGTCATATATGATATGACCGGGTTATCGAATCAAGTGTTGATTCGATAAGTCGATACGATGGATGTTAGCCGGTTATATGAGATATGACCGGATTATTAAGTCAAGTGTTGATTTAATAATTAAGTGTATAATTGTATATTAGATATACTAATTTACATCTGCTAACACTTATTCACTTTAGGGTTTTTCTCACACTTGCACACTTGAATGTATATATATGATATATATATTAAAAGTGTTTTGTTTTGTATCATGGTTGATGATACACTAAACATGGGTGTACAAGACTCACACCATTCTATTTTTAAATGGTGGTTTACATTTATTTAAGGTAATTACAAATTAGTGGAATTTCATTCATAAGCATGAAGCTTGTAGAAGCTTGTGGTTGCTTTGAAAAAGTCCGTTTGTTTTGTTTTACCTTAGATCTTTGTTTAACCTAACCATTTACTCTTAGCTATGGTAAAGTCTCTACAAGGGTTAGTATATGATACTCTCTCACCATGGTTAGCAAACTCACTTGATCATTATCCTTTCCTCTTTCTTTTGTTCATCTTCTTCATTGTGAAAAGGAGAAAGAAAACTAGGGTTTGATCCAAAGTGAGAAAGAGCGTGAGAAACAAAATTCTAAAGAGAACCCACTTCCTATTTCTCCATCCTCTACTAGACTAGCACTTTAGTTTAGGGTGTTTACTTCAATATTTCTCTAGTTAGTGAAGTAGGAGCTTGAGTCGGAATTTCCTCGACGTAGATCATCTTCGGCCTTGGAGATTTCAAGCAAGGTCGCATCCTTCGCGTCGTGAAGCCATGCAAGAGTCCGGGAGAAGCTTGATCACAGCGAAGGGACTTCATCAAGGAGCTTTAGAAGTGAAGGACCGATCTACAAAGGTTGTATTTCGTATTCCCTTTAGAGTAAAGTTGTTAACTTGCTTAATGATTCACCTAAACTCTAGTTAACGATCTTGCTTAGTGTTATTCGGCACATAAAAATTTAATTTTGGCATGGTCGATGCCTCGTTGAGCCTCGTTAGTGTGCCTAGTAACCCTACAGTGGTATCAGAGCCTAGCTAGAGCATTAGGCGATGTGTTAACGAAGTTAAAACCCCGATCGAACCCGAAGACGTCAATTTAGACCCCTCTTTGAACATTTTTTAAAAACTGGGTTTTTTCTGAATTAAAAATATCTAAAAAAATCAGCAGGGTTTTATAAGAATTATTGTCCAAAACGAGGACCTGAATCGAAAATTTGACCGCGGTTCCGTGGCAAATCCCTGCTTGTGCCGCGGAACCGCGGCAGTATGGTGACCGTTGGATCTTCTTTTTGAACAGTAATTCTAGATTCTTTGATCTTTATTTTCTGGGTATTTTTAATTTGACTCAAGTGTTGAGTTTTCAGGGGTTCATTTTGTAATCGTCGATTCGATCGGAGAATTTTTTTTTGTTATTCCGGATAATTTAGAATGTATTAAAATGTTCGAACGGATATCATTAACTCAATTTTTCCCGGCACGAAAAACATTCAAGTGTTGAATTTTTCTCGGGTTTAAATCTTTCGGAAAAACGTGCAAGAAATGTGACGGACCCTCTAGAAGACAACAAACCTTAACTCGATTATGTGACCGTCTTGAACTGCCCTTTGAGCCTTAGGGTTTGGGGCAGTACGGCGTGCCACATGTGAGGCGTTGGCTTGACCCTTCTACGGCTGGACCGTTGCTACTGTGACGTATTCTGGAATCTTTAAACTTCACTCAAGTGTTGAGCTATTATGGAAATCTTGAGTATTTGATTATTCGATCGAAAAGTTTAATACTGTCTATTTATCTGGAATGTGATACAATATGTGGAATTCACACAGTTAGGCATGAAATGCGAAATATATGATATTTCGGATTTACGATGTCTAAAGAGATTGTGGATTCCAAATGTTGTAGTTTTACACTTTCTTTTCTGCGACCGTAAGTGTAATATGTGATATCGCCGGTTTCGTTGCTATATGTCAACGACAATTGGGATGCGCATATTTACTTACGTTGATGACATATGATGTTATGTGTTGCTGGATATGTTATATTGGATTGTCGCGTTCTGAATAGTCGGGGGTTTTTATGTGAGATGAGAGTTTTTATTTTAATTCATGTAAAATTTAAATGTATGTAATATTCTTTTATTAGGGCACTTCCGGGTCGAGGTTGATGTCACCTTTTGTATATTATTTACTTTTCCGCACTAGGATAGACCCAACGAGGAGAGCACAAGTAACCGGGTTTTAGGATCCAGTGGGAGACCAACTCGAGGAGTCGAGTCCGGGTCTCCTAACTCTAGAATTGGTAGGGTTGCTTGCCGCTCTAGTAGGGGTCTAGAGGTGTGGGTTTGGCTATTCATCGCGACCGTGGAATCCGTGTTTTATAGAGGCTCAAAATAAAACACGGACGTCCTAGTATATCCAATGTTTCATATGTTTCTTCTGCTGCGATATCTATGATGTGATCATGTGATGTGCTATGATAGATACTATATATAGTATATATGATATATTATATAGACGTTACTTATGTTTTACACCCGCGCTAGCCCTGCCCTGCTCTGCCGTTAGTTACCTAACCTAACGGTGCACGAGGGGACATCGAGGCGAATGCGGATGGCATAAGTGTACGTCGTATTTATCTGTGATGTTTAGGTGACTTAAATGATGGGACTTCATTAATGTGATTAATGAAAGAAAAGAAACCTAAAAGATGTTGTAGAATCAAATTTTCAAATAAAAAGGGTAGCTACAGTTTTGCTTTGCATAGCGGTATATATGATATACCCTGCACCTTATTCGATGAGGAAAGAGCCGAGATCCCTTCACCGGGAGTGACCTCTTTAGCAAAACTGGCAGATGCTACAACACTCGGTTTGACTTTTGACTGCTTTTGGAGTTTATCTTTGCATAGTGATGTATATGATATATCCTGCATCATATTCCATAAAGAAAGAGCCGAGATCCCTTCACCGGGAGTGACCTCTTTAGCAAAACTAATAAAAGCCTCAAAATCACTCCATTTCAAAATTCATGCGATTCTACGACGATATCAAGTTCATTACGCAATAGGTTTTCAGAAAAACCTGTCGTAGCCCTCCGTCATTTCAGATAAGTCCTGCTTAGTATTCGTGCTGCGTTTGTTAACCTTGTCAAGGCGTAGTGTGCGGTAGCTGACCAGTATTTATCTGTTTATGCATATGATGCAGATTGTTTTAGGGTAGCCGTACGGCCTTGTTGACCTTGTCAAGGGTCGTGCGGGTGGGTTTAATTCAATCAAGAAATGACGGGTTGAACTTGACTTACGGTCTATGGTTTGTTGACCTTGTCAAGGTCATAGATCGTTTGTGGCAAAATATTATCGGGAATTTAAAGTGTTGAAATTTGCAATGAGATTGCATACCTTCTATGAGATAGTTGGATCCCGATACCCACCACGAGTAATTGTTACTCCCGGGAGAGTTTTACACAGGACAATTAGCCGATCAAGTAGGTGTCTAGAAAGGTGTCAATGGGGTTACGCCTCTGGGAAAAGGAGGTTTACTTTAATTAGGTCCGTGCGAAAGCACGGGGAACCTCTCTCAAAGTACCAACACTGGCCTGGCTGAAAGATCGGCGAAGTTGTAGGGTGTAATTAATCCCGGCTAGTCTTTCCTTTTAGGGTTTGAAGGAAGATTTGATAAAAAAACAGTGGGAGCCATCCTGATTAGATAAGATAATAACCAATCTGATCTTGCAAGAGCATATGCTAAAGTGTTTTTTTCTTTCTCTCTCCAGGTAGCGACCATATCATGCCTTAATAAAGATAATAATATGGACGCTGGGGAACGTTGGTTCCGTTCTTTCTTATAAGAGATATAAGACTGAACAGGATATAGGGGAATACCAGGATTCTCATACCACCCGAATGAAGAAAGTACATGTTGATGCATTTTCTTCGGGTGTGTTCGTTACAGAGAACTGTTTCTCCATTTCCTCTACGTCCTGGGTATCTACGTCCTGGGTATTAGATACCGGGTCAGGATCCCATATATGTAATCAGTTACATGGGCTTAGGAAAGGTAGAGAACTTGAAGAAGGTGATAAAGACATAAGGGTTGGAAATGGTGCAATTGTTGCAGCTAAAACCGTCGGGGAATATCACCTTGTATTGCCAACTGGTAATACATTGATTCTGAATGAATGCTATTACATGCCGAACCTGATATGCAACATTATATCGGTTTCTTTGTTGAGTAAAGAGGGATATAATTTTGTATTACAGGATAATGTTATGAACATTTTCTTAAACCAAAAGCTGGTCGGATCAAGCATGATGTGCAATGGCATTTATGTTCTAAATCAATCAACAGTTCTAAGCATAACAAACACACACAAGAGGAAGAGTTCAGAACTGAACGAATCCTTCTTGTGGCATTATAGACTGGGTCACATCAATCGACATGACTCGCTAAGTTGCATAAGGATGGATATTTGAATCCGTTTGAATTTTCATCTTATGACACTTGCCAGTCATGTCTCAAAGGCAAGATGACCAAAACTCCGTTTACAGGACACGGAGAGAGAGTTACCGAACTCTTGGGACTGATACATAGTGATGTATGCGGTCCCATGTCTACACATGCCAGGGATGGTTTTTCGTACTTCATTACATTCATTGACGATCTCTCTAGATTCGGATATGTGTTCCTGATGAAACACAAATCAGAAGCTTTTGAGAAATTTAGAGAATATAAACAAGAAGTCGAGAACCAAACCGGAAAAAGTATTAAAATCCTACGATCTGATCGAGGAGGTGAATACTTGAGCAATGAATTCCTGGAATTCCTAAAAGAGAATGGGATTCTCTCTCAGCTGACTCCTCCATATACACCATAACACAACGGTGTATCTGAACGAAGGAAGCGCACCCTATTAGATATGGTGCGCTCTATGATGAGCACAGCTGAGTTACCTATTTCCTTCTGGGGGTATGCACTGCAGACAGCAGTATACCTATTGAATCAAGTTCCATCTAAATCTTTACCTACTACACCATATGAGATATGGAGTGGGAAGAGACCATATCTTAAACGAGTTAAGATATGGGATTGTCCAGCCTATGTCAAAAGACAAAATCCGGACAAACTCGAGGCACGGTCAGTTCTTTGCAAGTTTGTGGGATATCCAAAGAACTCATATGTGTATTTTTTTTACTAATGTGAGGAACAAAAAGTGTTTGTTGCTCAACATACCACCTTTTTAGAAAAGGAATTTCTTGTAAAAGAAATTAATGGCAAAGTGGTTGAGCTGGAAGAGGTTCCAGATACACAAACTGCAACTGAAGATTTAGTGGAACCAGAGGATTCAGTAGTTCCCAACGAACCTCAGCCTCTCCGCCGATCTAGTAGGGTTTCTCACCCACCTGAGAGATACTACGGTTTTCTAATAGATGGTGGGAGCGAGGATTGCATCATGGTTGATAATGACTCAACTAGCTTCGAGCAGGCCATCACGAGTGGGGACTCAGTGAAATGGCTGGATGCAATGCGGTCCGAGATGGAATCCATGTACACCAACAAAGTGTGGACTTTGGAAGTTGCTCCTGAAGGGGTAAAACCCATTGGGAGCAAGTGGATCTTCAAGAAAAAACTTGGTGTAGATGGGAAAGTGGAGACTTTCAAAGCTAGACTTGTTGCAAAGGGTTTTTGTCAAAGACCAGGTGTGGACTATGACGAAACCTTTTCTCCAGTGGCTATGCTTAAATCTATCCGGATCGTGCTTTCCATCTCTGCATATCATGACTACGAAATCTGGCAAATGGATGTTAAGATCGCCTTTCTAAACGGTGATTTAGAAGAGTGCGTGTACATGACTCAGCCAGAGGGCTTCATAGATAGTGGGAGCAGCGGGAAGGTGTGCAAGCTGCTTAAATCCATTTATGGATTGAAGAAAGCATCACGGAGTTGGAACATCTGCTTTGACGTCGTTATCAAAGAGTTTGATTTCGTCAAAAATGTAGATGAACCTTGTATCTACAAGAAGGTAGCAGAGAGTAAGGTTGTCTTCATCGTATTGTACGTAGACGGCATACTCTTGATAGGAAATAACATTCCTCTGCTGGAATCGGTGAAGCTCTTCTTATCACAAAGATTCTCAATGAAAGATCTTGGTGATGCCTCCTGCATATTGGGGATTAGGATCTATAGAGATAGATCTAAAAGGATATTGGGATTGTCCCAGTCCAGGTACATTGACACCATACTAAAGAGATTTAGTATGGAAGAGTCCGAACGTGGGTTTTTACCCACGATCTCAGGGCTCACTCTCTCCAAAGAGATGTCTCCCAAGACTGATTTGGAGAGAGCTTGCATGCAAAGGATACCCTATGCTTCGGCTGTAGGCTCTATCATGTACATGATGCTATGTACCAGACCCGATGTAGCATACTCACTAAGTGTAGTGAGCAGGTATCAAGCTGATCCTGGAGAGAGTCACTGGACAGCTGTGAAGAGCATTCTCAAGTACTTACGAAGGACTAAAGAGATGCTCTTGGTGTATGGTAACGGAGAACTCCAAGTGGAGTCCTTTACCGATTCGAGCTTCCAGAGTGATAAGGACGACTCTAAGTCGCAGTCGGGATTTGTCTTAATCCTTTACGGAGGGGCGGTTAGCTGGAAGAGTTCCAAGCAGGAAACCGTGGCAGACTCGACGATGGAAGCTGAATACATCGCTGCCAACGATGCTGCCAAAGAGGCTGTCTGGATCAAGAAGTTCATTACTGAACTTGGAGTGGTTTCATCCATTGAGCATCCAATACCTTTGTATTGCGATAACAATGGAGCGGTGGCTTTGGCCAAGGAACCCAGGTCCCATCAGCGATCCAGGCATATTCTGAGGCGGTATCACCTGATCCGGGAGATAGTTGATCGCCGGGAGATCGAGGTCAGGAGGGTTGACACGAAGAATAACACAGCGGATCCACTCACGAAGGCCATTCCCCAGATACAGTTTGAGAGACTCTTCGATAAGCTCGGTATGCGATACTACAGCAGCTGGCCCTAGTGCAAGTGGGAGATTGTTAGTTGTATGTATGCCCTAGAGGCTAGTATTGTGCAGATGATGTATATTATATTAGATGCTTGGATATATATAGAGAGGACTTTCTTGCTCGATATGATAGTATGCTATCTGGTTGCTCTTTATCTTAACATGTATACTTGTCTCTTTATACTGTCTTATAGTTACATGTTGGTAAAGCCCTTAGGATGTGTACTTGACTACCTGGACTATAATGCGGATCATACTAGTGGGGACATGGTAGTGCATAAGTACATCCGTCAAGGTCTTTAGTCGAGGGTGTATCCAGACGGGGCATCGATATACCAGTATAGACTAGCGTATATGCTTCTCGACCCATGAGATGGGCGATGGATGATCCCATATCCATTGGTGTTTGACATCAGAGATGGTATACGGGTGCTTAGTGGAGACTGGGTACACTGGACGGAATCGCTGAGAACTCCCAGATGGTATTATACCTCACGTCAGATGGCAGTTCTCTGGTGACACTTGTGCAGGTTAGTCTGTAGACCCGAGATCGTCATAGAGTCTTGTGTGATTCCTACTGTGCTTTGATTTCCACCTTACCACGTCCATGAGGGCATGCAAAACGGTGGTCTTTGGGTACAGTCCCGAGTCGCATGGAGGCAATGAGCGATAGGAGGGGTTTCGTCTCTCCCGGTATTGGGGGTTGATGTTGCGCTGTGCTCGATTAGCCGTAACAGGGAAGTCCCTGGCCAGGGCTGTTCAGAGATTTATTGGTAAGTGTTACCAGTAGTTTCTCGACCCGTTATGAGCCTCACATCGGCACGACTTATCGGTTATTGGGGTTTGACGTTTACCACCCCTAGACTTGATATGCGACATATCAGACGAGGAGACCGGACTGTACGAGAAGTGTTGCCGGCAGGCTTTCACAGGAGTTGGAGCGGGCTTGCTTGCTGATCTTCTGATCACTCAATACCCGGGTAGCCATTACGTCCAGCTAGTACCGCTGACGGCTTGTGGGTGCGTGATGTGATCATCACCTACTGCCGGCGTATTGACGAGTCTTTAGAGTCCTACACAGAGGTTTTACTGGCTCAGGCGAAACGAAATAGGAGCGCATATGTGATATTTGCGAGACCGAGAATAAATGCGTGTATGTGATACCGTATTCTATTCTCGCGACTTTATGTATCGGTCGGTCATATATGATATGACCGGGTTATCGAATCAAGTGTTGATTCGATAAGTCGATACGATGGATGTTAGCCGGTTATATGAGATATGACCGGATTATTAAGTCAAGTGTTGATTTAATAATTAAGTGTATAATTGTATATTAGATATACTAATTTACATCTGCTAACACTTATTCACTTTAGGGTTTTTCTCACACTTGCACACTTGAATGTATATATATGATATATATATTAAAAGTGTTTTGTTTTGTATCATGGTTGATGATACACTAAACATGGGTGTACAAGACTCACACCATTCTATTTTTAAATGGTGGTTTACATTTATTTAAGGTAATCACAAATTAGTGGAATTTCTTTCATAAGCATAAAGCTTGTAGAAGCTTGTGGTTGCTTTGAAAAAGTCCACTTGTTTTGTTTTACCTTAGATCTTTGTTTAACCTAACCATTTACTCTTAGCTATGGTAAAGTCTCTACAAGGGTTAGTATATGATACTCTCTCACCATGGTTAGCAAACTCACTTGATCATTATCCTTTCCTCTTTCTTTTGTTCATCTTCTTCATTGTGAAAAGGAGAAAGAAAACTAGGGTTTGATCCAAAGTGAGAAAGGGTGTGAGAAACGAAATTCTAAAGAGAACCTACTTTCTATTTCTCCATCCTCTACTAGACTAGCACTTTAGTTTAGGGAGTTTACTTCACTATTTCTTTAGTTAGTGAAGTAGGAGCTTGATTCGGAATTCTCTCGACGTAGATCATCTTCGGCCTCGGAGATTTCAAGCAAGGTCGCATCCTTCGCGTCGTAAATCCATGCAAGAGTCCGGGAGAGGCTTGATCGCAGTAAAAGGACTTCATCAAGGAGCTTTAAAAATGAAGGACCGATCTACAAAGGTTGTATTTCGTATTCCCTTTAGAGTAAAGTTTTTTACTTGCTTAATGATTCGCCTAAACTCTAGTTAATAATCTTGCTTAGTGTTATTCGGCACATAAAAATTTAATTTTGTCATGGTCGATTCCTCGTTGAGCCTCGTTAGTGTGCCTAGTAACCCTACAGTTCGGGGCGAGCTGAGAGTCCGAGGAGGCCAATTTGTAGGGGGCTCTGAGGAGAGCCAGCTTGTGCTCACAGGTCGGGTACAGGGGTGGCCTGGTCGGCGCCTGTGGGCCCTTTCTTCTGAGTTCTGGGAAACGTCATCTGCCATGTGTCCTGATCTGGGAGATCGCCAATATAGAGCTTCATTATTAGACCCCACTCTTGTCCCGACCAGCTGACGGGTCGGGTCAAGATTGGACTGCCGGGCTGCCCGGGTGAGTTCCCTCCAGCTTGTGCTTGCAGGTCGGGTACAGGGGTGTCCTGGTCGGCCCCTATGGACCTTTTCTTCCGAGTTCTGGGACACGTCATCTGCCACGTGTCCTGATCTGGGGGATCGCCGATATAGAGCATCATCAGGTGCATTGAAAGCTTTGCACATGTGCATCGTGGTTGCTCGTGGCCTGGTTGGTGCATACGTGTCAGCACAATAGGCTGTTGATTGTTTGAATTTCTTGATTGTGTAAATCAAATGATCCCCGGCAACGGCGCCATTTGATTGAAATGATTTCGGATTGTGTATGTTAGAAAATTATATAGAAATCACAACCAAAAATTATTTGACCGCAATCAATAACGGTGTCGAATGTAGCGCGTTAGTAAGTACGGATCGTCCACAGGGAAAGTGTAATCGTTCGTATTTAGATGAGTCGAAAATTTAAAGGAAAGAAAAGAAACAATTCATGATTTATAAAATTGAATTTCAAGAATTAGAAAAATCTAGATATAAGAAAACATTAAAATCAAGAATTGAGATGTGATGATTTCCAAACCAACAATCAAGATTCGAAGTGAGGCTTGTAGGAGTAGATCAGATCTATAGATGTGATGAGATCTAATGATAACATACTCTTATCCTTTAACGAATTGATACTAGATCGATGACGATTTATCGAGGTTAAGGATCTTGCAAAGAAACTAGGGTTTCCTCATCTCATCCTTTGTCCTTTCGATGAATCTCATTCACAAACTAGCTTCTAGTAAATCAAATGATCGATCGTTGATCTCTAGTTTCGAGTGAACACAATCAAGAAAGCACCGCATCGAAACTAGATCGTCGATCATTCGATTTACAAGAATTTACAAACGTTATAGGACTTAAGAATTGTGAAAGAATCTAAATCATCATCATTCTATCGATCGTCTCGACTCCTTTACGAGCGGAGTTTTACTCAAACATTATCACAAAGAACACATTCAAGAATCTAGATTGAATCATAATGCTTGAATTAAAAAGATAAGCAAGAATATAGAATTGTCACCTTTATTTCTATCAATAATTAGTTACAACTCTCAAGAACTACAAGAGGAAGGAACTTGATCGTTGAATTTGGCGTCGCTCGGCTCCTTGAGTCGCGGATCAGCTTTGATCACTTGCTCGGATGAAGATCGGATTCCCTCCAAAAGGATCTAGGCTTCTTGCTTTGATTGAACTCGGAATTCTTGATCTTGGATTGGAATTGGAATTAGGGTTTACAAGTTGTGTCACTCAACTTGTATTGAATTTGGGGGAGATGAAGAACAACCATTAACCCTAGATCTAGGCTCCCTTTTATAGACCTTCATAACACTAGATCTAGGATTCAAAATTTGAATTTCCCTCCAAAAGTTTGTTACCTAGAGAGGCTTCTAGATGAAGTTAGTTGGAGGGATGCTTCTAGAAATGGTTTGTTAGAAGGAAACTTCTAGAACTAGGTTGTTAGACCGAGCCTTCTAGATGAAGCCACGTAGACAATCTGGAGTGTTCTGGAAGCCTTGTTGGTTACAGGAAGCCACGTGTCAAAATTTCTAGAGCTGAAGTCAACATAATGCCGCGGATCCGCGGCACGTGCCTGCTCAGGCCGCGGATCCACGGTCACGTGAGCTCTTCAATGCTTCATATTTTCATATCTGCTTCCTTTTTACTTCAGGAATATTCTCTGATGTGCTGAATCATGTAATTAGTCCTTGATCACTGCCAATTCTCTAGATTTTGAGTTGGCATATTTTATCAGCATTATTTTCACAATTTTGGCTCGGTTTCTAGAATTTCCTGCACAGACTCCGAAACAAGTGTTGCGCTACACAAGAATGATGCAATGCCTTGATAAATAGTCAATTTCCCTAAAAATGCCGGTTTTAGTATACAACACAGGTAATTCGGTATTTTATGGGTGTTTTGCTAATATGTGCTATACTTAACCTGAATGTCTTGAGATGAATGCAAATTATAGGGAAATTGCCGTGTTAAAAATACATTATTTTCGACTGATCAAATTCCCCCAAACTTATTTTCGGTCATCTCGAACGAATTATTTTATTAAAAAGAAAAGGAGAAAATAAAGAAAGATAAAAACTAACTAGCACACTTTCGTAGGTAATACGATTGCACTGAGCACGTGCAACAAGCCTTTAAACCTTTAGGTGTCCCTAGTAGGAGGAGTGTTGTCTCCTTAGGGTTTTCAGTGGATTGCACCCATAAAATCCAATAATAAAAGGAAGATCGTGAATATTACATTTAAAGAAAAGAATTATAAAAGAAAAGCTTTGAAAATTAGGGTTTCCAACTATGCTAGCTTTTCGTTTGTCATGAGCCCTATCTTAATAGTCATGAAAAGATGTTAGAAATCACATAACCCCTCAATAAAACATCGTCTTATTCTTCATTCGTATCTTTCTTCCAAACATCGATCATATCACCCTACGTGTGTGTAAAGAGCATCCCTACACCCGGAGAATTCAATTCAAGCTATCATACTCTTGCCCATCTGTCTCAGTACTTTTTAATTAATGAATATTTAGATGAATTTGCTCACACACTTTCATGCGACCGTTAATACTTCTTGAGGTACTAACCGACCGATTACTCATGTGCTTCCTTATTTGGTGTTTTTCCTCGTCTTGCACCACCTAAGGCTTAGCAGTGACTCCCAGACCAGTTGGCCTTAGGGCACTAGGTGAAGAGGTACCCTCGCTATATTTTTTTATTGCTGCCTTGGCGATAATAAAACCAGTGTTCATTTTTCTCACCATTTTATATTTTCTTCATTTTTTTTATTTCCTTCATACATCGGCTTTTAGACAAGAGCATTTCAAGGTATCCTCTACTATCTCGAGTTTCAAGACGTGTGTAAGTGCGAATAGCAGGGTATCAACTTTTAAAATGTTTGGCTTCCAGAATAGGAACTATTTTTCAGACTTATTTTAATTCTCAGATTAGTGACTTCCTTCATCTTACTAACCCTCGGGACAACGGCTCATAACTACTTATTACTAGTTCGTATAAGAAAACTTCTAATTTTCTTGGTTTTCTTAAATTTTTCTAATCTCATGGATGTAATTTTTCACTATCTAAACTTTTACTATCTTATTTATGTACAAAAATATTTTTATTTTTTTGAAAATTTTTAAATTTTTATGAAAATTTTTAAATTTTTATAGGTTTTCGAAAATGTTTTGTGTTTATGCAAAGTATGATGCAAATGATGCGAAAATAAGCACAAACCTCCCCCAAACTTGTTTTCAACAGTGTCCTCACTGTTGCCATCCGCTATATCTCGAAAAACCTGTAAGCTTGGGAGGAATTTATTAGTGGGGGTAAAATATATAAGTGAAGAACCTCCCACAAACTTATTTTTGGCTCATCATTTTGTAAAAATTTTCTTTTCAAGAGCCCGATTATACCCCCCCAAACTTGAGTTAAACAATGTTAATCTTTTGAAAATCACATGAGGGGGTCAAAAATCATTGGTCGATGCCAAGCTTTGCAAAGACCGAAATTTAACACCAACCATTCAAAATTTTTATCAATACAGTGCTCTGGTTGGTGGAAGAAGAGGTGGGGAAAGGGTAAGTGGTGGAATAGAATGTGTGTGCGTCTCATTTTGGAGAGATGATGCAGGGATTGTGATGGATTGCTCGCATTCTTTTTACAATTCAGAAGAAGGGGTGGAGGTTTAATTTCAATGATTGGGAGATGATTCATCTCAACACCCGTGTCATTCAAAAATGCGAGTTCATCAGCGAAGATTTCCTCAAAAGTTCCATCAATACCCCGGAGAATAATGTCATCACAAAATGCAGGGTGATCTTCAGACTCTAAAAACAGTTCATAATCGGTGTTAGTTGTTGACCCGGAAAACTCGATGGAAGAGTCCGTATCTGTATGATATGTAGTTGGGTCAAACAATAACATATGAAAAGAGTCTAGATCAGTATCATCAGGATCATCAATTTCGCTGCTGTCGACATCCATTAAGTTGACAGAACAGACCTGAGCAGTAGGTTCGGAGGGTACACTTCCGAACTTGTAAATGTTCAGCTCTATTGACCTATTCCCGAAAGATAGGGTCATAGAACCATTACGACAGTTGATAATAGCGTTGGAAGTGGCCAAAAAGGGGTGACCTAAAATCACCGGAATTTGATTCCGTGGGTTCGCTACAGGCTGTGTATCAAGTACAATAAATTCCACAGGGAATACAAATTCCCCGATTTTTATTAACACATCCTCCAGTTCACCCCTAGGTTTGGTGATTGATCGGTCAGCTATCTGGAGAGTTATGTTCGAGGGCTTTAACACTCCGATACCTAGTTGCTCGTAAACCGAGTATGGAAGCAAGTTAACACTAGCGCCAAGGTCTAGTAGAGCACGGTTGATGTGTTTTTCCCCAATAGAAATGGAAATAGTAGGACAACCAGGGTCTTTACGTTTCCGCGGTACTTGTTGGGGGAAAGCCGTGTCTACAGTCTTTGCCATGAATATCTTCTTGGGCACTTGAGTCTTCCTCTTCCTAGTGCACAAGTTCTTAAGAGTTTTCGCATAGGACGGAACTTGTTGGATGATATCTAGGAGAGAGATGTTGATGTTAACTTGCTTAAACATGTCCATAATCTTCTCCATATGTGGACTCGATTTGTTAGCCCTCAACCGATTAGGATAAGGTGCTTTAGCAATAAGCGCTGGGTCCATCATAGGAGAAGGAATTGTGTGTGGAACCGATCCCAGAATAGAAGTGGGGATCGTCCGTGGAGAACTAGAAGAGCTAGGCTGAGGTGGCGAGCCTTGTGGGAAACGAAGAATAGGCTCGTGAAAAGGTGGTGGGGTAGAAGAACTGGGGTCAGAATTAGAAGTAGAAGTGGAAGGAAAGGTCTCAGCTGGGGTATCATTGATAGATTTTTCAGTGTCATCAATCTCTTCCCCAACGTGATTGTCAAGCACTCTTCCAGATCTCAACGTAATTGCATTCACATGATGTGAATAGCCAGGATTGGGTAGAGGTTGAGCTGGAAGTTTCCCTTTCTCTCTTGCACTCATTTCGGCTTTTAGTCTTGCAATTTATTCTTCCATCGATTTAATAGTCTTGCTTTGGGACGTAGAGTTTTTCTCAATTTTATCGAAAGAAGGCTTCATTTCAGCCGAAACTTGCATGATATTTGTTAGGACCAAATTCATGTATTGTGCAAATGAAGAGGATTCATCAGTACCGGTCAACTGCAAAGGACTAGACGGTGCAGATGTGTTGACCGGATTTTGGACGTTTTGTGCTTGGAAGGGGTGCTGACTCAATGGAAGTGGTTGCTGTTGTGGTGGAGAAACCCTTTGGAATTGTTTTGGGTTGGAACCGTATTTTTTGATTGTGATTGGTTCCAAGCAAATTAGGATGATTCCTCCAACCCTGATTATATGTGGAAGAAAATGGATCGTTTCTAGGTCTTTGAAAAGCAGCATTGGTATGCTCGTGACCTTGAAACGGAGAATTCAATGGACATTCTTCAGTTTTGGAGAGCGGCATTTGATTTAGGGCGGTAGTTAAAAATTTGTTTTCTATAGTATCGAGTTTCTTGTGTATAACTGAAATTTCAGCTCTAACTCCTATGGAAACTTCCGATTGGTTATTGCCACTCCTAAACGATTGACTCACACCCTCCCACTGTAAAGATTTTTCAGCGAAATCTTCTAGAAATTTCCAGGCTTCCCCATCATCTTTGGTCATGAAGTTGCCTTGACACATGGATTCAAGGGTCTGTCTTGTGTTAGGATTAATGCCCTCATATATGATTCTGCACAGTTCCCATCTAGGGATTCTGTGATGTGGACATTGGACTAACAGATCCTTGAAGCGTTCAAGACATTTTGAAAATGGTTCATTTGGAAGCTGGGTGAATTGATTTATTTCGCTACGGACTTGAGCTGTCTTATGATATGGGTAGAATTTCTTAAGGAATGCTTTGACGAATTCTTCCCAGTTTGAAATGGAATATGCGGTAGTGTTATACAGCCACTTCTCGGCTATATCGCACAAGGTAAATGGAAGAAGACGTAGACGCATAGCATCCACAGAAAGCTGTGAAGTACCCATCATTGCGCATACATTTTCAAATTTGGTTATAAAGACGTATGCGTCTTCAGACTCGTGATCGTGGTATTTTGGTAGAAGGTTGATGTATTGGGGTTTAATCTCAAAATTATCCCCGTTGGCTGGTGGAATGGAGAGACAGGTCGAAAGAGGATCTCGCATAGGATAGCACCTCTCTTGGAGAGAGATGTAGGGTGGATTCTGCGCACCAACGGACGACGGCAGATTGGTGTTCAGGTTTGATGGAAATCCGTCCATCACGGTCGTGGTGGGTGGTGGGGAAGAAGGCGAAGAATTACCGACTGTGGGGTCGATAAAAGAAACGCGGACAAGACGGGAAATGGAATCCCGTATCCAGCCTAACATGTGCTTAAATGGTTGTAGCACAAGTGGCAGCGTTGGTATAATAAGAGGGAATGAATGAAGTGATTGGTATTTGTTTTGCAAAATATACGGATTTTTGAAAAATTGATGCGATCACAACAAATGCAACAAGCAAAAACCCTAATTCTATTGGTCACCTAGGTCAAAGCTCTAGACCGCTCCTAACTGCCAAAAGACAAGTCGCAGGATAAATCCTCCACTACCTCTTTGTCTCCCCTGTAGCCAGGTAAGTGCCAGGTAAGTGGGAAGGTACTCCACTACGTAAGTAGTGGGCCTAATTAATAACCACTAGCCTTAGACACACTTGCCTTAGACACCACAAAAGAAACGCGGATAAGCAATGAATTATCCGCGGCCTTCTCTTGTCCTAAATGAGCGCGACGGTCCTTAGAGTCATCTCTAGATCTTTTTTAGTTAATGAAGGTAAATGCGGATGCAAGTTTATGATTTTCGGGGCTTAGGAAGGGTAATGAACTCCCCACCTAATCTGGATTTGGCCGTGCCCCTTAAATTCCGTATTAATATGCAAACAACCAAGAATCAAAAACATGCACAATTTATTTTTCTTTTGCGGCGCTGCGATTTATTTGCAAAGAAACCTGCAGCAAATTGTTAATTGGAGCAGATAAGGGAAGAGATAAGAAAGTTTAGAAGTATACCTGCAATTTTTGTACAGAGAGGAAGCAAACTTGCCACGGATCCGCCGCTTTAGTCTCCTTATGACGCGGAATCGCGGTCAGTATAGGTGATAACTGCACAAATTTTTCTACAGCTGCTTCTGTTCACCTCAAGAGCTCTCTGGAATGCTCTGAAAATTTTTTCTCAATCTCCACAGATTCCAGATTTCCTCGCAACAAATCACAACAACACGTTTAGGGTTTGTGCGAGTTTAGATCTAAAAAATATAGATGGAATAAACTTTTCAACTCAAATTTCAAAATACGAACAATTAGCGCACTATCCCCGGCAACGGCGCCATTTGATTGTTTGAATTTCTCAATTGTGTAAATCAAATGATCCCCGGCAACGGCGCCATTTGATTGAAATGATTTCGGATTGTATATGTTGGAAAATTGTATAGCAATCACAACCAAAAATTATTTGACCGCAATCAATAACGGTGTTGAATGTAGCGCGTTAGTAAGTGCGGATCGTCCACAGGGAAAGTGTAATCGTTCGTGTTTCGATTTAGATGAGTCGAAAATTTAAAGGAAAGAAAAGAAACAATTCATGATTTATAAAATTGAATTTCAAGAATTAGAAAAATCTAGATCTAAGAAAACATTAAAATCAAGAATTGAGATGCGATGATTTCCAAACCAACAATCAAGATTCGAAGTGAGGCTCGTAGGAGTAGATCGGATCTATAGATGTGATGAGATCTAATGATAACATACTCTTATCCTTTAACGAATTGATACTAGATCGATGACGATTTATCGAGGTTAAGGATCTTGCGAAGAAACTAGGGTTTCCTCATCTCATCCTTTGTCCTTTCGATAATCTCATTCACAAACTAGCTTCTAGTAAATCAAATGATCGATCGTTGATCTCTAGTTTCGAGCGAACACAATCAAGAAAGCACTGCATCGAAACTAGATCGTTGATCATTCGATTTACAAGAATTTACAAACGTTATAGGACTTAAGAATTATGAAAGAATCTAAATCATCATCATTCTATCGATCGTCTCGACTCCTTTACGAGCGGAGTTTTACTCAAACATTATCACAAAGAACACATTCAAGAATCTAGATTGAATCATAATGCTTGAATTAAAAAGATAAGCAAGAATATAGAATTGTCACCTTTATTTCTATCAAGAATTAGTTACAACTCTCAAGAACTACAAGAAGAAGGAACTTGATCGTTGAATTTGGCATCGCTCGGCTCCTTGAGTCACGGATCGGCTTTGATCACTTGCTTGGATGAAGATCGGCTTCGCTCCAAAAGGATCCAGTCTTCTTGCTTTGATTGAACTCGGAATTCTTGATCTTGGATTGGAATTGGAATTAGGGTTTACAAGTTGTGTCACTCAACTTGTATTGAATTTGGGGGAGATGAAGAACAACCATTAACCCTAGATCTAGGCTCCCTTTTATAGACCTTCATAACCCTAGATCTAGGATTCAAAATTTGAATTTCCCTCCAAAAGTTTGTTAGCTAGAGAGGCTTCTAGATGAAGTTAGTTGGAGGGATGCTTCTAGAAATGGTTTGTTAGAAGGAAGCTTCTAGAACTAGGTTGTTAGGCCGAGCCTTCTAGATGAAGCCACGTAGACAATCTAGAGTGTTCTGGAAGCCACGTGTCAAAATTTCCAGAGCTGAAGTCAACATAATGCCGCGGATCCGCTGCACATGCCTACTCAGGCCGTGGATCCATGGTCACGTGAGCTCTTCAATGCTTCATATTTTCATATCTGCTTCCTTTTTTACTTCAGGAATATTCTCTGATATGCTGAATCTTGTAATTAGTTCTTGATCACTGCCAGATCTCTAGCCTTTGAGTTGGCGTATTTTATCAGCATTATTTTCATAATTTTGGCTCGGTTTCTCGAATTTCCTGCATAGACTCCGAAACAAGTGTTGCGCTATACAAGAATGATGCAATGCCATGATAAACAGTCAATTTCCCTAAAAATGCCGGTTTTAGTATACAACACAGGTAATTCGGTATTTTAGGGGTGTTTTGCTAATATGTGCTATACTTAACCTGAATGCCTTTTGATGAATGCAAATTATAGGGAAATTGCCGTATTAAAAATACATTATTTTTGACTGATCAGCTGTCCAGATGGACGTCGTGTCGACATTCGCGCGGCTATCTCACAGGCAGCTTCGTAGGAGTATTGGCGTTATTGGACTACTTTGGACGGTTTGGACTGATTGAATGGAGACTGTAAGGCTAGCCATCATTATAAAGAGTTATAAAAGATGATAGCTTTATGCTGAGTCTGAGATTTCGATATATAGAGAGCTCAGACCAAAAGGCCAAACTTATTGGAAAAAGTAAAAGTGTTACGACCCGGAAAAGGCACGTGACTGCCACTTGAATCATTTGAAGTCTATAGGACCCCACCTAATTCAAGTAAGCCAAAACCCAGAAATCTAAACATTTTTTTAGGGAAAATAGTGGAGGTGAAATTTTGAAATAGAGCTTTAATGAAATCAGGTTCTTTCTTCTAAAACACAAGTTATATTCTATAAAAATGCAATGATTTATATCTATCTTGAAAATATTTTCTTCATTTAAAATTTCAGAAGCACCTCCTTAGTAATTTTTAACCCGAAAACAATACAACAAATAGTAATAATAGGCATCCCTAAGCGGAAGCTAGCTCTTCGCCAAATGGCGAAAACAACCATACAATGATATAAATATACAATGCCGAATGGCGAGGATTAAAAACACAGAAAGAAAGCAAGAAAACTAAAGCATCAAGGAAACCAAAACAATAATGAATAAGTACAAGAACATGACTCTTAGGCCGAAAGAATATACAATAAAGGTTTCTAAATCTACAAATATACAAAGTCTGGTTGATGGAGGTTTTAACTAGATACAACTGAATGAAATATGCAATTATTAATGGTGATCACGATGCAAATATATCCCACTTAATAATGCAATCACCCTAATGAAGGTAGTATGCCAGCAAGCCGTAACGGAACCTGTGCGGTCGAACCTGCAATAAAACTATGGCCCAACGGGGGTGAGTTGCCAACTCATGAGTAGAAGACATCATCGAGTAAAAACTGAATGTATGACTATCTCCTAGGTCATACAATACAATACGATAATAATAATAACACTGTAACATCGAGTAACAGTAAAGGTAATGATATAAGCAGATGTGTAAAGTCAAGTACTCCTTTCTGTGTCACAAGTAGCTACATGTCATGTATATTATGTATGAATGCATCATCAAATGGGTGTGTCCAGCAATGACACACAAAAGTTATGATAAAACCTGAGTGCCAAGTATCGACACTCGAAACATCATGAAAACCGTGTCCATCAGCGACACATAATCCTCATATCTCGGGCTCCGTCAGTCCGGATCGGCCCATATCATCTGATCTCACGACTACGGTCGGTATCCTCCTGATATCCGCCGCGCCAACTATCATCGGACGGTAGTGCTCTCTTACCGGGCTGAACGTCTCAATCTCTATACGGCCTTCTTGCCCCGAGACACTGCACCAGGTCCATCATATACCCGCAGACGGTATCTCCTCGCTCTTCGTGGTGGGTAGTCATATATCATATATGCTCAAGAACCGAGAAATCTCATGGTGAACGCCACACATCATATCAAGGAAAACCGCATTTTCTTTTAAAAAGGAGCATAAGTTTTCAATTTCACATGCGGTTTCCCAAATCCAGAAATCTCACGAAATACCGAAACCTCATAATCATGAGTCAATAAGTAAACAATGAATATCGGTATAAAGCCCCTCAACAGTGCATAAATAGAATGTACATATGAATGCATGTGGCATCTAAGTAAGGAATGCAAAGTCTAAAACTAGCATGTGATATCATCAATGCTAAACAATACTATTAAACTGCAAATTATCAGATAGTATGAGTGAAGTAACGGTTCTTTAATGTGTACGTGGCATGGCAATTAACGATAATGATGTGTGTGAGCCGGCCAGTAAGTGTACGTGCAACATACGCATCATCGGTAATGGTGCAGGTGTCCTAACAGGCGAGATCATGACAGCAATGAAATCACATATATATATGGAATGCAATGAGAATAATATGAACATAGCAGAAAAAGTAATAGTAAACGCAACATTATAAATTACACATACACACACACACATGAGCCATACAGTTATAGTATTTAAAATAGCACGAATCGTTATTTTTTTTGAAAAGTAGATGCTACGGTGTTTTTAAGAAAAAGATATACCTTTTGAAAATCCGTAGCATCTCTCGGGTTGCTCTTTGAAGATACCTACGATTTGTTAGTTTTGAAAATATGTATGATTCTAACCCTATTCTAACAGCTACTTAAGTAATTAAGAAACTAAACTAAAAGCTCGAGTTGAAGGTAAATAGAAATCTATACGTGTCCGAGTCAATATATCTAGTAGTCGGCGATCCAGCCTCGTAGTATCACGTATAATATAATCCATCGTATGACATCCTCGAGTCAAGAGTGCGGATCAATCATCACATAAATATCTCGTACGGTATAGTCCGTCGTACAACATCCTCAAAATCGAGGGTACAAGTCAATGTCATATATATCATCATTCGTACGGTATCATCCATCGTACAATATCATAATCAAAGGTACGGATCTAAGGTCAGGTACAATCTATTATCTCATCAAACAACATGTTATTGCATGTTATGTGTATATCGCCCGACGATCCTTTAATATATCATATCATATACGAGGCCTCAACTCGATCATATAACATAACTTCACGACATCATGTCTGATCATATCGACTCAAAATCAAATAATATATCATATCCTCATCTCACATGTATATGTATGTATATATATATAATCACACAAAGACACATACACATACCAAGTGTGCGTGCGCACGCGTGTATGTGTGTGCGACAAAATAATCTAACGGATCACGACTATAGGAAATGGACTAAGGTTAAACTAAGAGTAAACTTTCTTATGAGTATGGTAAATCTAATCGTACGGTCTCCTAGAATCCTATTTGCTAACTGTCCACATATCACATTACTATATATATATATATATATATATAATATCCTATTCTACAGCTGCGGCGGTGCTATATGCCATCCACCCAACTTCCTCCGTAGATATACATCTACTCACCTATAATCCTTATTTTAGCCGAAGTCGATGATGCCTTACTCTCCTTGTCGTCCCGAAGCCCACACGAAGTTACCTACAGTTCAAGCATGTCGTATTATAAACACAAATCTAATAAGAAATCTGAATCGAATTGCATAGAAATCCATATCCAAAACGGATACGACATGTGAAGCGCACCTAGGTTAGAACCTATGGTCAACGTGTCCTAAAACAACAAAATAATATCTGACGTCGACGTACAGACGTCAAATGACCAAGTCACATCAAGAAATTCAAAAAATCCAAGTTTCAAATACCGGAAAACATTATCAAAACCATCTCAAATTGCTCCCATATTTTTGCACAGGTAGCTTGGGACAAAGCAAAAAATACAGTTGCCAAGTTATGAGGAATGTGAGCTACAGGCCAAACCCCAACATCAAACTCCAAAATTGACCTGGCGAGATGTGCTACAGTACTCGATGTCGCCGACCCCATTTTTGGATTTTGGTCTCGTTCTTCTGTGGTGGTTTTCTAGTGGTCTAATTAGGCCAATGTAGTTGTTTGTTTTTCTTATAAAAACCCTAATTTGCTCCAAAATTCATTTGATCCTCAAAAACTCCACAAAACTGACATCGGGAAAATTTCAGTTTATGATTTGGGTTTCTACACTCAGTTTTGGTCCAGGATTAACACTAAGAGGGTTGTGGTCACTAATTACACTCAATTACACCATCACTACTCATAATCTCTCCTAAACCTTATCTTGTAATTTTCAAACACCACTAAACCACAATATATTAACTCTAAACTATATTAGGATATACTAACCACTAATAACTTATCTAAAAGTGTAGAAATATACCTCATTTGGCAAATCAAGAATTTTCTTGAGTTGCCCAAAATGTTCAAAATCTCCACTTTAAATGATCTACCAATACTTGTAGTGAGCTTGTGCACACTTTTAGTGAAGGAGGTATAAGGTTTTGGCTAAATTTTGATGGTGTTTGTAGGGGATAGAGGAGGTGAGGGAGGAGGATGAAGAGAAAAAGGAAGGAGATGAAGATGAAGGAGGAAAGAATAATGAGGAGATTGAGACATGAAGGGTGTAGATGTTTCCCCTTTCCCTCTCTCTCTTTAGCTATTCCTCCATGTCCCTGCTCCTCTGCCATATTTTCTTCTCCTTTTTTTGTATTAATTAAAAACCAAAACCAAATAAGAACTAAGGAATTTTAACCATGGTTCAAATAAAATGTAACAAGTGTTGCAACTTGCCATGTTGCATGTTACAACACATAAGCAAGATTAATGCATAATTAGTGAGGTATTAATCGAGTTTAGTATTAAACTTGTATATAATAATTGTATAAATATTTATAAAATATCCAAATCACATAAAGTCTTTCAAAATCAATAATTCATATTTATTTTCCGAACTACAAATATATAATCATACTGCTTCATTTAAAACCAATTTCCATAATTTTTGTAATATTCATAAAATATATTATTTTAATTATTTAAATTCCAAAAATAATATTTTATTTTCTGAAATGTTACAATCTTTCCCCCTTAAATAAATTCGGTCCCCGAATTTAAATTTAAACCCTCTAAGTACTAAAACATTTCAGCAAAACAATCAAGTCGTCGGGGCTCCGAAATCATGAATACATAAAATATAACATAGCGTAATGCATGCGCATAAAAACGAGGGTAAAACACAAAATCAAAACTCCATTAAGTGTCATACCATCATGGGAGTTAATGTCAAAATACTAGTGCTGAAATCCTTTACGGAAATCAATATGACATAATTTGGATTATAACATATATGCGGTACGCATCGTTGTGAAATCATCAAGACAACTGAAATAAGGTGCATGCAAAATCTCTTTTTAAATCGCCATGCGATGTGCGTATCACGGCACAAATAGAGGATGTGCATTATAAAGAAAATAAAAATAGCTATATATATATATCCTTTGTTTAACATATGCGTCCCGCCTTTTGAAATGATCTTGGGAAGGGTTTTCTTGTAAATTTTCATGTCACTCACGGAAATGTAGGAAAATATTGAGACTATAACTCCTTTGAGATCCCTTCCGTAAATATTGGTGTATGTAGAAATACTCAGGTATTGTCCTCAGACCAGTCCTACTCAGTTACTATATAGTATAGTATATGTCGTGAAAACATGATGCTCGAAAGAAATCAAATTCAAATAGCGTATACAAAAGTGCCACGTGCATCTGGTGCGCATGGAAATCGAAATCAAATACAGGTAACACGAATGTGCACAGAAACAAAACTAAGTGCAATGGGTGTGCACGAAAATATATGTCGAGTGCAACTGGTGTGCCTGACAACAAAACTGGGTGCATCTAATGTGCATGAAGAATCTTGATTAAGTGCAACTGGTGTTCATAAAATCACAACAAGTGCGCCAAGTGTGCGTAAGAATCTCAAGTGTATAAGGTTCATAAAAATAAATATCGAGTATCAAAATCAAAATCGATGGTATACGATATACACCAAATCAAATCAAGTATACCATGGCATATGAACTCATAAACATGTGCATCCGTGCGCATAAAACCATATCAAAGTATTTAAAGTGGGTGTAAATTACACCGAATGCATAAGTCAAACTCATGTGCATACTGTATGCATGAAATAAAATACCTCAGAATGTGTAAAAATCAAAATCAAGTGCAATGGGTATGCACAAAAACGAACATCGGTACAACAGATACATGAAATACGAATTGAGTGCAATTGTGGTGCACATAGAAAATATCAATCATAAAACAAATCGTCAAAATACCGAGATCCAAAATAACGGAAACGTGATATCTGAATCACCAAGTCGTGAATCATAAATAACTGTTGTCGATGTGCCTCTCCTTCAATGTCGAAAGGTGCCGGTGTATCCAAGGCAGGCAGAGCAAGAATATCTACTTGCCTCTTGCCCACGGTCTGGCGTCCTCTGCTGTTAGGTCCTCGTTTCTCTCTGCGGATTACCAGTTACATGACTCCTCGGCTCGACAGCCCGATTCAGAATAATGACGGAAACAGTCCTATTCTGGAGCTTCTCTGAAGATCTCCTGACCAATTAACATGGTCACTCGTAATATATCACGTAAATGATGGCGATCGCTGGTCCACTGAGTGTGTGCGATACAATCGATCCTGGTTCAAGTCTTTATCTTGAAGTATTTCAGAAAAATCCAGTCAGGGTCTTTTCCAAACTCATCTTTACCGGACAGCCCGGAAGTTAGCATTCTTTACTCAATCCGTTTCTCATTTCGGGACAGCTGCATTCTCATCATTACTTTCCTCTAGAAAATATGTCCGTATCTAACACCTCTACATGCGTAGTAACTCTCTGACATCAACGGAGTGGAACAACAACTCATTACGATCTCGCACGAACCTCTTACTCCACTTTCCTTCAATATGGACCAATTCAGAATCATCTCTTCGTAGCCGTGTGGAGTGCGCTCTAATTGGCTATAGTCATATCTGGAGTCTCTTTCGAAGCTATGAACTCGGCATCTCCAATATCATGTAGAAGGCATCTGGCCAATTACGTGTTCGGAAACTTGTCCAAGTCATTCGAGAAATACGCTTCATTCGTCCGTTCTCGATCAACTCACACGCATCTGTGTGAGGTCCTTCTTTCTGAAGCTGGTCAACTTAATGATCTTATATCGGAGGATCTAACAAATAATGTTCTTTCTTGATCAATTTACTCTAGATCTGTGTAAGATCCTTCAAACCGGAATTCTTCAACTTAACTGAGCCTGCGTCGGCGCATCAGATCAGATGAATTATCTCAATCACTCTATTCAAGATGAACTAGCTACCTTCTGTCACATCTCCGTGTATAAACCTATTGTGCATTAGCTTCAATGATCTGGGGGTGATATCTTATCAACTTAGCAACAGCTGGCTCATCTGTCCGCACGGTAGACAACGCCTCAATCATCTGGAGTAAAAGGTACCTTAATAATCTTTGCAATCTAGCTGGCCTCTAGCAATTGCTCGATCATCTGGTGTAAATCTCGAACACTCGTATCAACAAGAAATCTTAATAAAACAATAAATCAATGCGTTTGTGTGTCACCGGAATACATCGTGGTCAGTCCTCATCCCTGACTAGCTCGTGCTGACCGCTTCTCTAGCCGCAGCTCTCCCTTCTCGTATAACCAAGGTAATGGAAACCACGATTCGATATCGATGCGGATAGATCATAGGAATACGATGCATAAGAAATGTACATTCTAAGGTTACTTAAGCGAAGTAGCGTATCGTCAGTATGCCTCGGAATATACACACGGTACGTTACTCTACTTAACTCACCTACTCCATCTCCATCAACCAAGGTAAACCTATGCGACGAAAGTTCGAGTCTAATACCCCCTCGACCAAGTCTAAGTTCCGTAAGGTTAAGCCTAGGTTCCGAATATATATATATATATGTATGTATGTATGTGTATATATATGTGTGTATGTGTATATATATGTGTGTGTGTGTGTGTGTGTGTGTATAGACACACACACACACGTCCTAGACTCTGCATAGTCAAATCTAGACTCGAACCAAGGTTAAACCTAATACTTTGATACCAACTTTCATGACCCGGAAAAGGAATGTGACTGGCACTTGAATCATATGAAGTCTATAGGACCCCACCTAATTCAAGTAAGCCATAAGCCCAGAAATCTAAACCTTTTTAGGGTAAATAGTGGAGGTGAAGTTTTGAAATAGAGGTTTAATGAAATCAGGTTCTTTCTTCTAAAACATAAGTTATATTCTATTAAAATGCAATGATTTATATCTTTCTTGGAAACATTTTCTTTATTTAAAATTTCGGCAGCATCTCCTATGTAATTTTTAACCCAAAAGTAATACAACAAGTAGTAATAATAGGCATCCCCAAACGGGAGATATCTCTTCGCCAAATGGCGAACACAACCACGCAATGATATAAATATACAACGCCGAATGGCAAGGATAGAAAACAGAGATAGAAAGCAAGAAAACTAAAGCATCATCAAGGAAACCAAAACAATAATGAATAAGTACAAGAACATGACTCTAAGGCCAAAAGAATATACAATAATGGTTTCTAAATCTACAAATATACAAGGTCTGGTTGATGAAGCTTTTAACTAGATGCAACTGAATGAAATATACAAGTATATAATGGTGGTTATGACGCAAATGTATCCCACCTAACAATGCAATCACCCTGAAGAAGGAAGTGTGCAAGAAAGCCGCAACGGAACCTGTGCGGTCGAACCTGCAAGAAAACTGTGGCACAATGGGGGTAAGTTACCAACTCGTGAGTAGAAAATATCACTGAGTAGAAACTGAATGTATGACTATCTCCTAGGTCATACAATACAATATGATAATAATAACAACACTGTAACATCGAGTAGCAGTAAAGGTAATGATATAAGCAGATGTGTAAAGTCAAGTACTCGTGTCCGTGTCAAAAGTAGCTAGATGTTATGTATATTATGTATGAATGCATCATCAAATGGGTGTGTCTAGCAACAACACACAAAAGTCATGATAAAACTTGATTGCCGAGTATCGACACTCGAAAACATTATGAAAACCATGTCCATCAGCGACACATAATCCTCATATCTCGGGCACCGTTAGTCCGGATCGGCCCATATCATCCGATCTCATGACTATAGTCGGTATCCACCGGATATCCGCCGCGCCAACTATCACCGGTCGGTAGTGCTCCCTTACCGGGCTCAACGTCTCAATCTCTATACGACCTTCTTGCCCTGGGGTACCGCACTGGGTCCACCATGTACCACCAGACGATGTCTCCTCGCTTTTCGTAGCGGATAGTCATATATCATATATGCTCCAGAACCGAGAAATCTTATGGTAGACGCCACACATCATATCAAGGAAAACCAAATTTTTCTTTTAAAAAGGAGCATAAGTTTTCAATTTCACATGCGGTTTCCCAAATTCAGAAATCTCATGAAATACCAAAATCTCATAATTATGAGTCAATAAGTAAACAATGAATATCGGCATAAAGCCCCTCAACAATGCATAAACAAAATGTACATATGATTGTATGCATCATCTAAGTAAGGAATGCAAAATTTAAAACTAGCATGTGATATCATGAATGCTAAACAATACTATTAAACTACAAATTATCCGATAGTATGAATGAAGTAGCGGTTTTCTAATGCATATGTAGCATGGCAATTACTGATGATGTGTGTGAGCCGACCAGTAAGATTACGTGCAACATACGCATCATCGGTAATGGTGCAGGTGTCCTAGCAGGCGAGATCATAACAGCAATGAAATCACACACACACACACACATACACACATATGCAATGCAATGAGAATACCATGAACATAGCAGAAAAAGTAACAGTAAACATAACATTATATATACACACACACATACACACGAGCCATACAGTTATAGTATTTAAAATAGCACGAATCATTGTTTTTTTTTGAAAAGTAGGGGCTACGGTGTTTTTTTATTAAAAAAGATACATTTTGAAAATCCGTAGCATCCCTCGGGTTGCTCTTTGAAGATACCTATGATTCGTTAGTTTTGAAAATAGGTATGACTCTAACCCTATTCTAACAGCTACCTAAGTAATTAAGAAACTAAACTAAAAGATCGAGTGGAAGGTAAATAGCAATTTATACGTGTCCGAGTCGATATATCTAGTAGTCGGCGATCCAGCCTCGTAGCATCACGTATGGTATAATCGATCGTATGGAATCCTTGAGTCAAGAGTGCGGAACAATCATCATATAAATATCTCATACGGTATAGTCCGTCTACGGTATCATCAAAATTGAGGGTACGGGTCAATGTCATATATATCATCATTCGTACGGTATCATCTATCGTACAATATCATAATCAAAGTTACGGATCTAAGGTCACGTACAATCTATTATCTCATCAAACAACATGTTATCGCATGCTATGTGTATATCTCCCGACGATCCTTAATATATCATATCATATACGAAATCTTAACTCGATCATATAACATAATCTAATGACATCATGTCCGATCATATCGACTCAAAATCAAATAACATATCATATCCACATATAACGTGTGTGTGTGTGTGTGTGTGTATAGAGAATAATGGAGGAAATGTAGGGTTCCTAGGCACACTAACGAGGTCTCACAAGGCATCAACCATGCCAATTTCAAATTTTACAAGTGCCTACAAACCCTAATACGGATCGTTAACTAGAAATTTAGGCGACAAATACAACTAGTTAACAACTTAACTATAAGAACGGAAATATAACCTTTGTAGATCCGGTCCTCCACCTCCATAGCTCCGCAATGAAGTCTCCTCGCTGTCCAAATCGAATCCCGGGCTCTAGCGTCGGCTTCATCGGAAAAATTGGCGGGCTTGGTCGTCGGCTTCAATGCCGAAGATGATCTACGTCGAGGCATCACAAGATCAAGCTCCCACTTCACCAAGTCATGAAACTTGTGAAGAAAACACCCTATACTACATGGCAAGAGGTAGAGGATGAAGAAATAGGAAGTGGGTTCACATTAGAATTGGATTTCTCACTCATTTGCTCAAGTTGCCATTGTTGATAGCAAGCTTTTCTTCAAGTGAAGAAGAAGAAGAAGAAAGAAAGAATATGATAAGTGTTAATTAAAATGGAAAAGAAAATCAATACTTATCATATTCAAACCATGGTTAAGTGTAGAGACTAAACTAGGGTTAGTGGGAATGGTTAGGGTTAAGCATTAGACAAAAATGGTCACTTAGTCAAAGCTTCATGAAACTTCAATATCAAACAAAGAAAGCCACCATTTTCTCTCATTTCCAAAATGAATAAAATAAATAAATAAATAAATGAATAAGAAAATAAAAACCCTAACCATTACACAACCATGGTTTAATCTTTACACAAACCCTAATGAGCATGTATCATCAAACATGATACAAACTAGTGTACAAAAGTATATCACATATACAATGTGCACATAAAGTGAGAAAATCCATTTAAAGTGAACCAATACTAGTTAATGCAAAGTAATATATCAAATATATAATTATGCATTAAATCATCAAATCAACACTTGATTTAACGATCCGGTCATATCGCATATAACCGACTAGTATCCAATGTATCGGCTTATCGAATCAACTCTCGATTCGATAACTAGGTTATATCGCATATAACCATTCGATACATTCATCGCGAGAATAGAATACGGTATCACATATACGCATTATTCTCGGTCCTGCACATATCTCATATGCGCTCCTATTTCGTTTCGCTTGAGCCAGGAAACCTCCGTGTAGGACTCTAAAGACTCGTCAATAGGCCGGCAGCAGGTGATGATCATATCAAACACCCACAAGCCGCAAACGGTCTGCTAAACGTAACGGCCACCCGGGTATTGAGCGATCAGAAGATCGACGAGCAAGCCCGCTCACACTCCTGTGAATCCAACCAGTAACACTTACCGTACAGTCCGGTCTCGTCGTCTGATATGTCGCATATCTTGCCTAGGGGTGGTAAACGTCAGACCCCAATAGCTCGATAAGTCGTGTCGATATGAGGTCTATAACAGTTCGAGAAACTACTAGTAACACTTACCAGTAAATCTCAGCAACCCTGGCCAGGGATTTCTGGTTATAGCCAATCGAACACAGCGCAACATCAACTCCTTATACCGGGAGAGACGAATCCCCTCCTATCGCTCATTGCCTCCATGTGACTCGGGACTGTACCCAAAAACCACCGTTTTGCATGCCCTCTTGGACGTGGTAAGGTGGAAATCAAAGCACAGTGGGAACCACACAAGACTCTATGACGATCTCGGGTCAACAGACTACTCTGTACCAGTGTCACCAGAGAACTGCCATCTGACGTAAGGTATAATACCATCTGGGAGTTCTCGGAGAGTCCGTCCAGTATACCCAGTCTCTACTGAGCACCCGTATATCTCCTCTGATGTCAAACACCAATGGATATGGGATCATCCATCGCCCATCTGTATTGGTCGAGAAGGTACACGCTAGTCTACTCTGGTATATCGATGCCCCATCTCGATACACCCACGACTAGGGACTTTGAAGGATGTACTTATGGACTACCATGTCCCCACTAGTATGATCCACATCATAGTCCAGGTAATCATGTACACATCCTAAGGGCTTTACCAACATGTAACAGAGAGACAATCAGTATACACGTTAAGGTAAAGAGTAACCAGATAGCATACTATCATGTCGAGCAAGAAAGTCCTCCCTATATATGTCCAAGCATCCACTACAATATACATCCTATGTATAGTAATGGCCTCTAGGGCATACATATAACTAACAATCTCCCACTTGCACTAGGGCCATCTGATAGCAGTGGTTGAAGTATCTCATACTCAACCATCCTATAAAAGTCTCTCTCTGGGAAAAGGCCTTTGTGAGTGGATCCGCCGTGTTGTCCTCCGAGTCTGTTCTCCTAGCCTCGATCACACTGGAGATCAACCATCTCCATGTTCAGGTGATACTGCCTTAGAATATGTCTGGATCACTGATGGGACCGACGTTCCTTGGCATAAGCCACAACTCCATTGTTTCACAATGGTAGGAACGTAGTTCATCTCATGAACCAATATACACCCAAACAGCCTCTTTGGTAGCATCTTAAGTAGCGATGTATCCAGCCTTTATCGTCTAGTATGCCACGGTATCTAGCTTGGAACTCTTCCAACATACCGTCCCTTCACTGAGGGTAAAGACAATGCCTGTGACTGACACTCAGTCGTCTTTATCAGCCTGGAACCTTTCCAGTGATTCTCCCCAGGATCGATTGATACGATCTCACTACAACTAGTGAGTATCCTAATATCCAATTAGATCTACCTCATAGATCTAAAATCCAGGATTTGGGAGGTATCACTTTGATCCTTTATGGAGAATCATTATGATAAGCAGAGATTGATCGAGCGTAGCATAGGAAACTCCTTCCCTATCAAGAGTATGTCATCCACGTACTCTACGAGGATCGCCACCATACTCCCTACTATCTTTTTGTATATACAAGGTTCATCTACCATTTTGATGATGTCAAACTCTTTGACTATCTCATCAAAACAGATGTTCCATCTCCGCGATGCTTGCTTTATCTTATAAAACATCTTGCACACGTTTCCGTTGCTCCCACTGTTTACGAAGCCCTCTGGCTGTGTACTTACAGACGTTCTCTTCTAAAACATCATTTAGAAAAGATGTCATGACACCTAACCACCAGATATCGTAGTTATGGTATGTAGTCGTGGCAAGTAGGATCTGGATGGACTTAAGCATAGCCACTGGAAAAAGGTTTCATCATTATCCACGCCTGGTCAATGACGAAAACCTTTAACAAGTCTAGCTTTGAAAGTCTAAACTTTTCCATCTACACCAAGTAATCTTCTCAAGATATACTTTCTCCTGATGGGGATTTAACCCTTCAGATATAGCAACCAAAGTCCATACTTTGTTGGTGTACATGGATTCCATCTCAGATCACTAAGCATCCAGCCATTCTTACAGAGTCCCTACTCTCAATGGCCTGCTCGAAACTAGTTGGGTCGTCATCTCATGATGCAATTCTCGCTCCCACTGTCATAGAGAAACAGAAGTATCTCTCAGGTGGGTGAGGAACCCTACTAGATCGGCGGAGAGGCAGAGGTTCGTTGGTTTCTATTGAATCCTTCGGTTCTACCAAATCATCTGCTGTAGTTTGCATAGCTGGAACCTTTCCAGTTGTACATAACTGACCTTGCCTCGAGCTTGTCCGGATTTTGCTTTTTAGACATAGGCCGGACAACCCCAAATCTTAAGGAACTTAAGATATGGGCTCTTCCCTTTCCATATCACATATGAAGTGGTAGGCAACTGATTTGATTTGAACCCTATTCAATAGGTATGCAGCTACTCAAGCGCATAACTCCCAAAGGAAAAAGGTAACCCAGTAGTACTCATCATAGAGCACACCATATCAAATAGGGTGTATCTGCTCCGCCCCGACATACCATCGTGCTATGGTGTATACGGAGGAGTAATGCTGAGAGAGAATCTCATTCTCCTTTAGAATAGTCCAGGAATTCCGTGCTCAAGTATTCTCCTCCTTGATCTCATCATAGGACATAATACTTATACCCGTATTCTGGTTCTCCACTTCTCGCTTATATTCTGTGAATATCTCAAAAGGTTCGGACTCATGTTCCAACAGGAACATATTACTGAATCTTGAGAGATTATCAGAGAATATAATGAAGTATAAAGAACCAGTCCTGGCATGAGTAGACAGGAGACCTTACATACATCATCATGTATCAGTCCCAAGAGTTCATTAACTCTTTCTCTGTTTCCAATAAACATGGCTATGGTCATCTTATCTTTGTAACACGACTGGCAAGTTTCACAAGATGTAAATTCAAACTGATTTAAATATGCATCTACATGTAGCTTCAGCTAGTCGGGTCGCATTGATATGACCTAGTCTACAATGCCTCAAGAAGGATTCGTTCATTTCTGAACTCTTCCTCTTGTGTGTGTTTTGTATACTAAGAACTGTAGTTTGATTTAGAACATCAACGCTTTTAGATAACGTGCCTGAACCGATCAACTTTTGGTATAGGAAATGTTCAAAACATTATCCAACAATAAAATTTTTTATCATTTCTTTACTAATAAAGAGACTGATATGATTTTGTATATCAGGTTCGGTATCTAATAACATTCGTTCAGAATCAATGTATTGGTAATACAGGGTGACAGTGACAGACAGACTTGGCTGCAACACTTGCCCCGTTTTCTGCCTCATGAAACTTATCACCCGTTCTCAGTTCTCTACCTTTCTGTAGCCCTATGTAACAGATTACATATCTGGGATCCTGATTCGGTATCAAATACCCAGGACGTAGAGGATACTGAGAAACAGTTCTGTATAATGAACACACCCGAAGATGATGCATCAGCATGCACTCTCTTCGTTTGGGCGGCACGTGAATTCTGGTAATCCCCAATTTCCTGCTCTGTCTTATAACAATTATAAGTTGGAGCGGGACCAACGTTCCCCAGCTCAGTATAACAAGCGGGTTCGGTCAAATATCCGTATTATTATCTTGATTAAGGCGTGATATGGTCGCTACCTGGAGAGAGAGAGAAGAAAACACTCAGCGTGCGCTCTTGCAAGAATAGATTGGTTTTATTTTATCTAATCAGGATGGCTCCCACTGCTTTTTATCAAATCTTCCTTCAAACCATAAAAGGAAAGACTAGCCGGGATTAATTACATACTACAAGTTCGCCAATCTTTCAGCCAGGCCAGTGTCGGTACTTTGAGGGAGGTCCCCCGTGCTTTCGCACGAACCTAATTAATGTAAACCTCATTTTCCCAGAGGCGTAACCTCGTTGACACCTTTCTAGACACCTACTTGATCGGCTAATTGTAATGTGTAAAACTCTCCCAGGAGTAACTCTTACTCGCAGCGGGTATCGGGATCCAACTATCTCATAGAAGGTATGCAATCTCATTGCAAATTTCAACACTTGAAATTCCTAATGATTTTGCCCCAAACGTGCTATAACCTTGACGAAAGCCAACAAACCATAGCCCGCTAGTCAAGTTCAACCCGTACATTTCTTGATTGAATTAAACCCACCCACACAACCCTTGACGAAAGCCAACAAAGCCGCACGACTACCCTAATCCAATCGCATCGTATGCTAGCAGATAAGCAGCATATAGCTACCGCACACTGCACCTTGACGAAAGCCAACAAATGCAGCACGAATACTATATACAGCTTATCTGAAATGACGGAGGGCTACGACAGGTTTTTCTGAAAACCTATTGCGTAATGAACTTGATATCGTTGTAGAATCAAATGATTTTGAAATGGAGTGCTTTTGAGGCTTTTCTGGTTTTGCTAAAGGAGTCACTCCCGGTGAAGGGATCGTCGGTCCTTTCCTCGTCGAATGAGGTGCGGGATATATCACATATATCACTCTGCAAAGCAGAACTCTTAAAAGCAATCAAAAGACAAACCGAGTGTGTAGCATCTGCCAGTTATTGCTAAAGGAGTCAGTCCCGGTGAAGGGATCTCGGTCCTTTCCTTATCGAATAAGGTGCAGGATATATCATATATACCGCTGTGCAAAGCAAGAACTGTAGCTACCTGTTTTATTTTTGAAATTCGATTCTACAACATCTTAGGTTTCTTTTATTTCATTAATCATATTAATGAAGTCCCATCATTTAAGTTACCTAAACATCACAGATAAATACGACGTACACTTATGCCATCCGCATTTGCCTCGATGTCCCCTCGTGCACCGTTAGGTTAGGTAACTAACGGCAGAGCGGGGCAGGGCTAGCGCGGGTGTAAAACATAAGTAACGTCTATATAATATATCATATATACTATATACAGTATTTATCACAGAACATCACATGATCACATCACAGATATCGCAGCAGAAGAAACATATGAAATATTGGATATACTAGGACGTCCGTGTTTTCAATACGAGCCAGTATAAAACACGGATTCCACGGTCGTGATGAATAGCCAAACCCACACCCCTAGACCTCTACGAGAGCGGCAAGCAACCCTACCAATTCTAGAGTTAGGAGACTCGGACTCGAATCTTCGAGTTGGTCTGCCACTGGACTCCAGAACCCGGTTACTTGTGCTCCCCTCCTCGGGTCTATCCTAGTGCGGAAAAGTAAATAATATACAAAAGGTGACATCTTCCGCAACCTGGAAGTGCCCCAATAAAAGAATATTACATACAAGTTTTTACATGAATGAAAATGAAAAACACTCATCTCACATAAAAACCCCCGGCTATTCAAACACGACGATCCAATATAACATATCCAGCAACACATAACATCACATGTCATCAACGTAAGTAAATATGCCCATCCCAATTATCGTTGACATATAGCAACGAAACCGGCGATATCACATATTACACTTACGGTTACAGAAAAGAAAGTGTAAAACTACAACAGTTGGAATCCGCAATCTCTTTAGACATCGCATGCCTAAACAAATGAATTACTTAGACATCACATGCCTAACAATTATAAACCCCGCATTTTAGTCTCATTATCGAAAACTCTTTTCAATATCAAGTCGGGTAATTCAACAAGATTCCTGACATTCTGATCGAATGCTCGTCGCAAACTTTAGTAGGCAGCCGCACCCCCGACCCCGTCGACGAAGTGCACCAAGGCGGAACACCGCTGCCGCGAGCACCCGAACGGATGCTTTCGGCGACAGGGTTCTCCTACAGTCACTTGGTCGGGGCTATGGAGTGAGGCTGTCTATTAAGTTTATCTGGCGAGTATCCGCGTACGCTACGTGATTGCGACGGACTTTTGATCACATCAAAATTCCGTGGCAACCGATCAAGTGAGACTAAAGTGCTATGTTTATAACATTCATTCAGTTATCTCATAACTCTTTGTGAATTCCAATTATTGTATCACATTCCGGATAAATAGAAAATGTTAAACTTTCCTATCGAACAATCGAATACCCAAGTTTTCCCGAAACAGCTCAATACATGAAACAAGTCTAAAAACATTCAGTTCGTGCCTCAGTACCAACGGTCCAGCCGTAGAAGGGTCAAGCCAACGCCTCACATGTGGCACGCCGTACTGCCCTAAACCCGAAGGTTCAAAGGGCAGTTCAAGACGGTCACATAATCGAGTTAAGGTTTGTTGTCTTCTAGAGGGTCCATCGCGTTACTTGCACTACATAGAACGTCTTTAAACCACGGAAAAATCCAACACTTGGAAATTTCGCGACAGGGGAAAAATTGGGTATTTATATCCGGTCGAACTTTTTAACATATTCAAAAAATATCCGGAAAAACACAGACAAGATTAGACAATCCGATCGAATCACCGAAGTCCCAATACAACCCCAGAAAACTCAACTGTAGAGTGCAGATTAAAACTTCCCAGGGAACATAGGAAACAGATACTGGCATTACTGTATCAAAACGACTCCCTAATCAGTACAGACGGCCGCGGAACCGCCGCATAAGGAGGCTATTGCCGCGGTTCCGCGGCGCTTTAGTAGAGTTAGGGGCTCGTTTTCTACAGTAACTCTTAGAATTTCCTGCTCTATTTTCTGAGAATTTTTAATTCACAAAAATCCCTGTTTTTGAAAAAAGTCCAGAGAGCATGGAAAATTGGGGTTTCGGGTTCGATCGGGTTTCTAACATCGTCTACGCATCGCCTAAGGCTCTAGCTAGGCTCTGATACCACTGTAGGGTTCCTAGGCACACTAACGAGGTCTCACAAGGCATCAACCATGCCAATTTCAAATTTTACAAGTGCCTACAAACCCTAATACGGATCGTTAACTAGAAATTTAGGCGACAAATGCAACTAGTTAACAACTTAACTATAAGAACGGAAATACAACCTTTGTAGATCCGGTCCTCCACCTCCATAGCTCCGTAATGAAGTCTCCTCACTGTCCAAATTGAATCCCGGGCTCTAGCGTCAGCTTCATCGGAAAAATTGGCGGGCTTGGTCGTCGGCTTCGATGCCGAAGATGATCTACATCGAGGCATCACAAGATCAAGCTCCCACTTCACCAAGTCATGAAACTTGTGAAGAAAACACCCTATACTACTTGGCAAGAGGTAGAGGATGAAGAAATAGGAAGTGGGTTCACTTTAGAATTGGATTTCTCACTCATTTGCTTAAGTTGCCATTGTTGATAGCAAGCTTTTCTTCAAGTGAAGAAGAAGAAGAAGAAAGAAAGAATATGATAAGTGTTAATTAAAATGGAAAAGAAAATCATATTCAAACCATGGTTAAGTGTAGAGACTAAACTAGGGTTAGTGGGAATGGTTAGGGTTAAGCATGAGACAAAAATGCTCACTTAATCAAAGCTTCATGAAGCTTCAATATCAAACAAAGAAAGCCACCATTTTCTCTCATTTCCAAAATGAATAAAATAAATAATTAAATAAATGAATAAGAAAATAAAAACCCTAACCATTACACAACCATGGTTTAATCTTTACACAAACCCTAATGAGCATGTATCATCAAACATGATACAAACTAGTGTACAAAAGTATATCACATATACAATGTGCACATAAAGTGAAAAAATCCATTTAAAGTGAACCAATACTAGTTAATGAAAAGTAATATATCAAATATATAATTATGCATTAAATCATCAAATCAACACTTGATTTAACGATCCGGTCATATCGCATATAACCGACTAGTATCCAATGTATCGGCTTATCGAATCAACCCTCGATTCGATAACTAGGTTATATCGCATATAACCATTCGATACATTCATCGCGAGAATAGAATACGGTATCATATACACGCATTATTCTCGGTCCCGCACATATCTCATATGCGCTCCTATTTCATTTCGTTTGAGCCAGGAAACCTCTGTATAGGACTCTAAAGACTCGTCAATACGCCGGCAGCAGGTGATGATCATATCGAACACCCACAAGCCGCAAGCGGTCTGCTAAACGTAACGGCCACCCGGATATTGAGCGATCAGAAGATCGACGAGCAAGCCCGCTCACACTCCTGTGAATCCAACCAGTAACACTTACCGTACAGTCCGGTCTCGTCGTCTGATATGTCGCATATCTCGCCTAGGGGTGGTAAACGTCAGACCCCAATAGCTCGATAAGTCGTGTTGATATGAGGTCTATAACAGTTCGAGAAACTACTGGTAACACTTACCAGTAAATCTCAGCAACCCTGGCCAGGGATTTCCGGTTATAGCCAATCGAACACAGCGTAACATCAACTCCCTATACCGGGAGAGACGAATCCCCTCCTATCGCTCATTGCCTCCATGTGACTCGGGACTGTACCCAAAAACCACCGTTTTGCACGCCCTCTTGGACGTGGTAAGGTGGAAATCAAAGCACAGTGGGAACCACACAAGACTCTATGACGATCTCGGGTCAATAGACTACTCTGTACCAGTGTCACCAGAGAACTGCCATCTGACGTAAGGTATAATACCATCTGGGAGTTCTCGGCGAGTCCGTCCAGTGTACCCAGTCTCTATTGAGCACCCGTATATCTGCTCTGATGTCAAACACCAATGGATATGGGATCATCCATCGCCCATCTGTATGGGTCGAGAAGGTACACGCTAGTCTACTCTGGTATATCGATGCCCCGTCTCGATACACCCATGACTAGGGACTTTGAAGGATGTACTTATGGACTACCATGTCCCCACTAGTATGATCCGCATCATAGTCCAGGTAGTCAAGTACACATCCTAAGGGCTTTACCAACATGTAACAGAGAGACAATCAGTATACACGTTAAGGTAAAGAGTAACCAGATAGCATACTATCATGTCGAGCAAGAAAGTCCTCCCTATATATGTCCAAGCATCTACTACAATATACATCCTATGTATAGTAATGGCCTCTAGGGCATACATATAACTAACAGGAAATAGGCCATATGAGGGAGTTTCCTCCTATGGCGTCGAAAAAGTACGTCCTCCGTCGTGTTTTCCGACGATCGGGATCTGCTAGTGTATATGCCCTAGAGCCCATTACTGTACCATACTAGTTTGTATATTACTTAATGGAAGCTTGGGATATTCATAGTTGTATAGACAATCTTGCTCAAAATGGTAGTATGCTACTTGGTTTGTTTCTACTTTAATATGTGCATGCGTTTCTTTTAGCATATCGCTTATACATATTAGTGGACCCCTTAGGATTTTTGCTTGATTAGCAGTGTTGTGATGGCAGTCACACTTATGGGGGCTGGGTAATCTACAAGCACATCCTTATACAGGTCCCTAGTCGTAGGATTATCGAGACGGGGCATCGATACTCCGAAGTAGACTAGCATATGCGCTTCTCATCCCAGCAGGGGAGATGGTCTGTCCCACAGCCATCAGTGTGTCGTACTGGAGATAGTATGTGGGTGCTCGTTAGGTTACGAGTATACTGGACAGGACTCATCGGGAACTGTTGGTTGGTACTATACCTATCGTCAGATAATAGTTCCCAGGTGACTGGAGTACAGCTTAGTCCGTCGACTTGACACCGCTACTTCGCCTCGACTGTGTTCCCACTGTACTTTGATTACTACCCTACCACGGCTCAAAGGAGTCGTGCAAACAGGTAGTAGTTGGGTGCAGTCCCGAAGCACTTGGAGGCAGTAGCGGTTAGATAGGATTCGTCTCTCCCGGTATTAGGGGTTGATATCGCGCTGTGTCTAGGAGAGCCATTACACAAAGTCCCTGGCCAGGGCAAGCGAGAATTACTGGTAGTGTTTCCAGTAGTTTCTCAGGGTGTTCTGGGCTACACTCCAGCACGACTTGTACCACTATTAGGGGTCTGATGTTTACCGCCCTTTAGGCCCGACATGCGATACTCATAGACGAACAGACTGGACCGTACGGAGATTGTCACATTCAGGCTCAGTAGGAGTTCGGATGGGTTTACCTCATCGGCCTTCTTATCGGCATCTACCTGGGGATCGTTATGTACAGCTAGTACCGCTTGCGGCCTGTAGTTAAACCCACTGCCAGCGTAGTGTCGAGTCTTTTGAGTCCCACACAGAGGGTTGTTCGCCTTTGGGCAAAATAGAGTAGAGGTCGCATGGTTTTGCGACGGGGTTCGTTCACATCCGCGCACTTGTGAACGTTTGGTGTCCGAGCAGTTATTACTAGTGGGCTTTGGTTTAAGCCAGATCCTAGTATTTGTTTTGGGATTGGTTTTATCTCATTGTATTCATGTTCCTCGGAACACAGATGCGGGTGTGTATACACAGTTGACAGAGGCAGAGGAACCTCATTAGGGTTGTTGACCGTTGACTTTTTCTAAACCCTAATGAGAATGAAAAATATGATTAGTAATATTAATTAAGGATAATTGTTCCATGGTTGAGCTTGGGTTGACCATTTGACCATGATCATTTCTTTTGCAAGATGCTTCTTGATTCTTGCAAATTGCATTAAATGTGAAATGATAATGGTCATTTCAACTAACCATCACAATTTCTTTAGTTATTATTATTATTATTATTCTCATATGAGAGCATGGTTGTGTTTATTCTTGCTCATTCTCTCTTGCTCTTTCTCTCTCATGCAAAGCTCTCCCTCTTCCTCTCTCAAAGCTCTCTTCTTTCATGTGTTGAAAACCGTGAGCTTTGTGAGATAAAACCATTAAGACATATCTCTACTCATTCTAAGGTTCTTAGTTTAGCAAGCCAAGCACTCTAGTTACCTCTTGGTTGAGGTAGGAGCTCAAGGTAGAGGCCCTCGGGTGGATCTTTCTTCGGCAAAGAGAAGACGAAGAGGAGGAGCCGTCTACACCACTCCAAGGAGCAAGCAAGAAGGATGACCACAACAAGAAGAGAAGGAGTTCATGATCTAGGTATAACCATCTAACATAGTAGCTAGAACTTGGTGTTTGTTTGTTATTTTTTGTTTAGCAAAGATCCTCTAATTTTAGTCCATGTTACCTTGTGTCAAAAATCCGTTTTTTACCTATTCCGCCTTCTCGCAAGCACCGGGGTGGGTAACGTGGACTTACAGTGGTATCAGAGCCTCGCTAAACCATTACTAACTTGTTAGCAAAGTGTTAGAAATTCGATCGCCGAAAAAAGTCGCAAAACACGTTAAAAATTGCACTTTTCTGTCGATTTTAAAAACTGGTCCAAATTTTTTTCCAGGGACCTTAAAAATACGTGCAGGCTATTTTAGGAAAACTGTAGAAATTTGGGTGCCTGAGTCGCTCAGAAGACCGCAGATTCGCAGCCGATCCAAGCGATCCGCAGCGGATCCGCGGCCGTGTCGACTCGGCTGCGCACCAAATTTCTTCTGGGGTTCTTTGTGTTGGTTTTGTGATTTTTAAGATAGTTTGTTTCTACCCAGATTTTGCTGAGTACTGTGTTGTGCTTAGGGTAGTTTCAAATCAAGTTATCGATCGAAATTCTAAGTACTTTTGCTAATAGGATCTTCTGTGATGTGATATATGTATTGAACGTCTACTAATCGCTATACGTCGATTAGTGGGGGTTATACATATCTGTGATATGTGATTTTGGTTTGTGTATATGAACTTGTTCGATTGTCGCGGATGAATAGCCGGGGTTTGTGAGATGAGAGTTTATTTATCTTTTATTTGATGTAAATTGTAAATTTATGTAATATTATATTTATAGCCGCACATCCGGGTTAAGGTTGTGGCCGTCATTGTATATTATTTCTTTTACTGTTTTTGCTCCTAGGATAGACCCAAGGTGGGGTGCATAAACTACCGGGTACTTTGAAGTGCCGAGTGGCCTACTCACGTTGTTGAGGGAGGTTGCTTCACTTCGGCTACTTGGCGGGTAGTTTGCCGCACCCGTAGGGGTCTAGGGTGGGGTTTGCCTATTCATCGCGACCGTGTAATCCGTCTTTCGTTGCAGGCTCGAACGAAACGCCGATTCCTAGCATATCCAATGTGTTCATCTGTGATCTGGAATGGCTATCATTGCATCTGATGAATGTAAATATCTATATATGATATCTAGTAGGCGTTGCTTATGTTTTGCATCTGCGCTAGTCCAGCCCCCGCTCTGTCGTTAGTTAAGTAACCTAACGGGTGATGACGGGGCCCAGTGGCGAATGCAGCTAGCATAAGCGTACGTCATATTTTCGTTGTTTTCTGCAATGGTAGGATTAATTGATAGGTCACATTATATTAATGCAAAGAAAATAAACCAAAGCTGAATTGTTGGAACAATTTCAAAACCACTGGTTTTTTCAAAAACAGAAAACTTTTAAAAACGCGGAGCTTAAACCACTCATTTTAAAAGCTATCAAGGTTCCCTCGATTATATCAAGTTCACTACGTTCACGGTTTCGCCAAAACCATTCGTAGCCCTCCGTCATTTCATATGAATATTCAATAATAGTATTCAAGCTATGTTTGTTGACCTTCGTCAAGGTATAGTGATTGGTAGCTGTTGGGTGTTCATATGTAGCATAGATAGATGCGTTGGTTTGGGACAGTCATATTACCTTGTTGACCTTCGTCAAGGGTATATACGGGTGGGTTCAAATTAACCTGGACAATGATGGGTAGAACTTGACATGTGACTTATGATTTGTTGACCTTCGTCAAGGTCATAAGAGCATGGGGCAAAAATCCACATTGGGAGTTTCTAAAGAAACTGAAACTTGCTAGTGCTGCATACCATTTGGAGTTTGATAATGTTGGTAGGATTCCTTCAGCATTATCTCACAATGATATTTGGATCCCGATCCTACTGTGAGTATCCGCTACTCCTCGGGAAACTTTTTACTTAACGATCAATGCTATAAACCTAGTAGGTGTTTAGAAAGGTGTTAGCGGGGCTACGCCCATAGGGAAAAGAGGTTATTTAATTAAGGAACTTCGCGAAAGCGTCGTAAAACCTCCCTCGAAGTACCGACACCAGCCTGGCTGAACGGTTAAGCAAGTATTGTACGGTGAGATCAATCCCGACTAATTCTTCTTTTATGGTTTGAGGAAGAATTCGAGAAACCGTGGGAGACATACTTTTTAGATAAACTAAAAACCAATCTAAACTTGCAAGAGTATCATGCTAAGTGTTTTCTTCTCTCTCTCTTAATTGCAGCGACCCAGTGACCAGACATATGTTACATCTAGATAATAAAATGACTGAATCTGACTGTTATGACTGGCAAAGGTCTTTCCAGATGTCCATTACCCATGACAAGCTGGGACACCTCCTAACTAATCAAACCCCTGCCGTCTCAGGACCAGTTTCCCCTGTCACGGATATTGACATCCGTAAGACATCGGAAAAAGACTGTGCGAATGCCAAGTGCCTCGTGTTGGCCTCAGTTGATGGTGCATACCAGTGGCAGCACGAGAAGATGGACTTAGTTTCTATCTTCCTCCATAACAAAGATTTATATGGAGTGCAATCTCGTATCGCAAGATATGAGACCTCGAACGAATTGCTTCAAGCGAGGTTGGCTGTCGGGTCATCTGTAGGGGACAACGTCCTTACAGAGACTAGCTATTTTGATGAGCTCACGGAACTGAAGATCATGTTGAAGAACGGGTCAAATACTGACTTGATTCTACAGTCTCTACCCTCTACTTATACCCTGAAGGAAACAAGGGAAGAAGGAGGAAAGGGAAGGGCAAAAGATTCGGGATTGGATGTAGTAAAGGATGGACGTTCCTATTGTTACGGGAATTAACATTGGCAGAAGGATTGCAGGGGCTAGCAAAGACTGTAGCCAGGATTCGAAGCATGTAGTGGCTTCGGCTTCGGGTGTGTTTGTAGTAGAAAACTGTATGTCAATTAACCCTACTTCCTGGGTTCTGAATATCGGATCAGGATCTCACATCTGTAATTCTTTACAGGTTTTGAGAAACCATAGAGTTATCAGGATAGGTGATATGACTCTCAGGGTTGCCAATGAAATGAGCGTGGACACTGAATCCGTAGGGGAATATCACCTTTGGATTGACAAGTGGGCAGATATTGATTCTGCGTAACTGTTTGTATGTACCTAGTATGGCTTGTAATATCATATCCGTATCCTTACTTTCTAAAGAAGGATATGATTTTACTTTTGTAAGCGATGTGGTCCACATCCACCTAAATCAAGTTTCTGATTGGGTCAGGTACATTAGAAAACAAGATATACGTATTGAATCAAGCTCAGGTTTTTTCAGTGTCCAGAACACACTTTTTAAAAGAAAGTCTCCGGAAACAAATCAGGCTTTCTTATGGTATTGTAGACTGGGTCATATTAATGAGACACGGTTAACAAAGTTACATAAAGAGGGATACTTGAATCCGTTCGAGTATCAGTCTTATGCCTACTTGTGAATCTTGTTTCATGGGAAAGATGACAAAGACTCCGTTCACTGGACACGGAGTAAGAGCGAGCGAGCTCTTTGGGACTCATACACAGTGACGTGTGTGGTCCAATGTCTACACATGCACAAAGTGGTTATTCATACTTCATTACTTTTATGGATGATTTCTCTAGGTATGGACATGTTTTTCCTGATGAAGCATAAATCTGAGGCCTTTGAGAAATTTCGGGAATACAAGAATGAAGTTGAAAAACAAACAGGCAAAATTATCAAGACACTGAGATCTGATCGAGGTGGGGAATACTTGAGTGCCGAGTTTCTGGGCTACTTAAAAGAGAATGGAATTCTCTCTCAACTTACTCCTCTATACACACCACAACACAACGGTGTATCGGAAAGACGGAATCGAACTCTATTGGATATGGTTCGTTCCATGATGAGTAAGGCTGAGTTACCGCGATCTTTCTGGGGTTATGCACTAGAAACAGCTGCATATCTTTTGAACAAGGTTCCAACCAAGACTGTGCCCACCACTCCATATCAGATGTGGAGTGGGAAGAAACCCTGTCTTAAGTATCTTAAGACATGGGGATGTCCGGCTTTTGTAAAGAAGCAGCATGCGGACAAGCTCGAGGCACGCTCTGTACTGTGTAAGTTTATGGGATACCCCAAGAACTCCATGGTGTATCTTTTCTATTCCGCAGAGGAACAAAAGGTTTTTGTTTCTTAGCATGCCCACTTCTTAGAAACTGAATTTTTAGAAAATCAGATAAGTGGGAGCTCAATAGAACTGGAAGAAATTCCAGAACCATAAGCTATTACTGAAAGTTTGGTAGAACCAGAAGTTTCAGGAGAACCGGACATCCCAGCGCCACTCCGCAGGAGTAGTAGGCAGTCTCATCCGCCCGAGAGATACTACGGTTTTCTTATAGACAGGGATCGAGAGGATTGCGTCATTGAAAATGATGAGCCTACTAGCTTCCAACAAGCCATTCAGAGCGGTGACTCAGTAAAATGGCTGGATGTAATGCGGACCGAGATGGAGTCCATGTACACCCACAAAATTTGGACTTTGGATATTGCTCCAGAAGGCATAAAATCCGTAGGCTGCAAATGGATCTTCAGAAAGAAGATTGGTGTAGATGGGCAGGTTGAAACCTATAAAGTTAGACTTCCTGCAAAGGGTTTTTGTCAAAGACCTGGTTTGGACTATGACGAAACCTTTTCTCCAGTGGTTATGCTCAAATCCATTCGGATCCTTCTTGCCATTGCTGCCTTCCACGATTATGAGATCTGGCAGATGGACGTAAAGACGGCTTTTCTAAACGGAAATTTGGAAGAGTGCGTCTATATGGATCAGCCAGAGGGTTTCATTCAGAGTGGGAGCAGCGGTAAAGTGTGCAAGTTGCTTAAGTCCATTTATGGACTGAAGCAGGCATCGCGGAGTTGGAACATCTGATTTGATGATACGGTCAAAGAATTTGACTTTATCAAAAATCCGGATGAACCATGCATTTACAGTAAGATTGTAGGGAGAACTGTGGTATTCCTCGTCTTGTACGTGGATGACATTCTCCTAATAGAAAATGACATTCCTATGCTACAGTCAGTCAAAGGATTCTTGTCACAGAGGTTCTTCATGAAGGACCTGGGCGATGCCAACTACATTCTGGGGATCCAGATCTATCGTGATAGATCTAAGAGGATGTTAGGACTTTCGCAGTCCAGGTACATCGACACCATACTGAAACAATTCAGTATGGAAGATTCAAAGCGCGGTAATCTATCGGCTTGTCATGGAATCACCACCTCACCCAAAGCGCCAAAGAGTCTCCCAAGACTGATTTGGAAAGGGCTCGCATGTCATCTATACCCTATGCATCTGCGGTAGGCTCTATACTGTATGCGATGTTGTGTACCAGACCAGATGTAGCATACGCATTAAGAATTGTAAGACGGTTTCAGTCGGACCCAGGGGAGAAACACTGGATAGCAGTAAAAAACATTCTCAAGTACTTGAGAAGGACTAAGGAGATGTTCTTGGTGTATGGCGGAAAAGACCTCCAGATCGAGGCCTTTGCTGACTCCAGCTTCCAGAGTGACAAGGATGACTCCAAGTCCATGTCGGGTTATGTCTTTACCCTTAATGGAGGGGCGGTTTGCTGGAAGAGCTCCAAGCAGGAAACCGTTGCTGACTCAACTATGGAAGCGGAGTACATAGCTGCTTGCGATGCCGCAAAGGAAGCTGTCTGGATGAAGAAGTTCTTCACGGAGCTTCAGGTGGTTCCTACCATTGTTGATCCAATACCGCTGTATTGTGACAACAACGGCGCTATAGCTTTAGCGAAGGAACCCAGGTCCCATCAGAAGTCCAGACACATTTTGAGGCGGGTACCACCTGATCAGGGAGATCGTAGATCGCCGGGAGATCGAGGTGAAGAGAGTAGATTCAGAGAATAACACTGCAGATCCATTCACAAAGGCCATACCCCAGACTCAGTTCGAGTGGCTGATCGAGATGATAGGTCTTCGATACGCCAGTATATGGCCCTAGTGCAAGTGGGAGATTGTTAGTGTATATGCCCTAGAGGCCATTACTGTATCATACTAGTTTGTATATTACTTAATGGAAGCTTGGGATATTCCAGTTGTATAGACAATCTTGCTCAAAATGGTAGTATGCTACTTGGTTTGTTTCTACTTTAATATATGCATGTGTTTCTTTTAGCATATCACTTATACATATTAGTGGAGCCTTAGGATCTTTGCTTGATTAACAGCGTTGTGATGGCAGTCACAATTGTGGGGGCTAGGTAATTTACAAGCACATCCTTATACAGGTCCCTAGTCGTAGGATTATCGAGACGGGGCATCGATACTCCGCAGTAGACTAGCGTATGCGCTTCTCATCCCAGCTGGGGAGATGGTCTGTCTCACAGGCATCAGTACGTCGTACTGGAGATAGTATGGGGGTGCTCGTTAGGTTACGAGTACACTGGACATGACTCGTTGGGAACTGTTGGTTGGTACTATACCTATCGTCAGATAACAGTTCCCAGGTGACATGAGTACAGCTTAGTCCGTCGACTCGACACCGCAACTTCGCCTCGAGTGTGTTCCCACTGTACTTTGATTACTACCCTACCACGGCTTAAAGGAGTCGTGCAAACAGGTAGTAGTTGGGTGCAGTCCCGAAGCACATGGAGGCAGTAGCGGTTAGATAGGATTCGTCTCTCCCGATATTAGGGGTTGATATCGTGCTATGTCTAGGAGAGCCATTACAAAAGGTCCCTGGCCAGGGCAAGCGAGAATTACTAGAAGTGGTTTCCAGTAGTTTCTCAGGGTGTTCTGTGCTACACTCCGGCACGACTTGTACCGCTATTAGGGGTCTGACGTTTACCGCCCCCTAGGCTCGACATGCGATACTCATAGACAAACAGACCGGACCATACGGAGATTGTCACATTCAGGCTCAGTAGGAGTTCGGATGGGTTTACCTCATCCGCCTTCTTATCGGCATCTACCTGGGGACCGTTATGTCACAGCTAGTACCGCTTGCGGCCTGTGGTTAAATCTACTGCCAGCGTAGTGTCGAGTCTTTAGAGTCCCATACAGAGAGTTGTTCGCCTTTGGGCAAAACAGAGTAGAGGTCGCATGGTTTTGCGACGGGGTTCGTTCACATCCGTGCACTTGTGCACGTTTGGTATCCGGGCAGTTATTACTAGAGGGCTTTGGTTTAAGCCAGATCCTAGTATTTGTTTGGGATTAGTTTTTGTCTCATTGTATTCGTGTTTCTCGGAACACAGATGCGGGTGTGTATACACAGTTGACAGAGGCAGAGGAACCTCATTATGGTTGTTGACCGTTGACTTTTTCTAAACCCTAATGAGAATGAGAAATATGATTAATAATATTAATTAAGGATTAATTGTGCCATGGTTGAGGTTGGGTTGACCATTTGACTTTTGTTGACCATTTGACTTTTGTTGACCATTTGACCATGATCATTTCTTTTGCAAGATGCTTCTTGATTCTTGCAAATTGCATTAAATGTAAAATGATAATGGTCATTTCAGCTAACCATCACAATTTTCTTTAGTTATTATTATTATTATTATTCTCATATGAGAGCATGGTTGTGTTTATTCTTGCTCATTCTCTCTTGCTTTTTCTCTCTCATGCAAGCTCTCCCTCTTCCTCTCTCAAAGCTCTCTTCTTTCATGTGTTGAAAACCATGTGTTTTGTGAGATAAAACCATCAAGACATCTCTCTACTCATTCTAGGGTTATTAGTTTAGCAAGCCAAGTACTCTAGTTACCTCTTGGTTGAGGTTGAGGTAGGAGCTCAAGGTAAAGGCCCTCGGGTGGATCATTCTTCGGCAAAGAGAAGACGAAGAGGAGGTGCCGTCTACACCACTCCAAGGAGCAAGCAAGAAGGAGGACCACAACAAGAAAAGAAGGAGTTCAAGATCTAGGTATAACCATCTACATAGTAGCTAGAACTTGTTGTTTGTTTGTTAGTTTTTGTTTAGCAAAGTTCCTCTAATTTTAGTCCATGTTACCTTATGTCAAAAATCCATTTTTTACCTATTCCGCCTCCCCGCAAGCACCGGGGTGGGTAACGTAGACTTACTGGATCCATAATCTTCATCGTAATCATCTAAGACATGGGTGCGCCAAATTTCATGTGATTCTACAACATTTTCACCGTTGAATTAGTGGGTTCAAATTAAAGGTTTACCGACAATAGACCTTTTTACATTGCTAAATCAACGGTGAAAATGTTGTAGAATCACATGAAATTTGGCGTACTCACATCTTAGACGATAACGATAACGATGAAGATGATTAATTCCGATCGTCGGAAAACACGATGGAGGGCGTATTTTTTTGACGCCATAAGAGGAAATTCCCTCCTATGGCATCTTTCCTCCATTATTCTCACATATATATATAATCATACACACACACACACACACACTTATACACACATATACACATATACCAAGTGTGTGTGTGTGCGCGCATGCGTGTGTGTGCGTGTATGTGTATGTGTGTGCGACAAAATAATCTAACGGATCACGACTATTGGAAATGGACTATGGATAAACTAAGCGTAAACTTTTCTATGAGTACGCTAAATATAATCCCACGGTCTCCTAGAATCCTATTTGCTAACTATCCACATATCACATTACTATATATACATAATATAAATAATATCCTATTCTACGGTTGCGAGGGTGCTATACGCCATCCACTCGGTTTCCTCCGTAGATATACATCTACTCACCTATAATTCTTACTTTAGCCGAAATCGATGATGCCTTGATCTCCTTGTCATCCTGAAGCCCAGGCGAAGGTACCTACAATTCAAGCACGTCGTATTGTAAACAAAAATCCAATAAGAAACCCGAATCGAATTGCATAGAAATCCATATTCAAAACCGATACGACATGCAAAGCGCACCTAGGTTAGAACCTATGGTCAACGCGTGCTAAAACAATAAAATAATATCTGATGTCGACGTATAAACGTCAAATGACCAAGTCACATCAAGAAATTCAAAAATCCAAGTTTCAAATATAGGAAAACATTATAAAAACAACTCAAATTGCTCCCAGATTTTTGCACAGGTAGTTTGGGACAAAACAAACAATATAGTTGCTAAGTTATGAAGAGTGTGAGATACAGGCCAAACCCCAACATCAAACTCCAAAATTGACCCGGCGAGATGTGCTACGGTACCCGATGTCGCCGGTCCCATTTTTGGATTTTGGTCTCGTTCTTCTATGGTGGTATTCTAGTAGTCTATCTAGGTCAATATAGTTTTTTGTTTTTCTTATAAAGACCCCAAGTTGCTCTAGAATTCATTTGATCCTAAAAAACTCCACAAAATCGACATCGGGAAAATTTCAGTTTATGATTTGGGTTTCTACACTTAGTTTAGTCCAGGATTAACACTAACAGGGTTGTGGTCATTAATTACACTCAATTACACCATCACTACTCATAATCTCCCCTAAATCTTATCTTGGAATTTTGAAACACCACTAAATCACAATATATTAACTCTAAACTATACTAGGATATACTAACCACTAATAACTTATCTAAAAGTGTAGAAATATATCTTATTTGGCAACTCAAGAATTTTCTTGAGTTGCCTAAAGTGTTCAAAATCTCCAATTGAATGATCCATCATGCTTGTAGTGAACTTGTGCACCATTTTAATGAAAGGGGTATAAGGTTTTGACTAAATTTTGGTGGTGTTTGTGGGGGATAGAAGAGGTGAGGGAGGAGGATGAAGAGAAAAATGAAGGAGATGAAGATGAAGGAGGAAAGAATAATGAGGAGATTGAGCCAAGAAGGGTGTAGAAGCCCTTCCCTCTCTCTCTGGCCATTCCTCCATGTCCACACTCCCATGCCACATTTTCTTCTCCTTTTTTGTATTAATTAAAAACCAAAACCAAATAAGAACTAAAGAATTTTAACCATGGTTCAAATAAAATGTAACAAGTGTTTCAGCTTGTCATGTTGCATGTTACAATACATAAGCAAGATTAATGCATAATTAGTGCGGTATTAATCGAGTTTAGTATTAAACTTGTATATAATAATTGTATAAATATTTATAAAATATCAAAATCACATAAAGTCTTTCAAAATCAATAATTCATATTTATTTTCCAATTATTTTCCAAACTATAAGTATATAATCATACTACTTCATTTAAAACCAATCCATAATTTTTGTAATATTCATAAAATATATTATTCTAATTATTTAAATTCCAAAAATAATATTTTATTTTCTGAAATGTTACAAAAAGGCTGAGAACTATTTCCATAGTTTTGAAAACAGAGAACTATTTCATAGTTCAGAGAATTGAATAGAAATACATAGAGCTATTCGTCGATTCTATTCAGAAGAACCAATTGGAATTCAATTGAATTGAGAACACAAAGAATATTGTGAAATATTTTCGCCGATCTCAATTCAGAATTCCATAGAATCTTACAAGATATTCAAAACTCCAGAAAGTATTGCAAAATACTTTCACCAGAATCAATCAGCCTAGAACCAAAGGAGGGATGAAATACTTCATCACTTTCATCGATGATCACTCCTGCTTTTGCCATGTCTATCTGTTGAAGTCTAAAGAAGAAGGATTCAGCAAATTCAAGGAGTTTCGAACTCGTGTAGAGAAACAACTTCGCACACCGATAAAGAAATTGAGTGACCGAGGAGGAGAATACCGTTCTAGAGAAATGAAAGCTTATTTTAAGGAGCATGGTATAATTGCTGAGACCACTGCACATTATTCTCCGCAGTAGAATGGGACTGTAGAAAGAAAGAATCGCACACTGACAGAGATGGTAAACTCGATTCTGATCACATCTGGACTTCTGAGCTGCTACTGGAGAGAAGCTCTTCTGATGGCTAATTGGATATTGAACTGGCTTCCTTATGCAAAAACCAATTCAACTCTATATGAACCATTTTTGAGTTATCCTAATTCCATGGACACACTCAAAGTGTAGAGGTGTTTGGCATATGTCAGAGTTCCAAATATCCGAAGGCCAAAGCTGGGACCGAAGGCAAAATGTGTGTATTTCTGGGAGTTTCTGCTGACAGTGATGCAAACAGATTCTTAGGTTTTTGCACCAACTCAATTATATCTTAAGGATTCTTATGGGAATACTCAAGCATAAGAGCCACCTCCTGTCCAAGAAGGAGTTGTACCTGAGCCACCTTCGATTCATGAAGAGATTGCACCTCCTGTGGTAGAAGAAAGAGAAGCTACTCCTGAAGTTGCAAAACCACCCTTAAGCGTCTTAGAAATGCTAAAACCTTTGGAGAGGACTTCGTAATCTTCAATGTTTAAAGATATCCGCAATCTTTCAAAGAAGCGATGTAATCTAACAATGCTATTCTTTGGAAAGAAGCTGTGTTGGAGAGGACTTCATAATCTTCAATGTTGAAAGATATCTGCAATCTTTCAAAGAAGCGATGAGATCTAACGATGCTATTCTTTGGAAAGAAGCTGTGAATAATGAGATGGACTCACTGATTCAGAACCATACTTAGGAACTCACGGATCTACCTAAAGGGGCAAGACCGATCAGGTGCAAATGGATATTCAAAAGGAAGCTGCAGGCAGATGGTACTATAGAGAAGTACAAAGCAAGACTAGTTGCGAAAGGATTCACTCAGAAAGAAGGAATGAATTTCTTCGACATTTATGCCCCAGTCTGCCGAGTGCCCACCATCCCTGTTCTTATTGCTTAGACGGTGAGCTAAAGTCATGTCATTCATCACATGGATGTAAAGACTGCTTTCTTGAATTGTGATCTTATAGAAGAGATCTATATGGATCAACCGGAAGGATTTATTGTGGATGGCTTGAATAATAAAGTCTGCAAATTAATCAAGTTTCTCTATAGATTGAAGCAAGCTCCGAAATTGTGGCTTGAGAAGTTCAGCAGGATCATTTTGAATAATGGATTTTGGATTAGCGAATCAAATAAGTGCTTGTATGTGAAGGTTGTTAAACATAAGATAGCTATGATCTGCCTGTATGCTGACGATATGCTGATTTTTGGGACCGACTTGCAGATAGTCACTTCTATGAAGGAGTTTCTTTCAACCCAATTCAACACGAAGGACCTTGGAGTTGCTGACATGATTATAGGAATTAGAATTCTTAGGACTGAGTGATTTGTGTAATTTATTGCACATTTATATAGACATATTTATCTTTTTTCCTCTTTAATACCACTCCCGGTATGTTTTATTAATAAATGCAGATTATAGGGTTTAAAGGGCAAAAGTACGCAAAAGGCGTATTTACGTGCGTTGAATGTGGACAAATCAATGAAGAAACTGATACATGGGTGAAATTTATCAACCAAACAGAGAGCCAAAAGAATCAACAGATCAAACCAAGCCAGCATACAAAAGTGGGCCCCAAGAACTTACCAAAATTTGGTTTTAGCCGAATTTGGTTCAGGTTTAGCCGTTTCCTTGATGAGTTAGGACTTGAAATTTTAGGGTTTTCTGAAAGATTCGAAGATGTTTCTTTCTATCCCTTGTAATCAGCTTAAAAGCCTATAAATACTGCTGTATAATTATTTTAGAATTTTAGTTTCTCTTTTAGGGGAGGATCAAAGTCTTGTAAAATCTTTCTAATTCTATTTTTATCATGTTTTCTTTTAATTATAGTTTCTCTTTAATTATGCATAGCTAATTCACTATCTAGGGATTAGATGATTCTTGTTCTATGATTAGTATTTGTTTTAACTGTTCTATTCTTTTTCAATGTTCTTAATGATGAATAATTTATGATAAAGATAGGTTCTTTTTGATGCAATTCTGTTAAACTAGATAGATTAATGAGTGATTGAGAACTATACGATTTATTTAAGAAAAGGCCGTGTCGTCTATAAACTAGTTAATTTGATGGTTGATTGACGACCATGAAAGTTAAGGTAAACTTCATATTTTTTATTATTTGTGTTCAATCTAGTTAATTTAGGATTAGATTAGACTATGTTCATATAGCATGATAAACCACTGACTGACAACCATTGAGTTTATTAAGTAGAAGGGTAGATCTAACTATTTTCTTGTTAATTAGAACTTGTTCTTTAAACTGATCACATGCCTATTTGAAGATTGATAGGGTATTGCCATAATCATATGATTTATGCTTTCTTTATGGATTGATAATTTATTGCGATGAGTGTATGCTCTATGCTTTCTTGTAATTGATAAATAATTAATTTAAGGATGGAAATCAAGAAAAGTATAGATATTATTTATAACACCATAATTATACAAGATGATTCTAAATCCTAGGCTTTTCTTTACCTTTGAAATCTCTTTTAATTGCAACTTACTTTCTTTTATCATTTGCTTTTTATTAGTATAATTAAAAAAATCAAAGTTTTTATTTTAATTCGTCTTAAACTAATTAGAATTCTCATCCTCCTTGTGGTTATACCCATAAGTATTACAGCTGATAAACTGTGCACTTGCGATTTAAATTTAGAGACTAATAAACTTTCCATCAAGTTTTTGGCGTCGTTGCCGGGTAGGACGATAGCAATTTTAATTAGTTTTATTTCGAATTAAATTTCTTTATTTTATCTCTGCAAATTTTTGTTTTTGTTTTTCGAAATTGACTGCTGCATTGGACGATTTGGAGCAAGAAAGACTTTCCACAAAAATTTCAGCCCCAGAACCGAACAAAGTCCGGCTATATCCGGTCCATATTCGGCTAAAACCGAATTTTAGAGCCCTCAGGATTTGAAGTTTGGCGCTGAAGTTGGTTTCTCTGTCCTCTATTGATATCCAGATTTGTTTTCTTTTAGTTTCCTGTTTTTAGCAGTTTAAAATTTAATTTAGTTTTTAATTTCAGTATTTTCTTATTTGCATTTTAGTTTATTAAAAAATATATATGGGTGATATGATCCCCGCTGCACCTACGCTACGGGATAGATGCTATCATATTCGTACCTTTTTATCTTCCTGCATTATATTGCCACAAGCCGTTGGGGACAATTGTAAGATTAAATCCGCTTTCATCAATTCTCTTCCCAAATTCTATGGCCTAAAATCGAAGACGCATATGTCTTTATTAGGGAATTTGATGACCTATGGCAAATATTCAGGATGAAACAATTATCTCAATATACAGTTAAGCTTCGACTTATACCTTTTGCACTCATTGATAAAACCAAACATTGGCTTTATAGTATTCCAGCGAACACTTCTCACAATCGGAAGGAATTCACTAAAACCTTTTTAAAGAAATTCTACCTTCATTTTAAAACATCTAAAATCAGCAATGAAATTAAAACTTTTTGTCAATTGAGGGGTGAGTCTTTTTAGAAATATTTTGAACGTTTTAAAGACCTCTTAATTCAATGTCCAAATCATGGGATAGCAAAGTGGGGATTTTTCCAAATAGTGTATGATGGGTTAGAATCTAAAGTGATGCTTGAATTAATGTGCCAAAGAGACTTCATGAACAAACAAGAGAATGATGTATAGAACTTTCTAGAAAAATTATTTGATAAAGCCATATAATAGGAGAGTACTAATGAGAGGGCAACTACTACTTCCAAAGGAGCAATGCAGACTTCCATCGGTATGGAAGCTCAGTTAGCTGCAATTATGCGCAAATTTGAAAAGATGGAAGTAACTACAACCTCCCCTGTTAATCAAGCTAGTCAAGCTTCTTGTTTAAATTGCCAAAGCTTCAAAAATATTTTTGATGAATATCCGTTACTTGTTGGTCCTCAAGGTCAAGCTCCCACTAACATAGAAAAGCAAATAGCCACTTTTATGCAAACTATAACTGCTAACCAATAAGCAGTTGCAGGACTAGAAATGAAAATTGACCAGATAGCAGTGGCAATAGGAGAGAGAGTGTGAGGCATTTTTCCTGATCAGCCTATTATAAATCCTAGGGACATAAGAGTTAATCAGGTTCACCAAGTGAACGCTATTACTGTCATGCCTAACGATGTACTCAAGACACAATCAAATTCCTTCGAGCTTAACCCGCCATTGTTATTAAATGAAATCGATAAGTCTGATAAATTTCCTAAACCAAACCCTCCGTCATCTTAAGTTGACCAATCTACGTAGCCTAAAGCTCCTTTTCCAAAACGGTTAAAAGCGAAGAAACAAGCTGCTAAAATAAAGAAGGGTATAGAAGATTTCAAATATGTCAAAGTTAACATCCCACTTCTTGATGCAATTCAACAAGTACCCAATCATGCTCGATTTTTAGCAAATATGTGCACCGAGAAGAGGGAAACAAACGTACTAAGAAGGTTTTCCTAGCTGGAAATATTTGTGACGTCTTGCGTAGTGCTATGCCCATAAAGTATAAGGACCCAGATTGTTCTACTATTTCATGTATTATACGAGACAAGGTCATATATAGAGCTTTAATTGACTTAGGTGCAATTGTGAATCTTGTTCCTTTTTCTGTGTATGAGCAGTTAGGGTTAGGAGAACTTAAACCTAATAAATTCATTTTACAGTTGGCCGACCGTTATATTAAAAAACCTAAAGGACAGATTGAATACATGTTAATTAAAATAGGAGATTGCATATTCCACGTTGATTTCATTGTCTTAGAAACACAAACTGTCTTCAATTATAAAGGTCAGATTCCGATTATTTTAGGATGGCCGTTCCTAGCAATTTCAAATACTTTGATCAATTGTCGAAATGGTTCCGTGAAACTATCTTTTGGGAATATGGCACTTGATCTCAACAACTTTAAACCAGGAAACCAACCAAGTGAATTGTATGATCAACCTCTTGATGTCAACGCAATTCATGAAGTTTCTGAGGAGGATAAATTCGACCTTGAAGGCGGTGACTTTGAGGGAATTTTTAAAAAGGAGCTCATGTTCATTAAAATATCTAAAGAGGAGGTATTTGATTACGAAGAAAGATATTTTGAAAAAAGTTGTTTTGCGGAACTTTTTGAGGATGAACTTATAATTTTAGATGAATTAAACTCACAAAATTATCAAGCCTTACACATTAAAAGGTAATATCCTCTATGCGCTAAATTAAATCCTTCGAATTTTGATGCTATTAATTGTCATATGGACACCCTAATACAATCCGATGTTGTTAGGATTAAATTTCACTCTACTAAAGCTCCTAATAGTAAATCTCTGTTTAGTTTGCATAAATTTAAACACGACACTATTAAAGAACATGTTGCACTTCTCTTATTTATTGAGTCTCATTGTTATGCCATGTTTTACCAATCATATATGTACAATGATAAATTATTTGATTCTAATTTTTGGACTTTCTAAAGCATTTATTAAACCGTTTTTAGAAGAGGATGATGATCACGAGAAGGAACTCATGGTACCCTATAACATAATTCTATGGTATGATTTCTTTCCATCATTGTGTACATTTGTAAATTACTTTTTTTGTTTCCACTCATGCCTATCTAGGATTTTCAATTATTAACTCGACATTGAAGACATTGTCGAAAATAAGAAGGGTGGTTTGCAAAGATTTTGTTTATTTCTTTTTAGAAATTTTCTTTTCTAAAAAAAGTCTTGGAATCAAGCTAGTTAATTGGTGTAATACCCCAGAGCAGTTCAGTCTTCGGCCAGTATGAATAGTATTGTCTGCTCTAGCCGAAGCAATACGGTTTTGCCCTTTGGAGCGAACCAGACTCGAGAAGGGGCCACTTCCCAGAAGGTCATCCATTCTAAGATTTTCCTAGCCCGAGCACGCTTAACTAAGGAGTTCTTCAGAACGCCGATTCATGCAAAAGGCACCTCCGTAATTGAGGGTGGTATCATTACATTTATAATGCAGTTCAGTCCTCTTTCGGAATATGCTTCAGGTACCCGATCACATTGTTCTAAAGTGACTCCACACTCAGATCACCATGTGTCCGTAACAGACCGCACTGATTGTGGACATAGTAGATCACCATGATGTCCGAAGACCACACTACTATATGGTATTACATTCCCCCCACCTAAGAACAATGGTTCGTTCTCGAACCACAGTCCTACTACTGAGAGACCTGTATGGGCCACCATAAATGTCACGTCCCACACCCCAGTACAAATGGTGTTTTCAGCTCTGGCCGAAACCACACATGGTTTTTTCTTTTAGAGCGAACCAAACTCAAGTAGGTCTACTTCCCAGGAGATTGGTTCGAGTCAAGTCAAGTCTAGTATGTAATAGGATCATGTAATTCAAGTAGTTTCAACAACTGAAAGTTGCATAGCATGATTTGAGACTGTAGCAACATCGAAACAGATCATAATAAATGTCTGGTAACATGTCAAGTAATGAATATATCGTATGTAAGATCCTTTAGCATGTTAGATAGATTATCGGTTTTTTTAATAGTTTGAAACCCAACGGAAATTAACGCAAACTGTGTTTTAAAAATGTATCGGGGCTGGACAGGTTCTAATTTGTTCTGCGTGACGATACGAAAATGCGTATGTCTCCTAAACCGGTAGTCGTATTTAGGCGAGATCTGAACTCATGTTTGCATAACACTTAGGGCTATGTTTTCCGTTTATATTTTGAATCCAATTGACTTGAGTAATTAGTTGTACATAATACTTCTGTATAATATTGTTTCTAGTCATTACATGAATAATATAGTTGTCTCATTTCATACTATGTGACTGCTTATTTATTGTATTTATATGACTTGTGTGATAAAACTTATTGCATGCTCTACTTGATTTAACTCAAACCATGAATACAACTTGATAAGAATATTTGGACATGACATGAATACTTGAAACTTGACATGAATACATGCACTTAATATGAACTCAACTCGAAACCTGAACTTGTACTCTCTCATTTGTATTCATGGATTCAGGCAAAACTTATGACATTATCTATAATTCAGAATACGCGGGGTGTTAGGGTAGTTTGAGAGTGAATCCAACGAAATCTCAGGAGTCCCATTACTCTCTTGACAGGGGCCGATTTCTCCATAGCTTAGGGTCCCGTTGTTCAGGCCGTGGTTCCTTGCCCCTGGAACCCTATCTTTGGATTCGAGAACACTCTTAAAATTGGTTGGTATTTACTCTTGAACTTACGTTAGTTAGTTTACCCTTGTAGAGATCTTTTAGGACACATTGATAATCACCTCATGTTCACCAATACATAATTATTGCATGCTTATTTTGACCAACAAATGCTATACCATATTGCCATGATCATGTTGTAGGGTTACCTAGCACGACAGCAAGGTTTCGGGAGGCATCATCCATGCCGTTTTCAAAAATTTGCCGCGCTAAAGAACCCTAACCTAGAATCTTAACTAGAGAATTAGACAATACATGCATGTAAACAACTTTACATCTAAGTGAACAAGGAATACAACCTTTGTGGACCGGTCCTTCACTTCAAAAGCTCCGTGTAGTAGTCCCTTCGCTCGAAGTAGTGATCTTCCGCACTCTAGAGTGGCTCCACAAGATGAAAAGAACAAGCTTGTTAGAAGTCTTCGGGGCCAAAGATGATCTATGTCGAAGAGACACCAACTCAAGCTACCTCTTCACTAATTTGGAATTAGTGAAGCTAACACCCTAAACTAAATGGCTAGTCTAGTAGAGGATATGAAGTAGGAATTTTGCTCACTTTAGAATTAATTTTCTCACTAATTTTCTTCACCTCTCAAAAACCTAGAGAGCTAACTCTGGATGAAGAAGAAGATGAAGAGAATAATGTTGTGAATCAATCATGTGTGAATTGCAACCATGGGTGAGATTATATCTCATATAACTCATGTAGAGAATAAACCATGGCTAAAGATAATGGTTAGGTTAATAAATATCTCAAGTAAAACAAATTAGTGGACTAAGTCAATGGCTACTACAAGCTTTTACTAGCTTCATAGCCATGACTAATTTCCACTTAATTATGAATTACTTAGATAAATAAAAACCTAATATATTATCTAAAACATGGTGAGTCTCATACACCCATGCTGCATATATAATCAAGTATGACACAATAATATATATCACATATATATTAAAAATGCATAAGTAAGAAAAAGAAATGCTTAAGTGAGCAAATATTAGTTAATGTAAATTAATATATCAAATATATAATTATACATTAAATTATTAAATCAACACATGATTCAATAATCCGGCTATATCATATATAACCGATTAATATCATATGTATCAACTTATCGAATCAACACTTGATTCGATAACCCGGCTATATCATATATAACTGACCGATATCACATATCGCGAGAATAGAATACGGTATCTCATACACGTATTAATCTCGATCCCGCACATATCACATACGTCCTCCTAATTCGTTTCGCTTGAACCATAAAACCTTTATGTAGGACTCTAAAGACTCGTCAATACGCCGGCAGTAGGTGATGATCATATCAGTCACCCACAAGCCGTCAGTGGTACTAGCCGGACGTAACGGCTATCCGGGTATTGAGCGATCAGAAGATCAACAAGCAAGCTTGTCTAAACTCCCGCAAAGCCTGTCAGTAACATTACCATACAGTCCGGTCTCTTCGTCTGATATGTCGCATATCTAGTTTAGGGGTGGTAAACTTCATACCACAGTAACTTGATAAGTTGTGCCGATGTGAGGCTCATAACGGGTCGAGAAACTACTGATAACACTTACCAATAAATCTCCGCATCAGCCCTGGCCAGGGACTTCCTGTTATGGCCAATCGAGCAAAGCGCAACATCAACCCCTAATATCGGGAGAGACGAATCCCCTCCTATCGCTCATTGCCTCCATGTGACTCGGGACAGTACCCAAAAGCCACCGTTTTGCACGTTCTCTTTAACGTGGTAAGGTGGAAATAAAGCACAGTGGGAATCACACAAGACTCTATGATGATCTCAGGTCTACAAACTAATCTGTACCAGTGTCACCAGAGAACTGTTATCTGACGTTAGGTATAATACCATCTAGGAGTTCTCGGCGTGTATTGTTCAGTGTACCCAGTCTCCACTGAGCACCCGTATACCATCTTTGATGTCAAACACCATTGGATGTGGGATCATCCATCACCCATCATATGGGCTAAGAAGCGGATACGATAGTCTACTCTGGAATATCAATGCCCTGTCTCGATACACCCTCGATTAGGAATAATTAAAGGATGAACTTTTGGACTACCCTGGCCCCACCAGTATGATCTCCATCATAGTCCTGGTAGTCAAGTACACATCCTAAGGGCATTATCAACATGTGAGAGCAAGACAATACCAAAATACAAGCCTACTTGTTAAGACAAAGAGCAACCAGATAGCATACTATCATATCGAGCAAGAAAGTCCTCTCTATATATGTCCAAGCATCCACTATAATATACATCATATGTACAATAATGGCCTCTAGGGCATACATATAACTAACACATGTATCATATAGTTGCCATGTATGTTTCCATGCTTAAATACATTGTCATGCTTATGATACCTTGCTATACTCATATAGTTTCTATGTTTAATTGACACTCTTACTTATATGCTACTACATTAGATTTCATGTTCTACTTACATTCATGTCCATTATCACATTTATACCTATATCCTCTTTGGGGACTTACTGAGTGCAAGTTCGCTGATGGACAATCCACAATATTTTCTTTTCTATATTTGGAATGTTCGTCAGATGACTTAAGGATGGAGGAGGAGTACTTTCAACTTGCATCACAAGTATACTTCTATTTCATTTCATCTTTATTTCAGTATGCTTCTTGTTTAAGGCTTTCTTGTTATTGTATCTTTATTTATGACATCTTATATCAGTTTGAAACTCTATGGAAATCTTGAATGTAATATATAGTAGTTGGATTTTATTCTCTTGTTTATTCTTGTCATATTTTATATTGCTTATAATACACTTAGCGTATTTGTTTTGAGAAAGGACCTTTTCGGAATAAATACGTCGTGGGCTTGTCATGTGATCGTTACCTCCTAAGAAGTGACCCCTTCTCGAGTTTGGTTCGCTCTAAGGACAAAACCGTGCGCTTCGTCCAGAATGGACAAAACCATCCATACTGAGACGTAAGATGCGGCATTTATGATAGCCCATATAGGTCCCTCAGTAGTAGGTCTATGGTTCAAGGACGAACCATTGTTCTTAGGTGGGGAGAATGCAATACACCAGAGTAGTGCGGTCTTCGGATATCATGATGATCTCCTCTGTCCATACTCAGTGCAGTCTGTTGTGGACACATGGTGATCTGAGCGTGGAGCCACTTTAGAACAATGGGATCGGGTCCTTGAAGCACATTCCAAAAGAGCGCCGAACTGCATTATAAATGTAATGATACCATCCTCAATTACGGAGGTGCCTTTTGGATGAACCGGCACTCCGGAGTTTGAAGAACTCCATAGTTATGCGTGCTTGGGCTAGGGAAATCTTAGGATGTAGTGACCTCCTGAGAAGTGGCCCCTTCTCGAGCCCGGTTCGCTCCAAAGGAAAGAACCATGCGGTTTTGGCTTGAGCGGACAATACCATCCGTACTGGGGCGTGTATAACATTTTGAAAATTATAAATATTATTTATAATTTAAATATGGATATTGTGAGTTTTACGGATATGATAACTAGTGTCGATTTTGGCTTTCATAGATTGGTATAATTATATACCTTCATTGTTGGAATTTAATTAGAAAATAAAAGTGAATTATTAATTATAAGAACATTTATTTAAATGGATCTTATTAAATTGGTTTTAAAGTATTGATCTATACTTGTTATTACACTAAACCAAGTTTTACTTTATAAACCATACTTAGGGTGGCTTGGCAAGTTGCTATGATATTAAGAGTTTTATTTTTATCAGTTGCTTGGAAATTTAAATAAAGAGAAAGAGAGGGAGACATGGAGACATGGGCATGAGTGAGAGTGGGAACATGGAGTCAAGGGTTTGAGTGAGAGAGGATGAGAGGCATGGCATGAGAGAGGGGAGAGACCATCTCATTTCTTCCTATCTATTTTCTTCTTCTTCTTCATTCTCCAAACTCCCCTCACCCACACAACCATACACCACACCCCAGCCTCTAATCCAAACACCAAAATCTTATTTTTCTTAGTGCAACCTTCTTCTTTTGTCAAGTTCTTCAAGCTAGGATCCCTATTTTGCATCATTCAAAATAGGTAAAAATCTTTCTTTTCTAAAAGTTCTTAAAGTTGTAAAGTGTTTGGATATAGGAAAGTTTAGTTTTTACTTTAAATGGTATTTTTATGGAGTTTTTAGATATGGTTTGACTTGTAGTGGTAGTGTTAGAAGGTTTAATTTGTATCTACTACTTATTTCGGAATGTTGATAGTATATTGATGCATAGATTGTTGATTTGAAAGAGTTTTAAGTTTTAAAATATAGTTTTCATTGAGTTTTGAAGTTCGAATCAAATCTGGAGCAAATAGGTTTCTCTGAAAATTAAAAGAATTTTTCTGTGAGATGTAGGGACCAGTAGAATACCACCCCCGAAGCTTGAGCCCCTAACTCCCAATCATGGCCACCAATTTAATCCCTCTGGCCGCAATTTGCCGCCAGAACATCTAGTTAGGGTTTTGATTTTGGTTGGTAGCTCGTATACTTGATAAGCTAGCCCCTGGTATACCCCTTTTACCCCGGATTCCTTTTATCAAAATCTGGGAGCACTTTGGTTAGTTTTGACGATAATTTATGGGTTTTTGAAACTTGGTTTTCGGATTTTTATATCTTGACTTGGTCGTTTGATGTTCATACGTCGACGTCGGGGTATTTTGTCATATTTGGCATGTGTTAGCCATATGTTCTAACCTATGCGCGCTTCGCTCGTTGTTTCGATATCGATGTGGATTTTTATGAAATTTCATTATGGTTTCGATTGTACGTACGATCGTGAGGACTTCCGAGACGACGAGTCGACTAGCTCGAGATGTCGGTGTGTAGATTTATATCTACTGATGAAGTCGGGTGGATGGCATGTAGCACCCCCGCAACCGTAGTAATTAGAATACTATATATTATAACTTTATACCTAGCCTATAAAGTCATGCTATTAGACCCATATGCGTACATTCGTACACTTAGTAGGTAGTTAAGTATTAGTCTCTATTTCATAGCTATTAGGCTATATATATAAGTATAAAGTTATATATACGATTATTGTTATGTGTTTTATGCGACTAGATGTTTGTACTATACGAGATGTGTTGGTGTACGCGACTATAAATCCGTACTATTTCATAGCTATTTGGGTATGAGATACTACAACACATGGCCTTAGTGCAAGTGGGAGATTGTTAGTTATATGTATACCCTAGAGGCCATTATTGTACATATGATGTATATCATAGTAAATGTTTGGACATATATAGAGATGACTTTCTTACTCGACATGATAGTATGCTATCTGGTTACCTTTATCTTAACATATAGACTTATATTGTGATACTGTCTTGCACTCACATGTTGATAAAGCCCTTAGGATATGTACTTGACTACCGGGACTATGATGGAGATCATACTGGTGGGGCCGGGGTAGTTCACAAGTACATCCTTTAATTGTTCCTAGTCGAGGGAATATCGAGACAGGGAATCGATATTCCAGTGTAGACTAGCGTATACGCTTCTTGACCCATATGATGGGCGATAGATGATCCCACATCCATTGGTGTTTGACATCAGAGATGGTATACGGGTGCTCAGTGGAGACCGGGTACACTGAACAGGACTCGCCGAGGACTCATATGTGGTAGTGTACCTATCGTCAAATGGCAGTCCTCTGGTGACACTGGTACAGGTTAGTCTGTAGACCCGAGATCGTCATAGAGTCTTGTGCGGCTCCCACTGTGCTTTGATTTCCTCCCTACCACGCTCAAAGGAGACATGCAAACAGGTGGATTTTGGGTACAGTTCCGAGTCGTATGGAGGCAATGAGCGATAGGAGGGGTTTCGTCTCTCCCGGTATTGGGGGTTGATGTTGCGCTATGCTCGATTGGCTATAACTGGAAGTCCATGGCCAGGGTTGCTGCCGAGATTTACTGATAAGTGGTATCAGTAGTTTCTCAAACCGTTATAGGCCAAACATCGGCATGACTTATCACGTTACTCGGGTATGGCGATATCCACCCCTAGACATGATATGCGACATATCAGACGAAGAGACCGGACTGTACGGTAGTGTTACTGATAGGCTTCATGGAGACTATGGACAGGCATGCTTGTTGATCTTCATATCGCTCAATACCCGGGTTGCCGTTACGTCCAGCTAGTACTGCTAACGGCTTGTAGGTGACTGATGTGATCATCACCTACTGCTGACGTATTGACGAGTCTTTAGAGTCCCACACAGAAGTTCCCTGGTTCAAGTGAAATGAAGTTGGACACATATGTGATATGTGTGTGGGCCTGATATGTGATACCGTATTTTAATCTGGCAGTCATCTGTTATCGGTTCTGTTATATGTGATATAACCAGTTTGTCGAATCAAGTGTTGATTCGATAATGTGATATACAGATAAATAATATGAGTCGGTCATATATGATATAACCCGATTATTAGATCAAGTGTTGATTTAATAATGTGATATAAATTATATGTGATATATTTATATATTAACTAATATCATTAGCTCACTAATTATCCTTCATTATGTATATATATATATATATATATATATATATAATGAAGCATGACATTTAAATTTATATTTTGTGAAAATAGAAATGAGGTGTAAAGTGGAAGCATGGTTGCAAGCATGTGATTTTCTATTGTTTATTCTTCTTGACTCACTATTCAAGCATGGATGCAATTTTATATTGCATAATTCCATGCTTGAATGAGTGAGGGGTCAAGGCTTGGCTTTCATTCTTGCTCATTCCAAACACTTAGCCATATTTCCCATGGTTGCTCGCTAACTTCTTCTTCCTCCTCTTATCATGGCTCAAGCTTCAACCCTCACATGTGATGTGAATCATGAAGCTTGAACACAATCTTGTGAGCTCTTTACATTCCCTACTTCATCATCCCACACTAATCTAGAAAATTAGTGTGGTGTGTTTCATACACTAAAGAAGTTTAGTGTAGAGTTAGCTTGATTTAGAGGATCTTCGTGTGGATCGTCTTGGCGCGAAGACAACGAAGGAGGCTCGTTCAAAGTCTTAAGAGAAGCCTAGTAGAGTCGCGTGACTACTACACGGATCAAGTGAAGAGAAGGACCGTCTACAAAGGTTGTATTCTTATTCTCTTAATGTAAAAGTAGTTTACATTTGCTATTGTCTAAATCTATAGTTAAAGATTCTAAGTTTAGGGTTCGTTAGCATAGCAATTTTTTGAAAATGGCATGGACGATGCCTCCCGAAACTTTGTTGTCGTGCTAGGGAACCTTACAGTGGTATCAGAGCTAGGCTAAAGATTTAGACAATGTTTGTTAGATTATGAAACCGAAACGACTCCGAAACTGAAACACGGAAAACTGGTTTCTGTCGATTTTGAAAAGTGCTCAAATTTTTTTCAAACAACTGCAGAATGTTGTATGTGATATTACATAAACACTGGAGAAATTTGAGGCAATTCTGTGAAATTTTGGCCGGCCACAACCCCCCTATCTCGGCCTAAATCCGAGCAAACCCCTTCAAATTTTTTCAGTGTTCCAGTGACTGGGTTTTGGTGTTTCAAGTGTTGTTTGTTTTTGCTAAATTTTCATGTGATGATAACTTTCTACAAAGGCAACTCGAAGTGTTTCGTAGTCGTAATTCTAACTAGTATTCGGGTTATTTAGACGGTGTTAAAAAGTTCGAACGGTTATCAAATACCCATTTTATCCCTCCCCGGAAATTTTCCAAGTGTTGGATTTTTCCTTAGTTTAAAACTTTCAGAAAATCATGCAAGCGATACTGTGGACCCTCTAGAAGAACGAAACCTTAAATCGATTATGTGACCGTCAGAATCGTCACTAAACCCTAGGGTTTGTGGTAGTTCAGCGGTGCTACATGTGAGACATTGGTTGACCCTTCTACGGCTGGTTCATAGGAGCTGTGGCATGTACTGAGTAATTTTAAACTACGCTCAAGTGTTGAGCTTTTTGGGTAATTTTGGGTGTTTGTTGATTCGATCAGAATGTTTAACATCTTCTAGCTATTTGATGACATGTGATGTTATGTGTTGCTTGGATATGTTATATTGGATCGTTGTGTTTTGAATAGCCGGAGGTTTTATGTGAGATGAGAGTTTTTTATTTTCATTCATGTAAAATTCAATGTATGTAATATTCTTTTATTGGGGCACTTCCGGGTTGAGGACGATGTCACCATTGTTGTATATTATTTACTTTTCCGCATTAGGATAGATCTAAGGAGGGGAGCACGAGTAACCGGGTTCTAAAATCCAGTAGGAGACCATCTCGAGGAGTCGAGTCCGGGTCTCCTAACTCTAGAATTGGTAGGGTTGCTTTCCACTCTCGTAGGGGTCTAGGAATGTGGGTTTGGCTATTCATCATGACCATGGAATCCGTGTTTTATACTGGCTTAGCTTAAAACACAGAATTCCTAGTATATCCAATATTTCATATGTTATCTTCTTCTGCTGATATTCTGTGATGTGATCACTTTATATGCGTGAGACGAATGCTTTATTATTATATATATGATATATAATAAAAGTTGCTTATGTTTTGCACCCGCGCTAGTCCCAGCCCGCTATGCCGTTAGTTAAGTAACCTAACGGTGCATAACGGGACACTGTGGCGAATGCGGATGGCATAAGCGTACGCTATATTTTCGTTTCTTCTGTGATACTTAGGAAGCTTAATTGATGGGATTTCATTAATGTGATTAATGAAAGAAAAGAAACCAAAATGATGTTGTAGAATCAAATTTTTAAAAAGAGTCGCTCTAGTTTTTGGTTTGCATAGCGGTATTCTTTGTAGAATATCCAGCACCTTATTCGATAAGGAAAGAGCCGAGATCCCTTTACTGGGAGTGACCTCTTTAGCGAAACTAGCAGATGCTACAACCAACCCGGTTTTGTTTTTGATTGCTTTTTTAGTTCTTGCTTTGCATTGCGGTATTCCTTGTAGAATATCCATCACCTCATTCGATGAGGAAAGAGCCGAGATCCCTTCACCGGGAGTGACCTCTTTAGCGAAACTAGCAAAAGTCTCAAAAACACTCCTTTTCAAAATTACTCGATTCTGCAACGATATTAAGTTCATTACGCTAAAGGTTTTCTTAAAAACCTGACGTAGCCCTCCGTCATTTCAGATAAGTACTACTTAGTATTCGTGCAACGTTTGTTGACTATGTTAAGGCGTAGTGTGCAGTAACTAATTAGTGCTTATCAGCTAAAGCATGAGATGCAATTGGATTAGGGTAGTCGTGCGACTTTGTTGACTATGTTAAGGGTCGTACGGGTGGGTTTAATTCAATCGGGAAATGACGGGTTAAACTTGGATAGCGCTTATGATTTGTTGACTATGTTAAGGTCATAAGTTGCTAGGGGAAAAAGAATTATCGGGAATTTCAAGTGTTGAAATTTGCAATGAGATTGCATACCTTTTATGAGATAGTTGGATCCCGATACCCACTGCGAGTAAGAGTTACTCCTGGAAGAGTTTTATACATCACAATTAGCCAATCAAGTAGGTGTCTAGAAAGGTGTTAACGGGGTCATGCCCCTGGGAAAACGAGATTTATTTTAATTAGGTCCATGCGAAAGCATGGGGAATCTCCCTCAAAGTACCGGCACTGGCCTGGCTGAAAAATTGGCGAACTTGTAAGGTGTAATTAATCCCGGCTAGTCTTACCTTTTAGGGTTAGAAGGAAGATTTGATAAAACCAGTGGGAGACGTCCTGATTAGAGAAGATAATAAGCAATCTAATCTTACAAAGAGCGGACGCTAACGCGTTTCCCTCTCTCTCTCTCTCTCTCTCGGCAACAACCAATGTCACGCCTTAATCAAGATAATAATATGGATGTATTGACCGAACCCGCTTGTTATACTGAGCAGGGGAAAGTTGGTTCCGCTCCAACTTATAAGTGTTATATGTCCGAGCAGGAAATAGGAACATATCCGAATTCCCACGCCACCCAAACGAAGAATAAATATGTTGATACATCTTCTTCGGGTGTGTTAGTTACAGAGAACTGTTTCTCAGTACACTGTACATCCTGGGTATTAGATATGGGATCGGGATCCCACATATGCAATTTGTTGCATGGGTTAAGAAAATGTAGAGAACTGGGAAAAGGTGATCATTATCTAAAAGTAGGGAATGGTACAAGTGTTGCAGCCAAAGCAGTTGGTGAATATCACCTTGTATTGCCAACAGGAAATACATTGATCCTGAATGACTGTTATTACATATCCTCTATGATATGCAATCTAATATCAATTTTTTATTAGATAAAGAAGGATATAACTTTGTAGTAGAGAATGTTGTTATGAAAATTTACCTAAATCAAGTGTTGATTGGGTTTGGAGCATTTTGTAACGGATTATATGTTCTGAATCAAAACACAGTTTTTAACGTATAGAACACACACAAGAGAAAAAGTTCAGAAATGAACGAATCCTTCTTGTGGTATTGTAGACTAGGTCATATCAATGCGACACGACTAGCTAAGTTACATAAAGATGGATATTTGAATCCGTTCGATCTTTCATCTTATGAAACTTGCCAGTCATGTCTCAAAGGCAAGATGACCAAAACTCCATTTGCAGGACACGGAGTAAGAGTTACGGAACTCTTGGGACAGATACATAGTGATGTATGTGGTCCCATGTCTACTCATGCCAGGAATGGTTCCTCGTACTTCATTACATTCACTAACGATCTCTCAAGATTCGGTCATGTGTTCCTGTTGAAACACAAGTCTGAAGCTTTTGAGAAATTCAAAGAATATAAGTATAAAGTTGAAAACCAGAGGGGTGGAAGTATTAAAATCCTTCGATCAGATCGGGGAGGAGAATACTTGAGCACGGAATTCCGTGACTATCTAAAAGAGAATGGGATTCTCTCTCAGCTTACTCCTCCGTATACACCACAGCACAATGGTGTATCGGAGCGGAGGAATCGCACCCTATTAGATATGGTGCGCTCTATGATGAGCATCGCTGAGTTACCTATTTCCTTTTGGGGTTATGCGCTTGAGACAACAGCATACCTATTGAATCAAGTTCCATCTAAATCGGTACCTACCATACTAAATGAGATATGCAGTGGAAAGAGACCATATCTTAAACGAGTTAAGATATGGTGTTGTCCGGCCTATGTCAAAAGGCAAAATCTGGACAAACTCGAGACACGATCAGTTCTTTGCAAGTTTGTGGGATATCCAAAGAATTCACAAGGGTATATCTTCTACCATGCTGAGGAACAAAAGGTGTTTTTCTCTCTCAATATGCCACCTTTTTGGAAAAGGAATTTATTGTAAAAGAAATTAGTGGCAAAGAGGTAGAGCTGGAAGAAGTTCCAGCTACACAAACTACAACTGATGATTTATTGGAACTAGAGGATCCAGTAGTGTCCAACGAACCCCAGCCTCTCCGCAGGTCTAGTAGGGTTCTTCATCTATCTGAGAGATACTACGGTTTTCTCATTTATGGTGGGAGCGAGGACTGCATCATGGAAGATGATGACCCAACTAGCTTCGAGCAGGCCATCACGAGTGGGGTGAAATGGCTGGATGCAATGCGATCTGAGATGGAATCCATTTACACCAACAAAGTATGGACTTTGGAAGTTGCTCCCGAAGGGGTAAAACCCATTGGGAGCAAATGGATCTTTAAGAAGAAACTTGGTGTAGATGGAAAAGTTGAGACTTTCAAAGCTAGACTGGTTGCAAAAGGTTTTCGTCAATGACCGGGTATGGATTATGATGAAACCTTTTCTCCAGTGGCTATGCTTAAGTCCATCTGGATCCTACTTGTCATCGCTGCATACCATGACTACGAAATCTGGTAAATGGATGTTAAGACCGCCTTTCTAAATGGTGATTTAGAAGAGTGCGTGTACATGACTCAGCCAGAGGGTTTCGTAGACAGTAGGAGCAGTGAAAAGGTATGCAAGCTGCTTAAATCCATCTACGGGTTGAAGCAGGAATCGCGGAGTTGGAACATCTGTTTTGATGAGGTAGTCAAAGAGTTTGACTTCATTAAGAACGTAGATGAACCTTGCATATACAAGAAGGTTGCAGAGAGTAAGGTCGTCTTCCTCGTATTGTACGTGGATGACATACTCTTGATAGGAAATGATGTTCCTATGCTGCACTCGGTCAAGCTCTTCTTATCATAAAGATTCTCAATGAAAGATCTAGGTGATGCCTCCTACATCTTGGGGATTAAGATCTATAGAGATAGATCTAAATGGATACTGGGATTGTCCCAATCCAGGTATATTGACACCGTACTAAAGAGGTTTAGTGTGGAATATTTCAAGCGTGGGAATGTACCCACGATTTCAGGACCCACTCTCTCTAAAGATATGTCTCCCAAGACTGATTTAGAGAGAGCTCGCATGCAAGGGATACCCTATACTTCAGCAGTAGGCTCTATCATGTACGCGATATTATGTACCAGACCCGATGTAGCGTACTCACTAAGTGTAGTGAGTAGGTATCAAGCAGATTCAGGAGAGAATCACTGGACAGCTGTGAAGAACATTCTCTAGTATTTGAGAAGAACTAAAGAGATGTTCTTGGTGTACGGTAACGATGAACTCCAAGTAGAGTCCTTTACCGACTCGAGCTTCAAAAGTGATAAGGACGACAGTAAGTCGGTCTCGGGTTTTTTCTTTACCCTCAACGGAGGGGCGGTGTGTTGGAAGAGTTCCAAGCAAGACACCATTGCAGACTCGACGATGGAGGCTGAATACATCGCTGCCAACGATGCTGCCAAAGAAGCTGTCCGGATGAAGAAGTTCATTGCTGAGCTTGGTGTGGTTCCATCCATTGAGCATCCAATACCTGTGTATTGTGATAACAATGGAGCGATGGCTTTGGCCAAGGAACCCAGGTCCCATCAGAGATCCAGACATATTCTGAGGCGGTATCACCTGATCCAGGAGATAGTTGATCGCCGGGAGATCGAGATCAGGAGAGTTGACACGAAGGACAATGTAGTGGATCCACTCACAAAGGCCCCCCCTCTAGACACAATTTGAAAGACTTTTTGGGATGTTGGGTATGAGATACTACAGCACATGGCCTTAGTGCAAGTGGGAGATTGTTAGTTATATGTATGCCGTAGAGGCCATTATTGTACATATGATGTATATCATAGTGGATGCTTGGACATATATAGAGAGGACTTTCTTGCTCGACATGATAGTATGCTATCTAGTTACCTTTATCTTAACATGTAGACTTATATTGTGATACTGACTTGCTCTCACAGGTTGATAAAGCCCTTAGGATATGTACTTGACTACCAGGACTATGATGGAGATCATACTAGTGGGGCCGGGGTAGTTCACAAGTACATCCTTTAATTGTTCTTAGCCGAGGGAATATCGAAACAGGGCATCGATATTCCAGTGTAGACTAGCGTATACGCTTCTTGACCCATATGATGGGCGAGTATGATCCCACATCCATTGGTGTTTGACATCAGAGATGGTATACGGGTGCTCAGTGGAGACTGGGTACACTGAACATGACTCGCCGAGGACTCATATATGGTAGTGTACCTATCGTCAGATGGCAGCCCTCTGGTGACACTAGTACAGGTTAGTCTGTAGACCCGAGATCGTCATAGAGTCTTGTGCGGCTCCCACTGTGCTTTGATTTCCTCCCTACCACGCTCAAAGGAGACGTGCAAACAGGTGGATTTTGGGTACAGTCCCGAGTCGTATGGAGGCAATGAGCGATAGGAGGGGTTTCGTCTCTCCCGGTATTGGGGGTTGATGTTGCACTATGCTCGATTGGCTATAACTGGAAGTCCCTGGCCAGGGCTGCTGCCGAGATCTACTGATAAGTTTTATCAGTAGTTTCTCGAACCGTTATAGGCCAAACATCAGCAAGACTTATCACGTTACTCGGGTCTGACGATATCCACCCCTAGACATGATATGCGACATATCAGACGAAGAGACCGGACTGTACGGTAGTGTTACTGATAGGCTTCATGGAGACTATGGACATGCTTGCTTGTTGATCTTCATATCGCTCAATACCCGGGTAGCCGTTAGGTCCAGCTAGTACTGCTGACGGCTTGTAGGTGACTGATGTGATCATCACCTACTGCTGGCGTATTGACGAGTCTTTAGAGTCCCACTCAGAAGTTCTAGGACACATATGTGATATGTATGTGGGCCTGATTAAATACGAGTATGTGCTACCATATTGTAATCTGGCAGTCATCTGTTATCAGCTCGGTTATATGTGATATAACCAGTTTGTCGAATCAAGTGTTGATTCGATAATGTGATATACAGATAAATGATATTAGTCGGTCATATATAATATAACCGGATTATTAGATCAAGTGTTGATTTAATAATGTGATATAAATTATATGTGATATAATTATATATTAACTAATATCATTAGCTCACTAATTATCCTTCATTATGTATGCATATATATATATATATATATATATATATATATATATATCTTGAAGCATGACATTTAAATTTATATTTTGCGAAAATAGAAATGAGGTGTAAAGTGGAAGCATGGTTGCAAGTATGGAATTTTCTATTGTTTATTCTTCTTGACTCACTATTCAAGCATCGATGCAATTTTATATTGCATAATTCCATGCTTGAATGAGTGAGGGGTCAAGGCTTGGGTTTCATTCTTGCTCATTCCAAAAACTTAGCTATTTTTCCTTTGGTTGCTCTCTAACATCTTCTTTCTCCTCTTGTCATGGCTCAAGCTTCAACCCTCACATGTGATGTGAATCATGAAGCTTGAACACAATCTTGTGAGCTCTTTACATCCCCTACTTTATCATCCCACACCAATCTAGCAAATTAGTGTGGTGTGTTTCATACACTAAAGAAGTTTAGTGTAGAGTTAGCTTGATCTAGAGGATCTTCGAGTGGATCGTCTTTGGCGCGAAGACAACGAAGGAGGCTCGTTCAAAGTCTCAAGAGAAGCCTAGTGGAGTCGTGGGACTACTATACGGAGCTAGTGAAAAGAAGGACCATCTACAAAGGTTGTATTCTTATTCTCTTAATGTAAAAGTAGTTTACATTTGCTATTGTCTAAATCTATAGTTAAAGATTCTAAGTTTAGGGTTCGTTAGCATGGCAATTTTTTGAAAACGGCATGGACGATGTCTCCCGAAACCTTGCTGTCATTCTAGGGAACCTTACACGAGTAGCCTGGCGAGATTGGTCGATACCGGTGATAATATTGGAGCGCGGTGGATATCCGGAAGATACCAGACGAAGCTATTTGATATCGAGAGACGGCCGGTCCGGGAGACAGTGCCTACAATATCTGGTTTTCATGTGTTGTTAATGGACATAGGCATTTATAATCATTTAAAGTATCGTTACTGGATACTCGGTTGATGATGATTTCGAGTGTCGATGATGGACACTCACTCGATGATATATTGTTATGGACGATATATTTCCATATATTGTTGATCATGGGGATTATGTATATTGTGCGCGATCCGATATGACGCGCTTATGGATACTAATGTGATATTTATATATATACATATTTACATTCGTTATCACATGGTATGATAGTAGTATACTGTATGACCAAGATAGACCGTTATGCATTTTGATTTCTACCATGTGATATCTTTCTACTCATGGGTTGGCAACTCACCTCTGTTGTGCCTTAGTTTCTTACATGACCGACCGCTCGGATCAGTAGCGGCTTGCCGGCACACTTTTTATTTCGGCGATTGCTCTAACAGGTGGGTTACATGCTGGATTGTAACTGCCCCTCATATATGTATATTTTTTTATGATCTAGTTAAAAACTCTATCGACCAAAAAGCGTATTTATTTTGTAGACTTAAAGACGACTTTTATGCTATTCTTTTAGATATCGAGTATGGATGTAGTCGACTTGATGATGCTTATAGTATTTTTCATACTTGTTCTTGTGATGATCTTCATCTTGGGAATCGTATAATACTGCATGGGTGTGATTCCACCGATTGTACAATGCGATAGCTCCCGATTAGGGATGCTGATGTGTATGTATCAAAATTTACAAAGGAGGTGTTGTCCGATTTTTAAACGACGTATGTGTTTTCAAATAAATATTACTTATACTTTAAAAAGAAACTTGATTTCATTTAATAACCTTTTTTTAAAAACTCCACCTCCAGTATTTCTTTAAAAAGGTTTAGATTCCGGATTTTTGGCTTACTTAGGTTACGGTGGGATCTTATAGGTTTCACGTGAATCAAGTATTGGTCATGTGCCTTTTTCGGGTCATGACAGCGTGGGACATGAAAATTGGTAATCTTGAATTTGAAATCCAAAAAGTTAAGTGATATGAATGAAAACTATTGAATCTGAGAATAGAATGTGTTAGGAATTGACGTAAGGGTCGGACATACGCGGACCCAGCGGAAGTGCAAAACAATAATTTTTCAAGAATGCAACCGATTCCAAACACCCACGATCAACATTTACTTACTAATTACTATAAAAAGAAAACCTAAGACAGTTAGAGAGGGGAAATAGGGCTACAAGCTTTCTAGCATGTCTGATCGTCTATCGGAAGATTCAAACTAGACTTGTGAGCTCCTAGATGAGTATGGATGCTAACCGTCTCGCTGTAGATGATCCGCGCTGAAAGGAATCCGCCCATAACTCCATCTCCATCAACAAGTGGAAAAACTTGCTCTTTGAACTTGATAGGCTAAAGAGGAAGTGATGTTGTAGAAGAAAGTCACTCTTTTTCTCACTAATCTTTTCTATTTCCTCACCCTAAATTTTACAAGAGAAGGAAGAAGAAGAAGCTTATGTCTACTCTTTTTTTCTCTAAAAGTTTTCATCCAAATGAAAAAGATTAAAGAATGGTAATTATAAACCATTCCCATTCTCTCTCCAATGTGTTGTCTCTCATTTGAGAGGGGGGGGGGGCACTCTTCACATGCTTGAGTAACATTTAACTAATTAAGCAAAAGTTTATTTGTAACAATTACACATTAAGCATGTATCATTTATATAATATACAAATAATGAGAGAGGTTATATGCATAAATATAAATATACATATTATGCATCCTTATACATAATAATAAACACATTATACGAGAGAGAGAGAGAGAGAGAATATGTATCATATACATATCATGAGAGAGTGAGAGTGTGAGTGTGTATCATATATACAATACTATAAACCATATCACGAATATAGTTATTAAGTCAACACTTAACTTAATATTCCGGCTTATAAATAAACCGACTAGTATATCAACTGTTCAATTAAATCACATGTATCGCATACACGCATTTAAACGAACAACCAAACGTATCACCATACGCACGCCACATCATCATTTTGCCTGGCAGGCACTTTCGTTTTAGGACTCTAAAAATCTGTCAATACGCTGGCGGTAGGTTAAACATGATCATATTCGATTGAAAACACTTTCGGATTCAATCCCCTCACAGGTTAACCCACAAGCTCACCAGCGGTACTAGCTGTATGTAACGGCTACCCAGATATAATCAATATAAAGGTAGATCGATAAGCAAACTCATCCGGATCCGACAAAGTCTATAAGCGACGAATACCATACTGTCATGCCCCGCTTTCCGGTGTACGGCAAGGGGACACGACATGACCCGCTACATATTTACTCAGAAGTAAACATGCTAAGCGTAACTAAGCAATATAATGTAAATATACACAAGAAGACAGGAAATGTAAATGAACAACAACTTTTATTTATTAAACATTTCTTTACAATACAATTAAAAAGTAAATACAATGATAAAAGCAATGCCTAAACAATGGCATGAACAGAAAGTAATGTATATACAAGAGTTTAGAACTCGGGGTCCTCGCTGAACTGATCCAAGTCCTCTGAACTGGGCTTTATCTTCAGTGAGTTCGATCCACCTGACAACATTCCAAAGAAAGAAGAGAGAAGAAATGTCGTCAGTGAACAATTGCTTGGTAAGTCCCAAAGAAAAGTAGGAATAGAATAGACAGATAAGAGAATATAATTGGTGTAATGTTTTATTGTTATGATAACACGGTTGTTTGTAGTTTGGTACAGAATATGCCAGTGTATACGAGAGGAGTCCAACTATTCCGTGGACTAAGGTATACAGAGCATAAGGAACCGTTAAGCCATGGAACAACAACAATGGATATTCAGGTTAGATGTATTAAAATGACCGTCTCATGCCACTTCTAACACATTCTGTACCAGTCTACCCTTTTAAAACCCCGTAATGTATTTTGTATTGATTTGTATTGTTTTGTTTAATAAATGTGAGACTTGCCGAAACCATGATATCAATAGTTCATGTAAATGGAAAGGATATAAATGGATAGTCATATAGACCAGTCAAATGTATATCCATGGTTCGGTCAAATCATGTTCATGTTGATATAGATTGAATTCTGGTATAAATGGATTCATGTTGAATTGGATTTATACTTGAATCATATTCAAGGATAGATTGATTTATTTCAGATTAGAATGAGACTCTGCCTAAGTCAGACTCTTAAACAGAATTGAAGTCCTGAATTAGTTTTGGAGTTATCGGTAACTGCTGCACATGGTCGATAGGATTTGTGTCTTTTTCCAAGATAATTACCCTATTGATAACACCATTTTTAGTTTGTCTACCTTAGATAGACAAGCACCCATATTCTCCGGCTCCCTGAGGCTCATGAGAACTGGTCCCGCTTAAACCTATATTTAGTAGGGTCCTTATTATAAATTAATATAACTTGAGGGGGTTTTATGAAAAATAGTTTTGATATATTTAAAAATAGAGCTCAAGTATTTATTTATCATCTTTAGGGTTTTCATAGTTGTAATTTTTATGAAATGAAATATTTTAGTGGATATAAACCTAATTTTGAATAGTATATGGTATTTTCTTGTAATTGACATGTATTGAATGTAATGGTATTTTCATGATCTTTTGTGATTCTTTTCTTTTGATTTAGAAAACATGGAATATATTATATATTAAAAATAGATATTTTGATAATATATATATATATAATTATTAAAAATTAATTTTATTTATGAAGCAGAAATCACATTTTTCTTAAAAATTGCATAAAAATTCCATCGAAATCGGATGCTCTGTGAAGAAGTCTGCATCTCGCTCTACTAGGTCCAAAGATGTGCGATAATCCACACCATTCCGATCGGGGTCCCCAAAAGTGGGTTGTAGAGGCGCATTTGTAAGGAATTAAATAATACACTTTTAAAGAAAACGGTTTTTGATAGTTTATGGTATTTAAATATAAATTCGTATTTTGTCCCAAACTAATGTTTTTACAAGACATCGTGCTATATCATGATGAGTGTTGTGATGAGATAGGTCGTTACCTTATGAGTTTTCTGAAAGTAATACAAAGAAATATGTAGAATGCAAAGTTTGTGGTATTTAACCATAAAAATGAAATAAAAGTTGCAATACATATTATCATGAGATGAAAATTATTCTAAAGTGTTTGGTTATAATTTCTAAACAATATACAAAAATATGGTAAATTTGTTATTAAGAAAAGTTGGGTTTTTAGTTAAATTAGAATCAGAAGTCGGATTAACTCCGCTTCCGACAAGTTTTGAAAATAGAATTCTTTTTAATAGAAGAGAAGGGGGAAGAAGGGACTTACTGGATGATGGTAAAGAGAAGATATGGAGGAAGATTTTGAAGACGTCGTGGAGTCATGTTGTCGCCGGATTTGTCCTGAGTCATCGCCGGAACTTGACCTTGAGATAACTCCACTTATACAACTTTTGGACTTCGAAAATTTAAAGAGTTTTGACAATGGATTTCAGAATGAGTAGGCTTAAAGTGTGATGTTTGTATTTATAGGGTGAAGAGAGAATTAAAAATGAATTAAAATTAGAATTAAAGAGTGAATTTACACTCTTTGGATAATTGCAGAGTGATTAAACATAATGGGAGTTAAGGGGGGAGGCCAAGAGACTAGGGCACAAAAATTCGGGGCATTTGGTACGGTTGGGACCGGCAGCGCCGGCCCAAAAAGAAATCTCGTCGTTCCAATGTAGGGTGCAAGGGCTTGGATGCTTGCCACGTGTCCTAGTCTGTTTAAATACCAATTTCCACATGTTTGTTTTCTGTGTGACTTTTCATTTTACGTGCAGTGCACGTGTAAACTTTTGGGCTTTTAAAAGTTTAAAAAAAAATCAACAAAAATAATATGTGGCTGAGGGGATTCGAACACAGGGGCTATGTTACAGCAATGCAAGACTTTACCAATGAGCTACAAGTACTTTCTTGCTGTTCAAAAGAAAATTAAATACTTATAGTATACATAGGATTACAAATACTCCATTTGTATATTAACTTTAAAATCTTTCTGTACATTAAAATGGAGTCGTTGCATTCTACCCTCCTTATAAAAATTTCGTCCTCGAAATTTACAATTATTTTAAGGACTAATTTACAAACAAGTGAGGGTATCTTGCACGCATATTGTCTTCTCTTTTCCATGTTGATTCTCCTGGTGTGTCTTTTCTCCACATCATCCGGACCAAGTTTACTTCCTTGTTCCGAAGTGACTTCACCTTTCTGTCCAGGATTTCAACGGGTTGTTGCTCACAAGATAAGTTTGGCTGTACAGTGAGCTCGGAGTGATCAAGAATATGACTGGGGTCACTCACATACCTTCTGAGTTGGGATATGTGGACATTGTGCACTCCTTCCAATGAGGGTGAAAGTGCCAAGCGATAAGCCACTTCTCCGACTCGTTTGAGTATGTCGAACGGTCCAATGTACCTTGGACTTAGCTTACCCCTCCTTCCAAAGAGAATCACTCCATAGTTTGGAGAAATCTTTAGAAATACATGATCTCCGGACTGGAACTCAAAGCGACGGTGTTTTGCATCAGCCCAGTGCTTCTGGCGGTCTTGGGCTATGCGCATTCTTTCCTTGATAGTGAGAACTACATCTACAATCGCCACTATCATCTCAGGTCTAAGAAGTTCTCTATTTTCGATGTCGTCCTAACTTAATGGTAATTGACACTTCCTTCCATAGAGCGCTGCAAAGGATGCCATTCCAATACTCACTTGGTAGCTGTTGTTGTATGAAAACTACATAAAATGTAGGTGATCTTCTCACGATCCTCCGAAGTCTAACAAACAAGCTCTTAGCATATCTTCAAGTATCTGAATCGTTCGCTCAGACTATCCATCTGTTTGTGGATGGTAAGCTGTGCTAAAGTTCAGACTTATTACCAAGCTAGCTTGCAGACTCTGCCAAAATTGTGATCAGAATCTGGTGTCACGATCGGAGACAATGTAAACTGGTACTCCATGTAATCTCACTATCTCCTGCATGAGTTTATGGGTATCAGAGATAGTACATATTGAAGTATTAAATATTACTTAGATTCAAACATACCTCCATGTACTTCTTTGCTAGTGTCTCAGTAGATTGACCGACTCGAAAGGGAATAATGTGAGCCAACTTTATGAGTCGATCCGCAATAACCCATACCGCATCGTTATCTTTCGTGCTGCGAGGAAGAGCAGTCATGAAGTCCATGGTGATGTGTTGCCACTTCCATTCTGGAATAGGTAATGGTTGAAGTAAACCAACAGTCCTGTGATATTCATCTTTCACTTGCTGACCCACAAACATTTAGCGACGCTTCTGATTACTTCACGCTTCATTCCATGCCACCAGTAATGTTGCCGCAGATCTTTGTATATCTTTGTACCACCAGGGTGTACTGAATAGGGAGAGCTATGAGCTTCTTTCAATAATTCTTCCCGAACAGGACCTTGTGGTACACACAATCTACCGCCGTATCTTAAAGATCCATCTTCATGGATGGTGAAGTCTGTTCTAAGTCCACTTTCTACTTGTTCTCTGATCTTTTGCAACTTGGCATCGTTTGCTTGAGCTGCTTTGATCTTATTGTCAATTGTAGACTGAACTTGTAATTTCATCAAACTTGAAGCGTTACCTGGCATGACCACTTCTATCTCCATCTGATGCAAATCTTGTTAAAGCTTCCACTGTGCGGTGAGATTCATTGATAGTGGTTGGCGACTAAGTGTTAGGAATATGTATGCCTTAGAGGCCATTATTGTACATTGTTGTATATTATAGTAGATGCTTGGACATATATATAGAGGACTTTCTTGCTCGACATGATAGTATGCAATCTGGTTGCCTTTATCTTAACATATGGACTGGTGTTATTATACTGTCTATCTCTTGAATGTTGATAAAGCGCTTATGATATGTGCTTGACTACCAGGACTATGATGCAGATCATACTAGTGGGGTCAGGGTGGTCCAAAAGTACATCCTTTAACAGTTCTTAGTCGAGGGGATATTGAGACAGGGCATTGATATTCCAGAGTAAACTAGTATGTACGTTTCTTGACCCTGTATGCGGCGATGGTTCATCCCACAACCATGGGTGTGTGACATCAAAAATTGTACACATGTGCTCATTAGAGAATGGGTACACCGAATAGGACTCGCCGAGAACTCCTAGTTGGTATTATACCTATCGTCAGATAGAAATTCTCAGGTGACACTAATACATATTAATCTGTAGACCCGGGATCGTCATAGAGTCTTGTATAGCTCCCACTGTGCTTTGATTTCCTCCCTACCACGGCTCAAAGGAGTCATGCAAACAGGTGGATTTTGGGTACAGTCCCGAGTCACATAGAGGCAGTGAGCGACAGGAGGAGTTTCGTCTCTCCCGGTATTGGGAGTTGCTGTTGCGCTATGCTCGATTGGCTATAACTGGAAGTCCCTCGCCAGGGATGCTGATAAGATTTACTGGTAAGAGTTACCTGTAGTTTCTCAAACCGTTATGAGCCATGCATCGGCACGACTTATCAAGTTACCGGGGTCTGACGTTACCACCCCTCGACTCGTTATGCAACATATCAGACGAAGAGAACGGACTATACGGTAGTGTTACTTATAAGCTTCATGGAAGTTTGGACAAGCTTGCTTGTTGATCTTCTAATCGCTCAATACCCGGCGCTCAATACCCGGGTAGCCATTACGTCCAGCTAGTACCGCTGATGGCTTGTGGATGACTGATGTGATCATCACTTACTGCTGGCGTATTGACGAGTCTTTAGTCCCACACAGAAGTTTCCTAGTTGAAGTGAAACGAAGTAAGACACATATGCTGAAATGTGCAGGGGCCTGATTAAATATGAGTATGTGATACCGTATTTTGATCTGACCGTTATCTGATATCGATCAGGTTATATATGATATAACCGGATTATCGATTCATGTGTTGATTTGATAATGTGATATACAGATAAATAATATTTGTCGGTTATATGTGATATAACCGGATTATTAAATCAAGTGTTGATTTAATAATATGATATATATTTATATTTGATATAATTTTATTTTAACTTATATTAACTAATATTAATGCTCACTAATCTTTTTCTTTATATATATATATATCAATATATATATTTGATATATATATAAATATATTATGAAGCATGGTTTGATTTTCTATTTTTAGAAAATGGAAAATTGAGGTGGAAATTGAAGCATGGTTTGATTTTCTATTTTTTAGAAAATAGAAAATGAGGTGTAAATGGGGAGATATTTTGAATATGGGTGAGACATGGCATTTATCATTTATTTATTTTTCTTGACTCACTATTCATGCATAGTTGCAATTTATTCCATGCTTGAATAAGTGAGAGCAAGATGCGAGCCATTTTTGACTTGGTCATTTTTTTCTAGCTCATTTTTTTCCTTAGCCATTTTTGAGAGCTCTCTCCATTTTCCTTCTTCCTCCTCTTGTTTCAACAAAACCCTAATCTTCACATAAGATGTGAATCATATGGTTTTGTAGAAATCCAAGTGAGCAAATAAAACCCCTACTTCACCATCCTACACTTGACTAGTACTCAAGTATAGTGTGTTTCCTTCACTAATAAGAAATTAGTGAAGGGCTAGCTTGATCAAGTGGAGCTTCGGATGGATCATCTTCAGCGCGATGATCATGAAGGAGGCTCATTCAAACTCTCAAGTAGAGCCTAGTAGAGTCATGTGGACTACAATCCGGAGCATTTGAAGAGAAGGACTTGTTCTACGAAGGTCGTATACTGTTTCTCTTAGTATATATTTATTGATATCATCATGTTAACCCTAATAATCTAGTTAGATTCTTGGTTAGTGTTCATTAGCACCATGATTTTTGAAAATTGCATGTGTGATGCCTGTTTTAACCCTACCGTAGTGCTACTAAACACTTTCATAGTATCAGAGCCAAGCTAGAACATTTGGGTAAGTCTTTACGTTGTTAAAGTGTTCGATCGATTTTTCGAAGCCTCATTTTGTGATGCTTCTGTCGATTTTTTCCAAAAGTTGAAATTTTTGATATTAAAAATATGCGGAAAATCATGCAGGTGATTCTAAGGACCCCCAATAAAAATGAGGGCCTAACTCAACCAAGTCATCGCGGAACCGCCGCAAAACCTTGGGTTTTGTCGCGGTTCCGCCGCACTCTTGGTGAGTTATGGACCCCAACTTCTTATGCTGCTCCATTGTTATTTTTGGCACTTTCTGGATATTTTTAATGAGACTCAAGTTGTTGAGGTCTCTGGGGTTTGTGGATGTTTGTTAAATCGATCGAAATGTTTAACGTCGTTTGGATGATGATGATATGTGATACAATTTTTAGAATCCAAATAATTAGTTTTGTGAAAACTAGTTTGTATATTGTAAATCTAGCTGTTTAGTTTCAGTTCAACGATTGCCACGGAGTTTCGATTCGGATCAAAACTCCGTCGCAATCGCGTATAGTACGTGAACGACAGTCGGGAATCTTGTGTTAGATATGTATGCCCTAGAGGCCTGTATTGTATAGGATGCTAGGTATGTATATGTACAGAAACAATCTTTGCTCGAAATGATATTATGCTATCTGGTTTATCTTCATCTTCATGTGTGATGTGTTGTATTTCATATCTTATATACATGTTGATGAAGTCCTTAGGATTATACTTGACTACCAGGATTATGATGTAGATCATACTAGTGGGGCTAGGACAGTCAAAAAAACATATCCTTTAATAGTTCCTAGTCGAGGGTATATCGAGACAGGGCATCGATATTACCAGAGTAGACTAGTGTATAGGTTTCTTGACCCTGGGGGCGATGGTTGACCCCACAACCATTGTTGTTAGATATCAAAGATTGTATATAGGTGCTCATTGGAGAATGAGTACACCGAACAGGACTCGCTGAGAACTCCTCGATGGTATATACACCTATTGTCAGATAGCAGTTCTCTGGTGACACTTATACAAGTTAGTATGTAGACCCAAGATTGTCATAGTGTCTTGTGTGATTCCCACTATTCTTTGATTTCCTTCCTACCACGGCTCTACTGAGTCGTGCAAACAGGTGGATTTTGGGTACAGTCCCAAATCACATGGAGGCGGTGAGCGATAGAAGGGGTTTCGTCTCTTCCGATATAAGGGGTTGATGTCGCGCTATACTTGATCGGCCATAACAGCAAATCCCTGGCCAGGGTTGTCGAGATTTACTGATAAGAGTTATCAGTAGTTTCTCGAACCGTTATGAGCCATACATCAGCATGACTTATAAAGTTACTGGGGTCTGACGTTTACCCCCCTAGACTTCATATATGATGTATCAGACGAAGATACCAGACTGTACGATAAGTGTTCTTTACAGGCTCGTAGGGGTTGGGTTGAGTTCGCTCGTCGGCCACCTTTTCATCATGTATCTGGGTAGCCGTTATGCACGGCTAGTGCCGTTGACGTGCTTGTGGTTAAAGCCACTGCCAGCATACTGTCGAGTCTTTAGAGCCCCACACAGAGGGTTTCCTTGTTCAGGAAAAAGATGTGGAGACCGTAAGTTGTTATGGCAGGATTCGATCATGTTCGTGTACTGGCTACACAAATGATGATCGGAAGGATTATACTGATAGGCTTTGGTTTAAGCCGGATACCGGTATTATATTATTGGATTATTGGTATCTCATTGTATTCGTATTTTTTGGAATACGAATATGGGTATATTTATACGGTAGACGGTGAGGGGCATTTTTGTAATTGTATAAGGATGGCTTCTAGAAGAAGACACCTCATAAATAGATTTTTATTTTGTGAAAATGAAAATTATGAGGTGGAATTAGGAGACTTGTCAATGCATGGATGAAAGCATGGCTCATTTTATTGTTTATTCATTTGGGACTACTATTGAAGTATGGTGCATTATTTTGGAGAAAAATAATACATACTTCAATTATTTGCCATGAGCCACATCTTTTAGTTTATGATTCATTTTTTTTCATTCTCACTTTCACACTCTCTCTCCAAATTATCTCCTTCTTCATCCTCAAGACTAAACCTTCACACGAGTTGTGAACAAAAGGTTTAGAGATCATAATAATCCTCCATATATTCTCTACATAATCTAAGTAGTCATTTCTAGCACACTTGACTTCTTAGTTAACTCTTGTGAAGAGTTTGAAGCTTGTTCCAAAGCTCTCAGGTGGATCATCTATGTCGTAGAGGTGACCGGAGATCGAGATCGTTGCAACCATCTAAGGAGCCAAGGAGTCGCAGCGGAAAGAATACCCGAATGACCGTTTCTCTAGGTATAACCCCTTATCATAGTAGTTAATATCTTTAGATAGGGTTTATAGTTGTGGTTTAGTACAAGATCTAGGGTTATAAGTAGATGTTGCGTGCAAGAAAATTTTCGTTTTCCACTTCCGTTTCATCACCAGTGTTGTGATGGTGTGTAATATCCACTAACATGGTATCACAGCCTAACTAAACCATAACTAGCTTGTTAGCAAATTGTTAGAACTTCGATCGACGGATTTTTTCCCGAAACCATATTCTCTGTCCATGCTTGCTGTCGATGTTTTAAAGTGTTCAAAAAATCATTTAATAGGATTTAAAAATACAAGCAGGGAATTCTAAGACAACTGAAGAAAAACGAGCACTTAACTCGCCAAGAACGCCGCGGAACTGCAGCCAAACTCAGTGTTTGGCCGCCGTTCCGCGGCCGAGTCGTGGCCGAGTCAACTCGTTTTTCTCCAGTGTGTTTATTATGAGAAAATATGGTCTTTGGCATGTTCTGTTTCTACACAAAGGTGTTCGTGTACTGGATTGTGCAAGTTGTTGATAAGGTTTAAGATCATCGATCGAAATTCTAAGTGTTTGGCTAATCGGGTTTGCTGTTTTTTTGATATGTGTTTGAAACGTCCGCTAATTACTATATGTCGATTAGTGGGGGTTGCACATATGTATATCATGTGATGGTATGTGTATATGAATATGTTGGATCATCGTGGATGAATAGCCGGGGGATGTGAGAAGAGTGTTTTTCTTTTCTTTCATTCATGTAATTTATAAAATTGATGTAATATTATTTTGCGCGGCACACCCGGATTGAGATTGTAGCCACCGATATATTATTTCTTTTTACTATTTTTGCTCCTAGGATAGACCCAAGGTGGGATGCACAAACCACCGGGTTCTCGAAGTGCTAAGTAACCTACTTATTTTGTTGAGAGATGTTGCTTCACTTCGGGAATTTGACGGGTAGTTTGCCGCACCCGTAGGGGTCTAGGGTGGGGTTTGGCTATTCATCATGACCGTAGAATCCGTCTTTTGTTTAGGGCTTGAACGAAATATGGAATTCCTAGTATATCCAATGTATTCATCTTTGTTCTGGAATGTTTATCAATGCGTGCGACGAATGGCTATTTATATATAAGATATATAATAAACGTTACTTATGTTTTGCACCGACGCTAGTCCAGCCCCCGCTCTGCAGTTAGTTAAGTAACTTAACGGTGCTTAACGGGGCCCCGTGGCGAATGCAGATGGCATAAGCGTATGTTCTATTTTCGTTTCTTTTCTGTGATGTTTAGGAAACGTAAATGATGGGAAAACATGAATATGATTAATGTTAAGAAAAAGAAACATAAAGATGTTGTAGAATCAAACTTTTTAAAAGGGGTAACTCTAGGTTTTGCTTTGCATAATGGTATTTCTTGATGAATATCCAGCACCACATTCGATGAGGAAATGGCTGAGTTTTATTCACCGGGAGTGACCCCTTTAGCGAAACTAGCAAATGTTACAAAGCACTTGATTTGTTTTTATAGTTGATCTAATTTTTGCTTTGCATTGTGGTATTCCTTGATGAATATTCAGCACCTCATTCAATGAGAAAAGAGCCGAGATCCCTTCACCGGGAGTGACCTCTTTAGCAAAATTAGAAATATGCTACAAAACCGTTCGATTTTTTAAAAAAAACTGGAGCATAAAACACTCCTTTCACTCGATTCCACAACGATATCAAGTTCAAAATGTTAAAAGTTTTCATCAAAACCATGCGTAGCCCTCCGCCATTTTAGGAAGCAGAGTACTTAGTATTCGTGCCACGTTTGTTGACCATAGTTAATGCGTGGTGTACAGTAGCTAGGTGATGTCTTCCTAAAAAGTATATGATGCGATCGATTAGGACATTCGTATGACCTTGTTGACCATAGTTAAGGGTCATACGGGTGGGTCTAAATCAATCACGAAATGGCGCGTAGAACTTGACTAGTGTTTATGATTTGTTGACCATAGTTAAGGTCATAAGACACTAGGGGTAAAAACCATATCGGGAATTTCAAGATTTGAAATTTACAATGAGATTGCATACCTTCTATTTGATAGTTGGATCCCGATCCCCCTGTGAGTAAAAGTTACTCCCGGGAGAGTTTTGCACTTTACAATTAGCTAATCTAGTAGGTGTCTAGAAAGGTGTCAACATGGTTATTCCTCTAGGGAAGCGAGGTTTATTTTAATTAGGTCCGTGTGAAAGCACGGGGAACCTCCCTCGGAGTACCGACACGGACCTGGCTGAATAGTTAGCGAACTTGTAGATTGCAATTAATCCTGACTAATTTTCTTTTTAAGGTTTGAAGGAAAATTTGATAAAAAGAAGTGGGAGACATCGATTAGATAAAATTAATAACCAATCGAATCATGCAAGAGCAATCGATGAGTGTCTTCTTTTCTCTCTTCTAATGGCAGATACCTATGACGGGACTTAAGCTTCTATTAGATAAAAATAAACTCACGGGACCGAATTACGAAGAATGGCCGAGGAACGTAAATATTTCCCTCACCTATGATAAAGTCGCATATATCCTAACTACTCCGGCCCCTTCTATCCCAGACCCTGATTCTTCAATTGCGGATAAGGGAATCAGCAAGATATGGGATATAGATTGTGCAACAGCCAAATGCCTCACGCTGGTTTCTATGGACAATGAACATTAGACGCAGCATGAGAAGATGGATGTACAATCCATCTTTCTCCATACAAACGAGTTTTATGGTGAGCAATCTCGTACTCTCCGATACGAGGCATCCAGAAAGTTGTTTCGGATGAGGATGGCTGCTGGCATGTCTGTAGGAGACCATGTATTGAAGATGATAGGATTTATCGAAGAACTAGAAGATCTGGGATAGACAATGGAGAATGAACAATATGTTGATATTGTTTTACAATCTCTCCCCTTGCCTATGCTGAGCTTATAGTGAACTTCAACATGCATAATCTGGAGAAGTCACTTTCAGAACTTCTCAATATGTTGAGGAGTGTAGAGAGCACGCTTATAACGTTTTGAAAACCGTTTAGATGCAATTTCGGAGAATCGGTAAAATAACGGGTGTTTTCCGTAAAAATACGGATATAAATATCTTTTAATATAAAATTAAATATACCTATTCTAGCTATAGAATTGCTAGTATTTGGTGTTTATTGAGTCACTTGTAAAATTTCTAGTTGACTGAAATTTTTTCCGAAAATAATTATTTTAATATTATTTTAAGCCGTCACTTACATTTAATTAGGAATAATTACAAATTGTAATGGGTTGATACAAGTTTTGTGCATCACGACACATTAAACTAACATGTAAAATATTGTTTTTAAAATGAAAAGAAATTGCCATGACGGTTTTAGAAAATATCAAGGAAATTGCTTAAATAGTGAGATTAATGTAAAGGGAAATTGGGGAATAATATTTATCTTTTTTTTCTCTCACCCACACTCACCCACACCCTCTCTCCTCACCCTCTACTGCTGGTCGAGCCCTCCTTGGCAGCCCCTCCCCATTCTACCCTCCAAATATAGAAAAAACGAAACAATAAAGAAAATGATATTTGAATGTTGACTTGAAGTATGGCTTTTCTTTGACCTTGCATTTCAACACCTCACTCTCTCTCTCCTCATCCCACTTTGGCCGAAACCCTTTCATTCTCACTGCAGCAGCCCCCCTCCCTTCTCCTTCTCATTTCACTTCAAAATTTCATCACAAAATGCCCAAAAATCAACACAAAAATCCCACAAAATCCAAATCCAAGCCCTACCCATTTTACCTTAGCCTATCTAGTATGGATCTTGGTGAAAAGAAGCTAATTTGGAGGCCTAACTTTGCTTGTGGGATCTTCAAATTGTTGGGTATAAATTCTAACCCTTTGGTTAATTACTTTAAATCAATTTAGTTAGGTAGTTAAATGGTTTCAATTTCAAGAATTTAGTTTTCAAAAGAAGAGTTGAATTGGGAGTTAGGGTTTGGATTATTTGGCTATGGTTGTATTGTGTAATTTAGAATCTTGAGAATTTCAAAACCCAACCTAGTTGTTAGTTTGCAAATTCACTTTAATAATTGTCCAAATTGTATTATGTTGCAAACTAGATTTTTGGATTAATGCAATTAAGTGAGATTAAAATTTAGTTAGGGTTTTTAGCACATCATTATGGTTTCCATGAGTGGTTTAACATTTTAAAATATGCAAATTGTAGTCTAGTTGTTAAACTGTAAATTGTTACAAAAATTGTCCAAATTGCTTAAATTGTTAACTAGGTTTTTTGAATTAATGAAAATTGATGAGATTAAATTATGGAAATGGTTTGTATGACTTATTTAAGATGTTTAATGAGTATTATGGCCACTAGAATTGTTAAAACATCAAGATTTTTGCATTAAAACGGTTAATTTTGCTTACTAGGTTTTCGGAAAAATAGCTTTTAAAGCGAATTTGAAGTTTTGATGATTTAAACCCTATTTCATATATATATTTAGTGTGTTGTGAAACCACGAATGGTGCGTTTGAGTTTTTCTCGATCACTCGGCGTTTGTACGCCGATGTCGAGGGTTATTTGGTTCTTTTTCTTGAGCAGACAATAGGTTTTGACCTATTTGAGGTTCGTGTGTCGTTTTGGTTATGAGTTGGATTTTAATGCGACACGATATATTATGACATGTAGGTACCCTCACGTGGACGTAGAGACGACAAGCAAGCGTATGGCGACTTCGGCATCGGCAAGCGAATATCAAGGTGAGTAGATATATAACTACGGGGAGAAGTCGGGTGGATGGCGTATAGCACCCCCGCAAAGTCGTAAGAATGATGTGATGTGATATATATATATATATATATGTGTGTGTGTGTGTGTGTGTGTGTGCGTGCGCGCGCGCGCGCGCTATTGAGAGATATGAATACTTAGCAAGAAAAGCTTTAGAAGATCATGGGTTAGTGTTAGCAAGATTTGAGGAAAGTGATTTAGTTGGTTTCATAGTCGCGAACCCTAGAGTAAGGTTGTTACCCATACACATACGCGTACGGGATATGAGTTTGGGTGTATATGTATATGTATATAGATAGATGTGGATGCGTGGAATTATATATATATATATATACATATACGTATACACGAATGATTGAGGATAGTATATGGTATTTGGAGATGAGTCAATGAGATTAGGCATGGTACCATGATATCGGTGATGTGATTTGGTTCGTATTAGGAGATACGACATGATATTAGCGGATTGATGGGTGATGTGTATTCACACACACTCGTACATATATGTTGATGATATTAGTATTGTATTAGACTTAGATCAGTATCCCTTGTTCACGATATGTGATGATAGGGATATCAGATGAGTAATGAGATAAAAATGATATTTGATCCATACCCAAATTTGGGATGCCGTACGATAGATTTACCGTACGAGATATTATTATGATGTTAGATTCGTACTCTTGACTCGAGGATGTCGTATATATATATTGTATCGTACGTGATATTATTGAGGCGAGATCACTGACTACTAAATATATTTATAGGTCGACTCGGACCTGCGTTGATTTCCTTACCCTTTTGACTGGGCTCGAGTCATACTTGTTTTCAAATGCAGTAAATCCTGAGTACTTTAAAATACCAAACTGAATGACTCGTATATTGGGTAGGTTTATTCTTCAATATTGCTGATACTATATCACTTTCTGTATATCCATAATGTTTCATCGCATTTCATGCTTATACATGTGTTATCTGAAATTATTATGAAACCCTGCTGTCAGGATACCAGCACCATTACCGATGATGCGTATGCTCCACATACACATGCTTGCCATCTCACACACATCATTATCGGTAATTTCCATATCACGTACACTTTAAAGAATACTATTCATTGACATAGCTTACTAGTTGATAGTTGCAATATGTTATAACTTACATATGCTAGTTTAACTATTGCATTTATTGCATGATATCAGATACATTGATATATTCATTGGTCATGCAGTATTATGGAGATTTATGCTGGTATTCACTGTTTATTGATATCATGATTTTTATGATTTCGGATCCTTCTTGAGATTTCTGGATTTGCAAACCGCATGTGAAAGTTTTGTAAACTGATTATTTGTTTTAAAGAGATAGATGCGGTTTTCCTTGATATGATGAGTATTGTTCACCATGATATTTTCTCTGCTCTGAGATGTTTTTCGAGACCCGATTCGAGGAGTTGGATGAACCGTCTGCGGGTATATGGCGGACCCGGCATGGTACCCCGGGGCAAGAAGCTCGAGTTGTAGACGATGAGCCCGGCAGGGGCAGACCGCCTACCGGTGATTGGCTGGCGCGGAGGATATCCGGAGGATATCGTTCGTGGTCGTGTGATTGATGATATGGGCCGATCCAGACTGACGGAGCCCGAGGTATTGAGATTTGAGACACTGAGATATTGAGATTTGATGATACATGCCAGTCCGGATAACCGGAGCCTGAGATATTGAGATATTGAGATTTATGTTTTGTGTCGATGCTTGACACGAATTCTATATTGATTTCATTGATGATATGTTGATTTTTATATACAGAAACATCACTAAATTAAGAAAAAAAGTTCTTCGATTCATGATGTTCTCTGTTCTCATTATATGCATTTGCACATCATTTTAGTGACATATTGCTACCTGACATTTATACATCATATTAGTGACATGTTGTTACCTGAGGCACAGACACGAGTACTTGGTATTACACTTACGGATAGATATTTACCTTTACCATTATATTATGCTTCAGGCCATATTATCATATTGAGGATATATTATGATTGTATGACCTAAGATTGCGTCATACATGCGATTTCTGCTCTGTGATGTTTTCTCTTCATGAGTTGGCAACTCACCCCCGTTATGCCACAGTTCCTTACAGGTTTTCCCGTACAGGTTTCGTTGCGGCTTTGCTGGCACACTGCTTCCATTCCGGTTGATTGCTTTGGTAGGTGGGTTCACTCGCATCGTGACCACCCTCGTTCATTTATTATATTCAGTTGTATCTAGTAACTCCATCAACCAAACAAACTTGTATATTTATTTCAGACTAGAGACCTGTTGTATATTCTTTAGACCTTAGAGTCGCGTGCTGTATTATTATGGTTTTTATGTTGATTTTGAGTTTCCTTTTGAGTTTTGATCTTTGCCCTTCGGCGTTGTATATTATATTGCTTGCGTGGTTGTGACCATCGTTTGACGAAGAGCTAGCTCCCGCTTGGGGATGCCTTTTATTATTTCATATACTATTCATGTTGTATCCCGTTTGGGGCCAGTATTTACAAAGGAAACTCTGCCAAAATTTTCAGAAATGACTTGATGTTTTTAAAACCCATAATTCGGTTTATGCTATTAAAAATACTTGCTTTAAATTGGTTTTTCCTTCACTCTTCTGCTTTATTTGGTTTTGATTTCTGGGTTTTGGCATACTTAGATTACGTACGCTCGGTACTTTTCGGGTTGTGACAAAGTTGGTATCAGAGCGTTAGGTTTTACCTTTTGAGTGTAGGATGACCCTTGGTTAATGGAGTAGGTGACTTAATAAGAGTGACGTACCGTGGGTATATTCCGCGGCATACTTACGATATGATACTCCGCTTAAGAAGCCTTAGGATGTACATTTCCTTGCACAGTATTATATTCATTCCCATGATCTATCCTCATCAGTACGAGTTATGGTTTTGTTACCACGGTTGTATGGGCCCAGAGAGCTACGGCTAGAGTTGTGGTCAGTATGAGCTCGTCACGGACGAGCACTGACCGGGGCGTGATTCCAGGGACATACGATTGCATAGACGTATCATTTATTTGTGTTTTCACGCCATTAGCGTTGATGGATCGCTGTTACGAGATTTCTCGGACGTGCAGATTAGCACCAGAGGATTGGGTGTCACGACCCGAAGGTACGGAATATGACAGCACTTAGATTACGAGACGTCTCAAGGCGTAACGTAACCTAAGTCAGCGAAGCCGAGAAAATCTAAACCATAAACAATAAGAGTGAAGGAAAACTTTTTATGAAAACGATTTTAAATTAATTAAGTTTCATTAATCCTTTTAAAAACATCAAAATTTTCCGAAAATTTCGGCAGAGTCTCCTTTGTAAATACTAGCCCCCAAAATGGGTACAACAAGATATATAAACCTGTAATGAAATAATAGCATCCCCAAGCGGGAGCTTGCTCTTCGCCCAAGTCTGATCACAACCACACGTAATATATATGTAATATCAAGCAAATAAGCATAAAGAAATGCAACAATAAGAAAAACACAACGTCGGCTCGAGTGAGCTCGACCCCAGAGAAACCACATATACACAAATCTCTCAGTCTCATCACTAGGTCGCATATACAAAATAAGAAGTGGTAGATGGAGAATACTAGATACAAAGATAGTACAAAAAGAGATAAAGTGTCCTCGCAACCCACCTACGAGCAATGTCGCGAGTCTGGGCAAAAGAAGCCAATGATAAGATAAGCCCGCCGCTACAAGGCTGACGGGTCTGACCTACAAGACACTGTGGCACAACGGGGGTGAGTTGCCAGCTCATGAGTAGAATATAATATCTAATAAGGCTATCGTAAGAATGAACGCAAATGCGTCACAACATATATCTCTAGATGTGATGTAATGCCACTGGTATGTATGCACATGTATGCAACATCAATACGAAATCTTTAAGTGTTTAAAATACTATAAGCTCTGCATTCTTAACTTAGAAAAAGAATATCTGTGCAATAACTAAAGTACCATCAATGAAATCATCTGAAAACCGTGTCAAGTATCGACACCAATATGGAAATATATCTGTCTCAATGTCTCACTATATCAATGTCTCAATACATCGGGCACCGTCAGTCCGGATTGGCCCATATCATCAAATCTCACGACAACGGTCGGTATCCCCCGGATATTCGCCACGCCAGACATCACCAATAGGTAGTTTTCCCCTGCCAGGCTCATCATCTACAACTCGATCTTCTTGCCCTGGGGTACCATACCGGGCCCACCATGTACCCGAGATGGTTCATCCACTCCTTGAATCGGGTCTCGAAATCCAACAGAAAACATGAAAACTCATGGTGAACGACACATACATCATGAGAAAACCGCAACTTTATTATAAAAATGATAATAATAAGCTTTTGTTAAATTCTTGCAGTTTCCCCCAAAATCCAGAAATCTCATCAATACTGAAATCCTCAAGAAAATCATAATACCCAACATGTTGTATATGATAAATGTTTATGATATCAAAGGTATGCAATTGATTTATGACTAGGAATCTATATAAGCATGATGATGATGATGTAAGATATATACATGCTATGCAATTCAATGTATAATATATGATGCAAATGTTGATACTGAACTAAGCAGGTTCTAAAGTGCTCGTGATATGTCAATTATCAAGGCATGTGTGTTCACATGAATAGTGCACGTGCAACATGAGCCAATAGTAATGGTGTATGTGTCATAAGGGGTGATATCACACATGTGCATGTGGATAACCATACAATGCCCGCAGACGAATAACTAGAAAGATGTGCATATGAATGAGAGGGTTAACTAACTAACAATGCATATAGTTTGCAAGAATAAAGTGATCCTAACTATGGGGTGCCTCGCACCATCCAAACGATTTCCCCATAGATGTATATATCTACTCACCCGGACGCCTTGCTAATCTGATCCAACCACCGCTTTGTTTTTGCGTACAGCGTCTGATGTTTCCGCAACCGATCCTAAAATTGCATAACACACAACATTAGATTAAACATCATGAAACGACGTAAGTCACAATATGAAAAAATCAACGCTCACAAGTTAGGCACAACATGCACTAAACGCGCGGAACACGCACGAAAACCACTAAAAGCTTAACTAAAATCGTCGTTTCGGGGCAACCGTCAAAACTAATACCCGACTAAACCAAATTCCGCATCCGCACACCCTAAAATTCTTAGTAGATGCTAATAGAATCGTTAATATATCAAAATTAAATCATCTCCTAATATTATAGAAAACCTATTAAGCAATTCACATATAAATTTCCGATGCAAACCTCGCGAATTAACGATATAGCGTTCACAAACCAGCACAAATTTCAAAACTAACCCACTAGATGACCACGACACTAACTTAATTTATTAACAATGCTTCAAACCCTAATTAAAATTCCAAACCTTTACTAGAATTTCCTAAACAAGAAATTAAAATCAAATTAACACTTTAAAAAATCTAAATTAGCATAATTAAACTACCAATTTAACAACTAGATTAAAATTATACCTCCCAAGTGTTGATCCTCTTGTATTTAGCCTCCAAAGTTGCCTATTTTCTCCTTGTTTTAAACCAATTAGGGTTTGGAAAGAGGTGGAATAGGATTTAGGTTAGAATTTGTGAAGGAATTTGTGAAATTTTATGGATTTTTGGTTGATTTTTACATGAATTTTGAAGCAAGAAAATGGTTGAAAATGGGGAGGGTTTCCTGCAGTGAGCTCGGCTTGAGGGTGAGGGGGGAGGTGTGAGTGAGATTGTGTAGAAAATTAAACACAAAAAGCATCTTTTAAACTCATTAAATGCATATCACATCAATTTTTATACAAAAACCCCCATTTTTAATTCATTTTTGCTTTAATTTTTAACCATAGAACTAAAATCTTGAAAAGTCTTGATAAAATTTTATTAACACTAGATTTTAGTTTATAATGTTTCCTAAGTGTGTAATTTACCCATTTAAATTTGTATTTATCACTAATTTAATGTATTTTTAAAAACTTAAAATAATATAAAAAATTAATTATGGAAAAAAATTTAAATGACTAGAAATTTTTAAGTGACAATTTAGTGACCAAATTCTAGCAATATCTTATCTAAATTTTGTATAATTAGGCCTATATTGAAAAAATACTTATTTTGACTTTTTACGGAAAAAACTGATTATTTTGCCGATTATCGAAAAACTGCCTAAACAATTTTCGAAGCGTTACAATCTTCCCCCTTTAAAAAAATCCGGTCTCCGAATTTAAAATTTAACTATGCGTACCTTCAAAAAGATGGGGATATTTCTTTCTCATCTCGTCCTCGGTCTCCCAGGTGACCTCCTCGCTGTTCGGGCCAAGCCAAAGAACCTTGACGGACGGTATAACCTTCGACCTCAATTTTTTCACCTGCCGATCCAAAATGACCACCGGCTGCTGGGTGAGTGAAAGATCACGCTCCAGCTGGATCGTCTGGTGCTGAATCGCATGAGAAGGGTCATGAAGGTACTTGCGGAGCATCGAAATGGAACACGGGGTGAACATCGGGGAAGCGGGGTGAACATCGGGGAACCGATAAGCCACTGAACCGACACGCTCTAGGATCTTGTAGGGACCAACATATCTAGGACTAAGCTTCCCTTTCCGCCCAAATCTCATCACACCCTTTATTGGAGAGACCCTCAGGAAAACATGATCGCCAACAGCGAACTCGAGTCGGCGACGGCGCCTGTCAGCATATGATTTTTGCCTACTCTGGGCCGCTCTCATCCTGTCCCGAATCAGCTGTATTTTTTCGGTCGTCTCCGATACAATCTGCGGCCCTAAAATACTGCTCTCCCTGAGCTCTGTCCAATATACAGGCGATCGACATCTCCTCCCATATAAAGCCTCGAAGGGTGCCATCTGAATCGTCTCCTGGAAGCTATTATTGTAGGAGAACTCGATCAAGGGCAAATGACGATCCCAGCTACCTCCGAAATCTAAAACACAAGCTCTGAGCATGTCCTCAAGAGTCTGAATAGTACGCTCTGACTGACCGTCAGTTTGTGGATGAAAAGCTATGCTAAAACTCAATCGGGTGCCCAAAACCTCCTGAAGTTTCTGCCATAATCGGCTGGTAAACTGGGTGTCTCGGTCGGACACGATGCAAGTCGGAACGCCATGCAGTCGCACAAACCTGGGCATACTGAGCAAATCCAAAAGTGGTCTCCACTGGCAGGATGTGAGCCGTTTTCGTCAGTCGATACACAATTACCCAAATAGAGTCATACCCTCTACTGGTCCTGGGTAGACCCACAACGAATTCCATGAAGACCTGTTCCCACTTCCACTCAGGGATGGGCAAAGACTGTAACTCGCCGGCTGGCCTCTAATGCTCGGCTTGACTTGCTGACAAGTCAGGCATCTCGACACAAAATCTGTAACATCCTTCTTCATCCCGTCCCACCAGTAAACCTCTCTCAAATCACGGTACATCTTGGTGGAACCTGGATGCACACTGTACACTGATCTATGTGCCTCCTCAAGGATATCATGCCTTAGTCCTTCAGAATCTGGTACGCACAGTCGATTCCCAAATCGAAATATCCTCTGATCATCAATCACGAACTTGGAAACTCTGCCCTGCCGAATCTGCTCGATAATCTCTAAAATACGGGCATCACCAGACTGTGCCTCGCGGATACGGTCAAGTAACTGTGGGCATGCTCTGAGATGGGCCAGCTTCCCCCTGTAGGAGCAAACTCGAACTGCACTCTGCTGTCACATAAAACCTGCCAATCCGTTGTCGACTGCATCTGTACTGCGCTCAAACAAGATAAGCTACCTCCGGGCCTCCTGCTCAAAGCATCTGCCACCACATTTGCCTTACCCGGATGGTATAGGATCTCGCAGTCATAGTCTTTTACCAACTCCATCCAATGGCGCTGTCTCAGATTTAGATCTCGCTGCCGAAAGATATACTTCAAGCTCTTGTGGTCAGTGAATATCTGGCATGACTCGCCGTATAGGTAATGTCTCCATATCATAAGTGCAAATACCACTGCAGCCATCTCTAAATCATGAGTGGGGTAGTTCTGTTCGTGTTTCCTTAACTGTCGAGAAGCATATGCGATAACTCTGTCGTGCTGCACTAATACACAGCCCAGCCCCACTCGAGAAGCATCACAATATACTACGAAACCGCCTGATCCAGAAGGCAATAATAACACTGGTGCAGTAGTCAGACGGGTCTTCAACTGCTGGAAGCTATCCTCCCATGCCTGGGTCCAATCGAAAGGAACCCCCTTCCGGGTCAACCCGGTCAACGGTGCAGCAATACGGGAGAAATCCTAGACAAAACGTCGATAATAGCCGACCAGACCTAAAAAGCTGCGAACCTCTGTAACTGATACCGGTCTGGGCCAACGTTGCACTGCCTCGATCTTTTTCGTGTCCACACAAATACCATCTCTCGTTACCACATGACCCAAGAAGTTAACACTGTCTAGCCAGAATGCGCACGTGGAAAATTTGGTGAACAGCTGATGCTCCCTCAAACTCTGCAATGTGATACGCAAGTGCTGCTCATGATCCTCCCGGCTCCGAGAATAAACCAAGATGTCGTCAATGAACACAATGATGAACTGATCAAGATACGGCCTGAATACACGGTTCATCAAGTCCATAAATGCTGCTGGGGCATTGGTAAGCCCGAACGACATCACCAAGAACTCATAATGACCATAACGTGTACGGAAAGCGGTCTTCGGAATATCCTCCTTCCGAACCAGCAACTGGTGATAACCTGACAGTAAATCAACCTTCGAGAAAAACCCTGCACCCTGGAGCTGATCGAATAAGTCGTCAATGCGGGGTAGGGGATATCTAGTCCGCACAGTAACCCGGTTCAGCTGACGATAATCAATGTATAAGCGCATACTGCTGTTCTTCTTCTTAACAAACAGGATGGGAGCATCCTAAGGTGACACAATCGATCGGATAAGCGCTTTATCCAGCAAGTCCTGTAACTGATCCTTCAGCTCTCTAAGCTCTGCCGGGGCCATCCGATAAGGCGGTATAGAGATAGGCCCCGTGCCGGGGATCAAGTCAATGCAGAACTCAATCTCGCGCTCTGGTGGCAGACCGGGCAGCTCGTCAGGGAATACATCAAGAAACTCTCTCACAACAGGTACCTGGTCCAACGGAACCTCTGTGGCGCTAGTATCACAAACATAGGCTAAGAATCCCTAACACCCTTTCCGCAAGAGCTGACCAGCGTGAATAGAAGAAATCAAGCTGGGAAGGGTAGCACTACGATCTCCCTGAATAATAAGAACCGGCTTACCAGGAAAACTGAATCTGACCGCCTTCTCACGGCAGTCCACAGATGCATAACAGGTGGCTAGCTAGTCTATACCAAGAAGAACGTCAAAGTCTAGCATATCGAGGAGAATCAAATCAACTGAAGAATCTCTCTCCCCGATACGAACGGGACACGATCGGTACACAAAACGGGAAACAAACGACTCACCTACCGGAGTAATAATGACAAGCGGTTGATCTAACGAAGAAGACTCTCGGCCCAACCTCGGTGCAAAGTATGTGGATACATAAGAATGTGTGGAGCCTTGATCAAATAATATCCGTGCATCAAAAGAACATACTGGCAGAGTACCTGTCACGATGGCATTGGATGCCTGCGCATCCGGAGGAGTCAACACGAACACTCGGTCCTGTCCACCACTAATAGCTGGCTGTCCTCTACCTCTACCTCGGCCTCTGCCTCTGTCGCCTCGTCCTCTCTAAACAGGACCTCCACGCCCACGACCTCTAGGAGCATCTGCCTGGCATGGAGCCTCATCAGGGGTAGGAAGTAGAGCTCTCTGAGGAGGTGGTGAAGGTGGTAAGGTCACATGTGGCACTGTCGCCACGCCCTGGCGTCCCATGGTACAGTCTCTGACACGATGGTACTGACTCCCGCACTGAAAACATCCTGGCGACGACTGCTGGGTCTGCGGATATGAACCAAATAACTGACCTCGTCTTAATCCTCTGCCACCACCATTTTCCGGAAAGAATCTATCATGGTGTCTACCCATCTGCCGCTGAGCTGGCGTATCAGTACAAATTCGCTTCGGCCCAGAAACGACCGGAGTCTCAGAAATGCGCTCCTCCAAATGTAAGGCTGCATCCATCGCGGCTGCGTAAGTGTCAAAGTGCTGGGTGCCGATGGCAAGGAATAGCTGTGTGTCAAGCCCTCGCACAAACCTCTTTATCCTCTTCTCTTCCATGTCTACCAGGTACGGAGCATATCAGGACAACTGGGTAAACTGTATATCATACTCCGACACTGTCATCCTAGGAGTATTGCGCAAAGACTCAAAACTACGGGCTCGAGCATCTCGGACACTCTCCGGAAGGAAACGGGCAAGAAATGCAGCTGTAAACTCGTCCCAAGTCATAGAAAGTAGACCTACAGCTCGGCCTCTCTCTACTGATCGTACCACGTCTGGGCAAGGCCCTCCAGACGAAAACTCGTGAAATCCACCCATCTATCATCAGAACACCTCAACGAACGACAAATCCTAGCCATCCTATCAAGAAATGACTGCGGGTCCTCTGTCGCATCCGTGCCGGTAAAAGCTGGAGGTCTCAGCCTCATAAACTTCTGTAGTGACACGGGGATAGTCGCAGTAGTAGCATGAGTAACCGTCTGGGCAGCAGGTACAATCGTGATCTGTGCGGTGGAAGGAACGTCCTCGGATCTCCTTGCCCGACTGGACTCAACTAAAGATCTCATCATCTGTCGTAATTCCTGCATACCGGCCTCTAATCTAGCAATACGGCCTGGAGAGGGCGGATCAATCTGAATCTGAGGAGTAGGCGTATCATCCCGCTCGTTCCTCGCCTCAGACGAGCCCGCTCGAAGCTCATCCCTAGCGGCAGCCCGCTGAGCTCTCGTAGTCTTTGGTGGCATCGAAGTTGGAATAAGAAACAGGAGAGATATGAACATTGCAATTGAATCAAGGAATGCAAGGAATCAAGAAGGGAAATACAAGCAATTATGTCTTAAGGTCACTTAGGCGGAGTACTGTATCGTAAGTATGCCGCGGAACATACCCACGCTACTCCACTCAGCTTAAGTCACCTACTCCATCTACCAAGGGTCTTCTTACACTCAGAAAGGTAAAACCTACGCTCTGATACCAACTTTGTCACGACCCAAAGGTACGGAACGTGACTGGTACTTATATTACGAGACGCCTTAAGGCGTAACGTAAGCTAAGTCAATCAAAGCCCAGAAAATCTAAACCATAAACAATAAGAGTGAAGGAAAACCTTTTATGAAAACGATTTTAAACCAATTAAGTTTCATTAATCCTTTTAAAAACATCAAAATTTTCTGAAAATTTCGGCAGAGTCTCCTTTGTAAATACTAGCCCCCAAAATGGGTACAATAAGATATATAAACCTGTAATAAAATAATGGCATCCCCAAGCGGGAGCTAGCTCTTCGCCCAAGGCGGATCACAACCACACGCAATATATATGTAATATCAAGCAAATAAGCATAAAGAAATGCAACAATAAGAAAAACACAACGTCGGCTCGAGTGAGCTCGACCCCAGAGAAACCACATATACACAAATCTTTCAGTCTCATCACTAGGCCGTATATACAAAATAAGAAGTGGTAGATGGAGAATACTTGATACAAAGATAGTACAAAAAGAGAAAGTGTCCTCGCAACCCACCTACGAGCAATGTCGCGAGTCTGGGCAAAAGAAGCCAATGATAAGATAAGCCCGCCGCTACAAGGTTGACGGGTCCGACCTGCAAGACACTGTGGCACAACGGGGGTGAGTTGCCAGCTCGTGAGTAGAATATAATATCTAATAAGGCTATCGTAAGAATGCACGCAAATGCGTAACAACATATATGTCTAGATGTGATGTAATGCCACTAGTATGTATGCACATGTATGCAACATTAGTACGAAATCTTTAAGTGTTTAAAATACTATAAGCTCTGCATTCTTAACTTAGAAAAAGAATATCTGTGCAATAGCTAAAGTACCATCAATGAAATCATCTGAAAACTGTATCAAGCATCGACACCAATATAGAAATATATCTTTCTCAATGTCTCACTATATCAATGTCTCAATACATCGGGCTCCGTCAGTCCGGATTGGCCCATATCATCAAATCTCATGACAACGGTCGGTATCCTCCGGATATCCACCGCGCCAGACATCACCGGTAGGTTGTCTTCCCCTGCCAGGCTCATCGTCTACAACTCGATCTTCTTGCCCCGGGGTACCATACCGGGCCCACCATGTACCCGAGACGGTTCATCCACTCCTCGAATCTGGTCTCGAAATCCAACAGAAAACATGAAAACTCATGGTGGACGATACATACATCACGAGAAAACCGCAACTTTATTTTAAAAATGATAATAGTAAGCTTTTGTTAAATTCTTGCGGTTTTCCCCAAAATCCAGAAATCTCATCAATACTGAAATCCTCAAGAAAATCATAATACCCAATATGCTGTATATGATAAATGTTTATGATATCAAAGGTATGCAATTGATTTGTGACTAGGAATCTATATAAGCATGATGATGATGTAAGTTATATACATGCTATGCAATTCAATGTATCATATATGATGCAAGTGTTGATACTGAACTAAGCAGGTTCCAAAGTGCTCGTGACATCAATTACCAAGGCGTGTATGTTCACATGAATAGTGCGCGTGCAACATGAGCCAATGGTAATGGTGTATGTGTCCTAAGGGGTGATATCATACATATGTATGTGGATAACCATGCAATGCCAGCAGACGAATAATTAGAAAGATGTGCATATGAGTGAGAGGGTTAACTAACTAACAATGCATATAGTTTGCAAGAATAATAACTATGGGATGCCTCGCGCCATCCAGACGATTTCCCCATAGATGTATACATCTACTCACCCAGACGTCTCGCTAATCTGATCCAACCACCGCTTTGCTCTTGTGCGCCGCGTCCGATGTTTCCGCAACCAATCCTAAAATTGAAAAACACACAACATTAGATTAAACATCATGGAACGATGCAAGTCATAATATGAAAAGATCAATGCTCACAAGTTAGGCACAACGTGCTCTAAACGCGCGGAACACGCACGAAAACCACTAAAAGCTTAACTAAAATCGTCGTTTCGGGGCAACCGTCAAAACTAATACCCGACTAAACCAAATTCCGCATTCGCACACCCTAAAATTCATAGTAGATGCTAATAGAATCGTAAATATATCAAAATTAAATCACCTCCTAATATTATACAAAACCGAGTAAGCATTCGCATATAAATTTCCGATGCAAACCTCGCGAATTAACGATATAGCGTTCATAAACTAGCACAAATTTCCAAACTAACCCACTAGATGGCCACAACACTAACTTAATTTATTAACAATGCTTCAAACCCTAATTAAAATTCCAAACCCTTACTAGAATTTCCTAAACAAGAAATTAAAATCAAATTAACACTTTAAAAAATCTAAATTAGCATAATTAAACTACCAATTTAACAACTAGATTAAAATTATACCTCCCAAGTGTTGATCTTCTTGCACTTAGCCTCCAAAGTTGCCTCTTTTCTCCTTGTTTTAAACCAATTAGGGTTTGGAAAGAGGTGGAATAGGATTTAGGTTAGAATTTGTGAAGGAATTTGTGAATTTTTGTGGATTTTTGGTTGATTTTTACATGAATTTTGAAGCAAGAAAATGGTGGAAAATGGGGAGGGTTTCCTGCAGTGTGCTCAGCTTGAGGGTGAGGCGGGAGGTGTGAGTGAGATTGTGTAGAAAATTCTACACAAAAAGCATCTTTTAAACTCATTAAATGCATATCACATCAATTTTTACACAAAACCCCCATTTTTAATTCATTTTTGCTTTAATTTTTAACCATAGAACTAAAATCTTGAAAAGTCTTGATAAAATTTTATTAACACTAGATTTTAGTTTATAATGTTTCCTAAGTGTGTAATTTACCCATTTAAATTTGTATTTATCACTAATTTAATGTATTTTTAAAAGCTTAAAATAATATAAAAAATAATTAATTATGGAATTTTTTTTAAATGATTAGAAATTTTTCAGCGACAATTTAGTGACCATATTCTAGCAATATCTTATCTAAATTTTTTATAATTAGGCCTATATTGAAAAATACTTATTTTGATTTTTTACGGAAAAGACTGATTATTTTGCCGATTATCGAAAAACCGTCTAAACGATTTTCGAAGCGTTACATTGGGCCACTAATAGAGGCTAGCTAGGATGTGATGATCGTCAAAGCACCGATTATACTTGATGATTGAGGCACTATTCAGCATGCGAACGAATGAGCCAGTTGTTGCTGCGAATGAGGAGATATCGCCGCAGATGTTTGGAGCTAATGCCGCACGAGTTATACTTCGAGATATGATAGACGATCGCTGGTCACCAGAGATGAAAGACTAGGACATGTGATTCGTTGCCTACTCCGATGCGAGGTCATCAGATTGATTGATTTCTGCTAGAGAAGACTTCACGCTGATACGTTGAGAGTCGATATAGACGATCGAATGTCAGGAACCAATTTTCCAAGTTTAAAGTATTCGGAAAACAATGCAAGTAATTCTACGGACCCTCTAGAAGAATGAAACCTTAACTCGACATAATGACCATGGAACGCTGGTGAACCTTAGGGTTTGCGGCAGTTCAGCGGTGCCATTAGTGAGGCTTGGGTTTGCCCTTCTACGGTTGGTCTATAGGTGCTGTGGCATATATTCTATACTATTAAACTGTACCTAAGATGTTGAGCTCTTGGGGGATTATGGAACCTCGACGAATCGATCGAAAAGTTCGACATCATTCGGATATCATGTGATGGGATACATTGCTTAGGAGACTCCAGATACGAGTATAGACGTTGGAGCGCAGTACATGCAGCTATGAGGAGACGAGTCCAAATTAGTCGATATTGGAGAAAAGTGGACTAAGAGGTTCGTACGAGATCGTGATGAGAGGACATTCCACTCCGCTGACATCATAGATGTGATACACATGCACAGGCGTTGTATATGGATATATCTTCCAAAATGAGTCGCGATGAGTATGCAGCCGTTCCGGAACAAGATACAGATTTAGTAAAAGATGATAACTTCCGGGCAGTTCAGCAGAAACGAGATTTGGGAGAGACCTCGACAAGACCTTTCTGGAATAATTTACGAGAAGACTTGGACCCAGGAGCGGTCATTTTACGCACACCCGGCTGGCCAGAGTTCGGCATCGTCTACGAGACATGTTATGAGTGACCACGACAGTTGGCCAGAGATCTTTAGAGGATGTGCAAGAGCGAGACTGTTTCCGTCGTCATTCCATATCTGAACCATTGGGTCGAGGAGCTATGCACTTAGCAATCTGCAGTGAGAGACGGGAGCCTAAGGGCACCAGACGACAGGCCACGAACAGGAGGCAAGTAGATATCTTGCTCTGCTAGCATTGGATGCACCGACACCTTCTCGACTTTGAAGGAAGGACATATCAATGACAGTGTTTGCGATCTGGGATTTGGTGATTCGAATATCATGCATCTGTCATTCTTGGATTTCAGTATTTTGGGCGATCTATTCGCATGATTTAGTCTTAATGACGGAGTTTCATGATATTTGTTTTCCGTGCACCATGGTTGCACCTACTGGGTATTTATATTTTGTACATAGTATTACACTTGAGATATGCTTTATACACCGTTGTGTTGATTTATGATTTATGCACAGTATCACACTTGATATCGTTTTATGCCTTGGCTGCACATGTTTATGATTTCATAGATTTCACACAGTTGGGCTGATTTTGTGCATATGGTACGTATTCGATTTGGTTTTTGCACTCGGTATAGTTCACATATGCTTGCAGTGTATTGATACGTATTTTTGTGCACCACAGTTGCACTTGACTTCGTTTTGATGTCATTTGAGATATTGATTGTGATTTCATGCCTAGGGCATGCATATGATTTGACTTATGCTTTCGGCATAGTTTTCATGCACTTTTAGTATTTTGATTTGCTTTTATGCACGCTGATGCACATGGTTGGGAGATTAAATACCACGGTATACCTGATTTGGATTTGGATTGAAATGTGTTGTATACTGTCGATTTCGATAGTGATACTCGATATTTGTTTTGTGCACCTTGTGCACCCGATTGGATTCTTGCGCATATTTGACGTGCTTGGACTTGATTTTACGTATGTTCAGCGCTTGATATTGGATTTCGTGATTTCGTGCATGTTGAATGCCCATGATTTAGATTTTATTCGTGCATGATGGATGCACCTGATTTGGATTTTCGCGCATGCTATGAGATGCGATTTTGGTGCACACCAGATGCACTAAATCGAGATTCTTCGTGCATATCAGATGCACCTGATATTGCTGTCAGGCACACCCGTTGCCCTTGACAGATGTTTCGTGCACACCCGATGCACTTAGATGTTGTTTCTTTCTGTGCACATATATGGCACATTCATGGGTTTTGATTTCTGTGCGCACCAGACACACATAGCATTCATATGCACATTTTGGAAATGATTTCTTATGGAGCAGTACGTTTTTATGATATTTGCTATTTATTTTCGTACTGAACAGTACTAGTGAGAGGTTAATACCTTGATATATTTTGCATGCATTGATAGTTATCGAAGAGATTTCCAAAAAAGGGGAGCTATAGTCTCAGTATTTACCTACGTGTTTGATATGACACGAAGCGTTTACAACAAGGAAACGCTTCTAAATTGTTTTAAAAAAAATGGAGGGGTGTACATATTAAACAAAGGATAAGTGTATATATAGTTATTTTCTTACCATAGACTTCCGCCGCTGTGCTGCGATACGCGCATCGCACAGCAGCATGAAAGGTTTAGCATGCATTTCCTTCAGATATTTACTTGTATAGTTTTGATGTATATCATATTGGTTTTCGTATTGGATAGGACATTTTTGTCTTCACCATGATTCCAATGACTGCAGGATGCTTGACGGAGTTTTGATTTTGGTTTATATGCTCATTTTTCATGCGCATGCATTGCGCTACGATATGCTTTATGTATTTATATTTTCGGAGCCCCGGCGACTTGATTGCCTTGCTGAAATGTTTTAGTATTTAGGGGGAGTTTTAATTTAAATTCGGGGACCGAATTTCTTTAAGGGGGGAAGATTGTAACGTTTTGAAAATCGTTTAGGTGAAATTTCAGAGAATCGGTAAAATAACGGGTGTTTTCCGTAAAAATCAAGATATAAATATCTTTTAATATAAAATTAAATATACATATTCTAGCTATATAATTGCTAGTATTTGGTGTTTATTGAGTCACTTGTAAAATTTCTAGTTGACTGAATTTTTTCCCGAAAATAATTATTTTAATATTATTTTAAGCCGTCACTAATACATTTAATTAAGCATAATTACAAATTGGAATGGGTTGATACAAGTTTTGTGGATCATGACACATTAAACTAACATCAAAAATATTGTTTTTAAAATGAAAAGAAATTGTCAAGACGGTTTTAGAAAATATCAAGAAAAAGGCTTAAATAGTGAAATTAATGTAAAGGGAAATTGGGGTATAATATTTATCTTTTTTTCCCTCACCCTCACCCACACTCACCCACACCCTCTCTCCTCACTCTCTACTGCTGGCCGAGCCCTCCTTGGCAACATCTCCCCATTCTCCCCTCGAAATATAGAAAAAAAATGAAACAATAAAGAAAAGGATATTTGAATGTTGACTTGAAGTATGGCTTTTCTTTGACCTTGCATTTCAACACCTCACTCTCTCTCTCCTCATCCCCACTTTGGCCGAAACCCTTTCATGCACACTGCAGCAACCCCCCTCTCTTCTCCTTCTCATTTCACCTCAAAATTTCATCAAAGAATGCCCAAAAATCAACCCAAAAATCCCACAAAATCCAAATCCAAGCCCTATCCAGTTTACCTTAGCCTATCTAGTATGGATCTTGGTGATAAGAAGCTAATTTGGAGGGCTAACTTTGCTTGTGGGATCTTCAAATTGTTGGGTATAAATTCTAAACTTTTGGTTAATTACTTTAAATCAATTTAGTTAGATAGTTAAATGGTTTCAATTTCAAGAATTTAATTTTCAAGAGAAGAGTTGAATTGGGAGTTAGGGTTTGGATTATTTGGTTATGGTTGCATTGTGTAATTTAGAATCTTGAGAATTTCAAAATCCAACCTAGTTGTTAGTTTGCAAATTCTCTTTAATAATTGTCTAAATTGTTTTATATTGCAAACTAGATTTTTGGATTAATGTAATTAAGTGAGATTAAAATCTAGTTAGGGTTTTTAGCACATCATTAAGGTTTTCATGAGTGGTTTAACATTTTAAAATATGCAAATTGTAGTCTAGTTGTTAAACTGTAAATTGTTACAAAAATTGTCCAAATTGTTTAAATTGCTAACTAGGTTTTTAGAATTAATGAAAATTGATGAGATTAAATTATGGAAATGGTTTGAATGATTTATTTAAGATGTTTAATGAGTATTATGGCCACTAGAATTGTTAGAAAATCAAGATTTTTGCATTAAAACGGTTAGTTTTGTTTACTAGGTTTTCGGAAAATAGCTTTTAAAGCGAATTTGAAGCTTTGATTATTTAAACCCTATTTCATATATATATTTAGTGTGTTGTGAAACCATGAATGGTGCGTTTGAGTTTTTCTCGATCACTCGGCGTTTGTACGCTGATGTCGAGAGTTATTTGGTTCTTTTTCTTGAGCGGACCATAGGTTTTGACCTATGTGAGGTCCGTGTGTCGTTTTGGTCATGAGTCGGATTTTAATGCGACACGATATATTATGACATGTAGGTACCCTCATGTGGACTTAGAGATGACAAGTAAGCGTGTGGCGACATCGGCATCGGCAAGCGAAGATCAAGGTGAGTAGATATATATCTACGGGGAGAAGTCGGGTGGATGGCGTATAGCACCACCGCAAAGTCGTAAGAATGACGTGATGTGATATAGATATACATAGATGTGCTATTGAGAGATATGAATACTTAGCAAGAAATGCTTTAGAAGATCATGGGTTAGTGTTAGCAAGATTTGAGGAAAGTGATTTAGTTGGTTTCATAGTCGCGAACCCTAGAGTAAGGTTGTTACCCATACCCATACACGCACGGGATATGGGTTTAGGTGTATATGTATATGTATATAGATAGATGTGGATGCATGGGTTTATATATATATATACATATACGTATATACGGATGATTGAGGATAGTATATGGTATTTGGAGATGAGTCGATGAGATTAGGCATGGTACCATGAGATCGGTGATGTGATTTGGTCCGTATTAGGAGATACGACATGATATTAGTGGATTGATGGGCGATGTGTATTCATACACACTCGTACATATATGTTGATGATATTAGTATTGTACTAGACTTAGATCAGTACCCCATGTTCACGATATGTGATGATAAGGATATCAGATGAGTAATGAGATAATATGATATTTGACCCCTACCCAGATTTGGGATGTTGTACGATAGATTTACCGTACGAGATATAAGTATGATGTTAGATCCGCACTCTTGACTCGAGGATGTCGTGTATATATATATATATATATATATATATTATATCGTACGTGATACTATTGAGGCGAGATCACTGACTACTAAATATATTTATAGGTCGACTCAGACCTAGGTGGATTTCCTTACCCTTTTGACTGGGCTCGAGTCATACTTGTTTTCAAATGCAGTGAATCGTGAGTACTTTAAAATACCAAACGGTATGACTTATATATTGGGTAGGTTTATTCTTCAGTGTTGCTGTTAGTATATCACTTTCTGTATATTCATAATGTTTCATGGCATTGCATGTTTATACATGTGTTATCTGAAATTATTATGAAACCCTGTTGTCAGGACACCAGCACCATTACCGATGATGTGTATGCTCCACATACACTTGCTTGTCGGCTTACACACATCATCATCGGTAATTGCCATGTCACGTACACTTTAGAGAATACTATTCATTGACATAGCTTGCTAGGTTATAGTTGCAATATGTTATAGCTTACATATGCTAGTTTAACTATTGCATTTATTGCATGATATCAGATATATTCATATATTCATTGGACATACAGTATTATGGAGATTTATGCCGGTATTCACTGTTTATTGATATCACGATTTTTATGATTTCGGATCCTTCTTGAGATTTCTGGATTTGGAAACTGCATGTAAATGTTTTATAAACTGATGATTTGTTTTAAAGAGATAGATGCGGTTTTCCTTAATATGATGAGTATTGTCCACCATGATGTTTTCTCGGTTCTGAGATGGTTTTCGAGACCCGATTCGAGAAGTTGGATGAACCGTCTGCGGGTATATGGTGGATTCGGTATGCTACCCAGGGGCAAGAAGCTCGAGTTGTTGACGATGAGCCCGGCAGGGGCAAACTGCCTACCGGTGATTGGCTGGCGCGGCGGATATCCGGAGGATACCGTTCGTGGTCGTATGATTGATGATATGGACCGATCCGGACTGACGGAACCTGAGGTATTGAGATTTAAGACACTGAGATATTGAGATTTGATGATACATGCCAGTCCGGATAACCGGAGCCTGAGATATTGAGATATTGAAATTTCTGTTTTGTGTCGATGCTTGACACGGATTCTATGTTGATTTCATTGATGATATCTCGATTTTTATATACAGAAACATCACTAAATTAAGAAAAACAGTTCTTCGATTCATGATGTTCTCTGTTCTTATTATATGCATTTGCACATCATTTTAGTGACATATTGCTACCTGACATTTGTACATCATATTAGTGACATGTTGTTACCTGAGGCACTGACACGAGTACTTGGTATTACACTTATGGATAGATGTTTACCCTTACCATTATATTATGCTTCAGGCCATATTATCATATTGAGGATATATTATGATCTTATGACCTAGGATTGCGTCATATATGTGATTTCTGCTCTATGTTGTTTTCTACTCATGAGTTGGCAACTCACCCCCGTTGTGCCACAGTTCTTTGCAGGTTTTGCCGTACAGGTTTCGTTGCGGCTTTTCTGGCACACTGCTTCCATTCTGGGTGATTGCTTTGGTAGGTAGGTTCACTCGCATGGTGACCACCCTCGTTCATTTATTATATTCAGTTGTATCTAGTAACTCCATCAACCAAACAAACTTGTATATTCATTTCAGAATAGAGACCTGTTGTATATTCTTTCGACCTTAGAGTCGTGCGCTGTATTATTATAGTTTTTATGTTGATTTTGAGTTTCCTTTTGAGTTTTGATCCTCGCCCTTCGGCGGTGTATATTATATTGCTTGCGTGATTGTGACCGTCGTTTGACGAAGAGCTAGCTCCTGCTTGGGGATGCCTTTTATTGTTTCGTATGCTATTCATGTTGTACCTCGTTTGGGGCCAGTATTTACAAAGGAAACTCTGCCAAAATTTTCAGAAATGACTTGATGTTTTTAAAACGCATAATTCGGCTTAAGCTATTAAAATTACTTGCTTTAAATTGTTTTTTTTTTCACTCTACTACTGTACTTTGTTTTGATTTCTGAGTTTTGGCTTACTTAGATTACGTACGCCTCGAGACGTTTCGTAATTTAAGTGCCAGTCATGCTCGGTACTTTTCACGTCGTGACAACGCTAAAGGTAGCGAAAACTCCCGCTCTAATTGCTAGGCCATCTTCCTCTTCCACCCCGAAAGCTAAGTCTAAGGGAAAGAAGAAGAAGAATCCCATCAAACCGAAAGGTAGAGTGAAAAAGGCACCGGGGAAAGGCAAGTCAGGGGCTGCTGCATCGGGAAAAGGGGAATTCTTCTACTGCCACAAGATGGGGCACTGGAAGAGAAACTGCGTTGGATACCTTGCCGACCTCAAGAAGAAGAAGCATGGTGATGCTTCTACTTCAGGTGTGTTTGTAACAGAAAACTGTTTTTCAATTAACTCTGCCTCCTGGGTATTAGATACCGGGTCAGGATCTCACATCTGTAATTGTGTGTAGGGGCTGAAAAATAGCAAGGTATTGAAGAAACGTGATCACACTCTCCGAGTTGGAAATGATTCCTCTGTACATGCTGTATCAGTGGGAGAGTATCACCTTAGTTTGTCGTCTGGGTGTATATTGGTTTTGAACCCATGTTATTTTGTACCTTCGATGCTATGTAATATTATATCTATATCGTTGTTAGACAATGAAGGATATAATTTTGTATTACAAAGTAATGTTATGAACATTAACCTGAATCAACAGTTGATTAGGTCTGTTACATTAAATAACGGGATATACGTCCTGAATCAACACATAGTTTTCAATATACAACACACAAACAAAAGAAAGATTTCAGACATAAATGAAGCTTTCATTTTGCATTGTAGACTTGGTCAAATTAACGAAACAAGACTAACCAAGCTACATAAAGATGGATATTTAAACCCGTTTGAATATAAATCTTATGCGACTTGCTAGTCTTGTATCAAAGGTAAAATGACCAAAACTCCATTTACTGGACACGGAGAAAGAGCTACTGAACTCTTAGGTCTCATACATAGTGATGTATGTGGACCGATGTCTACACATGCGAGAGATGGTTTTTTATACTTCATAACTTTCACTGATGATTTCTCGAGATTCAAACACATGTTCTTGTTGAAACTTAAGTCCGAAGACTTCGAAAAATTCAAGGAGTATAAATCTGAAGTAGAAAAATAAACAGGCTTGAGTATCAAGAAACTTCGATCAGATCGAGGAGGTGAGTATCTAAGTACAGAGTTTCTAGATTTCTTAAAAGAGAATGAGATTCTCTCTCAGCTCACTCCTCCGTACACATTACATCACAACGGTGTGTCAGAACGGAGAAATCGTACCCTTTAGATATGGTACGGTCAATGATGAGTGATACTGAGTTACCACTTTCATTCTGGGGGCATGCATTGGAGACTGCAATATATCTATTAAGCAGGTTTCTGACCAAAACCGTGTTTACCACCCCATATGAGATATGGTATGGGAAGAGACCATCTCTTAAAAGAGTTAGGATATGGGGTTGTTCTGCTTTTGTGAAAAAGCAGAACCCAGACAAACTCAAAACATGATCGGTTTTGTGTAAATTTGTGGGATATCCAAAACATTCGTATGGATATATTTTCTACCACAAGGAGGAACAAAGGGTGTTTGTTTCTCAATATGCCACATTTTTAGAAAATGGATTTTTTATAAATGACAATGTTGGCAATACGGTAGAACTGGAAGAAATTTCAGATCCACAAACAATTATCGATGATTTTGTTGAACCTGAGGTTTCAATAGAACCCAACGAACCTCAGCCACTCTTTAGATCTAATAGGACTTCTCGGCCACCTGATAGATACTACGGCTTTATAATTGATGGTGATAGAGAAGATTGCATCATAGATGATGATGATCCTACTAGTTTTCAGCAAGCTATCACTAGTAGTGACTCAGTGAAGTGGCTGGATGCCATGAGATCCGAAATAGAATCCATGCACACCAACAAAGTATGGACTTTGGAGGTTGCACTTTCTGGAGTAAAACCCAGAGGGTGCAAGTGGATCATTAAGAGAAAGATTGGTGTGGATGGACAGGTGGAAACCTATAAAGCTAGGCTGGTAGCAAAAGGATTTCATTAAAGACCAGGATTAGACTATGATGAGACCTTTTCACCAGTCGCAATGCTTAAATCCTTTCAGATCCTGCTTGCTATAGCTGCTCACTACGACTATGAAATCTGGCAGATGGATGTTAAAATGGTATTTCTAAATGGTGATTTAGAAGAGTGCATTTTTATGGATCGGCCATAAGGCTTTATTGACAGTGGGAGCAGCGAAAAAGCATGCAGGTTGCTTAAATCCATCTATGGATTGAAGCAGCCTTCACGGAGTTGGAATATCTGCTTTGATGATACAATCAAAGAGTTTGGTTTTATAAAAAATGTAGATGAACCTTGTATTTATAAAAAGATTGTAGAGAGTACTGTTGAATTCTCATAGTGTACATGGACGGCATTCTCTTGATAAGAAATGATGTTCCTATGCTACAATCGGTCAAACTATTCTTATCGCAGAGGTTCTCTATGAAGGACCTAGGTGATGCATTATACATTCTGGGAATTAAGATCTATAGAGATAGATCTCAGAGATTGTTGGGATTGTCCCAATCGAGGTACATAGACACCATACTAAAGAGGTTTAGTATGGAAGATCCCAAAGCGAGGTAATTTGCCCTCTTGTCACCGGATCACCCTCTCCAAAGAGATGTCTCCAAAGACTGATGAGGAGAGGGTTCGCATGAGCATTATACACTATGCTTTGGTGGTAGGATCTATAATGTATGCGATGTTATGTACTCGCCCAGATGTAGCTTATGCACTAAGTGCAGTAAGCAGGTATCAATCCAATCCGGGAGAGAAACACTGGACTGCTGTGAAGAAAATTCTTAAGTACTTGCGAAGGACTAAAGAAATGTTCTTGGTGTATGGTAACGGGGATCTCCAAATGGAGTCCTTTACTGATTCCAGCTTCGAGAGCAATAAGGATGATAGTAAGTCCATCTCGGGGTTTATATTTACCCTTAATGGAGGGGCGGTATGTTGGAAGAGTTCCAAGCAAGATACCGTCGCTGACTCCACGATGGAAGCTGAGTATATTGCTGCTAATGATGCCGCAGAAGAGGAAGTCTGGATGTGAAAGTTCATTTCTGAACTTCAGGTGGTTCCATCTATTGCTAATCCAATACCTTTGTATTGTGATAACAATGGAGCCATGGCTTTGGCAAAGAAACCACGGTCCCATCAGAAATCTAGACATATCTTAAGGCGGTATCACCTCATCAGAGAGATAGTGGATTGCCAGGACATCGAGATACGGAGAGTAGACATGAAAGACAACAAGGCAGATCCATTCACCAAGGCTATCTCTCAAGTCCACTTTGAGAGACTGTTCGAGATGTTGGGCATGCGGTATGCCGGCAACTAGTTCTAGTGAAGACAGTGGGTACTTATTGCACCAACTACAGGCCTTAGTGCAAGTGGGAGATTATTAGATATGTATGCCCTAGAGGCCTGTATTGTATAGGATGCTAAGCATGTATATGTACAGAAACAATTTTTACTCGAAATGATAGTATGCTATCTAGTTTATCTTCATCTTAACGTGTGATGTGTTGTATTTCATATCTTATATACATGTTGATGAAACTTTTAGGATTATGCTTGACTACCAGGATTATGATGTAGATCATACTAATGGGGCATGGGAAGTCTAAAAGCATATCCTTTAATAGTTCCTAGTCGAGGGTATATCGAGACAGGGCATCGATATTACCAAAGTAGACTAGTGTGTACGTTTCTTGACTCTTAGGGCGACGGTTGATCCCATAACCATTGGTGTTTGACATCAAAGATTGTACACAGGTGCTCATTGGAGAATGGGTACACCGAACAGGACTCACCGAGAACTCCTAGATGGTATATATACCTATTGTCAGATAGCAGTTCTCTGGTGACACTTGTACAGGTTAGTCTGTAGACCCGAGATCGTCATATTTTCTTGTGTGATTCCCACTGTGTTTTGGTTTCCTCCCTACCACGGCTCTACCGAGTCGTGCAAACAGGTGGATTTTGGGTACAGTCCCGAATCACATAGAGCCGGTGAGCGATATGAGGGTTTTCATCTCTTTCGGTATAGTGAGTTAATGTCGCGCTATGCTTGATCGGCCATAACAGCAAATCCCTAGCCAAGGTTGTCGAGACTTACTGATAAGAGTTATCAGTAGTTTCTCGAACCGTTATGAGCCATACATCAGCATGACTTATAAAGTTACTGGGGTCTGACGTTTACTACCCCTAGACTTCATATGCGACGTATTAGACGAAGAGACCGGACTGTACGGTAAGTGTTGCTTAAAGGATCGTAAGGGTTAGGATGAGTTCGCTCGTCGGCCACCTTTTCGTTATGTACCTGGGTAGCCGTTACGCACAACTAGTGCCGCTGACATGCTTATGGTTAAACCATTGCCAGCGTACTCTCGAGTCTTTAGAGTCCCACATAGAGGGTTCCCTGGTTCAGGAAAAAGATATAGAGACTGTAAGTTGTTACGGCAGGGTTTCGATCATGTTCGTATACTGGCTACACGAATGATGATCGGAAGGATAATACTGGTAGGCTTTGGTTTAAGCCAGATACCGGTATTATATTCTTGGATTATTGGTATCTCATTGTATTCGTATTTTTTAGAATACGAACACGGATATATTTATACGGTATACGGTGAGGGGCATTCTTGTAATTGTATAAGGACGGCTTCTAGAAGGAGACACCTCATAAATAGATTTTTATTTTGTAAAAATGAAAATTATGAGGTGGAATTTGGAGACTTATAAAAGCGTGGGTGAAAGCATGGCTCATTTTATTTTTTATTCATTTGGGATTGCTATTGAAGTATGGTGCATTATTTTGGAGAAAAATAATACATACTTCAATTATTTTCCATGAGCCATATCTTTTAGTTTATGCTTCATTTTTTTTCATTCTCACTTTCACGCTCTCTCTCCAAATTATCTCTTTCTTCATCCTCAAGACTAAACCTTTACATGAGTTGTGAAGAAAAGGTTTAGAGATCATAATAATCCTCCATATATTCTTTACGTCATCTAAGTAGTCATTTCTAGCACACATGACTTCTTAGTTAACTCTTGTGAAGAATTTGAAGCTTGTTCCAAAGCTCTCGGGTGGATCATCTATGTCCTAGAGGTGACCGGAGATCGAGATCGTTGCAACCATCCAAGGAGCCAAGGAGTCGCAGCGGAAAGAAGACCCGAAGGACCGTTTCTCTAGCTATAACCCCCTATCATAGTAGTTAACATCGATAGATAGGGTTTCTAGTTATGGTTTAGTAAAAGATCTAGTGTTATAAGTAGATGTAGCATGCAAAAAAAATTTCGTTTGCCACTTCCACCTCATCACAGGTGTTGTGATGGTGTGCAACATCCACTAACATCTTGTTGAATTTTCCGACTGCTTATTGAAAAGAATTTTCAATTTGAGACTAAAATGCAAGGTTTATATGTTAGGCATGAGATTCGGAATATGAGATATTCCGGGTTTATGATGTCTAAGGAAATACGGATTATAAATATTATAGTTTTCTATTTCTTTTCTGCGACCGTAAGTGTAATATATAGGGTATCCTAAATCTCGTTGCTATATGTCAATGACATTCGGGATACGCGTATTTGCTTACAATGATGATATGTGATATTATGTGTTGCTGTGATATGTTTTATTGGATCGTCGTGATTGAATAACCGGGGTTTTACGTGTGATGAGAGTTTTTGTATTTTCATTCATGTAAATTTGTATGTAATATTCTTTCATTGGGCCACTTCCGGATTGAGGATGATGTCACCATTGATGTGTATTATTTCCTTTTCCGCATTAGGATAGACCCAAGGCGAGGAGCACAAGTGACCGGGTTCTAGAGTCCAGTGGGAGACCATATTGAGGAGTCAAGACCGGGTCTCCCAACTCTAGAATTGGCAGGGTTACTTGCCGCTCTCGTAGGGGTCTAGGGGTGTGGGATTGGCTATTCATCATGACCGTGAAATCCGTGTTTTACATTACTGGCTGAATTTAAAACACGGACCTCCTAGTATATCCAGTATTTCATATGTTGACTTCTGCTGCAATGTTTTGTGATATTGATCAAATAACTGTGTGGGACGAATGCTATATTATATATATGATATATAATAAATGTTGCTTATATTTTGCATCCGCGCTAGTCCAACCCCCGCTTTTCCGTTAGTTAAGTAACCTAACGGTGCATGACGGGGCCCCATGGCGAATGCGGATGGCATAAGCATACGTTCTATTTTCGTTTCATTTTTCTGTAATGTTTAGGGAAACATTAAATGATGGGACTTCATTAATGAGATTAAAGAAAAGAAAAGAAACCTAAACATATTGTAGAATCAAAATTTTTCATAAAGGTAGCTGTAGTTCTTGCTTTGAATAGTGGTATTCATGAATATCTTGCACCTCATTCGATGAGGAAAGAGCCGAGATCCCTTCACCGGGAGTGACCTTTTTAGAGAAACTAACAAATGCTATAACCTACTCGGTTTATCATCATAGCTTCTGTAGTTCTTACTTTGCATAATGGTATTTTTGAATATCCAGCACCTAATTCGATGAGGAAAGAGCCGAGATCCCTTCACCGGGGGTGACCTCTTTAGCAAAAGCTGTAAGTCCATGTCACGCACCCCACGAACTTGCGGGGAGGCGGAATATATGAAAAACGATTATCAAAGCTTCGTAACACGGACTTGAGCGCATGAATCGTTATCTAAACCATTGCTAACAAAAATCTAGAGGTTTAACTACTCTGATACGAAGTTATACCTCACGTTACTTGTCCTTCGGGTCTTCATCATGGTCCTCCACTCCTCGTAGGCTCCTTGGAACATCGGCACCTCAACGGCCTCCTCGAATCAAAGACGATCCACCCGAAAGCTCCTACGCCAAGCTTAATCTCAAACTTGAGATAACTAGGTTGCTTAAAGTGCTAATCTAAGCTACCTAGGGGATATAGAGTGAGGTTATGGATGTATTAGTCTAGCTAACCCTTGATCTCAACACATGAGAGGTTAGGGTTAGGGTTTGAAGAGAGAGTGAGCTTGAGGAGAGAGAAGGTGAGAATAATAATGAAATGAGATAATGAACTTATCAGGATATATATGAAGCATTATTATTTATCCAAAAATCAAATAATAGAATTAATAACCATGCTTCATAAATATCTATGAGTGATTCATCTCCATGAGTCATTAAGCATTTATGATGCATTAATGACTTGGATGAATCACACAAATGAGTCACTAATCTCATTTAATGCAATGCCACCTTAACCCCTTAGTCACCACTCTTCTAGAAGCTTCCTGATAAATTACGAGAACGACCCTCCAATCCGTAAAAACACGGAAAAACTTTAGACTGTATAAATCCAGTAACCCGATACTAGAATCTGGCTTAAACCAAAGCCGGCTAGTAAAAACTGTCCGAAAAGTCGTACGTGCGTAAACAAACGTATGCGTCCGAACTCTTGTCGTAAAACCATACGACCTCTATATCGTTTCGCCTGGAGCAGGGAAACTCTCTTTGTGGGACTCTAAAGACTCGACACTACGCTGGCAGTGGGTTTAACCACAGACCGCAAGCGGCCCTAGCTGTACGTAACGGTCCCCTGGTAGATGTCGATAAGAAGGCCGATGAGGAAACTCATCCGAACTCTTACTGAGCCTGATGTGACAATCTCCATGCAGTCCGGTCTGTTCGTCTAAGACTATCGCATATCAAGCCTAGGGGGCGGCAAGCGTCAGTCCCCTAATAGCTGTATAAGTCATGTCGGAGCGAAGCCCATTACACCCTGAGAAGCTACTGGAACCTACCAGTATATCTCGCTTGCCCTGGCCAGGGACTTTGCGTAATGGCTCTCTGACATAGCGCGATATCATCTCCCAATACCGGGAGAGACGAATCCTATCTAACCACTACTGCCTCCATGTACTCGGGACTGCACCCAACTGCTACCTGTTTGTACGACTCCTTTGAGCCGTGGTAGGGTAGTAATATAAGAACAGTGGGACACACTCGAGGCGAAGTAGCAGTGTCAAGTCTTCGGACTATGCTGTACTCATGTCATCTGGGAACTGTTAACTAACGATGGGTATAATACCAACCAATCAGTTCCCCTGCGAGTCCTGTCCGATGTACCCGTAACCTAACGAGCACCTGTGTACTATCTCCAGTACGACGTGCTGATGGCAATGGGACAAACCATCTCCCACACTGGGATGAGAAGCGTACACACTAGTCTACTGTGGAGTATCGATACCTTGCCTCGATAATCCTACGACTAGGGACAAGTATAGGATGTTGCTTATAGACTACCCAGCCTTCACTAGTGTGACTGCCATCACAACGCTGGTAATCAAGCAAAGAACCTATGGGCTCTACTAATATGTATAAGTGATACGTCACAAGAAACATATGCACATATTGAAGTAGACTCAAACCAAGCAGCATACTACCATTTTTAGCAAGACTGTATATACAAATGTGAATATCCCAAGCTTCCATTAAGTAATATACAATCTAGTATGATACAGTAATGGCCCCTAGGGCATATACAGTAACAATCTCCCACTTGCACTAGGGCCATGAGCTGGCATATCGTAGACCTATCATCTCGAATAGCCACTCGAACTGCGTCTGAGGAATGGCCTTTGTGAATGGATCAGCAATGTTATCCTCCGTCTTTACTCTTTTCACCTCGATCTCTCGGCGATCTATGATCTCCCTGATCAGGTGATACCGCCTTAAGATGTGCCTGGACTTCTGATAGGACCTGGGTTCCTTCGCTAAAGCTATAGCGCCGTTGTTGTCATAATACAGAGGTATTGGATCAACACTGGTAGGAACCACCTGAAGTTCTGTGAGAAACTTCTTCATCCAGACATCTTCTTTTGCGGCATTGCAAGCAGCTATGTACTCCGCTTCCATTGTTGAGTCAGCAACGGTCTCCTGTTTGGAACTCTTCCAACTGACCGCCCCTCCATTGAGGGTAAAGACATATCCCGACATGGATTTGGAGTCATCTTTGTCACTTTGGAAGCCGGAGTCGGCGAAGGCCTCAATCTAGAGGTCTTTTCCTCCATACACCAAGAACATATCTTTAGTCCTCCTCAGGTACTTAAGAATGTTCTTCACTGCTATCCAATGACTCTCCCCTGGGTTTGCTTGATATCGGCTTACTACGCTTAATGCGTATGCTACATCTGGTCTGATACATAACATCGCATACATTATAAAGCCTATCGCTGAAGCGTAGGGTATAATCGACATGCGATCCCTTTCCAAATCAGTCTTTGGAGACATATCTTTGGAGAGGGTGATTCCGTGACAAGCCGGTAGGTTACCGCGCTTAGAATCTTCCATACTGAATCTTTTCAATATGGTGTCTATGTACCTGGACTGTGAAAGTCCCAACATCCTTTTTGATCTATCACGATAGATCTGGATCCCCAGAATGTAGGTGGCATCACCCAGGTCTTTCATGGAGAACTTATGTGACAAGAATCTTTTGACTGACTGTAACATAGGAATATCATTTCCTATTAGGAGAATGTCATCCACGTACAAGGCGGGGAATACTACAGCTCTCCCTATAATCTTACTGTTAGTTATATGTATGCCCTAGAGGCCATTACTGTACATACGATGTATATTGTAATGGATGCTTGGACATATATAGGGAGGACTTTCTTGCTCGACATGATAGTATGCTATCTGGTTGTACTTTATCTTAACATGTACTCTGATTGTCTCTATATTACATGTTGATAAAGCCCTTAGGAAATGTACTCGACTACTGGGACTATGATGAGATCATACTAGTAGGGCCATGGTAGTCGATGGGTACATCCTATAACTGTTCCTAGTCGAGGGTATATCGAGATATGGCATCGATACACCAGAGTAGACTAGCGTATACGCATCTTGACCCATATGATGGGCGATGGATGATCCTATATCCATCGATGTTTGACATCAAGGATGGTGTACGGGTACTCAGTGAAGACTGGGTACACTGGACGGACTCGCCGAGAACTCCCAGATGGTATTATACCTCACGTCAGATGGCAGTTCTCCGGTGACACTAGTACAGAGTAGTCTGTTGATCCGAGATCGTCATAGAGTCTTGTGTGATTCCCACTGTGCTTTGATTTCCATCATATCACGTCCAAGAGGGCGTGCAAAAAGGTGGCTTTTGGGTACAGTCCCGAATCACATGGAGGCAATAAGCGATAGGAGGGGATTCGTCTCTCCCGGTATAGGAAGTTGATGTTGTGCTGTGTTCGATTGGCTATAACCAGAAATCCCTGGCCAGGGTTGCTGAAATTTACTGGTAAGTGTTATCAGTAGTTTCTCGAACTGTTATAGACCTCATATCGACACGACTTATCAAGCTACTGGGGTCTGACGTTTACCACCCCTAGGCGAGATATGCGACATATCAGACGACGAGACCGGACTGTACGGGAGTGTTACTGATTGGATTCACAGGAGAAGTTACAAGCTTGCTTGTTGATCTTCTGAGCGCTCAATACCTGGGTGGCTGTTACGTTTAGCTGACTGCTTGCAGCTTGTGTGTGTTTGATATGATCATCATCTACTGCCGGCGTATTGACGATTCTTTAGAGTCCTACACAGAGGTTTCTTGACTCAGGCAAAATGGAGTAGGGGCACGTATGCGATATGTGTTAGTGTATATGCCCTAGGGGCCATTATTGTATCATACTAGTTTGTATATTACATAATGGAAGCTTGGGATATTCACATGTATATAACAGTCTTGCTAAATATGGTAGTATGCTACTTGGTTTTTCTATCTTAATATGTGAGTATACGGATTGATAGAGCTCCTAGGATCTTGCTTGACTACCAGCGTTGTGATGGCAGTCACACTAGTGGGGGCTGGGTAGTCTACAAGCACATCCTTATTCAGGTCCCTAGTCGTTGGATTATCGAGACAGAGCATCGATACTCCGGAGTAGACTAGTGTGTATGCTTCTTATCCCAGTTGGGGAGATGGTCTGTCCCACAGCCGTCAGTACGTTGTACTGGAGATAGTATACAGGTGCTCGTTAGGTTACGGGTACACCGGACAGGACTCACAGGGAACTGTTGGTTGGTTTTATACCAGTCGTCAGTGAACAGTTCCCAGGTGACATGAGTACAGCATAGTCCGTAGACTTGACACTGCTACTTCCCCTCGAGTGTGTCCCACTGTTCTTAGATTGCTACCCTACCACGGCTCAAAGGAGTCGTGCAAACAGGTAGCAGTTTGGTGCAGTCTCGAGCACTTGGAGGCAGTGGTGGTTAGACAGGATTCGTCTCTCCCGGTATTGGGGGTTGATATCGCGCTGTGTCAGAGAGCCATTACGCAAAGTCCCTGGCCAGGGCTAGCGAGATTTGCTGGCGGGTTCCAGTAGTTTCTCAGGGTGTAATGGGCTTCCCTCCGACATGACTTATACCGCTATTAGGGGACTGACGCTAGCCGACCCTAGGCCCGATATGCGATAGTCTTGGACGAACGGACCGGACTGTATGGAGATTGTCACATCAGACTCAGTAGGAGTTCGGATGGGTTTCCTCATCGGCCTTCTTATCGACATCTACCTGGGGACCGTTACGTACAGCTAGTGCCGCTTGCGGTCTGTGGTTAAACCCACTGCCAGCGTAGTAGTCGAGTCTCTAGAATCCCACACAGAGAGTTTCCCTACTCCGGGCGAAACGATGTAGAGGTCGTATGGTTTTACGACAAGGGTTCGGACGCATACGTGTGTTTACGCACGTAGGACTTTCGGACAGTTTTTACCAGTCGGCTTTGGTTTAAGCCAGTTACTTGTATCCGGTTATTGGATTTATACAGTCTAAAGTTTTTCCGTATTTTTGCGGAAAGGAGGGGCGTTCTCGTAATTGCGCGAGAAGCTTCTAGAAGTTGGTGACTACGGAGATTTAGGTGGCATATACAATGAATGTGATTAGTGAGTCATATGGATGATTCATCCATGTCATTAATGCATCATAAATGCTTAATGACTCATGGAGATGAATCATCACTTGATATTTATCAAGCATGGTTGTTAAATGATTTATTTTCTTTTCTTGATAAAAAGAAATGCTTGATATATATTATCATAACTCATTATTCTCACTTCATTATTATGTTCATCTTCTCTCTCCTCAAGCTCTCCCTCTTCAAACCCTAATCTTCCCCTCTCATGTGTTGAGTACAAGGATTAGTTAGACTAATTAAACCATAACCCTCACTCTATATCACCTAGCTTCTTTGATTAGCACTTAAAGAAAGTTAGTTGCCTCAAGTTTAGAGGCTAAGCTTGGAGTAAAGCTCTCGGGTGGATCTTCTACTACTTCGAGAAGGCCGAGGAGGAGGTGGAGTTCGCAAAGACGAAGGACTCGATTCGTTAGGTATAATCCCTAAACATAGTAGTATAGAACTTCTATGTTTCATGTTAGTTATCGTTTAGCTTCGATTTATGCGGTTAGTCGATGTTTAGCATTAAAACAAGATCGTTTTTCAAATTTCCGCCTCCCCGCAAGTCGTGGGGTGTTGTACATCGACTTACAGTGGTATCAGAGCCTCGCTAAATAATAAATAACTTACTTGCAAATTTATATGAATTTCGAACGGAAAAAACGAAACCGGAAAAGCCTGAAATCATGAGTTTCTGGCGATTTTTAAATGAAGTCCAAAAATTTTTCTGGGATGGTCAGAATGCTTGAAAAGACAGTAGAAGAACACCGAAGAAAATTGGGCCCCTGAATCGCTTAAAGCGCCGCGGAACCGCGGCGGATCCCACCGATCCGCCGCGATTCCGCCGCCGAGTTGGCGATTCAGGAACCCAATTTTCCTGTGTTGGTTCTCTGTGATATTTGGTATTTTCTGGAATTTTTTTATTTTTGCTCAGGTTTCAGATTTACAGAGAAGTTTTGGAGCAAAATTAAAAGTGTTTAATCGATCGAAATTATACGGTATTTGCTTGTTGGATTATATCTGTGTTTGTATAATGTGTTCGTAAACCTCCCCTAACTGCTAGTATGTCGTTTGGCAGGGGGGTTGCACATTTCTGTAATGGATTTTATCTGTTTGTGTATATGAACTGTATTGGACTGTTGTGATGTATAGCCGGGGTTATGTGATGGGTTATTATTTAATTCATTTGATGTAAATGTAATTTGTTGTAATATTATTTTGCGGGGCACATCCAGGTTGCGGTTGTAGCCACCGTTGTATTATTTCATTTTACTGTTTTTGCTCCTAGGACAGACCCAAGGTGGGGTGCACAAACTGCCAGGAGGGTAGTTTGCCGTACCCGTTGGGGTCTTGGGTGGGGTAATGGCTATTCATCACAACTGTGTAATCCGTCTTTTGTTGCAGGCTCAAAACAAATACGGATTGCTTGCAAATCCAATTAAGTTCATCTGTGATCTGGAATGAATATCATTGCGTCAGACGAATGTAAAATATCTATATATATGATAGCTATTTTAGATGTCACTTATGTTTTACACCCGCGCTAGCCCAGTCCCCGCTCTGTCGTTAGTTAAGTAACCTAACGGGTAATGACGGGACCCAGTGGCGAATGTGGATGGCATAAGAGGACGTCATATTTTCGTTGTTCTCTGCAATGATAGGTTAATGATGGGACGCATTATCTATAATGCAAAGAAAATAAACCAAAGTTTTAATCGTTGGAACAATTTAAAAGAAACTACTCGGTTAATTTTAAAAAACAGATATTTTTAAATGCGGAATTTTAACCACTCCTTTTAAAAAGCTATCAGGTTCCTTCGGTTATATCAAGTTCACTACGTTCACGGTTTTGCCAAAACCAGTCGTAGCCCTCCGTCATTTCTTATAGATAGTCAGTAATATTCAAGCTATGTTTGTTGGCTTTCGTCAAGGCATAGTGTTTGGTAGCTACTGGGTATTCATTTGTTGCATAGATAGATGTGTTGGTTTGGGACAGTCGCATTACCTTGTTGGTTTTCGTTAAGGGTATATACGGGTGGGTTCAAATTAACAAGATAATGATGGGCAGAACTTGACATGTGACTTATGATTTGTTGGCTTACGTCAAGGTCATAAGAGCATGGGGAAAAAACTTATATCGGGAATTTCTAAAGAAACTGAAATTTGCAAAGAGATGCATACCATTTTGAGTTTGATGAATGTTGGTAGGATTCCTTCAACATTATCATACGATGATATTTGGATCCCGATCCTACTGTGAGTGTATACTACTTATCAGGATATTCGTCACTTAACGATCAATGCTATAAACCAAGTAAGTGTCAAGAAAAGTGTCAGCGGGGTTACGCCCCCAGAGAAAAGAGGTTCTTTAATTAAGGAACTTCGCAAAAGCGTTGGAAAACCTCCCTCGAAGTATCGACACTAGCCTGGATGAACGGTTAAGTAAGAATTGTACAGTGAGAATAGTCCTGGCTAATTCTTCTTTTATGGTTTAAGGAAGGATTCGAGAAACAGTGGGAGCCATCCAGTTTAGATAAACTAAAAACCACTCTAAACTTGCAAGAGTATCATGCTAAAGAGTTTTCTTCTCTCTCTCCTAATTGCAGCGACCCTGAAAATGACTGGACTTAAGTTACTTTTAGAGAAAAATATACTGACAGGGCCAAACTATAAAGATTGGCTGCGGAATGTCAAAATGGCTTTGACCTATGACAAATTGGGGTATGTCCTCACCGCTACGGCACCTGCTGTCCCTGGTCCCAAATCCAGTAATGCGGATAAGGAAATCCGCAAAACCTGGGATTTAGATTGCGCGAAAGCCAAGTGCATCGTGCTTTCCTCGATGAACAATGAACATCAGAGGAGGCACGAGGGTATGGAACTAGACGCCATATTTCTCCATACAAAGGAACTTTATGGAGAGCAATCTCGTATAACAAGATACGAGACCTCAAAGAACTTGTTTCGAGCGAGGTTGGCTGTCGGGTCATCGGTAGGAGAACATGTCCTAAAGATGATCGGCTATATAGAAGAGCTCGCAGAACTTGGGACGACTTTGGATAATGAGCTCTATACAGACCATATTCTCCAGTCCCTTCCTTCCACCTACGCCCAGTTTATCCTGAACTTCAACATTCAAAGAAAAGAAGTTGAACTTCCGGAACTCCTGAACATGTTAAGGAGTGCAGAGGGCACCTTGCAGAAGGCAAGGGAAACACCCGCTATGTTTGTTGGCGGTGCATCTTCTTCCGGGTCCAAGGCTAGGGCCAAAGGAAGGAAGAAGAAGGCCGTCCCCAGACCTAGAGGAGGTGTTAGTAAGGTGGGAGGAAAGGGAAAGAAAAAGTTTGCGGTACCGGTAGTAGGCCAGGATGAGTGCTTCCATTGTCACAGAAAAGGGCAATGGAAGAAAGATTGCAGGGCGTGGAACGCCAAGAACCAGGAACCGAAGCAAGCTGTGGCTTCGACTTCAGGTGTGTTTGTAATTGAGAATTGTCTGTCGATCAACTCTACTTCCTGGGTATTGGATACCGGATCAGGATCTCATATTTGCAATTCATTGCAGGCACTGAGAAACCGTAGAGTGCTGAAGGAAGGTGATATGACCCTAAAGGTTGCTAACGGAGCTAGCGTGGGAGCTGCGTCCGTCGGGGATTATCACCTAGGATTGACGAGTGGACACATTTTGGTTTTACATAACTGTTTTTTTTTGTACCAAGCTTAACGTGTAATATCATATCAGTTTCCTTGTTATCAAATAAAGGTTATGATTTCACGTTTGTAAGAGATGTTGTTAACATCCACCTTAATCATGGTTTGATTGGGTCCGGTACACTAAATAACGGTATATATGTTTTAAACCAACTCCAAATTTTCAATGTCCAGAATACACTAAAAAGAAAGTCTCCAGATTTAAATAAAGCTTTCTTATGGCATTGTAGACTGGGTCACATCAATGAGAGAAGGTTGACTAAGTTGCATAGAGAAGGATATTTGGACTCGTTCGAATATCAAACTTATGACACTTGTCAATCTTGTCTCAAAGGAAAGATGACAAAGACTCCATTCACTGGACAAGGAGTAAGAGCGAGCGAGCTCTTAGGACTCATACACAGCGATGTATGTGGTCCAATGTCTACACATGCGGGAGGTGGTTATTCCTACTTCATTACTTTTACAGATGATTTCTCTAGGTATGGACATATCTTCTTAATGAAGCATAAATCCGAGGCCTTTGAGAAATTCCAGGAATACAAGAATGAAGTGGAAAACCAAACATGCAAAAGTATTAAGACACTGAGATCTGATCGAGGTGGAGAATACTTAAGTGCCGAGTTCCTAGGTTACCTAAAAGAGAAAGGAATTCTCTCTCAGCTTACTCCTCCATACACTCCACAGCACAACGGTGTATCGGAGAGACAGAATCGAACCCTATTGGATATGGTACGATCCATGATGAGTAATGCTGAGTTACCACGATCTTTCTGGGGTTATGCGCTAGAATCAGCGGCATATCTTTTGAACAGAGTTCCAACCAAAACTGTGCCTACCATACCATATCAGATGTGGAGTGGGAAGAAACCCTATCTTCAGTACCTGAAGACATGGGGATGTCCATCTTTTGTAAAAAAGTAGCATCCGGACAAACTCGAGGCACGCTCAGTTGAGTGTAAGTTTGTGGGATATCCAAAGAACTCTATGGGATATTGTTTCTATTACGCAGAGGAACAAAAGGTTTTTGTTTCTCGTCATGCCCGCTTCTTAGAAACTGAATTTTTAGAAAATCAGAAGAGTGGGAGCGTAGTAGAACTGGAAGAAATTCCAGAACCACAAGCTGCTACTGAAAGTTTGGTAGAACCGGAAGTTCAAGAAGTATAGGACATTCTCGCACCCCTCCGCAGGAGTAGTAGGCCGTCTCATCCGCCTGAGAGATACTACGGTTTTCTCATAGATGGGGATAGAGAGGATTGCATCATAGATGATGATGAACCTATTGACTTCCAGCAGGCCATCCAGAGCGGCGACGCGGTATGATGGCTAGATGCAATGCGGACCGAAATGGAGTCCATGTACACCAACAAAGTATGGACTTTGGACTTTTCTCCAGATAGGGTAAAACCCATAGGATGCAAATGGATCTTTAAGAAAAAGATTGGTGTAGATGGACAGGTGGAAACCTATAAGGCTAGACTTGTTGCAAAGGGTTTTCGTCAAAGACCTGGTTTGGACTATGACGAAACTTTTTCTCCATTGGCTATGCTCAAATCCATTCGGGTCCTTCTTGCTATTGCTGCCTTCCATGATTATGAAATCTGGCAGATGGACGTAAAGACGGCTTTTCTGAATGGAAATTTAGAAGAGTGCGTCTATATGGATCAGCCAGAGGGTTTCAATCAGAGTGTGAGCAGCGGGAAAGTATGCAAACTGCTTAAGTCCATTTATGGACTAAAGCAGGCATCGCGGAGTTGGAACATCTGTTTTGATGAGACAGTCAAAGAATATGACTTTATCAAAAATCCAGATGAACCGTGCATATATAGTAAAGTTGTAGCCAGAAGTGTCGTATTCCTCGTCTTATACGTGGATGACATTCTATTGATAGGAAATGACATTCCTATGCTACAATCTGTCAAAGGATTCTTGTCACACATGTTCTCCATGAAAGACCTGGGTGATGCCTCTTACATTCTGGGGATCCGGATCTATCGTGATAGATCCAAGAGGATGTTGGGACTTTCGCAGTCCAGGTATATCGACACTGTACTGAAAAGATTCAGTATGGAAGATTCTAAGTGCGGTAATCTACCGGCTTGTCACGGAATCACCCTCTCCAAAGAGATGTCTCCTAAGACTGATTTGGAAAGGGAACGCATGTCTATTATACCCTACGCTTCTGCGGTAGGCTCTATAATGTATGCGATGTTGTGCACCAGACCAGATGTAGCTTACGCACTGAGCGTGGTAAGCCGGTATCAGTCAGACCCAGGGGAGAAGCATTGGATAGTAGTAAAGAACATTCTCAAGTACCTGAGAAGGACTAAGGAAATGTTCTTGGTTTACGGCGGAAAAGACCTCAGATTGGAGGCCTTTGCTGATTCTGGCTTCCAGAGTGATAAGGACGATTCCAAGTCCATGTCGGGTTATGTCTTTACCCTCAATGGAGGGGCGGTGTGCTGGAAGAGCTCCAAGCAGGACACCGTTACTGACTCGACGATGGAAGCGGAGTATATAGCTGCTTGCGATGCCGCAAAAGAAGCAGTCTGGATGAAGAAGTTCCTAACAGAACTTCAGGTGGTTCCTACCATTGTTGATCCAATACCTTTGTATTGCGACAACAACGGAGCTATAGCTTTAGCGAAGGAACCAAGGTCCCATCAGAAGTCCAGACACATCTTAAGGCGGTATCACCTGATCAGGGAGATCATTGATCGTCAGGAGATCGAGGTTCGGAGAGTTGCTTCTGAAGAGAACATTGCTGATCCATTCACGAAGTCCCTACCTCAGATTCAGTTCGAGAGGCTACTCGAGATCATCGGTCTTCGATATGCCAGTACATGGCCCTAGTGTAAGTGGGAGATTGTTAGTGTATATGCCCTAGGGGCCATTATTGTATCATACTAGTTTGTATATTACTTAATGGAAGCTTGGGATATTCACATGTATATAACAGTCTTGCTAAATATGGTAGTATGCTACTTGGTTTTTCTATCTTAATATGTGAGTATACGTATTGATAGAGCTCTTAGGATCTTGCTTGACTACCAGCGTTGTGATGGCAGTCACACTAGTGGGGGCTGGGTAGTCTACAAGCACATCCTTATTCAGGTCCCTAGTCGTTGGATTATCGAGACAGAGCATCGATACTCCGGAGTAGACTAGTGTGTACGCTTCTTATCCCAGTTGGGGAGATGGTCTGTCCTACAGCCGTCAGTACATCGTACTGGAGATAGTATACAGGTGCTCGTTAGGTTACGGTACACCGGACAGGACTCACAGGGAACTGTTGGTTGGTTTTATACCAGTCGTCAGTGAACAGTTCCCAGGTGACATGAGGACAGCATAGTCCGCAGACTTGACACTGCTACTTCGCCTCGAGTGTGTCCCACTGTTCTTAGATTGCTACCTTACCACGGCTCAAAGGAGTCGTGCAAACAGGTAGCAGTTGGGTGCAGTCCCAAGCACTTGGAGGCAGTGGTGGTTAGACAGGATTCGTCTCTCCCGGTATTGGGGGTTGATATCGCGCTGTGTCAGAGAGCCATTACGCAAAGTCCCTGGCCAGGGCAAGCGAGATTTGCTGGTAGGTTCCAGTAGTTTCTCAGGGTGTAATGGGCTTCCCTCCGACACGACTTATACCGCTATTAGGAGACTGACGCTAGCCGCCCCCTAGGCCCGATATGCGATAGTCTTGGACGAACGGACCGGACTGTATGGAGATTGTCACATCAGACTCAGTAGGAGTTCGGATGGGTTTCCTCATCGGCTTTCTTATCGACATCTACCTAGGGACCGTTACGTACAGCTAGTGCCGCTTGCGGTCTGTGGTTAAACCCACTGCCAGCGTAGTATTCGAGTCTCTAGAGTCCCACACAGAGAGTTTCCCTACTCCGGGCGAAACGATATAGAGGTCGTATGGTTTTACGACAAGGGTTCGGACGCATACGTGTGTTTACGCACGTACGACTTTCGGACAGTTTTTACTAGTCGGCTTTGGTTTAAGCCAGTTACTGGTATCTGGTTATTGGATTTATACAGTCTAAAGTTTTTCCGTATTTTTGCGGAAAGGAGGGGCGTTCTCGTAATTGCGCGAGAAGCTTCTAGAAGGTGGTGACTAAGGAGGTTTAGGTGGCATATACAATGAATGTGATTAGTGAGTCATATGGATGATTCATCCATGTCATTAATGCATCATAAATGCTTAATGACTCATGGAGATGAATCATCACTTAATATTTATCAAGCATGGTTGTTAAATGATTTATTTTCTTTTCTTGATAAAAAGAAATGCTTGATATATATTATCATAACTCATTATTCTCACTTCATTATTATGTTCATCTTCTCTCTCCTCAAGCTCTTCCTCTTCAAACCCTAATCCTCCCCTCTCATGTGTTGAGTACAAGGATTAGTTAGACTAATTAAACCATAACCCTCACTCTATATCACCTAGCTTCTTTGATTAGAACTTAAAGAAAGTTAGTTGCCTCAAGTTTAGAGGCTAAGCTTGGAGTAAAGCTCTCGGGTGGATCTTCTACTACTTCGAGAAAGCCGAGGAGGAGGTGGAGTTCGCAAAGACGAAGGACTCGATTCGTTAGATATAATCCCTAAACATAGTAGTATAGAACTTTTATGTTTCATGTTAGTTATCGTTTAGCTTCGATTCATGCGGTTAGTCGATGTTTAGCATTAAAACAAGATCGTTTTTCAAATTTCCGCCTCCCCGCAAGTCCTGGGGTGTTGTACATCGACTTACAATATGTGCGGGATCGAGGATAATGTGATATGAGATACCGTATTCTATTCTCGCGATATTTGATATCAGCCGGGTCATCGGATCAAGTGTTGATTCGATGAATCGGTACGGATAAATATTAGTCGGTTATAAGCGATATAGCCGGATTTTCGGATCAAGTGTTGATTCGATAATTTAATGTATAATAATATACATGATATATTAAATTACATTAACTAATATTAGCTCACCAAAAGATTCTTTTTCTCACTCGGGTAATACATTGATATATATGCGATATATGTTAATTGTATTATTTTATTTTGTTACGATAAATATTATATATGTGATATATAATATTGTAACATGATAATAACTAATGCAACATTTTTAGTGGAGTTTAAACATGATTAGGGTTTGGATTAGGGTTAAGACTTCTAGTAGATTCTAGAAGGTTTCTTTTTGTCATGATAACAATATTTTGTTATGACTCATGCTTTAACCCAACCCAAACCCTAACCCTAGTTAATTCTCTACATGTGTTTAGTTGACCATGGTTGCATTATTCATCATATTAATCCTTTCATTATTCATCACAAAAGGTTTCATGAGATTGTTCATCTTCTTCCTACTATCTTTTCGTGAAAAAGCTTGCTAGCTTTTTCTAAGTGATGAAAAACGAGTGAGAATTAGAAAACAAATGAGAGCAAAAATCCTACTTCATCATCATCATCTATCCTTGCCATTTAGATGAGTGTGTTCACTTCATTTAGTGAGTGTAAGCTTGTGTTAACGAAACTTCAAGGTAGATCATCTTTGTATCGAAGATCGGAAGCAAGACTGCATCTTTCTCTTCGTGGAACTTCTCGAGAGTCCGGAACACGATGATCGCAGCGAAGGGACCTCAACACGGAGCTTAAGAAGTGAAGGACCGGATCTACAAAGGTTGTAATCCCTCTCACTTAGTGTTAAACTGTTTAACATACTTGTTTTCGCCTAAACCCTAGTTTAAAGATCCGGCTTCGGGTTGTTCGGCACGGCTAATTTTTTTAATCGGGCATGGTTGATTCCTCGTAGACCCTTATGCGCGTGTCTAGCAACCCTACAGTGGTATCAGAGCCAAGCTAGAGCTTTAGGAAAAGCTAGACGAAATTTAAAGTCCGATCGAACCCGAAAACCCCGACACGAACCTTCTCTGTACATTTTTCAAAAATGTAGTTTTTTATGAATTAAAAATGCTCAGAAAAACATGCAGGAAAAACTAGTAATTACTGTGAAGTACGGTCCTCTAAGTCAATATTTGGACCGCGGAACCGCGGCCAAACCATGGGTTTGGCGGCGGTTCCGCGGCCAAAATTTGGACTTAGACCCTGAAATTTCATGTAATTATTCTTAGGTCCTTTCTTGTTAATTGTTTCTGGAAATATTTTAATTCCACTCAAGTGTTGAGTTTTCTAAGGTTGTATTGGGGAATCGTTGATTCGATCAGATAATTTAACTTTGTTTAGTTTTGTTCGGATAATTTTTAGAAACTGTTAAAAAGTTCGAACGGATATCAATAACTCACTTTTTCCCCTGTCGGAATTTTTTTTTCAAAAGTTTGATTTTTTCTCGAGTTTAAAAACGTTCTAAGTCGTGCAAGTAACACGGTGGACCCTCTAGAAGACAACAAACCTTAACTCGATTATGTGACCGTCTTGAACTGCCTCTAAACCTTAGGGTTTGCGGCAGTATGTCGTGGCACATGTGAGGCGTTGGCTTGACCCTTTTACGGCTGGACCATTGGTAATGTGGCATGTGATGGATGTTTTTAAACTGATTTCAAGTGTTGAGATGCATTGGGGAAATCTTGGGTGTTTGATTATTCGATCGGAAAGTTTAACATTGTCTATTTATCTGGAATGTGATACAATATTTGGAATCCACTTGTTGTTATGAGATAACTAATTTGAATGTTATAAATCTAGCAGTTTAATCTCAAATGATCGGTTGCCACGGAATTTTGATGTGATCAAAAGTCCGTCGCAATCACGTAGCGTACGCGGATACTCGCCGGGTAAACTTAATAGACAGCTACGCCCCATAGCCCCGACCAAGTGACTGTAGGAGAACCCCGTCGCCAAAAGCATCCGTTCGGGTGCTTGCGGCAGCGGTGTTCCGCCTTAGTGCACTTTGTCGCGGCATCCGGGGGTGCGGCCGTCTACTAAATTTTGCGACGAGCATTCGATCAGCATGTCGGGAATCTTGTTGAATTGCCCGACTTGATATTGAAAAGAGTTTTCGATAATGAGACTAAAATACGGGGTTTATAATTGTTAGGCATGAGATGTCTAAGGAATTCATTTGGTTAGGCATGCGATGTCTAAGGAGGTTGCGGATTCCAACTGTTGTAGTTTTACACTTTCTTTTCTGTGACCGTAAGCGTAGTATGTGGTGTATCGCCGGCTTCGTTACTATACATCAACGAAAATCGGGATACGCATACTTGCTTACGTTGATGATATTAGATATTATGTGTTGCTGTGATATGTTATATTGGATCGTCGTGTTCTGAATAGCCGGGGGTTTTATGTGAGATGAGAGTTTTTCTTTTTCATTCATTTAAAATTCATTTGTATGTATTATTCTTTTATTGGGGCACTTCCGGGCGGAGGATGATGTCACCGTTGTATATTATTTACTTTTCCGCATTAGGTAGACCCAAGGCAGGGAGCACAAGTAACCGGGTTCTAGGTTCCATTGGGAGACCATCTCGAGGAGTCGAGACCGGGTCTCCTAACCCTAGAATTGGCAGTGTTGCTTGCCGCTCTCATAGGGGTCTAGGGTTGTGGGTTTGGCTATTTATCGCGACCGTGGAATCCGTGTTTTATACAGGCTCGTATTGAAAACACGGACGTCCTAGTATATCCAATATTTCATATATGTTCTTCTGCTGCAATGTTCTGTGATGAGATCATATTACTGCCTGAGACAAATGTTTATATTATATATATGAGATATATGTTATATTGCAGATTTCGTTTTCAAATGTGATGCTTGCGAAGCATAATTAAATAGGACTTCATTAATGAGATTAATGAAAATAAAAGAACCCTAAGATGTTGTAGAAACTTGTTTAAAAAAACTGGTAGCTCTAGTTTTTGCTTTGCATAGCGGTGTTCCTTGTAGAACATCTAGCACCTTATTCGATAAGGGAAGAGCCGAGATCCCTTCACCGGGAGTGACCTCTTTAGTGAAACTAGCAGATGCTATAAACTCGGTTTGTCTTTTGATTGCTTCTATAGTTCTTGCTTTTCATAGTGGTATTTGTGAAATATCCTGCACCTTATTCGATGAGGAAAGGGCCGACGATCCCTTCACCGGGAGTGACCCCTTTAGCAAAACTAGAAAAGTCTAAAAAACACTCCATTTAAAATCACTCGATTCTACAACGATATCAAGTTCATTACGCAAAGGGTTTTCTTAAAAACCTGTCGTAGCCCTCCGTCATTTCAGATAAGTACTTCATAGTATTCGTGCTGCGCTTGTTGGCTTTCGTCAAGGCGTAGTGTGCGGTAGCTATTTATGCTTATCTGTATAAGCATATGATGCGATTGAGTTAGGGTAGTCGTGTTGTTGGCATTCGTCAAGGGCCGTGCGGGTGGGTTTAATTCAATTGAGAAATGACGGGTTGAACTTGACTAGTAGCCTATGGTTTGTTGGCATTCGTCAAGGTCATAGGATGCTAAGGGTGAAATATTATCGGGAATTTCAAGTGTTAAAATTTTCAATGAGATTGCATACCTTCTATGAGATAGTTGGATCCCGATACCCGCTACGAGTAAGAGTTACTCCTGAGAGTTTAGAACATTACAATTAGCCGATCAAGTAGGTGTCTAGAAAGGTGTTAACGGGGTTATGCCTCTGGGAAAACGAGGTTTACTTTAATTAGGTTCGTGCGAAAGCACGGGGGACCTCCCTTAAAGTACCGACACTGGCCTGGCTGAAAGATTGGCGAACTTGTAGCGTGTAATTAATCCCGGCTAGTCTTTCTTTTTAGGGTTTGAAGGAAGATTTGATTAAAACAGTGGGAGACATCCTGATTAGATATATTAGATAACCAATCTAATCTTGCAAGAGCATACGCTGAGTGTTTTCTTCTCTCTCTCTCCAGGTAGCGACCATATCACGCCTTAATCAAGATAATAATACGGATGTATTGACCGAACCAGCTTGTTATACTAAGCTGGGGAACGTTGGTCCCGCTCCAATATATAATTGTTATAAGACAGAGCAGGAAATTGGGGAATACCAGATTTCCCGTGCCGCCCAAACGAAGAAAGTGTATGCTGATGCATCTTCTTTGGGTATGTTCATTACAGAGAACTGTTTCTCAATGTCCTTTACGTCCTGGGTATGAGATACCGAATCAGGATCCCGCATATGTAATCTGTTACATGGGCCACAGAAAGGTAAAGAACTGAGAACGGGTGATAAGTTTCATGAGACAGAAAACGGTGCAAGTGTTGCAGCCAAGTCTGTTGATCACTGTCACCCTGTATTACCAGAATACATTGATTCTGAACGAATGTTGTTAGATACCGAACCTGATATACAACATCATATCACACTCTTTATTAGTAAAGAAAGGATATAATTTTGTATTGTTGGATAATGTTTTGAACATTTCCTATATCAAGAGTTGATCGGTTCAGGCACGTTATCTAAAAGCATAGACGTTCTAAATCAAATCACAGTTCTTAACGTACAGAACACACACAAGAGGAAGAGTTCAGAAATGAACGAATCCTTCTTGAGGCATTGTAGACTAGGTCATATCAATGCGACCCGACTAGCTGAAGTTACATTAAGATGCATATTTAAATTTGTTTGAATTTACATCTTGTGAAACTTGCCGGTCATGTCACAAAGATAAGATGACCATAGCTCTGTTTATTGGAAACGGAGAAAGAGTTAGTGAACTCTTGGGATTGATACATGTTGATGTATGAAAGTCCCCTGTCTACATATGCCATGACCGGTTCTTTGTACTTCATTACATTCTCTGATGATCTCTCAAGATTCAGACATATGTTCCTGTTGAAACACAAGTCCGAAGCTTTTGAGATATTCACAGAATATAAGTTAGAAGTAGAGAACCAAAAACGGGTATAAGTATTATGTCCTTTGATGAGATCAAGGAGGAGAATACTTGAGCACAGAATTCCTGGACTATTCTAAAGGAGAATGAGATTCTCTCTCAGCATTACTCCTCCGTATACACCACAGCACGTCGGTGTATCGGGGCAGAGCAATAGCACCCTATGTGATATGGTGTGCTCTATGATGAGTACTACTGAGTTGCCTATTTCCTTTTGGGAGTTATGCACTTGAGAAGCTGCATACCTATTGAATATGGTTCAAATCAAATCAGTTGCCTACCATTTCATATGTGATATGGAAAGGGAAGAGCCCATATCTTAAGTTTGTTAAGATTTGGGGTTGTTCGGCCTATGTCTAAAAGCAAAATCCGAACAAGCTCGAGGCAAGGTCTGTTATATAGAACTAGAAATGTTCCAGCTATACAAACTGCAGCTGATGATTTGGTAGAACCAAAGGATTCAATAGTTTCCAACGAACCTCAGCCTCTCCGCCGATCTAGTAGGGTTCCTCACCCACCTGAGAGATACTTCGGTTTCTCTATGATAGTGGGAGCGAGGATTGCATCATGAGATGATGACCCAACTAGTTTCGAGCTGGCCATCAGGAGTGAGACTCTGTAACAATGGCTGGATGCTTATCGATCTGAGATGGAATCCTTATACACCAACAAAGTATGGACTTTGGTTGCTCTATCTGAAGGGTTAAATTCCCATCAGGAGCAAGTATATCTTAAGAAGATTACTTGGTGTACATGGAAAAGTTGAGACTTTCAAAGCTATGCTTAAGTCCATCCAGATTCTACTTGCCACGGCTACATACCATGACTACGATATCTGGCGGTTGGGTGTCATGACTGCTATTCTAAATGATATTTTAGAAAAGAGCGTCTATAAGTACACAGCCAGAGGGCTTCGTAGACAGTGGGAGAAGCGGAAATGTGTGCAAGATGTTTTATATGATAAAACAGGCATCGCGGAGTTGGAACATCTGTTTTGATGTGGTAGTCAAAGAGTTTGACTTCATCAAAATGGTAGATGAACCTTGTATATAAAAAAGGGTAGTAGAGAGTATGGTGGTGATCCTCGTAGAGTACGTGGATGACATACTCTTGATAGGGAAGGAGTTTCCTATGCTACGCTCGGTCAATCTCCGCTTATCACAAGGATTCTCCTTATAGGATCATAGTGATACCTCCTGAATCCTGGATTTTGGATCTATGAGATAGATCTAATTCGATGTTAGGATACTCACTAGTTGTAGTGAGATGGTATCAATCAATCTTAGGGAGAATCACTGGAAAGGTTCCAGGGTGATAAGGACGACTGAATGTTAGTTGCAGGCATTGTCTTTACCCTCAGTGGAGAGACGGTATGTTGGAAGAGTTCCAAGCTAGATACCGTGACTTACTAGACGATTAAAGGCAAGATACATCGTTACCAAAGATGCTACCAAAGAGGCAGTCTAGATACATATAAGTTCATGAGATGAATTTCGTTCCTACCATTGTGAGACAATGGAGTTGTGGCTTATGCCAAGGAACGCCCTTCCCATCAGAAATCCAGATATAATTCTTAGGCAGTATCACCTGATCATGGAGATGGTTGATCTCCAGGAAGATCAAGGTTAGGAGAGCAGACACAGAGGACAACAGCGCGGATCCACTCACAAAGGCCTTTTTCCCAGTAGAGACTTTTATGGGATGGTTGAGTATGAGATACTTTAACTACAGCTAATTGTTGGGTATGTGATACCACAACAGATGGCCCTAGTGCAAGTGGGAGATTGTTAGTTATATGTATGCTCTACAGGCCATTACTGTACATATGATGTATATTATAATGGATGCTAGGACATATATAGGGAGGACTTTCTTGCTAGACATGATAGTATGCTATTTGGTTGTACTTTATCTTAACATGTACTCTGATTGTCTCTATATTACATGTTGATAAAGCCCTTAGGAAATGTACTCGACTACTGGGACTATGATGAGATCATACTAGTGGGGCCATGGTAGTCGAGGGGTACATCCTATAACTGTTCCTAGTCGAGGGTATATCGAGACAGGGCATCGATACACCAGAGTAGACTAGCGTATACGGATCTTGACCCATATGATGGGCGATGGATGATCCTATATCCATCGATGTTTGACATCAAGGATGGTTTACGGGTGCTCAGTGAAGACTAGGTACACTGGACGGACTCGCCGAGAACTCCCAGATGGTATTATACCTCACGTCAGATGGCAGTTCTCCGGTGACACTAGTACAGAGTAGTCTGTTGACCCGAGATCATCATAGAGTCTTGTGTGATTCCCACTGTGCTTTGATTTCCATCATAACACGTCCAAGAGGGCGTGCAAAAAGGTGGCTTTTGGGTACAGTCCCGAATCAGATGGAGGCAATGAGCGATATGAGGGGATTCGTCTCTCCCGGTTTAGGGAGTTGATGTTGTGCTGTGTTCGATTGGCTATAACCGGAAATCCCTGGTCAGGGTTGCTGAGATTTACTGGTAAGTGTTATCAGTAGTTTCTCGAACTGTTATAGACCTCATATCGACACGACTTATCAAGCTACTGGGGTCTGACGTTTACCACCTCTAGGTGAGATATGCGACATATCAGACGACGAGACCGGACTGTACGAGAGTGTTACTGATTGGATTCACAGGAGAAGTTACAGGCTTGCTTGTTGATCTTCTGAGCACTCAATACCTGGGTGGCTGTTACGATTAGCTGACCGCTTGCAGCTTGTGGGTGTTTGATATGATCATCACCTACTGCCGGCGTATTGACGATTCTTTAGAGTCCTACACAGAGGTTTCTTGACTCAGGCAAAACGGAGTAGGGGCATGTATGTGATATGTGCGGGACCGAGGATAATGCGATATGAGATACCGTATTCTATTCTCGCGATATTTGATATCAGCCGGGTCATTGGATCAAGTGTTGATTCGATGAATCGGTACGGATAAATATTAGTCGGTTATAAGCGATATAGCCGGATTTTCGGATCAAGTGTTGATTCGATAATTTAATGTATAATAATATATATGATTTATTAAATTACATTAACTAATATTATCTCACCAAAAGATTCTTTTTCTCACTCGGGTAATACATTGATATATATGCGATATATGTTAATTGTATTATTTTATTTTGTTACGATAAATATTATATATGTGATATATAATATTGTAACATGATATGATAACTAATGCAACATGTTTAGTGGAGTTTAAACATGATTAGGGTTTGGATTAGGGTTAAGACTTCTAGTAGATTCTAGAAGGTTTCTTTTTGTCATGATAAAGATATTTTGTTATGACTCATGCTTTAACCCAACCCAAACCCCAACCCTAGTTAATTCTCTACATGAGTTTAGTTGACCATGGTTGCATTATTCATCATATTAATCCTTTCATTATTCATCACAAAAGGTTTCATGAGATTGTTCATCTTCTTCCTTCTTTCTTTTCATGAAAAAGCTTTCTAGCTTTTTCTAAGTGATGAAAAATGAGTGAGAATTAGAAAACAAATGAGAGCAAAAATCCTACTTCATCATCATCATCTATCCTTGCCATTTAGATGAGGGTGTTCACTTCATTTAGTGAGTGTAAGCTTGTGTTAACGAAACTTCAAGGTAGATCATCTTTGTATCGAAGATCGGAAGCAAGACTGCATCTTTCTCTTCGTGGAACTTCTCGAGAGTCCGGAACATGATGATCGCAGCGAAGGGACCTCAACACGGAGCTTAATAAGTGAAGGACCGGATCTACAAAGGTTTTAATCCCTCTCACTTAGTGTTAAACTGTTTAACATACTTGTTTTCGCCTAAACCCTAGTTTAAAGATCCGGCTTCGGGTTGTTCGGCACGGCTAATTTTTTAATCTGGCATGGTTGATGCCTCGTAGACCCTTGTGCGCGTGCCTAGCAACCCTACACTTACTGTATATGCATGGTTCATCTGGATTTTTGATAAAGTCAAATTCTTTGACAGCATCATCATAACAGATGTTCCAACTCCGTGATGCCTGCTTTAGTCCATAAATGGACTTAAGCAGCTTGCATACTTTATTGCTACTCCCACTCTGAGTGAATCCCTCTGGCTGATCCATATAGACGCTCTCTTCCAAATTTCCATTTAGAAAAGCCGTCTTTACGTCCATCTGCCAGATCTCATAATCGTGGAAGGCAGCAATAGCAAGAAGGACCCTAATGGATTTTAGCATAGCTACTGGAGAAAAGGTTTCGTCATAGTCCAAGCCAGTTCTTTGATGGAAATCCTTTGCAACAAATCTAGCTTTATAGGTTTCAACCTGTCCATCTACACCAATCTTCTTTCTGAAGATCCATTTGCATCCTACGGGTTTTACCCCTTCTGGAGCAATGTCCAAAGTCCATACTTTGTTAGTGTACACAGACTCCATTTTGGTCCGCATTGCATCCAGCCATTTTACTGAGTCATCGCTCTGAATGGCTTGCTGGAAGCTAGTAGGCTCATCATAGTCAATAGTGCAATCCTCTCTATCCCCGTCTATGAGAAAACCGTAGTATCTCTCGGGCAGATGAGATTGCCTACTACTTCTGCGGAGTGGCGTCGGGATGTCTTGTTCTTCTTGAACTTCTGGTTCTACCAAACTTTCAGTAGTAGTTTGTGCTTCTAGAATTTCTTCCAGTTCTATTTCGCTCCCATTAGTTTCCTTTTCTAAAAACTGATGTTCTAGAAAATGGGCATTACGAGAAACAAAAATCTTTTGTTCCTTTGCGTAATAGAAATAATATCCTTTGGAGTTCTTCGGATATCCCACAAAATTACATTGTACTGATCGTGCCTCGAGCTTGTCCACATACTGCTTTTTAACAAAAGATGGACATCCCCATATTTTCAGATGCTGAAGATGGGGTTTCTTCCCACTCCATATCTGATATGGCGTGGTAAGCACAGTCTTGGTAGGAGCCCGGTTCAAAAGATATGCAGCTGATTCTAGTGCATATCCCCAGAATGATCGCGGTAACTCAGCGTTACTCATCATGGAACGAACCATATCTAATAGGGTTCGATTCCTTCTTTCCGATACACCGTTGTGTTGTGGTGTGTATGGAGGAGTAAGCTGAGAGAGAATTCCATTCTCTTTTAAATAACCCAGGAACTCGGCACTTAAGTATTCACCACCTCGATCAGATCTCAGTGTTTTTATACTCTTGCCTGTTTGTTTTTCTACTTCATTCTTGTATTCTTGGAATTTCTCAAAGGCCTCGGATTTATGCTTCATCAAGAAGATATATCCATACCTAGAGAAATCATCCGTAAAAGTAATGAAGTAAGAATAACCACCTCGCGCATGTGTAGACAATGGACTGCACACGTCACTGTGTACGAGTCCTAAGAGCTCGCTTGCTCTTACCCCGTGTCCAGTAAACGGAGTCTTTGTCATCTTTCCTATGAGACAAGATTCACAAGTAGCATAAGATTGATATTCGAACGGATTTAAATATCCTTCGCTATGTAACTTAGTCAATCTTCTCTCATTGATGTGACCTAGTCTACATACCATAAGAAAGCCTGATTTAATTCCGGAGACTTTCTTTTAAGTGTATTCTGGACATTGAAAACCTGAGCTTGACTTAATACGTATATACCGTTATCTAATGTACCTGACCCAATCAGAACTTGATTTAGGTGGATGTTAACTACATCGCTTACGAATGTGAAATCATATCCCTCTCTTGAAAGTGAGGATACTGATATGATATTGCAAGTCATACTAGGTACATATAAACAGTTACGTAGAATCAATATCTTCCTACTTGTTAATCCTAGGCAATATTCTCCCACGGATTCAGCGTCCACGCTCATTCCGTTTGCAACTCTGAGAGACAAATTACCTACCTTCATAACTCTACGGTTTCTCAAAGCATGTAATGAATTACAGATATGAGATCCTGCTCCGGTATGTAGTGCCCAGGAAGTAGAGTTAATTGACGAACAGTTCTCAATTACAAATACACTAGAGGCTGAAGCCACAACATGCTTCATATCCTGGCTACTAGCTTCTAAAGCCCTGCAATCTTTCTGCCAATGCCCAATCCCATAACAATAGGAACATCCCTCTTTTACTACATTCAGTCCTGAAACTTTTGCCCTTCTCTTTCCTTCTACTTCCCTGGTTTCCTTCAGGGTAGAAGGCAGAGGTTGTAGAATCAAGTCAGTATCTGACTCGTTTCCCAACGTGGTCTCTAGGTCCTGGAGCTCATCAACACAGCTAGTCATTGTAAGGACGTTGTCCCCTACAGATGACCCGTCAGCCAACCTCGCTTGAATTAATTCGTTCGAGATCTCATATCTTGCGATATGAGATTGCTCTCCATATAAATCTTTGTTATGGAGAAAGATGGAAATTGAGTCCATCTTCTCGTGCTGCTTCTGGTATACACCATCAACTGAAGCTAACACGAGGCACTTGGCTTTCGGTTTTTTTCCTTTTACCTTGTCTGACGGATATCCAGATCCGCGACAGTGGAAACTGGACCTGGGACGGCGGGATCTTGAGTAGTAATAGGGTGGTCCAGCTTGTCATAGGAAATGGACATCTGGACAGACCTTTGCCAGTCATATAAGTTAGATACAGTCAAATTATTATCTAGATGTAACCTATGTGTGGTCACAAGGTTGCTGTAATTAAGAGAGAGAGAAGAAAACTATTAGCATGATGCTCTTGCAAGTTTAAAGTGGTTTTTAATTTATCTAAACAGGATGGCTCCCACTGTTTCTCGAATCCTTCCTCAAACCATAAAAGAAGAATTAGTCAGGACTATTCTCACCGTACAATACTTGCTTAACCGTTCAGCCAGGCCAGTGTCGATACTTCGAGGGAGGTTTTCCAAAGCTTTCGCGAAGTTCCTTAATTAAAGAACCTCTTTTCTCTGGGGGCGTAGCCCCGCTGACACCTTTCTAGGCACCTACTTGGTTTATAGCATTGATCGTTAAGTGACGAATCTCCTGATAAGTAGTATATACTCACGGTAGGATCGGGATCCAAAATATCATCGTATGATAATGTTGAAGGAATCCTACCAACATTCATCAAACTCCAAAATGCTATGCATCTCTCTGCAAATTTCAGTTTCTTTAGAAATTCTCGATATGGATTTTTGTCCCATGCTCTTATGACCTTGGCTTTGGTCAAAATGTCATAAGTCACATGTCAAGTTCTACCCATCATTATCCAGGTTAATTTGAACCCATCCGTATATACAACTGACTTTGGTCAAATGATAATACGACTGTCCCAAACCAACTCATCTATCTATGAAACAAATGAATACCCAGCAGCTACCAAACACTATGCCTTGACTTTGGCCAAAATGCATAGCTTGAATACTACTGAATACCCAAATGAAATGACGGAGGGCTATGAATGGTTTTGGCGAAACCGTGAACGTAGTGAACTTGATATAATCGAAGGAACCTGATAGCTTTTTAAAAGGAGTGGTTAAAGCTCCGCAATTAAAAATTCTGCTCTTTTAAAATAACCGAGTGGTTTCTTTTAAATTTGTTCCAACGATTAAACATTGGTTTATTTTCTTTGCATTATAATAATGCGTCCTATCATTAATCTTATCATTGCAGAAAACAACAAAAATACTACGTCCTTTTATGCCATCCGCATTCGCCACGGGGTCCCGTCATTACCCGTTAGGTTACTTAACTAACGACAGAGCGGGGGCTGGGCTAGCGCGGGTGTAAAACATAAGTGACGTCTAATAGCTATCATATATAGATATTGTACATTCGTTAGACGCAATAATAAGCATTCCAAATCACTGATGAACTTTATTGGATTTATTAGCAATCCGCATTTTGCTTTGAGCCTGCAATAAAAGACGGATTACACAGTTGTGATGAATAGCCTTTTACCCCACCCCAGACCCCTACGGGTACGGCAAACTACCCGCCAAGTACCAGAAGTGAAGCGGTCTGCCTCAACACTTCAAAGTACCCGGTAGTTTGTGCACCCCACCTTGGGTCTATCCTAGGAGCAAAAACAGTAAAAAGAAATAATACAACAGTGGCTACAACCGCAACCTGGATCTGCCCCGCAAAATAATATTACAACTTATTACAATTACATTGAATGAATGAATATTAAACCCATCTCAAACCCCGGCTAATCATCACAACAGTCCAACAAGTTCATATACACAAATAGTAAAACATTTCAGAAATGTGCAACCCCCTGCCAACCGACATACTAGCAGTTAGGGGAGGTTTACAAACACATTAAACATTACAGATAAAAACCCAATTAGCAAATATCTTAGAATATCGATCGATAACCAGATTCCGTGTTTAACCCAAAAGCCAACCAGCAAAGAAGCAACCTGGGTAGAAACAGAACATACAGGAAGACAAAAACCCAAAAAATATGAATTACTGTGAAACTCCGAGTCAACTCGGTGTTGACTCGGCGGTGGATCCGCGGCAGAAGCTCTCTATTGCCGCGGATCCGCGGCCGTTTTACCGAGTCACTGGCTCGTATTTTGCCATAACTCATATATTTCGCTGCTGTGAATTTTAAGGTATATCAAATCTTTTTTCAAACAAGTTTAAAATTAACAGAAACTTAGGGTTTTCGGTTTTTTGTTTTCGTGTTTTCCGTCGATCGAACTTCTAATCAGTTGCTAACAAGCTAGTAATGGTTTAGTTGGCTCTGATACCACTGTAAGTCCATATCACGCACCCCACGAACTTGCGGGGAGGCGGAATATATGAAAAACGATTATCAAAACTTCGTAACACGGACTTGAGCGCATGAATCGTTATCTAAACCATTGCTAACAAAAATCTAGAGGTTTAACTACTCGGATACGAAGTTATACCTCACGTTACTTGTCCTTCGGGTCTTCATCGCGGTCCTCCACTGCTCGTAGGCTCCTTGGAACATCGGCACCTCAACGGCCTCCTCGAATCAAAGACGATCCACCCGAAAGATCCTACGCCAAGCTTAATCTCAAACTTGAGACAATTAGGTTGCTTAAAGTGCTAATCTAAGCTACCTAGGGGATATAGATTGAGGTTATGGATGTATTAGTCTAGCTAACCCTTGATCTCAACACATGAGAGGTTAAGGTTTGAAGAGAGAGTGAGCTTGAGGAGAGAGAAGGTGAGAATAATAATGAAATGAGATAATGAACTTATCATGATATATATGAAGCATTATTATTTATCCAAAAATAAAATAATAGAATTAACAACCATGCTTCACAAATATCTATGAGTGATTCATCTCCATGAGTTATTAAGCATTTATGATGCATTAATGACTTGGATGAATCACACAAATGAGTCACTAATCTCATTTAATGCAATGCCACATTAACCCCTTAGTCACCACTCTTCTAGAAGCTTCCCGACAAATTACGAGGACGCCCCTCCAATCCGTGAAAACGCGGAAAAACTTTAGACCGTATAAATCCAGTTACCCGATACTAGAATCTGGCTTAAACCAAAGCCGGCTAGTAAAAACTGTCCGAAAAGTCGTACGTGCGTAAACACACGTATGCGTCCGAACTCTTGTCGTAAAACCATACGACCTCTATATCGTTTCGCCTGGAGCAGGTAAACTCTCTTTGTGGGACTCTAAAGACTCGACACTACGCTGGCAGTGGGTTTAACCACAGACCGCAAGCGGCACTAGCTGTACGTAACGGTCCCCAGGTAGATGTCGATAAGAAGGCCGATGAGGAAACTCATCCGAACTCTCACTGAGCCTGATGTGACAATCTCCGTACAGTCCGGTCTATTCGTCTAAGACTATCGCATATCAAGCCTAGGGGCGGCAAGCGTCAGTCCCCTAATAGCTGTATAAGTCATGTCGGAGCGAAGTCCATTACACCCTGAGAAGCTACTGGAACCTACCAGTATATCTCGCTTGCCCTGGCTAGGGACTTTGCGTAATGGCTCTCTGACATAGCGCGATATCATCTCCCAATACCGGGAGAGACGAATCCTATCTAACCACTACTGCCTCCAAGAGCTCGGGACTGCACCCAACTGCTACCTGTTTGCACGACTCCTTTGAGCCGTGGTAGGGTAGCAATCTAAGAACAGTGGGACACACTCGAGGCGAAGTAGCAGTGTCAAGTCTACGGACTATGCTGTACTCATGTCATCTGGGAACTGTTAACTGACGATGGGTATAATACCAACCAATCAGTTCCCCTGCGAGTCCTGTCCGGTGTACCCGTAACCTAACGAGCATCTGTGGACTATCTCCAGTACGACGTACTGATGGCAATGGGACAAACCATCTCCCACACTGGGATGAGAAGCGTACACACTAGTCTACTCTGGAGTATCAATACCCTGCCTCAATAATCCTAAGACTAGGGACAAGTATAGGATGTTGCTTATAGACTACCCAGCCCCCACTAGTGTGACTGCCATCACAACGCTGGTAATCAAGCAAAGAACCTATGGGCTCTACTAATATGTATAAGTGATACGTCACAAGAAACATATGCACATATTGATGTAGACTCAAACCAAGCAGCATACTACCATTTTTAGCAAGACTGTATATACAAATGTGAATATCCCAAGCTTTCATTAAGTAATATACAATCTAGTATGATACAATAATGGCCCCTAAGGCATATATACTAACAAAAGCTATATGGTTTGTTTTTGAAAACTACTCGATTTTAAAAAGCGGTGTTTAAACCACTCCATTTCAAAATCACTAGATTCTACAACGATATCAGGTTTATTACGCTAAAGGTTTTCTTAATAACCAACGCAGCCCTCCATCATTTCAGATAAGTGCTATTTAGTATTTGTGCTGCGTTTGTTGACCTTTGTCAAGGCATAGTGTGCGGTAGCTGATTAGTGCTTATCTGCTGCATATGATGCGATTGGATTATGGTAGTTGTATGGCCTTGTTGACCTCTATCAAGGGTCGTGCAGGTGGGTTTAATTCAATCACGAATTGAATGGGTTAAACTTGACTAGCGGCCTATGGTTTGTTGACCTCCGTCAAGGTCATAGGATGCTAGGGGTAAAAATAATTATCAGGAATTTCAAGTGTTAAAATTTGCAATTATATTGCATACCTTCTATATGATAGTTGGATCCCGATACCCACTGCGAGTAAGAGTTACTCCTGGGAGAGTTTTGCACTTTACAATTAGCTAATCCAGTAGGTGTCAATAAATGTGTCAATAGGGTTATTCATTCAGGGAAACAAGGTTTATTTTAATTAGGTCCGTGCGAAAGCACGGGGAACTTCCCTCGGAGTACCGACACTGGCCTGGCTGACCGGTTAGCGAACTTATAGAATGTAATTAATCTCGGCTAATCTTACCTTTTATGGTTTGAAGGAAGATTTGATAAAAACAGCGGGGCCCATCCTGATTAAATGAAATTATAACCAATCTAATCTTGCAAAGAGTGCACGCTAATGCGTTTCCTTCTCTCTCTCACCAGGCAGCGACCAATGACACACCTTAATCAAGATAATATGGATGTGTTGACCGAACCCACTTATTATACTGGGCTAGGTTCCGCTCTATCTTATAACTGTCATAAGTCTGAGGAAGGAATAGGGGAATATCAGGATTCCCACGCCACCCGTATGAAGAATAAGCATGTTGATGTATTGTCTCGGGTGTGTTCGTAACCGAGAACTGTTTCTCAGTAAGCTCTATGTCCTACGTGTTGGAAACCGGATCAGGATCCCACGTATGTAATTTGTTACATAGGCTAAAGAAAGGTAGAGAACTGGGAAAATGTGATAAATCTCTAATGGTAGGGAATGGTGCAATTGTTGCAGCCAAAGCAGTTGGTGAATATCACCTTGTATTACCAACTGGTAATACATTTGTTTTGAACGACTGTTACTACGTGCCAAATATGATGTGCAACATTATATCGGTTTCTTTGCTAACTAAAGAAGGATATAATCTCACATTAGAGGATAATGTTATGAACATTTGCAAAATCGAGTGTTGATTGGATTTGGAATGTTGTGCAAGGATATATACGTTCTGAATCAAAGTACAGTTCTGAACATACAGAACACACACAAGATGAAGAGTTCAGAAATGAACGAAGCCGTCTTGTGGCACTGTAGACTAGGTCATATCAATGCGACAAGACTGGCTAAGTTGCATAAAGATGGATATTTGAATCCGTTCGAATTTACATCTTATGAAACTTGCTAGTCATGTCTCAAAGTCAAAATGACCAAAACCCCGTTTACTGTATACGGAGAAAGAGCTACTGAACTCTTGGGACTTATACATAGTGATGTATGCGGTCCTATGTCTACATATGCCAGGAATGGTTCCGCGTACTTTATTACATTCACCGATGATCTCTCAAGCTTCGGACATGTGTTCTTGTTGAAACACAATTCTGAAGCTTTTGAGAAATTCAAGGAATATAAGTACAACGTTGAGAACCAAACGGGTAAAAGTATTTAAATCCTTCGATCTGATCGGGGAGGAGAATACTTGAGCACAGAATTCTGAGATTATCTAAAAGAGAACGGGATTCTCTCTCAGCTTACTCCTCCGTATACAGCATAGCACAACGGTGTATCGGAGCGGAGGAATCGCATTCTATTAGATATAGTGCGCTCTATGATGAGTATTGCTGAGCCACTAATTTCTTTTTGGGGTTATGCACTTGAGACAGCTGCATACCTATTGGATAGGGTTCCAACCAAATCAGTACCTACCACTCCATATGAGATATGGGAGGGGAAGACCATGTCTTAATTACATTAAGATATGGGGTTGTCCGGCTTATGTCAAAAAGCAAAATCCGGACAAGCTCGAGGCAAGGTCAGTTCTGTGCAAGTTTGTAGGATATCCCAAATATTCACAAGGGCATATCTTCTACCACACTGAGGAATAAAAAGTGTTTGTTGCTCAACATACCATCTTTTTAGAAATGAATTTCTTGTAAAAGAAATTACTGGTAATGAGGTAAAACTGGAAGAAGTTCCAGCTACACAAACTATAACCGACAATTTGGTAGAACCGGAAGATTCAATTGTCCTCGACGAACCTCAGCCACTCCGCATATCTAGTAGGTTTTCTCATCCACCTAAGAGATACTACGGTTTTCTCATAGACGGTGAGAGCGAGGATTGCATCATGGAAGATGATGACCCAACTAGTTTCGAGTAGGCCATCACAAGTGAAGACTCTATGAAATGGCTAGATGCTATGCGATCCGAGATAGAATCCATGTACACCAACAAAGTATGGACTTTGGAAGTTGCTCCTAAAGGGGTAAAACCCATTAAGAGCAAGTGGATTTTTAAGAAGAAAATTGGTGTATATGGAAAAGTCGAGACTTTTAGAAAAAGGTTTTCGTCAACAACCTGGTGTCGATTATGATGAAACCTTTTCTCCAGTGGCTATGCTTAAGTCCATCAGGATCTTACTTGCCATTGCTGCATACCATGACTATGAAATCTGGCAGATGGACGTCAAGACCGCTTTTCTAAATGGTGATTTATAAGAGAGCATGTACATGACACAGCCAGAGGGCTTCGTAGATAGTGGGAGCAGCGGAAGCGTGTGCGAACTGCTTAAATCTATCTACGGATTAAAGCAGGCATCGTGGAGCTAGAACATCTGTTTCGATGAAGCTGTCAAAGAGTTTGACTTCAAAAAAAACATAGACGAATCCTGTATATACAAGAAGGTTGTAGAGAGTAAGGTTGTCTTTCTCGTATTGTACGTGGATTACATACTCTAGATAGGAAACGATGTTCCTACGCTACACTCGGTCAAACTCTTCTTATCACACAAGTTCTCCATGAAAGATCTTGGTGATGCCTCCTGCATTCTGGGGATTAAAATCTATAGAGATAGATCTAAACGGATATTGGGATTGTCCCAATCCAGGTATATAGACACCATACTAAAGAGGTTTAGTATGGAAGATTGTAAGCGTGGTAATTTACCCGCTTGTTCAGGAATCACTCTCTCCAAAGAGATGTCTCCCAAGACTAATTTGAAGAGGGATTTCATGCAAGGGATATCCTATGCTTCGGCAGTCGGGTCAATCATATATGCGATATTATGTACCATATCGGATGTAGCTTACTCACTAGGTGTACTGAGTAGGTATCAATCAGATCCTAGGGAAAACAACTGGACAGCTGTGAAGAACATTCTTAAGTATTTGAGAAGGACTAAAGAAATGTTCTTGGTGTATGGTAACGGTGAACTCCAGGTGGAGTCCTTTACCGATTCCAGCTTCCAGAGTGATAAGGACGATAGTAAGTCGATCTCGGGTTTTGTCTTCACCTTCAACGGAGGAGCGATATGTTGGAAGAGTTCTAAGCAAAATACCATAACGGACTCGACGATGGAGGCTGAATACATCGCTGCCAACGATGCTGCCAAAGAGGCTGTCTGGATGAAGAAGTTCATTGCCGAACTTGGTGTGGTTCCATCCATTGAGCATCTAATACATGTGTACTGTGATAACAATGGAGCTGTGGCATTGGCCAAGGAGCCCAGGTCTTATTAGAGATCCAGACATATTCTTAGATGGTATCACCTCATCAGGGAGATAGTAGATCGTAGGGAGATAGAGGTCAGGAGAGTTGACACGAAGGACAACGGAGCGGATCCACTCACGAAGGCCCTCCCCCAGGCGCAGTTTGAGAGACTTTTTGGGATGTTGGGTATGAGATACTACAACACATGGCCTTAGTTCAAGTGGGAGATTATTAGAAATATGTATGCCTTAGAGGCCATTATTGTACATTGATGTATATTATAGTGGATGCTTGGACATATATATAGCGGACTTTCTTGCTCGACATGATATTATGCTATCTGGTTGCTTTTATCTTAACATGAGGACTGGTGTTATTATACTGTCTATCTCTTGCATGTTGATAAAGCCCTTAGGATATGTACTTGACTACCAGGACTATGATGTATATCATACTAGTGGGGCCAGGGTGGTCCAAAAGTACATCCTTTAACAGTTCCTAGTCAAGAGGATATCGAGACATGGCATCGATATTCCAGAGTAAACTAGTGTGTACGTTTTTTGACCCTGTATGGGGTAATGGTTGATCCCACAACCATTGGTGTGTGACATCAATTATTGTACACAGGTGCTCATTAGAGAATGGGTACACCGAACAGGACTCGCCGAAAACTCCTAGTTGGTATTGTACCTATCGTCAGATAGCAGTTCTTAGGTGACACTGGTACAGGTTAGTCTGTAGACCCGAGATCATCATAGAGTCTTGTGTGGCTCCCACTGTTCTTTGATTTCCTCTCTACCATGGCTCAAAGGAGTCGTGGAAATAGGTGGATTTTGGGTACAGTCCCGAGTCACATGGAGCCAGTGAGCGATAGGAGGAGTTCCGTCTCTCCCGGTATTGGGAGTTGATGTTGTGCTATAGTCGATTGGCTATAACTAGAAGTCCCTTGCCAGGGCTATTGATTAGATTTACTGGTAAGAGTTACCAGTAGTTTCTCGAACCGTTATGAGCCATACATCAGCATGACTTATCAAGTTACTGGGGTTTGATGTTACCATCCCTAGACTCGATATGCGACATATCAGACAAAGAGACCGGACTGTACGGTTGTGTTACTTATAGGATTCATGGGAGTTTGGACAACCTTTCTTATTGATCTTCTAATTGCTCAATACCTGGGTAGCCGTTACGTCCAGCTAGTACCACTGACGGCTTGTGGATGACAGATGTGATCATCACCTACTGCTGGCGTATTGACGAGTTTTTAGAGTCCCATACAGAAGTTTCCTAGTTCAAGCCAGACGAAGTAGGGCACATATGCTGATATGTGCGGAGGCCTAATTAAATACGAGTATGTGATACCGTATTCTGATCTGACAGTTATCTGATATCGGTCAGGTTGTATGTGATATAACCGGATTATCGAATCAAGTGTTGATTTGATAATGTGATATACAAATAAATGATATTAGTCGGTTATATGTGATATAACCGGATTATTAAATCAAGTGTTGATTTAATAATATGATATATATATTTGTATTTATATTTGATATAATTATATATTAACTAATATTATTGCTCACTAATCTTTTTCTTTATATATATTAATATATATATATATATATATATATATGATATATATATCTATTATGAAGAATGGTTTGATTTTCTATTTTTAGAAAATGGAAAATTGAGGTGGAAATTGAAGCATGGTTTGATTTTCTATTTTTTAGAAAATAGAAAATGAGGTGTAAATGGGGAGATATTTTGATTATGGGTGAGGCATGGCATTTATCATTTATTTATTTGTCTTGACTCACTATTCAAGCATGATTGCAATTTATTATTACAATTTATTCCATGCTTGAATAAGTGAAGGCAAGATATGAGCCATTTTTGACTTGGTCATTTTTTTCTAGGACAATTTTTTCCTTAGCCATTTTTGAGAGATCTCTCCATTTTCCATTTTCCTCTTGCTTCAACAAAACCCTAACCCTCACATAAGATGTGAATCATAGGGTTTTGTAGAAATCCAAGTGAGCAAATAAAACCCCTACTTCACCATCCTGCACTTGACTAGCACTCAAGTGTAGTGTGCTTCCTTCACTAATAAGAGATTAGTGAAGAGCTAGCTTGATAAAGTGGAGCTTCGGGTGGATCATCTTCGGCGTGAAGATCACAAAGGAGGCTCGTTCAAACTCTTATGTGGAGCCTAGTGGAGTCACGTGTACTACAACCTGGAGTATTTGAAGAGAAGGACTTGGTCTACGAAGTTCATATACTCTTCGTCCTAGTATAGATTTATTGATATCATCATGTTAACCTTAAAAATCTAGTTAGATTCTAGGTTAGTGTTCATTAGCACCATGATTTTCGAAAATTGCATGTGTGATGCCCGTTTTAACCCTCCCGTGGTGCTACTAAACACTTTCACTAAGTGCATCAGGTACTACATTCACCTTTTCTGGATGATATTGTAGGTTGATGTTGAAGTCTGCCATAAGTCCTAACCATCTTATCTGCCGCATATTCAACTCTTTCTGAGTAAACACTTATTTCAGACTCTTGTGGTCTGTGTATATTTTCACTTGTTCTCCAAGAAGATAATGGCGCCAAATTTTAAGAGCAAAGATAACAGCTGTCAACTCCAGATCATGCGTTGGGTAGTTGGGCTCATGAACTTTCAGCTGTCTTGTTGCATAAGCTACAACTTTACTGTACTAATGTAGAACACATCCTAATTCCTTATCGGATGCATCACAACGAACTTCGAAACCTACAGATGTTGGATATATGTATGCCCTAGAGGCCATTATATGAGAGTGGATGTAGTTATACATGTGTATATATATTCAGTGCACATTCTTTCTTGACATGGTAGTGTGTTATCTGGTTCTTCTTTATCTGACATGTTGAATTGATCATGCTTTTATTCATTTACACATGTTGATAAAGCCCTGAGGATATTGGCTTCACTACTGTGATTATGATGGAGATCATACTAGTGGGACATCTGTAGTTTATAAGCATATCTTGAAATGTCCTTAGTGGTAGGTGTATCGAGATGGGGCATCGATATACCAGAGTAGACTAGCGTATATGATACTAGACCCATATGATGGGCGATAGATGTTCCCACATCCATTAATGTTTGACATCGAGATCGTATACGGGTGCTCAGTGGAGATTGGGTACACTGGACGGACTCGCCGAGAACTCCTATATGGTATTATATCTATCGTCGGATAGCAGTTCTCAGGTGACACTGGTACAGGTTAGTTTGTAGACCCGAGATCGTAATAGAGTCTTGTGTGTTCTCCCACTGTACTTTGATCACACCCTACCACAGCTCTACTGAGTCGTATAAACAGGTGGCTGTTGGGTACAGTCCCGAGACACACGAAGGCGATGAGCGATAGGAGGGGTTTCGTTTCTCCCGGTATTGGGAGTTGATGCTGTGTTGTGCTCGATTGGCTATATCAGTAAGTCCCTGGCCAGGGCTATTGAGATTTACTGATAAGTGTTATCAGTAATTTCTCGATATGTTATAGACCATTCATCGGCACGACTTATTGAGTTATTGGGGTCGACGTTACCATCCCTAGACTTGATATGCAGCATATCTGACGAAGAGACCGGACTGTACGGTTGTTTTGCCGGTTGGCTCGACGGGAGTTGTGACAAGTTCGCTTGTTTTCTTCTGAACGCTCAATATCCGGGTGGCCGTTCGTTTAGCTGACCTCTTGCGGCTTAGGAGTGCTTGATATGATCATCGCCCACTGCCGGCGTATTGACGAGTCTTAGAGTCCCACAATGGAGTTATCTAGTCCAGACGAAACGATGTGGTGTGCATATGAGATATGCGCGGGGACCCGATTAAATGCGCGTATGTGATACCGTATATTAATCGGGCGGTTTGCTATTGGTCGGGTCGTATGTGATATGACCGGTTTTCTAAATCAAGTGTTGATTTATCATTGACCATTAGTTTTTCACTTTAAACCCTTTCTTGTATTTTGTTGTATGCATGCATGGATGCACTTATTCTTTTTGATGCACATATGGATGTGTATGCCCACATACATGCATACAATATTCTATCATGTTTGTTGATACATAAGATGGTGGCAATATAAGACTCGCACTTTATATAAATATGTTGATATTTATTTTTGCATAAAAGAAGATGGAAATGAAAATTCTATCATGGTTTAATATTTTATTCATGCACTAACCCTTTGCTTTAACCATGATTTATTTTCTATGGCCATTTTGGATCCAAAATAAATATCTAGATATTTCTAACTAGGGTTAAGAATGAGAAATAGAAAATATATATATTTTCATTTCTCATTTTTAACACAAGCCTATCATTATCTTGAGCTCTCATATTGCCTTCATCTTCTTCCTCCTCTCTCTTGCTCTCTAGCTTCTATTAGTGAGTGAAAGAGTGATTAAGTTATGGTCTTTAAGTGAGAAAACAAACCACATCAACACTCTATACTACTCTAGCCAACTAGTTTAGAGTGATGGCTTCAACTTCTTCTGTAGATCAAGTGAAGCATCTAGCTTGGACAAAGAGGACTCTGGGTGGATCGTCGTAGACCTAGAGGATCTCAAGTGAGCTTCTTTTCAACTCTCAAGTGGCTAAGGAGTCTAGCGTAGGGAGCTACAATGGTTGTATTCTCAAAACCCTACCTTTTGCTACTTGTGTTAGTGTTAATGTTTTGTTACCCTAGCTTTTCTAGTACGATCTTTTGGTTAGTTTCTCTAGCACCCAAAAAATTTAAATATGGCATGTGTGATGCTACCATACTCTTGTAGTGGTGCTGTAGAAACTTCTTCATGGTATCAGAGCCTAACTAGAAGCCTAGACGATGTTACGACAATACGAAAATGAAAACTTCCGCAAAATACGAAATTATAGACCCTTGAAAAATGCTCTCTGTAAGTTTTTTTAAAAGTTACCTGAAAATTATTTAAACAACTGTAGAGAGACATTTAAGATATAAGAAAATTGGGGCAAAACGAGATGGAGGGGCTCGGAAAAATCCGGCGACCCTTGGGGATTTTTCGGCGACGCCGGCCGTTGGTGCTCCACTCTGGCTCGTTTTGCTCCAGTGTTCTGTACATTATGTTCTGGGGTTTCTGGTTTTGTTTATGTAGTCCAGAATTGCATGTGATGTAAGTTTGGTATTGGGCTCATTGCGGAATAGTTCGTTTTCGTATTTTTATTGCATTGTATTGGTAACGTTGGTGAAGTTAAACAGGTCGATCGAATTATCAAACACTCGTGTTTTCCAGGTTGAACGTACTCGATAACTAATGCAGGTATTCCTATGGACCCTTTAGAAGAAAGTAACCCTAACTCGAGATGTGACCACAAAATTACGAATGAACCTTAGGGTTTGCCGTAGTTCGTGGCGCCACAAATGAGGCTTGGGTCTGCCCTTCTATTGTTGGTCCATTAAATACTGTGGCATAGATTTTAGGTATTGTTTAACGGTGCTCAAGTGTTGAGCTTGCTGGGGAATATGGGTGTTCGTTACTTCGATCGAAGGGTTTAACATCGCCTAGTAGTATGTGATACTTGTTTCTGCGACCGTAAGCGTAGTATGTGTATCGCCGGTTTCGTTGCTATATGCCAATGGCAATTGGGGTACGCATACTTGCTTACATTGATGACAAGTGATGTTATGTGTTGCCGTGTTGTGATATATTCGATTGTCATGATCGAATAGCCGGGGGTTTTATGTGAGATGAGAGTTTTACTTTTCATTCATTTAAAATTCATATGTAATGTAATATTCTTTTATTTGGGGCACTTCCGGGTTGAGGATGATGCCACCATTGTTGTATATTATTTACTTTTCCGCATTAGGATAGACCCAAGGAGGAGAGCACAAGTGACCGGGTTCTGGGGTCCAGTGGGAGACCATATCGAGGCGTCGAGACCGGGTTTCCTAACTCTAGAATTGGCATGGTCACTTGCCGCTCTCGTAGGGGTCTAGGGTGTGGGATTGGCTATTCATCACGACTATAGAATTCGTATTTTATATTGTTGGCTAAATACTAAATACGGACGTCCTAGTATATCCTATATTATCATATCTGTGTTTCTTCTGCCTATATTCTGTGATGTGATCGCTTAATATATCTGAGACGAATACTATATTATATATGAGATATATAATAGACGTTGCTTATGTTTTACACCCGCGCTAGTCCCATACCGGTATGCTGTTAGTTAAGTAACCTAACAGTGCATAATGGAACATTGCGGCGAATGCGGATGGCATAAGCGTACGTTGTATTTTCATTTCTTTTCTGTGATTGGCTTAAGGACTTAAATGATGGGACTACATTAATATGATTAATGTAAAGAAAATAAACTTAAAAAGATGTTGTAGAATCAGATTAGAAAACCACTCGGCTTTTTACGAAAAAGTTACTTTTCAAAACTGCAGAGCTTAAGCCACTTCTTTTGAAAACCATTTGATTCTACGACGATATCATGTTCAAAGCGTTAAAGGTTTTCTTAAAAAAAACCATCCGCAACCCTCCGTCATTTTAAGAAGTAGAGTACTTAATATTCGTGCTACGTATTTTGATTATAGTCAAGGCGTAGTGTACGGTAGCTAAGTGATGTCTTCCAACAAAACATATGATGTGATTAGTTAAGACATTCATGTGATTATGTTGATCATAGTTAAGGGTCATATGGGTGGATCTGATTAATCAAGAAATGACGGGTAGAACTTGACTAGTGCTTATGATATGTTGATTATAGTCAAGGTCATGAGTGCTAGGGATAAAAATCACATCGGGAGTTTCAAGAGTTGAAATTTGCAATGAGATTGCATACCTTCTATATGATGGTTGGGTCCCGATCCTACTGTGGGCAATAGTTTCTCCCAGGAGTGTTTTGTAGTTTACAATTAGCTAACCTATTAGGTGTCTAGAAAGGTGTTAACGGGGCTACGCCTCAGGGAAGACGAGGTTTATATTAATTAGGTCCGTGCGAAAACACGAGGAACCTCCCTCAAGTATCGACACTGGCCTGGCTGAACGGTTAGTGAAGTTGTAGACTGTAATTAATCCTGGCTAGTTTTCTTTTTAAGGTTTGAAAGAAAAACTTGATTAAAGCAGTGGGAGACACCGATTAGATAAGATAATAACTAATCTGATCTTTGCAAGAGCTTTCGCTGAGTGTATTCTTTTCTCTCTCTTAATGGCAGATACCAATGGCAGGAATCAAGTTTCTACTAGATAAAAATAAACAGAATGAGACCAATTATAAAGACTGGCTGAGGAATCTTAACATTTCCTTGACTTATGATAAAATATCATATGTCCTCACGGCTCCAGCTCCGCCCGTCCCAGGCCCTAAATCCTCAGTTGCGGATATTGAAGTCCGCAAGTCATGGGATGCTAACTGTGCCACAGCCAAATGCCTCACGCTTACATCGATGGATGACACACATCAAAAGCAGCACGAGAATATGGACGTGCACGCCATATTTCTCCATACAAAGGAGTTGTATGGAGAGCAATCCCGCGTATTAAGATACGAAGCATCCAGAAAGCTGTTTCAGATGCGAATGGTCCCTGGCACTGTAAGTGCACGGCGGCGCCCCGGCCGTCAATCCGAAGCCGGAAACGCTGAAACGAAAATTTTCTAACAACTAGAAACCGGCACCACCGCGCACTCTAAAACCCGGATCAGGCCATTAACCTACTCCTAGCAAATACGAGAATGGGGTAGAGAGCTATACCGAAGGATCCGTATCTTTCGGTCCTCGGCCTCCACTCCGATCTTCTCGCGGAATCTCCGGTCTTCATCTCCTCGTCGGAACGGGCACCACACCGCCGGGTTCTTTTATGGGCTCCCACCTCTGGACCGAGGCAACTCGGGCATGAAGTTGGCGAGTCGACGTGTCCAAGAATACTGTAGATGAAGTGTAGAATAGTTTGTCTCTTTGGGGTTATGAAGTTGCCATGGTGATGGAGGAATGAGCATTTGGATTTTTGATATAAGCATAGAAATTATGATGAACATTTTCCCACTCCAAATATGAATTCACTCTCTCCCTCTCAATGTGTGGCCGGCCCCTCTAAAAATGGTGGAGGAAAAAACAAAGGGGGCGAGTGTAGGAAATTAAAATGGTGACCACATCCTAAAAGCAAGCCTCACATCCATAAACAAGTCAATCTCTTCACATTAAATGCAAATGAAATGATCACAAGAAAAGCAAAGATGCTTAAACCATCATAATCCCTCCAATTGCAAGAAACCCCCTCCACAATGCTAATTTGCACAACTGCAAATAACCCCCTCCATCGGAAAAATCCGGCCGTGAAGGAACAAAGAAAAATTGGCCGAAACAGAATGCAAACTGGCAACTTCAGAAAACTGATCTCGTAATAAATTACAGGAAAACCCCCGCGGCTGTATATACATACCCGCATTTGTATTTCGACCGAATACAAATGCAAAGAGACAAAATCTACACTGTACAATACTAGGATCCGGCTTAAACCAAAGCCCGTTAGTATTATCCGTCCGATCATGATCAGTGCAATACCGCACGTATCTAATCGAACCCTGCCATATCTCCATACGGCCTCTACAGCGTTTCGCACGAAACTTAAGAAAACGGTCTGTGGGGGACTCTAAAGACTCGTCAATACTTTGGCTATGGATTTAACCACTAGCACGCCAGAGGTATTAGCCATACGTAACGGACAACCAGGTATTGACCAAAAGGGACGTCGAGGAGAGAACTCATCCTGACACCCTACTGAGCCTGTCAGTGACAATATCCGTACAGTCCGGTCCGTTCATCTATGAGCATCGCATGGCGGGCCTAGGGGGTTGGTAAAAGTCAGACCCCCAAAAGCGGTACAAGTCGTGTCGGAGTGTAGCCCAGAACACCCTGAGATACTACTGGAATACCTACCAGTAAATCTCCTGCCTTGGCAAAGGACTTCGTGTAATGGCTCTCCTAGACACAGCGCGACCTCACCCCCAATACCGGGAGAGACGAACCCCTGAAGATCCGCTCACTGCCTCCATGTGGCTCGGGACTGTACCCAACTAAAACCTGTTTGCACGTCTCCTTTGAGCGTGGTAGGGTAGTAATCAAAGTACAGTGGGAACTCACACGAGACAAATGACGATCTCAGGTCGATGAACTAACCTGTACACATGTAACCAGGGAACTGCTATCTGACGTCAGGTATAAGACCAACCAGCATGTTCCCGGCGAGTCCTATCCGGTGTACTCATAACCCAATGAGCACATGTATACATCTTAGGTGATCCAACTGACACCAGTGGTTTGTGAGACCGGCCACCACCCCTCGTCGGGGTCTCGACTATATACACTAGTCTACTCTGGAGTATCGATGCCCTGTCTCGAAACTCTCACGACTAGGGACCTTTTAGGGATGCGCTTATAGACCCCAGCTCCCACATATATGATCGCCCTAATACTGCTGGTAATCAAGAAAGAATCCTACGGGCTCTATCAATGCGCAATAGTGACCTGTAAGGTCACCTAAAGCAGTACACGATGATAAAGGTAAACTAGATAGCATACTATCATCTTGAGTAAGACTGTCATACTGGGATAGGTCCTCCCTCAATCATTGCAATCACGTGCCTGTGATCCAATAATTGAATCTGAGGGCATTATCTCCAACAGGCACACCAGTAAGAGACCATGTTCTGAAGATGATAGCTCTCATAGAGGAGCTTGAGGATCTTGGGTGGACAATGGACAATGATCAATATACGGATATTATTCTGCAGTCTCTCCCCTCCACCTTTGCTCAATTTATAGTTAACTTCAACAAGCACAACATGGAGAAGGAATTACCTGAACTCCTTAATATGTTAAGGAGTGCAGAGAGCACGCTGAAATCAGTGCAAGCTCCCATTTTGAGTGTTGGGCAATCTTCCTTCTCTCGTCCAAAGGCTAAAGTCAAGGGAAAGATGAAGAAGAAACCCACCAAACCTAAGGACGGAGTTAAAAAGGTTAAGGGGAAAGACAAGTCCAAAGCTGGGAAATCAGGGAAAGGGGAATATTATCACTACCACAAAACATGACACTGGAAGCGCAACTGCACAGAGTACTTAGATCTCAAGAAGAAGCATGGGGATGCTTCCGCTTCAGGTGTGGTTGTGACAGAAAACTGTTTTTCAATAAATTCTGCTTCGTGGATATTAGATACCGGTTCAGGTTCTCACATTTGCAATTCTATGCAGAGGCTGAGAAATAGCAAGGTTTTGAAGACAGGTGACCATACTCTCCACGTTGGAAATGGTTCCAATGTACATACAGTTGCAATGGGAGAGTAGCACTTGGGGTTGCCTTCTAGGTGTATATTGGTTTTGAACCCATGTTATTATGTACCTAGTATGCTTTGTAATATAATATCCGTTTCTTTGTTAGACAATGAAGGATATAATTTTATATTGCAGAACAATGTTATGAATATTCACCTGAATCAAATGTTGGTTGGGTATGGTACGCTTAATAACGGGATATACGTCCTAAATCAACACACAGTTTTCAGCATACAACACACTAATAAAAGAAAATTTTCATAAATAAATGAAGCTTTTCTTTGGCACCGTAGACTTGGTCATATTAACGAAACATGACTAAACAAGCTACATAAATATGGATATTTAAAACCCTTTGAATATAAATCTTATGCGACTTGCCAGTCTTGTATCAAGGGTAAAATGACCAAAACTTCGTTTACCGGACACGGAGAAAGAGCTACTGAGCTCTTAGGCCGCATTCATAGTGATGTATGTGGGCCAATGTCTATACAGGCTAGAGGCGGTTTTTCTTACTTCATTACTTTCACTGATGATTTCTCAAGATTCGGTCATTTATTTTTATTAAAACACAAGTCCGAAGCTTTTGAGAAATTCACTGAATATAAACTCGAAGTAGAAAAACAAACCGGATTGAGCATCAAAATGCTTCGATCAGATCGAGGTGGAGAGTACCTCAATACAGAGTTTGCAGACTTCCTGAAAGAGAATGGGATTCTCTCTCAGCTCACAACTCCTTACATACCACAGCACAACGGTGTGTCAGAACGTAGGAATCGGACCCTATTAGATATGGTTCGTTCCTGTTAGTGTATATGCCCTAGAGGCCATTACTGTATCATACTAGTTTGTATATTACTTAATGGAAGCTTGGGATATTCACCTTGTATATACAATCTTGCTCAAAATAGTAGTATGCTACTTGGTTTGTTTCTACTTCAATGTGTACATGTGTTTATTTTAGTATATCACCTATACACATTATTGGAGCCCTTAGGATCTTTGCTTGATTACCAGCGATGTGATGGCAGTCACACTAGTGGGGCTGGGTAATCTATAAGCACATTCTTATGCAGGTCCCTAGTCGCAGGACTATCGAGACAGGGCATCGATACTCCGGAGTAGACTAGCGCATGCGCTTCTCATCCCAGTGTGAGAGACGGTCTGTCCCACAGCCGTCAGTACGTCGTACTTGAGATAGTATGTGGGTGCTCGTTAGGTTACGGGTACACTGGACAGGACTCGTCGGGAACTGACTAGTTGGTATTATGCCTATCGTCAGTTATCAGTTCCCAGGTGACATGAGTACAGCTTACTCCGCTGACTTGACACTGTCACTTCGCCTCGAGTGTGTTCCCACTGCACTTTGATTACTACCCTACCACGGCTCAAAAGAGTCATGCAAACAGGTAGTAGTTGGGTGCAGTCCCGAAGCACTTGGAGGCAATGACGGTTAGACAGGATTCGTCTCTCCCGGTATTGGGGGTTGACATCGCGCTGTGTCTAGGAGAGCCATTACACGAGTAGTCCCTGGCCAGGGCAAACGATATATACTGGTAGGCTTCTAGTGTTATCTCAGGGTGTTTTGGGCTTCACTCCGACACGACTTGTACCGCTATTGGGGCACTGACGTTTACCGCCTCCTAGGCCCGCCATGCGATGTATCAGACGAACAGACCGGACTGTACGGAGATTGTCACATTCAGGCTCAGTAGGAGTTCAGATGGGTTTCACCTCGTCAGTCTTCTTGTCGGCATCTACCTGGGGACCGTTACGCACAGCTAGTGCCGCTTGCGGTCTGTGGTTAAACCCACTGCCAGCGTAGTGTCGAGTCTTTAGAGTCCCACACAGAAAGCTATTCGCCTTTAGGCAAAAGAGTAGAGGTCGCATGGTTTTGCGACAGGTCGCATGGTTTTGCGACAGGGTTCGGTCACATCCGTGCACTTGTGCACGTTTAGTGTCCGGACAGTTTACACTAGCGGGCTTTGGTTTAAGCCAGATCCTAGTGTACCTTTTGGGATTGGTTTTATCCAGTATGCATTCGTGTTTCTCGGAACGCGGATGCGGGTGTGTATGCACAGTTGACGGAGAGACAGAGGCAGAGGATTCTCATTAGGGTTGTTGACCGTTGACAGTTGACTATTGACTTTTTGCTCAACCCTAATGAGAATATGATATGTGATTAACAATTATATTAATTAAGTATTATGGTGACATGGTTATTGAGGGGTTGACATTGTTGACTTGTTGACTTTGTTGACTTGTTAACTTTGTTGACCGGTTGACTAGGCTTGACTTGTTGACCATCATGATAACTATAGCTATCATTTCATGGCAAAGACTTTTGCTTGGTTGCTCTTTTGTGCAAAATGAGTGCATGAAATGATATGGCTATGGTTGCTTAAACCATCACATAATACTTGATTGATATGATGTGTTATGATGATTTTGGATTATGAGAGCCAAATGAAAAAAGTCTTCTCTCATTCTTTCATGCTCATTCTCTCTCTTGTTCTTGAGCTCTCATCTCCTTCCACTTGCTCTCCCTCACTTGGTCTATGGTTCACTTGTCTCATGTGTTGAGAACCAAGAACCATAGATAAAATCCCAACAAAACTCTTCTCTACTCACTCTAGTTCACAAGGTTTGGCAAACCGAGTGAACTAGTTTCTTCAAAGTTCGAAGAAGGAGCCAAAGGTTGAAGCTTTCAGGTGGATCTATCTTCGGCGCAAGGAGACGACGGGGAGAAGCCGATCCGGACAACCATCGAGGCTTGAAGACGAAGGAGTTCGAGATAAGAAAGGTATAAACCCCATAACCGAGTAGTTAGCAACTCCTAGTTAGGTTGTTAGTTAGATGTTTAACAAAGATCCGGGTCTTTAAGTCCATGTTACCACCTCTAAGAAAATCGTTTTTCATCAAATTCCGCATGCCCGAAAGTACCGGGAGAGGTAGCATGGACATACAGTGGTATCAGAGCCTAGTTAAACTCTATCTAACATGTTAGCAAAGTAGCTAGAAGATCGATCAAAGAAAAAGTCCCAAAATGAACCCCGTTTTCAAACTTGCTGTCGATTTTTTATGTTCTGTAAAAATAATAAATCATGCATCAAAAATCGACTCAGGGTTTTTAGTGTGCATTGTAGAAAGACGGTCCCCTGATCTTATTATTGCACCGCGGAAACGCGGCCGTCTTGGCTCCTCTCTGGTTGTTCTTTGCTACAGTGTGCTTATAGGGGTATTTTAGGAATTTTGGTATATGTATTTTCAGCCCAGATTTTCCAGAATGAAAATTTTGTGTTTGGGGCCTAAAAATCCGTATTTTTGATTGAACTTCTAAAAGACTTTAGCTGACGGGTTTTCTTTAATGTGATATTTGTATTGAACGTCTGCTAATCGCTATATGTCGATTAGTGGCGGTTATACAAATCTGTGATCTGTAATGTTGCTGGAATGTGTATATGAATTCATTGGATTGTCGCGGGTGAATAGCCGGGGGTTGTGAGACGAGAGTTTTCTTTTCTTTCAATTCATGTAAATTTGTAAATTGATGTAATAATTATTTGTATGGTCGCACAATCGGGTCGGGGTTGTAGCCGTCATTGTATAATTTCTTTTTACTGCTTTTGCTCCTAGGATAGACCCATGGAGGGGGTGCACAAACTACCGGGTATGACGAAGTGCCGAGTGGCCTACTCACGGAGATGAAGGAGGTTGCTTCGCTTCGGGTACTTGGCCGGTAGTTTGCCGCACCCGTAGGGGTCTTGGGTGGGGTATTGGCTATTCACCGCGACCGTGTAATCTGCTTTTCGTTACAGGCTCGTACGAATTACAGATTCCTAGTATATCCAATGTATTCATCTGTGATCTGAAATGGCTATCATTGCAATATATCTATATATGATATTATTTAGGCGTTGCTTATGTTTTACAGCCGCGCTAGCCCAGCCCCCGCTCTGTCGTTAGTTAAGTAACCTAACGGGTAATGACGGGGCCCAGTGGCGAATGCGAATGGCATAAGCTTACGTCATATTTTGGTTGTTTTCTGCAATGGTAGGATTAAATGATGGGACGCATTAAAAGAACTAATGCAAGAATATCACGCATTAAAAGAACTAATGCAAGAAAATAAACCAAGATTAAAGTCGTTGGAACACTTTCGAAAAACCACTCGGTTCTTTTCAAAACCAACTTTTAAAATGCGGAGTTTGAGCCACTCCTTTTAAAAGCTATCTCGTTCCATCGATTATATCAAGTTCTCTACGTTCACGGTTTTGCCAAAACCATTCGTAGCCCTCCGTCGTTTCACATGAATAGTCAATAGTATTCAAGATGTGTTTGTTGGCCAAAGTCAAGGCATAGTGATTGGTAGCTATTGGGTATTCATGTGCAGCATAGATAGATGCGTTGGTTTGGAACAGTCGTACTGCCTTGTTGGCCAAAATCAAGGGTAGGTACGGGTGGATTCAAATTAACCTGGAGAACGACGGGTAGAACTTGACATGTGACTTATGATTTGTTGGCCAAAGTCAAGGTCATAAGAGCATGGGGAAAAAATCCACATCAGGAGTTTCAAAAGAACTGAAACTTGCTAGTGTTGCATACCATTTGGAGTGTGATGATTCTGGTAGGATTCCTTCAGTTTCGTCACGCAATGATATTTGGATCCCGATCCTACTGTGAGTATATGCCACTCCTCGGAAAATTTCTCACTCAACGATCAATGCTATAAACCAAGTAGGTGTCTAGAAAGGTGTTAGCGGGGCTACGCCCCCAGGGAAAAGAGGTTATTTAATTAAGGAACTTCGCGAAAGCGTTGGAAAACCTCCCTCGAAGTACCGACACTGGCCTGGCTGAACGGTTAAGCAAGTATTGTGCGGTGGGATTGATCCCGACTAATTCTTCCTTTATGGTATGAGGAGGGATTCGAGAAACAGTGGGAGCCATCCTGTTTAGACAAACTAAAAACCATTCTAAACTTGCAAGAGCATCATGCTGAGTGTTTCTTCTCTCTCCTAATTGCAGCGACCAATCGACATGACTGGACTTAAGTTACTTCTAGATAAAAACATACTGACAGGGCCAAACTACAAAGATTGGCTCAGGAATGTCAAAATGGCAATCACCTACGACAAGCTGGGGTATCTTCTTACCACCAAAGCTCCCCCTGTCCCTGGTCCCACTTCCAGCGTCGCGGATAAGAAAATCCGTAAGACTTGGGAGATTGATAGCGCGAAGGCCAAGTGCCTCGTGCTTGCCTCTATGGACAGTGAACATCAGAGGAGGCACGAGAATATAGACCTGGAATCCATATTTCTTCATACAAAAGAACTGTATGGAGAGCAGTCTCGTATCGCAAGATACGAAGCGTCGAAAAAGTTATTTTCGGCAAGGATGGCCGTCGGATCATCAGTAGCAGAACACGTGCTTAAGATGATCGGCTACATTGAGGAGCTCGCGGACCTAGGAACCACATTGGAGAGTGAGCTCTATACGGACTTAGTTCTCCAGTTCCTTCCTTCCACTTATGCCCAGTTTGTACTGAACTTCAACTTACAAGAAAAAGAAGTTGAACTTTCAGAGCTCCTCAACATGCTGAGGAGCGCAGAGGGCACCCTACAGAAAGGTAGGCAAACATCCACTTTGTTTGTAGGAGGATCATCTTCTTCTAAGTCCAAGGCGAAAGCCAAGGGAAAGAAGAAGAAAGCCCCCGCCAAACCAATGGGCGGTGTTAGTAAAGTGGATACAAAGGGAAAGGCAAAAGCAACAAAGAAAGCGGGGAAGCTTGTGGATAAGGAAGAATGCTTCTATTGTCATAAGAAAGGACACTGGAAGAATGATTGCAGGGCCTGGAAGGCCAGAACACAGGAATTGAAGCAGGTTGCAGCTTCAGCTTCAGGTGTGTATGTTATTGAAAACTGTCTTTCAATAAACTCTACTTCGTGGGTATTGGATACCGGATCAGGATCTTGATTGTTAGAAGTTCTGCGTGTTCAAGTTTTAGTTAAATACTGCAATCAAGACGGTTTCGCTTGTAGCTAGCCGGTTGAGTACGGGTCGTCCGCAGGGAGATGGGAATCTTTTTCTATGTGTTTTAACGAGTTAAGTCCAGTTTTTTCATATTTTGTTGTGATTAATTAAGTGGTAAAATGATATGTAATGAGTGCTTGTTAGGGTTAGGATTAGGTTAGTTTGAGTTAGGAGTCTCCACATCTTTCGTTGCCCCTCTTAATATCGGTGTTACGGTAATCGGCAAAAATGGGGATTAGCACGACTAGGAAGGAACTTGCGAGTATAAGCTAGGCTTTCCAACACATAAGTTCTTCCTTTTGGTGCTTGTCCGTCCGTTCTTGGCTCTTAGCCATAACCTCCGGTTAATTCAACCACAACCGGTCTCACTACGGAATCACCGCTATCATGTAGGATAGGGTGCCGTAAGGAGCGGATTGTGGTTCAATTAACGGAAGTCGAATTAAGCTGTTGGGCAAGGAAAGAGTGAGAGAGATTTCCTTCTCTCAAACTTCCCTTATCCTACCCTAACAAGTATGAAACTACTCACACATCATGATACGGAAAAATAAAACAAAACAAAAGAGGAAGATAGAAAGAAAGAGATTAGAAGATAACAACTAGCTATTTGCGACCTCACCTTGGCAAGGATCAAGCGTAAGCATCATGGTTGTGTTAAGGATAAAGAAAAAGAGAGAAGAAAGAAACAACACGTAATAACAAGAACTAGTTAACAAATGAAAATTACAACAATTATAGAAAGAACAAGACAAGCATGATAATAAAATGATCTTCTTTATTCACCATTCTTCACTCACCAAGCTCATTACAAGTTTTAATGGAGAAGAGATGAGAAGAGGAAGAAGAAAACAACTAAACCAAGAAAATGAGAATACAAGAATGGACCCTTTCCTTCTCAAAGTTCTGGGCTATTTATAGGCTGGAGAATGGAAATCTAGGGCAACCACCAGAACACATATACAAAGACCCAAATACCCTCCAAAGCCCATGCCCTGACTCCACAGTATGGCCGCGGATCCGCCGCTAATACCCCCTATTGGCCGCGGATCCGCGGCCCTAGGATGGAGTCAGGGTATGGTGTTTCTTATACGGCCCTGATCTGCTGTCCCCTGTTGTCTGGTACATGTATTTTCTGAAAATACTTCCACATTTCTTCCAGAATTTCTGTTGAGGGAAAGGTGGACTTTTTGTGGATGTTTTTGTCCTGATTTCCTCGAGCTCCGCGTAGATTTCTTGGATCTTGTGCTGCCATTGAGCCTTGTGCATGAAAACGACATTGATTTGCCATTTTGTCTTCCTAAACTGGTATCTGGCAACATACGGATGAAGAGCGGAGACCGTGTTTTCTCAGTGGTTGGCAGGAACCCGGATTTTGTCGTGTTTTCCATGAATTTCACCGTTTTAGAACCGAGAACCTGTATCCTGCAATTGACTAGCAAACACGGCTCAAGAGTATCTACCGATATGCAATGTGACAAAAATTGGGCGGTATGAAAATGCAAAAATCTGATATGAACAAATACCCCCAAACTTATCATTTGCTCGTCCCGAGCAAAGCCAATTTATTCACAAAAAATTTCCTAATCTCACTTTCGCAGGGAACGCGATTGCACTGAGCATGTGCAACAAGCCGTTAAACCTCTAGGTGTCCATAGTAGAAGGAGTGTTGTCTCCTGAGGGTTTTCAGCGGATACTACCCACAAAATCCGGTCAAGTTGGTTTTTGTAAAATAACTAAGATTCAAACCCTAAAGTTTTGTTTTAGAAAATAACAATTCTATAATCCTAAGTCTAGACCATCGAACCTTTATTTTTCGCACCTCGCTTCTTATTTAACTACAGATTTTATATGTCTTTACGTGCAGTGCAAATAGTGTCGTTAAGTTCCAGAAGGATCGATTAAAGTCATCATGTCGCACAATAAAGCCCAGATAACAATTTTAAAAGGATCACATAAGTTTTATAAAGAGTTAAGCATTTTTCAAGTTTCGTTTTCCAGTAAGGTTTCAACTTCAGAATTTCTATCTTCCTTAACAGGAAACTAAGTCGTATTTTTCACTCCACCTTTTTCTTGTTTTCATTTCATACACACCTCTGTGAACGTGCAATAGTCTTTATCATAGAATAAATCCTTCATATCTCCGTTAAATTTTTTTAAAAAAGCCTGTCTTTTATCAAGATTATTCTCACACAAAGAACCGTTGGGAATTTTAAATCGGAGAGAACACTTTCTTGACTTTGTTTTAATCTGGACTTTCTAGGCTTCTTAGCGAGCTTTGGGCCAATGCACCCAAACCAGTTGATTTTAGGACATTAGGTGTAGAAACACCCCAGCGGACTTAATTACTCAAGTTACCTAGGTCCAAAAACAAAAGACAGTGTGGCGTGAAAATCAGATGATTTAATACGAACGGAGATATAACTGGTAGTTCAATTAATTTTTTTGGATAAAAGACGTGTTTAGTGGGTTCGGTGTGTAATCATTCCAATCAAGTTTCAGATAGGTTATTCTTCAGACTTAGTTCTAATTACGGCATCAATAACGTTCCTTCATATTCGCTTTACTTCATAAACTATTCTTGACATTACTTATTTCAGAACAAACCTATTTGATCCTCAGAAAATCATTTATCTGTTTAAAAGTTTTTAAACATAAAGACTTGTCATCTAATTCCCAAAAACTCACGACACGTGTAGTGTGATGTAAAGACGTATATCAGCTATAGTTAACTTCAAAGGAGAGTTATCTTTCAGGTTTTCAAAATCTAAACATAAGATTTAGTTATTCCTATTTTTTCCAACAAAAACCGTCGAAATGTTGAATCAGAGTTCTTCCACAAGCTAACTTGACAGAAAAGTTTTTATATTTTTTAAGAAAATTTTCAGATTTTTATGGATTTTATGGATTTTAATATGCAGATGCAAAATATACATATGAATGCGAAGGTAAGAAATGCGTACCGAGCGTACCCCCAAACTTAAACTGGACAGTGTCCTCACTGTCGTTGCATGAAGAGATCATTTGAAGGGTCAAAATTGTCGGTTAGCGATACACAATTTTTTTTTGTTTTTGTTTTTAAAGAAAAAGAATATACACAAATATATACAAAATGGTTTATACATACCCCCAAACTTATTTGGACCAGTGTCCACTGTTCTTGGCTGGATAACCGAAGTTTGGTGGTAGGCAGAGGAAGATCAGGCAGGGTAAACCGGCTCCTGTAAGAACAGGAGCTCCTCTGTTGGTTCGGCGCTAAGGTACGGTTTGCATCGGTGTCCGTTCACTTTGAAAAATGAACCGTCCTTTGGATTTTCCAAATCCACAGCGCCCTGCGGATACACATTCCGCACAAAATACGGCCCTTTCCAGCGAGATCTGAGCTTTCCAGGATGGAAGTGAAGTCGGGTGTCGTAAAGCAGTACCTGCTGACCAGGTACGAAGGTTTTGCGCAAAAGGTGTTTATCGTGAAACACCTTCGTTCGGTTCTTAACGACAACCGCGTTATCGTAAGCCTCATCCCTAAGCTCGCTCAGTTCGTTCAACTGCAGCTTCCGATGGCTGCCCGCATCCTCGAAAGACAGATTCAGCTCCTTTATCGCACAAAATGCGCGATGCTCTATTTCGACAGGTAGGTGGCAGGCTTTTCCGTACACAAGCCGATAGGGAGACATGCCAAGGTCGGTCTTATAAGCGGTTCGAAATGCCCAAAGGGCATCAGTGAGTTTCAGCGACCAATCCTTACGGTTCTTGGAAACCGTCTTCTCCAGTATCTGCTTGATTTGCCGATTTGAAACTTCGGCCTGCCCGCAGGTTTGGGGGTGGTAGGGCGTAGACAGCTTATGACTGATGGAATATTTCCGCATCAAGGCCTCGAAAGTCTTGTTGCAGAAATGACTTCCATTGTCGCTAATGATCGTTCGGGGGTGCCCAAAACGAGAGAAAATGTTTTCTTTAAGGAACCTAACGACAACCTTGTTGTCGTTAGTTCGGCTGGGCACAGCCTCGACCCATTTAGAGACGTAATCAACAGCGAGAAGGATGTACAAGTTCCCAAAAGAGCTGGGAAACGGCCCCATGAAATCGATCCCCCAAACATCGAAAATCTCCACAACCAAGATCGGTTGGAGCGGCATTTCGTTCCTCCGAGATATCCGGCCCATGTGTTGGCACCGGGAGCAAGTCTTGCAATAGTCATGAGCGTCTTTGAAGAGTTGTGGCCAGTAGAAACCACATTGCAAGATCTTCTCAGCTGTCTTTCTGGGCCCGAAATGCCCGCCACACGCTTGATCATGGCAAAATGACAACACACTCTTGAATTCCTCGTCAGGGACACACCGACGAATAATCTGGTCGGGACAGTACTTGAACAGATAGGGTTCGTCCCAGTAAAAGTGTTTTACTTGGGATAAGAAGCGAAGTCTGTCCTGACTTGACCATTCAGTCGGTAGTAATCCTGTGGCCAAATAGTTCATAATATCTGCGAACCAGGGTTCGCAAGATACTGTCAAGAGTTGTTCATCCGGGAAAACGTCGTTGATCGGAATTGGAAGCGAAGGCGAAGAAGGAAGTCGTGAGAGATGGTCGGCAACTACGTTTTCACATCCTCGTTTGTCCTTAATGACAAGGTCAAACTCTTGAAGCAAGAGGATCCAACGTATTAACCGAGATTTTGCATCTTTCTTCGCAAAAAGATGGCGCAGAGCTGAATGGTCTGTGTAGACAATGACTGGAGAGCCGATGAGGTAGGGCTTGAACTTTTCTAAAGCAAATACAACAGCCAAGAATTCCTTCTCAGTTGTTGTATAATTGAGTTGGACGTCGTTCAGGGTTCGGCTCGCGTAATAGATTACGTGCGGCATCTTGTTGATGTGTTGTCCAAGGACAGCACCAATGGCAAAGTCGGATGCATCGCACATAATCTCGAATGGGTGCGTCCAATCAGGTGAAGAAAGAACGGGAGCAGAAGTGAATGACCTTTTCAATGACTCGAAGGCAGTCACACAGCTCGAGTTGAAGTCCAATGGCGTGTCCTTGGCCAGCAAAAGAGTCAAGGGCCTAGCAATCTTGCTAAAGTCCTTGATGAACCGTCTATAGAAACCGGCATGGCCAAGGAAGTCTCGGATATCTCTGACGCATCGGGGAGGAGGCAGATTGGAAATGACCTCAATCTTTGCTTTGTCAACCTCTATGCCATTTTGCGAGATGATATGTCCTAAGACAATACCTTCGCGCACCATGAAGTGGCATTTCTCCCAGTTCAAAGTGAGATTCTTGTCCTTACATCGGGTAAGGACAGCGTCAAGATGCAGCAAACACTCATTGAAGGAATCGCCGAAGATGCAGAAGTCATCCATGAAAATCTCCAGAAATTTTTCCACCATGTCTGAGAAGATACCCATCATACACCGCTGGAAGGTAGCGGGCGCATTGTATAACCCAAAAGGCATGCGACGATATGCAAACGTGCCGAAAGGACAAGTGAAAGTGGTCTTGTCCTGGTCTTTTTCGGCAATGGGAATTTGATTATAGCCGGAGTTGCCATCAAGAAAGCAGTAGTACTCGTGTCCGGCCAATCGTTCAAGCATCTGGTCAATGAAAGGTAGCGGAAAGTGGTCTTTCCGCGTTGCGGCGTTGAGTTTTCTGTAATCAATGCATACTCGCCACCCAGTTTGGGTGCGAGTAGGGATTAACTCGTTCGCCTCGTTGGTTATGACCGTGATGCCCGACTTCTTGGGGACAACGTGGATGGGGCTAACCCACTGGCTATCAGAGATAGGGTAAATGATACCACTATCTAGACATTTTACGATTTCCTTCTTCACAGCCTCTTTCATGACTGGATTAAGACGTCTTTGTGGATCCCGGGCTGGTTTGGCATCATCCATCAGATGAATGTGATGCTCAACGATCAGGGGACTAATCCCCTTGATGTCCGCCATGGACCAGCCAAAAGCTTGCCTGTTGTTGTGCAAGACCGCGAGAAGGGCTTTCTCTTGCTCGGGAGCTAGAGAAGCCGAGATGATGACAAGGAGGGTCTCGTTCTCACCTAAGTAAGCGTGCTTAAGGTGAGACGGCAAAGGCTTGAGTTCGAGCGTTGGAGGTGAAACGATGGAAAGCAAGATTGGTGCAAAGGTCTCGAACTCAAAGGACTCTAGCAAAGGTTCAAAACGAGTGTAGGCAACCGAGTTGGATGGTTCAGGTAACTCATCCGGAAAGTCGAAGGATTCAAACTCGGGTTGTGCGCGGCTAAGATCGTTCGAGAACGTGAAACACTCGTAGTCGTTGTCGGGCGCAGAAACAGCAGCAGGTTCGAAGAGAAACGCACTAGTGGCGTCAAGATTATCGTGATCAAACAGAAACTCCTCGAATTCACACTCTTCTGGGGTGATCTCCTGGATCGAGCAGACGTCCAGTATATGAGCATTAGGTTCGGCGGGCTGATTCCCCAACCTAAAAATGTTGAGTTCAATCGTCATATTTCTAAAAGAGAGGTTCATCGAACCATTGCGACAATTGATCACAGCATTTGAGGTTGCGAGAAATGGGCGACCGAGTATCACCGGAATTTGATTCCGGGGGTTAGCTACAGGCTGTGTATCTAATACAATGAAGTCAACGGGGAATATGAAGTCCCCGACTTTTATTAACATATCCTCTAGCTCACCCCTAGGATGGGTGATCGATCGGTCGGCCATTTGGAGAGTGCAGTGCGGGGGTTTCAGCTCTCCGACGCCTAATTGCTCGTATACTGAATACGGAAGAAGGTTAACACTGGCACCAAGATCTAATAGTGCGCGGTTGATGTTCTTATCCCCAATGGTAATTGAAATCGTAGGACAGCCAGGGTCCTTCCATTTTTGTGGTAAAGATTGGGTAAGGGCATCACTCACAGCACTAGCCAAGAAAACTTTCTTGGGTACCTGAGACTTCCTCTTTTTCGTGCACAAGTCCTTTAAGATTTTCGCGTAGGATGGGACTTGTTGGACAGCATCTAAAAGAGGAATGTTAATGTTAACCTGCTTAAATAACTCCAGAATCTTCTCCATTTGTGGATTTTGTTTGTTAGACCTCAACCGGTTTGGAAATGGAACATTTTGAAAATTGGTTGAGTCTAATGCTGGAGGAGGAGATTGTGGAGTTGGAACGGATCCCAGAATAGGTGTTTTCGTGGAGTGAGAAGTGGGTCCGTTCAGAGCAGATGAAGAGGAATGAGAGCCTTGTGAAGAACGGAGAATAGGCTCAGAAGACGAAGAAGAAGAAGAAGCAGCCGGGGTGTCATCGTTGATTCGTTTGCCAATATTGTTTTGCAGCATCCTTCCCGATCTCAATGTGGTCACGGCACTCACATTATGGTTCTGTTGTTCAAGAGCAACATGTGCATTATGTGGGTGACCGGGATTTGGGAGTGGTTGGGACGGGAGCTTCCCCTTCTCTCGCTCGCTTAAGGCCGCGTTCAGCTGTGCAATCTGGGCCTCGATTGTCTTGATGTTTTGCCCGTGTGCGGCAGTGTGTTGCACTAAGGATTGAATGGAAGACTGGATGTTGGCGGTGGATTGAGTCGATTGTTTAACGAACGCCTCCAGACTTCGTTCGAGCGAGGAAACCTTATCGTTGTTCGACGGAAAAAAGTTGTTTGGTGGAAAAGAATTGTTGGGTGCAAAGTTGTTCGTCTGATTTTGGAAAGGTTGGGGTTGGAAGGGCTGCTGATACTGAGTTTGTTGTTGCGCTTGTTGTTGCGGTGGAGGGGCCCTTTGGAAATTGTTGCCTTGGAATTGATTCTGATTCTGATTCCAGGCGAAATTGGGGTGGTTCCTCCAACCGGGATTGTAGGTGGAAGAGTATGGATCATTCCTCGGTCTTTGCTGGAATGCAGCATTAACCTGATCTTGTCCTTGCGAGGGTGGATTGTAAGGACACTCTTTGGTCAAGTGGGAAGGATCGGAACAACAAGCGCAAATGGTACGAAGGGGGAGAACAGGGGCAAGAGCAGGAGCAGAAAATTTGCTCTCTATCGCTTCAAGCTTTCTTGTTATTACAGCCATTTCAGCTTTCATCGCAATAGAGACATCAAGTTGGTGAATTCCTACCCTAGACTGACCGGTAGAAGTGGAGGTGGAAGAAGAAGAAGTCGGTCTGGTGCTCTCCCATTGTAGCGTTTGCTCCGCAAGGTCGTCAAAGAACTGCCACGCTTCCTCGTCAGATTTCGATAGGAAGTGGCCCTGACAGATGGTTTCCAACAACTGCTTCGTTGCTGGGTTCAGGCCCTCGTATAAGGTTTAGCAAAGTTGCCATTTCTCTATACCGTGGTGAGGACACTGAACAAGAAGGTCTTTGTATCGGTCAAAGCACTTCCAGAAGGGTTCAGAAGGAAGCTGAGAGAATTGGTTGATTTCATTTCGAATCCTTGCGGTTTTATGATTCGGATAAAATTTCTTTAGAAACGCTTTAACAAACTCGTCCCAACTGGTTATGGAATGGGAAGCGGTGCTATACAGCCATTTTTCAGCGAGATCGTATAAAGTGAACGGAATGACCCGTAGACGTATAGCATCGTCCGACAGTTGGGTGGTTTTCATCATGGCACAGACGTTTTGAAATTTGTTGATGAAGATATAGGCATCTTCAAATTCAAGCCCATGAAAACGTGGAAGCATGTTGATGAAGTGGGGCTTAATTTCAAAGTTGTCCCCATTGGCCGGAGGAAGAGAAAGGCAGGTGGGAAGTGCAGAACGGGTGGGATAGAAATGATCCTGGAGCGTGATTCGCTGCGGCACTACAACAGGCGGTAGTGGTGGGATATTGGTCTCCGTAGGAGGTGGAGCCAATCCAGGGGTAGTCAAAGAGATGTTCGGATTAAATCCTGACATCGCGGAAGAAGAGGTTGGTGAAGGTGAAGGTGAAGATGTATGAACAGAATTCCGGTCAACGTCGGAGTTGGCCGGCAAAGAAAGGGGTGAAAGAAGAGTGGACGGAGTATCGACTTCGGAGTCGATCGCGTAGTCGGTAGCGACTAATATAACGCGGACTAGACGGGCGCTAGTGTCCCGAGTCCAAGCGGACATACACTAAACGAGTTTAGTATAGTCAAAACGGAGAAGGTGAGGGTAAGAAAACGTCAATGGAGAAAGGCGATAGGTGGTGGGTGAAAATGGATTTGGCGACAAAGGGCAAGTTTTTATAAAAGTTTTTGATTTTTTTTTCTTTGTTTTTTGTAGAAAGAGATTTACAGAAATATGTACGGATATACGGCTTAAGCAATCACAAACAAGATATGCACAATCACACCAAGATCTAGGGTCACCTAGGTCTACTAGACCTGCTCCTGAACTTGATTGTCGAAGTTAAACAGTGTCGAGAAACGGGCTTAAGATACACTGATCACGAGGCCAGGTAAGTGCAGAGATAAGGGAAGGTTTTCCAACGCTTTCACGAAGTTCCTTAATTAAATAACCCTTTCTCTTTTGGCGGTTGCGCCGTTAACACTTTCCTAGACACCCCGTAAACAATATACCGTTAAGCGAGGTTCTAAACACGGTTTATCTTCTCCTAATGAGCGCGAAGTCCTTAGGGCTGAAGTCTAGTATTTTTTAATTTACAATGGACAATGCATATGCCTTTTGTGATTTTTGGGGTCCTGGAAAGGGTGATGAAATCCCCTCCCAATCTAGATTGGTTTCAAGCCCCTTAAGTCCGTATTAAAGAATGCAAAGCGGTAACAAATCAACTGCAAACAATTTTTATTTTTAGCGCGGCGCAAAGAATCCTGCACAAGAACAGTTTATTGGAAGGGGGAGAAGAGTTTGCGCAAAGAAGGCTGCAGAAAACACAGTTCAGTGGAGTTCAGAGGAGTGGGAGAGAGGAGAGAGACTTACAGAGAGATTTTGGAAGCCTAAGGCCACCAAGTGGCCGCGGATCCGCGGCCTAAGCCAACTTATGCCGCGGAACCGCGGCAATGTAGTGGAGTTGGGGCTCCGTTTTTCTGGTGTGAGCTCCTGTTGGTGTCCTCTGCTTGTTTGGATTTTCTGAATTTTTATTTCCTCACTGTACCTGCTCCAGATTTTGACAGTAGACCATTTGCTTCGTTTTGTTCCGTCGCGGTGTAGCCGCGAAATGTGGGTCTATCTTCCCACGTCTTTGGCACTGAACTTGAACTCCGTATTATCCGACGTCTTTGGCGCTGATCTTGAACTTCGTATTTTCCTGCACACTTGCACAAAAGCTAATCAAAAATAACAAGATGATTTTTTTACAAAGTATATTTTTTGTTTTGTTTTTTGGTTGTTTTTATATTCACAAGTTAACCCGAAATTACACAAAGAAATAAACTACCGTCTCCCCGGCAACGGCGCCATATGATTGTTAGAAGTTCTGCGTGTTCAAGTTTTAGTTAAATACCGCAATATAGACGGTTTCGCTTGTAGCTAGCCGGTTGAGTACGGGTCGTCCGCAGGGAGATGGGAATCTTTTTCTATGTGTTTTAACGAGTTAAGTCTAGTTTTTTCAGATTTTGTTGTGATTAATTAAGTGGTAAAATGATATGTAAAGAGAGCTTGTTAGGGTTAGGATTAGGTTAGTTTGACTTAGGAGTCTCCACATCTTTCGTTGCCCCTCTTAATATCGGTGTTACGGTAATCGGCAACAACGGGGATTAGCACGACTAGAAAGGAACTTGCGAGTATAAGCTAGGCTTTCCAACGCATAAGTTCTTCCTTTTGGTGCTTGTTCGTCCGTTCTTGGCTCTTAGCCATAACCTCCGGTTAATTTAACCACAACCGGTCTCACTACGGAATCACCGCTATCATGTAGGATAGGGTGCCGTAAGGAGCGGATTGTGGTTCAATTAACGGGAGTCGAATTAAGCTGTTGGGCAAGGAAAGAGTGAGAGAGATTTCCTTCTCTCAAACTTCCCTTATCCTACCCTAACAAGTATGAAACTACTCACACATCATGATACGGAAAAATAAAACAAAACAAAAGAGGAAGATAGAAAGAAAGAGATTAGAAGATAACAACTAGCTATTTGCGACCTCACCTTGGCAAGGATCAAGCGTAAGCATCATGGTTGTGTTAAGGATAAAGAAAAAGAGAGAAGAAAGAAACAACACGAAATAACAACAACTAGTTAACAAATGAAAATTACAACAATTATAGAAAGAGCAAGAAAAGCATGATAATAAAATGATCTTCTTTATTCACCATTCTTCACTCACCAAGCTCATTACAAGTTTTAATGGAGAAGAGATGAGAAGAGGAAGAAGAAAACAACTAAACCTAGAAAATGAGAATACAAGAATGGACCCTTTCCTTCTCAAAGTTCTGGGCTATTTATAGGCTGGAGAATGGAAATCTAAGGCAACCACCAGAACACATATACAAAGACCCAAATACCCCCCAAAGCCTATGCCCTGACTCCACAGTATGGCCGCGGATCCGCCGCCAATACCCCCTGTTGGCCGCGGATCCGCGGCCCTATGATGGAGTCAGGGTATGGTGTTTTTTGTACGGCCCTGATCTGCTGTCCCCTGTTGTCTGGTACATGTATTTTCTGAAAATACTTCCATATTTCTTCCAGAATTTCTGTTGAGGGAAAGGTAGACTTTTTGTGGATGTTTTTGTCATGATTTCCTCGAGCTCCGCGTAGATTTCTTGGATCTTGTGCTGCCATTGAGCCTTGTGCATGAAAACGACATTGATTTGCCATTTTGTCTTCCTAAACTGGTACCTGGCAACATACGGATGAAGAGCGGAGACCGTGTTTTCTCAGTGGTTGGCAGGAACCCGGATTTTGTCGTGTTTTCCATGAATTTCACCGTTTTAGAACCGAGAACCTGTATCCTGCAATTGACTAGCAAACACGGCTCAAAAGTATCTACCGATTTGCAATGTGACAAAAATTGGGCGGTATGAAAATGCAAAAATCTGATATGAACAGATCTCATATCTGTAATTCTTTGCAGGCATTGAGAAACCGTAGGGTTTTGAAGGCAGGTGACATGACCCTCAGAGTTGCGAACGGAGCAAGCATGGATGCTAAAGCCGTGGAGGACTATCACCTGGGAATGTCAGATGGACATGTTTTGGTTTTGCGTAATTGCTTTTTTGTACCCAACGCAACTTGTAATATCATTTCTGTATCTTTGGTTTCTAAAGAAGTTTATAAATTTGCGTTTGTAAGCAATGTTGTAAACATTCACCTTAATCAAGTTCTGATTGGGTCAGGTACATTGAGCAATGGTATATACGTATTAAACCAACCACAGATTTTCAATATCCAGAATACACACAAAAGAAAGTCTCCGGAAATAAATCAGACTTTCTTATGGCATTGTAGACTGGGTCACATCAATGAGAGAAGGTTGACTAAGTTACATACAGAAGGATATTTGAATCCGTTCGAATATCAATCGTATGCCACTTGCCAATCCTGTCTCAAAGGAAAGATGACAAATACTCCGTTTACTGGACACGGAGTAAGAGCGAGCGAGCTCTTGGGACTCGTACACAGCGACGTGTGCGGTCCAATGTCTACATATGCGCGAAGCGGTTATTCTTACTTCATTACTTTTACGGGTGACTTTTCAAGGTACGGTTATGTCTTCTTAATGAAACATAAGTCCGAAGCCTTTGGAAAATTCCAGGAATATAAGAATGAAGTAGAAAAACAAAGCAGCAAAAGTATCAATTCTAAGATCGGATCGAGGTGGAGAATACTTAAGTGCCGAGTTCCTGGACTATTTAAAAGAGAACGGAATTCTCTCTCAGCTTACTCCTCCATACACTCCGCAACATAACGGTGTATCGGAGAGACGAAACCGAACCCTATTGGATATGGTACGGTCCATGATGAGTAACGCTGAGTTACCGCGATCATTCTGGGTGTATGCGCTAGAATCAGCTGCATACCTTTTGAACCGAGTTCCAACTAAGACTGTGCCTACTACACCATATAAGATGTGGTGTGGGAAGAGACCCTATCTTAAGCACATTAAGACATGGGGATGTCCAGCTTTTGTTAAAAAGCAGCATGCGGACAAGCTCGAGGCACGCTCAGTACAGTATAAGTTCGTGGGATATCCGAAGAACTCCAAGGGATATTTCTTCTACTGCGAAGAGGAACAAAAAGTTCTTGTTTCTCGTCATGCCTACTTCTTGGAAACTGAGTTTTTGGAAACCCAGATTAGTGGGAGCGCAGTAGAACTGGAAGAAATTCCAGAACCACAGACTATTACTGAAAGCATAGTGGAACTAGAGGGTTCAAAAGAACAGGACATTCCTACGCCACTCCGCAGGAGTAGTAGGCAGTCTCATCCGCCCGAGAGATACTACGGTTTTCTCATAGACGGGGATAGAGAGGATTGCATCATAGATTATGATGAGCCTACTAGCTTCCAGCAGGCCGTTCAGAGCGTTGAATCGGTAAAATGGCTGGATGCAATGCGGACCGAAATGGAGTCCATGTACACCAACAAGGTATGGACGTTGGACATTGCTCCAGACGGGGTAAAACCCGTAGGATGCAAGTGGATCTTCAAAAGGAAGATTGGTGTAGATGGACAGGTTGAGACCTATAAAGCTAGACTTGTTGCAAAGGGTTTTTGTCAAAGACCTGGTTTGGACTATGACGAAACCTTTTCTCCAGTGGCTATGCTGAAATCCATTCGGATCCTTCTTGCCATTGCTGCGTTCCACGATTATGAGATCTGGCAGATGGACGTAAAGACCGCTTTTCTAAATGGAAATTTAGAGGAGTGTGTCTATATGGACTAACCAGAGGGTTTCATTCAGAGTGGGAGCAGCGGAAAGGTGTGCAAGTTGCTTAAGTCCATCTACGGACTAAAGCAGGCATCGCGGAGTTGGAACATCTGTTTTGATAAGACGGTCAAGGAATTTGGCTTTATCAAAAATCCAGATTAACCATGCATCTATAGTAGATTTGTAGCGAGAACTGTAGTATTCCTCGTTTTATACATGGATGACATTCTCTTAATAGGAAATGACATTCCTATGCTACAATCTGTCAAGGGGTTCTTGTCACATAGGTTCTCCATGAAAGACCTGGGTGATGCCTCATACATCCTGGGGATCCGGATCCATCGTGATAGATCCAAGAGGATATTAGGACTTTCACAGTCCAGGTATATCGACACCATACTGAAGAGATTCAGTATGGAAGATTCCAAGCGCGGTAACCTACCGGCTTGTCACGGGATCACCCTCTCTAAAGAGATGTCTCCCAAGACTGATTTGGAGAGGGATCGCATGTCTATTATACCCTACGCTTCTGCGTTAGGCTCTATAATGTATGCGATGTTGTGTACCAGACCGGATGTAGCTTATGCACTGAGTGTGATAAGCCGGTATCAGTCAAACCCTGGGGAGAAACACTGGATAGCAGTAAAGAACATTCTCAAGTACTTGAGAAGGACTAAAGAGATGTTCTTTGTGTATGGCGGAAAAGACCTCCAGATCGAGGCTTTTGCTGACTCCATCTTCCAGAGTGACAAGGATGATTCCAAGTCCATGTCGGCTTTTGTCTTTACCCTCAATGGAGGGGCGATGTGTTGGAAGAGTTCCAAACAGGAAACCGTTGCAGACTCGACGATGGAAGCGGAATACATCGCTGTATCTGATGCCGCAAAAGAAGCTGTCTGGATAAGGAAGTTCTTGAAAGAACTTCAGGTGGTTCCGTCCATTGTTGATCCAATACCTCTGTATTGCGACAACAACGGGGCTATAGCTTTAGCGAAGGAACCCAGGTCCCATCAGAGATCCAGACACATCTTGAGGCGGTATCACCTGATCAGGGAGATCGTAGATCGCCAGGAGATCGAGGTTTGGAGAGTCGCTTCAGAAGATAACACTGCAGATCCATTCACCAAGGCCCTGCCCCAGACTCAGTTCGAGCGGCTGATCGAGATGATAGGTCTTCGATACGCCAGTACATGGCCTTAGTGCAAGTGGGAGATTGTTAGTGTATATGCCCTAGATACCATTACTGTATCATACTATTTTGTATATTACTTAATGGAAGCTTGGGATATTCACCTTGTATATACAATCTTGCTCAAAATAGTAGTATGCTACTTGGTTTGTTTCTACTTCAATGTGTACATGTGTTTATTTTAGTATATCACCTATACACATTAGTGGAGCCCTTAGGATCTTTGCTTGATTACCAGCGATGTGATGGCAGTCACACTAGTGGGGGTGGGTAATCTATAAGCACATCCTTATGCAGGTCCCTAGTTACAGGACTATCGAGACAGGGCATCGATACTCCGGAGTAGACTAGCGCATGCGCTTCTCATCCCAGTGTGGGAGACGGTCTATCCCATAGCCGTCAGTACATCGTACTTGAGATAGTATGCGGGTGCTCGTTAGGTTACGGGTACACTGGACAGGACTCGTCGGAAACTGACTAGTTGGTATTATGCCTATCGTCAGTTATCAGTTCCCAGGTGACATGAGTACAGCTTAGTCCGCTGACTTGACACTGTCACTTCTCCTCGAGTGTGTTCCCACTGCACTTTGATTACTATCCTACCACGGCTCAAAGGAGTCGTGCAAACAGGTAGTAGTTGGGTGTAGTCCCGAAGCACTTGGAGGCAGTGACGGTTAGACAGGATTCGTCTCTCCCGGTATTGGGGGTTGACATCGCGCTGTGTCTAGGAGAGCCATTACACGAGTAGTCCCTGGCCAGGGCAAACGAGATATACTGGTTGGCTTCCAGTGTTATCTCAGGGTGTTTTGGGCTTCACTCCGGCACGACTTGTACCGCTATTGGGGGACTGACGTTTACCGCCCCCTACGCCCGCCATGCGATGTATCAGACGAACAGACCGGACTGTACGGAGATTGTCACATTCAGGCTCAGTAGGAGTTCAGATGGGTTTCACCTCGTCAGTCTTCTTGTCGGCATCTACCTGGGGACCGTTACGCACAGCTAGTGCCGCTTGCGGTCTGTGGTTAAACCCACTGCCAGCGTAGTGTCGAGTCTTTAGAGTCCCACACAGAAAGCTATTCGCCTTTAGGCAAAAGAGTAGAGGTCGCATGGTTTTGCGACAGGTCGCATGGTTTTGCGACAGGGTTCGGTCACATCCGTGCACTTGTGCACGTTTAGTGTCCGGACAGTTTACACTAGCGGGCTTTGGTTTAAGCCAGATCCTAGTGTACCTTTTGGGATTGGTTTTATCCAGTATGCATTCGTGTTCCTCGGAACGCGGATGCTGGTGTGTATGCACAGTTGACGGAGAGACAGAGGCAGAGGATTCTCATTAGGGTTGTTGACTGTTGACAGTTGACTATTGACTTTTTGCTCAACCCTAATGAGAATATGATATGTGATTAACAATTATATTAATTAAGTATTATGGTGACATAGTTATTGAGGGGTTGACATTGTTGACTTGTTGACTTTGTTGACCGAATGACTAGGCTTGACTTGTTGACCATCATGATAACTATAGCTATCATTTCATGGCAAAGACTTTTGCTTGCTTGCTCTTTTGTGCAAAATGAGTGCATGAAATGATATGGCTATGGCTGCTTAAACCATCTCATAATATTTGATTGATATGATGTGTTATATGATGATTTTGGATTATGAGAGCCAAATGAAAAAAGTCTTCTCTCATTCTTTCATGCTCATTCTCTCTCTTGTTCTTGAGCTCTCATCTCCTTCCTCTTGCTCTCCCTCACTTGGTCTATGGTTCACTTGTCTCATTTGTTGAGAACCAAGAACCATAGATAAAATCCCAACAAAACTCTTCTCTACTCACTCTAGTTCACAAGGTTTGGCAAACCGAGTGAACTAGTTTCTTCAAAGTTCGAAGAAGGAGCCAAAGGTTGAAGCTTTCAGGTGGATCTATCTTCGGCGCAAGGAGACGACGGGGAGAAGCCGATCCGGACAACCATCGAGGCTTGAAGACGAAGGAGTTCGAGATAAGAAAGGTATAAACCCCCTAACCGAGTAGTTAGCAACTCCTAGTTAGGTTGTTAGTTAGATGTTTAACAAAGATCCGGGTCTTTAAGTCCATGTTACCACCTCTAAGAAAATCGTTTTTCATCAAATTCCGCATTCCCGAAAGTACCGGGAGAGGTAGCATGGACTTACAGTTCCATGATGAGTGATGCTGAGTTACCCGTCTCATTTTGGGGGCATGCATTGGAGACTGCAGCGTTTCTACTGAACAGGGTCCAAACCAAAACCGTATCTACCACACCTTATGAGTTATGGTATGGGAAGAGACCATCTCTTAAGCAATTTAAGATTTGGGGTTGTCCGGCCTATGTCAAAAAGCAGAATCCGGACAAACTCGAGACACAGTCTGTCATGTGTAAATTTGTAGGATATCCAAAGAATTCTTATGGATATCTATTCTACCACAAAGAGGAACAAAAGGTATTTGTTTCCCGGAATGCCAAATTTTTAGAAAATGAATTGTTTACAAATACTGATGGCAATGTGGTGGATCTAGAAGAGCTTCTAGAAACATAAATTACGAATGACGACTTGATTGAACCGGCTGTTGCAACAGAAACTGAGGAACCTCGGCCACTCCGTAGGTCTGGTAGGACTTCTCTCCTACCGGAGAGGTACTACGGTATTGTTCACACCATAATATTGTATTATTATATTCCCAATTCTTATTCTTTTTATAAATAAACAGGTGCTTTTGACGCATGTCTGCTACATATTACAGGTTACAGGTTCTTGGAGCGAAAACAGTGAAAATGACAAAAGGCGACACGAAAAAGTGGACTTTGACCAACAAACAGAAGACTCTTGATCAAGCCTACATCAAAAATAAAATTCACAAAGTACAAGGCAATGCAAGGTCCAAGATTATAAAGCGAACGGTTAAAAATCCACCGCAATTATTCACTGGAGATCTGGAAGAAATAGAAAAGCCAAATTGAATAAAGATCCAAAGAAATAAAAAGCCCAAGAATCCCAGAATCAGTTCCAAAATTTCCAGACATAAAATTTTACCAAAGCTTGGAAGTCTACTTTGACTAGGTCTTCCTAAGGATATTTTGGTAAATGTAGACATGCGAATCAATTGTAACCTAGGGTTTCTATCTCCTATAAATAGAAGCCCAAATCATTGTATTCTTTTCATGCCTCCCTTTAATGAATAAAATTTAGAAATCTTTTGGAGAGCATGGGTGTTTCTTCTTCATTTAGAAATTCAGATCTGACAACCCTGCATGGATGATTGGAGAGATGCATCTGTAAGTAATTTAATTTCTTGCCCTAGTGTAGTTTTCAATTCCTTGCCCTAGGTAGATTTAATTTCATGCCCTAAGAACTTGTTTAGGGTTTAGCTTTTTGGAAAGATTTTGAGAGATGAGATCTCTCATCCCTTTCTTACCCACCAAACATTTACAATAGGACTCCATGCATACATGCACATACCACTCCCTACGGCACTCTATCCCTCGAGGTAGCGGTGATACCGTAGTATAAAGGCCCGGGTGTGATGTTTTCCATGGAGGTTAGGGTAAGGATCTCTAAAGGAAGGAAAAGAACCTAGAGGAAGGAACACCTTCCCGAATGGATCTAATCCACTTTATTGATAATTACCATAACTCCTCACAGATCTTCATTCGGGTATTGAAAGTGGTGAGATTTAATTACATTTCCAAACCATCCCTAAACCTAGCCCTAGCAAGAGTAGATCTAGATAATTGCCCTAGGATAATTTAGATTTTTAGATTTAATAATCTGTCCGAATACCTTTCGGAATTAACTCGTAAGAACGAATCGGAAAGTCACAACATCCCTGTGGACCGACCCGTACTCACCGGCTAGCTGCAAAGCGACGCCGTTCTTGATTGCGGTTACAAATATTTTTGATCTATCTTTTAGAAAGCGCAAGCAAGCTAAATCTTTCCAATCAAATGGCGCCGTTGCCGGGGATGGCGTAGAACTTTCCTTTTCGCAATTTCGGGTTAATCAAAATAAAATAAAAAAAATCATAAAAATCTAAAAAAATCCAAAAAATATATAAAAATATATAATCTGTTATTTTTGGAAGGGATACTTTGTTGTTTAAATTTTGCAGGATATACAAAAATCGGATCTGGAAATCTACAGAGATCAAAACAGGAAAAAACAGATCGGAACAACAGAAGATCACAACAACCGAGGAACAGAAGAAATTTGGAGGACCGAGTCTACAAGTTAACCGCGGTAATCTGGTCCAAAAAAAAAAAAGCGGCCGAACCGACCAAAGCGCGGCGGAACCGCCGCGCTAGCCCCCTTACGGCCTCGGAACCGCCGCGCCTTTGTGACATCACCAGGAAAAAAAAGGGCAGAAACGCGGTTTAAAAAAAAAAAACAGTTCTGACACTGAAAATCTCTGTGAGTTTTCTCTCTCCTCCTCTGCAAATCTTGATATATCTTCTGTAAATTTGCCTACAAGATTTCTCTACGCTCAAAAATATATTCCCTTCCAAATAACGATCTTGTGCAGGATTTTTGGGCCCCGCTTGAAATAAAATAGATTGCAAGTAATATTTTGCTGTTGCATATCTTTTCTAAAAAATATTTTGTTGTTACATATCTTTTCTCTAAAATCTTTTTGCAACAAAATTTTTCCAAATAAAGAGAAAGAAAAAATCAATGAAAAATGAAAATAAAAAGGACAATTATTTTATAGAACTTGCAAAATTTTTTAGCCCCAAATAAATCCTTGCACCACCCAACCTTCCTTCTTGTCACCTTTCTTCTTACAACATGGGTACCCCACATAATAAATCATTAGCCGAACTTTGGTATCCCGAACTTAATTTTGCGTCGTACGTTAATTTGTTCGGTCAATTTAAAGACGATCCTTCCTTGCCAAAAATATCTTTGAAAGATCAAATAGAGGCGTCTAGGAGAAATAGTTTGACTTTTCAACCCACTTGGTGTCAACCGAGTCAACCTTCACCACTTCCATATGTTGATACCACTTTTTCAAGTCCTTCTGTCACTCCTAGGCCGATGTCCATTGCTGAGCATATTGCTCAATCTCGCAGTCGATCTTTCACCCCTTTCCACTCATCTAGTTCTAGGGATCTACATGACTGTTCATCTTTTTATCCATATGTTGACCCTACCCCTGTCCAATCACCCACTTCCTACCAGTCATACCCGACCTTCCCACCTTCACTAGACACCGTTTCTACACAGCCTTTTGGGAGTTTCACATATCCAAACAATTATGAATCTTTTACCGAAACCCCCTTACCACCCAAGTCTAGTTTGGAAGAGTCGTTGGAGGCTTATATTGCTGCAACAAACAAAATGATGAGGAATGTGGAAGCGTCCATGGCCGCCCTTATGCAGCCGAGTGAACCGGTAGCTAGTTTCCAACTAGCTCCAAATTTTCCAATGTATGAGGAGGCGGTTGGATTGAGTGAGAATGAGAGAAGATTTCCAAATCAAACCTACCCTTACCCAATTGAAGCCCAAAACTCCAGTTTTCCATCGAATGTCCTAAATGAGTTACCAGTTGAAAATAAAAACGAGTTGTGTGATTTTGTAGTGTTTGATTTGCCAAATTGTGAGGAACCCCTTTCGAGTGAAACCGCACTTAATCCTTTCGATCTTTACACCTCCACTCTAGAACCTAAATCGATAGATATCCATGCTTTTGATGAGGTGTCTAAAGAAATTGATTTTCACTTGATTGAGGATATAGACGCCGGGAATATTTCGGATGATGAAGCTGTCGATTTGCTTGAAATTTTATGTTCAAATCATCATCCTGAGTTATTAAATATTTCTCCCGAACCTCATATGCGTCTTGATTTTGATGATATTGGCATGGATGAGCAAATTTTTTAGGAAAATATTGAGGAGAATTATGAGGATAGTACTGAGGATAATATTGAGGTTGAACCATTTTCGTTTGATGTGTCGAATTTTCCAATACACCCTCCTAAATCCTTAACTGATACCCTTCCTCACTCACTTCCTTCCATCCTTCCTATTGTTCCGACCGTGCAAGTGGCCATTACGCTTTCATCTCCTATACCAAGTTCGGCGTACCCATGTTTTCTTGCGAATCTTGAGGGATTTGATCCCATTTCTCGACGAGTAGATAGGTTAGCGCAATCGCTTATAACATATCGGCCATCACATATTGCGCTAATTTATTCACTCAAATTACACCCTCAAGATCGTACTCCACTTCCTTCTTCTTTTCGCCATTCTTCTCCCCCACCGAGACCATATTCTACCATTCTTCTTTCCACACGGTCTCGCGTGCTTCTCATTTTCTTGCACCAACTATACCATTTCCACGATAAGATTTTTGAATGGTTGGTGCTAACCTTTGGCTTGTGTAAGGCCAAGCTTAAGTTTGGGGGGAACCTTTTTGTATATATGTATATATATTTTTGTTTTCTTTTTCTATAAAAAAATAAATAAAAAAAAATTTCAAAACATTAAAAAATATATAAAAAATTGTAAATAAATAAACAGGAGAGTGCCGACATTTTGACCCTCTTGGTTTAGTATGACAGTGAGGACACTGTCAAGTTCAAGTTTGGGGGTATGCTCGGTACGTCTTTTTTCTTCGCATTCATTTGTACATATTTTTGCATTTGCATACTTATTTAAAAACCCATAAAAATTGAAAAAATTCAAAAATTATAAAAATTATTATATTCAATTTTGGCTAATTGACTTGAGTTTGATGAATGTGTTAACTGGTTAGGAACAACTAGATCTTAGACTTAGTAAATTAAAAACCCTAAAAATAACTTTCCTTAGAGTTTAACGGTAGAAGTATATGTCTTTGTAGATTATTTAGAAATAGGCAAATTTTGGGTTCACTTCTTGGGCTAATTCGAAATGAGGGAAGAGTATTGATGTTCTTATTAGAGTATAAGTTTGAAAAATAATTTCTAGCTTAAGTCTAGATTCTTAAAATGTATACCCTACAATTTGCACAATCACGCACCTTGAAACTTGGAATAGTAGAGGAGACCTTGAAATGCTCTTGTCTAAAGTCCTTAGTACGAAGAAAAAAAAGTGAATAAAGAATAAAAAAAATGGACACTGGTTTTTTTGATTACTTAAGGCTAAAAAAATAGAAAAATATTTAGCGAGGGTGCTTCATCACCTAGTGCCTTAGACCAACTGGTTTGGGAGTCACTGCTAAAGCCTTGGGTGTTACAAGACTAGGAAGTACGCTTTAAAGTGCTAACGCATCTTGTAATCGGTCGTTGGTACCTCAAGAAGTATTAACGGTCGCATGAAGGATGTGTAAGCGAAATTTAATTAAAAATTCACCAATTAAGAAGTGCTTTGGACAACGGACAAGGGTATGATTGCTTGATTTGAATTTCCAAGTGTAGGGGTGACTTATACACACACGTAGGGGTATGTGATTGGGATTTAGATGAGAGAAATGAGTGAAGAATAAAACTTGTATCTTTAGTAGGGTTGATAGAAATTCCTAAGTGGAGATGGAACTTTAGAAGGAAAACTTAAGAGATGCCGAAAGCTAAGTAGGTCTACATAACATATATAATCTTAAGTTAAATAATGAGGAAGTGTGAAGAATATGGGTGGATAATTTGCAAGTAGAAGATAATAGAATTCCTTGTTAGAAAACCTAATTGGAAAATAAAAGTCAATAGGCCGAATTGATAGGATTTTGTGGGTGTAATCCGTTGAAAACCCTCAGGAGACAACACTCCTCCTACTAGGGACACCTAGAGGTTTAACGGCTTGTTGCACGAGCTCAGTGCAATCGTGTTTCCCTGCGAAAGTGCGGTTAGGATTTTAGTGAATAAAAATAAATTTGCTCGAGGACGAGCAAAAGATAAGTTTGGGGGTATTTGTTCACACCATAATATTGTATTATTATATTCCCAATTCTTATTCTTTTTATAAATAAACAGGTGCTTTTGACGCATGTCTGCTACATATTACAGGTTACAGGTTCTTGGAGCGAGAACAGTGAAAATGACAAAAGGCGACACGAAAAAGTGGACTTTGACCAACAAACAGAAGACTCTTGATCAAGCCTACATCAAAAATAAAATTCACAAAGTACAAGGCAATGCAAGGTCCAAGATTATAAAGCGAACGGTTAAAAGTCCACCGCAATTATTCACTGGAGATCTGGAAGAAATAGAAAAGCCAAATTGAATAAAGATCCAAAGAAATAAAAAGCCCAAGAATCCCAGAATCAGTTCCAAAATTTCCAGACATAAAATTTTACCAAAGCTTGGAAGTCTACTTTGACTAGGTCTTCCTAAGGATATTTTGGTAAATGTAGACATGCGAATCAATTGTAACCTAGGGTTTCTATCTCCTATAAATAGAAGCCCAAATCATTGTATTCTTTTCATGCCTCCCTTTAATGAATAAAATTTAGAAATCTTTTGGAGAGCATCGGTGTTTCTTCTTCATTCAGAAATTCAGATCTGACAACCCTGCATGGATGATTGGAGAGATGCATATGTAAGTAATTTAATTTCTCGCCCTAGTATAGTTTTCAATTCCTTGCCCTAGGTAGATTTAATTTCATGCCCTAAGAACTTGTTTAGGGTTTAGCTTTTGGGAAAGATTTTGAGAGATGAGATCTCTCATCCCTTTCTTACCCACCAAACATTTACAATAGGACTCCATGCATACATGCACATACCGCTCCCTACGGCACTCTATCCCTCGAGGTAGCGGTGATACCGTAGTATAAAGGCCCGGGTGTGATGTTTTCCATGGAGGTTAGGGTAAGGATCACTAAAGGAAGGACAAGAACCTAGAGGAAGGAACACCTTCCCGAACGGATCTAATCCACTTTATTGATAATTACCATAACTCCTCACAGATCTTCATTCGGGTATTGAAAGTGGTGAGATTTAATTACATTTCCAAACCATCCCTAAACCTAGCCCTAGCAAGAGTAGATCTAGATAATTGCCCTAGGATAATTTAGATTTTTAGATTTAATAATCTGTCCGAATACCTTTCGGAATTAACTCGTAAGAACGAATCGGAAAGTCACAACATCCCTGTGGACCGACCCGTACTCACCGGCTAGCTGCAAAGCGACGCCGTTCTTGATTGCGGTTACAAATATTTTTGATCTATCTTTTAGAAAGCGCAACCACGCTAAATCATTTCAATCAGGTATCCTCATTGGTGGTGACATAGAAGACTGTATCATGGACGATGATGGTCCTACCAGCTTTCTGCAAGCTATCATGAGTGGAGACTCTATGAAGTGGCTGGATGCCATGTGCTCTGAAATGGACTCTATGTACACCAAAAAAGTGAGGACTTTGGACCCCTGGGGTAAAACCTGTGGGGTGCAAATGGATCTTTAAAAGAAGGATTAGTGTAGATGGGCAGGTAGAGACCTATAAGGCAAGACTTGTGGCGAAAGGTTTTCGTTAAAGACCAGGTCTGGACTATGACGAAACTTTTTCTCCCGTAGCCATGCTTAAATCCATTCGGATCCTACTTGCTATCGCTGCTCACTACGACTATGAAATCTGGCAGATGGATGTTAAAACTGCATTTCTAAATAGAGATTTAGAAGAATGTGTTTATATGGATCAGCCAGAGGGCTTCATTGACAGTGGAGCAGCGGGAAAGCATGTAGATTGCTTAAATCCATTTACGGATTAAAGCAAGTATCATGGAGCCGGAACATCTGTTTCGGTGATGTTATCAAAGAGTTTGATTTCATCAAAAATCCAGATGAACATTGTGTTTATAAGAAGGCTGTAGGGAGAGCTGTCACTTTCCTCGTATTGTGCGTGGATGGCGTTCTTCTATATTCCTATGCTACAGTCAGTCAAATCTTTCTTATTACTAAGGTTCTCCATGAAGGACCTGGGTGATGCCATATACATTCTAGGCATTAGGATCTATAGGGATAGATCCAAGAGGTTATTGGGATTGTCCCAAACCAGGTACATTAACACCATTCTAAAAAGGTTTAGTATGGAAGACCCTAAGCGGGGTGCCTTACCCGCTTGCCATGGGGTCACTCTCTCTAAGGACTCTTGCCTAAAGACCGATGAAGATAGAGCTCGCATGAGCATTATACCCTATGCTTCAGCAGTAGGATCTATAATGTATGCAATGTTATGTACACGCCCATATGTAGCTTATGCACTTAGTGTCGTAAGTAGGTATCAATCCAACCCAGGGGAGAATCACTGGATAGCTGTGAAGAACATTCTTAAGTACTTGCAAAGGACTAAAGAGTTGTTCTTGGTGTATGGTAATGGAGATCTCCAAATGGAGGCCTTTACCGATTCGAGCGTCCAGAGTGATAAGGACGACAGCAAGTCTATCTCTGGGTTTGTATTTACCCTCAATGGAGGGGCGGTAAGTTGGAAGAGTTCCAAACAGGATACCGTTGCAGACTCTACGATGGAGGCTGAGTACATTGCTGCGAATGATGCCGCCAAGGAAGCCGTCTGGATGATGATGTTCGTCTCGGAGCTAGCAGTAGTTCCAACCATTATTGATCCAATACCATTGTATTGTGATAATAATGGGGCTATGGCGTTATCCAAGGAGCCCTGGTCCCATCAGCAGTTCAGACAAATCCTGAGGCGCTTTCATTTGATCCGGGAGATTGTAGATCGCCACGAGATCGAGATTAGGAGAGTAGACACAAAGAATAACACCGCGGATCCACTCACCAAGGCCCTCCCTCAGCCGCAGCATGAGCGACTTTTTGAGATGTTGGGTATGAGATACGCCAATAACTGACCTTAGTGCAAGTGGGAGATTATTGGATATATGTATGCCCTAGAGGCTATTATATGATAGTGGATGTAGTTATACATGTATATATATATTCAGTGTACATTCTTGCTCGATATGATAGTATGCTATCTGGTTCTTCTTTATCTGACATGTTGACTTGATCATGCTTTTATTCATTTACACATGTTGATAAAGCCCTGAGGATATTGGCTTGACTACTATGATTATGATGGAGATCATACTAGTGGGACATCTGTAGTTTATAAGCATATCCTGAAATATCCCTAGTCGTAGGTGTATCGAGATGGGGCATCGATATACCAGGGTAGACTAGCGTATATGATGCTAGACCCATATGATGGGCGATAGATGTTCCCACATCCATTGATGTTTGACATCGAGATCGTATACGGGTGCTCAGTGGAGATTGGGTACACTGGACGGACTCGCCGAGAACTCCTATATGGTATTATATCTATTGTCGGATAGCAGTTCTCAGGTGACACTGGTACAGGTTAGTCTGTAGACCCGAGATCGTTATAGAGTCTTTTGTGTTCTCCTACTGTACTTTGATCACACCCTACCACAGCTCTACTGAGTCGTACAAACATGTGGCTGTTGGGTACAGTCCCGAGACACACGAAGGCGATGAGCGATAGGAGGGGTTTCGTTTCTCCCGGTATTGGGAGTTGATGTTGTGCTGTGCTCGATTGGCTATATCAGTAAGTCCCTGGCCAGGGCTATTGAGATTTACTGATAAGTGTTATCAGTAATTTCTCGATATGTTATAGACCATTCATCGGCACAACTTATTGAGTTATTGGGGTCGACGTTACCATCCCTAGACTCGATATGCAGCATATCTGACGAAGAGACCGGACTGTACGGTAGTGTTTCCGGTTGGCTCAACGGGAGTTGTGACAAGTTCGTTTGTTTTCTTCTGATCGCTCAATACCCGGGTGGCCGTTACATTTAGCTGACCTCTTGCGGCTTAGGAGTGCTTGATATGATCATCGCCCACTGCCGGCGTATTAACGAGTCTTAGAGTCCCACAATGGAGTTATCTAGTCCAGACGAAACGATGTGGTGTGCATATGAGATATGCGCGGGGACCCGATTAAATGCGCGTATGTGATACCGTATATTAATCGGGCAGTTTGCTATTGGTCGGGTCGTATGTGATATGACCGGTTTGCTAAATCAAGTGTTGATTTATCATTGACCATTAGTTTTTCACTTTAAACCCTTTCTTGTATTTTGTTGTATGCATGCATGGATGCACTTATTCTTTTTGATGCACATATGGATGTGTATGCCCACATACATGCATACAATGTTCTATCAGGTTTGTTGATACATGAGATGGTGGCAATATAAGACTCGCACTTTATATAAATATGTTGATATTTATTTTTGCATAAAAGAAAATGGAAATGGAAATTCTATCATGGTTTAATATTTTATTCATGCACTAACCCTTTGCTTTAACCATGATTTATTTTCTATGGCCATTTTGGATCCAAAATAAATATCTAGATATTTTCTAACTAGGGTTAAGAATGAGAAATAGAAAATATATATATTTTCATTTCTCATTTTTAACACAAGCCTATCATTATCTTGAGCTCTCATATTGCTTTCATCTTCTTCCTCCTCTCTCTTGCTCTCTATCTTCTATTAGTGAGTGAAAGAGTGATTAAGTTACGGTCTTTAAGTGAGAAAACAAACCACATCAACATTCTATACTACTCTAGCCAACTAGTTTAGAGTGATGGCTTCAACTTCTTCTCTTGTTCAAGTGAAGCATCTAGCTTGGACAAAGAGAACTCCGGGTGGATCGTTGTGGACCAAGAGGATCTCAAGTGAGCTTCTTTTCAACTCTCAAGTGGCCAAGGAGTCTAGCGTAAGGAGCTACAAAGGTTGTATTCTCAAAATCCTACCTTTTACTACTTGTGTTAGTGTTAATGTTTTGTTACCCTAGCTTTTTTAGTATGATCCTTAGGTTAGTTTCTCTAGCACCCTAAAAATTTAAATATGGCATGTGTGATGCTACCAAACCCTTGTAGTGGTGCTGTAGAAACTCCTTCAACAGATTGGTCCGATATTACGATAATAGGCGCTGATATCAATCTTGACTTAAGTTCTATGAAAGCTTGTTCGGATGCTTCTGACCACACGAATTCTTCGTTTTTACGTATGAGCTTGGTCATGGGTGTTGCAATCTTCAAAAATCATTTAATGAATCTTCTATAATAGTATTGCTTAGCACTCTTTATCTCACCTGCTAGTTTAGATATTGCATTTCTTACTTACTTAGGTGCCACATTCATATATACATTCTGGTTATGCACTATAAATTGGCTTTGTGCCGGTACTCATTGTTTTCATTATTGGCTCATGTTTATGAGATTTCGGTTTTCATGAGATTTCTGGATTTGGGAAACCGCATGTGAACTTTAAAAACTTATGATCATTTTAAAGGAAAGATTCGGTTTTTCCTTGATATGATGTGTGGCATCCACCATGAGTTTTCTCGGTTCTGAGCTATATGTATATCGGATTCTAAGACAGAGGAGGCACCGTGTATGGGTACATGGTGGGCCAGGTAGGGTACGCCGGGGCAAGAAGATCATATAAAGGGACGTTGAGCCCGGCAGGGGAGCACTACCAACCGGTGATAGTTTGGCTCGGCAGATATTCGAAGGATATTGACCAGAGCTGTGTGACCAGATGGATATGGGGCCGATCCGATGAGACGGAGCCCAATATATGAGGATTATGTGTCGCTGCCGGGCATGGTTTTCATGATGTTTTCGAGTGTCGATGCTGGGCACTCAGGTTTTATCATGATTTAGTGTGTCGTTACTGGACACACGTTGGATGATGCATTTATACATGATACACATGGCATGTTACCACTTTATGACACGGACACAAGTACATTGGTATTATACTTATGCTTATACTATTACCCTTGTACTACTCGACGTCATAATATTATTATATTGACCTAGGACATCGTCATATATTCGATTTCTACCCGGTGATGTCTTCTACTCACGAGTTGGCAACTCATCCCCGTTGTGCCACAGTTTTCTTGCAGGTTTAACCGCACAGGTTTCGTAGCGGCTTTGTTGGCACACCGCTTTCTTCTGGGTGACTTTCTTTGGTAGGTGGGGTACACTTGCATCATGACCACAAGTTGTACTTATATATTTATTCAGTTGTATCTAGTTAAAAAGCTCCATCAACCAGACTATATATATTTTGTAGACTTAGAAACCACAGTTTGTATAATCTTTCGGACTTAGAGTCACGCTCATGTATCTATCCTTATTTCTGGTTTTTGTTAATGATGTTTGGGTTTTCTTTATTTTATTTTCTTTGTTTGATTTTCGTCATTAAGGCATCATATATATATATATATTGTTTGCGTGGTTGTTTGCGCCAATTGGCGAAGAGCTAGCTCCTGCTTGAGGATGCCTTTTATTATTGCATTGTATTACTTCGGGTTAAAATTACAAAGGAGGTGCTGCCAAAATTTCAAATGACGAAAATGTTTTAACTACGGTATATAATCCACTTGCGTTTTATATAATTTTACTTATGTTTTTAAAGAAAGAACCTGATTTCATTAAACCGTTATTTCAAAACTTCACCTCCACTATTTTCCCTAAAAAAGGTTTAGATTTCCGGGCTTTGGTTTTCTTGGATTAGGTGGGGTCCTATAGACATCACGTGATTCATGTTCCAGTCACGTGCTTTTTCTGTGTCATGACAAAGTTGGTATCAGAGCGTTAAATTTTAACCTTGGTTTGAGTCTAGGTTTGACTATGCAAAGTCTAGGGCGTGTATATATTTCGGAACCTGGGCTTGACCTTATGAAACATAGACTTGGCTGAGGGGGTATTAGACCCGAACTTTTGTCACGTAGATTGACCTTGGTTGATGGAGTAGGTAACTTAAGTAGAGTAACATACCGTGTGTATGTTTCGCGGCATACTTACGATACACTACTCCGCTTAAGTAGCCTTAGGATGTACATTTCTTAGGAACTGTATTTATATTCGTTCCTATGATCTCTCCTCATCGATATCGGATTGTGGTTTCCGTTACCTTAGCTACTTGAGCAGAGAGAGCTGCGGCTAGAGATACGGTTAGAGCGAGCTCGTTAGGGATAAGGCCTGGCCATGATATATTCCAGTGACGTACGAATGCATTGATTTATTGTTCTACTAGGATTTCTTGTCGACACGAACATTCGAATCTGCACCGGATGATTGGGCCATTGCTAGAGGCCAGCCAGATCGTAGAGACTATTAAGGTACCATCTACTCCAGAAGATTTATGTGTTGTCTACCGTGCTGACAGATGAACCAGCTAGCGCTAAGATTGACCGGATGCCGCCTCCAGAGTTTGTATAGCTGAGACCACATGAGTTTGCGTACAGGGATGTGACAGAAGATCACTAGTCACCCTTGGATAAGTAATTAGGACATTTTGTTCATTTGGATGCTCCAATGCGAGGTCATCAAATTGACTAGCTTCAGCTTGAAGGGAGCCTCATTCAGGCATGTTGTGAGTTGATCGAGAAAGGACGAGCAAAAGCGTATTCCTCCGATGATTTGGACGAGTTACGAGAACGAAATTGACCAGATGTTTTCTACAGAGCATTGAAGATACTGGGTTCGTAGTTTCGATTCCTTATAAGAGACCTGGATATGACTATAGCCAATTTAAGCACAGTCCACACAGCGACGAAGAGATGATTCTGAATTGGTCCGTATTGAAGGGAAGTGGAGTAAGAGATTCGTGCGAGATTTTAACGAGTTGTCGTTCTACTCCATTGATGTTAGAGGTTTGCTACGTATGCATAGGTGTTGGATGCTATCCTAAATTGAGAGACGGATTAAGGAAAGGGTGCTAACTTTCGTCAGAGATGTGATTGGAAAAGATCCCAACAGGATCTTTTTGAAATACTACACGATAAGACTTGGACTCAGGATCGGTTGTATCACACATACTCAGTCGGCCAGGGACTGCCATCATTGACGTGAAACATTACGAGTGACCATGTAATTGGCCAGGAGATGTTCAGAAAAATGCCTTAACAGGACAGTTACGTTGCTACTCCTAATCGGGCTGTCGAGCCGAGGAGTTGTGCAATGGTATTATACAGAGAGAAAAGAGGACCTAAGAGCAGAGGACATGAGACCATGGGCAGAAGGCAAGTAGATATTCTTGCTCTGCCATCCTTGGGTGCATCGACACTTTTCGACATTGAAGGAGGTGTACCTTAACGTCAGTTATCTATAAGTTGTGTCTTGATGATTTGGATATCGCATTTCCATCGTTTTGATTCTGGCATTTAGAGGATTTAGTTTCATGATTGATGTTTCCTATGTGCACCACAGTTGCACTTGATTCGTATTTTCATGTATCAGTTGTACTGGTTTTCGTTTTTGTGCATACCCATTGGCACTCGATTTTGATTTTAGGCACTCCGAGATACATGATTTTGATTTCATGCATATTGTATGCACATGATTTTGACTTACACATTTGGTGTAGTTTACACGAGCTTTCAGTATTTTGGGTGCATGCAGTTGCACACGTTTACGAGTTCATATACCGTGCTAAACTTGATTTTGATCTTGTATATGTAGTATATCGTTGATTTGATTTTGATACTCGATATTCGTTTTCGTGCACCTTGTGCACTTGATTTAGATTCTTGCGCACACTTGGCGCACTTAATGAGATTTTGTGTACACCAGATGCACTTAAGCGAGATTCTTTGTGCATATCATATGCACTTGATATTGTGGTCGTGCACACCCGTTGCACTTGACAGATACTTTCGTGCACACCCGTTGCACATAGTTTTTGTTTCTATGCATATTCATAGTACCTGTATTTGATTTCGATTTCCATGCGCACCAGACGCATGTGGCATATATATATATATATATATATATATATATATATATAATATCTGATGTCGATTTCTTTCGAGCATTGTGTTTTTATGACATATATTATACAATATAGTAACTGGACAAGACTGGTCTGAGGACAGTACCTGAGTGTTTTTGCATGCATCGATATTTACCGAGGGGATTTTCAAAAGGAGCTATAGTCTCAATATTTTCCTACGTGTCCATGATGACACAAAATTTTACAAAGGAAACCCTTCCAACTCATTTTCAAAACGTGCAGGACGTATATCTTAGATAGAACATATATAGATATATAGCTATTTATTTACAAAATGAACGTCCGCTACTTGTGTTGTGATATACGCATCGCACGGCGATTTGAAAAAGATTGCGCATGCACTTTTATTCAGTTGTTTAGATGATTTCATAACGATGCGTACTATATATATGTTGTAGTCCTAATTATATTATACTCGATTTTAACGATGGATTTTGAAACTTGTATTTTTGCATTAACTCCCATGATGACGTGACGCTTGACGGAGTTCCGATTTTGAGTTTTGTACTCGTAGTGCGCATGCATTATGCTACGATATATCTTATGTATTCATAATTTCGGAGCCCCGTTATCTTGACTATTTTGCTGAAATGTTTTAGTAATTGGGGGGTTTAAATTTAAATTCAGGGACCGAATTTATTTAAAAGGGAAGATTGTAACATTTCATAAAAATAAAATATTATTTTTGGAATTTAAATAATTAAAATAATAAATTTTATGAATATTATAAAAAGTATGGAAATTAGTTTTAATGAAATAGTATGATTATATATATTTATAATTTGGAAAATATTTGGAAATTAGTATGAATTATTGATTTTGAAAGTATTCATTTGATTTGAACATTTTATAAATTATTTGTATACAAGTTTAATGCTAAACTTGATTAATACTTTACTAATTATGTATTAACCATACTTATGTATTATGACATGCAATATATCATGTTGTAACACTTGGTTAGATTTATTGAACCATGGCTCCATTATTTTTAAATGGTTTTGATTTTATTTAGAAAAAAAAAAAGAAAAAGAATAAAGATAAATAAAATGGTGGGGACATCAGGGCATGGGTGGGAGAGAGAGAGGGGGTGAGAGAGTGAGAAGGTTCTAGCACCTTGAGCCACCATCTTATTATTTTCTTCACCTCCTCATTCTCTTCTTCATTTTTTCTTCCCTTCCTCCTTCATCCTCCATCACCTCCTCTACCACCATAAACCATCCCTTAATCTCCACCAAAACCAATAACCACCTTTAAAAAAATCATTCCAAATCTCACTACAAAGACCATGGTAGGATCAAGTTGAGGCTTTAAGCACTTTGGTCATCCTAGAAGTTTCTTAGGTAGCTCTTGGAAGGTAAATCCTTCACTTTTAGTTAATTATTTAGTTTCCCCAGTCTCTTATGATAAATTAGAGTTAAACTAGTGAACGGTTATGATCTTGGAAAATTCTAAGATGAGGTTCAGGGGATATTCTGAGTTGTGAAGGTGCATTTAAGGTTTAGTTAGTGACCACAACCCTTTTAGTGATAGAATTCTGGACTAAACTTAAGTTTAGAATCCGAAACTTGAACTTGAAGTTTTCTGATATCGGGTTTTGTGGAAAATGTGATAATAAATTAGGATCTTCTATGACCCGGAGACTCTGAAAAATATTTAGCGATCACCGAGAGATGTGCAGGCCATTAGGAGCATACCCTAGAGACTCGAGCCCCTAATTCTCCAAACCGGCCGCAAAAATAAGCCTTATGGACACAATTTGCGGCCTGGCCTGTAGGAATGTGCCCCAGGTTTGGTCCATGACTTCTTTATCTAGTATTTAGACCTACCACATATGCTAAATGTCCTAATTCAACTTAGGGTAAAATTTAGGGGTGTTTTTCCAAGTTGCTGTTTTCGTTTTGTGACTTTTATTAACTTGAGTTTTGGTATTTTAGTTTTGATTCGGTTGTTTGATGTTTTTACGTCAACGTCAAGAATTGTTTGGTTATTTTTGCATGTGTAGACCATAAGTTCTAACCTATATATGTCTCGTTTGCCATATCGGTTTCCGGACTTGATTTTGATGTCGATGAGACGTGCGTTGAACTGTAGGTACCTTCGTGTGGACTTCGGGACGACAAGGGAGAGCAAGGAATTTATTGACTTTGGCTAAAGCGAGAATGGTAGGTGAGTAGATGTATATCTACGGGGGAAGTCGGGTGGATGGCGTATAGCACCCCTGCAACCGTAGATTAGGATACTTATATATTCATATAACATGTCAATGTTGGATATGTAGACTTAGCTAATAGGTTTCCAGGAGACAATAGGTTAGAATAAATGTACTCGTAGGAAGGTATACCTTTAGCCCTATCTCTCTTAGTCGTGAGCCTTTGGATTTATGCTGTCACACACACACACATACTTGATATGATATGTGTGTATATGTGTGTGTGTGTGTGTGTAGAAACTTAGCTAATAAGTTTCCAAGAGACTATAGGTTAGAATAAATATACTCGTAGGAAGGTATACCCTTAGCCCTATCTCTCTTAGTCGTGAGCCTTTGGATTTATGCTGTCACACACACACATACTTGATATGATATGTATGTATATGTATATGTATGTATGTATGTATGTGTGTATGTATGTATATATGGATATGTTGGTGTGTATAAATATACATATACATGTAAGACGAGGATATGTTATGCTAGAAGGATATGAGTCGATATGATCGGACATGATGTCACGAGGACATGATATATGATTTGAGACCGAAACACCAGGTTATGATATGAAATATTACATGATCTTTGGGCGATATACATATAACATGTGATGACATGTAACTAGATGAGATGATAGAATGTACATGACCATAGATCCGTACTCTTCGATGATGATATCGTACGATGGATGATACCGTACGACATATGATATATATGATGATTGACCCGTATTCTTGATTCGAGGATATCGTACGACAGATTATACCGTATGAGATATGATATATATATATATATATATATATGATTGATTTGCACTCTTGACTTGAGGATGCTGTATGAGGAACTATACCGTACGTAATATTATAAGGCTGGATCGCCGACTGATAGATATATCGACTCAGAAATGTTATAGATTTATAATCATTTTCGACTCGGGATTAGTTTAGCCTTTTAATCACTTAGTAGACATTAGAATATAGCTAGAGCCATACCTATTTTCAAAACTAACGAATCGTATGAATTTTTAAAGGACAAAACCCAATGGGTGCTACGGATTTTCAAATGGTATCTTTTTTCAGAAACACCGTGGCCCCTATTTTTCTAAAATCGACGATTTGTGCTATTTAAAATACTATAACTGTATGGCTTGTATATAGATATATATTTTATATTTTTGTGTTTACTGTTTACTTTTCTTCTATGCTCATATTATTCTTATTGCATTTATATATATACATGTTCTTTCTTTAGCTGTTATAATCTCGTCTGCTAGGACACATGCACCATTACCGATGATGCGCATGTTGCACGTACAATTACTTGCCGGATCACAGACATCATTATCGGTAATTGCCTTGCTACGTACACATTAGAATTTGACATTTCAATCGTACAACCAGATAACTTGTAGCTAAATAGTATTGCTTAGCACTCTTTATCTCACCTGCTAGTTTAGATATTACATTTCTTATTAAGTTAGATGCCACATTCATATATACATTCTGGTAATGCACTGTATATTGGCTTTGTGCCGGTACTTATTATTTTCATTATTGGCTCATGTTTATGAGATTTCGGTTTTCATAAGATTTCAGGATTTGGGAAACCGCATGTGAACTTTGAAAACTTATGATCATTTTAAAGGAAAGACACGGTTTTTCTTGATATGATGTGTGGCGTCCACCATGAGTCTTCTCGATTCTGAGCTATATGTATACCCGATTCAAGGAGAGAGGAGGCACCGTCTGCGGGTACATGGGCCCGGTGCAGTACCCTGAGGCAAGAAGATCATATCGAGAGACGTTGAGCCCAGCAGGGGAGCATTACCAACCGGTGATAGTTTGGCTTAGTGGATACCAGGAGGATACCGACTGGAGTCCTATGATCAGATAGATATGGGGCCGATCCGATGAGATGGAGCCCGAGATATGAGGATTATGTATCGCTGCTGGACACTGTTTTCATGATATTTTCGAGTGTCGATACTGGGAACTCAGGTTTTATCATGATTTAGTGTGTCGTTGCTGGACATATGTTGGATGATACATTTATACATGATACACATGACATGTTACCACTTTATGAAACAGACACAGGTACATTAGTATTATACTTATGCTTATACTATTTCCCTTGTACCACTCGACGTCATTATATTATTATATTACCGTATGACCTAAGAGATCGTTGTACATTCGATTTCTCCTCGGTGATATCTTCTACTCACAAGTTGCCAACTCACCCCCGTTGTGCCACAGTTTTCTTACAGGTTTGATCGCATAGGTTTCGTAGCGGCTTTGCTGGCACACCGCTTTCTTCTTGGTGACTTTATTTAGGAGGTGGGGTACACTTGCATCATGACCACCAGTTGTACTTGTATATTTATTCAGTTGTATCTAGTTAAAAAGTTCCATCAACCAAATTATGTATATTTGGTAGACGTAGAAACGATATTTTTTTATATTCTTTCGGACTTAGAGTCACACTCATGTATCTATCCTTATTTCTGGTTTTTCTTGATGATTTTTGGGTTTTCTTTATTTTATTTTCTGTGTTTGATCTTCTCCATTAGGGCGTCGTATATATATTGTTTGCGTGGTTATTTCCGCCAATTGGGGCAGAGCTAGCTCCCGCTTGAGGATGCCTTTTATTATTGTATTGTATTACTTTCGGGTTAAAATTACAAAGGAGGTGCTGCCCAAATTTCAAATGACAAAAATGTTTTAACTACGGTATATAATCCACTTCCATTTTATATAATATTACTTATGTTTATAAAAAAAGAACCTGATTTCATTAAACAGTTATTTCAAAACTTTACCTCTACTATTTTCCATAAAAAAAGGTTTAGATTTCTGGGCTTTGGCTTACTTGGATTAGGTGGTGTTCTATAGACTTCACATGATTCAAGTGTCAGTCGTGTGCCTTTTCCTGATCATGACACATCTTGAGCAAGATTATTCTATCCGTATATGTCCTCCTTCAATTACAGTAATTTTCTTCTTACAATTACAATAATTGACTTGAGGGCACTATATCCAACAATCTCTCACTTGCAGTTAAGACTAATTATTGCAGTATTGTATACCCACATCTCATGTGCTATCGCATACCCAACATCTCTAATAACAATTTCGCAAATCGTGTTTGAGAAATGGGCTAGGTGCGTGGATCCGCTACAATGTTTTTAACTTTATCTTTCTATATCTCAATCTCGCGGAGATAAACTATTTCCCAAATCGAGTGAAACCTGCCTTAGAATTTTGTTTGGATAGCTGATTGGACCATGTTCATAAATGAACATATTTATCCAAATAGTTTCTTAGGGTGTATCCTATGTTGAGTCATAATCAGTATCCAGTGCCATGTCTACCTCAGTATCCCGCTTGAAACCTTTACCAATATACTGCTCCTCAGAAGAGGGTGAACATATAACTCATGACAGATACTCTATCTTTCATATCAACTTGGAATGCAGAATTGGTAACCACCTCCTAATGGACGCCGCTATTACCATAGAGCAAGAACATCCTCATTTGTTCTTCACCGCTTCCCTATGTTTCTCCAGGATTGGACTAATGTCAGCTTACTACAGAATGTGCAAAATTGACATCTGTTCTTCTACATAACATTACACGATTAACATTACTGACGTACATACGAGTCCCTCTCCTCATCAGTCTAGAAGATATCTCTTTAGAGAGGGTGACTCCACCACATGCGGGTACACTACCATGCTAGGAGTTATCCATTCTAAACCCCTTTAGAATGTGTTAGAGTACCTGAATTGGGACACTCCCAAATCCATCTAGATCTATTCCCCTAATCGATTGATATGTATTCCCCTGATCCTATATGGAAAAACATCTGTAACTATCATAGCTTAACCGAATTGTAGCATAGAAACATCACTTTCTACCAAGAGTATGTCATCCACATACCATATGATAATTATGACAGTACTCCCTACATCCTTCTTACAAATACTATTTTCATTTATCATTTTGATGAAGTCAAAAAAACTTTGACCATAACATCAAAGCAGATGATCCATCTCCACTATGCTTTCTTTAATCTATAAATAGACTTAAACAACTTGCACACTATCCCCTGTCCCCACTGACTACGATAACCATCTAGCAAAGTTATATACACATACACTTTTAAATCCCCAGTTAGAAAGACGTTATAGTCATCCATTTGCCAGATATCAGAGTCATGAAAAATAGTTGTGGCAAGTTATATCCATATAGACTTCATCACAGACACTAAAGTAATAGTTTCATCACAATCCATACCGGGTATTTGATGGAAAGCTTTTACTATAAGTCTAGCTTCATTAGGTTACTATCTTTTCATTTGCACTGATCTCGAAAGATCTACTTACTCTTTATGGGTTTTACCCCTTTAGGAGCATCCAACAAAGTCTATAATTTGCTGGAGTGCATGGAGTTCAACTTGGATATCTTGCATCCAGCCATCAGTTGGAAGTCACTATTGTTGGTTGTATGTATGCCCTAAAGGCTATCATTGTATATGATTGTATATCATAATGGAAGCTTGTACATATATAAGGAGGACTTTCTTGCTCGACATGATAGTATGCTATCTGATTACTCTTTATCTTAACATGTAGACTAGTATTGTGATATTATCTTGCTCTCACATGTTGGTAAAACCCTTAGGATGTGTACTTGACTACCAGGATTTGATGCAGATCATACTAGTGGGGCCAGGGTAGTCCACAAGTTCATCCTTTAAATGTTCCTAATAGTGGGTGTATCGAGATGGGGCATCGATATTCTAGAGTAAACTAGCGTATACGTTTCTTAACCCATATGATGAGTGATGGATGATCCCATATCCATTGGCATTTGACATAAAAGATTGTATATGGATACTCAGTGGAGACTGGTTACACTGAACAGAACTCGCCGAGAACTCCTAGATGGTATTATACCTAACGTCAGATAGCTGTTCTCTGGTGACACTGGTAGAGGTTAGTTTGTAGACCCGAGATCGTCATAGAGTCTGGTGTGATTCCCACTGTGCTTTGATTTCCACCCTCCATGTTCAAGAGAGCGTGCAAACAGGTGATTTTTAGGTACAGTCCCAAGTCACATGTAGGCAATGAGCGATAGGTAGGGTTTCGTCTCTCCCGGTATTGGGGGTTGATGTTGCGCTATGCTCGATTGGCCATAACAGGAAGTCCCTGGAAAGGGCTGATACTGAGATTTACCGGTAAGTGTTATCAGTAGTTTCTCGACCCGTTATGATCCTTACATCGGCATGACTTATCAAGTTATTAAGGTCTGACGTTTACCACCCCCAGACTCGATATGCGACATATCAAACAAAGAGACCGGACTGTACGATAGTGTTACTTATTGGATTTACGGGAGTATGGACAAGCTTTCTTGTTGATCTTCTGATCGCTCAATACCTGGATAGCTGTTACGTCTAGCTAGTATCGCTGACGGCTTGTGGGTAACTGATATGATCATCACCTACTGCTAGCGTATTGATGAGTCTTTAGAATCCTACACAGAGATTTCCTAGCTCATGAGAAACGAAGTAGGGCACATATGTGATATGTGCGGGACCGAGATTGATACTTGTATGTGATACAGTATTCTAATTTCGCGATATAGGTTATATGTGATATAACCGTATTATTGAATCAATTGTTGATTCAATAATTTGTTCTATGTATATTTGATATACATATAAATGATATTAGTCGGTTGTATGCGATACAGCCGGATTATTAAATCAAGTGTTGATTTAATAATTTAATATATAATTATACATTTGATATATTAATATATATTAACTAATATTAGCTCATTTAAGAAATTGTTTTCTCCAAATACATTTAAATATATATGTGATATATATTAATGTATTTATTTTGTGTCATGCTAGATGATACATTGGACTTGGGTGTATGAGACTCATACCTAGCTAAAGATAATAAGGGTGATTATTTATTAAGGGAAAAATCAAAATTAGGTGGAAATTAGCATGGCTAAGATACTTCTGGAAGCATGTAGAAGCCTTGAGTTTAGTCCACTAATTTTGTTTTACACTAAATATTTATTAATCTAACCATTATCTTTAGCCATGGTTAAGTCTCTACATGAGATATTTTCTCACCCATGGTTCACACTAGATCACTTGTTCATCTCTTCTTTGCTTTCTAGCTTTAAAGTGAGAAGAAAAAGAAATAGAGAAAAATAATTCTAAAGTGAGCAAAATTCCTACTTCATCAATCTATACCAAACTACCCATTTAGTATAGCTTGTTTACTTCACTAATTCATCAATTAGTGAAGAGATAGCTTGAGTTAGCGATTCTTCGACGTAGATCATCTTCGGCCTTGAAGATCTTTGAGCAAGCTCGTTCTTTTCGCCTAGTGGAGCCTAAGGAGAGTCCGAGACACCACTACTAAAAGCAAAATGACTACTACACGGAGCTTTAGAGGCGAAGGACCGATCTACAAAGGTTGTATTCCTATATCACTTAGTGTAAAGTTTGTTTACATGCTATTATAACCCTAATTCTCTAGTTAGATCCTTGGTTCGGACTCGCTCGGCACCCTAATTTTTTTAAGTTGCATACTTGATACTTGCCGAAACAGTGTCGGGATGATAAGCGAACCCAGCAACTATTTCCTATGGCCTTTTGAAAACTAGTTGGGTCATAATCACATGATGCAAATCTCCTTGTTACCGTCTACGATGGAACCGTAGTATCTTTCAGGTGGCTGGGATCACCTACTAAATCTGCAGAGTAGCTAAGATTTGTCAGGGGCAGATGTTTCCAGTACATATCCCTAAATGAAAAAGACCACTCAGCATTACTCATCATGGAGCGCACACTCGGAGGAGTAATATGAGAGAATCAAATTCTCAATATAGAATACCGAGCATAAGTATCCACATCTTCGATCATTTCGAAAAATCCTGATACTTGCAACGTCAGGTTCTCTACTTTATTTTTATATCCTATGAACTTCTCATAATCTTTGGACTTTGAATTTCAACAAGAATGCGTGTCTAAAACCAGAGAACTCATAGATAAACGGAACGAAATATGAGTACCAACCCCTTGTCCATAAGGACATTGGACCACATACATCACTATGTATAAATCCCTAGAGTTCATTAACTCAAACTCTGTATATTGCAAGTTGAAAAACTGTATTTTGGTTAATCAAAACTAAAAGCTTGATATTAGGCAAAACCAGATCATTTTCCTCAATAGCAATAATTGTTTCAATATCTGACATTGAGAATCAAATCACCCTTTTCTAATTCTCTACTCCTTATTAATATTTGTAGCGCTCTACAGATGTGGGATTCTAATCCAGAATCCATATACCCAGGGGTTAGAGTTAATTGAGAAACAGTTTTCAAAAAATAAACACATGAAAACTGAAACATCAAAATGTTTCAAGGGGATGGCCGGGTATTCATAGTAACTGGTATATTCTTTCCCTTCTTGACTGCCTTGGGATTATGACAGTAGTTGCAATTTCCTTTCCCTCATGACAGTAGTTGCAATTTTCTTTCCCTCTTCCACTGCTTAGGCTCATGATAGTAGTTGCAATTTCCTTTCTCTCACTTCAACCCCTTTTGACGTCTTCCATCTTACCTTTTGTACACTGACTTAGGCTAGTTGGTTTTCTTCTTTTCCTTTTTGTGAGCTACTGCCTTGTGATTAGAAGAAGACTATCAAACAAGCGTAACTAGTATATTCTCCTAATTTAAGGAGCTTTCAAACTTAAGATAATATGGAGAGGAGAGACAAATGAATTATATCATATACAATTCACTTTCTCCAAAACCGGCGGCCATTCTCGACTGACACTTTCTCCTAGTTGGTAGATAACTACACGAGATGGCCTTCCATGCAATATGGATCTCTGTATCGGATACAGAATGTTCTGAAGCAAGCAAAAGGGGAAGTGGGAGGGGTAAGGACATATGCGACTATGTCGTGATGTCACGCCCCGCTTCTTAGAGTGCGCTAAGATCGGCATGTGACAGAGCCAACCATGCTACCTATGGCTAGGAAACATCCCTCCATAATCACATCAGGGCTGTCTATAAGATATCAAGAACAGTAAAAATATAAAACTATTTAATACATGTCCATCTGCCAGAATAAATGAGTCAAGAAATATAGGTGCAGAAGCAATAAATACAATAAACAGTAACATCTGGAAATACGTCCTAAATACGGGCTCACATCGGGAAATAAAAGTACGGAAAGGAAACTAAATTAAACTATCACTAATAAGATCTTCACTGCTCGGCCTGATGGATGAAATACTTCTGGTCAGCCTGTGAAAGAGATAAAGGGACTGGACCATGCAAAACCCAGATGTCAGTGGGTCATAATCTCAACAATAATAAGTAATAACCAGGATGCAACAAGATATGCATGCATGAAATATAAACAGTAACATGAATGTAATAAGTAAACATGGATATAGAACAGTGAAGTGTATCAGTGTATGTGACGTGCCGTGAGTAATATGAACTATACTGCTGGGTTTTTTATTCTAAAGTTATTTGAAATCAATTAATGTACTCCTCCATGTAACTCAAAAGCATATGCCCCGTTATCCCCCGGGACTATGGATTAAGATGTATGAACTAAGAATGGTTCTGTCCCGTTATCCCCCGAGACCACGGATCAGGTAGTAAGAATCACGAATGATTCTCTCACGTTATCCCTTGGGCCCACGGATAAAGTAATATCCCTTTACGCTACACTTCAGTTACACTTTTGATTTCTCCATACCCCTAAGGTTATATGTTCAAGTCAGGTATTGAAAAATATAAAACTAATCCCAACACAGGATAAATCAGGTACAGGTTTTGTCAATGTAGACAACAGGATACGTCCGTCAGGACAACAAGTCAGGATTGTCGGCATTAGTAACAAGATCAAGTAACAGGTCAAGCAGTGGTGTATCAGGTCACGTTATGTGGTGCATATGTATCGAACGGATGCCCAAAAGCAAAACTGTAGCAAGTATCGAAACACGGTAAAATCACGGATGCACAGTGATATCATAACATGAGTCAATGAGTCATATGATGCACACTAGCAAGCAGGGTATATTAATATAGCAGTAACATGATGAAATATGATTCCGACATGCAACTAAATATGTAATATATGGTATGGATGCGAACGGATATCAAAAAAACAGTAAAACTGTAACATGGATGCACAATACAATAAACATGTAATATTTTTTTCATATGGATGTAAAATATATCATAGCATGTAGCAAGATAAACTCGCGTGATCGGATCTCACGACGGGGTGCATACGCTGCGTCCGACGTCGGGTAAGCGTCGCAATGCACACACGCGTGCATGGGAAAAGACCAGGCAAAGCGAGACAGTGACCACGATGGCTGGGGACATCTACTGGATCGCCCGGATTGTCGGCGACGGTCACGGGTCCGGCGATCACCGGGAAATACAAATCAAGAAGAAGAAGAAGAAGAGAAAAGGAGAAGGAGGCGTCTGTGGGCTCAAGGTGCTCTAGGGTCAGAGAAGGCGATGAGGGGGTGACGTCGACAATGGGCCGTCGACGGGGAGATCCACGGTGAGGACAGTGGGGATTTTCTTGAGTTGGTCGGGGTTTTTTGGTGCTCGGTTGAGGTTGGTGTCGTGTTGAGAGAGGGGAGAGGAAGAACGTGGTGGCAAGGGCTTGAGGCGACGGTGGGAAATCGCCGGTGATGGAAGCAAGGGAGTTCTGGCGGCGGGTTTATGGGGTTGCGGGTAGCAGGGTTCTTGCTGGGTTAAGAGCGAGGAGGAGAGACGAGAGAAGGGAGAAGACAGATGAGTTCGTGGAGGTGGCGACGAGGTGCAGGAGCGGGGAGATAGGTGCGTGGGGTTGCGGGTTTGTCGTGGGTTCTGGGTTGGGTTGCGATGGGGTGAAGGAGGAAAGAGAGAGAGGGGAGGTCGAGGTCGTGGTCGGGGAGAGGTGTTCTACGGTGACAACCGCGAGCGAGGGCCGCGGGCGTGGGTTCGAGTGCGGGAACGAGAAAGAAGAAGATGAGGGAGGAGAGAGAGAGACATGGGTTTAAGTATTTTTTGTAAACTAATTATATATATATATATATATGTATATATATATGAGAATAATGGAGGAAAGATGCCATAGGAGGGAATTTCCTCCTATGGCGTCGAAAAAATGCACCCTCCCTCATTTTTCCCGATGATCGGCACCTATAATCTTCATCGTTATCATCTAAGATGTGGGTACACCAAATTTCATGTGATTCTACAACTTTTTCACCGTTGATTTAGTGGGTTCAAAATTAATGGTTTGCCGACAATAGAATTTTTTACATTGCTAAATCAACGGTGAAAAAGCTGTAGAATCACATGAAATTTGGTGTACCCATATCTTAGATGATAATGATGAAGATGGCGGATGCCGATCATCAGAAAAAATGAGGGAGGTTGTATTTTTTCGACGCCATAGGAGGAAATCCCCTCATACGTCCTCTTTCCTCCATTATTCTCTCTCTCTCTCTCTTTATATATATATATATATATATATATATATATATAGATAGAGAGAGAGAGAGAGAGAATAATGGAGGAAAGAGGACGTATGAGGGGATTTCCTCCTATGGCGTCAAAAAAATACATCTTCCACCATTTTTTCCGACGATCGGCCTCCATCATCAGCATCGTTATCATCTAAGATGTGGATACACTAAATTTCATGAGATTCCACCACTTTTAACCATTGAATTAGCAATGTAAAAAGTTCTATTGTCAGTAAACCTTTGATTTTGCACCAACTAAATCAATGGTAAAAAAATGGTATAATCACATAAAATTTGGTGTATCGATATCTTAGATGATAAAGATGGAGGTGATGTATGCCGAATTCCGATTCAATGGTCGGATGTGCCTGGAGTGAATAGGCGACCCTGTATAACCAGTAAGCTATCGGAACCGGCTCCGGGGACTTTACGATTTTCAGTCCAAACCGATACTGGGGTATCGGTTGGTGAAGAAGGATCTGGAAGAAGTACGGGAAAGGGAATTTTTCCGTGGAGAGTGGATTTTTCCGACGCCATAGAAGGAAATTCCCTCATATGGCATCTTTCCTTCATTAACATCTCTCTCTCTATATATGTGTGTGTGTGTGTGTGTGTGTGTGTGGAGGAGAGAGAGAGGCAGGTGAGGAATGTTACAATTTTATTTTTAAAAGTATATGAATATATTTTATTTGTTAAAGCGTATATATTAAACCGTTAGAATTATATGATAATAGAATATTAGTAAATTTTGAGTTTTCCGGCTAATACAAAAATACTCCAAAATACGCCCAGGTTGGATCTAAAATTACGGTTTGAAAATACGGATAATATACGTATCAACCAAAACCAAAATACAATATCCGGATAACGAAAATGCATACCCCCAAGAACAGATGCACGTAGCGTGCACGTAGCAATCCAAACAGGTCCGTTTCACCAAACGGAACGAGAACAAGATGCACGGATGCTACCGCAGGGTCAGGGGTATGATGCAGGCCATGCTAGATATATATTTTTAAAATATATTATTTTATTATATTTGTATTGTTAAAATAGTATGCAGATGCCAGATATATGATACATGTATACTGGATATAGAACAAGTGTGCACGGATCCTCATAACTATTCAGGATAACACGTAATCAAAAATCAAGACGGGTTTCAAGCATACGGGTCGGGTCGGATACCATGCACAGATACCAAACACTATCCGTACCCAAAATGAATAAAACAGGAAATAGCCACAAATAAATCAAATAATCAAATCAGGCATAGTATAACTAAACTAGGGTGTTAAATTATACCTAACTACTAAAAGAATTTCGTCCTCGAAATTCCCGGAACAATAAAAGACAAACAAACATGAATTTACGAGAAGAGGTGTGGAAACTTCTGTCGAATCTCATCTTCTTGTTCCCAAGTCGATTCTCTGTGCGAGCGATTCCCCTATGAAACAAGTACTAGAGGGATAACCTTGTTCTTAAGGACCTTTTCTCTTCGATCAACAATCGCCATTGGTCGTTCTTTATAGGTCAAGTCCTTCCTTACTGTCAGCTCTTAATGATCCAGTACACGCGTTTTATCTCGAACATACTTATGGAGTTGAGATACATGAAACACGTCATGAACATTCACCAAGAATGGTGGTAACACCAATCGATAAGCTACTTCTCCAACGCCCTCGATAATATCGAAAAGCCCTAAGAATCGAGGACTAAGCTTTCCTCGACTCCCAAAACGAATCACTCTTCTAGTCGGTGATATCTTCAAGAATACAAGATCACCAACAGTGAACTCTAGAGGTCTTCTCGATGTATCGTCCTAACTTTTCTGCCGACTTGTGCTGCCTTCATATGATTCCGGATCGTATTAACTTTATCCACGGTTTACACAATAAGATCCGGTCCCAATAATCTTCGTTCTCCAATATCGTCCTAACAAATGGGTGAGCGACACTTGCGAAAATATAACGCTTCGAATGGAGACATCTAGATAGTCGCCTAAAAGCTGTTATTATACAAAAACTCTACCAAGTGTAGATGATCCTCCTATGAACCCTTGAAATCTAACATGCATACTTTCAACATATCTTCAAGAGTTTGGATCGTTTTTTTGACTGGCCGTCTTTCTGAGGATGATAAGCGGTGCTAAACTTCAATCGAGTCCCTAAACTTTCCTGTAAACTCTTCTAGAAGTGCGACAAGAATTGGGTATCACGATCGGAAACGATGTTCATAGGTAGTCCATGCAATCTCACAATCTCTTGCAGGTATCGTTCTGTCAATGCTTCCATCAACTAACCAACTCTAAATGGTATGAAATAAGCTGCCTTGGTCAATCGATCAACAATCACCCAAATTGCTTTGTTGCTCTTTGGACTCCGCGGTAAAGCTGTTACGAAATCCATGGTTATATGTTTCCCTTCCACTGAGGAATCGAAAGTGGTGTGGTGATATCAGAGTATTGTAATTTATAGATAATAAGTACATAGAACGAGTCGTTTTGAATTTCCAGTTGGTAATTATACATAATTGTCAGATGAAAGTTCATATAGTGATAGCTGGTACAACTTAGTCCCCAGACCTGAGACTTACCATAGTACCTTGCGTGTGCTAGAAATTACTTTAGTTACTATCCAATCACAGATCCATTAATACGGTATATAACGGTAGTAGTTGGGTATGATCGAATACATGTGAAGGTTGTGAGGAGATAACATGGGATTCGTCTCTCTAATATATGGAAAACAGTGTTCTGTAGTATGCGATATATCGGTGACCTAAAATCTTTGGCCAGAGTACTAGAGATCAAATGATAAGGGGTTATCAGTTTTATCTCAGGATTATATGATAATATCAACGCAATAGTTATTTGAGTTATTAGGGTTTGACAGTACTACCAAGCCTTACACCAAATAAGAAGCACAAGTAGACGAAGAGACCGAACCGTACGGTAGTTGCCACTGATAGATATTGATTTACTTGGATAGTATTTTCCTATTCCAATCCAGTCATCGACGGTTTACCCAGGTAGTCTAAACATATAGCTATCGTCATTATAGACTTGTAGATTTTACTGCTTACAGAATTAATTCGAACAATTAATTATCCACTGCTGAGTTAACATCGAGCCTCTGCAGTCACACATAGGTAAACTCCTACTTAACAAATATAGAACTATAAAAGAAGTGAAAGTATATGGTTGATATAAAAAAGGGCTTTAATTAAATAAGTATATTTGATGTACTATTAATTAAATAAGGGTAAAATTGTCAAATACGATTTGACGTGCTGCTCAAGATAATATGTGATATTAAATGAGTAAATAATGCATGCCTATATATATTAATTATATTATAAATATAATATATATATAATATATATATATATATATATATATTTTGATATATATATATATATAATATTTATAAGATAATACTTTTATGCATTTGATGTGTATCAAATATTATATGCATATATATGTATGGGCTAACATGTATTAAGTTATAACTAATTAGTTTGTTTAAGGGATTAAACAAATTAATTAATTATGAGGGTTAAATAAAAAATATATATCCCTATATATAGGCTTCAATTTGATACAAACCCCAAGCCCTAAGTATTCCTCTCATCCTCTCAAAAGCTGTGGCTTCCACTCTCCTTTTTCTTTTGGCCAAAATTTTCATGGCGGAGACGAATTAAAATTTTGATTTTTAATTCTCTTCTTTCTTTTATAATTCTCTCTAATTAATTAGATCAGATAACTAATTAGTTAGAGATCACTTGTAACATTTCGTAAAAATTTAAAATATCTATTTTTTGCGTTTATTTAATAATAAAATGAATTTTTATATATTAGACAAAATTTATCTTTTTTCAAAATCTATTTTTTCATGTGTCATGACAAGAACATGTTGTTCTCATTTGTGTTTGGTTAAATTCTCTTTATTTTGAAAATGGAAAAAGAGGAATATGTTAGTTGAGGTCAAAATTTATACCCTGGTTGACCAAATCAAAGTCAAAATCAACTCCAAATCAAGTGGGACCAAGTTCCAGTCAAGTGGGCACATGCCCAAGTCGGACCCGAAAATGAAGAGGCCGGCCTCCCCCATTCCCAAGTCAAGCCCCGCGGCCGGCGTGCCCCATGCCAAAATAAAAATTATGTTATAAATAATTTTGATATAATTTTTATGAATAAATGTAAGGAAAATGGGCATAAAACCAAATTTTTGTAAAGCCCATGGCTCATGTGCAAAAGAAATAAGCACATGAGGCATGAGATGCGCAAAATGTCATTTTGTAAAGTCCAAGAGGCTATGTGTAAACTTGTAAGCCTATATAAGGCAACATGAGAATGAAATGAAAAGGAGAAGAATTGATTCCTCTAAAAAATTAAGGTTTCTGTGCCTCCTTCTTCTTCCTCAAGGTGTTAAACCTTCTTCCCTTTTCTCAATTAAATCAAGAGTTTAATTCTTTCTTTCCCAAAAAGAAATAGTTTTTCACTATAAAACCCTTGAAAGGGAGCTCAGATCTCCCATCAAATCTCTAAAGGGGTGATTTTTAATTCTCGCCCATTTTCTCTAAGATCCAGCCAATAGAGAGGAGGAAGAAGGAGTCCCGTCTCCAAAAATCCTACTTTGGGAAGGATCCGAGGCTTAAGAGAGAATTTAGGGCTTTAGAAAAAAGAAAAGGGTCCCTTTTGATCATCTCCGAAGATTTTTGGGAGTTTAACTCCATTCAAAATCTTTTGGAGTTTAACTCCATAAATAAATTTCTTTTGGGAGTTGAAATCCACTTAAAATCCTTTTGGGAGTTTAACTCCACTTAAAACCCTTTTGGGAGTTTAACTCCATAAAAATAAAAATTCTCCCATTTTTCGGGGAGTTCCAAAGTCCATTAGGAGTTTAACTCCTAGTCCCAAGGCTAGGCCTCTTTTTCTGCAGGTGTCCAGCACCCACGTGCCGGAGGCGCTGGCGCCCAGTACCCACGTGCCAGGTGCATGAGGCATTGGCTCCCACGTACCATTCACGCGTCCTTAGGGTGTGTGAGGTGCTCTGCATGGCCCCCGATACATTCAAGTCCCCTCCAAAAAACAACGCACACACACTGCACATTGAGTTCATATGATCAGTTTTACCCGTCAATCAGAGGTTCTCTCACTCAAAAATGAGGGGTAATTAATGGAAGTTTAGTTCGCGGCTGCAGGAGATTTGGATCCCCACAATCAATAAACCCTAGCCTACCTTAGGCAGGGAGAATCTGTATACGCCTGACAAGCAGCACGTAATTCCCATCTCAACGGGGTGACGAAAAACACCCTACAGATTCTGGTACGCCCGGTGAGACCTTTTCTCTCCTCCCATACTTCGGGTTAAAAATTCATGCGAACTCAATCAACATATATATCGATTGCCTGTACTGAAATCATTCTTCTTTGTGCAGGTTAATATTTTTCAATTGCAATTTTTGGACGCAAAAAAATGTCTTTAAGGACAAGCTCAACCCTCAACACAGCTCCCATCTCCTACACGATGAAGATGGACGCCAGGACGATCCTTCCGGCCAGTCTCGGGCAACAATAAGAAGAGCCACTGCTACCATTTGGATCTATTCCGTTCATGCCAGCTAACGCCATCCTAGCTCCTCAAGCTCCGGTAACAGACAGACGGGCCTCGAAAGGCAGGATACCAAATGTGGTGATCTCAAAGGCACCACTGCCCAAAAGCAAGTCGGTGCTTGAACGAATTTCCTTGGCCCCAGTTGGGGGCAAGGCCATCATCACCAATAAAGTAATAAGGCATCTTGAGCAAGCTCCAGCGGTACCCTTAACAACTGCTTCATTGGGTATCTTCTCTAACTTCTCTATCAATCGATTCATGATAGCTTCCTGGATAACGGATGCCCTCCAAGCCCTCAAAATTGAGAAGCTAAGAAATAAAAGGCTCAGATACAGAGCCAAAAATGGGTTAGAGCTCCTGCTAGGCTGAACTTCATGAAGTTCTAAGAATATGATTACCCTGCACCAACTGCTGAATCGGCAGTAGAGATCACTAAATTTTTTGAACCGCTGAAATTGGTTTAGAAGAATGCAATGACTGTAAGAATCAAGAAAGCTGCAATCCGGATTGCGCCACCCAAGGATCCAGTCAGAACAACAATCTTCATTCACCTGTCCTTTCCTGAAGAGGAAGGGCCACGACGATGGTCCGAAAAATTAGCCTCCAAAGATAAAGAGATGGCTGGATATGTGGTCCATACTGTCTACATGGTGGGCATGCAAAGCAAGAGCAAGGACGGGGCTACCACATCATAAATCCAATCTGCTGTGAATGTGGCCGCCACTTCCTAAGACAAGCCTCCTCTGAAAGGTAATGAAATCCCTTCCAGTGAGGCTGATAAGCAGAGAGATCCCTCGGTTCATGAGGAGTCGGGCTCGGAAAGCGAAGAGAAGCTAATCTTCCATACCAAGTCCGCAGAGCAGCAATTTCTCCAAGAGCTCCAGAAGCAGCTCAGAAACAATGACAAGGAGATGACCAAGCTCTACTCAAAGATTGATGACTTAATAAACATCGTCTTATAGCTCGCGGCCCAAGTTGCCTTTTTGCCTCGAAATCAAGTGCAGGGCTCTGCTTATGAACCGAGAAACGGTGTCCCAAGGTAGCTGACGCCTTTTCTCTCAAATCCTAAGGTGGGCGAGCCATATGAAAGTCGGCCGCATCCTATCTCGGGAAATCTCTTGACTACCGATGACAGCAACCCGCTAACGTGAGATCAAATCATGGATTTGGTCGCTAACAAAGTCAAAACATTGGTAGCCGATACCGGAGCGCAAAAGGACGTCGGCAGCAGTGGGAGACCATACCATGCATAATACGATCTTGTGGAATTTCCCAGTGGCTATGTCATCCCTAAATTCAGAAGATTCGATGTACGTGAAATTTAAATCAACATATCTCCCACTTTAAAGTCTCATGCAGGAATACTCGGGGAAATGATGTGCTTCTCCTCCGCCAATTCGTTAACAGCTTAACCGATGTCGCTTTCGACCGGTACACGAGCATACCAGATGGCTCCATTACTACTTTCATCCAAATGGAATCTCTGTTTCGATAAAAGTTCATGAGTGTCAGCGATAAGATCTCCATTGCCGGCCTCATAAGGACTAAGACAAAGAACTACAAAAGCAGCATGGATTTTATAACTCGATGGCACAATCTCTCCATCAAATGTGAGCCACCATTGGAACAAGACTAATCCGTCAATCTCCTCATCGGAAATCTTGGTACCTAGATGAATCCTTTTCTATGCACCGTAGGTCTCAAGACGTTCCAAGAGCTGACCAAGAAAGTTCATATGTTAGGATGCTCAAAGCAGGATTCTTCCTCGGATTCCTAAAATAGCAATAAATCATGGAGAAACCGAAAGGATGATAATCGCAAAGGCGGAAATTCCGATGATTCTACATCTTTTAACACTTTGGCTAACCGAAATAAGTGAGGGATGAGCAAGCCTAATGCCAATTAGCCTCGAAAGCCAGCGTTGGGAGGGGAAGAAGAATCGCCTTTGAAAGAGAAGCTGGATAGGGTCTATTCCTTTAAAAGGGACAAAGTCCACAACATATTCAAGGACGCCCTAAGAAACGGTCTATATTTGCCAGAATAAAAAAGAACGCAAGAAGCGAATATGACTGACGACCCTAAATATTTCCCCTATCATAGAGTGATTGGGCATGCCATTAAGGACTACTTCGTCTTCAAAGATTGGGTCGAAAAACAATACAAGGCAGGAGAGATATAACTATATAAAAGGATGTTAGCAAACAATCAAGCTGCGACTGCCAATTTCATACAAATGGAGACCGAAGCCCTTCGAGGATCAACTGCCCTCAATTGTTTGCCCTTCTTGGAAAGGAGCGGGCCGAGGCAACAAGCTAAAAGCCCAACGAGTTAATTACCAATGAGGAGCCAGTAGATGGGTACACCATCCATACGATCTACATCACGGAGCCCAGAGGAACAAGTCCACCTACACCTTACAGCCATGACGATGACGTGGTTGTTGCCATCCAACACCGGCTCGGTCTAGATGATGAAGAGCCCGCTTATGCAATTAAGCCAAAGGAGACCGTGGTTCCTACAGAATCAAGCCCAGGCTCCAACAATTGACCACCACGTTATTAAACTAGGAACAATTGACCACCACATCGTTAAACTGGGAATAGTTGACCACCACATCATTAAACTGGGAACAATTGACCACCATGTCATTAAACTAGGAACAGTTGACCACCACATCGTTAAACTGGGAACAGTCAACCCCTAAGTCGTGAAACTGGGAGTGTAAAAAATTTATGAATAAAAGAAAAGCCAAAATGATAAGACAACCGCGAATAAATAGCCGAAATGATAGGGCAATCGCGACCTTCGTGAAAGGAAAAGCTGAAATGATAGAGCAATCGCGGTATAAAAAAACCTTCCAACGGCGAATGATGAGTCGCTCCTGCTACCATATTCCAGTGCATCGATGCAGACGCCATCCAAAATCCAAATCCCTAAACCTCTAAATGGCGAATGATGAGTCGCTCTTGGTGTCATATTCCAGTGCAACAATGCAGATGCCAACCAAAATCCAATTTCCCAAAATTCTCCCAGCCATACGATTGGTCCCCAAACTGACTACCATATAAAATCCACGGGCTCAAATAATTCTCATCACACCTATACCATACCGCAATCACCAGTCCGGCGGTCGGTCTCCGCCATCGGAATTATGCTCCATTTAGGAAGACCCACTCATGTGTTCTCAGGATACATGAGGAGAACAAAACATATGAGATCCTCTCAACTCGTAAGAAAACACCTTCGTAGGATCCTTACGACTCACAAAATAAAAAACACACTTGGGGGTCCCCACGACTCTTAAGGAGAAAATACATCTACGAGATCTTTTCGACTTGTAGGGAGAAAATGCTTTTATGGGACCCTTATGGCTCATAAGATTGAAAAGCCTTAGATGATAGGGAGCTAAACCTGTCGTCTAAGCCATCGCTTTCCAACAGGCAAAGGTAAATGATGAATTGCTTCTGGCACCCGTGCTATAGTGTTAGCAGCGTTGATGCCTACACCCACCCTTAAAATTCCAAACTTTCCATCCAATAGACCCCTAAGTCGTTAAACTAGGAACAAATGAACTCTAAGTCGTTAAACTGGGAACGAAAGAAATTCTCTCATGGCAAATGATAATTCGCTCTTGGTACCATATTCCAGTATAGCGATCTGATGCCAAACCAAAACCAAAATCCTTAAATCCCCTCAGGGCAACTGATGATTCGCTCCTGGTACCATATTCCAGTATAGCGATGCTGATGCCAACACAAATCCCATGCTCTCCAAGGCAAATGATGATTCTCTCCTGGTACCAAATTCCAGTATAGTGATACTGATGCCAAACAAAAACCAAACTTTTTAGTCCTAGGCTCAGAAGCCTGCTGGATAAGAAAATCCCAAATCAAATCAAATCGGCAAGTCAACCAATGACCACCCTAGCGGAATCAAGCTCTACCTCGGAAACAAGTCGAACCCGACACCGCAGAAAGCAGAGCAAGTCAAATTAAATCTCGATACCGCTGAAAGCTGAACAAGTCAAATCAAATCCCACCACCGCAAGAAGCAGAGCAAGTCAAGTTCAACCCCGACACCATAAGAAGCAAAGCAAGTCAAATCAATCACCGACCGTCTATGTCGCTAAAATGGCAGCACCGACTATCCATATCGCTAAAATGGCAGCACCGACCGTCCAAATAGCTAAAATGGCAGCACCGACCGTTAAAGTCGCTAAAAGGGCTGCACCGACTGTCCATATCACAAAAATGGCAGCACCGACCATCCAAGTTGCTAAAAGGGCAGCACCGACCATCAAACTCGCAAAAAAGGCAGCATCGACCTTCTACGTCGTCAAAACGGGAACCAAATGAAATCAAAAACCTCTGCGTCGGAATCATGTTTCGTCTCAGAATGTACCCCTTGTCGAAATCATGCTTCGCCTTGGAGTATCCACCTTCCCTATCAGAATAATGCTTCGTATAGGAATCAACCGTTGTATCGGAACTATATTTCGTTCAGAATATCAACCTCTGCATAAGAATCATGTTTCGTCTCAAAATGTACCCCGTGTCGAAATCATGCTTCGCCTCGGAATATCTGCCTCCCCTGCCGGGATCATGCTGCGCACCTCGGAATGATGCTCTGACCCTCGGAATTATGCTCCGCTCTTCGGAATGATGCTCCGACCTTGGAATTATGCTCCATGCATCGGAATGATGCTCTGACCCCCGGAACAAAACTCCGCTCTTCGGAATGATGCCCCGACCCTAGAATTATGCTCCGCACATCAGAATGATGTCCGACCCCCGGAATTATGCTACGCTGTTCGGAATGATGCTCCGACTCTGGAATTATGCTCCGCACATCGGATGATGCTTCGACCCTGGAATTATGCTCCGTACATCGGAATGATTCTCCAACCCTCAGAATAATGCTCTACTCTTCGGAATGATACTCCGACCCTGGAATTATGCTTCGCACATCGGATGATGCACCGACCCCCGGAATTATGCTCCGCTCTTCGGAATGATGCTCTGACCATCGAATTAGAATTTGCACATCGGAATGATGCTCCAACCCCCGAAATCATGTTCCTGGATAGGTGCTCTACTACCGGAATGATGCTCCACCTCAAAATCAAATATCCCACGTAACAAGATCCATCAATTTCATGCACACAACCCATATACATGGTGTGCAATGATTGATGGGGGGCGCTTTGTTAGGTTCAAAATTTACATCCGAGTTGACCAAATCAAAGTCAAAGTCAACTCCAAATCAAGTGGGACCAAGCCCCGGTCAAGTGGAACCATGCCCAAGTTGTTAGTTATATGTATGCCCTAGAGGCCATTACTGTACATTGGATGTATATTATAGTGGATGCTGGGACATATATAGGTATGACTTTCTTGCTCGACATGATAGTATGCTATCTGGTTGCTCTTTATCTTAACATGTATACTTTCTGTCTCTCTGTTACATATTGATAAAGCCCTTAGGATGTGTACTCGACTTCCAGGACTATGATGTAGATCACACTAGTGGGGCTTGGGTAGTCCATGAGTACATCCTTTAATGTTCCTAGTCGTGAGAATATTGAGACGGGACATCGATATTCCAGTGTAGACTAGCGTATATCTTCTCGACCCATGTGATGGGCGATGGATGATCCCATATCCATTGGTGTTTGACATCAGAGATGGTATGCGGGTGCTCAGTAGAGACTGGGTATACTGAACGGACTCGCCGAGAACTCCCAGATGGTATTATACATCACGTCAGATGGCAGTTCTCTGGTGACACGGGTACAGCTTAGTCTGTTGACCCGAGATTGTCATAGAGTATTTTGTGTCTCCCACTGTGCTTTGATTTCCACCCTACCACAGCTCTACTAAGTTGTGTAAACAGGTGGTTTTTGGGTACAGTCCCGATTCACATAGAGGCAATGAGCGATAGGAGGGGATTCGTCTCTCCCGGTATTGGGGGTTGATGTTGCGCTATGCTCGACTGGCCATAACTGGAAATCCCTGGCCAGGGTTGCAGTGATCTACTGGTAAGTGTTATCAGCAGTTTCATGCTATGTTATGGACCTTATATCGGCATGACTTATCAAGCTACTAGGGTCTGACGTTTACCACCCCTAGGCGAGATATGCGACATATCAGACGAACAGACCGGACTGTACGGTAAGTGTTACTGGTTGGATTCACAGGAGTGTGAGCAGGCTTGCTCGTTGATCTTCTGATCGCTCAATACCCGGGTGGCCGTTACGTTTAGCAGACCGCTTGTGGCATGTGGGTGTTTGATATGATCATCACCTGCTGCCGGCGTATTGACGAGTATTTAGAGTCCTACACAAAGGTTTCTTGGCTCAAGCAAAATGAAATAGGAGCGCATATGAGATATGTGCGGGACCGAGAATAATACCAGTATGTGATACTGAGTTATATTCTCGCGATTTGTATCCGGGTTACCGAATCAAGTGTTGATTCGATACATTGATACACTTGATATTAGTCGGTTATATGCGATATGACCGGATCATTAAATCAAGTGTTGATTTAATGATTTGATGTATAATTATATATTTGATATATTACTTTACATTAACTAGTATTTGTTCACTTAAGATGGATTTTCTCACTTGTTGTGCACATTGTATATATGATATAGTTTTGTGCACTAGTTTGTATCATGTTTGATGGTACATGCAAACTTGGGTGTGTGTATGTTTTAAACCATATTTAGGTTAATGGTTAGGATTTTATTTGGTTTATTTATTTTCTTTAATTCTTTTTGGGCAAGAAATAAAATGGTGGCTTCTTTGTTTTTTTCTTGAAGCTTCATGAAGCTTTGACCACTTTGTTTCTTTCCTAAACCTAACCATTCACCTAAACCCTAGTTTAGTCTCTACACTTGTTAAACTAACCCAAGGTTGCATTATGATAAGATCACTTGATTTATTATTATTAATCAATTGATTTTATTATGCTTATCATATTCTTTTTCTTCTTCTTCTTCTTCTTCAAGAAGAAGAAACCATGCTACTTCCAATGGTGCCATGATCAAAAGAGTGAGAAATCCAAATCCAAAGTGAACCCACTTCCTATTTCTTCATCCTCTACCACATGCCATGTAGTAGAGTGTGTTATCTTCACAAGTTCTATGACCAAGTGAAGATGGAGCTTGATCTTGAGTTGCCTCGACGTAGATCATCTTCGGCATCGAAGTCGACGACCTAGCCCGATCATTTCTCCGACGAAACCATCGCCAGAGTCCGGGATCCGATGATCACAGCGGAGGGACATCATCATGGAGCTAAAGAGGTGGAGGACCGGATCTACAAAGGTTGTAGTCAGTTTCACTTTTTAGTTAAGTTGTTAACTTGCATGTTTCGCCTTACCTCTAGTTAACTAGTATAGGGTTACTTGGCACTTGATAAAAAAATTTGATTTTGGCATGTTTGATCTGCTGTGGAACCTGATGTGCGTGCTTAGGAACCCTACAGTGGTATCAGAGCCTAGTTAGAGCCTTAGGCGATGAGTAGACCAAGTTAGAAACCCGACCGAACCCGAAACCCTAATCCAAAACCACTCTCTGGACTTTTTCTGAAAAAGTGGATTTTTCCAAATTAAAAATATGCAGAAAAATCAGCAGGCTTTTCTAAGAAATACTGTGCAAAACGAGAGCCTAACTCAATTAAACTGCCGCGGAACCGCGGCACGAGCATGGCTCGTGCGGCGGTTCCGCGGCCATACGGTAGCATCTTTTATCTAATTTTGCACAGTAATTTCTTTCTGTTATTGCTGAGTTTTCTGGGAATTTTTAAATTGCACTCAAGAGTTGAGTATTCTGGGTTGTATTGGAAGTTCGTAGATTCGATCGGATTGTCTAATTTTGTCTATGTGTTTTTCCGGGTAATTTTAGAATATGTTAAAAAGTTCGACCGGATATAAATACCCAATTTTTCCCCTGTTGGGAAATTTCCAAATGTTGGATTTTTCCGTGGTATAAAGACGTTCTAAGTAGCGCAAGTAATGCGATGGACCCTCTAGAAGACAACAAACCTTAACTCGATTATGTGACCGTCTTGAACTTCCCTTTGAACTTTAGGGTTTGTGGCAGTACGGCGTGCCACATGTGAGGCGTTGACTTGACCCTTCTACGGCTGGACCGTTGGTACTGAGGCATGAAGTGAATGTTTTTAAAACTTATTTCATGTGTTGAGCTGTTCTGGGAAAACTTGGGTGTTTGATTGTTTGATCGGAAAGTTTAACATTTTCTATTTTATCTGGAATGTGATACAATATTTGGAATCCACATGTAGTTATGATATAACTGTTTTGAATGTTATAAACATAGCACTTTAGTCTCACTTGATCGGTTGCCACGGAATTTTGATGTGATCAAAATTCCGTCGCAATCATGTTGCGTACGTGGATACTCACCGGTAAACTTAATAGACAGCTACACCCTATAGCCCCGACCAAGTGACTGTAGGAGAACCCCGTCGACAAAAAGCATCCGTTCGGGTGCTCGCGGCAGCGGTGTTCCGCCTTAGTGCACTTCGTCGCCGGTATCGGGGGTGCGGCCGTCCACTAAAGTTTGCGACGAGCATTCGTTCTGGATGCCGAGAATCTTGTTGAATTGCCCGACTTTATATTTAAAAGTGTTTTCGATATTGAGACTAAAATGTGGGGTTTATAACTGTTAGGCATACGATGTCTAAGGAATTCATTTGGTTAGGCATGCGATGTCTAAAGAGTTTATTAGATTCCAACTGTTGTAGTTTTACACTTTCTATTCTGTGACCGTAAGTGTAATATGTGATATCGCCGGTTTCGTTGCTATATGTCAACGACAATTGGGATGCGCATATTTACTTACGTTGATGACATGTGATGTTATGTGTTGCTGGATATGTTATATTGGATCGTCGTGTTTGAATAGCCGGGTTTTTTTTTATGTGAGATGAGTGTTTTTCATTTTCATTCATGTAAAAACTTGTATGTAATATTCTTTTATTGGGGCACTTCTAGGTTGCGGAAGATGTCACCGTTGATGTATATTATTTACTTTTCCGCATTAGGATAGACCCAAGGAGAGGAGCACAAGTAACCGGGTTCTAGGGTCCAGTGGTAGACCATCTCGAGGAGTCGAGTCCGGGTCTCCTAACCCTAGAATTGGTAGGGTTGCTTGCCGCTCTCGTAGGAGTTTAGGGGTGTGGGATTGGCTATTCATCGCGACCGTGGAATCCGTGTTTTATACCGGCTCGTATTAAAAACACGGACGTCCTACTATATCCAATATTTCATATGATATTTTCTGCTGCGTTATCTGTGATGTGATTATGTGATTTGTTCAGATAGATATTATATATAGTATATATGATATATTATATAGACGTTGCTTATGTTTTACACCCGCGCTAGCCCTGCCTCGTTCTGGCGTTAGTTACCTAACCTAACGGTGCAGACGAGACATCGAGGCGAATGCGGATGGCATAAGCATACGTTATATTTATCTGTGATGTTTAGGTGAACTTAAATGATGGGACATTCATTAATGAGATTAATGAAAGAAAATAAAGCTAAAAGATGTTGTGGAATCGAATTTCAAAATAAAACAGGTAGCTACAGTTCTTGCTTTGCATCGCGGTGTTCCTTGTAGAACATCCTGCACCTTATTCGATAAGGAAAGGACCGAGATCCCTTCACCGGGAGTGACTTCTTTAGCAATAACTGGCAGATGCTACAACCCTCGGTTTGTTTTTTGATTACTTCTATAGTTTTCGCTTTGTACAGCGGTATATATGATATATCCTGTACCTTATTCGATGAGGAAAGGGCCGACGATCCCTTCACCGGGAGTGACCCCTTTAGCAAAACTAGAAAAGCCTAAAAAACACTACATTTAAAAACCATTTGATTCCGCAACGAGATCAAGTTCAAAGCGTTAAAGGTTTTCTCAAAAACCATTCGCAACCCTCCGTTATTTTAGGAAGTAGAGTACTTAGTATTCGGGAGTGGCACAGTGTACGGTAGCTAAGTGATGTCTTCCTACACCGCATATGATGCGATTAGTTAGGACAGTCATGCGGCTTTGTTGACCTTAGCCAAGGGTCATGTGGGTGGGTCTAATTAATCACGAAATGACGGGTAGAACTTGACTAGTGCTTATGATTTGTTGACCTTAGCCAAGGTCATAGGTGCTAGGGGTAAAAACCATTATCGGGAGTTTCAAGTGTTGAAATTTGCAATGAGATTGCATACCTTCTATATGATAGTTGGATCTCGATACCCACTGCGAGTAATTGTTACTCCTGGGAGAGTTTTGCACTTTACAATTAGCCGATCAAGTAGGTGTCTAGAAAGGTGTCAACGGGGTTACGCTTCTGGGAAAACGAGGTTTACTGTAATTAGGTCCGTGCGAAAGCACGGGGAACCTCGTTCAAAGTACCGACACTGGCCTGGCTGAAAGATTGGCGAACTTGTAGAGTGTAATTAATCCCAGCTAGTCTTTCCTTTTAGGGTTTGAAGGAAGATTTGATAAAAACGGTGGGAGCCATCCTGATTAGATAAAATATATAACCAATCTAATCTTGCAAGAGCGCACGCAGAGTGTTTTCTTCTCTCTCTCTCCAGGTAGCGACCATATCACGCCTTAATCAAGATAATAATATGGATGTATTGACCGAACCCGCTTGTTATACTGAGCTGGGGAATGTTGGTCCCGCTCCAACTTATAATTGTTATAAGACAGAGCAGGAAATAGGGGAATACCATAATTCCTATGCCACCTAAACGAACAAAGTGCATATGATGCATCACCTTCGGGTGTGTTCATTATACAGAAACTGTTTCTCAGTATGCTCTGCGTCCTGGGTATCTGATACCGGATCAGGATCCCAGATATGTAATCTGTTACATAGGGCTACAGAAAGGCAGAGAACTGAGAACGGCTGATAAGTTTCATGAGACAGAAAACGGGGCAAGTGTTGCTGCCAAGTCAGTTGGTCACTGTCACCCTGTATTACAAATACATTGATTCTGAACAAATGCTATTAGATACCGAACCTAATATACAAAATCATATCAATCTCTTTATTTATTAAAGAAACGATAAAATTTTGTATTGTTGGATAATGTTTTGAACATTTCCTATGATCGGTTCAGGCACTATCTAAAAGTATTGACGTTCTAAATCAAACTACAGTTCCTAGTATACAGAACACACACAAGAGGAAGAGTTTAGAAATGAACGAATTCTTCTTGAGGTTTTGTAGACTAGGTCATATCAATGTGACCCGACTAGCTTAAGTTACATTTAAGATGCATATTTAAATCAGTTTGAATTTAAATCTTGTGAAACTTACCAGTCATGTCACAGAGATAAGATGACCATAGCTCTGTTTACTGGAAACAGAGAAAGAGTTAGTGTACTCTTGGGACTGATACATGATGATGTATGTAAGGTCCCCTGTCTACACATGCCAGGACCGGTTCTTTGTACTTCATTATATTCTCTGATAATCTCTCAAGATTCAGCCATATGTTCCTGTTGAAACATAATTCCGAAGCTTTTGAGATATTCACAGAATATAAGTTAGAAGTAGAGAACCAAAAACCGGGTATAAGTATTATGTCCTTTGATGAGATCAGGGAGGAGAATACTTATGCATGGAATTCTTGGACTATTCTAAAGCAGAATGAGATTCTCTCTCGGTGTTACTCCTCTGTATACACCACAGCACAATGGTGTATCAGAGCGGAGCAATAGCACCCTATATGATATGGTGTGATCTATGATGAGTACTACTGAGTTACCTATTTCCTTTTAGGGGGTTATGCACTTGAGAAGTTGCATACCTATTGAATTGGATTCGAATCAAATCAGTGCCTACCACTCCATATAAGATATGGTATGGGAAGAGCATATCTCTTAAGTAAGTTAAGATTTGGGATTGTCCGGCCTATGTCAAAAGCAAAATCCGGATAAGATCGAGGCAATGTCGGTTCTGTAGAACTGGAAATGTTTCAGCTATACAAAACAGCAGCTGATTTGACAGAACCAGAGGATTCAATAGTCCCCGATGAACCTCAGCCTCTCCGCCGATCTAGCAGGGTTCCTCACCTTCCTGAAAGATACTTCAGTTTCTCAATGACAGTGGGAGCTAGGATTGCATCATGAGATGATGACCCAACTATTTTCGAGCAGGCCATCGAGAGTAGGGACTCTGTAAGAATGGCTGGATGCTTAGCGATCTGAGATGGAATCCATGTACACCAATAAAGTATGGACTTTGGATGCTATATCTGAAGGGTTAAATCCCCATCAGGAGCAAGTATATCTTGAGAAGATTACTTGGTGTAGATGGAAAAGTTGAGACTTTCAAAGCTAGACTTGTTCAAGGTTTTCGTCATCGACCAGGTGTGGACAATGATGAAACCTTTTCCAAGTGGCTATGCTTAAGTCCATCCGGATCCTACTTAACATTGCTACATACCATGACTACGATATCTGGTGGTTGGGTGTCATGACTATTTTTCTAAATACTGATTTAGAAGAGAACGTCTATAAGTACACAGCCAGAGAGCTTCGTAAACAGTGGGAGCAGCGGAAACATGTGCAAGTTGCTTTACAGGATAAAGCAGGGATCGCGGAGTTGGAACGTCTGTTTTGATGTGGTAGTCAAAGAGTTTGACTTCATCAAAATGGTAGACGAACCTTGTATATACAAAAAGATAGTAGAGAGTAAGGTGGTCATCCTCGTATTGTACGTGGAAAACATACTCTTGATAAGAAAAGAGTATCCTATGCTACGCACGGTCAATCTCCTCTTATCACATGGATTCTTCATATTGGATAAAGTTGATACCTACTAAATCCTGGGATTTGGGTCTATGAGATAGATCAAAATGGATGTTAGGATTCTCACTAGCTGTAGTAAGATAGTATCAATCGATCCTGGGGAGAATCACTGGAAAGGTTCCAGGGTGATAAGGACGACTGAATTTCAGTCACAGGCATTGTCTTTACCTTCAGTGAAGGGACAATATGTTGGAAGAGTTCCAAGCTGGATACCGTGGCAAACTAGACAATAAAGGCTGGTAACATCGCTATTAAAGATACTACCAAAGAGGCAGTTTGGGTGTATATTGGTTCATGAGATGAACTAGGTTCCTATCATTGTGTGACAATGGAAGTGTGGCTTTGGCCCAAGAATCTTGGTCCCATCAGTGACCCAGACTTATTTTGAGGCAGCGTCACCTGATCATGGAGATAGTTGATCTCCAGGGTGATTTAGGTAAGGAGAGTAGACTCAGAGGACAACACGACGGATCCACTCACGAAGGCCTTTTCCCAAAGAGAGACTTATATGGGATGGTTGAGTATTAGATACTGCAACCACTGCTACAGATGGCCCTAGTGCAAGTGGAAGATTGTTAGTTATATGTATGCCCTAGAGGCCATTACTGTACATTGGATGTATATTGTAGTGGATGCTGGGACATATATAGGTGTGACTTTCTCGCTCGACATGATAGTATGCTATCTGGTTGCTCTTTATCTTAACATGTATACTTTATGTCTCTCTGTTATTTATTGATAAAGCCCTTAGGATGTGTACTCGACTTCCAGGACTATGATGTAGATCATACTAGTCGGGCCTGGGTAGTCCATGAGTACATCCTTTAATGTTCCTCGTCGTGAGAATATCGAGACGGGGCATCGATATTCCAGTATAGACTAGCGTATATCTTCTCGACCCATGTAATGGGCGATGGATGATCCCATATCCATTGGTGTTTGACATCAGAGATGGTATGCGGGTGCTCAGTGGAGACTGGGTACACTGAACGGACACGCCGAGAACTCCCAGATGGTATTATACCTCACGTCAGATGGCAGTTCTCTGGTGACACTGGTACAGCTTAGTCTGTTGACCCAAGATCGTCATAGAGTCTTGTGTGTCTTCCACTGTGCTTTGATTTCCACCCTACCACGGCTCTACTGAGTTGTGCAAACAGGTGGTTTTTGGGTAAAGTCCTGATTCACATGGAGGCAATGAGCGATAGGAGGGGATTCGTCTCTCCCCGTATTGGGGTTGATGTTGCACTATGCTCGACTGGCTATAACTGGAAATCCCTGGCCAGGGTTGCAGTGATCTACTGGTAAGTGTTATCAGTAGTTTCACGCTATGTTATGGACCTTATATCGGCATGCTTATCAAGCTAGTGGGGTCTGACGTTTACCACCCCTAGGCGAGATATGCGACATATCAGACGAACAGACCGGACTGTACGGTTTGTGTTACTGGTTGGATTCACAGGTGTGTGAGCGGGCTTGCTCGTTGATCTTCTGATCGCTCAACACCCAGGTGGCCGTTACGTTTAACAGACCGCTTGCAGCTTGTAAGTGTTTGATATAATCATCACCTGCTGTCGGCGTATTGACGAGTCTTTAGAGTCCTACACAGAGGTTTCCTGGCTCAAGTGAAATGAAATAGGAGCGCATATGAGATATGTGTGGGACCGAGAATAATACCAGTATGTTATACTGAATTCTATTCTCGCGATTTGTATCCGGGTTACCGAATCAAGTGTTGATTCGATACATTGATACACTTGATATTAGTCGGTTATATGCGATATGACCGGATCATTAAATCAAGTGTTGATTTAATGATTTGATGTATAATTATATATTTGATATATTACTTTACATTAACTAGTATTTGTTCATTTAAGATGGATTTTCTCACTTGATGTGCACATTGTATATATGATATAGTTTTGTGCACTAGTTTGTATCATGTTTGATGGTACATGCAAACTTGGGTGTGTGTATGTTTTACACCATATTTAGGTTAATGGTTAGGATTTTATTTGGTTTATTTATTTTCTTTAATTCTTTTTGGGCAAGAAATAAAATGTTGGCTTCTTTGTTTTTTTTTTTGAAGCTTCATGAAGCTTTGACCACTTTGTTTCTTTCCTAAACCTAACCATTCACCTAAACCCTAGTTTAGTCTCTACACTTGTTAAACTAACCCAAGGTTGCATTATGATAAGATCACTTGATTTATTATTATTAATCAATTGATTTTATTATGCTTATCATATTCTTTTTCTTCTTCATCTTCTTCAAGAAGAAGAAACCATGCTACCTCCAATGGTGCCATGATCAAAAGACTGAGAAATCCAAATCCAAAGTGAACCCACATTCTATTTCCTCATCCTCTACCACTTGCCATGTAGTAGAGTGTGTTATCTTCACAAGTTCTATGACCAAGTGAAGATGGAGCTTGATCTTGAGTTGCCTCGACGTAGATCATCTTCGGCATCGAAGTCGACGACCTAGCCCGATCATTTCTCCGACGAAACCATCGCCAGAGTCCGGTATCCGATGATCGCAGCGGAGGGACGTCATCACGGAGCTAAAGAGGTGGAGGACCGGATCTACAAAGGTTGTAGTCACTTTCACTTTTTAGTTAAGTTGTTAATTTGAATGTTTCGCCTTACCTCTAGTTAACGATCTAGTATAGGGTTACTTGGCACTTGATAAAAAATTTTGATTTTGGCATGTTTGATCTGTTGTGGAACCTCATGTGTGTGCCTAGGAACCCTACACATGTTCGAACCGAACATGAAGAGGCCGGCCTTCCCCATGCCCAAGTCAAGCCCCGCAGCCGGCCTGCCCCATGCCAAAATGAAAATAATGTAATAAATAATTTTGATGTAATTTTTATGAATGAATGTAAGGAAAATGGGTTTAAAACCAAAATTTTTTAAAGCCCACGGCTCATGTGAAAAATAAATAAGCACATGAGGCATGGGATTGGAAAAATGGCATTTTGTAAAGCCCAAGGGGCTACGTGTAAACTTGTAAGTCTATATAAGACAACATGATAATAAAATAAAAAAGAGAAAAATTGATTCCCCTCAAAAATTAAGGTTTCTGTGCCTCCTTCTCCTTCTTCAAGGTTTTAAACCTTCTTCCCTTTTCTGAATTAAATCAAGAGATTAACTCTTCCTTTCCTAAAAAGAAATAGTTTCTCACCATAAAACCCACGAAAAGGAACTCAGATCTCCTATCAAATCTCTAAAAAGGGAGATTTTTAAGTCTCACCTGCTTTTTCTCCAAGATCCAGCCAACAGAGAGGAGGAAGAAGGAGACTCATCTCCAAAAATCCCATTTTAGTGAAGATCCGAGGGTTAGGAGAGGATTCAGGGCTCAAGAAAGAAGAAAGGGTTCCTCTTTGATCATCTCCGAAGATTTTTAGGAGTTTAACTCCACTCAAAATCTTTTGGAGTTTAAATTCATAAATAAATTTCTTATGGGAGTTTAACTCCACTCAAAATTCTTTTGGGAGTTTAACTCCATAAAAATAAAAATCCTCCCTTTTTTTGGGAGTTTCTAAAATCCCTCGGGAGTTTAACTTCTAGTCCCGGGGCTAAGCCCCTTTTTCTACATGCGCCCAGTGACCACATGCCGGGCACGTGAGGCATTGGTGCCCAGCGCCCACATGCTAGGCACATGAGGCTATGGTGCCCACACGCTTCGCATGTGGCCCGTGGGCGCCTAGAGCCCATGTGCCATTCACGCGTCCGTAGGACGTGTTAGTTGTATGTATGCCCTAGAGGCCAGTATTGTACAGATGATGTATATTATATTGGATGCTTGGACATATCTAGAGATGACTTTCTTGCTCGATATGATAGTATGCTATTTGGTTGCTCTTTATCTTAACATGTACACTAGTCTCTTTAACCTGTCTTATAGTTACATGTTGGTAAAGCCCTTAGGATGTGTACTTGACTACCTGGACTATGATGCAGATCATACTAATGGGGACATGGTAGTCCATAAGTACATCCTTCAAGGGCCCTAGTCATGGGTGTATCGAGACAGGGCATCGATATACCAGTGTAGACTAGCGTATGCGCTTCTCGACCCATGAGATGGGCGATAGATGATCCCATATCCATTGATGTTTGACATCAGAGATGGTATACGGGTGCTCAGTGGAGACTGGGTACACTGGACGTACTCGCCGAGAACTCCCAGATGGTATTATACCTCACGTCAGATGGCAGTTCTCAGGTGACACTTGTACAGGTTAGTCTGTAGACCCGAGATCGTCATAGAGTCTTGTGTGATTCCCACTGTGCTTTGCTCTCCACCTTACCACATCCATGAGGGCGTGCAAAACGGTGGTCTATGGGTACAGTCCCGAGTCACATGGAGGCAATGAGCGATAGGAGGGGTTTCGTCTCTCCCGGTATTGGGGGTTGATGTTGCGCAGTGCTCGATTGGCCGTAACAGGGAAGTCCCTGGCCAGGGCTGATCAGAGATTTGCTGGTAAGTGTTACCAGTAGTTTCTCGACCCGTTATGAGCCTCACATCGGCACGACTTATCGGTTATTGGGGTCTGACGTTTACCACCCCTAGACTTGATATGCGACATATCAGACGAACAGACCGGACTGTACGGTAAGTGTTACTGGTTGGATTCACAGGAGTGTGAGCGGGCTAGCTCGTCGATCTTCTGATCGCTCAATACCCGGATGGCCGTTACGTTTAGCAGACCGCTTGCGGCTTGTGGATGCTTGATATGATCATCATCTGCTACCGGCGTATTGACGAGTCTTTAGAGTCCTACACAAAGGTTTCCTGGCTCAAGCGAAACGAAATAGGAGCGCATATGAGATATGTGCGGGACCGAGAATAATGCGTGTATGTGATACCGCATTTCATTCTCGCGATGAATGTTTCGATTGGTTATATACGATATAACCTAGTTATCGAATCGTAGATTGATTCGAAAAGTCGATACATTGGATACTAGTCGGTTATGTGCGACATGACCGGATCATTGAATCAAGTGTTGATTTAATGATTTAATGTATAATTATATATTTGATATATTACTTTGCATTAACTGGTATTGGTTCACTTTAATAGGATTTTCTCACTTGTAGTTCACAAGTTGTATATGTGATATACTTTTGTGCACTACTATGTGTCATGTTTGATGATGCATGTAGTTTGGTTTTGTGTTAAGACTTAAACCATGGTTATGATAATAGTTAGGGTTTTTATTAATTTACTTATTTATTTATCTATTCTTTTTTGATAAATAAATAAATGATAACAAAATGGTTTCTTTCATGAAGCTTCATGAAGCTTTGACTAAAGTGACCATTTTGTCATCATTCTTAACCCTAACCATTCTCATTTGACCATGGTTTATTCTCTACACTTAACCAAGGTTAGAAGATGATAAGTATTGATTTTATTATTCTTTTTATAACACACTTATCATATTCTATCTACTTCTTCTTCTTCATCTTAAAGAGAAAAAGCTTGATGCCATCAATGGCATCTTGAGTTCCAAAGTGAGAAATCCAATTCTAAAGTGAACCCACCTCCTATTTCTTCACCCTCTATCTCTTGCCAAGTTGTTTTGGGTGTTTTCTTCACAAGTTTCTCAACTTGGTGAAGTTGGAGCTTGAACTTGTGCAACCTCGACGTAGATCATCTTCGGCACGAAGCCGACGACCTATTCCGCTCATTTCTTCGATGAAGCCGATGCGAGAGTCCGAGATCCAACTTGGACAGTGAGAGGACGCCTACGTGGACCTTAGGAAGTGGAGAAACAGATCTACAAAGGTTGTAGCCTCCCTCCTTTAGTTAAAGTGTTAACTAGATTTGTATTTCGCCTAGAATTCTAGTCTACGATCCATATTACGGTTTCTCGGCACCCATAAAATTTATAATTGGTATGGTTGAAGCCTTGTGAGACCTCTATTGCGTGCCTAGGAACCCTACAGTGGTATCAGAGCCTAGCTAGAGCCTTAGGCGAAGTCCAGACGGAGTTTGAAGTCCGATCGAACCGAAACCCTAAAATCAATATTGCTCTCTGGACTTTTTCTAAAAATAGGGATTTTTCAGAATTAAAAATTCGCAGAAAATAGAGCAGGAAATTATAAGGGTTACTGCAGAAAACGAAACCCTAAATCCACTGTAGCGCCGCGGAACCGCGGCAATAGCCTCTTATTGCGGCGGTTCCGCGGCCGTTTGTACTGGTTAGGGATTCGTTTTGATGCAGTAATGCCCGTATCTGTTTCCTCTGTTCTCTGGGAAGTTTTAATCTGCTTTCAAGAGTTGAATTTTCTGGGGTTGTTTTGGGGATTCGATGAATCGATCGGATTATTTAACTTTGCCTATTTGGGTTTCCGGATAAATTTGGAATATGTTAAAAGTTTCGACCGGATACAAATACCCAATCTTTCCCCTGCCGGGAAATTTCCAATTGTTGGACTTTTCCGTAGTTTAATGACGTTCTGAGTAGTGCAAGTAACGCGATGGTCCCTCTAGAAGACAACAAACCTTAACTCGATTATGTGACCGTCTTGAACTGCCCTTTGAACCTTCGGGTTTGGGGCAGTACGGCGTGCCACATGTGAGGCGTTGGCTTGACCCTTCTACGGCTGGACCGTTGGTACTGAGGCATGAAGTGAATGTCTTTGAACCTATTTCATGTGTTGGACGGTTTCGGGAAAACTTGGGTATTCGACTGTTCGATCGGAAAGTTTAACATTTTCTGTTTATCTGGAATGTGATACAATAATTGGAATTCATAAACAGTTATGAGATAACTGAATGAATGTTATAAATCTAGCAGTTTAGTCCCACATGATATTGAAAAGAGTTTTCGATAATGAGACTAAAATGCGGGATTTATATCTGTTAGGCATGTGATGTCTAAGTATTTCATTTGATTAGGCATGTGATGTCTAAAGAGGTTGCGGATTCCAACTGTTGTAGTTTTACACTTTCTTTTCTGTGACCGTAAGTGTAGTATGTTCATATCGCCGGTTTCGTTGCTATACGTCAACGACAATTGGGGTATGCATACTTACTTACGTTGATGACATGTGATGTTATGTGTTGCTGGATATGTTATATTGGATCGACGTGTTTGAATAGCCGGGAGTTTTTATGTGAGATGAGTGTTTTTCATTTTCAATCATGTAAAAACTTGTATGTAATATTCTTTTATTTGGGGCATTTCCAGGTAGCGGAAGTTGTCACCTTTTGTATATTATTTACTTTTCCGCATTAGGATAGACCCAAGGAGGGGAGCATAAGTAACCGGGTTCTGGGGTCCAGTGGGAGACCAACTCGAGGAGTCGAGTCCGGGTCTCCTAACCCTAGAATTGGCGGGGTTGCTTGCCGCTCTCGTAGGGGTCTAGGGGTGTGGGATTGGCTATTCATCACGACCGTGGAATCCGTGTTTTATACTGGCTCGTATTGAAAACACGGACGTCCTAGTATATCCAATATTTCATATGTTTCTTCTGCTGCGATATCTGTGATGTGATCATGTGATGTTCTGTGATGGATACAGTATATAGTATATATGATATATTATATAGACGTTACTTATGTTTTGCACCCGCACTAGCCCTGCCCTGCTCTGTCGTTAGTTACCTAACCTAACGGTGCACGAGGGGACATCGTGGCGAATGCGGATGGCATAAGTGTACGTCGTATTTATCTGTGATGTTTAGGTATTTAAATGATGGGACTTCATTAATGTGATTAATGAAAGAAAAGAAACCTAAGATGTTGTAGAATCAAATTTTTAACAAAACAGGTAGCTACAGTTCTTGCTTTGCATAGCGGTATATGTGATATATCCTGCACCTTATTCGATGAGGAAAGGACCGAGATCCCTTCACCAGGAGTGACTCCTTTAGCAATAACTGGCAGATGCTACACACTCGGTTTGCTTTTGACTGCTTCTATAGTTTCTGCTTTGCATAGTGATATATATGATATATCCTGCACCTCATTCGACGAGGAAAGGGCCGACGATCCCTTCACCGGGAGTGACCCCTTTAGCAAAAATAGAAAAGCCTCAAAATCACTCCATTTCAAAACTTCATTTGATTCTACAACGATATCAAGTTCATTACGCTCATGGTTTTTTCTGAAAGAACCCGCGTAGCCCTCCGTCATTTCAGATAGATATTATTTAGTATTCGTGCTATGTTTGTTGACTTAGTCAAGGCATAGTGTATGGTAGCTAAATTATGTTTATCTGTAACAACATGAGATGTGATTGGATTAGAGCATTCGCACGGCCTTGTTGACTCAGTCAAGGGTCGTACGGGTGAGTTTAATTCAATCGGGAAATGTACGGGTTGAACTTGACTTGCGATTTATGGTTTGTTGACTTAGTCAAGGTCATAGATCGCTAGGGGCAAAAGCATTATCGGGAATTTCAAGTGTTGAAATTTGCAATGAGATTGCATACCTTCTATGAGATAGTTGGATCCCGATACCCACTGCGAGTAAGAGTTACTCCTGGGAGAGTTTTACACATTACAATTAGCCGATCAAGTAGGTGTCTAGAAAGGTGTTAACGAGGTTACACCTCTGGGAAAACGAGGTTTACATTAATTAGGTTCGTGCGAAAGCACGGGGGACCTCCCTTAAAGTACCGACACTGGCCTGGCTGAAAGATCGACGAAGTTGTAGGGTGTAATTAATCCCGGCTAGTCTTTCCTTTTATGGTTTGAAGGAAGATTTGATAAAAAGCAGTGGGAGCCATCCTGATTAGATAAGATAATAACCAATCTGATCTTGCAAGAGCATACGCTAAAGTGTTTTCTTCTCGCTCTCTCTAGGTAGCGACCATTTCATGCCTTAATCAAGATAATAATATGGATGTATTGACCGAACCCGCATGTTATACTGTGCAGGGGAACGTTGGACCCGTTCTATCTTATAAATGTTATAAGACTGAACAGGAAACAGGAGAATATCTAGATTCTCACGCCGCCCAAACGGAGAACGTGCATGATGATGCACCTTCTTCGGGTGTGTTTGTTATTGAGAACTGTTTCTCAGTTCACCCTACGTCCTGGGTATTAGATACCGGATCAGGATCCCATATATGTAAGCAGTTACATGGGCTACGAAAAGGTAGAGAACTGGGAAAAGGTGATCATTCCGTTCAAGTAGGGAATGGGGCAAATGTTGCAGCCAAAGCAGTTGGCATATATCACCTGGTATTACCAAATGGTGATACACTAATCCTGAATGAGTGCTATTATATACCGAACATGATGTGCAACATTATATCAGTTTCTTTATTAAGTAAAGAAGGATATAATTTTGTAGTAAAGGATAATGTTATGAACATATTCCTAGATCAAAAGTTGATTGCATCAGGCTCGCTACATAATGGCATATTCATTCTCAATCAAAATACAGCCTTCAATATACAAAACACACACAAGAGGAAAAGCTCAGAAATGAACGAATCCTTCTTGTGGCACTGTAGACTTGGCCATATCAATGAGACACGACTGGCTAAGTTGCATAAGAATGGATATTTGAATTCACTCGAATTATCATCTTATGACACTTGCCATTCATGTCTCAAAGGAAAAATGACCAAAACTCCGTTTACGGGACACGGAGAAAGAGTTACTGAACTCTTGGGACTGGTGCATAGTGATGTATGCGGTCCTATGTCTACACACGCCAGAAATGGTTCTTCCTACTTCATTACATTCACTGACGATCTCTCTAGATACGGGCATGTGTTCCTGTTGAAACACAAGTCTGAAGCTTTTGAGAAATTCAAAGAATATAAGCACGAGGTAGAGAACCAAACGGGCAAAAGTATTAAGATTCTTCGATCTGATCGAGGAGGTGAATACTTAAGCAGTGAATTCCTGGATTATCTAAAAGAGAATGGGATTCTCTCTCAGCTTACTCCTCCTTATACACCACAGCACAACGGTGTATCGGAGCGAAGGAATCGCACCCTATTAGATATGGTGCGTTCAATGATGAGCAATGCTGAGTTACCTATTTCCTTTTGAGGGTATGCGCTTGAGACAGCCATATACCTATTGAATCTGGTTCCGTCTAAATCTGTACCTACCACACCATATGAGATATGGAGTGGGAAGAGACCATATTTTAAACGAATTAAGATATGGGGTTGTCCGGCCTATGTCAAAAAGCAAAATCCGGACAAACTCGAGGCACGATCAGTCCTTTGCAAGTTTGTGGGCTATCCTAAGAATTCTCAAGGATATTTTTTCTACCAAGCTGAGGAATGTTTGTTGCTCAACATGCCACCTTTTTGGAAAGGGAATTTCTTGCAAAAGAAATTAATGGCAAAGAGGTAGAACTGGAAGAGGTTCCAGCACCACAAACTACAACTAATGATTTAGTAGAATCAGAGGATTCAGTGGTGCCCGACGTACCCCAGCCTCTCCGCCGATCTAGTAGGGTTTCTCGACCACCTGAGAGATACTATGGTTTTCTCATTGATGGTGGCAGTGAGGATTGCATCATGGAGGATGATGACCCAACTAGCTTCGAGCAGGCCATCACGAGTGGGGACTCAGTGAAATGGCTGGATGCTATGCGGTCCGAGATGGATTCCATGTACACCAACAAAGTATGGACTTTGGAAGTTGCTCCTGAAGGGGTAAAACCAATTGGGAGCAAATGGATCTTCAAGAAAAAACTTGGTGTAGATGGGAAAGTGGAGACTTTCAAAGCTAGACTTGTTGCAAAAGGTTTTCGCCAAAGACCAGGTGTGGACTATGACGAAACCTTTTCTCCAGTGGCTATGCTTAAATCCATCTAGATCATGCTTGCCATCGCTGCATACCATGATTACGAAATCTGGCAAATGGATGTTAAGACCGCCTTTCTAAATGGTGATTTAGAAGAGTGCGTGTACATGACTCGGCCAGAGGGCTTCGTAGACAGTGGGAGCAGCGGCAAGGTGTGCAAGCTGCTTAAATCCATTTATGGATTAAAGCAAGCATCGCGGAGTTGGAACATCTGCTTTGACGTCGTTATCAAAGAGTTTGATTTCGTCAAAAACCCAGATGAACCTTGTATCTACAGGAAGGTAGCAGAGAGTAAGGTTGTCTTCCTCGTATTGTACGTGGACGACATACTCTTGATAGGAAATGATATTCCTATGCTGCATTCGGTCAAGCTCTTCTTATCACAAAGATTCTCGATGAAAGATCTTGGTGATGCCTCCTGCATATTGGGAATCAGGATCTATAGAGATAGATCCAAACGGATATTGGGATTGTCACAATCCAGGTACATTGACACCATACTAAAGAGGTTTAGTATGGAAGAATCCAAGCATGGGAACTTGCCCACGATCTCTGGAGTCACTCTCTCCAAAGAGATGTCTCCCAAGACTGATTTGGAGAGAGCTCGCATGCAAGGGATACCCTATGCTTCGGCTGTAGGCTCTATCATGTATGCAATGCTATGTACCAGACCCGATGTAGCATACTCACTAAGTATAGTGAGCAGGTATCAAGCTGATCCTGGAGAGAGTCACTGGACAGCTGTGAAGAGCATTCTCAAGTACTTACGAAGGACTAAAGAGATGCTCTTGGTGTATGGTAACGGAGAACTCCAAGTGGAGTCCTTTACCGATTCGAGCTTCCAGAGTGATAAGGACAACTCTAAGTCGCAGTCGGGCTTTGTCTTTACCCTTTACGGAGGGGCGGTTAGCTGGAAGAGTTCCAAGCAGGAAACCGTGGCAGACTCGACGATGGAGGCTGAATACATCGCTGCCAACGATGCTGCCAAAGAGGCTGTCTGGATCAAGAAGTTCATTACTGAACTTGAAGTGGTTCTATCCAATGAGCATCCAATACCTTTGTATTGCGATAACAATGGAGCGGTAGCTTTGGCCAAGGAACCTAGGTCCCATCAGCGATCCAGGCATATTCTGAGGCGGTATCACCTGATCCGGGAGATCGAGGTCAGGAGGGTTGACACGAAGGACAACACGGCGGATCCACTCACGAAGGCCATTCCCCAGATACAGTTTGAGAGACTCTTCGGGATGCTCGGTATGCGATACAACAGCAGCTGGCCCTAGTGCAAGTGGGAGATTGTTAGTTGTATGTATGCCCTAGAGGCCAGTATTGTACAGATGATGTATATTATATTTGATGCTTGGACATATATAGAGATGACTTTCTTGCTCGATATGATAGTATGCTATTTGGTTGCTCTTTATCTTAACATGTACACTGGTCTCTTTAACCTGTCTTATAGTTACATGTTGGTAAAGCCCTTAGGATGTGTACTTGACTACCTGGACTATGATGCAGATCATACTAGTAGGGACATGGTAGTCCATAAGTACATCCTTCAAGGTCCCTAGTCGTGGGTGTATCGAGACAGGGCATCGATATACCAGTGTAGACTAGCGTATACGCTTCTCGACCCATGAGATGGGCGATGGATGATCCCATATCCATTGATGTTTGACATCAGAGATGGTATACGGGTGCTCAGTGGAGACTGGGTACACTGGACGGACTCGCCGAGAACTCCCAGATGGTATTATACCTCACGTCAGATGGCAGTTCTCAGGTGACACTTGTACAGGTTAGTCTGTAGACCCGAGATCGTCATAGAGTCTTGTGTGATTCCCACTGTGCTTTGATCTCCACCTTACCACGTCCATGAGGGCGTGCAAAACGGTGGTCTTTGGGTACAGTCCCGAGTCATATGGAGGCAATGAGCGATAGGTAGGGTTTCGTCTCTCCCGGTATTGGGGGTTGATGTTGCTCAGTGCTCGATTGGCCGTAACAGGGAAGTCCCTGGCCAGGGCTGATCAGAGATTTGCTGGTAAGTGTTACCAGTAGTTTCTCGACCCGTTATGAGCCTCACATCGGCATGACTTATCGGTTATTGGGGTCTGACGTTTACCACCCCTAGACTTGATATGCGACATATCAGACGAACAGACCGGACTGTACGGTAAGTGTTACTGGTTGGATTCACAGGAGTGTGAGCCGGCTAGCTCGTCGATCTTCTGATCGCTTAATACCCGGATGGCCGTTACGTTTAGCAGACCGCTTACGGCTTGTGGATGCTTGATATGATCATCATCTGCTACCGGCGTATTGACGAGTCTTTAGAGTCCTACACAGAGGTTTCCTGGCTCAAGCGAAACGAATAGGAGCGCATATGAGATATGTGCGGGACCGAGAATAATGCGTGTATGTGATACCGCATTTCATTCTCGTGATGAATGTTTCGATTGGTTATATACGATATAACCTAGTTATCGAATCGTAGATTGATTCGAAAAGTCGATACATTGGATACTAGTCGGTTATGTGCGACATGACCGGATCATTGAATCAAGTGTTGATTTAATGATTTAATGTATAATTATATATTTGATATATTACTTTGCATTAACTGGTATTGGTTCACTTTAATAGGATTTTCTCACTTGTAGTTCACATGTTGTATATGTGATATACTTTTGTGCACTACTATGTGTCATGTTTGATGATGCATGTAGTTTGGTTTTGTGTTAAGACTTAAACCATGGTTATGATAATAGTTAGGGTTTTTATTAATTTACTTATTTATTTATCTATTCTTTTTTGATAAATAAATAAATGATAACAAAATGGTTTCTTTCATGAAGCTTGATGAAGCTTCATGAAGCTTTGACTAAAGTGACCATTTTGTCATCATTCTTAACCCTAACCATTCTCATTTGACCATGGTTTATTCTCTATACTTAACCAAGGTTAGAAGATGATAAGTATTGATTTTATTATTCTTTTTATAACACATTTATCATATTCTATCTACTTCTTCTTCTTCATCTTAAAGAGAAAAAGCTTGATGCCATCAATGGCATCTTGAGTTCCAAAGTGAGAAATCCAATTCTAAAGTGAACCCATCTCCTATTTCTTCACCCTCTACCTCTTGCCAAGTTGTTTTGGGTGTTTTCTTCACAAGTTTCTTAACTTGGTGAAGTTGGAGCTTGAACTTGTGCAACCTCGACGTAGATCATCTTCGGCACGAAGCCGACGACCTATTCCGCTCATTTCTTCGATGAAGCCGATGTGAGAGTCTGAGATCCAACTAGGACAGCGAGAGGACGCCTACGTGGAGCTTAGAAAGTGGAGAAAAGGATCTACAAAGGTTGTAGCCTCCCTCCTTTAGTTAAAGTGTTAACTAGATTTGTATTTCTCCTAGAATTCTAGTCTACGATCCGTATTAGGGTTTCTCGGCACTCATAAAATTTAAAATTGGCATGGTTGATGCCTTGTGAGACCTCTATTGCGTGCCTAGGAATCCTACAGGACGCTCCTCACCCCTCTTTTTCCCTCACGCTCCATACTCCAAACACGTCCCCCGTTATAAAAAAAATTAACGGCAGTTTTCCCATAAAAACGGACACTGCACATTGAGTTCGCATGACTAGTTTCACCCGTCAATCTGAGATTCTCTCACTTCAAAAGTGAGGGGTAATTAAAGGCCGTTTAGTTCGCGGCCACCGGAGATTTGAATCCATACGATCAATAAACCCCATCCTACCCTAGGCAGGAGGAATCTGTATATGCCAGACAAACGGCGCGTATTTCCCATCTTAACGGTGTAACGAAAAACATCCTATAATGTTAGGCTAAGTTATACCCCACTCTCACCACATCATACAATACAAATATCTAGCAAATATCCTATATATCATTTATGTCATGGTAATTAAGAAACATGATGACTTTTGATGGAGGAAGCTAGGTTAGAGTGGGGGTGAAGGAATGTTTAGATATTTCCTTAGTGTTTGTGAAGAAAGATGTAGAGAATGAATGATAATGGTACAAAGTCAAATCCATGTCTATTTTAAGACCTTCAATTAGATACCACAAATGTTTGGGTCCCACTCAACATTCTTCAAAGAGGTAAAAATCCAATTCTTATTCTTATTATGTTCTTATCTTACCTTTTTTATGTGGTTTTATGTTTAATTCTACTGGTTTGAGAAAAATAAAAGTGTTTTAATATTTGTAAACATGTTTTTGGACTATGGTTTTTGTGTCTGTGGTACTTAAATGATATCTGCTCTAACTTGAGAACTCTGAAAAATATTCTGAAGTTTTTTTAGATGGTGAGCACAATTAGAGACTACAACCCAAGCCCGTACCCATCTGTACTTAACATGGCCGCAGATTTATTAGTTTTGGCCGCGATTGTCGGTTTTGGTGTCGAGTTATGGTCTGGGTTTTTTACAGTAGCTCCTAGACGTCCTAAATTAGACTATTGTATACTTAGTTTTGTCCCGGGTTACTTGTATAAAAATATGGAGCATATATCTTATTGTAGTTCAGTGTTTTACATTTTAAAAACATAAGTTTTGACTTTCGTTATTGCCGGGGGTAGTTCGATATTGATAGCATGCGTTAAAATACACCAACCTACGTCCTAGTCTATGTGTGTTAGAGTGTTAGTAACGTTTGCATTTCAATTCTTATGAGTGTGCTTGATTTAATGTTTAGGATCGATCATGGAGACGTCAGACGTGGCAAAGAAGTGCAAACCATTAGCGAGTTTCATCTAGCACGTGTTGATTTTAGGTGAGTAGGGAGACATTTATAAGTAAGAACTCGGGCGGATGGCGTATAGCACCTCCGACTACCAGAAGTTTTATAAAACTCCATATCAGTTTTTAAGTACTATTAGCGATAATTTACCGCATTTCCATGTCATATATATTACATTGAGTACCATAACATCCCTAATGTATAATTATACTTACTAAAATAGATAAATTGAATAGAACACAAGCACAATAATAATAATAATTCCAAGTTGCATAGTTCACAGACTTGCATACGACACCACACATCATTAGTACTGCCATGACACGTAGAATGACTATGTTTAAACCATATTACCATGTTCATGATAGTATTAGTTGCTAATCACCATATTCCATTATTTGAATTCTATAGTTCGTATAAATACATGTTATAGTTTCCAAATGTTGTATGAACGAATCATTCTCTGATTGGTATCATAGATTTGATGTTTCTATGGATTTGAGAAACTACGGGTATCTTTTACAAAATGGATTATGTTTTCAAAAGTGTGGTTTTCTCGTGATATGATGATTTAGCGATCACAATAAGTTTTGGTTTTCATGATGAGATATCTAAATCGAGAGATGGGTTAACCGATTACGGATACATGGTGGACCTGGTACAACTCCGAGGAGTAGAAAGACCGTAGGGAGGTACGGAGAGCCTAATAAGGATGATCGATACTGAAGGTGACATTGGAGTGCAGTGAATATACGGAGGATTCCAACCGTGGCTGAGTTGATATCAGGAGAGATTCGATCGGTTAAACAATGCCTATGATATCCAGATTTTTAGTGTCGATGATGGACACGAGTTTGATGAGGATTAATGATGATTGATATTCTTCTTATGTGACTTCATTTATATCGCACTTGCATTCATTACTATGCATATCATATCATATCTTGTGATGTCTACTTCTATTTATTGAGTTAGCAACTCACCCCCGTTGTGCCTTAACTTCTTGCAGGACAGACCGCACAGAAACTTAGCGGCGTCACGGAAACATACTTTAGGGTTTATCACAGATTTTGCTAGGTAGGTTACACACATAGTGACCGCCTTTTTTGTATATGTTGTACCTCGTATCTAGTATCACTTCATCAGACCACCTATATTATTTGACTTAGAGCTAGGTGTTACTTTATGTATATTCTTTTGGGGTCGAACTCGGATAGAGTCGACTAGTTAGCTTTACTTACCAATTGATGTAATTTATTGCACATTTTTCTAACTCATTTATCATTTTATTGTCATATTTTATACTTGTCCGGGTATCTTTTATGAATTATTACAAATAACTGGGTTTGGATGCAAAAAGATGGAAAATCATGCTAAATGAGGATTACGTGCATACAATGAAGACTTAAATGAATTATTCAGAAAATCAATAGACGATTTATAAATTTGGAACAAATTTCGGAATACCATTTCAAATCAACAAAGGTTGTAACAAATAGAGAAGAATCAATCATCACAACAACAAATCAGTTGGAGAAACCAAACCAAATTAAAAGAAAAAAATCAACCTACCTAATTATATGCCAAATTTGGGAACAATTCAGTGATCCACACAACTAAACCTGCCATAAGATGTATACTTGCGGTTAAATTTGGTGATAATAAAAATTAACATCAAGTTTTTAGCTCCGTTGCCAGGGAGGTATAGTTTAATTACATTTAAATTTAAGTTTTAGATTTTAGTTGTAGATTAAATTAGATTTAGTTTCCTGATTCTGTGAATTCTCTGTTTTATATTTCAGGAATCAAGACAAACTTACTTGAAATGAAGATCAAGACGAATAGAGGCAAATTTAGGTAAGATCTCATTCTTCTCAAAATCTCGATTTGATTCCAACTAACAGAATTTTTTTGCAAGATTCATTGCGCTAAAAAAATTTAGTTTAAATTTTAGATCTTTGATTGGTTTAGACTATAATGCATATTTTAAAAGATTCTATGGGGGCAACAACCCAAATTCAAATTAGGTCGGGATTTCATCACCCTTCCTATGCCCCATAAATCATAACTGAGCATCCACATTGACGTACAGTAATTTAAAAAATATCTAGGTTTCAACCCTTAAGGACATATCGCGCTCAATAGGACAAGAGGAGGTTATAGGTAATCTAACAGTTATCCAATTCAATCTTGAGGTGTCTAGTGATGCGTGACTAGTTGTGGTTATTTAATTAAGGCTCGCTATTTCGGTGATTCGTATAGCGGAATTCTCCTACTTAACTGGCACTGATCTGGCTTCAGAGTTGTTAAAGAGCTGTTAGAGGATCTATTCCGCAATTTGTCTCTTGGTAGTTAGGAGCGGGTCTAGTAACTTGATCTAAGTAACCCTAGATCTAGGTTTGTTTGTGCCATGTGTTGCTGATTTGTTAGAATCTCTAGTCATCTTAGTTTTTACATTAAAAAAAACATTTACGTACGGTGTATGCACATCTGGGGTCAAGACGAAACAAAATGTTTGACTCGTCTTGATTTTAAAGTTACCATGGCTGAAATCGTCCCAGCTACACCTATCCTACAAGATAGATGCTGTCCTGTCCGCACATCACTGCCATCTTGCATAGTATTACCATTAGCAGTCGGTGAATATGAAATAAAACCTGTTTTCATAAACTCACTTCCTAAATTTCATGGTTTAGAATCCGAAGACGCCTATGTATTCATAAGCGAGTTTGAGGATTTATGTTAAATGTTTAAACTTAAATAGTTGAACCAAGATGCAGTTAAGTTTATACTTATTCCCTTTGCCCTCACCAATAAAGCTGAGCATTGTCTTTACAGTGTGCCAGCCAATACAATTAGGACATAGGATGAGTTTACGAAGACATTTCTTAAAAAGTTCTACCCATATTTTAAAACCGCTAAATTTCAAAACGAAATTAGGATTTTTTCGCAAAAATAGGGAGTACCTTTTTGGAAGTATTTCGAATGTTTCAAGGATCTTCTCATAAAATGCCCCTATCATGGTATAGCTAAATGGGAGCTATGTTAAATGGTCTATGATGGCACGAAATCCAAGTTTACGATTGAGTCCATGTGTCAAGGGAATTTTATGATAAAGAAAGAGGATGAGGCATGGGACTTTTTAGATGAATTGTCCGATAAGACCATGCAGTGGGAGAGTTCTAGTGAGAGAGGGTCAACTAATTCTAAGGGTGGGATCCAAACGGTTGAAGCTACAATTGGAATGCAAGCCAAGTTGGCTGCCATTCAGAAATCAATAGAAAAGCAATCAACTACCCCTGCCCCCGTTGCTTAAGTCAGTCAACTCTCTCCTTATCTTAACTGTCAAGACTCTTTCCACCTTTCAGAAGAATGCACTCTTTTAAATGGTCCACAAGATCAAGAGAACACTAATGCTATCTATCAACGTAACAACAATAATAATCCTTATTCTCAAACCTACAACTAAGGATGGAGGAATCACCTTAACTTACAATGGAATCAAGGCAACACTAGCAAACAATTCCAAAATCAAAGACAAGGTCCTCCATCCAATCCTACCCAACCTAATACTTATCAAAGGGGTGGGAATGAGAATAATTATATTAACGTTGAGAATCAAATGACCACCTATTTTCAAAATGAGATAACACCAATTAAACAATCTATCTCTAATATAGAAAGGCAAATCGGTCAGTTAGCTGCAGCATTAGGAGGACGTGAGTAAGGAACCCTACCTAGTCAACATGTTACGAATCCTAAAGATACATATACAAATCCAGGGCAAACAAGTTCCATAATTACCTTGCGATTGGGTAAACAGCGATCAGGTAAATTGGTTGATAATCAGGTTAGGATGCTCGATGATTCGGAAGAGATCCCGGCTAATGAGGAGCAGCAGTCTCTTACCCCACTTACACAACTGGCATCTATTGATACACCCACATCTCCATCCCACCCATCTTCTAAAGACACCCCTCTTGAACCTAGAGCGACATATCCAAAATGTTTAAAGGCCCAGAAGTAAGCTTCTAAGGTAGAAAAGATGGTGGAGATATTTAAACAAATGAAGGTCAATGTCCCTCTTTGGACATGATTGACCAAGTTCCTTCGTATGTAAAATATCAAAGATTTATGCATGAAGAAGAGACAAATTAAAGTGCCTAAGAAGGTCTTTTTAGCAGGAAATATTTATGACGTCCTAAGAAATATTATGCCCGTTAAGTATAAGGACCCCGGTAGTCCTACTATATCTTGCATTATAGGCGAAAAGCTCCTAAATAGAGCTTTATTGGACTTGGACACTAGTGTTAATCTTTTGCCATATTCTGTATATGAGTAGTTAGGGTTAGGTGAGTTTAAGCCCACCAAGATCACTTTGTAATTAGCCGACCGGTCTATCAAGACTCCTGTAGGTGAGTTCAATGACATGTTGATTAAATTTGGGGAATTTATATTTCCTGTAGATTTTATCATCATAGAAACACAACCCATCACTAACCCTAGGAATCAAATTCCTGTCATACTAGGTCGGCCCTTCCTAGCCACTTTGCATGCATTGATCAATTGTCTCAATGGTTCTATGAAAGTATCATTTGGGTACATAACAATTGATCTTAACATTTTTAACCTAGAAAATCAGCCAAGTGATCCCTAGAAGCCCTTTGAAGACAGCATAATTAATGATCTTCCTAATGATGAAGAAGTTGACTTAGATAACCACATTATAGAAAATTGCATGGAAAAGGAACTTAGTAACAAAGAAATTGTTACTTTTGATGATTCTAACCTAATAGCCTTGTTGAGGTCAAAATTACACCCCAGTTGACCAAGTCAAAATCAATGTCAACCCCAAGTCAAGTGGGCCCGAGCCTAAGCCCAAGTCAAGAACAAGCATGGAAGGGGCCGGCTCCATTGCAAAAAGGAGGCAATAAATTAGTCTAAACGTAATTTTTAGAAATAAATATATGTAAAGTGGGCAGAAAGCCAAATTTTTTTAAACCCCGTGCTTATGTGCAAAAAAGAAATAAGCACATAAGGCATGGGGTGGCACATGTGACATTTGGCAAAGCCCATGAGGCTATGTAAACTGTATAGCCTATAAAGGCAAACATGATGAAAATATCTCAACAAATTTTTCTCTCTAAAAAAAATTAGGGTTCTGTGTCTCCTTCTCCTTTCCAAGGCTCTAAATCTTCTTCCTTTTTCTTAAATTAAGTCAAGAGTTTTATTCTTCTTTTACTAAAATAGAATAGTTTTTTACCATGAAACCCACAGAGGGGAGCTCAGATCTCCCATCAGATCTCTAAAATGGGAGATTTTTAAGTCTCAACCCCCCTTTTCTCACAAGATCCAGCCAACAGAGAGGAGGAAGAAGGAGACACATATCCAAGAATCCTACTTTGGGAAGATCTAGGGCTCAAGGGAAAAGAAAGGGGTCCCCTTTCATCAGCTCCAAAAATCTCTTAGGAGTTTAACTCCACTAAAATAAATAAATAGATAATAATAATAAATATTTTTTTAGGAGTTTAACTCGAAAAGTCAATTGGGAGTACAACTCCTAGTGTATGGGCTAAGCTCCTTTGTCCTTTTTTTAGGAGTTTAACTCCAAAATTCAATTGGGAGTACAACTCCCAGTATAGGGGCTAACCCCCTTTTTTTCTGCTGGCGCCCAGCGCCCGTGTGCCAAGCACATGAGGCGCCGGCGTCCAGCGCCCACGTGGCAAGCACGTGAGGCGCCGACGCCCAGCGCCCGTGTGCCAAGCATATGAGGCAATGGTGCCCAGCGCCCGTGTGCCAAGCACGTGAGGCGCTAGTGCCCTGCACCTGGTGCCCAGTGCCCGCGTGCCTAGCAAGTGAGGCGCTGGCACCCACATGTCATTAGGATGCTTTTTCCCTTTTTTTGTATATACACATTTCACAACACACACACTGCACATTGAGTTCACATGACTAGTTGACTTATCAATCGGAGATTCTCTTGCTTCAAAGGTGATGGGTAATTAACGACAGCTTAGTCTGCGGCTACCAGAGATTCGGATCCCCACAATCAATAATCCCCTACCTACCCTAGGCAGGGGGAATCTGTAGTACGCCTAACAAGCGTGCGCGTATTCCCATCTCAATAGGGTTATGAAAAACACCCTATAGATTCTAGCACGCTAGGTGGGACCATTCTCTCCTCCCATATCTCGAGTCAAGCATTCATGCGAACTCATTTAATATATATATCGATGTTTGTACTAAAGTAATGTTCCTTTCATGCAGCAATCAACTTTCAACGACGATGTCTCCTAAGATGAATTCAGCTGCCAACATGACCCCAATCTCGTACTTGGTCAAGATCAATGCTCGTGTGGTTCTCCCCGTCAGTCGCAGCCGACAATAGGAGGAGCCACCCGTCAATTTGGTTCGGTCGTTATCTACTCTACTGGAAGCGCACATCTGGCGGAGGTCCCGATAAACCAAGCGGCCAAATCGACCTCAAGGGGTAGGAGGCCAAACGTCATGGTCGCCAGAGCATCCCACCTCAAATGCAAATCCGTAATCGAATGGCTCTCCATTGTTCCAACTGGGCGCAAGGCCGTCAACACCAATTGGGCCACGAAGTAGCTCCAGCAAGCTCAGATGCTGCCTTTGATGATCGAGCGAGCAAGCATATTCTGTGGACTCTCTGTAAGTCGGTCTACGACGTCGTTCCGAAGGGCCGAAGCCTGTCAAGTGCTTAAAACAGAAAGGTTGAGAAAGAAGTGGCTCAGGTATTGAGCAAACAAAAAGGCCAGGACTTTGGCCAAGTGGAATCTTGTGAGGTTCCAAGAGCAGGGTCACCCCGCGACGACGGCTGGGTCGGCCATAAAAGTCAGCAATTCTTTCGAACCCCTGAAGTGGGTTCAGAAAAATGCCATGATCGGTAGAATCAAGAAGACTGTGGTCCGAACAATGCCACAGAGGGATGTGTCCCAGCCCTAAAAGAGAAAGCATGACACCATCTCTTCAAGAGTCTATCAAGAGCTCTGCGCCATATGAAAACAGCTGGGCAAATCCCGAAAGGAAGCGCCGTCACCACTCATGAATCCGGTCAGGCCAGCCATCTTCAATCGATTGTCCGCTACCAAAACAGAAGGTCCAAGATGGTGGTTCAAAAAATCAGCTACCAATAATGAAATGATGGCCGGATATATTATCCATGCAGTCTATATGGCGGGCACGAGTCCCAGCGACAACCTGCGCAGCAAGAGCAAGGATGGGGCTACTACATCTTAAGCCCAATCTAGCTTGAATGTGGTTGCCGCTTCCTAAGATCAGCCGCCTCCACTGGATGAGGAAAACCCTCTCAATGAGGCCGATAGGCAGAAAGACCCCTCACTCCATGTAGATTCAAGCTCAAACAGCGAGGAAGAGCCGACTTTCCGCCCCAAGACCGCAGAGCAAGAGCTACTTCAAGAGCTTCGAAAGCAGCTCAGGAGCAAAGTAAAACAAATGGTCGAGCTTTACTCCAAAATCGATGACCTGATGAATGTTATGATGCAGCTTACGGTTCAAATTGCTTGGGCGCCTCCCAATTAAGCACAAGTCTCTACTCAGGAGCAAGGTGATGACAACCCGAAACTACCAATGCATGTCCCTTTGGGTCTAAGATTGGGCGGGCTGCACGAAAGCCGGCCACATTCCGCTTCTGGGGACACATTGGCCCCTGATATCACAATCCCTCTACCACAAGATTGGATAATGAATTTGGTTGCTAGCAATGTTAAAACAGGACCAGTCCGTCAGCCTCCTCATTCTTATGTACAACAGGCCTCAAGACGTTTCAGGAGCTATCCAAGAAAGTCCAAATGCTAGAACGCTCGAAGTAAGAGTCTACCCCGGACTCTCAGAGAGACAAGACTTGGAAAAGAAAGCGAGACGACAACCGTTGAAGTGGGAATTCCAGCAATACCGATATCTTCAATGTGTCTGACAATGAAGACAAGCGAAAGGCAAGCGAATCCAAAAACAAGTATGACTTGAGCCCAGTCTAACATCTACCAAGTAAACTACAGGACGAAGCTAAGAGACAAAACGAAAGGGGTAAGGAAATCCACCTAAGTCCAAGTTGATATATCTAGTAGTCGGTGATCCCGCCTCAATAGAGTCACGTACAGTAAAATATATAATACGACATCCTCGAATCAAGAGTGTGGATCAATCATCATATTTATACCTCGTACGGTAAGATCCATCGTACGTCATCCCAAATCGGTGTACGGGTCAAATATCATATATATCTCATATTTCATATGGTATCATTATCATAAAATCATGAACTATGGGTACTGATCTAAAGTCTAGTACATTCCGATACCATCAACATATATCCGCGTGTGTATAAAAACACATCGTCCATCAATCCGATATAATATCATGTCGTATCTCATAACACGACCCACATCACATAACCGATCCCACGGCATCGTACCCGATCACATCGACTCATCACTAAGTATCATATACTATCCTCATCATTCATGTATACGTATATGTACACACACCCCCCCCAACACATCCATATATATATATATACATATAACCATATACACCCCATACCCATCACGTATGTGCATGTGTGTGTGTAACAACTATACTCTAAGGTTTCGCGACTACGAGCTAAACTAAAGCATTAACCTTCAATTATGCTAAAACTAACCCATGATCTCTTAAAGCCTTCCCATCTAATTATTTATGTCTTACAATACATATATTCATATAGATATAACATGTTCGTATGATACACTACAAAATTGCGTGGGTGCTATACGCCATCCACTCGACTTCCTCCGTAGATATATATCTACTCACCTGGACGCCTCGACTAATCTTATCCGATTCCAGCTCTGTCATTTCCGCACCACGTCCGACGCCTCTGCACCCGATCCTAGCAACGTACACAAGGAAATAAGAGAATAAATATAAATAGTCATGGACACAAACAATACAAGTCAACCACGCGCATTAACTCGACGCGCACACACTTGGTGTACGAAACGCGCCGCGACAATGCCACAAACTACAACTAGGGTCACTATACGTGAAAAAACCAAACCAAAAACCCAATCGCCCTAATCGTGTGTTCCCAACACACTAAATATATATGAAATAGGGTGTATATCATCAAAACCTTAAACTTAAATTAATATCGATTAAATCCAAAAACCTAGTAAGCGACAATTACCCGTTTTATAACAAATCTAAATGTTTTACCAATTCTAGTGGCCACAATGTTCACTAAATATATTAATTAAGCCACACACATATTCATTAGATTTTAATCTCACTTCTTGATATGAATTCTAAAATTCTAGTTTGCAATATTATACAATTTGAGCAAATTTTCAAGTAACAATTTGAAATTTTGCATCTAGATTAAATTTTGCATGTCTTGAGATGTGAGACTACACATTATAACCATAAACAAATAATTAAAACCCTAACTTGAATCAAAACCCTTATCTTGAATTTCCAATCTTGAACTTAAAACCACATTTAAATATCAAAATAACTTAATTTGGAGTAATAATCAACACTTGACCATAGGGTTAAGAATTTATACCTAAAAATTTGTAGATCTAGCATGAATCTTAGCTTCCTAAATTGCCATCTTGCTCCTTGATTCATGCAAGCTTGGGCCAAGGAAAAATGGGTAGAGATTATATTTGGAGTTTGTGGGATTTTTATGGATTTTTTGAAGGATTTTTTGTGGATTTTGAAGTTGAAGTGAGGTGGGGAAAAATTTGGGGCAGCACCATGAAGGGCTCGACCAGAATTTGGGTGAGGATGAGTGAGGAGAAAGAGTGAGAATGGGGTTTGTGGCCAAGTCAAATAAAACCCATTCTTCTTTAATTATAGTTTTCTTTTTCCTTTATGTTTTCTTTTCTTTTGTGTGAGGAATGAAGTGGGGAAATGAGTGAGGAATGGGGCTGCTGATTTAGGGAGCACGAAATGAGTGGGGTGAGAGGTGAGTTGAGTAAGGGAGGTGACCATACCCTAATAAGACATTCACCATACCACAATAAATCCATACAAGCTTCTTTGTTTATTTAATTTCTTTTTTTTTCTCTTTCCTAATTTTACCTAGAATTATTTAGAACCATGAAGAACCAATTAGAAAGAAAAATATGTTACAAATGTTAAGTTGTCATGGTGCACTAATATGTAATTAACCCATTTTAATTTGTAATTAACACTAATTAAATATATTAGTAAAGGCTTAAAATGATATTTAAAACAATTAATTACGGAAAATATTTTAGTAAACTAGAAATTTACAAGTAGCCAGTTGAATACCAAATAGTAGCAATTTCATAATTAGAATATGTATATTTAAGTCTATGTTAAAAAGTAATTATATCTTGGTTTTTACGGACACATAAGTTATTTTAACGATTATCCGAAATTTCACCTAAACGATTTTCAAAATGTTACAATCTTCCCCCTTAAATAAATTCGGTACCCGAATTTAAATTAAAACGCCCCTCCAAATACTAAAACATTTCAGCAAATCACTCAAATCGGCGGGGCTCCGAAATCATAAATACTTAAAACACATCTTTGCGCAATGCACGCGCATGAAAACGAGTATATAACTCAAAATCAAAACTCCGTCAAGTATAACGCCATCATCGGAGTTAAGGTGAAGATACCAGTGTCAAAATCCAATACGAAAACCAATATAATATACATCAAAACTATAACATGTACATAGTATACATCATTGTAAACTCATCAAAATATCTAAAAGAAATGCATATCGATCCTTTTTCAAATCGTTGTGCGATGCGCGTATCACAGCACAAGTAGTGGGCGTTTATTGTAAGAAAATAACTATATATGTATCCTTTGTTTAACATACACGTCCCGCCCTTTGAAAATAATTTAGAAGGGTTTCTATTGTAAAATGTTTCGTGTCATTTCAGACACATTGGAAAAATATTGAGACTGTAGCTCCTTTTTGGAAATACCTTCGGTAACTATCAGTGCAGGCAAAAACACCTGCGTACTGTTCTCATAACAGCCCTGCTCGGTTACTAACCCAAATAGTAAATATCATAAAAACGTACTGCTCAAAGGAAATCATACTCAACCGTATATGTACTAATGCTATGTGCGTCTGGTGCGCACAGAAAGCGAAATCACTGAATGCTCCACACATATGCACAGAAACAAAATCTAAGTGCAACGGGTGTGCATGAAAACACCTGTCAAAGGCAAAGGGTGTGCCTGACAACAATATCAGGTGCATCTGATATGCATGAAAAATCTCGATTTATTGCATCTGGTGTGCACCAAAATTGCATCAAGCACGCCAAATATGCGCAAGAATCCAAATCAAGTGAACAAGGTGCATGAAAACAAATATCGAATATCACAATCAAAATCGACGGTATACAACGTACATCATTCCAAATCAGGTATACCGTGGTATATAATCTCACAACTACGTGCATCAACGTGCACAAAATCGAATATAAGTACTAAAATTACACGAAAACTATACCGAAGGCATAAGTCAAAACACATACATACAAATAGGCATGAAATCAAAATCAAATATCTCAAACGACATCAAATCGAAATCGAGTGCAACTGTGGTGCATGAAAACACAATCATGCAAATACATCGCCTAAAATACCGAAATCTAAAATGACGTATTCGCGAAATTCGAATCACCAAATCGCAAATCGTAAACACTGTCGTCGATGTGTCCTTCTTTCAAAGTCGAGAAGGTGTCGGTGCATCTAAAGCTAGCAGAGCAAGATATCCACTTGCCTCCTGTTCATAGTCACTCATAACATGTCTCGTCGATTATGCCGAACTCTGGCCTACTGGGTGTGCGTAATACGATCGATCCTGGATCCAAGTCTGCTTGTGTAGTATCCCAGAAGATTCTTGTCGGGATCTCTCCCAATTCTCGTTTCTACCGAACTGCCCGGAAGTTATCACCGTTTACTAAATCCATTTCTTGTTCCGGAACAGCTGTATACTCAACATGACTCCTTCTGAAAGACATATCTATATTCAATGCCTATGCATGCGTATCACATCTCTGATGTCAACGGAGTGGAACTTTATTTCATCAAAATCCCGTTGCAACTGATCAATTGAGACTAAATTGCTAGATTTGTAAAATTCAAAATAAATTTCTTGTGGATTCCAAGCATTGTATCCAATCACATGATATCTAGACGATGTTAAACCTTTCGATCGATTCATCAAAGTCCTGTAATTCCCTGAGAGCTCAACACTTGAGCACAGTTTAATAATATCCAGTACATGCCATAGTACCTATGGACCAGCCGTAGAAGGGCAGACCCAAGTCTCATTAATGGCATCGCGGAACTGCCGCAAACCCTAAGATTCAAAAGCGGTTCCATGGTTATTATGTCGAGTTAGGATTTCATTCTTCTAGAGGGTTCACAAAATTACTTGCATGTTTTTCCGAATACCTTAAATTTGGAAAAATGGGTTTCTGACATTCGTTCGTTTCTATCGACTCTCAACGTGCCTGTGTGAAATCTTCTCTAGCTCAAATCAATCAATCTGATGACCTCGCATCGGGGTATGCAAACGAATCACACGTCCTAGTCATTCATCCATGGGTGAATAGAGATCTTTTATCATGTCCCTAAGGACAAACTCGTGCTTCAATAGCTTCAGACATCTGGGGAGATATTTTATCAGTCGCAGCAACAATTGGATCATCCGTCCGCACGCTAAACAATGCCTTAATCATCAAGAATAAACGGTGCATTAACGGTCATCACATTCTAGACGGCCTCTAACAGTGGCCCAATCCTCTGGTGATGAACTGCATATTCGAGAAATCTTAGTAAAAGCAATCCATCAAAACACTCATGTCATGAAAAACACAATAAAACGACATATCTATGCAATCGTGTATCACCGGAATTATGCCCTGGTCAGTCCTGGTCCAAGACGAGCTCATGCTGACCGCAACTCTAGCCGCAGCTCTCTCTTCCCGTGCAATCATGGTAACAGAAACCACAAACCGAAATTGATGAGGATAGATCATATGAATGAATAGAATACGGTGCAAAGAAATATGCATCCTAAGGCTTCTTAAGCGGAGTGGCGTATAGTAAGTATGCCGCGGAACATATACATGGTACGCCACTTTACTTAAGTCACCTACTCCATCAACCAAGGTCAACCTATGCGACGAAAGTTCGGGTCTAATACCCCCTCGACCAAGTCTAAGTCCCGTAAGGTCAAGCCTAGGTTCCGAATATATATATGCCCTAGACTCCGCATAGTCAAACCTAAACTCGAACAAAGATTAAACCTAGCGCTCTGATACCAACTTTGTCATGAGTCAAAATGGCACGTGACTGGCACTTGAATCATGTGAAGTGTATAGGACCCTACCTAATTCAAGTAAGCCAAAAACCCAGAAATCTAAACCATTTAAAACGAGAGAAGGAAAACATATTTTAAGCAAGTGGTTTTAACCCAATAAATAACATTAAACATTTAAAAGCAACATCATATTTTCCCAAAAATTTTGACAGAGTCTCTTTTGTAAATACTGGCCTCCAAATGGGTACAACACATGAAATACATAATAATAAATAAAGGCATCCCCAAGCAGGAGCTTGCCCTTCGCCAATTGGCGGAAACAACCATGCAATGCAATATAATATAAAACGCCAAAGGGCGAGGTTCAAAACTCAGAAGAAAAGCAACAACTTAAAGAAAACCAGAGAAGAAACATAATAATACAAGCGCGCGACTCTAAGGTCGAAAGAATTTACACTAGTCTTCTAAGTCTATCAAATATACAAGTCTGGTTGATGGAGTTTACTAGATACAACTGAAATAAATAAAGTACAACGGTGGTCACGATGCAAGTGAACCCACCTACCCTAGCAATTACCTGGAAGGAAGCAGTGTGCCAGCAAGCTGCAATGAAACCTGTACGGCAAAACCTATAAGAAACTGTGGCACAACGGGGGTGAGTTGCCAACTCATGAGTAGAAAACAACATCGAGAAGAAATCGTATGTATGACTCTCTCCTAGGTCATACAATAATAACCTCATAAAATATAACCTGAAGTATCTAATAATGGCAAGGGTAATCATCTATACATAAGTGTAATACCAAGTGTTCGTGTCAGTGCCTCTGGTAGCAACATGTCACATATATGATGTACGAATGCACTAAGAATGAAATCAAAATACATCATGAATGAGAAAACTGTTTTCTTATCTCAGTGAGATTTTTTATATAAAAACCGAAATATCATCAATGAAATCAACAGAGAATCCGTGTCAAGTATCGACACAAAATATATATCCCAATATCTCAATATATCAATATCTCGGGCTCCGCATGAACAAGATCGGCCCATAACCATCTCAATCTCAATATCTCAATATCTCGAGCTCTTCATGAACAAGATCGGCCCATGGGCTCCGCATGATTAGGATCGCCCCATATCATCAAATCTCAATATCTCAATATCTAGGGCTCCGCATGAACAGGATTGGCCCGTAATTATCTCAAAATCGAGAAAATATCATATCAAGGAAAACCGCATCTTTCTTTTTAAAAAAATCATAAGTTTATAAGCATTCACACACGGTTTCCCAAATCCAGAAATCTCATAAAAGATCCGAAATCTCAAAATCACGAGTCAGTGAACAGTGAATATCAGCATAAAGCTCCATGATATCGCATAACAAATGAATACATATACATGCATGGTATTTAAGCAAAGAATGTAATATTTAAACAAGCATAGTAATTAGATATCAGAACTATCTACAAGCAGTTATATCCACGAAGTAATATTTTCTAGAGTGTATGTGACATGGAAATTACCGATGATGATGTGTTTGAGCCGGCAAGCAAGCGTACGTGGAGCATGCGCATCATCGATAATTGTGCTGGTGTCCTGACAGCATGGGTTCATAATAATAAAAGAAATCACAAGTATACGCATGCAATGCGATAAGGACAACATGAATGTATGGAAAAAGATATAGTAACCGCAACATATAAGAATATACATTATATATACAAGTCATACAGTTTTGGCATTTGAAATAGCACGAATCGTGGTGTTTAGAAAATAGGGGCTATGATGTTTTTAAGAAAAGGTACGTCCTTTGAAATATCCGTAGGATCCCTTGGCATGTCTTTAAAATACTCACGATTCGTTAGTTTAAAAATAAGTAAGACTTGAGCCCAGTTTAACATCTACCAAGTAAACTATAGGACAAAGCTAAGAGACTAAATGAAAGGGGTTAGGAAATTCACCTAAGTCCGAGTCGATATATCTAGTAGTCAGTGATCCTGCCTCAATAGCATCACGTACAGTAAAATATATAATACGACATTCTCGAATCAAGAATGCGGATCAATCATTATATTTATACCTCATACGGTAAGATCCATCGTACGTCATCCCAAATCGGTGTACGGGTCAAATATCATATATATCTTATATCTCATATGGTATCATTATCATAAAATCATGAACTATGGGTACTGATCTAAAGTTTAGTACATTCCGATACCATCAACATATATCCGCGTGTGTATGAAAACACATCGCCCATCAATCCGCTATAATATCATGTCGTATTTCATAATACGACCCACATCACATAACCGATCCCACGGCATCGTGCCCGATCACATCGACTCATCACCAAGTATGATATACCATCCTCATCATCCGTGTATATGTATATGTGTGTGTATATATACACCAACGTATCCATATATATATATATATATACATATATATATATATACATATAACTGTATATATATATATATATATACATATAACCATATACACCCCATACCTATCACGTGTGTGCATTTGTGTGTAACAACTATACTCTAGGATTTCGCGACTATGAACTAAACTAAAACATTAACCTCTAATTACGCTAAAACTAACCCATGATCTCTTAAAGCCTTCCCTGCTAATTATTTACGTCTCACAATACATATATTCATATAAATATAATAAGTTCGTATGATACACTATGAAACTGCGGGGGTTCTATACGCCATCCACCCGACTTCCTCCGTAGATATATATCTACTCACCTGGACGCCTCGGCTAATCTGATCCGATTTCAGCTTTGTCGTTTCCGCGCTACGTCCGACGTCTTTGCACCCGATCCTAGCAACATACATAAGGAAATAAGAGAATAAATATAAATAGTCGCGGACACAAACAATACAAGTCAACCACGCGCATTAACTCGACGCGTACACACTTGGTGTACGAAACGCGCCACGACAACGCCACAAACTATAACTAGGGTCACTATACGTGAAAACACCAAACCAAAAACCCAATCGTACTAATTGCGCGTTCCCAACACACTAAATATATATGAAATAGGGTGTATATCATCGAAACCTTAAACTTAAATTAATATCGATTAAATCCAAAAACCTAGTAAGCGACAATTACCCGTTTTATAAAAAATCTAAATGTTTTAACAATTCTAATGGCCACAATGTTCACTAAATATCTTAATTAAGCCACACACATATTCATTAGATTTCAATCTTACTTCTTGATATGAATTCTAAAATTCAAGTTTGCCATATTATACAATTTAGGAAAATTTTCAAGTAACAATTTGAAATTTAGCAATTAGATTACATTTTGCATGTTTTAAGATGTGAGACTACACATCATAACCATAAAAAAATAATCAAAACCCTAACTTGAATCAAAACCGTTCTCTTGAATTTCCAATCTTGAACATAAAACCACATTTAAATATCAAAATAACTTAATTTGGATAATAATCAACACTTGACCATAGGGTTAAGAATTTATACCTAAAAATTTGTAGATCTAACATGAATCTTAGCCTCCCAAATTGACATCTTGCTCCTTGATTCATGCAAGCATGGGCCAATGAAAAATGGGTAGAGATTAGATTTGGAGTTTGTGGGATTTCTATGGATTTTTTGATGGATTTTTTGTGGATTTTGAAGTTGAAATGTGGTGGGGGGAAATTTTGGGCAGCACCATGGAGGGCTCGGCCAGAATATGGGGGAGGATGAGTGAGGAGAGAGAGTGAGAATGGGGTTTGTGGCCAAGTCAAATAAAACCCATACTTCTTTAATCATAGTTTTCTTTTATCCTTTATCTTTTCTTTTCTTTTGTGTGAGGAATAAAGTGGGGAAATTTGTGAGGAATGGGGCTGCTGATTTGGGGAGCACGAAATGAGAGGGGGAGAGGTGAGTTAAGTGAGGGAGGTGACCATAACCCAATAAGACATGCACCATACCACAATAAATGCATACATGCTTCTTTGTTTATTTAATTTCTTTTTTTCTCTTTCCTAATTTTACCTAGAATTATCTAGAACCATGAAGAACCAATTAGAAAGAAAAATATGGTACAAATGTTAAGTTGTCATGGTGCAATAATACGTGATTAACCCATTTTAATTTGTAATTATCACTGATTAAATGTATTAGTGAAGCTTTAAAATAATATTTAAAACAATTAATTACGGAAAATATTTTAGTAAACCAGAAATTTACAAGTAGCCAGTTGAAAACCAAATAGTATCAATTTTATAGCTAGAATAGGTATATTTAAGTCTATCTTAAAAATTAATTATATCTTGGTTTTTACGGACACATCAGTTATTTTACCAATTATCCGAAATTTCACCTAAACGATTTTCGAAACGTTATAATGGGCTAGCCGAAGCCTTCAATAAGACCTTATGCAAGCTCCTGAGGAAAAATGTTTCAGCCAACAAGAGAGATTGGAATCTCAAGCTCCACGAGGCGTTGTGGGTATATCGTACCACACACCGCACTCCTACTCAGTTCACTTCATACTCACTACTCTTCGGAGTGGAAGCAATCCTCCCGCTCGAAGTCGAAGTTCCAGGCCTGACGGAGGAGGAAAACTTCCTCCTTCGGCTCAAAGAGCTCGATGCTCTCGAAGAAAAGATGCTCACGGTGCAGTAAAATCTGGAGCTATACCAAGCCCAAATGTTACTGGCCTATGACAAGATGATCCGTTTCCGTGCTTTCAAGAAAGGCTAATTGGTGTTGGTCCTAAAAAGGCCGATAATCCCCAATTGATATGCCAAAAGAAAATTTGAGCCAAACTGGGAAGGACCATACGCCATTGAGAAAGTGTTCAATGGAGGATCCTACCAACTAATAAGTGCCGAGAAAGAAAGGCCCATGCCACCCATCAATGGCCGATATCTCAAGAAATACTATACGTGAATGCTCCAAGTCGCAGACGAATTGAGCACACCGGCCCTACGGTTTGGATCATACATCCTGTAAAACCGTATACAATCTACGGGCGTAAATGACCCATATCTCTCCCAAGTCCTGCCGGCAAGACAATTTTTAAAGTCCCACCGGCACGGAAAAAACGGTACGTCCAAAAGCAAAACGGGCACGGATGAACGCCTGAAAGGGCTCCATGAGTAAAAACAGCAGAACTGCCGGCGAGTTTGTGAAAATCCGAAAGGGCGCAAACTCATGAAAAGAAATAAAATACACTCGCAAAGTCCTCTCGACCTTGTGAGGAGAAAATTCCTGTATGAGATCCTTATGACTCACAAAGGAGCAATACACTTAGGAATCTTCTTGATTCCTAAGGAAAACATATACAACTCGTAAGGTGAAAATACTTTTATGAGACCCTTACGGCTCATAAAGTTGAAAAGGCTTAGGTGATAGAGATCTAAAGCTGTCTCCTAAGCCATCACTCCCTAACGGGCAACGACAAATGATGAGTCGCTCCTAGCATTGCTTTAGTGTTAGCGGTGCTGATGCCGACGCAAAACCTAAATCCCATGTTTTCTAAACGGCAAATGATGAGTTGTTCCTGATATTATTCCAGTGCAGCAATGCTGATGCCGACCCAAAAACCAAATCCAAAGTCCTCCCGAGACAAATGATGAGTTGCTCTTGGCATTATTCCAGTGCAGCAATGCTGATGCCGATCCAAAAACCAAATTCCAAGTCCTCCCGGGGTAAATGATGAGTTGCTCCTAGCATTATTCTAGTGTAGCAATACTAATGCCAAACAAAATCCAAATTCCAAGTTCCTCTCAAGTTCAAAAATCCCGCCAAATAAGGAAGAAATCAAACAGATCAAATCAAAGTCCCACCCGGCAGCACTTCTAAGCTCGAGAGTCCCACTCGATATGCAGGGAACTTCCAAAACAAATCAAATCAAAAAAATCAATCCTGACACCGCAGAAAGCGGAGCAAGTCAAATCAAATCCCGACACCGTAAGAAGAGGAGCACGGCACCGACCGTCCACGTCGCAAAAAGGCAGCATCGACCATCCACGTCGCTAAAATGGCAGAACCGACCGTCCACGTCGCAAAAATGGCAGCACCGACCGTCCACGTCGCAAAAATGGCAGCACCGACCGTCCATGTCAGAAAAATGGCAGAACCGACCATCCAAGAGGCTAAAAGGGCAGAACCGATCGTTCATGTCGCTAAAATGGCAGAACCGACCGTCCAAGTCGCTAAAAGGGCAGCGCCGACCGTCCAAGTCACAAAAAGGGAAGAACCGACCGTCCACGTCGCAGAAAGGGTAGCACCGACCGTCCAAGTAGCTAAAAAGGAAGCACTAACTTTCCACGTCGCAAAAAGGGCAGCACCAACCGTCCGAGTCACTAAAAGGGCAGCACCGACTTCGAAATCGCTAAAAAGGCAGCACCGACCGTCCAAGTCGCAAAAAGGGCAGAACCGACCATCCACGTCGCAAAAAGGGCAGCACAGACCGTCCAAGTCACTAAAAGGGCAGCACCGACCATCCATTTCATAAAAAGTGCAGCATCGACCTCCACGTCGTCAAAATAGAGTCAACCTCCACGCGAAAGAAGATCCATCAATTTCATGCACACAACCCACATATGTGGTGTGCATTTATTGATTGGGGCACTTTGTTGGGGTCAAAATTACACCCCAGTTGACCAAGTCAAGTCAAGTGGGCTTAAGCCCAAGCCTAAGTCAAGACCAAGCATGGAAGGGGCCGGCTCCATGCCAAAAAGGAGGCAATAAATTAGTCAGAATGTAATTTTTAGAAATAAATATATATAAAGGGGGCATAAAGCCAAAATTTTGTTAACCCCGTGGCTTATGTGCAAAAAAGAAATAAGCAAATAATGCATGGGGTGGCACAAGAGCCATTTGGCAAAACCTAAGGGGCTATATGTAAAGTGTGTAGCCTATAAAGGCAAACATGATGAAAATATCTCAACAACTTTTTCTCTCTCTCAAAAAAAAAAATTAGGGTCCCGTACCTCCTTCTCCTTTCTCAAGGTTTTAAACTTTATTCCTTTTTCTTAAATTAAATCAAGAGTTTCACACTTCTTTTCCCAAAATGGAATAGTTTTTTATCATGAAACCCACAAAGGGGAGCTCAGATCTCTAAAAAGGGAGATTTTTAAGTCTCACCCCCCTTTTCGCACAAGATCCAGCCAACAAAAGGGAGGAAAAAGAAGACCCATCTCCAAGAATCCCACTTTTGGAAAATCCATGGCTCAAGGGAAAAGAAAGAGGCCTCCTTTCATCAGCTCCAAAAATCTCTTAGTAGTTTAACTCCACAAAAATGAATAAATAAATAAATAATAATAATAATAAATCTTTTTTTAGTAGTTTAACTCCAAAAGTCAATTGGGAGTACAACTCCCAGTATAGAGGCCAAGCCCTTTTGTCCTTTTTTTAGGAGTTTAACTCCAAAAGTCAATTGGGAGTACAACTCTCAGTATAGGGGGCTAACCCTCCCTTTTTCTGTTAGCGCCCAGTACCCGCATGCCAAGAACATAAAGCACTGGCGCCCAGCGCTCGTGTGCAGAGCACGTGAGGTGCTGGTGCCCTGCACCTAGCGCCCACTGCCCGCGTGCCGAGCACGTGAGGCGCTGGCACCCACACATCCTTTGGACGCTTTTTTCCCTTTTTTGTAGACACACTTTCCACAACACTGTCCCCATTAGAAAAAAATTTCTAACGGGGCACTGCCCTGCACCCCGCACCTCTCAAGGGGACTGCTAGCCCCTTTGACCCCCAGCCCGCTTTCCGGTTAGCCGGACCGCTATAAACTCTGTGAGGCCCCAATATACCTAAGATCCCTCAAAACACAACACCCACACTGCACAATGAGTTCACATGACTAGTTGACCCGTCAATCGGAGGTTCCCTAGCTTCAAAGGTGACGGGTAATTAACGGCAACTTAGTCCGCATCTGCCGGAGATTCGGATCCTCGCAATCAACAACCCTCCACCTACCCTAGGCAGGAAGAATATGTAGTATGCCTGACAAGCGCGCGCGTATTCCCATCTCAATGGGATGACGAAAGACACCCTACAAGCCTATATAGGAAGGGCCCTACTTGTGCCACATTTTCTTGAACCTATGCCTCTTTTTCGTCCATTGATAGAAGATTTCACACAGTTAGAGCTCAAGACCCTCCCATCAAACTTAAAATATTCATATTTAGATTTGAATAACACGCTCCCAGTTATAATTTATGCTGAATTTATTAATGTAACGACTCCAATTTCATTATACAAAAATTTTCAAGTTAATGCACTGAATGGAGTATTTACAAGCCTGAGTATATTTTAAGTATTATTTTGTTTGAAAAACAACAAGAAAGCACTTATAGCTCATTGGTAAAGCCTTACACTGCTGTGAAATTTCCCATGTGTTCGAATCCCATCAGCCACATATTAATTTTAATTATATTTCTTTTAAAATTTTTGGAAGCCCAAAAGTTTACATGTGCTATACATGTAAAAATGAAGAGTCACTGAAAACAAACATGTGAAAAATGTTATATGAAAAGATCCCGACACGTGGCACAAATCCCACCCCACTCCTCTTCCAATCGACCGGCGAAGAAGCCTTTTGGGCCAGCGCTGCCGGTTTGGACCGTCGGTATTGCCTTCATATTTGTAACCCTAAACCGTTTGGCCTACCCAACTACCCCATTACTATTTTTTTTTTGGAAAATTAACAGAGAATTAAAAATCACCATTAAAACCAATTTTTAATGCATTTTAATTCTCTTTTCACCATTAAAACCAATTTTTAATGCATTTTAATTCTCTTTTCAATCCTCAAAATCATAATTCTATCATATAAATACAACATCATCCCTAGCCCTCTCTATTCTAAAATCCATTATAAAAAATTGTCAAAATTTTCCAAGTCAAAGAAGAGTACAAGTGGAGTTAGCCCAATGTCAAGTTTCAGCGACGATTTGAGACGATTCTAGCGACTTCGTGACTCCACGAAGCCTCCAAATCATTCCTCAACCTCCCTTCTCTCATTTCATCCAGTAAGTTCCCTCTCTTCTCCTCTTTTCACATCTCAAAAGTATCTCTTTTCAAATTATGTTGGTAAGTGGAGTTATACCGACTCTTAATTCTATTCTCTTTAAAATCTTCAATTTTTCTGAAGAACCACTTAACCATATCATTACATCTTTCTTGTTAAATATTAACCAATAATTAGAAATAAGTTTAAATTCAAAACTACATATAAAACCACTTTTATTGAAATTTTTTGTTTAAATACCATAAAATTACATATGACTTCTTTTATCATATTTGCTTGTACTACCTTTCGGAAAATCTCACGAGGGAATGACCTACCTCTCACAACACGCATCACGACATAGCACGATTTCCTTTTAACAATATTTTCGAGACAAATATGAATTTTACATCAAAATACCATAAACTATTAAAAACTGTATTCTTTAAATTTGTATTATTTACATTCCTTGCAATTAAGCATCTACAACCCATTTTGGGGAATCCGATCGGGATGTTACGGGTTATCATACATCCTCGGGACTGGTAGAGCGAGATGCAGACCTCCTCACGGAGCATCCGATCTCGATGAAATTTTGAATGCAAATTTTAAGAAAAACGTGATTTTCTATTTAATAAATAAATGTTATTTTTAAGAATTATATATAAATATTACCAAACCATCTATTTAAATATATAATAAATCCCATGTTATCTAAACAAAAGGAAAGAATTACAATTTCAAGAAAATACCATCAAGAATCCATGCAAGTCAAATTTACATAAAAATACCATATATTATTCAAGCTAGGTATTTATTCACTAGAGTACTTCACTTTTAAAATTTACATCCATGAAAACCATAAATACGATAAATAAATACTTGAGAATTATTTTTAAAGTATACTAAAACTATTTTTTCAAAAAAAACCCTCTAGTTATATTAAATTACAATACGTATCTTAGTAAATATAAATTTTAGCGGGACCAATTCTCTTGAGCCTCACGGAGCCGGAGAAAGTGGGTGCTTGCCTATTTAAGGTAGAAAACTAAACCGTGGTTATCAACGGTAATTGGCTTAGAAAAAGTCACAAATCCTGTCATTCATGTGCAACTGTTACCGATAACTCCTAAACCTAATTCAGGAATCCAATTCTGTTTAAGTGTCTGACTCGGTCAGAATCTCAGTCTAATCTGAATACAATCCATACATGAATACAATTCAAATATAATTCCAATACAACATGAATCCATATATACTGGAACTTGAACATGAATGCCAGAATATTATCAAATATCAACTTGACTCGACTGGACCGAACCATGGATATACTTTGAATCTGAATACATGACTATCCGTTTATATCCTTATCTGTTTACGTGAACAATTTATACCATGGTCTCGGCAAGTCTTACATCATTAAAAATAACACAATATATATTACGGGGTTTCTAAGGGGTGATTGGGACGGAATGTATTAGAAGTGGCATGAGAGGGTCACTATAATACACCTATGCTGAATATCCGTTGTCGTTGACCCATGGGTTTTGACAAGGCTTTGTACTTGATATACCTTAGTCTACGGAGAAAGTTGGACTCCTCTCATATACACTGATATATTCTGCACCAAGCTACAAACAACTACGTTAGTATAATAAAAATAGATAAATTACCAGATCTATTTCATTTTACTTGATCTATCTCTCTTTTAGGACTTACCGAGCGATTGTTCGCTGACGATATTCTTTTCTCTTCTTTCTTTGGAATGTTGTCAAGAGGACCTAACTCTCAGGAGGTCGAACCCAGCCGGGACGATTTGGAGCAGTTCATTGAGGACCCAGAGCTCTAGTTTACTTGTACGTACTTTTACATTCAGTTCATATGCCATTGTTTAGTCATTATTTTATTTACTTTCCTGTTGTATTGTAAAGAATGCTTAATCAATAAAAAGTTGTTGTTTATTTATATCTCTTGTCATTTCTTGTGTACACTTATTATATTGCTCATTTCGCATATCGTGTTTACTTCTGAGTAAATAAATCGTGTCCCTGCCATGTCTACTTACCCGTACACTGAGAAGCGGGGCATGACAGGTTTTGTTGGTGGCCCATGCAGGTCCGTTCTGCATAGAATCCTACATAACCATGCAGGGACAATTCCGCATGGAGACTTAAGCAATATATATCACTAGAATTATAAGAATCAGCAACTAAACATTCATTACATTTCATATTCCTTGAATCTATCCTAACCCTACTTTTTCTTTCAAGGTTATGGATTCTCCCAACAATACGAGCACCAATGTGAAAGGAAACACCCCACCATCACCTTTTCCACTTACACCTACCGTAGCATGTCACGACCCAAAATTTGGAACGTGACCGGCACTTAAACCACATAACGTCAACAGGCGTAATGCAATTTAAGTAAGCCGAAAACCCAAAAGTCTAAACCATCAAAAGTAGTAAGTGATAAAAAATATTATTAAAAACCTTTGAAAATCTCAAGTAAAAATCATTAAACTTTAAATTATTTTCTTAAAAATTTCGGCAGCACCTCCTTTGTAAAAACTAGCCCCGAAACGGGTACAAACATAAGATATAAGTAAAATAACACATGATATAAATGAAGTATCCCCAAACGGGAGTAATCACGCCCAAAGGTGGAAACAACCACCACAAGTATATATACGACGCCGTAACGAAGAAAAGACAGTATAAGTGAAAAACAGCATAAAGAGATAAAACTGCATAATAAAAGCCGTCCCACACGAGCTCGACACCCAGAGTCACAAAATATACAATATCATCCTCACAACTCGTCTCTAAGTCAATACAGGAAAAGGTAGATGGAGAGTACTAGATACAATAAGAGATATACGATGAATATAAACGGATAACCGCGAAACCCATATATAGAAAAACGACTCACAGCCAACCATAGCGGTATCCGCTGCAAAAAAATACAATAAGAAGCCCTGTCGTGACTATTCTGAGGGTCTAGCCTGCAAAACACTATGGCACAACGGGGGTGAGTTGCCAACTCATGAACAGTAAGTAATATCATACAAATAATCGCAGGTATGCACGTATAGTGATAATCTATCACATGCAATCTGATAGCATAAATATGGTAATATGTATATGCAACAATTATGAAAGGTACTCTATCAGGTACTACAAATACATGAAGCAATGTATATCAAATGAATGCTGAGTATGGGATAAAACATATCATCATCAATGAATCATCATCGTGGAAAAACCGGTGTCCATCAACGACACCCCAAATCCCAATACTTTAGGTGTTGTCACTCTGATCGGCCCTCATATCCTGTAAATCTCAAGGAACCTGAGTGCCCAACAACGACACTCGAAAACATCATGAACTACTCATGTCTAACATCGATACGCAAATCCACATATATCGGGCTCCGTCAGTCCGGATCGACCCACGGGCTCCGTCAGTCCGGATCGGCCCATATCCATCTCTCGACTGCAGATAACCGCCACGTCCAACCAATTATCGGTAGGTAGTAGTCCTTCTTCCAGGCTCATCGTCTACTGCACAATATCCCTTTCTTGCCCCGGGGAACCATACTGGGTCCACCATGAACCCGCAAACGGATCATCCAGCTCCTCGAATCGGGTTTCTATCATAATTCTCAGAACTGAGAAAACTCATGGTGGACGCACTGAAATATCATATCAAGAGAAACCGGGTTTTCAAAATAATGCATACTTTCTTGAAATAATACCACGGTTCTCAAATTCATAAATCACAAGAAATCCGTATCTCAATGCGTAAATCCATGAAATATGATATATGCAACATAAAATCGTAATATGAGTATATCAAGGGAAAACCGCTCTTTTAAATGAATACAGTTTTTTAAATATATCATGCGGTTCCCATTTTCTCCAAAATCAAATGCAACATCATATAAAGGTGTACATGTAGCTATGTATGCACGATGCATTTTATATGCATAATAGAACAAGAATCAATATGTCAACATCAATAACAATACAATACTGCATATATATAGGTTGTGCGTGTCATGGTAATTACCGACGGTGTGGGTGTAGCATATAATTTAGTGCTCGTGCAATATGAGCCGTCAGTAATGGTGAAGTGTTCACTAGGAACTAAGTCAAGGCACAACAAGTAATGGTATGCAATGATGCTCATGCATAATCAACATATATGAATATAATCATGCGGCTATAATATCACATCTAGCCCTGACGCATAACGTCATACGGGAGATTTCCCCGTAGATATTAAATCTACCCACTGCTGCTCTTGAGCTAGGTGAATCCGACTATCTGCTTCCCTTTCTTCGTAGCGTCCGAAGTCCCCGCACTCGCCTCTAAAATCACACAAAACATAGCAAGTGCAACTTAGAAATCGACCAATAATACATACAAGTAACGTTTTGAACGACGCACCGACTCCAATCAAACCCTCTAGTGTTCGCTTAGTGGCTAACATGTGTAGCGACACCCTAAGCGAACCCAAGTGCAGAAACCACGCGAAGCACAGAAACTGAGTCGGACACCGTATCGCGCATTGCCGAAACACTAAAAATTAGCTAATTGATACAAGATTTCACATACTGTCACAACCTAAAAATCAAGCAGTACCAAACACCCCCAAAACAACTGCAGACAGCTACACACAAAAACACAACACCCCCGTCCCCCAAGTGGCCGAGCTCGCCCGATTTACCTCAAGTGTCGTCGGCCAAAACCGTTCAGGTGGGGTTCGTGCTTCAGGTGTACACTCAGGGTCTCTAGTACAACAATACTACACTGCTAGTTTTTCCAGTAAACATTCGTGGTCACAGCAGGTCCCAGACATCGAAAAATGATACTAAAAACACGATATGTGCACAAAACTCTATCTTTATCGTTCTAAACAGCGACTACTAAGCTACACAACAGTAAAAGAACCTAATTAACTGTTAGAGATTTTTACCTATCCATACTTGCTCAAAATCCTAGCTTTCCATGCTCCAAGTGATCCTAGTGGCTAAACTTGGCTTTGTGAAGGGTTTTAGTGAGTTGTAGTGGAGATTTGGTTTGGTTTTGTGAAGGTTTTGGGTAGGGTTTCAGTTGAGGGAGTGATGGTGAAGAAAAATGAAGAGGAGAAAATGTTAAGTGAATGAGAAAATGTGAGTGAGAGTGAGGGAGTGTATGAGTGAGTGAGGGATGAGGGAATGAGGGGATGAGAGTAGCATAAGCCATGCCTCCCTCTTCTCTCTTCTCATTTAATGCATGGCATGCTTGCCCCATGCTATCATGCCCCCCTCTCTCTTCCTCTCTCAAGTCAACTAATATTCAAACCCTTTTATATAATTTGAAAACTAATTAATTTAGATAATTACTTAGAACAAAAAGGCAAGACATTAGGTTAGGGTGTCATGACTACTTAAGCATGGTTAACCCTAAATAACCCTAGGTTAACATGCACATGTGTGTGCAAGCCCAAATTAAATATAATAAAATATAAATTACATTTTATAAAATATGATAAAACTATTTTGGTAAACTTTTTACTAAAAATCTGCATTATCACTTAATTAACACTAATCGCATTCTAAGGTGTTACATAGCAGCTCTTATCAACGAGCAGACGGTATTGCATGAGGCAATTAAGAGCCTCCTGAAGGGACAGCAGCAGCATACTTCTATACTCCTGAACTGCCCAGAAGCTGAGGCACCCGGTGTGAAACAATTTCGGGCACTGCACCCTAAACAATTTTCTAGGAAAGAGAGCCATTTGGAAGCCGAGAAATGGGCTCAGTCGATCGAAGACGATCTGGTAGCAGCACAAGTGCCAGAGATTGCTTGGATAAGAGTTGCAAAGCTGAAACTACTTGACAATGCCAGGGTATGGTAGAATGCGGAAGAAAGCCGTCTTGACCAACCGATTGAATGGAGGATTTTTTGTGAGATGTTTGATGCGAAATATTTTTCCGAGACTGCCCATTTTAACATGGAGCAGCAATTCATCCACCTGCAATAAGGTTCGATGTGGATTAAATCTGTGGATGAGTATGACGCTGAATTAACCATGCTGAGTAGGTAAGACATGTCTCAAAATTCAATTCCCTTATATTACATACTACGCAGCTAACACAGGACCATAAAAGGTTCGCAGCACATCTCATACCGACTGCGGAGACCAGAGAAAGATGATTTCAGCAAGGGTTAGACCTGGAGATCCAAGCTGCTCTAACTATAGGGGATTTCCCAACCCATGATTTGGCTTTGAAGGCTACCCGAAGGTATGAGGCAGTGGTAAAGAAAAAGGGCAGACCTTAATCTGCCGGTATGAAGCGCCCTGCTACTCAGATAGCAGGAGGAGTCTCTTCCAGGCCACCATTTGTAACCAGGAGACCGGGAGTAACTTTTAACAGACCCATTCTAGACATTTGTTTCTTCTGCAAAAGAAATGGACACTTGGCGAAGGACTACAGGCGTGCAAATCGCCTATTCTTAGTCTGTGTCTCATCCACACATGATATTAGATCTTGTCCTTATAGACTCAATACAAACCCTGCACCAAGACCAGCAATTACTTATCCACAGCGGCCAGCTATCCAGGCACCTACTCCTCGACTTGCTCTCCCAGCTCCACCTACTGCATCTCCTCCTCGTCAGTTCCATCAAGCACAAAGAAACTTACCTCAAGTAAAGAGGAACGAACAGAGGTCTAGGTATAGACCCGGTCTTGGAAAGTAATCCTTGTTTTGCATTATTAGGATAGACCCAAGGTAGAGTCCAGTGGGAGAACATCACAAGGAGTTGAGACCGGGTCTCCTAACTCTAGAGTTAGTAGGGTTACTTTCCGATCTTGTAGGGGTCTAGGGATGTGGGTTTGGCTATTCATCACGACCGTGGAATCCTTGTTTTACATTATTGGCTAAATTTAAAACACGGAAATCCTAGTATATCCAATATTTCATATGTTGCTTTTACTGCTTGGTTCTGTGATGCGATCATATAACTGCGTAAGACGAATGTTATATTATATATATGATATATAATAAACGTTGCATATGTTTTTCACCCGCGCTAGTCCAGCCCCCGCTCTGCCGGTAGTTAAGTAACCTAACGGTGCATGACGGGGCCCAGTGGCGAATGCAGATGGTATAAGCGGACGTTCTATTTTCGTTTCATTTTTCTGTAATGTTTAGGAAACATTAAATGATGGGAATTCATTAATGGGATTAATGAAAAGAAAGAAACCTAAAGATGTTGTAGAATCAAATTTTCAAAAAGGGTAGCTCTATTTTTTGCTTTGCATAGTGGTATTTCTTGATGAATATCCAGCACCTCATTCGATGAGAAAAGAGCCGAGATCCCTTCACTGGGAGTGATCTCTTTAGCAAAACTAGCAAATGTTACAACCCACTCGGTTTTGTTTTTGATAGCTTCTCTAGTTCTTGCTTTGCCTAGTGGTATTCCTTGATGAAAATCCAGCACCTCATTTGATGAGGAAAGAGCCGAGATCCCATCACAGGGAGTGACCTCTTTACCGAAACTAGCAAAATCCTAAAAAACACTCCTTTTCAAAATCATTAGATTCTATAATGATATCAAGTTCATTACGCTCATGGTTTTCTTAAAAACCTGCGTAGCTCTCCGTCATTTCAGATAAGTACTATTTTTGTATTCGGGCTACATTTGTTGGCCTTTGTCAAGGCGTAATGTGAGGTAGCTGATTAGTGCTTTTCTGTAACCATATGATGCGATTGGATTATGGTAGTCGTACGACTTTGTTGGCCTTTATCAAGAGTCGTGCGGGTGGGTTTAATTCAATCAGGAAATGACGGGATGAACTTGAATAGCGCCCTATGATTTGTTGGCCTTTTTCAAGGTCATAAGACGTTAGGGGCAAAACATTATCGGGAATTTCAAGTGTTGAAATTTGCAATGAGATTGCATAACTTCTATACGATAGTTGGATCCCGATACCTACTGTGAGTAAGAGTTACTCCTGACAGAGTTTCGCACTTTACAATTAGCTAATCACGTAGGTGTCTAAAAGGTGTCAACGAGGTCATGCCTATAGGGAAACGAGGTTTATTTTAATTAGGTCTGTGCGAAAGCACGGGAAACCTACCTCGGAGTACCGATACCTGCCTGGCCGAACGATTGGCAAACCTGTAGGGTGTAATTAATCCCGGCTAATCTTACCTTTTAGGATTTGAAGGATGATTTCATAAAAACAGTGGGATACATCTCGATTAGATAAAATAACCAATCTAATCTTGCAAAAAGCGCACGCAAAGAGATTATCCTTCTCTCTCTCCTTGTAGCGACCAATGAAATGCCTTAATCAAGATAATAATATGGATGTTTGGACCGAACCTACTTATCATACTGGGCTAGATTCTACTCTACCTTATGAATGTCATAAGTCTGAGCAAGGAATAAGGGAATATTCGGATTCCCATGCCACCCAAACGAAGAAAAAGCATGTTGATGCATTGTCAACGGGTGTGTTCATTACCAAGAACTGTTTCTTAGTTACCTCTACGTCCTGGGTATTGTATACTGGATCAGAATCCCATACATGTAATTTGTTACATGGGCTATAGACATGTGAAGAACTGGGAAGAGGTGATATGTCTCTGGTTATAGAGAATGGTGCAATTGTTGCAGCCAAAGCAGTTGACAAATATCACCTAGTGTTGGTAATACATTAATTCTTAGTGACCGTTATTTTGTACCAATAAATATTGTGAATATTTTCCTAAATCAAGTGTTGATTGGGTAAGGTATGTTGTATAACAGTGTACACGTTCCGAATCAAACTACAGTTATAAACGTACAGAACATATACAAGAGGAATAATTCAGAAATGAACGAAGTCTTCTTGTGGCATTCTAGACTGGGTCATTTCGATGAAACAAGACTAGCTGAAGTTCCATAAGGATTCATTTTTTAATCCGTTCGAATTTACATCTTATGAAACTTGCTAGTCATGTCTCAAAGACTAGGTGACCAAATCTCCGTTTACTGGAAACGGAGAAAGAGCTACTGAACACTTGGATATATACATGGTGATGTATGCGGTCCTATGTCTACCTATGCCAGGGATGGTTCCGCGTACTTTATTATATTCACCGATATTCTCTCAAGATACGGATATGAGTTCTTGTTGAAACAAAAAACCGAATCTTTTGAGAATTTCTAGGAATATAAGTACGAATTTAAGAACCAGATGGGTAAAAGTATTCAAATCTTTCGATATGATCGGGGAGGAGAATACTTGGGCATGGAATTCCGAGACTATTTAAAAGAGAATGCGATTCTCTCTCAGTTTACTCCTCCATATATACCACAGCACAACGGTATATCCGGGTGGAGGAATCGCACCCTATGAGATATGGTGCGCTCTATGATGAGTACTGTTGAGTTGCCTATTTCCTTTCAGGGACATGCACTTGAGAAGATGCATACCTATTGAATAGAGTTCCGATCAAATCCGTTGCCTACCACTCCATATGAGATATGGAATCGGAAGAGACCATCTCATAAATGAGTTAAGATATGGGGTTGTCCGGGTTATGTTGAAAAGCGAAATCCAGACAAGCTCGAGGCCGGGTCAGTTCTGTGTAAGTTTGTAGGATATCCCAACCATTCGCGAGGGAATATCTTCTACCACACCGAGGAAAAAAAGATGTTTTATTTCTCGACCTACCACCTTTTTGGAAAAGGAATTTCTAGTGGAAGAAATTAATGGCAAAAGCTAGAACTAGAAGTTGTTCCAGCAAACACAAACTATAACCGACGATTTGTTGGAACCGGAGGATTCAATAGTCCCTGACAAACTGAAGCCACTCCGTAGATCTAGTAGGGTTCCTCATCCACCTGAGAGATACTACGGTTTTCTCGTAGATGGTGGGAGTGAGAATTGCATCATGGAGATGATGACCTAACTTGTTTCGTGCAGGCCATCACAAGTGGAGACCATGTGAAATGGTTAGATGCTATGCGATCTGAGATGGAATCCATGTACACCAACAAAGTGCTGAATTTGGATGTTGCTCCTGAAGGGGTAAAACCCATCGGGAGTAAGAAGATCTTTGAGAAAGATAATATGGTGTAGATAGAAAAGTTGAGACTTTAAAAGCTATGCTTAAGTCCATCAGGATCCTACTTGCCATTGCTGTGTACCATGACTACGAAATATGGCAGACTGCATGTCAAAACCACTTTTCTAAACGTTGATTTAGAAGAGTGTGTATATGACACTGCCATAAGGCTTCGTATACAGTGGGAGCAGCGGAAGCATGTGCAGGCTTCTTAAATCCATCTATGGGTTAAAGCAGGTATTGCAGAGATGGAACATCTATTTTAATGAAGCTGTCAAAGAGTTTGACTTCATCAAAAAGATAGATGAACCATGTATAAATAAGAAGGTTGTAGAGAGTATGGTTGACTTCCTCATATTGTACGCGGATGACACACTGTTGATAGGAAAGGGTGTTCCTATGCTACACTCGTTCAAGCACATCTTATCACATATGTTCTCCATGAAAGATCTAACTGATGTCTCCTACATCCTGGGGATATAGATCTATAGACATAGATCTAAATAGATTTGGGATTGTCCCAATCCAGGTATATAGACACCATGCTAAAAGGGTTTAGTATGGATGATTTTAAGCATGGTAATGTGCCCGCTTGTTCAGGAATCACTCTCTCTAAAGAGTTGTCTCTCGAGACTGATTTGGAGAGGGCTCGTATACAAGGGCCTATACTTTGGCAGATGGGTAAATCATGTATGCGATGTTATATACCAGACCAGATGTAGCTTACTCACTAGGTGTAGTGAATAAGTTTCGAAAAGATCTTTAGGAAAACCACTGGACAGCTGAAGAACATTCTTAAGTACTTGAGAAGGACTAAAGAGATGTTCTTGGTGTATGGTAACGGTGAACTCCAGATGGAGTCCTTTACTGATTCGAGCATCCAGAATGATAAGGACGACTGAAAGTCAGTCTCGGGTTTTGTATTTACCCTCTGTAGAGGGCCGGTATGTTGGAAGGGTTCCAAGCTATATACCGTAGTAGACTCATTGATAGAGGCTAATTACATCGCTACCAATGATGCTTCCAAAAAGGTTGTCTGGATGAAAAAGTTCATATGATGAACTTGGTTCCTACCATTGGGCATCCGGTACTTGTGTATTGGGATGACAATGGAGCTGTGGCTTTGGCCTAGGAACCCCGGTCCCGTCAGTGAACCAGACATATTCTTAGACAGTATCACCTGATTAGGGATATAGTTGATCTCTGGGAGATCGAGGACAGGGGAGTTGACACAGAGGATAACACATCGGATTCACTCACCGAGGCCATCCCCCAGATGTTATTCGCGAGACTCATGGGACGTTGGGTATGAGATATTACAACAACTGGCCTTAGTGCATGTGGGAGATTGTTAGAAATATGTATGCCCTATAGGCCATTATTGATGATATAGTGGATGCATGGACATATATATAGAGGTCTTTCTTGCTCGACATGATAGTATGCTATCAGGTAATCTTTATCTTAACATGTAGACATGTATTTATACCGTCTGTCTGTTACATGTTGATAAAGTCCTTAGGATATGTACTTGACTACCAGGATTATGATGAGATCATACTAATAGGGCCAGGTGTAATATTTTAGAAAAATATAAAATATTATTTTTGGAATCAATTATTAAAATAATATATTTCGTGAAAACTACCGATTACTTTGTTACGACGTGAAAATATTAGCTCGTTACCGGCACTTAAATCACGCAACGTGTACAGGCGTAACGCAACTATGTAAGCCGAAGCCTAGAAATCTAAACCTTTCAAAAGAAGTACGTAATGAAAAAATTTGGAAATCTTAAGTAAAATTCCTTGAACATAATTTTATTTCCTTAAAAATTTCGGCAACACTTCCTTTGAAAAAAACTAGACCCGAAACGGGTACAAACATAGAATATAAATACAGCATCCCCAAACGGGAGCAAATCACGCCCAACGGCGGAAACAACCACTACAAGCATATATAGGTATACGACGCCCATCGGCGAAGATCAACACAAGGAATAATGTAAAGCAAGACACCAAACCCACCAAGCGAACGTATAACCCATCGCTCAAGTCTCGCAACTACAAGCCTTGCTAAGTCTTACTGCTTATACAAATACTTGTTTCTGATTGATGGAGTTGACTAGATACAATAAGAATAATAATATAAGAGGGGCACGATCCAACATGTACCACCTACCAAAGCAAATCACCCGAATGCAAGTTGTGTGCCAGCGATGTCGCTACTGATCCATGCGGTCAACCTGCAAGAACTGTGGCACAATGGGGGTGACTTGCCAACTCGTGAGTAGAAAACATAATCATATAGAAATCGAATAAAACAACGATTTCTAAGTCAACTATATCATAAAAGTAATACTATGATATCTAGGGTGACCGTATCTTCATATGTGCCAACAATATAATCAATGCCTATCAGCATGTGGATAACATTCTATGTGTACATCAATGACACAACAACATCATGCATGTAAATATCATGAAAGCATATGCATGAAAATATGAGGATATAAATCAACGTGTGTCCATCAATGCCATAACACGATCATGGAACCTGAGTGTCCAACATCGACACTCGAAACATCATGAAACCCGTGTTGAGCTTCAACACGTAAATCCTCATATCACGGGCTCCGTCAGTCCGGATCGGCCCTCGGGCTCCGTCAGTCCGGATCGGCACATATCAATATCTCGGGCTCCGTCAGTCTGGATCGGCCAACAGGCTCCGTCAGTCCAGATCGGCCCGTATCATCTCACGAATCCGGTCGGTATCCTTTGAATAACCGCCGAGCCCAATACTATCATCGGTAGGTAGTGCTCCCCTGCCAGGCTCACCGCCTAACAATACGAGTCTTCTTGCCCCGAGATACCTTACCGGGTCCACAATGTACCCGTAGACGGTTTGCCCTCGCTTCTCGAATCGGGTATCTTACACAAGTCTCAGAACCGAGAAAACTCATGGTGGACGCAACGAAATATCATATTAAGAGAAACCGGGTTTTCAAAACAATACGTAATTTCTTGAAATATCCCCACGGTTCTCGAATCCCTAAATCACATGAAATATGATTTATGCAACATAAAGCATTAATATGAGCATATTATGGGAAAACGGCTCTTTTAAATGAATCCGGTTTTTATATATATCATAAGGTTCCCAATTCCTCCAAAATCAAATGCAATATCATATAAAGGCGCACATGTAGCTCTAGCAAGATTTGTGTATATACATGTAAGTATGTAAGCATGATGCATTTCATATGCACAATAGCACAAGAATCAACGTCTAAATGTCAATAATGATTCAATACCACATAGGTGAATGTGCAGCTATAGCAGGGTATGTCATGCAACATAGCATAGTGATGTGAGCATAGTAAATAATATCATGGCATAATATAGCAATTCTACAGTGTAAGTGATATAGCAATTATCGATGATGAAGGTGTGTGAGCCGGCCAATCTGTGTAAGTGTAACATACGCATCATCGATAATGGTGTAGGTGTACTAGCATAGATATATGCAATGCAATGCGAATAACATGAGCGTAGCATAAAGTACATCGTAAGCGAAACGCTACAAGGTATACATGTCTACAATATATCCGAGTCGATGAATCCATCAATCGACATCCAGCCTCACAACACATACGGTACAAACCATAGTACGACATCCTCTAGTCAAGGGTATGGATCAATCATCAGATAAACTCATCACGTACTATAATTCATCATACGGCGGCATTAAATAATTAGGTATTCTATCACCCTTTACAACAACAGGGGTACAGATCTAAGTCCCGTATGGCATATCACGCATTATGCACATCATTATCCATATATATATATATATACACTTATCTTTCAGGTCACATCCGTATCAATCTCGTATCAGGGGACCGGCAAGGTATCAACTATCTCTTATCGACTCGCATCCATATGACGACATATCAACCAAGTCATCATATCTCATCGTATAATCTTTCATCACATCAATCTCTCACATCAAATCATTTTACATATGCATTCTATCATATGGATCTCATGTCACGCTACTCTAAATCTCATACTTAATCTCATGCAACTACATACCTATATATTATAATTCATATTCACTTTTCATATCCTCATATCAATTCGGGGCATCATTTCTATCATATCATGTTCAAGAGTTATGTCCCTATAGCTTTCATCTCATATCTCGATATATATATTCAATCATTCATATTACCTAAACTATCTTTTAACTATATCTATAGTTTTCTATTATAGGTTTCTCCGACTGTATTCTATATATATCGGTTTCTATTCATAAATTGCGGGGGTGCTATACGTCATCCACCCGACTTTCCCCCGTAGATATAAATCTACTCACTTATGGAACTCCTCGTTCAGCCGTAGTCGGTGTGCTCCGCCGTCTCGGAATCCATGCGAAGGTGCCTACAAATAGGCACATATCGCCACGTTATAAAAACCAAATATGGAAAACCGATACGGCACACGGTGCGCTCATAGGTTAGAACCTATAGCCTACGCATGCAAAAATCACCAAACAGCCCTCGTCGTTGACGTACAAACTGTAAGTCAAAGCCAGCGCCCCGACTATCAATCCATGGCCAAATCTGCAACAGAAACTTTTAAACTTGGCGCTAACGTAACCCTAAAACCCAGATCGAACCATTAACCCTATACTAGTAAACTGTAAAGTGGTTTAAGAGATTATACCGATCGATCTGTGTCCTTCGGTCTTCAATCTCTGTCCTTAGGATGTTGTGGCTGCCTCGACGAAGTTCGCTCTCCGGTCACACTCGTTGAAGAGGACACACGTCGAGGATTCTTCATACGGGCTCCTGCTTCTAAACCAAAGCAACTTGGACATCCAGTTTGCTAGCCTAGAAACCCATGACGAAGCAGAGATAGTGTATGAATACTTTGTATCAAGGCACCCAAGGATTTTGGTGGAGGTGAATGAAGTTGCCAAGTGAGACGAAGAATTGAGCATAGAATTTTGGCTTTAAAAAAAAGCTTGCTGGAAATGGGCTCGGCCAAGAGAATATCTCTCTGTAGATTTGTGTGTTGGTGTAGTGGTGAGTGTAAGTCATCCAAGTGGTGAGTGTAACCTATGAAAATCTTTTCCACCAAAAAAATATCAACAACCACCATTACCCACTACCAAAATATCCTAAGGAAAACAAAACCAGTCGATGCAAAGCATGACTCACCCCAAAGCCCATGCCTAAAATTTCCGGCCAAACAATGCCCACGAAATTGTTCACTGCTCACGAATTCCAGCACATGAATATGGCTAAAACAATGACTCACAAATTCCATAAATTATATTTTTAAATGAATAAATCATTTTAATCTTCCAATTATTTCACAAATATTGTTATATATTTATACCATTTTACGAAAACCCCAAATTCGTAAATCGGTAGTTTTCGCGAAATATATTATTATAATATTAGATTCCAAAAATAATATTTTATATTTTTTGAAATGTTAAAATCTTCCCCCCTTAAATAAATTCGGTCCTCGAATTTAAATTTAAACCCCCAATTACTAAACCATTTAAATAATCAGCTCTATCAAGGGGCTCCGAAATCACGGAAGATACAGAAATAACACAGCGCATCATGTGCGCCTGAAAACGAGTACGAAAATCAAAGTCGAACTCCGTCAAGTGTCACGCAAATCATCGGAGTTACAATGGAGATACAGGTCTCGAAATCCACTACTATAATCCAATACGCACTAGTCAAATACTATAATACGGGTATAGTACGCATCCTTGAAAAAATCTTTTAAAACTGAATAAAACACATGCAAAATCTTTTCTGAATTGCCGCATGATGCCTAACTCACGGCACAAGTGACGTACGCTCAATTGTAAAATAGTAAATATACTTATATATGTTTTGCTCAAATATATGTTCCGTCGTTTTGAAATATCCCAAAAGGTTTTCCTTTTTAAACGTTCGTGTTACTCGCAGACACATAAGAAATAGTGAGACTATAGCTTCTTTTTGAAAACTTCTTGGTAAACTTTTTATGCATGCAAGGTACTTAGGTACTGTCCTCGGATCAGTCCCGTTCGGCTACTACATAATATAGTGCCCATCATGAAAACAAAGCGCTCAAAAGCGAAATCAGCCTCGAAAGGCGTATCCAACATCACATGCGTCTAGTGCGCACGGAGAGAAAAAAACAAATCCAATACAAGTGCTATGAATGTGCACAAAAGCAAAACTAAGTGCAACGGGTGTGCACGAAAGCATCTGTCCAGTACAACGGATGTGCACGACAACAACATCTAGTGCATCTATAGTACACAAAAATCTCAATCCAGTGCAATTAGCATGCATGAAAGAAAAATCCCAATCGAGTGTATCGAGTGTGCACAAAATCATATCTCATATCATGCACTCAACGTGCGTGAAAATCTAAATCATGTGCATCCGTCATCCACGAGTAAAATCTAAGTCAAGTGCACCCAACATACATGAATAAAATTTTCCATCAGGTGCACCCGGTGTGCACAAAATCTCACATCCTGCGCCCAACATGCGCAAAATCTAAATCAAGTGCACCTGGTACGTATAAAACATCTAGTGCACTAGTGTACACGATAACGAACGTCAAGTGAAAACGCTGACAAAACAAAAATCTGGTGAAAAAAATGCACAAAAATACAAATCCGGTGCATCTATTCTCTTATAATAAGAAGAGAAGAGTCAAACTTTCTCTTCCGTCCTACCGCAGCCGTCACTTTCTCTATGCACGAAATAAAAATCCAGTGCATCCAGTGCACGAAGTACCAAATCCAGTGCATCCAGTGCATGAAATACTAGTCTATTGCAATAAATGCACGGGAACTCATCAATAACTCAAATGCGTATAAAAGCAACACTGAGTGTACCAAGGTGTATAAAATCATAAACGTGTGCAACTGCGTGCACAAAACATGTATCAATGCACTGCAAGCATATGTGAGCTATACCGAGTGCATACATCAAATTGAGTGGGTACCACATGCACAAATCAAATCAACCGTATGAAATTCACGAAATCATAAACACATGCAGCCAAGGCACAAAATCGACATCAAGTGCAATAATTACGCACAAATCATAAACCAACACAACAGTGTGTAAAACGTATATCAAGTGCAATAACTATGCACAAAATGTAAATACCCGGTGGGTGCAACCATGGTGCACGAAAACAATATCATGAAACTCAATCATCAAAACTCAATCCAAGCGATATAAGCGTGATACTCGGATCACAAACGCAAATCGCAACAAATGGTGATTGTTGGAGTTTTGCGTATTCAAGTTTATTACCGCAATCAAGATGGTTTCGCTTGTAGCTAGCCGGTTGAGTACGGGTCGTCCGCAGGGAGATGTGAATCTTTTTCTATATGTTTTAACGAGTTAAGTCCAAATGTCCAGGTTTGTTTTGAGATTAACTATGTGCTAAAATGATATATAAAGAGAGCTTGTTAGGGTTAGGATTAGGTTAGTTTGAGTTAGGAGTCGCTCACTTCTTTCGTTGCCACTCTTAATATCGGTGTTACGGTAATCGGCAACAATGGGGATTAGCACGACTAGGAAGGAACTTGCGAGTATAAGCTAGGCTTTCCAACGCTTAAGTTCTTCCTTTTGGTGCTTGTCCGTCCGTTCTTGGCTTTTAGCCTTAACCTCCGGTTAATTCAACCACAACCGGTCTCACTAAGGAATCACCGCTATTATGTAGGATAGGATGCCGTACGGAGCGGATTATGGTTCAATTAATGGGAGTCCGAATTAAGATGTTGGGCAAGGAAAGAGTGAGAGAGATTTCCTTCTCTCAAACTTTCCTTATCCTACCCTAACAAGTAAGAAAACTACTCACCCATTATAAGAAAAAGAAAATACAACAAAAGGAGGAAGATATAAAGAAGGAGGTTAGAAGATTACAACTAGCTATTTGAGTCCTTAACTTGGCAAGGATCAAGCTTAAGCATCATTGTTATTAAGGATAAAGAAAAAGAGAACAAGAAAGAAACAAACAACAAATAATAACAACTAGATTAGCAAATGAAAAATACAAGCAATTATCATTAACAACATAACAAGACAAGCATGGTAACAAAAAAAACTCTTTTATATATCCTTCACTCATAAAAAGCTCACTACAAAGTTTTAATGGAGAAAAGATGAAAAGAGGAAGAAGAACTACAAAACATATCCTAAATTTTACACCAAGATAAGCACCTTTGGCTTGGCATGTTCTGGACTATTTATAGACAGGAAACAGAAACTCTAGGGCAACTTTCAGGCACTACATGAAGTTACAAAAATGCCCCCAAAAGATGACCCTCTACCGAGTCAGCATGGCCGCGGTTCCGCGGCCTAAGCGCGCTTATACCGCAGATCCACGGCCATTTAGAAGGCTTGGGCCTTCATGTTTTGTCGGATTCCCTGTTTGTCTGTACTCTTCAGTGTGGTATATGTTGTTTCTCAGAATCTCTTCACAATTTTTCCAGAATTTCAGTAGATCAAAAGGTAATGTGATGTGGATCTTTTGTCATTATTTTTCTTGAGCTCCGCGTAGATATGTTGGATCTTGTGTTGATATTGAGGTTTGTGAATGAAAATGACATCGATTTGCCATTTTGTCCCTTAAACTGGTGTACGGAAACATACGGATAGAGAGCGGAGACCCGTGTTTTATCTGTTGTTGGCAGTAATCCGGAACTTGTCGTGCTTTTCCATGAGTTTTACTGTTTAGAGCTGAGAACCTGTATCCTGTAATTAACTAGCAAACATGGCTCAAGAGTACCTACCGATAAGCAATGTGATAAAAATTGGACGGTATAAAAATGCAAAAATCTGATATGAACAAATACCCCCAAACTTATCATTTGCTCGTCCCGAGCAAAACCAATTTATTCACAAAAATTCATAACCTCACTTTCGCAGGGAACGCGATTGCACTGAGCATGTGCAACAAGCCGTTAAACCTCTAGGTGTCCCTATTAGGAGGAGTGTTTTCTCCTGAGGGTTTTCAGCGGATACTACCCACAAAATCCCGTCAAGCTAGTTTTGCAAAATAACTATGATCCAAACCCCAAGGGTTTTGTTTCAGAAAATAACAATTCTATCATCCTAAGTCTAGACTATCGAACCTTTATTTTTCACACCTCGCTTCTTATTTAACTTAAGATTTTATATGTCTTTACGTGCAGTGCAAATAGTGTCGTTAAGTTCCAGAAGGATCGATTAAAGTCATCATGTCACACAATAAAGCCCAGATAAATTTTTTTAAAAGGATCACATATTATAAAGAGTTAAGTATTTTTCAAGTTTTGTTTTCCAGTAAGGTTTCAATTTCAGAATTTCTATCTTCCTTAACAGGAAACTAGGTCTTATTTTTCACTCCACCTTCTTCTTATTTTCATTTCATACTCACCTCTGTGAACGTGCAATAGTCTTTATCATAGAATAAAACCTTCATATCTTCGCTACAAATAGTTTTTTTTATAAAAACCTGTGTTTTGTCAAGATTATTCTCACAGAAAGAACCGTTAGGAATTTTAACTCGGAGAGAACACTTGCTTGACTTTGTTTTAATCTGGACTTTCTAGGCTTCTTAACGAGCTTTGGGCCAATGCACCCAAACCAGTTGGCTTTTAGGGCATTAGGTGTAGAGACACCCCAGCAGACATAATTACTCAAGTTACCTAGGCCCAAAAACAAAAGACAATTTAGCGTGAAAATCATGATGATTCAATGCGAACGGAGATATAACCGGCAGTTCAGTTATTTTTTGGATAAAAGACGTGTTTAGTGGGTTAGGTGTGTAATCATTCCAATCAAGTTTCAGATGGGTTATTTTTCAGAATTAGTTCCAATTAAGGCATCAATAACATCCCTTCATATTCACTTTACTTCATAAATTATTCTTGATATTACTTATTTCAGAACAAACCTATTTGATCCTCAGAAAATCATTTATCCATTTAAAAGTTTTTAGACATAATAGACTTGTCATCTAATTTCCAAAACTCACGATACGTGTAGTGTGATGTAAAGACGTATATCAGCTATAGTTAACTTCAAAGGAGAGTTATCTTTCAGGTTTTCAAAATCTAAACATAAGATTTAGTTATTCTTATCTTATCAAACAAAACCATCGAAATGTTGAATCTGAGTTCTCCCACTAGCTAACTTGACAGAAAAGTTTTTATGTTTTAGAAAATTTTCTGATATTTATGGATTTTAGTATGCAGATGCAAAATATACATATGAATGCGAAGGTTAGAAATGCGTACCGAGCGTACCCCCAAACTTAAACTGGACAGTGTCCTCACTGTCATTGCATGAAGAGATCATTGAAGGGTCAAAATTGTCGGTTAGATATACACAATATTTTTTGTTTTTGTTTTTAAAGAAAAGAAAAATTGTAAAAATGGAAAAGAATATCGACAAATATATACAAAATGGTATATACATACCCCCAAACTTATCTGGAACAGTGTCCACTGTTTTGGCTGGATAACTGAAGTTTGGTGGTAGGCAGAGGAAGATTATGCAGGGTAAACCGGCTCCTGTAAGACCAGGAGCTCCTCTGTTGGTTCGGCGCTAAGGTATGGTTTTAGTCTGTGTCCGTTTACTTTGAAAAATGAACCATCCTTTGGATTCTCCAAATCCACAGCACCATGCGGATACACATTCCGCACAAAATATGGCCCTTTCCAGCGAGATCTGAGCTTACCTGGATGGAAATGTTGCCGGGTGTCGTAAAGCAGTACCTGTTGACCAGGTATGAATGTTTTGCGCAAAAGGTGTTTATCGTGAAACACCTTCGTTCGGTTCTTAACGACAACCGCGTTTTCGTAAGCCTCATCCCGAAGCTCGCTCAATTCGTTCAACTGCAGCTTCCGATGGCTGCCCGCATCTTCGAGAGATAGATTCAGCTCCTTTATCGCCCAAAATGCGCGATGCTCTATTTCCATAGGGAGGTGGCAAACCTTTCCGTACACAAGCCGATAGGGAGACATGCCAAGATCGGTCTTATAAGCAGTTCGAAATGCCCAAAGGGCATCAGTGAGTTTCAACGACCAATCTTTACGGTTCTTGGAAACCGTCTTCTCCAGTATCTGCTTGATTTGCCGATTTGAAACTTCGGCTTGCCCACAGGTTTGGGGGTGGTAAGGCGGAAGCCTCCCCTTCTCTCACTCGCTTAAGGCCGCATTCAGTTGTGCTATCTGGGCTTCGATGGTTTTGATGATTTGCCCGTGAGCGGCAGTGTTGTTGCACCAAGGACTGAATGGAAGACTGGATGTTGGCAGTGGACTGAGTTGATTGCTTTACAAACGCCTCCAGACTTCGTTCGAGCAAGAAAACCTTATCGTTGTTTGAAGGAACAAAGTTGTTTTGGGGAAAAGAATTGTTGGATGCAAAGTTGTTCGTCTGATTTTGAAAAGGTTGGGTTTGGAAAGGCTGCTGAAATTGATGTTGAGTTTGTTGTTGCGCTTGTTGTTACGCTTGTTGTTGCGGAGGAGGGGGCCTCTGGAAATTGTTGCCTTGGAATTGATGCCGGTTCTGATTCCAGGTGAAATTGGGGTGGTTCCTCCAACCGGGATTGTAAGTGGAAGAGTATGGATCATTTCTCGGTCTTTGCTGAAATGCAGCAATAACTTGATCCTGTCCTTGAGATGGTGGATTGTAAGGACACTCTTCGATTAAGTGAGAAGGATCGGAACAACAAGCACAAATGGTACGAAGGGGAAGAACAGGGGCAGGAGCAGGAGATGAAAATTTGATCTCTATCGCTTCAAGTTTTCTCGTTATTGCAGCCATTTCAGCTTTCATCGCAATAGAGACATCGAGTTGGTAAATCCTACCCTAGACTGACCAGTAGAAGTAGAGGAGGAAGAACACTACTACAAATAAGGGTTGCCCCTACGGATAAATCCGTAGGGGCAACCCACTGCCCCTACGGATATATACGTAGGGGCGAAAAAATACCCTGTAAGTGCAAAGGCCCCAGGTGCAAGTTAAGGCCCTGAACTTGCCCCTACGGGCAAATTCTTGCCCTTACGGATTTATGTGTAGGTCCTGTTGCCCCTACGGATTAAGCCGTAGGGTATAAGATTTTATATTATTTACGGTTTTTTTAATATATTACTTGTACCTACGGACATGTCCGTAGGTCCATGTACTACCCCCTACGGATATGTGTGTAGGTACGTTTCCGTAGGGGCAAAATATCAGGATTTCTGATATTTGGCCCCTACGGATAACGCCGTAGGGGAGAGGCAGTGGCCCCTACGGCTATGTCCGTAGGGGCATTCCCAACCCCCTGGCACTGAGATCAGGGGGGAAATATCAGTTACTGCTGATATTTTGCCCCTACGGATATATCCGTAGGGGTAACATGTGTGCCTACGGATTAATCCGTAGGTATATATTGTCTGTATTTTTTTTAAAAAAATAGGCTGCTTGATTTTTTCCCGCCCTGTGCACAATAATATATACATCAATCAAATCATATATTGCAGTATTCATAATCACATATCACGCATATATATAATATACAAAAGAAACCCAAAAACTGAATATGATATAAATACAAACCAATATCAATATCGTTTCAAAATGTAGTACAATGTGTATGATATAAATAAATACATGTTTCAAAAAATAAGAACCAAAAATCTACCCTAGCTCGGTCCATCTCCACCTCTGAATAACGATAGAATAACGCGCGCCTGCTCCTCGGTCAATAAACTTTGCAATTCGTCGCGAGCGGGAGTCTGAGCGGCATGTGGAGCTGGCGATGTGGTCTGCGCAGCCGCCATCGAGGTAGTCGCTTGCGGAGCCGCGGCTGCTGGAGTCTGAGTGGGCGGTGGAGCTACAGGAGCTGTCTGCGGAACCGCAGCCGATGTAGTGGCTTGCGGAGCCACAGCCGAAGGAGATGCATGTGGAGGCTCGGCCGATCTACCCTGTCGCGTCTGGACATAACGTGTGTAAGAAGCGTGTAAGAACTGTGTATTATTTGAATTCGTATCATTATTAAGTTATTTCGAAACCCTGTTTGGATATGTAGTTTGGAAAAGCGTTGTTTATTTTAATTACATATGTATGTATGATTAATCAAACTTAAGTCTAAAACCAAATAAGCTCAAGTTACGTACTAATTATGGATATGTTGATATGTATATAATATGAAATGATATTTTACTATAAATTAGTATACATACCAGCATCTCCTTCAACTCCTGAACGGTGGCCCTCAAGCTTTCCAGTTCCTGATGGACATGCCGGTCACTGGTGACGGATGAAGTAACCGCCGGGGTGGAGTCCAACCTCATATGGGCCCTGCTAGGGCCTAATCCCCGGCCTCTCTCCCAACCTCCGTGGTGCCCTCCGTGTGCGGCGTCCCGAACTGGGGTCAGCAGCCTTGGATCGTTCTGTCCGATAAAATCGATCCCCGAGGCCTGGGCCTGCTCAACTACCCGCTCCTACACCCATATTAAGCAGTAAAGTATAAGTATAAAATTTAAACTTGAACCTTCTAAAACTAAAATTTCAAATTTGGGTAGAAAAAATATTAACACTTACACAGTACTCCTGGGTAGCGACGTTGGGATATCAAAGCTCGCCCATGGCGGGATCTGTCGAGGTGCCGTGAACGGCAAGATATGCGGACAACACGCTCGGTGTACCACCTGACGCCACGGTCCGAGATGTCTGCAATATTAGAAAGTAACTCTTAATATTAGAAATATTAGAGAATAACTCTTAATATTGCAGAATATTAGAGAATAACTCTTAATTTACCGATAACTCCATGGCTCGAGTAATGTTCCTCGAGCCACCTGTGTAAGTGGGGCGACCCCTCTTCGCCGACTTCCTGTTCTCCGTATTCTGAGCGGCCTGTTTCTGCACAACGCATTAAAATTTAGTTTTCTAATTAAGAAACACAAAGAAATAAATTATATCATAAATAATGAATTAAATTTAAAATACATATCTTTTTGCGTTGGGAGTCGAAATAAGCGCACAATAGAGGCCATGTCTCTACGTCGACTCTCGCAAACGCCGGAGTAGATAGGAGGGCCGCTCTCTCTGCCTCGGGGGTCGCCATCCACAAGGAGTAGCAGTCGGCCTTCAGCTCATTCCTGTTGTATCGGACCTTGGCCTGCATGTTCTTCATCAGGCCATTGTACAGAGCATGAAGGTCGAGCACCCTCCCCGGGTGATCAGGGTCGGCTACAGGCTGAAAATCGTAATCCAACTGAAAATACAAAAAAAACATTGTTATTAGATTGCAAGTGTTAATAATAAATATATTGGATAGATAAAATGAAAATATTTATTAATACATACCCGAGCCTGATCAAAGAAGAGGGCGAATGAGCGCTGGTGCTGCTCGCCCCACTCAACGTGAAGTGGATAGTTCTTCACGATCTGGCTCTCGTCCCCCAAATACCGGCCGAACCTCTCGGCATGAGGACCGGTATAGCGATAGTCAAGGGTAAAAAATATGGGGAATGCTGCCTCCCCCCTAGCTCTATCAGGCCTCAGCTAATGGGACTGATTCGGGCCTTGAGTCCCCCTTTGGGGATGGAGAGGCCCTGCATCAGCACGAAATATCAAGACAATCAATAATAAGACAAAGTTGTATTAAGAAATCAAGATTAAACAAAAATTCAAGTGTGATATATACCTCCGGTGACTAGCGCACGAGCCTGGGCCCGAGCAGCAGCACGAGCGGGACGATAGTTCCTCCGGTGAGGAACAACCGGGGTCCCGGACCCGGACGCATCCCCTCCAACTATAAAATAAACATTGACGCTAAATTTCCATGAAGTTCATATTTATTCTATAGAGCATATGTAAAATGAATAAATATTTTAAATTTATTCATACTAACCTGCAGACGATGCGGAGGGTATGGAAGCGGCAGGAGTGGCCCCTGTGGAAGGTGTGGCCGCACCACCTATAATTAGACAATTAAAAATAGATTATATAAGTAATTGCAAAAAGAATGTGTAGATCAATAATATAACGTTCTAAATCAATATGCATGCACTATAGGATATATAAACATACCCGCAGGTGCGATGGTGTCACCACCTACAGCTAGACAATAATAAAAATTGCTAAGTAAGAGCAAAAGGAATGTGTGTATTTATGATATAGCATTCTAAATCAATATACATACACTATATGATATATAAACATACCTGGAGGAGCGGGGGTGGCCTCTGTCCCAGATGTGGACGCATCACCAACAACTAGACAATCAAACATTGACAATATAAGTAATTTTGACATAAACATGCATGAATATCTGTAATATTACATTCAAAATGGATATGCGTGCAGTATACCTGGAGGTGTGGCCAAATCAACATGGAAGGAGGCATCCAAAGGGGTCTCCGATCTGGGTGCAAGACCGGCCCTCTGAAGCTTCCTACGGAGCTCTCCGGGCGGCAGAACCGCTCTGCCTCTTCCACTGCCTCTGCCGCGGCTAGAGTTCCTGCCGCCCCTCGCTGCTCCCGACATCGTCATCAAATCTAGATAAACGGTTCGTGGACGCATTAGACAATCATTAAAAGTATTGACTATATATGATCTAGAGCGTAAAATGTGAAGTAATAATATAACATTACTGATAACCTTTTTCGTTTCGTGGGCGCATCATACATATCTACTTGGATTTCATCGTCGATGTCATTTCTAACCCACGTAACTTCATGATCGGTCGAAGACAACCCGTCCTTCGAAACAGACGGTCGGAGCACTTTAAGCCTTCTCTCTTCTTCGTCCTCATCGCTGTCCTCGTATTCTGGGACATCGTAAATATCTCTAGGTTTCCATCGGCATACAACACTCCACCCCGGATGCTTCAAACATTGTGAGTAGTATACTTAGAACGCTTGGTTCGGAAGGATAAACGGATCGTCCTGACCGTAAAATCGAAGTGTGTTCACACTGGTCAATCCATATTCATCTTTCCAAGTCCCAAGACAGCTTCTCCACCTGTCCGTATCGGTTCGCGGATCGTACCAAGTACATTGGAATATATAAAAGGGTTCTGATCGTCCGGGATAGTGGATGCCGAGTATACAATTTAAGTACCCATAGTAAATCACATCGTCCGATCCTACCGTCGCAATCCTACTATTCTGAGTGGTTCTAGATGTTTCTATGTCCTTAACTTCGAATTTGTATCCAAGGACACCAAATCCTTTGTAATATGCAACCTCCATACTAGGAAATTGAGCTAAACATCTTGAATCACTTTCAAATGATGCAGACAAGTTCGGACCGTGGATCTAACAAAACAAATTTTACGACAAAATACATAACGATACAAGTTTAGATTAAAACTGATAGCAATAAAATGTTATTCGAATAACTTACATGATCTGTGACCCAATCACAAAAATTATCCTGATGGTATTTTTCCAAACGTTCTTCGTTCCAATCAGGATGCCCCTCACGTACCTCGTTAAAATGAGTTCTATTTTCGACAAGTAATTGCGACATTAATATTATGTCATTTCATACACACACAAACACAGATATAATAATTAATCCAAAAGAACTTACTCTCCAATTTGTTCAAGATATGCGCAATTAAGCAAGATAAACCGGTATATCTTGTTGATAAATATAGTGTCTACCCTCTTATACTCGACTTTACCATATGGCCCATCTTGAATTCGTCGTGGTCGGTTAAGCCTTGTCTCAATGTTCTCGTCCAGATAGCGGGAACAAAATGTGGTTGCTTAATCAAGAAGATAACCTTGCATGATAGAACCCTCTGGTCGATTTTTATTGCGTATATACTTCTTAAGAGTGTAGAGGTACCTAATGAGAATATGTTGAATAAATAAATACGGGCATACATGACAACAATAAATTTATAAATTGTGCGAAACGAAAAATTACACGTACCTCTCGACGGGATACATCCATCGATATTGTACTGGTCCGGCTAACTTCGCCTCAGTTGCAAGATGAATCGTCAAGTGTATTATGATATCGAAAAATGACGGTGGGAAAATACGCTCAAACTTGCAAAGTATCAACGCAATAGAATTTTCTAGTTTATCCAGCGTCGCAACCTCCAGTGTTTTAGCACACAACTCCTTGAAAAAACAACATAGGTCGTTGATTACTAGACCAACCGAGTCGGGGAGAGAAGTCCTGAGGGCTAATGGAAGAAGGTGCTCCACGATAACATGGTGATCATGACTTTTCAGCCCATCGATCTTGCCCTTCACAATTTTTATTTTCTTGCTGAATGATCCTGAGAAACCTGTGGGGACTTTCAAATCATGCAACACCTGCAGGAATCTTTTCTTCTCCGGTTGTGACATATGATAAGCGGCATTGGGAAGTATAAACTTGCCCGGTTTACCCGCTACCGGTCTAGGGTGCAATTCACTTCTTATTCCCCACTCTTGTAGATCCATCCGAGCATTCATGTTGTCTTTCGATTTCCCGTCTTTACACAGAAGCAAGTTAAGTATGTGCTCTGATACTCCCTTCTCTATATGCATGACGTCCAGACAATGACGCACTGAATTTGTAGACCAGTACGGAAGCTCGAAGAAAATGCTTAACTTGTTCCAATATTGTGGTTTGACCTGTTTCGTCGGATCCATCCTGAAGGTCACGTTATTATAACCATCCCATTTAGCAATCACGTCCTCTCCGGATAATGGGGATGGAGCTCCAAGAAACTCCTGATGACCATCAAAGTGAACCGTGTCTAACCTATAGGGGTGGTCAGGAGGCAGAAAACGTCGATGGCCGCAATAACAAACCTTCCTGCTAAAATTCAAAAATTTTGATGTTGTGTGTTCATGGCAATGAGGACATGCTTTGTGACCATGTACAGACCAACCTGATAGCATTCCATACGCAGGAAAGTCATTAATTGTCCACATTAAAGCCGCACGCTGTATGAAGGTTGTATTTTTGTTTAAATCATACGTCTCTACACCATCAATGAACAAAGTTTTCAGCTCCTCGATCAGAGGTCGGAGATAGACGTCGATATTGTTCCCCGGTGAGTTTGGTCCGTCGATAAGAAGAGGCATCATAAAGTATGATTGGTCCATAGCCAACCAAGGCGACAGATTATAAATTATCATTACAACGGGCTATGTACTGTGACTTCCAGCCATATAGTTGAATGGGCAGAAGCCATCGGTAGCCAGTCCGAGCCGGACATTGCGAGGATCGCTACTGAATATTGCGTGCCTCCTATCGAAATCCTTCCATGCCGGTGAATCTCTTGGATGGCTCATTTTTCCATTTTCGCTTGGAGGAGCACGGTGATGCCAAATCATTGCTTCGGCTGTTTTCTTGCACCTGAATAGCCTCTGTAGCCTCTGTTTTATGGGAAAATATCGTGCTATCTTCACAGGTATATCAGGCTTCTTATCAGAATCTTTCGACTTATACCTGGCCTCTCCGCATGTTGGACACTCTTTCAAATCTGAATTCTCTTTCCGGTACAACACGCAATTTTTAGGACATGCTTGAATCTTCTCGCACTTTAGACCCAAATCAGACATCATTTTCTGGGCTTCGTACCAGCTTTCGGGCACATTATTTCCCGGAGGCATAGAATCTTTCAAGAACGAAAGAAGCATTGTGAATGACTTTTTGTTCCATCCATTTAGGCACTTAATCTGGAAAAGTTGGACGAACCATGAGAGGGTGGAATACTTCGCATTCTCATAAATTGGTTTCCTAGCATCATTCATGAAATTTTCATATTTATCCGCACGTGGTACTTGACCGGAAGGAATGTCATCTTCGGTACGAATAGATTCACCTAGGGCAGCCTCTACCATATCCTCCATTTCTTCTGATGGAAATAAATTTCCGTCTCCTGCTGTATTACCGAATTCTTCTTCTCCTGCCGCATTATCGTGTTCTCCTTCTTCTTCTACCGTAGTACTGCATTCTTCTCCTTCCCCGTGATATTTCCAACTTGAATAAAGTATAGTAAACCCATGTTTTACAATATGAAGCTCTGCCAATTCTACCTTCTGCCAGTACTTATTGCCACATCTATCGCACGGACAGAGAATCTTCTCTATTATGATCTTATTATGTGCGCGTGCAAATTCAAGGAAAGCAGCAACTCCTGCGACAAACTTAGGTTGCATACGTTGTTTCCAATCCACATACATCCAGTCCTTAACTCTGACGTACTCATGGGCCATGTTAGACTGAATAACATATAAATTGTAGGTTATGCTGACTATATTGAGAAATATAAGAACGGGATTGTTACTGACAAAGGAGAAAATCCATGTATATGCTTTGTGTGTGCGTTTGTCGTTGAAAAGAATAAATTATCGCACGTTATGTTAACCGATAGACGGGGATTAAGTGGCGCTTTTAGTTTCATATATGAGTATCGATGGGAATATGAAGGTTTCATATTATCATATATTGGTTTTAACCCGAACATCTCGAACCGCTCTCTAATTATGCGTTTGTATGTATGTGTCCCGGCTGTCGGGGGTAGGCTTCTATCCCATTAAGAATGTATAGAGCGAACGCCCATCACTTGTGCTTTCAACCGTTTCGAGTAAATTTCGGCAGCACCTCCCCGCTGTTCTCCGAGTACACTGTAATAGAATAGATAATCATTTCTAAGCTGTGAAACAACATTGAAATGAACATCTAATCTATCTTTGTACACGGAGAACCAACGGAAAGGTACCGACGAAATATCTCGAAATGGATGAAAACACAAGTGAATGAAGGCGTTTGCTTTATACATTCTTAACTTATCCACACGGGACAAATCTATGGGTTACCATACGATTGAATTTTCTCGTCGCGTAGAATATACGATGGTTGTTAGTATCGAGCTATACTGTCCGATATTTAACAACCTTCGTATAGTTCTAGGTCACGACGAGCATCCCACGTATGTTAACCGATAGACGGGGACTAAGTGGCGCTTTTAGTTTCATATACGAGTATCGATCGGAATATGAAGGTTTCATAATATCATCGAGTATCATATATTGGTTTTAACCCGAACATCTCGAATCGCTCTCTAATTATGCGTTTGTTGTGTATTCTTGTTGTATGTGTGTGTTCCGGCTGTCGGGGGTAGGCTTCTATCCCATTAAGAATGTATAGAGCGAACGCCCATCACTTGTGCTTTCAACCGTTTCAAGTAAATTTCGGCAGCACATCCCCGCTGTTCTCCGAGTACACTGTAATAGAATAGATAATCATTTCAAACCTGTGAAACAACGTTGAAATGAACATCTAATCTATCTTTGTACACGGAGAACCAGCGGAAAGGTACCGACGAAATATCTCGAAACGGATGAAAACACAAGTGAATGAAGGCGTTTTCTTTATACATTCTTAACTTGTCCACACGGGACAAATCTATGGGTTACCATACGATTGAATTTTCTCGTCGCGTAGACTATACGACGGTTGTTAGTATCGAGCTATACTGTCCGATATTTAACAACCTTCGTATAGTTCTAGGTCACGACGAGCATCGCACGTATGTTAACCGATAGACGGGGACTAAGTGGCGCTTTTAGTTTCATATACGAGTATCGATGGGAATATGAAGGTTTCATATTATCATCGAGTATCATATATTGGTTTTAACCCGAACATCTCGAATCGTTCTCTAATTATGCGTTTGTTGTGTATTCTTGTTGTATGTGTGTGTTCCGGCTGTCGGGGGTAGGCTTCTATCCCATTAAGAATGTATAGAGCGAACGCCCATCACTTGTGCTTTCAACCGTTTCGAGTAAATTTCGGCAGCACCTCCCAGCTGTTCTCCGAGTACACTGTAATAGAATAGATAATCATTTCAAAGCTGTGAAACAACGTTGAAATGAACATCTAATCTATCTTTGTACATGGAGAACCAGCGGAAAGGTACCGACGAAATATCTCGAAACGGATGAAAACACAAGTGAATGAAGGCGTTTGCTTTATACATTCTTAACTTGTCCACACGGGACAAATCTATGGGTTACCATACGATTGAATTTTCTCGTCGCGTAGACTATACGACGGTTGTTAGTATCGAGCTATACTGTTCGATATTTAACAACCTTCGTATAGTTCTAGGTCACGACGAGCATCGCACGTATGTTAACCGATAGACGGGGACTAAGTGGCGCTTTTAGTTTCATATATGAGTATCGATGGGAATATGAAGGTTTCATATTATCATCGAGTATCATATATTGGTTTTAACCTGAATATCTCGAGTCGCCCTCTAATTATGCGTTTGTTGTGCATTCGTGTTGTATGTGTAACATGATTTTAAACCATTGAGATCAAGATTGATAGAACTGATCATCCTACATTGCAATAGCATCCATCAACCAAAAACTATTATTGCAATGGTATTCATCTATAACAATCAACAATTAAAACTACAAATGTAGGATACTGATATCATAAAGCGTTATACGCAACATTGATAGAACTAATAAATAAAAAAACGAAACACAAACCGTATCAAAATTTAACAACTTTGATTATGTCATATACGCGGGCCGATATTTTCATATTAGCCAATAGGCAAAAATAGATTGCGGTCTAGATATGGCATATTGGCAGATGTTACCTATATGCATACATGGATGTTGTCTCCCCATTTTTTCATAAATCAAACCAACTACATACATCAAACTAGTCCATGCCACCAATCGGAAACTCCACTATGTCTTTGAATTATTATTTTTCCAAATAGCATTGAGCTCCTATTGACATTGTCCCATCCAACAAATTTGTTGTGCTTGCCTCGACCTTCATCTAGCTTTCACATGACATACACATTATATGAGTAATATAGTTATAAATTATGGTATTTTGCTGTCATCAATCCACCCAACCCTAACCCCAAGTTGCTCTCTGAAAGCACATAGAACCATCCCCCCTAGTCAAGCATAGCTTTTTCTGTGCAATTGTTCTCATTCTTAATTTCTCACATTCATTACTCTCTCATTTTCTTGTCAACAAATTTGTTGTGCAATTGTTCTCATTCTTAATTTCTCACATTCATTACTCTTTCATTTTCTTGTTTTTTTCCAACTCCCCACCACTTAACCCCAACCCAGCCCCAGCCCCAGCCCCCAGCCCCAACCTAACCCTAACCCCAGCGCGGCCAGCTAAACCCCAACACTAACCCTAAGGCAAACCCTAACCCCAGCCCCACCCCAGCAGCAGCCGAACCCTAACCCTAACCCTACCCCGACCCCGACCGCGACCCCTGCCCAACCCCAACTCGCGCGTGCAACCCCAGACCCAGCCATGAACCCTAAGCCCAAAATAATCCAAAATTCTTTAATTTAGCTCGAGATTTACTCACCTAAACGGCTGCTGCTGGGGCTGGGGCGACGACCTGAACGGCGGTGGCGACGACCTGAACCGCGGTGGTGACGAGAACTGCGGTGGCGACGAAACCGGCGGTGTCGACGAGGAGAACGACGGTGGCGACGACGGCGTGGCGATTTGGGGATTTTTTTCGCGCGCGATCGAGAGAGAGAGAAAGTGAGCGTAGGCGATCGATCTGGGCTTTTGTTAAATCGATATTTACTTGCCCCTACGGATATACCCGTAGGTCCTTTGTTTGCGGCTCCGTAGGGGCAAACACCAAATTAAGAATTAATATTTTTATTCTTGGACGTCTGTGCCCGTAGGGGCAACATTTTAGCCCTACGGATTAATCCGTAGGGCCAGGTTAAATCTTCCCCTACGGATTCCAATATCCGTAGGGGCAACCCCCTATTTTACTAGTGGAAGAAGAAGTTGGTCTGGTGCTCTCCCATTGAAGTGTTTGTTCCGCAAGGTCGTCGAAGAATTGCGACGCTTCCTCGTCAGATTTCGATAAGAAGTGGCCCTGACAAATGGTTTCCAACAACTGCTTGGTTGCTGGGTTCAGGCCCTCGTATAAGGTTTGGAAAAGTTGCCATTTCTCAATATCGTGGTGAGGGCACTGAATAAGAAGGCCTTTATACCGGTCAAAGCACTTCCAAAACGGTTTAGTCGAAAGCTGAGAGAATTGGTTGATTTCGTTACGGATCCTCGTGGTTTTATGATTTGGATAGAAAACTTAAGAAACGATTTCACAAACTCGTCCCAACTGGTTATAGAGTGGGAAGCAGTGCTATACTGCCATTTTTCAGCAAGATCGCACAAAGTGAACGGAATGACCCGTAGCCGTATAGCATCGTCTGACAGCTGGGTCGTTTTCATCATGGCATAAACATTCTGAAACTTATTGATGAAGATATAGGCATCTTCAGATTCAAGCCCATGAAATTTCAGAAGCATGTTAATGAAGTGGGGCTTAATTTCAAAATTATCCCCATTGGCCGGTGGAAGGGAAAGACAGGTAGGAAGTGCAGAGCGGGTGGGATAGAAACGATCCTGGAGCGCGATTCGCTGTAGCGCTACAACAGGCAGTGATGGTGGGTTATTCACATCCATAGGTGGTGGAATCAATCCCGGGGGAGTCAAAGGGATGTTTGGATTAAATCCTGACATCGCGGAAGAAGTGGTTGGTGATGGTGAAGGTGAAGATGTATGAACAGAATTCCGGTCAACGTCGGAGTTGGCCGGCAAATGTAAGGGTGAAAGAGGCGTGGAAGGAGTTTCGACGTCTGAGTCGATCGCGTAGTCGGTAACGACTAATGTAACGTGGACTAGGTGGGCGCTAGTGTCCTGAGTCCAAGCGGACATACACTAAACTAGTTTAGTGTAGTCAAAGTGGAGAAGGTGAGGGTAAGAAAACGTCAATGGAGAAATACGATGGGAGGTGGTTGAAAAAAATGGATTCTGGCGACAAAGGGCAAGTTTTTATAAAAGTTTTTGTTTTGTGTTTTTTTTCTTTTTTAGAAAGAGCTTTATAGAAATATGTACGGACTTACGGCATCAAACAATCACAGACAAATTATGCACAATCACACCTAGATCTAGGGTCACCTACGTTAGCTAGACAGCTCCTAACTGTTCCAAAGGGCTAGAAATAGGACCTCAAACCGCTTCTTCTCCGCCAATTGCGGCCAGGTAAGTGCCAGGTAAGTGGGAGGCTCCCCACTACGTAAGTAGTGGTCCTAATTAAGTAACCACTTGCCTTCGACATACTTGCCTAGACACCGCAAAGTCAGGATAGGATAAACGGCCGATGCCTACAACCAGTCCTCTGTCCTATTGAGCGCGACGTCCTTAGGGCTGAGTCAAGTATTTTTTAATTAACAATGGTCAATCCATATGCTTTTCTGGGGTCCTGGGAAGGGTGATGAAATCCCCACCCAATCTGGATTGGTTTCAAGCCCCTTAAAGTCCGATTAAAATATGCAAAGCAGTAATAATCAACTGCAATCAATTTTTTATTTTTTAGCGCGGCGCAAAGAATCCTGCACAAGAACAATTTATTGAAAGGGGAAGAGAGTTTGCATAAAAAATGCTGCAGAAAACACAGTTCAGTGGAGTTCAGAGGAGTGGGGAAGAGGAGAGAGAGACTTACAGGGAATTTGGGTTGATGAGGGCACCAAAAAGCCGCGGTTCCGCGGCCAGAAGGTAAGCTTGGACCTTTAAATTTCCTGCACATGATGGGTTGGGTGTCCTCTTCTTATTTGGATCCCCTGAATCTTGATTTGCTTACTGGGTCTGCTCCAGACTTGTACAGTAGCCCGTTGGTTCCGTTTTGATCAAACGTGCTGTAGCCGCGAGATATGGGTCTAACTTCCCACGTCTTTGGCACTGAACTCGACCTTCTTTTTATCCTGCACACTTGCACAAAAACTAATCAAAAATAACATAATGGTTTTTTACAATGTATATTTTTTTTTTTGTTTTTCGGTTATGTTTATATTCACAAATTAACCCGAAATTACACAAAGAAATAAACAACCGTCTCCCCGGCAACGGCGCCATTTGATTGTTGGAGTTTTGCGTGTTCAAGTTTATTACTACAATCAAGACGGTTTCGCTTGTAGCCAGCCGGTTGAGTACGGGTCGTTCGCAGGGAGAAGGGAATCTTTTTCTATGTGTTTTAACGAGTTAAGTCCAAATGTCCAGGTTTGTTGTGAGATTAACTATGTGCTAAAATGATATATAAAGAGAGCTTGTTAGGGTTAGGATTAGGTTAGTTTGAGTTAGGAGTCGCTCACTTCTTTCGTTGCCACTCTTAATATCGGTGTTACGGTAATCGGCAACAACGGGGATTAGCACGACTAGGAAGGAACTTGCAAGTATAAGCTAGGCTTTCCAACGCTTAACTTCTTCCTTTTGGTGCTTGTCCGTCCGTTCTTGGCTCTTAGCCTTAACCTCCGGTTAATTCAACCACAACCGGTCTCACTAAGGAATCACCGCTATCATGTAGGATAGGGTGCCGTAGGGAGCGGATTGTGGTTCAATTAACGGGAGTCCAAATTAAGATGTTGGGCAAGGAAAGAGTGGGAGATTTCCTTCTCTCAAACTTTCCTTATCCTAACCTAACAAGTAAGAAAACTACTCACCCATTATAAGAAAAAGAAAACACAACAAAAGGAAGAAGATATAAAGAAGGTGGTTAGAAGATTACAACTAGCTATTTGAGACCTCACCTTGGCAAGGATCAAGCTTAAGCATCATTGTTGTTGAGGATAAAGAAAAAGAGAACGAGAAAGAAACAAACAATAAACAACAACAACTAGATTAGTAAATGAAAAATACAAGCAATTATCATTAACAACATAACAAGACAAACATGGTAACAAAAAGAACTCTTTTATTCATCCTTCACTCATAAAAAGCTCACTACAAAGTTTTAATGGAGAAAAGATGAAAAGAGGAAGAAGAACTACAAAACTTATCCTAAATTTTACACTAAGATAAGCACCCTTGGCTTGGCAAGTTCTGGACTATTTATAGACAGAAAATAGAAACTCTAGGGCAACTTTCAGGCACTAAATGAAGTTACAAAAATGCCCCCAGAAGAAGACCCTCTACCGAGTCAGCATGGCCGCGGTTCCGCGGCCTAAGCACGCTTATGCCGCGGATCCGCGGCCATTTAGAAGGCTTGGGCCTTCATGTTTTGTCGGATTCCCTGTTTGTCTGTACTCTTCAGTGTGGTATATGTTGTTTCTCAGAATCTCTTCACAATTTTTCCAGAATTTCAGCAGATCAAAAGGTGATGTGATGTGGATTTTTTGTCATGATTTTTCTTGAGCTCCGCGTTGATATGTTGGATCTTGTGTTGACATTGAGCTTTGTGCATGAAAATGACATTGATTTTCCATTTTGTCCCTTAAACTGGTGTGCGGCAACATACGGATAAAGAGCGGAGACCCGTGTTTTATCTGTGGTTGGCAGTAATCCGGAATTTGTCGTGCTTTCCCATGAGTTTCACTGTTTAGAGCTGAGAACCTGTATCCTGCAATTAACTAGCAAACACGGCTCAAGAGTACCTACCGATAAGCAATGTGATAAAAATTGGGCGGTATAAAAATGCAAAAATCTGATATGAATAAATGACATTGAGGTATACCTCCTACAATGTCGAAAAAATGTTGGTGTGTCCAAAACTGGAAGGGCAAGAACACCCGCTTGCCTCCTGCTCACGGTCTGACGTTCTCTGTCTCTGGGTCCTCATTTCCTTGTGGATTACCAATCTCACAATACATCGGCCTGGTCGGGTGTGCTAACAGAAACGATTCCACTGTGGCACTCCTCTGGTCATCTCTCGGCCAATTAGCATGACCACTCGTAAAGCAGCACGTCACTGGCATCGGCCTCTGGTCCTCTGAATACACATGACACATCTGATCCTCAGTGCAAATCTTACTGCAGCAGAGTCCTGGATGGAGCCTGCTCAGGGTCTCTTCCGATCTCACCTATGCCGAACTGTACGGAGGCTAGTACTCATACCTAATCTTTTCTCTCTTTCTAGACATCTGCGTTCTCAGCACAACATTTCCTCGGGAACTGGCCGTATCCCAACACCTCCGTATACATATCAGATCTCTAATATCAACGGGGAGTAATAACAGCTCGTTAACATCTCGCATGAACCTCTTGCTCTACTCGCCTTTATTATCGTCCACTTCGACGTCACGTCATGCTATCTGCATACTGCAAATGTTCTCGGTTACAGTCAATCCGGAATCTCTCACATGGACTCGAAATCATGAACTCGGTATCTTCATCACTCTGTAGAAGATCTCTACCGAACATGTCCTCGGGAACTCATCCCAATCATCGGAGGAATACTCCATATTCGTCCATTCTCGATCAACTCACAACGCATCTGGATGAGGTCCTCTATCCGAAGCTGGTCAACTTACTGATCTCACATCGGATCATCCAATGAACAACGTGTAACATTTCAGAAAAGCATAAAATATTATTTTTGGAATTTAATATTAAAATAATATATTCCCGAAAACTGCCCGATTTGCGAAATTGGTGTTTTCGAAAAAGGGTATAAATATATACAAATATTTGTGAAATAAACAAAAAATTAAAATGATTTATTCTTTTAATAATATATTTAACGGATTTGGCAATTTTAAAATTCATTATATGAAATTTTGATAAAAACCCGATTAGTGCACTGCTAATCACGATTAAGCCAAATCCGCATTTGTACAGCTTTTCATGGTTAGTGCACCATGACATGTTTCATTTGGTTACATGTTATTTCATTTATGGTTTTATATGGGTGTATGTGTTCATTTTGGTGAGAAAAAGAAAGGAGAAAAAGAAAATGTCAAAGGGAGACATAATGAGTGGTTAGGTATACTTTGGAGAAAGAAGAGAGAGTGAGTATTAGTGGGAGAGAGAGAGTGGGGCTGCCCAAATTCAACCCCCCACCATTTTCATCACCCTCTTCATCTTCCTCAACTCTACCACCCTCCACTTAAATCCTAGATCTATCTCCAACCAATTCCCAAAACCCTAAACCCCGTTCACTAAAATTTATCCGCATCACCTCCTCTACACGATGAACCGAGCAAAGTGGGATTTTGACGACGTTGGGGAGTTAGTGCTGCCTTGAGTGGACTAGATGAGGTATAATTTCTTCCCTTTAGATTAGTTTTGTGTGATATCGTGTTTTAGTGTCGTTTTGTGCTATCCATGACCTGCTGTGACCCTGAACATTCACTAAGAAAACAAACAGTGTGTTAGTGTTGTGCTCAAAACCTGGAGTGTTCACCTGAAACCCTATCCCATACCCACCAGTTTTGGCCGGCGACCATGGAGACAATTCCGGGGACCCCGGGTGAATAGGAAAGCTAGGGTGTGGGATTTGTAGGGTAATTACCTGGAGGTGTTTATGGGGGTTTGGTTCTACTTGATTTTTATGTAATATCTATAGGTGAAATCTAGGGACAATAGTCAGTTTTCACATGACCATGGTAACACGATTCATGACCTGAGCCATAGAGCTGTACCCGTTGCACGAACTAAGGAATTGACCCATATCAGTTTTATGACTTTGAGTGTGCCTATGGGGTATCTGGAGCAACCCAGGGAATATCTGAGACAACCAAACAATACTAGGGGCCTAGACATACTCCTAGGAGACCACTCTGACCAGATGAACCCAAACTGAGACCCCAGGGCCGGCGACATCGGAATTTTGGGTATAGGGGCTGGCTACTTGGTGAGGGTAGGGGCCTAGGTTGGTTCAGTAGCTTATATATACATTATACATCACCCTAAACTTGTTTGCTTGGATTTATTTGACCTGAGTCAAAATCTGGGAATACTTGTGTTTGATTTAGGATATATTTTCCGTATTTGATGTGATGAGTTTTGATATTTGGATTCGTTTTTGGTTGTCGCATGCTTGTGTTAGTGTATATGTGATTGATATGAATGAGTGTGTTTGTAGTGTAACCGCAATCAAAACGGTATCGCGTGTAGCTATACCGAGATGAGTACCGATTGTCCTCAGGGAAACGTTGAATCTTTTACTCTTACTTTAGATGTGTTGAAAAAGAGAGGAGGATCAAAGAATTTTGTGGAAAGGTTTCTAGATCTATGTTAAGCAAGAATGCAAAATATATAGATCTAGATTATTTTAGAGATGTAGTTAATATACTAAGAGGGCTTGTAAGGTTCGTTAGGATTTAGTAGTTATGGACGATTAATTAAAAGTTACCCTTTTTATCCTTTAGTAGATTAAAAACTAGAACGATGGTGATGCGTGTAGATTAGGGTTTCTGGAGGGAAAAGGAATCCCACTCTTAACCCTTATCTCGACACGGAACTCCGTTCATATCTAGCCTTTACCAAAACAATCATTAATCTAATCTCTAATCGCGGTCGGGACTAACAATGAATTGTTAGCGCGCCCGATTAGGATGTTAATGATTCTTTTGATAAAGTTTATAAACTTTATAGGACTTAAAAAGAGTTTATAGATGTTCATCATCCATTAGCCTACCCTAATCCTACGAATCCTAACAAGCGGAGAATTACTCGCGCATGTTGGGAGAAAAAGAGATGGAGAGAAAATGCAATAAACTACCTTTATTAATCAACAAGATCAAGTACACTTTGATTCCTTAGAAAATGATTACAAAAACCTAGTTTGCTTCTCAATCTCTTCTAAGGAGGTAGATGAACCGTTGATGATCAGCCTGGATGCGTGAGCCGTCTTGGACTTCGTGATCTCGTCGGCTTGATAAATTTTCCAAGAGGCTCTCGGTCCCTTTTTATAGTGCCAAAGCCAGAACCAAAACTTCTAAATTAGGAAGTAAGCAGCAAAGATCTTCCCTAAAAATCCTCAGCTTCCAACTCCCTATAACTGCGGCGGATCTGCGGCATCAAGGGGCTTGGGCCGCGGATCCGCGGCCTGATGATCAGAGCCCTTGATCATTTTTCTAGAGTTGTCTCGATATGACATTTTGGGATCCTTGGAACCTTCAGAATTTTGAAATCTTCTCGTGATTGCTGCCAGACTTGGTCTCTAAGTTTTGCTTCTTAATTAGGCAAGTTAGCTTTAACAACTTGATTTCCTTGATTTAAGACCTGAAAATTCTGCACAACAACTTAAATAATATTTAGTAGACTTAGTTCTACTAGGATTAGGTCAATGATATTATTTGCATACATTTTCCTACCAAATTCTAATTATAATATATTAACACATGGAAAATAGTATTTTTACATAAAAACCCTCATATGTATGATATATTATAATAAAGACCTTTTTTAATATGGAAATGGTTGGAAAAATGTAATAACAAATGTGCAGTTTTATCAACTGAACAAATACCCCCAAACTTATCTTTGATCGTCCCGAGCAAACTAGTTTATTCAAGAGGAGAAAAAGAAAGGAGAAAACTAAGCACACTTTCGTAGGCAGACACGATTGCACTGAGCACGTGCAACAAGCCGTTAAACCTCTAGGTGTCTCTAGTAGGAGGAGTGTTGTCTCCTGAGGGTTTTCAGCGGATTACACCCACAAAATCCTATAACAAAAGAGAGATGGTGAAATTTACATATAAAGATAAGAACCATAAAAGAAATACTTTGAAAATTTAGAGTTTCCAACTATGCTAGCTTTTCAGTTGTCATGAGCCATATCTTAATAGACATGAAAAAATGTTAGAAATCACATCATCCCTCAATAAAACATCGTCTTTATTCTTCATTCCTACCTTTCATCCAAACATTGATCATTTACCCCTACGTGTGTGAAATGGGCATCCCTACACTCGGAGAATTCAATTCAAGCTATCATACTCTTGTCGATCTACCTCGGTACTTTTTAACTTGATGAATATTTAGATTTTCTCACACATTTTCATGCGACCGTTAATACTTCTTGAGGTACTAACCGACCGATTACTCATGTGCTTGCAGATTAGGTGATAGTATTTTCCTCTTCTTGCACCACCTAAGGCTTAGCAGTGACTCCCACACCAGTTGGCCTTAGGGCACTAGATGAAAAGGCACCCTCGCTATATTTTTTTATTGCTGCCTTGGCGATAACAAAACCAATGTTCATTTTTTTCTTTTCACCATTTTTATATTTTCTTCATTTTTTTCATTTCCTTCATACTTTGGCTTTTAGACAAGAGCATTTCAAGGTATCCTCTACTATCCCGAGTTTCAAGACGTGTGTAAGTGCATATAGTAGGGTATCAACATTCAAATGTTTGGCTTCCAGAATAGAAACTATTTTTCAGACTTATTTTTATCCTCAGATTAGTGACTTCCTTCATCTTACTAACCTTTGGGACAACGGCTCATAACTACTTATTACTAGTTCGTTTAAGAAAACTTCTAATTTTCTTGGTTTTCTTAAACTATTCCTATCTTTTGGATGTAATTTTTCACTTTCTACTCTTTTGTTATAAAAGAATTTTTTTTTTTGAAATTTTTGAAAATGTTGTGCTTATGCAAAATATGATGCAAATTGATGTGTAAATAAGCACAAACCTCCCCCAAACCTGTTTACAACAGTGTCTTCACTGATGTCATCCGTTAAGCTCAAAAACCTGTAAACTTAGGAGGAAATTATTAATGGGGGCAAGAATATATGAAAGCGAAAATCCTCCCCTAAACTTATTTCTTGGCTCACAATTTTGTAAAAATCATTTTCTTTCAAGAGCCAAAATATCCCCCCCCCAAACTTGAATTAAATAATGTCAAGCAATTAAAATCATTGGGGGGGGATAAGTTATTGGTCAAAGTAAAGCCTTACAAAGACCAAAAGTCAACACCAACCATTCAAAAAATTTATCGATGAAGCACCAAGGTTGGTGGAAGAACATGTCACCTTTCGACGTGAAGAAGTGGGGCGGTGATAAGAGGTGTAATGGAAAAGGATTGCGTCTCAATTTGGAGAGACGACATAGTGATAGTAATGATGGATTACTCACATTATCATGAGTTTCCAAAAGAAGGGGTAGAGGTCCAATTTCTTCATCTTGGAGTTGATTTATCTCAACACCCGTATCTTTTAAAAATGCGAGTTCATCAGCGAAAATTTCCTTAAAGCTTTCATCGATACCCCGAAGAATAATGTCATCAGAAAAAATGGGGTGATCATCAGACTCTATAAAAAGTTCCTCATCAGCGTTAGATGTTGACCCGGACAACTCGGTGGAAGAGTACATGGTTAGGTCAAACAACATATGAAAAGAGTCAGTATCATGAGGTTGATCAAATTCGTTGCTGTCGACATCCATTAATTCGACAGAACACACATGAGCATAGGGTTCGGAAGGTTCACTTCCCAACTTGTAAATGTTAAGCTCAATTGACTTCTTTCCAATGGATAGGGTCATAGAGCCGTTTCTACAATTGATTATTGCGTTGGAAGTGGCCAAAAAGGGTCGACCGAGTATCACCGGGATTTGATCGTGTGGGTTTGCTACAGGTTGTGTATCTATAACGATAAAGTCTACAGGGAATATGAATTCCCCGACTTTGATTAACACATCCTCTAGCTCACCCCTTGGTTGGATGATAGATCGATCGGCCATCTGAAGAGTGCAATGCGCAGGTTTTAACTCTCCGATCCCTAATTGCTCATAAACAGAATACGGAAGCGAGTTAACACTAGCACCTAGATCGAGTAGAGCACGATTGATATTTTTACCTCCAATGGAATTTTAAATTGTAGGACTTCCGGGGTCCTTTCGTTTCTTGGGTAGTTGTTGTGTAAAAGCAGTGCTCACATTACTCGCAAGGAAAACTTTTTTAGGTACTTGAACTTTTCTCTTCCTAGTGCACAAGTCCTTTAGGATTTTCGCATATGACGGAACTTGTTGAATAGCATCTAGGAGAGGAATGTTTATGTTAACTTGCTTAAAAATTTCCGCAATCTTCTCGATTTGTGGACTTGGTCTGTTGCCCCTTAACTTGTTTGGATAAGGTGCTTGATCAATAAGTTTTGGGTCCAACGTTTGTGGAGAAGACTGTGGGGATGGATTCGATCCCAAAATTGGAGTGGGAATCGACTTAGATAGATTCGGCGAAATGTTCGAGCCTTGGGGAAAACGGAGAATAGGCTCGGATGAAGGTGGGACACTAGACGAATTAGGGTAAGAAGAAGAAGCCGCGGTATCATTGGTGTCACTAACATCATCACATTGCTCGCCCACTCACTTTTCCCGATCTCAACGTAGTAACGGCATTCACATTATGATTTTGTGAATGGTCAGGATTCGGTAGGGGTTGAGATGGGAGTTTCCCTTTTTCTCTCGCACTCATTGCGGCGTTCAACTGTGCAATTTGGTTTTCTATTGATTTAATACTCTCACCGTGGGAGGCGGAGTTTTTCGTTATGGTATCAATAGAAGACTTCATCTCAGCCGACAATTGCATGGATTGTTTCATGAACATATCCAAAGTTTATGCAAGTGAAGAGTTGTCAGTACCGGCCACTTGTGGTGTAGAAGTGTTGGCCGGATTTTGGAAATTCTGTGACTGAAAGGGGGGCTGATTCTGTGGTTGTGGTTGCTGTGGAGGAGGTCTTTGATAATTGCTTTGTTGGTTTTGACTCCAAGCAAAGTTAGGATGATTCCTCCATCCTTGATTGTATGTGGAAGAATAAGGATCGTTTCTAGGTCGCTGCTGAAAAGCAGCATTAGCTTGAAACGATGCATTCATAGGACATTCTTCCGTTAAGTGTGAAGGATCCGAACAGCAACCATAGACGGTCTTAGGAAGCATGACCTGATTTATGGAGAATGATGAGAATCTGTTCTCAATAGCATCGAGTTTCTTCTGTATCGCTGCCATTTCGGCTTTTACTGCGATGGAAACATCGAGCTGATGAATACTTCCCTTAGAAGAAGGTGGTCTTACGCTTTCCCACTGCAAAGTGTGTTCAGCAAGGTCTTCCAGATATTTCCAAGCTTCACTGTCGTCTTTAGACATGAAATTGCATTGACAATTTGTTTCAAACATCTGCTTTGTCGCTAGATTAATGCCCTCATAAATAATTCGGCATAAATCCAATCTATTGATTCCATGATGAGGACATTGGACAAACAGATCTTTGAAACGTTCAAAGCACTTCCAAAATGGTTCATTGGGAAGCTGGGTGAACTGGTTGATCTAGCTTCTACCACGGGCAGTCTTATGGTTTGGGTAAAACTTCTTAAGAAATGCTATGACGAATTCATCCCAATTAGTGATACAGTGTGCAGCAGTATTGTAAAGCCATTTTTCTGCCAAGTCGCACAGTGTGAATGGGAGAAGACACAAACGCTTAGCATTTAAAGTCAATTGTGAAGTACCCATCATTGCGCATACGTTTTCAAATTTGGTGATGAAAATGTACGCGTCGTCCGACTCAAGCCCGTGAAATTTGGGCGGCAGATTGATGTAGTGGGGTTTAATTTCGAAATTATCCCCGTTAGGTGGTGGAAGAGATAGACAAGTGGGAAGAGGACCATGGATAGGATAGCATCTCTCTTGGAGAGAGATGCGCGGTGGATTCTGCGCACCTACGGGCGGTTGCAGCGTGGTGTTATATTCTGATGGAGTGCCGTCCATCTCGGTCGTGGTGTGTGGTGGGGGAAAAGAAGTTGAAGAAGTACCGACTTTGGCGTCGATAGCAGGAACGCGGACAAGACGGGCATTGGGATCCCGTGTCCAGCCGAGCATGCACGAAGCGGGTTTAGTGCAAGTGGCAGCGTGTGTGTGATTTGAAATTTGTTTGTTTTGAAAAAAGTAGGACACAAGACAAATCACCCTAAAATGCACAAGCAACCCTAGAACTAAGGTTACCTAGGTCCAGTCTCTAGACCGCTCCTAGACTTCCAAAGGACAAGCCGCAGGATCAATCCTCTACCGCCTCTGTACTACCCTTGTAGCCAGGTAAGTGCCAGGTAAGTGGGAGGCTCCCCACTACGAAAGTAGTGGTCCTAATTAAATAACCACTTACCTTTGACACACTTGCCTAGACACCACAAAAGTAATGCGGATAAATGATAGATTACCCACGACCTTACTCTGTCCTTATTGAGCGCGACAGTCCTTAAAGTCTGGTCTAGATATTTTTTAAATTAATGAAGGGTTGAGCTAGATGCTCGGTTTGTGATTTGTGGGGCTTAGGAAGGGTGATGAAATCCCCACCTAATCTGGATTTGGTCTTGCCCTTTAAAATCCGTATTAAAATATGCAAAAACAAACCGCAAAAACCAAACTTTGCAAAAAGATTTTTGAGCGGCGATATTTTGCAAAGAATCCTGCAGAAAATAGATTTTATTGGATTTGAGAGTAGAGAGAAGGAGTTAAGAAAGATACCAGAGAAGTGTGAAACCCTAGATCTCCTGTTTCCTCAAGTCCGTGACTCCAGATTCCCTCGCAAAATTCACACACAAATCGTTAAATATGCAATGTGCAGTTTTGTTTTAATAATGATATGAATCGTCTAAGAATTAACCATAAATAGTAAGAATAAAAAATTACGCACGTATCCCCGGCAACGGCGCCATTTGGTTGATACGAATGAGTGTGTTTGTAGTGTAACCGCAATCAGAACGGTATCGCGTGTAGCTAGACCGAGGTGAGTACGGGTCGTCCTCAGGGAAACATTGAATCTTTTACTCTTACTTTAGATGTGTTGAAAAAGAGAGGAGGATCAAAGAATCTTGTGGAAAGGTTTCTAGATCTACGTTAAGCAAGAATGCAAAATATATAGATCTAGATTATTTTAGGGATGTAGTTAGTATACTAAGAGGGCTTGTAAGATTCGTTAGGATTTAGTAGTTATGGACGATTAATTAAAAGTTACCCTTTTTATCCTTTAATAGATTTAAAATTAGAACGACGGTGATGCGTGTAGATTAGGGTTTCTGGAGGGAAAAAGAATCCCACTCTTAACCCTTATCTCGACAAGGAACTTCGTTCATATCTAGCCTTTACCAAAACAATCATTAATCTAATCTCTAATCGCGGTCGGGACTAACAATGAATTGTTAGCGCGCCCGATTAGGATGTTAATGATTCTTTTGATAAAGTTTATAAACTTTATAGGACTTAAAAAGAGTTTATAGATGTTCATCATCCATTAGCCTACCCTAATCCTACGAACCCTAACAAGCGGAGAATTACTCGCACATGTTGGGAGAAAAAGACATGGAGAGAAAATGCAATAAACTACCTTTATTAATCAACAAGATCAAGTACACTTTGATTACTTAGAAAATGATTACAAAAACCTAGTTTGCTTCTCAATCACTTAAGGAGGTAGATGAACCGTTGATGATCAGCCTGGATGCGTGAGCCGTCTTGGACTTCGTGATCTCGTCGACTTGATAAATTTTCCAAGAGGCTCTCGGTCCCTTTTTATAGTGCCAAAGTCAGAACCAAAACTTCTAAATTAGGAAGTAAGCAGCAAAGATCTTCCCTAAAAATCCTCAGCTTCCAACTCCCTATAACTGCGGCGGATCCGCGGCATCAAGGGGCTTGGGCCGCGGGGCCGCGGCCTGATGAACAGTGCCCTTGATCATTTTTCTAGAGTTGTCTCGATGTGACATTTGGCGATCCTTGGAACCTTCAGAATTTTGAAATCTTCTCGTGATTGCTGCCAGACTTGGTCTCCAAGTTTTGCTTCTTAATTAGGCAAGTTAGCTTTAACAACTTGATTTCCTTGATTTAAGGCCTGAAAATTCTGCACAACAACTTAAATAATATTTAGGAGACTTAGTTCTACTAGGATTAGGTCAATGATATTATTTGCATACATTTTCCTACCAAATTCTAATTATAATATATTAAAACATGGAAAATATTATTTTTACACATAAACCCTCATATGTATGATATATTATAATAAAAACCTTTTTTAATATGTAAATGGTAGGAAATATGTAATAACAAATGTGTGGTTTTATCAACTGAACAATATGCCCTAGGGGCCATTATTGTATCATACTAGTTTGAATATTACTTAATGGAAGCTTGGGATATTCACATGTATATAACAGTCTTGCTAAATATGGTAGTATGCTACTTGGTTTTTCTATCTTAATATGTGAGTTTACGTATTGATAGAGCTCTTAGGATCTTGCTTGACTACCAGCGTTGTGATGGTAGTCACACTAGTGGGGGCTGGGTAGTCTACAAGCACATCCTTATTCAGGTCCCTAGTCGTAGGATTATCGAAACAGGGCATCGATACTCCGGAGTAGACTAGTGTGTACCCTTCTCATCCTAGTTGGGGAGATGGTCTGTCCCACAGCTGTCAGTACGTCGTATTGGAGATAGTATGCAGGTGCTCGTTAGGTTACGGATACACCGGACAGGACTTACAGGGAACTGTTGGTTGGTTTTATACCAGTCGTCAGTGAACAGTTCCGAGGTGACACGAGTACAGCATAGTCCGCAGACTTGACACTGCTACTTCGTCTCGAGTGTGTCCTACTGTTCTTAGATTGCTACCCTACCACGGCTCAAAGGAGTCGTGCAAACAGGTAGCAGTTGGGTGCAGTCCCGAGCACTTGGAGGCAGTGGCGGTTAGACAGGATTCGTCTCTCCCGGTATTGGGGGTTGATATCGTGCTGTGTCAGAGAGCCATTACGCAAAGTCCCTGGCCAGGGCAAGCGAGATTTGCTGGTAGGTTCCAGTAGTTTCTCAGGGTGCAATGGGTTTCGCTCCGATACGACTTATACCGCTATTAGGGGACTGATGCTTGCAGGCCCCCTAGGCTCAATATGCGATAGTCTTAGATGAACAGACCGAACTGTATAGAGATTGTCACATCAGACTCAGTAGGAGTTCGGATGGGTTTCCTCATCGGCCTTCTTATCGACATCTACCTGGGGACCGTTACGTACAGCTAGTGCCGCTTGCGTTCTGTGGTTAAACCCACTGCCAGCGTAGTAGTCGAGTCTCTAGAGTCTCACACAGAGAGTTTCCCTACTCCAGGAGAAACGATATAGAGGTCGTATGGTTTTACGACAAGGGTTCAGACACATACATGTGTTTACGCACGTACGACATCCGGACAGTTTTTACTAGCCGGCTTTGGTTTAAGCCAGTTTCTAGTATCCGGTTATTGGATTTATACAGTCTAAAGTTTTTCCGTGTTTTCACGGATAGGAGGGGCGTTCTCGTAATTGCGCGAGAAGCTTTTAGAAGATGGTGACTTGGGGGTTAAGGTGGCATATGCATTAAATGAGATTAGTGAGTCATATGAGTGATTCATCCATGTCATTAATGCATCATAAATGCTTAATGACTCATGGAGATGAATCACCCTCTTATATTTATGAAGCATGATTATTCATCATTTATTTCTTTTATTGGATAAATGATAATGCTTGATATATATTATGATACATCATTATCTCATCTCATTCTTTTGCTCACCTTCTCTCTCCTCAAGCTCTCTCTCTTCAAACCCTAATCCTCCCCTCTCATGTGTTGAGTACAAGGATTAGATGGGACTACTTAATCCTTAACCATTCTCTATATCACCTAGGTTACTTAGATTAGCGATTTAAGAAACCTAGTTACCTCAAGTTCGAGGTGAAGCTTGAAGTTAAGCTCTCGGGTAGATCTTCTACTACATAGAGAAGGCCGGAGAGGATGTGTAGAACGACAAGACGAAGGACTCGGTTCTACAGGTATAATCACTTATCATAGTAGTTAACTCTTCTATGGTTTCGTGTTAGTTATTATTTATGCAAAGATTCTCGGTTAGTCGATGTTTACGCCTAAAACAAGATCGTTTTCCATTATTCCGCCTCCCCGCAAGTCGTGGGGTGTTGTACATCGACTTACAGTGGTATCAGAGCCTCGCTAAACAATAATTAACTCATTAGCAAAGTCGTAACAATTTCGAACGCAAAAAGAACCGGAAAAATCATCGTTTTAACACACTTTCTGTCGAATTTAAAACAGGCCCTAAAAATTTTTCAGGGACCTTCAGAATAACAAGCAGGAAATTATATGGCTACTGCAGAAATTTGGACTCCTAACTCTGCTAACTCACCGCGGAACCGCGGCAGATCAATGCGATCTGCCGCGGATCCGCGGCAGAGTTAGGCCCGGGTCAGCCCAAATTTCTCAGTAACTCCTATGTGTTAATAATGGTATTTCTGGGATGTTTAGTTTTCTGCTCAAGTCTCAGGTGCACAGAGAAGTATTGGAGTAGAATCTAAAGTGTTTTGCTCGATCGAAATTTTACGATGTTTGCTAATTTGATTATATCTGTGATTGTATAATGTGTTCGTAAACCTCCCCTAACTGCTAGTATGTCGGTTGGCAGGGGGTTGCACATTTCTGTAATGTTTTTTTCTGTTTGTGGATGTGAACTGTATTAGACTGTTGTGATGATTAGCCGAGGTTTGTGATGGGTTATTATTTTAATTCATTTGATGTAACTGTAATATGTTGTAATATTATTTTGCGGGGCACATCCAGGTTGCGGTTGTAGCCACCGTTGTATTATTTTATTTTACTGTTTTTGCTCCTAGGATAGACCCAAGATGGGATGCACAAACTACCGAGTACTTTGAAGTGTTTAGTGGCCTACTCACTTTGTTGAGGGAGACCGCTTCACTTCGGGTATTAGGCGGATAGTTTTCCGTACCCGTAGGGGTCTAGGTTGGGGTAATGGCTATTCATCATAACTGTGTAATCCGTCTTTTGTTGCAGGCTCTAAACAAACGCGGATTGCTTGCAAATCCAATAAAGTTCATATGAGATCTGGAATGCCTATTATTGCGTCTGACGAATGTACAATATCTATATATGATAGCTATTTAGACATCACTTATGTTTTACACCCACGCTAGCCCAGCCCCCGCTTTGCCGTTAGTTAAGTAACCTAACGGGTGATGACGGGACCCAGTGGCGAATGCGGATGGCATAAGAGGACGTTGTATTTTCGTTATTTTCTACAATGATAGGTTAATGATGGGACGCATTATTTATAATGCAAAGAAAATAAACCAAAAGTTTAATCGTTGGAACAATTTAAAAGAAACCATTCGGTTAATTTTAAAACAGATATTTTTAAATGCGGAGCTTTAACCACTCCTTTTAAAAGCTATCAGGTTCCTTCGGTTATATCAAGTTCACTACGTTCACGGTTTCGCCAAAACCATTCGTAGCCCTCCGTCATTTCATTTGGGTATTCAGTAGTATTCAAGCTATGCATTTTGTCCAAAGTCAAGGCATAGTGTTTGGTAGCTGCTGGGTTTTTCATTTGTTGCATAAGATAGATGAGTTAGTTTGGGACAGTCGTATTATCATTTGACCAAAGTCAGGGGTATGTACGGATGGGTTCAAATTGACAAGATAATGACGGGTAGAACTTGACATGTGACTTATGACATTTTGACCACAACCAAGGTCATAAGAGCATGGGGCAAAAATTTATATCGGGAATTTCTAAAGAAACTGAAATTTGCAAAGAGATGCATACCATTTGGAGTTTGATGAATGTTGGTAGGATTCCTTCAGCATTATCAGACGATGATATTTGGATCCCGATCCTACTGTGAGTATATGCTACTTATCAGGATATTCGTCACTTAACGATCAATGCTATAAACCAAGTAGGTGTCAAGAAAGGTGTCAGCGGGGTTACGCCCCAGAGAAAAGAGGTTCTTTAATTAAGGAACTTCGCGAAAGCGTTGGAAAACCTCCCTCGAAGTATCGACACTAGCCTGGCTGAACGGTTAAGCAAGTATTGTACAGTAAGAATAGTCCTGGCTAATTCTTCTTTTATGGTTTGAGGAAGGATTCGAGAAACAGTGGGAGCCATCCAGTTTAGATAAACTAAAAACCACTCTAAACTTGCAAGAGCATCATGCTAAAGAGTTTTCTTCTCTCTCTCCTAATTGCAGCGACCCTGAAAATGACTGAACTTAAGTTACTTTTAGAGAAAAATATACTAATAGGGCCAAACTATAAAGATTGGCTGCGGAATGTCAAAATAGCTTTGACCTATGACAAATTGGGGTACGTCCTCACCGCTAAGGCACCTGCTATCCCTGGTCCTAAATCCAGTAATGCGGATAAGGAAATCCGCAAAACCTGGAATTTCGATTGCGCGAAAGCCAAGTGCATCGTACTTGCCTCGATGAACAATGAACATCAGAGGAGGCACGAGGATATGGAACTAGATGCCATATTTCTCCATACAAAAGAACTTTATGGAGAGCAATCTCGTATAGCAAGATACGAGACCTCGAAGAACTTATTTCGAGCGAGGTTGGTTGTCGGATCATCGGTAGGAGAACATGTCCTAAAGATGATTGGCTACATAGAAGAGCTCGCAGACCTTGGGACGACTTTGGATAATGAGCTCTATACAGACCTTATTCTCCAGTCCCTTCCTTCCACCTACGCCCAGTTTATTCTGAACTTCAACATTCAAAGAAAAGAAGTTGAACTTCCGGAACTCCTTAACATGCTGAGGAGTGCAGAAGGCACCTTGCAGAAGGCAAGGGAAACACCCGCAATGTTTGTTAGCGGTGCATCTTCTTCTGGGTTCAAGGCTAAGGCCAAAGGAAGGAAGAAGAAGGCCGCCACCAAACCTAGAGGAGGTGTTAGTAAGGTGGGAGGGAAGGGAAAGAAAAAGTTTGCGGTACCAGTAGTGGGCCAGGATGAGTGCTTCCATTGTCACAGGAAAGGGCACTGGAAAAAAGATTGCAAGGCGTGGAATGCCAAGAACCAGGAACCGAAGCAAGCTGTGGCTTCGACTTCAGGTGTGTTTGTAATTGGGAATTGCCTGTCAATCAACTCTACTTCCTGGGTATTGGATACCGGATCAGGATCTCATATATGCAATTCATTGCAGGCACTAAGAAACCGTAGGGTGCTGAAGGAAGGTGATATGACCCTAAAGGTTACTAACGGAGCTAGCGTGGGAGCTGTGTCCATCGGGGATTATCACCTGGGATTGACAAGTGGACACATTTTGGTTTTACATAACTGTTTTTATGTACCAAGCTTAACGTGTAATATCATATCAGTTTCCTTGTTATCAAATAAAGGTTATGATTTCACGTTTGTCAGTGATGTTGTTAACATCCACCTTAATCATGGTTTGATTGGGTCCGGTACACTAAATAACGGTATATATGTCTTAAACCAACTCCAAATTTTCAATGTCCAGGACACACTAAAAAGAAAGTCTCCAGATTTAAATAAAGCTTTCTTATGGCATTGTAGACTGGGTCACATCAATGAGAGAAGGTTGACTAAGTTACATAGAGAAGGATATTTAGACTCGTTCGAATATCAAATTTATGCCACTTGTCAATCTTGTCTCAAAGAAAAGATGACAAAGACTCCATTTACTGGACATGGAGTAAGAGCGAGCGAGCTCTTAGGACTCATACACAGCGATGTATGTGGTCCAATATCTACACATGCAAGAGGTGGTTTTTCCTAATTCATTACTTTTACGGATGATTACTCAAGGTACGGATTCATTTATCTGATGAAACATAAATCCGAGGCTTTTGAGAAATTCCAAGAGTATAAGAATGAAGTAGAAAACCAAACCGGCAAAAGTATCAAGACACTAAGATCTGATCGAGGTGGTGAATACTTAAGTGCCGAGTTCCTAGGTTACCTAAAAGAGAAAGGAATTCTCTCTCAGCTTACTCCTCCATACACTACACAACATAATGGTGTATCAGAGAGACAGAATCGAACCCTATTAGATATGGTACATTCCATGATGAGTAATGCTGAGTTACCGCGATCATTCTGGGGTTATGCGCTAGAAACAGCAGCATATCTTCTGAAAAGGGCTCCTAGCAAGACTGTGCCTACCACTCCATATCAGATGTGGAGTGGGAAGGAACCCCATCTTCTGCATATAAAGATATGGGGATATCCAGCTTTTGTTAAAAAGCAGCATGTGGACAAGCTCGAGGCACGATCAATACAGTGTAAGTTTGTGGGATATCCAAAGAACTCCAAGGGTATTATTTCTATTACGCAGAGGAACAAAAGGTTTTTGTTTCTCGTAATGCCTATTTTCTAGAACAACAGGTTTTAGAAAAGGATACAAGTGGGAGCGAAATAGAACTGGAAGAAATTCCAGAACCACAAACTACTACTGAAAGTTTGGTAGAACCAGTAGTTCAAGAAGAACAGGATATTCCCGCACCCCTCCGCAGGAGTAGTAGGCCGTCTCATTCGCCTGAGAGATGTTAGTTATGTATATGCCCTAGAGGCCATTGTTGTACATATGATGTATATTATGATGGATGCTTGGATATATACAAAGAGGACTTTCTTGCTCGTCATGATAGTATGCTATTTGGTTTCACTTTATCTTAACATGTTGACTTGTATTGGTTTACTGTCTTACTCTCACATGTTGATAAAGCCCTTCGGACCTGTACTCAACTACTGGGACTATGATGAGATCATACAAGTAGGGCTATGGTAGTCGATGAATACATCCTATAACTATTCCTAGTCGAGGGTATATCGAGACAGGGCATCGATACACCAGAGTAGACTAGCGTATACGCATCTTGACCCATATGATGGGCGATGGATGATCCCATATCCATCGGTGTTTGACATCAGAGATGGTATGAGGGTGCTCAGTAGAGACTGGGTACACCGGACGGACTCGCCGAGAACTCCCAGATGGTGATATACCACACGTCAGATGGCAGTTCTCCGGTGACACTGGTACAGGGTAGTCTGTAGACCCGAGATCGTCATAGAGTCTTGTGTGATTCCCACTGTGCTTTGATTTCCACCTTACCACATCCAAGTGGGCGTGCAAAACGGTGGCTTTTGGGTACAGTCCCGAATCACATGGAGGCAATGAGCGATAGGAGGGGATTCGTCTCTCCCGGTATAGGGAGTTGATGTTGTGCTGTGTTCGATTGGCTATAACTGGAAGTCCCTGGCCAGGGTTGATATAGAGATTTACTGGTAAGTGTTACCAGTAGTTTCTCGACCAGTTATGAGCCTCACATCGACACGACTTATCGGTTACTGGGGTCTGACGTATACCACCCCTAGACTTGATATGCGACATATCAGACGAACTGACCGGACTGTACGGGAGTGTTACTGATTGGATTCACAGGAGAACGGACAGGCTAGCTTGTTGATCTTTTGATCGCTCAATACCTGGGTGGCTGTTATGTTTAGCTGACCGCTTGCAGCTTGTGGGTGTTTGATATGATCATCACCTGCTACCGGCGTATTTACGATTCTTTAGAGTCATACACAGAGATTTCTTGGCTCAGGAAAAACGGAGTAGAGGCACATATATGATATGTGCAGGACCGAGGATAATGCAATATGAGATACCTTATTATATTCTCGCGATATTTAGATATGAATCGGGACATTGGATCAAGTGTTGATTCGATGAATCGGTACATGATATATTAGTCGGTTATATTTCATATAGCCGGATCGTCGGATCAAGTGTTGATTCGATGATTTAATGTATAATGATATATATGATATATTGTATTACATTATCTAATATTGGCTCGCTTTATTATTTCATTTTCTCACCGGATTAATACATTGATATATATGCGATATATGTTAATTGTATTATTTTCTTTTGTTGCAAATATATAATATATATGTGATATATATTATTGTGACATGATATGATTTATTATGAAACATGATTAGGGATGATAAAAAGAGATTAGGGTTTGATTAGGGTTAGCTTCTTCTTGATTATTCTAGAAGAATTTCCTTTTATCTTGGTTAAGATATTATGGTTAATACTTATCCTTGACTCATCCTTGACCTAACCAAACTCTAACTCTAGTTTATTCTCTACAAAGGTTTTAGCCTCTCATCTTTGACCATGGTTCCATAATCAATCATATACATTTATCTACTATTCATCACAAAAGGATTATTCTTTTCATTTTTCAGCTTCTTCTCTCTTTAGTTTTTGAGAGAGAGCTCACTAGAAATTCCTTTTGTGATGATTTCTTGTGAGAAAGTGAATTAAAAAGATAGCATAAATACTACTCCATCATCCTCATCTAATCTAGCCCATTAGATTAGGGTGTTCATCTCTTTAGAGTGAGAAAGCTTGGGTTATAGCAACTTCGACGGAGATCATCGGAGAAGCGGAATACTTCAAGCTAGCATGGATCGTTCGAATCGTGGAGCCTCTCTTGAGTCCGGGGGATCGTGGATCGCGGCGAAGGGACTTCTACTTGGAGCTTGTGAAGCGAAGGAGATAACTACAAAGGTTGTAATCCCTCACACTTAGCTTTAAAGTTGTTATCTTGCATGCTAAACCCTAATAATCTAGCAAAGATCCCGTCTTTGGGTTGTTCGGCACATCTAAAATTTTATTCGGGCATGTTTGATACTTTTTTAACCTTCACAAGAGTGCCTAGGAACCCTACAGTGGTATCAGAGCCTAGCTAGAGCATTATGCGACGTGTTTACGAAGTTAAAACTCCGATCGAACCTGAACCGACAAAAATGAACCCCTCTCTGGATATTTTTCAAAATTGCGATTTTTTCTGAATTAAAAATACCTGAAAAATACAGCACACAAAACCAAGAATAACTGTGAAATACGAAGACTTGATCCGTATAGATGACCGCGGAATCGCGGCCGTACCCTGCTTGGACCGCGGTTCCGCGGCAGTACTGTTCGATGTGACAGGTTTAATTTCACAGTAATTCTTTTTTAATTCTTGTAAGGTTTCTGGTATTTTTATTCTTACTCAAGTGTTGAGTATTCTGGGGTTTATTTTGTAATCGTAGATTCGATCGGAATATTTAAATTCGTTATTTTTTCCGGATATTTAGAAATTGTTAAAATGTTCAAACGGATATCATTAACTCACTTTTTCCCGGCACGGCAAAATTTTCAAGTGTTGAATTTTTTTTCCGGGTTTGAATCTTTCGGAAAAATGTGCAAGTAACACGGTGGACCCTCTAGAAGACAACAAACCTTACTCGATTATGTGACCGTCTTGAACTGCCTTTTGAACCTTCGGGTTTGGGGCAGTACGGTGTGCCACATGTGAGGCGTTGGCTTGACCCTTCTACGGCTGGATCACTGGTACTGTGACATATTCTGGGATTATTTGAACTCCGCTCAAGTGTTGAGCTATTTGGGAAATTTTGGGTATTTGATTATCTGTTCGAAAAGTTTAATAGTGTCTATTTATATGGAATGTGATACAATATGTAGAATTCATAGAGTTAGGCATGAAATGCGAAATATGTGATATTTCGGATTTACGATGTCTAAAGTGATTGTGGATTCTAAATATTGCAGTTTTACAATTTCTTTTCTGTGACCGTAAGTGTAGTATGTAGTTGTATTGCCGGTTGTCGTTGCTATACATCGACGATGATCAGTGTATGCATACTTACTTACGTTGATGATATGAGATATTATGTGTTGCTGAGATATGATGTGCAGGATTGTCACGATTGAATAGCCGGGGGTTTTATGTGAGTTGAGAGTTTTATATTTTCATTCATGTAAATTCAAATGTAATGTAATATTCTTTTATTTGGGGCACTTCCGGGTTGAGGTTGATGCCACCAGTGTTGTATATTATTTACTTTTCCGTATTAGGATGGACCCAAGGTGGGGAGCATAGGTGACCGGGTTCTGGGGTTCAGTGGGAGGTCATCTCGAGGAGTCGAGACAGGGTCTCCTAAACTCCAGAATTTGTAGGGTCGCTTGCCACTCTCGTAGGGGTCCAGGGTGTGGGCTTGGCTATTCATCGCGACTGTGGAATCCGTATTTTCTATTGTTGGCTAAATACTAAATACGGACGTCCTATTATATCCCACATTATATCTATGTTTCTGCTGCGATATCTGTGATGTGATCATTTGATATGTTGTGATGGATACAGTATATAGTATATATGATATATTATATAGACGTTACTTATGTTTTACACCCGCACTAGCCCTACCCTGATCTGTCGTTAGTTACCTAACCTAACGGTGCACGAGGGGACATCGAGGCGAATGCGGATGGCATAAGTGTACGTCGTATTTATCTATGATACTTAGGAAGCATAAGATGATGGGATTTTTTATTAATGAGATTAATAAAAAGAAAAGTAACCTAAAAGATGTTGTAGAATCAAAACTTTATAAAAAGGGTAGCTACAGTTTTGCTTTGCATAGTGGTATATATGATATACCCTGCACCTTATTCGATGAGGAAAGAGCCGAGATCCCTTCACCGGGAGTGACCTCTTTAGCGAAACTGGAAGATGCTACAAAACTCGGTTTGTCTTCTGATTGCTTTTAGAGTTTTGCTTTGCACAGTGATATATATGATATGTCCTGCAACTTATTCGATGAGGAAAGAGCCGAGATCCCTTCACCGGGAGTGACCTATTTAGCAAAACCAATGAAAGCCTCAAAAACACTCCATTTCAAAATTTCACACGATTCTATGACGATATCAAGTTCATTACGCTCATGGTTTTCTGAAAAACCTGTGTAGCCCTCCGTCATTTCAGATAAGTACTACTTAGTATTCGTGCTACGGTAGTTTGGCATTCGTCAAGGCGTAGTGTACGGTAGCTAACTAGTATTTATCTTCTTATGCATATGATGCAGATTGGATTAGGGTATTCGTACGGCGTTGTTTGGCATTCGTCAAGGGTCATGCGGGTGGGTTTAATTCAATCAAGAAATGTACGGGTTGAACTTGACTAGCGGACTATGGGTTGTTTGGCATTCGTCAAGGTCATAGAACACTAGGGGTAAAATATTATTGGGAATTTCAAGTGTTGAAATTTGCAATGAGATTGCATGCCTTCTATGAGATAGTTGGATCCCGATATCCGCTGCGAGTAAGATTACTCCTGAGAGAGTTTTACACATTACAATTAGCCGATCAAGTAGGTGTCTAGAAAAGTGTTAACGGGGTTACGCCTCTGAGAAAATGAGGTTTACTTTAATTAGGTCCGTGCGAAAGCACGGGGAACCTCCCTCAAGTACCGACACTGATCTGGCTGAAAGATTGACGAAATTGTAGGGTGTAATTAATCCCGGCTAATCTTACCTTTTAGGGTTTGAAGGTAGATTTGATAAAATCAGTGGGAGACATCCTGATTAGATAAGATAATAACCAATCTAATTTTGCAAGAGCATACGCTAAAGTGTTTTCTTCTCTCTCTCTCCAGGTAGCGACCATGTCAGGCCATAATCAAGATAATAATATGGATGTATTGACTGAACCCGCTTATTATACTGAGCAGGGGAACGTTGGACCTGTTCTTTCTTATAAGAGTTATAAGACTGAACAGGAAACAGGAGAATATCTGGATTCTCACGCCGCCCAAAAGAACATGCATGTTGATGCATCTTCTTCAGGTGTGTTAGTTATTGAGAACTGTTTCTCAGTTCACCCTACGTCCTGCGTATTAGATACCTGATCAGGATCCCACATATATAAACTGTTACATGGGCTACGTAAAGGTAGAGAACTGGGAAAAGGTGATCATTCCGTTCAAGTAGGGAATGGTGCAAATGTTGCAGCCAAAGCAGTTGGCGAATATCACCTAGTATTACCAAGTGGTGATACACTGATTCTGAATGAGTGCTATTATATACCAAAAATGATGTGCAACATTATATCAGTTTCTTTATTGAGTAAAGAAGGATATAATTTTGTAGTACAGGATAATGTTATGAACATATTTCTAGATCAAAAGTTGATTGCATCAGGCTCATTACATAATGGCATATTCATTCTAAATCAAAATACAGTCCTCAATATACAAATCACACACAAGAGGAAGAGTACAGAAATGAAGGAATCCTTCTTGTGGCATTGTAGACTTGGTCATATCAATGCGACACGACTGGCTAAGTTATATAAGGATGGTTATTTGAATCCGTTCGAATTATCATCTTATGATACTTGCCATTCATGTCTCAAAGGAAAAATGACCAAAGCTCCGTTTAGTGGACACGGAGAAAAAGTTACGGAACTCTTAGGACTGGTACATAGTGATGTATACGGTCCCATGTCTACGCATGCCAGGAACGGTTCTTCCTACTTCATTACATTCACTGACGATCTCTCTAGATACGGGCATGTGTTCCTATTGAAACACAAGTCTAAAGCTTTTGAGAAATTCAGAGAATATAAGCACGAAGTAAAGAACCAAACGGGCAAAAATATTAAGATCCTTCGATCTGATCGAGGAGGAGAATACTTGAGCAATGAGTTCCAAGATTACCTAAAAGAGAATGGGATTCTCTCTCAGCTTACTCCATCTTATACACCACAGCACAACGGTGTATTGGAATGAAGGAATCACACCCTATTAGATATGGTGCGTTCAATGATGAGTACAGTTGAGTTACCTATTTCCTTCTGGGGGTATGCGCTTGAGACAGCCATACACCTATTGAATATGGTTCTTACCAAATCAGTGCCTACCACTCCATATGAGATATGGAAAGGGAAGAGACCATCTCTTAAGTATGTTAAGATATGGGGTTGTTCAGCCTATGTCAAAAGACAAAATCCGGACAAACTCGAGGCAAGATCTGTCTTATGTAAGTTTGTAGGATATCCCAAAAATTCACAAGGGTATATCTTCTACCACCCCGAGGAACAAAAGGTGTTTGTTTCTCGACATGCCACTTTCTTAGAAAAAGGTTTTCTTATGAAACAGATAAGTGGCATTGAGGTAGAACTGGAAGAGGTTCCAGCGACACAAACTATAACAAAAGACTTGGTAGAACCAGAGGATTCAGTAGTACCCGATGAACCCCAGCCTCTCCGCCGATCTAGCAGGGTTTCTCATCCGCCTGAGAGATACTACGGTTTTCTCATTGATGGTGGAAGCGAGGATTGTATCATGGAAGATGATGACCCAACTAGTTTCGAGCAGGCCATCACGAGTGGTGACTCTGTGAAATGGCTGGATGCAATGCGATCTGAGATGGAATCCATGTACACCAATAAAGTATGGATTTTGGAAAATGCTCCTGAAGGTGTAAAACCCATTGGGAGCAAGTGGATTTTTAAAAAGAAATTAGGTGTAGATGGAAAAGTTGAGACTTTCAAAGCTAGACTTGTAGCAAAGGGTTTTCGTCAACGACCAGGTGTGGATTATGACGAAACCTTTTCTCCTGTGGCTATGCTTAAGTCCATCCGGATCTTACTTGGCATTGCTGCATACCATGACTACGAAATCTGGCAAATGGATGTTAAGACTGCCTTTCTAAATGGTGATTTAGAAGAGTGCGTGTACATGACTCAGCCAGAGGGCTTCGAAGATAGTGGGAGCAGCAGAAAGGTGTGCAAACTGCTTAAATCCATTTATGGGTTAAAGCAAGCATCGCGGAGTTGGAACATCTGTTTTGATGTTGTAGTCAAAGAGTTTGACTTCATCAAAAATATAGATGAACCTTGTATCTATAAAAAGGTAGCAGAGAGTAAGGTTGTCTTCTTCGTATTGCACGTGGATGACATACTCTTGATAGGGAATTCCTATGCTGCAATCAGTCAAGCTCTTCTTATCACAAAGATTCTCAATGAAAGATCTAGGTGATGCCTCCTGCATATTGGGGATTAGGATCTATAAAGATAGATCCAAAAGGATACTAGGATTGTCCTAATCCAGGTACATCGACACCATACTAAAGAGGTTTAGTATGGAAGAATCCAAGCGTGGGAACCAACCCATGATCTCTGGACTCACTCTCTCCAAAGAGATGTCTCCCAAGACTGATTTTGAGAGAGCTCGCAAGCAAGGGATACTCTATGCTTCGGCAGTGGGCTCTATCATGTATGCGATGCTATGTACCAGACCCGATGTAGCATACTCACTAAGTGTAGTGAGTCGGTATCAAGCAGATCCTGGAGAGAGTCACTGGACAGCTGTGAAGAACATTCTCAAGTACTTGCGAAGTGTTAGTGTATATGCCCTAGAGGCCATTACTGTATCATACTAGTTTGTATATTACTTAATGGAAGCTTGGGATATTCACCTTGTATAAACAATCTTGCTCAATATAGTAGTATGCTACTTGGTTTGTTTCTACTTCAATGTGTACATGTGTTTATTTTGCGATATCACCTATACGCATTAGTGGAGCCCTTAGGATCTTTGCTTGATTACCAGTGTTGTGATGGCACTCACACTAGTGGGGGCTGGGTAATCTATAAGCACATCCTTATACAGGTCCCTAGTCGCAGGACTATCGAGACAGGGCATCGATACTCCGGAGTAGACTAGCGTATGCGCTTCTCATCCCAGTGTGGGAGATGGTCTGTCCCACAGCCATCAGTACGTCGTACTGGAGATAGTATACGGGTGCTCGTTAGGTTACGGGTACACTGGACAGGACTCGTCGGGAACTGAAAGGTTGGTATTATACCTATCGTCAGTTATCAGTTCCCAGGTGACATGAGTACAGCTTAGTCCGCTGACTTGATACTGGCACTTCACCTCGAGTGTGTTCCCACTGCACTTTGATCACTACCCTACCACGGCTCAAAGGAGTCGTGCAAACAGGTAGTGGTTGGGTGCAGTCCCGAAGCACTTGGAGGCAGTGACGGTTAGACAGGATTCGTCTCTCCCGTTATTGGGGGTTGACATCGTGCTGTGTCTAGGAGAGCCATTACACGAGTAGTCCCTGGCCAGGGCAAGCGAGATATACTGGTAGGTTTCCAGTGTTATCTCAGCGTGTTTTGGGCTTCACTTCGACACGACTTGTACCGCTATTGGGGGACTGACGTTTTACCGCCCCCTAGGCCCGACATGCGATGTATCAGACGAACAGACTGGACTGTACAGAGAATGTCACATTCAGACTCAGTAGGAGTTCAGATGGGGTTCACCTCATCAGCCTTCTTGTCGGCATCTACCTGGGGACCGTTACGCACAGCTAGTGCCGCTTGCGGTCTGTGGTTAAACCCACTGCCAGCGTAGTGTCGAGTCTTTAGAGTCCCACACAGAGGGTATTCGTCTCTGGGCAAAACAGAGTAGAGGTCGCATGGTTTTGCGGTAGGGTTCGTTCTCATCCGCGCACTTGTGCACGTTTGGAGTCCGGACGGATTATACTGGCAGGCTCTGGTTTGAGCCAGATACTGGTATATGTTTTGGGGTTGCTTTTATTTCTCGGTATTCTTGTTCTTCGGAACGAGAATACAGGTGTGTATGCACAGTTGCTTGAGGCGGAGGATGAGGTTTTTCATTAGGGTTTCGGAACGGGTGCGTATGCACAGTTGACAGTCGTCTTTTTCCAAACCCTAATAGATTTATGAAATATCAATTAATAATAGTAATTAAATGAAATATTGTTATGGTTGATTTTGTTGACTTGTTGACCATGGTTGACTTGTTGACCATGGTTGAATGTTGACCACCATCATGCTTTGAAAGGATTCTCCTTGATTCATGCTTACACTCATTTATTGAAAGTTATGATAGTGGTCATTCCAAATACAACCATCAACTATTTCATTTTTGAATTATTATTATTAATTAGATAATTCCTTTTCTTTTAGTTATGGTTGCAAAAGAAAAGAGCTCATTCTATCATAATCATTCTCTCTCCTCACCTCATCTTCTTCTTCCTCAAGCTCAAGGTGATTCCTTCTCATGTGTTGAGAATCCCTCACCTTGAAAAGAAAACAACCCCTAGACACTCTCTACTCACTTTAGGATCAAGGGTTTAGCAAGCCGGAGATTCTAGTTCATTCAAAGTTCGAGGAAGAGCCCGAAGGTTGAACCCTCAGGTGGATCCATCTTCGACGGAAGAAGGCGACGAGGAAAGAACCATCAACCTCTACAAAGTTTGAAGAAGAAGGAGTTCAAGTTTAGGTATAACCATCTTTCCGAGTAGCTAACTCTCTTTAGCTTGTTTGCTAGTTTAGTTTAGACACGATCCCGACCTTGTGTAGTCCATGTTGCCCCATGCGCTAAAAATTTGATTTTTATACCGTTTCCGCCTCCCCGTAAGAACCGGGGGTCGCAACGTGGACTTACACGAAGGACTAGAGACATGTTCTTGCTGTATGGTAACGGAGAACTCCGGGGGGAGTCCTTTACTGATTCCAGCTTCCAAACTGATAAGGACGACTCTAAGTCGCACTCGGGATTTGTCTTTACCCTCAATGGAGGGGCGGTATGTTGAAAAAGTTCCAAACAGGATACCGTTGCAGACTCGACGATCGAGGCTGAATACATCGCTGCCAAAGAGGCTGTCTGGATGAAGAAGTTCATCACTGAACTTAGTGTGGTTCCATCCATTGAACATCCAATACCTCTGTATTGTGATAACAATGGAGCTGTGGCTTTGGCCAAGGAACTCAGATCCCATCAGAAGTCCAAACATATTCTGAGGCGGTATCACCTGATCAGGAAGATAGTTGATCGCCGGGAGATCGAGGTGAGGAGAGTAGATACGAAGGACAATACTGCGGATCCACTCACAAAGGCCATTCCCCAGATACAGTTTGAGAGATTATTCGGGATGCTAGGTATGAGATACTACAGCAGCTGGCCTTAGTGCAAGTGGGAGATTGTTAGTTATGTATATGCCCTAGAGGCCATTGTTGTACATATGATGTATATTATGATGGATGCTTGGATATATACAGAGAGGACTTTCTTGCTCGCCATGATAGTATGCTATTTGGTTTCACTTTATCTTAACATGTTGACTTGTATTGGTTTACTGTCTTACTCTCACATGTGGATAATGCCTTTAGGATCTGTACTCAACTACTGGGACTATGATGAGATCATACTAGTAGGGCCATAGTAGTCGATGAGTACATCCTATAACTGTTCCTAGTCGAGGGTATATCGAGACAGGGCATCGATACACCAGAGTAGACTAGCGTATACGCATCTTGACCCATATGATCGGCGATGGATGATCCCATATCCATCGGTGTTTGACATCAGAGATGGTGTGCGGGTGCTCAGTGGATACTGGGTACACTGGACGGACTCGCCGAGAACTCCCAGATGGTGATATACCACACGTCAGATGGCAGTTCTCCGGTGACGCTGGTACAGGGTAGTCTGTAGACCCGAGATCGTCATAGAGTCTTGTGTGATTCCTACTGTGCTTTGATTTCCACCTTACCACGTCCAAGAGGGCGTGCAAAACGGTGGCTTTTGGGTACAGTCCCGAATCACATGGAGGCAATGAGCGATAGGAGGGGATTCGTCTCTCCCGGTATAGGGAGTTGATGTTGTGCTGTGTTCGATTGGCTATAACTGGAAGTCCCTGGCCAGGGCTGATATAGAGATTTACTGGTAAGTGTTACCAGTAGTTTCCTGACCTGTTATGAGCCTCACATCGACACGACTTATCGGTTACTGGGGTCTGACGTATACCACCCCTAGACTTGATATGCGATATATCAGACGAACAGACCGGACTGTACGGGAGTGTTACTGATTGGATTCACAGGAGAACGGACAGGCTAGCATGTTGATCTTCTGATCGCTCAATACCTGGGTGGCCGTTACGTTTAGCTGATCGCTTGCAGCTTGTAGGTGTTTGATATGATCATCACCTACTACCGGCATATTGACGATTCTTTAGAGTCCTACACAGAGGTTTCTTGGCTCAGGCAAAACGGAGTAGAGGCATATATATGATATATGCAGGACCGAGGATAATGCAATATGAGATACCGTATTATATTCTCGCGATATTTAGATATGAATCGGGACATCGGATCAAGTGTTGATTCGATGAATCGGTACATGATATATTAGTCGGTTATATTCGATATAGCCGGATCGTCGGATCAAGTGTTGATTCGATGATTTAATGTATAATGATATATATGGTATATTGTATTACATTATCTAATATTGGCTCGCTTTATTATTTCATTTTCTCACCGGATTAATACATTGATATATATGCGATATATGTTAATTGTATTATTTTCTTTTGTTGCAAATATATAATATATATGTGATATATATTATTGTGACATGATATGATTTATTATGAAACATGATTAGGGATGATAAAAAGAGATTAGGGTTTGATTAGGGTTAGCTTCTTCTTGATTATTCTACAAGAATTTCCTTTTGTCTTGGTTAAGATATTATGGTTGATACTTATCCTTGACTCATCCTTGACCTAACCAAACCCTAACTCTAGTTTATTCTATACAAAGGTTTTAGCCTCTCATCCTTGACCATGGTTCCATAATCAATCATATACATTTATCTTCTATTCATCACAAAAGGATTATTCTTTTCATTCTTCATCTTCTTCTCTCTTTAGTTTTTGAGAGAGAGCTCACTAGAAATTCCTTTTGTGATGATTTCTTATGAAAAAGTGAATTAAAAAGATAGCATAAATACTACTCCATCATCCTCATCTAATCTAGCACATTAGATTAGGGTGTTCATCTCTTTAGAGTGAGAAAGCTTGGGTTATAGCAACTTCGACGGAGATCATCGGAGAAGCGGAACACTTCAAGCTAGTATGGATCGTTCGAGTCGTGGAGCCTCTCTTGAGTCCGGGAGATCATGGATCACGGCGAAGGGACTTCTACTCGGAGCTTGTGAAGCGAAGGAGCGGACTACAAAGATTGTAATCCCTCACACTTAGCTTTAAAGATGTTATCTTGCAAGCTAAACCCTAATAATCTAGCAAAGATCCCGTCTTTGGGTTGTTCGGCACATCTAAAATTTTATTCGGGCATGTTTGATGCTTTATGAACTTTCACAAGAGTGCCTAGGAACCTTACAAGAGATACTACAGTTTTCTCATAGATGGGGATAGAGAGGAATGCATCATAGAAGATGATGAACCTACTAGCTTCCAACAGGCCATCCAGAGCGGCGACTCGGTACGATGGCTAGATGCAATGCGGACCGAAATGGAGTCCATGTACACCAACAAAGTATGGACTTTGGACTTTGCTCCAGGTGGGGTAAAACCCATAGGATGCAAATGGATCTTCAAGAAAAAGATTGGTGTAGATGGATAGGTGGAAACCTATAAGGCTAGACTTGTTGCAAAGGGTTTTCGTCAAAGTCTTGGTTTGGACTATGACGAAACTTTTTCTCCAGTGGCTATGCTCAAATCCATTCGGGTCCTTCTTGCTATTGCTGCCTTCCATGATTATGAAATCTGGCAGATGGACGTAAAGACGACTTTTCTGAATGGAAATTTAGAAGAGTGCGCCTATATGGATCAGCCAGAGGGTTTCAATCAAAGTGGGAGCAGCGGGAAAGTATGCAAGTTGCTTAAATCCATTTATGGATTAAAGCAAGCATCGCGGAGTTGGAACATCTATTTTGATGAAATAGTCAAAGAATATGACTTTATCAAAAATCCAGATGAACCATGCATATATAGTAAAGTTGTAGCACGAACTGTCGTATTCCTCGTCTTGTATGTGGATGATATTCTATTGATAGGAAATGACATTCCTATGCTACAATCTGTCATAGGATTCTTGTCACACAGGTTCTCCATGAAAGACCTGGGTGATGCCTCTTACATTCTGGGGATCCGGATCTATCGTGATAGATCCAAGAGGATGTTGGGACTTTCGCAGTCCAGGTATATCGACACTGTACTGAAAAGATTCAATATGGAAGATTCTAAGCGCGGTAATTTACCGGCTTGTCATGGAATCACCCTATCCAAAGAGATGTCTCCCAAGACTGATTTGGAAAGGGAACGCATGTCTATTATACCCTACGCTTCTGCGGTAGGATCTATAATATATGCGATGTTGTGCACCAGACCAGATGTAGCTTACGCACTAAGCATGGTAAGCCGGTATCAGTCAGACCCAGGAGAGAAGCACTGGATAGCAGTAAAGAACATTCTCAAGTACCTGAGGAGGACTAAGGAGATGTTCTTGGTTTACGGCGGAAAAGACCTCAGGTTGGAGGCCTATGCTGATTCCGGCTTCCAGAGTGATAAGGACGATTCCAAATCCATGTCAGCTAATGTCTTAACCCTCAATGGAGGGGCGGTATGCTGGAAGAGTTCCAAGCAGGACACTGTTGCTGACTTGACGATGGAAGCGGAGTATATTGCTGCTTGCGATGCCGCAAAAGAAGCGGTCTGGATGAAGAAGTTCCTAACAGAACTTCAGGTGGTTCCTACCATTGTTGATCCAATACCTCTATATTGCGACAACAACGGAGCTATAGCTTTAGCGAAGGAACCAAGGTCCCATCAGAAGTCCAGACACATCTTAAGGCGGTATCACCTGATCAAGGAGATCATTGATCGTCGGGAGATCGAGGTTCGGAGAGTTGCTACAGAAGAGAACATTGCAGATCCATTCACGAAGGCCATACCCCAGACTCAGTTCGAGTGGCTGATCGAGATGATAGGTCTTCGATACGCTAGTACATGGCCCTAATGCAAGTGGGAGATTGTTAGTGTATATGCCCTAGGGGCCATTATTGTATCATACTAGTTTGTGTATTACATAATGGAAGCTTGGGATATTCACATGTATATAACAGTCTTGCTAAACATGGTAGTATGCTACTTGGTTTTTCTATCTTAATATATGAGTATACGTATTCATAGAGCTCTTAGGATCTTTCTTGACTACCAGCGTTGTGATGGCATTCACACTAGTGGGGGCTGGGTAGTCTACAAGCATATCCTTATTCAGGTCCCTAGTCATAGGATTATCGAGACAGGGCATCGATACTCCGGAGTAGACTAGTGTGTACCCTTCTCATCCCAGTTGGGGAGATGGTCTGTCCCACAGCTGTCAGTACGTAGTACTGGAAATAGTATGCAGGTGCTCGTTAGGTTAAGGGTACACCGGACAGGACTCACAGGGAACTGTTGGTTGGTTTTATACCAGTCGTCAGTGAACAGTTCCCAGGTGACATAAGTACAGCATAGTCCGCAGGCTTGACACTGCTATTTCGCCACGAGCGTGTCCCACTGTTCTTAAATTGCTACCCTACCACGGCTCAAAGGAGTCATGCAAACAGGTAGCAGTTGGGTGCAGTCCCGAGCACTTGGAGGCAGTGGCGGTTAGACAGGATTCGTCTCTCCCGGTATTGGGGGTTGATATCGCAATGTGTCAAAGAGCCATTACGCAAAGTCCCTGGCAAGGGCAAGCGAGATTTGCTGGTAGGTTCCAGTAGTTTCTCAGGGTGTAATGGGCTTCGTTCCGACACGACTTAAACCGCTATTAGGGGACTGACGCTTGCCGCCCCCCAGGCCCGATATGCGATAGTCTTAGACGAACAGACCGAACTGTACGGAGATTGTCACATCGACTCAGTAGGAGTTCGGATGGGTTTCCTCATCGGCCTTCTTATCGACATCTACCTAGGGACCGTTACGTACAGCTAGTGCCGCTTGCGGTCTGTGGTTAAACCCACTGCCAGCGTAGTAGTCGAGTCTCTAGAGTCCTACACAGAGAGTTTACCAACTCCAGGCAAAACGATATAGAGGTTGTATGGTTTTACGACAAGGGTTCGGACGCAAACGTGTGTTTATGCACGTACGACATCCGGACAGTTTTTACTAGCCGGCTTTGGTTTAAGCCAGTTTCTAGTATCCGGTAATTGGATTTATACAGTCTAAAGTTTTTCCGTGTTTTCACGGATAGGAGGGGTGTTCTCGTAATTGCGCGAGAAGCTTCTAGAAGATGGTGACTTAGGGGTTAAGGTGGCATATGCATTAAATGAGATTAGTGAGTCATATGAGTGATTCATCCATGTCATTAATGCATCATAAGTGCTAAATGACTCATGGAGATGAATTACCCTCTTATATTTATGAAGCATGATTATTCATCCTTTATTTCTTTTATTGGATAAATGATAATGCTTGATATATATTATGATACATCATTATCTCATCTCATTCTTTTGCTCACCTTCTCTCTCCTCAAGCTCTCTCTCTTCAAACCCTAATCCTCCCCTCTCATGTGTTGAGTACAAGGATTAGATTAGACTACTTAATTCTTAACCATTCTCTATATCACCTAGGTTACTTAGATTAGAGATTTAAGATACCTAGTTAACTCAAGTTCGAGGTGAAGCTTGAAGTTAAGCTCTCTGATGGATTTTCTACTACATAGAGAAGGCCGGAGAGGACGTGGAGAATGACAAGATGAAGGACTCGGTTCTACAGGTATAATCACTTATCATAGTAGTTAACTCTTCTATGGTTTCGTGTTAGTTATTGTTTATGCAAAGATTCTCGGTTAGTCGATGTTTACGCCTAAAACAAGATCATTTTTCATTATTCCGCCTCCCCGCAAGTCGTGGGGTGTTGTACATCGACTTAAAGTTTGTACATCGACAACAAGGGTTGTTTGATTGATTTTGTACGCATATGCTATAGGTTCTAACCTACGAGCAATGCGCGTGCCGTTTTGGTTTTTCCGCCTTGATTTTAATATCGTTACGATATGAGTTGTTATTGTAGGTACCTTCGCGTGGATTCCGACGCGACGGAGCGAGGCGTCATCGACTTCGGCGAGCGAAGACTACGATGAGTAGATCTATATTTACCGGGGAAGTCGGGTGGATGGCGTATAGCACCCCCGCAAACTTTCGATGGAAAACCGATTTATAGAATATGGTTAGGAAACCGAGATTAGGAAACTAGGGTTAGAATGAGATAGCTATGAAACCATATTAGAAAACTAGAGAATAGTTAGAAGTGATATATTACTACTATCGTAGGATGTCGTTTAGCGATATTACCGCTTAGGGTACTTTATGACTAGATAGTCGATATAGATGCGTCATCCGAACCATACCTTTTTCTAAACCAAAGAATCACATGTATCTTTTAAATGTATACCTTGAGGGATGTTACGGATCTTCAAATGATATCTTTTCCTTAAAAACACCGTAACCCCTATTTTCAAAACTACGATTCACTTCTTTAAAATCTGATTGTATGGTTCGGATGTGTTTGTTTGATTCGATACTTGTACTTAGTAGAGATAGCATGTTTATGTAAATTCGACTTGATAGGTGATATGAATGCAATGAAAGGATATAAGACTGATACATTGAGATGATGTTATGAGGTTATGATGACATGATGGTATATGAATGCGAGTCGATCGAGTTGATTTATACCCTGTCGGTCTCCTAATATGAGATTATTGCGGATATGAACCGGGACATAGGCACATAGATATACATACATTTATAGAATGTTGTGAATCATGGATTGGGCCGTATGTGATATTAGGTTGTACCCTCTTTTGTCGTATAGGATGATAGGATCCTTATTAGTATAATACCGCCGCACGATGATATTTCGTGCGTGATGAGTTTGACTTGATGATTGATCCTTACTCTTGACTAGAGGTTGCCGTACGATGGATGATACCGTGCGCGATGTAACTAGGCTAGATGCCGATTGTTAGACTCACTAACTCGGACATATGATAGTTACATATACCTTATAGCTTTTAGCTGATGTTTTACCTTCTGCTGCATTCATGATATTATTATTACATCGCATATACCTGTGATAGTACACCTGCACCATTATCGATGATGCGTATGTCATACGTACATAGTTTATAGGCTCACACACTTCATCATCGATAATTGCCATGTCACTACATAGTAGGATTGCCGCATCATGATATGATTCTTTGCATAACCTGCTTGGACACATACATTGATATATTCATACTTGCGGATATACACATTTGTATATCCATATTCGTGCACATATACATTGATACATTCATACTTGCGGATATACACATTTGTGTGTCCATATTTGTGCACACATATATTGGTACATCTATACTTGCGCATATACGTATTGTACCTACATAGATAGCTGGTTTTATTGTAAAATTGGGAACCGCGTGTTATATTTTAAAAACTGGAATCATTTAAAAAGAGAGGTTTTCCCTTAATATGTCATATCACTATTCCGTGTTGCATGATACACAATATGCTTACATTTCTATTATATGTCGCTTACATCATGCTCTATTATTGTACGCATTGCGATATACTGTTTTCGTGAGATTTATGGATTTGAGAACCGTGGACATTTTAAAAGAGATTATGTGTTGTTTTAAAAACACGGTTTCTCTTGATATGATATTTCAGTGCGTCCACCACGTGTTTTCTCGGTTCTGAGAGCGACATGCGAAACCCGATTCGAGGAGGCGGATGAGGCCGATTGCGGGTACAAGGTGGACCCGGTATGGTACCCTAGGGCGAGAACGGATCGTTGTGCAGTAGACGGTAAGCCTGGCAGAGGGACTACTACCTACCGGTGATAGTATTTGGGCTCATCGGATATCCGGAGGATACCGACCGGAGTCGAGAGATGATAGGGGCCGACCCGGACTGCCGGAGCCCGATATATAGGGATTTACGTGCCGATGCTGGGCACGGTTTTCATGATGTTTTCAAGTGTCGATGCTAGGCACTCAGGTTCCATGATTTGATTTGTCGGGAGGGACACCGTTGATAAATATATCCTCATACTTTCATGCACACTCTTTTATGATATTTACATGCAAGATATTGTTGTGTCAGTGGTTAACACGTGGACTAGATCCACATACATACATACATTCACTGATTCTACTATTGGAGATTATGCCCATGCTTATAGACATTGATTTATGGGTGGACGAGATCCACATATCTGCATGCATTGATTATTACTGTTGGAAGTTATCCACTTGCATATAGGTATTGACTACCTTGTTGGCACATATACGACCCGGTCACCCTAGATATCATAGTATTACCTTTTGATATAGTTGACCTAGGAGTCGTTGTTTATTCGATTTCTATTTGTAGATATATTTCTATTCACGAGTTGGCAACTCATCCCCGTTGTGCCACAGTTCTTGCAGGTTAACCTCGTGGATCAGTAGCGGCATCGCCGGCGCATATTTTCTTTGGGGTGTTTTGTAGTGGCAGGTGGGACATTTGTATGGTACCCACTCTTGTATTATATTTTATATTGTATCTAGTTAACTCCATCAATCGATCAAAAGTTGTAAATTGTATAAGTGATGAGACTTAGTGAGACTCGTAGTTGCAAGATTTGAGCGATGGGTTCTATATTCACTTTGGGGGTTGTATCTTGCTCATTTCTTTATCTTTGTGGTGAACTTCGCCGTTGGGCGTCGTATATCTATTTATGCTGTATTGCGTGGTTGTGATCCGCCGTTTGGCGAAGAGCTAGCTCCCGCTTGAGGATGCCATTATTCTTATTATGTATTTATGGTTTTGGATCAAAATATACAAAGGAGGTGCTGCCAAAATTTTTAAAAGACGAAACATGTTTTCAACTAGTAAACTTCACTTGCATCATTCATGTTTCTTTTCTATGCATTAAGAAAACTTGATTTCATTATCCCTTTATTTCAAAACCTCACCTCCTTTATTTTCTTAAAAAGTTTAGATTTCTAGGTTTCAGCTTACTTTAATTCCGTTACACCTTTAGACGTTGCGTGATTCAAGTGCTGGTCACGAGCTAATATTTCGGGTCGTGACAAAGTTGGTATCAGAGCGCTAGGTTTAACCTTGGTCGAGTCTACGTTTGACTATACAGAGTCTAGGGCGGGTATGTATTTCGGAACATAGGCTTGACCTTACGGAACTTAGACTTGAACGGGGGGGGGGGGACGTATTAGACCCGAACTTTCGTTTCATAGGCTGACCCTGATTGATGGAGTAGGTAGCTTGAGTAGAGTGACGTACCCTACGTATGTTCCGCGGCATATTTACGATACGATACTCCACTTAAGAAACTTTAAGATGTACATATTTTGAGATCTGCGATTCTCTTCGTATCCATGATTATACATCCATTTAGGATCGTTGATTTTATTTGTTCCATGATCATACTCTTACTGATGCTGTTCCTTCTTATGATCATGTATCCATTTCGGATCTGTCGTTTCCTTTCATGCCGTTGATCTGCTTTCTTCGATACTCGATTGAGGTTCCTGTCACTATGTTTGGGCGCAGTTTGAGCTGCTGCTAGTATTGCGGTCAGGACGAGCTCGTCTGGTATGAGGGCTGACCATTGCGTTTTCTGGTGACAAGAGAATGTCTCGAGTTAATATTTTATGTTGTGACCTCTTATAGAGGCGGGTGCTTGGTTGTACACCAGATGATCGGGTCATTGTTAGAGCTGCCAGTTGCGAGAGGACTGTTGATGTAAAGCTTACCTCAGAGATTTTGATGTCGCCTATCTTGTAGACAGGTGACACAGCTGTTGCTGAGATTGATGGGATGTCGCTTCCAGAGCTTACGAGCTAAGATCGCCAGAGCTTCCAGGCAGAAATGCGACAGATGATAGCTAGTCTACCCCGATTTGAGAGATGAAGGTGATTCGTCAGATTGATGCGTTGATGCAGGCCCAGTTGAGTTGAAGATTTCCAGTGTGGAAAGAGTCTTACTCAGACCCAGAGCAGACCGATCCAGAGAGGACCGCCGATTTATCGCCTTTCTTGGAGGATTGAGGTATTGTTTAGCATGCGTGTGAAGAATAGTCACATGCGGTATTGGCGAAGCTAAAAGGTTTGAACGAGTGCCAGTACACCATTTTCCCAAGTTTAAAGTGTTCGGAGGAACATGCAGGTAATTTTGTGAACCCTCTAGAAGAATGAAACCCTAACTCGACATGTTGACCATGGAACCACTTTGAACCTTAGGGTTTGTAGCAGTTTAGCGGTGATATCAGTGAGGCTTGGGTTTGCCCTTCTACGGCTGGTCCAGAGGAGCTGTGGTATGTACCAGATGTTTTAAAACTGTGCTCAGGTGTTGAGCCTTCGGGAAATTTTGGGACCTCGATGACTCGATCGAAAAGTTTAACGTCGTCCAGATACCATGTGATAAGAGATCAGTAAGCTGACCAGTTTCGGATAGAGGACCTCATCCAGATGCGTTGTGAGTTGATCGAGAGCGGACGAGTATTGAGTATTCCTCCGATGGTAGGGACGCATTCCCGAGGACGTGTTCGGCCAGATATCTTCTACAGAGTGAAGAAGATACCGAGTTCGTGACTTCGAGTCCGTGTAAGAGACTCCGGATTGACAGAGGCCGAGAACAGTTGCAGTGCACAGATAGCATGGCGTGACGTCATAATGAGAGATGATAAAGACAAGGGGAGCCAGAGGTTCATGCGAGATGCTGACGAGCTGTTGCTACTCCCCATCGAGATCAGAGACCTGATGTGCTTACAGAGGCATTTAGATACAGCCAATTTCTGAGGAAATGTGTGCGGAACACATAGATGTCCAGAAAAGAGGGAAGATTATGCAAGAGTACCAGCTTCCGTACAGTTCGACATAGGCGAGATCGGAAGAGACCTTAAGCAGGATTCCTTCCAGGACACTGCTGCAATGTGATTTGCACCCAAGATTAGATGTGTCACGCGTGTTCAGAGGACCAGAGGCCGATGCCAGTAACGTGCTACTTTATGAGTGATCGTGACGAATGACCGGGAGATGACCAGAGAAGTGCCAAAACGGAATCGTCTCCATTAGCACACCTGACAGGGCCGATGAGCCGATGAATTGCGAGATTGGTAAATCCACGAACAAGATAAGGACCCAGAGACAGAGGACGCCAGGCGGTGAGCAGAGGCGAGCAGGTATTTTTTGCCCTGCCAGTTTTTAGGCGCACTGAATTATTTTCGACATTGTAGGAGGTGTACCTCAATGTCCCTTTTTGCGATTTGCGTTTGAGATCCGAGTATCACGCTTATATCGCTTGGATTTGAGTTTTGATGACGAGTTCCCTTATATTGATTTCGTGCACCATGGCTGCACCTACTGGGTATTTGCATGTTTGCGCATAGTTTCGCACCTGATATATATATTTTATACACCGTTCTGTTGATTTGCGATTTGTGCATGCCTATTGCGTTTGATGTCGATTTTGTGCCTTAGCCGCACATGTTTATGATTTCGTGGATTTCATACGGATGATTTGATTTCTGCACTCGGTATAGCTTATATGTGCTTGTAGTGCATTGATACGTATTTTGTGCACCACGGTTGCACCTGACTTCATTTGATGTCATTTGAGGTACTTATTGTGATTTCCTGCCTAGGGCATGTGTATGATTTGATTGATACTTTCGGCATAGTTTTCATGCACTTTTAGTATTTGAATTGCTTTTATGCATGTTGATCCACATGGTTGTGTGATTATATACCATGGAATACCTGATTTGGATTTGGATTGAAAAGTGTTGTATACCATCGATTTCGATTTTTACTCGATATTTGTTTTGTGCACTTTATGCACCAGATTGGATTCTTGCGCATGATCTGCGCTTGATATTGGATTCGTGATTTCGTGCATGTTGGATGCATATGATTGAGATTTTCATGCACAATAGGTGCACCAGATATTGTTGTCATGCACACCGTTGCAGTGGACAGATGTTTTTATGCACACCCGTTGCACCTAGATTTGCTTTATGCTTATTGTGGCACCTGTATTTGGATTTGATTTCCATGCGCACCAGACGCATGTGATTATTGGATGCGTCTTTTGAGGCTGATTTTGCTTCTGAGCACTTTGTTTTCATGCTGGGCATTATATTGTGTAGTAGCTAAGCAGGACTGATCTGAGGATAGGACCTGAGTACTTTGCATGCATTAAAAGCTTACCAAGAGGTTTTCAAAAGAGCTATAGTCTCGCTATTTCTTACATGTCCGTGAGCGACACGAACCTTATAAAGGAAAGCCTTTTGGGATATTTTGAAAACGACGGAACGTATATTTAGCAAAACATATATGGACATATATTATTATTTTAAATTGAGCGTCCGTCACTTATGCCGTGGTTTACGCATTAAACAGAAATTTAGAAAAGATCTATGCATGTGTTTTATTCAAATTTTGGAGTTTTCAAAGATGCGTACTATACACGTATTATAGTATTTGACTAGTGTGTATTGGATTTCAGATTTCGAGACCTGCATCTCTATTGTAACTCCGAGGATATGCGTGAAAATCCGATGATTTGCATGACGCTTGATGGAGTTTGATTTTGTGTTTTGTACTCGTTTTATGCGCACTTGACGCGTTGTGTTATTTCTGCGTTTTCCATGATATCGGAGCCCCGTGATTTGAGCTGATTATTGAAATGTTTTAGATTTTGGGGTTTAAATTTAAATTCGGGGACCGAATTTATTTAAGGGGGGAAGATTGTATCATTTTAGAAAAACATAAAATATTATTTTTGGAATTTAATATTAAAATAATATATTCCCGAAAACTGCCCGATTTGCGAAATTGGAGTTTTCGATAAAGGGTGTAAATATATACCAATATTTGTGAAATAAACGAAAAATCAAAATGATTTATTCTTTTAGTAATATATTTAACGGATTTGGCAATTTTAAAATTCATTATATGCAATTTTGATAAAAACCCGATTACTGCACTGCTAATCGCGATTAAGCCAAATCCGCATTTGTACAGCTTTTCATGGTTAGTGCACCATTACATGTTTCATTTGGTTACATGTTATTTCATTTATGGTTTTATATGGGTGTATGTATTCATTTTGGTGAGAAAAAGAAACGAGAAAAAGAAAAAGTTAAAGGGAGACATAATGAGTGGTTAGGTATACTTTGGAGAGAGAAGAGAATGTGAGTATTAGTGAGAAAAGGGGGGCTGCTGCCCAAATTCAATCCCCCACCATTTTCATCACCCTTTTCATCTTCCTCAACTCCACCACCTTCCACTTAAATCCTATATCTATCTCCAACCAATTCCCAAAACCTTAAATCCCGTTCAATAAAATTTATCCCCATCACCTCCTCTACACGATGAACCGAGCAAAGTGAGATTTTGACGACGTTGGGGAGTTAGTGCTGCCTTGAGTGGATTAGGTGAGGTATAATTTCTTCCCTTTAGATTATTTTTGTGTGATATCGTGTTTTACTGTCGTTTTGTGCTATCTATGACCTGTTGTGACCCCGAGCATTCACTGGGAAAACAAACAGTGTGTTAGTCTTGTGCACAAGACTTAAGAGTGTTCACCTTAAACCTTATCCCATACCCACCGGTTTTGGCCGGCGACTATGGAGACAATTCCGGCGACCCCGGGTGAATAGGAAAGCTAGGATGTGGGATTTGTAGGGTAGTTACCTGGAGGTGTTTAAGGGGGTTTGGTTCTACTTGATTTTTATGTAATATCTATAGGTAAAATCTGGGGACAATGGTGAGTGTTCACATGACCATGGTAACACGATTCATGACCTGGGCCATAGAGCTGAACCCGTTGCACGAACTCAGGAATTGACCCATATCAGTTTTGTGACTTTGAGTGTGCCTATGGGGTATTTGGAGCAACTCAGGGAATATCTGAGACAACCAAACAATACTAGGGGCCTAGACATACTCCTAGGAGACCACTCTAACATGATGAACCCAAACTAAGACCCCTGGGCCGGCGACATCGGAATTTTGGGTATAGGTGTTGTCCACTTGGTGAGGGTAGGGGCCTAGGTTGGTTCAGTAGCTCACATATACCTTATACATCACCCTAAACTTGTTTGCTTGGATTTATTTGACCTGAGTCAAAATCTGGGAATACTTGTGTGTGATTTAGGATATGTTTTCCGTATTTGATGTGATGAGTTTTGATATTTGGATTCGTTTTTGGTTGTCGCATGTTTGTACATCGACAACAAGGGTTGTTTGATTGATTTTGTACGCATATGCTATAGGTTCTAACCTACGAGCAATGCGCATGCCGTTTTGGTTTTTCCGCCTTGATTTTAATATCGTTACGATATGTGTTGTTATTGTAGGTACCTTCGTATGGATTCTGAAGCGACGGAGCGAGGCGTCATCGACTTCGGCGAGCGAGGACTACGAAGAGTAGATTTATATCTACCGGTGAAGTCGGGTGGATGGCATATAGCACCCCTGCAAACTTTTGATGGAAAACCGATTTATTGAATATGGTTAGGAAACCTAGATTAGGAAACTAGGGTTAGAATGAGATAGCTATGAAACCATATTAGAAAACTAGAGGATAGTTAGAAGTGATATGTTACTACTATCGTAGGATGTCGTTTAGTGATATTACCGCTTAGGGTACTGTAGGACTAGATAGTCGATGTAGATGCGTCATTCGAACCATACGTTTTTCTAAACCAAAGAATCGCATGTATCTTTTAAATGTATACCTTGAGGGATGTTACAGATCTTCAAATGATATCTTTTCATTAAAAACACTGTAACCCCTATTTTCAAAACTACGATTCACTTCTTTAAAAATCTGATTGTATGGTTCGGGTGAGTTTGTTAGATTTGATACTTGTACTTAGTAGAGATAGTATGTTTATGTAAATTCGACTTGATAGGTGATATGAATGCAATGGAAGGATATAAGACTGATACATTGAGATGATGATATGAGGTTATGATGACATGATGGTATAAGGATGCGAGTCGATCGAGTTGATTTATATCCTGCCGGTCCCCTAATATGAGATTATTGCGGATGTGAACCGGGACATAGGCACATAGATATACATACATTTATAGAATGTTGTGAATCATGGATTGGGCCGTATGTGATATTAGGCCGTACCCTCTTTTGTCGTATAGGATGATAGGATCCCTATTAGTATAATGCCGCTGCACGATGATATTCCGTGCGTGATGTGTTTGACTTGATGATTGATCCTTACCCTTGACTAGAGATTGTCGTACGATGGATGATACCGTACGCGATGTTACTTGGCTAGATGTCGATTGTTAGATTCACCGACTCGGACATATGATGGTTTCGTATACCTTATAGCTTTTAGCTGATGTTTTACCTTATGCTGCATTCATGATATTATTATTGCATCGCATATGCCTGTGATAGTACACCTGCACCATTATCGATAATGCGTACGTCACACGTACACAGTTTATAGGCTCACACACTTCATCATCGATAATTGCCATGTCACTACACAGTAGGATTGCTGCATCATGATATGACTCTTCGCATAACCTGCTTGCACACATATATTGATACATTCATACTTGTGGATATACACATTTGTATATCTATATTCGTGCACATATACATTGATACATTCATACTTGCGGATATACACATTTGTATGTCCATATTTGTACACACATACATTGGTTCATCTATACTTGCGCATATACATATTGTACCTACATAGATAGCTGGTTTTATTGTAAAATTGGGAACCACATGTTATATTTTAAAAACTGGAATCATTTTAAAAGAGCGGTTTTCCCTTAATTTGTCATATCACTATTCCGTGTTGCATGATACACGATATGCTTACATTTCTGTTATATGTCGCATACATCATGCTCTATTATTGTACGCATTGAGATATACTGTTTTCGTGAGATTTCTGGACTTGAGAACCGTGGACATTTTAAAAGAGATTATGTGTTGTTTTAAAAAACCTGGTTTCTCTTGATATGATATTTCAGTGCGTCCACCATGTGTTTTATCGGTTCTGAGAGCGACATGTGAAACCCGATTCGAGGAGGCGGATGAGGCCGATTGCGGGTACATGGTGGACTCGGTATGGTACCCCGAGGTGAGAACGGATCGCTGTGCAGTAGACGGTGAACCTGGAAGAGGGACTACTACCTACCGGTGATAGTATTTGGGCTCGACGGATATCCGAAAGATACCGACCGGAGTTGAGAGATGATAGGGGCCGACCCGGACTGCCGGAGCCCGATATATAGTGATTTACGTGCCGATGCTGGGCAAGGTTTTCATGATGTTTTCGAGTGTCGATACTAGGCACTCAGGTTCCATGATTAAATGTGTCGGGAGGGACACCGTTCATATTTATATCCTCATACTTTCATGCACACTCTTTTATGATATTTACATGTATGATATTGTTGCGTCAGTGGTTGACGCATGGACTAGATCCACATACATACATACATACACTGATTCTACTATTGAAGATTATACCCATGCTTATAGACATTGATTTATGGGTGGAAGAGATCGACATATCTGCATGCATTGATTATTACTGTTGGATGTTATCCACTTGCATATAGGTATTGACTACCTTGTTGGCACATATACGACCCGGTCACCCTAGATATCATAGTATTACCTTTTGATATAGTTGACCTAGGAGTCGTTGTTTATTCGATTTCTACTTGTAGATATATTTCTATTCACGAGTTGCCAACTCACCCCCGTTGTGCCACAGTTCTTGCAGGTTGACCGCGTCGATCAGTAGGGGCATCGCTGGCGCACAGTTTCTTTCGGGTGTTTTGCAATGGTAGGTGGGACATTTGTATCGTACCCACAATTGTATTATATTTCATATTGTATCTAGTTAACTCCATCAATCGATCAAAAGTTGTAAATTGTATAAGTGATGAGACTTAGTGAGACTCGTAGTTGTGAGATTTGAGCGATGGGTTTTATATTCACTTTGGGGGTTGTATCTTGCTCATTTCTTTATCTTTGTGGTGAACTTCGCCGTTCGGCGTCGTATATCTATTTATGCTGTATTGCGTGGTTATGATTCGCCGTTTGGCGAAGAGCTAGCTCCCGTTTGGGGATGCCATTATTCTTATTATGTATTTATGGTTTTGGATCAAAATATACAAAGGAGGTGCTGCCAAAATTTTTAAAAGACGAAACATGTTTTCAACCAGTAAACTTCACTCGCATCATTCATGTTTCTTTTCTATGCATTAAGAAAACTTGATTTCATTATACCTTTATTTCAAAACCCCACCTCCTTTATTTACTTAAAAGGTCTAGATTTCTTGGTTTTAGCTTACTTGAATTCCGTTACGCTTTTAGACGTTGCGTGATTCAAGTGCTGGTCACGAGCTAATATTTCGGGTCGTGACACAACGTCATCTCTGGATCGATCTACTCTAGATCTGAATAAGATTCTACACACTGAAAATCTTCAACTCAACTTGACCTGCGTCGGTGCATCAAATCTGTCGAATCACCTTCGTCTCTCAACTCAAGATAGACTAGCTATCATCTGTCGCATCTCTGCCTGAATGCTCCGACAATCTCAGCTCATAATCTCAGGAAGCGGCATCTCGTCAATTTCAGCAACAGCTGGGTCATCTGTCTGCACGGTAAACGACATCACAATCCCTGAGGTAGGTTGTACATCAATAGTCCTCTCCCAACAGACAGCCTCTAACAGTGGCCTTATCATCCGGTACAAAACCGTACACTCGCCTCAACCGAGAGATCACAACATAAACACTAAATCGATACGTTCTCATGTCACCAAAAAACACGATGGTCAGTTCTCTTCCACGATAAGCTCGTCCTGACCGCATCACTAGCGGCAGCTCAAACAGCGCTCAAACCATGGTGACAGGAACCTCAATCAAGTATCGACGAAAATAGATCAAAGGAATGAAATGACTCAACAGATCCAGAACGAATACATGATCATAAGGAGGAACGGAATTAGTGAGAGTATGATCATGGAAATGAATAGAATCAAAGATCTCAAATGGATGTATGATCAAAGGGACGAAGAGAATCACAAGTCTCAAGATATGTACATCCTATGGTCACTTAAGTGGAGTATCGTATCGTAAATATGCCGCGGAATATACGTACGGTAGGTCACTCTACTCAAGCTACCTACTCCATCAATCAGGGTCATCCTATGAAACGAAAGTTCGGGTCTAATACCCCCTTGTTCAAGTCTAAGTTCCGTAAGGTCAAGCCTAAGTTCCAAAATAAATTACGCCCCAGACTCCACATAGTCAAACCTAAACTCAAACCAAGGTTAAACCTAGCGCTCTGATACCAACTTTGTCACGACCCGAAAATATTAGCTCGTGACCGGAAGATAAATCACGCAACGTCTATAAGCGTAACATAATTAAGTAAGCCGAAGCCCAGAAATCTAAACCTTTCAAAAGAAGTACGTAATGAAAACATTTGGAAACTTTAAGTAAAAGTCCTTAAACTTAATTTTATTTCCTTAAAAATTTCGGCAGCACCTCCTTTGAAAAAAAACTAGCCTCAAAACGGGTACAAACATAGGATATAAATACAGCATCCCCAAACGGGAGCAAATCGCGTCCAACGGCGGAAATAACCACCACAAGCATATATAGGTATACGACGCCCATCGGCGAAGATCAACACAAAGAATAATGTAAAGCTGGACACCAAACCCACCAAGCGAACATATAACCCATCGCTCAAGTCTCGCAACTATAAGTCTTGCTAAGTCTTACTGCTTATACAAATATTAGTTTCTGATTGATGGAGTTGACTAGATACAATAAGAATAATAATATAAGAGGGGCATGATCCAACATGTACCACCTACCAAAGCAAATCACCCGAATGCAAGTTGTGTGCCCGCGATGCCGCTACTGATCCATGCGGTCAACCAGCAAGAACTGTGGCACAATGGGGGTGAGTTGCCAACTCGTGAGTAGAAAACATCAACAGGTAGAAATCGAATAAAACGACGATTCCTAAGTCAACTATATCATAAAGGTAATACTATGATATCTAGGGTGACCGTATCTGCATATGTGCCAACAATATAATCAATATCTATCAACATGTGGATAACATCCTACGTGTCCATCAATGACACAACAACATCATGCATGTAAATATCATGAAAGCGTATGCATGAAAATATGAGGATATAAATCAACGTGTGTCTATCAATGACACAACAAAATCATGGAACCTGAGTGTCCAATATCGACACTCGAAACATCATGAAACCCATGTCCAGTATCAACACATAAATCCTCATATCTCGGGCTCCGTCAGTCCGGATCGGCCCTCGGGCTCCGTCAGTCCGGATCGGCACATATCAATATCTCGGGCTCCGTCAGTCTGGATCGGCCCACGGGCTCCGTCAGTCCGGATCGGCTCGTACATCTCACGACTCCGGTCAGTATCCTTCGGATAACCGCCGAGCCCAATACTATCATCGGTAGGTAGTGCTCCCCTTCCAGGCTCACCACCTAACAATACGAGTCTTCTTGCCCCGGGATACCTTACTGGGTCCACCATGTACCCGTAGATGGTTCCCCCTCACTTCTCGATTCGGGTATCTAACACAAGTCTCAGAACCGAGAAAACTCATGGTGGATACAACGAAATATCATATCAAGAGGAACCAGGTTTTCAAAACAATACGTAATTTCTTAAAATATCCCCACGGTTCTCAAATCCATAAATCACATGAAATATGATATATGCAACATAAAGCATTAATATGAGCAAATTAAGGGAAAACGCTCTTTTAAATGAATCCAGTTTTTATATATATCATAGGGTTCCCAATTCCTCCAAAATCAAATGCAACATCATATAAAGGCGTATATGTAGCTCTAGCAAGATTTGTGTATATACATGTAAGTATGTAAGCATGATACATTTCATATGCGCAATAGCACAGGAATCAACGTCTAAATGTCAATAATGATACAATACTACATATGTGAATGTGCAGCTATAGCAGGGTATGTCATGCAACATAGCATAGTGATGTGGGCATAGCAAGTAATATCATGGCATGATGTAGCAATTATACCGTGTAAGTGACATAGCAATTATCGATGATGAAGGTGTGTGAGCCAGCCGATCTATGTAAGTGTAACATACACATCATCGATAATGGTGTAGGTGTACTAGCACAGGTATATTTAATGCAATGCGAATAACATGAGCATAGTATAAAGTACATCGTAAGCGAAAAGCTACAAGGTATAAGTGCCTACAATATATCCGAGTCGGTGAATCTATTAATCGGCATCCAGCCTCACAACATCACGTACGGTACAAACCATCATACGGCATCCTCTAGTCAATGGTATGGATCAATCATCAGATAAACTCATCATGTACGGTAATTCATCGTACAACGGTATTAAACAATTAGGGATTCTATCACCCTATACAACAACGGGGGTACGGATCTAAGTCCCGTACGACATATTACTCATTATGCACATCACTATCCATATATATATCTATCTCTCAGGTCACATCCGTATCAATCTCGTATCAGGGGACCGGAAAGGTATCAACTATATCTTATCAACTTTCATCCATATAACGACATATCAACCAATTCATCATATCTCATCGTATACTCTTTTCATCGTATCAATCTCTCACATCAAGACATTTTACATATGCATTCTATCATATGAATCTCATGTCACGCTACCAGAAATCTCATACTTAATCTCGTGCAACTACATACCTATATATTGTGATTCACATTCACTTATCATATCCTCATATCAATTCGGGGCATCATTTCTATCATATTATGTCCAAGAGTTATGTCCCTATATCTTTCATCTCATATCTCGATATATATATTCAATCATTCATATCACTACAACTATCTTTTAACCATATCTATAGTTTTTTATTATAGGTTTCTCCGACTGTATTATATATATATATCCGTTTCTATTCATAAATTGCGGGGGTGCTATACGCCATCCACCCGACTTCCCCCGTAGATATAAATCTACCCACTTGTGGAACTCTTCGTTCAGCCATAGTCGATGTGCTCCGCCATCTCGGAATCCACGTGAAGGTACCTACAAATCAGCACATATCGCCACGTTATAAAAACCAAATCCGGAAAAGCGATACGGCACACGGTGTGCTCATAGGTTAGAACCTATAGCCTACGCAGGAAAAAACGACCAAACAACCTTCGTCGTTGACGTACAAACTGTAAGTCTACGCCAGCACCCCGACCATCAATTCGTGGCCAAGGAACAAAAACTTTTAAACTTGGCGCTAACGTAACCCTAAAACCCGGATCGAACCATTAACCCTATACTAGTAAACTGTAAAGTGGTTTAAGGGATTATAGCGATCGATCCGTGTCCTTCGGTCTTCAATCTCTGTCCTTAGCATGTTGCGGCTGCCTCGACGAAGTTTGCTCTCCGGTCATGCTCGTCGAAGAGGACACACGTTGAGGATTCTTTATACGGGCTCCCGCTTCTAAGCCGAAGCAACTCGGGCATTCTGTTTGCTAGCCTAGAAACCCATGACGAAGTAGAGATAGTGTGTGAATACTTTGTCTCAAGGCACCCAAATATTTTGGTGGAGGTGAATGAAGTTGCCAAGTGAGACGAAGAATTGAGCATAGAATTTTGGCTTTAAAAAAAAAGCTTACTAGAAATGGGATCGGCCATGAGAATATCTCTCTGTGGATTTGTGTGTTGGTGTAGTGGTGAGTGTTAGTCATCCAAGTGGTGAGTGTAACCCATGAAAATCTTTTCCACCAAAAAAATATCAGCAGCCACCATTACCCACTACCAAAATATCCTAAGGTAAACAAAACCAATTGATGCAAAGCATGGCTCACCCAAAAGCCCATGCCTAAAATTTCCAGCCAAACAATGCCCACAAAATTTTTCACTGCTCATGAATTCCAGCAGATGAATATGGATAAAACAATGACTCACAAATTCCAAAAATTATATTTTTAAATGAATAAATCATTTTAATCTCCCAATTATTCCACAAATATTGGTATATATTTATACCATTTTACGAAAACCCCAAATTCGCAAATCGGTAGTTTTCGTGAAATATATTATTTTAATATTAGATTCCAAAAATAATATTTTATATTTTTCTGAAATGTTACACCAGAGTGGTCCAAAAGTACAACCTTTAATTAGTTCCTAGTCGTGGGAATATCGTGACTAGGGCATCGATATTGCAGAGTAGACTAGTATGTATGTTTCTTGTCCCTCAGAGGGCGATGGTTGATCCTACAACTATTGGTGTGTGTGTAAGGTTACTAGGCACACTAACAAGGCTCTACAAGGCATCGACCATGCCGGTTTAAAATTTTAGCCGTGTCGAATAACTCTAAACAAGATCTTTAACTAGAGATTAGGGTTTCATATGCAAGCAAAAACCAATTAGGACTAAGTGAATACGAAATACAACCTTTGTAGATCGGTCCTTCACTTCATTTGCTCCTTGTTGAAGTCCCTTCGCTGCGATCATGGTTCTCCCGGGCTCTTGCATGGCTTCAGGAGGCGAAAGGTGCGACCTTGCTTGAAGTCTCCGACGCCGAAGATGATCTACGTCGAGGGAATTCCGACTCAAGCTTCTACTTCACTAACTTGATAATTAGTGAAGCAAACACCCTATACTAAAGTGCTAGTCTAGTAGAGGATGGAGAAATAGGAAGTGGGTTCTCTTTAGAATTTGTTTTCTCACAAGCTTTCTCACTTTGGATCAAACCCTAGCTAGCTTTTCTTTTGAACAAATGAAGAAGATGAACAAAAGAAAGAGGAGAGGATAATGATCAAGTGTGTGAGCTAACCATGGTGAGTGAGTATCATATACTAACTCTTGTAGAGACTTAACCCTAGGCTAATTTTTATGGTTGGGTTAATAAAAATCCATAGTAAAACAAACTCATGTTGAATTAGTCAATGCATCCACAAGCTTCCACAAGCTTCATGCATTTTCTAATCCTCCACTTGATTTTGTAATTACTTTAAATATTAAAAACCCAAACTAAAAATTAGCATAGTGTAAGTCTCATACACCCATGGATAATGTATCATCAACCATGATACAAAAATTTAACACATTTTAATATATATCATATATATAGTAAAGATGTGTACATGTGAGAAAAAACCCTAAGTGAACATGTGTTAGTTAATGTAAACTAGTATATCAAATATACAATTATACAATAAATTATTAAATCAACACTTGACTTAATAATCCGGTCATATCACATATAACCGACTAATATCCAATGTATCGACTTATCGAATCAATACTTGATTCCATAACCCGGCTATATCATATATAATCGACCGATACAAAAAGTCGCGAGAATAGAATACGGTATCACATACACGGATTATTCTCGGTCCCGCACATATCACATACGTGCTCCTATTTCATTTTTCCCGAGCCAGTAAAACCTCTATGTAGGACTCTAAAGACTCGTCAATACGCCGGCAGTAGGTGATGATCACATCACGCACCCACAAACCGTCAGCGGTACTAGCTGGACGTAACGGCTACCCGGGTATTGAGCGATCAGAAGATCGGCAAGCAAGTCCGCTCCAACTCCTGTAAAAGCCTTTCGGTAACACTTCCCGTACAGTCCGGTCTCCTCGTCTGATATGTCGCATATCAAGTCTAGGGGTGGTAAACGTCAGAACCCAATAACTGATAAGTCGTGCCGATGTGAGGCCCATAACGGGTCGAAAAACTACTGGTAACACTTACCAGTAGATCTCTAATCAGCCCTGGCCAGGGACTTCCCTGTTACGGCCAATCGAGCACAGCGCAACATCAACCACCAATACCGGGAGAGACGAAACCCCTCGTATCGCTCATTGCCTCCATGTGACTCGGGACTGTACCCAAAAACCACCGTTTTGCACGCCCTCATGGACGTGGTAAGGTGGAAATCAAAGCACAGTGGGAATCACACAAGACTCTATGACGATGTCGGGTTTACAGACTAACCTGCACAAGTGTCACCAGAGAACTGCCATATGACGTGAGGTATAATACCATCTGGGAGTTCTCGGCGAGTCCATCCAGTGTACCCAGTCTCTACTGAGCATCCGTATACCATCTCTGATGTCAAACACTAATGGATATGGGATCATCCATCGCCCATCTCATGGGTCGAGAAGCGTATACGCTAGTCTACTCTGGTATATCGATGCCCTGTCTCGATACACCCACGACTAGGAACATTAAAGGATGTACTTATGGACTACCATGGCCCCACTAGTATGATCTGCATCGTAGTCCAGGTAGTCAAGTACACATCCTAAGGGCTTTATCAACATGTAGCTATAAGACAGTATCAAGAGACAAGTATACATGTTAAGATAAAGAGCAACCAGATAGCATACTATCATATCGAGCAAGAAAATCCTCTCTATATATGTCCAAGCATCCAATATAATATACATCATCTGTACAATACCGGCCTCTAGGGCATACATACAACTAACAATCTCCTACTTGCACTGGGGCCAGCTGCTATAGTGTTGCATACCGAGCATCCCGAAGAGTCTCTCAAACTGTATCTGGGGAATAGCCTTCGTGAGTGGATCCGCTGTGTTTTTCTTCGTGTCAATGTTCACACCAAAATATTGTATTATTATATCCCGCATTCTTATTCGTTTTATAAATAAACAGGTGCTTTTGACGCATGTCTCCTACATATTACAGGTTACAGGTTCTTGGACAGAAAACAGTGAAAATGATGAAAAGACGATGCAAAAGTGGAATTTGACCAACAAACAGAAGACTCTTGATCAAGCCTACATCAAAGATAAAATCCACAAAGTACAAGGCAATGCAAGGTCTAAGATTACAAACCGAACGGTTAAAAGTCCACCGCAATTATTCACTGCAGATCTGGAAGAAACATAGAAGTTATTTTAATAAAAAAAACCAAATAATAAGGAAGCCCAAAGACAGAAGAGCCCACAAAGGAAATTTCAAAGCCCAATACATCCTTTTAATAAAAGACAGAGACATAAAATTTTACCAAAACTTGGAGTCTACTTTGACTAGGTCTTCCTAAGGATATTTTGGTAAATGTAGACGTGCGAATCAATTGTAACCTAGGGTTTCCTATCCTCTATAAATAGGAACTCTAAATCATTATAAAGGCTATGCCTCCGTATGCCTCTTTCTGTGAATAAAATTTAGAAATCTTTTGGAGAGCATCGGTGCCTCTTTTCATTTCATGAATTCAGATCTGACAACCCTGCGTTGATGTTTGGAGAGAGCCATCTGTAAAGTAAGTAGATTTATTTATTTTCTTGCCCTAAATTTATTTTCCTGCCCTAGTTAAATTTATTTTCCTGCCCTAGTACAGATTTTATTTATCTTCCCTAGTTATAACTTTTAATTAATTGCCCTAGTTTAGATAATTAGGTTTAGTATAATAATCAATCCGAACACCCTTCGGAATTAACTCGTTTGAGCGATTAGGAGATTCAAAAAATCCCTGTGGACCGACCCGTACTCACCGGCTAGCCACAAGCGACGCCGTTCTTGATTGCGATTAATAGATAGTTTTTGAGATCAATCAAATGGCGTCGTTGCCGGGGATGGCGTGTCATTTTCTTTTTGCAATTTCGGGTTAATATAAAATTAAAAAATCATAAAAACTGAAAAATCAAAAAATATAAAAATTTATCATCTGTGTATTTTGTGAAGGGCATTTTTTGTTTGAATTTTGCAGGATCTAGAATCGAGACGGATCTGGAAAAATCCAGAGTTCGAAACAGTAAAAGATACATCATAACAGAAAGAGGATGGAAAATCAGAACAGCACAATTTTTTTGGAGACCTGAAGCCTCCGTACTGCCGCCATTCCGCCGCGCAAGCGCGCTCCAGCCGCTGAACCGCCGCGTCATGCTGACGTCATCGCGCGAAATTTTCACTGTTTGTTTCCTTTTTCCCCTCTCTGCAACCTAAAATATATCTTTTGTCAAATCTTCTGCAGGATTCTTTGCGCTTTAAAAATCTTCCCCCTTCCAAATAACAAATCTTGTGCAGGATTTTTACGCCTCGCTTAAAATTGAAATTGATTGCAAGTAATACTTTTCTGATTTGCATACCCTTAATCTTTTTGCTAAATTTTTTTTTCCAAATAAAGAGCAAGCGGAAAAAGGAAAATTTTAATTAGAAAACTTGCAAACTTTGAAATTCGCAAGAAAAGATTTGATTGCAAGTGATTTACTGTTTTGCATATCTTTAATCGGATTTCAAGGGGCTTTTGACCAATTCAAATTGGGTGGAGATTTCATCACCCTTTGCAGGACCCCAGAAATCACATAAGGCATTTGCATTGACCACTCTTAATTAAAAAATACTAGACTCAGCCCTAAGGACTTCGAGCTCAACAGGACAGAGGACTAGTTATAGGAATCGACCGTTTATCCTAACCTGACTTTGCGGTGTCTAGGCAAGTGTGTCTAAGTCAATTGGTTACTTAATTAGGACCGCTACTTGTAGCGGGGAGCCTCCTACTTACCTGGAACTTACCTGGCGGCAATTGGCGGTGAAGAGGCGGTTTGAGATCCTATTTCTAGCCCTTTGGAACAGTTCGGAACTGTCTAGCTGACCTAGGTGACCCTAGATCTAGGCCTGATTGTGCATTTTTGGTTGATCGAAAGTGTGTCTTAACTCTTTTCTTGAAAATCTTTTTGCAAACAGTTCTAAATAAAGAGCAAACAGAAAAAGGAAATATTTTTTAACAACTTGCAAACTTTTGTCGCTAAGAAATCCTTGCACCACCCAACCTTTTTTCCCCTTTCTTCTATCATGGGTACCCCAAATCATAAATCACTTTCCGAACTTTAGTGTCATGAACCTAACTTTGCCTCGTACGTCAATTGTTTCGGTCGATTTAAGGAAGATCCCTCCATGCCTAAAATATCTTTGAAAGATCAAATAGAAGCGTCTAGGAGAAACAGTTCGACTTTGCAACCCACTTTGTGTCAACCAAGTCAACCTTTACCACCTTCATATGTTGATACCACTTTTTCAAGTCCTTCTGTAACTCCTAAACCGATGTCCATTACTGAGCATATTGATCAATCCCGTAGACGATCTTTCACCCCTCTCCACTCATCTAGTTCTAGGGATCCACGAGACTATTCACCTTTTTATCCAATGTTGACCCTACCCCTGTCCAACCACCCACTTCCTACCATTCCTACCCGACTTTCCCACCTTCACTAGACATTGCTTCTACACAGCCTTTGGGAGTTTCACATATCCAAATAATTTCGAATCTTTTACCGAAACCCCTTCACCACCCAAGTCTAGTTTGGAAGAGTCATTGGAGGCTTATATCTTAGCAACAAACAAAATGACTAGGAATGTGGAAGCGTCCGTGGCCGCCTTTATGCAACCTAGTGAACCGGTAGCTAGTTCCCAACTAGCTTCAAATTTTTCAATGTATAAGGAGGCGGTTGGACAGAGTGAGAATGTGAGAGGATTTCCAAATCAAACCTACCCTTACCCAATTGAAGCCCACAACTCCGGTTTTCCATCGATTGTCCCAAATGATTCACCAGTTGAAAATAAAAACGAGTTGTGTGATTTTGTAGTGCTTGATTTCCAAATTGTGAAGAACCTCTTTCAAGTGAAACCGCACCTAATCCGTTTGACCTTTACACCTCCACTCTAGAACCTAAATTGATAAATATCCATGCTTTTGATGAGGTGTCTAAAAAAATTGATTTTCACTTGATTGAGGATATAGACGCCGGGAATATTTCGGATGATGAACCCGTAAATTTGATTGATATTTTATGTCCAATTCATCATCCCAAGTCATTAGATGTTTCTCCCGAACTTCATATGCGTCTTGATTTTGATGATAATAGCATGGATGAATTGAATTTTGAGGAGAATTATAAGGATAGTATTGAGGAGAGTTTTGAGGATCATATTGAGGTTGAACCATTTTTGTTTGATGTGTCTAATTTTCCAATTTACACTCCTGAACCTTTAACTGTTATATCACCCCCCTCCTTTCCATCGTTCCGACCACGCTTGAAGACTGTGAGCTTGAAAAATTGTCTTTTGAATCTGACACAGTTCTCACAGACAATAACACGTACGAGTGTTTCACTTTTTCGGACGATGTTGATGACTCACTGCCCGAGTTTGAGTCCTTTACATTTTCAGATGAGTTAGTTGAACCATCAGACTCGGTTGCATACAGTAGTTTCGAACCATTAATGGAATCTTTCAAGTTCGATAAAGTTTACTACGGTGAGAATGATACTATCCCTAATTCACTCCCTTTCGTCCTTCCTATTGTTCCGACTGTACAAGAGACCGTTAAGCTTTCATCTCCAATACCAAGTTCAGCGTACCCATGTTTTCTTGCGAATCTTGAGGGATTTGACCCCATTTCTCGACAGGTTGATAGATTAGCATAATCGCTTTTAACACATCGGTCATCACAAATTGTGCTCATTTATTCACTCGATTTACACCCTCAAGATCGTGCTACCCTTCTTTCTCTTTTTCGCCCTTCTTCTCCTCCACCAAGACCATATTCTCCCTTTCTCTCCACACGGTCTCGTGCGTTTCTCATATCTTTTCTTTACACCCCAATTTTTCACCAACTCTACTATTACCACGATAAGATTTTTGAATGGTTGGTGCTAACCTTTTGCTTATGTAAGGCCTTGCTTAGTCTGGAGAGGACCTTATTGTATATATGTATATATATTTTTTGTTTTCTTTTCTAATAAAAAAAATTTTAAAAAATTTATAAATAAATAAACAGGGGAGTACCGGCATTTTGACACTCTTGGTTTAGCATGACAGTGAGGACACTATCAAGTTCAAGTTTGGGGGTATGCTCGGTACGTCTTCTTCCTTCGCATTCATTTGTACATATTTTTGCCTTTGCATACTTATTTGAAAACCCATAAAAATTGAAAATTTTCAAAAATTATAAAAATTAATGTATTCAATTTTGGCCTAATTGACTTGAGTTTGACAAATAGGTTAACTGGTTAGGAACAACTAGATCTTAGACTTAGTAAATTAAAAACCCTAAAAATAACCTTCCTTAAAGTTTAACGGTAGAAAGTATATTTCTTTGTAGTTTATTTAGAAATAGGCAAATTTTGAGTTCACTTTTTGGGCTAAATCGAAACAAAGGAAAAGTATTGATGTTTTTATTAAAGTATAAGTTTGAAAAATAATTCCTAGCTTAAGTCTAGATTCTGAAAATGTATACCCTACAATTTGCACAATCACGCACCTTGAAACTTGGAATAGTAGAAGAGACCTTGAAATGCTCTTGTCTAAAGTCCTTAGTACAATGAAAATAAAAGAAAAAAAGTGAATAAAGAAAAAAAAATGAACACTGGTTTTTGTGATTACTTATGGCTGCAAAAATAGAAAAATATTTAGCGAGGGTGCTTCATCACCTAGTGCCTTAGACTAACTGGTTTGGGAGTCACTGCTAAAAGCCTTGGGTGTTGCAAGACTAGGAAGTGCGCTTTAATGTGCAAACACATCTTGTAATCGGTCGTTGGTAGCTCAAGAAGTATTAACGGTCGCATGAAGGAAGTGTAAGCAAAATTCAATTAAAAATTTACCTACTAATATGTACTTTGGACAATGGACAAGAGTATGATTGCTTGATTTGAATTTCCCAGTGTAGGGGTGATCTATACACACACGTAGGTATATGTGATTGGAGTTTAGATGAGAGAAAGGAGTGAAGAATAGAACTTGTATCTTTAGTAGAATTGATAAAAATTCCTAAGTGGAGATGGAACCCTAGAAAGAAAACTTAAGAGATGCCGAAAGCTAAGTAGGTCTGCAGAACATATATAATCTTAAGTTAAATGATGAGGAAGTGTGAAGAATAAGGGTGGATAATTTACGAGTCGAAAATAGTAGAATTCCTTGTTAGAAAACCTAATTGGAAAATAAGAGTTAATAGGCCGAATTGATAGGATTTTATGGGTAGTATCTGTTAGTTATATGTATGCCCTAGAGGCCATTACTGTACATTGGATGTATATTGTAGTGGATGCTGGGACATATATAGGTAGGATTTTCTTGCTCGACATGATAATACGCTATCTGGTTGCTCTTTACCTTAACATGTATACTTTCTGTCTCTCTGTTACATGTTGATAAAGCCCTTAGGATGTGTACTCGACTTCCAGGACTATGATATAGATCATACTAGTGGGGCCTGGGTAGTCCATGAGTACATCCTTCAATGTTCCAAGTCGTGGGAATATCGAGACGGGGCATCGATATTCCAGAGTAGACTAGCGTATATCTTCTCGACCCATGTGATGGGCGATGGATGATCCCATATCCATTGGTGTTTGACATCAGAGATGGTATGCGGGTGCTCAGTGGAGACTGGGTATACTGAACGGACTCGCCGAGAACTCCCAGATGGTATTATACCTCACGTCAGATGGTAGTTCTCTGGTGACACTGGTGTAGCTTAGTCTGTTGACCCGAGATCATCATAGAGTCTTGTGTGTCTCCTACTGTGCTTTGATTTCCACCCTACCACGGCTCTACTGAGTCGTGCAAACAGATGGTTTTTGGGTACAGTCCCGATTCACATGGAGGCAATGTGCGATAGGAGGGGATTCGTCTCTCCCGGTATTGGGGGTTGATGTTGCGCTATGCACGACTGGCCATAACTGGAAATCCCTGGCCAGGGTTGCAGTGATCTACTGTTAAGTGTTATCAGTAGTTTCACACATATTATGGACCTTATATCGGCATGACTTATCGAGCTACTGGGGTCTGACATTTACCACCCCTAGGCGAGATATGCGACATATCAGACGAACAGACCGGACTGTACGGTAAGTGTTACTGGTTGGATTCACAGGAGTGTGAGTGGGCTTGCTCGTCGATCTTCTGATCGCTCAATACCCGGATGGCCGTTACGTTTAGTAGACCGCTTGTGGCTTGTGGGTGTTTGATATGATCATCACCTGCTGCCGGCGTATTGACGAGTCTTTAGAGTCCTACACAGAGCTTTCCTGGCTCAAGCAAAACGAAATAGGAGCACATATGAGATATGTGCGGGACCGAGAATAATGAGTGTATGTGATACCGTATTCTATTCTCGCGATGAATGTATCGATTGGTTGTATGCGATATAACCTAGTTATCGAATCAAGGATTGATTCGATAAGCCGATACATTGGATATTAGTCGGTTATATGCAGTATGACCGGATCAATAAATCAAGTGTTGATTTAATGATTTAATGCATAATTATATATTTGATATATTACTTTACATTAACTAGTATTGGTTCACTTAAGATGGATTTTCTCACTTGATGTGCACATTGTATATATGATATAGTTTTGTGCACTAGTTTGTATCATGTTTGATGATACATGCAAACTTGGGTATGTGTATGCTTTAAACCTTGTTTAGGTTAATGGTTAGGGTTTAGTAATCTTTTCTTAATTACTTATTCATTTTAGTTTTCTTTTGGTAAAAATGAAATGGTGGAAAAATTTGTTGTTTACTTAAGCTTCATGAAGCTTCTTAGGTTTATCTACCATTTTGTTTTTTCCTTAACCCAACCATTCACCTAACCCTAGTTTATTCTCTACACTTACCCATGGTTACTATATGATAAGGTCACTTGATTTATTATAATTAATCAATTGATTTTAAAATACTTATCATATTCTTTATTCTTCTTCTTCTTCTTGAAGATGAAGAAAACCTTTGCTACCTTCAATGGTGACTTGAGAAAAAGAGTGAGAAATTCAAATCCAAAGTGAACCCACTTCCTATTTCTTCATCCTCTACCACTTGCCAAGTAGTATAGGGTGTTTTCTTCACAAGTTTCATGACTTGGTGAAGTTGGAGCTTGATCTTGAGTTGCCTCGACGTAGATCATCTTCGGCATCGAAGTCGACGACCTAGCCCGATCTTTTCTCCGATGAAACCACCGCGGGAGTCTAGGATTCCGATGGGTACAGCGGAGGGACGTTATCACGGAGCCAAGGAAGTGGAGGACCAGATCTACAATGGTTGTAGTTACTTCCCTTTTAGTTAAAGTTGTTAACTTGCATTGCATCGCCTATATCTCTAGTTACGATCTTGCTTAGGGTCACTTAGTACATAAGAAAATTTTGATTTTGGCAAGTTTGATCTGTTGTAGAACTCATGGGTGTGCCTAGGAACCCTACAGTGGTATCAGAGCCTAGCTATAGCCTTAGGCGATGCGTAGACGAAGCTAGAAACCCGATCGAACCCTGAAACCCTAGATTTCACCACTCTCTGTACATTTTTGAAAATTGTGGAATTTTGTGAATTAAAAATATGCAGAAATATCAGCAGGTTATTATAAGAAATACTGTGCAAAGCGAGAGCGTAACTCGATTAAACCGCCGTGGAACCGCGGCACGAGCCAGGCATGTGCGGCGGTTCCGCGGCCGTACGGTCGCCTCTTTCATTTATTTTGGCACAGTAATTCCTATATTGTATTGCTGCTTTTTCTGGGAATTTTTAAATCCTACTCAAGAGTTGAGTTTTCTGGGTTGTATTAGGAGTTCGAAGATTCGATCGGATTGTCTAATTTTGTCTATGTGTTTTTCCGGGTAATTTTAGAATATGTTAAAAAGTTCGACCGGATATAAATACCCAATTTTTCCCCTGCCGGGAAATTTCCAATTGTTGGATTTTTCCGTAGTTTAATGACGTTCTAAGTAGTGCAAGTAACACGATGGTCCCTCTAGAAGACAACAAACCTTAACTCGATTATGTGACCGTCTTGAACTGCGCTTTGAACCTTAGGGTTTAGGGCAGTACGGCGTGCCACATGTGAGGCATTAGCTTGACCCTTCTACGGCTGGACCGTTGGTATTGAGGCACGAAGTGAATGTTTTTTAAACTTATTTCATGTGTTGAGCTGTTTCGGGAAAACTTGGGTGTTCGATTGTTCGATCGGAAAGTTTAACATTTTCTATTTTATCTGGAATGTGATACAATACTTGGAATCCACAAGTAATTATGAGATAACTGAATGAATGTTATAAACATAGCAGTTTAGTCTCACTTGATCGGTTGTCACGGAATTTTGATGTGATCAAAAGTCCGTCGCAATCACGTAGCGTACGCGGATACTCGCCGAGTAAACTTAATAGACAGCCTCACCCCATAGCCCCGACCAAGTGACTGTAGGAGAACCCCGTCGCCGAAAGCATCCGTTCGGGTGCTCGCTGCAGCGGTGTTCCGCCTTGGTGCACTTCGTCGACGGTATCGGAGGTGCGGCCGTCTACTGAAGTTTGCGACGAACATTCGATCAGGATGTCGGGAATCTTGTTGAATTCCCCGACTTGGTATTGAAAATTGTTTTCGATTTTGAGACTGAAATGCGGGGTTTATAATTGGTTAGGCATGCGATGTCTAAAGAGGTTGCGGATTCCAACTGTTGTAGTTTTACACTTTCTTTTCTGTGACCGTAAGTGTAATATGTGATATCGCCGGTTTCGTTGCTATATGTCAACAACAATTGGGATGCGCATATTTACTTACGTTGATGACATGTGATGTTATGTGTTGCTGGATATGTTATATTGGATCGTCGTGTTTGAATAGCCGGGGGGTTTTTATGTGAGATGAGTGTTTTTTCATTTTCATTCATGTAAAAACTTGTATGTAATATTCTTTTATTGGGGCACTTCCAGGTTGCGGATGATGTCACCATTTGTATATTATTTACTTTTCCGCATTAGGATAGACCCAAGGAGGGGAGCACAAGTAACCGGGTTTTGGGGTCCAGTGGGAGGCCATCTCGAGGAGTCGAGTCCGGGTCTCCTAACCCTAGAATTGGTAGGGTTGCTTGCCGCTCTCGTAGGGGTCTAGGGGTGTGGGATTGGCTATTCATCACGACCGTGGAATCCGTGTTTTATACAGGCTCAATATAAAACACGGACGTCCTAGTATATCCAATATTTCATATGATATTTTCCGCTGCGTTATCTGTGATGTGATCATGTGATTTGTTCAGATAGATATTGAATATAGTATATATGATATATTATATAGACGTTGCTTATGTTTTACACCCGCGTTAGCCCTGCCTCGCTCTGGCGTTAGTTACCTAACCTAACGGTGCAGACGGGACATCGAGGCGAATGCGGATGGCATAAGCGTACGTTATATTTATCTGTGATGTTTAGGTGGACTTAAATGATGGGATATTCATTAATGAGATTAATGAAACAAAATAAACCTAAAAGTTGTTGTGGAATCGAATTTCAAAATAAAATAGGTAGCTACAGTTCTTGCTTTGCATCGCGGTGTTCATTATAGAACATTCTGCACCTTATTCGATGAGGAAAGGACCGAGATCACTTCACCGGGAGTAACTCCTTTAGCAATAACTGGCAGATGCTACACACTCGGTTTGTCTTTTGATTGCTTCTATAGTTTCTGCTTTGCACAGTGATATATATGATATATCCCGTACCTCATTCGACGAGGAAAGGGCCGACGATCCCTTCACCGGGAGTGACCCCTTTAGCAAAACTGGAAAAGCTTCAAAAACACTCCATTTAAAAACCATTTGATTCTGCAACGAGATCAAGTTCAAAGCGTTAAAGGTTTTCACAAAAACCATTCGCAACCCTCCGTCATTTTAGGAAGTAGAGTACTTAGTATTCGTGTTGTGTTTGTTGACCTTAGTTAAGGCACAGTGTACGGTAGCTAAGAGATGTCTTCCTACACCGCATATGATGCGATTAGTTAGGACAGTCGCGTGACTTTGTTGACCTTAGTTAAGGGTCATGTGGGTGGGTCTAATTAATCATGAAATAACGGGTAGAACTTGACTAGTGCTTATGATTTGTTGACCATAGTTAAGGTCATAAGTGCTAGGGGTAAAAATCTTTATCGGGAGTTTCAAGTGTTGAAATTTGCAATGAGATTGCATACCTTCTATGTGATAGTTGGATCCCGATACCCACTGCGAGTAATTGTTACTCCTGGGAGAGTTTTGCACTTTACAATTAGCCGATCAAGTAGGTGTCTAGAAAGGTGTCAACTGGGTTACGCCTCTAGGAAAACGAGGTTTACAGTAATTAGGTCTGTACGAAAGCACGGGTAACCTCACTCAAAGTACCGACACTGGCCTTGCTGAAAGATTGGCGAACTTGTAGAGTGTAATTAATCCCGGCTAGTCTTTCCTTTTAGGGTTTGAAGGAAGATTTGATAAAAAACAGTGGGAGCCATTCTGATTAGATAAAATAAATAACCAATCTAATTTTGCAAGAGCGCATGCAGAGTGTTTTCTTCTCTCTTTCTCCAGGTAGCGACCATATCACGCCTTAATCAAGATAATAATATGGATGTATTGACCGAACCCGCTTGTTATACTGAGCTGGGAACGTTGGTCCCGCTCCAACTTATAATTGTTATAAGACAGAACAGGAAATAGGGAAATACCAGAATTCCTATGCCGCCCAAACGAAGAAAGTGCATATGATGCATCTCCTTCGGGTGTGTTCATTACAAAGAACTGTTTCTCAGTATCCTCTGCATCCTGGGTATTTGATACCGGATCAGGATCCCAGATATGTAATCTGTTACAGAGGGCTACAGAAAGGCAAAGAACTGAGAACGGGTGATAAGTTTCATGAGACAGAAAACGGGGCAAGTGTTGCAGCCAAGTCTGTTGGTCACTGTCACCCTGTATTACCAGTACATTGATTCTGAACGGATGTTGTTAGATACCGAACCTGATATACAAAATCGTATCAGTCTCTTTACAAGTAAAGAAATGATAAAATTTTGTATTGTTGGATAATGTTTTAAACATTTCCTATATCAAAAGTTGATCGGTTCATGCATGTTATCTAAAAGCATTGATGTTCTAAATCAAACTGCAGTTCCTAGTATACAGAACACACACAAGAGGAAGAGTTCAGAAATGAACAAATCCTTCTTGAGGCATTGTAGACTAGGTCATATCAATGCGACCCGACTGGCTGAAGTTACATTTCAGATGCATATTTAAATCAGTTTGAATTTACATCTTGTGAAACTTGCCAGTCATGTCACAAAGATTAGATGACCATAGCTCTGTTTACTGGAAACAGAGAAAGAGTTAGTAAACTCTTGGGACTGATACATGATGATGTATGTAAGATCCCCTGTCTACACATGCCAGGACCGGTTCTTTGTACTTCACTACATTCTCTGACGATCTCTCAAGATTCAGTCATATGTTGAAACACAAGTCCGAACCTTTTGAGATATTCATAGAATATAAGTTAGAAGTAGAGAACCAAAATACGGGTATAAGTATTATGTCCTATGATAAGATCATGGAGGAGAATACTTGTGCATGGAATTCTTGGACTATTCTAAAGGAAAATGAGATTCTCTCTCAGTATTACTCCTCTGAATACACCACATCACAACGGTGTATCAGGACGGAGCAATCGCACCGTATTAGACATGGTGTGCTCTATGATGAGTACTACTGAGTTACTTATTTCCTTTTGGGGTTGTGCACTTAAGAAGCAGCATACCTATTAAATAAGGTTCGAATCAAATCAGTGCCTACCACTCCATATAAGATATGGTATGGGAAGAATCCATCTCTTAAGCAAGTTAAGATTTGGGATTGTCCGGCCTATGTCAAAAGCAAAATCCGGAAAAAATCGAGGCAAGGACAGTTCTGTAGAACTGGAAAGGTTCCAGTTATACAAAACTACTGATGATTTGACAGAACCAAAGGATTCAAAAGTCCCCAACGAACCTCAGCCTCTCCGCCGATCTAGCAGGGTTCCTCACCTGCCTGAGAGATACTTCATTTTCTCGATGACAGTGGGAGCGATTATTGCATCATGAGATGATGACCTAACTAGTTTCGAGCAGGCCATCATGAGCAGGGATTCTGTAAGAATGGCTGGATGCTTAGCGATCTGAGATGGAATCCATGTACACCAGCAAAGTATGGACTTTGGCTGCTAAATCTGAAGGGTTAAATCCCCATCAGGAGCAAGTATATCTTGAGAAGATTACTTGGTGTAGATGGAAAGGTTGAGACTTTCAAAGCTAGACTTGTTAAAGGTTTTCGTCATTGACCAGGCATGGATAATGATGAAACCTTTTCCAGTGGCTATGCTTAAGTCCATCCGGATCCTACTTACCACGACTACATACCATGACTACGATATCTGGTGGTTGGGTATCATGACTGCTTTTCTAAATACTGATTTAGAAGAGAACGTCTATAAGAACACAGCCAGAGGGCTTCGTAAACAGTGGAAGCAGCGAAAACGTGTGCAAGTTGCTTTACATGATAAAGCAGGCATCGTGGAGTTGGAACGTCTATTTTGATGTGATAGTCAAAGTGTTTGACTTCATCAAAATGGTGGATGAACCTTGTATATACAAAAACGTAGTAGGGAGTATGGTTGTGATCCTCGTAGAGTACATAGATGACATACTCTTGATAGGAAAAGAGTTTCCTTTACTACGGTCGGTCAATCTCCTCTTATCACAAAGATTCTCTATATAGGATCAAAGTGATACCTCCTAAATCCTGGGTTTTGGATCTATGAGATAGATCTAAATGGATGTTAGGATTCTCACTAGTTGTAGTGAGATGGTATCAGTTGATCCTGGGGAGAATCACTGGAAAGGTTCCAGGGTGATAAGGACGACTGAATGTTAGTCGCAGGCATTGTCTTTACCCTCAGTGGAGGGACGGTATGTTGGAAGAGTTCCAAGCTAGATACCGTAACAAACTAGATGATAAAGGCTGGTAATATCGCTACTAAAGATGCTACCAAAGAGGCAGTTTGGGTGTATATTGGTTCATAAGATGAACTAGGTTCCTAGCATTGTATGACAATGGATGTGTGGCTTTGGCCCATGAACCCTGGTCCCATCGGTGACCCAGACATATTCTGAAGCAGCATCACCTGATCATGGAGATAGTTGATCTCCAGGGTGATCGAGATTAGGAGAGTAGACTCAGAGGACAGCATGGCGGATCCACTCACGAAGGACTTTTCCCAAAGAGAGACATTTAGAGGATGGTTGAGTATTAGATACTACAACTACTGCTATAGATGGCCCTAGTGCAAGTAGAAGATTGTTAGTTATATGTATGCCCTAGAGGCCATTACTGTACATTGGATGTATATTGTAGTGGATGCTGGGACATATATAGGTAGGACTTTCTTGCTCGACATGATAGCACGCTATCTGGTTGCTCTTTATCTTAACATGTATACTTTCTGTCTCCCTGTTACATGTTGATAAAGCTCTTAGGATGTGTACACGACTTCCAGGATTATGATGTAGATCATACTAGTGGGGCATGGGTAGTCCATGAGTACATCCTTCAATGTTCCTAGTCGTGTGAATATTGAGACGGGGCATCGATATTCCAGAGTAGACTAGCGAATATCTTCTTGACCCATGTGATAGGCGATGGATGATCCCATATCCATTGGTGTTTGAAATCAGAGATGGTATGCGGGTGCTCAGTGGAGACTGGGTACACTGAAAAGACTCGCCGAGAACTCCCAGATGGTATTATAACTCACGTCAGATGGCAGTTCTCTGGTGACACTGGTGCAGCTTAGTCTGTTGACCCGAGATCGTCATAGAGTCTTGTGTGTCTCCCGCTATGCTTTGATTTCCACCTTACCATGGCTCTACTGAGTCGTGCAAACATGTGGTTTTTGGGTACAGTCCCAATTCACATGGTGGCAATGAGCGATAGGAGGGGATTCGTCTCTCCCGGTATTGGGGGTTGATGTTGCGATATGCACGACTGGCCATAACCGGAAATCCCTGGCCAGGGTTGCAGTGATCTACTGGTAAGTGTTATCAGTAGTTTCACACATGTTATGGACCTTATATCGGCATGACTTATCGAGATACTAGGGTCTGACGTTTACAACCCCTAGGCGAGATATGCGACATATCAGACGAACAGACCGGACTGTACGGTAAGTGTTACTGGTTGGATTCACAGGAGTGTGAGCGGGCTTGCTCGTCGATCTTCTGATCGCTCAATACCCGGGTGGCCGTTACGTTTAGTAGACCGCTTGCGGCTTGTGGGTGTTTGATATGATCATCACCTGCTGCCGGCGTATTGACGAGTCTTTAGAGTCCTACACAGAGCTTTCCTGGCTCAAACGAAACGAAATAGGAGCGCATATGAGATATGTGCGGGACTGAGAATAATGCGTGTATGTGATACCATATACTATTCTCACGATGAATGTATCGATTGGTTGTATGCGATATAACCTAGTTATCGAATCAAGGATTGATTCGATAAGCCGATACATTGGATATTAGTCGGTTATATGTAGTATGACCGGATCAATAAATCAAGTGTTGATTTAATGATTTAATGGATAATTATATATTTGATATATTACTTTGCATTAACTAGTATTGGTTCACTTAAGAAGGATTTTCTCACTTGATGTGCACATTATATATATGATATAGTTTTGTGCACTAGTTTGTATCAAGTTTGATGATACATGCAAACTTGGGTATGTGTATGCTTTAAACCTTGTTTAGGTTAATAGATAGGGTTTAGTAATCTTTTCTTAATTACTTATTCATTTTAGTTATCTTTTGGTAAAAATGAAATGGTGGCAAAATTTGTTCTTTACTTAAGCTTCACGAAGCTTCTTAGCTTTATCTACCATTTTGTTTTTTCCTTAACCTAACCATTCATCTAACCCTAGTTTATTCTCTACACTTAACCATGGTTGCTATATGATAAGGTCACTTGATTTATTATAATTAATCAATTGATTTTAAAATACTTATCATATTCTTTATTCTTCTTCTTCTTCTTGAAGATGAAGAATGCCTTTGCTTCCTTCAATGGTGACTTGAGAAAAAGAGTGAGAAATTCAAATCCAAAGTGAACCCACTTCCTATTTCTTCATCCTCTACCACTTGCCAAGTAGTATAGGGTGTTTTCTTCACAAGTTTCATGACTTGGTGAAGTTGGAGCTTGATCTTGAGTTGCCTCGACGTAGATCATCTTCGGCATCGAAGTTGACGACCTAGCCCGATCTTTTCTCCGATGAAACCACCGCGGGAGTCTAGGATTCCGATGGGTACAGCGGAGGGACGTTATCACGGAGCTAAGGAAGTGGAGGACCGGATCTACAAAGGTTGTAGTCACTTCCCTTTTAGTTAAAGTTGTTAACTTGAATTGCATCGCCTATACCTCTAGTTACGATCTTGCTTAGGGTCACTTGGCACATAAGAAAAATTTGATTTTGGCAAGTTTGATCTGTTGTAGAACCTCATGGGTGTGCCTAGGAACCCTACAGTATCTACTGAAAACCCTCAGGAGACAACACTCCTCCTTCTAGGGACACCTAAAGGTTTAACGGCTTATTGCACGAGCTCAGTGCAATCGCGTTTCCCTGCGAAAGTGTGGTTAGGTTTTTTGTAGAGAATAAAAATAAGTTTGCTCGAGGACGAGCAAAAGATAAGTTTGGGGGTATTTGTTCACACCATAATATTGTATTATTATATTCCCCATTCTTATTCGTTTTATAAATAAACAGGTGCTTTTGACGCATGTCTTCTATATATTACAGGTTACAGGTTCTTGGACAGAAAACAGTGAAAACGATGAAAAGACGATGCAAAAGTGGACTTTGACCAACAAACAGAAGATTCTTGATCAAGCCTACATCAAAGATAAAATTCACAACGTACAAGGCAATGCAAGGTCCAAGATTACAAAGCGAACGGTTAAAAGTACACCGCAATTATTCACTGGAGATCTGGATGAAACATAGAAGCTATTTTAATAAAAGAACTAAATAATAAGGAAGCCCAAAGACAGAAGAGCCCACAAAGGAAATTTCAAGGCCCAATACTTCCTTTTAATAAAAGACAAAGACATAAAATTTTACCAAAATTTGGAGTCTACTTTGACTAGGTCTTCCTAAGGATATTTTGGTAAATGTAGACGTGCGAATCAATTGAAACCTAGGGTTTCCTATCCTCTATAAATAGGGACTCTAAATCATTGTAAAGGCTATGCCTCCCTATGTCTCTTTCTATGAATAAAATTTAGAAATCTTTTGGAGAACATCGGTGCATCTTTTCATTTCATGAATCCAGATCTGACAACCCTGCGTTGATGTTTGGAGAGAGCCATCTGTAAATTAAGTAGATTTATTTATTTTCTTGCCCTAAATTTCAATTCCTGCCCTAGTTAAATTTATTTTCCTGCCTTAGTATAGATTTTATTTATCTGCCCTAGTTATAACTTTTAATTAATTGCCCTAGTTTATATAATTAGGTTTTTAGTAATAATCAATCCCAACACCTTTCGGAATTAACTCGTTTGAGCTATTAGGAGATTCACAAAATCCCTGTGGACCGACCCATACTCACCGGCTAGCTACTAGCGACGCCGTTCTTGATTGCGGTTAATAGATAGTTTTTGAGATCAATCAGTCAACCTTCCTGACCTCGATCTCCCGGCGATCAACTATCTCCCGGATCATGTGATACTGCCTAAGAATATGCCTGGATTGCTGATGGGACCTGGGTTCCTTAACCAAAGCCACTGCTCCATTGTTATCGCAATACAAAGGTATTGGATGCTCAATGGATGGAACCACACCAAGTTCAGTAATGAACTTCTTGATCCAGACAGTCTCTTTGGCAGCATCGTTGGCAGCGATGTATTCAGCCTCCATCGTCGAGTCTGCCACGGTTTCCTGCTTGGAACTCTTCCAGCTAACCGCCCCTTCGTAAAGGGTAAAGACAAATCCCGACTGCGACTTAGAGTCGTCCTTATCACTCTGGAAGCTTGAATCGGTAAAGGACTCCACTTGGAGTTCTCCATTACCATACACCAAGAGCATCTCTTTAGTCCTTCGCAAGTACTTGAGAATGCTCTTCACAGCTGTCCAGTAACTCTCTCCAGGATCAGCTTGATACCTACTCTCTACACTTAGTGAGTATGCTACATCGGGTCTGGTACATAGCATCGCGTACATGATAGAGCCTATAGCCGAAGCATAGGGTATCCCTTGTATGCGAGCTCTCTCCAAATCAGTCTTGGAAGACATCTTTTTGGAGAGAGTGATTCCAGAGATCGTGGGTAAGTTCCTACGCTTGGATTCTTCTATACTAAACCTCTTTAGTATGGTGTCAATGTACCTGGATTGGGACAATCCCAATATCCATTTAGATCTATCTCTATAGATCATAATTCCCAATATGCAAGAGGCATCATAAAGATCTTTCATTGAGAATCTTTGTGATAAGAAGAGCTTGACTGATTGCAGCATAGGAATGTCATTTCCTATCAAGAGTATGTCGTCCACGTACAATACGAGGAAGACAACCTTACTCTCTGCCATCTTCTTGTAGATACAAGGTTCATCTACGTTTTTGACGAAATCAAACTCTTTGATAACGACGTCAAAGAAGATGTTCCAACTCCGCGATGCTTGCTTTAATCCATAAATGGATTTAAGCAGCTTGCACACCTTCCCGCTGCTCCCACTATCTACGAAGCCCTCTGGCTGAGTCATGTACACGCACTCTTCTAAATCACCGTTTAGAAAGGCGGTCTTAACATCCATTTGCCAGATTTCGTAGTCATGATATGCAGCGATGGCAAGCATGATCCGGATGGATTTAAGCATTGTCACTGGAGAAAAGGTTTTATCATATTCCACACTTGGTCTTTGACGAAAACCCTTTGCAACAAGTCTAGCTTTGAAAGTCTCCACTTTCCCATCTACACCAAGTTTTTTCTTGAAGATCCACTTGCTCCCAATGGGTTTTACCCCTTCAGGAGCATCTTCCAAAGTCCATACTTTGTTGGTGTACATGGATTCCATCTCGGACCGCATTGCAACACACCATTTCACTGAGTCCCCACTCGTGATGGCCTGCTCGAAGCTAGTTGGGTCATCATCCTCTGTGATGCAATCCTCACTCCAACCATCCATGAGAAAACCGTAGTACCTCTCAGGTGGGTGAGGAACCTTACTAGATCGGCGGAGGGGCTGAGGTTCATTGGGAACTACTGAATCCTCCGGTTCAACCAAATCTTCTATCGTAGTTTGTATTGCTGGAACCTCTTCCAGTTCTACCTCCTTGGCACTAATCTCTTTTTCAAGAAATTCCTTTTCTAAAAAGGTGGCATGTCGAGAAACAAATACCTTTTGTTCCTCGGTGTGGTAGAAGATATACCCGCGTGAATGTTTGGGATATCCAATAAACTTACACAAAATGGACCTTGCCGCGAGTTTGTCCGGATTTTGCATTTTTACATATGACGGACAACCCCATATCTTAATATAATTAAGACATGGTCTCTTTCCTTTCCATATCTCATATGGAGTGGTTGGCACGGATTTGGTGGGAACCATATTCAATAGGTCAGCATCTGTTTCCAGTGCATACCCCCAGAAGGAAATAGGTACCTCAGCTGTGCTCATCATAGAGCGCACCATATCTAATAGGGTGTTGTTCCTCCGTTCCGATACACCATTGTGCTGTGGTGTATATGGGGGAGTTAGCTGAGAGAGAATCCCATTCTCTTTTAGGAAGTCCAGGAATTCATTGCTCAAGTATTCACCTCCTCGATCAGATCGAAGGATTTTAATACTTTTTCCGGTTTGGTTCTCGACTTCTTGTTTATATTCTCTAAATTTCTCAAAAGCTTCTGATTTGTGTTTCATCGGGAACATATATCCGAATCTAGAGAGATCGTCAGTGAATGTAATGAAGTACGCAGAACCATTCCTGGCATGTGTAGACATGGGGCCGCATACATCACTATATACCAGTCCCAAGAGTTCCGTAACTCTCTCTCCGTGTCCCGTAAACGGAGTTTTGGTCATCTTCCCTTTGAGACATGACTGGAAAGTGTCATAAGATGAAAATTCAAACGGATTCAAATACCCATCTTCATGCAACTTAGCAAGTCGTGTTGCATTGATGTGACCCAGTCTAGAATGCCACAAGAAGAATTCGTTCATATCTGAACTCTTCCTCTTGTGTGTGTTTGATATGCTTAGAACTGTTGATTGATTTAGAACATAAATGCCATTGCACAACGTGCCTGATCCAACCAACTTTTGGTTTAGGAAAATGTTCATAACATTATCCTGTAATACAAAATTATATCCCTCTTTACTCAACAAAGAAACCGATATAATGTTGCATATCAGGTTCGGCATGTAATAACATTCGTTCAGAATCAATGTATTACCAGTTGGCAATACAAGGTGATATTCCCCGACGGTTTTAGCTGCAACAATTGCACCATTTCCAACCCTTATGTCTTTATCGCCTTCTCCAAGTTCTCTACCTTTCCTAAGCCCATGTAACTGATTACATATATGGGATCCTGACCCGGTATCTAATACCTAGGACGTAAAGGAAATGGAGAAACAGTTCTCTGTAACGAACATACCCGAAGAAAATGCATCAACATGTACTTTCTTCATTCGGGTGGCATGGGAATCCTGGTATTCCCCTATATCCTGTTCAGTCTTATAACTTTTATATGAAAGAATGGAACCAACGTTCCCCAGCACAGTATAACATGCGGGTTCAGTCAATACATCCATATTATTATCTTGATTAAGGCATGATATGGTCGCTATCTGGAGAGAGAGAGAAGAAAACACTTTAGCGTATGCTCTTGCAAGATCAGATTGGTTATTATTTTATCTAATCAGGATGGTTTCCACTGTTTTTATCAAATCTTCCTTCAAACCCTAAAAGGAAAGACTAGCCGGGATTAATTACACCCTACAACTTTGCCGATCTTTCAGCCAGGCCAGTGTCGATACTTTGAGGGAGGTTCCCCATGCTTTCGCACGGACCTAATTAAAGTAAACTTTATTTTCCCAGAAGCGTAACCCCGTTGACATCTTTCTAGACACCTACTTGATCGGCTAATTGTCCTGTGTAAAACTCTCCCAGGAGTAACAATTACTCGCAGTGGGTATCGGGATCCAACTATCTTATAGAAGGTATGCAATCTCATTGCAAATTTCAAGACTTGAAATTCCCGATAATATTTTGCCCCTAGCATCCCATGGCCTTGACGCAGGCCAACAAACCATAGTATGCTAGTCAAGTTCAACTCGTCATTTCTTGATTGAATTAAACCCACCCGTACGACCTTTGACGCAGGCCAACAAAGTCGCACGACTATCCTAATCCAATCTGCATCATATGCATAAGCAGATAAATACTAGTTAGCTACTGCACACTACGCCTTGACGCAGGCCAACAAACGTAGCACGAATACAAAGTAGGACATATCTGAAATGACGGAGGGCTACGACAGGATTTTCTGAAAACCTATTGCGTAATGAACTTGATATCGTTGTAGAATCTAGTGAATTTTTAAATGGAGTGATTTTGAGTCTTTCATTAGTTTTGCTAAAGAGGTCACTCCCGGTGAAGGGATCTCGGCTCTTTCCTCATCGAATAAGGTGCGGGATCTGTCATATATATCACTATGCAAAGCAAAACTCCAAAAGCAATAAAAAAACAAACCGAGTTTTGTAGCATCTGCCAGTTTTGCTAAAGAGGTCACTCCCGGTGAAGGGATCTCGGCTCTTTCCTCATTGAATAAGGTGTAGGGTATATGATATATACCGCTATGCAAAGCAAAATTGTAGCTACCCTTTTTGAAAAATTTGATTCTACAACATCTTTTAGGGTTCTTTTCTTTCATTAATACATTAATGAAGTCCCATCATTTAAGTCACCTAAACATCACAGATAAATACGACGTACACTTATACCATCCGCATTCGCCTCGATGTCCCCTCGTGCACCGTTAGGTTAGGAAACTAACGGCAGAGCGGGGCAGGGCTAGCGCGGGTGTAAAATATAAGTAACGCCTATATAATATATCATATATACTATGTATAATATTTATCACAGCACATCAAATGATCACATCACAGATATCGCAGCAGAAGAAACATATGAAACATTGGATATATTTCGACGTCCGTGTTTTATTTTGAGCCACTATAAAACACGGATTCCACGGTCGCGATAAATAGACAAACCCATACCCCTAGACCCCTACGAGAGCGGCAAGCAATCCTACCAATTCTAGAGTTAGGAGACCCGGACTCGACTCTTCGAGTTGGTCTCCCACTGGACTCCAGAACCCGGTTACTTGTGCTCTCCTCCTTGGGTCTATCCTAGTGCGGAAAAGTAAATAATATACAAATGGTGACATCAACCTCATCCCGGAAGTGCCCCAATAAAAGAATATTACATACATTTAAATTTTACATGAATGAAAAAAAACTCTCATCTCACATAAAACCCCCGGCTATTCAAAACGCGACGATCCAATATAACATATCCAGCAACACATAACATCACATGTCATCAACGTAAGTAAGTATGCGTACACCGATCGTCGTTGATGTATAGCAACGAAAAACGGCAATACAACTACATACAACACTTACGGTCACAGAAAAGAAAGTGTAAAACTACAACATTTGGAATCCACATTCTCTTTAGACATCATAAATCCGAAATATCACATACTTCGCATTTCATGCCTAACTATATGAATTCCACATATTGTATCACATTCCAGATAAATAGACAGTATTAAATTTTCCGAACAGATAATCAAATACCCAAGATTTCCTAAATAGCTCAACACTTGAGCGGAGTTCAGAAATTCCAGAATACGTCACAGTAGCAACGGTCCAGCCGTAGAAGGGTCAAGCCAACGCCTCACATATGGCACGCCGTACTGCCCCAAATCCTAAGGTTCAAAAGGCAGTTCAAGACGGTCACATAATCGAGTTAAGGTTTTTTGTCTTCTAGAGGGTCCGTCACATTTCTTGCACGTTTTTCCGAAAGATTTAAACTCGGTAAAAATTCAACACTTGAATGTTTTTCGTGCCGGGAAAATTGAGTTAATGATATCCGTTCGAACGTTTTAATACTTTCTAAATTATCCGGAATAACAGAACAAAATTAAATTCTCTGATCGAATCGATGAATACAAAATAAACCCCAGAATACTCAACACTTGAGTTAATTTAAAAATACCCAGAAAATACAAATAACAACAAAAGTAATTACGGTGGAAAAATGATAGCATTTCTCCTCTGTACGGCCGCGGAACCGCGGCCCAAGCAGGGTACGGCCGCGGTTCCGCGGTGGATTGTACGGCACATGCAGTCATTTTTCACCACAATTCTTAGAAAACCCTGCTGAATTTTTTAGGTATTTTTAATTCTGAAAAAACACAGATTTTAAAAAAAGTACAGAGAGGGGTTCATTTTGACGTATTCGGGTTCGTTCGGAGTTTTAACTTCGTTAACACATCACCTAATGCTCTAGCTAGGCTTTGATACTACTGTAGGATTACTAGGCACACTAACAAGGTTCTACAAGGCATCGACCATGCCCGTTTAAAATTTTAGCCGTGCCGAATAACTCTAAACAAGATCTTTAACTAGAGATTAGGGTTTCATATGCAAGCAAAAACCAATTAGGACTAAGTGAATACAAAATACAACCTTTGTAGATCAGTCCTTCACTTCATTTGCTCCTTATTGAAGTCCCTCCGCTGCGATCATGGTTCTCCCGGGCTCTTGCATGGCTTCACGAGGAGAAAGGGGCGACCTTGCTTGTAGTCTCTGAGGCCGAAGATGATCTACGTCGAGGGAATTCCGACTGAAGCTTCTACTTCACTAACTTGATAATTAGTGAAGCAAACACCCTATACTAAAGTGCTAGTCTAGTAGAGGATGGAGAAATAGGAAGTGGGTTCTCTTTAGAATTTGTTTTCTCACAAGCTTTCTCACTTTGGATCAAACCCTAGCTAGCTTTTCTTTTGAACAAATGAAGAAGATGAACAAAAGAAAGAGGAGAGGATAATGATCAAGTGTGTGAGCTAACCATGGTGAGTGAGTATCATATACTAACTCTTGTAGAGACTTAACCCTAGGCTAATTTTTATGGTTGGGTTAATAAAAATCCATAGTAAAACAAACTCATGTTGAATTAGTCAATGCATCCACAAGCTTCCACAAGCTTCATGCATTTTCTAATCCTCCACTTGATTTTGTAATTACTTTAAATATTAAAAACCCAAACTAAAAATTAGCATAGTGTAAGTCTCATACACCCATGGATGATGTATCATCAACCATGATACAAAAATATAACACATTTTAATATATATCATATATATAGTAAAGATGTGTACATGTGAGAAAAAACCCTAAGTGAACATGTGTTAGTTAATGTAAACTAGTATATCAAATATACAATTATACAATAAATTACTAAATTAACACTTGACTTAATAATCCGGTCATATCAAATATAACCGACTAACATCCAATGTATCGACTTATCGAATCAATACTTGATTCGATAACCCGGCTATATCATATATAACCGACCGATACAAAAAGTCGCGAGAATAGAATGCGGTATCACATACACGCATTATTCTCGGTCCCGCACATATCACATACGTGCTCCTATTTCGTTTTGCCTGAGCCAGTAAAATCTCTATGTAGGACTCTAAAGACTCGTCAATACGCCGGCAGTAGGTGATGATCACATCACGCACCCACAAGCCGTCATCGGTACTAGCTGGACGTAACAGTTACACGGGTATTGAGTGATCAGAAGATTAGCAACCAAGCCCGCTCCAACTCCTCTAATAGCCTGCCGGTAACACTTCCCGTACAGTCCGGTCTCCTCGTCTGATATGTCGCATATCAAGTCTAGGGGTTGTAAATGTCAGACCCCAATAACCGATAAGTCGTGCCGATGTGAGGCCCATAACGGGTCGAGAAACTACTGGTAACACTTACCAGTAGATCTCTAATCAGCCCTGGCCAGGGACTTCCCTGTTACGGCCAATCGAGCACAGCGCAACATCAACCCCCAATACCGGGAGAGACGAAACCCCTCCTATCGCTCATTGCCTCCATGTGACTCGGGACTGTACCCAAAATCCACCGTTTTGCACGCCCTCATGAACGCGGAAAGGTGCAAATCAAAGCATAGTGGGAATCACACAAGACTCTATGACGATGTCGGGTCTACAGACTAACCTGCACAAGTGTCACCAGAGAACTGCCATCTGACGTAAGGTATAATACCATCTGGGAGTTCTCGGCGAGTCCGTCCAGTATACCCAGTCTCTACTGAGCACCAGTATACCATCTCTGATGTCAAACACCAATGGATATGGGATCATCCATCGCCTATCTCATGGGTCGAGAAGCGTATACGCTAGTCTACTCTCGTATATCGATGCCCTGTCTCGATACACCCACGACTAGGAACATTAAAGGATGTACTTATGGACTACCATGGCCCCACAATATGATCTACATCATAGTCCAGGTAGTCAAGTACACATCCTAAGGGCTTCATCAACATGTAGCTATAAGACAGTATCAAGAGACAAGTATACATGTTAAGATAAAGAGCAACCAGATAGCATACTATCATATCGAGCAAGAAAGTCCTCTCTATATATGTCCAAGCATCCAATATAATATACATTATCTGTACAATACTGGCCTCTAGGGCATACATACAACTAATAGTGTGATATCAAAGATTGTACACAGCTGCTCATTGGAGAATAGGTACATCGAACGGGACTCAACGAGGACTCTTATGTGGTAGTATACCTATCGTCAGATAGCGGTCCTCTGGTGACACTGGTACAGGTTAGTCTGTAGACCCGAGATCGTCATAGTGTCTTGTGTGGCTCCCACTATACTTTGATTTATCCCTACCACGGCTCAAAGGAGTCGTGCAAACAGGTGGATTTTGGGTATAGTCCTGAGTCACATGGAGGCAATGAGCGATAGGAGGGGTTTCGTCTCTCCCGGTATTGGGGGTTGATGTTGTGCTATGCTCGATTGGCTATAACTGGAAGTCCTTAGCCAGGCTGCTGCCGAGATTTACTGATAAGTGTTATCAGTAGTTTCTCGAACAGTTATAGGCCAGACATTGGCAAGACTTATCACGTTACTGGGGATTAACGTTTACCACCCCTACACATGATATGAGACATTTCAGAAGAAGAGACCGGACTGTGCGGTAGTGTTACTAATAGGCTTCATCGAGTGTATGGACGAGCTTGCTTGTTGATCTTCATATCGCTCAATACCAGGGTAGCCGTTACGTCCAGCTAGTACCGCTGACGGCTTGTAGGTCATTGATGTGATCATCACCTACTGCTGGCGTATTGACGGTTCATTAGAGTCCTACACAAAAGTATCCTGGTTTGAGCGAAACGAACTAGGCACATATATTGATATGTGTGTGGGCCTGATTAAATATGAGTATGTGATACCGTATTGTAATCTGGCAGTTATCTGTTATCAGTTTGGTTATATATGATATAACTAGATTGTCGAATTAAGTATTTATTTGATAATGTGATATACAGATGAATGATATTAGTCGGTCATATGTGATATAACCGGATTATTAAATCAAGTGTTGATTTAATAATGTGATATATATTATATGTGATATAATTATACATTAACTAATATCATTAGCTCACTAATTATTCTTCATTATATATATATATATATGATATATATATATATTCATATATATGATATATATATATATATATATATAATGAAGCATGGCTTGATTTTCTATTTTTGAGAAAAATAGAAATGGGGTGGAAAATAAGAGCATGGTTGTAAGCATGGGTTTTATTTTTGTTTATTCATCTTGACTCGCTATTCAAGCATGGTTGCAATTTTATATTGCAAAATTCCATGCTTGAATGAGTGTGGGTCAAGAGTTGCCATTCATTCTAAGCTATTCTCAACACTTAGCCATTTTGCTTGCTTTGCTCCCATGGTTGCTCTCTAGATTCATCTTCTTTCTCAATTGCCATGGTTCATGCTTCAACCCTCACATGAGATGTGGACCATGAAGTTTAAACACAAACTAGCGAGCAAATTAAATCCCTACTTCACCATCACACATTAGATTAGCAATTTGATGTGGAGTGTTGCCTTCACTAATGAGATTAATGAAGGGTTAGCTTGAGCTTGTGGACTTCGGGTAGATCGTCTTTTGCGTGAAGATCACGAAGGAGCTTCGTTCAACTCGAAAAGGAGCCTGGTAGAGTCACATGGACTTCAACCCGGAGCTATTGAAGAGAAGGACTCGAATTATAAAGGTTGTATGCTCTTTTCTTCTCTTTAACTTCATTACATCACAAAGGCAAACCTTAATAATCTAGTAAAGATCTTGTTAGTCTAGCTTAGCACCTAATAAAAATTTGAATTTGGCATGCTTGATACCTCTAGAACCTTATGGTGGTGCTAAGGTCGACTTTCATGGTATCAGAGCCAGGCAAGAACATTAGGAAAACCTACAGCGACGTTAGAAATCTTCCGTTTTTTGTCGTGCGAAAATTGCCGATAAAAACAGTTTCGAAATTGATGATTTGAGTTGTTTACACACACCATGGGCTCACGGTTTGAAGCGAGAAGCCATGGGGTGGAGCGTGTGCACCCCGGGGACACCTCGGAGGGGACCAAATGGCTAGGCCCACTCCCCAAGACCACTATAAGGTGGTCTTGGCGGTGGGGTCCCGAAACTGCCGCACCTTAGGCAATTTCAGGTCTGCCTCACCCCCTGGCCACCTCATGGTGGCCTCAGGGGTAGGGTACACCCTCTAAGCCTCCCATCGATAGTTAATTTTCGGATCTTCTCCCCCGTGAATATTCGGGCGAGTTTCGAGTACTTTTCGACTCCCGGATTGGCTTAAAACGATCGGTTTAAAATGATCGGTTTTGGAACTTTAGCTCACTGGATTTTTCATGTCTTGGAAAAATTGGTTAAGTTTGCTAATTGCGTGGGGAATTCTAATGTCACGGTTACTTTAAAAGCTTTGTGATGTGTGTGATACAATCATTAGAATCTAGATTAATTAGTTTTATGAAAACTAGTTAGTAAATTATAAAGCTAGCCGTTTAGTCTCAATTGATCGATGACCACGAAGTTTTGATTCGGGTCAAAACTCCGCCGCAATTGCGTATTGGACGCGATCACTAAGTCAGGAATCTTTTTGAATTATCCGGCAACTAATTGAAAAAAGTTTTCAATTTGAGACTGAAATGCAAGTTTTATAAGTTAGGCATGATATCTGGAATACGAGATATTCCGGGTTTATGATGTCTAAGAAAATTGCGGATTCTAATTATTGTAGTTTTCTGTTTCTTTTTCTGCGACCGTAAGTGTAATATGTGGGGTATCCCAATCTCGTTTCTATATGTCAACGAGTTTTAGAGATACGCATATTTGCTTACGTTGATGATATGTGATATCATGTGTTGCTGTTGATGTGATTTATTGGATCGTCGTGAAAGAATAGCCGGGGGGTTTTATGTGAGATGAGGGTTTTTATTTTCATTCATGTAAAATCTGTATTTAATATTCTTTTATTAGGGAACTTCTGGGTTGAGAATGATGTCACCACTGTTGTATATTATTTACTTTTCCGTATTAGGATAGACCCAAGGCGGGGAGCACAAGTAACCGGGTTCTAGAGTCATGTGGGAGACCATCTCAAGGAGTTGAGATTGAGTCTCCTAACTCTATAATTGGCAGGGTTAGTTGCCACTCTCGTAGGGGTCTAGGGATGTGAGTTTGGCTATTCATCACGACTGTGGAATCCGTGTTTTACATTATTGGCTAAATTTAAAATACGGACATCCTAGTATATCCAATATTTCATATGTTTCTTCTGCTGCTTGATTCTATGATGTTGATCATACAACTGCGCGAGACGAATATACTATTATATAATAAACGGTTCTTATATTTTGCACCCGTGCTAGTCCAGCCCCCGCTCTGCCGGTAGTTAAGTAACCTAACGGTGCATGACGGGGCCCCGTGGCGAATGTGGATGGCATAAGTGTACGTTCTATTTTCGTTTCATTTTTCTGTAATGTTTAGGAAACATTAATTGATAGGACTTCATTAATGAGATTAATGAAAATAAAGAAACCAAAAGATGTTGTAGAATTAAATTTTCAAAAAGGGTAGCTCTAGCTTTTGCTTTGCATAGTGGTATTCCTTGATGAATATCCAGTACCTCGTTCGATGAGGAAAGTGCTGAGATCCCTTCACCGGGAGTGACATCTTCAGCGAAACTAGCAAATACTACAACCCTCTCGGTTTTGTCTTTTGACTGCTTCTCTATTTCTTGCTTTGCATAATGGTATTCATGAATATCCAGCACCTCATTCGATGAGGAAAGAGCCAGGATCCCTTCACCGGGAGTGACCTCTTAAATGAAGCTAGCAAAGGCCTAAAAAATACTCCTTTTCTAAATCACTAGATTCTACAACGATATCAAGTTCATTACGCTCATGGTTTTCTTCAAAACTTGCGTAGCCTTCCATCATTTCAGACAAGTACTATTTAGTATTTGTGCTACGTTTATTGACCTTAGCCAAGGAGAAGTGTGCGACAGCTGATTAGTGCTTGTTTGCGGCATGTGATGCGATTGGATTAGAGTAGTCGTGCGGCTTTGTTGACCTTATCCAAGGGTCGCATGGGTGGGTTTGATTCAATCAAGAAATGACGGGTTGAATTTGGCTAGCACTTATGATTTGTTTGTTGGATATATGTATGCCCTAGAGGCCATTATATGATAGTGTATGTACCGGTATGTGTGTGTGTGTGTGTGTGTGTATTCAGAGGATATTCTTGCTTGACATGATAGTATGCTATCTAGTTGTACCTTTTATCTTGGCATGTTCATTTGATCGTACTTTCATTCATTTGGTACATGTTGATATAGCCCTTAGGATATGCAGGACTACTGAGATTATGATGCGGATCATACTAGTGGGACATGTGTAGTCTATGAGCATATCCTTGAAATGTTCCTAGTCATGGGTGTATCGAGACGGGGCATCGATATTACCAGAGTAGACTAGCGTATACGTTGCTTGTCCCATATGATGGGTGATGGATGATCATATATCCATTGGTGTAGTGGTGACACCAAAAACCGTATATGGGTGCTCAGTGAAACTGGGTACACTGAACGGACTCGCTGAGAACTCCTATGTGGTATTATATCTATCGTCGGATAGCAGTTCTCAGGTGACGCCGGTACAGGTTAGTCTGTAGACCCGAGATCGTCATAGAGTCTTGTGTGCCTCCCACTGTACTTTGATCTCCACCCTACCATAGCTCTACTGAGTCGTGCAAATAAGTGGATTTTGGGTACAGTCCCAAGGCACATGGAGGCAATGAGCGATAGGAGGGGTTTCGCCTCTCTCGGTATTAGGGGTTGATGTTGCACCATGTACGATTGGCTATAACAGGAAGTCCCTGGCTAGGGCTGCTGAGATTTACTGTTAAGTGTTATCAGTAATTTATCGATCTGTTATGAGCCATATACCGACATAACTTATTGGGTTATTGGGGTCGACGATACCATCCCTAAACTCACATATGCAGCATATTTGATGAAGAGAACGGGCTGTAGGGTAAGTGTTACCAGTTGGCTCGACGGGAGTTTTAGCAGGTTTGCTTGTATTTTTTTTTTATCGCTCAATACCTGGGAGCCGTTACATACAGCTTATGACACTGAAGGTTTATGGGCATGTGATGTGATCACTGCCTAATGCTAGCGTATTGACGAGTCTTAGAGTCCCTCAAAGGGGTCTCCTAGCTCAGGTGAAAAAATGTGGGGTGTATAAGTGATATGCGCGGGAGCTCGATTAAATGGGTTTATTGGATACCGTATTTTAATCGGGCATTTACTATTGGACGGATCGTATGAGATATGAACGGGTTATTAAATCAAGTGTTAATTTAATAATAAGTCCATTAGCTCAGTTATTAAAACCTATTTCTTTATGATGCATGCATAAGTGTATGTATATGTTGATATGGATGCACACATCCAAGCATGCATGTGTCATGGTTGATGATACATTGGTGGTGGCAATGGAAAACTCACTTGGTAACATATTTAGATATTTTTACTATTTAAGAAGAGTAAAATGGGATTAAAATCATGGTTAACTATTCAACTCTCTTGAGTTGACAAAAGTCTATGGTTTCTTTGCATATGGTTTTAGCCCATGGTTTTGCTTAAACTCAAGTTACAAAATATCTAGATATTTTGTAACCATGGTTTAGCATGGATGACTTCACTTACTCTCTTGAGTTTAGTAAGGGTTATCATATTATTCTTTTGAGTTAGTTTTGAGCCTTCTCCTTCTTTCTCTCTCTCCTCAAAGCTCACTAGGGTTTTAAAAGAAAGAGAAAGAATTAAAAAGAAAAGGTTTTGTAGTGAGATCCATACCCACATCACCATTCCACTTTAGTTTAACCCACTAGTGTGGAGTGTTTGATTCATCTTCATCCTTGATCAAGTGAAGCTTGGAGATTGGTACAAAGGGAATTCGTAGTGGATCATCGTGGACTTGGTAGGACACAAGCCAACCGATTCAAACCTTAATCGATCTAAGGAGTCTAGGAGGAGGTCTACAAAGGTTGTATTTTCTCCCCACTTATTGTTAGACACTTTATAGTATGTGATACTATAGTTTGTTACTCTATTTTTCTAGTTCGATTCATGGTTGGATTGTTTAGCACCTCCTTAAAATTTTATTATAGCATGTGTGATGCAACCTTAAACCTAGGCATGGTGCTAAAGAATCCCTACATTATTGACCATAGCAAAGGTCATAAGTTGCTAGGGGTAAAAACATTATCGAGAATTTTAAGTGTTGAAATTTGCAATGAGATTGCATACCTTCTATTTGATAGTTGGATCCCGATACCCACTGCGAGTAAGAGTTACTCCTGGGAGAGTATTCCACTTTACAATTAGCTAATCAAGTAGGTGTCTAGAAAGGTGCCATCAGGGTTATGCCTTTTGGGAAACAAGGTTTATTTTAATTTGGTTCGTGCGAAAGCATGGGGAACCTCCTTCGGAGCACCGATACCTGCCTGACCGAACGATTGGCAAACCTGTAGGATGTAATTAATCCCCGCTAATCTTACCTTTAAGGGTTTGAAGGAAGATTTGATAAAAACAGTGGGAGCCATCCTTATTTGATAAAATAGCCAATCTAATCTTGCAAAGAGCACATGCAAAGTGATTATCCTTCTCTCTCTCTCTCCTGGTAGCGACCAATGAAATACCTTAATCAATATAATAATATGGATGTTTTGACCGAACCTACTTATCATACCGGGCTAGATTCCGCTCTACCTTATGATTGTCATAAGTCTGAGCAAGGAATAGGAGAATATTTGGATTCTCACGCCACCCAAATGAAGAAAAAGCATGTCGATGCATTGTCTTCGGGTGTGTTCATAACCAAGAACCGTTTCTCAGTTACCTCTATGTCCTGGGTATTGGATACCGGATCAGGATCCCACACATGTAATTTGTTACATGGGATATAGACAGGTGGAGAACTGGGAAGGGGTGATATGTCTCTAGTAGTAGAGAATGGTGCAACTGTTGCAGCCAAAGCAGTTGGCAAATATCACCTAGTGTTACCAACTGGTAATACATTGATTCTTAGCGACCGCTATTTCGTACCAATAAATATTGTGAATATTTTCCCAAATCAAGTGTTGATTGGGTAATGTATGTTGTATATTAGTGTACATGTTCCAAATCAAACTACAGTTCTAAACGTATAGAACACACACAAGGGGAACAGTTAAGAAATGAACGAAGTCTTCTTGTGGCATTCTAGACTGGGTCATTTCGATGAAACAAGACCAGCCGATGTTCCATAAGGATGCATTTTTGAATCCATTCGAATTTACATCTTATGAAACTTGCTAGTCATGTCTCAAAGACTAGGTGACCAAATCTCCATTTACTGGAAACGGAGAAAGAGCTACTGAACTCTTGGATAGATACATGGTGATGTATGCAGTCCTATGTCTAAATATGCCAGGGATGGTTCTTCATTATATTCACCGATGTTCTCTCAAGATACGGACTTGTGTTCTTGTTGAAACACAAAACTGAATCTTTTGAGAATTTCTAGGAATATAAATACGAATTTAAGAACCAGATGGGTAAAAGTATTCAAATCCTTCGATATGATTGGGGAGGAGAATACTTGGGCATGGAATTCCGAGACTATTTACAAGAGAATGATATTCTCTATTAGTTTACTCCTCCGTATATAGCACAACACAACGGTATATCGGGATAGAGGAATCACACCCTATGAGATATGGTGTGCTCTATGATGAGTACTGCTGAGTTGCCTATTTCCTTTCAGGGACATGCACTTGAGAAGATGCATACCTATTGAATAGAGTTCCGATCAAATCAGTTGCCTACCACTCCATATGGGATATGGAATCGGAAGAGACCATCTCTTAAATGAGTTAAGATATGGGGTTGTCCGGGCTATGTTGAAAAGCGAATTCCGGACAAACTCGAGGCAAGGTCAGTTCTGTGCAAGTTTGTAGGATATCCCAACCATTCGCGAAGGAATATCTTCTACCACACCGAGGAAAAAAAGATGTTTTGTTTCTCGACATACCACCTTTTTAGAAAAGGAATTTCTTGTGGAAGAAATTAGTGGCAAAAGGTAGAACTGGATGTAGTTCCAGCAAACACAAACTATAACTGACGATTTGTTGGGACCTGAGAATTCAATAGTCCATGACGAACTGAAGCCACTCAACGGATCTTGTAAGGTTCTTCATCCACCTGAGAGATACTACAGGTAGACGGTGGAAGCGAGGATTGCCTAATCTAGATGATGACCCAACTAGTTTCGAGCTGGCCATCATAAGTGGAGACTATATGAAATGGCTGGATGCTATGCGATCTGAGATGGAATCCATGTACACTAACAAAGTGCTGACTGAGGATGTTGCTCCTAAAGGGGTAAAACCTATCGGGAGCAAGAGGATCTTTGAGAAAGATAATTTGGTGTAGATGGAAAAGTTGAGACTTTCAAAGTTATGCTTAAGTCCATCGATCCTACTTGCCATTGCTGCATACCATGACTACGCAATCTGGCACACTGCACGTCAAAACCGCTTTTCTAAATAGCGATTTAGAAAATAGCGTATATGACACTTCCAGAGGGCTTCATAGACAGTGGGAGCAGCGAAAGCATGTGCAAGCTGCTTAAATCCATCTACGGGTTAAAGCAGGCATCGCAGAGATGGAATCTGTTTTAATGAAGCTGTCAAAGAGTTTTACTTCATCAAAAAGATAGATGAACCGTGTATAAATAAGAAGGTTGTAGAGAGTATGGTTGACTTCCTCGTCTTGTATACGGATGACATACTCTTGATAGGAATAGGTGTTCCTATACAACACTCGGTAAAGCACCTCTTATCACATAGGTTCTCCATGAAAGATCTAGCTGATATCTCCTATATCCTGGGGATATAGATCTATAGAGATAGATCTAAATGGATTTGGGATTGTCCCAATCCAGGTACATAGACACCATGCTAAAGGGGTTCAGTATGGATGATTCTAAGCGTGGTAATGTACCCGCTTGTTCAGGAATCACTCTCTCCAAAGGGATGTCTCTCGAGACTGATTCGGAGAGGGCTCGCATACAAGGGATACCCTATGCTTTGGCAGACGAGTCAATCATGTATGCAATGTTATGTACCATACCAGATGTAGTTTACTCACTAGGTGTAGTGAATAAGTATCGAAAAGATCTTTAGGAAAACCACTGGACAGCTGAAGAACATTCTTAAGTGCTTGAGAAGGACTAAAGAGATGTTCTTGGTGTATGGTAACGGTGATTTCCAGATGGAGTCTTCTACCGATTCGAGCTTCCAGAATGATAAGGATGACTGAAAGTCAATCTCGGGTTTTGTCTCTACCCTCAGTAGAGGGACAGTATGTTGGAAGGGTTCCAAGTTATATACCGTAGCAGACTCGTTGATAGAGGCTAATTACATCGCTACCAACGATGCTGCCAAAGAGTTTGTCTGGATGAAAAATTTCATATGATGAACTTGGTTCCTACCATTGGTCATCCAGTATCTTTGTATTGGGGTGACAATGGAGCTGTGGCTTTGGCCTAGGAACCCTGGTCCCGTCAGTGATCCAGACATATTCTTATACAGTATTACCTGATCAGGGAGATAGTTGATCTCCAAGAGATTGAGGTCAGAAGAGTTGACACAGAGGATAACACAGCGGATCCACTCACCGAGGCCATCCCCCAGATGCTATTCGAGAGACTTTTGGGACGTTAGGTATGAGATACTACAACAACTGGTCTTAGTGAAAGAGGGAGATTGTTAGGAATATGTATGCCCTAGAGGCCATTATTGATGATATAGTGGATGCGTGGACATATATGTAGAGGACTTTCTTGCTCGACATGATAGTATGCTATCAGATTATTTTTATCTTAACATGTAGACTGGTATTTATACTGTTTTTCTCTTACATGTTGATAAAGCCCTTAGGATATTTACTTAAATACCAGGATTATGATGAGATCATACTAGTGGGGCCAGGGTGGTCCAAAAGTACATCCTTTAATTAGTTCATAGTCGTGGAATTATCGTGACTAGGCCATCGATATTCCAGAGTTGACTAGTGTGTATGTTTCTTGTCCCTTAGAGGGGGATGGTTGATCCCACAACCATTAGTGTGTGACATCAAATATTGTAAACAGATGCTCATTGGAGAATGGGTACACCGAACAGGACTCGCCGAGGACTCCTATGTCGTAGTATACCTATCATTAGATAGCAGTTCTCTAGTGACACTGGTACCGGTTAGTCTGTAGTCCCGAGATCGATATAGAGTCTTGTATGGCTCCCACTGTGTTTCGATTTCCTCTCTACCACGGCTCAAAGGAGTTGTGCAAATAGGTTGATTTTAGGTATAGTCCAGAGTCACATGGAGGAAATGAGCGATAGAAGGGGTTTCGTCTCTCCCGGTATTAGGGGTTGATGTTACGCTATGCTCGATTGGCTATAACTGGAAGTCCCTGGCCAGGGCTGCTGCCGAGATTTACTGATAAGTGTTATCAGTAGTTTCTCGAACCGTTATAGGCTAGACATTAGCATGACTTATCACATTTCTGGGGACTGACGTTTACCACCGCTAGACATGATATGTGACATATCATACGAAGAGACCAGACTGTACGGTAGTGTTAGTGATAGGCTTCATGGAGAGTATGGACGAGCTTGCTTGTTAATCTTCATATCTCTCAATACCCGGGTAGCCGTTACATCCAGCTAGTACCGCTGACGGCTTGTAGGTGGTTGATGTGATCATCACCTACTGCTGACGTATTGACGAGTCTTTAGAGTCCCACACAGAAGTTTCCTGGTTCGAGCGAAATGAAGTAAGGCACATATGTTGATATATGTGTGGGCCTGATTAAATATAAGTATGCGATACCGTATTGTAATCTAGAAGTTATCTGTTATCAGTTCGGTTATATGTGATATAACCAGATTGTCGAATCAAGTGTTGATTTGATAATGTGATATATAGATGAATGATATTAGTCGGTCATTATGTGATATAACCGGATTATTAAATCAAGTGTTGATTTAATAATGTGATATATATTATATGTGATATAATTATATCTTAACTAATATCATTAGCTTACTAATTATTCTTCATTATATATATATATATTAATATATATGATATATATATAATAATGAAGCATGGCTTGATTTTCTATTTTTGAGAAAAATAGAAATGAGGTGGAAAATGAGAGCATAGTTGCAAGCATGGGTTTTTTTTTGTTTATTGATCTTGACTCACTATTCAAGCATGGTTGCAATTTTATATTACAAAATTCCATACTTTAATGAGTGGGGGTCAAGAGTTGCCATTCATTCTAAGCTCATTCTCAACACTTAGCCATATTTCTTATTTTGCTCCCATGGTTTCTCTCTAGCTTCATCTTCTTCCTCCATTGCGATGGTTCAAGCTTCAACCCTCACATAAGATGTGAACCATGAAGCTTGAACACAAACCGGTGAGTAAATTAAACCCCTACTTCACCATCACACATTAGATTAGCAATTTGATGTGGAGTGTTGCCTTCACTAATGAGATTACTAAAGGGTTAGCTTGAGCTTGTGTACTTCGGGTGGATCGTCTTTGGCGCGAAGATCATGAAGGAGGTTCGTTCAACTCGAAAAGGAGCCTAGTAGAGTCGCGTGGACTTCAACCTGGAGCTATTGAAGAGGAGGACTCGAACTACAAAGGTTGTATGCTCTTTTCTTCTCTTTAATTTCACCACATCACCAAGGCAAACCTTAATAATCTAGTAATGATCTGGGTAGTCTAGCTTAGCACCTAATAAATTTTTTAATTTGGCATGCTTGATACCTCTAGAACCTCATGGTGGTGCTAAGGTCGACTTTCAGCTTTATGTCACAACGGTTCGTCCGAACACATGCGATTCCAGTTAAACTACTCGTATCCAGCTGGAATGTCAGTTCAGAGAACGACGTTCTCAAAGCAACTTTAGGATATGACCAGTGTCCAGTGGTCGTCTGTAGTAAAGAATTTTATGCTGACTTCAAGGTGCTGGACATACCAAACTTCGATGTGGTTTTGGGAATGGTCTGGCTAGGAACTTTCTACCCTACCATCGACTGTCGTCAAAGGAGGGTAGTGTTTGAGATTCCAGACCATCCAGTCTTTTATTTCACGAGCGGAGACCGTACACTGGAGCCTACCACTTACAAAGCTAAACTAAGGAAAGCAGTGGTTGCTACAATACAATTGGAAGAAGACAACCCAGAAGTAGTTCGAGAGTTCGAATATGTATTTCCTGAAGACATCTCAGGTTTGCCTCCCGATCGAGCTCTTGAATTCGGTATTGACTTAGTACCTTGTGTACAACCGGTGATCAAATCACCATATCGCTTAAGTCCTGAAGGATTGAAGGAGATCCGTACTCAGCTGGATGAACTCTTGCAGAAAGGATGGATTCATCCTAGTACTTTAAGTTGGGGATCTCCAGTTTTGCTTATGAAGAAGAAGGAAGGTTCATACAGAATGTGTATTGATTATAGAGTTTTGAACGAAGTCACGATAAAGAACAAGTATCCACTACCGTGCATCGACGATCTGTTCGATCAGCTAAGTGGATCTTGCATTTTCTCAAAATTAGATCTTTTTTCGGGTAATCATCAGGTGAAGGTCAAAGAGTCTGATATTCGGAAGACAGCATTTAGGTCTCACTATGGTCATTATGAGTTTCTCGTGATGCCTTTTGGAGTGATCAATGCACCGGCCATATTCATGAATATGATGAACTAAGTTTTTCGAGAGTACCTAGGCTGGTTCGTTGTTATTTTCATCAATGACATTCTAGTGTATTCAATGAATCGGAAAGAGCATGCTAAACATTTGTAAATTGTCTTGGAGACTTTGCGACAGCATCAACTATATGCCAAGTACAGCAAGTGAATGTTTTGGCTAGATCAAGGCGGATTTCTCAGATATATCGTTTCAGGCGAAGTAATCTCGGTGGATCCAGCTAAAGTATCAACAGTAAGCGAATGGCTGACACCAAAGAAAGTGAAGGACATTCTAAGTTTCTTGGGATTAGCGAGATACTACCGAAAATTCATAGAAGGCTTTTCGAAGATTACAACACCCCTGAACAAGCTCACACGTAAAGATGAAATATTCGTATGGTTAAAAGTATGCGAAAAGATTTTTGTAGAACTCAAGTCAAGATTAACATTAGCGCTTATTCTCGTAATACCAGACCAATCTAGAGGTTTTTTTGTGCGTTGCGATGCATCCGGTAAGAGATTAGGATGCGTTCTACACCAGCATGAAAAAGTTGTAGCTTATGCATCAAGACAGTTTAAAATTCATGAGCGCAATTATCCAACGCATGATCTAGAGTTAGCAGCAGTTATATTTGCACTGAAGATTTGGCGTCATTATCTTCTTGGAGAACAGGTAGATATATACACAGACCACAAAAGTCTGAAGTATGTGTTTACTCAGAACGAGTTCAATATGCGGTAGAGAAGATGGCTAGAACTTATGGAAGAATTCGAAATCAACCTATAATATCATCCAGGGAAGGTGAATGTAGTTCCTTATGCACTTAGTTGCTAGCCGTTATCAATGAATCTCACCACACAATGGAAGCTACAGCAAGATTTGCACCAGATGGAGATTGAAGTGGTTATGCCAGGTAATACTTCAGAGTTGATGAATTTATAAGTTCAATCTACCATTATCAATCAGATCAAAGCAACTCAAGCAAGTGATGCCAAGTTGCAAAAGATCAGAGAACAACTAGAAAGTGGACTTAGAACAGTCTTCATCATTCATGAAGACGGATCTTTAAGATACGGAAGCAGATTGTGTGTACCATAAGGTCCTGCTCGAGAAGTGTTGATGAAAGAAGCTCATAGCTCTCCATACTCAGTACACCCTGGTGATACAAAGATGTACAAAGATCCGCGTCAACATTACTGGTGGCTTAGAATGAAGCGCAAAGTAGCCAGAAGCTTAGCCAAATGCTTGGTATGTCAGCAAGTAAAAGCTGAACATCACAGGACTGCTGGTTTACTTCAACCATTACCTATTCCAGAGTGGAAGTGGCAACACATCATCATGGACTTCATGACTGCAATTCCTCGCAGCATGAAAGGTAACGATGCGGTATTGGTTATTGCGGATCGACTCACAAAATCAGCTCACTTCATCACATTTCGAGTTGGCCAAACTACTGGGACACTAGCAAAGAAGTACATAGAAGTAAGTCTGAATCTTAGTAAGATTTAAATCTTCATAGTGTACTATTTCTGATACCCATGAACTCATGATGGAGATTGTGAGATTATATGGAGTACTGGTTTGCATTGTCTCCGATTGTGACACCAGATTCCGATTGCAGTTTTCGCAGAGTCTGCAAGCTAGGTTAGGAACGAGTCTGAACTTCAGCACAACTTATCATCCACAAACTAATGGTCAGTCTGAGTGAATGATTCAGACTCTTGAAGATATGCTAGACTTCAGAGGATCGTGGGAAGATCACCTACACCTTGTAGAGTTTTCATACAACAACAGCTACCAGGTGAGTATTAGTATGGCACCATTTGCAGCTCTCTATGGAAGGAAGTGTCGTTCACCATTAAGTTGGGACGACATCGGACATAGGAAACTCCTTGGACCTGAGATGATCGTGGCGACTGTGGATATAGTTCGCATGATTAGGAAAAGAATGTGTATAGCCCAAACAGACAGAAGCACTGGGCTGATGCAAAATGCAGACATTTGGAGTTCCAACCGGGAGATCATGCGTTTTTAAAGATCTCTCCAAATCGAGGAGTGATTCGCATTGGAAAGAGGGGTAAACTCAGTCCAAGATTTATTGGACCGTTCAACATACTCGAACGAGTCGGAGAAGTGGCATATCGCTTGGCACTTTCACCCTCATTGGAAGGAGTGCACAACGTATTCTACATATCCCAACTTCGAAGATATGTGAGCGACCCCAGCCACATCCTTGATCACTCCTAGCTTACTGTATAGACAGACTTATCTTGTGAGCAGAAACTCGTTGAAATCCTGGACAGAAAGGTAAAGTCACTTAGGAACAAGGAAGTAAACATGGTTCGAGTAATGTGAAGAAAAGATTCACCAGGAGAATCAACGTGGGAACGAGAAGATGGCATGCGTGCAAGATACCCTTTCTTATTTGTAAATTATTCCTTAAATAATTGTAAATTTTGAGGACGAAATTTTTGTAAGGAGGGTAGAATGTAACGACATCAATTTCATTGTACAAAATTTTCAAGTTAATGTACTGAATGGAGTATTTACAAGCCTGAGTATACTTTAAGTATTATTTTGTTTGAAAAACAACAAGAAAGCACTTGTAGCTTATTGGCAAAGCCTTGAACTGCTGTGACATAGCCCATGTGTTCGAATCCCATCAGCCACATATTATTTTTAATGATTTTTCTTTTAAACTTTTTAGAAGCCCAAAAGTTTACGTGTGCTATACACATAAAATGAAGAGTCACTGAAAACAAACATATGGAAAATGTTATATGAACAGACCCCGACACGTGGCACAAATCCCACTCCACTCCTCTTCGAATCGACCGGCGAAGAATCTCTTTGGGCCGACATCGCCAGTTTGTGTAAGTCCGCGGCGGCGCCCCGGCCGTCGATCTGACGCCGGAAACGCGGAAACGAAAAACTTTGCGAACTTGCAAACCGGCACCACCGCGCACTTTTAACCTGGTTCGGGCCATTAACCTAGCTACTAGCAAACTAAAAGATGGGTGAAGAGATATACCAAGCGATCCGTGTCCTTCGGTCTTCGTCTCCACTCCGATCTCCCGCGGAATCTCCGTCCGTCACCTCCTCGTCGGAAAGGGCACCACGTAGCAGATCTCTTTTACGGGCTCCCACCTCTTGACCGAGGCAACTCGGGCGCGAAGTTGGCTAGCCGACGCGTCCAAGATTTGCTATAGGCAAGTGTAGTAGGCTATGTCTCTTTTGGGGTTTATGTTGCCATGGATGTGGAGGAATGAAGATAAGGAAAAATGGTGCTTTCATTTTTCCTAGCATGAAAATGAGATGAAGAAAAATGCTATCACTCAAAAATGAATCTCTCTCCTTCTTCTCCCTAATGTGGCCGACCCCTCCTCTCATGAAATGGTGGAGAGAATCAAATTAAAACATGAAGGGAGGTGATGGTAGGAAAAGTAGAGGGTGACCACATCCAAAAAGGCAATGATAACATTATCAAATCAAAATCAAATCCTTTCAAATCTCATGATGATAAGAATATAATAATGAAGCTACAAATGCAAGAAACCCTTCCGCAATAAGTTATTTGCACTCTTGCAAATAACCCCTCCATCAGAAAGTCCGGCCGTGAAGGATCAAAGGAAAACCGGCAGGAACGGAATGCAAACAGGCAACTTCAGAAAACTGATCCCATAATAAATTACAGGAAAACCCCACTACTGCATATACATGCCCGCATTTGTATTCCCACTGAATACAAATGCAAAGAGACAAAATCTACACTGTCAAATACTAGGATCCGGCTTAAGCCAAATCCGGCTAGTAAAAACCGTCCGATCACGATCCGTGCAATACCGCACGTATCTGATCGAACCCTGCTATATCTCCATACGGCCTCTACAGTGTTTCGCCCGAAACTTGAGTAACTGTGTGTGTGGTGGACTCTAAAGACTCGTCAATACTATGGCTGTGGATTTAACCACTAGCACGTCAGAGGTATCAACCATACGTGACGGGCCACCAGCTATTGACCAAAAGGGACGTCGATGAGAGAACTCATCCTGACACCCTACTGAGCCTGTCAGTGACAATATCCATACAGTCCGGTCTTTTCGTCTATGAGCATCGCATGGCGGGCCTAGGGGGTTGGTAAAAGTCAGACCCCCAAAAGCGGTACAAGTCGTGTCGGAGTGTAGCCCAGAACACCCTGAGATACTACTGGAATACCTACCAGCAAATCTCCTGCCTTGGCCAAGGACTTTTCATGTTCTGGCTCTCCTAGATACAGCGCGACCTCACCCCCAATATCGGGAGAGACGAACCGCTGCAGATCCGCTCACTGCCTCCATGTGGCTCGGGACTGTACCCAACGAAAACCTGTTTGCACGTCTCCTTTGACCGTGGTAGGATAGTAATCAAAGCACAGTGGGAACTCACACGAGACAAATGACGATCTCATGTTGATGAACTAACCTGTACACATGTCACTAGGGAACTGCTATCTGACGTCTGGTATAATCCCAACTAGCAGGTTCCCAGCGAGTCCTGTCCGGTGTACTCATAACCCAATGAGCACCTGTACACATCTTAGGTGAACCAACTGACACCAATGGCTTGTGAGACCGGCCACCGCCCCTCGTCGGGGTCTCGACTGTATGCACCAGTCTACTCTGGAGAATCGATACCCTGTCTCGAAACTCCCACGACTAGGGACCTTTTAAGGATGTGCTTATAAACTCCAGCTCTCACGTATATGATCGCCCTCATACTGCTGGTAGTCAAGCAAGAATCCTAGGGGCTCTATCAACGTGTAATAGCGACCTGTAGGGTCACCTAAAGCAGTACACGATGATAAAGATAAACCAGATAGCATACTATCATCTTGAGTAAGACTGTCCTATCGGGATAGGTCCTCCCTCAATCATTGCAATCATGTGCCTGTGATCCAATAATTGACTCTGAGGGCACTATCTCCAACAATCTCCCACTTGCACTCAAGGCTAATTATTGCGATGTCGCGTACTCACAGCCCGTGTGATACCGAACACCCAACTCCTCTACTAGTCAGTCTCACAAAGCTCGTTTGCGAAACTATTGCGTTCGAGGAATAGCCTCAGTGAGTGGATCCGCTCTGATGTTTCTTTCTATGTCTCTCTTTATCTCAAGTTCGCAGAGAAAGCCATCTCCCGAAATGCGCAATACCTGTCTTAGAATGTGTCTGGATGTCTGATGGGACCTAGCTCATAAATGAACTCCAAATCCAAACTTCTTAGACTGTATCATCAACTGAACTTAATCAGTATCCTGCGCCATCCTTCCCTCAGTATCCACCTGGACCACCTGTCCAAAATACTGCCCCTTGTCAGAAGGAAAACCAATAACTCTGACAGCCACTCTGCCATCCAGGTCACCTTGGAAGGCTGGAATGATAACCGTCTCCTAAAAGAGGCTGCCGTTATCATATCCCTAAAACATCAACTTTTGTTCTAAAACTGCTTCCGATTGTTTCTCCAGGATTGGATTAATATCAACTTATTGCATCTACTGCAAGAACAACATCTGGTATGGTACTTGACATCTCATGATTGACTCAATTGCCTAAGCAAGTGATCTGCCAATCATGCGCATCCCTCTCCCCTTTAGTCTGTAAGACACCTTTAGAGAGGGTGACTCCATCACTTGCAGGTACACCACCATGCCAGGAGTCGTCCATTCTAAATACTCTTAGAATGCTGTCTAAGTACCCTTAATTGGGAAACCACCCAAATCTAGATCTAAAACCATAGATCTAGTAACCAGAATGCACGATATAAAATCCAATTCCTATGTGGAGAAACTACTGTGTGACGACCAAAGTATAACCTATCGTAGTATAGGAATATCACTTCCTACTCTGTATATGTCATCAAATACCAGGACATCACACCCTACTACCTTCTCAATAGATCCATCCCCTATTCTGATGAAGTCAAACCTATGACTGTCTATCAGAAATAGATGATTTATCTCCGCTATATCTGCTTTAGTCTATAAATAGACATAAGCTAACTGTCCACAAATGCTTCCGCTGCTCCCACTGACTACGACAACCCTCTGGCAGAGTCATATAGACGTGCACTTCTAAAACTAGTTTAGAACGACGCTATACTCATCCTCCTGCCGGGTTTCACAGCCTGGAACAATGGCAATGGCAAGCCTGGGTAAACAAGAACCTCCCTGCCACCGTCCTTGAGCATACCGAAGTACCTCTCGAGCGCCTGAGGTTACCTACTTTATCTGCGGAGTGGCCAATGGAATATCAAACCAGATTGAATGTTTAGGTTCTTATCAAATCTTCAGTAATCGTTTGCGGTTCTGGAATCACTTCCAGTTCTACCATACTCCCACTACTGTTTTCTGAAAAAAAATCCATTTTTAATTAAAACTGTGGCGAGTTAAGAACAATATCACTATTGATCTTCCAGATGGTAGAAAATCAACCCTCGTCATAGCCCGGGTCAATCCACAAACAGCCATTACAGAAACTTGCCTTGAGTTATCCGGAGTCTGGTTTAAGCATAAGCCGGACAACTCCCCGTATCTTAACAACGTCATGATATGAACTGTTCTATATCCAATAGAGAAGCAGAGGCACTGATTTAATTAAACCAGATTCAAATCATGCAGTTGTCTCCAGTGCATGTCAACTGAATGGAAGGAGGCCGATCAGCGTTACTCAACTTAGGAGTGCTTCCAATTATGAGTAACCTGAAAGAGAAGCAAGTTCTCTTAACCACTACTATCAACTGAATACCATATACAAGTATCTACATCTTCGATCACCTTGAAGAATCCCGATACTTGCAACACCTGGTTGTCTACTTTATTCATATACCCATAACTTCTCAAAACTTAGACCCTGTGTTTCTACGAAATACTTGTCTAAGAACCAGAGAAGTCATAAGTAAACCGAATATAGTACGAGGACCAACCCCTCTGTCCTAATGGACACTGGACAATATACAATACTCTGTATAAGTCCCCTGAGTCTAATAACTCATTCACTGTGTGTCGTAGGTTCAAAACTGTACTTATGCTTAAGAAGAATTACACCGCTGTTTTATGCTCCTTACCTAACCATCCACTGATATAGGTAAATTTTCATAGACATAATTTCAAAAGGGTACATCTCACTCTATAAAAATAGACGTACAGATATATCAATTTGAAATTGGTGCACAACGACGGATATTCAAAACCAAATATTTGTCATCCGGCAAACAACCCAGGTGACTTCCTCAAATATCACCAATTACAACGAATCCCGATATAATGAGGATGATCACCTAATTCCCAATAACTTACTCCCACTCATCATCTGTAAAACCATACAGATGTGAGAATTATACCTGGTAAATACATACCCTGAAGCAGGTGTCTAATCGGGAAATCAGTTTTCTTTTAACAGTACACGGTGAAACTGAAACATTGAAATGTTTCATTGGGGTATCCTGGTATTCCTATTAATGCATCTTCCATTATCCAGATTCACAACTATAACCGTATAATTCTTTGCCATCTCTCCAAATCCCTTTATATGTCTTTAGTCATTACCTTCTGTACACCCCATTGGGCCAAATGGTTTTCTTCCTTCCCTACCGTTCGGCACCAGGCTATGGTTTGGAAGAAGACTATCCAATAAGCATAATGGGTGTACTGTCCTAATCCTAGGAGCACTCGCAATGCGAAAGAAGGTGAAGATAAAAGACAACCGAATAAACCTTATTCTTATTTCTCCTGGACCAGGATCCATCCCCGAACTGGAACAAGTTCCTTTCGAGTTCGTATATAACCATATGATGGATTATCCAATAAACTGTGGATCTTCGTAGTGATATGGATTGTCCTGGAAAAATGCAAAGGTGATTTAGGATTGGCGAAGAAATATTTGGTTTGGTCATGAATATCAGTCGCAATTTACTTTGCCCTCTTACTAATCCCTTTCTTTGTCTTAACTTAATACCTTCTGTACACCGTTTAGGCTAATTGGTTTTCTTCATTCCCCACCGTTCGGCACCAGCCTAAGGTTTGGAAGAAGACTATCCAATTTGCGTAATAGGTGTACTATCTCCTAAACCAAGGAGTACTCACAACCTGAGAGAAGGTAAAAGGAAAAGACAACCGAATAGTCCTATTCGTTTTCTCCAGAACCGGAAACCATCCTCGAATTCCTTCGAGTTCGTATATAACCATACGATGGTTTTGTCCAATGGAAGTGGACGTTTGTAGTAATACGGGGTGTCCTGGAGAAAAGGGTAAAAGTAGGAGTGGTAATGAGGTTTGCAACTCTGACAATCCAATAGCCAGTGTTAAGATGGTTCGGTCAACTTGGTCACTGAATCATAGTCTAGGGTCGGGTCAATGGTCGCTGCCAAAGAGAGAGAGAAAAGAAACACTCAGCATGCACTCTAACCTAGATCAGAACGGTTATCACTTTATCTAATCTGGAAACCTCCCACTGTAACCTCAAATTCTTCTCCAAACCTAAAAGAAGAATTAGTCGGGATAACCCGAGGAGTAAACCAACTCATCAGTGGGAATCGGGATCCAACAATCATCACATGATAACGTGACGGAATCCGCTCACGTTATCACACTCCAGAAGGTATGCGCATATCTGGCAAGTTTCAGTTTCTTTAGAAACTCCCGATGTGGATTTTTGCCCCATGCTTTTATGACCTTGACGAAGGTCAACAAATCATAAGTCACAAGTTAAGTTTTTCCCGTCATTGTCCAGGTTAATTTGAACCCACCCGTACAAGCCCTTGACGAAGGTCAACAAGGCTATACGACTGTCCCAAACCAACGCATCTATCTATGCAGCAGAAAGGTAACAAGCAGCTACCATACATCATGCCTTGACGAAGGCCAACAAACATAGCATGAATATTACGTGCTACCCGTCTGAAACGACGGAGGGCTACGAATGGTTTCTGGCGAAAACCTTTAACGTAATGAACTTGATATCGTTGAAGGAACCGGATAGCTTTTAAAAATATAGTGACGAAAACCTTTGCTAAAGAGGTCACTCCCGGTGAAGGGATCTCGGCTCTTTCCCCGTAGAATGAGGTGCAGGATATTCCAACTGAATACCACGATGCAAAGCAAAAGTAATCGGCTATAGTGAAGTTATTGCCCAGACGCAAACTTTTGTCCAAGGGGTCACTCCCGGTGAAGGGATCTCGGCACTTGCCTCGTCGACTGAGGAGCAGGATTTTCCAACTGAATACCACTATGCAAAACAAAAGAGAACGTCCTTGCAATAACAGCTTTTTGAAAAGTGTTCCAACAACATCAGAAGAGATTTGTTTATCTTGCATTGATCCGAATCAATGCAGTCCCATCAATTGATCACACCACAAAGAACGAAAATATACTGATGTACGTATATGCCATCCGCATTCGCCACTGGGTCCCGTCATTACCCGTTAGGTTAGCTAACTAACGACAGAGCGGGGACTGGACTAGCGCGGATGCAAAACATATACAACATCTACTAGTATATATACCAATATATAATTTTCGCTCAAGGCGTGATAAAATGCATCATCACAGAAATGTACAGCATCACAGAACAATACAGATATTTGGGATCCCCGGGTTTCATAGAGCCGCTACTGAAACCTGACATTTCCCTGGTCATGTGGATAGCCTGTGCAATGAAATCCTAGACCCCTACGGGCGCGGCAAGTTACCCGCCAAAACCTGAAGCGAGGCAGCCCCTTTCAGCAACGTGAATGGACCACCCAGCACTTCACGAAATCCGGTAACTTGGGCACCGCTCCTGGGTCAACCTGTACCCCCTACGAGTGCGGCGAATAGCCCGCCAATTCTAGAGTAAAGCCCCCTCCGTCTCAATGCCATGAGATGCGGGCTCGTTGCCCTCTAGAACCCGGCTATCCGTGCACCCCTCCGCGGGGTAATCCTAGTACAGAAAGTAAAATATATATACAACGGGTACATCGACCTCGACCTGGTCGTGCCCCAAAAGAATAATACAAACAGGCAGTGACGGCAGTCCACATGTCGGACGCTCGCCCCGCAATAACAAATGTACATATAAAACAAAACTGTACTAACATTGCATCTAGGCTATCCCCCACGACCAATCTGCAACATCACAGCACAACACAGAACATCAACGTGAATGTCACGTTCGCAAATCCGTCTAAGAGGGCTATAGCAATTAGACATGATTTACCGATCAAGTGACATTCACGGTCGCAGATATAATGTAAATATTGTGAACTAGCATGTTTAAAATATCCGATCGAATAAATTTACCGAAGTGGGCCCCAAGTAGTACTGTAGCACTTAGAGAAAATCTGGGCCCAAACAAAATATCCCAAAACCCTCATTTTCAACTCAGGAGCTATCTTCAAAATTTTGGTCAAGTGATCAGTCAAAAGCGCGGTGGAACCGCGGCCCAAGCATGGGTTTGGCCGCGGTTCCGCGGTGGTATGGTGAGATCGCTTGACTAATTTTTCACAGATTACTTAGAATTCTCTGCACAGTATTCTGAAACAACCTGAAAAATTTTTGGAGCCAAAAAAAATTTGACAGAAAATGATACACTTGAAATCGGGTTTTCAGGATTTTTGTTCGATCAAGAATGTAAACACACAAGACCATGCTAGGCTAAGTTAATGGCGAGGCTCTGATACAAATGTAAGTCCGCGGCGGCGCCCCGGCCGTCGATCCGATACCGAAAACGCGGAAACGAAAAACTTTGCGAACATGCAAACTGGCACCACCGCACACTTTTAACCCGGATTGGGCCATTAACCTAGCTACTAGCAAACTAAAAGATGGGTGAAGAGATATACCAAGCGATCCGTGTCCTACGGTCTTCGTCTCCACTCCGATCTCCCGCGGAATCTCCGTCCGTCACCTCCTCGTCGGAAAGGGCACCACGTAGCCGATCTCTTTTACGGGCTCCCACCTCTTAACCGAGGCAACTCGGGCGCGAAGATAGCTAGCCGACGCGTTCAAGATTTGCTGTAGGCAAGTGTAGTAGGCTATGTCTCTTTTGGGGTTTATGTTGCCATGGATGTGGAGGAATGAAGATATGGAAAAATGGTGCTTTCATTTTTCCTAGCATGAAAATGAGATGAAGAAAAATGCTATCACTCAAAAATGAATCTCTCTCCTTCTTCTCCCTAATGTGGCGGGCCCCTCCTCTCATTAAATGGTGGAGAGAATCAAATTAAAACATGAAGGGAGGTGATGGTAGGAAAAGTAGAAGGGACCACATCCAAAAAGGCAATGATAACATTATCAAATCAAAATCAAATCCTTTCAAATCTCATGATGATAAGAATATCTTAATGAAGCTACAAATGCAAGAAACCCCTCCATAATAAGTTATTTGCACTCTTACAAATAACCCCTCCATCAGAAATTCCGGCCGTGAAGGATCAAAGGAAAACCGGCCGGAACAGAATGCAAACAGGCGACTTCAGAAAACTGATCCCGTAATAAATTACAGGAAAACCCCGCTACTGCATATACATGCCCGCATTTGTATTCCCACTGAATACAAATGTAAAGAGACAAAATATACACTGTCAAATACTAGGATCCGGCTTAAGCCAAAGCCGGCTAGTAAAAACCGTCCGATCACGATCCGTGCAATACCGCATGTATCTGATCGAACCCTGCCATATCTCCATACGGCCTCTACAGCGTTTCGCCCGAAACTTGAGTAACTGTGTGTGTGGTGGACTCTAAAGACTCGTCAATACTATGGCTGTGGATTTAACAACTAGCACGTCAGAGGTATCAGCCATGCGTGACCGGCCACCAGGTATTGACCAAAAGGGACGTCGATGAGCGAACTCATCCTGACACCCTAATGAGCCTGTCAGTGACAATATCCGTACAGTCCGGTCCGTTCGTCTATGAACATCGCATGGCGGGCCTAGGGGGTTGGTAAAAGTCAGACCCTCAAAAGCGGTACAAGTCGTGTCGGAGTGTAGCCCAGAACACCCTGAGATACTACTGGAATACCTACCAGCAAATCTCCTGCCTTGGCCAAGGACTTTTCATGTTCTGGCTCTCCTAGACACAGCGCGACCTCACCCCCAATACCGGGAGAGACGAACCTCAGCAGATCCGCTCACTGCCTCCATATGGCTCGGGACTGTATCCAACTAAAACCTGTTTGCACGTCTCCTTTGAGCGTGGTAGGGTAGTAATCAAAGCACAGTGGGGACTCACACGAGACAAATGACGATCTCAGGTCGATGAACTAACCTGTACACATGTCACCAGGGAACTGCTATCTGACGTCTGGTATAATCCAAACTAGCAGGTTCCCAGCGAGTCCTGTCCGGTGTACTCATAACCCAATGAGCACCTGTATACATCTTAGGTGAACCAACTGACACCAGTGGCTTGTGAGACCGGCCACCGCCCCTCGTCAGGGTCTCGATTGTATACACTAGTCTACTCTGGAGAATCGATGCCCTGTCTCGAAACTCCCACGACTAGGGACCTTTTAAGGATGTGCTTATAGACTCCAGCTCTCATGTATATGATCGCCCTCATACTGCTGGTAGTCAAGCAAGAATCCTAGGGGCTCTATCAACGTGTAATAGCGACCTGTAGGGTCACCTAAAGCAGAACACGATGATAAAGATAAACCAGGTAGTATACTATCATCTTGAGTAAGACTGTCCTACCGGGATAGGTCCTCCCTCAATCATTGCAATCATGTGCCTGTGATCCAATAATTGACTCTGAGGGCACTATCTCCAACAGTTTGGACCGTCGGTATTGCCTCCATATTTTTAACCCTAAACCCTTTGGCCTACTCCACTACCCCAGTACTGTTTTGTCCCCTAAAAATTAACAGAGAATTAAAAATCACCATTAAATCCAATTTTTAATGCATTTTAATTCTCTTTTCAACCCTCAAAACCCTAATTCTATCCTATAAATACAACATCACCCCCTTGCCCTCTCTATTTTGAAATCCATTATAAAAAATTCTTAAAATTTTCCAAGTCAAAGAAAAGTACAAGTGGAGTTAGCCCAAGGTCAAGTTCTTGCGACGATTCGAGACGATTCCGGGGACTCCGCGCCTCCACGAAGCCTCCAAATCATTCCTCAACCTCCCCTCTCTCATTTCATCCAGTAAGTTCCCTCTCTTCTCCTCTTTTCACATCTCAAAACTATTTCTTTTCAAATTACGTTGGTAAGTGGAGTTATAATGACTCTTAATTCTATTCTCTTTAAAAACTTCAATTTTTCTTAAGAACCACTTAACCATATCATTACATCTTGCTTGTTAAACATTAACCAATAATTAGAAACAAGTTTTAATTCAAAACTCCATATAAAACCACTTTTATTGCAATTTTACGTATAAATACCAAAAAATTATATATGACATCTTTTATCATATTTGCTTGTACTACTTTTCGGAAAATCTCACGAGATAATGACCTACCTCTCACAACACGCATCATGACATAGCACAATTTCCTTTTAACAATATTTTCGGGACAAATACAAATTTTACATCAAAATTCCATAAACTATTAAAAACCGTATTCTTTAAATTTGTATTATTTACATTCCTTACAATTAAGCCTCTACAACCCATTTTAGGGAACCCGATCTGGATGTTGTAGGTTATTACATATCCTAAGGACTAGTAGAGCAAGATACAGACCTCCTCACAGAGTATCCGATCTCGATGGAATTTTTAATGCAATTTTTAAGAAAAACGCGATTTTCTATTTAATAAATAAATGTTATTTTTAATAATTATATATAAATATTATCAAACCATCTATTTTAAATATATAATAAATTCCATGTTTTCTAAAAAAAGGTAAGAATTACAATTTCAAGAAAATACCATCAAGAATCCATGCAAGTCAAATTTACACAAAAATACCATATATTATTCAAGCTAGATATTTATTCACTAGAGTACCTCACTTTTAAAATTTACATCCATAAAAACCGTAAATACGATAAATAAATACTTGAGGATAATTTTGAAAGTATACTAAAACTATTTTTTCATAAAATACCCTCTAGTTATTTTAAATTGCAATAAGGATCTTAGTAAATATAGGTTTAAGCGGGACCAATTCTCTTGAGCCTCAGAGAGCCAGAGAAAATGGGTGCTTACCTATTTAAGGTAGAAAACTAAACCAGGGTTATCAACGGTAATTGGTTTGGAATAAGTCACAAATCCTACCGTCCATGTGCAGCAGTTACCGATAACTCCTAAACCTAGTTCAGTAATCCAATTCTGTTTAAGTGCCTGACTCGGTCAGAATCTCAGTCTAATCTGAATACAATTTATACATGAATACAATTCAAATATAACTCTAATACAACATGAATCCATATATACTGGAACTTGAACATGAATACCAGAATACTATCAAATATCAACATGAATCGACTGGACCGAACCATGGATATAGTTTGAACCTGAATACAAGAATATCCATTTATATCCTTATCCATTTAAATGAACAATTTATACCATAGTCTCGGCAATTCTTACATCATTACAAACAATACAATATACATTATAGGGTTTCTAAGGGGTAGATTGGCACGGAATGTATTAGAAGTGGCATGAGAGGGTCACTATAATACACTTAACCTGAATATCCATTGTCGTTGTCCAATGGGTTTTGATGGGGCCTTGTACTTATATACCTTAGTCCATGGGAAAAGTCGACTCCTCTCATATAGACTAATATATTATGTACCAAGATACAAACAACTACATTAGTATAATAAAAACAGAAAAATTACCAGATCTATTTCTTTTTACTTGATCTATCTCTCTTTTGGGACTTATCGAGTGATTGTTCGCTGACGACATTGTAGGGTGTTTTTCGCCACACCATTGAGATGGGAATACACATCGCTTGTTAAGCGTATACAGATTACCCCTGCCTAAGATAGACCGAGATTTATTAATTGTGGGAATCCGAATCTCCGACAGCCGCGGACTAAACTGCCGTTAATTACCCATCATCTTTAGAGCGAAGGAACCTCCGATTGATGGGTCAACTAATCATGCGAACTCAATGTGCAGTGTACGTGTGTTGTGATTTGAAAAGGGGTTTTGGATATATTGGGGGCCTCACAGAGTTTACGGGGGTCCTGCGGGTCACGTGCCTGGCGCCCGTGGGTCAAGTGGGCGCTGGGCGCATGCATGGCATGTGGGCGCTGGGCGCCCACGGGTCACGTGCCTGGCGCCCGGGCGCCCGTAGGTCACGTGCGCAGCACTAGACCGCTGGGCGCTGAACGCCCACGGGTCGCGTGTAGCGCACGTCGGCGCTTAGCGCCCGCGGGTCACGTGCCTTGCACGTCACCTCCGGGCGCACACGTGTCACATGCGCGGCACGCGACAGCTGGAAACACCCGCGGAAAAGGGGCTTAGCCCCTGGGTTAGGAGTTGAACTCCCAAGTGGCTTTGGAGTTGAACTCCTAACAGGGATTATGAATAGATTTGGAGTTAAACTCCTAAAAAGGGTGTTGATTTATGGAGTTAAACTCTAACAGATCATGAATGGAGTTAAACTCCTAGAATTTTTTGGATCCTCTTTTGAGCCTCGGATCCTCCTGGAATATGATTTTTAGAGATGGGTATCACTTTTATTCCTCTCTGTTGGTTGGATCTTGGGGGAAAAGGGGAGGTGAGACTTAAAATCTCCCCTTTTAGGAATTTGATGGCAGATCCGAGCTCCCCTTTAAGGATTTTATGGTGAAAAACTATTTATTTTTGAAAAAGAAAGAGTTAAACTCTTAATTTAATTCAAAAGAAAAGAAGAAGGTTTAGAACCTTAAGGAAGGAGGAGGAGGTACAACCCCTAGATTTTTTAGAGAGAGAAAAAGTTATTGAGATATTTTCATCATCTTTACCTTTATAGGTTACAGACTTTACATATAGCCCCTTGGGCTTTACAAAATGGCATTTTTCCCATTCTATGCCTCATGTGCTCATTTCTTTTGTACATGAGCCATGGGTTTTACAAAAAATTGGGTTTATACCCATTTTTCTTACATTTATTCATAAAAATATACACCAAAATTATTTATTACAAAATTTTAATTTTGGCAGGGGGGCCGGCCGCTTCATGTTCGGGCTCGACACCGGTATGGGCCCACTTGACCTGGGCTTGGGCCTACTTGGCTTGGGGTTGACTTTGATTTTGACTTGGTCAACCGGGGTGTAAATTTTGACCCCAATAAAGTGCCCCCTATCAATAAATGCACACCACATATATGGGTTGTGTTAGTTGTATGTATGCCCTAGAGGCCAGTATTGTACAGATGATGTATATTATATTGGATGCTTGGACATATAGAGAGATGACTTTCTTGCTCGATATGATAGTATGCTATCTGGTTGCTCTTTATCTTAACATGTATACTAGTCTCTTTATACTGTCTTGTAGTTACATGTTGGTAAAGCCCTTAGGATGTGTACTTGACTACCTAGACTATGATGCGGATCATACTAGTGAGGACATGGTAGTCCATAAGTACATCCTTCAAGGTCCCTAGTCGTGGGTGTATCGAGACAGGGCATCGATATACCAGAGTAGACTAGTGTATACGCTTCTCGTCCCATGAGATGGGCGATGGATGATCCCATATCCATTGGTGTTTGACATCAGAGATGGTATACGGGTGCTCAGTGGAGACTGGGTACACTGGACGGACTCGCCGAGAACTTCCAGATGGTATTATACCTCACGTCAGATGGCAGTTCTCAGGTGACACTTGTGCAGGTTAGTCTGTAGACCCGAGATCGTCATAGAGTCTTGTGTGATTCCCACTGTGCTTTGATTTCCACCTTACCACGTCCATGAGGGCATGCAAAACGGTGGTTTTTGGGTATAGTCCCGAGTCACATGGAGGCAATGAGCAATAGGAGGGGTTTCGTCTCTCCCGGTATTGGGGGTTGATGTTGTGCTGTGCTCGATTGGCCGTAGCAGGGATGTCCCTGGCCAGGGCCGATTCAGAGATTTACTGGTAAGTGTTACCAGTAGTTTCTCGACCCGTTATGAGCCTCACATCGGCACGACTTATCGGTCTGACGTTTACCACCCCTAGACTTGATATGCGACATATCAGATGAGGAGACCGGACTATACGGGAAGTGTTGCCGGTTGGCTCGACGGGAGTTGTAGCAGGTTCGCTTGTTCTCTTCTGATCGCTTAATACCCAGGTGGCCGTTACGTTTAGCCGACCGCTTGTGGCTTGGGGGTGCTTGATATGATCATCACCCACTGCCAGCGTATTGACGAATCTTAGAGTCCCACAATGGAGTTACCTAGTCCAGGCGAAATGTTGTGGTGCGCGTATGCGATATGCGCATGGACCCGATTAAAATGCGCGTATGGGATACCGTATATTGATCGGGCGGCTTACTTTTGGTTGGGGTCATATGTGATATGACCGGATTGATAAATCAAGTGTTGATTTATCATTTAACCATTAGTTTCTCACTAGAAATCCTTTCTTGTCTTTGATGGATGTATGCATGCATGTATGTTCTCTTTTTAGATTTATGCACATACACACATACATACATACATACATATATCCTTCATGGTTGTACATACATGAAAATGGTGGCAATATAAGACTCACACCATGGTTTTATATATGGATTTTATTGCATTTGATTTAAAACAAAAGGGAAAAAGGAAAATGGTAATCATTGATTTGTTTCTACACTCTTCTTTTGACATAACCATCCTCACCCACCTTTTAACCTTGGGTAAACTTTCCTTTTGTGTTTTAACTCAAGTTCAAAAATATATTCATTGTTTAAACCATGGTTTGTGATGAGAACATGAAAATATATATTCATATATTTTCATTTTTCTTGAACAAGAGTTATTCTTTTCACTCTTGTAAAAAATATAGCCATCATCTTCTTCTTCCTCTCTCATTAGCTCTCTAGATTTTTGTAGTGAGCAATATACTCATCAAGTTAGGATTTTGAAGTGAGAAAGAAAACCACAACATCATTCTACACAAGTCTAGCCCACTTGTTTGGAGTGTTAGCTTCATTTCATTCTCTTGATCGGGTGAAGTTGCATGCTTGGACAAAGCGGACTCCGGGTGGATCATCGGTGACCTAGAGGAGTTCAAGCGGACAAGTTTCCAAACCCCAAGTAGCCGAGGAGTCTAGCGTAGGGAGATACAAAGGTTGTACTCTCAAAACCCTAGCTTTTCTTGCATATGTTGATATGCAAAATTTTGAAACCCTAATTTTTCTAGGAACGATTCAATGGTCGTTAACTTAGCAACCTAAAAATTCCATCTTTGGTACATGTGATGCTTCCAATCCCTTCATGAGGTGCTAGGCTAACCCAACATTGGTATTAGAGCCGACCTAGAACATTAGGCGACAATTTTACGAAGTAAAAAATCCGATCGAACCAAAATCCGACGTTATAGAACCCTCTCTGGACATTTTTCCGAATCTGGTTATTTTCGGAATTAAAAATATGTAAAAAATATAGCAGGGAATTCTAAGAAATACTGTGAAAACTGAAACCCTAATTCAACAATTCCACCGCGGAACCGCGGCCATAGCTTGCTTAGGCCGCGGCTCCACGGCCGTGCAGAGCCTTTAAGGTTTCATTTTTGCTACAGTGTGTTCTTGTCTGCTTTTAGATGGTTTTGGGTATTTTTAATCTGAATTTAGTTCTGTTAATTCTGGAGATGGTTTTGGACTCGTCGATTCGATCGGAATTTTCATTTCGTGGCTTTTCCGGACAAATTAGAAAGAATTGAAGTGTTTGAACGAGTATCATTTGCTCACTTTTCACGGGGTTTAAATATTTTAGAGATACGTGCAAGTTTTGTGGTGGACCCTCTAGAAGACAGCAAACCTTAACTCGATTATGTGACCGTCTTGAACTGCCCTTTGAACCTTAGGTTTGGGGCAGTACGGCGTGCCACATGTGAGGCGTTGGCTTGACCCTTCTATGGCTGGACCGTTACTACTGTGTCACACTCCGGGTTTTTGAACTCCGCTCAAGTGTTGAGCTTTAGTGAATCTTGGGTATTTGATCGTTCGTTCGAAAACTTTAATACTGTCTAATTATCTGGAATGTGATGCAATGTGTGGAATTCATATTACTAGACATGAAATACGAAGTATATGATATTTCGCATTTACGATATCTAAAGAGAATGTGGATTCCAGATTTGCAGCTTTACACTTTCTTTTCTGTGACCGTAAGTGTAGTATGTAGTGGTATTGCCGATTGTCGTTGCTATACGTCGACGACAATCGTTGTATGCATACTTACTTACGTTGATGATATGAGATATTATGTGTTGCCGAGATATGATGTGCAGGATTGTCGTGATTGAATAGCCGGGGGGTTTGTGTGAGATGAGAGTTTTATATTTTCTTTCATGTAAATTCAAATGTAATGTAATATTCTTTTATTTAGGGAACTTCCGGGTTGAGGTCGATGCCACCTGTGTTGTATATTATTTACTTTTCCGCATTAGGATGGACCCAAGGAGGGGAGCACAGGTGACTGGGTTCTGGGGTTCAGTGGGAGGCCATCTCGAGGAGTCGAGACCGGGTCTCCTAAACTCCAGAATTGGTAGGGTCGCTTGCCGCACTCGTAGGGGTCCAGGGTGTGGGCGTGGCTATTCATCGCGACTGTGGAATCCGTATTTTCTATTGTTGGCTAGATACTAAATACGGACGTCCTAGTATATCCCACATTATATCTATGTTTCTGCTGCGATATCTGTGATGTGATCATGTGATGTGCTGTGATAGATACTTTATATAGTATATATGATATATTATATAGGCGTTACTTATGTTTTACACCCACGCTAGCCCTGCCCTGCTCTGCCGTTAGTTACCTAACCTAACGGTGCACGAGGGGACATCGAGGCGAATGTGGATGGCATAAGTGTACGTCGTATTTATCTGTGATGTTTAGGTGAGTTAAATGATGGGACTTCATTAATGTGATTAATGAAAGAAAAGAAACCTAAAAGATGTTGTAGAATCAAATTTTAATAAAAAGGGTAGCTACAGTTTTGCTTTCCTTAGCGGTATATCTGATATACCCTGCACCTTATTCAATGAGGAAAGAGCCGAGATCCCTTCACCGGGAGTGACCTCTTTAGCAAAACTCGGTTTGACTTTTGATTGCTTTTGGAGTTTTGTTTTGCACAGTGATATGTATGATATATCCCGCACCTTATTCGATACGGAAAGAGCCGAGATCCCTTCACCGGTAGTGACCTCTTTAGCAAAACTAATGAAAGCCTCAAAATCACTCCATTTCAAAAAATTCACTTGATTCTACAACGATATCAAGTTCATTACGCTTATGGTTTTCTGAAAAACCTGCGTAGCCCTCCGTCATTTCAGATAGATATTATTTAGTATTCATGCTATGTTTGTTGACTTAGTCAAGGCATAGTGTACGGTAGCTAAATAATGTGTATCTGTTACAACATGAGATGTGATTGGATTAGGGCATTCGCACGGCCTTGTTGACTCAGTCAAGGGTCGTACGGGTGGGTTTAATTCAATCGAGAAATGTACGGGTTGAACTTGACTTGCGATTTATGATTTGTTGACTTAGTCAAGGTCATAGATCGCTAGGGGCAAAAGCATTATCGGGAATTTCAAGTGTTGAAATTTGCAATGAGATTGCATACCTTCTATGAGATAGTTGGATCCCGATACCCACTGCGAGTAATTGTTACTCCTGGGAGAGTTTTACATAGGACAATTAGCCGATCAAGTAGGTGTCTAGAAAGGTGTCAACGGGGTTACGCCTCTGGAAAAACGAGGTTTACTTTAATTAGGTCCGTGCGAAAGCACGGGGAACCTCCCTCAAAGTACCGACACTGGCCTGGCTGAAAGATCGACGAAGTTGTAAGGTGTAATTAATCCCGGCTAGTCTTTCCTTTTAAAGTTTGAAGTAAGATTTGATAAAAACCAGTGGGAGCCATCCTGATTAGATAAGATAATAACCAATCTGATCTTGCAAGAGCATACACTAAAGTGTTTTCTTCTCTCTCTCTCCAGGTAGCGACCATGTCATGCCCTAATCAAGATAATAATATGGATGTATTGACCGAACCCGCATGTTATATTGTGCAGGAGAACGTTGGACCCGTTCTATCTTATAAGTATTATAAGACTGAACAGGAAACAGGAGAATATCTGGATTCTCACGCCGCCCAAACGGAGAACATGCATGATGATGCACCTTCTTCGGGTGTGTTTGTTATTGAGAACTATTTTTCAGTTCACCCTACGTCCTGGGTATTAGATACCGGATCAGGATCCCACATATATAAGCAGTTACATGGGCTATGGAAAGGTAGAGAACTGGAAAAAGGTGATCATTCCGTTCAAGTAGGGAATGGGGCAAATGTTGTAGCCAAAGCAGTTGGCAAATATCACCTGGTATTACCAAGTGGTGATACACTAGTTCTGAATGAGTGCTATTATATACCGAACATGATGTGCAACATTATATCAGTTTCTTTATTAAGTAAAGAATGATATAATTTTGTAGTAAAGTATAATGTTATGAACATATTCTTAGATCAAAAGTTGATTGCATCAGGCTCGTTACATAATGGCATATTCATTCTCAATTAAAATACAGTCCTCAATAAACAAAACACACACAAGAGGAAAAGCTCAGAAATGAATGAATCCTTCTTGTGGCACTGTAGACTTGGCCATATCAATGAGACACGGCTAGCTAAGTTACATAAGAATGGATATTTGAATTCATTCGAATTATCATCTTATGACACTTGCCATTCATGTCTCAAAGGAAAGATGACCGAAATTCTGTTTAGTGGACACGGAGAAAGAGTTACTGAACTCTTAGGACTGGTACATAGTGACGTATGCGGTCCTATGTCTACACAAGCCAGAAATGGTTCTTCCTACTTCATTACATTCACTGACGATCTCTATAGATACGGGCATGTGTTCCTGTTGAAACACTAGTCTGAAGCTTTTGATAAATTCAGAGAATATAAGCACGAAGTAGAGAACCAAACGGGCAAAAGTATTAAGATTCTTCGATCTGATCGAGGAGGTGAATACTTAAGCATTGAATTCCTAGATTATCTAAAAGAGAATGGGATTCTCTCTCATCTTACTCCTCCTTATACACCACAGCACAACGGTGTATCGGAACGAAGGAATCGCACCCTATTAGATATGGTGCGCTCAATGATGAGCAATACCGAGTTACCTATTTCCTTTTGGGGGTATGCGCTTGAGACAGCCGTATACCTATTGAATCTGGTTCCGTCTAAATCTGTACCCACCACACCATATGAGATATGGAATGGGAAGAGACCATATTTTAAACGAATTAAGATATGGGGTTGTCCGGCCTATGTCAAAAAGCAAAATCCGGACAAACTCGAGGCACGATCAGTTCTTTGCATGTTTGTGGGATATCCAAAGAATTCTCAAGGATATTTTTTCTACCAAGCTGAGGAATAAAGAGTGTTTGTTGCTCAACATGCCATCTTTTTGGAAAGGGAATTTCTTGCAAAAGAAATTAGTGGCAAAGAGGTAGAGCTGGAAGAGGTTCCAGCACCACAAACTACAGCTAATGATTTAGTAAAACCAGAGGATTCAGTAGTACCCGACGAACCCCAGCCTCTCCGCCGATCTAGTAGGGTTTCTCGTCCACCTGAGAGATACTACGGTTTTCTCATTGACGGTGGAAGCGAGGATTGCATCATGGAGGATGATGACCCAACTAGTTTCGAGCAGGCCATCATGAGTAGAGACTCAGTGAAATGGCTGGATGCAATGCGGTCCGAGATGGAATCCATGTACACCAACAAAGTGTGGACTTTGGAAGTTGCCCCTGAAGGGGTAAAACCCATTGGGAGCAAGTGGATCTTCAAGAAAAAACGTAGTGTAGATGGGAAAGTGGAGACTTTCAAAGCTAGACTTGTTGCAAAGGGTTTTCGTTAAAGACCAGATGTGGACTATGACGAAACCTTTTCTCCAGTGGCTATGCTTAAATCCATCCGGATCATGCTTGCCATCGCTGCATATCATGACTATGAAATCTGGCAAATGGATGTTAAGACCGCCTTTCTAAACGGTGATTTAGAAGAGTGCGTGTACATGACTCAACTAGAGGGCTTCGTAGACAGTGAGAGCAGCGGGAAGGTGTGCAAGCTGCTTAAATCCATTTATGGATTAAAGCAAGCATCGCGGAGTTGGAACATCTGCTTTGACGTCGTTATCAAAGAGTTTGATTTCGTCAAAAACGTAGATGAACCTTGTATCTACAAGAAGGTGGCAGAGAGTAAGGTTGTCTTCCTCGTATTGTACGTGGACGACATACTCTTGATAGGAAATGACATTCCTATGCTGCAATCGATCAAGCTCTTCTTATCACAAAGATTCTCGATGAATGATCTTGGTGATGCCTCCTGCATATTGGGGATTAGGATCTATAGAGATAGATCCAAACGGATATTGGGATTGTCCCAATCCAGGTATATTGACACCATACTAAAGAGGTTTAGTATGGAAGAATCCAAGCGTGGGAACTTACCCACGATCTCTGGAGTCACTCTCTCCAAAGAGATGTCTCCCAAGACTGATTTGGAGAGAGCTCGCATGCAAGGGATACCCTATACTTCGGCTGTAGGCTCTATCATGTATGCAATGCTATGTACCAGACCCGATGTAGCATACTCACTAAGTGTAGTGAGCAGGTATCAAGCTGATCCTGGAGAGAGTCACTGGACAGCTATGAAGAGCATTCTCAAGTACTTACGAAGGACTAAAGAGATGCTCTTGGTGTATGGTAACGCAGAACTCCAAGTAGAGTCCTTTACCGATTCGAGCTTCCAGAGTGATAAGGACGACTCTAAGTCGCAGTCGGGATTTGTCTTTACCCTTTACGGAGGGGCGGTTAGCTGGAAGAGTTCCAAGCAAGAAACCGTGGCAGACTCGACGATGGAGGCTGAATACATCGCTGCCAACGATGCTGCCAAAGAGGCTGTCTGGATCAAGAAGTTCATTACTGAACTAGGAGTGGTTCCATCCATTGAGCATCCAATACCTTTGTATTGCGATAATAATGGAGCGGTGGGTTTGGCCAAGGAACCCAGGTCCCATCAGCGATCAAGGCATATTCTGAGGCGGTATCACCTGATCCGGGTGATAGTTGATCGCCGGGAGATCGAGGTCAGGAGGGTTGACACGAAGAACAACACAGCAGATCCACTCACGAAGGCCATTCCCCAGATACAGTTTGAGAGACTCTTCGGGATGCTCGGTATGCGATACTACAGCAGCTGGCCCTAGTGCAAGTAGGAGATTGTTAGTTATATGTATGCCCTAGAGGCCAGTATTGTACAGATGATGTGTATTATATTGGATGCTTGGACATATATAGAGATGACTTTCTAGCTCGATATGATAGTATGCTATCTGGTTGCTCTTTATCTTAACATGTATACTAGTCTCTTTATACTGTCTTGTAGTTACATGTTGGTAAAGCCCTTAGGATGTGTATTTGACTACCTGGACTATGATGCGGATCGTACTAGTGGGGACATGGTAGTCCATAAGTAGATCCTTCAAGGTCCCTAGTCGTGGGTGTATCGAGACAGGGAATCGATATACCAGAGTAGACTAGCGTATACGCTTCTCGACCCATGAGATGGGCGATGGATGATCCCATATCCATTGGTGTTTGACATCAGAGATGGTATACGGGTGCTCATTGGAGACTGGGTACACTGGACGGACTCGCCGAGAACTCCCAGATGGTATTATACCTCACGTCAGATGGCAGTTCTCAGGTGACACTTGTGCAGGTTAGTCTGTAGACCCGAGATCTTCATAGAGTCTTGTGTGATTCCCACTGTGCTTTGATTTCCACCTTACCACGTCCATGAGGGCGTGCAAAACGGTGGTTTTTGGGTACAGTCCCGAGTCACATGGAGGCAATGAGCGATAGGAGGGGTTTCGTCTCTCCCGGTATTGGGGGTTGATGTTGCGCTGTGCTCGATTGGCTGTAACAGGGAAGTCCCTGTCCAGGGCTGATTCAGAGATTTACTAGTAAGTGTTACCAGTAGTTTCTCGACCCGTTATGAGCCTTACATCGGCACGACTTATCGGTTATTGGGGTCTGATTTTTACCACCCCTAGACCTGATATGCGACATATCAGACGAGGAGACCGGACTGTACGGTTAGTGTTGCCGGTTGGCTCGACGGGAGTTGTAGCAGGTTCGCTTGTTCTCTTCTGATCGCTCAATACCCGGGTGGCCGTTACGTTTAGCTGACCGCTTGCGGCTTGGGGGTGCTTGATATGATCATCACCCACTGCTGGCGTATTGACGAGTCTTAGAGTCCCATAATGGAGTTACCTAGTCCAGGCGAAACGTTGTGGTGCGCGTATGCGATATGCGCATGGACCCGATTAAAATGCGCATATTGGATACCGTATATTGATCGGGCGGCTTGCTTTTGGTTGGGGTCATATGTGATATGAACGGATTGATAAATCAAGTGTTGATTTATCATTTAACTATTAGTTTCTCACTAGAAATCATTTCTTGTCTTTGATGGATGTATGCAAGCATGTATGTTCTCTTTTTAGATTCATGCACATATGGATGTACATACACACACACATACATACATCCTTCATGGTTGTACATACATGAAAATGGTGGCAATATAAGACTCACACCATGGTTTTATATATGGATTTTATTGCATTTGATTTAAAACAAAAGGGAAAAAGGAAAATGGTAATCATTGATTTGTTTCCACACTCGACCTAACCATTCTCACCCACCTTTTAACCTTGGGTAAACTTTCCTTTTGTGTTTTAACTCAAGTTCAATAATATATTCATTGTTTAAACCATGGTTTGAGATGAGAACATGAAAATATATATTCATATATTTTCATTTTTCTTGAACAAGAGTTATTCTTTTCACTCTTGTAAAAAATATAGCCATCATCTTCTTCTTCCTCTCTCATTAGCTCTCTAGATTTTTGTAGTGAGCAATATACTCATTAAGTTAGGATTTTGATGTGAGAAAGAGAACTACAACACCATTCTACACAAGTCTAGCCCACTTGTTTGGAGTGTTAGCTTCATTTCATTTTCTTGATCGGGTGAAGTTGCAAGCTTGGACAAAGCGGACTCCGGGTGGATCTTCGGTGACCTAGAGGAGTTCAAGCGGACCCGTTTCCAAACCCCAAGTAGCCGAGGAGTCTAGCGTAGGGAGCTACAAAGGTTGTACTCTCAAAACCCTAGCTTTTCTTGCTTATGTTGATATGCAAAATTTTGAAACCCTAATTTTTCTAGGAACGATTCAAAGGTCGTTAACTTAGCACCCTAAAAATTCCATCTTTGGTACATGTGATGCTTCCAATCCCTTCATGAGGTGCTAGGCTAACCCAACAGGTTGTGTGCAAGAAATTGATGAATCATTCACATGGTGATTGACTTGATTTAGTTCCCGTTTTGACGATGTGGAGGTCGATACTGCCCTTTTTGCGACGTGGACGGTCGGTGGTGCCATATTTGCAACGTGGACAGTCGGTTCTACCATTTTAGCGACGTGGACGGTCGGTTCTGCCCTTTCTGTGACTTGGACGGTCGGTGCTGCCATTTTAGCGACGTAGATGATCGGTGCTGCCTTTTTTGCGACTTGGACGATCAGTGCTGCCCTTTTTACGACTTGGACAGTCGATGCCGCCCTTTTTGCGACTTAGACGGTCAATGCTGCCATTTTAGCGATGTGGACGGTCGGTGCTGCCAATTTTGCGACTTAAACGGTCGGTGCTGCCATTTTAGTGACGTGGACGGTCGGTGCTGCCCTTTTTGCGACTTAGACAGTCGGTGCTGCCCTTTTAGCGACTTGGACGGTCGGTGGTGCCTTTTTTCCCACTTGGACAGTAGGTGACCTGCTCTGCTTCTTACGGTGTTGGGGTTTGATTTGACTTGCTTTGTTTTTTGTAGTGTCGAGATTTGATTTGACTTACTCTGTTTTCTGTGGTGTCGGGGTTGAAGTTGACTTGCTCTGCTTTCTACGGTGTCAGGGTTGATTTGTTTGATTTGATTTATATTAGGAGTTCCCTACCCGTCCAGCGGGACTTTTGAGCTTGGAAGCGCTATCGGGTGGGTCATTAATTTGATCTGTTTGTTTTCTGCCTTATTTGGCAGGACTTTTGTATATGAGAGGAACATGGAATTTAGATTTTGTTTCGCATCAACATTGCTGCACTGGAATAATACCAGGAGCAACTCATCATTTGCCCCCGGAAGATATGGGATTTGGTTTTTGGGTCGGCATCAGCATTGCTGCACTGGAATAATGCCAAGAGCAACTCATCATTTGCCCCGGGAGGACTTGGTATTTGGTTTTTAGGTCGGCATCAGCATTGCTGCACTGGAATAATAGCAGGAGCAACTCATCATTTCCCCCGGGAGGACTTGGGATTTGGTTTTTAGGTCGGCATCAGCATTGCTGCACTGGAATAATGCCAAGAGCAATTCATCATTTGCCCCAGGAGAACTTAGGATTTGGTTTTTGGGTCGACATCAGCACCGCTAACACTGAAGCATGCTAGGAGCGACTCATCATCTGCCGTTGCCCGTTGGGGAGCGATGGCTTAGGAGTCAAGCTTAGATCTCTATCACTTAAGGCTTTTCAATTTTATGAGCCGTATGGGTTTCATAAAAGATTTTATCCCTACCAGTCGAGAGGATCTCGCAGGTGCAATTCTCCTTAGGAATCGTGGTGATTCCTAAGTGTGTTGCTCCTTTGTGAGTCATAAGGATCACACACGGGGATTTTCTCCTCACAAGGTCAAGAGTACTTTGCGAGTGTATTTCAACTCTTTTTTATGAGTTTGCGCCCTTTCGGGTTTTCACAAACTTGCCGGCAGTCCTACTGTTTTTACTTATGGAGCCCTTTCGGGTTTTTATCTGTGCCCGTTTTGCTTGTGTACATACCTTTTTTTTAAGGATGGTGAGACATTAAATGTAGTCTCTCTGGTTGGACTTTGGGAGAGATAAGGGTCGTTTGTACTTGTGGATTGTATACGGTTTTACAGGATGTATGATCTAGACCGTAGGGCCGGTGTGCTCAATTCGTCTGCAACTTAAAGCATTTACGCATAGTTTCTTGAGATATCAGCCATTGATGGGTGGCATGGGCCTTTCTCCCTCGGCATTTATCAGCTGGTAGGACCCTCCATCAAACACCTTCTTGATGACATATGTTCCTTCCCAGCTTGGCTCGAATTTTCCCTTGGTATGTCGATTGGGAATGATCGGTCTTTTGAGGACCAACACCAATTCGCCTTTCTTAAAAACACGGAGATGGGTCATCTTGTCATAGGCCCGTGATATTTGGGCTCGGTACAGCTCCAAATTTTGTTGTACTGTGAGCCTCTTTTCTTTGAGGACGTCGAGCTCTTCGAGCCGGAGGAGCACATTTTCCTCCGCCATCAACTCGTGCTGAACGGCCATTCTTAAGCTTGGAATTTCGACTTCGAAGCGGAGGATCGCCTCCACTCCAAAGTGTAATGAGTATGTAGTGGATTGAGTAAGAGTATGGTGTATGGTACGATATGCCTACAATGCCTCATGAAGTTTGAGATTCTAGTCTCTCTTGTTGGCTGAAGCATTTTTCCTCAGGAGCTTGCACAGAGTTTTATTGAAGGCTTCGGCTAGCCCATTGGCCCTTGGATTATAGATAAAGGAATATCTCCAGTCTATCTTGTGTTGGGTAGCGAACCATGAGACTTTGAAGCTCTTGAAAGAAGGCCCATTGTCAGAAATGATTCTTCTTGGTGTACCGAAGCGGTATAGAATATTATGCCGGAAGAATGTCAGGATATCTTATTTCTTGACTTTTTCTAGCGGGATAGCTTCAGCCTATCTGGAGAAATAGTCAGTTGCGGCCAATATGAACCAGTGGCCTTTGGATGACGGAGGATTGATTGGGCCAACAATGTCGGTGCACCAAACTTCGAAAGGCCACGATGCCACCGTAAGATGCAACGGATTGGGATGCTTGTGAATGAAATCACCATAAATTTGGCAGAGATGGCATTTCTTTGCATGCTCTTCATAATCCCTTATCATGGTGGGCCAGTAATATCCAAATCGTTTGATCTGAAGCCGCATTTTGGGGCCGGACTGGTGAGCCCCGCAGACGCCCGAGTGAACTTCTTTCATGACTTTTTGGGCTTCGGGCGATGACAGGAACCTGAGCCAGAGTTGGTCATATGATCTGCGGTATAGAGTATTATTTACAAACACGTATCGGAGTGCTCTCTTCTTCAGCTGAATCCTCGTAGATTTTTTTTGGGCTGCTTGTCGTATCGAAGGTACTCTATGAAGGGTTCTCTCCAATCGGGCTCGTCATGAATGATCGAAGCCTCTTCGGCAGGATTGTTCTCTTGTTCCATGCTTTCTTCTTCACACAAAGAAACTGGAGGCAGAATTTGCCGGCTTCTGATTGTGATTAGAATTTCATCCATGTCAGGATCAACTAGCTCTTTAGCTAGGCGAGCGAGTATGTCGACTTTTCCGTTCAACGCCCTAGGGACTCTCATTAGTTCAATGTGAGTGAACCATTTCAAGAGTTCCACCACTCGGTTTCTATATCGAGCTAACTCGGGTTTGTATATCTTATAGTCGCCGCTTACCTGGTTGACGATAAGTTAGGAGTCACCGTAAACTCGTAACCGAAGGATTTCCATTTCTATGGCGAGCTCCAAACTAGCTATCAGAGCTTCATACTCAACTTCGTTGTTTGTGCGAGGCTCGGTGAGAGCAAAAGGACGTCGTAGGGTTCCCATCGATGGCGTGATGAACACCAATCCTATCCCTGCTTTTATCTGCAGGATGCTTGATTTGCCGGAGCTCCTCATTGATGAGGCTCCATCGAAGTAGAGCTCCCAACATGGCTCATCATTCTCGAGGTGCAGCACTTGTTCATCAGGTAACTCACAATTGAGCGATGACCCTTCTGGTATGGGATGAGTAGCAAGGAAGTCAGCGAGAGCTTGCCTTTTTACTGCTTTCTGTGGAGTATAGATTATATCAAATTCAAGCAGCATGACAGCCCATCTCGCTATTCTTCCGGCTAGGCTTGCTTTGGTCATCAAGTGTTTGAGCGGGTCGACGTTGGAGATCAGCATAACCCGATGAGCGAGCAGATAGTGCCTCAGCTTCTTTACAGCGAATATCAGAGCCAAGCATTGCTTTTCAATCGGGGAATAGTTGTGTTCCACACTGACTAGAGTTCGACTGAGGTAGTAGAGGGCATTTTCTTTTCCCTCCTCGTTGTTCTGGGCAAAGAGAGCATCGAGTGATTCATCTTGCATGGCAGTGTAGAGAATCAGCGGTTTATTTGGAATAGGAGCGGCCAGTACTGGAGGGTGCAACAAGTACTGTTTGATACTTTCGAACGCTTCTTGACATTCGGTATCCCCAACAAAAGGAGCTCCTTTCTTCATGAGCTTTGAGAAGGGCCTACATCTTCCAGATAAATTTGAGATAAACCTTCATATATAAGCAAGCTTGCCTTGAAAAGATCTCAGCTGCGTCAGATTCTTCGAAGAGGGCATCTCCATGATGGCCTTTATCTATGATGGGTCAACTTCAATCCCTTAATGCCGGACTATGAAGCCTAGGAATTTTCCCGATTACACGTCGAAAGCGCACTTTAGGGGATTTATCTTCAGATCGTATTCCCTCAATCTGGTGAAAACGGTCCTAAGATCATGGATGTGATCGGCCTTGGCTTTAGTCTTGATGACCAAATTATCAACATATCATTCGACAACTTTATGGATTAGGTTATCAGAGATATTGGTCATTGCCCTTTGATAAGTAGCACCTGCGTTCTTCACTCCGAACGGCATCACTTTGTAACAATATATACCGATTGGGATTCGAAATGCTGTATGCTTCTCGTCCTTAGGCGACATTTTTATCTGATTGTACCCATACGAACCGTCCATGAAGGTGAATAGCTCATAATTTGAGATGTCATCGGCTATCATTTCCATGACTGGAAGCGGGAAATCATCTTTAGGGCATGCCTTGTTAAGGTCCCTGAAATCGACGCAATCCCGGATCTGCCCAGTTTTCTTCTTTACTGGGATAATGCATGCGATCCAGTCTGTGTATTTATCTTCCCAGATGAAGCCAGAATCGATAAGTTTCTTAGTTTCCTCAGTGACCTTTCTTCCAGCTCCCTTCTCATTCTTCGCGGAGCTTGTTTGACAGGCTTGGCATCAGGAGATATAGCCAGCTTATGCACGGCCACTTCAGGGGATGGGTCAGGCATTTCTTTGTACGTCCACGCAAAACAGTCGGCGAACTCATGCAGCAGGGAAATTATCTGCTCTTTCATTTTCTCTGACAAGAGTGAGCTGATGTAGGTCGGCCTTGGATTATCAGGCGTTCCCAAATCGATCTCGGTTAGCTCATCGAAGGTTGGTTGTCCGCCATCTTCGAGCTCTTGAGGGGCTTCTTCTGGCTCGGCTAGCTCGTCTTCATCATTTGACACTTTGCTGGCTTCCCCAATATGGATCATGTAGCATGCTTTGGAATCAGGATAGATGAAACCTATGCCCTGTCTATCTGGAATTCGTCCATCGATGAGTGCTCGGACCTGAGGCGGATGCCATTGCCCTTCATAAAACTTTGCTTCGAACTCCATTTGATATAACCGGCATCCTTACCTTTTGAAATATTCCCGCATCTCGGGCGCATAGTATCTGGGATTGAGAATGACTCTTATTCCAATCTCATAGGGAAGGCACGCGACTGACAAATCGTCCGGGTGCACAACAGGATTTGATCTATAAAACAGGACGCCCATCTGTCCATATTTCCTTCCGGGAACATAGAAAGTTTTCAGCTGGTCCACAGTAGAGACCGACAATGCATCGAGCTCTTTGCACAGCTGCTCCGGCACCCTTGTGACGGCTAGGGACCCTTTTGCAACTTTGAAGGTCTCTTGTAGCTTTTCTTGTTGTGTGGGGGCCCAATCTGTATAGCTGTTGCTAGGAAAGTTCTCCTCCTCCGACTCTTCAGTGTCGCTGCCTAAACGAAGGCAGATTTTTCTGTCGGATTCAATATCAGATTCGTCCATATCACTACCGAAATGTGGGCAAGTTTTACGGAAGGACGGACTTCCAGCGTCGGACTGATCATTGTCACTGCCGAAATGCGGACGCGCTTGGGGTTTTTTCTTTTGAATGTGACAGCCTGCTCAGATTTTTCTTTGAATTTTAGGGCCGCTGTGTCCTCGTTCAGTTGTGTCTTAACATTTTGGGGGTTCTCAAAGTACCGAGAATCTTCATATCAGACTTCATGCACTCCGAACGATTGGATGTCTCCGTAAATGCGTCTTTCTTCGCTATTTTTAGTATACTTCATGCATTGATGGAGAGTTGATGGAACAATACCATAATCGTGGAGCCATGGCCATCCCAGAAGAACCTTATAAGACGTGTCAGTGTCGATCACGTATGTCTTAGCTTCGGTTTGCAGGTCCCTAAATTTGATTGGCAGAGCTATAGACCCCAGAACTTGCTGGCAGTTTTGATTAAAGCCTTGAATGACGATCCTTTCCCTTGACAGGTGTCGAATGTCCATTGACAAACTTATCACAGTCCGCAAGTTCATGATGTTCACTGAGGATCCCGGATCAATCAATATCCGATTAATCCGATCTCCGTCACTGTAACCTGTCACGTTAAGCGGCCGGTTATGCTCAGCTGTTCCCAGTAGAAAGTCTTCATCCTTAAACGTGACTGCGGCGACATGCAGAGTGTACTGGGCTTCTTTCATATTAATTTCCGCAAAACGAGCCTGGTACCGCTCGGGATTTTGTAGAGCTTGGATGAGAACATCTTTAAGCTCCTTAGATAGGATCAAGGCATCGTAGATGCTCAGGAGAGACGGAAGCTTCCGGAGATGAGCCAAGACATTGTAGTCCACTGAGGAAGGAATTGAGTTTTCATTAGCTGGTTCTCTGCCATCTTCCTCATTTGCGACTTGTTTTTCCTTTCCTTTCGGGGTGTTGCCCTGATTTGGCGGTAGAGCCCTGCCGCTTCTGAGCTGGATTTGGTTGACCTTTGTGTCGGGCTCCTCGTCCTCTTCGGGAAAATAGATCTCCTCCTCAGAGTCACTGCCCAGATGGATGGCGTAGCAGGTCTCTATAGAGATTTCTTCATTGGAGTCTTCTTCTAGCTCTTCCAGAATCTCAGATGCTTCTATAGGGAAGAACTCCTTCAATTGAATTGGAGTCCTTTCCTTTTGTTCAGAGTCTTAGAGAGAATCGATATATTTTTGAATGGTCGATCTCCATGCAGACTCCTTTTCGCGTCGAGCTACACTTTTCTTCTTCTTGAGCTTTTTGGATTTTGAGCCTGATTAGGCCGAATTGGCAGTCGGAATGGTGAGCTTCTTCTGCCCTTCCTATTCTGTTCTGGGCTTTGTCCGAAGTACCTTTATCATCTTCTTCATCTTATTAGATATGTGCGTACTCTACAGAGGCCGCGGTGAGTCAGTTTCATTTCTCAGGGAAGCGGGTTCAGCTGTCTGCTCCAAGAAAGTTTCAGCTTGTGTCTATATAAAGTTGGTGGTTGCAACTTGATTGTTCACCAACACACTCTTGGACAGTTCGATCTCTCCAGCCTTGTACTGCTTCTCGACCCAGTCTTTGAAGATATAGCAATCCTCGACCGCATATCTCACTACTCAGTGGTACGGGCAATACAGGTGATTGTTGGTCATTTTTGCTTCGTAGGGTCTCTTCGACTCCGGCAGTTGTAAACCATTGTTCAAGGCATCTTTGAATATCTTGCGGACCTTGTCCATTCTGAAGGAGTAAACTTTGTTCTTTTTCTCCTCTAGGGAAGGCCCTTCTCCTCCCAGCAATAGCTTTCGAGACTGGTTGGTTTTTGAATCGCCTGCCTTTCACTTGTCTTCATTATCGAACGCATTGAAGACATTGGTACTACAGGAATTCCCGCTTCTACGGTTGTTGCCCTTCTTGCTTTTCCAATTCTTATCTCTCGGAGAGTCCGGGATAGACTCTTGTTTTGAGCGTTCCAGCATTTGGACTTTCTTGGTTAGCTCTTGAAACGTCTTGAGGCCGGCTGTACACAAGAATATGACCATCCAATTGCTGAGGTTCCTAATGACAAGGCTGAGGACTGGTCCTGCTCCAGTGGTGGTTCGCACTTGACCGTGAGATTACGCCATCGGGCGATAAAGTCGGTGTTGCTTTCATTCTTCCCCGGTTTGGTCCTCACAAGGTCAGCAATGGAGATTTTATCACTGACACTCATGAACCTTTCCCGAACAGAGACTCCATTTGGATAAAGGTAATGACGGACCCATCTGGTATACTCGCGTACCAGTCGAAAGCAACACCAGTCAGGCTATTAACAAATTGACGAAGAAGGAGCGCATCATTGCCCCCTGTATTTCCGCACGACGCTTTAAAGTGTGCGACATGCTGATTTGCATTTCCCGTCCCGTCAAATCTTCTGAATTTAGGAATGACATAACCGTTGTGGAACTCGATCAGATCGTACTGTGCAGGATATGGCCGCCCACTACTGCTAATTTCTTTCTGAGTTTCGGCTTCAGCTACCAATGTTCTAACCTTGCTAGTGACCAAATCCATAATCCGATCTTGTGTTAGCGGGATAGTGCTGTCTGGGGCCAAGGCGTCCCTAGAAGCGGAATGTGGCCGGCTTTCGTGCGGCTCGTCCAATCTTGGACCTAAAGGGATAGGCATCGATTGCTTCTGGTTGTCATCACCCTGCTCATGAGTAGAGACTTGTTCTTAATTGGGAGGCGCCCGAGAAATTTGAGCCATAAGCTGCATCACAACATTCGTCAGGTTGTCGATTTTAGAGTAAAGCTTGGCCATTTCTTTATCTTTGCTCCTGAGCTGTTTTCGAAGCTTTTAAAATAGCTCTTGCTTTGCGGTCCTGAGGAGGAAAGTCGGCTCTTCCTCGTTGTCCGAGCTTGACTCTACATGGACTGAGTGGTCTTTCTGCCTATCGGCTTCATTGAGAGGGTTTTCCTCATCCGGTGGAGGCGGCTGATCTTGGGAAGTGGCAACCACATTCAAACCAGATTGGGCTTGGGATGTGGTAGCCCCAACCTTTCTCTTGTTGTGCAGGTTGTCGCTGGGACGCGTGCCCGCTATATAAACCGTATGGATAACATATACGACCATCATTTCATTATTGATAGCTGATTTTGTGCACCACCGTCTTGGCCCTTCTGTTTTGGTAGCAGACAATCGATTGTAGATGGCTGGCCTGACTGGATTCATGAGTAGTGCTGGCGCTTCCTTTTTGGATTTGCCCCACTGTTTTCGCGCGACGCAGAGCGCCTAATAGACTCTTGAAGAGATGGTGTCATGCTTTCTCTTTTGGAGCTGGGACACGTCCCTTTATGGCATTGTTCGGACCGCTGTCTTCTTGATTCTGACGGTCATAGCATTTTTCTAAACCCACTTAAGAGGTTCGATGGAATTGCTGACTTTTACGGCCAACTCAGCCGTCGTCACAGAGTAACCCTGCTCTTGGAAGCTCACAAGATTCTATATGGCCGAAGTCCTGGCCCTCTTGTTGGCTCGATACCTGAGCTGCTTCTGCCTTAACTTTTCTGTTTTAAGCACTTGGCAGACTTCGGATCTTCGGGAAGACGCCGTAGAACGATTGACAGAGAGGCCAGAGAAGATGCCCGTTCGCGCGATTGTCAAGGGCACCATCTGAGCTTGCTGGAGCTGCTTTGTGGCCCCATTGGTGTTGACGGTCTTTCCCCCAGTTGGAACAGTGGAGAGCCATTCGAATACAGATTTGCATTTGGGGTGGGATTCTTTGGCGACTACAACGTTCGGCCTCCTGCCACTTGAGGTTGGTTTGGTTGCTTGGTTTACCGTGACCACCGCCAGATGAGCGCTTCCAGCAGGGTAGATGATGACGCAACCAAATTGACGGGTTAGCTCCTCCCATTGCCGGTTGAGATTGGCAGGGAGAACCACGCGAGCATTGATCTTGACCAAGTACGAGATTGGGGTCGCGTCGGAATTTGAATTGATCTTAGAAGACATTGTCGTTGAAAGTTGATTGCTGCATAGAAAAAACATTATTTTAGTACAAACATCGGCATATATATTAAATGAGTTCAGATGAACACTTGATCCGAGATATGGGAGGAGAGAAAGGTCCCACCGGACGTGCCAGAATCTGTAGGGTGTTTTTCGTCACCCCATTAAGATGGGAATACGCGTCGCTTGTCAGGCGTATACAAATTCCCCCAGCTTAAGGTAGACTGGGGTTTATTAATTGTGGAGATCCGAATCTCCGACAGCCGCGGACTTAGCTGTCGTTAATTACCCCTCGCCTTTGGAGCGAAGGAACCTCCGATTGATAGGTCAACTAGTCATGCGAACTCAGTGTGCAGTATGCGTGTGTTGTGTTTTGAAAGGAGGTTTTGGATATATCGGGGGCCTCGCAGAATTTACGGGGTTCATGCGGGTCACGTGCCTGGCGCATGGGCGCTTGGCGCCCGCGGGTCACATGCGCAGCGTGTGGACGCTGGGTGCCTGCGGGTCACGTGCGCAGCACGCGCCCGCTGGACGCCCGTGGGTCACATGTGCAGCACGCGACCGCTGGGTGCCCGCGCGTCGCATATGGCACACGTGGGTGCTTGGCGCCCGCGGGCCGCGTGGGGGGCATATGGGAGCTTGGCGCCCGCGGGTCGCGTGCCTTACACGTGACCACTGAGCACCCGTGGGTCACGTGCGTGGCACACGTTCGCTGGAAACACCAGCGGAAAAGGGGCTTAGCCCCTGGGTTAGGAGTTAAACTCCCAAGTGGCTTTGGAGTTGAACTCCTAACAGGGATTATGTTTAGATTTAGAGTTAAACTCTTAAAAAGGGGGTTGATTTATGGAGTTAAACTCCAACAGATCTTGAATGGAGTTAAACTCCAAGAAATCTTTGGATCTTCTTTTGAGCATCGGATCCTCCTGGAATGTGATTTTTAGAGATGGGTATCCTTCTTCTTCCTCTTTGTTGGCCGGATCTTGGGGGAAAAGGGGAGGTGAAACTTAAAATCTCCCATTTTAGGAATTTGATGGCATATCTGAGCTCCCCTTCAAGGGTTTTATGGTGGAAAACTATTTATTTTTAAAAAAGGAAGAGTTAAACTCTTGATTTAATTCAAAAGAAAAGAAGAAGGTTTAGAACCTTGAGGAAGGAGGAGGATGTATAAACACTAGGCTTTTTGAGAGAGAGAAAAAGTTTATTGAGATATTTTCATCATCTTTGCCTTTATACGCTACAAACTTTACATATAGCCCCTTGGGTTTTACAAAATGGCATTTTGCACATCCCATGCCTTATGTGCTTATTTCGTTTGCACATCAGCCATGTGTTTTACAAAAATTTATCTTTATACCCATTTTTCTTACATTTATTCATAAAAAATACACCAAAATTATTTATTACAAAATTTTAATTTTGGCAGGGGGCAGACCGCTTCATGTTCGGGCTCGACTCGGGCATGGGCCCACTTGACCTGGGCTTGGGCCCACTTGGCTTGGGGTTGACTTCAATTTTGACTTGGTCGACCGGGGTGTAAATTTTAACCCCAACAGACATTCCTTTCTCTTCATTCTTTGGAATGTCGTCAGGAAGACCTGACTCTCAGGAGGTCGAACCTAGCCAGGACGATTTGGAGCAGTTCATTGAGGACCCAGAGCTCTAGTCTATTTGTACATACTTTTACTTTCAGTTCATATGCTATTGTTTAGGCATTGCTTTGCAGTATTGTATATACTTTCCCTGTTGTATTGTAAAGAATGTTTAATCAGTAAAAAGTTGTTGTTTATTTATATCTCTTGTTATTTCTTGTGTATATTTATTATATCGCTTATTTACGCTTAACGTGTTTACTTCTGAGAAAATACGTCGTGTTCCTGCCACGTCTACTTACCCGTACTCTGAGAAGCGGGGCGTGACAATTAAGAAGCATGAAGAGGCCTTACTATCTATTCATAAGAATAATAAGGAGGCTATTGGATGGACTATGGCGGTTATCAAGAGAATTAGCCCTACTATAGTAAAACATAGAATTCACTTGATATACAACGCTAAATCAGTTAGAGATGCTCAACACCGTTTGAATCCTATTATGAAAGAGGAAGTGAGAAAAGACATAACTAAATGTCTTGATAGTGGTGTAATATACCCTATTTCTGATAACACGTGGGTTAGCCTAATTCATGTGGTACCTAAAAAGTCGGGTATTACTGTCTTTGAAAACCACGTGAATGAGCTAGTCCCTATTCGTATGCAAACTGGGTGTCATGTGTTCATTGACTATCGTAAACTAAATGCCGCAACTAGGAAAGATCACTTTCTATTGCCTTTTATCGATCAAATGCTTGAAAGGTTAACCGGTCATGAATACTATTGTTTCCAAGATGGATACTCCGGTTATAACCAAATACCAATTGCACCCGAAGACTAAGAAAATACCACCTTCACATGTCCATTTGACACCTTTGCAAATAGACGGATGCCCTTTAAGCTATGTAATGCACCTGCCACTTTTCAGCAGTGCATGATGAGCCTATTTTCCAATATTGTAGAATGTTTTCTTGAGGTTTTTATGGACGATTTTTCAGTCTTTAGGGATACATTTAATGAGTGTTTACACCACTTTGAGTTAGTACTCCAAAGGTGCAAAGAAAAAAATTTAACAGTCAATTGAGAGAATTGCCACTTTATGCTCAAGTAAGACATTGTGCTAGGCTACATTATTTCACGCAAAGGAATTGAGGTTGATAAATCTAATTAGATATAATCTCTAATCTACCCCCTCCCAAAACCTTTAAGAGCATTAGGTCATTCCTTCGGCATGCGGGATTTTATAGACGCTTTATCAAGAACTTTAGCAAGATTGCTAAACCCTTGACTTCACTTCTTGCCAAAGATACACCTTTTGAATTTGGTTCTGATTGTCTTAAATCATTTAAGCAATTGAAGGAGCTTACATCCGCTCTTATTATTCATGCTCATAATTGGAGTGAGCCCTTTGAAATTATGTATGATGGATAAGATTTTGCAATTGGAGTTGTTTTAGGACAACGAATTAACAAGATACCACATGTCATCCATCATATGAGTAAGACCATAATGATGCACAGTTAAACTATTACACCCCTGAAAAAGAATTTTTAACTGTTGTATATGCACTTGAAAATTTTAGGTCCTATTTCGTTGGTTCACACATTACGATCTACATAGATCATTCGACCAAACCATAAGCAGGTACCGAAAGGTTTGGAATGAAGAAAACCAATTAGCCTAACGGTGGTATACAGAAGGTAATAAGTAAGACATATGGAGGGATTAGAAAGAGGGCAAAGTAAATTGCGACTGCTATTCACAACCAAACCAAGTATTTCATCGCCACTCCAATTTCACCTTTGTATTTCTCCAGAACACCCCGTATCACTACGAAGATCCACAGTTATTGGGATAATCCATCGTATGGTTATATACGAACTCGATGGAACTTGTTCCATTTCGGGGATGGATTTGCTACACCTGGTTCTCTACTTTATTCTTATACCTATAACTTCTCAAACTTAGACCTTGTATTTCTACGAAACACATGTCTAAAACTAGAGAAGTCACAGGTAAACAGAATATAGTACGAGGACCTAGCCCTTTGTCCTAATGGACACTGAACAATATACGATACTTTGTATAAGTCCCTTGAGTCTAATAACTCAAACCCTGTGCGTCGTAGATTGAAAACAGTACACAGGCGATTTCCTCAAATATCACCAATTATAACGAATTCCGATATAATGAGGATGATCACTTAATTTCCAATAACTTACCCCCACTCATCATCTGTAACACCATACAAATGTGAGAATCATACCTGGTAAATACATACCCTAGAGCAAGGTTCTAATTGGGAAATCGGTTTACAATTAACAATACACAGTGAAACTGAAACATGAATATGTTTCGAACGGGTATCCGGGTATTCCAAGTAATGCCTCTTCCATTATCCAGATTCATGACTATAGCCGTATGTTTCCTTTGCCATCACTCCAAATCCCTTTATTTGACTTTAGTCGTTACCTTCTGTACACCATTGTTAGGCTTAATGGTTTTTTTCCTTCCATACCGTTCGGCACCAGCCTATGGTTTGGAAGAAGACTATCCAATAAGCATAATAGGTGTACTCTCCTAATCTTAGGAGTACTCGCAACCTGAGAGAAGGTGAAGATAAAATACAACTAAATAAAACTTATTCTATTTCTCCCGAACCAGAGTATCGGGATTCTTCAAGGTGATCGAAGTTGTAGATACTTGTGTATGGTATTCGGTTGATAGTAATGTTTTAGAGAACTTGCTTCTCTTTCAGGTTACTAAAAATTGGATGCATTCCTAAGTTGAGTAATGCGGATCGGCCTCTTTCCATTTAGTTGACATGCACTGAAGACAGCTGCATGATTTGAATCTGGTTCCAATTGAATTAGTGCCTCTGTTTCTATATTGTATATAGAATGGATCATATCTTAACGATGTTAAGGTATATGGAGTTGTCCGGCTTATGCTTAAAACCAGACTCTGGATAACTCAAGGCACGTTTCTGTAATGGCAGTTTGTGGGATGACCCGGGTTTTGATGAGGGTTGACTTTCTACCATCTGGAAGATCAATAGTGATATTGTTCTTGACTAGCTACAGTTTTAGTAAAATGGATTTTTTCAGAAAACAGTGATGGGAGTATGGTAGAACTGGAAGAGATTCCAGAACCGCAAACGATTACGGAAAATTTAATAGGACCTAAAAATTCAATCAGGTTTGACATTCCATTAGCCACTCCGCAGATATGGTGGGTAACCTCCGACACCCGAGAGGTACTCTGGTAACCTTAAGGAAGGTGACATGGAGGTTCTTGTTTACCCAGACTTGCCATTACTGCTGTTCCAGACAATGAGACCCAGCTGGAGGATAAGTATAGCGTCGTTCTAAACTAGTCTTAGAAGTGCACGTGTATATTATTCTGCCAGAGGGTTGTCGCTGTCAGTGAGAGCAACGGAAGCATAATAAACAAGAAGCTTGTGTCTATTTATAGACTAAAGCAGATATAGCGGAGATAGATCATCTATTTTTGATGTGACAGTCATGGGTTTTGACTTCATCAGAATAGGGGATGGATCAGTTAAAAAAGTAGTAGGGTGTGATGTCTTGGTATTTGGATAACATACACAGAGTAGGCAGTAAAATTCCTATCCTACGATCGGTTATACTGTAGTTGTCATACAATGGTTTCTCCACATAGGATATGGATATTATATCAGATATTCTAGTTACTAGATCTATGGTTTTAGATCTAGACATGGGTAGTTTCCCAATCTGGGTACTTTGACTGCATTCTAAAGGTATTTAGAAAGGACGACTCCTGGCATGGTGGTGTACCAGCAGGTAATGGAGTCACCCTCTCTAAAGGTGTCTTACAGACTAAAGGGGAGAGGGATGTGCATGATTGGCAGATCACTTGCTTAGGCAATTGAGTTGATCATGAGATGTCAAGTACCACACCAGATGTTGTTTTTGCACTAGATGCAATAAGTTGATATTGGTCCAATCCTGGAGAAACGTTCAGTAGCAGTTTTAGAATATAAGTGAATGTTCTAGGGATTTGATAACGGTAGCCTCCTTCGGGAGACAGTTATTATTCCAGGCTTCCAAGGTGACCTGGATGACAGAGTGACTGTCAGAGTTATAGTTTTCCCTCTGACGAGGGGCGGTAGTTTGGACAGGTGGTCCAAGCGGATACTGAGGAAGGCATGGCGTAGGATACTAATTAAGTTCAGTTGACGATACAGTCTAAGAAGTTTTGATTTGGAGTTCTTTCGTGAACTTGGTCCCATCAGATATCTAGACATATTCTAAGACATGTATTGCTCAATTTGGGAGATGGGTTTCTCCGTGAACTTGAGATTAAGAGAGACATAGAAAGAAACATCAGAGCAGATCCACTCACTGAGGCTATTTCTCGAACACAATAGTTTTATAAACGAGCTTTGTGACACTGATTAGTAGAGGAGTTAGGTGTTCGGTATCACACGGGCTGTGAGTATACGATATCGCAATAATTAGCCTTAAGTGCAAGTCGGAGATTGTTGGATATAGTGCCTTCAAAGTCAATTATTGGATCGCAGGCATGTGATTGCAATGATTGAGGGATGACCTATACTGGTACGACAGTCTTACTCAAGATGATAATATGCTATCTGGTTTATCTTTATCATCGTGTACTGATTTAGGTGACAAGATATGTATCACTATTACACGTTGATAGAACCCATAGGATTCTTGCTTGACTACCAACAGCATGATGGCGATCATATACGTGAGAGTTGGGTAGTCTATAAGCACATCCTTAAAAGTGGTCCCTAGTCGTGGGAGTTTCGAGACAGGGCATCGATACTCCGGAGTAGACTAGAGTATACAATCGAGACCCCGGCGAGGGGCGGTGGCCGGTCTCATAAGCCATTTGTGTCAGTTGGTTCACCTAAGATATATACAGGTGCTCATTGGGTTATGAGTACACCGGACATGAATCGCCGGGAACATGTTAGCTGGTTATTTAAACCTGTCGTCAGATAGCAATTCCCAGGTGACATGTGTACAGGTTAGTCTATCGACCTGAGATCGTCATTTATCTCGTGTGAGTTCCCACTGTGCTTTGATTATTACCCCACCACGGTTCAAAGGAGTCATTCAAACAGGTTTTAGTTGGGTACAGTCCCGAGCTACATGGAGGCAGTAAGCGGATCAGCAGGGGATTCGTCTTTCCTAATGTTGGGGGTGAGATCGCGCTGTGTTTAGGAGAGCCATTACACGAAGTCCCTGACCATGGCAAGCGAGATTTACTGGTAGGTATTCCAGTAGTATCTCAGGGTGTTTTGGGCTACACTCCGACATGACTTATACCGCTTTTGGGGTCTGACGTTTACCAGCTCCCTAGGCCCGATATGCGATACTCATAGACAAACGGACCGGACTGTACGGATATTGTCACACATAAGCTCAGTAGGGTTCCAGGATGAGTTCGCTCATCGGACTCCCTTTCACTCAGTACATGGGCAGCCGTTACGGACACCTAGTACCACTGACGGCTTGTGGTTAAACCCACTGCCAGAGTATTGACGAGTCTTTAGAGTCCCCCACAGAAAGTTTTCCAGTTCGGGCGAAACGTTGTAGAGGCCGTATGGTTTTATTGTAGGGTTCGAACATACGCGTGCACTTGTGCACGTGTCATGTTTCGGACGGATAATATTTGTGGGCTTTGGTTTAAGCCGGATCCTAGTATTATATCATGTAGGGATATTTTGGTCTTGTTGCATTTGTATTCGGTCGGAACACAAATGCGGGTATGTTTATACAGTTGCGGGGTTATCCTGTAATTTGTTACGGGATCGCTTTTTGAAGTTACCAGTTTTTCTCCGCCCGATTAAACATTATTTTAATGTTTAATGTGTGCTTTCTATTTTGGCCAAATTTCTTTATCATTCTTGACTTGGCCGAATTGGGTGTGGGGGGGATTCATTCGGGTGAGTCATTGATTCTAGAATAAGCATGGTTCATTGTTTTGCATTGATAGCTTTTGGAAAGGCTAGGATATTTGCTTAGGATATTTCTTTGTGATATTTTCTAATGGTCACCTTCTTTGCTTGTGCTCACCCTCCCAATCATATATATCCTGTGAACAATTTCCTTCGCACAAAAAGAATGGCCGAGCACTATTTGCTCACAAAAGTGGCCGGCCCCTTTTGTAAATCATGCACAAATATTTCCAAAGCAATGATTTTCTCTTTCACAATTCCATTTTGGCAACTTCGATTAACTTCTACCCAATCGCTTGGGTGACTTGAGACAAAGTGTTCCACACATACTCTACTTCAACCTTAGACATATCGGCTAGCAAACTTCATGTTCGAGTTGCCTCGGTTCATAGGCGGGAGCCCGTATAAAGATTCGATGATGTGGCGCAACCTTTGGCGAGTAGGAGATCGTAGATTGAGCGAGATCGGAAAGCGAACTTCTTCGGCACAGCCGCAACATGCTAGGGGCAGAGGTTAAAGACCGAAGGACACGGATCGATCGGTATAATCTCTAAACCCGCTTTTATAGTATACTAGTTTACGGTTAATGGAACGATCCGGGTTTTATGTTTACTTCAGCGCCTGTTCTGTAAAAAATTTTTGTTCCGCATTTGGCCTCGGAAAGACGGCCGGGGCGCTACCGTAGACTTACATTGGTATCAGAGCCAAACTATTAACCGTTTACTAGTTGGTTTAAACAATGTTGAAGTATCGAAACCGGAACGAAACCCTAACGATGCCACTGAAATTATAGTTCTCTGTTGTTTTTAGATGTCCCAGAAATTTTTTTTAAACATGTGCAGAAAACTTTTTAAGAAGAAATATGAACTCATCCCAAACATGGATCTCTGGGCTCGGTTTTGGGCCGATCACTAAGCCCAAATTTCCGGCCAGGCCGGCCATGCATTGGCTTTTGTAGTTGGTGTTTTGGGTATTGTTCATTCTCTGTGAAATTGGTTCTGTGGTGTTGTTTATTTAGCCCATTTTGGATATGGTTTTATCAAGTTGTTTGGGCTATATTGGGGTTATTTCGGAGTCGATATTTTCTAACATTGTTTAAGTTTTGCCGTGCATTACATTACTATCTGTGACCGTGAATGTCATTCGATCGGTAAATCTTATCTAATTGCTATAGTCCTTTTAGACGGGTTTTGCGAACGTGACATTCACGTTGATGTTCTGTGTTGTGCTATGATGTTGCGGATTTGTCGTGGTGGATAGCTTGCGTGCAATGGTAGTGCAGTTTAGATATATTTGTACATTTGATATTGCAGGGCGAGCGTCCGACATATAGACTGCCGTCACTGCCTGTTTGTATATTACTCTTTTGGGGCACGACCTGGTTGAGGTCGATATACCCGTTGTATATATTTTTCCTTTCTGTACTTGGATTACCCCGCGGTGGAGTGCACGGATAGCTGGGTTCTGGAGGGCAACGGGTCCGCATCTCATGGATTTGAGAGGGAGGGGACCTCACTCTAGGATTGGCGGGCTATTCGCCGCACTCGTAGGGGGTATAGGAGGCCCAAGGTGGGGTTCTCATGTTACCGGATTCCGTGAAGTGCTGGGTGATCCATTCACGATACTAAAGGGGGCTTCTTCACTTCTGGTTTTGGCGGGTAACTTGCCGCACTCGTAGGGGTCTAGGTTTTCATTGCACAGGCTATCCACACGACCAGGGGAACGTTGGGTTTCATTTGTGGCTCTATGAAACCCGGGGATCCCAGTATATCTGTATTGTTCTGTGATGCTTATTACTTTTCTGTGATGTTGCATTTATCACTCCTGGAGCGATTATTATATATTGATATATATATTAGTAGATGTTGTATATGTTTTACACCCGCGCTAGTCCAACCCTCGCTCTATCGTTAGTTATGTAACCTAACGGGTGATGACGGGACCCAGTGGCGAATGCGGATGGCATATACGTACATCTTATTTTCGTTCTTTATTGGTGTGATTAATTGATGGGACTGCATTGATTCGTATTAATGCAAACAAAACAAACCTATACAGATGTTGTTGGAACATTTTTCAAAAAGCTGTTATTGAAAGGGCGTTCTCTTTTGTTTTGCACAGCGGTATTCGGTTATGAATACCCAGCACCTCATTCGACGAAGCAAGGGCCGAGATCCCTTCACCGGGAGTGTCCCCTTGGCCAAGTTTGCGTCAGGGTAATAACTTCACTATAGTCGATTACTTTTTGCTTTGCAACGTGGTATTCAGTTTGGAATATCCTGCACCTCATTCTACGGGAAAAGAGCCGAGATCCCTTAACCAGGAGTGACCTCTTTAGCAAAGGTCATCGCCACTATATATTTTGTAAAAGCTATCCGGATCCTTCAACGATATCAAGTTCATTACGTTAAAGGTTTTTTGCCAAAAACCATTCGTAGCCCTCCGTCATTTCAGATGGGTAGCACTTAGTATTCATGCTATGTATGTTGTCCTTCGTCAAGGCATAATGTATGGTAGCTATTTGTTACTTTTCTGTTGCATAGATAGATGCGTTGGTTTGGGACAGTCATACTACCATTTTGGCCTTTATCAAGAGTATGTACGGGTGGGTTCAAATTAACCTTGATAATGACGGGTATAACTTGACATGTGACTTATGATATGTTGTCCTTCGTCAAGGTTATAAGAGCATGGGGTAAAATCACATCGGGAGTTTCTAAAGAAACTGAAACTTTCCAGGCATGCGCATACCTTCTGGAGTGTGGTAACGTGAGTGAATTCCATTACGTTATCATGCGATGATAGTTGGATCCCGATTCCCACTGCTTAGTTGGTTTACTCCTCGGGTGATCCCGACTAATTCTTCTTTCAGGTTTGGAAGAGAATTTGAGGATATAGTAGGAGGTTTCCTGATTAGATAAATTGATAACCATTCTGATCTAGGTTAGAATGCACGCAGAGTGTTTCTTTTCTCTCTCTCTTTAGCTGCGACCATGACCCGACCCTAGACTATGACTCAGTAACCATGTTAACCGAACTTTCTTAAAACACTGGCTTTTGGATTGTCTGAGTTGCAAACATCATTGCCACTCTTTCTTATACCCTTTGTATTTCTCCAGAACACCTCGTATCACTACGGATATCCACTTCCATTGGATAAATCCATCGTATGGTTATATAAGAACTCGGAGGAACATGTTCCAGATTCGAGGATTGGTTCTAGTTTTGGAGAGATAGAATAGGACTATTCAGTTGTCTTTTCATTTTACCTTCTCTCAGGTTATGAAGGCTTCTAGGATTAGGGGACAGTACACCTATTTCTCTTACTGGGTAATCTTCTTCCAAACCATAGGCAGGTGCCGAAAGGTAGGGAATGAAGAAAACCAATTAGCCTAACTGTGGTGTACAGAAGGTAATAAGTAATTACATGGAGGGATTGGAAAGAGGGCAAAGTAAATTGCGACTGCTATTCACAACCAAACCAAGTATTTCATCGCCACTCCTATTTCACCTTTGTATTTCTCCAGAACACCCCGTATCACTATGAAGATCCACAGTTATTTGGATAATCCATCGTATGGTTATATACGAACTCGATGGAACTTAATCCATTTCGGGGATGGATTCTGGTTCGGGAGAAATAGAATAAGGTTTATTTAGTTGTCTTTTATCATCACCTTCTCTCAGGTTGCGAGTACTCCTAAGATTAGGAGAGTACACCTATTATGCTTATTGGATAGTCTTCTTCCAAACCATAGGCTGGTGCCGAACGGTATGGAAGGAAAAAAAACCATTAAGCCTAACAATGGTGTACAGAAGATAACGACTAAAGACAAATAAAGGGATTTGGAGTGATGGCAAAGGAAATATACGGCTATAGTCATGAATCTGGATAATGGAAAAGGCATTACTAGGAATACCCGGATACCCCTTCGTAACATATTCATGTTTCAGTTTCACAGTGTATTGTTAATTATAAACTGATTTCCCAATTAGATACTTACTCCAGGGTATGTATTTACCAAGTATGATTCTCACATCTGTATGGTATTACAGATGATGAGTGGGGGTAAGTTATTGGAAATTAGGTGATCATCCTCATTATATCGGAATTCATTGTAATTGGTGATATTTGAGGAAATCTCCTGGGTAAAGTTTTCAATCTACGACGCACAGGGTTTGAGTTATTAGACTCAGGGGACTTATACAAAGTAATGTATATTGTCCAGTGTCCATTAAGACAAAGGGCTAGGTCCACGTACTATATTCTGTTTACTTGTGACTTCTCTAGTTTTAGACATGTGTTTCGTAGAAATACAATGTCCAAGTTTGAGAAGTTATAGGTATATAAAAATAAAGTAGAGAACCAGGTGTAGCAAGTATCGGGATTCTTCAAGGTGATTGAAAATGTAGATACTTGTGTATGGTATTCAGTTGATAGTAATGTTTTGGAGAACTTGTTTCTCTTTCAGATTACTCATAATTGGATGCATTCTTAAGTTGAGTAATGATGATCGGCCTCTTTCCATTTAGTTGACATGCACTGAAGACAGCTGCATAATTTGAATCTGGTTCCAATTGAATCAGTGGCTCTGTTTTTATATTGTATATAGAATGGATCGTATCTTAACGATGTTAAGCTATATGGAGTTGTCCAGCTTATGCTTAAAACCAGACTCTGGATAACTCAAGGCACATTTCTGTAATGGCAGTTTATGGGTTGACCCGGGTTTTGACGAGGGTTGACTTTCTACCATCTGGAAGATCAATAGTGATATTGTTCTTGACTCGCCACAGTTTTAGTAAAATGGATTTTTTCTGAAAACAGTATTGGCAGCATGGTAGAGCTGGAAGAGATTCCAGAACCGCAAACGATTACGGAAAATTTAATAGGACATAAAAATTCAATCTGGTTTGTCATTCCATTAGCCATTCCGCAGATATGGTGGGTAACCTCCGACACCCGAGAGGTACTCTGGTAACCTCAAGGACGGTGAAAGAGAGGTTCTTGTTTACCCAGACTTACCATTACTGCTGTTCCAGACTATGAAACCCGGCAGGAGGATAAGTATAGCGCCGTTCTAAACTAGTCTTAGAAGTCCACGTGTATATTATTCTGCAAGAGGGTTGTCGCAGTCAGTGGGAGCAGCGGAAGTATAATGGATAAGAAGGTTGTGTCTATTTATAGACTAAAGCAGATATAGCGGAGATAGATCATCTATTTTTAATGTGACAGTCATGGATTTTGACTTCATCAGAATAGGGGATGGATCTGTTAAGAAAGTAGTACGGTGTGATGTCCTGGTATTTGGATAACATACACAGAGTAGGAAGTAAAATTCCTATCCTACGATCGGTTATAATGTGGTTGTCACACAGTGGTTTCTCCACATATGATATGGAAATTATATCAGACATTCTGGTTACTAGATCTATGGTTTTAAATCTAGATATGGGTAGTTTCCTAATCTGAGTACTTTGACTGCATTCTAAAGGTATTTAGAATGGACGACTCCTGGCATGGTGGTGTACCAGCTGGTAATGGAGTCACCCTCTCTAAAGGTGTCTTACAGACTAAAGGGGAGAGGGATGTGCATGATTGGCAGATCACTTGCTTAGGCAATTGAGTTGATCATAAGATGTCAAGTACCACACCAGATGTTGTTTTTGCACTAAACGCAATAAGTTGATATTAGTTCAATCCTGGAGAAACATTCGGTGGCAGTTTTAGAACATAAGTAAATGTTCTAGGGATTTGATAACGGTAGCCTCCTTCGGGAGATAGTTATTATTCCAGGCTTCCAAGGTGACCTGGATGACATAGTGACTGTCAGAGTTATCGTTTTCCCTCTGACGAGGGGCAGTAGTTTGGACAGGTGGTCTAAGCGGATACTGAGGAAGGCATGGCGCAGGATATTGATTAAGTTCAGTTGACGATACAGTCTAAGAAGTTTTGATTTGGAGTTCATTTGTGAACTAGGTCCCATCAGATATCTAGACATATTCTAAGACTAGTATTGCTCAATTCGGGGGATGGGTTTCTCTGCGAACTTGAGATTAAAAGAGACATAGAAAGAAACATCAGAGCGGATCCATTCACTGAGGCTATTTCTCGAACACAATAGTTTTACAAACGAGCTTTGTGACACTGATTAGTCGAGGAGTTGGGTGTTCGGTATCACACGGGCTGTGAGTATACGACATCGCAATAATTAGCCTTAAGTGAAAGTGGGAGATTGTTGGATATAGTGCCCTCAAAGTCAATTATTAGATCGCAGGCATGTGATTGCAATGATTGAGGGATGACCTATACCGGTACGACAGTCTTACTCAAGATGATTGTATGCTCTCTGGTTTATCTTTATCATCGTGTACTGATTTAGGTGACATGATATGTATCACTATTACACATTGATAGAGCCCATAGGATTCTTGCTTGACTGCCAACAGTATGATGGAGATCATATACGTGAGAGTTGGGTAGTCTATAAGCACATCCTTAAAAGTGTTCCCTAGTCATGGGAGTTTCGAGACAGGGCATCGATACTCCGGAGTAGACTAGCGTATAAACTCGAGACCCCGACGAGGGGCGGTGGCCGGTCTCACAAGCCATTCATGTCAGTTGGTTCACCTAAGATGTATACAGGTGCTCATTGGGTTATGAGTACACCGGACAGGACTCACCGGGAACATGCTAGCTGGTTATTAAAACCTGTCGTCAGATAGCAATTCCCAGGTGACATGTGTACAGGTTAGTCTATCGACCTAAGATCGTGATTTTTCTCGTGTGAGTTCCCACTGTGCTTTGATTATTACCCTACCACGGCTCAAAAGAGTCATGCAAACAGGTTTTAGTTGCGTACAGTCCCGAGCCACATGGAGGCAGTGAACGAATCGGCAGGGGATTCGTCTTTCCTAATGTTGGGGGTGAGATCGCGCTGTATTTTGGAGAGCCATTACATGAAGTCCATGGCCATAGCAAGCGAGATTTACTGGTAGGTATTCCAGTAGTATCTCAGGGTGTTTTGGGCTACACTCCGAAATGACTTATACCGCTTTTGGGGGTCTGACGTTTAGCAGCTCCCTAGGCCCGATATGCGATACTCATAGACAAACGGACCGGAATGTATGGATATTGTCACACATTGGCTCAGTAGGGTTCCAGGATGAGTTCGCTCATCGGACTCCCTTTCACTCAGTACATGGGCAGCCGTTACGTACAGCTAGTACCACTGACGGCTTATGGTTAAACCCACTGTCAGAGTATTGACGAGTTTTTAGAGTCCCCCATAGAAAGTTTCCCAGTTCGGGCGAAACGTTGTAGAGGCCGTATGGTTTTATGGCAGGGTTCGAACATACACGTGCACTTGTGCACGTGTCATGTTTCGGACGGATAATATTAGTGGGTTTTGGTTTAAGCCGGATCCTAGTATTATATCTTATAGGGATATTTTGGTCTCGTTGCATTTATATTCAGTCGGAATACAAATGCGGGTATGTATATACAGTTGCGGGGTTATCCTGTAATTTGTTACGGGATCGCTTTTTGAAGTTGCCAGTTTTTCTCCGCCCGATTAAACATTATTTTAATGTTTAATGTGTGCTTTCTATTTTGGACAAATATCCTTATCATTCTTGACTTGGCCGAATTGGGTGTGGGGGGGGATTCATTTGGGTGAGTCATTGGTTCTAGAATGAGCATGGTTCATTGTTTTGCATTGATAGCTTTTGGAAAGGCTAGGATATTTCTTTGTGATATTTTCTAATGGTGACCTTCTATGCTTGTACTCACCCCCCCAATAATATATATCCTGTGAACAATTTCCTTCACACAAAAAGAATGGCCGAGCACTATTTGCTTACAAAAGTGACCGACCCCTTTTGTAAATCATGCACAAATAATTCAATGCAATGATTTTCTCACTTTATTTCACAATTCCATTTTGGCAACTTCGATTAACTTTTACATGTCTACACACACTCTACTTCAACCTTAGACATGTCGGCTAGCAAACTTCATGTTCGAGTTGCTTCGGTTCAGAAGCGGGAGCCCGTATAAAGATTCGATGATGTGGCGCAACCTTCGGAGAGGAGGAGATCGTAGATCGAGCGAGATCGGAAAGCGAACTTCGTCGGCACAGCCGCAACATGCTAGGGGCAGAGGTTAAAGACCGAAGTACACGGATCGATCGGTATAATCTCTAAACCCGCTTTTACAGTATACTAGTTTTCGGTTAATGGAACGATCCGGGTTTTAATTTTGCGTTAGCGCCTGTTCTGTAAAAAGTTTTTGCTCCGCATTTGGCCTCGGAAAGATGGCCGGGGCGCTACCGTAGACTTACATATGTATTGAAATAGGTGAATGTAATGGTATGCAAAACCAATGACAATAAGGTTGTTTCCTTCCACGCTCCAATATTAGTGATAATAAGACCCATTTTTGCAACCGATCTTTCGAAACTCATATGAGAAAATATTTGATCCACTATAAGTTATCCACCCCATATCATCCGCAAACTAGTTGTCAAGTTGATTTATCAATAGACAAATTAAGCAAATATTGGAAAAGACGATTAATAAGAACCACAAGGATTGGTCGTTTAAGCTTATTGACGCATTATAGGCTTACCGAGCTGCATACAAGACCATCCTTGGTATGTCTCCTTATAGGCTTATATTTGGGAAACCTTGCCACTTACCAATGGAGTTGGAACACCGCGCTTTGTAGACCATAAAACAGTTAAATATGGATATTGAAGAAACCGTTAAGTATAGAAAGCTCCAACTAAATGAATTAGAGAAAATTAGGAACGATACTTATGGCAATGCCAAGATTTTTAAAGAAAAAATGAAAATATTTCATGATAAATACATTTTACGAAAAGGATTTCAAATGGGCCAAAATGTTTTACTATATGATTAGCGATTGTATATATTTCCTGGAAAATTAAAATCGCAATGGACCGGTCCGTTTATTGTCAAAAACGTTTTTTTCATATGGAGCTATCAAGCTTGAAAATCCTAAAAATAGTGAGGTGTTCAAAGTTAATGGTTAAAGATTGAAACCGTTTTTAGAATTTTCTGCAAATAATGAGGCGGAGCTTATGGATCTCTATGAGCCGGAATACACTTGAAAATGTTTTAAAACCCCTCATTTGTAACATTTGTATATCATTAGTTTATTAGTTTTTTAAGGAAGAGTTGCGGTAGAAAATGAGGGCACTGTCAAGTTCAAGAGTGAGGGGGTGGTTTTGTACATAGTTTTTAGTTTTCAAAATAAAAAAATAAAAAGAATTAGAAAATTAGAAAAAATTTCAAATAGAAATGAAAAAATGAAAAATGTATATAAAATAAAGAAAGAGATTTGAAGAAAAATAAGAAAAAGGAATGGTTTAATGGATCTAGTAATAAATTGTCATGAGCCTGTTCCCAAAAGGCTAGTATCATGAAGGATTTACTATGCTTGAGAAAATGTAAGTGGAATCTATTTGTGAGTCCAAATATTTGAATGTTGATACCCTACTATATGCACATGCACACATCTTGAAACTTGGGATAGTAGAAGAGACCTATCATGCTGTTGTCTGTAATGCCCTAATACATGAAAAAAATTATCATAAAAAAATGAACACTGTCTTTCAATTATCAAGATAACATAAAAAAATTCAGCGAGAGTGCTTCATCACCTAGTTACTCAGACCAACTGGTTTGGGATCATTTGATGTGCCTTAAGTATTGCAAAATTAGGATACTGCTATTTACGCCCAATAAGTGATCAAATTTGGTAATCGGTTGGTTAGTGCATCACGAAGCATTAACGGTCGCACGAAAATTATGGGAACAAATCCATCAATTTGATACACCGATTAAAAAAGTAATAGGGAGTTAAGGGCAAGAGTATGAAAGCTTGAATTGAATTCTCTGAGTGTAGGGATGATTTTTTTCACAAACGTAGGGGTATATGATCATGTTTGAAATCAAGATAGACAGGAAAGATTGGAAGAATGATGATGAAGTAATTTTCAGAATAGATCAAAGTCTATTAAGGCATGGTTCCTGACGACTGAAAATCTAGTAGGGTTTAAACTTTTGTTTTTCGTATTTTTCTTAACTATTCCTATCTTTGTATATAGTTTTCATTTTCTTATTTTTGTTTTCTTTATTTTCTTTTAGGAGTAGGATTTAGTTAGATAGTAGTTTAGTTTAGAATTTAAAATCCTAGATTTTCTCGTGGACTAGCAAAAGATAAGTGTGGGGGTACTTGATTGGTGTAATTTATTACACATTTTTCTAACTCATTTATCATTTTATTATCATATTTTATATTTTTCTGGGTATCTTTTTTGAATTATTACAGATAACGGGGCTTGGATGCAAAAAGACGGAAAATCATGCTAAAATGAAGATTGTATGCGTACATTGAAGACTTAAGGGAATTATTCAAAAAATCAAAAGAAAATTTTCAAATTTAGAATAAATTTGGGAATATCATTACAAATCATCAAAGGTTGCAACAAATAGAGGTGAATCAATCATGACAATAACAAATCAGTTTGAGAAATCAAATCAAATCAAAAGCAAAAAATCAACCTACCTAATTATGTGCCAAATTTGGGAACAATTCGGTGATCCAAACAACCATAGAAATACAGAGAGATATTCAAGATTTTATGAGCCAAAAAATAATCTAAATTGAATATAAAACCACAGAAAAAATCTGGAGTTACGAAACCAAAATTCGGTGGCGGGTCAGCTGCCAATCAAGTAAATTAGGGGCGGATCAGCAATCGATTTTGGGCCGTTCGATTAAAAATTTTATGGGCACGATCGTCTTTCTATATAGATTAATATGAGATGTAAGGGTTTCATCTTTTGAAGATTCTAAAGTCTCGAAACATTATCCAACAGAGAATTAAATTAGATTATCATAGTTGTTAGAATATAAATTCTCTTGTATCTTCTATTACTTATTCTCCAATCATCCTTAGCCCTATATAAACACTTGTATAGCCTTAGGGTTTGATATCTCTCCCTTGATATAGAACTAGGGTTTTCAAGTTTGAAGAGATCTGGAAAAGTTGTAAGTTATTTTATTATGAATAAAATTCTGCTTTTTCTTAATACTATGAGTAACCAATCTTCTTTTAGGTGTTTTTTATTTGCTATCTTTTGTGGTGTGATATTTTTATAACTTTTATTCTTTCTTTAATATAAATTTTTCTTAATCTATATATGTTTATCTCTCTTTCTTCTTAATCTAAAAAATCTAATTTTTATGAAAAGTTGACGCCTTTAAGTAAAAATTAGGGATAGATAACAAACCTATAAACTAATTAGGTTGATGATAGCATGGCAACCTAGAAACTTAATTAGGGACGGTAAAGATAATTATGGATCATAGATATCCAATCTAATTAATTGATTTAATCTAGAAAAACCTAAAATATGGTAGTTGTAGATTCATGACCTACAAATATGCATATATGGTTAAATTAGATGATTTTAATAAACTAGAATTAGGGTTTTTAATTAAATCTAAATGATATAATATAATTGATAGGATAAGATTAAATAAAATAATTTATCTTATACTTTTATGTTATTAATAGATCATTAGTTAAAATTAGGAAAGAGAATAAAAGTTTATCATATAAACCACCACATTAGAAAAGTAAATAAAAACCTTAGAGTTTTTCTCTTTATTTGAAAACCAACTCTTACTTTTAATTGCACTTGTAAAAACAACTCAACTTTAACTTAGTTTAAAAGTGGTTAACACACCTCTCTCAAGGAACAATCCTCATGTACGACTGCGATAAGCTGTATACTTACTGTTAAATTTGGAGATAATAAAAATCAACATCACTTACGCAGTTTATTTATATATTTGCTTGTGATCCTTCGCCTTCGAGCGTCGTATATAACTGTGTGGTTGCGGTTCTGCCGATTGGCGTTGAGATAGCTCCCAAGTAGGGATGTCATTATATTTATTTGTATATGTACTTGTTTTTATCAAAAATTACAAAAGAGTGCAAACGAAATTTTAAACAACGAAAACATTTTCAACCCTATTTTAAAACACTAGACATATGCTTTAAAACAAACAGTCCTTGTAAATAAAATTGTGTTTCATGTTAAATACCTGTTTTGAAAACTCCACCTTCTTTATTCTTTAAAAAGGTTTAGATCTGGGTTTTTGGCTTACTTGGATCGTGTCGACATCTTTATACGTCACGTGATCTAAGTGCCGGTCACATGCCAATTCAGGTCGTGAAAAATTTGGTATTAGAGCGTTTGATTTAACCTTTTTCGAGTTTTAGGTTTGACTATGTGGAATCTAGGGTATATATTTTCATAACGTAGGCTTAACCTTACGGAACTTAGAATTGACTTTGGGGGTATTACACCCAAACTTTCGTTACATAGATTGACTTTGGTATAATAGAGTACATAACTCAGGTATAGTAATGTAGCATACGTATGTTTCGCGGCATATTTACGATACGATACTCTGCTTAAGTGACCTTAGGATTTATGTCTGGTTAAATATTTAATTGGCTCTCTGCATCCTTTATTTCCCGTTGCTATACCATACTAACTCTAATCTTCTTGTTCCAGTTGCCATGGCCATGCGAGATAAGAGAGCCACATTAAGGATGCAGCCAAGGCAGATCCACCAGTGACGGGGACTAACCGGAAAGGCATCCCGACGGCACAGGGACTTGTCGATCCTCCTCTTCCCGACCAGATGACTAGACTGGAGGAGGGCATGTTAGGCTTACAGTAGATGATAGGGCAGTTGGCTGAGGCAACCCCGATTCAGAGGCAAGATGATGTACTGCCTATTTTAGAGCCCGTTATACCTCCCATTCAGACAGTCGCACCCGTTGTCACAGGAGTTATGGAGGTATCGCTTGAGATGTTTATGAGGTTGAAGCCTCCAGTGTTCATAGGGACAGATGAAGCAGAGGATCCTCAGTCGTTCTTCGATAGGATGGCTAGGATCAGTAGGTCCTTGAGGTACTTAGATGAGAGGTCGGTGGAGCTTATTAGTTTTCGGTTGGAGGGACTTGCCCAGACTTAGTGCTAGTCGATCAAGAGAGGACGAACGGTAGATCTTTTTCCGATGACATGGGTAGATTTCTCCGAGGTCTTCTGTCATGACCCGAAATTGGCACGTGACGGCCCTAATACTACACAACGTCTACAGGCGTAACGCAGTAAAAGAAAGCCAAAACCCAGAAATCTAAACCATTAAAAAGATAAGAAAAGATAATAGAAGTTTTGAAACATTTGAAATCACAACCCAAATTTTTTAAAAGTCCAACTTTTCTTTCTTTAAAATTTTGGCAGCACCTTCTTTGTAAAAACTAGCCCCAAAAATGGGTACAACATAAATAAAAGTAAAGCATCCCCAAACGGGAGCAAAAATACGCCCAAAAGCGGAAAACAACCACCACAACAAATATACGACGCCGTAGTGAATAAATAAAAGACGATAGAAAGGAAACTGTATAAAAGACAACAAGTCACAAATAATATACAACATCGTCCTCACCAAGTTTGTAAGTCAACAAGAAAATATAGTAGATGGAGAGTACAAGGATACAACGAATATACAATACAACAATACGGATAACCACAAAATCCACCTAAGCAAAACTGCACACTATGAGCTGAAGCAGTATCCACTGTAAAAGATGATCAGATAGATGAATAGCCTGCCTCGACTACTCTGGGGAACACCCTGCAAAACAACTGTGGCACAACGGGGGTGCGTTGCCAACTCGTGAATAGTAAATAACATATGCAGGTAATCGTAAGTATGCACGTACAGCGTGAATCTAGCATATGCAATTAATAGCAATAAAAGGTCATATGAATGAAATAATCAAGAAAAGTACACTAGCAGGTACAATGAATAAAGGAAGCAATAATATGACAATCAATATGCAATAATCATGCAATAACGATATGAAAATGTATATATGCAATAATCATGAAAGGTACACTAACAGGTACAACTACACATGAAGCAGTGCATATAAATAAAGGTATGTAAATGCAACAGTCATGAAAGGTACACTAACATGTACTACTAATACATGAAACAGTGCATAAACAATAAATGTGGAGTATGGAATGAAATATGTCATTTCCACGGAATCCTGACAGCGTGGTAGGATCACAATCCATCAAGACAATCCAAATCGCAATTCCTCAAATCAGCCCCCAAATTGGCTCTCATATCATATAAGTCTCACAAATCCGGAATGTACACTTTCGAATAAATCTCCTATATCCTGAATATACAAATCATATATATATATATATATATATATATATATATATATCAAATCTCAAATAAATCACCTATATCCCAAATCTAATATCAAGTAAAAGTCTAACACCCTAAATATATTTGCATTAATATGATGATGTATATAATTTAATGTCAATACACATATATTAGCGTCCCATTCCACTAATAGTGGTGTAAGGGCATATATAACAGCGTCCTAATCCCATGTTATATATACAAAGGAGTAAAAATAAATATCATGAAACCAATGTGTCAAGTATCGACACAGAAATGCTGATCTATCAGGTGCTGTCACCAAGACTGGCACCCTGATAGGTACGTATCACACGCTATTCGAAAGCTCGAGTGCCTAGCTCTGACCCTCGCCTTTCGACGTATTTATACGTACATGACTCCCGTCGGTATCCCCATGATAACCGCTGAGTCATTGGTAATGTCACCGGATTGTATGGTTCCCCTGCCAGGCCTCATCGGCATATTACATCGACATCCCTTTTTTGCCCCGGGGTACCTCCGGGCCCCACCATGTACCCTCATACGGCCTCGGCGCCTCCTCGTAGGGGTATATATATATATCAGAACCGATAAAACTCATGGTGGATGCTGAAATATCATATCAAGGGAAACCGGGTTTTTCAAATAATGCATAATTTCATGAACTCCCACGGTCCCCAAATCCAGAAAACATCATGAAAAATCCATATAACAATGCGAAAAGCCATGAATAAAATATATGCAACATAAAACTGTATGAAAGTATATAAAAGAAAAGCCGCTAATTAACTGCAACAAGTTAATATAATATCATGCGGTTCCTAATTTATCCAAGTCTAAATAACATCAAGTAAAGGTAAACATATAGCTATAACCAGATATATGTATAAACAATAAGGTATAGCAAGATATATGTATCTACCTATAAGTAAATGATGTAGTAAACCTCCTGCGTATAAGTGAAATTTGTGTGCAAAGTATACCTGTAGCTATGTCATTAAGTGTGTACGTACTTATCACTAACGTTAGAATACTCTATAGGTATACAGGTATCTAACATGTAAGTATATGAAGGCATATGTGTAAGCATGTAGATATACAGGTATGCTAAATGTCATATGCGATAAGAAATATGAATCAATGTCTCAATGTCCCTAACCAAGCAATATCATATCTAACAGTGGGTTGTGCGTGACATGGTAATTATTGAAGGTGTGTGTGGCATACAATCAGTGCTCGTGCAACATAGGCCGTCAATAATGGTGCAGTGTGCTAAGAATACTAGTCCAAGCACAACACTAGCTAAGCAGTAGGGTGAATGCGGAATTCTAAATATGACATAAAATATGTGACACAAATAACAACTCTAGCCCAGACGCATAACGTCATGTAGACGATTCCCCTGTAGATGTTAAATCTAATCACCAACACTCCTGGCTAAGTGAAGCCAACCACCTGTTTTCCCTTTGTAGCAGTGTCCGAAGTCCCCGCCTGTGAACCTGCAACATTAAAACAATAAACTAAGTATATATTAATAACAGACCCTAAACACGTACAAACTACATTAGACCAACGCAACAACACAAAACATACTCTCAAGTGTTCGTATTGTGGCTAACGTGCGTAGCGACACGATGAAACTAACCCAAGAGCAAAACCACACCAAGTGCACGATCCGTATCTGTAAGTGCACGGCGGCGCCCCGGCCGTCGATCCGACGGCCAAATGCGGAAGCGGTGACAAACTTTAATTTTTCTTGAACCGGCACCCCCGCGCACTAAACACCCGGATCGTAACCATTAACAAGTCTAAGCTAACTAGAAGATGGGTTAGAGATATACCGACGATCCAAGTCCTCCGGTCTTCTCGTCATGGTCCCGATCTCCTGCGGAAAGTCCTGTCTCCTCCTCGTCGCCGGAAGTGCACCACATCGCCTACTTTGTTTACGGGCTCCCACCTCAATGCCGAGGTAACTCGGGCACGAAGCCGGCTACTCGACGTGCCCAAGGTTCGCTGTAGAATATGTAGTGAACTATTTATCTCATTTTGGGGTTACCGGAATTGCCTTTTGGTGGAGGGATGAAACAAGAACTATGTGGAGGAACTTGGGGACATTTTTGGAGCATGAAATGAACCATATACCCTCACCAAAATATTTGGACAGCCCCCTCCCATACATGGCCGGCCATCTCAAGAGGAATGGAGAGAATGAGAGAAGTCAAATCAAAAATGGGAGCCTCACTCATATGATACAAGAGAGAGAGAGAGAGGAGTCTATCATGCAAAAGGAAATGATTATCAACAAATCCAACACTCCAAGGCAACCATCATCTCAAGCATGATGGCTTCAAAAAGTCAAGCCATCATGAGAAGAAGAAGTCAAGGTAAGGTGCTCATCATGAAAACCATCATGATGTAACAAGATGCAAAGAACCCCCTCCACTAATGCCTATTTGCAACAATGCAAATAAACCCTCCTCCACCAATCTTCGGCCAATGAACGGAACAATGGAAATTGGCCGAAACGGAAAGCAAACTGGCAACTCCAGAAAACTGGTCCCGTAATAAATTACAGGAAAACCCCGATACTGTGCATACACACCCGCATTTGTATTCCGACCGAAATACAAATGCAATAAGACAAAATCTACACTGTACTATACTAGGATCCGGCTTAAACCAAAGCCGGCTAGTAATATCTGTTCGATCCTGATCCGTGCAATACCGCACGTATCTGATCGAACCCTGCCATATATCCATACGGCCTATAGTATAAACTGTCCGATCCTGATCCGTGCAATACCGCACGTATCTGATCGGACCTTGCCATATCTCCATACGGCCTCTACAACCTTTCGCCCGAAAGCTGAGTAACTGAATGTGGGGGACTCTAAAGACTCATCAACACCTTGGTTGTGGATTTAACCACTAGCACGTTAGAGGTATAAGCCAATACATAACGGGCCACCAGGTATTGACCAAAAGGGACGTCTGTGAGCGAGCTCAGCCTGACACCCGACTGAGCCTGTCAGTGACAATATCCGTACAGTCCGGTCCGTTCGTCTATGAGTATCGCATGGCGGGCCTAGGGGGTTGGTAAAAGTCAGACCCCCAAAAGCGGTACAAGTCGTGTCGGAGTGTAGCCCAGAACACCCTGAGATACTACTGGAATACCTACCAGTAAATCTCCTTGCCTTGGCTAAGGACTTTGTGTAATGGCTCTCCTAGACACAGCACGACCTCACCCCCAATACCGGGAGAGACGAACCCCTGAAGATACGCTCACTGCCTCCATATGGCTCGGGACTGTACCCAACTAAAACCTGTTTGCACGACTCCTTTGAGCCGTGGTAGGGTAGTAATCAAAGTACAGTGGGAACTCACACGAGACAAATGACGATCCCCAGGTCGATGAACTAACCTGCATACATGTCACCAGGGAACTGCCATCTGACGTCTGGTATATGACCAACTAGCATGTTCCCGGCGAGTCCTGTCCGGTGTACTCATAACCCAATGAGCACCTGTATACATCTTAGGTGATCCAACTGACACCAGTGGCTTGTGAGACCGGCCACCGCCCCTCGTCGGGGTCTCGACTGTATACACTAGTCTACTAATGGAGTATCGATGCCCAGTCTCGAAACTCCCACGACTAGGGACCGTTTAAGGATAAGCTTATAGACCCCCAGCTCCCACTTATATGATCGCCCTCATACTGCTGGTGGTCAAGCAAGAATCCTAGGGGCTCTATCAACGTGTAATAGCGACGTGTCAAGTCGCTTAAAACAGTACACGATGATAAAGGTAAACCAGATAGCATACTATCATCTCGAGTAAGACTGTCCTACCGGGATAGGTCCTCCCTCAATCATTGCAATTCACGTACCTGTGATCCAATAATTGACTCTGAGGGCACTATCTCCAACAATCTCCCACTTGCACTCAAGGCTAATTATTGCGATGTCGCATACTCACAGCCCGTGTGATACCGAACATCCAACTCCTCTACTAGTCAGTCTCACAAAGCTCATTTGCGGAACTATTGCGTTCGAGGAATAGCCTCAGTGAGTGGATCCGCTTAGTTGTTTCTTTCTATGTCTCTCTATATCTCAAGTTCGCGGAGAAAGCCATCTCCCGAAAAGAGCAATACCTGTCTCAGAATATGTCTGGATGTCTGATGGGACCTAGCTCATAAATGAACTCCAAATCCAAACTTCTTAGACTGTATTGACAACTGAACTTAATCAGTGTCCTGCGCGCCATGCCTCCCTCAGTATTGCCTTGGACCACCTGTCCAAAATACTGCCCCTCATCAGAAGGAAAACTATAACTCTGACAACCTCCTTGTCGTCCATGTCACCTTGGAAGCCTGGAATGATAACTGTCTCCTGAATGAGGCTGTCGTTATCATATCCCTAGAACATCCACTTATGTTCTAAAACTGCTTCCGACTGTTTCTCCAGGATTGGATTAATGTCAACTTATTGCATCTAGTGCAAGAACAACATCTGATGTGGTACTTGACATCTCACGATTGACTCAATTGCCTGAGCAAGTGATCTGCCAATCATGCCCGTCCCTCTCCCCTTTAGTCTGTAAGACACCTTTGGAGAGGGTGACTCCATTACCTGCAGGTACACTACCGTGCCAGGAGTCGTCCATCCTAAATACTCTTAGAATGCTGTCAAGTACCCTGATTGGGAAACCACCCAAATCTAGATCTAAAACCATAGATCTAGTAACCAGTATGTCTGATATAAAATCCATTTCCTTTGTGGAGAAACAACTGTGTGACGACCAAAGTATAACCGATCGTAGTGTAGGAGTTTCTTTTCCTACTCTGTGTATATCATCCAAATACCAGGATATCACACCCTACTACCTTCTCAACAGATCCATCCCCTATTCTGAAGAAGTCAAACCCATGACTGTCATGTCAGAAATAGATGATCTATCTCCACTACATCTGCTTTAGTCTATAAATAGACATAAGCTACCTGTCCACCAATGCTTCCGCTGCTCCCACTGACTACGACAACCCTCTGGCAGAGTCATATACACGTACACTTCTAAAGCTAGTTTAGAACGACGCTATACTCATCCTCCCGCCGGGTCTCGCAACCTGGAACAACAGCAATGGCAATTTTGGGTAAACAAGAACTTCTCTGTCACCGTCCTTGAGGCTACCGGAGCACCTCTCGGGTGCCTGAAGTTACCCACCTTATCTGCGGAGTGGCCAATGGAATGTCAATCCAGATTGAATCTTTAGGTTCCTTATCAAATCTTCAGTAATCGTTTGTGGTTCTGGAATTACTTCCAGTTCTACCATACTCCCACTACTGTTTTCTGAAAAAATCCATTTTTAATAAAACTGTGGCGAGTCTAGAACAATATTGCTATTGTTCATCCAGATGGTAGAAAGTCAACCCGCGTCATAGCCTGGGTCAACCCACAAACAGCCATTACAGAAACGTGCCTTGAGTTATCCAGTGTCTGGTTTTAATCATAAACCGGACAACTCCTCGTACCTTAACATCGTTAAGATATGAACTGTTCTATATCCAATATAGAAACAGAGGCACTGATTTAATTGAACCAGATTCAAATCATGCAGCTGTCCCCAGCGCATGTCAACTAAATGGAAGGAGGCCGATCAGCGTTACTCAACTTAGGAATACTTCCAATTATGAGTAACCTGAAAGAGAAGCAAGATCTCTTTATCATTACTATCAACTGAATACCATACACAAGTATCTACATCTTCGATCTCTTTGAAGAATCTCGATACTTGCTATACCTGGTTCTCTACTCTATTCAAATACCTATAACTTCTCAAAATTTGGACCCTGTGTTTCCGCGAAACACCTGTCTAAAAACTAGAGAAGTCATAAGTAAACCGAATATAGTACGAGGACCAAGCCCTCTGTCCTGATGGACCCTGGACAACATACAATCCTTTGTATAAGTCCCTTGAGTCTGATAACTCATTCACTGTGTGTCGTAGGTTGAAAACTGTACTTATGGTTAAGAAGAATTACACCGCTGTTTAATGCTCCTTACCTAACCATCCACTGATATAGGTAAATGTCGTAGACATAATTTCAGAAAGGTATATCTCACTCTATGAAAATAGACGTACAGATATATCAATTTGAAATTGGTGCATAACAGCAGATATTCAAAACCAAATATTTGCCGACCGGCAAACAGCCCAGGTGATTTCCTCAAATATCACCGATTACAACGAATCCTGATATAATGAGGATAATCACCCAATTCCCAATAACTTACTCCCACTCATCATCTGTAAAACCATACAGATGTGAGAATCGTACCTGGTAAATACATACCCTGGAGTAAGTATCTAATCGGGAAATCAGTTTTCCTTTAACATTACACAGTGAAACTGAAACATTGAAATGTTCCGATGGGGTATCCCGGTATTCCTAGTAATGCTTCTTCCAGATTCACACTGTAACCGTATAGTTCTTTGCCACCTCTCCAAATCCCTTCATATGTCTTTAGTCTTTACCTTCTGCACACCCTTTTAGGCCAAATGGTTTTCTTCCTTCCCTACCGTTCGGCACCAGCCTATGGTTTGGAAGAAGACTATCCAATAAGTATAATGGGTGTACTGTCCCAATCCTAGGAACACTCGCAATGAGAGAGGGTGAAGATAAAAGACAACCGAATAAACCTTATTCCTATTTCTCCTGGACCAGAATCCATCCCCGAACTGGAACAAGTTCCATTCGAGTTCGTATATACCCATACAATGGAGTATCCAAATAAACTGTGGATCTTCGTAGTGATACGGAGTGTCCTGGAGAAATACAAAGGTGATGTGGGAGTGGTAACGAAATATTTGGTTTGGTCGTGAATATCTGTTGCAATTTACTTTGCCCTCTTACTAATCCCTTGCTTTGTCTTAACTTAATACCTTCTGCACACCATCGTTATGCTAATTGGTTTTCTTCATTCCCTACCGGTCGGCACCAGCCTAAGGTTTAGAAGAAGACAATCCAATTTGCGTAATAGGTGTACTACCCCTAAACCAAGGAGTACTCGTAACCTGAGAGAGGGTAAAAGGAAAAGACAACTGAATAATCCTATCCGTTTTCTCCAGAACCGGAAACCATCCTCGAATAAATTCTTTCGAGTTCGTATCTAACCATACGATGGTTTTGTCCAATGGAAGTGGACGTTCGTAGTAATACGGGGTGTCCTGGAGAAAAGGGTAAAAGTAAGAGTGGCAATGAGGTTAGCAACTCTGACAATCCAAAAGCCGGTGTTAAGAAGGTTCGGTCAACTTGGTCTCTGAGTCAAAGTCTTAGGGTCGGGTCAAATGGTCGCTGCCAGAGAGAGAGAAAAGAAACACTCAGCGTGCACTCTAACCTAGATCAGAATGGTTACCAATTTATCTAATCTGGAAACCTCCCACTGTACCTCAAATTCTCCTCCAAACCTGAAAGAAGAATCAGTCGGGGTCACCCGAGTAGTAAACTAACTCATCAGTGGGAATCGGGATCCAACTCTCATCGCATGATAACGTGACGGAATCCGCTCACATCATCACACTCCAGAAGGTATGCGCATATCTGGCAAGTTTCAGTTCTTTTGAAACTCCCGATGTGATTTCTGCCCCATGCTCTTATGACCTTGGCGAAGGTCAACAAATCATAAGTCACATGTCAAGTTCTACCCGTCATTATCCAGGTTAATTTGAATCCACCCGTACAAGCCCTTGACGAAGGTCAACAAGGCTATACGACTGTCCCAAACCAACGCATCTATCTATGCAGCAGAAAGGTAACAAGCAGCTACCATACACTATGCCTTGACGAAGGTCAACAAACACAGCATGAATACTACGTGCTACCCGTCTGAAACAACGGAGGGCTACGAATGGTTTCTGGCGAAAACCTTTAACGTAAAGAACTTGATATCGTTGAAGGAACTGATAGCTTTTTGAAAATATAGTGACGAAAACCGTTGCTAAAGAGGTCACTCCCGGTGAAGGGATCTCGGCTCTTTCCCCGTAGAATGAGGTGCAGGATATTCCAACTGAATACCGCGATGCAAAGCAAAAGTAATCGGCAATAGTGAAGTTAATGCCCTGACGCAAACTTCTGTCCAAGGGGTCACTCCCGGTGAAGGGATCTCTGCCCTTGCCTCGTCGACTGAGGAGCAGGATATTCCAATGAATACCACGATGCAAAACAAAAGTCAACGTCCTTGCAATAACAGCTTTTTGAAAAGTGTTCCAACAACATCAGATTAGGTTTGTTTTTAACTTGCATTGATCCGAATCAGTGCAGTCCCATCAATTGATCACACCAAAAAGAACGAAAATATACTGATGTACGTATATGCCATCCGCATTCGCCACTGGGTCCCGTCATTACCCGTTAGGTTAGCTAACTAACGACAGAGCGGGGACTGGACTAGCGCGGATGCAAAACATATACAACATCTACTAATATATATACCAATATATTATATTCGCACAAGGCGTGAATAAAATGCAACATCACAGAAATGTACAGCATCACAGAAACAATACAGATATCTGGGATCCCCGGGTTTCACAGAGCCGCTGAAACCCGACGTTCCCCTGGTCGTGTGGATAGCCTGTGCAAAGAAATCCTAGACCCCTACGGGCGCGGCAAGTCACCCGCCAAAACCTGAAGCGAGGCAGCCCCCTTCAGCGCCGTGAATGGACCACCCAACACTTCACGGAATCCGGTAACTTGGGCACCCCTCCTGGGTCAACCTGTATCCCCTACGAGTGCGGCGAATAGCCCGCCAATCCTAGAGTGAAGCCCCCTCCATCTCAATGCCATGAGATGCGGTCTTGTTGCCCTCCAGAACCCGGCTATCCGTGCACCCCTCCGCGGGGCAACCTAGTACATAAAGTAAAATATACATACAACGGGTACATCGACCGCAACCAGGTCGTGCCCGAAAATAATAATACAAACAGGCAGTGACGGCAGTCCACATGTCGGACGCTCGCCCCGCAATATCAAATGTACATAATACAACAAAACTGTACTAGCATTGCATCCAGGCTATCCCCCACGACCGATCCGCAACATCACAGCAAAAACAAAACATCAACGTGAAAGTCACGTTCGCAAATCCGTCTAACCGGGCTATAGCAGTTAGACCGGATTTACCGATCAAGTGACATTCACGGTCGCAGATATAATGTAAATACTGTGAAAAATGTGTTTAAAATATCCGATCGATCAAAAATTAACAAGTGGGCCCCCAATCAAAACTGTAGCACTCACAGAAAACCTGGGCCCAATTTTAATATTCCAAAACCCATATTTTAAGCCCAGAAGGCCTCTGTAAAAAATTGGTGAAGTGATCTCCACAGTGCGCGGCGGAAGGGCGGCGGGAAGGGGGTTTTCGCGGCGGTTCCGCGCTCCCACTGTGGAGTTACTTCGTCGAATTTTTACAGAGCTCTTAGATTTTCCATTACATCAATATTTTACAACCTGAAAAATTTTTCGACACCAAAAATTTCCAACAGAAAACTGATGCTAACAAAAATGTAGTTTTGGAACATTCGATCGATCGAAACAGAAAAACACACTACACCAAGCTAGACTAAGTTAATGGCGAGGCTCTGATACCACTGTAAGTGCACGGCGGCGCCCCGGCCGTCGATCAGACGGCCAAATGCGGAAGCGGTGATAAACTTTAATTTTTCTTGAACCGGCACCCCCGCGCACTAAACACCCGGATCGTAACCATTAACAAGTCTAAGCTAACTAGAAGATGGGTTAGAGATATACCGACGATCCAAGTCCTCCGGTCTTCTCGTCATGGTCCCGATCTCCTGCGGAAAGTCCTGTCTCCTCCTCGTCGCCGGAAGTGCACCACATCGCCTACTTTGTTTACGGGCTCCCACCTCAATGCCGAGGTAACTCGGGCACGAAGCCGGCTACTCGACGTGCCCAAGGTTCGCTGTAGAATATGTAGTGAACTATTTATCTCATTTTGGGGTTACCGGAATTGCCTTTTGGTGGAGGGATGAAACAAGAACTATGTGGAGGAACTTGGGGACATTTTTGGAGCATGAAATGAACCATATACCCTCACCAAAATATTTGGACAGCCCCCTCCCATACATGGCCGGCCATCTCAAGAGGAATGGAGAGAATGAGAGAAGTCAAATCAAAAATGGGAGCCTCACTCATATGATACAAGAGAGAGAGAGAGAGGAGTCTATCATGCAAAAGGAAATGATTATCAACAAATCCAACACTCCAAGGCAACCATCATCTCAAGCATGATGGCTTCAAAAAGTCAAGCCATCATGAGAAGAAGAAGTCAAGGTAAGGTGCTCATCATGAAAACCATCATGATGTAACAAGATGCAAAGAACCCCCTCCACTAATGCCTATTTGCAACAATGCAAATAAACCCTCCTCCACCAATCTTCGGCCAATGAACGGAACAATGGAAATTGGCCGAAACGGAAAGCAAACTGGCAACTCCAGAAAACTGGTCCCGTAATAAATTACAGGAAAACCCCGATACTGTGCATACACACCCGCATTTGTATTCCGACCGAAATACAAATGCAATGAGACAAAATCTACACTGTACTATACTAGGATCCGGCTTAAACCAAAGCCGGCTAGTAATATCTGTTCGATCCTGATCCGTGCGATACCGCACGTATCTGATCGAACCCTGCCATATATCCATACGGCCTATAGTACAAACTGTCCGATCCTGATCCGTGCAATACCGCACGTATCTGATCGGACCTTGCCATATCTCCATACGGCCTCTACAACCTTTCGCCCGAAAGCTGAGTAACTGAATGTGGGGGACTCTAAAGACTCATCAACACCTTGGTTGTGGATTTAACCACTAGCACGTTAGAGGTATAAGCCAATACATAACGGGCCACCAGGTATTGACCAAAAGGGACGTCTGTGAGCGAGCTCAGCCTGACACCCTACTGAGCCTGTCAGTGACAATATCCGTACAGTCCGGTCCGTTCGTCTATGAGTATCGCATGGCGGGCCTAGGGGGTTGGTAAAAGTCAGACCCCCAAAAGCAGTACAAGTCGTGTCGGAGTGTAGCCCAGAACACCCTGAGATACTACTGGAATACCTACCAGTAAATCTCCTTGCCTTGGCCAAGGACTTTGTGTAATGGCTCTCCTAGACACAGCACGACCTCACCCCCAATACCGGGAGAGACGAACCCCTGAAGATACGCTCACTGCCTCCATGTGGCTCGGGACTGTACCCAACTAAAACCTGTTTGCACGACTCCTTTGAGCCGTGGTAGGGTAGTAATCAAAGTACAGTGGGAACTCACACGAGACAAATGACGATCCCCAGGTCGATGAACTAACCTGCACACATGTCACCAGGGAACTGCCATCTGACGTCTGGTATATGACCAACTAGCATGTTCCCGGCGAGTCCTGTCCGGTGTACTCATAACCCAATGAGCACCTGTATACATCTTAGGTGATCCAACTGACACCAGTGGATTGTGAGACCGGCCACCGCCCCTCGTCGGGGTCTCGACTGTATACACTAGTCTACTAATGGAGTATCGATGCCCAGTCTCGAAACTCCCACGACTAGGGACCGTTTAAGGATAAGCTTATAGACCCCCAGCTCCCACTTATATGATCGCCCTCATACTGCTGGTGGTCAAGCAAGAATCCTAGGGGCTCTATCAACGTGTAATAGCGACGTGTCAGGTCACTTAAAACAGTACACGATGATAAAGGTAAACCAGATAGCATACTATCATCTCGAGTAAGACTATCCTACCGGGATAGGTCCTCCCTCAATCATTGCAATCACGTACCTGTGATCCAATAATTGACTCTGAGGGCACTATCTCCAACAGTATCGTATAACATATCATGCTTAAACGAAACACTACAACTACCTAAGTGATCCCAGATTTCGTATACAGAGAAACTCAACAATCAAACAAGACCAGAAACACCCAAACCACAGCATAGACCTACCCTCAAAAACCCACACCCCAACTCCTTCAAGGGGCCAAGATCGCCGGAATCCCCTTCGTACGTTGCCGGCCCTGACCGGTAGGGTGGGTCTCATGTCTCAGGTGGGGTCTTAGGTTCACTGGTACAACACAACCACATTGTTTGGTTTTTTAGTAAACTTTCCGGGTCACAGCAGATCACATATATCACAAATCGACACTAAAATATGATATTATGCACAAAACTAAACTTTAAGCAATCTAAACTAAAACTAACAAGCTAAGCTATAATAAAAACACATAAACAATAGAAAAAGAACATTACCTACACAAAAGAACTCAAAGATCCTAGCTTTGCATGCTCCATGGCAACCAAGAGGGAAAATCAAGGAAAAGATGTGATTTTGTGAAGTTTTTGTGAATTTGTGATGGATTTTGTGAAGAAAAGCTCAAGTGTTTAGTTGATGAGGGAGAGATGAGAGAAATGTGAAAGAATAAGTGAGAAAGAATAAGAGAGTGTGAGGAAATGAGCGAGGGAGGTGAGTGTAGGGTAAGGTGAGAGGTGAGTGTAACCAAAGCCATTAATGCACCATGCCTTCTCATTAATGCTTTCATACTACTCATCACAAAACAAATATCTCTCTCTTTCTCACTCACAAAGGAAATATCAAGGATTAGAGAAAAAGGGTGGATTTAAACAAGGATTAGGTTAAGTGTCATGGTTGCTAAAACTAGATTAGCACAAATAAATCCTCACATTTACATGCACACGTGCGTGCATGCTTATAACAAATAATAATAAATTATTAATTAAATGTTATAAAATGTGAGGAACCAGAATTGGTAAACTTTTTACAGTAAATCCGCATTAAAGTATAAACGAACACTAACCGAAATTTAAGGCGTTACAATCCCCCCTTATAAAAATTCGTCCCTGAATTTAAAATTCTTACTAAGCGTACTTTCAAAGAGAATATTACAAACTCTCAAATCTCGTTCGCAGCCACCCAAGTGATTACCTCACTATACGACTACGTCCAAGAAAAACCCTTCACAGATGGCAAGACCCTTGACCGAAGTTTCATCACCTGCCAAGACATTAACACAATTGGCTGCTGGTGAACGAAAGATCGAGTCCAAGATAAATGGTCTGGTGCTGAATCAAGTGAGAAAGGTCATGAAGGTAATTGCAAAGTATCGACTCAAGTAAATACGGGGTGAATACTCAATAATCTGGACGGAAGTGCCAAATTAAAAGCAACGAAACTAACTCGCTTATAAGATCTCAAAAGGACCTACAATTCTGGGATAAGCTTCCCAAAACTCAACACGTCATTTATCGGAAAAAATCCGTAGGAATACATGATCTGCCACTGTGAACTCAAGTTTACGACCAACACGGTCGGCATAAGACCTCTGTCCGCAATGGACAATTCTCATCTTGACATAAAAAAAACCGGATCATCTCCGAAGTCTCTAGACTAGCTGGGGCCCAAAAATCCTACTTACGCAGAGTCAGAAAAACAACAGACTGGTGATCGACACGACCTAACCCCTAAACCTAAAGGTTGCCAATTGGAATGACTCCCGATAACAGCTATCGAAGAAGGATCCTAATGATGGCAAGTGACGATCCCAACTGCCGAAAACAATTAATACGTACGCACAAGCATATCCTCCATATTCGGTATAGCCCGCTCTCACAAAACCATCATCCTGCGGATGGAAAAGATGGAGCTAAAGCTCAACCAGTACCCAAGGCTTCCTAAAGTCCCTGCCCAAGACGGCAAGCAAACAGGGTGCCTTCATTGGATACGACCCATGAAGGAACTCCGTGCAACGCACAAACTTAACAAAGAACAACTGAGCAAACTGAGTATAATCGGACGACAAGAATCCCAATGAAGTCACACCCTGACAAAACCCGGGTAGACACCATAACGAAATTCGTGGAGATCTGCTCCCACTCCCACTTTGGAACGGTTTAAGGTTGCAACTCTCTAGCCGGTCTCAGATGCTCAACCAAAGCACACAACAAGACTGACACCTTGAAACGAAACCCGAAATTCCTCTTTACTTCCCTGCCCACCTGTAACTATCTCATAAGTCACGTCAATGTTGGTGGAACTTGAATGAGTACAGAGAGTAGACTGATGTGCATGCTCTAGGATTTCACGTCTCTACCCAATAATATCAGGTACACAAACGCGTCCCTAAACTTAGCATCACAATCAAGGTCTCCGAGTCATTACCCAACCGAGTAGGCTCAAGTATCTCTGACGAACGAGCATCGGCGGGCAGTGCCTCGCGAATGCGATTAAGGAAAAGTGGTCGGGCGCGGACATGAGGAAGCTATCCCCTCAGTAGAGGCGAACACAAGCTGTACTCAACGATCGCATAAGAACTGTAAATCTGCAGAAGACTATCACAACAATCAAAATCCGCTGCAGGAAGATGTACATTAAGCTCTGGTAGTCCGTGAAAATCAGACACGACTCTCAAACAAGTAGTGTCTCTAAATCTCCAACGCAAAACCACCGCGGCCATCTCCAGATCCTGAGTGGAATATCCTGCTCCTACTTTCACCAGATGTAGGGAAGCAAAAGAGTTAACTCTATAGTGTCACCTCAGTACACAATCGAGCCCCACTCATGAAACATTATAGTTAAACAACAAAGTCGCCCAAACCAGAAAGCAAAGAAAGAACTGATGCAGTTGTTAACCGAGTCTTCAACTGCTGAAAAACTCTGCACGCATGCCTCAGTCCAAAGAAAAGAAACCTCCCTTCCGGTTAGTTCAGTCAACGGTGCAGCACTACACTAGCAATCCTGCACGAAACGGCGGTAAGTGCTTGCTAAGCCCAAAAATCTGCGGAACTCCGTCCTGCATACAAGTCTGGGCCTAAGCTGTACGGCCACGATCTTTCTCGGAACCATACAAAAATCGTCTCCCGTAACTACAAGACCTAGGAGTCAACACAAACAAGTATGAAGGAACACTCCGAAAATCTAGCAAACAGCTGGTGCTCTCCCAGTATCTGCAAAACAAATCCTCAAGTGCTGCTCCTATTCCTCAAAACATATTGAAATAGACCAGAATGTCGTCAATAACACAACAATAACTGGTCGAGAAACGGCCTGAAGAAATCTGGTTCATCATATCTACTAATGCTGCTAGGGCATTGGTGAGTCCAATGACACCACCAAAACACACAAGCCCGTAGCACGCACAAGGCAGTCTTCGGAATGTCATCATTCCGAACCCGCAACAATGATGACCTAATCCCCAACAAACTTAGAAAATGTCTCGCACTCTGGAGCTGATCGAAGAAATCGTCAATGCGATGTAAAGGATACCTATCCGCACTGTAAGCCGGTTCAATTAACGATCCATCAATATACAACCTCAATCTGTCGTCTTTCTCCTTGACGAACAGAAATAGGAGCTTCCCAAAGCAAAACACTTAGACGCACAAGCCCCCCAACAAACAACTCTGTAGCTGATCCTTAAGCTCCCTAAGCTTCGCCAGCTCATCTGGAACAACGTCGGAAAACCCTCACACGAAAGGAACCCGGTTCAACAAAACAACTGTGGCTCCGGTACCACGAATGAACGCCAAGAATCCTCGACATCCTCTCCTCAAAAGCCAACTACCGAAAAGGCTGAATTCAAGCTGTGAGAGGCGGCACCACTGTCCCCCCGCACAACAAGAACTAACTCGCCTGGAAAACAACACCTGACTGTTTTCTCGTGGTAGTGCACAGACGCCTAGCACGTAGCTAACCAGTCCGTGCCCAGGAGAACGTCAAATCCAACATCTCTAGAAGGATCAAGTGACGGATGAATCTCCTACCCGATTGGCACACAACTGAAATACGTGTTGCGTAACAAAAGAATCGCTGTCAGAAGTTAACACATCAAACGGCTGATCTAGCTAACATGACTCTCCTTGCCCCAAACCTCAGCTACTCCCTCGACGGTCACGAAATCTGTCTCGACGACTAAGCCTCTGTCTCTGGGCTGGTACACCGGTAAGAGTCCTCCACTATTCCGGAACTCCCAAAGTCTCTGGAATATATGTTTCGTAAACTGGGGCTGCATCCACTGGTGCTATGTAGGTGACGGAAAGCTGTGGGCTAATCGCAAGGAACTACTGGGTAACAGGGTGACAACCTCCTGTCGTTGCGCTCGAATGGCCTCAACCAAAGAACTCATCGTCTGGCACAAGTCCTGTATCTGTACAACAAGCCTAGCGATACTATCTGTCGAAGGCGGATCCGTCTTCTCCTGTGCAACGAGCACGCCATCCTGGTCAGTCCTCGTCCTACCCGAGTCAATTCTGAGCTCGGCCCTCGCTTCACCTGTCTGAGTCCCCATAGTCGTCGTCGGCAAAGGCTATAAATAGAGATAGGATTCGATATGAACACGGAAATCGAATCACAAGAATATGAATCATAAAAGAAGGAATTTCAAGCAATTTGTACTTGGGTCACTTTAGGCAAAGTACCGCATCGTGAGTATGCTGTAGACATATACACACTACGTTACTCTGCTTAAGCTCCCTACTCTATCATACTAAGGTCATCCTATACTCCGAAAGGTAAATCCTAGGGCTATGATACCAACTTTGTCACGACCCGAAATTGGTACGTGACGGCTCTAATACTACGCAACATTTACAGGCGTAACGCAGTAAAAGAAAGACAAAACCCAGAAATCTAAACCATTAAAAAGAAACGAAAAGATAAAAGAAGTTTTGAAACATTTGAAATCATAAAACAAATTCTTTAAAAGTCCAACTTTTCATTCTTTAAAATTTTGGCAGCACCTCCTTCGTAAAAACTAGCCCCAAAAATGGGTACAACATAAATAAAAGTAAAGCATCCCCAAACGGAAGCAAAAACACGCCCAAAGGCGGAAAATAACCACCACAAAAAATATACGACGCCGTAGCGAAGAAATAAAAGACGATAGAAAGGAAATTGTATAAAAGACAACAAGTCACAAATAATATAAAATATCATCCTCACCAAGTCTCTAAGTCAACAAGAAAATATAGTAGATGGAGAGTACATGGATACAACGAATATACAATACAACAATACGGATAACCACAAAACCCACCTAAGCAAAACTGCACACTATGAGCTGAAGCGGTATCCGCTGTAAAAGACGATCAGATAGATGAATAGCCTGCCTTGACTACTCTGGGGAACACCCTGCAAAACAACTGTGGCACAACGGGGGTGAGTTGCCAACTCGTGAATAGTAAATAACATATGCAGATAATCGCAAGTATGCACGTACAGCATGAATCTAGCATATGCAATTTGTCAGTGTATATGCCCTAGAGGACATTACTGTATCATACTAGTATGTATATTACTTGATGGAAGCTTGGGATATTCACAGTTGTACAGACAATCTTGCTCAATATAATAGTATGCTACTTGGTTTGTCTCTGCTTTAATGTGTACATGTGTGTTTCTTTATTATATCACCTATACACATTAGTAGAGCCCTTAGGATCTTTGCTTGATTACCGGCGTTGTGATGGCGATCACACTCGTGGGGGCTGGGTAATCCACCAGCACATCCTTATACACGTCCCTAGTCGTGGGATTATCAAAATAGGGCATCGATACTCCGGAGTAGACTAGCGTATGCGCTTCTCATCCCAGCACGGGAGACGGTCTGTCCCTCAGCCATCAGTACGTTGTACTTGAGATAGTATGCGGGTGCCCGTTAGGTTACGAGTACACTGGACAGGACTCGTCGGGAACTGATGGTTGGTATTATACCTATCGTCAGTTATCAGTTCCCAGGTGACATGAGTACAGCTTAGTCCGCTGACTTGACACTGTCACTTCGCCTCGAGTGTGTTCCCACTGTTCTTTGATTACTACCCTACCACGGCTCTACTGAGTCGTGCAAACAGGTAGTAGTTAGGTGCAGTCCCGAAGCACTAGGAGGCAGTGACGGTTAGACAGGATTCATCTCTCCCGGTATTGGGGGTTGACATCGCGCTGTGTTTAGGAGAGCCATTACACGAGTAGTCCCTGGCTAGGGCAAGCGAGATATACTGGTAGGTTTCCAGTGTTATCTCAGGATGTTCTGGGCTTCACTCCGACACGACTTGTACCGCTATTAGGGGATTGACGTTTACCGCCCCCTAGGCCCGCCATGCGATGTATCAGACGAAGAGACCGGACTGTACGGAGATTGTCACATACAGGCTCAGTAGGAGTTCGGATGGGTTTACCTCATCGTCCTTCTTATCGGCATCTACCTGGGGACCGTTACGTACAGTTAGTACCGCTTACGGTCTGTGGTTAAACCCACCGTCAGCGTAGTGTCGAGTCTTTAGAGTCCCACAAAGAGAGTTTCCCTGCACTGAGCGAAACGTGTAGAGGCCGTATGGTTTTACGGCAGGGCTGCGATCACTTACGTACACTTGTGTGCGTGTGGTGTTCGGGCAGGCAATACTAGTAGGCTTTGGTTTAAGCCGGATCCTAGTATTGCACGGATGGATTTTTTTTGTCTTCTGCGCATCCCCATTCTACGGAATGCGGATGCAGGTGTGTATGCACAGTTTTCCGGAGCGATGAAGGAGGAGGTGCCTCATCAGGGTTTTGGCAGTTGGTTCGGCCAAAACCGTTATGTGGCAGGCTCATTAGGGTTTTGACAGTTGATTCGGTCAAAACCATTTTGAGGCGGACTCATTAGGGTTTTGACAGTTCGTTTGGTCAAAACCATTATGAGCCGCGGACATCATTTACTAATCCTTTTAGTGATAATTTTATGATGGCTAATTGCATTGACCATTTGACCCCATTGACCTCTCTTGACTTTGTCGACCGGTTGACCGTGTTGACCATTGACCTTCAAGAGAGCTCTACACTCTTCTTTTCTTTTTCTTTTTCTTTTTTGATTATGATAATGGTCATTTCAATATAGCCATCAAACTTTATCTTGATAGGATTGGTAATGATGGTTTAGTGCATTATTGAACCATGGTTCATTTTCTTTAGCTCATAATTCATTCTCAATTCTCTCTCTTGCCCTTTCTTATGAGAAGAAAAGAAATGTTCCATAGTTGCTAGCTCCTTCATCTTCCTCCTCTTGACAAATTCTTTTGATCTCATGTGTTGAGAGAAAAAGAATCCACATAGACAAACACCTCCATCTTTCTCTTCTACACAACCTAGGGTACCAAGACTAGCAATCTTGTTGCCCTAGTTACCTCGGCTCGAGGTGGAGCTCGGTGTACATCTCTCGGGTGGATCGTCTTCGACTCAAGGAGGCCGCGGAGGTGACCAAAGTCCGGATCAACCCTCGGAGCAAGCAAGGAGAAGAACAACAAGGAGAGAAGGAGTTCAAGTTGAGGTATAACCCCTAACCGAGTAGATAAATCTCTAGTTAGGATGCTAGTGTGTTGTTTAGCGAAGATCCGGCTTTTACGGTCCATGTTACCAAGTTTAGAAAAATTTTTGTTTTTTCGTTTCCGCAACCCCGAAAGTACCGGGAGAGGTAACGTGGACCTAACAGTGGTATCCTAGCCAGGTTAAACACACCCTAGCATGATAGCAAAGTATTTAGAATATCGACCGAACGAAAAAACCGCAAAACACCGCGGAAACCCTAAGTTTTTGCCGATTTTTTTTCTGCTCAAAAAATAATAAATCATGTCTTGAAAATCGTATCAGGCTTTTGTTAGAACACCGGAGAAAAACGATCCACTAACTCGGCTAAAGCACCGCGGAACCGCGGCCGAGTTGGCTCGGTTGTGAATCGGGTTTCCTACAGTGTTCTTATATGGGTATTTTGGGATTTTTGGAATATGATTTTTCTGCCTAGATTTTCCAGAAAGCAAAATTTGTTTTTGGGGCTCAAAAATCCGTATTTTTGGTCGATGTTCTGTAGACTTTGGCTAATGGTTATATCTGTAATGTTATATATGTATTGAACGTCTACTAATCGCTATATGTCGATTAGTATGGGTTATACATATTTGTGATCTGTATTGTTGATGGTGTGTGTATATGAACTCGTTGGATTGTCGCGGATGAATAACCGGGGTGGAAGTGAGATGAGAGTTTCTTTTTCTTTCATTCATGTAATAAATTTTTAAATTGATGTAATATTATTTGTATGGCCGCACAACCAGGTCGGGGTTGTAGCCGTCATTGAATAATTCTTTTTACTGTTTTTGCTCCTAGGATAGACCTATGGAGGGGGTGCACAAACTACCAGGTATCTCGAAGTGCCGAGTGGCCTACTCACGGTGTTGAGGGAGGTTGCTTCACTTCGGGTACTTGGCGGGTAGTTTGCTGCACCCGTAGGGGTCTTGGGTGGGGTATTGGCTATTCATCGCGACCGTGTAATCCTCTTTTCGTTGCAGGCTCGAACGAATCGCGGGTTCCTAGTATATCCAAAGTGTACATCTGTGATCTGGATTTGCTATCATTGCTATATATCTATATATAATAACTATTTAAGCGTTGCTTATGTTTTTCAGCCGCGCTAGCCCAGCCCCAGCTCTGTCGTTAGTTAAGTAACCTAACGGGCGATGACGGGGCCCCGTGGCGAATGCGAATGGCATAAGCGTACGTCATATTTTGGTTGTTTTCTGCAATGGTAGGATTTAAATGATGGGACGCATTAAAAAAACTAATGCAAGAAAATAAACTTAAAAGACGTTGTTGGAACAATTTTTCAAAAAAGCTGTTATTGCAAGGACGTTCACTTTTGTTTTGCATCGAGGTATTCGTTTATGAATGCCCAGCACCTCATTCGACGAGGCAAGGGCCGAGATCCCCTCATCGGGAGTGACCCCTTGGACAAAAGTTTGCATCAGGGTGATAACTTCACTATAGTCGATTATTCTTGCTTTGCATCGAGGTATTCATCTTATGAATGCCCAGCACCTCACTCGACGAGGAAAGAGCCGAGATCCCTTCACAGGGAGTGAACTCTTTAGCAAAAGTTTTCGTCACTATATTTTCAAAAAGTGTATCACGTTCCTTCAACGATATCAAGTTCATTACGTTAACGGGTTTTCTCCAAAACCCGGTCATAGCCCTCCGTCGTTTCGGATTGATATTGCTTAGTATTCATGCTACGTATTTCATGCTCAGCCGAGGCGTAGTGTACGGTAGCTATGTAATATTTTTCCGTAGGATACAAAGTGATTGGTTAGGACAGTCGTGCGGTCATTTTGGCTCAGTCAAGGACTCGTACGGGTGGGTCTAATGCAGTCAAGATAATGACGGGTTGAACTTGACTAGGATCCTTTGATATGTTGGCTAAGTCAAGGTCACTTGGGTCCTAGGGGAAAAAAACCACATCGGGAGTTTCAAAAGTACTGAAACTTGCTAGTGTTGCATACCATTTGGAGTGTGATGATTCTGGTAGGATTCCTTCAGTTTTGTCACGCGATGATATTTGGATCTCGATCCTACTGTGAGTATATGCTACTCCTCGGGAACTTTCTCGCTTAACGATCAGTGTTATAAACCAAGTAGGTGTCTAGAAAGGTGTTAGCGGGGCTACGCCCACAGGGAAAAGAGGTTACTTAATTAAGGAACTTCGCGAAAGCGTTGGAAAACCTCCCTCGAAGTACCGACACTGGCCTGGCTGAACGGTTAAGCAAGTATTCTACGGTGAGATTGATCCCGACTAATTCTTCCTTTATGGTTTGAGGAGGGATTTGAGAGACAGTGGGAGCCATCCTGTTTAGATAAATTAAAATCCAATCTAAACTTGCAAGAGCGCACGCTAAGTGTTTCTTTTCTCTCTCTCCAGGTAGCAACCATTTCACGCCCTAATCAAGATAATAAAATGTATCGCTTGACCGATCCGAATTCTTATTCGGGGCTGGGGAACGTTGGTTCGGCTCTAACTTGTGACAACGGTCATAAGTATGAGCAAGGGAAAGGGGATTGTATGGATTCCCAGGATACCCAGTTGAAGAAGAAGCATGGTTTTGGATCTACTTCAGGTGTTCTTGTAATTGAGAACTGTTTTACGGTCAGCCCTACCTCCTGGGTACTTGATACCGGATCAGGATCTCATATCTGTAATTTATTGTAGGGACTGAGAAAAAGTAGGAAAGTTGCACCGGGTGATATGTCGCTCAGAGTAGCGAACGGAGCACAAGTTAATGCGGCAGCCGTCGGTGAATATCACCTAGTATTGCCAAATGGCAAGACTATGATTTTGAACGATTGCTACTATGTACCTTCCTTGCTTTGCAACATCATATCAGTTTCTTTACTCGATAAAGATGGATATAACTTTGTTCTTGATAGAAATATCATGAACATTTACCTTCATAAGGTACTGGTTGCTGAAGGTACACTGTATAATGGTATCTACGTTCTAAATCAGAATACAGTTCTCGATGTACAAAACACACGCAAGTGGAAGAATTCAGATACGAATGAATCCTACTTGTGGCATTGTAGACTTGGTCATATCGGAGAGAAAAGACTGAGTAAGTTGCATAAAGATGGACTCTTGGATGCGTTCGAGTTTTCATCTTATGAAATTTGTCAGTCTTGTCTCAATGGGAAGATGACCAAATCTCCGTTCACCGGACATGGAGAAAGAGCAGCAGAGCTCTTAGGACTCGTACATAGTGAAGTATGTGGTCCGATGTCTATACATGCAAGGGGTGGGTTCTCGTACTTCATCACATTCACTGACGATCTCTCTAGGTTCGGATATGTGTATCTGATGAAACACAAAGCTGAAGCTTTTGAGAAATTCAAGGAATTCAGAAACGAAGTAGAGAACCAGACTGGAAAAAGTATCAAGATCCTCCAGTCTGATAGAGGAGGGGAGTACTTAAGCACGGAATTTCTAGATTACTTAAAAGAGAATGGTATTCTCTCTCAGCTTACTCCTCCTTATACACCACAGCACAACGGTGTATCGGAGCGGAGAAATCGTACCCTACTGGATATGGTTCGCTCCATGATGAGTAATGCCGAGTTACTTCTTTCATTTTGGGGACATGCGCTGTTGACAGCAGCATATCTATTGAACGATGTTCCGTCTAAATCTGTGCCTAAGACACCGTTCGAGATATGGAATGGTAAAAAGCCGTATCTTAAACGTATTAAGATATGGGGTTGTCCGGCTTATGTAAAAGTATAAAATCCGGACAAACTTCAGGCACGTTCAGTTCTATGTAAATTTGTGGGATATCCTAAGAACTCCACAGGATATCTGTTCTACCACACCGAGGAACAGATGGTGTTTGTATCTTGCCATGCCACCTTTTTAGAGTGGCAATTTCTTGCAAAAGAAACAAGTGCGAGTTCGGTAGAACAGGAAGAAATTCAGCGACCACAAAATGAAACTGAAGATTTGACAGAACCTCAGAATTCAATAACCCCAGACGAACCTCAGCCACTCCGCAGATCTGGTAGGATTTCTCATCCGCCCGAGAGATGCTACGTTTTTCTCATAGACGGGGATTGAGAGGATTGCATCTTGGAAGAAGATGACCCTACCAGTTTCAGGCAGGCCATTATCAGTAGGGTCTCTGATAAGTGGCAGGAAGCAATGCAATCCGAAATGGAGTCCATGTACGCCAATAAAGTATGGACCTTGGTTATTGCTCCACCTGGGGTAAACCCCGTTGGATGCAAATGGATCTACAAAAGGAAACTTGGTGTAGATGGGTAGGTAAAAACCTATAAGGCTAGACTCGTTGCAAAAGGTTTTTGTCAAAGACCTGGTTTAGACTATGACGAAACTTTTTCTCCGGTGGCTATGCTCAAATCCATTCGGATCCTACTTGCCATTGCTGCCTTCCATGACTATGAAATCTGGCAGATGGATGTTAAAACGGCTTTCCTAAACGGTTGTTTGGAAGAGTGCATTTGCATGGATCATCCAGAAGGTTTCGTAGACAGTGGGAGCAGAGGGAAGGTGTGCAAGTTTCTTAAATCCATTTATGGATTAAAGCAGGCATCGCAGAGCTGGAACATCTGTTTTGATGAGGCAATCAAGGAATTTGATTTCATCAAGAACGAAGATGAACCTTGTGTCTATAAGAAGATTGTAGGATGAACTGTCTTATTCCTAGTCTTGTACGTGGACGACATTCTTTTGATAGGAAATGACATTCCTATGCTACAATTGGTCAAGATATTTTTGTCACAACGGTTCTCCATGAAGGACCTGGTTAATGCCTCGTACATTCTGGGGATCAAGATCTATAGAGATAGATCCAAGAGACTACTGGGACTATCGCAGTCCAGGTGCATAGAGACCGTACTAAAGAGATTTAGTATGGAGGATTCCAAGCGCGGCAACATACCCGCATTGCACGGAATTACCCTCTCTAAGAAGATGTCTCCTAAGACTGACGAGGAGAGGGTTCGCATGAGCACTATACCCTATGCTTCGGCGGTAGGATCTATAATGTATGCGATGCTATGTATAAGACCAGATGTAGCTTACGCGCTGAGCGCGGTAAGCCAGTATCAGTCAGACCAAAGTGAGGACCACTGGACAGCAGTGAAGAACATTCTCAAGTACCTGAGAAGGACTAAGGAGATGTTCCTGGTTTACGGTAATGGAGACCTTAGGGTCGAGTCCTTTACCGATTCAAGCATCCAGAGTGACAAAGACGACAGCAAGTCTATCTCGGGTTTTGTGTTTACCCTCAACGGAGGGGCGGTATATTGGAGGAGTTCCAAACAGGATACCGTCGCAGACTCGACGATGGAGGCTGAATACATTGCTGCAAGCGATGCTGCAAAAGAGGCGGTCTGGATGAAGAAGTTCATTAGTGAACTTCAGGTGGTTAAGTCCATTGTTGACCCAATACCTTTGTATTGCGATAACAATGGGGCTATATCTTTAGCGAAGGAACCAAGGTCCCATCAGAAATCCTGGCACATCTTAAGGCGTTATCACCTGATCAGGGAGATCATTGATCGCCAGGAGATCGAGGTGCGGAGAGTGGACACAAAGGACAACACAGCGGACCTATTCACGAAGGCATTTCCCCAGACTCAGTTCGAGCGGCTGATAGAGATGATAGGTCTTCGATACGCCAGTACATGGCCTTAGTGCAAGTGGGAGATTGTTAGTGTATATGCCCTAGAAGCCATTACTGTATCATACTAGTATGTATATTACTTGATGGAAGCTTGGGATATTCACAGTTGTACAGACAATCTTGCTCAATATAGTAGTATGTTACTTGGTTTGTCTCTGCTTTAATGTGTACATGTGTGTTTCTTTATTATATCACCTATACGCATTAGTAGAGCCCTTAGGATCTTTGCTTGATTACCGGCGTTGTGATGGCGATCACACTCGTGGGGGCTGGGTAATCCACAAGCACATCCTTATACACGTCCCTAGTCATGGGATTATCGAGATAGGGCATCGATACTCCAGAGTAGACTAGCGTATGCGCTTCTCATCCCAGCACGGGAGACGGTCTGTCCCACAGCCGTCAGTACGTTGTACTTGAGATAGTATGCGGGTGCCCGTTAGGTTACGAGTACACTGGACAGGACTCGTCGGGAACTGATGGTTGGTATTATACCTATCGTCAGTTATCAGTTCCCAGGTGACATGAGTACAGCTTAGTCCGCTGACTTGACACTGTCACTTCGCCTCGAGTGTGTTCCCACAGTTCTCTGATTACTACCCTACCACGGCTCTACTGAGTCGTGCAAACAGGTAGTAGTTGGGTGCAGTCCCGAAGCACTTGGAGGCAGTGACGGTTAGACAGGATTCGTCTCTCCCGGTATTGGGGGTTGACATCGCGCTGTGTCTAAGAGAGCCATTACACGAGTAGTCCCTAGCCAGGGCAAGCGAGATATACTGGTAGGTTTCCAGTGTTATCTCAGGGTGTTCTGGGCTTCACTCCGACACGACTTGTACCGCTATTAGGGGACTGGCGTTTACCGCCCCCCTGTTGGTGATAGTGCCCTCATAGTCAATTATTGGATCGCAGGTACGTGATTGCAATGATTGCGGAGGACCTATACCGGTAGGACAGTCTTACTCGAGATGATAGTATGCTATCTGGTTTGCCTTTATCAGTCGTGTACATGTTCAGGTGACTGATTACATGTTACACTTTGATAGAGCCCTTAGGATCTTGCTTTACTACCAACAGTATGATGGCGATCATATACGTGAGAGTTGGGTAGTTTATATGCATATCCTTAATTATGGTCCCTAGTCGTGGGAGTTTCGCGACAGGGCATCGATACTCCGGAGTAGACTAGTGTATACAGTCGAGACCCCGACGAGGGGCGGTGGCCGGTCTCACAAGCCACTGGTGTCAGTTGGATCACCTAAGATGTATATAGGTGCTCATTGGGTTATGAGTACACCGGACAGGACTCGCCGGGAATCTGCTAGTTAGTACTATATCTATCGTCAGATAGCAGTTCCCTGGTGACATGTGTACAGGTTAGTTCATCGACCCGAGGTCGTCATTTTTCTTGTGTGAGTTCCCACCGTGCTTTGATTTCTACCCTACCACGGCTCAAAGGAATCGTGCAAACATGTAGTTTTTGGGTACAGTCCCGAGCCATATGGAGGCACATGAGCGGATCGGCAGGGGATTCGTCTCTCCCGGTATTGGGGTCGAGATCGTGCTGTGTCTAGGAGAGCCATTACACAAAGCCCACGGCAGTGGCAGGAGATTTACTGGTAGGTACTCCAGTAATATCTCAGGGTGTTATTGGGCTACACTCCGACACGACTTATACTGCTATTGGGGGTCTGACGTTACTAGCCCCCTAGGCAGATATGCGATACTCATAGACGAACGGACCGGACTGTATATACATTGTCACTGTTAGGCTCAGTAGGGTTTCTGGATGAGTTCGCTCATCAGTCTCCCTTGAGGTCAGTCCATAGGCACCCGTTATGCATTGCTAGTGCCGCTGACGGTTTGTGGTTAAACCCACTGCCAGGGTACTGACGAGTCATTAGAGTCCACCACAGACAGTTTCCCAAGTTCGGGCGAAACGTTGTAGAGGCCGTATGGTTTTATGGCAGGGTTCGGAAAATACACGTGCGTTTACGCACGTGTTATTTTTCAGGCAGATGATACTGGTCGGCTTTGGTTTAAGCCGGATCCGAGTATTATGTTGAGTGGATATAATATTTTTATCTCAGTTGTATTTGTATTCAGTCGTAATACAAATGCGGGTATATTTATACAGTTAAGGGGTTATCCTGAAAGTCGTTTCAGGATCACTTTTGGAAGTTTCCAGTTTTCAGTTTTCTATCAGCCGTCTTTTAACATTCGGTTAAAGAAGGATTTATCTTTTCTTGGATGAGGGTGGGTCATGCTTCTAGAAGGTTCTAGAAGGTTCTAGAAGGTGGTAACTAGGTTAGAATGGTGTTGTGTTTTCATTGGTTGCTTTTTGTGTGTTCACATTCGGCGTTCACACTTGAGATATTTATTTGTGTTCACATATGATATTTATTCTTAAGGTTACTCTCCCCTCTCCTACACTCACCTCCTTCCACCTATATATGGCCGGCCCCTCCTCTCTCTCTCTCACTTACTTGAGTTTTCATTTGCAAAAGATTATGATAGATTTTAGGGTGTATGGAATTTCACAGCTCATTCATTCCATCACCCGATTCCCACCGTTCGTCCATGATTTTGGACGAAGCGAGACAAAGTATTCCTCTCATTCTCTACATCATTCTTGGTCGTCTCTTTTAGCAAACATGACGACCGAGTTGCCTCAAGTCAGAGGCGGGAGCCCGTTTAAAGAATCGTTGACGTGGTGCCACCTGGACGAGTAGATCGGAGATCGAAGAGATCGGAGCAGCCGCAACGGAGCGTGGGATGATGGTTAAAGAACGAAGGACTCGGATCGTTCGGTATAACCTTTCTACACTCTTTACAGTTTGTTAGTTTAGCAATAATGGCAGATCCGGGTTAAAGTATACGATAGCGCCAGTTAAAAGTTTTTTGTTCCGCATTTGGCGTCTGTAGACGGCCGGGGCGCTAACGTAGACTTACAGTGGTATCAGAGCCTCACCATTTTGCTATACTAACTTATGCTAACGCGTTTAAAACATCGATCGAACCGGAAATCAAAAACCGCATTTTTTCATTTTCACAGTTTCTGTCGATTTTAAATGGTGTCCTAAAAATATTCCACATATCACAGAAATCTGTGCAGGGTTTTATAAGAACGCCGTACAAATTTGGACACGTGAATCGATAAGACTGCTGCGGAAACGCGGCCAAACCCATGGTTTGGCCGCGCATCCGCGGCCGTTCTGAGCGATCATGCCTCCAAATTTGCACAGTATATTCTTCAATGGAATTTGGGGTTTTTGGTATATATCTTTTGGGCCCAGATTTTGTTACTGTTCACCAGTTGTTCGTGGGGCCCACTTTGTGATATTTAGTCGATCGAAATTTAAACATGTTAGTTTACAGTGCTTACATTATATCTCCGACCGGGAATGTCATTTGATCGGTAAACCGCGTCTGATTGCTATAGTTCTTTTAGACGGGTTTGCGAACGTGACATTCGCGTTGATGTTCTGTGTTGTGCTGTGCTGTTGCGGATTTTTCGTGGTGGATAGCAGTGTGCAATGGTAGTACAATTTGAGTTTAATTGTACATTTGATATTGCGGGGCGAGCGTCCAACATGTGGACTGCCGTCACTGCCTGTTGTATAATATTCTTTTGGGGCACGACCAGGTTGCGGTCGATGTACTTGTTGTACTATTTTTCATTACTGTACTAGGTTTTACCCCGCGACGGAGTGCACAGATAGCCGGGTTCTGGGGGGCAACGGGTCCGCATCTCATGGCTTTGAGAGGCAGAGGGATCTCACTCTAGAATTGGCAGACTATTCGCCGCACTCATAGGGGTTATAGGTTGACCCAAGGAGGGGTGCCCAAGTTTACCGGATTCCGTGAAGTGCTGGGTGGTTCATTCACTTTGCTGTAGGGGGCTGCCTCGTTTCAGGTTTTGGCGGGTAACTTGCCGCACCCGTAGGGGTCTAGGTTTCATTGCACAGGCTATCCACACGACAGGGGAACGTCGGGTTTCAGCAGCGGCTCTGTGAAACCCGGGGATCCCAGATTATCTGTATTGTTCTGTGATGCTTATTACTTTTCTGTAATGTTGCATATTATAACGCCTGGAGCGATTATTGTATATTGGTTTATATACTATTAGATGTTGTATATGTTTTACACTCGCGCTAGTCCAGTCCCCGCTCTGTCGTTAGTTAAGTAACCTAACGGGTGATGACGGGACCCAGTGACGAATGCGGATGGCATATACGTACATTTTATTTTCGTTCTTTTCTGATGTGATCGATTGATGGGACTGCGTTGATTCTGATCAATGCAAAGTAAAACAAACCTGTTTTCAGTTGTTGGAACAAATTTAAAAAGTGTTATTGCAAAGACGTTTTCTTTTGTTTTGCATAGCGGTATTCAGTGGAATATCCTGCACCTCATCCGACGGGGCAAGGGCCGATATCCCTTCACCGGGACTGACCCCTTGGGCAGAAGTTTGCGTCAGGGTAATTACTTCACTATAGTCGATTACAAGTTGCTTTGCACCGCGGTATTCAGTGGAATATCCTGCACCTCATTCAACGAGGAAAGAACCGAGATCCCTTCACCGGGAGTGACCTCTTTAGCAAAAGGTTTTCGCCACTATATTTTAAAAAGCTATCAGGTTCCTTTAGCGATATCAAGTTCACTACGTTAAAGGTTTTTCGCCAAAAACCATCCGTAGCCCTCCGTCACTTCTTTTGAGTATTCAGTAGTATTCAAGCTATGTATTTTAGCCAAAGTTAAGGCATAGTGTTTGGTAGCTGCTGGGTATTCAATTGTTGCATAGATAGATGAGTTGGTTTGGGACAGAAGTTCTGCCGATTGGCCAAAGTCAGGGGCATGTGCGGGTGGGTTCAAATTGACAAGATAGTGATGGGTAGAACTTGGCATGTGACTTATGACATTTTGACCAAAGCCAAGGTTATAAGAGCATGGGGCAAAAATCATATCGGGAGTTTCTAAAGAAACTGAAACTTGCCAAGTATGCGCATACCTTCTGGAGTATGAGTAATGTGGATGCATTCCATCACGTTATCATGCGATGAGAGTTGGATCCCGATTCCCACTGATGAGTTGGTTTACTCTTCGGGTGATCCCGATTGATTCTTCTTTAGGTTTGGAGGAGAATTTGACAGGACAGTGGGTGGTTTCCGGATTAGATAAAGTGATAACCATTCTGATCTAGGTTAGAGTGCACGCAGAGTGTTTCTTTTCTCTCTCTCTTTGGCAGCGACCTTTGACCGACCCTAGACTATGACTCAGTGACCAGGTTGACCGAACCTTCTTAAAATACTGGCTTTTGGATTGTCTATATTGCATAAGTCATTGCCACTCCTTCTTCTACCCTTTGCATTTCTCAGAACACCCATATTACTACGAACATCCACTTCCATTGGATAGATCCATCATATGGTTATATACGAACTCGAAGGGACTTCTTCGAGGATGGATCCAGGTTCAGGAGAAATAGAATTGGTTTATTCAGTTGTCTTTTATTATCACCTTCTCTCAGGTTGCGAGAGCTCCTTGGTTTAGGAGAGTACACCTATTACGCTTATTGGATAGTCTTATTCCAAACCATAGGCAGGTGCCGAAAGGTAGGGAATGAAAAAAACCAATTAGCCTAAGCAGGGTGTGCAAAAGGTAATATGTAAAGACAAAATAAAGGGATTAGAAAGAGGGCAAAGTAAATTGCGACTGATATCATTCACGACCAAAACCGCATACTTCATCGCCACTCCTATTTCACTTTTAAAAGAATAAGGTATTATTCAGTTGTCTTTTATCATCACCTTCTCTTAAGATGCGGGTACTCCTTGGTTTAGGAGGGTACACCTATTATGCTTACTGGATAGTCTTCTTCCAAACCATAGGCTGGTGCCGAACGGTAGGGAAGGAAGAAAACCATTTAGCCTAACGATGGTGTACAGAAGGTAACGACTAAAGAAAAATAAAGGGATTTGGAGAGATGGCAATAAAATATACGGTTGAAGTCATGAATTGGATTATGGAAGAGGCATTGCTATGAATACCAGGATACCCCTATGAAACATTTTCATGTTTCAGTGCATTGTTAAAAGAAAACTGTTTTCCCGATTAGATACTTACTCCAAGGGTATGTATTTACCAGGTTTCATTCTCATATCTGTATGGTTTTACAGATGATGAGTAGGAGTAAGTTATTGGGAATTAGGTGATTATCCTCAATATATCGGAATTCATTGTAATTGGTGATATTTGAGGAAATCGCCAGGGTACAGTTTTCAACCTACGACGCACAGGTTTTGAGTTGTTCAACTCAGCGGACTTATACAGAGTATTGTATGTTGTCCAAGTGTCCATCAGAACAAAAGGGTAGGTCCTCACTCTATGTTCTGTTTACTTATAACTTCTCTAGTATTTAGATAAGTGTTTCGTAGAAATACAAGGTCTAAGTTTTGAGAAGTTGTGGGTATAAGAATAAAGTAGAGAACCAGGTATCACAAGTATCGGGATTCTTCAAAGAGATCGAAAATGTAGATTCTTGTGATTGGTATTCAGATGATAGTGATAGTTTTGAGAAACGTGTTTTTCTTTCAGGTTACTCATAATTGGATGGATTCCTAAGTTGAGAAATGCTGATTAGCCTCTTTCCATTAAATTGATATGCACTGGAGACAGCTGCATGATTTGAATATAGTTCCAATTAAATAAATGCCAAAATTTCTATATTGGATATAGAATAGTTCGTACCTTAAAAGATATTAAGGTACGGGGAGTTGTCCAGCTTATGCTTAAAACCAGACTCTGGATAACTCAGGGCACGTTTCTGTAATGGCTGTTTGTGGGTTGACCCTGGCTATGACGAGGGTTGATATTCTACCATTTGGAAGATCAATAGTGATATTGTTCTTGACTTGCCACAGTTTTAGTAAAAATGGATCTTTTTCAGAAAACAGTAGTGGGAGTATGGTAGAACTGGAAGTGATTCCAGAACCGCGAACGATTACGGAAAATTTAATAGGACCTATATATTCAATCAGGTTTGACATTCCATTAGCCACTCCACAGATATGGTGGGTAACCTCAGACACCCGAGAGGTACTCCGGTAGCCTCAAGGACGGTGACAGGGAGGTTCTTATCTACACAGACTTGACACTACTGTTGTTCCAGGTTATGAGACCCAGTAGGAGGGTTGTCATAGTCAGTGGGAGCAGCAGAAGCATAGTGGGCAAGTAGCTTATGTTTATTTATAGACTTGAGCAGTTATAGCGGAGATAGATCATCTATTTTTGATGTGACAGTCATAGGTTTGACTTCAATCAGAATAAAGGATGGATCTGTTAAGAAGGTAGTAGGGTGTGATGTCATGGTATTTGATGACATACACAGAGTAGGAAGTAAAATTCCTATACTACGATCGGTTGTACTGTGGTCGTCACACAGTTATTTCTCCAGACAGGATATGGATATAATATTTGACATTCTGGTTTCTAGATCTATGGTTTTAGATCTGGATTTGGGTAGTTTCCCAATGTGGATACTTTGACAGATATTCTAATGGTTTTTAGAGTACTTGACTCCTAGCATGGTGGTGTACCTGCAGGTGGTGGAGTCACCCTCTCTAAAGGTGTCGTATAGACTAAAGGGGAGAGGGATGTGCATGATTAGCAGATCACTTGCTTAGGCAATTGAGTCAATCGTTAGATGTCAAGTACCACACCAGATGTTGTTTTTGCACTAGATGCGATAAGTTTGTATTAATCCAATCCTGGAGAAACATAAGGAAGCAGTTTTAGAACATAAGTGCATGTTCTACGGATTTGATGACGACAGCCTCCTTCGAGAGACGGTTATCATTCCAAGCTTCAAAGGTGACATGGTTGACAGAGTGATTGTCAGAGTTATAGTTTATCCTTCTGACGAAGAGGGACAGTATTATGGACAGGTGGTTCAAGAGGATGTTAGTTATATGTATGCCCTAGAGGCCATTACTGTACATACGATGTATATTGTAGTGGATGCTGGGACATATATAGGGAGGACTTTCTTGCTCGACATGATAGTATGCTATCTGGTTACCCTTTACCTTAACGTGTATGCTGATTGTCTCTCTGTTACATGTTGGTAAAGCCCTTAGGATCTGTACTTGACTACCTGGACTATGATGCGGATCATACTAGTGGGGAGATGGTAGTCTATAAGTACATCCTTCAAAGTCCCTAGTCGTGGGTGTATCGAGACGGGGCATCGATATACCAGAGTAGACCAGCGTATACCTTCTCGACCCATATAGATGGGTGATGGATGATCCCATATCCATCGGTGTTTGACATCAGAATTGATATACGGGTGCTCAGTAGAGACTGGGTACACTGGACGGACTCACCGAGAACTCCCAGATGGTATTATACTTCACGTCAGATGGCAGTTCTCTGGTGACACTGGTACAGGTTAGTCTGTTGACCCGAGATCGTCATAGAGTCTTGTGTGGTTCCCACTGTGCTTTGATTTCCATCTTACCACGTCCAAGAGGGCATGCAAAACGGTGGTTTTTGGGTACAGTCCCGAGTCACATGGAGGCAATGAGCGATAGGAGGGGATTCGTCTCTCCCGGTATAGGGGGTTGATGTTGCGCTGTGTTCGATTGGCTATAACAGGAAATCCCTGGCCAGGGTTGCTGAGATTTACTGGTAAGTGTTACCAGTAGTTTCTCGAATTGTTATAGACCTCATATCGACACGACTTATCGAGCTATTGGGGTCTGACGTTTACCACACCTAGGTGAGATATGCGACATATCAGACGATCAGACCGGACTGTACGGTAGTGTTACTGGTTGGATTCACTGGAGTGTGAGCGGGCTTGCTCGTCGATCTTCTGATCGCTCAATACCCGGGTGGCCGTTACGTTTAGCAGACCGCTTGTGGCTTGTGGGTGTTTGATATGATCATCATCTGCTGCCGGCGTATTGACGAGTCTTTAGAGTCCTACACAGAGGTTTCCTGGCTCAAGCGAAACGAAATAGGAGCGCATATGAGATATGTGCGGGACCGAGAATAATACGTGTATGTGATACCGTATTCCATTCTCGCGATGAATGTATTGAATGGTTGTATACGATATAACCTAGTTATCGAATCAAGGATTGATTCGATAAGCCGATACATTGTATACTAGTCGGTTGTGTGCGACATGACCGGATCATTGAATCAAGTGTTGATTTAATTATTTAATGCATAATTATATATTTGATATATTACTTTGCACTAACTAGTATCGGTTCACTTTAAATGGATTTTCTCACTCGGATGTGCGCATTGCATATGCGATATGATTTTGTGCACTAGCTTGTATCATGTTTGATGATACATGCCTTTTGGTTAAGTGTAAAGAATTAAACCTTGGTTAATGAAATGGTTAGGGTTTACTATTTCCTTATTCATTTATTTATCTATTTATTCTTTTTGGAAAATGATTTGCATAAAGATTGAATGGTGGCTTTCTTTGTTGTTTTCATGAAGCTTCATGAAGACTTTGACCAAGTGACCATTTTGTCTCATGCTTAACCCTAACCATTCCATTCAACCATGATTAACTCTCTACACTTGACCATGGTTAATGTTATGATAAGAATGGATTATTCTTTTCTTTTTTAATGAACTTATCATATCATTTCTTCTTCTTCTTCCTTGAACTCAAGAAGAAAACCTTGAGGTCATCAATGGTGTTTGATGATAAAGAGTGAGAAATCCAATTCTAAATTGAACCCACTTCCTATTTCTTCATCCTCTACCTCTTGCCAAGTAGTAGAGTGTGTTTCCTTCACTAGTCTTCATGGCTTGGTGAAGGTGGAGCTTGATCTAGCGATGCCTCGACGTAGATCATCTTCGGCATGGACATCGACGACCTAGCTCGCCTATTCTCCGATGAAGCCGACGCTAGAGCCCGGGACTTGTTATGGACAGCGAGGAGACTTCATTGCGGAGCTATGGAGGTGGAGAACCGGATCTACAAAGGTTGTATTTCCGTATCTCTTAGTTAAGTGTTAACTAGTTAGCTTTTTCGCCTAGATTTCTAGCAAACGATCCATAGTCGGGTCTCTCGGCACCTAGATTTTTTGAAAATGGCATGTTCGATGCCTTGTGAGACCTCACTAGGGTGCCTAGGAACCCTACAGAGGATACTGTGGGTGGCATGGTGCCGGATACTGATTAGGTTCAGTGATCGATACAGTCTAAGAAATTTGGATTTGGAGTTCATTTATGAACTAGGTCCCATCAGATATCCAGACATATTCTAAGACAGGTATTACTCGATTCGGGAGATGGTTTTCTCCGCGAACATGAGATTTAGAGAGATATAGAAAGAAACATCTAGGCGGATCCACTCACTGAGGCTATTTCTCGAACACAATAGTTTTACAAACGGGCTTTGTGAAACTGATTAGTAGAGGAGTTGGATGTTCGGTTTCACACGGGCTGTGAGTAGTCGACATCGCAATAATTAGCCTTGAGTGCAAGTGGGAGATTGTTGGTGATAGTGCCCTCATAGTCAATTATTGGATCGCAGGTACGTGATTGCAATGATTGCGGAGGACCTATACCGGTCGGACAATCTTACTCGAGATGATAGTATGCTATCAGGTTTGCCTTTATCAGTCGTGTACATGTTCAGGTGACTGATTACATGTTACACTTTGATAGAGCCCTTAGGATCTTGCTTTACTACCAACAGTATGATGGCGATCATATACGTGAGAGTTGGGTAGTTTATATGCATATCCTTAATTGTGGTCCCTAGTCGTGGGAGTTTCGAGATAGGGCATCGATACTCCGGAGTAGACTAGTGTATACGATCGAGACCCCGACGAGGGGCGGTGGCCGGTCTCACAAGCCACTGGTGCCAGTTGGATCACCTAAGATGTATACAGGTGCTCATTGGGTTATGAGTACACCGGACAGGACTCGCCGGGAATCTGCTAGTTAGTACTATATCCATCGTCGGATAGCAGTTCCCTGGTGACATGTGTACAGGTTAGTTCATCGACCTGAGGTCGTCATTTGTCTTGTGTGAGTTCCCACTGTGCTTTGATTTCTACCCTACCACGGCTCAAAGGAGTCGTGCAAACAGGTAGTTTTTGGGTACAGTCCGGAGCCATATGGAGGCACGTGAGCGGATCGGCAGGGGATTCGTCTCTCCCGGTATTGGGGGAGAGATCATGCTGTGTCTAGGAGAGCCATTACACAAAACCCACGGCCGTGGCAGGAGATTTACTGGTAGGTACTCCAGTAATATCTCAGGGTGTTATTGGGCTACACTCCGACACGACTTATACTGCTATTGGGGGTCTGACGTTACTAGCCCCCTAGGCAGATATGCGATACTCATAGACGAACGGACCGGACTGTATATACATTGTCACTGTTAGGCTCAGTAGGGTTTCTGGATGAGTTCGCTCATCAGTCTCCCTTGAGCTCAGTCCATGGGCAGCCGTTACGCATTGCTAGTGCCGCTGACGGTTTGTGGTTAAACCCACTGCCAGGGTACTGACGAGTCATTAGAGTCCCACACAGACAGTTTTCCAAGTTCGGGCGAAACGTTGTAGAGGCCGTATGGTTTTATGGCAGGGTTCGGAAAATGCACGTGCGTTTACGCACGTGTTATTTTTCGGGCAGATGAGACTGGTCGGCTTTGGTTTAAACCGGATCCGAGTATTATGTTGAGTAGATATAATATCTTTGTCTCAGTTGCATTTGTATTCAGTCGTAATACAAATGCGGGTATATTTATACAGTTACGGGGTTATCCTGAAAGTCGTTTCAGGATCACTTTTGGAAGTTGCCAGTTTTCAGTTTTCTATCAGCCGTCTTTTAACATTCAGTTAAAGACGGATTTATCTTTTGTTGGATGAGGGTGAGTCATGCTTCTAGAAGGTTCTAGAAGGTGGTGACTAGGTTAGAATGGTGTTGTGTTTTCATTGGTTGCTTTTTGTGTGTTCATATTTGGTGTTCACACTTAAGATATTTATTTGTGTTCACATATGATATTTATTCTTAAGGTTACTCTCCCCTCTCCTACACTCACCTCCCTCCACCTATATATGGCCGGCCCCTCCTTTCTCTCTTTCACTTACTTGAGTTTTCATTTGCAAAAGATTATGATAGATTTTGGGGTGTATGGAATTTCACAGCTCATTTCATTCCATCACCCGATTCCCACGGCAACTTCATTAACCGTTCGTCCATGATTTTGGACGAAGCGAGACAAAGTATTCCACTCATTCTCTATATCATTCTTGGTCATCTCTTTTAGCAAACTTGACGACCGAGTTGCCTCAAGTCAGAGGCTGGAGCCCGTTTAATAAATCGTTGACGTGATGCAACCTGGACGAGCAGATCGGAGATCGAAGAGATCGGAGCAGCCGCAACGGAGCGTGGGATGATGGTTAAAGAACGAAGGACTCGGATCGTTCGGTATAACCTTTCTACACTCTTTACAGTTTGTTAGTTTAGCAATAATGGCAGATCCGGGTTAAAGTATACGATAGCGCCAGTTAAAAGTTTTTTGTTCCGCATTTGGCGTCTGTAGACGGCCGGGGCGCTAACGTAGACTTACACCCCCTAGGCCTGCCATGCGATGTATCAGACGAACAGACCGGACGGTACGGAGATTGTCACATTCAGGATCAGTAGGAGTTCGGATGGGTTTACCTCATCGGCCATCTTATCGGCATCTACCTGGGGACCGTTACATACAGCTAGTGCCGCTTACGGTCTGTGGTTAAACCCACTGCCAGCGTAGTGTCGAGTATTTAGAGGCCCACACGGAGAGTTTCCCTGCATTGAGCGAAACGTGTAGAGGCCGTATGGTTTTACGGCAGGGCTGCGATCACTTACGTACACTTGTGTGCGTGTGGTGTTCGGGCAGGCAATACAAGTGGGATTTGGTTTAAGTCGGATCCTAGTATTGCACGGATGGATTTGTTTTGTCTTCTGCGCATCCGCATTGTACGGAATGCGGATGCAGGTGTGTATGCACAGTTTTCCGAAGCGATGAAGGAGGAGGTGCCTCATCAGGGTTTTGGCAGTTGGTTCGGCCAAAACCGTTATGTGGCAGGCTCATTAGGGTTTTGACAGTTGATTCGGCCAAAACCATTTTGAGGCGGACTCATTAGGGTTTTGACAGTTCGTTTGGTCAAAACCATTATGAGCCGCGGACATCATTTACTAATCCTTTTAGTGATAATTTTTTGATGGCTAATTACATTGACCATTTGATCCCATTGACCTCTCTTGACTTTGTTGACCGGTTGACCGTGTTGACCATTAACCTTCAAGAGATGTCTACACTCTTCTTTTCTTTTTCTTTTTCTTTTTTGATTATGATAATGGTCATTTCAATATAGCCATCAAACTTTATCTTGATAGGATTGGTAATGATGGTTTAGTGCATTATTGAACCATGGTTCATTTTCTTTAGCTCATAATTCATTCTCAATTCTCTCTCTTGCTCTTTCTCATGAGAAGAAAAGAAATGTTTCATGGTTGCTAGCTCCTTCATCTTCCTCCTCTTAACAAATTCTTTTGATCTCATGTGTTGAGAGAAAAAGAATCCACGTAGACAAACTCTTCCATCTTTCTCTTCTACACAACCTAGGGTACCAAGACTAGTAATCTTGTTGCCCTAGTTACCTCGACTCGAGGTGGAGCTCGGTGTACATATCTCGGGTAGATCGTCTTCGACTCAAGGAGGCCGCGGAGGTGACCAAAGTCCGGATCAACCCTCGGAGCAAGCAAGGAGAAGAACAACAAGGAGAGAAGGAGTTCAAGTTGAGGTATAACCCCTAACCGAGTAGATAAATCTCTAGTTAGGATGCTAGTGTTTTGTTTAGCGAAGGTCCGGCTTTTACGGTCCATGTTACCAAGTCTAGAAAATTTTTTGTTTTACCGTTTCCGTAACCCCGAAAGTACCGGGAGAGGTAATGTGGACCTAAAACAATTAATAGCAATAAAAGGTCATATGAATGTAATAATCAAGAAAAGTACACTAGCAGGTACAATGAATACATGAAGCAATAATATGACAATCAATATGCAATAATCATGCAATAACGATATGAAAATGTATATATGCAATAATCATGAAACGTACACTAACAGGTACAACTACAAATGAAGCAGTGCATATAAATAAAGGTATGTAACTGCAACAGTCATTAAAGGTAAACTAACATGTACTACTAACACATGAAACAGTGCATAAACAATAAATGTGGAGTATGGAATGAAATATGTCATTTCCACGGAATCCTGACATCGTGATAGGATCACAATCCTTCAAGACAATCCAAATCCCAATTCCTCAAATCAGCCCCCAAATTGGCTCTCATATCATATAAGTCTCATAAATCCTGAATGTACACTTTCGAATAAATCTCCTATATCCTGAATGTACAAATCAGCAATCTCATATATATATATATATGTATGTATATATATCCTGTATCAAATCTCAAATAAATCACCTATATCCCAAATCTAATATCAAGTAAAAGTCTAACACCCTAAATATATTTGTATGAATTAATATGATGATGTATATAATTTAATGTCAATACACATATATTAGCGTCCCATTCCACTAATAATGGTGTAAGGGCATATATAACAGCGGCCAAATCCCCTGTTATATACACAAAGGAGTAAAAATAAATATCATGAAACCAATGTGTCAAGCATCGATATAGAAATGCTGATCTATCAGGTGCTGTCACCAAGACTGGCACCCTGATAGGTACGTATCAAACGCTATCCGAAAGCTCGAGTGCCTAGCTTTGACCCTCGCCTTTCATCGTATCTATACGTACATGACTCCCGTCGGTATCCCCATGATAACCGCTGAGTCATTGGTAATATCACCGGAGTGTATGGTTCCCCTGCCAGGCCTCATCGGCATATTACATCGACATCCCTTTCTTACCCCGGGGTACCTCCGGGCCCCACCATGTACCCTCATACGGCCTCGGCGCCTCCTCGTAGGGGTATATATATATATATATCAGAACCGATAAAACTCATGGTGGATGTTGAAATATCATATCAAGGGAAATCGGGTTTTTCAAATAATGCATAATTTCATGAACTCCCACGGTCCCCAAATCCAAAAAACATCATGAAAAATCCATATAACAATGCGAAAATCCATGAATAAAATATATGCAACATAAAACTGTATGAAAGCATATAAAGGAAAAACCGCTAATTAACTGCAACAAGTTAATATAAATATTATGCGGTTCCTAATTTATCCAAGTCTAAATAATATCAAGTAAAGGTAAACATGTAGCTATAACCAGATATATGTGTAAACAATAAGGTATAGCAAGATATATGTATCTACCTATAAGTAAATGATGTAGTATACCCCCTGAGTATAAGTGAAATATGTGTGCAAAGTATACCGGTAATTATGTCATTAAGTGTGTATGTACCTATCACTAATTGTACAATACTCTATAGGTATACAGGTATCTAACATGTAAGTATATGGAGACATATGTGTAAGCATGTAGATATACAGGTATGCTAAATGTCATATGCGATAAGAAATATGAATCAATATCTCAATGTCCCTAACCAAGCAATATCATATCTAACAGTGGGCTGTGCGTGACATGGCAATTATTGACGGTGTGTGTGGCATACAATCAGAGCTAGTGCAACATAGGCCGTCAATAATTGTGCAGTGTCCTAAGGATACTAGTCCAAGTACAACACTAACTAAGTAGTAGGGTGAATGCGCAATTCTAAATATGACATAGAATATGCGACAGAAATAACATCTCTAGCCCAGACGCATAACACCATGCGGGCAATTCCCCTATAGATGTTAAATCTATTCACCAACACTCCTGGCAAAGTGAAGCCAACCACCTGTTTTCCCTTTGTAGCAGTGTCCGAAGTCTCCGCCTGCGAACCTGCAATATTAAAACAATAAAACAAGTATATATTAATAACAGACCCTAAACACGTACAAACTACATTAGACCGACGCAACAACACAAAACATACTCTCAAGTGTTCGTATTGTGGCTAACGTGCGTAGCGACACGGTGAAACTAACCCAAGAGCAAAACCACACCAAGTGCACGATCCGTGTCGTATAACGTATCGCGCTTAAACGAAACACTACAACTATCTAAGTGATCCCAGATTTCGTATATAGAGAAAACTCAACAATCAAACAAGACCAAAAACACCCAAACTACAACATAGACCTACCCTCAAAAACCCACACCCCAACTCCTTCAAGAAGCCAAGGTCGTCGGAATCCCCTTCGTATGTCGCCGGCCCTAGCCGGTAGGGTAGGTCTCGTGTCTCAGGTGGGGTCTTATGTTCACTGGTACAACACAACCACATCATTTAGTTTTCTAGTAAACTTTCCGGGTCACAGCAGATCACATATATCACGACACTAAAATACGATATTATGCACAAAACTAATCTTTAAGCAATCTAAACTAAAACTAACAAGCTAAGCTATACTAAAAACACATAAACAACAGCAAAAGAACATTACCTACACAAAAGAACTCAAAGATCCTAGCTTTGTATGCTCCATGGCAACCAAGAGGGAAAATCAAGGAAAAGATGTGATTTTGTGAAGTTTTTGTGAATTTGTGATGGATTTTGTGAAGAAAAGCTCAAGTGTTCAGTTGATGAGGGAGAGATGAGAGAAATGTGAAAGAATAAGTGAGAAAGAATAAGAGAGTGAGAAAATGAGAGAGGGGGGTGAGTGTAGGGTGAGGTGAGAGGTGAGTGTAACCAAAGCCATTAATGCACCATGCCTTCTCATTAATGCTTTCATACTACTCATCACAAAACAAATATCTCTCTCTCACAAAGGAATTATAAAGAATTAGAGAAAAAGGGTGGATTTAAACAAGGATTAGGTTAAGTGTCATGGTTGCTAAAACTAGATTAGCACAAACAAATCCTCACATTTGCGTGCACACGTACGTGTATGCTTATAACAAATAATAACAAATTATTAATTAAATGTTATAAAATGTGAGGAACCCGAATTGGTAAACTTTTTACAGTAACCTGCATTAACGTCTAAATGAACAATAACCGAAATCGAAGGCGTTACATCTTCCTAGCCCGTTTCCTTCCACAGAGCGTGAAAGACGCTATAGCTTGTAGTTTTAAGGCATTGCGCCAACCAGTGAGTATGTCCGTAGCCGACTTCGACTTGCAGTTCACCCAGCTGTCATACTATGCTCCATACTTGGTTCCCACCGAATAGCTCAGGGTGAAGAGATATGTGAGGAATCTTGATACCCAGCTGTTCCTTGCTCTTAGCACCCAGAACTTCGTTATGTATCCCGAGAGTATGGATGCAGCAATACGAGTGGAGGAGTGTCTGAACGAGATGATGGTTGTGCTGGAACCGAATAGGGTTCATTCCAGTGTTCAAGTTTCCGGACAGAGGGGTCGTGGAGGATTCATTCCAGGACGTGGCGGCGGTAGAGGTTGGACCCAGGGCTGGATGTATGGATCGTATCCTGAGGGGCAGTGTCACCGTTGACATGTTTTAGCTACGGGAGTCCAGATCATTTCTACAGTACTGTCCTACGAGACATCAGGACGGGACCGTGAGTTTTCTGACCGCTTTATCCCTCCACCCCATCCTCCGATGGCCTTACTTCCTCCGCCAGTCACTACTACGCGCAAGAACTTTTCTCCTGGAGGTCATGGTGTTGGTGGTCGTGCACAGTGAGGACATAGGGACAGAGGCATAGGACCCTAAGGAGGAGGCGGGGCTCAGGTTAGGGTTTTCGCCTTGACTCCCTAGGTTGCCTAAGCATCCAATGTAGTGGTTACAGGTACTCTTCCAGTATGTTCCTTTAATGCCCATATTTGTTCGATCCCGGTTCGATGCACTCGTATGCATCCTCACATTTTGCACCGATACTGGATAGAGATTCGTCGCTATTAGACCTACCGTTAGTTATGGTTACTCAAGTGGGAGAGTCTTTCGTAGAATGATATGTATACAAATCATGTTCCGTACGGATTAGTGATAGAAATTCGTTAGTCGATCTGATTCTTCTTGATATGTTAGATTCCGACATCCTTCTTGGCATGGATGGGCTGGTCACTTATCATGTGTACATTGATTGCCATGGGAAGGCGGTCAGATTTTGTTTTCCTGGTGAGCCGGTTTTAGTTGTGCAGGGGTATCGCAGTGCCGCTCCAGCTAATCTGGTTCTTGCACTATGTGCTAGTCAGCTTTTGAGGAAGGGATGTTGTGGGTTCTTAGCATTTATTCTGGATATTGGAGCCGCAGAAGTCCCATTGAACCAGGTTCCGATTATGCGAGAGTTTCTCAATGTGTTCCTTGATGAGCTACCAGGATTGCCGCAAGAGCGCGATATTGAGTTCTGCATTGACCTGATCCCTATTGCGAGGCCTTTTTTATACCACCCTATCGGATGGCCCCGACGGAGATCAGAGATCTCAAGAATCAGTTGCAAAAGTTGCTTGATAGAGGACTTGTCCATCCGAGTGTATCGCCATGGGGAGCTCCTGTCCTATTAGTTAAGAAGAAGGACGACAACATAAGATTGTGTATCGATTATCTTCGGCTGAACCAAATTACGGTACGGAATAGGTATCAATTACCTTACATTGATAATTTGTTCGATCTGCTATAGAAAGTAGGATATTTCTCGAAGATTGACTTGCGATCAAGGCATCATCAGTTGCGAGTTCGGAATGATGACATTCTAAAGACTGCTTTTTGGATGCGCTACGGGAATTACGAGTTCTTGGTAATGTCGTTTGGGCTCACCAATGTAATTCAATTTCGTGCACCCCGTGGATTCACGGGGAGGCGGAATTTACAAAAAAATAATTTTTCTATGCTTCACAACATTGACTAAACTCCAGGATCATAACTGAAACCTTTACTAGCTAAACTAACTAAAAGGTTCTAAGTACTCGGTATAAAGTTATACCTCCAAGAACCAGTCCTTCGAGTCTTCTTTGCCTCCTCTCCTTGAGCTCCTCGGAGAGCGGATGAAGGCTGCAACGTCGGCCTCCTCGCGTCAAAGATGATCCACCCGAGAGTATATGCTTCATGCTTCAACTTCAAAACCGAAGTAATTAGGGTACTTAGTTCGCTAATCTAAGTAGCCTAGGTGATGTAGAGTAGCTAATAGATTGTTTTATCTCATTAGATCCTTTGCTTCACAACACATGTAAGGGTAAGGATCACTTGAGGAAGAAGGATAAAAAATGAAGAGAGAGAATGAAAACTTGCATATGAGCTAGGTTTGAAAAGTGTGATGAATGGCTCAAGTCGTTTTTTCATTGAAGCAAAGAATTTCTCACAATATAAAATTCCCACCATGCTTCAATAGTAATGCCAAACCAATAAAATAATACCTAAGCCATGCCTCACACCTTGCCACAAATATCTCTCATTTTCCACCTCATTAATCTATTTATGAAAATATATAAAGCAGTAATGAGGTGTTCTATTCTAGATGCATTTCTTGTAGAATTACAAGAATGCCCTCACCGTATATACATACCCATATTCGTATTCCGAAAAATACGAATACAATGAGATGATAACAATCCAATAATACAATACTAGGATCCGGTTTAAATCAAAGCCCACTAGTATCATCCGTCCGAAACGACATCCGTGTAGCCAGTACACATATGTGATCAGAACCCTGCCGTAAACCCATATGGCCTCTACATTGTATCGCCCGAAGTAGGGAGACCCTCTGTATGGGAATCTAAAGACTCGACAATACGCTAGTAGTGGGTTTAACCACAAGCATGTCAGCAGTACTAGCTGCACATAACGGCTACCTAGGTATCTGTCGATAAGAATGCCGATAAGCAAACTCATTCAAACACCTATTGTGCCTATCTGTGACAATCTTCGTACAGTCTGTTCTGTTCGTCTGAGATACTCACATATTGTTCCTAGGGGGATGGTAAACGTCAGACCCATAATAGCGCAATAAGTCGTGTCAGAGCAGAGCCCAATACACCCTGAGAAACTACTGGAGTACCAACCAGTAAATCTCACTTGTCTTGGCCAGGGACTTTGTGTAATGGCTTTTCGAACACAACGCAATATCAACCCCCAATACCGAGAGAGACGAATCATATCTAACCGCTACTGCCTCCAAGTGCTTCAGGACTGCACCCAACTACTACCTGTTTGCACGACTCCTTTGAGCCGTGGTAGGGTAATAATCTAAGTGCAATGGGAACTGTTGGATATGTATGCTCTAGAGGCCAGTATTGTATATGTATACATATGGATGCTGGGGATATGTATGTATAGGACAATCTTGCTCTGTTATATAGTAAATTATTTGAGATGTCTTTGTCAGGATATGTGTATTTATTTCTATTGATGTTTTATCTAGCTTGCACATATTGATAAAGACTCGATACAGTACCATACTATTATGGTTTGTCTTTATCTTAACATGTGCATATGTTATATATGTCGACCATGTGTTGATAAAGCCCGTAGGATCTTGTTTGACTACCAGCGTTATGATGGCGATCATACATGTGGCTGGTGGGTAGTCTATAAGCGCATTCTTAAAAGTCCCAAGTCGAGAGAGTATCGAGATCGGGCATTGATACTCCAGAGTAGACTTGCGTATACGTTTCGAGAACCCGACGAGGGGCGGTGGTTGTTCCCACAACCATTGGTGTGATCACCTAAAATTATATACTGGTGCTCACTGGGGGTGAGTACACTGGACGGACTTGAACCTCTAGATTGTATTATACCTATCGTCAGATAGCGGTTCTCATATGACATGTGTACAGGGTAGTCTTTGGAACCGAGGTCATCATTTATCTCGTGTGAGTTCCCACTGTGCTTTGTTCACTACCTTACCATGGCTCTATTGAGTCGTGCAAACAGGTTTTGGTTGGGTACAGTCCCGAGCCATATGGAGGCAGTGAGTAATTATCAGGGATTCGTCTCTCCCGGTATTGGGAGTTGATATCGCACTGTGTTCGATTGACTAGAACCATAAGACCTTGGCCAAGGCATTTTGGATTTACTGATAGGTTGATCAGTAGTTTCCCGAATTGGCGCTGAATCGTATCAGCACGAATTATCGGGTTATTAGGGTCCGACGCTTACCACCCCCTAGATCCGGTATATGATACTCTTAGACGAAAAGACCGGAATGTATGGATATTGTCACGGATAGGCTCAGTTGGGATTCGAATGAGTTTGCTCGTTAGCTTTCCTTTTTAACAGGTAAATGTATGGATATTGTCACGGATAGGCTCAGTTGGGATTCGAATGAGTTTGCTAGTTAGCTTTCCTTTTTAACAGGTACCTGGGTAGCCGTTACGTATAGCTAGTGCGCTGACATGCTTATGGTTATGGATTTACCCAGTAACGCACTACCGGCGTACTGTCGACTCTTTAGAGTCCTACACGGAGATTTTTTCTGCATCGGGCGAAACGATATAGAGGTCGTATGGTTTTACGGCAAGGGTTCGATCACGTGCGTGCACTCGTGCACGTATGGCGTTCAGGCGGAAAATACTAGTGGGTTTTGGTTTAAGCCGGATCCTAGTATTATAATGATGGATTATTTTCGTCTCTTAATATTCGTATTTTCTCGGAATACGGATGCGGGTATGTATATAGAAGTGAGGAGCATTCTTGTAATTTTGCAAGGTGCTTCTAGAAGAAGAGACCTCATTATTTTATATTAACCATTTTAGTTAAATGGTTTAATGAGGTGGAGGGTGAGGTGTTATCATTCATTAAATGAAGCATGGCTAAGGGATGAGTCATGTAGTGACTCATGGTTTACTATTCTCACATGGTTAATATTTTGTGCAAATATCTAGATTTTTTGTGGAGATATTTTAGTGGTTGCATTATTATCTCCAAGACTTAGCCATTCTTCATTTATCTCTTTTAACACAACACTCTCACTTTCTCCAAGCTCTCTCTTCTTCTAGCTACCTCAAACCCTAATAGTTTCATGTGTTGAGAAACCTAGGGTTATTGAGACAAATCAATCCATCATCACTCTCTGCATCATCTAGGCCACTTAGTTTTGCAAACTATGCAACCTAGTTACCTCGGTTTAGAGGTAGGGGCTCCAAGTAGTCACTCTCGGGTGGATCATCTTTGACGCAAGGAGCCGTTGATTAAGCTCGATATCCTGGAGTAAGGATCTAATTGGGAAATCGGTTTTCAATTAATAACGCATAGTGAAACTGAAACATGAAAATGCTTCGAACGGGTAGCCGTGTATTCCTAATAATGCCTCTTCCATTTACCATATTTCTGACTGTAACTGTATATTTCTTTGCCATCTCTCCAAATCCCTTTGTTTGTCTTTACTCATTACCTTCTTTACACCACCCTTAGGCTAAATGGTTTTCTTCCTTCCCTACCGTTCGGCACCAGCCTATGATTTGGAAGAAGACAATCCAATAAGCGTAATAGGTGTACTCTCCTAATCCTAAGAGTACTCGCAACTTAAGAAAAGGTAAAGATAAAAAACAACTGAATAAAACTTATTCTATTTCTTTTGAACCAGAATCCATTCTCAAACTGGAACAAGTTCCTTCGAGTTCGTATGTAAATATACGATGGATTATCCTATATATGCGGATCTTCGTAGTGAAACGGGGTGTTATGGAGAAATTCAAAGTTGATGTAGTTGTGGCGTTGATATACGCGGTTTGGTCGTGAATGATAGCAGTCGTAATTTACTTTGCACTCTTTCTAATCCCTTTATTTGTCTTTACTTATTATCTTATGTACACCACACATAGGCTAATTGGTTTTCTTCCATCCCCACCTTTCGGCACCTGCCTATGGTTTGGAAGAAGACTATCCAATAAGCGCAATAGGTGTACCCTCTCCTAACCTAGGAGCCCTCATAATCTGAGAGAAGGTAAAAGGAAAAGACAACTGAATAGTCCTATTCAATTTCTCTAATAATGGAAACCATTCTCGAATCTGAAACAAGTTTCTTCGAGTTCGTATGTAACTATAAGATGGTCATATCCAATAATAGTGGATCTTTGTAGTGATATGGAATGTTCTGGAGAAAAGCAAAGGGTAAGCCCAACTTCGGACTTATCGAACGCTACCGCGTGTCACTCTGCCCCCGGTTAAGTGAGACAGTAAAAGTAGGAGTGGCAATGAATTATGCAACTCTGACAATCCAAAAGTCAATGTGTTTTAAGAAGGTTTGGTTAACTTAGTTACCGAGTTATTGTCTAGGGTCGGGCCATGGTCGCTGCCAAAGAGAGAGAGAAAAGAAACACTCAGCGTGCACTCTAATCTAGATCAGAATGGTTAATCATTTTATCTAATCAGGATGTCTCTTACTGTTTCCTCAAATTCTCCTCCAAACCTGAAAGAAGAATTAGTCGGGATCACCTAAAATCACCCGAGGAGTAAACCAACTCATCAGTGGGAATCGGGATCCAACTATCATCGCATGATAACTTGATGGAATCCACTCAAGTTATCACACTCCAGAAGGTATGCGCATGTCTGGCAAGTTTCATGTATGTTTGAAACTCCCTATATGATTTCTACCCCATACTCTTATGACCTTAACGAAGGCCAACATATCATAAGTCACATGTCAAGTTTTACCCGTCATTGTCCAGGTTAATTTGAACCTACCCGTACATACCGTTGATGAAGACCAAAATAGTAGTACGACTGTCCCAAACCAACGCATCTATCTATGCAACAGAAAAATAACAAATGGATATAATACACTATGCCATGACGAAGGCCAACAAACATAGGATGAATACTAAGTGCTACCCGTCTGAAATGAAGGAGGGCTACGAATGGTGTTTGGCAAAAACCTTTAACGTAATGAACTTGATATCGTTTAAGGAACCGAATAGCTTTTTAAAAATATATAGTGGCGAAAACGTTTCCTAAAGTGGTCATTCCTGGTGAAGGGATCTCGGCTCTTTCCTCGTGGAATGAGGTGTAGGATATTCCAACTGAATACCTCTATGCAAAGCAAAAAGTAATCGACTATAGTGAAGTTATTACACTGACGCAAACTTCTTCCCAAGAGGTCACTCCCGCTGAGGGGATCTCGGCACTTGCCTCGTGGAATGAGGTGCTGGAAATTCATAATCGAATACCGCTGTGCAAAACAAAAAAAACGCCCTTACAACAACAGCTTTTAAAATTGTTCCAACAACATCAATTAGTTCTGTTTTTCTTACATTGATCTGAATCAACGCAGTCCCATCAATTGATCACACCAGAAAAGAACGAAAATATGATGTATGTATATGCCATCCTCATTCGCCACTGGGCCCCTTCATCTCCTGTTAGGTTACTTAACTAACGACAAAGCGGGGGCTGGACTAGCGTGGGTGCAAAACATATGCAACATTTACTAGTATATATATAACAATATATAATAATCGCTCCAGGTATGATAAATGCAACATCATAGATAAGCGGTAAGCATCACAGAACAATACAGATAATCTGGGAGCCCCGGGTTTCCTTTGAAACGCAAATTAAACCCGACGTTCCACGGGTCATGTGGATAGCCTGTGCAATGAAAATCTAGACCCCTACGAGCGCGGCAAGTAACCCGCCAAAACCTGAAGTGAGGCGGCCCCCTTCATCAAAGTGAATGGGCCACCCGGCACTTCACGGAATCCGATAACTTGAGCACTGCTTCTTCGGTCAACCTATACCCCCTACGAATGCGGCGAATAACTCGCCAATTCTAGAGTGAGGCCCCCTCCTTCTCAACGCCATGAGATACGGACCCGTTGCCTTCCAGAACCCAGCTATCCATGTACTCCATCGTGGGGTAATCCTAGTACTAAAAAGAAAAATATATACAACGGTGAAATTGACCCAACCCGGTCGTGCCCTAAACAAATAATATACAAACAGGGAGTGGCGGCAGTCCACATGTCGGATGCTCGCCCCGCGATATCAAATGTTCAAATGAAACTAAACTGTACTAACATTGCACATAAGCTATCCACCACGACGATTCCGCAACAACACAGCATAACACAGAACATCAACATGAATGTCACGTTCGCAAACCCGTCTAAAAGAACTATAGCAATTAGACAAGTTGTACCCTCTAATGACATTCACGGTCGCAGATAGTAATGCATGTACTGTAAACTTTAAACAGTGTTAGAAATATCGACTTCAAAATAACCCTGAACAACCCCAAATAACTAGATAAAACCATATCCAAACTGGACTAAACTAACAATACCACTGAACCAATATTCCAGAGACTAAACCACACCATAAAAATCAAGTCCCGGTTCCTTACAAAAACCATCCACCTCGGAATTTCTGGCAATCTCACCAGTCCAGTAGAGGATTTTGGGGCTCGTGTTTGGTGTGTATTCTAGTGGTCATCAAAGTAGTCTTCTGCAGTTGCTTAAATATTTTTAGAAGACTCAGAAAATTTTGACAGAAACTAGAATAGATCGAGTGATATTTCGTAGTTGTTTCGGTTTCGATACTTAAACATCGTCTAAACAAACTAGTATGCGGTTAATAAGTTAGCTCTGATGCCATGTAGGGTTACGGCAGCGCCCCAGCCATCAATCCGTGGCCAAATGCGGAACAAAAACTTTAAAAAACCGGCGCTAACGGAACCCTAATCGACGGATCGTACCATTAACCCTATACTAGTACTATGAAAAGAGTTTAGAGAGGTTATACCGATTGATCCGTGTCTTTCGGTCTTCAACCTCTGTCCCAAGCTCCTCACGGCTTTCTCGATCAAGTTTGATCTCCGGTATCCCTCGTCGAAGACGATCCACGTCGAGAATTAGTAATACGGGCTCCCGCCTCAAAACCGAAGCAACTCGGGTATCTAGGTTGTTAACCTAGATACCAAAGATGAAGTAGAGATTGTGTGTGAATATATTGTCTCAAAACACCCAAGGATTCTCAACTCATCCTGAAACCCTTACTGAGACTAACAGTGAAAATATCCATACAGTCTGGTCCGTTCGTCTAGAAGTACCGCATATCGAGTCTAGAGGGTGGATAAAGTCAGACCCCCTAATAACGCGAAATTTAATGTTGGCATGTGATTGAGTGATTTTCCGGTGTGTATATAAGAAATGTGTAAGAAATCACAACCAAAGAAATTTTTTACCGCAATCAATAACGGTGTCGTATGTAGCGCGTTAGCGAGTGTGGATCGTCCACAGGGAAAGTGAGATTTGCTTGTAATTGAATTAGATGAGTCGAAAATTAAAAAGAAAAGAAAAGACAATTCAATTCATGATTTAAAAGTAAATTTCAAGAATTATCTAGATCTAAATCAAGAAAACATAAAAAATCAAGAATCAAGAATTGATGATATCCAATCGAATTAGGTTTCAAGAATCGAAGTGAGGATCGTAGGAATCGATCGAATCTATAGACGTAATGAAAACTATTGATTACGTTTTCTTATCCATTAATGATTTGATACTAGATCGATGATGATCAACGAGAATTAGGGATTTCTTGCGGAAACTAGGGTTTCATCATCTATCCCTTGTCCTTTCGTTAATTTCATTCACATTCTAGCCTCTAGTAAATTCAAGAATCGATCATGGATCACTAATTAAGAGCGAACACAATCAAGAAAGCATCGCTCGAAACTAGGTTGTCGATTCTTCAATTTACTAAAGTTTAAAAAACTCATAGGACTTAAGAATCATTTCAAGATTTGTAACATCATCATCCATTGATTCTCTCGACTCCTTCACGAGCGGAGTTTTACTCAAACATCATATGAAAGAACGCAATCAAGAATCGAGATCTAATCATGATGCAAGAATGTAAAGAAAGCAAGATAAAGAATTTCACCTTTTATTTATCAACAATTTCGTTACAATTCTCTCAAGATCTACAATGAGGAAAGAACTTGATCGTCGATTTGGCTTCGCACATCTTCATGATTCGCGGATCTTCTTGGATCACTTGATCGGATGAAGATCGGTTTCGCTCCTAAAAGATTGAAGGCTTCTTGATTGATTTGTACTCAAAGATCTTGAATTTTGGCTTTGGTGATTGGATTAGGGTTAGGGTTTGAATACACAAGTTGTGTCACTCAACTTGTGGGTGAATTGTTGAACAACCTTGAGAGTGAAGCCTTAGGGTCCCTTTTATAGCCTTGATTAGGATTAGGTTCCTTTAGAAGCAAGGTTTAGTTTAGCTTCCCTTGTAAGCTTGGTAGTTAGGTAGAAGGTTCTAGAGTTAGTTAGTTAGGGTTAGCTTCCTTCATAAGCTTGGAGGTTGGGGAGAAGTTTCTAGGCTTAGGTAGTTAAGTAGCTTGCTTTAGAAGCTTGAGAATGTTTAGCTTGAAATATAAGCCTTGCTGTTCTAACAGAAACTTCTAGAGATTTCTGGACTTTGAAGTGGCTTGAATAGGTCTAGGCCTTGAGAGAAGAATTCTGAAGCTGAAATGTGCTGACGTCACCATCACGTGACCGCGGATCCGCCGCAGGAAGGGGGTTCGGGCCGTGGATCCGCGGCCCAATAGTGCCCTCTCTGCATGGAAATTCTTGTACTGCTTGCTGTTGGCTTTAGTGATGTTTCCTGATGTGTACAATCTTTTAAATATTTATTGATCACTGCCAGATTTCAAGTCTTGGACTTGGCGTATTTTTCTCAACACTTTTGACAATTTCGGCTCTTATCTTGGAATTTCCTGCACAGATTCTCGAGACAAGTGTTGCGCTATACACAGATTATGCGATGCAATGATAAACACTCAATTTCCCTCAGAAATGTTGGTTTTAATATATACACAAGCTATTTGGTATTTTACAGTCAATTTGCTAATATGTGCTATATTAATACCGAACACCTTTAGATGAGCGCAAATGGTAGGGAAATTGACGTGTTAAAAATGCAATATTTTTGACTAATCAAATTCCCCCAAACTTATTTTCGGTCGTCTCGAGCGAACTGTTTTATTAAAAAGAGATGGAGAAAATAAAGAAAGAGAAAAACTAACTAGCACACTTTCGTAGGCAACACGATTGCACTGAGCACGTGCAACAAGCCTTTAAACCTCTAGGTGTCCCTAGTAGGAGGAGTGTTGTCTCCTGAGGGTTTTCAGCGGATTGCACCCACAAAATCCCATAATAAAAGGAAGACCGTGAAAGTTACATATGAAGATAAGAATTGTAAAAGAAAGACTTTGAAAATTAGAGTTTCCAACAACACTAGCTTTTCGATTGTCATGAGCCTTATCTTAACAGTCATGAAAAGATATTAGAAATCACATCATCCCTCAATAAAATATCGTCTTTATTCTCTATTCCTATCTTTCTTCCAAACATCGATCATATAACCCTATGTGTGTGTAATAGACATCCCTACACCCTGAGAATTCAATTTAAGCTATCATACTCTTGTCCATCTGCCTCAGTACTTTTTAATTAATGAATATTTAGATGAAGTTGCTCACACATTTTTCATGTGACCGTTAATACTTCTTGAGGTACTAACCGACCGATTGCTCATGTGCTTGCTTAATTAGGTGTTTTTTCTCGTCTTGCACCACCTAAGGCTTAGCAGTGACTCCCAGACCAGTTGGTCTATGGCACTAGATGATGAAGCACCCTCGCTATATTTTTTTATTGCTGCCTTGGCGATAACAAAACCAGTGTTCATTTTTCTTCACCATTTTATATTTTCTTCATTTTTTTATTTCCTTCATACTTTGGCTTTTAGACAAGAGCATTTCAAGGTATCCTCTACTATCCCGGGTTTCAAGACGTGTGTAAATGCATATAGTAGGGTATCAACATTCAAATATTTGGCTTCCAGAATAGGAACTATTTTTCAGACTTATTTTTATCCTCAGATTAGTGACTTCCTTAATCTTACTAACTCTTGGGACAACGGCTCATAACTACTTATTACTAGTTCGTTTAAGAAAACTTCTAATTTTCTTGATTTTCTTAAATTTTTCCAATCTTTTGGATGTAATTTTTCACTATCTGATCTTTTATCATCTTATTTATGTACAAAATATTTTTATATTTTTTTTTGAAAATTTTTAAATTTTTATAGGTTTTGAATGTTTTGTGCTTATGCAAAGTATAATGCAAATGATGCGCAAATAAGCACAAACCTCCCCCAAACTTGTTTTCAACAGTGTCCTCACTGTTGCCATCATCTAAATCTCGAAAACCTATAAGCTTGAGAGGAAATTTATTAATGGGGGCAATATATATTAAAGTGAAAATCCTCCCCCAAAATTATTCTTGGCTCACAATTTTTGAGTAAAAATTATCTTTTCAGGAGCCAGCTTATACCCCCCCCAAACTTGAGTTAAACAATGTTAAGCCTTGAAAATCACAAGAGGGGGTCAAGATTATTGGTCAATGCCAAGCTTTGCAAAGACTGAAGGTCAACACCAACCATTCGAAAATTTTATCAATATAGTGCTCATGTTGGTGGAAGAACAAGTTGAATGGAGCCAGAAAGAAGTGGGGAAAAGGTAAGTGGTGGAATAGAATGTGTTTGCATCTCGTTTTGGAGAGACGACTCAGTGTATGTGATGGATTACTCGCATTCTTTTTACAGTTCAGAAGAAAGGGTGGAGGTTCAATTTCTTTGTATTGACGTGGATTTATCTCAACACCCGTGTTACTCAAAAATGCGAGTTCATCAGCGAAGATCTCCTCAAAAGTCTCATCAATACCCCGAAGAGTAATGTCATCACAAAGCTTGGGGTGATCTTCAGACTCCAAAAACGGTTCATAATCAGTGTTATTTGTTGACCCGGACAACTCGGTGGAAGAGTCGGTATGTGTATGATACATAGTTGGGTCAGACAACAACATATGAAAAGAGTCAAGATTGGTATCATGAGGATAATCAAATTCGCTGCTGTTGACATCCATTAATTCGACAGAACAGACCTGAGCAGTAGGTTCGGAGGGTACACTTCCCAACTTGTAAATGTTCAGCTCAATTGACCTATTCCCGAAGGATAGGGTCATAGAACCATTACGACAATTGATGATAGCATTGGAAGTAGCCAAAAAGGGGCGACCAAGGATCAACGGAATTTGATTCCGTAGGTTTGCTACAGGCTGTGTATATTCCGTAGGTTTGCTACAGGCTGTGTATCAAGTACAATAAAGTCCACAGGGAATACAAATTCCCCGATTTTTATCAATACATCCTCAATTTCACCCCTAGGTTTGGTGATTGATCGGTCGGCCATCTGGAGAGTTATGTTCGAGGGCTTTAACATTCCGATACTTAGTTGCTCATAGACTGAATAAGCAAGCAAGTTAACACTAGCGCCCAGGTCAAGTAAAGCACGGTTGATGTGTTTTTCCCCGATAGAAATGGAAATAGTAGGATAGCCAGGATCCTTACGTTTTCTCGGTAATTGTTGGGGAAAAGCTGTGTCTACAGTATTTGACATGAATATCTTCTTGGGCACTTGAGTCTTCCTCTTTCTAGTGCACAAGTCCTTAAGAGTTTTCGCATAAGCGGGGACTTATTGGATAGCATCTAGGAGAGGGATGTTGATATTAACCTGTTTCAAGATTTCAGTGATCTCCATTTGTGGACTTAGTCTGTTTCCCCTTAACCGATTCGGGTAAGGAGCTTGAGCAATAAGATCGGGGTCTAACGTTGGAGAAGATCGTGTGGGTGGAAACGATCTAAGAATAGGAGTGGGGATCGTTTTAGGTAGACTGGAAGAGATGGGCTGAGGTGTCGAGCCTTGGGGAAAATGGAGAATAGGCTCGGAAGAAAATGGTGGGGTAGACGAACTTGGGTTAGAATTAGAAGTAGAAGTGGAAGGAAAAGTGTCAGCCGGGGTATCATCGATTGATTTTTCATTATTATCAATCTCTTCACCAACATGATTGTCAAGCACTCTTCCAAATCTCAATGTGGTAATTGCATTCACATGATGTGAATAGCTAGGATTGGGTAAAGGTTGAGCTGGAAGTTTCCGTTTCTCTCTTGCACTCAATTCGGCTTTTAATTGTGCAGCTTCTATCGATTTTACACTCTCAGCTTGGGAAACTGAGTTTTTCTTTATATCATTGACAGAAGACTTAACCTCAGCCGACACTTCCATGAAATTTGACAAAAGTGATTTCATGGTCTGTGTGAATGCAGAGAATTCATCAGAACAGGTCAACTACAAAAGGATTAGAAGGTGCATGAGTGTTGACCGGATTTTGGAAGTTTTGTGCTTAGAAAGGGTGCTGACTCAATTGAAGTGGTTGCTGTTGTGGTGGAAGAGCCCTTTGGAAATTGTTTTGGGTTGGAACCGTGTTTTGAGTTTGTGACTGGTTCCAAGCAAAGTTAGGGTGATTCCTCCAACCCTGATTATATGTGGAAGAAAATGGATCGTTTCTAGGTCTTTGAAAAGCAGCATTGGTATGCTCGTGACCTTGAAATGGAGAATTAAGTGGACATTCTTCTGTGAGATGAGACGGATCAGAACAACATCCACATACAGTTTTGGACAGTAACATTTGATTCAGGGCGGCGGCTAAAAATTTATTTTCCATAGTTTCAAGTTTTTTTTGCATCGCTGACATCTCAGCTCTAACTCCTATGGAAACATCAGACTGGTTATTGCCCCTAGACGATTGACTCACACCCTCCCACTATAAAGATTTTTCAGCGAAATCTTCTAGGAATTTCCTAGCTTCCCCATCATCTTTAGTCATGAAAGTACCTTGACACATGGATTCAAGGGTTTATTTTGTAGTAGGATTAATGCCCTCATATATGATTCTGCACAGATCCCATCTGGGGATTCCGTGATGTGGACATTGGATTAATAGATCCTTGAAGCATTCAAAACACTTCGAGAATGTTTCATTTGGAAGCTGGGTGAATTGATTTATTTCGCTACGGACTCGAGCTGTTTTATGATTGGGGTAGAATTTCTTAAGGAATGCTTTTACGAATTCTTCCTAATTTGAAATGGAATGTGCAGTTGTGTTATAAAGCAACTTCTCGGCTATATCGCACAAAGTGAATGGGAGAAGACGGAGACGCATAGCATCTACAGAAAGCTATGAGGTACACATCATTGCGCATACATTTTCAAATTTGGTAATAAAGACGTATGCGTCTTCAGACTCGAGACCGTGATATTTAGGTAGAAGATTGATGTATTGGGGTTTTATTTCAAAATTATCCCCGTTGGCTGGTGGAATGGTGAGACAGGTCGAAAGAGGACCTCATATAGGATAGCATCTTTCTTGGAGAGAGATGCGGGGTGATTCTGCACGCCTGCGGACGGCGGCAGAGTAGTGGTAAAGAAGTTCGATGGAGAATTATCCATCGATGTGGGTGTGGTGGTGGGTAAAGAAGAAGTAGAAATAGAAATACCGACTTCGGAGTCGATCGGGGGAACGCGGACAAGACGGGCACTAGAATCCCGTGTCCAGCCTATCTTGCACTAAAGGGTTTAGTACAAGTGGCAGCGTTAAGATAATTAGGGGAAATGAATGAAGTGGTGTTTGTTTTGAAAGAGATACGGATTTTTGAAAAAAATGATGCAAATTACAACAAATGCACAAGCACAACCCAAAAATCTAGTGGTCACCTAGGTCAAGTCTCTAGACCACTCCTAACTTCCAGAAAACAAGTCGCAAGATCAATCTTCTACTGCCTCTTTATCCCTCCTGTGGCCAGGTAAGTGCTAGGTAAGTGGGAGGTTCTCCACTACGTAAGTAGTGGGCCAAATTAAGTAACCACTTGCCTTAGACACACTTTTCTTAGACACTACAAAAGAAATGCGGATAAGAAATAGATTACCCATGACTTTCTCCTGTCCTAAGTGAGCGCGACGGTCCTTAGAGTCATGTCTAGATATGTTTTAGTTAATGAGGATAATGCGGATGCAGTTTTGTGATTTTTGGGGCTTAGGAAGGGTAATGAACTCCCCACCTAATCTGAATTTGGTCTTTGCCCCATAATTTCCGTATTAAAAATGTAAACAACCAAGATCAAACACGCACAATTTTTATTTTTGCGGCGCTGCGAATTTTTGCAAAGAAACCTGCAGAAATTTATTATTGGAGCAGATGAGGGAGGAGATAAGAAAGTCAAGAAGATACCAGAGAACTTTCGTGCAGAGACGAAGCAAACACGCCACGGATCCGCCGCGGGAGGCTCTTATTGCTGCGGAAACGCGGTCAGTTCTGGAGATCACTGCACAAAAATTTAGGCAACTGCTTTTGTTGCCTCTTTGAGATCCCTGGAATGTTCAGAAATTTTTTCCTCAAGCTACACAGATTCCAGATTTCCTCGCAATAAATATTAATGAATCGTTTAGTGTTTGTGCGAATTTTGATCTAAAAAATTTTTATGGAATAAATTTTTCAACTCAAATTTCAAAAACGAAAAAATTAGTACACGATCCCCGACAACAGCGCCATTTGATTGAATGATTTTCCGGTGTGTATATAAGAAAAGTGTAAGAAATCACAACCAAAGAAATTTTTTACCTCAATCAATAACGGTGTCGTATGTAGCGCGTTAGCGAGTGCGGATCGTCCACAGGGAAAGTGGGATTTGCTTGTAATTGAATTAGATGAGTCGAAAATTAAAAAGAAAAGAAAAGACAATTCAATTCAAGATTTAGAAGTAAATTTCAAGAATTATCTAGATCTAAATCAAGAAAACATAAAAATTCAAGAATCAAGAATTGATGATATCTAATCCAATTAGGTTTCAAGAATCGAAGTGAGACTCGTAGGAATCGATCGAATCTATAGACATGATGAAAACTATTGATTACGTTTTCTTATCCATTATTGATTTGATACTAGATCGATGATGATCAATGAGAATTAGGGATTTCTTGCGGAAACCAGGGTTTCATCATCTATCCCTTGTCCTTTCGTTGATTTCATTCACATTCAAGCCTCTAGTAAATTCAATAATCGATCGTGGATCACTAATTAAGAGCGAACACAATCAAGAAAGTATCGCTCGAAACTAGGTTATCGATTCTTCAATTTACTAAAGTTTACAAAACTTATAAGACTTAAGAATCGTTTCAAAATTTGTAACATCATCATCCATTGATTCTCTCGACTCCTTCACGAGCGGAGTTTTACTCAAACATCATATCAAAGAACACAATCAAGAATCGAGATCTAATCATGATGCAAGAATGTAAAGAAAGCAAGATAAAGAATTTCACCTTTTATTTATCAACAATTTCGTTACAATTCTCTCAAGATCTACAATGAGGAATGAACTTGATCGTCGATTTGGCTTCGCACGTCTTCGTGAGTCGCGGATTGTCTTGGATCACTTGCTCGGATGAAGATCGGTTTCGCTTCTAAAATATTGAAGGCTTCTTACTTGATTTGTACTCAAAGATCTTGAATTTTGCCTTTGGTGATTGGATTAGGGTTACGGTTTGAATGCACAAGTTGTGTCACTCAACATGTGGGTGAATTGTTGAACAACCTTGAGAGTGGAGCCTTAGGGTCCCTTTTATTGCCTTGATTAGGATTAGCTTCGTTTAGAAGCTAGGATTAGTTTAGCTTCCCTTATAAGCTTGGTAGTTAGGTAGAAGGTTCTAAAGTTAGTTAGTTAGGGTTAGCTTCCTTCATAAGCTTTGAGGTTAGGGAGAAGCTTCTAGGCTTAGGTAGTTAAGTAGCTTGCTTTGGAAGCTTGAGGGTGTTTAGCTTGAAATATAAGCCTTGCTGTTCTGGCTGAAACTTCTAGAGATCTCTGGACTTTGAAGTGGCTTGAATAGGTGTAGGCCTTGAGAGAAGAATTCTGAAGCTGAAATGTGCTGATGTCACCATCACGTGACCGCGGATCCGCCACGGGAAGGGGGTTTTGGCCGCGGATCCGCGGCCCAATAGTGCCCTCTCTGCATGGAAATTCTTGTACTGCTTGCTGTTGGCTTTAGTGATGTTTCCTGATGAGTGGAATATTTTAAATATTTATTGATCACTGCCAGATTTCAAGTCTTGGACTTGGCGTATTTTTCTCAGCACTTTTGACAATTTCGGCTCTTTTCCTAGAATTTCCTGCACAGATTCTCGAGACAAGTGTTGCGCTATACACAGATTATGCGATGCAATGATAAACACTCAATTTCCCTCAGAAATGTTGGTTTTAATATATAACACAAGTTATTTGGTATTTTACAGTCAATTTGCTAATATGTGCTATATTAATACCGAACACCTCGAGATGAGTGCAAATGGTAGGGAAATTGACATGTTAAAAATGCAATATTTTCGACTGATCAGCATGAAACCTATCACCAACTGAAAAAATACCAATCCTAGATTAGTAATTCTCATCTACCCCGGCCGAGGATTTCTGGTGATGGTCACCCGTGCACACCGCGACATCAACCCTCAATATCGGGAGAGACGAATCCCCTGATGATCCGCTCACTGCCTCCATGTGGCTCGGGACTGTACCCAACTAAAACCTGTTTGCACGACTTCTTTGAGCCATGGTAGGGTAGTAATTAAAGCACAGTGGGAACTTAAACGAGACAAATAATGATCTCAGGTCGATAGACTAACCTGTACACATGTCACCAGGGTGTTGCTATTTGACAATAGGTATAATACTAACTAGTATGTTCCCGGAGAGTCCGTCCGGTGTACTTATAACCCAATGAGAACCTGTATACATCTTAGGTGAACCAGCTAACACCAATTGCTTGTGAGACCGGCCACCGCCTCTCGTCGGGGTTTCGATCCGTATACACTAGTCTACTCTTGGAGTATCGATGCCCGGTCTCGAAACTCCCACGACTAGGGACACTTTAAGAATGTGCTTATAGACCACCCAACACTCACGTATATGATCTCCATCATACTGCTAGTAGTCAAGCAAGAATCCTATGGGCTCTATCAATATGTAATAGTGATCTGTAATGTCACCTAAAGCATGTACATGATGATAAAGACAAACCAGATATCATACTATCATCTCGAGTAAGACGGTTCTACCGGTATAGGTCCACCCTCAATCATTTCAATCACATGCCTGTGATCCAATAATTGACTTGAGGGCACTATAGCAAACAATACCCGCATTGCAAGGAATCACCCTCTCCAAGAGATGTCTCCTAAAACTGACGAGGAGAGGGTTCGCATGAGCACTATACCCTACGCTTCGGCGGTAGCATCTATAAAGTATATGATACTATGTATAAGACCAGATGTAGCTTACGCGCTAAGCATGGTTAGCCGGTATCAGTCGAACCCAGGTGAGAACCACTGGACAGTAATGAAGAACATTCTCAAGTACCTGAGAAGGACTAAGGATGTGTTCTTGGTTTTCGGTAATGGAGACCTCAGGGTCGAGTCCTTTACCGATTCTAGCTTTAAGAGTGACAAGGATGACAACAAGTCTATCTCGGGTTTTGAGTTAACCCTCAACGGAGGGACGGTGTGTTGGAGGAGTTCCAAATAGGACACCGTCGCAGACTCGACGATGGAGGCTGAATACATTGCTGCCAGCGATGCCGCAAATGAAGCGGTCTGGATGAAGAAGTTCATTTCTGAACTTCAGGTAGTTCCGTCCATTGTTGATCTAATACCTTTGTATTGCGATAACAATGGGGATATAGCTTTAGAGAAGGAACCACGGTCCCACCAGAAATCCAAACACATCTTAAGGTGGTATCACCTGATCAGGGAGATCTTAGATTGCCAGGATCTCGAGGTTCGGAGAGTGGATACAAAAAGAGAACACGACAAATCCATTTACAAAGGCTCTCCCTCTAGTGCAGTTCGAGCAACTTTTTGAGAAGTTGGGTATGCGGTACGCCAGCAGCTGGCCTTGGTGCAGACATTGGGTATCTGGTATGCTAATAACAGCCCTTTAGTGCAAGTGGGAGATTGTTGGATATGTATGCCCTTGAGGCCAGTATTGTATATGTATACATATGGATGCTGGGGATATGTATGTACAGGACAATCTTGCTCAGTTATATAATATATTATTTGAGATGTCTTTGTCAGGATATATGTATTTATTTCTATTGATGTTTTATCCAGCTTGCACATATTGATAAAGACTCGATACAGTATTATACTATTATGGTTTGTCTTTATCTTATCATGTGCATATGTTGTATATGTAGACCACGTATTGATAAAGCCCGTAGGATCTTGCTTGACTACCAGCGTTATAATGGAGATCATACTTGTGGGAGCTGGGTAGTCTATAAGCATATCCTAAAGTCCCAAGTCGTAGGAGTATCGAGATTGGGCATTGATACTCCAGAGTAGACTTGCGTATACGTTTCAAGACCTCGACGAAGGGAAGTGATTGGTCCTACAGCCATTGGTGTGATCACCTAAGATTATATACGGGTGCTTACTGGGGGTGAGTACACTGGACGGACTCGCTGAGAACCTTTAGATGGTATTACACCTATCGTCAGATACCGGTTCTCATGTGACATGTGTACAGGTTAGTATTTGGATCTAAGGTCGTCATTTGTCTCATGTGAGTTCCCACTGTGCTTTGATCACTACCCTGCCACGGCTCTACTGAGTCGTGCAAACAGGTTGTTGGTTGGGTACAGTCCTGAGCCACATGGAGGCAGTGAGTGATTGTCAGGATTCGTCTCTCCCGGTATTGGGAGTTGATATCATACTGTGTTCGATTGGCTAGGACTATAAGACCTTAGCCAAGAAAGTTAGGATTTACTGATAGGTTGATCAGTAGTTTCCCGGATTGGTCCTGAGCCGCATCAGCATGAATTATCGGGTTATTAGGGTCTGAGGCTTACCACCCCTAGATCTGGTATGCGATACTCTTAGACAAAGAGATCAGAATGTACGGATATTGTCACAGATAGGCTCAGTTGGGATCCGGATGAGTTTGCTCGTTGGCTTTTCTTTTTGACAAGTATTCGGGTAGCCGTTACGTACAGCTAGTGCCGCTGACGTGCTTGTGGTTATGGATTTATGCAGTAACGCACTGCCAGCGTACTGTTGAGTCTTTAGAATCTACACAGATAGTTTCTCTGCTTCGGACGAAACGATGTAGAGGCCGTATGTTTTTACGGCAAGTGTTCAATCACGTGCGTGCACTCGTGCACGTATAATGTTCGAGAGGATAATACTAGCGGGATTTGGTATAAACCGGATCCTAGTATTATATTGATGGATTATTTTCGTCTCTTAGTATTCATATTTTTTCGGAATAGGGATACGGGTATGTATATACAGGTGAGGGCATTCTTGTAATTGTGCAAGGTGCTTCTAGAAGAAGAAACCTCATTATTTTGTATTAACCATTTTAGTTAAATAGTTTAATGAGGTGGAGGGTAAGGTGTTATCATTCATTGAATGAAGTATAGCTAAGTGTTGAGTCATGTAGTGACTCATGGTTTACTATTCTCACATGGTTGATATTTTGTGGAAATACCTAGATATTTTGTGGAGATATTTTAGTGGTTGCATTATTATCTCCAAGACTTAGCCATTCTTCATTTATCTCTTTTCACACAACACTCTCACTTCCTCCAAGCTCTCTCTTCTTCTACCTCAAACCCTAATAGTCTCATGTGTTGAGAAACCTAGGATTCTTGAGACAAATCAATCCATCATCACTCTCTACATCATCTAGGACACATTAATTTAGCAAACTAAGCAACCTAGTTACCTCGGTTTAAAGGTAGGAGCTCCAAGTAGACACTCTTAGGTGGATCATCTTTGACGCAAGGAGCCATTGATCAAGCTCGATCATGGAGGCCACTAAGAGCACACTAAAGGAGAGGAGTGAAGACCCGAAGGACTTGATCCTCTTGGTATAACTCCTTTCATAGTAGATGGCTTCTCATGTAGCTAGTTAGGTTTATGGTAGATCCGGTTTAGGGTTATTCTAACGCCAAGTTTTGATCGTTAGAAAAAATTTGTTCCGCAATTTGCCACGGTAGTTGGCCGGGGTGCTAGCATAACCTTTCAGGAACACACTTGAGGCGAAGTGTGATGTCAAGTCCACGGACTAACCTGTACTCATGCCATCCGGGAACTGCTACCTGACGATTAGTATAATACTAACCAGCAGTTCCCAACGAGTCCTGTCCGGTGTAACTCATAACCTATTGAGCACTAGTATACTAGCTCCAGTACGACGTACTAAAGGATGTGGGACATACCATCTCTCCAGCTGGGATGAGAAGCGTATACACTAGTCTACTCTGGAGTATCGATACCCCGTCTCGATAATCTTATGTCTCGGGTCCTGTATAAGGATGTGCTACAGCCCCCGCTAGTGTGACGGCCATCATAATGCTTGTAGTCAAGCAAAAATCCTAAGGGCTCTACCAATATATATAAGCGATATGCTAAAAGAAACATATGCACATATTGAGGTAGAATCAAACCAAGTAGCATACTACCATTTTGAGTAAGACTGTTATTATTACTGTGAATATCCCAAGCTTCCAATATGTAATATACAATCTAGTATGATACAATAATGGCCTCTACGGTATATCTCACTAACAATCTCCCACTTGTACTAAGGCCACGTATTGGTATATCGCAGACCTATCATCTCGATCAGCCTCTGGAACTGCGTCTGAGGGATGACCTTTGTGAGTGGATCTGCAATGTTGTTCTCCATGTCTACTCTCTGCACCTCGATCTCCTGGCGATCAACGATCTCCCTAATCAGTTGATACCGCCTCAAGATGTGTCTGGACTTCTGATGGGACCTTGGATCCTTTGCTAAAGCTATAGCACTGTTGTTGTCATAATACAACGGTATTGGATCAACAACGGACGGAACCACCTGAAATTCTATCATGAACTTCTTGATCCAGACTGCTTCTTTCGCGGCGTCATATGCAGCGATATACTCGGCTTCCATAGTTGAGTCAGCAACGGTGTCCTGCTTGGAGCTCTACCAACAGACCGCCCCTTCATTGTGGATAAAGACATAACCCGACATGGACTTGAAGTCATCCTTGTCACTTTGGAAGCTGAAGTTGGCGAAGGCCTCGACCTGGAGTTCTTCTCTGCCGTACATTAAGAAATCTCCTTAGTCCTTCTCAGATACTTGAGAATGTTCTTTACTGCTGTCCTTTGCTTCTCTCCTGGGTTTAACTGATACCTGCTTACAACACTCAGTGTATAAGCTACATCTGGTCTAGTACACAATATTACATACATTATAGATCCTACCGCAGAAGTGTAGGGTAAAGTAGATATGCGATCCCTTTCCAAATCAGTCTTGGGAGACATCTCTTTGGAGAGGGTGATTCCGTGACAAGCCGGTAAATTACTGCGCTTTGAATCTTCCATACTAGATCTTTTCAGTATGGTGTCGATATATCTTGACTGTGAAAGTCCCAACATCTTCTTAGATCTATCACGATTGATCTGGTTCCTCAGAATGTAGGAGGCATCACCCAGGTCCTTCATGGAAAACCTTTGTGACAAGAATCCTTTGACTAATTGTAGTATAGGAATGTCATTTCCTATCAAGAGAATGTCATCTACGTACAAGACGAGGAATGCTATACTTCTCGCTACAATTTTACTATAGATGCATAGTTCATCTGGATTTTTGATAAAGTCGAATTCTTTGAACGTCTCATCAAAACAGATGTTCCAACTCCGCGATGTATGCTTTAATCCATAAATAGATTTAAGCAAGTTGCATACTCTTCCGATGCTCCCACTCTCTATGAAACCTTCTGGCTGATCCATATAGACACACTCTTCCAAATTTCCATTCTGAAAAGCAGCCTTCACGTCCATCTTCCAAATTTCAAAATCGTGCAAGGCAGCAATAGTAAGAAGAATCCGAATGGATTTGAGCATATCTACTGGAGAAAAGGTTTCATCATAGTCCAAACCATGTCTTTAACGAAAACCTTTTCCAACAAGTCTAGCCTTATAGGTTTCAACCTGTCCATCTACACCAATCTTCTTTCTGAAGATCCATTTGTAGCCTATGGGTTTTACCCCTTCTGGAGCAATGTCCAAAGTCTATACATTTTTGGTGTACATGGACTTCATTTCGGTTCGCATTGCATCCAGCCATTTTACCGAGTCTCTACTCTGAATGGCTTGCTGGAAGCTAGTTGGCTCATCATCATCAATGATGCAATCCTCTTTGTCCCTGTCTATAAGAAAACCGTAGTATCTCTTGGGCGGATAAGACTGCCTACTAGTGTCACGACCCGAAAGAGCACGTGACTGGCCCTTGAACCATATGAAGTCTATAGGACCCCATCTGATCCAAGTAAGCCAAAAGCCCAGCAATCTAAAACCATTTAAAGAGTAAATAAGGAAAACTGTTTTTGAAAAGTAAGGAAATCATGTTTGAAAATCAAGTTTTTAAATAACTAAGCCGAATATGAATTTTTAAAATGTGTAATTTTTCCTGAAAATTTCGGCAGAGTTTCCTTTGTAAAAACTGGCCCCGAATGGGGTACAACAAGAATAATATATATGAAATGATAAAAGGCATCCCCAAGCGGGAGCTAGCTCTTCGTCCATCGACGGTCACAACCACGCAAGCAATAATAATATACAATGCCAAAGGGCGAGGATCAAAACCCAAAAAAAAAGAAACTCAAACAGCCAGAAAACCGTAATACTACTAGCGCGACTCTAAGGTCGAAATAAAACAACACTGTTTTATAAGTCTGAAACAATATACAAGTTTTGGTTGATGGAAATTCTAGATACAATAAATGATACATGAACAATGGCGGTTCTGATACAAAGAACCCACCTAACCAAGCAAGTCACCCATAGGAAGCAGTGTGCCAGAAATGCCGCTATGGAATCTGTACGGCAAAAACCTGCAAGAACTGGGGCACAACGGGGGTGAGTTGCCAACTCGTGAATAGAAAATATCTACAAGCAGAGATCGAATGCATGACCCATCCTAGGTCAATACGATCAGATATAAATAAACCTCAATATGAATAAAGCTGAAGCATGCTAAACTGGCAATGTAATCTCTATACATGAGTGTAGTGCCAAGTGCTCGTGCTAGTGCCTCAGGTAATAGCATGTCATGAATATGAGGTATGATCAATATAATCAAATCTGCACACACGTGGATCCCGTCCACTCGTCACCCAATGACAATAACCATCATGCAAGTAAATATCATGAAACCTGTGCATGGAAATATGAGGATATAACCCACCCGTGTCCCTCGCGACACGTCAAAATCATGGAACCGGAGTGCCCAGCATCGGCACTCGAAAACATCATGAAAACTGTGCCCAGCATTGGCACGTAAATCCTTATATATCGGGCTCCGTCAGTCCGGATCGGCCCGCGGGCTCTGTCTGCGGTATCGGCCCTCGGCCCCGGCAGGACGCCCAAATCATCTATCGACTCTGGTCGGTATCCTCCGGATAACCGTCAGGTCCAACCAATCACCGGTAGGTACTCGCCCGCCTCCAGGCTCAATCGGCAAAGCTCATCGATCATCTTGCCGAGGGGAACCATACCGGGTCCACCATGTACCCGCAATCGGCTCATCCACTCCTCGATTCGGGTTTCACATGTCGCTCTCAGCACCGAGAAAACACATGGTGGACGCACTGAAATATCATATCAAGGGTAACCGGGTTTTTAAAGCAATGACATATTCTCTTTTGAAACACTCTCGGTTCCCAAATCCAGAAATATCATAGAAACAACATATCTCAATGCGTATAATCAAAAGCATGAAGTATGCGACCTGTAAAGGAAGGTATGCATATCATCATGTCATGCAAGGATCATATACTGAATGCAATAGTACTACAGTGTAGTGACATGGCAATTATCGATGATGAGTGTGTGAGCCGGCAACAAGTGTACGTGGAACATATGTATCATCGATAATGGTGCTGGTGTCCTAGCAGCATGAATGAAATATAACCACAGTACAAGCGATGCAATGCAAATAGCATGAATATGCGGAATCGAATAATCAACGCAAAAGTAAAGAATCTACACCAATCTGTACAAGTCATGCAGGGGTGCCATTTGAAATAAGATGAATCAGGGCTTTTGGAAAAACAAGGGCTACGGTGTTTTAAGAAAAGATACATCATTTGAAAATATCCGTATGACTCTTCTGCCTATCTTTAAAATATCCCCGATTCGTTAGTTTGAAATAGGTATGACTCGGTCCAGTCTAATGTCTACTAAGTAATCTAGACAGGAGGGGTAAGAAACCACCTAATCTGAGTCAAAATATATAGATATGATAGTCGGTGATACCGCCTCAATAACATATCGTAAGATATCCTCGAGTCATGAGTGCGGATCTATCATCAATATCGGCTCGTACGGTAGATCGTCGTACGGCATCCCAATAGCTGGGTAGGGGTCAATATCACAATACCTCATCACATATCAGGTATCACTATCATCAGATCGCATAATCTGGGGTACTACTCTAAGTCTAGTACAAATCGACACCATCTATAAAATATGAATGCGGGTAAAGCACATGTCCAAAGGCCCGCTAAAACTATCATATCGCACCTCAAAGGCAAACTATGTCACATCGCCGATCTCACGGCCTCACATCAAGTATCATCTCAAACCACGTATCATCCTCAAATCCCGTATATAAACACATAGTCCCATACCCATGTGTAGATATACGCACCATCATATGCACTCTAATAAATGAAAGAATGAATGCAAGTATGTGTGTAAATGTATGTGTGAGTGCAACCACTACTCTAGGGTTCGCACTATACTAAACCAATATATTCTTATCATCAAAATATCATTATTACCATCAATAACCCTAAACAACACATAATAAATATTCGTGTGTATACGTATTCGTATACATCACCACGGACTGCGGGGGTGCTATACGCCATCCACCCGATTTCTCCCCGTAGATATAAATCTACTCACCTTGCTTCTCGTGTGCCAAAGCCGATGTCGCTATCTTCACCTCCTTTGCCTCAACATCACGCGGGGTACCTACAAGTATATCACAATGCTAAAGCACATGAAAATCACATCGGAAACCAAAATAGCACACGCTACCCGCATAGGTAAAAACCCATCGACTCGCATGTAAACACAATCAAAATCCACTTGTCGTTGACGTCCAAACGCCACCCGACAGGAATGAATCACCAAATACCAAAATCCATGCTAAAACAAGTCCCAAATTATACACCAACATAGGAAAATCAATCCAGATTTCACCCTAGATGGAATCAGTCATAACTAGACATACTCAGGGTCAAAACTAGAGGAAATGGGGGCATGCACAGAAAACGAGGCAATTCCTTAAAATACCTTATTTTAGAATTTTCCATAATTTTTCCCCATTTATCTGTATTTAATTATACCAGAATATTAAAATATTCATTAAAATAATATTAAATTATAAAATTTCCCAAAAATCATATTTTATTATTTTGAAGACGTTACAATCTACCCCCCTTAAAGAAATTCGGCCCCCGAATTTAAATTTAAACCCCCAAATACTAAAATATTTCAATACAAATTCCAAGTCATCGGGGCTCCGAAATCATCTATACATAAAACATCATAGCGCAATGCATGCGCATGAGTACTGAGCAGATAACTCAAAAGCAACACTCCATCAAGCATCCGCAATCATCGGAGTCATGGTAACGACACAATGTCAAATCCAATACAAAATCAATATGATATGGACCAAGACTATACATGTAGACACCCAATCTATACATGTAATTAGCTGATGCAACTGTATGCCAAATCTTTTTAAGTCACTGTGCGATGCGCGTAACACTGCACAGTGGCGGACGTTTCTCATAAGAAAATAACTATATATGTGTATATATATCCTTTGTTTAATAAGCACGTTCCACCATTTTGAAAATAATCAGAAGGGTTTCCTTGTTTTTAAAACGTTTTGTGTCATATCGGACACGTAGGTATATACTGAGACTATAGCTCGCTTTTCGGAAATCCCTTCGATAACTATCAATGCATGCAAAATATATCCAGGCACTGTCCACTGACTAGTCCTGCTCAGTATGAAAGCAAATATCCCACATCATAAAAATGTACTGCTCCAAAAGGAATAAATTCCAAAAATGCACATAACACCACCCTGTGCGTCTGACGCGCACGGAAATCAAAATCCATATATGCGCTAAACATGTGCACAAAACAACATCTAGGTGCAACGGGTGTGCACGAAGCATCTGTCATAGGCAACATGTGTGCCTGACAGCCAAAACAGGTGCATCTGACATGCACGAAGAATCTCGATTTAGTGCATCTGGTGTGCCCCAAAATCGTATCTCAAAACATGCGCCCAACATGCGCGAAAATCCAAATCGGTGCATCCATCATGCACGAATGAAAATCTAGACCCTGCGCACTCAATATGCACGGAATCACAAAATCCAATAGTAACGTCGAATATGCGTAAGTCCAGTCAAAAGCACGGAGTGCAAGAATCCACATCAATATCACAATCAAAATCGACATACCGAAAGGCATCAAATCGAAGTCAGGTGCAATCGTAATGCACAAAATATAAATCCGGTGCAACAAAGGCACAAAATATAAATCTGATGCGATAACGCAAGAAACATAAAACTGGTGCGACAAATGCACGAAGTATAGAACTGGTGCATCCCATGCACAAATACCAAGCAATAACTCAAATACGTAAGCAGCAACACCAAGTGTATCCACATATGAAGAAAATCATAGACGTGTGCAGCTGCGGGCACAAAACACATATCGATGCACTACAAGCACATATAAGCTATACCGAGTGCAAAATCAAAACACTAAAATTACATGAAACTCTGCTGGAAGCGTAAATCAAATCACCAGCATAAAATAGGCATGAAATCGCAATCAACAGCTCAAGAGTAATAATTATGTACAAGGTATAAATACCCAGTAGGTGCAACCATGGTGCACAAAATCAAATATCATGAAACTCAGTCATCAAGACTAAATCATGCGAATAGATCGCCCAAAATACCGAAATCCAAAGCAACGGATACGTGATAATCAAATCACAAAATCACAAATCATAATTACCGTCGTCGGTATACCCTCTTTCAGGGTCGAGAAGGTACCGGTACATCCGATGCTAGCGGCGCAAGATATCTACTTGCCTCTTGCTCGCGGCTGGCGTCCTCTGCCTCTGGTTCCTGATCTTTCCTGTAGATTACCAACTCGCAATCCATCGGTTCATCGGCCCGGTCAGGTGTGCTGACAGGAACGATTCTGTTCTTGCACTTCCCTGGTCATCTCTCGGTCAATCCTCACGACCGCTCGTAAAGCAGCACATCTCTGGCGCCGACCTCAGGTCCTCTGAATGCATATCACACATCCGATCCTGGGTGCAACTCTTATTGCAGCAGTGTACTGGAAGGAATCCTACTCAAGGTCTCTTCTGATCTTGCCTAAGCCAAACTGTAAGGAGGCTGGTACTCTGGCGAAATCTTTTCTCGCTCTCTGGACCTCTGCATCCTTAGTACAACATCTCCTCGGAAGCTGGTCGCATCTCTGCGCCTCTGTATGCATGTCCGGCCTTTAATCTTAACGGGGTGTAGTGACAGCTCTCCTGCCTCTCGCACGAACTTCTCGTCCCGCTTGTCTGTATCATCGACCATTCGACGTCGCGTCTTTATCTGCACACTGCAATGTCCTCGGCTACGGTCCACCCGAAGTCTCTAACACGGACTCGAAATCACGAACTCAGTATCTTCATCACTCAGTAGAAGATATCTAGCCGAACACGTCCTCAACGTGCATATCGCATCTCTGATGTCAGCGGAGTGGAACGTCATCTCGTCGAAATCTCGTGCAAACTCTTTACTCCACCTTGCTCCACTATCGACTGATTCGGACTCATCTCATCATGGCTACACAGACTGCGCTCCGACGGCTATGCTCGTATCTGGAGTCTCCCAAGCAGTGTCCCATCACATGATATCCGAATGACGTCGAATCATCCGATCGACTCGTCAGAACCTCACAATCCCCCAAGAGCTCAACATCTCGGGTATAGTTTAATAGTATCGAGTACATGCCACAGCGTCGGTGGTCCAGCCGTAGAAGGGCAAACCCAAGCCTCACTAATGGCGCCGAGGAACTGCCGCAAACCCTAAGGTTCAAAGGCTTTCACACGGTCATTAAGTCGAGTTAGGGTTTCATTCTTCTAGAGGGTCCATAGAATCACCTGCATGTCTTTCCGTATACTTTAAACTTGGTAAATGGGTTCCTGACCTTCGATCGTCTCAATCGACTCTCAACGAATCTGCGTGAAGTCGCCTCTAGCTGGAATCAATCTATCTGATGACCCCGCATCGGGGTAAGCGAACGAACCACATGTCCTAGTCATTAATCCTCGGTGACTAGCGACTCACTATCACATCTCTAAGAATATGCTCATGCTGCAGTAGCTCCAATCATCTGGGCGATATCTCATCACTCGCAGCAACAACTGGCTCATTCGTCGGTACGCTAAGCAGCGCCTCAACCATCATGAATAAGCGATACATCAACGGTCATCACATCCTGGCTGACCTCTATCAGTGGCTCAATCCTCTGGTACCGTCCGGTACATCCTAGAAATCTCACAGCAGCGATCTGTCAAACGCCCATAGTGCGGAAACACAAAATACGAAACCTCAATGCAACCGTATGTCTCTGGAATCACGCCCCGGTCAGCCCCCGTCCCCGACGAGCTCATGCTGACAACTCGAGCCATAGCTCACTCTGCCCGTGCAATCGCGGCAGCAAAACCATAACCAGTATCGATGAAGATAGATCATAGGAAGGAATATGACACAATGCAAGGAAATGTACAACCTAAGGTTTCTTAAGCGGAGTGGCGTGTCGTAAGTATGCCGCGGAACATACCAACGGTACGTCACTCTACTTTAGTCACCTATTCCATCAACCAAGGGTCATCCTACGCGAAGAAAGTTCGGGTCTAATACCCCCTCGACCAAGTCTAAGTTCCGTAAGGTCAAGCCTAAGTTCCGTATATAAGTATCGCCCTAGGCTCCACATAGTCAAAATTAGACTCGAACCAAGGTCAACCTAGCGCTCTGATACCAACTTTGTCACGACCCGAAAGAGCACGTGACTGGCCCTTGAACCATATGAAGTCTATAGGACCCCATCTGATCCAAGTAAGCCAAAAGCCCAGCAATCTAAAACCATTTAAAGAGTAAATAAGGAAAACTGTTTTTGAAAAGTAAGGAAATCATGTTTGAAAATCAAGTTTTTAAATAACTAAGCCGAATATGAATTTTTAAAATGTGTAATTTTTCCTGAAAATTTCGGCAGAGTTTCCTTTGTAAAAACTGGCCCCGAACGGGGTACAACAAGAATAATATATATGAAATGATAAAAGGCATCCCCAAGCGGGAGCTAGCTCTTCGTCCATCGACGGTCACAACCACGCAAGCAATAATAATATACAACGCCAAAGGGCGAGGATCAAAACCCAAAAAAAAAAAGAAACTCAAACAGCCAGAAAACCGTAATACTACTAGCGCGACTCTAAGGTCGAAATAAAACAACACTGTTTTCTAAGTCTGAAACAATATACAAGTTTTGGTTGATGGAAATTCTAGATACAATAAATGATACATGAACAATGGCGGTTCTGATACAAAGAACCCACCTAACCAAGCAAGTCACCCATAGGAAGCAGTGTGCCAGAAATGCCGCTATGGAATCTGTACGGCAAAAACCTGCAAGAACTGGGGCACAACGGGGGTGAGTTGCCAACTCGTGAATAGAAAATATCTACAAGCAGAGATCGAATGCATGACCCATCCTAGGTCAATACGATCAGATATAAATAAACCTCAATATGAATAAAGCTGAAGCATGCTAAACTGGCAATGTAATCTCTATACATGAGTGTAGTGCCAAGTGCTCGTGCTAGTGCCTCAGGTAATAGCATGTCATGAATATGAGGTATGATCAATATAATCAAATCTGCACACACGTGGATCCCGTCCACTCGTCACCCAATGACAATAACCATCATGCAAGTAAATATCATGAAACCTGTGCATGGAAATATGAGGATATAACCCACCCGTGTCCCTCGCGACACGTCAAAATCATGGAACCGGAGTGCCCAGCATCGGCACTCGAAAACATCATGAAAACTGTGCCCAGCATTGGCACGTAAATCCTTATATATCGGGCTCCGTCAGTCCGGATCGGCCCGCGGGCTCTGTCTGCGGTATCGGCCCTCGGCCCCGGCAGGACGCCCAAATCATCTATCGACTCTGGTCGGTATCCTCCGGATAACCGTCAGGTCCAACCAATCACCGGTAGGTACTCGCCCGCCTCCAGGCTCAATCGGCAAAGCTCATCGATCATCTTGCCGAGGGGAACCATACCGGGTCCACCATGTACCCGCAATCGGCTCATCCACTCCTCGATTCGGGTTTCACATGTCGCTCTCAGCACCGAGAAAACACATGGTGGACGCACTGAAATATCATATCAAGGGTAACCGGGTTTTTAAAGCAATGACATATTCTCTTTTGAAACACTCTCGGTTCCCAAATCCAGAAATATCATAGAAACAACATATCTCAATGCGTATAATCAAAAGCATGAAGTATGCGACATGTAAAGGAAGGTATGCATATCATCATTTCATGCAAGGATCATATACTGAATGCAATAGTACTACAGTGTAGTGACATGGCAATTATCGATGATGAGTGTGTGAGCCGGCAACAAGTATACGTGGAACATATGCATCATCGATAATGGTGCTGGTGTCCTAGCAGCATGACTGAAATATAACCACAGTACAAGCGATGCAATGCAAATAGTATGAATATGCGGAATCGAATAATCAACGCAAAAGTAAAGAATCTACACCAATCTGTACAAGTCATGCAGGGGTGCCATTTGAAATAAGACGAATCAGGGCTTTTGGAAAAACAAGGGCTACGGTGTTTTAAGAAAAGATACATCATTTGAAAATATCCGTATGACCCTTCTGCCTATCTTTAAAATATCCCCGATTCGTTAGTTTGAAATAGGTATGACTCGGTCCAGTCTAATGTCTACTAAGTAATCTAGACAGGAGGGGTAAGAAACCACCTAATCTGAGTCAAAATATATAGATATGATAGTCGGTGATCCCGCCTCAATAACATATCGTAAGATATCCTCGAGTCATGAGTGCGGATCTATCATCAATATCGGCTCGTACGGTAGATCGTCGTACGGCATCCCAATAGCTGGGTAGGGGTCAATATCACAATACCTCATCACATATCAGGTATCACTATCATCAGATCGCATAATCTGGGGTACTACTCTAAGTCTAGTACAAATCGACACCATCTATAAAATATGAATGCGGGTAAAGCACATGTCCAAAGGCCCGCTAAAACTATCGTATCGCACCTCAAAAGCAAACTATGTCACATCGCCGATCTCACGGCCTCACATCAAGTATCATCTCAAACCACGTATCATCCTCAAATCCCGTATATAAACACATAGTCCCATACCCATGTGTAGATATACGCACCATCATATGCACTCTAATAAATGAAAGAATGAATGCAAGTATGTGTGTAAATGTATGTGTGAGTGCAACCACTACTCTAGGGTTCGCACTATACTAAACCAATATATTCTTATCATCAAAATATCATTATTACCATCAATAACCCTAAACAACACATAATAAATATTCGTGTGTATACGTATTCGTATACATCACCACGGACTGCGGGGGTGCTATACGCCATCCACCCGACTTCTCCCCGTAGATATAAATCTACTCACCTTGCTTCTCGTGTGCCAAAGCCGATGTCGCTATCTTCACCTCCTTTGCCTCAACATCACGCGGGGTGCCTACAAGTATATCACAATGCTAAAGCACATGAAAATCACATCGGACACCAAAATAGCACACGCTACCCGCATAGGTAAAAACCCATCGACTCGCATGTAAACACAATCAAAATCCACTTGTCGTTGACGTCCAAACGCCACCCGACAGGAATGAATCACCAAATACCAAAATCCATGCTAAAACAAGTCCCAAATTATACACCAACATAGGAAAATCAACCCAGATTTCACGCTAGATGGAATCAGTCAAAACTAGACATACTCAGGTTCAAAACTAGAGGAAATGGGGGCATGCACAGAAAACGAGGCAATTCCTTAAAATACCTTATTTTAGAATTTTCCATAATTTTTCCCCATTTATCTGTATTTAATTATACCAGAATATTAAAATATTCATTAAAATAATATTAAATTATAAAATTTCCCAAAAATCATATTTTATTATTTTGAAGACGTTACAACTAGTCCCGCGGAGTGGTGCGGGGATGCCCGGTTCTTTCGAAACTTCCGGTTCTACCATGCTTTTAGTAATAGATTGTGGTTCTGGAATTTCTTCCAGTTCTATTGCACTCCCACTTATTTCTTTTTCAAGAAATTGAGTTTCCAAAAAGTGGGAATGCCGAGAAACAAAGACCGTTTGTTCCTCCACGTAATAGAAAGGATACGCTCTGGAGTTTTTTGGGTATCCCACAAACTTACACGGTACTGAGCGTATCTCGAGTTTGTCCGCATGTTGTTTTTTTACAAAATCTGGACATCCCCATATCCTAATATACTTAAGATTGGGTTCTTTCCCACTCCACATCTGATATGGTGTGGTTGCCACCGACTTAGTAAGAACCTTGTTCAAAAGATATGCAGCTGATTCTAGTCCATAACCCCAGAAAGATCGCGGTAACTCAGCATTACTCATCATGGAACGTACCATATCCAATAAGGTTCTGCTCCGCCTTTTCGATACACCATTGTGTTGAGGTGTGTATGGAGGAGTAAGCTGAGAGAGAATTCCATTCTCTTTTAAGTAATCCAGAAATCCGGCACTTTAGTATTCACCATATCGATCAGATCTTAGTGTCTTGATACTTTTGTCGGTTTGTTTTTCCACTTCATTCTTATATTCCCGGAATTTCTCAAAGGCCTCGGATTTATATTTCATCAAGAATACATGTCCATACCTTATGAAATCATCTATAAAAGTAATCAAATAGGAATGACCAATACTTGCATGTGTAGACATTGGACCACATACGTCGTTGTGTATGAGTCCTAAGAGCTCGCTCTCTCATTCTCTGTGTCCAATAAACGGAGTCTTTGTCATCTTTCCATTGAGACATGATTGACAAGTTGCATATGACTGATATTCGAACGGATCCAAATATCCCTCTTTATGTAACTTTGTCAACCATGTTTCATTGATGTGGCCCAGTCTACAATGCCATAAGAAATCCAGATTTAATTCTTGTGACGACCCGAAATTTAGCTCGTGACCGGCACTTAAATCACGCAACGTCTAAAGGCGTGACGTAATTCAAGTAAACCGAAACACAGAAATCTAAACCTTTTAAAGAAAAAAAAGTGGTGAAGTTTTGAAATAAAGGTAGGGTGAAATCAATGTTTTCTAAATACATAAGTAAAGAACATGAAAAATGCAAGTGGAATTTACCGGTTGAAAAACATTTTTCGTCTTTTAAAAATTTGGGCAGCACCTCCTTTGTATATTTTGATCCAAAATCACATGATAAGATAAAAGGCATCCCCAAGCGGGAGCTAGCTCTTCGCCAATCGGCGGATCCATAACCACGCAAACACAAATATTGTAAGTCCACGTTGCCCACCCCGGTGCTTGCGGGGAGGCGGAAAACGGAATAAAAATCGGATTTTTACTACTCTAGGCAACATGGACTAGACAAAGTCGGGATCTTTACTAAACAAAACTAACTAAAAGCTAACTAGAAATTAGCTACAAGGAAGAATGGTTATACCTAGGGCTTTATGTCCTTCTCTCCTTGCTCCTTGGAGTGTAAGAAAGAGATCGCCTTGTCGCCTTCTTGAGTCGAAGAAGGATCCACCCGAAAGTCTCAACCTTTGGCTTCAACTTCAAGCTAGAAGTAACTAAGGTGCTAGAAGTGCTAATACTATAACCCTAGATGAGAGTAGAGATTACTATGGAGTGGTTTTTCTCAAGCTCAAGTGTTTCTCAACACATGAGAGGGGAGAGCTTGAGGAAGAGGAAGAGCAAGAGAGAGAAAGTATATGATAGAATGAAAGAATAATAAGCCATTCTCACATATATGTGTGAATTATAAAATAGATAATTAGCTAGATAATTGTCATGGTTAATCAAGACATGACCATTATCATTTCACATTAAATGAAAATTGCAAGGATCAAAGAGCATCTTTTATATGGAATGATGATGGTCAACATGTCAACTAAGGTCAACAAGTCAAGTATGGTCAAAATGTCAACAATCCTAACCATGCACAATTATATATATATATAGCTAATATCAATTAATTATAATACACACATAAGCATTAAGGTTAATAAAATGACAATTGTCATTAACCCTAATCAAAGTCCTCTTCCTCTGACTCAATCAACTGTGCATACGCACCCGCATTCATGATCCGAGGAATACGAATACAAAGAGATAAAACCAACCCAAATCATATACTAGGATCTGGCTTAAACCAAAGCCCGCTAGTATAAGCTGTCCGGACAGCAAACGTGCACAAGTGCGCGGATGTGAACGAACCCTGTCGCAAAACCATGCGACCTCTACTCATTTTGCCTAAAGGCGAATAACTCTCTGTGTGGGACTCTAAAGACTCGACACTACGCTGGCAGTGGGTTTAACCACAGACCGTAAGCGGCACTAGCTGTACGTAATGGTCCCCAGGTAGATGCCGATAAGAAGACTGACGAGGTGACCCCATCTGAACTCCTACTAAGCCTGTATGTGACAGTCTCCGTACAGTCCGGTCTATTCGTCTAATACATCGCATGGCGGGCCTAGGGGTGCGGTGAACATCAGTCCCCTAATAGCGGTACAAGTCGTGTCGGAGTGTAGCCCAGAACACCCTGAGATAACACTGGAAACCTACCAGTATATCTCGCTTGCCCTGGCCAGGGACTACTTGTGTAATGGCTCTCCTGGACACAGCGCGATGTTAACCCCCAATACCGGGAGAGACGAATCCTGTCTAACCATCACTACCTCCAAGTGCTTCGGGACTGCACCCAAAAACTACCTGTTTGCACGACTCCTTTGAGCCGTGGTAGGGTAGTAATCAAAGTGCAGTGGGAACACACTCGAGGCGAAGTGACAGTGTCAAGTCAGAGGACTAAGCTGTACTCATGCTACCTAGAAACTGATAACTGACGATAGGTATAATACCAACCAACAGTTCCCGACGAGTCCTGTCCAGTGTACTCGTAACCTAACGAGCACCCGCATACTATCTCAAGTACGATGTACTGACGGTTGTGGGACAGACCGTCTCCCACACTGGGATGAGAAGCGCATACGCTAGTCTACTCCGGAGTATCGATGCCTTGTCTCGATAGTCCAACGACCAGGGACCTGTATAAGGATGTGCTTATGGATTACCCAGCCCCCACGAGTGTGAGCACCACCACAACGCTGGTAATCAAGCAATAATCCTAAGGGCTCTACTAATATGTATATCAGCGATATGCTAAAAGAAACACATGCACATATTAAAGCAGAGACAAACCAAGTAGCATACTACCATTTCGAGCAAGATTGTATATACAACTGTGAATATCCTGAAAGGTTCCTAGGCACCCTAATGAGGTCTCACAAGGCATCAACCATGCCAATTTCAAATTTTAACGGTGCCGAGAAACCCTAACAAGATCGTTGGCTAGATATTTAGGCGACAAAACAACTAGTTAACTACTTTAACTAAGAGTACGGAAATACAACCTTTGTAGATCCGGTCCTCCACCTCCACGGCTCCGTGATGAAGTCCTCTCCGCTGTCCATATCAAATCCCGGGCTCTAGCGTCGGCTTCATCGGAGAAAGAGCGGGCTAGGTCATCGACGACGTGCCGAAGATGATCTAAGTCGAGGCATCACTAGATCAAGCTCCACCTTCACCAAGCCATGAAAACTTGTGAAGGAAACACCCTATACTACTTGGCAAGAGGTAGAGGATGAAGAAATAGGAAGTGGGTAGACTTTAGAATTGGATTTCTCACTCTTTTTCATCAATCACCATTGATGAAGCAAGCTTTCTTCTTTTGAGATGAAGAAGAAGAAGATGAATATTATCTTATGATAAGTATTATCCTCAAAGAAAATAATATGAATACTTATCATAATATAACCATAGTCAAGTGTAGAGAATGAATCATGGTTGAGTGGAATGGTTAGGGTTAAGCATGAGACAAAATGGTCACTTGGTCAAAGTCTTCATGAAGCTTCAAGAAAGAACAAAGAAAGCCACCATTTTTCTCTTTTGCTATCATTTTCCAAAACTAATAAATAAATAAATGAATGAATAAATAATCATAACCCTAACCATTCATATAACCATGGTTCAATCTTCACACAAACACAAGTAAACATGTATCATCAAACATGATACAATCATGTGCACAAAACTATATCGAATATACAATGTGCACATCCGAGCGAGAAAATCCATTTAAAGTGAACCAATATTAGTTAATGCAAAGTAATATATCAAATATATAATTATACATTAAATCATTAAATCAACACTTGATTTAACGATCCGGTCATATCGCATATAACCGACTAATATCCAATGTATCGATTTATCGAATCAATCCTTGATTCGATAACTAGGTTACATCGCATACAACCATTCGACACATTCATCGCGAGAATAGAATACGGTATCACATACACGCATTATTCTCGGTCCCGCACATATCTCATATGCTCTCCTATTTCGTTTTGCTTGAGCCAGGAAACCTCTGTGTAGGACTCTAAAGACTCGTCAATACGCCGGCAGCAGATGATGATCATATCAAGCACCCACAAGCCGCAAGCGGTCTGCTAAACATAACGGCCACCCGGGTATTGAGCGATCAGAAGATCGACGAGCAAGCCCACTCACACTCCAGTGAATCCAACCAGTAACACTACCGTACAGTCTGGTCTGATCGTCTGATATGTCGCATATCTTTCCTAAGGGTGGTATACGTCAGACCCCAATAGCTCGATAAGTCGTGTCGATATGAGGTTTATAACAATTCGAGAAACTATTGGTAACACTTACCAGTAAATCTCAGCAACCCTGGCCAGGGATTTCCTGTTATAGCCAATCTAACACAGCGCAACATCAACTCCCTATACCGGGAGAGACGAATCCCCTCCTATCGCTCATTGCCTCCATATGACTCGGGACTGTACCCAAAAACCACCGTTTTGCACGCCCTCTTGGACGTGGTAAGATGGAAATCAAAGCACAGTGGGAACAACACAAAACTCTATGACGATCTCGGGTCAACAGACTACTCTGTACCAGTGTCACCAGAGAACTGCCATCTGACGTAAGGTATATTACCATCTGGGAGTTCTCGGCGAGTCCGTCCAGTGTACCCAGTCTCTACTGAGCACCCGTATATCATCTCTGATGTCAAACTCCGATGGATATGGGATCATCCATCGCCCATCTGTATGGGTCGAGAAGGTACACGCTAGTCTACTCTGGTATATCGATGCCCCGTCTCGATACACCCACGACTAGGGACTTTGAAGGATGTACTTATGGACTACCATGTCCCCACTAGTATGATCCGCATCATAGTCCAGGTAGTCAAGTACACATCCTAAGGGCTTTACCAACATGTAGCAGAGAGACAACCAATGTACACGTTAAGGTAAAGTGTAACCAGATAGCATACTATCATGTCGAGCAAGAAAGTCCTTCCTATATATGTCCCAGCATCCACTACAATATACATCCAATGTACAGTAATGGCCTCTAGGGCATACATATAACTAACAATCTCCCACTTGCACTAGGGCCATCTGTAGCAGTGGTTGTAGTATCTCATACTCAATCATCCCATAAAAGTCTCTCTCTGGGAATAGGCCTTCTTGAGTGGATCCGCCGTGTTGTCCTCTGAGTCTACTCTCCTAACCTCGATCCCTTAGAGATCAACCATCTCCATGATCAAGTGATACTGCCTTAGAATATGTCTGGATCACTGATGGGACCTGCATTCCTTGGCATAAGCCACAACTCCATTTTCACACAATGGGAGGAACATAGTTCATCTCATGAACCAATATACACCCAAACAGCCTCTTTGGTAGCATCTTAAGTAGCGATGTATGCTGCCTTTATCGTCTAGTATGTCACGGTATCTAGCTTGGAACTCTTCCAACATACCGTCCCTTTACTAAGGGTAGAGACAATGCCTGCGACTGACATTCAGTCGTCTTTATCACCCTGGAACCCTTCCAGTGATTCTCCCAAGGATCGATATCATCTCACTACAACTAGTGAGAATCCTAACATCCAATTAAATCTATCTCATAGATCCAAAACTCAGGATTTAGGAGGTATCATTTTGATCATACACGGAGAATCTTTGTGATAAACGGAGATTGATCGAGCGTAGCATAAGAAACTCCTTTCTTATCAAGAGTATGTCATCCACGTACTTTACGAGGATCACCACCATACTCCCTACTACCTTTTTGTTTATACAAGGTTCATCTACCATTTTGATGATGTCAAACTCTTTGACTAATCCATCAAAACAGATGTTCCAACTCCGCGATGCCTGCTTTAATCCTATAAAGCATCTTGCACACGTTTCCGCTGCTCCCACTATCTACGAAGCCCTCTGGCTGTGTACTTATAGACGCCCTTTTCAAAAACATCATTTAGAAAAGCTGTCATGACACCCAACCACCAGATATCGTAGTCATGGTATGTAGCCGTGGCAAGTAGGATCTGGATGGACTTAAGCTTGGTTGCTTGAAAAAGGTTTCATCATAATCCACGCCTGGTAAATGATGCAAACTTTTAACAAGTCTAGCTTTGAAAGTCTCAACTTTTCGATGTACACCAAGTAATCTTCTCAAGATTTACTTGCTCCTGATAGGGATTTAACCCTTCAGATATAGCAACCAAAGTCCATACTTTGTTGGTGTATGAGGATTCCATCTCAGATCGCTAAACATCCAGCCATTCTTACAGAGTCTTACTCCTGATGGCCAGCTCGAAACTAGTTGGGTTATCATCTCATGATTGAATCCTCGCTCCCACTGTCATAGAGAAACCGAAGTAACTCTAAGGTGGGTGAGGAACCCTGCTAGATCGGCGGAGAGGCTGAGGTTCGTTGGTTACTATTGAATCCTATGGTTGTACCAAATCATCTGCTGTATTTTGCATAGCTGGAACCTTTCCAGTTCTACATAACAGACCTTGCCTCAAGCTTGTCCGGATTTTGCTTTTAGACATAGGCCGGACAACCCCAAATCTTAAATGGCTTAAGACATGGGCTCTTCCCATACCATATCTCATATGGAGTGGTAGGCAACTGATTTGATTCGAACCGTATTCAATAGGTATGCATCTTCTCAAGCGCATAACTCCCAAAAGGAAATAGGTAACTCAGTAGTACTCATCATAGAGCACACCATATCATATAGGGTGTGATTGCTCCGCCCCGATATACCACCGTGCTATGGTGTATACGGAGGAGTAATGCTGAGAGAGAATCTCATTCTCCTTTAGAATAATCCAGGAATTCCGTGCTCAAGTATTCTCCTCCTTGATCACATCAAAGGACATAATACTTATACCCGTATTTTGGTTCTCTACTTCTAACTTATATTCTGTGAATATCTCAAAAGGTTCGGACTTGTGTTTCAACAGGAACATAGGTCTGAAACTCGAAAGATCATCAGAGAACGTAATGAAGTATAAAGAACCAGTCCTGGCATGTGTAGACAGGGGACCTACATACATCAACATGTATCATCCCAAGAGTTCACTAACTCTTTCTCTGTTTCCAGTAAACGGAGCTATGGTCATCTTATCTTTGTGACATGACTGGCGAGTTTCACAAGATGTAAGTTCAAACTAATTTAAATATGCATCTTTATGTAACTCTAGCCAGTCGGGTCGCATTGATCTGACCTAGTCTATAATACCTCAAGAAGGATTCGTTCATTTCTGAACTCTTCCTCTTGTGTGTATTCTGTATACTAAGAACTGTAGTTTGATTTAGAACGTTAATGCCTTTAGACAACGTGCCTGAACCGATCAACTTTTGATATAGGAAATGTTCAAAACATTATCCAACAATACAAAATTATATCATTTCTTTACTAATAAAGAGACTGATATGATTTTGTATATCAGGTTCGGTATCTAATAACATTCGTTCAGAATCAATGTATAAGTAATACAGGGTGACAGTGACCGACAGACTTGGCTGCAACTCGTGCCCCGTTTTCTGCCTCATGAAACTTATCACCCGTTCTCAGTTTTCTACCTTTCTGTAGCCCTATGTAACAGATTATATATCAGGGATCCTGATCTGGTATCACATACCCAGGACGTAGAGGATACTGAGAAACAGTTCTGTATAATGAACACACCCGAAGATGATGCATCATATGCACATTCTTCGTTTGGGTGGCATGGGAAATCTGGTATTCCCCAATTTCCTGCTCTGTCTTATAACAATTATAAGTTGGAGCGGGACCAACGTTCCCCAGCTCAGTATAACAAGCGGGTTCGGTCAATATTCCGTTTTATTATCTTGATTAAGGCGTGACATGGTCGCTACCTGGAGAGAGAGAGAAGAAAACACTCAGCGTGCGCTCTTGAAAGAATAGATTGGTTATTTTTTTATCTAATCAGGATGGCTCCCACTGCTTTTTATCAAATCTTCCTTCAAACCCTAAAAGGAATGACTAGCCGGGATTAATTACACACTACAAGTTCGCCAATCTTTCAGTCAGGCCAGTGTCGGTACTTTGAGGGTGGTCCCCCGTGCTTTCGCACGAACCTAATTAATGTAAACCTCATTTTCCCAGAGGCGTAACCTCGTTAACACCTTTCTAGACACCTACTTGATCGGCTAATTGTAAAGTATAAAACTCTCCCAGGAGTAACTCTTACTCGCAGCGGGTATCGGGATCCAACTATCTCATAGAAGGTATGCAATCTCATTGCAAATTTCAACACTTGAAATTCCCGATAATATTTTGCCCCTAACGTGCTATGACCTTGACGAAAGCCAACAAACCATAGCCCGCTAGTCAAGTTCAACCCGTACATTTCTTGATTGAATTAAACCCACCCGCACGACCCTTGACGAAAGCCAACAAAGCCGCACGACTACCTAATCCAATCGCATCGTATGCTGGCAGATAAGCAGCATATAGCTACCGCACACTGCACCTTGACGAAAGCCAACAAATGCAGCACGAATACTATATACAACTTATCTAAAATGACGGAGGGCTACGACAGGTTTTTCTGAAAACCTATTGCGTAATGAACTTGATATCGTTGTAGAATCAAATGATTTTGAAATGGAGTGCTTTTGAGGCTTTTGTAGTTTTGCTAAAGGAGTCACTCCCGGTGAAGGGATCGTCGGTCCTTTCCTCGTTGAATGAGGTGCGGGATATATCATATATATCACTGTGCAAAGCAAAAACACTTAAAAGCAATTAAAAGACAAACCGAGTGTGTAGCATCTGCCAGTTATTGCTAAAGGAGTCACTCCCGGTGAAGGGATCTCGGTCTTTTCCTCATCGAATAAGGTGCAGGATATATCACATATACCTCTGTGCAAAGCAAGAACTGTAGCTACCTGTTTTATTTTGAAATTCGATTCTACAACATCTTAGGTTTCTTTTATTTCATTAATCTCATTAATGAAGTCCCATCATATAAGTACCTAAACATCACAGATAAATACGACATGCACTTATGCCATCCGCATTCGCCTCGATGTCCCCTCATGCACCGTTAGGTTAGGTAACTAATGGCAGAGCGGGGCAGGGCTAGCGCGGGTGTAAAACATAAGTAACGTCTATATAATATATCATATATACTATATACAGCATTTATCACAGAACATATCACATGATCACATCACAGATATCGCAGCAGAAGAATCATATGAAATATTGGATATATTAGGACGTCCGTGTTTTCAATACGAGCCAGTATAAAACACGGATTCCACGGTCGCGATGAATAGCCAAACCCACACCCCTAGACCCCTACGAGAGCGGCAAGTAACCCTACCAATTCTAGAGTTAGGAGACCCGGACTCGACCCCTCGGGTTGATCTCCCACTGGACCCCAGAACCCGGTTACTTGTGCCCTCCTCCTTGGGTCTACCCTAGTGCGGAAATGTAAATAATATACAAAAGGTGACAACTTCCACAACCTGGAAGCACCCCAATAAAAGAATATTACATACAAGTTTTTTACATGAATGAAAATGAAAAAACACTCATCTCACATAAAAAAAACCCGGCTATTCAAAACGCGACGATCCAATATAACATATCCAGCAACACATAACATCACATGTCATCAACGTAAGTAAATACGCGCATCCCAATTGTCGTTGACATATAGCAACGAAACCGGCGATATCACATATTACACTTACGGTCACAGAAAAGAAAGTGTAAAACTACAACAGTTGGAATCCGCAACCTCCTCAGACATCGCATGCCTGACCAAATGAATTACTTAGACATCGCATGCCTAACAATTATAAACCCCGCATTTTAGTCTCAAAATCGAAAACACTTTTCAATATCAAGTCGGGGAATTCAACTAGATTCCCGACGTCCTGATCGAATGCTCGTCGCAAACTTTAGTAGACGGCCGCACCCCCAGATGCCGTCGACGAAGTGCACTAAGGCGGAACACCGCTGCCGCGAGCACCCGAACGGATGCTTTCGGTGACGGGGTTCTCCTACAGTCACTTGGTCGAGGCTTTGGGGTGAGGCTGTCTATTAAGTTTACCCGGCGAGTATCCGCGTACGCTACGTGATTGCGACGGACTTTTGATCACATCAAAATTCCGTGGCAACCGATCAAGTGAGACTAAAGTGCTATGTTTATAATATTCATTCCGTTATCTCATAACAATTGTGAATTCCAATTGTTGTATCAGATTCCGGATAAACAGAAAATGTTAAACTTTCCGATTGAACATTCGAACACCCAAGTTTTCCCAATACAGATCAACACATGAAACAAGTCTAAAAACATTCAGTTCGTGCCTCAGTACCAACGGTCCAGCCGTAGAAGGTCAAGCCAACTCCTCACATGTGGCACGCCGTACTGCCCCAAACCCGAAGGTTCAAAAAGCAGTTCAAGACGGTCACATAATCGAGTTAAGGTTTGTTGTCTTCTAGAGGGTCCATCGCGTTACTTGCACTACTTAGAACGTCTTTAAACCATGGAAAAATCCAACACTTGGAAATTTCCTGGAAATTTCCCGACAGGGGAAAAATTGGGTATTTATATCCGGTCGAACTTTTTAACATATTCTAAAAATACCCGGAAAAGCACACCGACAAAAATTAGAAAGTCCGATCGAATACACCGAGTCCCCAATACAACCCAGAAAATAAAACTCTGGAATAAATATTAAAATATTCCCAGGAAAACCAGCACTAAAAACTTAGAGTTACTGTGAAAAGTTAAACAGATGATGGGACAACTTGGCCGCGGAACCGCCGCACAAGCCATGCTTGTGCCGCGGTTCCGCCGCACTCTTGATGAATCATGCTCTCGAATTTCACAGTAAGTCTTAGGATTACCTGCTGATTTTTCTGCATATTTTTAATTTCGAAAAAACCACGATTTCAGAAAAAGTCCAGAGAGCAATATTACGGTTTGGGTTTTGATTCGATCGGAGTTCTAATTCCGTCTGGACATCGCCTAAGGCTCTAGCTAGTCTCTGATACCAGTGAAAGGTTCCTAGGCACCCTAATAAGGTCTCACAAGGCATCAACCATGCCAATTTTAAATTTTAACGGTGGCGAGAAACCCTAACAAGATCGTTGGCTAGATATTTAGGCGACAAAACAACTAGTTAACTACTTTAACTAAGAGTAGGAAATACAACCTTTGTAGATCCGGTCCTCCACCTCCACGGCTCCGTGATGAAGTCCTCTCCGCTGTCCATATCAAATCCCGGGCTCTAGCGTCGGCTTCATCGGGAAAGAGCGGGCTAGGTCATCGACGACGTGCCGAAGGTGATCTACGTCGAGGCATCACTAGATCAAGATCCACCTTCACCAAGCCATGAAAACTTGTGAAGGAAACACCCTATACTACTTGGCAAGAGGTAGAGGATGAAGAAATAGGAAGTGGGTAGACTTTAGAATTGGATTTCTCACTCTTTTTCATCAATCACCATTGATGAAGCAAGCTTTCTTCTTTTAAGATGAAGAAGAAGAAGATGAATATTATCTTATGATAAGTATTATCCTCAAAGAAAATAATATGAGTACTTATCATAATATAACCATAGTCAAGCGTAGAGAATGAATCATGGTTGAGTGGAATGGTTAGGGTTAAACATGAGACAAAATGATCACTTGGTTAAAGTCTTCATGAAGCTTCAAGCAAGAACAAAGAAAGCCACCATTTTTCTCTTTTGCTATCATTTTCCAAAACTAATAAATAAATAAATGAATGAATATATAATCATAACCCTAACCATTCATATAACCATGGTTCAATCTTCACACAAACATAAGTAAGCATGTATCATCAAACATGATACAATCAATGCACAAAACTATATCGAATATACAATGTGCACATCCGAGCGAGAAAATCCATTTAAAGTGCACCAATATTAGTTAATGCAAAGTAATATATCAAATATATAATTATACATTAAATCATTAAATCAACACTTGATTTAATGATCCGGTCATATCGCATATAACCGACTAATATCCAATGTATCGATTTATCGAATCAATCCTTGATTCGATAACTAGGTTACATCGCATACAACCATTCGACACATTCATCGCGAGAATAGAATACGGTATCACATACACGCATTATTCTCGGTCCCGCACATATCTCATATGCGCTCCTATTTCGTTTTGCTTGAGCCAGGAAACCTCTGTGTAGGACTCTAAAGACTCGTCAATATGCCGGCAGCAGATGATGATCATATCAAGCACCCACAAGCCGCAAGCGGTCTGCTAAACGTAATGGCCACCTGGGTATTGAGCGATCAGAAGATCGACGAGCAAGCCCGCTCACACTCCAGTGAATCCAACCAGTAACACTACCGTACAGTCCGGTCTGATCGTCTGATATGTCGCATATCTTGCCTAGGGGTGGTATACGTCAGACCCCAATAGCTCGATAAGTCGTGTCGATATGAGGTCTATAACAATTCGAGAAACTACTGGTAACACTTACCAGTAAATCTCAGCAACCCTGGCCAGGGATTTCCTGTTATAGCCAATCGAACACAGCGCAACATCAACTCCCTATACCGGGAGAGACGAATCCCCTCCTATCGCTCATTGTCTCCATGTGACTCGGGACTGTACCCAAAAACCACCGTTTTGCACGCCCTCTTGGACGTGGTAAGATGGAAATCAAAGCACAGTGGGAACCACACAAGACTCTATGACGATCTCGGGTCAACAGACTACTCTGTACCAGTGTCACCAGAGAACTGCCATCTGACGTAAGGTATATTACCATCTGGGAGTTCTCGGCGAGTCCGTCCAGTGTACCCAGTCTCTACTGAGCACCCGTATATCATCTCTGATGTCAAACACCGATGGATATGGGATCATCCATCGCCCATCTGTATGGGTCGAGAAGGTACCCGCTAGTCTACTCTGGTATATCGATGCCCCGTCTCGATACACCCATGACTAGGGACATTGAAGGATGTACTTATGGACTACCATGTCCCCACTAGTATGATCCGCATCATAGTCCAGGTAGTCAAGTACACATCCTAAGGGCTTTACCAACATGTAGCAGAGAGACAACCAATGTACACGTTAAGGTAAAGTGTAATCAGATAGCATACTATCATGTCGAGAAAGAAAGTCCTCCCTATATATGTCCCAGCATCCACTACAATATACATCCAATGTACAGAAATGGCCTCTAGGGCATACATATAACTAACATATCCCAAGCTTCCATCAAGTAATATACAAACTAGTATGATACAGTAATGGCCTCTAGGGCATATACACTAACAATCTCCCACCTGCACTAAGGCTATATGCTGGCGTATCGAAGACCTATCATCTCGATCAGCCGCTCTAACTGAGTCTGGGGCAAGGCCTTGGTGAATGGATCTGTAGTGTTATCTTCTGAAGCAACCCTCCGAACCTCGATCTCCTGGCGATCCAAAATCTCCCTGATCAGGTGGTACCGCCTCAAGATGTGTCTGGATTTCTGATGGGACCTGGGTTCCTTCGCTAAAGCTATAGCCCCGTTGTTGTCGCAATACAGAGGTATTGGGTCAACAATGGACGGAACCACCTGAAGTTCTTTCAAGAACTTCCTCATCCAGACAGCTTCTTTTGCGGCATCAGATGCAGCGATGTATTCCGCTTCCATAGTCGAGTCAGCAACGGTTTCCTGTTTGGAGCTCTTCCAACACACCGCCCTTCCATTGAGGGTAAAGACAAAACCCGACATGGATTTGGAATCATCCTTGTCACTCTGGAAGCTAGAATCAGCAAAGGCCTCAATCTGGAGGTCTTTTTCGCCATATACCAAGAACATCTCCTTAGTCCTTCTTAGGTACTTGAGAATGTTCTTTACCGCTATCCAATGTTTCTCCCCAGGGTTTGACTGATACCTGCTTACCACACTCAGTGCATAAGCCACATCTGGTCTGGTACACAACATCGCATACATTATAGAGCCTACCGCAGAAGCGTAGGGTATAATAGACATGCGATGCCTCTCCAAATTAGTCTTGGGAAACATCTCTTTGGAGAGGGTGATCCCGTGATAAGCCGGTAGATTACCGCGCTTGGAATCTTCCATACTGAATCTCTTCAGTATGGTGTCGATGTACCTGGACTGTGAAAGTCCTAATATCTGTTAGTTATATGTATGCCCTAGAGGCCATTGCTATATATAGGATGTATATTGTAGTGGATGCTGGGACATATATAGGGAGGACTTTTTGCTCGACATGATAGTATGCTATCTGGTTACTCTTTACCTTAACGTGTATACTGATTGTCTCTCTGTTACATGTTGGTAAAGCCCTTGGGATGTGTACTTGACTACCTAGACTATGATGCGGATCATACTAGTGGGGATATGGTAGTCCATAAGTACATCCTTTAAGGTCCCTAGTCGTGGGTGTATCGAGACGGGGCATCGATATACCATAGTAGACTAGCGTATACCTTCTCGATCCATACAGATGGGCGATGGATGATCCCATATCCATTGGTGTTTGACATCAGAGATGATATACGGGTGCTCAGTAGAGACTGGGTACACTGGACGGACTCGCCGAGAACTCCCAGATGGTATTATACCTTACGTCAGATGGCAGTTCTCAGGTGACACTGGTACAGAGTAGTCTGTTCACCCGAGATCGTCATAGAGTCTTGTTTGGTTCCCACTGTGCTTTGATTTCCACCTTACCACGTCCAAGAGGGCGTGCAAAATGGTGGATTTTGGGTATAGTCCCGAATCACATGGAGGCAATGAGCGATAGGAGGGGATTCGTCTCTCCCGGTATAGGGGGTTGATGTTGCGCTGTGTTCGATTGGCTATAACTGGAAATCCCTGGCCAGGGTTGCTGAGATTTACTGGTAAGTGTTACTAGTAGTTTCTCGAATTGTTATAGACCTCATATCGACACGACTTATCGAGCTATTGGGGTCTGACGTTTACCACCCCTAGGCGAGATATGCGAAATATCAGATGACGAGACCGGACTGTACGGTAAGTGTTACTGGTTGGATTCACAGGAGTGTGAGCGGGCTTGCTCGTCGATCTTCTGATCACTCAATACCCGGATGGCCGTTACGTTTAGCAGACCGCTTGCGGCTTGTGGATGTTTGATATGATCATCATCTGGTGCCGGCGTATTGACGAGTCTTTAGAGTCCTACACATAGGTTTCCTGGCTCAAGCGAAACGAAATAGGAGCGCATATGAGATATGTGCGGGACCGAGAATAATGCGTGTATGTGATACCGTATTCCATTCTCGCGATGAATGTATCGATTGGTTGTATGCGATATAACCTAGTTATCGAATCAATGATTGATTCGATAAATCGATACATTGGATACTAGTCGGTTATATGCGACATGACCGGATCATTGAATCAAGTGTTGATTTAATGATTTAATGTATAATTATATATTTGATATATTACTTTGCATTAACTAGTATTGGTTCACTTTAAATAGATTTTCTCACTTGAAGTTCACAAGTTGTCTATGAGATATACTTTTGTGCACTTGTTTGTATCATGTTTGATGATACATGCTCTCTTGGGTTTGTGTAAAGATTGAACCATGGTTATTTAAATGGTTAGGGTTTTGATTTTCATATCTATTTATTTATTTATTTATTATGGAAATGATAAAGAGAAAAATGGTGGCTTTTTTTATTTGTTCATGAAGCTTCATGAAGTTTTGACTAAGTGACCATTTTGTCTCATGCTTAACCCTAACCATTCCTCTTAACCATGGTCCTCTCTCTACACTTAACCATGGTTGTAGTTATGATAAGAATAATCTATTTCTCTATTTTCGCATTATTCTTATGATAATTATCTTCTTGTTCTTCTTCTTCTTCAAGAAGAAAAGCTTGCCTCCATCAATGGCAACTTGAGAAAAAGAGTGAGAAATCCAATTCTAAAGTGAACCCACCTCCTATTTCTTCATCCCCTACCTCTTTCCAAGTAGTATAGGGTGTTTTCTTCACAAGTTTCATGACTTGGTGAAGTTGGAGCTTGATCTTGTGATGCCTCGACGTAGATCATCTTCGGCATCGTAGTCAATGACCTAGCCCGCCCATTTCTCCAATGAAGCCGACGCTAGAGCCCGGGATTCAATTTGGACAGCAAGGAGACTTCATCATGGAGCTATGGAGGTGGAGGACCGGATCTACAAAGGTTGTATTTCCGTTCACTTAGTTAAATTGTTAACTAGTTGCTCTTTTCGCCTAAAATTCTAGTTAACGATCCGTATTAGGGTTTCTCGGCACTTGTAAAATTAGAAATTGGCATGGTTGATGCCTTGTGAGACCTCCTTAGTGTGCCTAGGAACCCTACAGTGGTATCAGAGACTAGCTAGAGCCTTAGGCGAAGTGTAGACGGAGTTAGAAGTCCGAACGACCCGAAACCCTAACTCTAAAATGCTCTCTGGAAATTTTCTGAAAATTTGGATTTTTGTGAATTAAAAATTGCTAAAAAATTCAGCAGGGTCTTATTTGAATTACTGTGAAATTCGAGGAGCTAATTCATCTTAAGCGCGGCGGAACCGCGGCACAAGCATGGCTTGTGCGGCGGTTCCGCGGCCATTTTGTCAAATTAATTTATGAATTTTGCACAGTAATTCATGTTAACAGGTGCTAAATTTTCTGGGAATTTTTAATTTGAACTCAAGAGTTGAGTTTTCTGGGGTGTTTTAGAGCTTAGTTGATTCGATCGGATTATCAAACTTTGTCTATGTGGCTTTCCGGATATTTTAGAATATGTTAAAAAGTTCGACCGGATATAAATACCCACCTTTTCCCCTGTCGGGAAATTTCCAAGTGTTGGATCTTTCCGTAGTTTAACGGCGTTCTAAGTAGTGCAAGTAACGCGATGGTCCCTCTAGAAGACAAAAAACCTTAACTCGATTATGTGACCGTCTTGAACTGCCCTTTGAACCTTCGGGTTTGGGGCAGTACGGCGTGCCACATGTGAGGCATTGGCTTGACCCTTCTACGGCTAGACCGTTGGTACTGAGGCATGAAGTGAATGTCTTTGAACTTGTTTCATGTGTTGATATGTATCGGGAAAACTTGGGTGTTTGAATGTTCGATTGGAAAGTTTAATATTTTCTAATTATCTGGAATGTGATACAATAATTGGAATTCACAAGTAGTTATGAGATAACTGAATGAATGTTATAAATCTAGCGGTTTAGTCTCACTATATCGGTAGCCACGGAATTTTGATGTGATCAAAAGTCCGTCGCAATCACGTAGCGTACGCGGATACTCGCCGGATAAACTTAATAGACAGCCTCACCCCATATCCCCGACCAAGTGACTGTAGGAGAACCCCGTCGTCGAAAGCATCCGTTCGGTTGCTCGCGGTAGCAGTGTTCCGCCTTGGTGCACTTCGTCGACGGCATCGGGGGTGCGGCCGCCTACTAAAGTTTGCGACGAGCATTCGATCAGGATGTCGGGAATTTTGTTGAATTACCCGACTTGATATTGAAAAGTGTTTTCGATAATGAGACTAAAATGCGGGGTTTATAATTGTTAGGCATGCGATGTCTAAGGAATTCATTTGATTAGGCATGCGATGTCTATGGAGGTTGCGGATTCCAACTGTTGTTGTTTTACACTTTCTTTTCTGTGACCGTAAGTGTAATATGTGATATCGCCGGTTTCGTTGCTATATGTCAACGACAATTGGGATGCGCATATTTACTTACGTTGATGACATGTGATGTTATGTGTTGCTGGATATGTTATATTGGATCGTCGTGTTTGAATAGCCGGGTTTTTTTTATGTGAGATGAGTGTTTTTCATTTTCATTCATGTAAAAACTTGTATGTAATATTCTTTTATTGGGGCACTTCCAGGTTGCGGAAGATGTCACCGTTTGTATATTATTTACTTTTCCGCACTAGGATAAACCCAAGGAGGGGAGAACAAGTAACCGGGTTCTGGGGTCCAGTGGGAGACCAACTCGAGGAGTCTAGTCCGGGTCTCCTAACCCTAGAATTGGTAGGGTTGCTTGCCGCTCTCGTAGGGGTCTAGGGGTGTGGGTTTGGCTATTCATCGCGACCGTGGAATCCGTGTTTTATACTGGCTCGTATTGAAAACACGGACGTCCTGGTATATCCAATATTTCATATGTTTCTTCTGCTGCGATATCTGTGATGTGATCATGTGATGTTCTGTGATAGATACTATATATAGTATATATGATATATTATATATACGTTACTTATGTTTTACACCCGCGCTAGCCCTGCCCCGCTGTGCCGTTAGTTACCTAACCTAACGGTGCACGAGGGGACATCGAGGCGAATACGGATGGCATAAGTGTACGTCGTATTTATCTGTGATGTTTAGGTACTTAAATGATGGGACTTCATTAATGTGATTAATGAAAGAAAAGAAACCTAAGATGTTTTAGAATCGAATTTCAAAAATAAAACAGATAGCTACAGTTTTTGCTTTGCACAACGGTATATATGATATATCCTGCACCTTATTCGATAAGGAAAGGACCGAGATCCCTTCACCGGGAGTGACTCCTTTAGCGAAACTGGCAGATGCTACAAAACCCGGTTTGTCTTTTGATTGCTTTTAGAGTTTTGCTTTGCACAGTGATATATATGATATGTCTTGCACCTTATTCGATGAGGAAAGAGCCGAGATCCCTTCATCGGGAGTGACCTCTTTAGCAAAACCAAGAAAAGCCTAAAAAACACTCCTTTTTCAAAAACTACATGATTCTACGACGATATCAAGTTCATTACGCTCAGGGTTTTCTGAAAAACCTGCATAGCCCTCCGTCATTTCAGATAGATATTATTTAGTATTCGTGCTATGTTTGTTGACTTAGTTAAGGCATAGTGTACGGTAGCTAAGTAATGTTTATCTGCTATAACATGAGATGTGATTGGATTAGGGTGTTCGTACGGCCTTGTTGACACAGTTAAGGGTCGTATGGGTGGGTTTAATTCAATCGGGAAATGTACGGGTTGAACTTGACTTGCGATTTATGATTTGTTGACTTAGTTAAGGTCATAGATCGCTAGCGGCAAAATATTATCAGGAATTTCAAGTGTTGAAATTTGCAATGAGATTGCATACCTTCTATAAGATAGTTGGATCCCGATATCCACTGCGAGTAAGAGTTACTCCTGGGAGAGTTTTACACATTACAATTAGCCGATCAAGTAGGTGTCTAGAAAGGTGTCAACGAGGTTACGCCTCTGGGAAAACGAGGTTTACATTAATTAGGTTCGTGCGAAAGCACGGGGACCTCCCTCAAAGTACCGACACTGGCCTGGCTGAAAGATTGGCGAACTTGTAGTGTGTAATTAATCCCGGCTAGTCTTTCCTTTTAGGGTTTGAAGGAAGATTTGATAAAAAGCACTGGGAGCCATCCTGATTAGATAAAATAATAACCAATCTATTCTTGCAAAAGCGCACGCTGAGTGTTGTAGGGTGTTTTTTCGTCACCCCATTGAGATGGAAATACGCGCACGCTTGTCAGGCGTACTACAGATTCCCCCTGCCTAGGGTAGACCGGAGTTTAATGATTGTGGGGATCCGAATCTCCGGCAGCCGCGGACTAAGCTGCCGTTAATTACCCCTCGCCTTTGGGGCAAGGGAACCTCCGATTAACGGGTTAAACTGGTCATGCGAACTCAATGTGCAGTGTACGTGTGTTCTGTTCTGAAAGGGGGGGTTTTGGATATATCGGGAGCCACGCAGAGTTTTTACGGGGGTCCCGCTATCCGGATAGCGGGCTGGGGGTCAAGGGGGCTAGCAGCCCCCTTGCGGGGTTCGGGGCAGCGCCCCGGCCCGAAAATTTTTTTGAGGGGGAGAGTGTGGCGGAGTATGTGCATGTGTACATTCGTATACATATGTATATATATACATGTATATATAAATAAAGGGGAAAAAGACATCCAAAGGATGAGCGCTGTGCGCTAAGGTGCTGTGCGCTCAGGCGCGCGCGCGCCACGTGGGCAACTTGCGCATGAGCGCTGCGCGCAGGTGCGCAAGCACACGCGCCACGTGTCGGCACATGGGCGTTTTGCGCAAGAGCGCTGCGCGCAGGTGCGCAAGAGAGCGCGCGCCACGTGTCGGCACGCCGGCGCTTTGCGCACTTGCGCAAGCGCGCCACGTGTCGTCACGCAGGCGCTTTGCGCACGTGCGCAAGCGCGCAGGTGTGCAAGTGCGCGCGCGCCCGCGTGTCGGCACGCGGGCGCTTTGCGCAAGAGCGCTGCGCGCAGGTGCGCAAGCGCGCGCGCGCCCGCGTGTCGGCACGCGGGCGCTTTGCGCACTTGCGCAAGCGCGCCCCGTGTCGTCACGCGGGCGCTTTGCGCCCTTGCGCAAGCGCGCAGGTGCGCAAGTGCGCGCGCCACGTGTCGGCACGCGGGCGCTTTGCGCACTTGCGCAAGCGCGCCACGTGTCGGCACGCGGGCGCTTTGTGCACTTGCGCAAGCGCGCAGGTGCACAAGCGCGCGCCACGTGTCGGCACGCGGGCGCTTTGCGTACTTGCGCTGCGCGCCGGAGAGGACAAGAGGCTTTTAGCCTAAAAAGATTTCTCTGAAGAGAGATCAAAGAGGAGTTGGACTCCTGAGTGTTTTTTTCTTCTTTCTTGGGGGTTTAGTGAAAGATGTTCTTCTTCTTCCTCCTCTGTTGGCTGGATCTTGATGATCAAGAGATGTGAGATCTAAAAATCTCTCCTTTCTGAGATCTAATGGTAGATCCAAGTTCCCCTTTGTGGGTTTTGTGGTGGAAAACTATTTAGTTTTGAAAAAGGAAGAGTAAAACTCTTGATTTAATTCAAAAGAAAGAAGAAGGTTTTAGAACCTTGAAGAAGGAGGAAAGAGCTCAGCTCTGAAACTTTTTTGGAGAGAGAAAAAGTTATGAGATATTTTCATTATCTTTGCCTTTATAGGCCATACATTTTACACATAGCCCCTTGGGCTTCACAAAATGGCATTTTGCCTATTTCATGGCTCATGTGCCATTTCTTTTTGCACATAAGCCATGGGCTTTACAAAAATTTGGCTTTATGCCCATTTTCTTACATTTATCCATAAAATAAAATAAAAGAAAATGCAACAAGATTATTTATTACAAAAATTTTATCTTGGCGTGGAGGAGGCCGGCCGCTTCATGTTCGGGCTCGACTCGGGCATGGCCCCACTGGGTCTGGGCTTGGGCCCACTTGGCTTGGGGTTGACTTGGATTTTGACTTGGTCAACCGGGGTGTAAATTTTTACCCCAACAAATTGCCCCCCATCAATAAATGCACACCACATATGTGGGTCGTGTGCATGAAATTGATGGATCTTCTTTCGCGTGGAGGCGACTTGATTTGGTTCCCACCTTTTGGGAAGTTGGCACTGCCCTTTTTACGACATGGACGGTCGGTTCTGCCCTTTTTGCGTCTTGGACGGTCGGTGCTGCCCTTTTAGCGACGTGGACGGTCGGTTCTGCCCTTTTTGCGACATGGACTGTCGGTGCTGCCCTTTTAGCGACGTGGACGGTCGGTTCTGCCCTTTTAGTGACGTGGACGGTCGGTGCTGCCATTTTAGCGACGGACGGTCGGTGCTGCCATTTTAGCGATGTGGACGGTCGGTGCTGCCATTTTAGCGACGGACGGTCGGTGCTGCCATTTTAGCGACGTGGACGGTCGATGCTGCCCTTTTAGCGACGTGGACTGTCGGTTCTGCCCTTTTTGCGATTTGGACGGTCGGTGCTGCCCTTTTAGCGACGTGGACGGTCGGTTCTGCCCTTTTTACGACATGGACGGTCGGTGCTGCCCTTTTAGCGACGTGGACGGTCAGTGCTGCCCTTTTAGCGACGTGGACGGTCGGTGCTGCCCTTTTAGCGACGTGGACGGTCGGTTCTGCCCTTTTTGCGACTTGGACGGTCGGTGCTGCCCTTTTAGCGACGTGGACGGTCGGTTCTGCCCTTTTTGCGACATGGACGGTCGGTGCTGCCCTTTTAGCGACGTGGACGGTCGGTGCTGCCCTTTTAGCGACGTGGACGGTCGGTGCTGCCCTTTTAGCGACGTGGACGGTCGGTTCTTGATTTGACTTGCTCTGCTTCTTGCAGTGTCAGGGGTAGACTTGACTTGCTCCGCTTCTTGCGGTGTCGAGATTGGATTCTGACTTGCTCCGCTTTCTGTGGCGTCGGAGTGGAAGTTGACTTGTTGATTTTGATTTGGGTTGACATCAGCATCGCTATACTGGAATATGGTACCAGGAGCGAATCATCATCTGTCATGGAGAGGATTTTGGGATTTTGGTTTTTGTTTGGCATCTGCATTGCTGCACTGGAATAATACCAGGAGCAACTCATCATTTGCCCTGAGAGGATTTGGGAGAAATTGGGATTGCTTGACGCCCGTGGATTGTATACGGTTTTGCAGGATGTATGATCCAGACCGTAGGGCCGGAAAAATTTTGGGACTTTGTCGGCGTCTGCATCGCTGCACTGGAATATGGTACCAGGAGCGACTCATCATTCGCCGTTGGGGTATGGGATTTGGAATTTGGTTGGCGTCTGCATCGCTGCACTGGAATATAGTATCAGGAGCGACTCATCATTCGCCATTTGGGGATTGGGGAGCGATGGCTTAGGAGACAGGTTTAGATCCCTTTCGCCTAAGGCTTTTCAATTTTATGGGCCGTGAGGGTCCCATAAAAGCATTTCTTCCCTACGAGTCGTAAGGATCCCGCAGGTGTATTTTCTCCTTAAGAGTCGTGAGGACTCCTAAGTGTGTTTTTCCTTTATGAGTCGTAAGGATCCCACAAAGGTTTGTTCTCCTCATGTATCGTGAGGACACATGAGTGGGTCTTCTTAATGGAGCATAATTCCAAAGGCGGAGACCAGCCGCGTAACTGGTAATTGTGGTGGGGCATGGGTATGACGAGAATTATTTGAGCCCGTGGATTGTATACGGTAGTCAACTTGGGGACCAACCGTAGGGCTGGGAGAATTTTGAGAAATTGGATTTTGGTTGGCGTCTGCATCGCTGCACTGGAATATGGTACTAGGAGCGACTCATCATTCGCCGTTTGGGGACTTAGAATTTGGATCTTGTTTGGCATCAGCATTGCTGCACTGGAATAATGCCAGGAGCAACTCATCATTTGCCTTGGGAGGACTTGGGATTTGGGTTTTTGGTCGGCATCAGCACCGCTAACACTGAAGCGAAATGCCAGGAGCGACTCATCATTTGCCGTTGCCCGTTGGGGAACGATGGCTTAGGAGATAGGTTTGGGTCCCTACCACCCAAGGCTTTTCAATTTTATGGGCCGTGAGGGTCCCATAAAAGCATTTTCTCCCTGCGAGTCGTAAGGATCCCGCAGGTGTATTTTCTCCTTAAGAGTCGTGAGGACTCCTAAGTGTGTTGCTCCATTGTGAGTCGTAAGGATCTCACGCAGGGGTTTTCTCCTCACAAGGTCGAGAGGATTTTGTGAGTGTATTTCATCTCTTTTCACGAGTTTGCGCCCTTTCGGGTTTTCACAGACTCGCCGGTAGTCCTGCTGTTTTTACTCACGGAGCCCTTTCGGGTTTTCATCCGTGCCCGTTTTGCTTGTGGACATACCTTTTTATTTTTCCTCTTTTCTTTTCTTTTTATTCTTTTTTTTTTTGCCGCTGGTGGGACTTTAAAAGTAGTCTTACCAGCAGAATTTGGGAGAGATAGGGGTCATTTACGCCCGTGGATTGTATACGGTTTTGCAGGATGTATGATCCAGACCGTAGGGCTGATGTGCTCAATTTGCCTGCGACTTAGAGCATTCACGTGTAGTATTTCTTGAGATATCGGCCATTGATGGGTGGCATGGGCCTTTCTCCCTCGGCACTTATTAGTTGGTAGGATCCTCCGTCGAACACTTTCTCGATGACGTATGGTCCTTCCCAATTTGGCTCGAATTTTCCCTTGGCATGTCGATTGAGGATGATCGGTCTTTTGAGGACCAACACCAATTCACCTTTCTTGAAGGCGCGGAGACGGGTTATCTTATCATAAGCCCGTGACATTTGGGCTCGGTATAGCTCCAGATTTTGTTGCACCGCGAGCCTCTTTTCTTCGAGGGCATCGAGTTCTTCAAGTCGAAGGAGCACGTTTTCTTCCTCCGTCAACTCATGTTGGACGGCCATTCTTAAGCTCGGAACTTCAACTTCGAGGGGGAGGACCGCCTCCACTCCGAAGAGCAATGAGTATGGAGTGGACTGTGTTGGAGTACGGTGTGTGGTACGATATGCCCACAACGCCTCGTGAAGTTTGAGATTCCAGTCTCTCTTGTTGGCTGAAGCATTTTTCCTCAGGAGCTTGCATAGAGTCTTATTGAAGGCTTCGGCTAGCCCGTTGGCTCTTGGATTATAGATGGAGGAATATCTCCAGTCTATCTTGTGCTGAGTAGCGAACCTTGAGACATTGAAGCTCTTGAAAGAAGGCCCGTTGTCAGAAATGATTCTTCTTGGTGTACCAAAGCGGTATAGAATATTATGCTGGAAGAATGTCAGAATATCTTTTGTCTTGACTTCTTTTAGCGGGACAGCTTCAGCCCATCTGGAGAAGTAGTCTGTCGCGGCCAGTATGAACCGGTGGCCTTTAGATGACGGAGGATCAATTGGGCCAACAATGTCGGTGCCCCAGACTTCGAAGGGCCACGACGCCACTGTAGGATGCAATGGATTGGGATGCTTGTGAATAAAATCACCGTGAATTTGGCAGATATAACATTTCTTTGCATGCTCTCCGCAATCCCGTATCATGGTGGGCCAGTAATACCCAAGCCGTTTGATTTGAAGTCGCATCTTGGGGCCAGATTGGTGAGCACCGCAAACGCCCGAGTGGACATCTTTCATGACCTTTTGGGCTTCGGCCAATGACAGGCACCTGAGCCAGAGTTGGTCATATGACCTGCGGTATAACGTGTCATTTACAAACACGTATCGAAGAGCTCTTTTCTTCAGCTGAATCCTCGTAGATTTTTCTTCGGGCAGCTTATCGTATCGGAGGTACTCTATGAAGGGTTCTCTCCAATCGGGCTCATCTTGGATGATCGAAGCTTCTTCGGCAGGACTGCTCTCCTGTTCCGCGCTTTCCTCTTCTCGTAGAGAGACTGGAGGTAGAATTTGTCGGCTCCTGACTGTGATCAGAATTTCGTCCATGTCAGGATCAGCCAGCTCCTTGGCTAGGCGAGCGAGTATATCGGCTTTTCCGTTCAATGCTCTAGGGACTCTTGTTAGTTCGATATGAGTGAACCGTTTCATGAGTTCCACCACCCGGCTTCTGTACCGAGCCAACTCAGGTTTGTATATCTTATAGTCGCCGCTTACTTGGTTGACGACAAGCTGGGAATCACCGTAAACCCGTAGCCGAAGGATTTCCATTTCTATGGCGAGCTCCAAACCAGCTATCAGAGCTTCATACTCGGCCTCATTGTTTGTGCGAGGCTCGGTGAGAGCAAAAGAACGCCGTAGGGTTCCCATTGATGGTGTGATAAACACCAATCTTATCCCTGCTTTTATCTCCGGGACGCTTGATTTACTGGAGGTTCTTATCGATGAGGCCCCATCGAAGTAGAGTTCCCAACATGGCTCGTCATTCTCGAGATGCAGCATTTGTTCGTCGGGTAACTCACAATTTAGTGGCGACCCTTCTGGTATGGGATGAGCAGCGAGAAAGTCTGCAAGAACTTGCCCTTTTACTGCTTTCTGAGGAGTGTAAACTATGTCAAACTCAAGTAGCATGACAGCCCATCTTGCCATTCTGCCGGCTAGGCTTGCTTTGGTCATCAAGTGTTTGAGCGGGTCGACCTTCGAGATCAGCATAACCGGATGAGTGAGCAGATAGTGCCTCAGCTTCTTCACAGCAAATATCAGAGCCAGGCATTGCTTTTCGATTGGGGAGTAGTTGTGTTCCGCCCCGACTAGAGTTCGACTGAGGTAGTAGAGGGCATTTTCTTTTCCTTCCTCATTATTCTGGGCGAGGAGCGCACCGAGTGACTCATCTAGCGCGGCAGTGTAGAGAATCAACGGTTTGTTTGGAATGGGAGCATCCAGCACTGGAGGGTGCAACAAGTATTGTTTGATGCTTTCGAACGCTGCTTGACATTCGGCATCCCAGATAAAAGGAGCTCCTTTCTTCATGAGCTTTGAGAAGGGCCTACATCTCCCCGATAAATTTGAGATAAACCTCCGTATATAAGCAAGCTTGCCTTGAAAAGATCTTAGCTGCGTCAGACTCTTCGGAGGGGGCATCTCCATGATGGCTTTTATCTTTGATGGGTCAATTTCGATCCCTCGATGTCGGACTATGAAGCCCAGGAATTTTCCCGATGACACGCCAAAAGCGCACTTCAGAGGGTTCATCTTCAGATCGTATTCCCTCAGTCTGGTGAGAACGGTCCTGAGATCTTGGATATGATCGGCCTTGGCTTTAGTCTTGACGACCAGATCATCAACATAACATTCGACGACTTTATAGATTAGGTCATCAAAGATATTAGTCATCGCCCTTTGATATGTAGCACCTGCGTTCTTCAGTCCGAATGGCATTACCTTGTAGCAATATATTCCGATCGGGGTTCGAAATGCTGTGTGCTTCTCATCCTCAGGCGACATCTAGATCTGATTATATCCAGACGAGCCGTCCATAAAGGTGAACAGTTCGTAATTTGAGGTGTCATCGACCATCATTTCCATGACCGGTAGCGGGAAGTCATCTTTAGGACATGCCTTATTGAGGTCCCTGAAATCGACACAGACTCGGATCTGCCCATTTTTCTTCTTGACTGGGACTATGCATGCGATCCAGTCCGCATATTTCTCTTCTCTGATGAAGCCGGCATCGATGAGTTTCTTGGTTTCCTCGATGACCTTTTCTTCCAACTCCCTTCTCATTCTTCGAGGAGCTTGTTTGACTGGCTTAGCATCAGGAGATATAGCCAGCTTATGCACGGCTACCTCAGGGGAAAGGCCAGGCATTTCTTTGTATGTCCACGCGAAGCAGTCAACGAACTCACGCAACAGGGCAATTATCTGCTCTTTCATTTCCTCTGACAAGAGCGAGCTGATGTAGGTCGGCCTTGGATTATCGGGCGTTCCTAAGTCAATCTCGGTTAGCTCGTCAAAGGTTGCTTGTCCTCCATCTTCGAGCTCTTGAGGAGCTTCTTCTGGCTCGGCTATCTCGTCGTCATCATTTGATCTTTCGCCAGCTTCACCAACATGGATCATGTAGCACGCTCTGGAATCAGGTTGAATGTAACCTATTCCCCGTCTGTCTGGAATTCGTCCATCGATGAGTGCTCGGACCTGGGGCGGATACCATAGCCCTTCGTAAAACTTTGCTTCGGACTCCGTTTGATATAACCGGCATCCGCACTTCTTAAAGTATTCCCGCATCTTGGGCGCATAGTATCTGGGATTGAGGACGGCTCTTATGCCTCTCTCATAGGGAAGGCACGCGACAGAAAGATCGTCCGGGTGCACAACGGGGTTTGACTTGTAAAACAGGATGCCCTTCTGTCCATTTTTCCTCCCGGGCACGTAGAAAGTTTTCAGCTGGTCCACGGTAGAGACTGACAATGCGTCGAGCTCTTTGCACATTTGCTCTGGTACCCTTGTGATGGCCAGGGACCTATCTGCGACCTCGATGGTCTCTCGTAGTTTCGCTTGCTGCATGGGGGGCCAATCTGCACAGCTGTTGCATGGCAGGTCCTCTTCTTCTGACTCTTCAGTGTCACTGCCAAGATGAGGGCGGACTTTGCTGCTAGATGGGCCTTCAGTAACAGATTCGTCTGTATCACTGCCGAGATGAAGGCGAGTTTTACGGAAGGACGGGCTTCCATCGTCGGACTCATCAGTGTCGCTGCCGAAATGTGGGCGTACTTGGGTATTTTTGCTTTTGAAAGTGATAGCCGGCGCAGATTTGCTTTTGAGTCTTGGGGCCGTTCTATCCTCAGTCAGTTGTGGCTTAGCATTTTGGTGGTTCGTAAAGTACCGAGAATCTTCGTATCGGACTTCATGCACACCGAACGGCTGGATGTCTCCGTCAATACGTCTTTCTTCGCCATTTTTAGTATACTTCATGCATTGATGGAGAGTCGACGGAATGATGCCGTAATCATGGATCCACGGCCGCCCCAAGAGAATCTTATAAGATGTGTCGGCGTCGATCACGTATATCTTAGCTTCAGTTTGCAGATCCCCAAATTTGATTGGCAAAGCTATAGACCCTAGAACTTGCTGGCAATTTTGGTTGAACCCTTGAATGACAATCCTTTCCCTCGACAGGTGTCGGACGTCCATTGACAAACTCTTCAGAGTTCGCAAGTTCATGATGTTCACTGAGGGCCCCGGATCAATCAATATACGATTAATTCGATCTCCGTCGCTGTACCCGGTCACGTAAAGCGGCCGATTATGCTCAGCCGTTCCCAGTAGCAAGTCTTCATCCTTAAATGTGACTGCGGCGGCATGCAAAGTGTGCTGGGCTTCTTTCATATTAATTTCCGCAAAGTGAGCCTGATACCGCTCGGGGTTTTGTAGAGCATGGATGAGAACGTCTCTAAGCTCCTTAGATAGGACCAAGGCGTCGTAGATGCTCAGGAGAGATGGAAGCTTCCGGAGATGTGCCAAGACATTATAGTCCACCGAGGAAGGACTTATGTTTTCATCGGCCGGTTCTCTGCCATCTTCTTCATTAGCGACATGTTTTTCCTTCCCTTTTGGGGCGTTGCCCTGATTTTGCGGTAGAGCCCTGCCGCTTCTGAGCTGGATTTGATTGGCCTTTGTGGTGAGCTCCTCGTCCTCTTCCGGAAAACAGAGATCATCCTCGGAGTCGCTGCCAAGATGGATGGCGTAGCAGGTCGCTACTGGGATCTCTTCATTGGAGTCTTCTTCTAACTCCTCCAGAATTTCAGCCGCTTGTACAGGGAAGAACTCCTTCAATTGAATCAATGTTCTTTCCTTTTGTTCATATTCTTCGAGGGAATCGATATATTTTTGAATGGTCGATTTCCCTGCAGACTCTTTTCCAGGCCGAGCTGCACTTTTCATCTTCTTGAGCTTCTTGGATTTTGAGCCTGATGGAGCCGCATTGGCAGCTGGACTGGTAGGCTTCTTCTGTCCTTCCCATTCCATCCTGGGCTCTTTCTGAAGTAGCTTTAGCATCTTCTTCGTCTTATTAGATATCTGCGTACTCCACGGAGGCCGCGATGAGTCAGTTTCGTTTGTCAGGGCAGCAGGTTCAGCTGTCTGCTCCCAGAAGGCTTCAACTTCTGTCTGTATAAAGTTGGCGGTTGCAATTTGATTGTTCACCAACACGCTTTTGGACAGCTCGATCTCTCCAGCCTTGTACTGCTTCTCGACCCAGTCTTTGAAGATATAGCAATCCTCGATCGCATGGCTCACTACTCGGTGGTACGGGCAATATAGAGGATTGTCGGTCATTTTTGCTTCTTGGGGTCTTTTCGACTCCGGCAATTGTAAGCCGTTGTTCAAGGCATCTTTAAATATCTTACGGACCTTGTCCCTTCTGAAAGAGTAAACCTTGTTCTTCTTCTCTTCTAGGGAAGGCCTATCTCCTCCCAGCAATGGCTTTCGAGACCGGTTGGTTTTGGATTCGCCCGCCCTTCGCTTTTCTTCATTGTCGGAGGCATTGAAGACATTGGTACTGCTGGAACTCCCGCTTCTACGGTTGTCGTCCCGCTTGCTTTTCCAGGTTTTGTCTCTCTGAGTGTCCGGCGGGGACTCTTGCTTTGAGCGTTCCAGCATTTGGACTTTCTTGGTTAGCTCCTGAAATGTCTTGAGGCCCGCTGTACACAAGAATGGGACCATCCAATTGCTGAGGTTCCCAATGAGAAGGCTGACGGACTGGTCCTGCTCCAGCGGCGGTTCGCATTTGACTGTGAGATTACGCCATCGGGCGATAAAGTCGGTGTTGCTTTCATTCTTCCCCGGCTTAGTCCTCACAAGGTCGGCAATGGAGATTTTATCACTGACACTCATGAACCTTTGCCGAAACAGGGACTCCATTTGGGCAAAGGTAATGACGGACCCGTCCAGTATACTCGCATACCAGTCGAAGGCGACGCCGGTCAGGCTGTTGACAAACTGACGAAGAAGGAGCGCGTCATTGCCCTCTGTATTTCCGCACGATGCTTTGAAGTGGGCGACGTGCTGGTTTGCATTCCCCGTTCCATCAAATCTTCCGAACTTAGGAATGACGTAGCCGCTTGGGAACTCAATCAGATCGTACTGCGCGGGATATGGCCGCCCACTACTGCCGATTTCTTTCTGAGCTTCAGCCTCGGCCACCAATGTTTTAACCTTGCTGGTGACCAAATCCATTATCCGATCCTGTGTTAGCGGGATGGTGCTATCTGGGGCCAAGGCGTCCCCAGAAGCGGAATGTAGCCGGCTTTCATTTGGCTCGACCAGTCTTGGTCCCAAAGGAACAGGCATTGGCTGCCTCGGATTGTCATCACCCGGCTGATTAGTAGCGGCTTGTGCTTGATTAGGAGGCGCTCGAGCAATTTGAGCCGTAAGCTGCATCACCACGTTCGTTAAGTCGTCAATCTTCGAATAGAGCTTGGCCATCTCTTTATCTTTGCTCCTGAGCTGTTTTCGAAGCTCTTGAAGCAGCTCTTGCTCCGCAGTCCTGGGGCGGAAAGTCGGCTCCTCCTCGCTGTCCGAGCTTGACTCTGCATGGACCGAGGGGTCTTTCTGCCTATTATCCTCATCGAGAGGGTTTTCTTCATCCAGCGGGGGCGGCTGTTCTTGAGCGGCGGCAACCACATTCAGGCTAGATTGGGCTTGGGATGTGGTGGCCCCATCCTTGCTTTTGCTGTGAAGGTTGTCGCTGGGGCGTCCGCCTGCCATATAGACCGTATGGATGATGTATCCGGCCGTCTTTCTATCATTGGAAGCTGATTTCACGGATCACTGTCTTGACACCCCTGCTTCGGTTGCTGGTAATCGATTGAAGGCGGTTGGCCTAACCAGGTTCTTGAATGGTGCTGGCGCTTCTTTTCTGGATTTGCCCCACTGCTTTCGTGCGGCACAGAGCGCCTGATAGACCCTTGAAGAGATAGTGTCATACTTTTTATGTTGGGGCCGGGACACATCTCTTTGTAGCACTGTTCGGACCACTGTCTTCTTGATTCTGGCGGTCATGGCATTGTTCTGAACCCACTTTAGAGGCTCGAAGGAATTGCTGATTCTTACGTCCGACTCAGCCGTCGTCGCGGGGCAACTCTGCACTTGGAACTTCACACGATTCCATTTGGCCGAAGCCTTGGCCCTCTTGTTGGCTCGATACCTGAGCCGCTTCTGCCTTAACTTTTCTGTTCTAAGCACCTGGCAGACTTCGGCTCTTTGGGAAGACGCCGCAAACCGGTTGATGGAGGGCCTTGGAGATACGCCCGATTGTGTATCTGTTGGAGTCATCGCCTGAGCTCGTCCGCAACATTTGTTGTTGCCCTTTGTACCGAAGTTCTTGCCCCTCGCTGGAGCACCAGAGAATCGTTCAGATACAGTCTTGAGTTTCAGTTGTGGTGCCTTAGCGATCACGACATTCGGCCTCTTGCCCCTTGAGACTGGCTTGGCCACCTGTTCCGCCGGGATTTCCGCCAGATGAGCGCTTCCGGCAGGGTAGATGATGACGGAGCCAAACTGGCGGGGAGGTTCCTCCCACTGTCGACTGAGGCTTGCAGGGAGAACCACACGAGCGTTGATCTTGACCACGTACGGAATCGGGGTCACGTTGGAAGCTGAATTCGTCTGGGGAGACATTGTCGTCGAAGGTTGATTGCTGCACGAAAAAAAAACATCATTTCAGTATAAGCAATCGATATGTATATTGATTGAGTTCGCATGAACGTTTAACCCGAAATATGGAAGGAGAGATTAGTCCCACCGGGCGTGCCAGAACCTGTAGGGTGTTTTTTCGTCACCCCATTGAGATGGGAATACGCGCACGCTTGTCAGGCGTACTACAGATTCCCCCTGCCTAGGGTAGACCGGGGTTTAATGATTGTGGGGATCCGAATCTCCGGCAGCCGCGGACTAAGCTGCCGTTAATTACCCCTCGCCTTTGGGGCGAGGGAACCTCCGATTAACGGGTTAAACTGGTCATGCGAACTCAATGTGCAGTGTATGTGTGTTCTGTTCTGAAAGGGGGGGTTTTGGATATATCGGGAGCCACGCAGAGTTTTTACGGGGGTCCCGCTACCCGGATAGCGGGCTGGGGGTCAAGGGGGCTAGCAGCCCCCTTGCAGGGTTCGGGGCAGCGCCCCGGCCCGAAAATTTTTTTGAGGGGGAGAGTGTGGCGGAGTATGTGCATGTGTACATTCGTATACATATGTATATATATACATGTATATATAAATAAAGGGGAAAAAGACATCCAAAGGATGCGTGGGGCCGCGTCTAGAGCGCTGTGCGCTAAGGTGCTGTGCGCTCAGGCGCGCGCGCGCCACGTGTCGACACGTGGGCAACTTGCGCATGAGCGCTGCGCGCAGGTACGCAAGCGCACGCGCCACGTGTCGGCACGTGGGCGTTTTGTGCAAGAGCGCTGCGCGCAGGTGCGCAAGCGAGCGCGCGCCACGTGTCGGCACGCGGGCGCTTTGCGCACTTGCGCAAGCGCGCCACGTGTCGTCACGCGGACGCTTTGCGCAAGAGCGCTGCGCGCAGGTGCGCAAGCGCGCGCGCGCCCGCGTGTCGGCACGCGGGCGCTTTGCGCACTTGCGCAAGCGCGCCACGTGTCGTCACGCGGGCGCTTTGCGCCCTTGCGCAAGCGCGCAGGTGCGCAAGTGCGCGCGCCACGTGTCGGCACGCGCGCGCTTGCGCACCTGCGCAAGCGCGCCACGTGTCGGCACGCGGGCGCTTTGCGCACTTGCGCAAGCGCGCAGGTGCGCAAGCGCGCGCCACGTGTCGGCACGCGGGCGCTTTGCGCACTTGCGCTGCGCGCCGGAGAGGACAAGAGGCTTTTAGCCTAAAAAGATTTCTCTGAAGAGAGATCAAAGAGGAGTTGGACTCCTGAGTGTTTTTTTCTTCTTTCTTGGGGGTTTAGTGAAAGATGTTCTTCTTCTTCCTCCTCTGTTGGCTGGATCTTGATGATCAAGAGATGTGAGATCTAAAATTCTCTCCTTTCTGAGATCTAATGGTAGATCCAAGTTCCCCTTTGTGGGTTTTGTGGTGGAAAACTATTTAGTTTTGAAAAAGGAAGAGTAAAACTCTTGATTTAATTCAAAAGAAAGAAGAAGGTTTTGGAACCTTGAAGAAGGAGGAAAGAGCTCAGCTCTGAAACTTTTTTGGAGAGAGAAAAAGTTATGAGATATTTTTATTATCTTTGCCTTTATAGGCCATACATTTTACACATAGCCCCTTGGGCTTCACAAAATGGCATTTTGCCTATTTCATGGCTCATGTGCCATTTCTTTTTGCACATAAGCCATGGGCTTTACAAAAATTTGGCTTTATGCCCATTTTCTTACATTTATCCATAAAATAAAATAAAAGAAAATGCAACAAGATTATTTATTACAAAAATTTTATCTTGGCGTGGAGGAGGCCGGCCGCTTCATGTTCGGGCTCGACTCGGGCATGGCCCCACTGGGTCTGGGCTTGGGCCCACTTGGCTTGGGGTTGACTTGGATTTTGACTTGGTCAACCGGGGTGTAAATTTTTACCCCAACAAGTGTTTTCTTCTCTCTCTCTCCAGGTAGCGACCATATCACGCCTTAATCAAGATAATAATACGGATTATTGACCGAACCCGCTTGTTATACTGAGCTGGGGAACGTTGGTCCCGCTCCAACTTATAATTGTTATAAGACAGAGCAGGAAATAAGGGGAATACCAGAATTCCTATGCCGCCCAAACGAAGAAAGTGCATATGATGCTTCATCTTCGGGTGTGTTCATTATAAAGAACTGTTTCTCAGTATTCTCTACGTCCTGGGTATTAGATACCGGATCAGTATCCCGCAAATGTAATCCGTTACATGGGCTACAGAAAGGTAGAAAACTGAGAACGGGTGATAAGTTTCATAAAGCAGAAAACGGGGCAAGTGTTGCAGCCAAGTCTGTTGGTCACTCTCACCCTGTATTACCAATACAATGATTCTGAACGAATGTTATTAGATACCGAACCTGATATACAAAATCATATCAGTCTCTTTATTAGTAAAGAAATGATAATATTTTGTATTGTTGGATAATGTTCTGAACATTTTCTATATCAAAAGTTGATCGGTTCAGACACGTTATCTAAAAGCATTGATGTTCTAAATAAAAATACAGTTCTTAGTATACGGAACACACATAAGAGGAAGAGTTCAGAAATGAACGGATTCTTCTTGAGGTATTGTAGATTAGGTCAGATCAGTGTGACCCAACTAGCTAGAGTTACACAAAGATGCATATTTAAATCAGTTTGAATTTACATCTTGTGAAACTTTCCAGTCATGTCATAGAGATAAGATGACCACAGCTCTGTTTATTGGAAACAGAGAAAGAGTTAGTGAACTTTTGGGATGATACATGTTGATGTATGTAGGTCCCCTGTCTACACATGCCAAGACTGGTTCTTTATACTTCATTACGTTCTCTGATGATCTCTCAAGATTCAGACATATGTTCCTGTTGAAACACAAGTCCGAACCTTTTGAGATATTCATAGAATATAAGTTAGAAGTAGAGAACCAAAATACGGGAAAAAGTATTATGTCCTTTGATGTGATCAAGGAGGAGAATACTTAAGCACGGAATTTCTGGATTATTCTAAAGGAGAATGAGATTCTCTCTCAGCATTACTCCTCCGTATATACCATTGCAAGATGGTATATCGGGGCGGAGCAGATACACCCTATTCAATATGGTGTGCTCTATGATGAGTACTACTGAGTTTCCTATTTCCTTTGGAAGTTATGCACTTATGAAGTTGCATACCTATTGAATAGGGTTCGAATCAAATCTATGCCTACCATTCCATATAAGATATGGTATGGGAAGAACCCATCTCTTAAGATAGTTAAGATTTGGGGTTGTCCGGCCTATGTCTAAAAGCAAAATCCGGACAAGCTAGAGGCAAGGTCAGTTATATAGAACTGGAAAGGTTCCAGCTATGCAAACTACAGCAGATGATTTGATAAAACCAAAGGATTCAATAGTTACCAACAAACCTCAGCCTCTCCGCCAATCTAGTAGGGTTCCTCACCCACCTGAGAGTTACTTCGGTTTCTCTATGAAAGTGGGAGCGAGGATTGCATCATGAGATGATGACCCAACTAGTTTCGAGCAGGCCATCGAGAGTAGGGACTCTGTAAGAATGGCTGGATGCTTAGTGATCTGAGATGGAATCCATGTACACCAACAAAGTATGGACTTTGGCTGTTATATCTGAAGGGTTAAATCCCCATCAGGAGCAAGTATATCTTGAGAAGATTACTTGGTGTAGATGGAAAAGTTGAGACTTTCAAAGCTGGACTTGTTAATAGTTTTCGTCATCGACCAGGTGTGGATAATGATGAAACCTTTTCCAGTGGCTATGCTTAAGTCCATCCGGATCCTACTTGCCACGGCTACATACCATGACTGCGATATCTGTCGGTTGGGTGCCATGACTACTTTTCTAAATGATATTTTAGAAGAGAACGTCTATAAGTACACAGCCAGAGGGCTTCGTAGACAGTGGGAGCAGCGGAAACGTGTACAAGATGCTTTATAAGATAAAGCAGGCATCGCGGAGTTGGAACGTCTGTTTTGATGAAGTAGTTAAAGAGTTTGACATCATAAAAATGGTAGATGAACCTTGTATAAACAAAAAGGTAGTAGGGAGTATTGTGTCGATCCTCGTAGAGTACGTGGATGACATACTCTTGATGGGGAAGAAGTTTCCTATGCTACGCTCGATCAATCTCCGCTTATCACAATGATTCTCCACATAGGATCAAAGTGATACCTACTAAATCCTGGGTTTTGGATCTATGAGATAGATCTAAATGGATGTTAGGATACTCACTAGTTGTAGTGAGATGGTATCAGTTGATCCTGGGGAAAATCACTGGAAGTGTTCCAGGGTGATAAAGACGACTGAATGTCAGTCACAGGCATTGTCTTTACCCTCAGTAAAGGGACGGTATGTTGGAAGAGTTCCAAGCAAGATACCGTGGCATACTAGACGATAAAGGCAGGATACATCGCTACTTAAGATACTACCAAAGAGGAAGTCTGGGTGTATATTGGTTCATGAGATGAACTTTGTTCCTCCCATTGTATGACAATGGAGTTGTGGCTTATGCGAAGGAACGCTGGTCCCATCAGTGATCCAGACATATTCTAAGGTAGTGTCACCTGATCATGGAGATGGTTGATCTCTAAGGGATCAAGGTTAGGAGAGTAGACACAGAGGACAAAACGGCGGATCCACTCACAAAGGCATTTTCCTAGAGAGAGATTTTTATGGGATGGTTGAGTATGAGATACTACTACCACTGCTATCAGATGGCCCTAGTGCAAGTGGGAGATTCTTAGTTATATGTATGCCCTAGAGGCCATTGCTATACATAGGATGTATATTGTAGTGGATGCTGGGACATATATAGGGAGGACTTTCTTGCTCGATATGATAGTATGCTATCTGGTTACTCTTTACCTTAACGTGTATACTGATTGTCTCTCTGTTACATGTTGGTAAAGCCCTTAGGATGTGTACTTGACTACCTGAACTATGATGCGGATCATACTAGTGGGGACATGGTAGTCCATAAGTACATCCTTCAAGGTCCCTAGTCGTGAGTGTATCGAGACGGGGCATCGATATACCAGAGTAGACTAGCGTATACCTTCTCGACCCATAAAGATGGGTGATGGATGATCCCATATCCATTGGTGTTTGACATCAGAGATGATATATGGGTGCTCAGTGGAGACTGGGTACACTGGACGGACTCGCCGAGAACTCCCAGATGGTATTATACTTTACGTCAGATGGCAGTTCTCAGGTAACACTGGTACAGAGTAGTCTGTTGACCTGAGATCGTCATAGTGTCTTGTGTTGTTCCCACAGTGCTTTGATTTCCACCTTACCACGTCCAAGAGGGCGTGCAAAATGGTGGTTTTTGGGTACAGTCCCGAATCACATGGAAGCAATGAGCGATAGGAGGGGATTCGTCTCTCCCGGTATAGGGGGTTGATGTTGCGCTGTGTGCGATTCGCTATAACCGGAAATCCCTGGCCAGGGTTACTGAGATTTACTGGTGAGTGTTACCAGTAGTTTCTTGAATTGTTATAGACCTCATATCGACACGACTTATCGAGCTATTGGGGTCTGACGTTTACCACCCCTAGGCGAGATATGTGACATATCAGACGACGAGACCGGACTGTACGGCAAGTGTTACTGGTTGGATTCACAGGAGTGTGAGCGGGCTTGCTCGTCGATCTTCTGATCACTCAATACCCGAGTGGCTGTTATGTTTAGCAGACCGCTTGCGGCTTGTGGATGTTTGATATGATCATCATCTGCTGCCGGCGTATTGACGAGTCTTTAGAGTCCTACACAGAGGTTTCCTGGCTCAAGCGAAACGAAATAGGAGCGCATATGAGATATGTGCGGGACCGAGAATAATGCGTGTATGTGATACCGTATTCCATTCTCACGATGAATGTATTGATTGGTTGTATGCGATATAACCTAGTTATCGAATCAAGGATTGATTCGATAAATCGATACACTGGATACTAGTCGGTTATATGCGACATGACCGGATCATTGAATCAAGTGTTGATTTAATGATTTAATGTATAATTATATATTTGATATATTACTTTGCATCAACTAGTATTGGTTCACTTTAAATGGATTTTCTCACTTGAAGTTCACAAGTTGTCTATGAGATATACTTTTGTGCACTTGTTTGTATCATGTTTGATGATACATGCTCTCTTGGGTTTGTGTAAAGATTGAACCATGGTTATTTAAATGGTTAGGGTTTTGATTTTCATATCTATTTATTTATTTATTATGGGAATGATAAAGAGAAAAATGGTGGCTTTCTTTGTTTGTTCATGAAGCTTCATGAAGCTTTGACTAAGTGACCATTTTGTCTCATGCTTAACCCTAACCATTCCTCTTAACCATGGTCCTCTCTCTACACTTAACCATGGTTGTAGTTATGATAAGAATAATCTATTTCTCTATTTTCTCATTATTCTTATGATAATTATCTTCTTCTTCTTCTTCTTCTTCAAGAAGAAAAGCTTGCCTCCATCAATGCCAACTTGAGAAAAAGAGTGAGAAATCCAATTCTAAAGTGAACCCACCTCCTATTTCTTCATCCTCTACCTCTTGCCAAGTAGTATAGGGTGTTTTCTTCACAAGTTTCATGACTTGGTGAAGTTGGAGCTTGATCTTGTGATGCCTCGACGTAGATCATCTTCGGCATCGTAGTCGATGACCTTGCCCACCCATTTCTCCGATGAAGCCGACGCTAGAGCCCGGGATTCGATTTGGATAGCAAGGAGACTTCATCATGGAGCTATGGATGTGGAGGACCGGATCTACAAAGGTTGTATTTCCGTTCACTTAGTTAAATTGTTAACTAGTTGCTCTTTTCGCCTAAAATTCTAGTTAACGATCCGTATTAGGGTTTCTCGGCACTTGCAAAATTAGAAATTGGCACGGTTGATGCCTTGTGAGACCTCCTTAGTGTGCTTAGGAACCCTACAATATCCTCATGGATCTGTCACGGTAGATTCGGATACCCAGAATGTTTGAGGCATCACCCAGGTCTTTCATGGAGAATTTGTGTGACAAGAACTCTTTGACAGATTGTCGCATAGGAATGCCATTTCCTATTAAGAGAATGTCATCCACGTATAAAACGAGGAATACTACAGTTCTCGCTACAAATCTACAATAGATGCATGGTTCATCTGGATTTTTGATAAAGACAAATTCCTTGACCGTCTAATCAAAACAGATGTTCCAACTCCGCGATGCCTGCTTTAGTCCATAAATGGACTTAAGCAACTTGCACACCTTTCCGCTGCTCCCACTCTGAATGAAACCCTCTGGCTGGTCCATATAGACACACTCCTCTAAATGTCCATTTAGAAAAGCAGTCTTTACGTCCATCTGCCAAATTTCATAATCGTGGAAGGGAGCAATGGCAAGAAGGATCCGAATGGATTTCAGCATAGCTACTGGAGAAAAGGTTTCGTCATAGTCCAAACCAGGTCGTTGACGAAAACCCTTTGCAACCAGTCTAGCTTTATAGGTCTCAACATGTCCATCTACACCAATCTTCCTTTTGAAGATCCACTTGCATCCTACGGGTTTTACCCCATCTGGAGCAATGTCCAACGTGCATACTTTGTTGGTGTACATGGACTCCATTTCGGCCCGCATTGCATCCAGCAATTTTACCGAGTCAATGCTCTGAATGGCTTGCTGGAAGCTAGTAGGCTGATCACAATCTATGATGCAATCCTCTCTATCCCCGTCAATGAGAAAACCGTAGTATCTCTCGGGCGGATAAGACTGCCTACTACTCCTGCGGAGTGGCGTGGGAATGTCCTGATCTTTCAAACCCTCTGGTTCTACTAAACTTTCAGTAATAGCTCGTGGTTCTGGAATTTCTTCCAGTTCTACTGTGCTCCCACCTATTTCTTTTTCTAAGAACTGATGTTCCAGAAAATGGGCATTACAAGAAACAAGGACTTTTTGTTCCTCTGCGTAATAGAAAAGATACCCCCTGGAGTTCTTTGGGTATCCCACAAACTTGCACAGTACTGAGCGTGCCTCTAGTTTGTCCATATGCTGCTTTTTGACATAAGCTGGACATCACCAAAACTTCAGGTATTGAAGATAGGGTTTCTTTCCACTCCATAACTCATATGGTGTGGTAGGCACAGTCTTAGTGGGAACTCGGTTCAAAAGGTATGCAGCTGATTCTAGCGCATATCCCCACAACAATCGCGGTAACTCAGCGTTACTCATTATGGACCGTACCATATCCAATAGGGTTCGGTTCCGTCTATCCGATACACCGTTATGTTGCGGAGTGTATAGAGGAGTAAGCTGAGAGAGAATTCCATTCTCTTTTAAGTAACCCAGGAACTCGGCACTCAAGTATTCTCCACCTCGATCAGATCTTAGTGTCTTGATACTTTTGCCTGTTTGTTTTTCTACTTCATTCTTGTATTCCTGGAATTTCTCAAAAGCTTCGGATTTATGCTTCATTAAGAAGACATGTCCGAACCTTGAAAAATCATCTGTAAAAGTAATGAAGTAAGAATAACCGCTTCGTGCATGTGTAGACATTGGACCGTACACGTCGCTGTGTACGAGCCCCAAGAGCTCGCTCGCTCTTACTCCGTGTCCAGTGAACGGAATCTTTCTCATCTTTCCTTTGAAACAGGATTGACAAGTTGCATACGATGATATTCGAATGGATCCAAATATCCTTCTGCATGTAACTTAGTCAACCTTCTCTCATTGATGTGACCCAGTCTACAATGCCATAAGAAAGTTTTATTGATTTCTGGAGACTTTCTTTTGTGTGTATTCTGGACATTGAAAATCTGTGGTTGGTTCAATACGTATACACTGTTGTTTAATGTACCTGACCCAATCAAAACTTGATTAAGGTGAATGTTCACTACATTACTTACAGATGCAAATTCATAACCTTCTTTAGATAATAAAGATACAGAAATGATATTACAGGTTGCATTTGGTACATAATAACAACTACGCAAAACCAAAAAGTGTCCATCCGACAATCCCAGGTGATAGTCCCCCACGGCCTCAGCATCCATGCTAGCACCGTTTGCAACTCTGAGGGTCATGTCACCTGCCTTCAAAACTCTACGCTTTCTCAACGCCTGCAAAGAATTACAGATATGAGATCCTGATCCGGTATCCAATACCCAGGATGTAGAGTTTATTGATAGACAGTTTTCAATAACATACACACCTGAAGCTGAAGCCGCAACTCGCTTCAGATCCTGGGTTCTGGCCTTCCAAGACTTGCAATCCTGTTTCCAATGTCCACTTTTGTGACAATAGAAGCATTCTTCCTTCCCTACCAGCTTTCCCGCTACCTTTGTTGCCTTTTCTTTTCCCTTCGTATCCACTTTACTGACACCGCCTCTTGGTTTGGCGGGGGCTTTCTTCTTCATACCCTTGGCTTTCGCCCTGGATCTAGAAGTGGAAGATCCTCCTACAAACAAAGTGGATGACTCCCTACTCTTCTGTAGGGTGCCCTCAGCACTCCTCAACATGTTCGGAAGTTCGGAAAGTTCAACCTCCTTTCCTTGCAAGTTGAAGTTAAGGATAAACTGGACGTAAGTGGAAGGAAGGGACTGGAGAATCAAATCAATATAGAGTTCATTCTTCAACGTGGTCCCAAGGTCCGCGAGCTCTTCTATGTAGCCAATCATCTTAAGCACGTGTTCCGCTACCGATGATGCGACGGCCAATCTTGCTGAAAATAGCTTCTTCGACACTTCGTATCTTGCGATATGAGACTGCTCTCCATACAGTTCTTTTGTATGGAGAAATATGGACTCTAGGTCCATATTCTCATGCCTCCTCTGATGTTCGTTGTCCATCGAGGCAAGCACGAGGCATTTGGCCTTCGCGCAATCGATCTCCCATGTCTTAAGGATTTCTTTATCCGCGACTCTGGAGGTGGGACCTGGGACAAGGGGAGCTTTGGTGGTAAGGACATACCCCAACTTGTCGTAAGTGATTGCCATCTTGACATTCCTGAGCCAATCATTGTAGTTTGGCCATGTCAGTATGTTTTTATCTAGTAATAACTTAAGTCCGGTCATGTTGAATGGTCGCTGCAATTAGGAGAGAGAAAAGAAACACTTTAGAATGATGCTCTTGCAAGTATAGAGTGGTTTTTACTTTGTCTAAACTGGATGGCTCCCACTGTCTCTCGAATCCCTTCTCAAACCGTAAAGAAAGGATTAGTCGGGATCAATCTCACCGTATAATACTTGCTTAACTGTTCAGCCAGACCAGTGTCGGTACTTCGAGGGAGGTTTTCCAACGCTTTCGCGAAGTTCCTTAATTAAGTAACCTCTTTTCCCTGTGGGCGTAGCCCCGCTAACACCTTTCTAGACACCTACCAGGTTTATAGCATCGATCGTTAAGTGAGAACTTTCCCGAGGAGTAGCATATACTCACAGTAGGATCGGGATCCAAATATCATCGCGTGATAAAACCGAAGGAATCCTACCAGAATCTTCACACTCCAAATGGTATGCAGTGCTAGCAAGTTTCAGTACTTATGAAACTCCCGATGTGGATTTTTTCCCCATGCTCTTATGACCTTGGCGTGAGGTCAAAATGTCATAAGTCACATGTCAAGTTCTTCCCATCATTATCCCGGTTAATTTGAACCCACCCGTACCTACCCTTGACGTAGGCCAAAATGGAAGTACGACTGTCTCAAACCAACGCATTCTATCTATGCAACAGATAAATATCCGGCTGCTACCATTCACTATGCCTTGGCGTGAGGTCAAAATACATAGCTTGAATACTACCGAACATTTAACTGAAATGATGGAGGGCTACGAATGGTTTTGGCAAAACCGTGAATGTAGTGAACTTGATATAATCGATGGAACGAGATAGCTTTTAAAAAGAGTGGTTCAAGCTCTGCGTTTAAAAGTTTAGTTTTGAAAAGAACCGAGTGGTTTTCAAAGTGTTCCAATCGACTTTTACTTGGTTTATTTTCTTGCATTAGTTCTTTTAATGCGTCCCATCATTTAATCCTACCATTGCGGAAAACAACCAAAATATGACATACGCTTATGCCATTCGCATTCGACACGGGGCCCCGTCATCACCCGTTAGGTCACTTAACTAACGACAGAGCGGGGGCTGGGCTAGCGCGGCTGTAAAACATAAGCAACGCCTAAATAGTTATCATATATAAATATATAGCAATGATAAACATTACAGATCACAGATGAATACATTGGATATACTTCGAATCCGCAATCCGTTCGAGCCTGCAACGAAAAGCGGATTACACGGTCGCGGTGAATAGCCAATACCCCACCCAAGACCCCTACGGGTGCGGCAAACTACCCGCCAAGTATCCGAAGCGAAGCAACCTCCCTCAACACCGTGAGTAGGCCACTCGGCACTTCGAGATACCCGGTAGTTTGTGCACCCCCTCCATGGGTCTATCCTAGGAGCAAAAACAGTAAAAAGAATTATACAATGACGGCTACAACTCCAACCCGGTTGTGCGGCCATACAAATAATAATACATAAATTTACATATTACAATGAATGAAAGAAAAAGAAACACTCATCTGACATCCACCCCGGCTATTCACCCGCGACAATCCAACGCATTCATATACACATACCAGCATCAAACACAGATCACAGATATATATAACCCCCACTAATCGACTTATAGCGATTTGCAGACGTTCAATACATATAAACATCACAGATATAACCCATTAGTCAAAGTGTAGTGAAGTTCGATCAAAAATACGGATTTATAGGCCCCCAAAAACAAATTTCTTTTCTGGAAAACCTGGGCACAAATAAACTATCTTAAAAATCCCAAAACCAAGCCAGAAAAACACTGCACCAAACCCGACCCAGAACCGAGTCAAAACGGCCGCGGTTCCGCGGCAATAGGCATGCTTTTGCCGCGGAACCGCCGCGCTTTATCGATTCACTGGATCGTTTTTGGTGGATTTCTTCACAAAACCCTGAGATGATTTTTGACGTAAGATTTATTTTATTTTGAGCAGAAAAAATTTCAACAGAAAGTTAGGGTTTTGCGTTTTTAGTTTTGTGATTTTTTCGGATTGAACTTCCATACACTTTACTACCTAGCTAGTTTATGTTTAGTTAGGCTCTGATACCACTGTAAGTCCACGTTGCCTACCCCGGTGCTTGCGGGGAGGCGGAAAACAGAATAAAAATCGGATTTTTACTACTCTAGGCAACATGGACTAGACAATGTCGGGATCTTTACTAAACAAAACTAACTAAAAGCTAACTAGAAATTAGCTACAAGGAAGAATGGTTATACCTAGGGCTTTATGTCCTTCTCTCCTTGCTCCTTGGAGTGTAAGAAAGAGATCGCCTTGTCGCCTTCTCGAGTCGAAGAAGGATCCACCCGAAAGCCTCAACCTTTGGCTTCAACTTCAAGCTAGAAGTAACTAAGATTGTAAATCCCCGTTTTCTTCAATGAGAATCGTTCTATACTTTTCTTAGTTCCCTAAATATTAACCCGATTTTTCTTCTATTTATCTTGTGTGAAAATATGTTGATTAGGTTTTAATATTTAAAGTTTCTTCCAAAACAAAATAAACACAAAGAAAATACTGAAACCTAAAACCCTTAAACCAACCCAGCCCAAAACAAGGATTTAAATTAAATTAAAACGAGCACAAAACAAAATTTATTTATATATATATAAAACCCAGCCCACTCAAATTTTTAAATAAAATCCCTAAATTCATTTAGCCCCAGCCCGTTCCTTGCTCAGCCCACTTCTGATTTTATTTTTTAAAAAAGGGAATTGATTTTAAACTGGCCCAATCCTTTCGGCCTACCTCCATCAGACCCGACCCGCTACCCCCTGTTCATCTTCTTTAAATTCCCAACGGTAACTTCCCCCTTTACCCGCTCGCGATCGTTTCCTCCGCCGCAGCCCGCGCCCTTGCTCACGCCCATCATTGCGACGTTACACCCACGATTTCAACCTCGTTCTCTTCCTCGCACCCCCATCTCTCTTCTCTGCCATTTCAGAAATCCCTCATCTCTCTCTCCCTCACAAAAAAACTCACCCGAACACCCAATTTCCCTCGAAACCATTGCCACATCCACCGCCGGCGATCATCCCACCACTTCGCTCGACCACCGACGATGACAGCCACTCATTCACCCTCCTTCTCCCTCTGCGACTTCACACCCCCATTAGCTCAAGATCCCCTGCACCCACTCCCCTGCACACCAACCCAGTGCACCCGAGCCGACCACCACCTTGCACCCCTCGACGCCGGCGAACTCCCCACCACATCGCCGATCTCCCTACAACCTCCTCAGCATCATCACCATCACAGCAATCCCCTAGCCCACTGCTTAACCTCTCTTTCTCTTCAAAATCTCAAAAAAAATCCCATTTTTCAAACACTTCACTGCGGCCATTGCCGGAGCGACGCCGTCGACCGTCATCGACCCCGGTACACTCACAGAGGATCATCAAGTACCCCTCAATGTTCAGTGACCGTGCAACGACTCCGGACAACTCCGACGCAAAACCCATGTCTCGAGCCAAGCTCGTGAGAATCCGTTACACGGCGTACGTCACGCGTTCGTGACGCCGCTGCTGCCGTGCGACCCCGAGACGTTTCCAGGCAAGTGTTTACTTGCTTCATGCTAAAATAATAGTGCTACAAACCTAAATAATCTAGTTTATGAATTTACCGATTCCCGATACGTATTGTGACCTAAGTGTTCGATGCTAGATCCTAATGGAAATAATAATTTATTTTGACGGAAACTGATATTTTCTGTTGGCCCATTTGATGATAAATATTGTGTATGAATCTCGCTGGAAAATACGATTGTTAGTGACAAAAATTGATACCCCCAAATATGTCGTTAAAACTAGAATTTTCTCGTACCTGAAAACAAATAAAATCACCATAAATTACATACATACTGGAATGATTCTTTAGAGGGCTTAAATCGAAGCCGACTCGACGAACTTTAATCCTATGTAAAATTTCAATGATTTCTGTTCTGTAACCGTGATGATAATCAGATCGGAATGCGACTCTGGACTGCAGTCCAGAGCGTTTCTGATTATTGTGTACTGTCCCAATACCTGTGTCATTGTGGTTCTTGAAGTTGTATGTTAAGGAACTCTACATTAGATTAAAGATAACTCTGTTAGATAAATAAAACAGGTGGTTCCATTCCGTTTCATCGCCATTTGCTATTTTAAACTGTATTTAAAAGGGCAGAACGTATAACTGTCAAGAACAGATCCAGAAATGACACACTGAGGTTAAACTGTGTATAGCTTTCAACGTACAAATGCGATTGAGGATCCGTCTATTGCGTTGAATACTCTATTGGAAACCCTAGATTTTATTTAACAGTAACATCGCTAAATTCTGAGCCCAACTAGGTGTAATTCGTGTCGCGAAACGGGCGTTCAGTTCTGAAACTGAATTTCCAGCCGCGAGCACTTAAAATGAAATAGCTGTATCTTGAAAACCGGAATCCCGATTGAATTGAAACTAATTTTGATGAATTGCTGACTGAATGTTCTATTTATCTTACTTGTATCACTTTGTTGAATTCGTAACATATGAATTTATGAAATTTCTGGAAGATAATGACATGCCTAATGATTCATATTACCCTTAGCGTAATGATGGCATACCTACATATGTCATACCCTCATTTACCATATACTTAGTGCTAGTGCGTGTTAGAGTCAGTGGACATTGCATTATCGTACGTGGTTGATGTTGGTTTAGCAGTGACGAGTATACCAAAGGGGAAGTGAATATTCGTGACAATGATTGATACAGTGAACAGTGATAAAACCGTGCCATTGGTATACGTGTACATGACTAAATCAAGATCATAAATAGTGTAACCTGGGGAAAAAAGGAAAATCAAAGTGGAAAGAGTATCGTATTTAGCGGGACCGTGTTTAGAAGATGATCATTCGAACCGTGATACTGATACATGTAGGGTAGGATCTAGCGATCCGGCTGACAGGGTTATGTCCCGGGCATGTGGGCCGTTGTCTCGGTTATGTACGAGACTCCTGTTAAACATGATCCTCCTTTCACTATGTGATTTCAAACATGACCTAGAGACCGATAGGGACACATAATACATTCTGCATCATATAGTGATACAGTGATTACTTGCATTGTTCTTATACCAGTGTTACCTCGTTTACCTGTTTCATCTTATTATAATAATATTGTTATTGTGTCGCTCTGACGAACCGAGTATGCATGCTCAGATTCCGCGGGAGGACTAGCACAGGAGACGGATTTACCCTTCGAGTTCACAGAGATACAGTCTGGTGTACTTCCTATCTTTACTGCTTTCCATAAAAGTGATCGTGAGATTGAACTTGGTTAGTAATTGTTCTTGTTATCTGTAATTTGTGAACAATGGAATTTTAATGTAATAAATTAGTGATGTGATTCCTTTAATACTGTGCTTTATTTACTGATTACCATGTAATGTTAGAAGCCGAAGTTTGACTACGGCGGGATGATTCCTTGACCGTAGGAGCATGGCTGGCCTAGTCATCCCTCGTTTCCCGTATTTTGGGAAGCGGGGCGTGACATGGTTTAGTTGGTATTAGAGCCTGTGTTTAGTATCAAAGAATAACATTAACTATACTGTATTACGTTATTCTTGTTTCACTACTCTTAAGTTTCATCCTTGAATCTGATCCTATCCTTTTGAATCTTCCAGTGATATGACGTCCCCGAACGACCCCTCCTCGGACTCCAGCTCTCAGGACCGCACGGAAAGAATACTTAGTGCACTGACCACTCTCGCGGAAGCTCAGGAGAGAAAGACAGATTTACTCACTAAGGGACTCAGGGCGATTACCGCCGCAGGAAGACCCTCCGCACTTATTACCGCTCCCGAGGGCGCTACTCCACCAGCTTATCAGGCTAGGGCTGGTACCGTATCAGGCTTCCGACGGTTACACCCAGCTGCGTTCACAGGGCTAGCTGAACCCCTTGAGGCTGAGCAATGGCTGGTGAACATGGAGAATTTATTGACAGCCGCCAGGATTCCAGAGGAAGGCAGAGTGGACGTGATAAAGATTCAATTAGAAGACGAAGCCCGTACATGGTGGTCGGTGGAAGAAAGCATACATGATGAGCCGATTGAATGGAGCAAGTTTAAGGAGTGCTTCCTAGATCATTATTTCCCTCCCACAGCTAAGGCAGAAATGGAGGAAAGGTTTATTCTTTTGAAGCAGAATGGACGCCCAGTGAACGTATATGCGGCAGAGTTCAACCGTCTGAGCCGCTTTGCGCCATACATGGTCAAATCAGAGGCCGCCAGGGCCAGACGCTTCCTTCAGGGGTTAGATTTCGAGTTGCAGCAGTTGATTGCATCGTTAGATTTGCAGACTTTCGCACAGGTACTCAACGCGGCGAGAGTTCAGGAGCAATTGATTAACAAGTTTAGAAGACCCCCAGTCGTTCCAGCACGTACCAACGCGCCTTCTCGAGGAACCATACCGGTCACAGAGCAGGAACGACACAAATGAAGCGCCCGTTCGTACCACAGCATCGCCCCCAGAGACAGGGCGTAGTTTGCGGCTATTGCGGTAGAGGAGGGCATACCCAGAAGGACTGTCGCCGTGCCAAGGGACAGTGCTTGATTTGCGGTTTCAGTCAGCACAGGATTAACAGTTGTCCTGAGTGAGCAGAGATACAGGGAGGTTCTGGACCACCAAAGCAGAGGCCGCAGGAGCAGAGGAAACCCTTTACAGGTCGCGGTCAGGGACGGGCTTTCACCTTGACCGCCGAGCAGGCAGAGGCATCAGGAGACATGGTTACAGGTACTCTGATCATACATTCCTTGCCAGCTAGAGTACTATTTGATTCGGGAGCATCGCATTGTTTCTTGTCTGAGCATTTCACTAATACACACTCAATACCACATGAACCACTAACCAAGGGATGGGAAATTCATACGGGTAATGGCATTATTATATCTAGTCGAGAATGTAGATTATGCCCGGTTGTAGTGTGTGGCAGGGAATTCTATGCGAATTTCTTTCTGATTGGGACATGCAGTTACGATGCAATTCTCGGAATGGATTGGATGAGCACTTTCCATGCAGTTATCGATTGTCGTGCAAAGAAGGTGATCTTCCGCATCCCCAATCACCCGGAGTTTATTTTCGAGGGCGGAAGTGAATCTTTGGAGCCAGCTAAGTATAGAGCCAAGCCCAAGGAACTGACAGCTATGGAGGTTGATAAAAGCCCAGTCCCAGAAATTGTTCAGGACTTTCTGGACGTATTTCCCGAAGATCTACCAGGTCTACCACCTCCTCGAATCTTGGAGTTCTCAATCGATTTGATTCCAGGTACATCCCCAGTATCTAGAGCCCCATACAGAATGGCGCCAGTTGAGTTGGCGGAACTGAAGAATCAGGTTGAAGAACTATTAGAGAAGGGATTTATTTGGCCAAGCGCTTCACCGTGGGGTGCACCAGTTCTATTAGTAAAGAAGAAGGATGGATCGCTGCGAATGTGTATAAACTATCGGGAGCTGAACAAGGTCACAATAAAGAACAAGTACCCAATACCGCGCATTGACGACCTATTCGATCAGTTAAGTGGAGCCAAGGTATTCTCGAATTTGGACCTCCGTTCTAGATATCATCTAATCAGAGTAGCGGCCAAGGATGTATGCAAGACGGTTTTCAGGACCCGATACGGACACTACGAGTTTCTTGTGATGCCATTCGGTGTTACCAATGCCCCAGCAATATTCATGGACTTGATGAACAGAGTGTTCGCAAAATACTTGGACACGTTTGTCTTTGTGTTTATCGACGACATACTTGTCTACTCGAAGACCCGGGAAGAGCACGCTGAACATTTGCGCACGGTACTACAAATTCTTCGGGAAGAGAAGCTGTATGCGAAGCTGAGCAAGTGTGAATTCTGGCTCGACAAGGTTCAGTTTTTGGGACATTGTTTCGGGCGAAGGCATCTCGGTGGACCCGACAAAGATAGAATCTGTAAGAAATTGGCCAACGCCGAAGTCAGTGGCCGAGATCAGGAGCTTTCTGGGATTGGCAGGTTATTATCGGAGATTCGTCCAAGATTTCTCAAGAATCGCGGAACCATTGACGAGGCTGACACGGAAGGACGTGCCGTTTACATGGACAGAGGAGTGCACCCAGGCATTCGACACACTGAAGCAGAAGTTAACCACGGCACCTATACTTACAGTACCAGCTAATTTCGGTGGTCTGGTGATACACAATGATGCCTCAGGGAAGGGATTAGGCTGTGTCCTAATGCAGCACGGCCGAGTGGTTGCTTACGCCTTTCGACAACTGAGAAACCACGAGAAGAACTACCCCATGCATGACTTGGAGTTAGCTGCGGTAGTCTTTGCGTTGAAGATTTGGAGGCACTATCTTTTGGGTGAGAAAGTGGAGGTTTACACGGATCATAAAAGTTTGAAGTATGTTTTCACTCAGAAGGAACTGAACATGAGGCAGCGCCGATGGCTAGAGCTAATGGCAGATTATGATTTGGACCTTCAGTATCACCCGGGGAAGGTCAATGTTGTACCAGATGCGCTCAGTCGCAAACCAGCGGTCATGATATTGACCGATCAGAGGAGAATTATTGAGGATTTCCAGAGACTTGAACTTGAGATCGTTACGCCGAATGCACTCAGTCAATTTTGGCAACTACAGGTGCAATCTTCCCTGGTGGATCGCATCAAGATTGCACAAGCGGATGATCCCCGATTGCAAAAGTTCAGAGAGCAAGTGGAAGCTGGACTGAGAACGGATTTGATTATACATGAAGATGGCTCTCTGAGATTCGGTAGCAGACTCTGCGTACCTAAAGGAGATGTTCGAGAAGAAGTTTTGGCTGAAGCATACAGTTCAGCTTATTCTGTGCATCCAAAAGGTACAAAAATGTATCAAGACCTAAAGCAGCACTTTTGGTGGAACGGAATGAAGCGGGAAATTGCGAGGTTCGTATCCAGGTGCTTGGTATGTCAGCAGGTGAAGGCGGAACATCAGAGGACAACAGGATTGTTACAACCATTGCCGATACCTGAATGGAAGTGGGAGCACATTACTATAGATTTTGTGACAGCCTTACCACGGAGCCCTAGGGGCAATAACGCTATTTGGGTCATCGTCGATCGCCTCACAAAAGCTGCAGACTTCCTACCTTTCCGAGTGGGACAGTCGACAGAATCACTGGTAGAAAGATATATGCAGGAGATTGTGCGACTTCACGGTGTTCCAGTCAGCATTGTGTCAGTCCGGGACACGAGATTCTTGCCGCACTTTTGGAAGAGCTTAAAGGAGAGTTTGGGAACTGTAAGTGCACGGCGGCGCCCCGGCCGTCAATCCGACGGCCAAATGCGGAAGCGGTGATAAACTTTGATTTTACTTGAACTGGCAAACCGCCGCGCACTAATACCTGGATCGAACCACTAACTAGTCTTAGCTATCAGTAAGAAAGGGAATAGAGATATACCGACGATCCAAATCCTCCGGTCTTCTCGTCATCGTCCCGATCTCCTGCGGAATGTCCCGTCTCCTCCTCGTCGCCGGAAGTGCACCACATCGCCTACTTCTTTTACGGGCTCCCACCTCAATGCCGAGGCAACTCGGGCACGAAGCCGGCTACTCGACGTGCCCAAGGTTCGCTGTAGAATATGTAGTCCTCAAGTCTCACTTTGGGGTTATGGAATTGCCTTTTTGGTGGAGGAAATGATATGAGCTTGTGGAGATGAAACATGTGGGATTTTACAAAGCTAGAAGAACAAAAATCCCACCCCAAGAAATTTTGGACAGCCCCCTCCCTCAATGTGGCCGGCCATGTATATGGTGGTGGAGAGAGTGAAAGAGTGAGAGTGTATCAAAAAGATGGGAGCCATTCTCATCTAATCCAAAAGAGAGAGAGAGGAAAGCTATCATGCAAAAGGGAATGATCACAAGGCAATACTAACACTCCACACAACCATCATCAACAACCATGATGCTAACAAAGTCAAGCCATCATGAAGTATGAAGTCAAGCAAGTCAATGGATGGTGCACCATCATGAAGACTATCATGATGCAACAAAAAACAAAGAACCCCTCCACAAATGCCTATTTGCAACAATGCAAATAAACCCTCCTCCACCAATCTTCGGCCAATGAACGATACAAAGGAAATTGGCCGAAACGGAAAGCAAACTGGCAACTCCAGAAAACTGGTCCCGTAATAAATTACAGGAAAACCCCGATACTGTGCATACACACCCGCATCTGTATTTCGACCGAAATACAAATGCAATGAGACAAAATCTACACTGTACTAAACTAGGATCCGGCTTAAACCAAAGCCGGCTAGTAATATCCGTCCGATCCTGATCCGTGCAATACCGCACGTATCTGATCGAACCCTGCCATATAACCATACGGCCTATACAACCTTTCGCCCGAAAGCTGAGTAACTAATGTGGGGGACTCTAAAGACTCGTCAACACCTTGGTTGTGGATTTAACCATTAGCACGTTAGAGGTATAAGCCAATACATAACGGGCTACCAGGTATTGACCAAAAGGGACGTCTGTGAGCGAACTCAGCCTGACTCCCTACTGAGCCTGTCAGTGACAATATCCGTACAGTCCGGTCCGTTCGTCTATGAGCATCGCATGGCGGGCCTAGGGGGTTGGTAAAAGTCAGACCCCCAAAAGCGGTACAAGTCGTGTCGGAGTGTAGCCCAGAACACCCTGAGATACTACTGGAATACCTACCAGTAAATCTCCTTGCCTCGGCCGAGGGCTTCGTGTAATGGCTCTCCTAGACACAGCACGACCTCACCCCCAATACCGGGAGAGACGAACCCATGAAGATACGCTCACTGCCTCCATGTGGCTCGGGACTGTACCCAACTAAAACCTGTTTGCACGACTCCTTTGAGCCGTGGTAGGGTAGTAATCAAAGTACAGTGGGAACTCACACGAGACAAATGACGATCCCCAGGTCGATGAACTAACCTGCACACATGTCACCAGGGAACTGCCATCTGACGTCTGGTATATGACCAACTAGCATGTTCCCGACGAGTCCTGTCCGGTGTACTCATAACCCAATGAGCACCTGTATACATCTTAGGTGATCCAACTGACACCAGTGGCTTGTGAGACCGGCCACCGCCCCTCGTCGGGGTCTCGACTGTTACACTAGTCTACTCTGGAGTATCGATGCCCTGTCTCGAAACTCACACGACTAGGGACCATTTAAGGATATGCTTATAGACTGCCAGCTCCCACGTATATGATCGCCCTCATACTGCTGGTGGTCAAGTAAGAATCCTAGGGGCTCTACCAACGTGTAATAGCGACTTGTCAGGTCACCTAAAGCAGTACACGATGATAAAGGTAAAACAGATAGCATACTATCATCTCGAGTAAGACTGTCCTACCGGGATAGGTCCTCCATCAATCATTACAATCACGTACCTGTGATCTAATAATTGACTCTGAGGGCACTATCTCCAACAATCTCCCACTTGCACTCAAGGCTAATTATTGCGATGTTGCATACTCACAGCCCGTGTGATACCGAACACCCAACTCCTCTACTAGTCAGTCTCACAAAGCTCGTTTGCGAAACTATTGCGTTCGAGGAATAGCCTCAGTGAGTGGATCCGCCTTGATATTTCTTTCTATGTCTCTCTATATCTCAAGTTCGCGGAGAAAGCCATCTCCCGAAATGAGCAATACCTGTCTTAGAATATGTCTGGATGTCTGATGGGATTTAGCTCATAAATGAACTCCAAATCCAAACTTCTTAGACTGTATCGTCAACTGAACTTAATCAGTATCTTGCGCCATGCCACCCTCAGTATTGCCTTGGACCACCTGTCCAAAATACTGCCCCTCATCAGAAGGAAAAACTATAGCTCTGACAACCTCCTTGTCGTCCATGTCACCTTGGAAGCCTGGAATGATAACTGTTTCCCGAATGAGGCTGTCGTTATCATATCCCTAGAACATCCACTTATGTTCTAAAACTGCTTCCGACCGTTTCTCCAGGATTGGATTAATGTCAGCTTATTGCATTTAGTGCAAGAACAATGTCTGGTGTGGTACTTGACATCTCATGATTGACTCAATTGCCTGAGCAAGTGATCTGCCAATCATGCACGTCCCTCTCCCCTTTAGTCTGTAAGACACCTTTGGAGAGGGTGACTCCATCTTCTGCAGGTACACTACCGTGCCAGGAGTCGTCCATCCTAAATACTCTTAGAATGCTGTCAAGTACCCTGATTGGGAAACCACCCAAATCTAGATCTAATACCATAGATCCAGTAACCAGTATGTCTGATATAATGTCCAAGTCCTGTGTGGAGAAACCACTGTGTGACGACCAAAGCATAACCGATTGTAGTATAGGAGTTTCTTTTCCTACTATGTGTATGTCATCCAAAAATCAGGATATCACACGCTACTACCTTCTCAACAGATCCATCCCCTATTCTGATGAAGTCAAACCCATGACTGTCACGTCAGAAATAGATGATCTATCTCCGCTACATCTGCTTTAGTCTATAAATAGACATAAGCTACCTGTCTACCAATGCTTCCGCTGCTCCCACTGACTACGACAACCCTCTGGCAGAGTCATATAGACGTCCACTTCTAAAACTAGTTTAGAACGACGCTATACTCATCCTCCCGTCGGGTCTCGCAGCCTGGAACAACAGCAATGGTAATTGTGGGTAAACAAGAACTTCCCTGTCACCGTCCTTAAGGCTACCATAGTACCTCTCGGGTGCCTGAAGTTACCCACCTTATCTGCGGAGTGGCCAATGGAATGTCAATCCAGATTGAATCTTTAGGTTCCTTGTCAAATCTTCAGTAATCGTTCGTGGTTCTGGAATCACTTCCAGTTCTACCATACTCCCACTACTGTTTTCTGAAAAAGTCCATTTTTAATAAAACTGTGGCGAGTCTAGAACAATATTGCTATTGTTCATCTAGATGGTAGAAAATCAACCCTCGTCATAGCCTGGGTCAACCCACAAACAGCCATTACAGAAACGTGCCTTGAGTTGTCCAGTGTCTGGTTTTAATCATAAGCCGGACAACTCCCCGTACCTTAACATCGTTAAGATATGAACTGTTCTATATCCAATATAGAACCAGAGGCACTGATTTAATTGAACCAGATCCAAATCATGCAACTGTCTCCAGTGCATGTCAACTAAATGGAAGAAGGCCGATCAGCGTTACTCAACTTAGGAATGCTTCCAATCATGAGTAACCTGAAAGAGAAGCAAGATCTCTTAATCACTACTATCAACTGAACACCATACGCAAGTATCTACATCTTCGATCTCTTTGAAGAATCCCGATACTTGCTACATCTGGTTCTCTACTCTATTCAAATACCTATAACTTCTCAAAATTCGGACCCTGTGTTTCCGCGAAACACCTGTCTAAAAACTAGAGAAGTCATAAGTAAACCGAATATAGTACGAGGACCAACCCCTCTGTCCTGATGGACCCTGGAAAACATACAATACTCTGTATAAGTCCCTTGAGTCTGATAACTCATTCACTGTGTGTCGTAGGTTGAAAACTGTACTTATGGTTAAGAAGAATTACACCGCTGTTCAATGCTCCTTACCTAACCATCCACTGATATAGGTAAATGTCGTAGACATAATTTCAAAAAGGTATATCTCACTCTATGAAAATAGACGTACAGATATATCAATTTGAAATTGGTGCATGACGGCGGATATTCAAAACCAAATATTTGCCGACCGGCAAACAGTCCAGGTGATTTCCTCAAATATCACCGATTACAACGAATCCCGATATAATGAGGATGATCACCCAATTTCCAATAACCTACTCCCACTCATCATCTGTAAAACCATACAGATGTGAGAATCATACCTGGTAAATACATACCCTGGAGCAAGTGTCTAATCGGGAAATCAGTTTTCTTTTAACATTACACAGTGAGACTGAAACATCGAAATGTTTCGATGGGGTATCCTGGTATTCCTAGTAATGCCTCTTCCAGATTCACGACTGTAACCGTATAATTCTTTGCCACCTCTCCAAATCCCTTCATATGTCTTTAGTCATTACCTTCTGCACACCCCTTTAGGCCAAATGGTTTTCTTCCTTCCCTACCGTTCGGCACCAGCCTATGGTTTGGAAGAAGACTATCCAATAAGCATAATGGGTGTACTGTCCTAATCCTAGGAACACTCGCAATGCGAGAGAAGGTGAGGATAAAAGACAACCGAATGAACTTAATTCCTATTTCTCCTGAACCAGAATCCATCCCCGAACTGGAACAAGTTCCTTTCGAGTTCGTATATAACCATACGATGGAGTATCCAATAAACTGTGGATCTTCGTAGTGATACGGAGTGTCCTGGAGAAATACAAAGGTGATTTAGGATTGGCGAAGGAATACTTGGTTTGGTCGTGAATATCTGTTGCAATTTACTTTGCCCTCTTACTAATCCCTTGCTTTGTCTGAACTTAATAACTTCTGTACACCATCGTTAGGCTAATTGGTTTTCTTCATTCCCTACCGGTCGGCACCAGCCTAAGGTTTGAAAGAAGACTATCCAATTTGCGTAATAGGTGTACTATCTCCTAAACCAAGGAGTACTCGCAACCTGAGAGAAGGTAAAAGGAAAAGACAACTGAATAATCCTATCCGTTTTCTCCAGAACCTGAAACCATCCTCGAATTGTTGGAGATAGTGCCCTCAGAGTCAATTATTGGATCACAGGCACGTGATTGCAATGATTGAGGGGAGGACCTGTCCCGGTAGGACAGTCTTACTCGAGATGATAGTATGCTATCTGGTTTATCTTTATCATCGTGTACTGCTTTAGGTGACTTTTCGAGTCGCTATTACACGTTGATAAAGCCCCTTGGATTCTTGCTTGACATCCAGCAGTATGAGGGCGATCATATAAGTGGGAGCTGGGGTCTACAAGCATATCCTTAAAAGGTCCCTAGTCGTGGGAGATTCGAGACAGGGCATCGTTTCTCCAGAGTAGACTAGTGTATACAGTCGAGACCCCGACGAGGGGCGGTGGCCGGTCTCACAAGCCACTGGTGTCAGTTGGTTCACCTAAGATGTATACAGGTGCTCATTGGGTTATGAGTACACCGGACAGGACTCGCCGGGAACCTGCTAGTTGGGATATACCAGACGTCAGATAGCAGTTCCCAGGTGACATGTGTACAGGTTAGTTCATCGACCTGGGATCGTCATTTGTCTCGTGTGAGTTCCCACTGTACTTTGATTACTACCCTACCACGGCTCAAAGGAGTCGTGCAAACAGGTTTTAGTTGGGTACAGTCCCGAGCCACATGGAGGCAGTGAGCGGATCTGCAGGGGTTCGTCTCTCCCGGTATTGGGGGTGAGGTCGTGCTGTGTCTAGGAGAGCCAGAACATGAAAAGTCCTTGGCCAAGGCAGGAGATTTTCTGGTAGGTATTCCAGTAGTATCTCAGGGTGTTCTGGGCTACACTCCGACACGACTTGTACCGCTTTTGGGGGTCTGACTTTTACCAACCCCCTAGGCCCGCCATGCGATGCTCATAGACGAACGGACCGGACTGTACGGATATTGTCACTGACAGGCTCAGTAGGGTGTCAGGATGAGTTCGCTCATCGACGTCCCTTTTGGTCAATACCTGGTGGCCCGTCACGTATTGGCTTATACCTCTGACGTGCTAGTGGTTAAATCCACGGCCACAGTATTGACGAGTCTTTAGAGTCCACCACACAGACAGTTACTCAAGTTTCGGGCGAAACGCTGTAGAGGCCGTATGGAGATATGGCAGGGTTCGATCGGATACGTGCGGTATTGCACGGATCGCGATCGGACAGTTTTTACTAGCCGGCTTTGGCTTAAGCTGGATCCTAGTATAAGATAGTGTAGTTTTGTCTCTTTGCATTTGTGTTCAGTGGGAATACAAATGCGGGCATGTATTTGCAGTTGCGGGGTTTTCCTGTAATTTATTACGGGATCGGTTTTTCTGGGGTTGCCAGTTTGCATTCCGTTCCGGCCGGTTTTCTCTTTTTCCTTCCCGGTCGGACTTTTCGTTGGAGGGTGTTAATTGCAAGTTTGCAATTAACATTTTGTGAGGGGTTTCTTTGCATGAGTGGCTTCATAATCATGAGATTCTATTTTGGTCATTCTCTTGCATTTATGAGATGGTGATTTGATTAGGTGAGAAAAGAAATTGATGTGAGATTATTTTTGTTCATGCATCTTGAATTATTCCTTCTTGAATTATTATTTCTTTTTCCACCCATGAAATGGTGAGGGGCCGGCCACTGTTGAAGAGGGGTGAGGTTTTATATTGAGTTATTTTATTAGGTGGCTTTGTGCTTAATTTGGTGGGAAACCCCCTTATGTTTGCTGTGAAGAATTTTTTCTTCCTCTTTTTTGTATTAATTCATACACTCCTTCATTACATGTGTGAGCTTGCTTCTTTTTCTTCCAGTGAGCAAAATTTTGTGGCCGAGCTCCTTTTTCATGCATGCTCCATTTCTTCATCAAAGCATCCATGAAATTCTTGTGCTAAAATTCCTCCAACATGGCAACCTCATAAACCCCAAAGAGATAACCTTCTACACTATTTCTATAGCAAGCCTTGGACGCGTCGGCTAGCCAACTTCGCGCCCGAGTTGCCTCGGTCAAGAGGCGGGAGCCCGTAAAAGATTCCGGCTATGTGGTGCCCGTTTCGACGAGGAGGTGACGGACGATATATCCGCAAGAGATCGGAGTGAAGATGAAGACCGAAGGACACGGATCGCTTGGTATAACTTCTCTACTCTTTTCTATTTTGCTAGCTAGCTAGGTTAATGGCCCGATCCGGGTAAAAAGTCCGCGGTGGTGCCGTTTTGCAAAGTGCGCAAAGTTTTTGTTTTCCGCGTTTCCGGCGTCGGGTCGACGGCCGGGGCGCCCCCGCGGGCTTACAATGGTATCAGAGCCACGCCATTAACCTTCCCTAGCTTGCTCTAGCGCGTTTAGAACTCGATCGAACAAAAACCCGAAAACCGTATTTTTGTGCACATGTGTTCTCTGTTAAAATTTTTTGGGCTCCTAAAATTTTTCTGGTGATTGCAGAGACATGTACAACAAATTATAAGAATTCTGGGAAAATACGATCCACTGATTCCTCACTTCGACCGCGGAAACGCGGCCAAACCCCTGGTTTGGCCGCGCTTGCGCGGCGGAAAAGAGGAATCGTGGCACCATATTTTCCCAGTAAGCTTATGTGTTGAAAATAGGGCATTTGGGATATTTTCTTTGGGCCCAGATTTTCTGTAAGTGCTACAGTAGTGTGTGGGGCCCACTTTGATAAATTTGTTCGATCGGATATTTTAAACATGCTAGTTCACAGTTTTTACATTATATCTGCGACCGTGAATGCCACTTGATCGGTAAATCCCGTCTAACTGCTATAGCCCGGTTAGACGGATTTGCGAACGTGATTTTCACGTTGATGTTCTGTGATTGTACTGTGTTGTTGCGGATCGGTCGTGGGGGATAGCCTGGTTGCAATGCTAGTACTGTTTTGTTTTATATGTACATTTGATATTGCGTGGCGAGCGTCCGACATGTGGACTGCCGTCACTGCCTGTTTGTATTATTCTTTTGGGGCACGACCTGGTTGCGGTCGATGTACCCGTTGTATGTATATTTTACTTTCTGTACTAGGATTACCCCGCGGAGGGGTGCACGGGTAGCCGGGTTCTGGAGGGCAACAAGCCCGCATCTCATGGCATTGAGACGGAGGGGGCTTCACTCTAGGATTGGCGGGCTATTCGCCGCACTCGTAGGGGGTATAGGGTTGACCCAGGAGGGGTGCCCAAGTTACCGGATTCCGTGAAGTGCTGGGTGGTCCGTTCACGTTGCTGAAGGGGGCTGCCTCGCTTCAGGTTTTGGCGGGTAACTTGCCGCGCTCGTAGGGGTCTAGGGATTTCATTGCACAGGCTATCCACACGACCAGGGGAACGTCGGGTTTCAGCGGCTCTGTGAAACCCGGGGATCCCAGATATCTGTATTGATCTGTGTTGCTGTACTTTTCTGTGCTGCATTGTTTATCACGCCTTGAGCGAAAATTATATATATATATATTAGTAGATGTTGTATATGTTTTTCATCCGCGCTAGTCCAGTCCCCGCTCTGTCGTTAGTTAGCTAACCTAACGGGTGATGACGGGACCCAGTGGCGAATGCGGATGGCATATACGTACGTCAGTATATTTTCGTTCTTTGTGGTGTGATCAATTGATGGGACTGCATTGATTCGGATCAATGCAAGATAAACAAACCTATTCTGATGTTGTTGGAACACTTTTTTCAAAAAGCTGTTATTGCAAGGACGTTCTCTTTTGTTTTGCACAGTGGTATTCATTTGGAATATCCTGCTCCTCAGTCGACGAGGCAAGGGCCGAGATCCCTTCACCGGGAGTGACCCTTTGGACAAAAGTTTACGTCAGGGCATTAACTTCACTATAGCCGATTGCTTTTGCTTTGCACCGTGGTATTCAGTTGGAATATCCTGCACCTCATTCTACGGGGAAAGAGCCGAGATCCCTTCACCGGGAGTGACCTCTTTAGCAAAAGTTGTCGTCACTATATTTTTTTTTAAAAGCTATCAGTTCCTTCAACGATATCAAGTTCATTACGTTAAAGGTTTTCGCCAGAAACCATTCGTAGCCCTCCGTCGTTTCATATGGATGGTCAATAGTATTCAAGCTGTGTATGTTGGCCAAAGTCAAGGCACAGTGTTTGGTAGCTGTTGGGTATTCATATGCAGCATAGATAGATGCGTTGGTTTGGGACAGTCGTACTGCCATTTTGGCCAAAGTCAAGGGTAGGTACGGGTGGGTTCAAATTAACCAGGAAAATGACGGGTAGAACTTGACATGTGACTTATGATATGTTGGCCAAAGTCAAGGTCATAAGAGCATGGGGTAGAAATCCACATCGGGAGTTTCAAAAGTACTGAAACTTGCCAGATATGCGCATACCTCCTGGAGTGTGATAGCGTGAGCGGATTCCGTCACGTTGTCATGCGATGAGAGTTGGATCCCGATTCCCACTGATGAGTTGGTTTACTCCTCGGGTTATCCCGGCTAATTCTTCTTTCAGGTTTGGGGAAGAATTTGACGTTACAGTGGGAGGTTTCCAGATTAGATAAAGTGACAACCATTCTGATCTAGGTTAGAGTGCACGCTGAGTGTTTCTTTTCTCTCTCTCTTTGGCAGCGACCATTGACCCGACCCTAGACTATGACTCAGTGACCAAGTTGACCGAACCTTCTTAACACTGGCTTTTGGATTGTCTGAGTTGCAGACCTCTTTGCCACTCCTACTTTTACCCTTTTCTCCGGGACACCCCGTATTACTACGAACGTCCACTTCCATTGGACAAAACCATCGTATGGTTATATACGAACTCGAAGGACTTCGAGGATGGTTTCCGGTTCTGGAGAAAACGAATAGGACTATTCAGTTGTCTTTTCCTTTTACCTTCTCTCTCAGAGTGAGTACTCCTTGGTTTAGGAGTAGTACACCTATTACGCAAATTGGGTAGTCTTCTTCCAGACCCTAGGCTGGTGCCGACCGGTGGGGAATGAAGAAAGCCAATTAGCCTAAACGGTGTACAGAAGGTATTAAGTTCAGACAAAGCAAGGGATTAGTAAGAGGGCAAAGTAAATTGCGACTGCTATTCACGACCAAACCATGTACTTCTTTGTCAATCCTAAATCACCTATGAATTAAGTTCATTCGGTTGTCTTTTATCCTCACCTTCTCTCGCATTGCGAGTGCTCCTAGGACTAGGACAGTACACCCATTATGCTTATTGGATAGTCTTCTTCCAAACCATAGGCTGGTGCCGAACGGTAGGGAAGGAAGAAAACCATTTGGCCTAAAGGGGTATACAGAAGGTAATGACTAAAGACATGTAAAGGGATTTGGAGAGGTGACAAAGAATTATACAGTTATAGTTGTGAATCTGGATAATGGAAGAGGCATTACTAGGAATACCAACATACCCCATCGAAACATTTCAATGTTTCAGTTTCACTGTGTACTGTTAAATGAAAACTGATTTCCCAATTAGGCACTTACTCCAGGGTATGTATTTACCAGGTTGGATTCTCACATCTGTATGGTTTTACAGACGATGAGTGGGAGTAAGTTATTAGGAATTAGGTGACCATCCTCATTATATCGGGATTCGTTGGAATTGGTGATATTTGAGGAAGCCACCTGGGTTGTTTGCCGGTCGGCAAATATTTGGTTTTGAATATCCGTTGTTGTGCACCAATTTCAAATTGATATATCTGTACGTCTATTTTTATAGAGTGAGACATATCTTTTTGAAATTATGTCTATGACATTTACCTATACCAGTGGATGGTTAGGTAAGGAGTATTGAACAGCGGTGTAATTCTTCTTAACCAAAAGTACAGTTTTCAACCTACGACACACAGTGAATGAGTCACCAGACTCAGGGGACTTATACAGAGTAATGTATATTGTCCAGTGTCCATTAGGACAGAGGGGTTGGTCCTCGTACTATATTCTGTTTACTTTTAACTTCTCTAGTTCTTAGACATGTGTTTCGTAGAAACACAGGGTCTAAGTTTTGAGGAGTTATAGGTATAAGAGTAAAGTAGAGAACCAGGTGTTGCAAGCATCGGGATTCTTCAAGGTGATCGAAGAGTAGATACTTGTGAATGGTATTCAGTTGGTAGTAATGATTAGGAGAACTAGCTTCTCTTTCAGGTTACTCATAATTGGAAGTACTCCTAAGTTGAGTAACGCTGATCGGCCTCTCTTCCATTTAGTTGGCATGCACTGGAGATAGCTGCATGATTTGAATCTGGTTCAATTAAATCAGTGCCTCTGTTTCTTGGATATAGAACAGTTCATATCTTGACATTGTTAAGATACGGGGAGTTGTCCGGCTTATGCTTAAAACCAGACTCTGGACAACTTAAGGCACGTTTCAGTAATGGCTGTTTGTGGGTTGACCCGGGCTATGACGAGGGTTGATTTTCTACCATCTGGAAGATCAATAGTGATATTGTTCTTGACTCGCCACAGTTTTATCAAAAATGGATTTTTTCAGAAAACAGTAGTGGGAGTATGGTAGAACTGGAAGTGATTCCAGAACCGCAAACGATTACTGAAGATTTGATAAGGAACCTAAAGATTCAATATGGATTGACATTCCATTGGCCACTCCGCAGATAAGGTGGGTAACCTCAGGCACCCGAGAGGTACTTCGGTATACTCAAGGACAGTGGCAGAGAGGTTCTTGTTTACCCAGACTTGCCATTGCTGTTGTTCCAGACTGTGAGACCCGGCAGGAGAATGAGTATAGCGTCGTTCTAAACTGGTTTTAGAAGCGTACGTATATATGACTCTGCCAGAGGGTTGTCGTAGTCAGTGGGAGCAGCGGAAGCATTGATGGACATCAAGCTCATGTCTATTTATAGACTAAAGCAGATATAGCGGAGATAGATCATCTATTTCTGATGTGACAGTCATAGGTTTGACTTCATCAGAATAGAGGATGGATCTGTTAGGAAGGTAGTAGGGTGTGATGTCCTGGTATTTGATGACATACACAGAATAGGAAGTGATATTCCTATACTACGATCGGTTATACTTTGGTCGTCACACAGTAGTTTCTCCACATAGGACTTGGATATTTTATCAGACATTCTGGTTACTAGATTTATGGTTTTAGATCTAGATTTGGGTGGTTTCCCAATCTGGGTACTTTGACCGCATTCTATGAGTATTTAGAATGGACGACTCCTGGCACGGTAGTGTACCTGCAGGTAATGGAGTCACCCTCTCTAAAGGTGTCTTACAGACTAAAGGGGAGAGGGACACGCATGATTGACAGATCACTTGCTTAGGCAACTGAGTCAATCATGAGATGTCAAGTACCACACCAGATATTGTTCTTGCAGTAGGTGCAATAAGTTGATATTAATCCAATCTTGGAGAAACAATCGGAAGCAGTTTTAGAACACAAGTTGATGTTCTAAGGAATTGATAACGACAGCCTCCTTAAGGAGACGGTTATTATTCCAGGCTTCCAAGGTGACCTGGATGGCAGAGTGGCTGTCAGAGTTATAGTTTTCCCTCTGACGAGGGGCAGTATTTTGGACAGTTGGTCCAGGTGGATACTGAGGGAAGGCATGGCGCAGGACACTGATTAAGTTCAGTTGTCGATACAGTCTAAGAAGTTTGGATTTGGAGTTCACTTATGAGCTAGGTCCCATCAGACATCCAGACATTCTAAGACAGGTATTGCTCATTTCGGGAGATGGCTTTCTTCGCGAACATGGGATATAGAGAGACATAGAAAGAAACATCATAGCGGATCCACTCACCAAGGCTATTCCTCGAACGCAATAGTTTCGCAAACGAGCTTTGTGAGACTGACTAGTAGAGGAGTTGGGTGTTCGGTATCACACGGGCTGTGAGTATGCGACATCGCAATAATTAGCCTCGAGTGCAAGTGGGAGATTGTTGGAGATAGTGCCCTCAGAGTCAATTATTGGATCACAGGCACGTGATTGCAATGATTGAGGGGAGGACCTGTCCCGGTAGGACAGTCTTACTCGAGATGATAGTATGCTATCTGGTTTATCTTTATCATCGTGTACTGCTTTAGGTGACTTTTCGAGTCGCTATTACACGTTGATAAAGCCCCTTGGATTCTTGCTTGACATCCAGCAGTATGAGGGCGATCATATAAGTGGGAGCTGGGGTCTACAAGCATATCCTTAAAAGGTCCCTAGTCGTGGGAGATTCGAGACAGGGCATCGTTTCTCCAGAGTAGACTAGTGTATACAGTCGAGACCCCGACGAGGGGCGGTGGCCGGTCTCACAAGCCACTGGTGTCAGTTGGTTCACCTAAGATGTATACAGGTGCTCATTGGGTTATGAGTACACCGGACAGGACTCGCCGGGAACCTGCTAGTTGGGATATACCAGACGTCAGATAGCAGTTCCCAGGTGACATGTGTACAGGTTAGTTCATCGACCTGGGATCGTCATTTGTCTCGTGTGAGTTCCCACTGTACTTTGATTACTACCCTACCACGGCTCAAAGGAGTCGTGCAAACAGGTTTTAGTTGGGTACAGTCCCGAGCCACATGGAGGCAGTGAGCGGATCTGCAGGGGTTCGTCTCTCCCGGTATTGGGGGTGAGGTCGTGCTGTGTCTAGGAGAGCCAAAACATGAAAAGTCCTTGGCCAAGGCAGGAGATTTGCTGGTAGGTATTCCAGTAGTATCTCAGGGTGTTCTGGGCTACACTCCGACACGACTTGTACCGCTTTTGGGGGTCTGACTTTTACCAACCCCCTAGGCCCGCCATGCGATGCTCATAGACGAACGGACCGGACTGTACGGATATTGTCACTGACAGGCTCAGTAGGGTGTCAGGATGAGTTCGCTCATCGACGTCCCTTTTGGTCAATACCTGGTGGCCCGTCACGTATTGGCTTATACCTCTGACGTGCTAGTGGTTAAATCCACGGCCACAGTATTGACGAGTCTTTAGAGTCCACCACACAGACAGTTACTCAAGTTTCGGGCGAAACGCTGTAGAGGCCGTATGGAGATATGGCAGGGTTCGATCGGATACGTGCGGTATTGCACGGATCGCGATCGGACAGTTTTTACTAGCCGGCTTTGGCTTAAGCTGGATCCTAGTATAAGATAGTGTAGTTTTGTCTCTTTGCATTTGTGTTCAGTGGGAATACAAATGCGGGCATGTATTTGCAGTTGCGGGGTTTTCCTGTAATTTATTACGGGATCGGTTTTTCTGGGGTTGCCAGTTTGCATTCCGTTCCGGCCGGTTTTCTCTTTTTCCTTCCCGGTCGGACTTTTCGTTGGAGGGTGTTAATTGCAAGTTTGCAATTAACATTTTGTGAGGGGTTTCTTTGCATGAGTGGCTTCATAATCATGAGATTCTATTTTGGTCATTCTCTTGCATTTATGAGATGGTGATTTGATTAGGTGAGAAAAGAAATTGATGTGAGATTATTTTTGTTCATGCATCTTGAATTATTCCTTCTTGAATTATTATTTCTTTTTCCACCCATGAAATGGTGAGGGGCCGGCCACTGTTGAAGAGGGGTGAGGTTTTATATTGAGTTATTTTATTAGGTGGCTTTGTGCTTAATTTGGTGGGACCCCCCCTTATGTTTGCTGTGAAGAATTTTTTCTTCCTCTTTTTTGTATTAATTCATACACTCCTTCATTACATGTGTGAGCTTGCTTCTTTTTCTTCCAGTGAGCAAAATTTTGTGGCCGAGCTCCTTTTTCATGCATGCTCCATTTCTTCATCAAAGCATCCATGAAATTCTTGTGCTAAAATTCCTCCAACATGGCAACCTCATAAACCCCAAAGAGATAACCTTCTACACTATTTCTATAGCAAGCCTTGGACGCGTCGGCTAGCCAACTTCGCACCCGAGTTGCCTCGGTCAAGAGGCGGGAGCCCGTAAAAGATTCCGGCTATGTGGTGCCCGTTTCGACGAGGAGGTGACGGACGATATATCCGCAAGAGATCGGAGTGGAGATGAAGACCGAAGGACACGGATCGCTTGGTATAACTTCTCTACTCTTTTCTATTTTGCTAGCTAGCTAGGTTAATGGCCCGATCCGGGTAAAAAGTCCGCGGTGGTGCCGTTTTGCAAAGTGCGCAAAGTTTTTGTTTTCCGCGTTTCCGGCGTCGGGTCGACGGCCGGGGCGCCCCCGCGGGCTTACACGAATAACTTCCTTTGAGTTCCTATCTAACCATACGATGGTTTTGTCCAATGGAAGTGGACGTTCGTAGTAATACGGGGTGTCCTGGAGAAAAGGGTAAAAGTAGGAGTGGCAATGAGGTTTGCAACTCTGACAATCCAAAAGCCGGTGTTTAAGAAGGTTCGGTCAACTTGGTCTCTGAGTCAAAGTCTTAGGGCCGGGTCAATGGTCGCTGCCAAAGAGAGAGAGAAAAGAAACACTCAGCGTGCACTCTAACCTAGATCAGAATGGTTACCAATTTATCTAATCTGGAAACCTCCCACTGTACCTCAAATTCTCCTCCAAACCTGAAAGAAGAATTAGTCGGGGGTCACCCGAGGAGTAAACCAACTCATCAGTGGGAATCGGGATCCAACTATCATCACATGATAACGTGACGGAATCCGCTCACGGTGTCATACTCCAGAAGGTATGCGCATATCTGGCAAGTTTCAGTTCTTTTGAAACTCCCGACGTGATTTTTGCCCCATGCTCTTATGACCTTGACGAAGGCCAACAAATCATAAGTCACATGTCAAGTTCTACCCGTCATTCTCCAGGTTGATTTGAACCTACCCGCACAAGCCCTTGACGAAGGCCAACAAGGCTATACGACTGTCCCAAACCAACGCATCTATCTATGCTGCAGAAAGGCAACAAGCAGCTACCATACACTATGCCTTGACGAAGGCCAACAAACATAGCATGAATACTACGTGCTACCCGTCTGAAACGACGGAGGGCTACGAATGGTTTCTGGCGAAAACCTTTAACGTAAAGAACTTGATATCGTCGAAGGAACGGATAGCTTTTTTTAAAAATATAGTGACGAAAACCTTTGCTAAAGAGGTCACTCCCGGTGAAGGGATCTCGGCTCTTTCCCCGTAGAATGGGGTGCAGGATATTCCAAATGAATACCGCGATGCAAAGCAAAAGTAATCGGCTATAGTGAAGTTAATGCCCTGACGCAAACTTCTGTCCAAGGGGTCACTCCCGGTGAAGGGATCTCGGCCCTTGCCTCGTCGACTGAGGAGCAGGATATTCCAATGAATACCACGATGCAAAACAAAAGTAAACGTCCTTGCAATAACAGCTTTTTGAAAAGTGTTCCAACAACATCAGATTAGGTTTGTTTTAACTTGCATTGATCTGAATCAATGCAGTCCCATCAATTGATCACACCAAAAAGAACGAAAATATACTGATGTACGTATATGCCATCCGCATTCGCCACTGGGTCCCGTCATTACCCGTTAGGTTAGCTTACTAACGATAGAGCGGGGACTGGACTAGCGCGGATGCAAAACGTATACGACATCTACTAATATATATACCAATATATTATATTCGCTCAAGGCGTGAATAAAATGCAACATCACAGAAATGTACAGCATCACAGAACAATACAGATATCTGGGATCCCCGGGTTTCACAGAGCCGCTGAAACCCGACGTTCCCCTGGTCGTGTGGATAGCCTGTGCAATGAAATCCTAGACCCCTACGGGCGCGGCAAGTTACCCGCCAAAACCTGAAGCGAGGCAGCCCCCTTCAGCACCGTGAATGGACCACCCAACACTTCATGGAATCCGGTAACTTGGGCACCCCTCCTGGGTCAACCTGTACCCCTTATGAGTGCGGCGAATAGCCCGCCAATCCTAGAGTGAAGCCCCCTCCTTCTCAATGCCATGAGATGCGGGCTTGTTGCCCTCTAGAACCCGGCTATCCGTGCACCCCTCCGCGGGGCAATCCTAGTACAGAAAGTAAAATATACATACAACGGGTACATCGACCGCAACCTGGCCGTGCCCCAAAATAATAATACAAACAGGCAGTGACGGCAGTCCACACGTCGGACGCTCGTCCCGCAAAATCAAATGTACATAATACAACAAAACTGTACTAGCATTGCATCCAGGCTATCCCCCACGACCAATCCGCAACATCACAGCAAAAACAGAACATCAACGTGAAAATCACATTCGCAAATCCGTCTAACCGGGCTATAGCAGTTAGACCGGATTTACCGATCAAGTGACATTCACGGTCGCAGATATAATGTAAATACTGTAAAAAATGTGTTTAAAATATCCGATCGATCAAAAATTAACAAGTGGGCCCCCAATCAAAACTGTAGCACTCACAGAAAACTTGGGCCCAATTTTAATATTCCAAAACCCATATTTTAAGCCCAGAAAGCCTCTGAAAAAAATTGGTGAAGTGATCTCCACAGTGTGCGGCGGAAGAGCGGCGGAATGGGGGTATATGCGGCGGTTCCGCGCTCCCACTGTGGATTCACATCATCGAAATTTTACAGAGTTCTTAGATTTTCCAGTACATCAATATTTTACAACCTGAAAAATTTTTCGACACCAAAAATTTCCAACAGAAAACTGATGCTAACAAAAATGTAGTTTTGGAACATTCGATCGATCGAAACAGAAAAACACACTACACCAAGCTAGACTAAGTTAATGGCGAGGCTCTGATACCACTGTAAGTGCACGGCGGCGCCCCGGCCGTCAATCCGACGGCCAAATGCGGAAGCGGTGATAAACTTTGATTTTACATGAACTGGCAAACCGCCGCGCACTAATACCCGGATCGAACCACTAACTAGTCTTAGCTATCAGTAAGAAACGGAATAGAGATATACCGACGATCCAAGTCCTCCGGTCTTCTCGTCATCGTCCCGATCTCCTGCGGAATGTCCCGTCTCCTCCTCGTCGCCGGAAGTGCACCACATCGCCTACTTCTTTTACGGGCTCCCACCTCAATGCCGAGGCAACTCGGGCACGAAGCCGGCTACTCGACGTGCCCAAGGTTCGCTGTAGAATATGTAGTCCTCAAGTCTCACTTTGGGGTTGTGGAATTGCCTTTTTGGTGGAGGAAATGATATGAGCTTGTGGAGATGAAACATATGGGATTTTACAAAGCTAGAAGAACAAAAATCCCACCTCAAGAAATTTTGGACAGCCCCCTCCCTCAATGTGGCCGGCCATGTATATGGTGGTGGAGAGAGTGAAAGAGTGAGAGTGTATCAAAAAGATGGGAGCCATTCTCATCTAATCTCAAAGAGAGAGAGAGGAAAGCTATCATGCAAAAGGGAATGATCACAAGGCAATGCTAACACTCCACACAACCATCATCAACAACCATGATGCTAACAAAGTCAAGCCATCATGAAGTATGAAGTCAAGCAAGTCAATGGATGGTGCACCATCATGAAGACTATCATGATGCTACAAAAAACAAAGAACCCCTCCACAAATGCCTATTTGCAACAATGCAAATAAACCCTCCTCCACCAATCTTCGGCCAATGAATGATACAAAGGAAATTGGCCGAAACGGAAAGCAAACTGGCAACTCCAGAAAACTGGTCCCGTAATAAATTACAGGAAAACCCCGATACTGTGCATACACACCCGCATCTGTATTTCGACCGAAATACAAATGCAATGAGACAAAATCTACACTGTACTAAACTAGGATCCGGCTTAAACCAAAGCCGGCTAGTAATATCCATCCGATCCTGATCCGTGCAATACCGCACGTATCTGATCGAACCCTGCCATATAACCATACGGCCTATACAACCTTTCGCCCGAAAGCTGAGTAACTGAATGTGGGGGACTCTAAAGACTCGTCAACACCTTGGTTGTGGATTTAACCACTAGCACGTTAGAGGTATAAGCCAATACATAACGGGCTACCAGGTATTGACCAAAAGGGACGTCTGTGAGCGAACTCAGCCTGACTTCCTACTGAGCCTGTCAGTGACAATATCCGTACAGTCCGGTCCGTTCGTCTATGAGCATCGCATGGCGGGCCTAGGGGGTTGGTAAAAGTCAGACCCCCAAAAGCGGTACAAGTCGTGTCGGAGTGTAGCCCAGAACACCCTGAGATACTACTGGAATACCTACCAGTAAATCTCCTTGCCTCGGCCGAGGGCTTCGTGTAATGGCTCTCCTAGACACAGCACGACCTCACCCCCAATACTGCGAGAGACGAACCCCTGAAGATACGCTCACTGCCTCCATGTGGCTCGGGACTGTACCCAACTAAAACCTGTTTGCACGACTCCTTTGAGCCGTGGTAGGGTAGTAATCAAAGTACAGTGGGAACTCACACGAGACAAATGACGATCCCCAGGTCGATGAACTAACCTGTACACATGTTACCAGGGAACTGCCATCTGACGTCTGGTATATGACCAACTAGCATGTTCCCGACGAGTCCTGTCCGGTGTACTCATAACCCAATGAGCACCTGTATACATCTTAGGTGATCCAACTGACACCAGTGGCTTGTGAGACCGGCCACCGCCCCTCGTCGGGGTCTCGACTGTATACACTAGTCTACTCTGGAGTATCGATTCCCTGTCTCGAAACTCACACGACTAGGGACCATTTAAGGATATGCTTATAGACTGCCAGCTCCCACGTATATGATCGCCCTCATACTGCTGGTGGTCAAGCAAGAATCCTAGGGGCTCTACCAACGTGTAATAGCGACTTGTCAGGTCACCTAAAGCAGTACACGATGATAAAGGTAAACCAGATAGCATAATATCATCTCGAGTAAGACTGTCCTACCGGGATAGGTCCTCCATCAATCATTACAATCACGTACCTGTGATCTAATAATTGACTCTGAGGGCACTATCTCCAACAGGAACGTGCCTTAAATTCAGCACAGCTTATCACCCACAGACGGATGGACAATCCGAGCGTACGATTCAGACGCTCGAGGATATATTGAGAGCTTGTATGTTGGACTTTCAGGGTTCCTGGGAGGACCATCTGCATCTAGTCGAGTTCTCTTACTACAATAGTTATCAGGCTAGTATTCAGATGGCTCCTTTTGAAGCACTATACGGGCGGAAGTGTCGATCCCCAGTATGTTGGGATGATGTGGGAGAACAAAGATTACTGGGCCCTGAACTCATTGTTCAGACAGTTGACAAGGTCCAAATGATCAGGCAGCGTATTAAGATGGCTCAGGATCGACAAAAGAGTTGGGCAGATACCAGCAGAAGGGCACTAGAATTCGAAGTCGGAGATCATGTGTTCTTGAAGATTTCCCCTACTCGTGGAGTTATCATGTTCGGAGGAAGAGGAAAACGTAGTCCTCGCTTTATCGGACCTTTTGAGGTGCTAGAGCGAGTAGGAGAGGTGACCTATCGACTTGCCTTGCCTCCATCGCTAGTTGGTGTGCACAATACCTTCCACGTGTCACAGTTGCGGCGTTATGTTCGGGATGAGAGCCATGTCCTGGACCATTCGGAACTAGTTCTGGGTACCGATCTATCGTACGAGGAGCAGCCTACTACCATCCTCGACCGCAGAGAGAAAGTGCTGAAGAATAAGGTCATTCCGTTAGTCCGAGTGTCTTGGGGCGGTCGTTCCCCAGGAGAATCCACTTGGGAGCTAGAGGAAGACATCCATGACCGTTATCCATATCTTTTTGTTTAGTACATTGCATTCTTGTATCCTTGTTAAATTTCGAGGACGAAATTTTTGTTAAGGGGGGTATGATGTAAATCCCCATTTTCTTCAATGAGAATCGTTCTATACTTTTCCTAGTTCCCCAAATATTAACCATATTTTTCTTCTATTTATCTTGTGTGAAAATATGTTGATTAGGTTTTAATATTTAAAGTTTCTTCCAAAACAAAATAAACACAAAGAAAATACTGAAACCTAAAACCCTTAAACCAACCCAGCCCAAAATGAGGATTTAAATTAAATTAAAACGAGCCCAAAACAAAATTTATGTATATATATATAAAACCCAGCCCACTCAAATTTTTAAATAAAATCCCTAAATTCATTTAGCCCCAGCCCGTTCCTTGCTCAACCCACTTCTAATTTTATTTTTTTAAAAAGGGAATTGTTTTTAAACCGGCCCAATCCCTTCGGCCCGCCTCCATCAGACCCGACCCTCTACCCCCTGTTCATCTTCTTTAAATTCCCAACGGTAACTTCCCCCTTTACCCGCTCGCGATCGTTTCCTCTGCCGCAGCCCGCGCCCTTGCTCACGCCCATCATTGCGACGTTACACCCACGATTTCAACCTCGTTCTTTTCCTCGCACCCCCATCTCTCTTCTCTGCCATTTCAGAAATCCCTCATCTCTCTCTCCCTCACAAAAAAACTCACCGGAACACCCAATTTCCCTCGAAACCATTGCCACCTCCACCGCCGGCGATCATCCCACCACTTCGCTCGACCCACGACGACGACAGCCACTCATTCACCCTCCTTCTCCCTCTACGACTTTACACCCCCATCAGCTCGAAATCCCCTGCACCCACTCCCCTGCACACCAACCCAGTGCACCCGAGCCGACCACCACCTTGCACCCCTCGACGCCGGCGAACTCCTCACCACATCACCGATCTCCCTACGACCTCCTCAGCATCATCACCATCACAGTAATCCCCTAGCCCACTGCTTAACCTCTCTTTCTCTTCAAAATCTCAAAAAAAAAACCATTTTTCAAACACTTCACTACGGCCATTGCCGGTGCGACGCCGTCGACCGTCGTCGACCCCGGTACACTCACAGGGGATCATCAAGCACCCCTCAACATTCAGTGACCGTGCAACGACTCCGGACAACTCCGACGCAAAACCTGTGTCTCGAGCCAAGCTCGTGAGAATCCGTTACACGGCGTACGTCACGCGTTCGTGACGCCACTGCTGCCGTGCGACCCCGAGACGTTTCCAGGCAAGTGTTTACTTGCTTCATGCTAAAATAATAGTGGTACAAACATAAATAATCTAGTTTACGAATTTACCGATTACCGATACGTATTTTGACCTAAGTGTTCGATGCTAGATCCTAATGGAAATAATAATTTATTTTGACGGAAACTGATATTTTCTGTTGGCCCATTTGATGATAAATATTGTATATGAATCTCGCTGGAAAATACGATTGTTAGTGACAAAAATTGATACCCCCAAATATGCCGTTAAAACTAGAATTTTCTCGTACCTGAAAATGAATAAAATCACCATAAATTACATACATACTGGAATGATGCGTTCGAGGGCTTAAATCGAAGCCGACTCGACGAACTTTAACCCTATGTAAAATTTCAATAATTTCTGTTCTGTAACCGTGATGATAATCAGATCGGAATGCGACTCTGTACTGCAGTCCAGTGCGTTTCTGAATATTGTGTACTGTCCCAATTCCTGTGTCATTGTGGTTCTTGAAGTTGTATGTTAAGGAACTCTACAGTAGATTAAATACAACTCTGTTATCTAAATAAAACAGGTGGTTCCATTCCGTTTCATCGCAATTTACTATTTTAAACTGTATTTAAAAGGGCAGAACGTATAACTGTCCAGAACAGATCCAGAAATGACACACTGAGGTTAAACTGTGTATAACTTTCAACGTACAGATACGATTGAGGATCCGTCTATTGCATTGAATACTCTATTGGAAACCCTAGATTTCATTTAACTGTAACATCACTAAATTCTGAGCCCAACTGGGTGCAATTCGTGTCGCGAAACGGGCGTTCAGTTATGAAACTGAATTTCCAGCCACGAGCACTTAAAATGAAATAGCTGTATCTTGAAAACCGGAATCCTGATTGAACTGAAACTAATTTTGATAAATTACTGACTGAATGTTCTATTTATCTTACTTGTATCACTTTGTTGAATTCGTAACATATGAATTTATGAAATTTCTGGAAGATAATGACATGCCTATTGATTCATATTACCCTTAGCGTAATGATGGCATACCTACGTATATCATACCCACATTTACCATATACTTAGTGCTAGTGCGTGTTAGAGTCAGTGAACATTGCATTATCGTGCGTAGTTGATATTGGTTTAGGAGTGACGAGTATACCAAAGGGGAAGTGAATATTCGTGACAATGATTGATACAGTGAACAGTGATAAAACCGTGCCATTGGTATACGTGTACACGACTAAATCAAGATCATAAATAGTGTAACCTGGGGAAAAAGGGGAAATCAAAGTGGAAAGAGTATCGTATTTAGCGGGACCGTGTTTAGAGGATGATCATTCGAACCGTGATACTGATACATGTAGGATAGGATCTAGCGATCCGGCTGACAGGATTATGTCCCGGGCATGTGGGCCGTTGTCTCAGGTATGTACGAGACTCCTGTTAAACATGGTCCTCCTTCCACTATGTGATTTCAAACATGACCTAGAGACCGATAGGGACACATAATACATTCTGCATCATATAGTGACACAGTGATTACTTGCATTGTTCTTATTCCAGTGTTACCTCGTTTACCTGTTTCATCTTATTATAATAATATTGTTATTGTGTCGCTCTGACGACCTGAGTATGCATGCTCAGATTCCGCGGGAGGACCAGCACAGGAGACGGATCTACCCTTCGAGTTCACAGAGATATAGTCTGGTGTACTTCCTATCTTTACTGCTTTCCATAAAAGTGATCGTGAGATTGAACTTGGTTAGTAATTATTCTTGTTATCTGTAATTTGTGAACAATGGAATTTTAATGTAATAAATTAGTGATGTGATTCCTTTAATACTGGGCTTTATTTACTGATTACCATGTAATGCTAGAAGCTGAAGTGTGACTACGGCGGGATGATTCCTTGACCGTAGGAGCATGGCTGGCCTAGTCATCCCTCGTTTCCCGTATTTTGGGAAGCGGGGCGTGACAAAGGTGCTAGAAGTGCTAATCCTAGAACCCTAGATGAGAGTAGAGATTACTATGGAGTGGTTTTTCTCAAGCTCAAGTGTTTCTCAATGTTAGTTATATGTATGCCCTAGAGGCCATTACTGTACATTGGATGTATATTGTAGTGGATGCTGGGGCATATATAGGTAGGACTTTCTTGCTCGACATGATAGTACGCTATCTGGTTGCTCTTTATCTTAACATGTATACTTTCTGTCTCTCTGATTACATGTTGATAAAGCCCTTAGGATGTGTACTCGACTTCCAGGACTATGATGCAGATCATACTAGTGGGGCCTGGGTAGTCAATGAGTACATCCTTCATTGTTCCTAGTCGTGGGAATATCGAGACGGGGCATCGATATTCCAGAGTAGACTAGCGTATATCTTCTTGACCCATGTGATGGGCGATGGATGATCCCATATCCGTTGGTGTTTGACATCTGAGATGGTATGCGGGTACTCAGTGCAGACTGGGTACACTGAACGGACTCGCCGAGAACTCCCAGATGGTATTATACCTCACGTCAGATGGCAGTTCTCTGGTGACACTGGTACAGCTTAGTCTGTTGACCCGAGATCGTCATAGAGTCTTGTGTGTCTCCCACTGTGCTTTGATTTCCACCCTACCACGGCTCTACTGAGTCGTGCAAATAGGTGGTTTTTGGGTACAGTCCCGATTCACATGGAGGCAATGAGCGATAGGAGGGGATTCGTCTCTCCCGGTATTGGGGGTTGATGTTGCGCTATGCTCGACTGGCCATAACAGGAAATCCCTGGCCAGGGTTGCAGTGACCTACTGTTAAGTGTTATCAGTAATTTCACACATGTCATGGACTTCACGTCAGCATGACTTATCGAGCTACTGGGGTCTGACGTTTACCACCCCTAGGCGAGATATGTGACATATCAGACGAACAGACCGGACTGTACGGTAAGTGTTACTGGTTGGATTCACAGGAGTGTGAGCGGGCTTGCACGTCGACCTTCTGATCGCTCAATACCTGTTAGTTATATGTATGCCCTAGAGGCCATTACTATACATAGGATGTATATTGTAGTGGATGCTGGGACATATATAGGGAGGACTTTCTTGCTCGACATGATAGTATACTATCTGGTTACTCTTTACCTTAACATGTATGCTGTTTGTCTCTCTGTTACATGTTGGTAAAGCCCTTAGGATCTGTACTTGATGACCTGGACTATGATGCGGATCATACTAGTGGGGACATGGTAGTCTATAAGTACATCCTACAAAGTCCCTAGTCGTGGGTGTATCGAGACGGGGCATCGATATACCAGAGTAGACTAGCGTGTACCTTCTCGACCCATACAGATGGGCGATGGATGATCCCATATCCATTGGTGTTTGACATCAGAGATGATATACGGGTGCTCAGTGGAGACTGAGTACACTGGACGGACTCGCCGAGAACTCCCAGATGGTATTATACCTCACGTCAGATGGCAGTTCTCTGGTGACACTGGTACAGAGTAGTCTGTTGACCCGAGATCGTCATAAAGTCTTGTGTGGTTCCCACTGTGCTTTGATTTCCATCTTACCACGTCCAAGAGGGCGTGCAAAACGGTGGTTTTTGGGTACAGTCCCGAGTCACATGGAGGCAATGAGCGATAGGAGGGGATTCGTCTCTCCCGGTATAGGGAGTTGATGTTGCGCTGTGTTCGATTGGCTATAACAGGAAATCCCTGGCCAGGGTTGCTGAGATTTACTGGTAAGTGTTACCAGTAGTTTCTCGAATAGTTATAGACCTCATATCGACACGACTTATCGAGCTATTGGGGTCTGACGTATACCACCCCTAGGCAAGATATGCGACATATCGGACGATCAGACCGGACTGTACGGTAGTGTTACTGGTTGGATTCACTGGAGTGTGAGCGGGCTTGCTCGTCGATCTTCAGATCGCTCAATACCCGGGTGGCCGTTACGTTTAGCAGACCGCTTGCGGCTTGTGGATGTTTGATATGATCATCATCCGCTGCCGGCGTATTGACGAGTCTTTAGAGTCCTACACAGAGGTTTCCTGGCTCAAGCGAAACGAAATAGGAGCGCATATAAGATATGTGCGGGACCGAGAATAATGCGTGTATGTGATACCGCATTCCATTCTCGCGATGAATGTATCGGAAAGGTTGTATGCGATATAACCTAGTTATCGATTCAAGCGTTGATTCGATAAGCCGATACATTGAATACTAGTCGGTTGTGTGCGACATGACCGGATCATTGAATCAAGTGTTGATTTAATGATTTAATGCATAATTATATATTTGATATGTTACTTTGCACTAACTAGTATTGGTTCACTTTAAACGGATTTTCTCACTTGGATTGTGCACATTATATATGTGATATATTTTTGTGCACTTGTATGTATCATGTTTGATGATGCATGCTAACTTGTGTTTTGTGTGAAGATTAAACCATGGTTGTGAGAGTGGTTAGGGTTTTATTTTCCATTACTTATTTATTCATTTATTTATTTGTTTATACATTTTGGAAAATAAATGGAAAAGAGAAAAGAATGGTGGCTTTATTTGTTCTTTAGTTGAAGCTTCATGAAGCTTTGATCAAGTCAACCATTCTTATCTCATCCTTAAACCTAACCATTCCCACTAACCCTAGTTTAGTCTCTACACTTGACCATGGTTAATTTTATGATATGAATTGATTTTCTTTTCTTTTTCAATTAACTTATCATAATTCTTTCTTCTTCTTCTTCATCTTCTTCCATGAAGAAACCTCCACTTCATCAATGGTGATTGATGATAAAGAGTGAGAAATCCAATTCTAAATAGAACCCACTTCCTATTTCTTCATCCTCTACCTCTTGCCAAGTAGTAGAGTGTGTTTTCTTCACAAGTTTCTTGACTTGGTGAAGTCGGAGCTTGATTTAGCGATGCCTCGACGTAGATCATCTTCGGCATGGACATCGACGACCTAGCTTGCCCATTCTCCGACGAAGCCGACGCTTGAGCCCGGATTTGATTTGGACAGCGGAGAGGACCTCGTTGCGGAGCTATGGAGGTGGAGCACCGGATCTACAAAGGTTGTATTTCCGTATCTTGTAGTTAAGTGTTAACTAGTTAGCTTTTTCGCCTAGTTTTCTAGCAAACGATCCGTAGTCGGGTCTCTCGGCACCTAGAATTTTTGAAAATGGCATGTTCGATGCCTTGTGAGACCTCACTAGAGTTCCTAGGAACCCTACAGTGGTATCAGAGACTAGCTAGAGCCTTAGGCGAAGTCCAGACGGAATCTGAAACCCGAACGAACCCGAAACCCGTCTCAAAACAAGCTCTCTGTCCTTTTTTCAAAAATTGGGATTTTTCCATATTAAAAATATTCTGTAAAATAAGCAGGAAATTATAAGGGATACTGCAAAATTCGTGTACCTGTTTCCAACAGTGCGCCGCGTTTCCGCGGCACGAGCATGGATCGTGCGGCGGAAGCGCGACAGTTTTGTCGTTTGCGGCATCCTAATTTGTACAGTAATTCACAATATTCTGTGCTGGTTTTCCTGGGTATTTTTAATATTTTTTCAAGAGTTGAATTTTTCTGGATTGTTTTGGGGATTCGTATGTTCGATCGGATTATCAAATTTTGTCTGTGTGGCTTTCCGGATAAATTTTAGAATATGTTAAAAAGTTCGACCGGATATAAATACCCAATTTTTCCCCTGTCGGGAAATTTCCAAGTGTTGGATTTTTCCGAAGTTTAACGACATTCTAAGTAGTGCAAGTAATGCGATGGTCCCTCTAGAAGACAACAAACCTTAACTCGATTATGTGACCGTCTTGAACTGCCCTTTGAACCTTCGGGTTTGGGGCAGTACGGCGTGCCACATGTGAGGCGTTGGCTTGACCCTTCTACGGCTGGACCGTTGGTACTGAGGCACGAACGGAATGTTGTTAGACTTATTTCATGTGTTGATCTGTTTCGGGAAAACTTGGGTGTTCGAATGTTCAATCGGAAAGTTTAACATTTTCTGTTTATCCGGAATGGGATACAATAATTGGAATTCACAATGAGTTATGTGATAACTGAATGAATGTTATAAACATAGCACTTTAGTCTCACTTGATCGGTTGCCACGGAATTTTGATGTGATCAAAAGTCCGTCGCAATCACGTAGCGTACGTGGATATTCGCCGGGTAAACTTAATAGACAGCCTCACCCCATAGCCCCGACCAAGTGACTGTAGGAGAACCCCGTCGCCGAAAGCATCCGTTCAGATGCTCGCGGCAGCGGTGTTCCGCCTTGGTGCACTTTGTCGACGGTATCGGGGGTGCGGCCGTCTACTAAAGTTTGCGACGAGCATTCGATCAGGATGTCGGGAATCTTGTTGAATTGCCCGACTTGATATTGAAAAGAGTTTTCGATTTTGAGACTAAAATGCGGGGTTTATAATTGTTAGGCATGCGATGTCTAAGTAATTCATTTGGTCAGGCATGCGATGTCTGAGGTGGTTGTGGATTCCAACTGTTGTAGTTTTACACTTTCTTTTCTGTGACCGTAAGTGTAATATGTGATATCGCCGGTTTCGTTGCTATATGTCAACGACAATTGGGATGCGCATGTTTACTTACGTTGATGACATGTGATGTTATGTATTGGTGGATATGTTATATTGGATTGTCGTGTTTGAATAGCCGGGGTTTTTTATGTGAGATGAGTGTTTTTTCATTTTCATTCATGTAAAAACTTGTATGTAATATTCTTTTATTGGGGCGCTTCCAGGTTGCGGAAGTTGTCACCTCTTGTATATTATTTACTTTTCCGCACTAGGATAGACCCAAGGAGGAGAGCACTAGTAACCGGGTTCTAGGGTCCAGTGGGAGACCAACTCGAGGAGTTGAGTCCGGGTCTCCTAACCCTAGAATTGGTAGGGTTGCTTGCCGCTCTCGTAGGGGTCTAGGGGTGTGGGATTGGCTATTCATCACGACCGTGGAATCTGTGTTTTATACTGGCTCGTATTGAAAACACGGACGTCCTAGTATATCCAATATTTCATATGTTTCTTCTGCTGTGATTTATCTGTGATCATGTGATGTTCTGTGACAGGTATTATATATAGTATATATGATATATTATATAGACGTTACTTATGTTTTACATCCGCGCTAGCCCTGCCCTGCTCTGTCGTTAGTTACCTAACCTAACGGTGCACGAGGGGACATCGAGGCGAATGCGGATCGCATAAGTGTACGTCATATCTATCTGTGATGTTTAGGTACTTAAATGATGGGACTTAATTAATGTGATTAATGAAATAAAAGAAACCTAAGATGTTGTAAAATCAAATTTCAAAATAAAACAGGTAGCTACAGTTCTTGCTTTGCACAGCGGTATATGCGATATATCCTGCACCTTATTCGATGAGGAAAGGACCGAGATCCCTTCACCGGGAGTGACTCCTTTAGCAATAACTGGCAGATGCTACAACCTTCGGTTTGTCTTTTGATTGCTTTTAAGTGTTTTTGCTTTGCACAGTGATATATATGATATATCCCGCACCTCATTCGACGAGGAAAGGACCGACGATCCCTTCACCGGGAGTGACTCCTTTAGCAAAACTAGAAAAGCCTCAAAAGCACTCCATTTTAAAATCATTTGATTCTACAACGATATCAAGTTCATTACGCAATAGGTTTTCAGAAAAACCTGTCGTAGCCCTCCGTCATTTCAGATAAGTGGTAGTTAGTATTCGTGCTACGTTTGTTGGCCTGCGTCAAGACGTAGTGTGCGGTAGCTAACTAGTATTTATCTGCTTATGCATATGATGCAGATTGGATTAGGGTAGTCGTGCAACTTTGTTGGCCTGCGTCAAGGGTCGTGCGGGTGGGTTTAATTCAATCAGGAAATGACGGGTTGAACTTGACTAACGCACTATGGTTTGTTGGCCTGCGTCAAGGTCATAGGACGCTAGGGGTAAAATATTATCGGGAATTTCAAGTGTTGAAATTTGCAATGAGATTGCATACCTTCTATGAGATAGTTGGATCCCGATACCCGCTGCGAGTAAGAGTTACTCCTGGGAGAGTTTTATACATTACAATTAGCCGATCAAGCAGGTGTCTAGAAAGGTGTCAACGGGGTTACGCCTCTGGGAAAACGAGGTTTACATTAATTAGGTTCGTGCGAAAGCACGGGGGACCTCCCTCAAAGTACCGACACTGGCCTGGCTGAAAGATTGGCGAACTTGTAGTGTGTAATTAATCCCGGCTAGTCTTTCCTTTTAGGGTTTGAAGGAAGATTTGATAAAAAGCAGTGGGAGCCATCCTGATTAGATAAAATAAAAACCAATCTATTCTTGCAAGAGCGCACGCTGAGTGTTTTCTTCTCTCTCTCTCCAGGTAGCGACCATATCACGCCTTAATCAAGATAATAATACGGAATATTGAACGAACCCGCTTGTTATACTGAGCTGGGGAACGTTGGTCCCGCTCCAACTTATAATTTTTATAAGACCGAGCAGGAAATTGGGGATTACCAGAATTCCCGTGCCGCCCAAACGAAGAGAGTGCATGCTGATGCATCATCTTCGGGTGTGTTCATTATACAGAACTGTTTCTCTGTATCCTCTACGTCCTGGGTATGTGATACCAGATCAGGATCCCAGATATGTAATATGTTACATAGGGCTACAGAAAGGTAGAGAACTGAGAACGGGTGATAAGTTTCATGAGACAGAAAACGGGGCAAGTGTTGCAGCCAAGTCTGTTGGTCACTGTCACCCTGTATTACAAATACATTGATTCTGAACGAATGTTATTAGATACCGAACCTGATATACAAAATCATATCTGTCTCTTTATTAGTAAAGAAACGGTAAAATTTTGTATTGTTGGATAATGTTTTGAACATTTCCTATATCAAAAGTTGATCGGTTCAGGCACGTTATCTAAAAGCATTAATGTTCTAAATCAAACTACAGTTCTTAGTATACGGAACACACACAAGAGGAAGAGTTCAGAAATGAACGAATCCTTCTTGAGGTATTGTAGACTAGGTCAGATCAATGCGACCCGACTGGCTAGAGTTACATAATGATGCATATTTAAATTAGTTTGAACTTACATCTTGTGAAACTCGCCAATCATGTCACAAAGATAAGATGACCATAGCTCTGTTTATTGGAAACAGAGAAAGAGTTAGTGAACTCTTGGGATGATACACAATGATGTATGTAAGTCCCCTGTCTACACTTACCAAGACTGGTTCTTTATACTTCATTATATTCTCTGATAATCTCTCAAGATTCAGACATTTGTTCCTGTTGAAACACAAGTCAGAACCTTTTGAAATATTCACAGAATATAAGTTAGAAGTAGAGAACCAGAATACGGGTATAAGTATTATGTCCTATGATGAGATCGAGAAGGAGAATACTTGAGCACGGAAATACTGGACTATTCTAAAGGAGAATGAGATTCTCTCTCAGCATTACTCCTCTGCATACACCATATCACGATGGTATATCGGGGTGGAGCAATTACACCCTATGTGATAAGGTGTGCTCTATGATGAGTAATACTGAGCTACTTATTTCCTTAAGGGAGTTATGCGCTTATGAAGCTGCATACCTATTGAATAGGGTTCGAATCAAATCAGTTGCCTACCACTTCATATATGATATGGAAAGGGAAGAGCCCATGTCTTACGCTAGTTAAGATTTGGGTTGTCCGGCCTATGTCTAAAAGCAAAATCCGGACAAGCTCGAGGCAAGGTCTGTAAGGTAGAACTGGAAAGGTTCCAGCCATACAAACTACAGCTGATGATTTGATAGAACCAAAGGATTCAGTAGATTCCAACGAACCTCAGCCTCTCCGCCGATCTAGTAGGGTTCCTCACCCACCTGAGAGATACTCCTATTTCTCTATGACAGTGGGAGCGAGGATTGCATCATGAGATGATGACCCAACTAGTTTCGAGCTGGCCATCAGGAGTGAGACTCTGTGAGAATGGCTGGATGTTTATCGATCTGAGATGGAATCCATATACACCAACAAAGTATGGACTTTGGTTGCTATATCTGAAGGGTTAAATCCCCATCAGGAGCAAGTATATCTTGAGAAGATTACTTGGTGTACATGGAAAAGTTAAGACTTTCAAAGCTAGACTTGTTAAAAGTTTGCATCATTGACCAGGTGTGGATAATGATCAAACCTTTTCAAGTAGCTATGCTTAAGTCCATCCAGATCCTACTTGTCACGGCTACATACCATGACTACGATATCTGGTGGTTGGGTGTCATGATTGCTTTTCTAAATGATGTTTTAGAAGAGTGCGTCTATAAGTACACAGCCAGAGGGCTTCGTAGACAGTGGGAGCAGCGGAAACGTGTGCAAGATGCTTTATAGGATAAAGCAGGCATCGCGGAGTTGGAACATCTGTTTTGATGTATTAGTCAAAGAAGTTGACATCATCAAAATGGTAGATGAACCTTGTATAAACAAAAAGGTAGTAGGGAGTATGGTGACGATCCTCGTAGAGTACCTGGATGACATACTCTTGATAAGAAAGGAGTTTCTTATGCTACGCTCGATCAATCTCCGTTTATCACAAAGATTCTCCATATAGGATCAGAATGATACCTCCTAAATCCTGAGTTTTGGATCTATGAGATAGATCTAAATGGATGTTAGGCTACTCACTAATTGTAGTGAGATGGTATCAATCGATCCTGGGGAGAATCACTGGAAGGGTTCCAGGGTGATAAAGACGACTGAATGTCAGTCACATGCATTGTCTTTACCCACAGTAAAGGGACGGTATGTTGGAAGAGTTCCAAGCTAGATACCGTGGCATACTAGACGATAAAGGCAGGATACATCGCTACTAAAGATGCTACCAAAGAGGCTGTTTGGGTGTATATTGGTTCATGAGATGAACTATGTTCCTCCCATTGTGTGACAATGGAGTTGTGGCTTATGCCAAGGAACGCCGGTCCCATCAGCGTACCAGACATATTCTAAGGCAGTATCACTTGATCATGGAGATGGTTGATCTCCAGGGAGATCGAGGTTAGGAGAGTAGATTCAGAGGACAACACAGCGGATCCACTCACAAAGGCCTGTTCCCAGAGAGAGACTTTTATGGGATGGTTGAGTATGAGATATTACAACCACTGCTATCAGATGGCCCTAGTGCAAGTGGGAGATTGTTAGTTATATGTATGCCCTAGAGGCCATTACTATACATAGGATGTATATTGTAGTGGATGCTGGGACATATATAGGGAGGACTTTCTTGCTCGACATGATAGTATACTATCTGGTTACTCTTTACCTTAACATGTATGCTGTTTGTCTCTCTGTTACATGTTGGTAAAGCCCTTAGGATCTGTACTTGACGACCTGGACTATGATGCGGATCATACTAGTGGGGACATGGTAGTCTATAAGTACATCCTTCAAAATCCCTAGTCGTGGGTGTATCGAGACGGGGCATCGATATACCAGAGTAGACTAGCGTGTACCTTCTCGACCCATACAGATGGGCGATGGATGATCCCATATCCATTGGTGTTTGACATCATAGATGATATACGGGTGCTCAGTGGAGACTGGGTACACTGGACGGACTCGCCGAGAACTCCCAGATGGTATTATACCTCACGTCAGATGGCAGTTCTCTGGTGACACTGGTACAGAGTAGTCTGTTGACCCGAGATCGTCATAGAGTCTTGTGTGGTTCCCACTGTGCTTTGATTTCCATCTTACCACGTCCAAGAGGGCGTGCAAAATGGTGGTTTTTGGGTACAGTCTCGAGTCACATGGAGGCAATGAGCGATAGGAGGGGATTCGCCTCTCCCGGTATAGGGAGTTGATGTTGCGCTGTGTTCGATTGGCTGTAACAGGAAATCCCTGGCCAGGGTTGCTGTGATTTACTGGTAAGTGTTACCAGTAGTTTCTCGAATAGTTATAGACCTCATATCTACACGACTTATCGAGCTATTGGGGTCTGACGTATACCACCCCTAGGCAAGATATGCGACATATCAGACGATCAGACCGGACTGTACGGTAGTGTTACTGGTTGGATTCACTGGAGTGTGAGCGGGCTTGCTCGTCGATCTTCAGATCGCTCAATACCCGGGTGGCCGTTACGTTTAGCAGACCGCTTGCGGCTTGTGGATGTTTGATATGATCATCATCCGCTGCCGGCGTATTGACGAGTCTTTAGAGTCCTACACAGAGGTTTCCTGGCTCAAGCGAAACGAAATAGGAGCGCATTTGAGATATGTGCGGGACCGAGAATAATGCGTGAATGTGATACCGCATTCCATTCTCGCGATGAATGTATCGGAAAGGTTGTATGCGATATAACCTAGTTATCGATTCAAGCGTTGATTCGATAAGCCGATACATTGAATACTAGTCGGTTGTGTGCGACATGACCGGATCATTGAATCAAGTGTTGATTTAATGATTTAATGCATAATTATATATTTGATATGTTACTTTGCACTAACTAGTATTGGTTCACTTTAAACGGATTTTCTCACTTGGATTGTGCACATTGTATATGTGATATATTTTTGTGCACTTGTATGTATCATGTTTGATGATGCATGCTAACTTGTGTTTTGTGTGAAGATTAAACCATGGTTGTGAGAGTGGTTAGGGTTTTATTTTCCATTACTTATTTATTCATTTATTTATTTGTTTAAACATTTTGGAAAATAAATGGAAAAGAGAAAAGAATGGTGGCTTTATTTGTTCTTTAGTTGAAGCTTCATGAAGCTTTGATCAAGTCAACCATTCTTATCTCATCCTTAAACCTAACCATTCCCACTAACCCTAGTTTAGTCTCTACACTTGACCATGGTTAATTTTATGATAAGAATTGATTTTCTTTTCTTTTTCAATTAACTTATCATAATTCTTTCTTCTTCTTCTTCATCTTCTTTCATGAAGAAACCTCCACTTCATCAGTGGTGATTGATGATAAAGAGTGAGAAATCCAATTCTAAATAGAACCCACTTCCTATTTCTTTATCCTCTACCTCTTGCCAAGTAGTAGAGTGTGTTTTCTTCACAAGTTTCTTGACTTGGTGAAGTCGGAGCTTGATTTAGCGATGCCTCGACGTAGATCATCTTCGGCATGGACATCGACGACCTAGCTTGCCCATTCTCCGACGAAGCCGACGCTTGAGCCCGGATTTGATTTGGACAGCGGAGAGGACCTCGTTGCGGAGCTATGGAGGTGGAGCACCGGATCTACAAAGGTTGTATTTCCGTATCTTGTAGTTAAGTGTTAACTAGTTAGCTTTTTCGCCTAGTTTTATAGCAAACGATCCGTAGTCGGGTCTCTCGGCACCTAGAATTTTTGAAAATGGCATGTTCGATGCCTTGTGAGACCTCACTAGAGTGCCTAGGAACCCTACAATACCCGGGTGGCCGTTACGTTTAGCAGACCGCTTGCGGCTTGTGGGTGCTTGATATGATCATCATCTGCTGTCGGCGTATTGACGAGTCTTTAGAGTCCTACACAGAGGTTTCCTGGCTCAAGCGAAACGAAATAGGAGCGCATATGAGATATGTGCAGGACCGAGAATAATGCGTGTATGTGATATCGTATTTCATTCTCGCGATGGATGTATCGATTGGTTATATGCGATATAACCTAGTTATCGAATCAAGGATTGATTTGATAAGCCGATACATAGGATACTGGTCGGTTATATGCGATATGACCGGATCGTTAAATCAAGTGTTGATTTAATGATTTAATGTATAATTATATATTTGATATATTACTTTGCATTAACTAGTATTGGTTCACTTTAAGTAGATTTTCTCACTTGATTTGTGCAAGTTATATATGTGATATACTTTTATGCACTTGATTGTATCATGTTTGATGATACATGCTTATTTGGTTAAGTGTAAAGAATTAAACCATGGTTAAGTTGTTGTTTAGGGTTTTACTTATTCATTTATCTTATTTATTTATTCATTTTGAACAAATTGGAAGATAAATGAATGGTGGCTTCATTTGTTTTTAGTTGAAGCTTCATGAAGCTTTGACTAAATGAGCTTTTTGTTCTCATCCTTAACCCTAACCATTCAACCTAACCTTAGTCAATTCTCTACACTTAACTAAAGTTAAGATTATGATAAGTATTCATTTTATAATCTATTTTAAAATAACTTAATATATCATCTTCTTCTTCTTCATCTTCTTCTTCCATGAAAAAAAGCTTGCTACATCAATGGCAAGTGATGAAAACAAGTGAGAAATCCAATTCTAAAGTGAACCCACTTCCTATTTCTTCATCCTCTACCTCTTGCCAAGTAGTATAGGGTGTTTTCTTCACAAGTTTCATGACTTGGTGAAGTCGGAGTTTGATCTTGTGATGCCTCGACGTAGATTATCTTCGGCATCGAAGCCGACGATCAAGCCCGCCCATTTCTCCGATGAAGCCGATGCTAGAGTCATGGATTTGATTTGGATAGCGAAGGGACCTCATCACGGAGCCTAGGACGTAGAGGACCTGATCTACAAAGGTTGTACCTTCTTTCCTTTGGTTAAAAATTCGTTTACATGCTTGCATCGCCTATATATCTAGTTAACGATCCGTATTAGGGTTTGTAGGCACTTGTAAAATTTGAATTAGCCGTGTTTGATGCCTTGTGAGACTTCATTAGTGTGCCTAGGATCCCTACACTCAACACATGAGAGCGGAGAGCTTGAGGAAGAGGAAGAGCAAGAGAGAGAAAGTATATGATAGAATGAGAGAATAATAAGCCATTCTCACATATATGTGTGAATTATAAAAAATAGATAATTAGCTAGATAATTGTTATGGTTAATCAAGACATGACCATTATCATTTCACATTAAATAAAAATTGCAAGGATCAAAGAGCATCTTTTATATGGAATGATAATAGTCAACATGTCAACTAAGGTCAACAAGTCAAGTATGGTCAAAATGTCAACAATCCTAACCATGCACAATTATATATATATATATATATATAGCTAATATCAATTAATTATAATACACACATAAGCATTAGGGTTAATAAAATGACAATGGTCATTAACCCTAATCAAAGTCCTCTTCCTCTGACTCAATCAACTGTGCATACGCACCCGCATTCGTGATCCGAGGAACACGAATACAAAGAGATAAAACCAATCCCAAATCATTTACTAGGATCTGGCTTAAACCAAAGCCCGCTAGTATAAACTGTCCGGACAGCAAACGTGCACAAGTGCGCGGATGTGAACGAACCCTGTCGCAAAACCATGCGACTTCTACTCATTTTGCCTAAAGGTGAATAGCTCTCTGTGTGGGACTCTAAAGACTCGACACTACGCTGGCAATGCGTTTAAATACAGACCGCAAGCGGCACTAGCTGTACGTAACGGTCCCCAGGTAGATGCCGATAAGAAGACTGACGAGGTGACCCCATTTGAACTCCTACTGAGCCTGTATGTGACAGTCTCCGTACAGTCCGGTCTGTTCGTCTGATACATCGCATGGCGGGCCTAGGGGGCGGTGAAAGTCAGTCCCCTAATAGCGGTACAAGTCATGTCGGAGTGTATCCCAGAACACCCTGAGATAACACTGGAAACCTGCCAGTATATCTCGCTTGTCCTGGCAAGGGACTACTTGTGTAATGGCTCTCCTGGACACAGTGTGATGTCAACCCCCAATACCGGAAGAGACGAATCCTGTCTAACCGTCACCGCCTCCAAGTGCTTCGGGACTGCACCCAAAAACTACCTGTTTGCACGACTCCTTTGAGCCGTGGTAGGGTAGTAATCAAAGTGTAGTGGGAACACACTCGAGGCGAAGTGACAGTGTCAAGTCAGCGGACTAAGCTGTACTCATTTCACCTGGGAACTGATAACTGACGATAGGTATAAAACCAACCAACAGTTCCCGACGAGTCCTGTCCAGTGTACTCGTAACCTAACGAGCACCCGCATACTATCTCAAGTACGACGTACTGACGGTTGTGGGACAGACCGTCTCCCACACTGGGATGAGAAGCACATACGCTAGTCTACTCCGGAGTATCGATGCCCTGTCTCGATAGTCCAATGACCAGGGACCTGTATAAGGATGTGCTTATGGATTACCCAGCCCCCACGAGTGTGAGCGCCATCACAACGCTGGTAATCAAGAAATAATCCTAAGGGCTCTACTAATATGTATATCGGCGATATGCTAAAAGAAACACATGCACATATTAAAGCAGAGACAAACCAAGTAGCATACTACCATTTCGAGCAAGATTGTATATACAACTGTGAATATCCCAAGCTTCCATCAAGTAATATACAAACTAGTATGATACAGTAATGACCTCTAGGGCATATACACTAACAAATATAAGTATACGACGCCCAACGGCGAAGACCACCAAAAAATATAAAGAAATAAGCAAGACATCAAACCACAAGTAGCTGAATACCCCTCGCTCTAAGTCTCACAATCAAAAGTCTCAATAAGTCTCACTACTTATACAAATACTAATTTGATTGATGGAGTTGACTAGATACAATATGAATAGTAAATACAAGAGTGGGAGAGATGCAAATGTCCTACCTACCAATGCAAAACACCCGAATGCAACTGTGTGCCAGCGATGTCGCTACTGATTCATGCGGTCAACCTGCAAGAACTGTGGCACAACGGGGGTGAGTTGCCAACTCGTGAGTAGAAAAACAACAATAAGTAGGAACCGAACAAACAACGACTCCTAGGTCAACTATATCATGAAGGTAATACTATGATATCTAAAGTGACTGTATCTGCATATGTGCCAACACTATAAGTAAATACCTATCAGCATATAGATATCATCTAACATATAATCAATGTATGTATGCATGTGGGTCTCGTCCACGTGTCAACCAATGACACAACAACATCATGCACGTAAATATCATAAAAGCATGTATATAAAAATATGAGGATATAAATCAACGTGTGTCCCTCGCGACACATCAAATCATGAAACCTGAGTGTCCAACATCGACGCTCGAAACATCATGAAACCCGTGCCAAGCATCGGCACATAAATCCTCATATCTCTTGGGCTCCGTCAGTCCGGATCGGCCTATAACATCTCCCAACTCCAGTCGGTATCCTCCGGAAAGCCGCCAGGTCTAACCAATCTCCGGTAGGTACTAGCCACCCTGCCAGGCTCATCGTCTACTCCACGAAAAACATCTCTGGTCCCGGTGAACCATACCGGGTGCACCATGAACCCGCAAACAGATCATCTGTTAGCTATATGTGTGCCCTAGAGGCCATTATTGTACATACGATGTACATTGTAGTGGATGCTTAGATATATATATGGAGGACTTTCTTGCTCGACATGATAGTATGCTATCTGGTTGCTCTTTATTTTAACATGTATGCTGATCGTCTCTATGTTACATGTTGATAAAGCCCTTAGGATGAGTACTTGACTACCAGGATTATGATGCAGATCATATTAGTGGGGATAGTATAGTCACTAAATACATCTTTCAAATGTTCCTAGTCATAGGTGTATCGAGACAGGGCAACGATATACCAGAGTGGACTAGCGTATAGCTTCTCAATCCATGTAGATGGGCGATGGATGATCCTATATCCATTGGTGTTTGACATCAGAGACAGTATACGGGTGCTCAGTGGAGACTGGGTACACTGGACGGACTCGCCGAGAACTCCCAGATGGTATTATACCTAACGTTAGATGGCAATTCTCTGGTAGCACTAGTACAGGTTAGTCTGTAGACCCGAGATCGTCATAGAGTCTTGTGTGATTCCTACTGTGCTTTGATTTCCACCTTACCACATTCAAGAAAACGTGCAAAACGATGGCTTTTGGGTACAGTCCCGAGTCACATGGAGGCAATGAGCGATAGGAGGGGTTTCGTCTCTCCCGGTGTTGGGAGTTGATGTTGCACTGTGCTCGATTGGCTATAACAGGAAGTCCTTGGCCAAAGCAACTTCAGAAATATACTGGTAAGTGTTATCAGTAGTTTCTCGACCCATTATGAGCCTCATATCGACACGAATTATCGAGTTACTGGGGTCTGACGTTCACCACCCCTAGACGAGATATGCGACATATCAGATGAAGAGACCGGACTGTATGGTAGTGTTACTGATTGGATTCGCAGGAGTAAGAGTAGGCTTGCTTGTTGATCTTTTGATCATTCAATACCCGGGTGGCCGTTACGTTTAGCAGACCGCTTGCGGCTTGTGGGTGTTTGATATGATTTTTACCTTCTGCCGGCGTATTGACGAGTTTTTAGAGTACTACACAGGGGTTTCCTGGCTCAAGCGAAACGGAGTAGGAGCATATATGTGATATGTGCGGGACAGAGATTGATACGAGTATGAGATACCGTATTGTATTCTCGTGATGTGTGACATGATTGGTTATATGTGATATAGCCGGGTTATCGGATCAAGTGTTGATTCGATAAGATGTTACATTTGATATTAGTCGGTTATATGAGATATAGCCGGATTATTAAATCAAGTGTTGATTTAATAATTTAATGTATAATTATATATTTGATATATTACATTACATTAACTAATATTAGCTCACTTAAGATTACTTTTTCTCACTTGATGATACATCGATATATATGTGATATATGTTTATTGTATTCTTTTCTTATGTTACATTATATATTATATATAAGATATGTAATATTGTTTCTTGCAAGGTTTTAAATGCAACTAGGGTTTATGAGATTAACACCATGGCTAGGTTTATGTTTAGGTCAATTATCTTAATTAGTTCTAAATTGTGGATTAAAGTTGTGATATTTTGTCATGGTTGACTTGGTCCACTTTTTAGATATTTATCAAGATATTTGTTAACCTAACCCTAACCCTAGCCGATGGTTTATTCTCTACATGAGTTAGCCATGATACTTTTAACCCTTGGTTACATTTCTAACCTCCATCACAATTCATTCTCACTTGAGCTTTGAGCTTCTTCTTCTTCTCCATTGATTTTGCTCTCTTGATTTTTCATGTGATGAAAAAAGTGTGAGAAAAATAAAACTAAAATAAGCCCACATCCTACTTCATCATCCTCTACTACTTTCCATTTAGTATAGGGTGTTTGTTTCATTAATTCCAAAATTAGTGAAGAGAAGAGATACCTTGGGTTAGTGTCTCCTCGATGTAGATCATCTTCGGCCTCGAAGTCTTCGAAGAAAGCATGTTCGTTTCTACAAGAGACCCTCTCTAGAGTCCGGAGTTCACGATTGCAGCGAAGGGACTACTACACGGAGCTATTGAAGTGAAGGACCGGTCTCCAAAGGTTGTATTCCTTGCTCACTTAGGATGTAAAGTGTTTACATATGTTATTCCGTCGATTTCTAGTAAACGATTCTTAGTTAGGGTTAGCTAGAACGGTAAATTTTTGAATTTGGTATGGACGATGCCTCTCGAAACCTTGCTGCCATGCTAGGTAACCCTGCAGTGGTATCAGAGCAATTTTAGAAATTTAGATGGATTTTGTTAAGATTACGAAACCGAAATACTCCGAAACTTGAAACAGAAAATTGATGTTTCTGCCAATTTTAAAAGTTGTTAAAAAAAATTTTTAAACAAGTACAGAGTGATGTATGAGATATATCATGAACACTGTGAAAATTTCAGGGGGTTTCAAGAATTTTTGGCCGGCCACATGTATCCTGATCTCGGCCAAAACCGAGCCCCTCCTTAAATTTTTTGTGTGTTCCAGTGACTTGGTTTTGATGTTTCAGGTGTTGTTTGTTTTTGCTAATTTTGCCTGTGATGTAATCTTACGCTATAAACAATTTGGAGTGTTTCGTATTCGTAGTTTTAACATTGTTTCGGGTTATTCGCATGTTGTCTAGATGAAATTAGAAAGTTCGATCGAATGTTAAAAACCCATTTTTCCAAGTTTAGCGTATTCGGAAAAACATGCAAGTGATCCTATGAACCCTCTAGAAGAATGAAACCCTAACTCAACTTTTTGGATCGCGGAACCGCGGTCAAACCCTAGGGTTTGCCGTAATTTCATGGCGAGATGAGTGAGGCTTGGGTCTGCCCATCTACGGCTGGTGCATAGATACTGTGGCATATTCTGGGTATTATTGAACTGTGCTCAAGTGTTGAGCTGTCGGGAAATTGTGGGACTTTGATGAATCGATCGAAAAGTTTAACATTCATCCGGATATTATGTGATGGGATACAATATTTAGAATCCACAAAAGTAGTTATGAGATAACTAATTTGAATGTTATAAATCTAGTAATTTAGTCTCAGTTGATCGGTTGCTACAGGATTTTGATGTGATCAAAAGTCCGTCGCAATCACGTAGCGTACGCGGATACTCGTCGGGTAAACTAAATAGATAGCTATGCCCCATAGCCCTGACCAAGTGACTATAGGAGAACCCCGTCACCAAAAGCATCCGTTCGGGTGCTCACGGCAGCGGTGTTTTGCTTTAGTGCACTTCATCGACGGTATCGGGGGGTGCGGCCGTCTACTAAAGTTTCCGACGAGCATTCGATCAGGATGTTGGGAATCTTGTTGAATTATCCAACTAGATATTAAAAGGTGTTTTCAATATCGAGACTAAAATGCAGGGTTTATAATTGTTAGGCATGTGATGTCTAAGGAATTCATTTGGTTAGGCATGTGATGTCTAAGGTGGTTGCAGATTTCAACTGTTGTAGTTTTTCACTTTCTTTTCTGCAACCGTAAGTGTAATATGTGATGTATCGCCGGTTTCGGCGCTATATGTCAACGACAATTGGGATACGCATATTTACTTATGTTGATGACATGTGATGTTATGTGTTGTTGTGATATGTTATATTGCATCGTCGTGTTTGAATAGCCGGGGTTTTATGTGAGATGAGAGTTTTTCATTTTCATTCATGTAAAATTAATTGTATGTAATATTCTTTTATTGGGGCATTTCCGGGTTGAGGATGACGTCACCATTGTATATTATTTACTTTTCCGCATTAGGATAGACCCAAGGCGGGGAGCACAAGTAACCGGGTTCTAGGGACCAGTGGGAGACCATCTCGAGGAGTCAAGACCGGGTCTCCTAACTCTAGAATTGGTAGGGTTGCTTTCTACTCTCGTAGGGGTCTAGGGATATGGGATTGGCTATTCAAAACGACCGTGGAATCCATGTTTTATACAGGCTTAATTTAAAACACGGAAATCCTAATATATCCAATATTTCATATGTTGTGTTCTGCTGCGATATCTGTGATGTGATCATTTGATAAATTGATGAGATGAATACAGGATATAGTATATGTGATATATTATATAGATGTTGCTTATGTTTTACACCCGCGCTAGCCCTGACCCGCTAGTTACCTAACCTAACGGTGCATGAGGGGACATCGAGGTGAATGCGGATGACATAAGCGTACGTTGTATTTATCTGTGATGTTTAGGTAACTTAACATGATGGGACTTTATTAATGAGATTAGTGAAATAAAAGAAACCTAAAGATGTTGTGGAATCGAATTTTCAAAAACAGGTAGCTCTAGTTATTGCTTTGCATAGCGGTGTTCCTTGTAGAACATCCAGCACTTTATTCGATAACGAAAGAGCCGAGATCCCTTCACCGGGAGTGACCTCTTTAGCAATGACTGGAAGATGCTACAACCCTCGGTTTTTCTTTTGATTGCTTTTATAGTTTTTTCTTTGCATAGTGGTATTATGAATATCCTACACCTCATTCGATAAGGAAAGAGCCGTCGATCCCTTCACCGGGAGTGTTCTCTTTAGCGAAACTAGTAAAAGCTTCAAAAAAAACTCCATTTTAAATTATTTGATTCTACAACGATATCAAGTTCTTTACGCAAAAGGTTTTCTTAAAAACCTGTCGTAGCCCTCCGTCATTTCAGATAAGTATGTCATAGTATTCGTGCTATGTTTGTTGGCCTCTGTCAGGGCGTAGTGTATGGTAGCTATTTATGCTTATCTGTATAAGCATATGATGCGATTGAGTTAGGGTAGTCGTGCGACTTTGATGGCCTCCATCAAGGGTCGTACGGGTGGGTTTAATTCAATCAGGAAATGACGGGTTGATCTTGACTAACAACCTATGGTTTGTTGGCCTCCGTCAAGGTCATAGGAGGTTAGGGGTAAAATATTATTGGGAATTTCAAGTGTTGAAATTTGCAATGAGATTGCATATCTTCTATGAGATAGTTGGATCCCGATACCCACTGCGAGTAAGAGTTACTCCAGGGAGAGTTTTACACATTACAATTGGCCGATCAAGTAGGTGTATAGAAAGGTGTCAACGGCGTTACGCTTTTGGGAAAATGAGGTTTATTTTAATTAGGTCCATGCGAAAGCATGGGGAACCTCCCTCAAAGTACCGGCACTGGCCTAGCTGAAAGATTGGCGAACTTGTAGAGTGTAATTAATCCCGGCTAGTCTTTCCTTTTAGAGTTTGAAGGAAGATTTGATAAAATCAGTGGGAGCCATCCAGATTAGATATATTAATGACCAATCTAATCTCGCAAGAGCATACGCTGAGTATTTTCTTCTCTCTCTCTCTCCTGGTAGAGACCATATCATGCCTTAATTAAGATAATAATACGGATGAATTGACCAAACCCGCTTGTTATACTGAACTGAGGAACGTTGGTCCCGCTCCAACTTATAATTGTTATATGACCGAGAAGGAAATAAGGGATTACCAGAATTCCCGTGCCGCCCAAACGAAGAAAGTGCATGATGATGCATCTTCTTCGGGTGTGTTCATTACCGAGAACTGTTTCCTAGTATCCTTTACGTCCTGGGTATGATGTTAGTTATATGTATGCCCTAGAGGCCATTACTGTACATAGGATGTATATTGTAGTGGATGCTGGGACATATATAGGGAGGACTTTCTTGCTCGACATAATAGTATGCTATCTGGTTGATCTTTACCTTAATGTATACACTGATTGTCTCCCTGTTACATGTTGGTAAAGCCCTTAGGATCTGTACTTGACTACCTGGACTATGATGCGGATCATATTAGTGGGGACATGGTAGTCCATAAGTACATCCTTCAAAGTCCCTAGTCGTGGGTGTATCGAGATGGGGTATCGATATACCAGAGTAGACTAGCATATACCTTCTCGACCCATACAGATGGGCGATGGATGATCCCATATCCATTGGTGTTTGACATCAGAGATGATATACGGGTGCTCAGTAGAGACTGGGTATACTGGACGGACTCGCCGAGAACTCCCAGATGGTATTATACCTCACGTCAGATGGCTGTTCTCTGGTGACACTGGTACAGAGTAGTCTGTTGACCCGAGATCGTCATAGAGTCCTGTGTGGTTCCCACTGTGCTTTGATTTCCATCTTACCACGTCCAAGAGGGCGTGCAAAACGGTGGTTTTTGGGTACAGTCCCGAGTCACATGGAGGCAATGAGCGATAGGAGGGGATTCGTCTCTCCCAGTATAGGGAGTTGATGTTGCGCTGTGTTCGATTGGCTATAACAGGAAATCCCTGGCCAGGGTTGCTGAGATTTACTGGTAAGTGTTACCAGTAGTTTCTCGAATTGTTATAGACCTCATATCGACACGACTTATCGAGCTATTGGGGTCTGACGTTTACCACCCCTAGGCGAGATATGCGACATATCAGACGATCAGACCGGACTGTACGGTAGTGTTACTGGTTGGATTCACTGGAGTGTGAGCGGGCTTGCTCGTCGATCTTCAGATCGCTCAATACCCAGGTGGCCGTTACGTTTAGTAGACCGCTTGCAGCTTGTGGATGTTTGATATGATCATCATCCGCTGCCGGCGTATTGACGAGTCTTTAGAGTCCTATACAGAGGTTTCCTGGCTCAAGCGAAACGAAATAGGAGCGCATATGAGATATGTGCGGGACCGAGAATAATACATGTATGTGATACCGTATTCTATTCTCGCGATGAATGTATCGAATGGTTGTATGCGATATAACCTAGTTATCGAATCAAGGATTGATTCGATAAGCCGATACATTTGATACTAGTCGGTTATATGTGATATGACCGAATCGTTAAATCAAGTGTTGATTTAATGATTTAATGTATAATTATATATTTGATATATTACTTTGCATTGACTCGTATCGGTTCACTTTAAATGGATTTTCTCACTCGGATGTGCGCATTGCATATGCGATATGATTTTGTGCACTTGTTTGTATCATGGTTGATGATGCATGCATGCTTGGTTAAGTGCAAAGAATTAAACCATGGTTAACTAAATGATTAGGTTTTTATTTTCTTAAATTATTCATTTATTCCTTTTTGGAAATTATTTTGCATAAGAAGAATTGGTGGCTTTCTTTTATTCTTTCATGAACTTTCATGAATGTTTGACTTTGTCACCAATTTTGTCTCATGCTTAACCCTAACCATTTCTTTTAACCATGATTGATTCTCTACACCTAACCATGGTTCTAATATGATAAGTATTCATTTCTTTTCTATTTCTATTTAATCTTATCATATCATTCTTCTTCTCCTTCCTTGAACTCAAGAAGAAAACCTTGCACATCATCAATGGTGGATTGATGAAATGAGTGAGAAATCCAATTCTAAAGTCTACCCACTTCCTATTTCTTCATCCTCTACCTCTTGCCAAGTAGTAGAGTGTGTTTCCTTCACAAGTTTCTTGACTTGGTGAAGTCGGAGCTTGATTTAGCGATGCTTCGACGTAGATCATCTTCGGCATGGACATCGACGACCTAGCTCGCCTATTCTCCGATGAAGCCGACGTTAGAGCCCGGGATTTGTTTTGGACAGTGGGAGGACTTCATTACGGAGCTATGGAGGTGGAGCACCGGATCTACAAAGGTTGTATTTCTGATTCTTATAGTTAAGTGTTAACTAGTTATCTTTTCGCCTGGAAATCTAGCCAACGATCCGTTCTAGGGTTTCTCGGCACCGTTTAAATTTGAAATTGGCATGGTTGATGCCTTGTGAGACCTCATTAGGGTGCCTAGGAACCCTACAGTGGTATCAGAGCCTAGCTAGAGCCTTAGGCGAAGTCTAGACGGAATTTGAAGTCCGAACGAACCCGAAACCCGATCACAAAATGCTCTCTGGACTTTTTCTGAAAAACGTGGATTTTTCCAAGTTAAAAATTGCTAAAAAATTCAACAGGAAGATCTAAGAGTTCTGGTGCAAGACGACACCCTAATTCAACTAAACCACCGCGGTTCCGCGGCATGAGCATGGCTCATGCGGCGGATCCGCGGCCGTACGGCCGTATTTCACTGTCATTGTTGCACAGTAACTCCTCTTTTCGGATGCTGGATTTTATGGGAATTTTTAAATTTTATTCAACAGTTGAATTTTCTGGGTTGTTTTGGGGATTCGAATGTTCGATCGGATTATCAGATTTTGTTTATATGGCTTTCCGGATAATTTTTTAGAATATGTTAAAAAGTTCGACCGGATATAAATACCCAATTTTTCCCCTGTCGGGAAATTTCCAAGTGTTGGATTTTTCCGTAGTTTAACGATGTTCTAAGTAGTGCAAGTAACGCGATGGACCCTCTAGAAGACAACAAACCTTAACTCGATTATGTGACCGTCTTGAACTGCCCTTTGAACCTTCGGGTTTGGGGCAGTACGGTGTGCCACATGTGAGGCGTTGGCTTGACCCTTCTACGGCTGGACCGTTGGTACTGAGGCACGAACTGAATGTTGTTAGACCTATTTCATGTGTTGATCTATATCGGGAAAACTTGGGTGTTCGAATGTTCAATCGGAAAGTTTAACATTTTCTGTTTATCCGGAATGTGATACAACAATTGGAATTCACAAATGTTATGTGATAACTGAATGAATGTTATAAACATAGCAGTTTAGTCTCACTTGATCGGTTGCCACGGAATTTTGATGTGATCAAAAGTCCGTCGCAATCACATAGCGTACGCGGATACTCGCCGGGTAAACTTAATAGACAGCCTCACTCCATAGCCCCGACCAAGTGACTGTAGGAGAACCCCGTCGCCGAAAGCATCCGTTCGGGTGCTCGCGGCAGCGGTGTTCCGCCTTGGTGCACTTCGTCGACGGTATTGGGGGTGCAGCCATCTACTGAAATTTGCGACGAGCATTCGATCAGGATGTCGGGAATCTTGTTGAATTGCCCGACTAAATATTGAAAAGTGTTTTCGATTTTGAGACTAAAATGCGGAGTTTATAATTGTTAGGCATGCGATGTCTAAGAAATTCATTTGGTCAGGCATGTGATGTCTGAGGTGGTTGCGGATTCCAACTGTTGTAGTTTTACACTTTCTTTTCTGTGACCGTAAGTGTAATATGTGATATCGCCGGTTTCGTTGCTATATGTCAACGACAATTGGGATGCGCATATTTACTTACGTTGATGACATGTGATGTTATGTGTTGCTGGATATGTTATATTGGATCGTCGTGTTTGAATAGCCGGGGGTTATTATGTGAGATGAGTGTTTTTCATTTTCATTCATGTAAAAACTTGTATGTAATATTCTTTTATTGGGGCACTTCCAGGTTGCGGAAGATGTCACCCTTTGTATATTATTTACTTTTCCGCACTAGGATAGACCCAAGGAGGGGAGCACAAGTAACCGGGTTCTGGAGTCCAGTGGGAGACCAACTCGAGGAGTCGAGTCCGGGTCTCCTAACTCTAGAATTGGTAGGGTTTCTTGCCGCTCTCGTAGGGGTCTAAGGGTGTGGGTTTGGCTATTCATCGCGACCGTGGAATCCGTGTTTTATACTGGCTCGTATTGAAAACACGGACGTCCTAGTATATCCAATATTTCATATGTTTCTTCTGCTGCGATATCTGTGATGTGATCATGTGATGTTCTTTGATAGATACTGTATATAGTATATATGATATATTATATAGGCGTTACTTATGTTTTACACCCGCGCTAGCCCTGCCCCGCTCTGCCGTTAGTTACCTAACCTAACGGTGCACGAGGGGACATCAAGGCGAATGCGGATGGCATAAGTGTACGTCGTATTTATCTGTGATGTTTAGGTACTTAAATGATGGGACTTCATTAATGTGATTAATGAAATAAAAGAAACCTAAAGATGTTGTAGAATCGGATTTCAAAAATAAAACAGGTAGCTACAGTTCTTGCTTTGCACAGCGGTATATATGATATATCCTGCACCTTATTCGATGAGGAAAGGACCGAGATCCCTTCACCGGGAGTGACTCCTTTAGCAATAACTGGCAGATGCTACAACTCTCGGTTTGTCTTTTGATTACTTTTAAGAGTTTTTGCTTTGCACAGTGATATATATGATATATCCCGTACCTCATTCGACGAGGAAAGGACCGACGATCCCTTCACCGGGAGTGACTCCTTTAGCAAAACTAGAAAATCCTCAAAAGCACTCCATTTCAAAATCATTTGATTCTACAACGATATCAAGTTCATTACGCAATAGGTTTTCAGAAAAACCTGTCGTAGCCCTCCGTCATTTCAGATAAGTATTAGTTAGTATTCGTGCTGCGGTTATTTGGCATGCGTCAAGGCGTAATGTACGGTAGCTAACTAGTGCTTATCTGCCAGCATATGATGCGATTGGATTAGGGTATTCGTACGGCGTTGTTTGGCATGCATCAAGGGTCGTGCGGGTGGGTTTAATTCAATCAAGAAATGTACGGGTTGAACTTGACTAGCAGACTATGGGTTGTTTGGCATGCGTCAAGGTCATAGCGAGCTAGGGGCAAAATATTATCGGGAATTTCAAGTGTTGAAATTTGCAATGAGATTGCATACCTTCTATGAGATAGTTGGATCCCGATACCCGCTGAGAGTAAGTGTTACTCCTGGGAGAGTTTTATACATTACAATTAGCCGATCAAGTAGGTGTCTAGAAAGGTGTTAACGAGGTTACGCCTCTGGGAAAACGAGGTTTACATTAATTAGGTTCGTGCGAAAGCACGGGGGACCTCCCTCAAAGTACCGACACTGGCCTGGCTGAAAGACTGGCGAACTTGTAGTGTGTAATTAATCCCGGCTAGTCTTTCCTTTTAGGGTTTGAAGGAAGATTTGATAAAAAGCAGTGGGAGCCATCCTGATTAGATAAAATAATAACCAATCTATTCTTGAAAGAGCGCATGCTGAGTGTTTTCTTCTCTCTCTCTCCAGGTAGCGACCATATCACGCCTTAATCAAGATAATAATACGGATTTTTGACTGAACCCGCTTGTTATACTGAGCTGGGGAACGTTGGTCCCGCTCCAACTTATAATTGTTATAAGACAGAGCAGGAATTTGGGGATTACCAGAATTCCCGTGCCGCCCAAACGAAGAGAGTGCATGCTGATGCATCATCTTCGGGTGTGTTCGTTACAAAGAATTGTTTCTCTGTATCCTCTACATCCTGGGTATATGATATCGGATCAGGATCCCAGATATGTAATCTGTTACATAGGGCTACAGAAAGGTAGAGGACTGAGAACGGGCGATAAGTTTCATGAGGCAGAAAACGGGGCAAGTGTTGCAGCCAAGTCTGTCGGTCACTGTCACCCTGTATTACCAAAATACATTGATTCTGAATGAATGTTGTTAGATACCGAACCTGATATACAAAATCATATCAGTCTCTTTATTAGTAAAGAAATGGTAAAATTTTGTAATGCTGGATAATGTTTTGAACATTTCCTATATCAAAAGTTGATCGGTTCAGGCACGTTATCTAAAAACATTGATGTTCTAAATCAAAATACAGTTCTTAGTATATGCAACACACACAAGAGGAAGAGTTCAGAAATGAACGAATCCTTCTTGAGGCAATGTAGACTAGGTCATATCAATGCGACCCGACTAGCTGAAGTTACATTTAGATGCATGTTTAAATCAGTTTGAATTTACATCTTGTGAAACTTGCCAGTCATGTCATAAAGATAACATGACCATAGCTCCGTTTACTGGAAACAGAGAAAGAGTTAGTGAACTCTTGGGATGATACATGTTGATGTATGTAGGTCCCCAGTCTACACATGCCAAGACCGGTTCTTTGTACTTCATTACATTCTCTGATAATCTCTCAAGATTCAGACCTATGTTCCTGTTGAAACACAAGTCCGAACCTTTTGAGATATTCACAGAATATAAGTTAGAAGTAGAGAACCAAAATACGGGTATAAGTATTATGTCCTTTGATGTGATCGAGGAGGAGAATACTTGAGCACGGAAATCCTGGACTTTTCTAGAGGAGAATGAGATTCTCTCTCAGCATTACTCCTCCGTATACACCATAGCACGATGGTATATCGGGGTGGAGCATTTACACCCTATGTGATAAGGTGTGCTCTATGATGAGTACTACTGAGTTACCTATTTCCTTTTGGGAGATATGCACTTGAGAAGCTGCATACCTATTGAAAAGGGTTCGAATCAAATCAGTTGCCTACCACTCCATATGAGATATGGAAAGGGAAGAGCCCATGTCTTAAGCTAGTTAAGATTTGGGGTTGTCCGGCCTATGTCTAAAAGCAAAATCCGGACAAGCTCGAGGCAAGATCTGTTATGTAGAACTGGAAATGTTCCAGCTATACAAACTGCAGCTGATGATTTGAAAGAACCAAAGGATTCAATAGTTACCAACGAACCTCGGCCTCTCCGCCGATCTAGTAGGGTTCCTCATCCACCTGAGAGATACTTCGGTTTCTCTATGACAGTGGGAGCGAGGATTGCATCACAAGATGATGACCCAACTAGTTTCGAGCTGGCCATCAGGAGTAAGACTCTATAAGAATGGCTGGATGCTTAGTGATCTGAGATGGAATCCTTATACACCAACAAAGTATGGACTTTGGTTGCTATATCTGAAGGGTTAAATCCCCATCAGGAGCAAGTATATCTTGAGAAGATTACTTGGTGTACATCGAAAAGTTGAGACTTGTTAAAAGTTTGCATCATTGACCAGCTGTGGATAATGATGAAACCTTTTCAAGTATCTATGCTTAAGTCCATCCAGATCCTACTTACCACGGCTACATACCATGACTACGATATCTGGTGGTTGGGTGTCATGACTGCCTTTCTAAATGATATTTTGGAAGAGAGCGTCTATAAGTACACAGCCAGAGGGCTTCGTAGACAGTGGGAGCAGCGGAAACGTGTGCAAGATGCTTTATAGGATAAAGCAGGCATCGCGGAGTTGGAACATCTGTTTTGATGAATTAGTCAAAGAGTTTGACATCATCAAAATGGTAGATGAACCTTGTATAAACAAAAAGGTAGTAGGGAGTATGGTGACGATCCTCGTAGAGTACGTGGATGACATACTCTTGATAGGGAAAGAGTTTTCTATGCTACGTTCGATCAATCTCCGCTTATCACAATGATTCTCCATAAAGGATCAAAGTGATACCTACTAAATCCTAGGTTTTAGATCTATGAGATAGATCTAAATGGATGTTAAGATTCTCACTAGTTGTAGTGAGATGGTATCAATCGATCCTGGGGAGAATCACTGGAAGGGTTCCAGGGTGATAAAGACGACTGAATGTCAGTCACAGGCATTGTCTTCACCCTCAGTAAAGGGACGGTATGTTGGAAGAGTTCCAAGCTAGATACCGTGACACACTAGACGATAAAGGCTGGATACATCGCTACTTAAGATGCTACCAAAGAGGCAGTCTGGGTGTATATTGGTTCATGAGATGAACTATGTTCCTCCCATTGTGTGACAATGGAGTTGTGGCTTATGCCAAGGAACGCCGGTCCCATCAGTGATCCAGACATATTCTAAGGCAGTATCACTTGATCGTGGAGATGGTTGATCTCCATGGTGATCAAGGTTAGGAGAGCAGACTCAGAGGACAACACAGCGGATCCACTCACAAAGGCCTGTTCCCAGAGAGAGACTTTTATGGGATGGTTGAGTATGAGATACTGCAACCACTGCTATCAGATGGCCCTAGTGCAAGTGGAAGATTGTTAGTTATATGTATGCCCTAGAGGCCATTACTGTACATAGGATGTATATTGTAGTGAATGCTGGGACATATATAGGAAGGACTTTCTTGCTCGACATGATAGTATGCTATCTGGTTGATCTTTACCTTAACGTGTACACTGATTGTCTCCCTGTTACATGTTGGTAAAGCCCTTAGGATCTATACCTGACTACCTGGACTATGATGCGGATCATACTAGTGGGGACATGGTAGTCCATAAGTACATCCTTCAAAGTGCCTAGTCGTGGGTGTATCGAGACGGGGCATCGATATACCAGAGTAGACTAGCGTATACCTTCTCGACCCATACAGATGGGTGATGGATGATCCCATATCCATTGGTGTTTGACATCAGAGATGATATACGGGTGCTCAGTAGAGACTGGATACACTGGACGGACTCGCCGAGAACTCCCAGATGGTATTATACCTCACGTCAGATGGCTGTTCTCTGGTGACACTGGTACAGAGTAGTCTGTTGATCCGAGATCGTCATAGAGTCTTGTGTGGTTCCCACTGTGCTTTGATTTCCATCTTACCACGTCTAAGAAGGCGTGCAAAACGGTGGTTTTTGGGTACAGTCCCGAGTCACAAGGAGGCAACGAGCGATAGGAGGGGATTCGTCTCTCCCGGTATAGGGAGTTGATGTTGCGCTGTGTTCGATTGGCTATAACAGGAAATCCCTGGCCAGGGTTGCTGAGATTTACTGGTAAGTGTTACCAGTAGTTTCTCGAATTGTTATAGACCTCATATCGACACGACTTATCGAGCTATTGGTGTCTGACGTTTACCACCCCTAGGCGAGATATGAGACATATCAGACGATCAGACCGGACTGTACGGTAGTGTTACTGGTTGGATTCACTGGAGTGTGAGCGAGCTTGCTCGTCGATCTTCAGATCGCTCAATACCCGGGTGGCCGTTACGTTTAGCAGACCGCTTGCGGCTTGTGGATGTTTGATATGATCATCATCCGCTGCCGGCGTATTTGTTGGATATATGTATGCCCTCGAGGCCATTATGTGATAGTGGATGTATCTATACATGTATATATATTCAGTTTGCATTCTTGCTCGACATGATAGTATGCTATCTGGTTATTCTTTATCTGACATGTTGATTTGATCATGCTTTTGTTCATTCATACATGCTGATAAAGCCCCAAGGATATCTGCTTGACTACTCTGATTATGATAGAGATCATACTAGTGGGACATTTGTAGTCTATAAGCACATCCTGAAATGTCCCTAGTCGGAGGTGTATCGAGACGGGGCATCGATATACCAGAGTAGACTAACGTATATGATACTAGACCCATGTGATGGGCGATGGATGTTCCCACATTCGTCGATGTTTGACATCAAGATCATATACGGGTGCTCAGTGCTGACTGGGTACACTGGACGGACTCACCGAGAACTCCTATATGGAATTATATCTATCGTCGGATAGCAGTTCTCAGGTGACACTGGTACAGGTTAGTCTGTAGACCCGAGATCGTCATGGAGTCTTGTGTGTTCTCCCACTGTACTTTGATTGCCACCCTACCACGGCTCTACTGAGTCGTGCAAACAGGTGGCCGTTGGGTACAGTCCCGAGACACACGAAGGCAATGAGCAATAGGAGGGGTTTCGTCTCTCCCGGTATTGGGAGTTGATGCTGTGCTGTGCTCGACTGGTTATAACAGCAAGTCCCTGGCCAGGGCTGCTGAGATTTGCTGATAAGTGTTATCAGTAGTTTCTCGATCTGTTATAGACCATTCACCGACACGACTTATTGAGTTATTGGGGTCGACGTGACCATCCCTAGGCTCGATATGCAGCATATATGACGAAGAGACCGGGCTGTACGGTAGTGTTGCTGGATGGCTCAACGGGAGTTGTAGCAGGTTCGCTTGTTGTCTTCTGATCGCTCAATACCCGGGCGGCCGTTACGTTTAGCTGACCGCTTGCGGCTTGAGGGTACTTGATATGATCATTACCCTCTGCCGGTGTATTGACGAGTCTTAGAGTCCCACAAAGGAGTTACCCAGTCCAGGCGAAACGTTGTGGTGCGCATATGCGATATGCGCATGCACCCGATTGAAATGTTCGTATATGATACCGAACATTGATCGGGTGAACTGCTTTTGGTGGGGTCGTATGAGATATGACCGGATTGATAAATCAAGTGTTGATTTATCATTTAACAATTAGTTTTCTCACTTAAAACCTTTTCTTGGATGATGGATGTGTGCATGCTTGTGTGCTTTTCTTTCTTTCTTTCATGCTAGTTTCATGCACATGTGAATGTGCATACATGCACACATACATACACTCATCCATCATGGTTGTTTGCATATGGAAATGGTGGCAATATAAGACTCACACCATGGATTAAACAATGGATAATTATTTAATTTTGGTTTTAAAGTTAAATGAAAAAGGAAAGGATAATCTTTCATGCTTCTACATTCTTCCTTTGACCTAACCATGCTCAACTACCACTAACCCATGGTTATCCTTATCTTTGTCATTCCAAACTAAAGTTAAATAATGTCTCCATCATTTTAACCATGGTTCATAGCATGAAGGAATAAAATATATGTTGATATATTTCTTTTACTTTACTTGAGTTATTTTTATCTCTTGTTAAAAAAAAGTTGCCACCATCTTCTTCCTCTTGCTCTTTTGCTCTCTAGTTCTTTCTAGTGATCAAATACCATTCAAAGATAGGTTTTTGAAGTGAGAAACCTAACCACAACATCATTCTACACAAGCTTAGCCGCTTTGTTTAGAGTGTTCTCTTCGGTTTGTCGAAGTTGCGAGCTTGGACGGAGATCTCCGTGGTGGATCGTCGTGGACACAAGGGGACATCAAAAGGACCTTCGTTCAACACCCTAGAGACCAAGGAGTCCAGCGAAAGGGAGCTACAAAGGTTGTAGTCTCGAAACCCTAGATTAGTTCGCCTTTTATATCGTAACCCTAATTTTCTAGGATCGATCCCTTTGCATGTTAGTTCAGCACCTTAAAAATTATAACTTTGGGTCATGTGATGCTTCAAAACACTTCATAGGGTGCCATACTAACCTTAAATTGGTATCAGAGCCGACCTAGAACGTTAGGCGACGTTTTTACGAAGTGAAAACCCCGATCGGACAAAAATACGATTTTTTGGGATGCTCTCTGGAAATTTTCTAAAATTTGATAATTTGCAGAATTAAAAATATGTAAAAAATAGAGCAGAAAAAATAAGAGTTACGGTACAAAAAGTTTTCTGTGAACAGTAATTCTCGCCGCGGAAACGCGGCCGTACATATGAATTGATTGATCCTTTTTGCACAGTAATTCTTGAATCTGCTTGTAGAATTTTTTGGATATTTTTAATCTGTATTTGGTTTTGAAAAATTCTGGAGGTGGTTTTGGACTCGTCAATTCGATCGGGACTTTCATTTCGTAGCTTTTCCGGGTAAATTAGAAAGTATTCAAGTGTTTGAACGAGTATCATTTTCTCACTATTCACGGGGTTTAAATACTTTGGAGATACGTGCAAGTCTTTTTGCGGTGGTCCCTCTAGAAGACAACAAAGCTTAACTCGATTATGTGACCGTCTCGAACTGCCCTTTGAACCCTAGGGTTTGGGGCAGTACGGCGTGCCACATGTGAGGCGTTGGCTTGACCCTTCTACGGCTGGACCGCCGCTACTGTGTCACACTCCGGATTTTTTGAACCCTGCTTAAGTGTTGAGCTTTAGTGAATCTTGGGTGCTTGATTGTTCGTTCGAACACTTTAATACTGTCTGTTTATCTGGAATGTGATACAATATGTGGAATTCATATAGTGTAGGCATGAAATACGAAATATGTGATATTTCGCATTTATGATGTCTAAAGAGAATCTGGATTCCAAATATTGTAGTTTTACACTTTCTTTTCTGTGACCGTAAGTGTTATGTTAAATATCGCCGGTTTCGTTGCTATACATCAACGACAATTGGGGTATGCATACTTACTTACGTTGATGATATGTGATATTATGTGTTGCTGAGATATGATGTGCAGGATTGTCGCGATCGAATAGCCAGGGGGTTTTTGTGAGATGAGAGTTTTATATTTTCATTCATTTAAATTCAAATGTAATGTAATATTCTTTTATTTGGGGCACTTCCAGGTTGCGGTTGTGTCACCAGTGTTGTATATTATTTACTTTTCCGCATTAGGACGGACCCAAGGAGGGGAGCACAGGTGACCGGGTTCTGGGGTTCAGTGGGAGGCCATCTCGAGGAGTCGAGACCGGGTCTTCTAAACTCCAGGATTGGTAGGGTCACTTGCCGCTCTCGTAGGGGTCCAGGGTGTGGGCTTGGCTATTCATCGCGACTGTGGAATCCGTATTTTCTATTCTGGCTAAATACTAAATACGGACGTCCTAGGATATCCCACGTTATGTCTATGTTTCTGCTGCCTGTGTTCTGTGATATCTGAGACGAATGACATATTATATATATGATATATAGTAGACGTTGCTTATGTTTTACACCCGCGCTAGTCCCGTCCCGGTATGCCGTTAGTTAAGTAACCTAACGGTGCATAACGGAACATTGCGGCGAATGCGGATGGCATAAGCGTACGTGTTATTTTCGTTTCTTTTCTGTGATTGGCTTTAGGACTTAAATGATGGGATTACATTAATGTGATTAATGTAAAGAAAATAAACCTAAAAGATGTTGTAGAATCGGATTTAAAAACAACTCGGCTATTTGTGAAAAAGCTACATTTCAAAACTGCGGAGCTTAAGCCACTCCTTTTGAAAACTGTTTGATTCTACAACGATATCAAGTTCAAAGCGTTAAAGATTTTCTTAAAAATCATTCGCAACCCTCCGTCATTTTAGGAAGTAGAGTACTTAGTATTCGTGCTACGTTTGTTGACTTTAGTTAAGGCGTAGTGTACGGTAGCTAAGTGATGTCTTCCTACACTGCATATGATGCAGATTAATTAGGACATTCATACGACTTTGTTGACCATAGTTAAGGGACATATGGGTGGGTCTAATTGATCAAGAAATGACGGGTAGAACTTGACTGGTACTTATGATTTGTTGACTATAGTTAAGGTCATAAGTACTAGGGGTAAAAATTACATTGGGAATTTCAAGTGTTGAAATTTGCAATGAGATTGCATACCTTCCATGTGATGGTTGGATCCCGATCCCACTGTGGGCAATAGTTGCTCCTAGGAGAGTTTTACAGTTTACAATTAGCTAACTCATTAGGTGTCTAGAAAGGTGTTAACGGGGCTCCGCCTCTGGGAAAACGAGGTTTACTCTAATTAGGTCCGTGCGAAAGCACGGGGAACCTCCCTCAAAGTACCGACACTGGCCTGGCTGAACGGTTAGCGAAGTTGTAGACTGTAATTAATCCTGGCTAGTTTTTCTTTTTAAGGTTTGAAAGAAAAACTTGATAAAAAGCAGTGGGAAACATCGATTAGACAAGATAATAAACTAATCTAATCTATGCAAGAGCTTTCGCTGAGTGTATTCTTTTCTCTCTCTTAATGGCAGATACCAATGACTGGACTTAAGCTTCTACTAGATAAAAACAAACTGAATGGGACCAACTATAAAGACTGGCTAAGGAATCTGAAGATCGCCTTGACTTATGATAAAGTATCATATGTCCTCATGGCTTCAGCCCCGCCCGTCCCAGGTCCAAAATCCTCAGTTGCGGACATTGAAGTCCGCAAGACATGGGACGCTGACTGTGCTACGGCCACATGCCTCGCGCTTGCATCGATGGATAACACACATCAAAAGCAGCACGAGGACATGGACATTCACGGGATACTGCTCCATACAAAGGAGTTGTATGGGGAGCAATCCCGCGTATTACGATACGAAGCATCAAAGAAACTGTTTCAGATGCGAATGGCCCCTGGCACACCAGTAGGAGACCATGTGTTGAAGATGATAGCTCTTATAGAAGAGCTTGAGGACCTTGGATGGACAATGGACAATGAACAATATATAGATATTATTCTGCAGTCCCTCCCCTCCACCTTTGCTCAGTTCATAGTGAACTTCAACATGCATGGCATGGAGAAGGACCTCCCTGAACTCTTTAATATGTTAAGGAGTGCAGAGAGCACTATGAAGTCAGCAAAGACTCCCGTTATGACCATTGGACAGTCTTCTTCTTCTCGCCCAAAAGCTAAGGCCAAGGGAAAGAAAAAGAAGAAACCCACTAATCCTAAGGGCGGAGTCAAAAAGGTGAAGGGAAAGGGAAAGTCCACGGCTGGAGACCCAGGGAAAGGCGAGTGTTTTCATTGCCACAAGACATGACATTGGAAGCGCAATTGCACGGAGTATCTAAGTCTCAAGAAGAAGCATGGTGATGCTTCTGCTTCAGGTGTGTTTGTGACTGAAAACTGTTTTTCTATAAACTCTGCTTCCTGGGTATTGGATGCCGGTTCAGGTTCTCACATTTGCAATTCTATGCAGGGGCTGAGAAATAGCAAGGTTTTGAAGACAGGTGACCATACTCTCCGCGTTGGAAATGGTTCCAATGTACATACAGTCGCAATGGGAGAGTATCACTTGGGGTTGCCATCTGGATGTATTTTGATTTTGAATCCATGTTATTTTGTACCAAGTATGCTATGTAATATAATATCCGTTTATTTGTTGGACAATGAAGGATATAATTTTGTGTTGCAGAACAATGTTATGAACATTCACCTGAATCAAATGTTGGTTGGGTATGGTACGCTTAATAATGGAATATATGTCCTAAATCAATACACAGTTTTCAGTATACAACACACTAATAAAAGAAAACATTCAGAATTAAATGAAGCTTTTCTTTGGCATTGTAGACTTGGTCATATTAACGAAACAAGACTAAACAAGTTACATAAAGATGGATATTTAAACTCTTTTGAATATAAATCTTATGCGACTTGCCAGTCTTGTATCAAGGGTAAAATGACCAAAACTCCGTTTACAGGACACGGAGAAAGAGCTACTCAGCTCCTTGGCCTCATACATAGTGATGTATGTGGGCCAATGTCTACACAGGCTAGAGGCGGTTTTTCATACTTCATTACATTCACCGACGATTTCTCAAGGTTCGGTCATGTATTTTTATTAAAGCACAAGTCCGATGCTTTCGAGAAATTCGTTGAATATAAACAAGAAGTAGAAAAACAAACCGGCTTGAGTATTAAGATGCTTCGATCATATCGAGGTGGAGAGTATCTCAGTACAGAATTTGCGAACTTCCTAAAAGAGAATGGGATTCTCTCTCAGCTCACTCCTCCTTACACACCACAGCACAACGGTGTGTCAGAACGAAGGAATAGGACCCTATTAGATATGGTCTGGTCCATAATTAGTGACGCTGAGTTACCCGTCTCGTTTTGGGGACATGCATTGGAGACTGCAGCGTTTCTGCTAAACAGGGTTCCGACCAAAGCCGTGTCTACCACGCCATATGAGATATGGAATGGGAAGAGACCATCTCTTAAGAGAATTAAGATTTGGGGTTGCCCGGCCTATGTTAAAAAACAGAATTCGGACAAACTCGAGACACGGTCAGTCATGTGTAACTTTGTGGGATATCCAAAGAATTCTTATGGATATCTGTTCTACCATAAAGAGGAACAAAAAGTGTTTGTTTCTCAGTATGCCACATTCTTGGAAAAAGAGTTTTTCACAGATAAAGATGATGGCAAGGTTGTAGATCTAGAAGAGGTTCTGGAGACACAAACTACAAATGACGATTTTGTTGAACCGGCTGTTGCAACAGAAACTGAAGAACCTCGGCCACTCCGTAGGTCTGGTAGGACTTCTCGCCCACCGGAGAGGTACTACGGTTTCCTCATTAATGGTAACGGAAAAGATTGCATCATGGATGATGATGATCCTACCAGTTTTCAGCAGGCTATCACGAGTGGTGACTATGTGAAGTGGCTGGATGCCATGAGATCCGAAATGGAGTCTATGTACACCAACAAAGTATGGACTTTGGACGTTGTACCCCCTGGGGTAAAACCTGTAGGGTGCAAATGGATCTTTAAAAGAAAGATTGGTGTGGATGGGCAGGTAGAGACCTATAAGGCAAGACTTGTGGCGAAAGGTTTTCGTCAAAGACTAGGTTTGGACTATGACGAAACTTTTTCGCCCGTAGCCATGCTTAAATCCATTCGGATCCTACTTGCTATTGCTGCTTACTACGACTATGAAATCTGGCAGATGGACGTTAAAACAGCATTTCTAAATGGAAATTTAGAAGAATGCGTTTATATGGATCAGCCAGAAGGCTTCATTGACAGTGGGAGCAGCGAGAAAGCATGTAGATTACTTAAATCCATATATGGGTTGAAGCAGGCATCTCGGAGTTGGAACATCTGTTTCGATGATGTTATCAAAGAGTTTGATTTCATCAAAAATCCAGATGAACATTGTGTTTATAAGAAGGCTGTAGGAAGAGCTGTCACATTCCTCGTATTGTACGTGGATGACATTCTTCTGATAGGAAATGATATTCCTATGCTACAGTCAGTCAAATCATTCTTATCACTAAGGTTCTCCATGAAGGACCTGGGTGATGCCACATACATCCTGGGCATAAGGATCTATAGGGATAGATCCAAAAAGTTATTGGGATTGTCCCAAACCAGGTACATCAACACCATCCTAAAGAGGTTTAGTATGGAAGACTCCAAGCGGGGTGCCTTACCCGCTTGCCATGGAGTCACTCTCTCCAAGGATTCTTGTCCAAAGACCGATGAAGAAAGAGCTCGCATGAGCATTATACCTTATGCTTCGGCAGTAGGGTCTATAATGTATGCGATGTTATGTACACGCCCAGATGTAGCTTATGCAATTAGTGTTGTAAGCAGGTATCAATCCAACCCAGGGGAGAACCACTGGACAGCTGTGAAGAACATTCTTAAGTACTTACGAAGGACTAAAGAATTGTTCTTGGTGTATGGTAATACAGATCTCCAAATGGAGGCCTTTACCGATTCGAGCTTCCAGAGCGATAAGGATGACAGCAAATCTATCTCAGGGTTTGTATTTACCCTCAATGGAGGGGCGGTAAGTTGGAAGAGTTCCAAACAGGATACCGTTGCAGACTCTACGATGGAAGCTGAGTACATTGCTGCAAATGATGCCGCCAAGGAAGCCGTCTGGATGAAGAAGTTCGTCTCGGAGCTAGGAGTAGTTCCAACCATTATTGATCCAATACCTTTGTATTGTGAAAATAATGGGGCGATGGCGTTAGCCAAAGAGCCCAGATCCCATCAGCGGTCCAGACACATCCTGAGGCGCTTTCATTTGATCCGGAAGATTGTAGATTGCCGCGAGATCGAGATTAAGAGAGTTGACACAAAGAACAACGCCGCGGATCCACTCACCAAGGCCCTCCCTCAGCCACAGCATGAGCGACTTTTTGAGATGTTGGGTATGAGATACGCCAATAACTGGCCTTAGTGCAAGTGGGAGATTGTTGGATATATGTATGCCCTAGAGGCCATTATGTGATAGTGGATGTATCTATACATGTATATATATTCAGTTTGCATTCTTGCTCGACATGATAGTATGCTATCTGGTTATTCTTTATCTGACATGTTGATTTGATCATGCTTTTATTCATTCATACATGTTGATAAAGCCCCAAGGATATCTGCTTGACTACTCTGATTATGATAGAGATCATACTAGTGGGACATTTGTAGTCTATAAGCACATCCTGAAATGTCCCTAGTCGGAGGTGTATCGAGACGGGGCATCGATATACCAGAGTAGACTAGCGTATATGATACTAGACCCATGTGATGGGTGATGGATGTTCCCACATTCGTCGATGTTTGACATCAAGATCATATACGGGTGCTCAGTGCTGACTGGGTACACTGGACGGACTCACCAAGAACTCCTATATGGAATTATATCTATCGTCGGATAGCAGTTCTCAGGTGACACTGGTACAGGTTAGTCTGTAGACCCGAGATCGTCATGGAGTCTTGTGTGTTCTCCCACTGTACTTTGATTGCCACCCTACCACGGCTCTACTGAGTCGTGCAAACAGGTGGCCGTTGGGTACAGTCCCGAGACACACGAAGGCAATGAGCGATAGGAGGGGTTTCGTCTCTCCCGGTATTGGGAGTTGATGCTGTGCTGTGCTCGACTGGTTATAACAGCAAGTCCCTGGCCAGGGCTGCTGAGATTTGCTGATAAGTGTTATCAGTAGTTTCTCGATCTGTTATAGACCATTCACCGACACGACTTATTGAGTTATTGGGGTCGACGTGACCATCCCTAGGCTCGATATGCAGCATATATGACGAAGAGACCGGACTGTACGGTAGTGTTGCTGGATGGCTCGACGAGAGTTGTAGCAGGTTCGCTTGTTGTCTTCTGATCGCTCAATACCCGGGCGGCCGTTACGTTTAGCTGACCGCTTGCGGCTTGAGGGTACTTGATATGATCATTACCCTCTGCCGGCGTATTGACGAGTCTTAGAGTCCCACAAAGGTGTTACCCAGTCCAGGCGAAACGTTGTGGTGCGCATATGCGATATGCGCATGCACCCGATTGAAATGTACGTATATGATACCGAACATTGATCGGGTGAACTGCTTTTGGTGGGGTCGTATGAGATATGACCGGATTGATAAATCAAGTGTTGATTTATCATTTAACCATTAGTTTTCTCACTTAAAACCTTTTCTTGGATGATGGATGTGTGCATGCTTGTGTGCTTTTCTTTCTTTCTTTCATGCTAGTTTCATGCACATGTGAATGTGCATACATGCACACATACATACACTCATCCATCATGGTTGTTTGCATATGGAAATGGTGGCAATATAAGACTCACACCATGGATTAAACAATGGATAATTATTTAATTTTGGTTTTAAAGTTAAATGAAAAAGGAAAGGATAATCTTTCATGCTTCTACATTCTTCCTTTGACCTAACCATGCTCAACTACCACTAACCCATGGTTATCCTTCTCTTTATCATTCCAAACTAAAGTTAAATAATGTCTCCATCACTTTAACCATGGTTCATAGCATGAAGGAATAAAATATATGCTGATATATTTCTTTTACTTTACTTGAGTTATTTTTATCTCTTGTTAAAAAAAAGTTGCCACCATCTTCTTCCTCTTGCTGTTTTGCTCTCTAGTTCTTTCTAGTGATCAAATACCATTCAAAGATAGGTTTTTGAAGTGAGAAACCTGACCACAACATCATTCTACACAAGCTTACCCGCTTTGTTTAGAGTGTTCTCTTCGGTTTGTCGAAGTTGCGAGCTTGGACGGAGATCTCCGTGGTGGATCGTCGTGGACACAAGGGGACATCAAAAGGACCTTCGTTCAACACCCTAGAGACCAAGGAGTCCAGCGAAAGGGAGCTACAAAGGTTGTAGTCTCGAAACCCTAGATTAGTTCGCCTTTTATATCGTAACCCTAATTTTCTAGGATCGATCCCTTTGCATGTTAGTTTAGCACCTTAAAAATTATAATTTTGGGTCATGTGATGCTTCAAAACACTTCATATGGTGCCATACTAACCTTACAGTATTGACGAGTCTTTAGAGTCCTACACAGAGGTTTCCTGGCTCAAGCGAAACGAAATAGGAGCGCATATGAGATATGTGCGGGACCGAGAATAATATGTGTATGTGATACCGTATTCGATTCTCGCGATGAATGTATCGAATGGTTGTATGCGATATAACCTAGTTATCGAATCAAGGATTGATTCGATAAGCCGATACATTTGATACTAGTCGGTTATATGTGATATGACCGAATCGTTAAATCAAGTGTTGATTTAATGATTTAATGTATAATTATATATTTGATATATTACTTTGCATTGACTCGTATCGGTTCACTTTAAATGGATTTTCTCACTCGGATGTGCGCATTGCATATGCGATATGATTTTGTGCACTTGTTTGTATCATGGTTGATGATGCATGCATGCTTGGTTAAGTGCAAAGAATTAAACCATGGTTAACTAAATGATTAGGGTTTTATTTTCTTAAATTATTTATTTATTCCTTTTTGGAAATTATTTTGCATAAGAAGAATTGGTGGCTTTCTTTTATTCTTTCATGAACTTTCATGAATGTTTAACTTTGTCACCAATTTTGTCTCATGCTTAACCCTGACCATTTCTTTTAACCATGATTGATTCTCTACACCTAACCATGGTTCTAATATGATAAGTATTCATTTCTATTCTATTTCTATTTAATCTTATCATATCATTCTTCTTCTCCTTCCTTGAACTCAAGAAGAAAACCTTGCACATCATCAATGGTGGATTGATGAAATGAGTGAGAAATCCAATTCTAAAGTCTAACCACTTCCTATTTCTTCATCCTCTACCTCTTGCCAAGTAGTAGAGTGTGTTTCCTTCACAAGTTTCTTGACTTGGTGAAGTCGGAGCTTGATTTAGCGATGCTTCGACGTAGATCATCTTCGGCATGGACATCGACGACCTAGCTCGCCTATTCTCCGATGAAGCCGACGCTAGAGTCCGGGATTTGTTTTGGACAGCGGGAGGACTTCATTACGGAGCTATGGAGGTAGAGCACCGGATCTACAAAGGTTGTATTTCCGATTCTTATAGTTTAGTGTTAACTAGTTATCTTTTCGCCTAGAAATCTAGCCAACGATCCGTTCTAGGGTTTCTCGGCACCGTTTAAATTTGAAATTGGCATGGTTGATGCCTTGTGAGACCTCATTAGGGTGCCTAGGAACCCTACATATGAGATACCGGATCAGGATGCCATACATGTAATCTGTTACATAGGCTACAGATAGGTAGAGAACTGAGAATGGGTGATAAGTTTTAAGAGTTAGAAATGGTGCAATTGTTGTAGCCAAGTATGTTGGCAGTTATCACCCTGTATTACCAAATACATTGATTCTGAACGAATGTTATTAGATACCGAACTTGATATACAACATCATATCAATCTCTTTATTAAGTAAAGAAGGATATAATTTTGTATTGTTGGATAATGTTTTGAACATTTCCTATATCAAAAGATGATCGGTTCAGGTACGTTATCTAAAAGCATATACGTTCTAAATCAAACTACAGTTTTTAACGTACAGAACACACACAAGAGGAAGAGTTCAGAAATGAACGAATCTTTCTTGAGGCATTGTAGACTAAGTCATATCAGTGCGACCCGACTAGCTAAGTTACATAAAGATGCATATTTAAATTTGTTTGAATTTACATCTTGTGAAACTTGCCAATCATGTCACAAAGATAAAATGACCATAGCTCCGTTTATTGGAAACAGAGAAAGAGTTAGTGAACTCTTGGGATTGATACATGATGATGTATGTAAGTCCCCTGTCTACACATGCCAGGACTTGTTCTTTGTACTTCATTACATTCACTGATGATCTCTCAAGATTCACACATGTGTTCCTGTTGAAACACAAGTCTGAAGCTTTTGAGAAATTCAAAGAATATAAGATAGAAGTAGAGAACCAAAACGGGTATAAGTATTATGTCCTTCGATGTGATCATAAAGGAGAATACTTGAGCACGGAATTCCTAGACTATTCTAAAGGAGAATAAGATTTTCTCTCAGCATTAATCCTCCGTATAAACCATAACGCGTTGGTATATCGGGGCGGAGCAATCGCACTATATGTGATATGGTGTGATCTATGATGAGTACTACTGAGTTGCCTATTTCCTTTTGGGGGTTATGCACTTGAGAAGCAGCATACCTATTGAATAGGGTTCCAATCAAATCAGGTGCCTACCACTCCATATGTGATATGGTATGGGAAGAGCCCATCTCATAAGGAAGTTAAGATTTAGGGTTGTCCGGCCTATGTCAAAAGAAAAATCCGGACAAGCTCGAGGCAGGTCAGTTCTGTGAAAGTTTGTTGGATATCCTATGCATTCGCAAGGGAATATCTTCTACCAAATTGAGGAGCAAAAGGTGTTTTGTTTTCTCAGCATGCCACCTTTTGGAAAGGAAATTTCTTGTGAAGAAATTAGTGGTCATGAGGTAGAACTGGAAGGAGTTCCAGCTATACAAACTAAAGCTGATGATTTGGGAGAACCGGAGGATTCAATAGTTTCCAAAGAACCTCACCCTCTCGGCCGATCTAGTAGGGTTTCTCATCCACCTGAAAGATACTTCGGTTTCTGTTAGTTGTATGTATGCCCTAGAGGCCAGTATTGTACAGATGATGTATATTATATTGGATGCTTGGACATATATAGAGATGACTTTCTTGCTCGATATGATAGTATGCTATCTGGTTGCTCTTTATCTTAACATGTATACTTGTCTCTTAAAACTGTCTTATAGTTACATGTTGGTAAAGCCCTTAGGATGTGTACTTAACTACCTGGACTATGATGCAGATAATACTAGTGGGGACAAGGTAGTCCATAAGTACATCCTTCAAGGTCCCTAGTCGTAGGTGTATCGAGATGGGGCATCGATATACCAGTGTAGACTAGCGTATACGCTTCTCGACCCATGAGATGGGCGATGGATGATCCCATATCCATTGGTGTTTGACATTAGAGATGGTATACGGGTGCTCAGTGGAGACTGGGTACACTGGACGGACTCACCGAGAACTCCCAGATGGTATTATACCTCATGTCAGATGGCAGTTCTCAGGTGACACTTGTGCAGGTTAGTCTGTAGACCCGAGATCGTCATAGAGTCTTGTGTGATTCCTACTGTGCTTTGATTTCCACCTTACCACGTCCATGAGGGCGTGCAAAACGGTGGTTTTTGGGTACAGTCCCGAGCCACATGGAGGCAATGAGCGATAGGAGGGGTTTCTTCTCACCCGGTATTGGGGGCTGATGTTGTGCTGTGCTCGATTGGCTGTAACAGGAAAGTCCCTGGCCAGGGCTGATTCAGAGATTTGCTGGTAAGTGTTACCAGTAGTTTCTCGACCCGTTATGAGCCTCACATCGGCACGACTTATTGGTTATTGGGGTCTGACGTTTACCACCCCTAGACTTGATATGCGACATATCAGACGAGGAGACCGGACTGTACGGGAAGTGTTGCCGGTTGGCTCGACGGGAGTTGTAGCAGGTTCGCTTGTTCTCTTCTTATCGCTCAATACCCGGGTGGCCGTTACGTTTAGCTGACCGCTTGCGGCTTGGGGGTGCTTGATATGATCATCACCCACTGCCGGCGTATTGACGAGTCTTAGAGTCCCACAATGGAGTTACCTAGTCCAAGCGAAATGTTGTGGTACGCGTATGCGATATGAGCATGGACCTGATTAAAATACGCGTATAGGATACCGTATATTGATCGGGCGGCTTGCTTTTGGTTAGGGTCGTATGTGATATGGCCGGATTGATAAATCAAGTGTTGATTTATCATTTAACCATTACATTCTCGCTAGAAATCTTTTCTTGTATCTTTGGATGTATTCATGCATGTATGCATTTCTTATTGTTTCATGCACATATGGATGTGCATGCACACATACATACATACATCAACTATCATGGTTGATTATACATAGAAAATGGTGGATATATAAGACTCACACCATGGTTTATATTATGGATATTTATTTCTATTTTTGCAAAATCAAAAGAAAAGAGAAAAAGGTGAATGATTGGTTATCTTCTACACTCTTCTCTTGACCTAACCATTTTCACCTACAATTTAACCATGATTTATCTTCCTCTTCTCTTTTAACTAAGATGAAATAAATATCCATATCTATTAACCATGGTTTTAAATGAGAAAGAAAAATATATATACTTATGTTTTTCTTTTTCTCTTTAGAGTGATTCTTCTCTTCTTCATAATATCCATCATCTTCTTCAACCTTGAGCTCTTGCTCTCTTGAATTTTCAACTAAGCAAAATATTCATCAAAATAGGATTTTGAAGTGAGAAAGAGAACCACAACACCATTCTACACAAGTCTAGCCCACTTGTTTGGAGTGTTAGCTTCATATCGTTCTCTTGATCGGGTGAAGTTGCAAGCTTGGACAAAGCGGAATCCGGGTGGATCATCGGTGACCTAGAGAAGTTCAAGCGGAGCTTTTTCAAACCCCAAGTAGCCGAGGAATCTAGCGTAGGGAGCTACAAAGGTTGTACTCTCTAAACCCTAGCTTTTCTTTCATATGATGATGTGATACTTTTAGAAACCCTAATTTTCTCGGATCGATCCGATGTTTGTTAACTTAGCACCCTAAAGACTCCACCTTTGGTTCATGTGATGCTTCCAAACCCTTCATGAGGTGCTAGGCTAACCTTTCATTGGTATCAGAGCCCACCTAGAACATTAGGCGACTATTTTATGAAGTTAAAACTCCGAACGAACCGGAAAATACGCTTTTTCAGTGCTCTCTGGACATTTTTTAAATTCTGGTTATTTTTAGAAATAAAAATATGTAAAAAATTCAGCAAGTAAATATAAGAATTACGGTATAAAAATTATTCGATGAACAGTCATTATTGCCGCGGAAACGCGGCCTAAGCTTGCTTGGGCCGCGGTTCCGCGGCCGTACACCCCAATCTCTGTATCATTTTTATAAAGTAATGCTTACTTCTACTTGTATATTTTTTAGAGTATTTTTAATCTGTATTTAGTTATGAAAAATTCTGGAGATGGTTTTGCACTCGCTGATTCGATCGGAATTTTGATTTCGTGACTTTTCCGGGTAAATTAGAAAGTATTGAAGTGTTTGAACGAGTATCATTTGCTCACTTTTCACGGGGTTTAAAAGCTTTCGGAAATACGTGCAAGTTTGTTTGTGGTAGACCCTCTAGAAGACAAAAAACCTTAACTCGATTATGTGACCGTCTTGAACTGCCTTTTGAAGCTTAGGGTTTGGGGTAGTACGGCGTGCCACATGTGAGGCGTTGGCTTGACCCTTCTACGGCTGGACCGCTACCACTGTGTCACACTCCGGGTTTTTAAACTCCGCTCAAGTGTTGAGCTTTAGCGAATCTTGGGTATTTGATCATTCGTTCGAAAACTTTAATACTGTCTAATTATCTGGAATGTGATGCAATGTGTGGAATTCATATTATAAGACATGAAATACGAAGTATGTGATATTTCGCATTTACAATGTCTAAAGAGAATATGGATTCCAGATATTGTAGTTTTACACTTTCTTTTCTGTGACCGTAAGTGTAGTATGTCGATATCGCCGGTTTCGTTGCTATACGTCAATGACAATTGGGGTACGCATACTTACTTACGTTGATAATATGAGATATTATGTGTTGCTGAGATATGATGTGCAGGATTGTCGCGATTGAATAGCCGGGGGGTTTTATGTGAGATGAGTGTTTTATATTTTCATTCATGTAAATTCAAATGTAATGTAATATTCTTTTATTTGGGGCACTTCCGGGTTGAGGTCGCTGCCACCAGTGTTGTATATTATTTACTTTTCCGCATTAGGATGGACCCAAGGAGGGGAGCACAGGTGACCGGGTTCTGGGGTTCAGTGGGAGGCCATCTCGAGGAGTTGAGACCGGGTCTCCTAAACTCCAGAATTGGTAGGGTCGCTTGCCGGTCTCGTAGGGGTCCAGGATGTGGGCTTGGCTATTCGTCGCGACTATGGAATCCTTATTTTCTATTGTTGGCTAGATACTAAATACGGACGTCCTAGTATATCCCACATTATATCTATGTTTCTGCTGCGATATCTGTGATGTGATCATGTGATGTGCTGTGATAGATACTTTATATAGTATATATGATATATTATATATAGACGTTACTTATGTTTTGCACCCGCACTAGCCCTGCCCTGCTCAGTCGTTAGTTACCTAACCTAACGGTGCACGAGGGGACATCGAGACGAATGCGGATGGCATAAGTGTACGTCGTTTTTATCTGTGATGTTTTGGTGACTTAAATGATGGGACTTCATTAATGTGATTAATGAAAGAAAAGAAACCTAAAAGATGTTGTAGAATCAAATTTTAAATAAAAGCGTAGCTACAGTTTTGCTTTGCATAGCGGTATATATAATATACCCTGCACCTTATTCGATGATGAAAGAGCCGAGATCCCTTCACCGGGAGTGACCTCTTTAGCGAAACTGGCAGATGCTACAACACTCGGTTTGACTTTTGACTGCTTTTAGAGTTTTGCTTTGCACAGTGATATATATGATATATCCTGCACCTTATTCGATGAGGAAAGAGCCGAGATCCCTTCACCGGGAGTGACCTCTTTAGCAAAACTAATAAAAGCCTCAAAATCACTCCATTTCAAAATTCACATGATTCTACGACGATATCCAGTTCATTACGCAATAGGTTTTCAGAAAAACCTGTCTAGCCCTCCGTCATTTCAGATAAGTCCTGCTTAGTATTCGTGCTGCGTTTGTTGACCATGTCAAGGCACAGTGTGCGGTAGCTGACCAGTATTTATCTGCTTATGCATATGATGCTGATTGGATTAGGGTAGTCGTACGGCCTTGTTGACCTTGTCAAGGGTCGTGCGGGTGGGTTTAATTCAATCAAGAAGTGACGGGTTGAACTTGACTTAGAGTCTATGGTTTGTTGACTTTGTCAAGGTCATAGATCGTTTGGGGCAAAATATTATCGGGAATTTCAAGTGTTGAAATTTGCAATGAGATTGCATACCTTCTATGAGATAGTTGGATCCCGATACCCACTGCGAGTATTTGTTACTCCTGGGAGAGTTTTACACAGGACAATTAGCCGATCAAGTAGGTGTCTAGAAAGGTGTCAATGGGGTTACGCCTCTGGGAAAACAAGGTTTACTTTAATTAGGTCCGTGCGAAAGCACGGGGCACCTCCCTCAAAGTACCGACACTGGCCTGGCTGAAAGATCGACGAAGTTGTAGGGTGTAATTAATCCCGGCTAGTCTTTCCTTTTAAGGTTTGAAGGAAGATTTGATAAAAACCAGTGGGAGCCATCCTGATTAGATAAGATAATAACCAATCTGATCTTGCAAGAGCATACGCTAAAGTGTTTTCTTCTTTCTCTCTCCAGGTAGCGACCATGTCATGCCCTAATCAAGATAATAATATGGATGTATTGATCGAACCCGCAAGTTATTCTGTGCTGGGGGACGTTGGTTCCGTTCTTTCTTATAAGAGTTATAGGACTGAACAGAACATAGGGGAATACTAGGATTCCCATGCCACCCGAATGAAGAAAGTACATGATGATGCATTTTCTTCGGGTGTGTTCGTTACAGAGAACTGTTTCTCCATTTGCCCTACGTCCTGGGTATTAGATACCGGGTCAGGATCCCATATATGTAATCAGTTACATGGGCTTAGGAAAGGTAGAGAACTTGGAGAAGGTGATAAAGACATTAGAGTTGGAAATGGTGCAATTGTTGCAGCTAACACTGTCGGGGAATATCACCTTGAATTACCAACTGGTAATACATTGGTTCTGAACGAATGCTATTACATGCCGAACCCGATATGCAACATTATATCAGTTTCTTTGTTGAGTAAAGAGGGATATAATTTTGTATTACAGGATAATGTTATGAAAATTTTCCGTAACCATAAGTTGGTTGGATCAGGCACGTTGTGTAATGGCATATATGTTCTAAATCAATCAACAGTTCTGAGCATAACAAACACACACAAGAGGAAGAGTTCAGAACTGAACGAATCCTTCTTGTGGCATTGTAGACTAGGTCACATCAATGCGACATGACTGGCTACGTTGCATAAGGATGGATATTTGAAACCGTTCGAATTTTTATCTTATGACACTTTCCAGTCATGTCTCAAAGGCAAGATGACCAAAACTCCGTTTACGGGACACGGAGAAAGAGTTACCGAACTCTTGGGACTGATACATAGTGATGCATGCGGTCCTATGTCTACACATGCCAGGGATGGTTCTTCGTACTTCATTACATTCACTGACGATCTCTATAGATTCGGATATGTGTTCCTGATGAAACACAAATCAGAAGCTTTTGAGAAATTTAAAGAATATAAACAAGAAGTCAAGAACCAAACCGGAAAAAGTATTAAAATCCTTCGATCTGATCGAAGAGGTGAATACTTGAGCAATGAATTCCTGGACTTCCTAAAAGAGAATGGGATTCTCTCTCAGCTGACTCCTCCATATACACCACAGCACAACGGTGTATCAGAACGGAGGAACCGCACCCTATTAGATATGGTGCGCTCTATGATGAGCACAGCTGAGTTACCTATTTTCTTCTTGGGATATGCGCTGGAGACAGCAGCATACCTATTAAATCAAGTTCCATCTAAATCTGTACCTACCACACCATATGAGATATGGAGTGGGAAGAGGACATATCTTAAACGAGTTAAGATATGGGGTTGTCTGGCCTATGTCAAAAGACAAAATCCGGACAAACTCGAGGCACGGTCAGTTCTTTGCAAATTTGTGGGATATCCAAAGAACTCATATGGGTATTTTTTCTACCACAGTGAGGAACAAAAGGTGTTTGTTTCTCAACATGCCTCCTTTTTAGAAAAGGAATTTCTTGTAAAAGAAATTAGTGGAAAAGTGGTGGAGCTGGAAGAGGTTCCAGATACACAAACCGTAACTGAAGATTTAGTGGAACCAGAAGATTCAATAGCTCCCAACGAACCTCAGCCTCTCCGCCGGTCTAGTAGGGTTCCTCGTCAACCTGAGAGATACTATGGTTTTCTCATGGATGGTGGGAGCGAGGATTGCATCATGGAGGATGATGACCCAACTAGCTTCGAGCAGGCCATCACGAGTGGGGACTCAGTGAAATGGATGGATGCTATGCGGTCCGAGATGGAATCCATGTACACCAACAAAGTATGGACTTTGGAAAATGCTCCTGAAGGGGTAAAACCCATTGGGAGCAAGTGGATCTTCAAGAAAAAACTTGGTGTAGATTGGAAAGTAGAGACTTTCAAAGCTAGACTTGTAGCAATTGGTTTTCGTCAAAGACCAGGTGTGGACTATGACGAGACCTTTTCTCCAGTGGCTATACTTAAATCCATCCGGATCATGCTTGCCATCGCTGCATATCATGATTACGAAATTTGGCAAATGGATGTTAAGACCGCCTTTCTAAACGGTAATTTAGAAGAGTGCGTGTACATGACTCAGCCAGAGGGCTTCGTAGATAGTGGGAGCAGCGGGAAGGTGTGCAAGCTGGTTAAATCCATTTATGGATTAAAGAAAGTATCGCGGAGTTGGAACATCTGCTTTGACGTCGTTATCAAAGAGTTTGATTTCGTCAAAAACGTAGATGAACCTTGTATCTACAAGAAGGTGGCAGAGAGTAAGGTTATCTTCCCCGTATTGTACGTAGACGACATACTCTTGATAGGAAATGATATTCCTAAGCTGCAATCGTTCAAGCTCTTCTTATCACAAAGATTCTCAATGAAAGATCTTGGTGATGCCTTCTGCATATTGGGAATTAGGATCTATAGAGATATATCCAAACGGATATTGGGATTGTCCCAATCCAGGTACATTGACACCATACTAAAGAGGTTTAGTATGGAGAATCCAAGCGTGGGAACTTACCCACGATCTCTGGAGTCACTCTCTCCAAAGAAATGTCTCCCAAGACTGATTTGAAGAGAGCTCGCATGCAAGGGATATCCTATGCTTCAGCTGTAGGCTCTATCATGTACGCGATGCTATGTACCAGACCCGATGTAGCATACTCGCTAAGTGTAGTGAGCAGATATCAAGCTGATCCTGGAGAGAGTCACTGGACAGCTTTGAAGAGCATTCTCAAGTACTTACGAAGGTCTAAAGAGATGCTCTTGGTGTATGGTAACGGAGAACTCCATGTGGAGTCCTTTACCGATTCGAGCTTCCAGAGTGATAAGGACGACTCTAAGTCGCAGTCGGGATTTGTCTTTACCCTTTACGGAGGGGCGTTTAGCTGGAAGAGTTCCAAGCAGGAAACCGTGGCAGACTCGACGATGGAAGCTGAATACATCACTGTCAACGATGCTGCCAAAGAGGCTGTCTGGATCAAGAAGTTCATTACTGAACTTGGAGTGGTTCCATCCATTGAGCATCCAATACCTTTGTATTGCGATAACAATGGTGCGGTGGCTTTGGCCAAGGAACCCAGGTCCCATCAGCGATCCAGGCATATTCTGAGGCGGTATCACCTGATCCGGGAGATAGTTGATCGCCGCGAGATCGAGGTCAGGAGGGTTGACACGAAGAACAACACAGAGGATCCACTCATGAAGGCCATTCCCCAGAAACAGTTTGAGAGACTCTTCGGGATGCTCGGTATGCGATACTACAGCAGCTGGCCCTAGTGCAAGTGGAAGATTGTTAGTTGTATATATGCCCTAGAGGCCAGTATTGTACAGATGATGTATTTTATATTGGATGCTTGGACATATATAGAGATGACTTTCTTGCTCGATATGATAGTATGCTATCTGGTTGCTCTTTATCTTAACATGTATACTTGTCTCTTTAAACTGTCTTATAGTTACATGTTGGTAAAACCCTTAGGATGTGTACTTGACTACCTGGACCATGATGCAGATCATACTAGTGGGGACATGGTAGTCTATAAGTACATCCTTCAAGGTCCCTAGTCGTAGGTGTATCGAGACGGGGTATCGATATACCAGTGTAGACCAGCGTATACGCTTCTCGACCCATGAGATGGGCGATGGATGATCCCATATCCATTGGTGTTTGACATCAGAGATGGTATACGGGTGCTCAGTGGAGACTGGGTACACTGGACGGACTCGCCGAGAACTCCCAGATGGTATTATACCTCACGTCAGATGGCAGTTCTCAGGTGACACTTGTGCAGGTTAGTCTGTAGACCCGAGATCGTCATAGAGTCTTGTGTGATTCCCACTGTGCTTTGATTTCCACCTTACCACGTCCATGAAGGCGTGCAAAACGGTGGTTTTTGGGTACAGTCCCGAGTCACATGGAGGCAATGAGCGATAGGAGGGGTTTTGTCTCTCCCAGTATTGGGGGTTGATGTTGTGCTGTGCTCGATTGGCCGTAACAGGGAAGTCCCTGGCCAGTGCTGATTCAGAGATTTGCTGGTAAGTGTTACCAGTAGTTTCTCGACCCGTTATGAGCCTCACATCAGCATGACTTATCGGTTATTGGGGTCTGACGTTTACCACCCCTAGACTTGATATGCGACATATCAGACGAGGAGACCGGACTTTACGGGAAGTGTTGCCGGTTGGCTCGACGGGAGTTGTAGCAGGTTCGCTTGTTCTCTTCTAATCGCTCAATACTCGGGTGGCCGTTACGTTTAGCTGACCGCTTGCGGCTTGGGGGTGCTTGATATGATCATCACCCACTGCCGGTGTATTGACGAGTCTTAGAGTCCCACAATGGAGTTACCTAGTCCAGGCAAAATGTTGTGGTGCGTGTATGCGATATGCGTATGGACCCGATTAAAATACGCGTATAGGATACCGTATATTGATCGGGCGGCTTGCTTTTGGTTAGGGTCATATGTGATATGGCCGGATTGATAAATCAAGTGTTGATTTATCATTTAACCATTACATTCTCACTAGAAATCTTTTCTTGTATGTTTGGATGTATGCATGCATGTATGCATTTCTTATTGTTTCATGCACATATGGATGTGCATGCACACATACATACATACATCAACTATCATGGTTGATTATACATAGAAAATGGTGGATATATAAGACTCACACCATGGTTTATATTATGGATATTTATTTCTATTTTTGCAAAATCAAAAGAAAAGAGAAAAAGGTGAATGGTTGGTTATCTTCTACACTCTTCTCTTGACCTAACCATTTTCACCTACAATTTAACCATGATTTATCTTCCTCTTCTCTTTTAACTAAGATGAAATAAATATCCATATCTATTAACCATGGTTTGAAATGAGAAAGAAAAATATATATACTTATGTTTTTATTTTTCTCTTTAGAGTGATTCTTCTCTTCTTCATAATATCCATCATCTTCTTCAACCTTGAGCTCTTGCTCTCTTGAATTTTCAAGTGAGCAAAATATTCATCAAAATAGGATTTTGAAGTGAGAAAGAGAACCACAACACCATTCTACACAAGTCTAGCCCACTTGTTTGGAGTGTTAGCTTCATATCGTTCTCTTGATCGGGTGAAGTTGCAAGCTTGGACAAAGCGGACTCCGGGTGGATCATCGGTGACCTAGAGGAGTTCAAGCGGAGCTTTTCCAAACCCTAAGTAGCCGAGGAGTCTAGCGTAGGGAGCTACAAAGATTGTACTCTCTAAACCCTAGCTTTTCTTTCATATGATGATGTGATACTTTTAGAAACCCTAATTTTCTAGGATCGATCGGATGTTTGTTAACTTAGCACCCTAAAGACTCCACCCTTGGTTCATATGATGCTTCAAACCCTTCATGAGGTGCTAGGCTAACCTTTCAGTTTCTCTATGACAGTGGGAGCGAGGATTGCATCATGAGATGATGACCCAACTAGTTTCGAGCAGGCCATCAAGAGTAGGGACTCTGTAAGAATGGCTGGGTGCTAAGCGATTTGAGATGGAATCCATATACACCAACAAAGTATGGGCTTTGGTTGCTTTATTTGAAGGGTTAAATCCCCATCAGAAGCAAGTATATCTTGAGAACATTACTTGGTGTACATGGAAAAATTGAGACTTTCAAAGCTATGCTTACGTCCATCCAAATCCTACTTGCAATTGTTACATACAATGACTACGATATCTGGCGGTTGGGTGTCATGACTGCTTTTCTAAATAATGATTTAGAAGAGAGCGTCTATAAATACACAGCCAGAGGGCTTCGTAGACAGTGGGAGCAGCGGAAACGTGTGCAAATTGCTTTATGGGTTAAAGCTGGCATCGCGGAGTTGGAACGTCTGTTTTGATGTGGTAGTCAAAGAGTTTGACTTCATCAAAATGGTAGATGAACCTTATATATACAAAAAGGTAGTAGGGAGTATGGTGGTGATCCTCGTATTGTACGTGGATGACATACTCTTGATAGGAAAAGAGTTTCCTATGCTACGCTCGGTCAATCTCTTCTTATCACAAGAATTCTCCATATAGGATCAAGGTGATACCTTATAAATCCTGGGTTTTAGATCTAAGAGATAGATCTAAATGGATGTTAGGATTCTCACTAGGTGTATTGAGATGGTATCCATCTATCTTGGGGGGAATCACTGGATAGCTTCCAGGGTGGTAAGGTTGACTGAATGTCAGTCACAGGCAATGTTTTTACCCTCAGTGGAGCGACAGTATGTTGGAAGAGTTCCAAGCTAGATACTATTGCAAAATAGACGATAAAGGCTTGATACATTGCTACCAAGGATGCTACCAAAGAGGCAGTCTGGATATATATTTGTTCATAAGATGAACTTCGTTCCTACTATTGTGTGACAATGGAGTTGTGGCTTATACCTAGGAACCCCCGTCCCATCAGTAATCCATACATATTCTTAAGCAGTATCACCTGATCATGGAGATGGTTGATCTCTAGGGAGATCAAGGATAGGAGAGTAGACACAGAGGACAACAGGGCGGATCCACTCACAAAGGCCTTTTCCCAGGAGAGACTTTTATGAGATGGTTGAGTATGAGATACTTCAACAACTGCTGATTGTTGGGTATGGGATACTACAACAGATGGCCCTAGTGCAAGTGGGAGATTGTTAGTTATATGTGTGCCCTAGAGGCCATTACTGTACGTACGATGTATATTGTAGTGGATGCTTGGACATATATATGGAGGACTTTCTTGCTCGACATAATAGTATGCTATCTGGTTGCTCTTTATCTTAACATGTACGCTGATTGTCTCTATATTACATGTTGATAAAGCCTTTAGGATGAGTACTTGACTACCAGGATTATGATGCAGATTATACTAGTGGGGACAGTGTAGTCGCTAAGTTCATCCTTCAAATGTTCCTAGTTGTAGGTGTGTTGAGACAGGGCATCGATATACCAGAGTAGACTAGCGTATAGCTTCTCGACCCATATAGATGGGCGATGGATAATCCTATATCCATTGGTGTTTGACATCAAAGACAGTATACGGGTGCTCAGTGGAAACTGGGTACACTGGACGGACCCGCCGAGAACTCCTAGATGGTATTATACCTAATGTCAGATGGCAGTTCTCTGGTGACACTGGTTCAGGTTTGTCTGTAAACCCGAGATCGTCATAGAGTCTTGTGTGATTCCAACTTTGCTTTGATTTCTACCTTACCACATTTAAGAGAACGTGTAAAACGGTGGCTTTTGGGTATAGTCCCGAGTCACATGGAGGCAATGAGCGATAGGAGGGGTTTCGTCTCTCCCGGTATTGGGAGTTTGTGTTGTGCTGTGCTCGATTGGCTATAACAGGAAGTCCTTGGCCAAGGCTGCCTCAAAGATATACTGGTAAGTGTTATCAGTAGTTTCTCGACCCGTTATGAGCCTCATATCGACATGACTTATCGAGTTACTAGGGTCTGGCGTTTACCACCCCTAGACGAGATATGCGACATATCAGATGAAGAGATCGGACTGTACGACAGTGTTACTGATTGGATTCGTAGGAGTACGGGCAGACTTGCTTGTTGGTCTTCTGATCGTTCAATACCAAGGTGGCCGTTACGGTTAGCAGACCACTTGCGAGTTGTGGGTGTTTGATATGATCATCACCTATTGCCGGCGTATTGACGAGTGTTTAAAGTCCTACACAGGGGTTTCCTGGATCAAGCGAAACGGGGTAGGAGCACATATGTGATATGTGCGGGACCGAGATTGATACGAGTATGAGATACCGTATTGTATTCTCATGATGTGTGACATGATTGGTTATATGTGATATAGCCGGGTTATCGGATCAAGTGTTGATTCGATAAGATGTTACATTTGATATTAGTCGGTTATATGAGATATAGCCGGATTATTAAATAAAGTGTTGATTTAATAATTTAATTAATAATTATATATTTGATATATTACATTACATTAACTAATATTATCTCACTTAAGATTACTTTTTCTCACTTGGTGATACATCGATATATATGTGATATATGTTTATTGTATTCTTTTCTTATGTTACATTATATATTATATATGTGATATGTAATATTGTAACATGCAAGGTTATAAATGCAACTAGGGTTTATGAGATTAACACTATGGCTAGGTTTATGTTTAGTTTAATTATCTTAATTAGTTCTAAATTGTGGATTAAAGTTGTGATATTTTGTCATGGTTGACTTGGTCCACTCTTTAGATATTTATCAAGACATTTGTTAACCTAACCCTAACCCTAACCCCAGCCTATGATTTATTCTCTACATGAGTTAGCCATGATACTTTTAACCCTTGGTTACATTTCTAACCTCTATCACAATTCATTCTGACTTGAGCTTTGAGCTTCTTCTTCTTCTCCATTGATTTTGCTCTCTTGATTTTTCATGTGATGAAAAAAGTGTGAGAAAAATAAAACTAAAATGAACCTACATCCTACTTCATCATCCTCTAATACTTGCCATTTAGTATAGGGTGTTTCCTTTACTAATTCCATAATTAGTGAAGAGATAGCTTGGGTTAGTGTCTCCTCGACGCAGATCATCTTCGGCCTCGAAGTCTTCGAAGAAAGCTTGTTCGTTTCTTCAAGGGAGCCTCTCTAGAGTCCGGAGTTCAAGATTGCAGCGAAGGGACTACTACACGGAGCTATTGAAGTGAAGGAACGGTCTACAAAGGTTGTATTCCTTGCTCACTTAGGATGTAAAGTGTTTACATATGTTATTCCGTCGATTTCTAATAAACGATTCTTAGTTAGGGTTAGCTAGAACGACAAATTTTTGAATTTGGCATGGACGATGCCTCCCGAAACCTTGCTGCCGTGGTAGATAACCATGCATCATCCACCTCCTCGAATAGAGTTTCTATCATACATCTCAGAACCGAGAAAACGTATGGTGGACGTACTGAAATATCATATAAGGAGAAACCGGGTTTTTAAAAACCATACATACTTTCTTTTTAAAATGACCACGGTTCTCAAATCCAGAAATCTCATGAAAAAAGCCTATCTCAATGCATATAATCGTAAAGCATGATGTATGCGACATATAACAGAAATGTAAGCATGTCCGTATATCATGCAACATGGAACATTGATGTGACAATATCCGTATATCATGCGATATATCGTAATGATGTGAACATAGCAAGTAATTCATGCAAGGAGTCATATCATGATGCATCAATCCTACTGTATAGTGACATGGCAATTATCGATGATGAAGTGTGTGAGCCGGCAAATCTGTGTAAGTGTAACATAAGCATCATCGATAATGGTGTAGGTGTACTAGAACAGGTATATAAAATGCAATGAGAATAACATAAATGCAGCATAAGGTAAATCATCAGCTAAAAGCTACAAGGTATACATATCTAACATGACCGAGTCGGTGAATCTATCAATCGGCATCCAGCCTCACAACAACACGTACGGTATAATCCATCGAACGACATCCTCTAGTCAAGGGTATGGATCAAACCTCAATTCAAACTTATCACGTATGGAAAATCATCGTACGGCGGCATTAAACCAACGGGGATCCTATCAACCTATATGACAACTAGTGTACGGACCTAAGGTCTCGTACGGCAATCACTTATGATTCACAACATATATAAATATATCTATATACCTATGTCCCAGGTCACATCTATAACAATCTCATATCAGGGGACCGGCAAGGTATCAACCATCTCAATCGACTCGCATCCGTATACCAACACATCATCAGGTCATCATATCACATCGTACTTTCTTTTCCTCGCATTTATATCCCACATCAAGTCAGTTTTACAAATACATTCTACCTTTTCTATAAGCATACGTATCTAATCTAACATACACACCCGAACCATACAATCAGTTTTTAAAAGATGCGAATTGTAGTTCTGAAAGTAGGGGCTATAGTATTCTTAAGGAAAAGATATCGTTTGAAAATCCATAACGCCCCTCAAAGTATCTATTTAAAAGATGCATACGATTCTTCTGTTTGAAAATAGGTATGGTTCGATTGACACATTTACGTCGGCTATCTAGTCTTATAGTATCCAATACAGCAATATCATCGAACATCATCCTCGAATCCCGTCATCACATATTAATCATATCATATCACTTCTAACTATCCTTTTAGCCATATCCCTAGTTTCCTAATCTAGGTTTCTACGACTGTATCCTATAGATCGGTTTCTATCAAATTGCGGAGGTGCTATACACTATCCAGCCGACTTCCCCCGTAGATATAGATCTACTCACTTGATCCTCGCATGCCGAGGTCGATGACGCCATGATTCGTTGCCTCGGAATCCACGCGAAGGTACCTACAATAATACACAATCGCAATCGCTATTAAAATCGAATCCGGAAAATCAATATGTCACATGGATCGCATATAGGTTAGAACCTATAGCCCATGCATGCAAAACCAACCAATCATCACTTTTTGTTTATGTACAAATATCCAACAACCAAATACAAATCCAAATTTCACAACCTAGCATTCAAAATACGGAAAACAATGCCCCAGACCAAAAATCATAAGGTTTCACTCCGATTTGGCCGCAAATTATGGCCTATAGCAATAAATCTACGGTCAGATTAAGGGTATTGGGTCTTAGGTTTCAGGGGTTGCCTCCAAGTTGCCTGCACGTCTCATGGTCATGGGAACTTATTTTGTAGTGGTCTCGGGTCATCCCAGATTCCCAGATACACTTACAAACCGTCAAATATCGACGTCGGGGAAAATCTAAGTCCGTGTTTTGGGTTCTATTCTCTGTTCTAAATCAGTAAAAACACCACTCAAGTCTTGTTAACAGCCCCTACATCACCACAACACTACTCAAATCCTAAACCTTCTCTTGAAATTTCTAACTTCACAAATCCACATTAAATCAACTTCTAAACTAAATTAGAATATAAAGAACTAAAAATTAAACTAAATGGAAGAATTTATACCTCTTTTGGGCACATCAAGAAAAACCCTAGCTTCCCAATTTCATCAAAATCCTCCTTTTCTTGGTCCATTTTATAGAGGGTGAAGAGGGGATCAACTTTAATGAAAGGGGTTTAGGGTTTGGATGAAGGATTTGAGATGGTTTCTGTTGGATATATGTATGCCCTAGAGGCCATTATATGATAGTGGGTGTATATATATATATAAATATATATATATATATATATATATATATATATATATTCAGTGTACATTTTTGCTCGATATGATAGTATGCTATCTGGTTCTTCTTTATCTGACATGTTGATCATGCTTTTATTCATTCACACATGTTGATAAAGCCCTGAGGATATAGGCTTGACTACTGTGATTATGATAGAGATCATACTAGTGGGACATCTGTAGTTTATAAGCATATCCTGGAATGTCCCTAGTCGTAGGTGTACGGGACGGGGCATCGATATACCAGAGTAGACTGGCGTATATAATACTAGACCCATATAATGGGCGATGGATGTTCCCACATTCATCGATGTTTGACATCGAGATCATATACGGGTGCTCAGTGGTGACTGGGTACACTGGACGGACTCACCGAGAACTCCTATATGGAATTATATCTATCGTCGAATAGCAGTTCTCAGGTGACACTGGTGCAGGTTAGTCTGTAGACCCGAGTTCGTCATAGAGTCTTGTGTGTTCTCCCACTGTACTTTGATTACCACCCTAACACGGCTCTACTAAATCGTGCAAACAGGTAGCCGTTGGGTACAGTCCTGAGACACACGAAGGCGATGAGCGATAGGAGGGGTTTCGTCTCTCCCGGTATTGGGAGTTGATGCTGTGCTGTGCTCGATTGGCTATATCAGTAAGTCCTTGGCCAGGGCTGTTGAGATTTACTGATAAGTGTTATCAGTAGTTTCTCGATCTGTTATAGACCATTCATCGACATGACTTATTGAGTCATTGGGGTCGACGTTACCATCCCTAAACTCGATATGCAGCATATCTGACAAAGAGACCGGACTGTACGGTAGTGTTGCCGGTTGGCTCAACGGGAGTTGTGACAGGTTCGCTTGTTTTCTTCTGATCGCTCAATACCCGGATGGCCATTACGTTTAGCTGACCGCTTGCGGCTTGTAGGTATTTGATATGATCATTTCCTACTGCCGGCGTATTGACGAGTCTTAGAGTCCGACAATGAAGTTTCCTGGCTCAGGCGAAAAGATGTGGTCTGTATATGAGATATGCGCGGGGACCCGATTAAATACGGATATGTGATACCGTATATTAATCTGGAATTTTCTATTGGTCGGGTCGTGTGTGATATGACCGGTTTGCAAAATCAAGTGTTGATTTAATAAATGACTTTTAGATTAATTCTTTAATTAAACTCTTTTTCTAATTTTTGTGTGCATGCATGTATGCACATGATGATGTGCATGGATACATACATACATACATTGTATCATGGTTGTTGATACATATTTGGTGGCAATGCAAGACTTATATTGTAGTGATTATCTATTTATTTATCATTTTGAATAAAGGAAAGGATAATTCACACAAGGTTAATGTTTATCATCTTTTGACCTTGCTTCAACAACCTTTTAACCTTGAGTTAATTATCCTTTTGCCTTTTAACTCATTTGATAAACATCTAGATAATTCTAATCATGGTTGATGTGAGAAAGATTAATATAGATTATTCTTTTCTCATTTCAATAATTCACTCTCATAACATTTTCCTTTTGAGAAAAAGCTTAGCCACCATCTTCTTCTTCCTCTCTTGATAATTTCTTTGAGTGAGGTTGATAAAAAGAAAGAGTTTTGATTATAGAATACAAACCACATCATCATACTACACACATCTAGCCCATTTGTGTAGGGTGTTTGCTCTACTTCATTCACATATCAAGTAAAGCAAGGAGCTTTGGGCAAAGGAGCTTCGGGTGGATCGTCGTGGACCTAGAGGATCTCAAGCGAACCTTTTTCCAACCTTCTAGTAGCCAAGGAGTCTAGCGTAGGGAGCTACAAAGGTTGTACTCTCAAAACCCTAGCTTTTACTACTTGTGATGATGTCAAAGTAATGCAACCCTAAATTTCTAGTGATGATTCTTTGTATGTTCACTTAGCACATTAAAAATTTGATTTTGGCACATGTAATGCTTCCAAACCCTTCATGAGATGCTAGGTAAACCTAACAGGGGCATCAGAGCCAAGCTAGAGCTTTAGGAGACGCTTTGGCGAAGTTAAAACTCTGATCGAACCAATAAATACGGATTTTAACCCTTCTCTAGACATTTTTTGAAATTGTGTTATTTTTTGAATTAAAAATACTTAAAAAATTCAGCAGGAAAATCTAAGCATTTATGTAAAAAACGATACCATATTCCGTACAAGACGCCGCAGAACCGCGGCCATACCCTGGTTGGGCCGCGGATCCACGGCCATAATGAAGCAATATTTTATCATTCTTATACAGTAATGTCTAGAACTGCTTGTATATATTTTTGGGTATTTTTAATCTGGTTCAAGTGTTGAATGTTCTGGGGATTATTTTGGATTTGTTGATTCGATCGGAAAATTTAATTTCGTGTTTTTTCCTGGTAATTTAGAAAGTATTAAAATGTTCGAACGCATATCATTAACTCATTTTTCCCGGCACGAAAAACTTTCAAGTGTTGATTTTTTCTCGGGTTTAAATCTTTCGGAAATACGTGCAAGTAACGTGGTGGACCCTCTAGAAGAACACAAACCTTAACTCGATTATCTGACCGTCTGAACTGCCTCTAAACCTTAGGGTTTGGGGCAGTACGGCGTGCCACATGTGAGGCGTTGGCTTGACCCTTCTACGGCTGGACCGCTGCTACTGTGACACATTCCGGGATTTTTGAACTCCGCTCAAGTGTTGAGCTATTTAGGAAATTTTGGGTATTTGATCATTCGATCGAAAACTTTAATACTGTCTATTTATCTGGAATGTGATACATTATGTGGAATTCATATAGTTATGCATGAAATACGAAGTATGTGATATTTCGGATTTACGATGTCTAAAGAGAATGTGGATTCCAAATGTTGTAGTTTTACACTTTCTTTTATGTGACCGTAAGTGTAGTATGTAGTCGTATTGCCAGTTTTCGTTGCTATACATCAACGACGATCGGTGTATGCATACTTACTTATGTTGATGATATGAGATATTATGTGTTGCTGAGATATGATGTGCAGGATTGTCGCGATTGAATAGCCGGGGGGTTTTTATGTGAGATGAGAGTTTTATTTTCATTCATGTAAAATTCAAATGTAATGTAATATTCTTTTATTTGGGGCACTTCCGGGTTGAGGTTGATGTCACCAGTGCTGTATATTATTTACTTTTCCGCATTAGGATGGACCCAAGGAAGGGAGCACAGATGACCGGGTTCTGGGGTTCAGTGGGAGGCCATCTCGAGGAGTCGAGACCGGGTCTCCTAAACTCCAGAATTGGTAGGGTCGCTTGCCGCTCTCGTAGGGGTCCAGGGTGTGGGCTTGGCTATTCATCGCGACTATGGAATCCGTATTTTCTATTGTTGGCTAAATACTAAATACGGGCGTCCTAGTATATCCTACATTATCATATGTGTGTTTCTGCTTCCTGTACTCTGTGATGTGATATCTGAGACGAATGATATATTATATATGAGATATATAGTAGACGTTGCTTATGTTTTACACCCGCGCTAGTCCCATCCCGGTATGCCGTTAGTTAAGTAACCTAACGGTGCATAACGGAATATTGCGGCGAATGCAGATGGCATAAGCGTACGTGGTATTTTCGTTTCTTTTATGTGATTGGCTTAAGGACTTAAATGATGGGAATACATTAATATGATTAATGTAAAAAAATAAACCTATAAAGATGTTGTAGAATCGAATTTGAAAACTGCACGGCTCTTTATGAAAAAGCTACATTTCAAAACTGCGGAGCTCAAGCCACTACTTTTAAAAACCATTTGATTCTACGACAATATCAAGTTCAAAGCGTTGAAGATTTTCTTAAAAATCATCCGCAACCCTCCGTCATTTTAGGAAGTAGAGTACTTAGTATTTGTGCTACGTTTGTTGACTATAGTTAAGGCGTAGTGTACGGTAGCTAAGTGATGTCTTCCTACACTGCATATGATGCAGATTAATTAGGACATTCATATGACTTTGTTGACCATAGTTAAGGGTCATATGAGTGGGTCTAATTAATCAAGAAATGACGGGTAGAACTTGACTGGTACTTATGATTTGTTGACCATAGTTAAGGTCATAGGTACTAGGGGTAAAAACCACATCGGGAAATTCAATAGTTGAAATTTGCAATGAGATTGCATACCTTCCATATGATGATTGGATCCCGATCCCACTGTGGGCAATAGTTGCTCCCAGGAGAGTTTTGCAGTTTACAATTAGCTAACTCATTAGGTGTCTAGAAAGGTGTTCACGGAGCTACGCCTCTGGGAAAACGAGGTTTACTTTAATTAGGTCCTTGCGAAAGCACGGGGAACCTCCCTCAAGTACGGACACTGGCCTGGCTGAACGGTTAGCAAAGTTGTAGACTGTAATTAATCCTGGCTAGTTTTCTTTTTAAGGTTTGAAAGAAAAACTTGATTAAAGCAGTGGGAAACATCGATTAGATAAGATAATAACCACTCTGATCTTTCCAAGAGCTTTCGCTGAGTGTATTCTTTTCTCTCTCTTAATGGCAGATACCAATGACTGGACTCAAGTTTCTACTAGATAAAAATTAACTAAATGGGACCAATTATAAAGACTGGCAGAGGAATCTGAACATTACTTTGAGTTATGATAAAGTATCATATGTCCTCACGGCTCCAGCCCCGCCCGTCCCAGGTCCAAAATCCTCAGTTGCGGATAAAGAAGTCCGCAAGACATGGGACGCTGACTGTGCCGCGGCCAAATGCCTCGCGCTTGCATCGATGGATAACACACATCAAAAGCAGCACGAGAATATGGACATTCACGACATATTCCTCCGTACAAAGGAGTTGTATGGAGAGCAATCCCGCGTATAACAATACGAAGCATTAAAGAAATTGTTTCAGATGCGAATGGCCCCTGGCACACCAGTAGAAGACCATGTTTTGAAGATGATAGCTCTCATAGAAGAGCTTGAGGACCTTGGATGGACGATGGAAAACGAACAATATACAGATATTATTCTGCAGTCCCTCCACTCCACCTTTGCTTAATTCATAGTTAACTTCAACATGCACAACATGGAGAAGGAACTACCTGAACTCCTTAATATGTTAAGAAGTGCAGAGAGCACACTGAAATCAGTGAAAACTCCCGTTTTGAGTGTTGGGCAATCTTTCTCTTCTCGCCCAAAAGCTAAGGCCAAGGGAAAGAAAAAGAAGAAGCCCACCAATCCTAGGGGTGGAGTTAAAAATGTTAAGGGGAAGGACAAGTCCAAAGCTGGAGAATCGGGAAAAGGGGAATGTTTTCACTGCCACAAAACAGGACATTGGAAGTGCAACTGCACGGAGTACTTAAATCTCAAGAAGAAGCTTTAGGAGGCTTCCGCTTCAGGTGTGTTTGTGAGAAAAAAACTGTTTTTCAATAAACTCTACTTCCTGGGTATTAGATACCGGTTCAGGTTCTCACATTTGCAATTCTATGCAGGGGCTGAGAAATAGCAAGGTTTTGAAGACAGGTAACCATACTCTCCGCGTTGGAAATGGTTCCAATGTACATACAGTCACAGTAGGAGAGTATCACTTGGGGTTGCCATCTGGGTGTATATTGGTTTTGAACCCATGTTATTTTGTACCTAGTATGCTTTGTAATATAATATCCGTTTCTTTGTTAGACAATGAAGGATATAATTTTGTATTGCAGAACAATGTTATGAACATTCACCTGAATCAAATGTTGGTTGGGTATGGTACGCTTAATAACGGGATATACGTCCTAAATCAACACACAGTTTTCACCATACAACACACTAATAAAAGAAAACTTTCAGAAATAAATGAAGCTTTTCTATGGCACTGTAGACTTGGTCATATTAACGAAACAAGACTAAACAAGTTACACAAAGATGAATATTTAAACCCTTTTGAATATAAATCTTATGCAACTTGCCAGTCTTGTATCAAGGGTAAAATGACCAAAACTCTGTTTGCCGGACACGGAGAAAGAGCTACTGAGCTCCTAGGCCTCATACATAGTGATGTATTTGGGCCAATGTCTACACAGGCTAGAGGCGTTTTTTCATACTTCATTACTTTCACTGACGATTTCTCAAGATTCGGTCATGTATTTTTATTAAAGCACAAATCCGAAGCTTTCGAGAAATTCACTGAATATAAACAAGAAGTAGAAAAACAAACCAGCTTGAGTATCAAGATGCTTCGATCAGATCGAGGCGGAGAGTATCTGAGTACATAATTTGCAAACTTCCTAAAAGCGAATGGGATTCTCTATCAGCTCACTCCTCCTTACACACCACAGCACAATAGTGTGTCAGAACGACGGAATCAGACCTTATTAGATATGGTCCATTCCATGATGATTGATGTTGAGTTACCCGTCTCATTTTGGGGGCATGCAATGGAGACTGCAGCATTTCTACTGAACAGGGTCCCAACCAAAACCGTGTCTACCACGCCATATGTGATATGGCATGGGAAGAGACCATCTCTTAAGAGAATTAAGATTTGGGGTTGCCCGGCCTACGTTAAAAAGCAGAATCCAGACAAACTCGAGACACGGTCGGTCATGTTTAACTTTGTGGGATATCCAAGGAATTCTTATGGATATCTATTCTACCACAAGGAGGAACAAAAAGTGTTTGTTTCTCAGTATGCCACATTCTTGGAAAAAGAGTTTTTCACAGATAAAGCTGATGACAATGTCGTAGATCTAGAAGAGGTTCTAGAGACACAAACAACAAATGACGACTTGGTTGAACCGGCTGTTGCAATAGAAACTGAGGAGTCTCGGCCACTCCGTAGGTCTGGTAGGACTTCTCGCCCACCGGAGAGGTACTACGGTTTCCTCATTGATGGTGACGGAGAAGACTGCATCATGGAGGATGATGATCCTACTAGTTTTGAGCAAGCTATCACGAGTGGAGACTCTGTGAAGTGGCTGGATGCCATGAGATCCGAAATGGAGTCTATGTACACCAACAAAGTATGGACTTTGGACGTTGTACCCCCTGGGGTAAAACCTGTGGGGTGCAAATGGATCTTTAAAAGAATGATTGGTGTAGATGGGCGGGTGGAGACCTATAAGGCAAGACTTGTGGTGAAGGGTTTTCGTCAAAGACCAGGTTTGGACTATGACGAGACTTTTTCTCCCGTAGCCATGCTTAAATACATTCGGATCCTACTTGCTATTGCTGCTCACTACGACTATGAAATCTGGCAGATGGACGTTAAAAAGGCATTACTAAATGGAAATTTAGAAGAATGCGTTTATATGGATCAGCCAGAGGGCTTCATTGACAGTGGGAGCAGCGGGAAAGCATGTAAATTGCTTAAATCCATATATGGGTTAAAGCAGGCATCACGGGGTTGGAACATCTGTTTCGATGATGTTATCAAAGAGTTTGATTTCATCAAAAATCCAGATGATCCTTGTGTTTATAAGAAGGCTGTAGGGAGAGCTGTCACATTCCTCGTATTGTACGTGGATGACATTCTTCTGATAGGAAATGATATTCCTATGCTATAGTCGGTCAAATCTTTCTTATCACTAAGGTTCTCCATGAAGGACCTGGGTGATGCCACATACATTCTGGGCATTAGGATCTATAGGGATAGATCCAAGAGGTTATTGGGATTATCACAAACCAGGTACATCAACACCATCCTAAAAAGGTTTAGTATGGAAGACTCCAAGCGGGGTGCCTTACCCACTTGCCATGGGGTCACTCTCTCCAAGGACTCTTGCCCAAAGACCGATGAAGAGAGAGCTCGCATGAGAATTATACCCTATGCTTCGGCAGTAGGATCTATAATGTATGCGATGTTATGTACACGCCCAGATGTAGCTTATGCACTTAGTGTTGTAAGTAGGTATCAATCCAACCCAGGGGAGAATCACTGGATAGTTGTGAAGAACATTCTTAAGTCTTTGCGAAGGACTAAAGAATTGTTCTTGGTGTATGGTAATGAAGATCTCCAAATGGAGGCCTTTACCAATTCGAGCTTCCAGAGCGATAAGGACGACAACAATCTATCTCAGGGTTTGTATTTACCCTCAATGGAGGGGAGGTAAGTTGGAAGAGTTCCAAACAGGATACCGTTGCAGACTTTACGATGGAGGCTGAGTACATTGCTGCGAATGATGCCACCAAGGAAGCCGTCTGGATGAAGAAGTTCATCTCAGAGCTTGGAGAAGTTCCAACCATTATTGATCCAATACCATTGTATTGTGATAATAATGGGACTATGGCGTTAGCCAAGGAGCCCAGGTCCCATCAGCGGTCCAGACACATCCTGAGGCGCTTTCATTTGATCCGGAAGATTATACATCGCCGCGAGATCGAGATTGGGAGAGTAGACACAAAGAATAACACCGCGGATCCACTCACCAAGGCCCTCCCTCAGCCGCAGCATGAGCGACTTTTTGAGATGTTGGGTATGAGATACGCCAATAACTGGCCTTAGTGCAAGTGGGAGATTGTTGGATATATGTATGCCCTAGAGGCCATTATATGATAATGGATGTATGCATACATATATATATACATATATACATATATATATACATATACACATATATATATATATATATATTCAGTGTACATTCTTGCTCGACATGATAGTAAGCTATCTGGTTCTTCTTTATCCGACATGTTGATTTGATCATGCTTTTATTCATTCACACATGTTGATAAAGCCCTGAGGATATAGGCTTGACTACTGTGATTATGATAGAGATCATACTAGTGGGACATCTGTAGTTTATAAGCATATCCTGGAATGTCCCTAGTGGTAGGTGTATCGAGACGGGGCATCGATATACCAGAGTAGACTAGCGTATATGATATTAGACCCATATGATGGGCGATGGATGTTCCCACATTCATCGATGTTTGACATCGAGATCGTATACGGGTGCTCAGTGGTGACTGGGTACACTGGACGGACTCACCGAGAACTCCTATATGGAATTATATCAATCGTCGGATAGCAGTTCTCAGGTGACACTGGTGCAGGTTAGTCTGTAGACCCGAGAACGTCATAGAGTCTTGTGTGTTCTCCCACTGTACTTTGATTACCACCCTACCACGGCTCTACTGAGTCATGCAAACAGGTGGCTGTTGGGTACAGTCCCGAGACACACGAAGGCGATGAGCGATATGAGGGGTTTCTTCTCTCTCGGTATTAGGAGTTGATGATGTGCTGTGCTCGATTGGCTATATCAGTAAGTCCCTGGCCAGGGTTGTTGAGATTTACTGATAAGTGCTATCAGTAGTTTCTCGATCTGTTATAGACCATTCATTGGCATGACTTATTGAGTCATTGGGGTCGATGTTACCATCCCTAGACTCGATATGCAGCATATCTGACGAAGAGACAGGACTGTACGGTAGTGTTGCCAGTTGGCTCAACAGGAGTTGTGACAGGTTCGCTTGTTTTCTTCTGATCGCTCAATACCCGGATGGCCGTACGTTTAACTGACCGCTTGCGGCTTGTAGGTATTTGATATGATCATTACCTATTGCCGGCGTATTGACGAGTCTTAGAGTCCTACAATGAAGTTTCCTGGCTCGGGCGAAAATATGTGGTGTGCATATGAGATATGCGCGGGGACCCGATTAAATATGAATATGTGATACCGTATATTAATCGGGCATTTTATATTGGTCGGGTCGTATGTGATATGACCGGTTTGCAAAATCAAGAGTTGATGTAACAAATGACTTTTAGATTAATTCTTTAATTAAACTCTTTTTCTATTTTTTGTGTGCATGCATGTATGCACATGATGATGTGCATGGATACATACATACATACATTGTATCATGGCTGTTGATACATATTTGGTAGCAATGCAAGACTTATATTGCAGTGATTATCTATTTATTTATCATTTTGTATAAAGGAAAGGATAATTCACACAAGGTTAATGTTTATCATCTTTTGACCATGCTTCAACCACCTTTTAATCTTGTGTTAATTATCCTTTTGCCTTTTAACTCATTTAATAAACATCTAGATAATTCTAACCATGGTTGAAGTGGGAAAGATTAATATAGATTATTCTTTTCTCATTTCAATAATTCACTCTCATAACATTTTCCTTTTGAGAAAAAGCTTAGCCACCATCTCTTCTTCCTCTCTTGATAATTTCTTTGAGTGAGGTTGATAAAAAGAAAGAGTTTTGATTATAGAATACAAACCGCATCATCATACTACACACATCTAGCCCATTTGTGTAGGGTGTTTGCTCTACTTCATTCACATATCAAGTAAAGCAAGGAGTTTTGGGCAAAGGAGCTTCGGGTGGATCGTCGTGGACCTAGAGGATCTCAAGCGAACCTTTTTCCAACCTTCAAGTAGCCAAGGAGTCTAGAGTAGGGAGCTACAAAGGTTGTACTTTCAAAACCATATCTTTTACTACTTGTGATGATGTCAAATTAATGAAACCCTAAATTTCTAGTGATGATTCTTTGTATGTTCACTCAGCACCATAAAAATTTGATTTTGGCACATGTGATACATCCAAACCCTTCATGAGGTGCTAGATAAACCTAACAGTTTCTTGGGGTGAAGGTGGAGGGTAAGTGAAGCTGAAGAAGGAGAAGAAGAAAAGAAATGGGAAGGAAAGATATGGCTGCCCCCCTCTCTCTCTCATTGTCTTATTCTCACCCCTATCTCAAATTTTACCCTTTTACCCTTTTCTCTTTTTCTTTTCTTTTTCCTCACAAAACCAAAATACGATTTGAAACCAATAATACAAATGAACCACATGCAACCAAATGCAACATGACATTGTGCACTAGCCATGGAAAACTGTAGAAACTCGGATTTGGCTTAATCGCGATTAGCAGTACACTAATCGGGTTTTTACCCAAACTGCATATAACAAATTTTTAAAATTCCAAATGCGATAAATATATTTTTAAATGAATAAATAATTTTAATTTCCAATTATTTCACAAATATTGGTATATATTTATACCTTTTTTTCGAAAACCCTAATTTCGTAAATCGGCAGTTTTCGGGAAATATATTATTTTAATATTAAATTCATAAAATAATATTTTATATTTTCTGAGATGTTACAATCTTACCCTTTAAATAAATTCGGTCCCCGAATTTAAATTTGAATCCCCAATTACTAAAACATTTCAATACTCAACTCAATTCAACGGGGCTCCGAAATCACGGAAGATATAGAAATAACACAGCGGGTCAAGTGCGCATGAAAATGAGTACACAACTCAAAAATCTAACTCCGTCAAGTGCCACGCAAATCATCGGATTTACACGCATATCATCAGAGTTATAATAGAGATACAGATCTCGAAAATCCAATGCTGAAATCTCATATACACTAGTCAAGTAATATAGTATGTATATAGTACGCATCCTTGAAAAATCTCCAAAAACTGAATAAAATACATACAAAATCTTTTCTGAATTGCCGTGTGATGTGTAACTCACGGCATAAGTGACGGACGCTCATTTGTAAGTAGTAATATACATTCATATATGTTTTGCTCAAATATACGTTCCGCCGTTTTGAAATATCCCAAAAAAGTTCTCCTTTTTAGCGTTCGTGTCACTCACGGACACGTAGGAAATAGCGAAACTATAGATCCTTTTTGAAAATCTTTTATTAAACTTTTAATCCCTTATTAAACTTTTAATCCATGCATGGTACTCCGGTATTGTCCTCAGATCAGTCCTGTTCGGCTACTACGTAATATAGGGCCCAATACGAAAACAAGGTGCTCAAAAGCAAAATCAGCCTAAAAAGGCATATCCAACATCACGTGCGTCTGGTGGGCACGGAAATCAATGACAAATACAAGTGCTACGAATGTGCACAAAAGCCAAAATTAAGTGCATCGGGTGTACACAAAACATCTGCCCAGTGCAACGGATGTGCACGACAACAATATCAAGTGCATCTAGAGTGCACGAAAGTCTCAACCCAGTGCAACTAACCTACACAAAGAAAATACCAACCGAGTGCATCCGGTGTTCACAAAATCACATCTCATATCATGCGTCCAACATGCATGAAAATCCAAAAAAGTGCATCCCACATGCACGAATAAAATCTAAGTCAAGTGCAACGCGCATAAAACACAAATCTGGCAAAACAAATGCTCAAGACATAAATCGGGTGCAACCAAGGTATGGAGTAAAAGTCTAGTGCAACCAATGCACGAAATACCCATCCGGTGCAACAAATATACGAAATACAAATACGGTGCAACTCATGCATGAAAAATCATCAATAACGCAAATGCGTATATAAAAACAACACCGAGTGTACCAAGGTGTATAAAATCAAAAACGTGTGCAACTATGTACACAGAACACGTATCAATGCACTGCAAGCACATATAAGCTATACCGAGTGCAAAATCCAAAATGAGTGCGTATCACACGCACAAAATCAAGTCAACCGTATGAAATCCACGAAATCATAAACACGTGCTACCAAGGCACAAAATCGACATTAAGTGCAGTAGATATGCACAAATCACAAATCAACACAACGATGTATAAAATATATACCAAGTGCAATAACTATGCATAAAAATGTAAATACCCAGCAGGTGCACCATGGTGCACGAAAACCAATATCATGAAACTCAATCATCAAAACTAAAATCCAAGCGATATAAGCGTGATACTCGGATCACAAATGCAGATCACACAAATGACATTGAGGTACACCTCCTGCAATGTCGAAAAATAACGGTGCGCCCAAAACTGGCAGAGCAAGAACATCCGCTTTCCTCCTACTCATGGTCTAGCATCTTCTATCTCTAGGTCTTCATTTCTCTATGGATTACCAATCTCGCAATTCGTCGGCTCGTCGGCCCGGTCAGGTGTAATAACGGAAACAATTCTGCTCTGGCACTCCTCTGGTCATCTCTTGATCGATTATCATAACCACTTGTAAAGCAGCATCGGCACGTCACTGGCATTGGCCTCTGGCCCTCTGAATACATATGATACAACTGATCCTCGGTGCAAATCTTATCGCAGCAGTGTCCTGGAAGGAACCTTCCCAGGTTCTCTTCCGATCTCTCCTATGCCGAACTATACAGAGGCTCGTACTCTTGAATAATCTTTTCTCGCTTTCTGGACATCTGCGTTCTCAGCACAGGATTTCCTCGGGAACTGGTCGTATCCCAACGCCTCTATAGACATATCCGATCTCTAATCTCAACGGTGAGTAATAACAGCTCGTCAGCATCTCACATGAACCTCTAGTCCCATTCGTCTGTATCATCGTCCACATCGACGTCACGTCACGCTATCTGCGTACTGCAAATGTTCTTGGCTACAGTCAATCCGGAGTCTCTCACACAGACTCGAAATCACGAACTCGGTATCTTCATCACTCTGTAGAAGACCTCTAGCCGAACACGTCCTCGGGAACTAGTCCCAACCATCTGAGGGATACTCAATACTCGTCTGTTCTCGATCGACTCACAACGCATCTTGGTGAGGTCCTCTATCCGAAGCTGGTCAGCTTGCTGATCTCTTATCACAAGATATCCGGATGATGTCGGACTTTTTGATCGATTCATCAAAGTCCCTTAATTCCCCGAAATCTCAACACCAGAGCATAGTTTTATAATATCCATTACACGCCACAGTACCTATGGACCAACCGTAGAAGGGCAAACCCAAGCCTAACTGATTGCACCGCTAAACTGCCGCAAACCCTAGGGTTCAAAAACGGTTCCATGGTCATCATGTCGAGTTAGGGTTTCATTCTTCTAGAAGGTCTACAGAATTACTTGCATGTTCCTCCGAATACTTTAAACTTGGAAAAATGGGTTTTCTGACATCCGTTCAAACCTTTTTAACTTCGCCTAGGCGACATGTGAATACCTTCCGTCTCTCAATTCATGGTAGACTAGCTATCATCTGTCGTATCTCTGCCTGAAAGCTCCACCGATCTCAACTCATAAAATCTGGAGCGATATCCTATCAATCTCAGCAACAGCTGGGTTATCTGTCTGCACGGTAGACGACATCACAATCTCTGAGGTATGCTGTATATCAACAGTCATCTCGTAACAGGAAGCCTCTATCAATGGCCCAATCAACTGGTGCAAAACCAAACACTCGCCTCCACAAGAGATCACAACACAACACTACATTGAGACGTTCCCATGTCACCAGAAAACAAAATGGTCAGTCCTCATCCACGACGAGCTCGCCCTGACCGCATCACTTGCAGCAGCTGAATCTGCGCTCAAACCATAGTGACAGGAACCTCAAGCGTGTATCGATGAAAACAGATCAAGGGCATGGAAGGAAGCGACAGATCCAGAATGGATATACAATCATAAGAAGAAATAACATCAATGAAGTATGATCATGGAACGAACAGAATCAAGGATCTCAAATAGATGTATAATCACGGGTACGAAGAGAATTACAGATCTCAAAATAAGTACATCCTAAGGTTTCTTAAGTGGAGTATTGTATCGTAAATATGCCGCGGAACATATATACTGTATGTCACTCTACCCAAGCTACCTACTCCATCAATCAGGGTCAGCCTATGAAATGAAAGTTCGGGTCTAATACCCCCCGTTCAAGTCTAAGTTCCGTAAGGTCAAGCCTAGGTTCCGAAATACATACCAGCCCTAGACTTCGTATAATCAAATATAGACTCAAACCAAGGTAAACCTAGAGCCCTGATACCAACTTTGTCACGACCCGAAATTTAGCACGTGACCGGCACTCGAATCACGCAACGTCTAAAAGCGTAACGTAATTCAAGTAAGAAAAAACCCAGAAATCTAAATCTTTTTAAGAAAATAAAAAAGGTAAAGTTTTGAAATAAAGGTAGGGTGAAATCAATGTTTTCTAAATGCATAAGTAAAAGAACATGAAAAATGCAATTGGAATTTACTAGTTGAAATACATTTTTCGTCTTTTAAAAATTTGGGCAGTACTTCCTTTATATATTTTGATCCAAAACCATAAATACAAGATAAGATAAAAGGCATCCCCAAGTGGGAGCTAGCTCTTCGCCAATCGGCGGATCCATAACCATGCAAAGCACAAATATAAGTATACGATGCCCAACGGCGAAGACCACCAAAAAATATAAAGAAATAAGCAAGACATCAAACCACAAGTAGCGGAAAACCTCTCACTCTAAGTCTCGCAACCACAAGTCTCACTAAGTCTCATTACTTATACAAATACTAGTTTGATTGATGGAATTGACTAGATACAGTATGAATAGTAAATACAAGAGTGGGCGCGATGCAAATGTCCCACCTACCAATGCAAAACACCCGAATGCAACTGTGTACCAGCGATGCCGCTACTGATCCATGCGGGCAACCTGCAAGAACTGTGGCACAATGGGGGTGAGTTTCCAACTCATGAGCACAAAAACATCAACAAGTAGAAATCGAACAAACAACGACTCCTAGGTCAACTATATAATGAAGGTAATACTATGATATCTAGGGTGACCGTATCTGCATTTGTGCCAACACTATAAGTAAATGCTTATGAGCATGTGGATATCATCCAACATATAATCAATGTATGTATGCATGTAGATCTCGTCCACATGTCAACCAATGACACAACAATATCATGCATATAAATATCATAAAAGCATATGCATGAAAATATAAGGATATAAATCAACGTGTGTCCCTCGCGACACATAAAATCATGGAACCTGAGTGTCCAGAATCGACACTCGAAACATCATGAAACCCGTGCCCAGTATCGGCACGTAAATCCTCATATCTCTCGGGCTCCGTCAGTCCGGAATGGCCCATAACATCTCTCAACTCCGGTCGGTATCCTCCGGATAGCCGCCAGGTCCAACCAATCACCGGTAGGTACTAGCCACCCTGCCAGGCTCATCGTCTACTCCATGAAAAACATTTCTCGCCACGGGGAACCATACCGGATCCACCATAAACCAGCAAACAGAACATCCACCTCCTCGAATCGGTTTTCTATCATACATCTCAGAACCGAGAAAACGCATGGTGGACGTACTAAAATATCAAATCAAGAGAAACCGGTTTTTTAAAAACAATACATACTTTCTTTTTAAAATGACCACGGTTCTCAAATCCAGAAATCCCATGAAAACAACATTTCTCAATGCGTATAATCGTAAAGCATGATGTATGCGACATATAACAGAAATGTAAGCATATCCGTATATCATGCAACATAGAACAGTGATGTGACAATATCAGTATATCATGCGATATATCGTAATGATGTGAACATAGCAAGTAATTCATGCAAGGAGTCATATCATGATGCAGCAATCTTACTGTGTAGTGACATGGCAATTATCGATGATGAAGTGTGTGAGCCGGTAAATCTGTATAAGTGTAACATACACATCATCAGTAATGGTATAGGTGTACTAGCATAGGTATATACAATGCAATCAGAATAACATGAATCCAGCATAAGGTAAATCGTCATCTAAATGCTATAAGGTATATGTATCTAACATGACCGAGTTGGTGAATCTATCAATCGGAAACCAGCCTCACAACAACACGTATGATATAATCCATCGTACGACATCCTCTAGTCAAGGGTATGTATTAAACCTCAAGTCAAACTCATCGCGTACGGAAAATCATCGTACGTCGGCATTAAACCAACGGGGATCCTATCAACCTATATGAAAACGAGGGTACGGACCTAAGGTCTCGTACGGCAATCACTTATGATTCACAACATATATAAACATATCTATATACCTATGTCCCAGGTCACATCCATAACAATCTCATATCATGGGACCGGCAAGGTATCAACCATCTCAATCGACTCCCATCCGTATACCAACACATCATCAGGTCATCATATCACATCGTACTTTCTTTTCCTCACATTTATATCCCACATTAAGTCAGTTTTACAAGTACATTCTACATTTACTATAAGCATACGTATCTAATCTAAGATACACACCCGAACCATACAATCAGTTTTTAAAAGATGCGAATCGTAGTTTTGAAAGTAGTGGATACGGTGTTTTTAAGGAACATATATCGTTTGAAAACTTGTAACGTCCCTCAAGGTATCTGTTTAAAAGATGCATACGATTCTTCAATTTGAAAATAGGTAAGGTTCGGTAGACACATTTATCTCGGCTATCTAGTCTTATAGTATCCAATACAGCAATATCATCGAACATCATCCTCGAATCCCGCCATCACATATTAACCATATCATATCACTTCTAACTATCCTTTTAGCCATATCCCTAGTTTTCTAATGTAGATTTCTACGACTGTATCCTATAGATCGGTTTCCATCAAATTGCGGGGGTACTATACGCCATCCACCCGACTTCCCCCGTAGATATAGATCTACTCACATGATCCTCGCTTACCGAAGTCGATGACGCCAAGCTCCGTCGACTCGGAATCTACGCGAAGGTACCTATAATAATACACACCCGCAGTCGCTATTTAAATCGGATCCGGAAAATCAATACGGCACACGGATCGCTTATAGGTTAGAACCTATAGCCCACGCATGCAAAACCAACCAATCATCCCTTGTTGTTGATGTACAAACATCCAACAACAAAATACAAATTCAAATATCACAACCTAGCATTCAAAATATGGAAAACATAACCAAAAATCACATTAATGGGCTCCCAGATTTTGACTCGGGTCAAACTAGCCAATTTTGCATATGGGGTTGCTCTAGATATAGGATAACAATGCCCCAGACCAAAAATCACAAGGTTTCACTCTGACTTGGCCTCAAATTGCGGCCTATAGCAATAAATCTATGGCCAGATTAAGGGTATTGGATCTTAGGTTTCAGGGGTTGCCTCTAAGTTGCCTGCACGTCTCATGGTCATGGGAACTTATTTTGTAGTGGTCTCGGGTCATCCCAGATTTCCAGATACACTCACAAACCGTCAAATATCGACGTCGGGGAAAATCTAAGACCGTGTTTTGGGTTCTATTCTCTATTCTAAATCAGTAAAAACACCACTCAAGTCTTGTTAACAGCCCTTACATCACCACAACACCATTCAAATCCTTATCCCTCTCTTGAAATTTCTAACTTCACAAATCCATATTAAATCAACTTCTAAACTAAAATAGAATATAAAGAACTAAAAATTAAACTAAATAGAAGAATTTATACCTCCTTTGGGCACATCAAGAAAAACCCTAGCTTCCCAATGTCATCAAAATCCTACTTTTCTTGGTCCATTTTGTAGAGGGTGAAGAGGGGATCAACGTTAATGAAAGGGGTTTAGGGTTTGGATGAAGGATTTGAGATGGTTTCTTGAGGTGAAGGTGGAGGGAAGGTGAAGATGAAGAAGAAGAAAAGAAATGGGGAGGAAAGATATGGCCGCCCTCTCTCTCTCTCTTCCTCTTATTCTCACCCCTCTCTCTCAAATATTACCCTTTTATCCTTTTCTCTTTTTCTTTTCTTTTTCCTCACAAAACCAAAATACAATATGAAACCAATAACACAAATGAACCACATGAAACCAAATGCAACATGACATGGTGCACTAGCCACGGATAACTGTAGAAACACAGATTTGGCTTAATCGTGATTAGCAGTGCACTAATCGGGTTCTTACCCAAACTGCATATAATAAATTTTAAAAATACCAAATCCGATAAATATATTTTTAAATGAATAAATTATTTTAATTTCCAATTATTTCACAAATATTGGTATATATTTATACCTTTTTCGAAAACGCTAATTTTGTAAATCGACGGTTTTCGGGAAACATATTATTTTAATATTAAATTCCAAAAATAATATTTTATATTTTCTGAAATGTTACAATTCTGGAGACTTCCTTTTAAGTGTGTTCTGGAAGTTGAAAACCTGATCTTGATTTAATACGTCTATACCGTTATCTAGTGTACATGACCCAATCAAAGTTTGATTTTGGTGGATATTGACAACATCATTTACAAATGTAAAATCATAACTTTCTTTAGAAGGTAATGATACAGAGATGATATTACAAGTCAGACTAGGTACACACAAACAGTTAAGCAAAATCAAAATTTGCCCACTTGTCAATCCTAGATGATATTCCCTTATGGATACAGCGTCCATGCTCATTCCGTTAGCAACCTTGAGTCACCTGCCTTGATAACTCTACGGTTTCTCAGAGCCTGTAATGAATTACAGATATGAGATCTTGATCCGGTATCTAGTACCCATGAAGTAGAGTTAATTGACAGACAGTTTTCAATCTTAAACACACCCGAAGCCGAAGCCACAACGTGCTTCGAATCCTGGTTTCTGGTTTTCCAAGCCCTGCAGTCCTTCTGACAATGCATTTTCCCATGACAACAGAAACATTCCTCTTTCCCTACTATTAGCTCCGATACTTTTGCCTTGTCCTTTCCCTCTACCTTACTAACACCGTCTATCGGCTTGGTGGAGCCTTGGATCTAGATGTAATATTTCAGAAAATAAAATATTGTTTTTAGGAATTTAAATAATCAAAATAATAAATATTATGAATATTTTAAAATATCAAGATTAGTTTTAATGATATGGTATAACTATATACCGATAGTTTGGACAATTAATAAGAATTATTGATTTTGAAAGAAATTAAGTGAATTGAGCATTTATAGATTTTTTTTTATTGTATTCTATGTTAAGGCTAAACTTTACTAATATATATTAATCATGTATTAAGCATGTTTATGTGCATGGCATGCAACAAAGCATGTTGCAAATACTTGTTACATTTTTACGAAACATGATTTCAATTCTTCATTTGTGCATGACTTCATTTTGGTTTTTATAAATGTTTTTGTTTTGAAAAGAAAATAAATGGGAAAAGAGAGAGAGGAGACATGATGTAATTTATATTTATGAGGGGAGAGAGAGAGAGAGTGAGAGAGAGAGATGTATGGCTACTAGACCCTTCTCCCTTCATCCTTTTTCCTCACCTCCATTCCTCCTCCTTCATCCTCTTCCTCCACCTCCTCCATCCCCCATGACTACCCTCAAAACCACCACCAAACCTCATCCCTCCTTTACAAAAATTGACCCTAAGCCCACCCTAAACGATATGGTGTTATCAAGTCAAGGTTTTGAAGACTTTGAGCAACTCAAGAAAATTATTGAGTTGCCAAATGAGATATTTCTTACCCCATTAGTTTAGTAATTGAGTTTCTTTAGCTTATATTTTAGTTTAGAATTGGTTAAGTGAGGATTAGTAGGCTTTGAAAATTCCAAGATGAGATTTAGGATGGTATTATGAATTGTGATTGTGTATTGAGGTGTAATTAGTGACTATAACCCCTGTAGTGATAGTATATTGGACTAAAACCAGAGATTTAAACCCAAGACTTGAACTTAGAAATGCCGATATCGGAAAATTGTGGGAATTGTGATGATATTTAAGGATCTGCTATGATCCGGAGACTTGGAAAATTATTTAGTGATTATAGTAATATGTGCAGGTGATTGTGAGTGTACTCCAAAGACTTGAGACCCTAGAACCAAACCTTGGCCGCCAATTTAAGCCTTTTGGCCGCAATTTGCGGCCAGACCATGAAATCCCGGTCTTGTTCTTGTTTCATGGCTCCTTTGTCTAATAAATTGAGCTATTTTACATGCTAAATGTCCCAATTATCACCCGAGCTAAATCTGGAGGTTTTTTTCATGAAATGTCATTTTCGTTTGGGAGTTTTAATGACTTGAGTTTTTATAATTGTGTTTTGTCCAGGTCGATTGATGTTTTTACGTCAACGACGAGGGTTGTTTGATTGTTCTTGCATACATAGACCATAGGTTCTAACCTATGTATGTTTTATGTGCCGTTTTGGTTTTCATACGCGATTCCTGTTTACGATACTATGTGTTTATATATTTAGGCACCTTCACGTGGACTTCAGACAATAAGGGAAAGCATGGCATCATTTACTTCGGCAAGCGAGGATCAAGGTGAGTAGATGTATATCTACGGGGGAAGTCGGGTGGATGACGTATAGCACCCCCACAAACATAGAATAGGGTTCTTACCATATTCTTATGAGTTTGGATGTGATATTGGATACTTAGTGAGTAGGGTATTTAGAAGACCTCAGGTTAGATTAGGTTGATCTAAGAAGACCTATCCAGAGGATGATTACCTTGGAGGCGAATCACAGGTTACATGTAGTCACACCCACACGCACACATGCACACTTGATTTTGTATGTATATGTGTATATATATGTGTGTGTGTGTGTGTGTATGAGTGTAAGTTTATACATACATACATACATACATATATACATATACACGTGAGATGAGGATAGTATATGATACTTGGAGATGAGTCGATATGATCGGGCATGATGTCGTAAGATTTTAATATGTGTTTGAGCCGTAGTATGATATACGATATGATATTGTAATGAATCGTTGGGCAATGTGTATTCATACATACGATGATATGTGTTGATGACATTAGAATGTACGAGACTTTAGAACAATACCCCTGATCATGATATTGTTCGATGATGAAACCGTATGAAGGATGATGTGTATATGATAGTTGACCCATGGGGATGCCGTACGATGGATTTTACCGTACGAGGTATAGATATGACAATTGATCCGCACTCTTGACTCGAGGATGTCGTACTATGTATTATACAATACATGACGCTATGAGGCTGGATCGCCGACTACTAGGTATATCGACTCGGAATTTAGGTGGATTTCTTACCCTTTCGCCTAGTTTCTTAGTTTAGTCTTTTAGTTGATTAGGTAGATGTTAGACTAGGCTCGAGTCATGCATATTTTCCAAAACTAACGAATTGTGAGTATTTTCAAAAGACAATCCGAGGGATACAACGGATTTTCAAAGGACATATGTTTTCTTAAAAACACTGTAGCCCCTATTTTTCTAAAAATCATGATTCGTGTAATTTCAAAGACCAAAACTGTATGACTCGTATATAGATATGTATATGTAAGTGCACGGCGGCGCCCCGGCCGTCATTCCGACGGCCAAATGCGGAAGCAGTGATAAACTTTGATTTTGCGAACTTAGCAAACCGGCACCACCGCGCACTAAACACCCGGATCGGGCCATTAAACTAGTTCTAGCTAACTACAAGATGGGTTAGAGATATACCGAGTGATCCGAGTCCTCCGGTCTTCTCGTCATCGTCCCGATCTCCTGCGGAAAGTCCTGTCTCCATGTCGTCGCCTCCTCGCCGGAAGGGCACCGCATCGCCTGCGTCTTTTACGGGCTCCCACCTCAATACCGAGGCAACTCGGGCACGAAGCTGGCAAGTCGACGTGCCCAAGATTTGCTGTAGAATGTGTAGAGTTGTGTCTCATTTGGGGTTTTGTTGCCTTTGAAGATGATGGAGGAATCAAGATAAGAAAAATGGAGCATGCATTTTTCCTAGCATGAAATGAGATCAAAAATGCCACACTCCAAAATGAAACTCTCTCATTCTCCCTCAATGAAGTGGCCGGCCATGCTCTAATGAGGAATGGTGGTGGAGTGAAAACATAATGCAAGAGGGAGGTGAGTGTAGTAAAAGGTGGAGGGTGACCACAACCAAAACATTATGATAACCAAAACTCAAATCAACCTCAAATCCTTTCTTATCTCAATTAATGGAAGTGAGTGATGTAAAGAGAATCAAATGATGGTGGAAAAAAAAAGATGCCATCATAATCAATACATTTGCATGAAACCCCTCCACAATGTGTTATTTGTAAACTTGCAAATAACCCCCTCCATCGGAAAAGTCCGGCCGGGAAAGAACAAAGGAAAACCGGCCGGAACGGAATGCAAACTGGCAACTCCAGAAAACTGGTCCCGTAATAAATTACAGGAAAAACCCCGCTACTGCAAATACATGCGCCCGCATTTGTATTCCCACTGAACACAAATGCAAAGAGACAAAATCTACACTATACTATACTAGGATCCGGCTTAAACCAAAGCCGGCTAGTAATATTCGTCCGATCCTGATCCGTGCAATACCGCACGTATCTGATCGAACCCTACCATATACGCATACGGCCTCTAGTACTAACCGTCCGATCCTGATCCGTGCAATACCGCACGTATCTGATCGGACCCTGCCATATCTCCATACGGCCTCTACAGCGTTTCGCCCGAAAGCTTGAGTAACTGAAAGTGTGGTGGACTCTAAAGACTCGTCAATACTATGGCTGTGGATTTAACCACTAGCACGTCAGAGGTATAAGCCAATACGTGACGGGCCACCAGCTATTGATCAAAAGGGACGTCGATGAGTGAACTCATCCTGACACCCTACTGAGCCTGTCAGTGACAATATCCGTACAGTCCGGTCCGTTCGTCTATGAGCATCACATGGCGGGCCTAGGGGGTTGGTAAAAGTCAGACCCCTAAAAGCGGTACAAGTCGTGTCGGAGTGTAGCCCAGAACACCCTGAGATACTACTGGAATACCTACCAGTAAATCTCCTGCCTTGGCCAAGGACTTCGTGTAATGGCTCTCCTAGACACAGCGCGACCTCACCCCCAATACCGGGAGAGACGAACCCCTGAAGATCCGCTCACTGCCTCCATGTGGCTCGGGACTGTACCCAACTAAAACCTGTTTGCACGACTCCTTTGAGCCGTGGTAGGGTAGTAATCAAAGCACAGTGGGAACTCACACGAGACAAATGACGATCCCCAGGTCGATGAACTAACCTGTACACATGTCACCTGGGAACTGCTATCTGACGTCAGGTATAAGACCAACTAGCATGTTCCCGGCGAGTCCTGTCCGGTGTACTCATAACCCAATGAGCACATGTATACATCTTAGGTGAACCAACTGACACCAATGGCTTGTGAGACCGGCCACCGCCCCTCGTCTGGGTCTCGACTGTATACACTAGTCTACTCTGGAGAATCGATGCCCTGTCTCGAAACTCCCACGACTAGGGACCTTTTAAGGATGTGCTTATAGACTCCAGCTCTCACTTATATGATCGCCCTCATACTGCTGGCAGTCAAGCAAGAATCCTAGGGGCTCTATCAACGTGCAATAGCGACCTGTCAGGTCACCTAAAGCAGTACACGATGATAAAGGTAAACCAGATAGCAAACTATCATCTCGAGTAAGACTGTCCTACCGGGATAGGTCATCCCTCAATCATTGCAATCACGTGCCTGTGACCCAATAATTGACTCTGAGGGCACTATCTCCAACAATCTCCCACTTGCACTCAAGGCTAATTATTGCGATGTCGCATACTCACAGCCCGTGTGATACCGAACACCCAACTCCTCTACTAGTCAGTCTCACAAAACCCGTTTGTGAAACTATTGCGGTCGAGGAATAGCCTCAGTGAGTGGATCCGCCTAGATGTTCCTTTCTATGTCTCTCTATATCTCAAGTTCGCGGAGAAAGCCATCTCCCGAAATGAGCAATACCTGTCTTAGAATGTCTGGATGTCTGATGGGACCTAGTTCATAAATGAACTCTAAATCCAAACTTCTTAGACTGTATCGTCAACTGAACTTAATCAGTATCCTGCGCCATGCCTCCCTCAGTATCTGCCTGGATCACCTGTCCAGAATACTGCCCCTCGTCAGAAGGAAAACTATAACTCTGACAACCTCCTTGTCGTCCATGTCACCTTGGAAGCCTGGAATGATAACTGTCTCCCAAATGAGGCTGTCGTTATCATATCCCTAGAACATCCACTAATGTTCTAAAACTGCTTCCGACTGTTTCTCTAGGATTGGGTCAATGTCAACTTATTGCATCTAGTGCAAGAACAACATCTGGTGTGGCACTTGACATCTCATGATTGACTCAATTGCCTGAGCAAGTGATCTGCCAATCATGCACATCCCTCACCTCTTTAGTCTGTATGACACCTTTAGAGAGGGTGACTCCATTACCTGCAGGTACACCACCATGCTAGGAGTCGTCCATTCTAAATACTCATAGAATGCTGTCAAAGTACCCTGATTCGGAAACCACCCAAATCTAGATCTAAAATCATAGATCTAGTAACCAGTATGTTTGATAAAAAATCCATTTCCTTTATGGAGAAACCACTGTGTGACGACCAAAGTATAACCGATCGTAGTATAGGAATATCACTTCCTACTTTGTGTATGTCATCCAAAACCCGGATATCACACCCTACTACCTTCTTAACAGATCCATTCCCTATTCTGACGAAGTCAAATCTATGACTGTCACATCAGAAATAGATGATCTATCTCCGCAACTCTGCTTTAGTCTATAAATAGACATAAGCCAGATGTTCACCAATGCTTCCGCTGCTTCCACTGACTACGACAACTCTCTGGCAGAGTCATACAGACGTGCACTTCTAAAGCTAGTTTAGAACGACGCTATACTCATCCTCCCACCGGGTCTCGCAGCCTGGAACAACAGCAATGGCAAGTGTGGGTAAACAAGAACCGCCCTGCCACCATCCTTAAGGCTACCAGAGTACCTCTCGGGTGCCTGAGGTTACCCACCGTATCGGCGGAGTGGCCAATGGAATGTCAAACCAGATTGAATCTTTAGGTTCCTTATCAAATCTTCAGTAATCGTTTGCGGTTCTGGAATCACTTCCAGTTCTACCATACTCCCACTACTGTTTTTGAAAAAATCCATTTTTATTAAAACTGTGGCGAGTTTAGAACAATATTACTATTGATCTCCCAGATGGTAGAAAGTCAACCCTCGTCATAGCCTGGGTCAACCCACAAACAGCCATTACAGAAACGTGCCTTGAGTTATCCAGAGTCTGGTTTTAAGCATAAACCGGACAACTCCCCGTACCTTAACATCGTTAAGATATGAACTGTTCTATATCCAATATAGAAACAGAGGCACTGATTTAATTGAACCAGATTCAAATCATGCAACTTTCTCCAGTGCATGTCAACTAAATGGAAGGAGGTCTATCAGCGTTACTCAACTTAGGAATGCTTCCAATTATGAGTAACCTGAAAGAGAAGCAAGTTCTCTTAATCATTACTATCAACTGAATACCATTCATAAGTATCTACATCTTCGATCACTTTGAAGAATCCCGATACTTGCGATACCTGGTTCTCTACTTTATTCAAATACCTATAACTTCTCAAAATTCGGACCCTGTGTTTCCACGAAACACCTGTCTAAAAACTAGAGAAGTCATAAGTAAACCGAATATAGTACGAGGACCAACCCCTCTGTCCTGATGGACCCTGGACAACATACAATACTCTGTATAAGTCCCTTGAGTCTGATAACTCATTCACTGTGTGTCGTAGGTTGAAAACTGTACTTATGATTAAGAAGAATTACACCGCTGTTTAATACTCCTTACCTAACCATCCACTGATATAGGTAAATGTCATCGACAAAATATCAAAAGGTATATCTCACTCTATGAAAATAGACGTACAGATATATCAATTTGAAATTGGTGCACAACAGCGGATATTCAAAACCAAATATTTGCCGACCGGCAAACAGCCCTGGTGATCTTCTTAAATATCACCGATTACAACGAATCCCGATATAATGAGGATGATCACCCAATTCCCAATAAATTACTCCCACTCATCATCTGTAAAACCATACAGATGTGACAATCATACCTGGTAAATACATACCCTGGAGCAAGTGTCTAATCGGGAAATCAGTTTTCTTTTAACAGTACACAGTTGAACTGAAACATTGAAATGTTTTGATGGGGTATCCTGATATTCCTAGTAATGCCTCTACCATTATCCAGATTCACAACTATAACCGTATAATTCTTTGCCACCTCTCCAAATCCCTTTATATGTCTTTAGTCATTACCTTCTGCACACCCCTTTAGGCCAATTGGTTTTCTTCCTTCCCTACCGTTCGGCACCAGCCTATGGTTTGGAAGAAGACTATCCAAAAAGCATAATGGGTGTACTGTCCTAATCCTAGGAGCACTCGCAATGCGAGAGAAGGTGAAGATAAAAGACAACGAATAAACCTTATTCCTATTTCTCCTGGACCAGAATCCATCCCCGAACTGGAACAAGTTCCTTTCGAGTTCGTATATAACTATACGATGGAGTATCCAATAAACTGTGGATCTTCGTAGTGATACGGAGTGTCCTGGAGAAATACAAAGGTAATTTAGGATTGGCGAAGAAATACTTGGTTTGGTCGTGAATATCAGTCGCAATTTACTTTGCCCTCTTATTAATCCCTTGCTTTGTCTTAATCTTAATACCTTCTGCACACCGTTTAGGCTAATTGGTTTTCTTCATTCCCTACTGTTCGGCACCAGCCTAAGGTTTGGAAGAAGACTATCCAATTTGCGTAATAGGTGTACTATCTCCTAAACCAAGGAGTACTCGCAACCTGAGAGAAGGTAAAAGGAAAAGACAACTGAATAATCCTATCCGTTTTCTCCAGAACTGGGAACCATCCTCGAATAAATTCCTTCGAGTTCGTATCTAACCATACGATGGTTTTGTCCAATGGAAGTGGACATTCGTAGTAATACGGGGTGTCCTGGAAAAAAGGGTAAAAGTAGGAGTGGCAATGAGGTCTGCAACTCTGACAATCCAAAAGCCAGTGTTAAGAAGGTTCGGTCAACTTGGTCACTGAGTCATAGTCTAGGGTCGGGTCAATGGTCGCTGCCAAAGAGAGAGAGAAAAGAAACACTCAGCGTGCACTCTATCCTAGATCAGAATGGTTACCAATTTATCTAATCTGGAAACCTCCCACTGTACCTCAAATTCTCCTCCAAACCTGAAAGAAGAATTAGTCGGGGACACCCGAGGAGTAAACCAACTCATCAGTAGGAATCAGGATCCAACTATCATCGCATGATAACGTGACGGAATCAGCTCACGGTATCACACTCCAGAAGGTATGCGCATATCTGGCAAGTTTCAGTTCTTTTGAAACTCCGGATGTGGATTTTTACCCCATGCTCTTATGACCTTGGCGTGAGGTCAAAATATCATAAGTCACATGCCAAGTTCTACCCATCATTGTCCAGGTTAATTTGAACCCACCCGTACATACCCTTGACATAGGCCAAAATAGTAGTACGACTGTCCCAAACCAACGCATCTATCTATGCAACAGATAAATACCCGGCAGCTACCAAACGCTATGCCTTGGCATGAGGTCAAAATACATAGCTTGAATACTACCGAATATTTAACTGAAATGATGGAGGGTTACGAATGGTTTCTGGCGAAAACCTTTAACGTAATGAACTTGATATCGTTGAAAGAACGGATAGCTTTTTAGAAAATATAGTGACGAAAACCTTTACTAAAGAGGTCACTCCCGGTGAAGGGATCTCGACTCTTTCCCCGTTGAATGGGGTGCAGGATATTCCAAATGAATACCACGATGCAAAGCAAAAATAATCGGCTATAGTGAAGTTAATGCCCTGACGCAAACTTCTGTCCAACGGGTCACTCCCGGTGAAGGGATCTCGGGCCTTGCCTCGTCGACTGAGGAGCAGGATATTCCAAATGAATACCATGATGCAAAAAAAAAGTGAACGTCCTTGCAATAACAGCTTTTTGAAAAGTGTTCCAACAACAACAGAATAGGTTTGTTTTAACTTGCATTGATCTGAATCAACGCAGTCCCATCAATTGATCACACCACAAAGAACGAAAATATACTGATGTACGTATATGCCATCCGCATTCGCCACTGGGTCCCGTCATTACCCGTTAGGTTAGCTAACTAACGACAGAGCGGGGACTGGACTAGCGCGGATGTAAAACATATACAACATATACTAATATATATACCAATATATTATATTCGCTCAAGGCGTGATAAGAAATGCAACATCACAGAAATGTACAGCATCACAGAACAATACAGATATCTGGGATCCCCGGGTTTCACAGAGCCACTACTGAAACCCGACGTTCCCCTGGTCGTGTGGATAGCCTGTGCAATGAAATCCTAGACCCCTACGGGCGCGGCAAGTTACCCGCCAAAACGTGAAGCGAGGCAGCTCCCTTCAGCGCCGTGAATGGACCACCCAGCACTTCATGGAATCCGGTAACTTGGGCACCCCTCTTGGTCAACCTGTACCCCCTACGAGTGCGGCGAATAGCCCGCCAATCCTAGAGTGAAGCCCCCTCCGTCCCAATGCCATGAGATGCGGGCTTGTTGCCCTCTAGAACTCGGCTATCCATGCACCCCTCCGCGGGGTAATCCTAGTACAGAAAGTAAAATATACATACAACGGGTACATCGACCGCAACGTGGCCGTGCCCCAAAAAAATAATACAAACAGGCAGTGACGGCAGTCCACATGTCGGACGCTCACCCCGCAATATCAAATGTACATAATATAACCACAACTGTACTAGCATTGCATCCAGGCTATCCCCCACGACCGATCCGCAACATCACAGCAAAACACAGAACATCAACGTGAAAGTCACGTTCGTAAATCCGTCTAACCGGGCTATAGCAGTTAGACTGGATTTACGGATCAAGTGACATTTACGGTCGCAGATATAATGTAAATACTGTGAACTATTGTGTTTAAAATATCCGATCGATCAAATTTTAACAAGTGGGCCCCCAAGTACTACTGTAGCACATCAAGAAATTCTGGGCCCAAAATTAATATTCTAGAAACCCTAAAATCAACCCAGAAAGCAACTGCAGAAATTTGACACAGTGATCACACTATAGTGCGGCGGAACCGCGGCGAAAAGGGGGTATTTGCCGCGGTTCCGCGCTCCTGTAGTCGACTCACCGTGTCGAATTTCTACAGAACTCTTAGAACTTCCAGAACATTAGTTTTTTACAACCTGAAAAATTTTTAGGCTTCAAAAAATTTCAACAGAATACTGATGTGAAGATGATACGGTTTTTGGAATTTTGGTTGATCGGAAATGTAAACACATTAAACAAAGCTACACTAAGTTAATGGCGAGGCTCTGATACCACTCGGGACTGTACCCAACTAAAACCTGTTTGCACGACTCCTTTGAGCCGTGGTAGGGTAGTAATCAAAGCACAGTGGGAACTCACACGAGACAAATGACGATCCCCAGGTCGATGAACTAACCTGTACACATGTCACCTGGGAACTGCTATCTGACGTCAGGTATAAGACCAACTAGCATGTTCCCGGCGAGTCCTGTCCGGTGTACTCATAACCCAATGAGCATCTGTATACATCTTAGGTGAACCGACTGACACCAGTGGCTTGTGAGACCGGCCACCGCCCCTCGTCGGGGTCTCGACTGTATACACTAGTCTACTCTGGAGAATCGATGCCCTGTCTCGAAACTCCCACGACTATGGACCTTTTAAGGATGTGCTTATAGACTCCAGCTCTCACTTATATGATCGCCCTCATACTGCTGGCAGTCAAGCAAGAATCCTAGGGGCTCTATCAACGTGCAATAGCGACCTGTCAGGTCACCTAAAGCAGTACACGATGATAAAGGTAAACCAGATAGCAAACTATTATCTCGAGTAAGACTGTCCTACCGGGATAGGTCCTCCCTCAATCATTGCAATCACGTGCCTGTGACCCAATAATTGACTCTGAGTGCACCATCTCCAACAGTATATTCTACAATGTTGCATTTACTACTCATTCTCCGTTATATTCATATTGTTCTCATCGCATTGCATATTTATACATGTATTTTCTTTAGTTATTATGAACTCCGTCTGTTAGGACACCAGCACCATTACCGATGATGTGTATGCTCTACGTACACTTGCTTACCGGCTCACACATATCATCATCGGTAATTGCCATATCACGTACACTTTAGAAAATGTTACTTCATTGTTATTGTAGGGTTGCTTGGCACAACAGCAAAGTTTCGGGAGGTCGTCCATGCCATTTTGAAAATTTTTCCATGCTAAGCAATCCTAACCCAAGAATCTTTACTAGAGATTTAGACAATACAATGTGTAAACTACTTTACAACTAAGTGATTAGGGATTACAACCTTTGTAGTCCGGTCCTTCACTTCTTTAGCTCCTTATAATAGTCCCTTCGCTCCAAGTTGTGAACTTGCGGACTCTTGAACGGCTCCACAAGAAGAAAGATGCATGCTTGCTTGAATTCTTCAAAGCCGAAGATGATCTACGTCAAGAAGTCACAAACCCAAGCTACCCTTTTCACCAATGTGGGATTAGTGAAGCTAACACGCTATACTAAAGTGCTAATCTAGTAGAGGATGGTGAAGTAGGATTTTTGCTCACTTTAGAATTACTTTTCTCACTTGTTTTTAGCTTCTCTCAAAACCTAGAGAGCTCTCTCATCTAAAGAGGATGAAGAAGCAAAAATAATAGAGGAGAGAGTGCATGGCAACCATGGGTAAGAAAATATCTAATATCTCTCATGTAGAGACTTAACCATGGGTTTATATAATGGTTGGGTTAACATATATCTAATATAAGACAAACTAGTGGACTATTCAATGGGTCTCCAAGCTTCTACAAGTTTCATGCCATGTGACCATTATCCAACTAATAATTGAATTATACTAAATAAATAAACCCTTCATTACCATTATCATGGTGTAAGTCTCAAACACCCATGTATCATATATCATCAACCATGACACATAAATAAAACACAATTAATTTATATCACATATATATCAAGTGTGCACATATGAGAAAAAGAAAGGCTTAAGTGTGCTAATATTAGTTAATGTAAATTAATATATCAAATATATAATTATACATTAAATTATCAAATCAACACTTGATTTAATAATCCGGTTATATCTCATATGACCGACTAATATTATTTGTATCAATTTATCGAATCAACTGTAATTCGATAACCCGGCTATATCTCATAGAACCGACTTATCGAATCAACACTTGATTCGATAATCCGTCTATATCTCATATAACCGATCGATACTTTATATCGAAATAAAAGAATACGGTATCATATACTCGTAATAATCTCGGTCCCGCACATATCATATATGTATTCCTACTTCCTTTTTCCTGAGCCAGTGAAACCTCTGTATAGGACTCTAAAGACTCGTTAATATTCCATTAGTAGGTGATGATCACATCAAGCACCCACAAGTCGTCAGCGTACTAGCTGGATGTAACGGCCACCCGGGTATTAAACGATCAGAAGATCAGCAAGCTAGCCCACTCTAACTCCTGCAAAAGCCTGTCAGTAACACTACCGTACAGTCCGGTCTTTTCGTCTGATATGTCGCATATCTAGTCTAGGGGTGGTCAACGTCAGACCCTAATAACCGATAAGTCGTGCCGATGTGAGGCTCATAACGGGTCGAGAAACTACTGATAACACTTATCATTAAATCTCCGTACCAGCCCTGGCCAGGGACTTATCGTTATGGCTAATCGAGTATAGCGCAACATCAACCTCCAATACCGGGAGAGACGAATCCCCTCCTATCGCTCATTGCCTCCATGTGGTTCGGGACTGTACCTAAAAGCCATCATTTTGCATGTTCTATTGAACGTGGTAAGATGGAAATCAAAGCACAGTGGGAATCACACAAGACTCTATGACGATCTTGGGTCTATAGACAAACCTGTACCAGTGTCACATGAGAACTGCTATCTGACGATAGATATAATACCAACTAGGAGTTCTCGGCGAGTCCGTTCAGTGTACCCAGTCTCCACTGAGCACCCTATACCATCTTTGATGTCAAACACCAATGGATGTGGGATCATCCATCGCCCATCATATGGGTCAAGATGCGTATACGCTAGTCTACTCCGAAATATCGAAGCCTTGTCTCGATACACCTCGACTAGGAACAATTTTAGGGTGTACTTGTGGACTACTCTTATCCCCACTAGTATGATCTCCATCATAGTCCTGGAGTCAAGTACACAACCTAAGGGCTTTATCAACATGTGAGAGCAAGACAACATCACATATACAAGTCAACATGTTAAGATAAAGAGCAAACGGATAGCATACTATCATGTCGAGCAAGAAAGTCCTCTTTATATATATCCAAGTATCCACTATAATATACATCACATGTACAATAATAGCCTCTAGGGTATACATATAACTAACAATCTCCAAGTTGCACTAAAGCCAATTGTTGTAGTATCTCATACCCAACATCCCGAAGAGTCTCTCAAATTGTATCTGGAGAATAACCTTGGTGATTGGATCCGCCGGGTTGTCCTTCGTGTCAACACTCCTGACCTCGATCTCCCGGCGATCAATTATGTCCCGGATCAGGTGATACCGCCTCAGAATATGCCTAGATCGCTGATGGGACCTAGGTTCCTTGGCCAAGGCCACTGCTCCATTGTTATCGCAATACAAAAGTATTGGACGCTCAATTGATAGAACCACACCAAGTTCAGTTATGAACATCTTCATCAAGACAGCCTCTTTAGCAGCATCATTGGCAGCGATGTATTCAGCCTCCATTGTCGAGTCTGCCACGGTTTCCTATTTGGAACTCTTCCAACAAACTGCCCCTCCATTGAGGGTAAAGACAAATCCTGAGACCGACTTAAAGTCGTCCTTATCACTCTGGAAGCTCGAATCAGTAAAGGACTCCACTTGGAGTTCTCCATTACCATAGACCAAGAGCATCTCTTTAGTCCTTCTCAAGTACTTGAGAATGCTCTTCACAGCTGTCCAGTGACTCTCTCCTAGATCTGCTTGATACCTACTCATTACGCTTAATGAGTATGCTACATCAGGACTGGTAAATAGCATCGCGTACATGATAGAGCTTACTATAGAAGCATAAGGTATCTCTTGCATATGAGCTCTCTCCAAATCAGTCTTGGGAGACATCTCTTTGGAGAGAGAGAGTCTAGAGATCATGGGTAAATTCCCACGTTTGGATTCTTCCATACTAAACCTTTTTAGTATGGTTTCAATGTACTTGGATTGGGACAATCCCGGTATCCTTTTAGATCTATCTCTATAGATCTTAATCCCCAAGATATAGGAGGCATCCCCTAGATCTTTCATTGAGAATCTTTGCGATAAGAAGAGCTTGACCGATTGCAGCATAGGAACATCATTTCCTATCAAGAGTATGTCATCCACCTACAATACAAGTAAGACAACCTTACTCTCTGCCACCTTCTTGTATATACAAGGTTCATCTACGTTTTTGATGAAGTCAAACTCTTTGACTACCACATCAAAACAAATGTTCCAACTCTGCGATGCTTGCTTTAACCCGTAGATGGATTTAAGCAGCTTGCACATCTTTCCGCTGCTCCCAATGTCTATGAAGCCCTCTGGCTGAGTCATGTACACGCACTCTTCTAAATCACTATTTAGAAAGGTGGTCTTAACATCCATTTGCTAGATTTCATAGTCATAGTATGCAGCAATAGCAAGCCGGATCCGGATGGACTTAAGCATAGCCACTGGAGAAAAGGTTTCATCATACTCCACACCTGTTCGTTGATGAAAACCTTTTGCAACAAGTCTAGTTTTGAAATTCTCAACTTTTCCATCTACACCAAGTTTCTTCTTAAAGATCCATTTTCTCCCGATGGGTTTTACCCTTTCAGGTGCAACTTCCAAAGTCCATACTTTGTTGGTGTACTTGGATTCCATCTCAGACCGCATTGCATCCAGCCATTTCACAGAGTCCCCACTCGTGATGGCATGATCGAAACTAGTTGGGTCATCATCTACCATGATGCAATCCTCGCTCACACCATCAACGAGAAAACCGTAGTATCTCTCAGGTGGATGAGGAACCCTAATAGATCAGCAGAGAGGCTGAAGTTCGTTGGGAGCTATCGAATCCTCTGGTTCTACCAAATCTTCTGTCCTAGTTTGTATAGCCGGAATCTCTTCCATTTCTACCTCCTTGCCACTAAGTTCTTTCATAAGAAAACCCTTTAGAACAAAAGTGGCAAGTCGAGAAACAAACACCTTTTGTTCCTCAGAGTGGTAGAAGATATACCCTCGCTAATGTTTGGGATATCCTATAAACTTACACAGAACTGACCTTACCTCGAGCTTGTCTGGATTTTGTGTTTTCACATATATCGGACAACCCCATATCTTAACATAACTAAAATATGGTCTCTTTCCTTTCCATATCTCATATGGAGTGGTTGGCACAGATTTGGTAGGAACCATATTCAATAGGTCTGCAGCTGTCTCCAGTGTATAACCCAAAAAAAAAATAGGCAACTCAGCATAAATCATCATAGAGCGCACCATATCTAATAGGGTGCGATTCCTCCGCTCCGATACATCGTTGTGCTGTGGTGTATACGGAGGAGTAAGCTGAGAGAGAATCCCATTCTCTTTTAGATAGTCACAGAATTCCATGCTCAAATATTCTCCTCCTTGATCTGATCATAGGATTTTAATATTTTTACCCGTTTGGTTCTCTACTTCGTGCTTATATTCTTTGAATTTCTCAAAAGCTTCAGACTTGTATTTCATCAGGAACATATATTCGTATCTTGAGAGATCGTCAGTGAATGTAATGAACTATAAGCAACCATTCCTGGCATGTGTAGACATGGGACCGCATACATCACTATGTATCAGTCCTAAGAGTTCCGTAACTCTTTCTCTGTGTCATGTAAACAGAGTTTTGGTCATCTTGCCTTTCAGACATAACTGGCAAGTGTCATAAGATGAAAATTCGAACGGATTCAAATATCCATCCTTATGTAACTTAGCTAGTCGTGTCGCATTGATATGACCTAGTCTACAATGCCACAAGAAGGATTTGTTTATTTCTGAACTCTTCCTCTTGTGTGTGTTTTGTATGTTAAGAACTGTGGTTTGATTTAGAATGTATATGCTATTATTTAACGAGCCTGATCCAATCAACTTTTGATTCAGGAAGATGTTCATAACATCATCCTGTAGTACAAAATTATATCCTTCTTTACTTAATAAAGAAACTGATATAAGATTGCATATCAGGGTCGGTATGTAATAGTATTCGTTCAGAATCAATGTATTACAATTTGGTAATACAAGGTGATATTCGCCAACTGCTTTGGCTGCAACATTTGCACCATTCCCTACACTTACGGAATGATCACCCTCTCCCAGTTCTCTACCTTTCTTTAGCCCATGCAACATATTACATATGTGGGATCCCGATCCGGTATCTAATACCCGGGACGTAGAGTGAACTGAGAAACAGTTCTCGGTAACTAACACAACCGAAGAAGATGCATCAACATGCTTTTTCTACATTTGGGTGGCGTGGAAATCCAGATATTTTACTATTTCCTACTCAGACTTATAACAATTATAAGTTGGAGCGGAACCAACGTTCCCCTGCTCAGCATAAAAAGCGGGTTCGGTCAATACATCCATATTATTATTTTGATTAAGGCTTGACATGGTCGCTACCTAGAGAGAGAGAAAAGAAAACATTTAGCGTATGCTCTTGCAAAGATCAGATTGGTTATTTATCTTATCTAATCGATGTCTCCCACTACCATTCTCAAATTTTCCTTCAAACCCTTAAAAAGAAAATTCAACCAGGATTAATTGCATTCTACAACTTCGCTAACCGTTCAGCCAGGCCATTGCCGGTACTTCTGAGGGAGGTTCCCCGTGCTTTCGTACAGACCTAATTAAAATAAATCTCATTTTCCCAGAGGCGTAGCCCCGTTGACACCTTTCTAGACACCTAATTAGTTAGCTAATTGTAAAGTGCAAAACTCTCCCTGGAGCAACTTTTGCTCACAGTGGATATCGGGATCCAACTATCTCATAGAAGGTATGCAATCTCATTGCAAATTTCAACACTTGAAATTCCCGATATATCTTTTACCCCTAGCGTCCTATAACCTTGATGCAGGCCAAACAACCCATAGTCCGCTAGTCAAGTTCAAACCGTACATTTCCTGATTTAATTAAATCCACCCGTACGACCCTTGACGCAGGCCAAACAACGCCGTACGAATACCCTAATCCAATCGCATCTCATGCTACAGATAAGTACTAATCAACTACCGTACACTACGCCTTGACACAGGCCAAACTACCGTAGCACGAAAACTGAAATAGCACTTATCTGAAATGACGGAGGGCTACGCAGGTTTTTAAGAAAACCATGTGCGTAATGAACTTGATATAGTTGTAGAAACTAGTGATTTTTTAAAAGGACTGTTTTTAAGGCTTTTTACCAGTTTTGGTAAAGGGGTCACTCCCGGTGAAGGGATCTCGACTATATCCTTATCGAATAAGGTGCATGATATTTTACAAATACCGCTATGCAAAGCAAGAACAAAAAGAAGCAGTCAAAAACAAAATCGAGTGGGTTGTAGCATCTGCTAGCTTTTGCTAAAGAGGTCACTCCCGGTGAAGGGATCTCGGCTCTTTCCTTATCGAATGAGGTGCTGGATATTCTACAAGGAATACCGCTATGCAAAGCAAAAACTAGAGCTACCCTTTTTGAAAATTTGATTCTACAACATCAATGAAATGAAAATACAACGTACGCTTATGTCATCCGAATTCGCCACAATGTCCCATTATGCATCGTTAGGTTACTTAACTAACGGCATACCGGGATGGTGTTAGTGTATATGCACTAGGGGCCATTATTGTATCATACTTGTATGTATATTACTTAATGGAAGCTTGGGATATTCACAGTTTTATATACAATCTTGCTAAACCTGGTAGTATGCTACTTTAATATGTGCATATATTTCTTGCAACGTATCACTTATACATATTAGTAGAGCTCATAGGATCTTTGCTTGATTACCAGCGTTGTGATGGTAGTCACACTAGTGGGGGCTGGATAGTCTGTAAGCAACATCCTATACAGGTCCCTGGTCATTGGATTATCGAGATAGGGCATCGATATTCCGGAGTAGACTAAGTGTGTACCCTTCTCATCCCAGTTGGGGAGATGGTCTGTCCCACAGCCATCAGTACGTCGTACTGGAGATAGTATACAGGTGCTTGTTAGGTTACGAGTACACCGGACAGGACTCGCAGGGGAACTGATTGGTTGGTATTACACCCATCGTCAGTTAACAGTTCCCAGGTGACATGAGTACAGCATAGTCCGCAGACTTGACACTGCTACTTCGCCTCGAGTGTGTCCCACTGTTCTTATATTGCTACCCTACCACAGCTCAAAGAAGTCGTGCCAACAGGTAGCAGTTGTGTGCAGTCCCGAGCACTTGGAGGCAGTGGCGGTTTGATAGGATTCGTCTCTCCCGGTATTGGGAGATGATATCGCGCTGTGTCAGAGAGCCATTACGCAAAGTCCCTAGCTAGGGCAAGCGAGATTTGTTGGTAGGTTCCAGTAGTTTCTCAGGGTGTAATGGGCTACGCTCCGACATGACTTACACAGCTATTAGAGGACTGACGCTTGCAGCCCCCTAAGCTCGATATGCGATAGTCTTAGACGAACAGACCGGACTGTACGGAGATTATCACATCAGGCTCAGTAGGAGTTCGGATGGTTTTCCTCATCGGCCTTCTTATTGACATTTACCTGGGGATCGTTACGTACAGCTAGTGCCGCTTGCGGTGTGTAGTTAAACCCACTACCAGCGTAGTGTCGAGTCTTTAGAGTCCCACACAGAGAGTTTCCCTGCTCCAGGCGAAACGATATAGAGGTCGTACGGTTTTACGACAAGGGTTCGGACGCATACATGTGTTTACGCACGTACGACGTTCGGACAGTTTTTACCAGTCGGCTTTGGTTTAAGCCAGTTTCTAGTATCAGGTTATTGGATTTATACAGTCTAAAGTTTTTCCGTGTTTTCACGGATTGGAGGGATGTTCTCGTAATATTCCGGAAAGCTTCTAGAAGCATGGTGACTTGGAGGGTAAGGTGGCATTAGCATTAATTGATTTTGTGACTCATGAGATGAATCATTCAACTGAGTTAGTGAAGCATTTATTGTTTAATGACTCACTTGATGATTCATTGCATATATTCAATTAAGCATGATGATAATGCATTTGAATTATTCAATTGATAATTCTTTATGCTTCATAATATATTAGAAGTGAGAAACAATTTCAATTCATTTCTCATCACCGCCTTCTCTCTCCTCAAGCTCTCTCATTCTTGAAACCCTAACCCTAACCTCTCATGTGTTGAGATCAAGGGTTAGCTAGACTAATACATCCATAACCTCACTCTATATCCCCTAGTTAGCTTAGATTAGCACTTTGAGCAACCTAGTTATCTCAAGTTAGAGATCAAGCTTGTAGTAGAAGCTCTCGGGTGGATCATCTTTGATTCGAGGAGGCCGTTGAGGTGCCGTTGCTCCAAGGAGACTACGAGGAGTGGAGGACCGCGATGAAGACCCGAAGGACAAGTAACGTGAGGTATAACTTTGAACCCGAGCAGTTAAACCTTTCGTAGTTTGCTAGTTACGGTTTAGAAAGGATTCTTGCGCTCAAGTCCGTGTTACGAAGCTTTGATAATCGTTTTTCATATATTCCGCCTCCCTGCAAGTTCGTGGGGTGCGTGACATGGACTTATAGTGGTATCGGAGCCAACTAAACCATTACTATCTTGTTAGCAACTAATTAGAAGTTCGATCGACGGAAAAAACGAAAACGAAACACCCCGAACCCTAACTGTTTATGTAAATTTTAAACGTGTCTAAAAATTTTTTTGATATGCCTTAAAATTCACAGCAGGGTATTATAAGAGTTTTTGGAAAATACGAGGACACAACTCAGCAATACAGCCACGGAACCGCGGCCAAATGGTGCTTTTGGCTGCGGATCCGCCGCCGAGTCAACGCCGAGTTGACTCGGAGTTTCACAGTAATTCATAGTTTTTGGTGTTTTATTTTCCTGTATATTCTGTTTTCTACCTAGGTTACTTCAGTACAGGTTTGCTTTTGGGGTAGACACGGATAAACTTTGTCGATCGATGTTCTAAATTAATTGCTAATTGGGTTTTTATCTGTAATATTTAATGTGTTTGTAAACCTCCCCTAACTGCTAGTATGTCGGTTGGCAGGGGGTTGCACATTTCTGTAATGTTTACTGTTTGTGTATATGGACTTGATTGGAATGTTGTGATGATTATCCGGGGTTTGAGATGGGTTTAATATTCATTCATTCAATGTAAATGTAATATGATGTAATATTCTTTTACGGGGCACATTCAGGTTGCGGTTGTAGCCACCGTTGTATTATTTCTTTTTACTGTTTTTTGCTCCTAGGATAGACCCACGGTGGGGTGCACAAACTACCGGGTACTTTGAAGTGTTTAGTGGCCTACTCACTTTTTTGAGGGAGACCGCTTCACTTCGGGTACTTGGCGGGTAGTTTGCCGTACCCGTAGGGGTCTAGGGTGGGGTAATGGCTATTCATCACAACTGTGTAATCTGTCTTTTATTGCAGGCTCAAAGCAAATGCGGATTGCTAGTATATCCAATAAAATTCATCTGTAATATGGAATGCTTATTATTGCGTCTTACGAATGTACAATATCTATATATGATAGCTATTAGACGTCACTTATGTTTTACACCCGCGCTAGCCCAGCCCCCGCTCTGTCGTTAGTTAAGTAACCTAACGGGTGATGACGGGACCCCGTGGCGAATGCGGATGGCATAAGAGGATGTGGTATTTTCGTTGTTTTCTGCAATGATAGGATAAATGATGGGATGCATTATTATAATGCAAAGAAAATAAACCATACTTTAATCGTTGGAAAAAATTTAAAAGAAACCACTAGGTTATTTTAAAAGGATCAGAATTTTTAATTGCGGAGCTTTAACCACTCCTTTTAAAAATATCAGGTTCCTTCGATTATATCAAGTTCACTACGTTCACGGTTTTGCCAAAACCATTCGTATCCCTCCGTCATTTCATATAGATAGTCAATAGTATTCAAGCTGTGTTTGTTGACTAAAGTCAAGGCACAGTGTTTGGTAGCTATTTGATACTCATATGCAGCATAGATAGATGCGTTGGTTTGGGACAGTCGTATTACCTTGTTGACTAAAGTCAAGGGTATGTACGGGTGGGTTCAAATTAACCTGGATAATGACGGGTAGAACTTGACATGTGACATATGATTTGTTGACCAAAGTCAAGGTCATAAGAGCATGGGGCAAAAATCCATATCGGGAATTTCTAAATAAACTGAAATTTGCAGAGAGATGCATACTATTTTGGAGTTTGATGAATGTTGGTAGCATTCCTTCAACATTATCATACGATGATATTTTGGATCCCGATCCTACTGTGAGTATATACTACTTATCAGGAGATTCATCACTTAACAATCAATGCTATAAACCAAGTAGGTGCCTAGAAAGTTGTCAGCGGAGCTACGCCCCCAGAGAAAAGAGGTTATTTAATTAAGAAACATCGCGAAAGCGTTGGAAAACCTCCCTCGAAGTATCGACACTGACCTAGCTGAACGGTTAAGCAAGAATTATACGGTGAGAATAGTCCTGGCTAATTCTTCTTTTATGGTTTGAGGAGGAATTCGAGAAACAGTGTGAGCCATCCTGTTTAGATAAATTAAAAACCAATCTAAACTTGCAAGAGCATCATACTAATAGTATTTTCTTCTCACTCTTAAATTGCAGCGACCTTGTGACCACACATAGGTTACATCTAGATAACCAATTGACTGAATTTGACTTATATTACTGGCAAAGGTCTGTCCAGATGTCCATTACCTATGACAAGCTGGACCAACCTATTACTACTCAGGATCCCGCCGTCCCAGGTCCAGTTTCCACTGTCACGGATATGGATATCTGCCAGACAAGGGAAAAGGATAAAGCGAAAGCCAAATGCTTCGTGTTAGCTTCAGTTGACGGTGTATACCAGAAGCAGCACGAGAAGATGGACTCAGTTTCCATCTTTCTCCATAACAAAGATTTATATGGAGAGCAATCTCATATCGCAAGATATGAGACCTCGAACGAATTAATTCAAGCGAGGTTGGCTGTCGGATCAACTGTAGGGGACAACGTCCTTACAATGACTAGCTCTATTGATGAGCTCCAGGACCTGGAGACCGCGTTGGGAAACGAGTCAGATACTGACTTGATTCTACAGTCTTTGCCTCCTACCCTGAAGGAAACCAGGGAAATAGGAGGAAAAAGAAGGGCAAAAGTTTCGGGACTAGATATAGTAAAAGAGGGATGCTCCTATTATTATGGGATTGGGCATAGGCAGAAAGATTGCAGGGCTTTAGAAGCCAGTAGCTAGGATTCGAAGCATGTCGTGGCTTCAGCCTCAAGTGTGTTTGTAATAGAGAACTGTTTGTCAATTAACTCTACTTTCTGGGTACTAGATACCGGAGCAGGATCTCATATCTGTAATTCATTACATGCTTTGAGAAACTGTAGAGTTATAGAGGTAGGTGATTGGTCTCTCAGAGTTGCAAACGGAATGAGCGTGGACGCTGAATCCGTGGGAGAATATCGCCTAGGTTTGACAAGTGGGCAAATATTGATTCTATGTAACTGTCTGTATGTACCTAGTATGACCTGTAACATCGTATCAGTATCCTCACTTTCGAGAGAGTGATATGATTTTACATTCATAGGCGATGTAGTTCACATCCACCTAAATCAAGTTTTGATTGGGTCCGGTACATTAGATGATGACATATACGTATTAAGTCAAGCTCAGGTTTTTAATGTCCATAACACACTTAAAAGAAAGTCTCCAGAATTAAATCAGGCTTTCTTATGGCATTATAGACTGGGTCACATCAATGAGAGAAGGTTGACTAAGTTATATAGAGAAGGATATTTGAATCCGTTCGAATATCAATCTTATGCTACTTGTGAATCTTGTCTCATAGGAAAGATGACAAAAACCCCGTTTACTGGACACGGAGTAAGAGCGAGCGAGCTCTTAGGGATCATACACAGTGATGAGTGCGGTCCAATGTCTACACATGCGCGAAGCGGTTATTCATACTTCATTACTTTTACGGATGACTTTTCAAGGTACGGATATGTCTTCTTAATGAAACATAAATCTGAAGCCTTTGAAAAATTCCAGGTATACAAAAATGAAGTAGAAAACCAAACGGGCAAAAGTATCAAGACACTGAGATCTGATCGAGGTGGTGAATACTTAAGTGCCGACTTCCTAGGTTACTTAAAAGAGAATGGAATTCTCTCTCAGCTTACTCCTCCATACACACCACAGCATAACGGTGTATCGGAGAGACGGAACCGAACCCTATTGGATATGGTATGTTCCATGATGAGTAACGCTGAGTTACCCCGATCATTCTGGGGATATGCACTAGAATCAGCTGCATATCTTTTGAACCGAGTTCCAACCAAGACTGTGCCTACCACACCATATCAGATGTGGAGTGGGAAGAAACCCTGTCTTAAGTATCTTAAGACATGGGGATGTCCATCTTTTGTAAAGAAGCAGCATATAGACAAACTCGAGGTACGCTCAGTACAGTGTAAGTTTGTGAGATATCCAAAGAACTCCATGGGATATTGTTTCTATTACGCAGAGGAACAAAAGGTCTTCGTTTCTCAACATGCCCGCTTCTTGGAAACTGAATTTTTAGAAAATCAGAAGAGTGGGAGCACAATAGAACTGGAAGAAATTCTAGAACCATAAGCTATTACTGAAAGCTTGGTAAAACCAGAGGTTTCAGAAGAAAGAGACATCCCGACGCCACTCCACAGGAGTAGTAGGCAGTCTCATCCGCCCGAGAGATACTACGGTTTTCTCATAGACGGGGATAGAGAGGATTGCACTATTGACTATGATGAGCCTACTAGCTTCCAGCAAGCCATTTAGAGCGGTAACTAGGTAAAATGGCTGGATGCAATACGGACCGAAATGGAGTCCATGTACACTAACAAAGTATGGACTTTGGACATTGCTCCAGATGGGGTAAAACCCGTAGGATGCAAATGGATCTTCAAAAAGAAGATTGGTGTAGATGGACAGGTTGAAACCTTTAAGGCTAGGCTTGTTGCAAAGGGTTTTCGTCAAAGACCTGGTTTGGACTATGACGAGACCTTTTCTCTAGTGGCTATGCTTAAATCCATTCGGGTCGTTCTTGCTATTGCCGCCTTCCACAATTATGAAATCTGGCAGATGGACGTAAAGACAGCCTTTCTAAATGGTAATTTGGAAGAAATCGTCTATATGGATTAGCCAGAGGGATTCATTCAGAGTGGGAGCATCGGTAAAGTATGCAAGCTGCTTAAGTCCATTTATGGACTAAATCAAGCATCGCGGAGTTGGAACATCTGTTTTGATGATGCTGTCAAAGAATTCGACTTTATCAAAAATCCAGATGAACCATGCATATACAGTAAGATTGTAGGGAGAGCTGTAGTATTTCTCGTCTTTTACGTGGATGACATTCTCCTAATAGGAAATGCTATTCCTATGTTACAGTCAGTCAAAAGATTCTTATCACAGAAATTCTCCATGAAAGACCTGGGTGATGCCACCTACATTCTGGTGATCCGGATCTATCGTGATAGATCAAAAAGGATGTTGGGACTTTCGCAGTCAAGGTACATGGACACCATAGAGAAGAGATTCAAAATGGATGATTCTAAGTGCGGTAACCTACCGGCTTGTCATGGAATCACCCTCTCCAAAAAGATGTCTCCCAAGACTGATTTGGAAAGGGATCGCATGTCGATTATACCCTATGCTTTTACGGTAGGATCTATAATGTATGCAATGTTATGTACCAGACCAGATGTAGCATACGCATTGAGCGTTGTAAGCCGGTATCAGGCAAACCCAGGGGAGAATCACTGGATAGCAGTAAAGAACATTCTCAAGGACCTAAAGAGGACTAAAGATATGTTCTTGGTGTATGGCGGAAAAGCCTCGAGATTGAGGCCTTTGCCGACACTGGCTTCCAGAGTGACAAAGATGGCTCTAAATCCATGTCGGGTTATGTCTTTACCCTCAATGGAGGGGCGGTTTGTTGGAAGAGTTCCAAACAGGAGACCATTGCTGACTCAACGATGGAAGCAGAGTACATAGCTGCTTGCGATGCCGCAAAAGAAGCTGTCTGGATGAAGAAGTTCCTCACAGAACTTCAGGTGGTTCCTACCAGTGTTGATCCAACACCTTTGTATTGTGACAACAACGGCGCTATAGCTTTAGCGAAGGAACCTAGGTCCCATCAGAAGTCCAGACACATCTTAAGGCGGTACCACCTGATCAGGGAGGTCGTAGATCACCGGGAGATCGAGGTGAAAAGAGTAGAGACAGAGAATAACATTGCTGATCCATTCACAAAGGCCCTTCCTCAGACACAGTTCGAGAGGCTATTCGAGATGATAGGTCTACGATATGCCAGCTCATGGCCCTAGTGCAAGTGGGAGATTGTTAGTGTATATGCCCTAGGGGCCATTATTGTATCATACTTGTATGTATATTACTTAATGGAAGCTTCGGATATTCACAGTTGTATATACAATCTTGCTAAACCTGGTAGTATGCTACTTTGTTTTTGTCTACTTTAATATGTGTATATGTTTCTTGTAACGTATCACTTATACATATTAGTAGAGCCCATAGGATCTTTGCTTGATTACCAGCGTTGTGATGGCAGTCACACTAGTGGGGGCTGGGTAGTTTGTAAGCAACATCCTATACAGGTCCTAGGTCGTTGGATTATAGAGATAGGGCATCGATATTCCGGAGTAGACAAAGTGTGTACGCTTATCATCCAAGTTTGGGAGATGTTCTGTCCCACAGCCATCAGTACGTCGTACTGGAGATAGTATACAGGTGCTCGTTAGGTTACGGGTACACCGGACAGGACTCGCAGGGGAACTGATTGGTTGGTATTATACCCATCATCAATTAACAGTTCCAAAATGACATGAGTACATCATACTCCGCAGACTTGACACTGCTACTTCACCTCGAGTGTGTCCCACTGTTCTTAGATTTCTACCCTACCACGGCTCAAAGGAGTCGGGCAAACAGGTAGCAGTTGGGTGCAGTCCCGAGCAGTTGGAGGCAGTGGCGGTTTGATAGGATTCGTCTCTCCCGGTATTGGGAGATGATATCGCGCTGTGTCAGAGAGCCATTACGCAAAGTCCCTGGCCAGGGCAAGCGAGATTTACTGGTAGGTTCCAGTAGTTTCTCAGGGTGTAATGGGCTACGCTTCGACACGACTTAAACAGCTATTAGGGGACTGACGCTTGCCACCCCCTAAGCTCGATATGCGATAGTCTTAGACGAACAGACCGGACTGTACGGAGATTGTCACATCAGGCTCAGTAGGAGTTCGGATGGTTTTCCTCTTTGGCCTTCTTATCGACTTCTACTTGGGGACCGTTATGTACAGCTAGTGCAGCTTGCGGTCTGTGGTTAAACCCAACTGCCAGTGTAGTGTCGAGTCTTTAGAGTCCCACACAGAGAGTTTCCCTGCTCTAGGCGAAACGATATAGAGGTCGTATGGTTTTACGACAACGGTTCGGACGCATATGTGTGTTTACGCACGTACGACGTTCGGACAGTTTTTACTAGTCGGTTTTAGTTTAAGCCAGTTTCTAGTATCAGGTTATTGGATTTATACAGTCTAAAGTTTTTCCGTGTATTCACGGATTGGAGGGGCGTTCTCGTAATTTTCCGGGAAGCTTCTAGAAGCATGGTGACTTGGAGGGTAAGGTGGCATTAGCATTAATTGATTTTATGACTCATGAGATGAATCATTCAAGTGAGTTAATGAAGCATTTATTGCTTAATGACTCACTTGATGATTCATTGCACATATTCAATGAAGCATGATGTTTTTCTCGATGGTTTGACGTTTGTACATTGACATCGAGGGTTGGTTTGGCTATTCTTGCATGCGTAGGCGATAGGTTTTGACCTATGCCTGGTACGAGTGCCGATTTGGTTTTCGTATGCTGTTTCGATTTCGAATTGGGTTTTTAATGCGACATGATATATTATGATACGTAGGTACCCTCACGAGGACTTCGAGAAGACAAGCAAGCACGTGGCGACGTCAGCACCGGTGAGCGAAGATCAGGTGAGTAGATTTATATCTACGGGGAGAAGTCGGGTGGATGGCGTATAGCACCCCCACAGTTCGTAGTATATTTATGATATATAATTGGATATATATGTGTTCATGGTTTAGTTTAGGGTAACTAGAAGTAAACTAGCATAGCTTCTTAGGAGCGAACCCGAGGAGTAAACCAACTCATCAGTGGGAATCGGGATCCAACTATCATCGCATGATAACGTGACGGAATCCCCTCACGCTATCACACTCCAGAAGGTATGCGCATATTTGGCAAGTTTCAGTTTCTTTAGAAACTCTCGATGTGATTTTTGCCCCATTCTCTTATGACCTTGACGAAGGCCAACAAATCATAAGTCACATGACAAGTTCTACCCGTCATTGTCCAGGTTAATTTGAACCCACCCGTACAAGCCCTTGACGAAGGCCAACAAGGCTATACGACTGTCCCAAACCAATGCATCTATCTATGCAGTAGAAAGGTAACAAGCTGCTACCATACACTATGCTTTGACGAAGGCCAACAAACATAGCATGAATACTACGTGCTACCCGTCTGAAATGACGGAGGGCTACGAATGGTTTCTGGCAAAAACCTTTAACGTAATGAACTTGATATCGTTGAAGGAACTGATAGCTTTATGAAAACATAGTAGCAAAAACCTTTGCTAAAGAGCTCACTCCCGGTGAAGGGATCTCGGCTCTTTCCCCGTGGAATGAGGTGCAGGATATTCCAACTGAATACAACGATGCAAAGCAAAAGTAATCGGCTATAGTGAAGTTATTGCCCTGACGCAAACTTCTGTCCAAGGGGTCACTCCCGGTGAAGGGATCTCGGCCCTTGCCTCGTCGACTAAGGAGCTGGATATTCATAACCGAATACCACTATGCAAAACAAAAGAGAACGCCCTTGCAATAACAGCTTTTTGAAAAATGTTCCAACAACATCAAAATAGGTTTGTTTATCTTGCATTGATCCGAATCAACGCAGTCCCATCAATGGATCACAGCACAAAAGAACGAAAATAATGATGTACGTATATGCCATCCGCATTCGCCACTGGGACCCGTCATCACCCGTTAGGTAACTTAACTAATGACAGAGCGGCGACTGGACTAGCGCGGATGCAAAACATAAACAACATCTACTAGTATATATATCAATATATAATATTTCGCTCAAGGCGTGATAAAATGCAACATCACAGAGAGTAACCATCATCACAGAAAAATACAGATATCTGGGATCCCCGGGTTTCATAGAGCCGCTACTGAAACCCAACATTCCCCTAGTCGTGTGGATAGCCTGTGCAATGAAATCCTAGACCCCTATGGGCACGGCAAGTTACCCGCCAAAACCTGAAGCGAGACAGCTCGCTTCAGCAACGTGAATGGACCACCCAGCACTTTACGGAATCCGGTAACTTGGGCACCCCTCCTGGGTCAACCTATACCCCCTACGAGTGCGGCGAATAACCCGCCAATTCTAGAGTGAAGCCCCCTCCGTCTCAACGCCATGAGATGCGGGCCCGTTGCCCTCTAGAACCCGGCTATCCGTGCACCCCTCCGCGGGGTAATCCTAGTACAGAAAATAAAATATACATACAACGGGTACATCGACCTCGACCCGGTCATGCTCCAAAAGAATAATACAAACAGGAAGTGACGGCAGTCCACATGTCGGACGCTCGCCCCGCAATATCAAATGTACATATAAAACAAAACTGTACTACCATTGCATCCAGGCTATCCCCCACGACCAATCCGCAACATCACAGCACAACACAGAACATCAACGTGAATGTCACGTTCTCAAATCCGTCTAACCGGGCTATAGCAGTTAGACAGGATTTATCGATCAAGTGACATTCACGGTCGCAGATATAATGTAAATACTGTGAACTAGCATGTTTAAAATATCCGATCGATCAAATTTATCGAAGTGGGCCCCAAGCACTACTGTAGCACTCACAGAAAATCTGGGCCCAAAAAGAATATTCCAAAAGCCCCATGTTCAAGTCAGAGAACTACTGTAGAAATCTGGAGCAATGATGACACTTTTCGGCGGCGGAACCGCGGCCAAAAGGGTGTTAAGGCCGCGGTTCCGCGGCTCTAAAGTGGCATCACGCGACCATTTTTCTACAGTGTTCTCCAACTACCCTGCACACATTTCTGAAACACCCTGAAAAATTTTTAGAGCCTAAAAAAATTTCGACAGAAACTGTGCATGTGTTATTGGGTTTTCGGAAAATTCGTTCGATCGGACATATAAACACGCTAGAGCAAACTAGACTAGGTTAATGGAATGGCTCTGATATCAATGTAAGTGCACGGCGGCGCCCCGGCCGTCGATCTGAAGCCGGAAACGCGGAAACGAAAAAACTTTGCAAACTAGCAAACCGGCACCACCGCGCACATTTATCCCGGATCAGGCCATTAACCTAGCTACTAGCAAACTAAAAGATGGGTGAAGAGATATACCAAGCGATCCGTGTCCTTCGGTCTTCGTCTCCACTCCGATCTCCTAGCGGAATCTCCGGTCGTCGCCTACTCGTCGGAAAGGGCGCCACGTAGCCGGATTCTTTTACGGGCTCCCACCTCTGGACCGAGGCAACTCGGGCGCGAAGTTGGCTAGCCGACGCGTCCAAGGTTGAAGTAGATGAAGTCTAGAATGTTAATCTCTTTGGGGTTATCGAAGATGCCATGATGGAAGTGGAGTAGAGAATGAACAATGGAGAGATGTGCATGCGAATTTTGGTAGCAAGCTACAAAAACGGAGATGAATGATAATATTCCTACCCCAAATGAATTCCCTCACCCTCTCCCTCCTAATGTGGCCGGCCTCCTTTTCAATGGTGGTGGAAAAAAAGGAATCTCTCTCCAAGAGAAGAAAAAGGAATGAATATAAGAAGAAAATTGTCACACCAATTTCTTATCTCATCTAATCAAAGCACCATCACATAAAAGCAAAGGAATGAACTCAAAAGGCATCTCATGATGATAATAATATCATAATGAAGACACAAATGCAAGAAACCCCCTCCACAATAAGTTATTTGCAAACTTGCAAATAACCCCCTCCACCAGAAAGTCCGGCCGTGAAGGAACAAAGGAAAACTGGCCAGAACGGAATGCAAACTGGCAACTTCAGATAACTGATCCCGATTACAGGAAAACCCCTCTACTACATATACATGCCCTCATTTGTATTCCCACTGAACACAAATGCAAAGAGACAAAATCTACACTGTCTAATACTAGGATCCGGCTTAAACCAAAGCCAGCTAGTAAAATCCATCCGATCACGATCCGTGCAATACCGCACGTATCTGATCGAACCCTGCCATATCTCCATACGGCCTCTACAGCGTTTTGCCCGAAACCTGAGTAACTGTGTGTGGTGGACTCTAAAGACTCGTCAATACTATGGCTGTGGATTTAACAACTAGCATGTCAGAGGTATTAGCCATACGTGATGGGCCACCAGCTATTGACCAAAAGGGACGTCGATGAGCGAACTCATCCTGACACCCTACTGAGCCTGTCAGTGACAATATCCGTACAGTCCGGTCCGTTCGTCTATGAGCATCGCATGGCGGGCCTAGGGGGTTGGTAAAAGTCAGACCCTCAAAAGCGGTACAAGTCATGTCGGAGTGTAGCCCAGAACACCCTGAGATACTACTGGAATACCTACCAGCAAATCTCCTTCCTTGGCCAAGGACTTTTCATGTACTGGCTCTCCTAGACACAGCGCGACCTCACCCTCAATACCGGGAGAGACGAACCCCTGCAGATCCGCTCACTGCCTCTATGTGGCTCGGGACTGTACCCAACTAAAACCTGTTTGCACGTATCCTTTGAGCGTGGTAGGGTAGTAATCAAAGCACAGTGGGAACTCACACGAGACAAATGACGATCTCAGGTCGATGAACTAACCTGTACACATGTCACCAGGGAACTGCTATCTGACATCAGGTATAATACCAACTAGCAGGTTCCCGGCGAGTCCTGTCCGGTGTACTCATAACCAAATGGGCACCTGTATACATCTTAGGTGAACCAACTGACACCAGTGGCTTGTGAGACCGGCCACCGCCCCTCGTCGGGGTCTCGACTGTATACACTAGTCTACTCTGGAGTATCGATGCCCTGTCTCGAAACTCCCACGACTAGGGACCTTTTAAGGATTTGCTTATAGACCCCAGCTCCCACGTATATGATTACCCTCATACTGCTGGTAGTCAAGCAAAAATCCCAGGGGCTCTATCAACGTGCAATAGTGATCCGTAATGTCACATAAAGTAGTACACAATGATAAAGATAAACCAGATAGCATACTATCATCTCGAGTAAGACTGTCCTACTGGGATAGGTCCTCCCTCAATCATTGCAATCACGTGCCTCTGATCCAATAATTGACTCTGAGGGCACTATCTCCAACAGAAATCCTAGACCCCTATGGGCGCGGCAAGTTACCCGCCAAAACCTGAAGCGAGGCAGCCCCCTTCAGCAACGTGAATGTACCACCCAGCACTTCATGGAATCCGGTAACTTGGGCACCCCTCCTGGGTTAAACTGTACCCCCTACGAGTGCGCGAATAGCCCGCCAGTTCTAGAGTAAAGCCCCCTCCGTCTCAACGCCATGAGATGCGGGCTTGTTGCCTTCTAGAACCCGGTTATCCGTGCACCCTCCGCGGGGTAATCCTAGTACAGAAAGTAAAATATACATACAACGGGTACATCGACCTCACCCTGGTCGTGCCCAAAAAGAATAATATACAGACAGGCAGTGACAGCAGTCCCCATGTTGGACGCTCACCCCGCAATATCAAAAGTACATAATACAACAAAAACTGTACTAACATTGCACCCAGGCTATTCACCACAACAATCCGCAACATCACAGCACAATACAGAACATCAACGTGAATGTTACGTTCGCAAGTCCGTCTAACCGGGCTATAGCAGTTAGACAGGATTTACCGATCAAGTGACATTCACGGTCGCAGATATAATGTAAATACTGTGAACTAATGTGTTTAAAATTTTCGATCGATCAAATTTTCCTAAGTGGGCCTCCAAGCACTACTGTAGCACTTAAAGAAATTCTGGGCCCAAAAAGAACATTCCAAAAACCCCATTTTTAACTCAGAAGCTCTCTGTAAAAGTTTGGTGCAATGAACAGTAAAAGTGGCGGTGAAACCACGGCCTAAGCATGGGATTGGCCGCGGTTCCGCGGTGGGATGATGAAGTCACACGACCAAAATTTTACAGAGTGCTTAGAATTCCCTGCACATATTTCTGCAATGTACTGAAAAATTTTGGAGCTAAAAATATATTCGACAGAAACTGATGCAGTTAATATCGGGTTTTCGGAAAATCCGTTCGATCAAACATTTAAACACGCTAGTGCAAGCTAGACTAGGTTAATGGCCTGGCTCTGATACCAGTGTAAGTGCACGGCGGTGCCCTGGCCGTCTGAACGAGGCCAAAATGCGGAAACGATATTTTACTTTAACTTTTAAACTGGTACCACCGCGCGCAAAAATCCCGGATCGGGCCATTAATCTAATCCTAGATAACTAAGAACGGGGTAGAGAGATATACCGAGCGATCCGTGTCCTTCGGTCGTCTCGTCGTCGTCCCGATCTCCCGCGGAATCTCCGATCTTTACCTCCTCGGCGGAAGGGCACCACATCGCCGGCTTCTTTTATGGGCTCCCACCTCTGGACCGAGGCAACTCGGGCACAAAGTTAGCGATTCGACGTGCCCAAGAATTGCTGTAGAATAGTGTAGTGCTCTTGGTCTCATGAGGTTTTAAAGAAGTTGCCATAATGGTGGAAGAAAAGAATGAACTTTTGGAGGAGGAGCTATATCATTTTGGAAAGCCAAAATAAGAGGATTTTCCCACACAAAGAATTGGGACAGCCCCTACCCCATAATGGCCGGCCACAAAAAATGGTGAGGAGAGAGAGAGAAAACCAAGGGGGGTGTATCAATGATGCAAGAGAGAAATGATGAGAAGAAAATGATCATCAACTAAACCAACACTCCAACAACCTAATCATAACTCCAAAAGGTCAAGCCATCATGAACCATCATGAACTAAGAAGTCAATGTGATGGTGGAACTATCATGACACAACAATATGCAAACACCACCCTACACAATGCTTATTTGCATAATTGCAAATAATCCCTCCTCCACCAAAATTTCAGCCAAGGAAAGATACAAAGGAAAATGGCCGAAACGGAAAGCAGACTGGAAATTTCAGAAAACTGATCCCGTAATAAATTACAGGAAAACCCCGCTACTGTATATACATACCCGCATTTGTATTCCGACTGAATACAAATGCAATGAGACAAAATCTACATTGTACAATACTAGGATCCAGCTTAAACCAAAGCCCGCTAATATTATCCGTCCGATCATGATCCGTGCAATACCGCACGTATAAGATCGAACCCTTCCATATCTCCATACGACCTCTACAGCGTTTCGCCCGAAACTTTAGAAAACGGTCTGTGGGGGACTCTAAAGACTCGTCAATACTTTGGTTGTGGATTTAACCACTAGCACATCAGAGGTATTAGCCATACGTGACGGGCCACCAGCTATTGACCAAAAGGGACGTCTGTGAGCGAACTCATCCTGACACCCTACTGAGCCTGTCAGTGACAGTATCCGTACATTCCGGTCTGTTCGTCTATGAGCATCGCATGGCGGGCCTAGGGGGTTGGTAAAAGTCAGACCCCCAAAAGCGGTACAAGTCTTGTCGGAGTGTAGCCCAGAACACCCTGAGATACTACTGGAATACCTACCAGTAAATCTCCTGCCTCGGCCGAGGGCTTTGTGTAATGGCTCTCCTAGACACAGCGCGGCCTCACCCCCAATACCGGGAGAGACGAACCCCTACAGATCCGCTCACTGCCTCCATATGGCTCGGGACTGTACCCAACTAAAACCTGTTTGCACGTCCCCTTTGAGCGTGGTAGGGTAGTAATCAAAGTACAGTGGGAACTCACACGAGACAAATGACGCACTCAGGTCGATGAACTAACCTGTACACATGTCACCAGTGAACTGCTATCTGACGTCAGGTATAAGACCAACTAGCATGTTCCCGGCGAGTCCTGTCCGGTGTACTCATAACCTAATGAGCACCTGTATACATCTCAGGTGAACCAACTGACACCTGTGGCTTATGAGACCGGCCACCGTCCTTCGTCGGGGTCTCGACTGTATACACTAGTCTACTCTGGAGTATCAATGCCATGTCTCGAAACTCCCATGACTAGTGACCTTTTAAGGATGTGCTTATAGACTACCGGCTCCCACGTATATGATCGCCCTCATACTGCTGGCAGTCAAGCAAGAATCCTAGGGGCTCTATCAACGTGTAATAGCGACCTGTAAGGTCACCTAAAGCAGTACACGATGATAAAGATAAACCAGATAGCATACTATCATCTTGAGTAAGACTGTCCTACCGGAATAGGTCCTCCCTAAATCATTGCAATCACGTGCCCGTGATCCAATAATTGACTCTGAGGGCACTATCTCCAACACTAGATTGTATATTGCATTTGGGATATAAAAAGATATAATAACAGACTTGCTCAACATGATAGTATGCTATCTGGTTTGATTCTACCTCAACATGTATATATATTTCTTTTAACGTATCGCTAATACATGTTGGTAGAGCCCTTAAGATCTTTGCTTTACTACCAGCGTTGTGATAGCAGTCACAGTTGTAGGGGCTGGGTAGTCTATAAGCACATCCTTAAACTTATCCCTAGTCGTAGAATTATCGAGATAGGGCATCGATACTCCAGAGTATACTAGTGTATATGCTTCTTATACCCGTCAGGGGAGATAGCATGTCCCGCAGCCATTGGTATACGGTACCAACGATAGTATACAGGTGCTCATTGGGTTATGAGTTAGACTGGATGGACTTGTTGGGAACTGCTGGTTGGTATTATACCTATCGTCAGTTAGCAGTTCCCCGGTGCCATGAGTACAGGTTAGTCCGTTGACTTGACATCACTATTCTTCTTGAGTGTATTCCACATGTACTTGATTACTACCCTACCATGGCTCAAATCAGTCGTGCAAATAGGTAGTAGTTGGGTGCAGTCTCGAAGCACTTGGAGGCAGTAGGGGATAGAAAAGATTCATCTCTCCCGCTATTAGGAGTTGATATCGCGTTGTGTACGGTTGGCCAATACACAAAGTGCCTAGTCAGGGCAAGTGAGATTTACTCGTAGGTACACCAGTAGTTTCTCAGGGTGTACTTGGGTTGTTAGTTATATGTATGCCCTGTAGGGTTCCTAGGCACACTATAGAGGTCTCACAAGGCATCAACCATGCCAATTTAACATTTTTAGGGTGCCGAGAAAACCTAATACGGATCGTCGGCTAGAATTCTAGGCGAAAAGATAAACTAGTTAACTACTTAACTAAAAGTTAGATGCTACAACCTTTGTAGATCCAGTTCTCCACTTCCTTAGCTCCACGTGGGTGTCCTCTCGCTGTCCATCATGAATCTCGAACTCAATCGTCAGCTTCATCGGAGAAACGGGCGAGCTAGGTCGTCGGCTTCGTGTCAAAGACGATCTACGTCGAGGCATCACAAGTTCAAGCTCCGACTTCACAAAGTTGTGAAACTTGTGAAGAAAACACGCAAAACAACTTGGCAAGAGGTAGAGGGTGAAGAAAGAGGAGGTGGGTTCACTTTAGAATTGGATTTCTCTCACTAGAACTCAAGTTGCCATTGATGGCATCAAGGTTTCTATCTTGAAGAAGAAGGAGAAGATGAAGCTAGTTTTGTGATAAGTTATTTAAAATGAAAAGAAAATTCATACTTATCATAATCTAACTAGGGTTAAGTGTAGAGAATAAACCATGGTCATTTGGAGAGTTAGGGTTAAGCATGAGGACAAGAATGGTTGCAAAAGTCAAGGCTTCATGAAGCTTCAACTAAGGACAAAAGAAAGCCACCATTCTCTTTAAATCATTTCCAAATAAATAAATGAATAAAAGAATCAAATAAATGAATATGTAAAACCCTAATCAACACTTAACCATGGTTTAAATTCTTTACATTTAACAAAATGATCAAGTATCATCAAACATGATGCAAATATGTGCACAAAAGTATATCACATATACTTCTTGCACATCAAGTGAGAAAATCCATATAAAGTGAACCAATACCAGTTAATGCAAAGTAATATATCAAATATATAATTATACATTAAATCATTAAATCAACACTTGATTTAACGATCCGGTTATATCACATATAACCGACTAGTATCCAATGTATCGATATATCGAATCAATGATTCGATAACTAGGTCATATCGCATACAACCAATCGAAACATTCATCTCGAGAATGGAATACGGTATCACATACACGCATCATTCTCGGTCCTGCACATAACTCATATGTACTCCTATTTCGTTTCGCTTGAGCCAGGAAACCTCTGTGTAGGACTCTAAAGACTCGTCAATACGCCGGTAGCAGATGATGATCATATCAAGCACCCACAAGCCGCAAGCGGTCTGCTAAACGTAACGGCCATCCGGGTATTAAGCGATCAGAAGATCGACGAGCTAGCCCGCTCACACTCCTGTGAATCCAACCAGTAACACTAACCGTACAGTCCGGTCTGTTCGTCTGATATGTCGCATATAAAGTCTAGGGGTGGTAAATGTCAGACCCCAATAACCGATAAGTCGTGCCGATATGAGGCTCATAACGGGTCGAGAAACTACTGGTAACACTTACCAGCAAATCTCTGATCAGCCCTGGCCAGGGACTTCCCTGTTACGGCCAATCGAGCACAGCGCAACATCAGCCCCCAATACCGGGAGAGACGAAACCCCTCCTATCGCTCATTGCCTCCATGTGATTCGGGACTGTACCCAAAGACCACCTTTTTGCATGCCCTCATGGATGTGGTAAGGTGGAGATCAAAGCACAGTGGGAATCACACAAGACTCTATGACGATCTCGGGTCTACAGACTAACCTGCACAAGTGTCACCTGAGAACTGCCATCTGACGTGAGGTATAATACCATCTGGGAGTTCTCGGCGAGTCCGTCCAGTGTACCCAGTCTCCACTGAACACCCGTACACCATCTCTGATGTCAAACACCAATGGATATGGGATCATCCATCGCCCATCTCATGGATCGAGAAGCGTATACGCTAGTCTACTCTGGTATATCGATGCCCCGTCTCGATACACCCACGACTAGAGACCTTGAAGGATGTACTTATAGACTACCATGTCCCCACTAGTATGATCTGCATCATAGTCCAGGTAGTCAAGTACACATCCTAAGGGCTTTACCAACATGTAACTATAAGACAGTTTAAAGAGACAAGTGTACATGTTAAGATAAAGAGTAACCAGATAGCATACTATCATATCGAGCAAGAAAGTCATCTCTATATATGTCCAAGCATCCAATATAATATACATCATCTGTACAATACTGGCCTCTAGGACATACATACAACTAACAATCTCCCACTTGCACTAGGGCCAGCTGCTGTAGTATCGCATACCGAGCATCCCGAAGAGTCTCTCAAACTGTATCTGCGGAATGGCCTTCGTGAGTGGATCCGCCGTGTTATTCTTCGTGTCAACCCTCCTGACCTCGATCTCCCGACGATCAACTATCTCCCGGATCAGGTGATACCGCCTCAGAATATGCCTGGATCGCTGATGGGACCTGGGTTCCTTGGCTAAAGCCACCGCTCCATTGTTATCGCAATCCAAAGGTATTGGATGCTCAATGGATGGAACCACTCCAAGTTCAGTAATGAACTTCTTGATCCAGACAGCCTCTTTGGCAGCATCGTTGGCAGTGATGTATTCAGCCTCCATCGTCGAGTCTGCCACGGTTTCCTGCTTGGAACTCTTCCAGCTAACCGCCCCTCCGTAAAGGGTAAAGACAAAGCCCGACTGCGACTTAGAGTACTCCTTATCACTCTGGAAGCTCGAATCGGTAAAGGAGTCCACTTGGAGTTCTCCATTACCATACACCAAGAGCATCTCTTTAGTCCTTCGCAAGTACTTGAGAATGCTCTTCACAGCTGTCCAGTGACTCTCTCCAGGATCAGCTTGATATCTGCTCACTACACTTAGTGAGTATGCAACATCGGGTCTGGTACATAGCATCGCATACATGATAGAGCCCACAGCCGAAGCATAGGGTATCCCTTGCATGCGAGCTCTCTCCAAATCAGTCTTGGGAGACATCTCTTTGGAGAGAGTGACTCCAGAGATCGTGGGCAAGTTCCCACGCTTGGATTCTTCCATACTAAACCTCTTTAGTATGGTGTCAATGTACCTAGATTGGGACAATCCCAGTATCCGTTTGGATCTATCTCTATAGATCCTGATTCCCAATATGCAGAAGGCATCACCTAGATCTTTCATTGAGAATCTTTGTGATAAGAAGAGCTTGACCGATTGCAGCATAGGAATATCATTTCCTATCAAGAGTATGTCGTCCACGTACAATACGAGGAAGACAACCTTACTCTCTGCCACCTTCTTGTAGATACAAGGTTCATCTGGATTTTTGACGAAATCAAACTCTTTGATAACGATGTCAAAGCAGATGTTCCAACTCCGCGATGCTTGATTTAATCCATAAATGGATTTAAGCAGCTTGCACACCTTCCCGCTGCTCCCACTGTTTACGAAGCCCTCTGGCTGAGTCATGTACACGCACTCTTCTAAATCACCATTTAGAAAGGCGGTCTTAACATCCATTTGCCAGATTTCGTAATCATGATATGCAGCGATGGCAAGTATGATCCGGATGGATTTAAGCATAGCCACTGGAGAAAAGGTTTCGTTATAGTCCACACCTGGTCTTTGACGAAAACCTTATGCAACAAGTCTAGCTTTGAAAGTCTCCACTTTCCCATCTACACCAAGTTTCTTCTTGAAGATCCACTTGCTCCCAATGGGTTTTACCCCTTCAGGAGCAACGTCCAAAGTCCATACTTTGTTGGTGTACATGGATTCCATCTCGGACCGCATAGCATCCAGCCATTTCACTGAGTCCCTAATCGTGATGGCCTGCTCGAAGCTAGTTGGGTCATCATCCTCCATGATGCAATCCTCGCTTCCACCGTCAATAAGAAAACCGTAGTATCTCTCAGGTGGACGAGAAGCCCTGCTAGATCGGCGGAGAGGCTGGGGTTCGTCGGGTACTACTGAATCCTCTGGTTCTACTAAATCTTCAGTTATAGTTTATGTTGCTGGAACCTCTTCCAGTTCTACCTCAATGCCACTAATCTGTTTCATAAGAAAACCTTTTTCTAAGAAAGTGTCATGTCGAGAAACAAACACCTTTTGTTCCTCGGGGTGGTAGAAGATATACCCTTGTGAATTTTTGGGATATCCTACAAGCTTACATAAGACTGATCTTGCCTCGAGTTTGTCTGGATTTTGTCTTTTGACATAGGCTGGACAACCCCATTGTAAGTGCACAGCGGCGCCCCGGCCATCAATCCGACGGCCAAATGCGGAAGCGGTGATAAACTTTAATTTTGCGAACTTAGCAAACCGACACCACCGCGCACTAAACCCCGGATCGGGCCATTAAACTAGACCTAGCTAACAACAAGATGTGGAAGAGATATACCGAGTGATCCGAGTCCTCCGGTCTTCTCATCGTCGTCCCGATCTCCTGCGGAAAGTCCGGTCTCTATCTCCTCGCCGGAAAGGCGCCACATCGCCTGCATCTTTTACGGGCTCCCACCTCAATACTGAGGCAACTCGGGCGCGAAGTTGGCTGGCTGACGCGTCCAAGATTTGCTGTAGAAAGTGTAGTGTAGAGGCTATGTCTCATTTAGGGTTTTGTTGCCATTTGATGATGGAGGAAGAGGAAAAGAAAATTGGTGCTTTCAATTTTCTAGCAAGAAGAAGATGAGATGAAGAATTCCTCACATAACAAAAATGAACTCTCTCATTCTTTTCTCTCAAGTGTAGCCTCTCTCTCTCAAGTGAGAATGGTGGAGGAATGATATATCAATCCATAACAAGAAGGGAGGTGAGTGTAGGAAAAGGTGGAGGGTGACCCCTTCCTTCAAGGTAAACCTCAAATCAAACCCTTAATCAACCCATATCCTATCAAATCACATTAATGCAAAAACCATCATGAAAAAGCAAGGATGCTTATCCTATCATAATGAATACATTTGCAAGAAACCCCCTCCACAAATGTTATTTGCACAATTGCAAATAACCCCCCTCCATCGGAAAAGTCCGGCCGTGAAAGAACAAAGGAAAACCGGCCGGAACGGAATGCAAACTGGAAACTCCAGAAAACTGGTCCCGTAATAAATTACAGGAAAACCCCGCTACTGCATATACATGCCCGCATTTGTATTCCGACCGGATACAAATGCAATGAGACAAAATCTACACTGTACTATACTACGATCCGGCTTAAACCAAAGCCGGCTAGTAATATCCGTTCGATCCTGATCCGTGCAATACCGCACGTATCTGATCGAACCGAGCCATATATCCATACGGCCTCCAATACTAACCGTCCGATCCTGATCCGTGCAATACCGCACGTATCTGATCGGACCCTGCTATATCTCCATACGGCCTCTACAGCTTTTCACCCGAAAGCCTGAGTAACTGAAAGTGTGGTGGACTCTAAAGACTCGTCAATACTATGGTTGTGGATTTAACCACTAGCACGTCAGAGATATAAGCCAATACGTAACGGGCCACCAGCTATTGACCAAAAGGGACGTCGATGAGCGAACTCATCCTGACACCCTACTGAGCCTGTCAGTGACAATATCCGTACAGTCCGATCCGTTCGTCTATGAGCATCGCATGTCGGGCCTAGGGGGTTGGTAAAAGTCAGACCCCAAAAACGGTACAAGTCGTGTCGGAGTGTAGCCCAGAACACCCTGAGATACTACTGGAATACCTACCGGTAAATCTCCTGCCTCGGCCAAGGACTTTGTGTAATGGCTCTCCTAGACACAGCGCGACCTCGCCCCCAATACCGGGAGAGACGAACCCCCGAAGATCTGCTCACTGCCTCCATGTGGCTCAGGACTGTACCCAACTAAAACCTGTTTGCACGACTCCTTTGAGCCGTGGTAGGGTAGTAATCAAAGCACAGTGAGAACTCACACGAGACAAATGACGATCCCCAGGTCGATGAACTAACCTATACACATGTCACTTGGGAACTGCTATCTGACGTCAGGTATAAGACCAACTAGCATGTTCCCGGCGAGTCCTGTCCGGTGTACTCATAACCTAATGAGCACCTGTATACATCTTAGGTGAACCAACTGACACCAGTGGGTTGTGAGACCGGCCACCGCCCCTCGTCGGGGTCTCGACTGTATACACTAGTCTACTCTGGAGAATCGATGCCCTGTCCCGAAACTCCCACGACTAGGGACCTTTTAAGGATGTGCTTATAGACTACCAGCTCCCACGTATATGATCGCCCTCATACTGCTGGCAGTCAAGCAAGAATCCTAGGGGCTCTATCAACGTGTAATAGCGACCTGTAAGGTCACCTGAAGCAGTACACAATGATAAAGGTAAACCAGATAGCAAACAATCATCTCGAGTAAGACTGTCGTACCGGGATAGGTCTTCCCTCAATCATTGCAATCACGTGCCTGTGATCCAATAATTGACTCTAAGGGCACTATCTCCAACAATCTCCCACTTGCACTCAAGGCTAATTCGCATACTCACAGCCCGTGTGATACCGAACACCCAACTCCTCTACTAGTCAATCTCACAAAGCCTGTTTGGGAGACTATTGCTTTCGAGGAATAGCCTCAGTGAGTGGATCCGCCTTAAAGTTTCTTTCTATGTCCCTCTAAATCTCAAGTTCGCGGAGAATGCCATCTCCCGAAATGAGCAATACCTGTCTTAGAATGTCTGGATGTCTGATGGGACTTAGCTCATAAATGAACTCCAAATCCAAACTTCTTAGACTGTATCGTCAACTGAACTTAATCAGTATCCTGCGCCATGCCTCCCTCAGTATTGCCTTGGATCACCTGTCCAAAATACTGCCCCTCGTCAGAGGGAAAATTATAACTCTGACAACCTCCTTGTCGTCCAGGTCACCTTGGAAGCCTGGAATGATAACCGTCTCCTAAAGGAGGCTGCCGTTATCAATTCCCTAGAACATCAACTTATGTTCTAAAACTGCTTCCGATTGTTTCTCCAGGATTGGATCAATATCAACTTACTGCATCTAGTGCAAGAACAACATCTGGTGTGGTACTTGACACCTCATGATTGACTCAATTGCCTAAGCAAGTGATCTGCCAATCATGCACATCCTCTCCTCTTTAGTCTGTAAGACACCTTTAGAGAGGGTGACTCCATCACCTGCAGGTACACTACCGTGCCAGGAGTCAACCATTCTAAATACTCATAGAATGCTGTCTAAGTACCCTGATTGGGAAACCACCCAAATCTAGATCTAAAGCCATAGATCTAGTAACCAGTATGTCAGATATAAAATCCATTTCCTTTGTGGAGAAAACACTGTGTGACGACCAAAGTATAACCGATCGTAGTATAGGAATATCACTTCCTACTCTGTGTATGTCATCCAAATACCAGGACATAACACCCTACTACCTTCTTAACAGATCCATCCGCTATTCTGATGAAGTCAAACCTATGACTGTCATGTCAGAAATAGATGATCTATCTCCGCTATATTTGCTTTAGTCTATAAATAGACATAAGCCACCTGTCCACCAATGCTTCCTCTGCTCCTACTGACTACGACAACCCTCTGGCAGAGTCATATAGACGTACACTTCTGAAGCCAGTTCAGAACGACGCTATACTCATCCTCCTGCCGGGTCTCGCAGCCTGGAACAACAGCAATGGCAAGTGTGGGTAAACAAGAACATCCCTGTCACCGTCCTTGAGGCTACCGGAGTACCCCTCGGGTGCTTGAGGTTACCCACCTTATCTGCGGAGTGGCAAATGGAATGTCAAACCAGATTGAATCTTTAGGTTCCTTATCAAATCTTCAGTAATCGTTTACAGTTCTGGAATCATTTCCAGTTCTGCCATACTCCCACTACTGTTTTTGGAAAAAATCCATTTTTAATAAAACTGTGGCGAGTCTAGAACAATATTTCTATTGATCTGCCAGATGGTAGAAAGTCAACCCTCGTCATAGCCTGGGTCAACCCACAAACAGCCATTACAGAAACGTGCCTTGAGTTGTCCAGTGTCTGGTTTTAATCATAAGCCGGACAACTCCCCGTACCTTAACATCGTTAAGATACGAACTGTTCTATATCCAATATAGGACCAGAGGCACTAATTTAATTGAACCAGATTCAAATCATGCAGCTGTCTCCAGTGCATGTCAACTAAAATGGAAAGAGGCCTGATCAGCGTTACCCAACTTAGGAATGCTTCCAATTATGAGTAACCTGAAAGAGAAGCAATTTCTCTTAATCATTACTATCAACTGAACACCATACACAAGTATCTACATCTTCGATCACTTTGAAGAATCCAGATACTTGCGACACCTGGTTCTCTACTCTATTCAAATACCAATAATTTCTCCAAATTCGGACCCTGTGTTTCCACGAAACACCTGTCTAAAAACTAGAGAAGTCATAAGTAAACCGAATATAGTACGAGGACCAACCCCTCTGTCCTGATGGACCCTGGACAACATACAATACTCTGTATAAGTCCCTTGAGTCTGATAACTCATTCACTGTGTGTCGTAGGTTGAAAACTGTACTTATGGTTAAGAAGAATTACACCGTTGTTTAATGCTCCTTACCTAACCATCCACTGATATAGGTAAATGTCATCGACATAATTTCAAAAAGATGTCTCACTCTATAAAAATAGACGTACAGGTATATCAATTTGAAATTGGTGCATAACAGCGGATATTCAAAACCAAAAATTTGCCGACCGGCAAACAGCCTAGGTGACTTCCTCAAATATCAACGATTACAACGAATCCCGATATAATGAGGATGATCACCCAATTCCCAATAATCTACTCCCACTCATCATCTGAAAAACCATACAGATGTGAGAATCGTACCTGGTAAATACATACCCTGGAGTAAGTATCTAATCGGGAAATCAGTTTTCTTTTAACAGTACACAGTGAAACTGAAACATTAAGATGTTTCGATGGGGTATCCCGGTATTCCTAGTAATGCCTCTTCCAGATTCACGACTGTAACCGTATAGTTCTTTGCCACCTCTCCAAATCCCTTCATATGTCTTTAGTCATTACCTTCTGCATACCCCTTTAGGCCAAATGGTTTTCTTTCTTCCCTACCATTCAACACCAGCCTATGGTTTGGAAGAAGACTATCCAATAAGCATAATGGGTGTACTGTCCTAATCCTAGGAGCACTCGCAATGCGAGAGAAGGTGAGGATAAAAGACAACCGAATAAACCTTATTCCTATTTCTTCTGAACCAGAATCCATCCCCGAACCGGAACAAGTTCCTTTCGAGTTCGTATATAACCATACGATGGAGTATCCAAATAAACTGTGGATCTTCGTAGTGATACGGAGTGTCCTGGAGAAATACAAAGGTGAAGTGGCAGTGGTAATGAAATGCTGGGTTTGGTCGTGAATATCAGTCGCAATTTACTTTGCCCTCTTACTAATCCCTTGCTTTGTCTTAACTTAATACCTTCTGTACAACATCGTTAGGCTAATTGGTTTTCTTCACTCCCTACCGGTCGGCACCTGCCTATGGTTTGGAAGAAGACTATCCAATTTGCATAATAGGTGTACTATCTCCTAAACCAAGGAGTACTCGCAACCTGAGAGAAGGTAAAAGGAAAAGACAACTGAATAGTCCTATCCGTTTTCTCCAGAACCGGAAACCATCCTCGAATAAATTCCTTCGTGTTCGTATCTAACCATACGATGGTTTTGTCCAATGGAAGTGGACGTTCGTAGTAATACGGGGTGTCCTGGAGAAAAGGGTAAAAGTAGGAGTGGCAATGAGGTTTGCAACTCTGACAATCCAAAAGCCAGTGTTTAAGAAGGTTCGGTCAACTTGGTCACTGAGTCATAGTCTTAGGGTCGGGTCAATGGTCGCTGCCAGAGAGAGAGAAAAGAAACACTCAGCGTGCACTCTATCCTAGATCAGAATGGTTACCAATTTATCTAATCTGGAAACCTCCCACGGTACCTCAAATTCTCCTCCAAACCTGAAAGAAGAATTAGTCGGGGTCACCCGAGGAGTAAACTAACTCATCAGTAGGAATCGGGATCCAACTATCATCGCATGATAACGTGACGGAATCCACTCACGGTATCACACTCCAGAAGGTATGCGCATATCTGGCAAGTTTCAGTTCTTTTGAAACTCCCGATGTGATTTTTACCCCATGCTCTTATGACCTTGGCATGAGGTCAAAATATCATAAGTCACATGTCAAGTTCTACCCATCATTGTCCAGGTTAATTTGAACCCACCCGTACATACCCTTGACGTAGGCCAAAATAGTAGTACGACTGTCCCAAACCAACGCATCTATCTATGCAACAGATAAATACCCGGCAGCTACCAAACGCTATGCCTTGGCGTGAGGTCAAAATACATAGCTTGAATACTACCGAATGTTTAACTGAAATGATGGAGGGCTACGAATGGTTTCTGGAGAAAACCTTTAACGTAATGAACTTGATATCGTTGAAGGAACGGATAGCTTTTTAGAAAATATAGTGACGAAAACCTTTACTAAAGAGGTCACTCCCGGTGAAGAGATCTCGGCTCTTTCCCCGTAGAATGGGGTGCAGGATATTCCAAATGAATACCACGATGCAAAGAAAAAGTAATCGGCTATAGTGAAGTTAATGCCCTGACCCAAACTTCTGTCCAAGGGGTCACTCCCGGTGAAGGGATCTCGGCCCTTGCCTCGTCGACTGAGGAGCAGGATATTCCAAATGAATACCACGATGCAAAACAAAAGTGAACGTCCTTGCAATAACAGCTTTTTGAAAAGTGTTCCAACAACATCAGAATAGGTTTGTTTTAACTTGCATTGATCCGAATCAACGCAGTCCCATCAATTGATCACACCACAAAGAACGAAAATATACTGATGTACGTATATGCCATCTGCATTCGCCACTGGGTCCCGTCATTACCCGTTAGGTTAGCTAACTAACGACAGAGTGGGGACTGGACTAGCACGGATGTAAAACATATACAACATCTACTAATATATATACCAATATATTATATTCGCTCAAGGCGTGATAAAAATGCAACATCACAGAAATGTACAACATCACAGAACAATACAGATATCTGGGATCCTCGGGTTTCACAGAGCCACTACTGAAACCCGACGTTCCCTTGGTCGTGCGGATAGCCTATGCAATGAAATCCTAGACCCCTACGGGCGCGGCAAGTTACCCGCCAAAACCTGAAGCGAGGCAGCCCCCTTCAGCACCGTGAATGGACCACCCAGCACTTCACGGAATCCGGTAACTTGGGCACCCCTCCTGGGTCAACCTGTGCCCCCTACGAGTGCGGCGAATAGCCCGCCAATTCCAGACTGAAGCCCCCTCCGTCTCAATGCCCTGAGATGCGGGCCCGTTGCCCTCTAGAACCCGGCTATCCGTGTACCCCTCCACAGGGTAATCCTAGTACAGAAAGTAAAATATACATACAACGGGTACATCGACCGCAACCTGGTCGTGCCCCAAAAAAATAATACAAACAGGCAGTGACGGCAGTCCACATGTCGGACGCTCGCCCCGCAATATCAAATGTACATAATACAACAGAACTGTACTAGCATTGCATCCAGGCTATCCCCCACGACCGATCCGCAACATCACAGCAAAAATATAGAACATCAACGTGAAGGTCACGTTCGCAAATCCGTCTAACCGGGCTATAGCAGTTAGACCGGATTTACCGATCGAGTGACATTCACGGTCGCAGATATAAAGTAAATACTGTGAAATAATGTGTTTAAAATATCCGATTGATCAAATATTAACAAGTGGGCCCCCAAGCAATACTGTAGCACTCACAGAAATTCTGGGCCCAATTTTAATATTCCAAAACCCCTATTTTCAGCCCACCAGCCCATGGGAAAATTTTAACGCATCGATCCCTCAAAACGGCGGCGGAACCGCGGCAACAAGGGGGGTTTTGCCACGGTTCCGCGCTCTACCTGAGAGATCAATGTCTCGAATTTTCCCAGAACTCTTAGAACTTCTTGTACATCAGTTTTCTACAACCTGAAAAAATTTAGAGCCAGAAAAAAATCGACAGAAAACTGATGTGAGGAAAATGTAGTTTTTTTGGAATTTTGGTCGATCGGAAATGCAAACACATCAAACAAAGCTAGACGAAGTTAATGGCGAGGCTCTGATACCACTGTAAGTGCACGGCGGCGCCCTGGCCGTCAATCCGACGGCCAAATGCGGAAGCGGTGATAAACTTTAATTTTGCGAACTTAGCAAACCGGCACCACCGCGCACTAAACCCCGGATCGGGCCATTAAACTAGACCTAGCTAACAACAAGATGTGGAAGAGATATACCGAGTGATCCGAGACTCCGGTCTTCTCATCGTCGTCCCGATCTCCCGCGGAAAGTCCGGTCTCCATCTCCTCGCCGGAAAGGCACCACATCGCCTGCGTCTTTTACGGGCTCCCACCTCAATACCGAGGCAACTCGGGCGCGAAGTTGGCTGGCCGACGCATCCAAGATTTGCTGTAGAAAGTGTAGTGTAGAGGCTATGTCTCATTTAGGGTTTTGTTGCCATTTGATGATGGAGGAAGAGGAAAAGAAAATTGGTGCTTTCAATTTTCTAGCAAGAAGAAGATGAGATGAAGAATTCCTCACATAACAAAAATGAACTCTCTCATTCTTTTCTCTCAAGTGTAGCCTCTCTCTCTCAAGTGAGAATGGTGGAGGAATGATATATCAATCCATAACAAGAAGGGAGGTGAGTATAGGAAAAGGTGGAGGGTGACCCCTTCCTTCAAGGTAAACCTCAAATCAAACCCTTAATCAACCCATATCCTATCAAATCTCATTAATGCAAAAACCATCATGAAAAAGCAACGATGCTTATCCTATCATAATGAATACATTTGCAAGAAACCCCCTCCACAAATGTTATTTGCACAATTGCAAATAACCCCCCTCCATCGGAAAAGTCCGGCCGGGAAAGAACAAAGGAAAACCGGCCGGAACGGAATGCAAACTGGCAACTCCAGAAAACTGGTCCCGTAATAAATTACAGGAAAACCCCGCTACTGCATATACATGCCCGCATTTGTATTCCGACCGGATACAAATGCAATGAGACAAAATCTACACTGTACTATACTAGGATCCGGCTTAAACCAAAGCCGGCTAGTAATATCCGTTCGATCCTGATCCGTGCAATACCGCACGTATCTGATCGAACCGAGCCATATATCCATACGGCCTCCAGTACTAACCGTCCGATCCTGATCCGTGCAATACCGCACGTATCTCATCGGACCCTGCCATATCTCCATACAGCCTCTACAGCTTTTCGCCCGAAAGCCTGAGTAACTGAAAGTGTGGTGGACTCAAAAGACTCGTCAATACTATGGTTGTGGATTTAACCACTAGCACGTCAGAGGTATAAGCCAATACGTAACGGGCCACCAGCTATTGACCAAAAGGGACGTCGATGAGCGAATTCATCCTGACACCCTACTGAGCCTATCAGTGACAATATCCGTACAGTCCGGTCCGTTCGTCTATGAGCATCACATGTCAGGCCTAGGGGGTTGGTAAAAGTCAGACCCCCAAAAGCGGTACAAGTCGTGTCGGAGTGTAGCCCAGAACACCCTGAGATACTACTGGAATACCTACCAGTAAATCTCCTGCCTTGGCCAAGGACTTTGTGTAATGGCTCTCCTAGACACCGCGCGACCTCACCCCCAATACTGGGAGAGACGAACCCCCGAAGATCCGCTCACTGCCTCCATGTGGCTCGGGACTGTACCCAACTAAAACCAGTTTGCATGACTCCTTTGAGCCATGGTAGGGTAGTAATCAAAGCACAGTGGGAACTCACACGAGACAAATGACGATCCCCAGGTCGATGAACTAACCTGTATACATGTCACTTGGGAACTGCTATCTGACGTCAGGTATAAGACCAACTAGCATGTTCCCGGCGAGTCCTGTCCAGTGTACTCATAACCCAATGAGCACCTGTATACATCTTAGGTGAACCAACTGACACCAGTGGCTTGTGAGACCGGCCACCGCCCCTCGTCGGGGTCTCGACTGTATACACTAGTCTACTCTAGAGAATCGATGCCCTGTCCCGAAACTCCCACGACTAGGGACCTTTTAAGGATGTGCTTATAGACTACCAGCTCCCACGTATATGATCGCCCTCATACTGCTGGCAGTCAAGCAAGAATCCTTGGGGCTCTATCAACGTGTAATAGCGACCAGTAAGGTCACCTGAAGCAGTACACGAAGATAAAGGTAAAGCAGATAGCAAACTATCATCTCGAGTAAGATTGTCGTACCGGGATAGGTCCTCCCTCAATCATTGCAATCACGTGCCTGTGATCCAATAATTGACTCTGAGGGCACTATCTCCAACACCCATATCTTAACATACTTAACAGATGGTCTCTTCCCTTTCCATATCTCATATGGAGTGGTAGGCACTGATTTGGTAGGAACCATATTCAATAGGTGTATGGCTGTCTCAAGCGCATACCCCCAGAAGGAAATAGGTAACTCAGCTGTACTCATCATTGAACGCACCATATATCTAATAGGGTGCGATTCCTTCGTTCCGATACACCGTTGAGCTGTGGTGTATAAGGTGGAGTAAGCTGAGAGAGAATTCCATTCTCTTTTAGATAATCTTGGAGCTCATTGCTTAAGTATTCTCCTCCTCGATCAGATCGAAGGATTTTAATACTTTTGCCCGTTTGGTTCTCTACTTCTTGCTTATATTCTCTGAATTTCTCAAAAGCTTCAGACTTGTGTTTCAAAAGGAACACATGCCTGTATCTAGAGAGATCGTCAGTGAATGTAATGAAGTAGGAAGAACCGTTCCTGGCATGAGTAGACATGGGACCGCATACATCACTATGTACTAGTCCTAAGAGTTCAGTAACTCTTTCTCCGTGTCCACTAAACGGAGCTTTGGTCATTTTTCCTTTGAGACATGAATGGCAAGTAACATAAGATGATAATTCGAACGGATTCAAATAACCATCCTTATGTAACTTAGCCAGTCGTGTCGCATTGATATGACCAAGTCTACAATGCCACAAGAAGGATTCGTTCATTTCTGAACTTTTCCTCTTGTGTGTGTTTTGTATATTGAGGACTGTATTTTGATTTAGAATGAATATGCCATTATGTAGCGAGCCTGATGCAATCAACTTTTGATCCAGGAATATGTTCATAACTTTATCCTTTACTATAAAATTATATCCTTCTTTACTCAATAAAGAAACTGATATAATATTGCACATCATGTTTGGTATATAATAGCACTCATTCAGAATTATTGTATCACCACTTGGTAATACTAGGTGATATTCGCCAACTGCTTTGGCTGCAACATTTGCCCCATTCCCTCCTTGAACGGAATGATCACCTTTTCCCAGTTCTCTACCTTTCCGTAGCCCATGTAACATCTTACATATGTGGGATCCTGATCCGGTATCCACTACCCAGGACGTAGGGTGAACTGAGAAACAGTTCTCAATGACAAACACACCCGAAGATGATGCATCAACATGCATGTTCTCCTTTTGGGCGGTGTGAGAATCCAGATATTCTCCTGTTTCCTGTTCATTCTTATAACTCTTATAAGATAGAACGGGTTCAACGTTCCCCTGCACAGTATAACATGCGGGTTCGGTCAATACATCCATATTATTATCTTTATTAGGGCATGAAATGGTCGCTACCTGGAGAGAGAGAGAAGAAAACACTTTAGCGTAAGCTCGTGCAAGATCAGATTGGTTATTATCTTATCTAATCAGGATGGCTCCCACTGCTTTTTATCAAATCTTCCTTCAAACCCTAAAAGGAAAGACTAGCCGGGATTAATTACACACTACAAGTTCGCCAATCTTTCAGCCAGGCCAGTGTCGGTACTTTGAGGGAGGTCCCCCGTGCTTCCGCACGAACCTAATTAATGTAAACCTCGTTTTCCCAGAGGCGTAACCTCATTGACACCTTTCTAGACACCTACTTGATCAGCTAATTGCAATGTGTAAAACTCTCCCAGGAGTAACTCTTACTCGCAGTGGGTATCGGGATCCAACTATCTCATAGAAGGTATGCAATCTCATTGCAAATTTCAACACTTGAAATTCCCGATAATATTTTACCCCTAGTGTTCTATGACCATGACGAATGCCAAACAACCCATAGTCCACTAGTCAAGTTCAACCCGTACATTTCTTGATTGAATTAAACCCACCCGCACGACCCTTGACGAATGCCAAACAACGCCGTACGAATACCCTAATCCAATCTGCATCATATGCATAAGCAGATAAATACTAGTTAGCTACCGTACACTACGCCTTGACGAATGCCAAACTACCGCAGCACGAATACTAATTAGTACTTATCTGAAATGACGGAGGGCTACGCAGGTTTTCAGAAAACCTATTGCGTAATGAACTTGATATCGTTGTAGGATCAAATATAGTTTTGAAATGGAGTGATTTTGAGGCTTTTCTAGTTTTGCTAAAGGGGTCACTCCCGGTGAAGGGATCGTCGGCCCTTTCCTCGTCGAATAAGGTGCGGGATATATCATATATATCACTATGCAAAGCAGAAACTATAGAAGCAATCAAAAGTCAAACCGAGTGTGTAGCATCTGCCAGTTATCGCTAAAGGAGTCACTCCCGGTGAAGGGATCTCGGTCCTTTCCTCATCGAATAAGGTGCAGGGTATATCATATATACCGCTATGCAAAGCAAGAACTGTAGCTACCTGTTTTATTTTAAAATTTGATTCTACAACATCATTTGGTTTCTTTTCTTTCATTAATCACATTAATGAAGTCCCATCATTTAAATACCTAAACATCACAGATAAATACGACGTACACTTATGCCATCCGCATTCGCCTCGATGTCCCCTCATGCACCGTTAGGTTAGGTAACTAACGACAGAGCAGGACAGGGCTAGTGCGGGTGCAAAACATAAGTAACGTCTATATAATATATCATATATACTATATACTGTATCCATCACAGAACATCATATGATCACATCACAGAAATCGCAGCAGAAGAAACATATGAAATATTGGATATACTAGGACATCTGTGTTTTCAATACGAGCCAGTATAAAACACAGATTCCACGGTCGTGATGAATAGCCAATCCCACACCCCTAGACCCCTACGAGAGCGGCAAGCAACCCTGCCAATTCTAGGGTTAGGAGACCCGTACTCGACTCCTCGAGTTGGTCTCCTACTGGACCCCAGAACCCGGTTACTTGTGCTCCCCTCCTTGGGTCTATCCTAATGCGGAAAAGTAAATAATATACAAAAGGCGACAACTTCCGCTACCTGGAAGTGTCCCAAATAAAAGAATATTACATATAAGTTTTTACATGAATGAAAATGAAAAACACTCATCTCACATAAAAAAAAACCCCGGCTATTCGAACACGACGATCCAATATAACATATCCAGCAACAAATAACATCACTTGTCATCAACGTAAGTAAGTATGCATACCCCAATTGTCGTTGACGTATAGCAACGAAACCGGCGATATGAACATACTACACTTACGGTCACAGAAAAGAAAGTGTAAAACTACAACAGTTGGAATCCGCAACCTCTTTAGACATCGCATGCCTAATCAAATGAAATACTTAGACATCACATGCCTAACAGATATAAATCCCGCATTTTAGTCTCATTATCGAAAACTCTTTTCAATATCAAGTGAAACTAAACCGCTAGATTTATAACATTCATTCAGTTATCTCATAACTGTTTGTGAATTCCAATTATTGTATCACATTCCAGATAAACAGAAAATGTTAAACTTTCCGATCGAACAGTCGAATACCCAAGATTTCCCGATACAGCTCAACACAAGAAATAAGTCTAACAACATTCAGTTCGTGCCTCAGTACCAACGGTCCAGCCGTAGAAGGGTCAAGCCAACGCCTCACATGTGGCACGCCGTACTGCCCCAAACCCGAAGGTTCAAAGGGCAGTTCAAGACGGTCACATAATCGAGTTAAGGTTTGTTGTCTTCTAGAGGGTCCATTGCGTTACTTGCACTACTTAGAACGTCATTAAACTATGGAAAAATCCAACACTTGGAAATTTCCTGACAGGGGAAAAATTGGGTACTTATATACGGTCGAACTTTTTAACATATTCTAAAATTTATCCGGAAAGCCACACAGACAAAATTTGATAATCCGATCGAACATTCGAATCCCCAAAACAACGCAGAAAATTCAACTCTTGAAAAATTATTAAAAATTCCCAGGAAAACCAGAACTTGGGATTAAGAATTACTGTGCAAACGAAATTAAATAATGAGGCCGTAAGGCCGCGGAACCGCCGCATGAGCCACGCTTATGCGGCGGAACCGCGGCGAGTTAGTTGAATTGGGCTGTCGAATTTCACAGTAACTCTTAGATATTCCTGCTGGTTTTTCTGCATATTTTTAATCTGGAAAAATCCCAGTTTTTAGAAAATGTCCAGAGAGCAAGTTTGTGTTAGGGTTTCGGGTTCGTTCGGATTTCAAACTCCGTCTAGACTTCGCCTAAGGCTCTAGCTAGGCTCTGATACCACTGTAGGGTTCCTAGACACACTATAGAGGTCTCACAAGGCATCAACCATGCCAATTTAACAATTTTTTAGGATGCCGAGAAAACCTAATACGGATCGTCGGCTAGAATTCTAGGCGAAAAGATAAACTAGTTAACTACTTAACTAAAAGTTAGATGCTACAACCTTTGTAGATCCGGTTCTCCACTTCCTTAGCTCCACGTGGGTGTCCTCTCGCTGTCCATCATGAATCCCGAACTCAATCGTCGGCTTCATCGGAGAAACGGGCGAGCTAGGTCGTCGGCTTCGTGTCAAAGACGATCTACGTCGAGGCATCACAAGTTCAAGCTCCGACTTCACAAAGTTGTGAAACTTGTGAAGAAAACAACCAAAACAACTTGGCAAGAGCTAGAGGGTGAAGAAATAGGAGGTGGGTTCACTTTAGAATTGGATTTCTGTCACTAGAACTCAAGTTGCCATTGATGGCATCAAGGTTTCTATCTTGAAGAAGAAGGAGAAGATGAAGCTAGTTTTATGATAAGTTATTTAAAATGAAAAGAAAATTCATACTTATCATAATCTAAGTAGGGTTAAGTGTAGAGAATAAACCATGGTCATTTGGAGAGTTAGGGTTAAGCATGAGGACAAGAATGGTTGCAAAAGTCAAAGCTTCATGAAGCTTCAACTAAGGACAAAAGAAAGCCACCATTCTCTTTAAATCATTTCCAAATAAATAAATGAATAAAAGAATCAAATAAATGAATATGTAAAACCCTAATCAACACTTAACCATGGTTTAAATTCTTTACACTTAACAAAGTGATCAAGTATCATCAAACATGATGCAAATATGTGCACAAAAGTATATCACATATACTTCTTGCACATCAAGTGAGAAAATCCATATAAAGTGAACCAATACCAGTTAATGCAAAGTAATATATCAAATATATAATTATACATTAAATCATTAAATCAACACTTGATTTAACGATCCGGTTATATCACATATAACCGACTAGTATCCAATGTATCGATTTATCGAATCAATGATTCGATAACTAGGTCATATCGCATACAACCAATCGAAACATTCATCTCGAGAATGGAATACGGTATCACATACACGCATCATTCTCGGTCCTGCACATAACTCATATGTACTCCTATTTCGTTTCGCTTGAGCCAGGAAACCTCTGTATAGGACTCTAAAGACTCGTCAATACGCCGGTAGCAGATGATGATCATATCAAGCACCCACAAGCCGCAAGCGGTCTGCTAAACATAACGGCCATCCAGGTATTGAGCGATCAGAAGATCGACGAGCTAGCCCGCTCACACTCCTGTGAATCCAACCAGTAACACTTACCGTACAGTCCGATCTGTTCGTCTGATATGTCGCATATCAAGTCTAGGGGTGGTAAACGTCAGACCCCAATAACCGATAAGTCGTGCCGATATGAGGCTCATAACGGGTCGAGAAACTACTGGTAACACTTACCAGCAAATCTCTGATCAGCCCTGGCCAGGGACTTCCCTGTTACGGCCAATCGAGCACAGCGCAACATCAACCCCCAATACCGGGAGAGACGAAACCCCTCCTATCGCTCATTGCCTCCATGTGATTCGGGACTGTACCCAAAGACCACCGTTTTGCACGCCCTCATGGACGTGGTAAGGTGGAGATCAAAGCACAGTGGGAATCACACAAGACTCTATGACGATCTCGGGTCTACAGACTAACCTGCACAAGTGTCACCTGAGAACTGCCATCTGACGTGAGGTATAATACCATCTGGGAGTTCTCGGCGAGTCCGTCCAGTGTACCCAGTCTCCACTGAGCACCCGTACACCATCTCTGATGTCAAACACCAATGGATATGGGATCATCCATCGCCCATCTCATGGGTCGAGAAGCGTATACGCTAGTCTACTCTGGTATATCGATGCTCCGTCTCGATACACCTACGACTAGGGACCTTGAAGGATGTACTTATGGACTACCATGTCCCCACTAGTATGATCTGCATCATAGTCCAGGTAGTCAAGTACACATCCTAAGGGCTTTACCAACATGTAACTATAAGATAGTTTAAAGAGACAAGTGTACATGTTAAGATAAAGAGTAACCAGATAGCATACTATCATATCGAGCAAGAAAGTCATCTCTATATATGTCCAAGCATCCAATATAATATACATCATCTGTACAATACTGGCCTTTAGGGCATACATACAACTAACATGCCCTAGAGGCCATTACTGTACATTGGATGTATATTGTAGTGGATGCTAGGACATATATAGGGAGGACTTTCTTGCTCGACATGATAGTATGCTATCTGGTCACTCTTTACCTTAACGTGTACACTGATTGTCTCTCTGTTACATGTTGGTAAAGCCCTTAGGATGTGTACTTGACTACCTGGACTATGATGCGGATCATACTAGTGGGGACATGGTAGTCCATAAGTACATCCTTCAAAGTCCCTAGTCATGGGTATATCGAGACGGGGCATCGATTGTAAGTCTACGCTAGCGCCCCGGCAGTCTACAGACGCCAAATGCGGAATAAAAACTTTTTAACTGGCGCTATCGTATACTTTAACCCGGATCTTCCATTATTGCTAAACTGACAAACTGTAAAGAGTGTAGAAAGGTTATACCGAACGATCCGAGTCCTTCGTTCTTTAACCATCATCTCACGCTCCGTTGCGGCTGCTCCGATCTCGTCGATCTCCGATCTGCTCGTCCAGGTGGCACCACATCACTGATTCTTTAAACGGGCTCCCGCCTCTGACTCGAGGCAACTCGGTCGTCAAGTTTGCTAAAAGAGACGACCAAGAATGATGTAGAGAATGAGTAGATGACTTTGTCTCACTTCATCCAAATCCGTGGACGATCGGTAAATGAAGTTGCCGATGGAAATGAAATGGAACAAGAAATGAACTATGAAATTTCCATGCATCCAAAACTATAGTCTTTTCTTTTTAGCAACCATAATTTCTCAAATGAGTGAAGTGTGGAGGAGAGAGAGGGCCGGCCACTTTTAAGGAGGAGGAGGGTGAGTGTAGGAGCAAATAAGGAGGTGACCATATACAAAGATCAAGAAGAAATATCCTTAAGTAAACAAAACTCATTAATGAAATGAATGACTCACTAAACCTAGTCATCCATTCATTAATGCAACCAATGAAAACACAACACCAAATAGCCAAGTCATCACCTTCTAGAACCTTCTAGAAGCATGACTCACCCTCATCCAAGAAAAGATAAATCCGTCTTTAACCGAATGTTAAAAGACGGCTGATAGAAAACTGGAAACTGGCAACTTCCAAAAGTGATCCTGAAACAACTTTCAGGATAACCCCGAAACTTGTATAAATATACCCGCATTTGTATTACGGCCGAATACAAATGCAACTGAGACAAATATATTATACCTACTCAATATAATACTCAGATCCGGCTTAAACCAAAGCCGACCAGTATCATCTGCCCGAAAACTGACACGTGCGTAAACGCACGTGCATTTTCCGAACCCTGCCATAAAACCATACGGCCTCTACAACGTTTCGCCCGAACTTGGGAAACTGTCTGTGGGGGACTCTAATGACTCGTCAGTACCCTGGCAGTGGGTTTAACCACAAACCGTCAGCGGCACTAGCTATGCGTAACGGCTGCCCATGGACTGACCTCAAGGGAGGCCGATGAGCCAACTCAAGGGAGGCCGATGAGCCAACTCATCCAGAAACCCTACTGAGCCTAACAGTGACAATGTATATACAGTCCGGTCCGTTCGTCAATGAGTATCGCATATCCGCCTAGGGGGCTAGTAACGTCAGACCCCTAGAAGCAGTATAAGTCGTGTCGGAGTGTAGCCCAATAACACCCTGAGATACTACTGGAGTACCTACCAGTAAATCTCCTGCCATGGCCATGGACTTTTTGTAATGGCTCTTCTAGACACAGCACGACCTCGCCCCCAATACCGGGAGAGACGAATCCCCTGCCGATCCGCTCACGTGCCTCCATATGGCTCGGGACTGTACCCAAAAGCTACCTGTTTGCACGACTCCTTTGAGCCGTGGTAGGATAGTAATCAAAGCACAGTGGGAACTCACACGAGACAAATGACGACCTCTGGTCGATGAACTAACCTGTACACATGTCACCAGGGAACTGCTATCTGACGATAAGTATAGTACTAACTAGCAGATTCCCGGCGAGTCCTGTCCGGTGTACTCATAACCCAATGAGCACCTGTATACATCTTAGGTGATCCAACTGACACCAGTGGCTTATGAGACCGGCCACCGCCCCTCGTCGGGGTCTCGACTGTACACACTAGTCTACTCCGGAGTATCGATGCCCTGTCTCGAAACTCCCACGACTAGGGACCACAATTAAGGATATGCTTATAAACTACCCAACTCTCACGTATATGATCGCCATCATACTGTTGGTATTAAAGCAAGATCCTAAGGGCTCTATCAAAGTGTAACATGCAATCAGTCACCTGAACATGTACACGACTGATAAAGGCAAACCAGATAGCATACTATCATCTCGAGTAAGACTGTCCTACCGGGATAGGTCCTCCGCAATCATTGCAATCACGTACCTGCGATCCAATAATTGACTATGAGGGCACTATCTCCAACAATCTCCCACTTGCACTCAAGGCTAATTATTGCGATGTCGACTACTCACAGCCCGTGTGAAACCGAACATCCAACTCCTCTACTAATCAGTTTCACAAAGCCTGTTTGTAAAACTATTGTGTTCGAGAAATAGCCTCAGTGAGTGGATCCGCCTAGATGTTTCTTTCTATATCTCTCTTAAACTCAAGTTCGCGGAGGAAGCCATCTCCCGAATCGAGTAATACCTGTCTTAGAATATGTCTGGATACCTGATGGGACCTAGTTCATAAATGAACTCCAAATCCAAACTTCTTAGACTGTATCGATTACTGAACCTAATCAGTATCCGGCACCATGCCACCCACAGTATCCCCTTGGACTATCTGTCCATAATACTGTCCCTCTTCGTCAGAGGGAAAAACTATAACTCTGACAATCACTCTGTCATCCATGTCACCTTTGAAGCCCGGAATGATAATCGTCTCCCGAAGGAGGCTGCCGTCATCAAATCCGTAGAACATGTACTTATGTTCTAAAACTGCTTCCTTATGTTTCTCCAGGATTGGATTAATATAAACTTATTGCATCTTGTGCAAAAACAACATCTGGTGTGGTACTTGACATCTCATGATTGACTCAATTGCCTAAGCATGTGATCTGCCAATCATTCACTCCCTCTCCCCTTTAGTCTATACGACACCTTTAGAGAGGGTGACTCCATCACCTGCAGGTACACCACCATGCTAGGAGTCATCTATTCTAAAAACCATTAGAATACTGTCAAAGTACCCACATTGGGAAACTACCCAAATCCAGATCTAAAACCATAGATCCAGAAACCAGAATGTCAAATATTATATCCATATCCTGTCTGGAGAAACAACTGTGTGACGACCACAGTACAACCGATCGTAGTATAGGAATTTTACTTCCCACTCTGTGTATGTCATCCAAATACCATGACATCACACCCTACTATCTTCTTAATAGATCCATCTCCTATTCTGATTGAAGTCAAACCCATGACTGTCACATCAAAAATAGATGATCTATTTCCGCTATAACTGCTCTAGTCTATAAATAGACATAAGCTACTTGCCCACCATGCTTCCGCTGCTCCCACTGACTACGACAACCCTCCTACCGGGTCTCATAGCCTGGAACATCAGTAGTGTCAAGTCTGGGTAGATAAGAACCTCCCTGTCACCGTCCTTGAGGCTACCAAAGTACCTCTCGGGTGTCTGAGGTTACCCACCATATCTACGGAGTGGCTAATGGAATGTCAAACATGATTGAATATATAGGTCCTATTAAATTTTCCGTAATCGTTCACGGTTCTGGAATCACTTCCAGTTCTACCATACTCCCACTACTGTTTTCTGAAAAAATCCATTTTACTAAAACTGTGGCGAGTCAAGAACAATATCACTATTGATCTTCCAAATGGTAGAATATCAACCCTCGTCATAGCCAGGGTCAACCCACAAACAGCCATTACAGAAACGTGCCCTGAGTTATCCAGAGTCTGGTTTTAAGCATAAGCTGGACAACTCCCCGTACCTTAACATCTTTTAAGGTACGAACCATTCTATATCCAATATAGAAACTTTGGCACTTATTTAATTGGAACCTGATTCAAATCATGCAGCTGTCTCCAGTGCATATTACCTTAATGGAAAGAGGCTAATCAGCATTACTCAACTTAGGAATCCATCCAATTATGAGCAACCTGTAAGAGAAACACGTTTCTCAAAAACCATCACTATCACCTGAATACCAATCACAAGAATCTACATCTTCGATCTCTTTGAAGAATACCGATACTTGTGATACCTAGTTCTCTACTTTATTCTTATACCCACAACTTCTCAAAACTTAGACCTTGTATTTCTACGAAACACTTGTCTAAATACTAGAGAAGTTATAAGTAAATAGAACATAGTACGAGGACCTACCCCTTTGTCCTGACGGACACTTGGACAACATACAATACTCTGTATAAGTCCGCTGAGTTTAAACAACTCAAAACCTGTGCGTCGTAGGTTGAAAACTGTACCCTGGCGATTTCCTCAAATATCACCAATTACAACGAATTCCGATATAATGAGGATAATCACCTAATTCCCAATAACTTACTCCCACTCATCATCTGTAAAACCATACAGATATGAGAATTAAACCTGGTAAATACATACCCTTGGAGTAAGTGTCTAATCGGAAAAACAGTTTTTCTTTAACAATGCACTGAAACATGAAAATGTTTCGTAGGGGTATCCTGGTATTCATAGCAATGCCTCTTCCATAATCCAATTCATGACTTCAACCGTATATTTTATTGCCATCTCTCCAAATCCCTTTATTTGTCTTTAATCGTTACCTTCTGTACACCATCGTTAGGCTAAATGGTTTTCTTCCTTCCCTACCGTTCGGCACCAGCCTATGGTTTGGAAGAAGACTATCCAGTAAGCATAATAGGTGTACCATCCTAAACCAAGGAGTACTCGTATCTTGAGAGAAGGTGATGATAAAAGACAACTGAATAATACCATATTCTTTTAAAAGTGAAATAGGAGTGGCGATGAAGTACGCGGTTTTGGTCGTGAATGATATCAGTCGCAATTTACTTTGCCCTCTTTCTAATCCCTTTATTTTGTCTTTACATATTACCTTCTGCACACCCTACTTAGGCTAATTGGTTTTCTTCATTCCCTACCTTTCGGCACCTGCCTATGGTTTGGAATAAAACTATCCGATAAGCGTAATAGGTGTACTCTCCTAAACCAAGGAGCTCTCGCAACCTGAGAGAAGGTGATAATAAAAGACAACTGAATAAACCAATTCTATTTCTCCTGAACCTTGATCCATCCTCGAAGAAGTCCCTTCGAGTTCGTATATAACCATACGATGGATCTATCCAATGGAAGTGGATGTCCGTAGTAATACGGGTGTTCTGAGAAATACAAAGGGTGAAAGAAGGAGTGGCAATGACTTATGCAACTCAGACAATCCAAAAGCCAGTATTTTAAGAAGGTTCGGTCAACCTGGTCACTGAGTCATAGTCTAGGGTCGGTCAAAGGTCGCTGCCAAAGAGAGAGAGAGAAAAGAAACACTCTGTGTGCACTCTAACCTAGATCAGAATGGTTATCTAATCCGGAAACCTCCCACTGTCCTGTCAAATTCTCCTCCAAACCTAAAAGAAGAATCAATCGGGATCACCCGAAGAGTAAACCAACTCATCAGTGGGAATCGGGATCCAACTCTCATCGCATGATAACGTGATGGAATGCATCCACGTTACTCATACTCCAGAAGGTATGCGCATACTTGGCAAGTTTCAGTTTCTTTAGAAACTCCCGATCTGATTTTTGCCCCATGCTCTTATAACCTTGGCTTTGGTCAAAATGTCATAAGTCACATGCCAAGTTCTACCCGTCACTATCTTGTCAATTTGAACCCACCCGCACATGCCCCTGACTTTGGCCAATCGGCAGAACGACTGTCCCAAACTAACTCATCTATCTATGCAACAATTGAAATACCCAGCAGCTACCAAACACTATGCCTTAACTTTGGCTAAAATACATAGCTTGAATACTACTGAATACTCAAAAGAAGTGACGGAGGGCTACGGATGGTTTTTGGAGAAAAACCTTTAACGTAGTGAACTTGATATCGCTGAAGGAACCTGATAGCTTTTTTTAAAATATAGTGGCGAAAACCTTTTGCTAAAGAGGTCAATCCCGGTAAAGGGATCTCGGCTCTTTCCTCGTGGAATGAGGTGCAGGATATTCCACTGAATACCGCTATGCAAAGCAACTTGTAATCGACTATAGTGAAGTTATTACCCTGACGCAAACTTCTGCCCAAGGGGTCAGTCCCGGTGAAGGGATATCGGCCCTTGCCCCGTCGAATGAGGTGCAGGATATTCCACTGAATACCGCTATGCAAAATAAAAGAAAACCTCTTTGCAATAACACCTTTTAAATTTGTTCCAACAACTGAAAACAGGTTTGTTTAACTTTTTGCATTGATCAGAATCAATGCAGTCCCATCAATCAATCACAGCAGAAAAGAACGAAAATAAAATGTACGTATATGCCATCCGCATTCGTCACTGGGTCCCGTCATCACCCGTTAGGTTACTTAACTAACGACAGAGCGGGGACTGGACTAGCGCGGGTGTAAAACATATACAACATCTAATAGTATATAAGCCAATATACAATAATCGCTCCAGGCGTGATAATATGCAACATTACAGAAAAGTAATAAGCATCACAGAACAATACAGATATCTGGGATCCCCGGGTTTCATAGAGCCGCTGCTGAAACCCGACGTTCCCCTGTCGTGTGGATAGCCTGTGCAATGAAACCTAGACCCCTACGGATGCGGCAAGTTACCCGCCAAAACCTGAAGCGAGGTAGTCCCCACAGCATAGTGAATGGAACACCCGGCACTTCACGGAATCCGGTAAATTGAGCACCCCTCCTTGGGTCAACCTGTACCCCCTACGAGTGCGGCGAATAGTCTGCCAATTTTAGAGTGGGACCCCTCTGCTTCTCAAAGCCATGAGATGCGGACCCGTTGCCCTCCAGAACCCGGCTATCCGTGCACTCCGTCTCGGGGTAAAACCTAGTACAGTAATGAAAAATAGTACAACAGGTACATCGACCGCAACCTGGTCGTGCCCCAAAAGAATATTATACAACAGGAAGTGACGGCAGTCCACATGTTGGACGCTCGCCCCGCAATATCAAATGTACAAATAAACTCAAACTGCACTATCATTGCACACTGCTATCCACCACGACAAATCCGCAACATCACAGCACAACACAGAACATCAACGCGAATGTCACGTTCGCAAACCCGTCTAAAAGAACTATAGCAATCGGACGCGGTTTACCGATCAAATGACATTCCCGGTCGGAGATATAATGTAAGAACTGTAAACTAACATGTTTAAATTTCGATCGACAAAATATCATAAAGTGGGCCCCACGCAAATCTGGAGAACAGTAACAAAACCTGGGCCCAAAAGATATATACCAAAAACCCCAAATTCCAAAGGAGAACACACTGTACAAATTTGGGGGCATGATGACACAGAATGGCCGCGGATCCGCGGCCAAACCATGGGTTTGGCCGCGTTTCCGCGGCAGTCTTGTCGAATCATGATCCCAAATTTGTACGTCGTTCTTAAAAAACCCTGCACAGTTTTCTGAGATGTGTGAAATATTTTTAGGACACCGTTTAAAAACAACAGAAACTGTCAAGTTGGAAAAATGTGATTTTTGATTTCCGGTTCGATCGATGTTTTAAACGTGTTAGCACAAGTTTGTATAGCAAAATGGTGAGGCTCTGATACCACTGTAAGTCTACGCTAGCGCCCCGGCAGTCTACAGACGCCAAATGCGGAATAAAAACTTTTTAACTGGCGCTATCGTATACTTTAACCCGGATCTTCCATTATTGCTAAACTGACAAACTGTAAAGAGTGTAGAAAGGTTATACCGAACGATCCGAGTCCTTCGTTCTTTAACCATCATCCCACGCTCCGTTGCGGCTGCTCCGATCTCGTCGATCTCCGATCTGCTCGTCCAGATGGCACCACATCACTGATTCTTTAAACGGGCTCCCGCCTCTGACTCGAGGCAACTCGGTCGTCAAGTTTTCTAAAAGAGACGACCAAGAATGATGTAGAGAACGAGTAGATGACTTTGTCTCACTTCGTCCAAATCCGTGGACGATCGGTAAATGAAGTTGCCGATGGAAATGAAATGGAACAAGAAATGAACTATGAAATTTCCATGCATCCAAAACTATAGTCTTTTCTTTTTAGCAACCATAATTTCTCAAATGAGTGAAGTGTGGAGGAGGGAGAGGGCCGGCCACTTTTAAGGAGGAGGAGGGTGAGTGTAGGAGCAAATAGGAGGTGACCATATACAAAGATCAAGAAGAAATATCCTTAAGTAAACAAAAAACATTAATGAAATGAATGACTCACTAAACCTAGTCATCCATTCATTAATGCAACCAACGAAAACAAAACACCAAATAGCCAAGTCATCACCTTCTAGAACCTTCTAGAAACATGACTCACGCTCATCCAAGAAAAGATAAATCCATCTTTAACCGAATGTTAAAAGACGGCTGATAGAAAACTGGAAACTGGCAACTTCCAAAAGTGATCCTGAAACAACTTTCAGGATAACCCCGAAACTTGTATAAATATACCCTCATTTGTATTACGACCGAATACAAATGCAACTGAGACAAAGATATTATACCTACTCAATATAATACTCGGATCCGGCTTAAACCAAAGCCGACCAGTATCATCTGCCCAAAAACTGACACGTGCGTAAACGCACGTGCATTTTCCGAACCCTGCCATAAAACCATACGGCCTCTACAACGTTTCGCCCGAACTTGGGAAACTGTTTATGGGGGACTCTAATGACTCGTCAGTACCCTGGCAGTGGGTTTAACCACAAACCGTCAGCGGCACTAGCTATGCGTAACGGCTGCCCATGGACTGACCTCAAGGGAGGCCGATGAGCCAACTCAAGGGAGGCCGATGAGCGAACTCATCCAGAAACCCTACTGAGCCTAACAGTGACAATGTATATACAGTCCGGTCCGTTCGTCAATGAGTATCGCATATCCGCCTAGGGGGCTAGTAACGTCAGACCCCTAGAAGCAGTATAAGTCGTGTCGGAGTGTAGCCCAATAACACCCTGAGATACTACTGGAGTACCTACCAGTAAATCTCCTGCCATGGCCATGGACTTTGTGTAATGGCTCTCCTAGACACAGCACGACCTCGCCCCCAATACCGGGAGAGACGAATCCCCTGCCGATCCGCTCACGTGCCTCCATATGGCTCGGGACTGTACCCAAAAGCTACCTGTTTGCACGACTCCTTTGAGCCGTGGTAGGGTAGTAATCAAAGCACAGTGGGAACTCACACGAGACAAATGACGACCTCAGGTCGATGAACTAACCTGTACACATGTCACCAGGGAACTGCTATCTGACGATAAGTATAGTACTAACTAGCAGATTCCCGGCGAGTCCTGTCCGGTGTACTCATAACCCAATGAGCACCTGTATACATCTTAGGTGATCCAACTGACACCAGTGGCTTGTGAGACCGGCCACCGCCCCTCGTCGGGGTCTCGACTGTACACACTAGTCTACTCCGGAGTATCGATGCCCTGTCTCGAAACTCACACGACTAGGGACCACAATTAAGGATATGCATATAAACTACCCAACTCTCACGTATATGATCTCCATCATACTTTTGGTAGTAAAGCAAGATCCTAAGGGCTCTATCAAAGTGTAACATGCAATCAGTCACCTGAACATGTATACGACTGATAAAGGCAAATCAGATAGCATACTATCATCTCGAGTAAGACTGTCCTACCGAGATAGGTCCTCCGCAATCATTGCAATCACGTACCTGCGATCCAATAATTGACTATGAGGGCACTATCTCCAACATCGATATACCAGAGTAGACTAGCGTATACCTTCTCGACCCATACAGATGGGCGATGGATGATCCCATATCCATTGGTGTTTGACATCGGAGATGATATACGGGTGCTCAGTGGAGACTGGGTACACTGGACGGACTCGCCGAGAACTCCCAGATGGTATGATACCTTACGTCAGATGTCAGTTCTCTGGTGACACTGGTACAGCGTAGTCTGTTGACCCGAGATCGTCATAGAGTCTTGTGTGGTTCCCACCGTGCTTTGATTTCCACCTTACCACGTCGAAGAGGGCGTGCAAAACGGTGGCTTTTGGGTACAGTCCCGAATCACATGGAGGCAATGAGCGATAGGAGGGGATTCGTCTCTCCCGGTATAGGGAGTTGATGTTGCGCTGTGTTCGATTGGCTATAACCGGAAATCCCTGGCCAGGGTTACTGAGATTACTGGTAAGTGTTACCAGTAGTTTCTCGAATTCTTATAGACCTCATATCGACACGACTTATCGAGCTATTGGGATCTGACGTTTACCACCCCTAGGCAAGATATGCGACATATCAGACGATCAGACTGGACTGTACGGTAAGTGTTACTGGTTGGATTCACAGGAGTGTGAGCAGGCTTGCTTGTCGATCTTTCGATCGCTCAATACCCAGGTGGCCGTTACGTTTAGCAGACCGCTTGCGGCTTGTGGGTGTTTGATATGATCATCATCTGCTGCCGGCGTATTGACGAGTCTTTAGAGTCCTACACAGAGGTTTCCTGGCTCAAGCGAAACGAAATAGGAGCGCATATGAGATATGTGCAGGATCGAGAATAATGCGTGTATGTGATACCGTATTCTATTCTCGCGATGAATGTATCGATTGGTTGTATGTGATATAACCTAGTTATCGAATCGAGGATTGATTCGATAAGTCGATACATTGGATATTAGTCGATCATATGCGATATGACCGGATCGTTAAATCAAGTGTTGATTTGATGATTTAATGCATAATTATATATTTGATATATTACTTTGCATTAACTAGTATTGGTTCACTTTAATTGGATTTTCTCACTTGATGTGCACATTGTATATGTGATATATTTTTTTTTTGTGCACAAGATTGTATCATGTTTGATGATACATGCTAGTTTGGGTTTGTGTAAAGAATTAAACCATGGTTAGTTAGTGGTTAGGGTTTCATTTCATTTACTCTTTCATTTATTTATCTATTTATTTATTTATTATAGAAATGATAAAGGTGAATATGGTGGCTTTCTTTAGATGCTTGTTGAAGCTTCATGAAGCTTTGAACAAGTCCACAATATTTGTCTCATGCTTAACCCTAACCATTCCCACTAACCATGGTCTATTCTCTACACCTAACCAAGGTTAGGATATGATAAGTATTCATTTCTTTTCTTTTTTTGAAATACTTTTTATCATATTCTATCTTCATCTTCTTCTTCTTCTTCATGAAGAAAAGCTTGCTATCATCAATGGCAACTTGAGCAAATGAGTGAGAAATCCAATTCTAAAGTGAACCCACCTCCTATTTCTTCATCCTCTACCTCTTGCCAAGTAGTATAGGGTGTTTTCTTCACAAGTTTCAAGACTTGGTGAAGTGGGAGCTTGATCTTGTGATGCCTCGACGTAGATCATCTTCGGCATCGAAGTCGACGACCTAGCCCGCCCATTTTTCCGATGAAGCCGACGCTAGAGCCCGGGATTCCATTTGGACAGCGAGGAGACTTCATTGCGGAGCTATGGAGGTGGAGGACCGGATCTACAAAGGTTGTATTTCCGTTCTTTATTAGTAAAGTTGTTTACTAGTTATTGTTATCGCCTAGAATTCTAGTTAACGATCCGTAGTCTAGGGTTTCTCGGCACCGTAAAATTTGAAATTGGTATGGTTGATGCCTTGTGAGACCTCTTGAGAGTGCCTAGGAACCCTACAGTGGTATCAGAGACTAGCTAGAGCCTTAGGTGATGCGTAGACGGAGTTAGAAGTCCGATCGAACCGAAACCCTAATTCAAACTTGCTCTCTGTACATTTTCTGAAATCGTGGATTTTTGAGAATTAAAAATATGCAGAAAACCCAGCAGGAGATTCTAAGAGTTACTGTGAAGCCCGTACTCCTAAGTCCACCAAAGCGCGGCGGAACCGCGGCATTAGCATGCTAATGCAGCGGTTCCGCGGCCCTTTAGTCTCTTCATGCATTTAATTTTGCATAGTAATTCCTACTTTGCAGTGCTGGTTTTCCTGGGAATTTTTAATATTTATTCAAGAGTTGAATTTTCTGGGGTTGTTTTGGGGATTCGATGATTCGATCGGATTATCCGATTTTGTCTATGTGGATTCCGGATAATTTTTGAATATGTTAAAAAGTTCGACCGGATATAAATACCCAAATTTTCCCCTGCCGGGAAATTTCCAAGTGCTGTATTTTTCCGTAGTTTAACGACGTTCTAAGTAGTGCAAGTAACGCGATGGTCCCTCTAGAAGACAACAAACCTTAACTCGATTATGTGACCGTCTTGAACTGCCCTTTGAACCTTCGGGTTTGGGGCAGTACGGCATGCCACATGTGAGGCGTTGGCTTGACCCTTCTACGGCTGGACCGTTGGTACTGAGGCACGAACTGAATGCTGTTAGACTTATTTTATGTGTTGAGCTGTATCGGGAAAACTTGGGTGTTCGATTGTTCGATCGAAAAGTTTAGCGTTTTCTATTTATCCGGAATGTGATACAATAATTGGAATTCACAAGTAGTTATGAGATAACGGAATGAATATTATAAACATAGCAGTTTAGTCTCACTTGATCGGTTGCCACGGAGTTTTGATGTGATCAAAAGTCCGTCGCAATCACGTAGCGTATGCGGATGCTCGCCGGGTAAACTTAATAGACAGCTACACCCCATAGCCCCGACCAAGTGACTGTAGGAGAACCCCGTCGCCGAAAGCATCCGTTTGGGTGCTCGCGGTAGCGGTGTTCCGCCTTGGTGTACTTCGTCGACGGCGTTGGGGGTGCAGCCGTCTACTAAAGTTTGCGACGAGCATTCGATCAGGATGTCGGGAATCTTGTTGAATTGCCCGACTTGATATTGAAAAGTGTTTTCGATAATGAGACTAAAATGCGGGGTTTATAATTGTTAGGCATGCGATGTCTAAGTAATTCATTTGATTAGGCATGCGATGTCTAAAGAGATTGCGGATTCCAACTGTTGTAGTTTTACACTTTCTTTTCTGTGACCGTAAGTGTAATATGTGATATCGCCGGTTTCGTTGCTATATGTCAACGACAATTGGGATGCGCATATTTACTTACGTTAATGACATGTGATGTTATGTGTTGCTGGATATGTTATATTGGATCGTCGTGTTTGAATAGCCGGGGGGTTTTATGTGAGATGAGTGTTTTTTCATTTTCATTCATGTACAAATTTGTATGTAATATTCTTTTATTGGGGCACTTCCAGGTTGCGGAAGTTGTCACCATTTGTATATTATGTACTTTTCTGCACTAGGATAGACCCAAGGAGGAGGGCACAAGTAACCGGGTTCTGGAGTCCAGTGGGAGACCAACTCGAGGAGTCGAGTCCGGGTCTCCTAACTCTAGAATTGGTAGGGTTGCTTGCCGCTCTTGTAGGGGTCTAGGGGTGTGGGTTTGGCTATTCATCACGACCGTAGAATCCGTGTTTTATACTGGCTCGTATTGAAAACACGGACGTCCTAGTATATCCAATATTTCATATGTTTCTTCTGCTGCGATATCTGTGATGTGATCATGTGATGTTCTGTGATAGATACAGTATATAGTATATATGATATATTATATAAGCGTTACTTATGTTTTACACCCGCGCTAGCCCTGCCCCGCTCTGCCGTTAGTTACCTAACCTAACGGTGCACGAGAGGACATCGAGGCGAATGCGGATGGCATAAGTGTACGTCGTATTTATCTGTGATGTTTAGGTACTTAAATAATGGGACTTCATTAATGTGATTAATGATATAAAAGAAACCTAAGATTTTGTAGAATTGAATTTCAAAATAAAACAGGTAGCTACAGTTCTTGCTTTGCACAGCGGTATATACGATATATCCCGCACCTTATTCGATAAGGAAAGGACCGAGATCCCTTCACCGGGAGTGACTCCTTTAGCAATAACTGGCAGATGCTACACCCTTCGGTTTGTCTTTTGATTGCTTTTAAGAGTTCTGCTTTGCACAGCGATATATATGATATATCCTGCACCTTATTCGATGAGGAAAGGACCGACGATCCCTTCACCGGGAGTGACTCCTTTAGCAAAACTAGAAAAGCCTCAAAAACACTCCATTTCAAAATTCATTCGATCCTACAATGATATCAAGTTCATTACACAATAGGTTTTCAGAAAAACCAGTCGAAGCCCTCCGTCATTTCAGATAAGTTGTATATAGTATTCGTGCTGCATTTGTTGGCTTTCGTCAAGGTGCAGTGTGCGGTAGCTATATGTTGCTTATCTGCCAGCATACGATGCGATTGGATTAGGGTAGTCGTGCGGCTTTGTTGGCTTTCGTCAAGGGTCGTGCGGGTGGGTTTATTTCAATCAAGAAATGTACGGGTTGAACTTGATTAGCGGGCTATGGTTTGTTGGCTTTTGTCAAGGTCATAGCACGTTAGGGGCAAAATATTATCGGGAATTTCAAGTGTTGAAATTTGCAATGAGATTGCATACCTTCTATGAGATAGTTGGATCCCGATACCCGCTGGGAGTAAGAGTTGCTCCTGGGAGAGTTTTATACATTGCAATTAGCCGATCAAGTAGGTGTCTAGAAAGGTGTCAACGAGGTTACGCCTCTGGGAAAACGAGGTTTACATTAATTAGGTTCGTGCGAAAGCACGGGGGACCTACCTCAAAGTACCGACACTGGCCTGGCTGAAAGATTGGCGAACTTGTAGTGTGTAATTAATCCCGGCTAGTCTTTCCTTTTAGGGTTTGAAGAAAGATTTGATAAAAGCAGTGGGAGCCATCCTGATTAGATAAAATAATAACCAATCTATTCTTGCAAGAGTGCACGCTGAGTGTTTTCTTCGCTCTCTCTCCAGGTAGCGACCATATCACGCCTTAATCAAGATAATAATACGGATTATTGACCGAACCCGCTTGTTATACTAAGCTGGGGAACGTTGGTCCCGCTCCAACTTATAATTGTTATAAGACAGAGCAGGAAATTGGGGAATACCAGAATTCCCGTGCCGCCCACACGAAGAGAGTGCATGTTGATGCATCATCTTCGGGTGTGTTCATTACAAAGAACTGTTTCTCTGTATCCTCTACGTCCTGGGTATGTGATACCAGATCAGGATCCCAGATATGTAATCTGTTACATAGGGCTACAGATAGGTAGAGAACTGAGAACGGGTGATAAGTTTCAAGAGACAGAAAACGGGGCAAGTGTTGCAGCCAAGTCTGTTGGTCACTGTCACCCTGTATTACCAATACATTGATTCTGAACGAATGTTATTAGATACCGAACCTGATATACAAAATCATATCAGTCTCTTTATAAGTAAAGAAATGATAAAATTTTGTATTGTTGGATAATGTTTTGAACATTTCCTATATCAAAAGATGATCGGTTCAGGCACGTTATCTAAAAGCATTGATGTTCTAAATCAAACTACAGTTCTTAATATACGGAACACATACAAGAGGAAGAGTTCAGAAATGAACGAATTCTTCTTGAGGTATTGTAGACTAGGTCAGATCAATGTGACCCGACTAGCTAGAGTTACATAAAGATGCATATTTAAATTAGTTTGAATTTACATCTTGTGAAACTCGCCAGTCATGTCACAAAGATAAGATGACCATAGCTCCGTTTACTGGAAACAGAGAAAGAGCTAATGAACTCTTGGGATGATACATGTTGATGTATGTAAGTCCCCTGTCTACACATGCCAAGACTGGTTCTTTGTACTTCATTACATTCTCTGATGATCTTTCGAGATTCAGACCTATGTTCCTGTTGAAACACAAGTCCGAACCTTTTGAGATATTCACAGAATATAAGTTAGAAGTAGAGAACCAATAAGGGTATAAGTATTATGTCCTTTGATGTGATCAGGGAGGAGAATACTTGAGCATGGAATTCCTGAACTATTCTAAAGGAGAATGAGATTCTCTCTCAGCATTACTCCTCCGAATACACCATAGCACGATGGTATATCGGGGCTGAGCAGATACACCCTATTTGATATGGTGTGCTCTATGATGAGTACTACTGAGATACCTATTTCCTTTTGTGAGTTATGCACTTATGAAGTTGCATACCTATTGAATAGGGTTCGAATCAAATCAGTTGCCTACCTTTTGTTCATATCAGATTTTTGCATTTTTATACCGCCCAATTTTTATCACATTGCTTATCGGTAGATACTCTTGAGCCGTGTTTGCTAGTAAAATGCAGGATACAGGTTCTCGGTTCTAAAACGGTGAAATTCATGGAAAACACGACAAAATCCGGGTTCCTGCCAACCACCGAGAAAACACGGTCTCCGCTCTTCATCCGTATGTTGCCAGATACCAGTTTAAGAGACAAAATGTCAAATCAATGTCGTTTTCATGCACAAGGCTCAATGGCAGCACAAGATCCAAGAAATCTACGCGGAGCTCGAGGCAATCATGCCAATTCTTGATAAAAAGTCCACCTTTCCCTCAACAGAATTTCTGGAAGAAATGTGGAGGTATTTTCAGAAAACACATATGCCATACTGAAGTACAAAGAAGACCAGGAAAAGCCACAAAATACGGAGGCCTAATACCCTACTATGGCCGCGGAACCGCGGCCTAAGCATGCTTAGGCCGCGGATCCGCGGCCGTATGGTGGCGGCAGACAAAACTTTTCTAGGGGTATTTTGGTCTTTGTATTTGTGTTCTGGTGGTTGCCCTAGGTTTTCATTTTTCATCCTATAAATAGCCCAGAACTTTGTGAAGGAAGGGGTCCATAATCTTGTATTCTCTTTTGTAAGGTTTAGTTGTGTTTCTTCTTTCTCTTCTCATCTCTTCTCCATTAAAACTTGTAATGAGCTTGGTGAGTGAAGAATGGTGAATAAAGAAGATCATTTTATTATCATGCTTGTCTTGCTTTTTCTATAATTGTTGTAATTTTAATTTGTTAACTAGTTGTTGTTATTTCTTGTTGTTTCTTTCTTCTATCTTTTTCTTTATCCTTAATACGACCATGATGCTTACGCTCGATCCTCGCCAAGGTGAGGTCGCAAATAGCTAGTCGTTATCTTCTAATCTCTTTCTTTCTATCTTCCTCTTTTGTTTTGTTTTATTTTTCCGTATCATGATGTGTGAGTAGTTTCATACTTGTTAGGGTAGGATAAGGGAAGTTTGAGAGAAGGAAATCTCTCTCACTCTTTCCTTGCCCAACAGTTTAATTCGACTCCCGTTAATTGAACCACAATCCGCTCCTTACGGCACCCTATCCTACATGATAGCGGTGATTCCGTAGTGAGACCGGTTGTGATTGAATTAACCGGAGGTTATGGCTAAGAGCCAAGAACGGACGGACAAGCACCAAAAGAAAGAACTTATGCGTTGGAAAGCCTAGCTTATACTCGCAAGTTCCTTCCTAATCGTGCTAATCCCCGTTGTTGCCGATTACCGTAACACCGATATTAAGAGGGACAACGAAAGATGTGGAGACTCCTAACTCAAACTAACCTAATCCTAACCCTAACAAGCTCTCTTTACATATCATTTTACCGCTTAACTAATCACAACAAAATCTGAAAAACTGGACGTAACTCGTTAAAACACATAGAAAAAGACTCCCATCTCCCTGCGGACGACCCGTACTCAACCGGCTAGCTACAAGCGAAACCGTCTTGATTGCGGTAATTAACTAAAACTTGAACACGCAGATCAGCTAACAATCAAATGGCGCCGTTGCCGGGGAGACGGTAGTTTATTTCCTTGTGTAATTTCGGGTTAACTTGTGAATATAACCAAAAAACAAAACAAAAAAAATATACATTGTAAAAAACCATCTTGTTGTTTTTGATTAGCTTTTGTGCAAGTGTGCAGGAAAATACGAAGTTCAAAATCGACGCCAAAGACGTCGGATAATACGGAGTTCAAGTATAGTGACAAAGACGTGGGAAGATAGACCCACATTTCGCGGCTACACCGCGACGGATCAAAACGAAGCAAACGGTCTACTGTAAAAATCTGGAGCATATACAGCGAGCAAACAAAGATTCAGCAACTCCAGACAAGCAGAGGAGAACCAGACCAGAACACCCCAAAAATTCAGAAGCCCAATTCCACTTTATTGCCGCGAAACCGCGGCATAAGCAAGCTTAGGCCGCGGAACCACGGCCGTTTGGTGGCCTTGGAGTGCCATTTTCTCTGTAAGTGTTCCTCTCCTCTCTCCCACTCCTCTGAACCCCAATAAACTGTGTTTTCTGCAGATATCTTTGCGCAAACTCTTTTCCCCCTTCCAATAAACTGTTCTTGTGCAGGATTCGTTGCGCCGCAAATAAAATTGTTTGCAGTTGATTTGTTACTGCTTTGCATTTCTTTAATACGGACTTAAGGGGCTTGAAACCAATCCAGATTGGGTGGGGATTTCATCACCCTTCCCAGGACCCCAAAAATCACAAAAGCATATGCATTGTCCATTGTAAATTGAAAAATACTAGACTTCAGCCCTAAGGACTTCGCGCTCATTAGGAGAAGATAAACCGTGTTTAGAACCTCGCTTAACGGTATATTGTTTACGGGGTGTCTAGGAAGGTGTTAACGGCGCAACCGCCAAAAGAGAAAGGGTTATTTAATTAAGGAACTTCGCGAAAGCGTTGGACAACATCCCCTTATCTCTGCACTTAACTGGCCTCGTGATCAGTGTATTTTTAAGCCCGTTTCTCGACACTGTTTAACTTCGACAATCAAGTTCAGGAGCAGGTCTAGTAGACCTAGGTTACCCAAGATCTAGGTGTGATTGTGCATATCTTGTTTGTGATTGCTTAAGCCGTATATCCGTACATATTTCTGTAAATCTCTTTCTACAAAAAAGAAAAAGAAAAAATCAAAAATCAAAAACTTTTATAAAAACTTGCCCTTTGTCGCCAAATCCATTTTTCACCCACCACCCATCACCTTTCTCCATTGACGTTTTCTTACCCTCACCTTCTCCGCTTTGACTATACTAAACTCGTTTAGTGTATGTCCGCTTGGACTCGGGACACTAGCGCCCGTCTAGTCCGCGTTACGTTAGTCGCTACCGACTACGCGATCGACTCAGACGTCGATACTCCGTCCACTCCTCTTTCACCCCTTCCTTTGCCGGCCAACTCCGACGTTGACCGGAATTCTGTTCATACATCTTCACCTTCACCTTCACCAACCTCTTCTTCCGCGATGTCAGGATTTAATCCGAACATCTCTTTGACCACCCCCTGGATTGGCTCCACCTCCTACGGAGACCAATATCCCACCACCACCGCCTGTTGTAGCGCCATAGCGAATCGTGCTCCAGGATCGTTTCTATCCCACCCATTCTGCACTTCCCACCTTCCTTTCTCTTCCTCCGGCCAATGGGGACAACTTTGAAATTAAGCCCCACTTCATCAACATGCTTCCACGTTTTCATGGGCTTGAATCTGAAGATGCCTATATCTTCATCAATAAATTTCAAAACGTCTGTGCCATGATGAAAACCACCCAGCTGTCGGACGATGCTATACGTCTACGGGTCATTCCGTTCACTTTATGCGATCTTGCTGAAAAATGGCTGTATAGCACCGCTTCCCACTCAATCACCAGTTGGGACGAGTTTGTTAAAGCGTTTCTAAAAAAATTCTATCCGAATCATAAAACCGCAAGGATTCGAAATGAAATCAACCAATTCTCCCAGCTTCCTTCTGAACCCTTCTGGAAGTGCTTTGACCAGTACAAAGACCTTCTTGTTCAGTGTCCTCACCATGGTATAGAGAAATGGCAACTTTGCCAAACCTTATACGAGGGACTGAACCCAGCAACGAAGCAGTTGTTGGAAACCATCTGTCTGGGCCACTTCCTATCGAAATCTGACGAGGAAGCGTGGCAGTTCTTTGACGACCTTGCGGAGCAAACGCTACAGTGGGAGAGCACCAGACCGACTTCTTCTTCTTCTACCTCCACTTCTACCGGTCAGTCTAGGGTAGGAATCCACCAACTTGATGTCTCTATTGCGATGAAAGCTGAAATGGCTGCAATAACTAGAAAGCTTGAAGCGATAGAGAGCAAATTTTCTGCTCCTGCTCCTGCCCCTATTCTCCCCCTTCGTACCATCTGCGCTTGTTGTTCCGATCCTTCTCACTTGACCGAAGAGTGTCCTTACAATCTACCCTCGCAAGGACAGGATCAGGTTAATGCTGCCTTCCAGCAAAGACCGAGGAATGATCCATACTCTTCCACCTACAATCCCGGTTGGAGGAACCACCCCAATTTCGCCTGGAATCAAAATCAGAATCAATTCCAAGGCAACAATTTCCAAAGGGCCCCTCCACCGCAACAACAAGCGCAACAACAAACTCAACATCAATATCAGCAGCCTTTCCAACCCCAACCTTTTCAGAATCAGACGAACAACTTTGCACCCAACAATTCTTTTCCACCAAACAACTTTGTTCCGTCAAACAACGATAAGGTTTCCTCGCTCGAGCGAAGTCTGGAGGCGTTCGTTAAACAATCGACTCAATCCACCGCCAACATCCAGTCTTCCATTCAATCCTTAGTGCAACACACTGCCGCACACGGGCAAAGCATCAAGACCATCGAGGCCCAGATTGCACAGCTGAACGCGGCCTTAAGCGAGCGAGAAAAGGGGAAGCTCCCGTCCCAGCCACTTCCAAATCCCGGTCACCCACATAATGCACATGTTGCTCTTGAACAACAAAACCATAATGTGAGTGCCGTGACCACACTGAGATCGGGGAGGATGCTGCAAAACAACATTGGCAAACGGATCAACGATGACACCCCGGCCGCTTCTGCTTCTTCTTCTTCTTCGTCTTCTTAGCCTATTCTCCGTTCTTCACAAGGCTCCCCTCCCTCTTCTTCTGCTCTGAACGGACCCACTTCTCACTGCACGAAGACACCTATTCTGGGATCCGTTCCAACTCCACAATCTCCTCCTCCAGCATTAGACTCAACCAATTTTCAAAATGTTCCATTTCCAAACCGGTTGAGGTCTAATAAACAAAATCCTCAAATGGAGAAGATTCTGGAGTTATTTAAGCAGGTTAACATTAACATTCCTCTTTTAGATGCTGTCCAACAAGTCCCGTCCTACGCGAAAATCTTAAAGGACTTGTGCACGAAAAAGAGGAAGTCTCAGATACCCAAGAAAGTTTTCTTGGCTAGTGCTGTGAGTGATGCCCTTACCCAATCTTTACCACAAAAACGGAAGGACCCTGGCTGTCCTACGATTTCAATTACTATTGGGGATAAGAACATCAATCGCGCACTATTAGATCTTGGTGCCAGTGTTAACCTGCTTCCGTATTCAGTATACGAGCAATTAGGCGTCGGAGAGCTGAAACCCACACACTGCACTCTCCAAATGGCCGACCGATCGATCACCCATCCTAGGAGTGAGCTAGAGGATGTGTTAATCAAAGTTGGGGACTTCATATTCCCCGTTGACTTCATTGTATTAGACACACAGCCTGTAGCTAACCCCCGGAATCAAATTCCGGTGATACTCGGTCGCTCATTTCTCGCAACCTCAAATGCTGTGATCAATTGTCGCAATGGTTCGATGAACCTCTCTTTTGGAAATATGACGATTGAACTCAACATTTTTAGGTTGGGGAATCAGCCCACCGAACCTAATGCTCATATACTGGATGTCTGCTCGATCCAGGAGATCACCCCAGAAGAGTGTGAATTCGTGGAGTTTCTGTTTGATCACGATAATCTTGACGCCACTAGTGCGTTTCTCTTCGAACCTACTGCTGTTTCTGCGCCCGACAACGACTACGAGTGTTTCACATTCTCGAACGATCTTAGCCGCGCACAACCCGAGTTTGAATCCTTCGACTTTCCGGATGAGTTACCTGAACCATCCAACTCGGTTGCCTACACTCGTTTTGAACCTTTGCTGGAGTCCTTTGAGTTCGAGACCTTTGCACCAATCTTGCCTTCCATCGTTTCACCTCCAACGCTTGAACTCAAGCCTTTGCCGTCTCACCTTAAGTATGCTTACTTAGGTGAGAACGAGACCCTCCCTGTCATCATTTCGGCTTCTCAAGCTCCCGAGCAAGAGAAAGCCCTTCTCTCGGTCTTGCACAGCAACAGGCAAGCTTTTGGCTGGTCCATGGCGGACATCAAGGGGATTAGTCCCCTAATTGTTGAGCATCACATTCATCTGATGGATGATGCCAAACCAGCCCGGGATCCACAAAGACGTCTCAATCCAGTCATGTAGGAGGCTGTGAAGAAGGAGATCGTAAAATGTCTAGATAGTGGTATCATTTACCCTATCTCTGATAGCCAGTGGGTTAGCCCCATTCATGTTGTCCCCAAGAAGTCGGGCATCACGGTCATAACCAACGAGGCGAACGATTTAATCCCTACTCGCACCCAAACTGGGTGGCGAGTTTGCATTGATTACAGAAAACTCAACGCCGCAATGCGGAAAGACCACTTTCCGCTACCTTTCATTAACCAGATGCTTGAACGATTGGCCGGACATGAGTACTACTGCTTTCTTGATGGCTACTCCGGCTATAATCAAATTCCCATCGCCGAAAAAGACCAGGACAAGACCACATTCACTTGTCCTTTCGGCACGTTTGCATATCGTCGCATGCCCTTTGGGTTATGCAATACGCCCGCTACCTTCCAGCGGTGTATGATGGGTATCTTCTCAGACATGGTGGAAAAATTTCTGGAGATTTTCATGGATGACTTCTCCATCTTCGGCGATTCCTTCAACGAGTGTTTGCTGCATCTTAACGCTGTCCTTACACGATGTAAGGACAAGAATCTCACTTTGAACTGGGAGAAATGCCACTTCATGGTGCGCGAAGGTATTGTCTTAGGACATATCATCTCGCAAAATGGCATAGAGGTTGACAAAGCAAAGATTGAGGTCATTTCCAATCTGCCTCCTCCCCGATGCGTCAGAGATATCCGAGCCTTCCTTGGCCATGCCGGTTTTTATAGACGGTTTATCAAGGACTTTAGCAAGATTGCTAGGCCCTTGACTCTTTTGCTGGCCAAGGATACGCCTTTCGACTTCAACTCGAGCTGTGTGACTGCATTCGAGTCATTGAAACGCTCACTCACTTCTGCTCCCGTTCTTTCTTCGCCTGACTGGACGCACCTATTCGAGATTATGTGCGATGCATCCGATTTTGCCATTGGTGCTGTCCTTGGACAACACATCAACAAGATGCCGCACGTAATCTATTATGCTAGCCGAACCCTGAACGATGCCCAACTCAATTATACAACAACTGAGAAGGAATTCTTGGCTGTTGTATTTGCTTTAGAAAAGTTCAGGCCCTACCTCATCGGCTCTCCAGTCATTGTCTACACTGACCATTCTGCTCTGCGCCATCTTTTTGCGAAGAAAGATGGAAAATCTCGGTTAATGCGTTGGATCCTCTTGCTTCAGGAGTTTGACCTTGTCATTAAGGACAAACGAGAATGTGAAAACGTAGTTGCCGACCATCTCTCACGACTTCCTTCTTCGCCTTCGCTTCCAATTCCAATTAATGACGTTTTCCCGGATGAATAACTCTTGACAGTATCTTGCGAACCCTGGTTCGCAGATATTGTGAACTATTTGGCCACAGGATTACTACCGACTGAATGGTCGAGTCAGGACAGACTTCGCTTCTTATCCTAAGTAAAACACTTTTACTGGGACGAACCCTACTTGTTCAAGTACTGTCCCGACCAGATTATTCGTCGGTGTGTCCCTGACGAGGAATTCAAGAGTGTGCTGTCGTTTTGCCACGATCAAGCGTGTGGCGGGCATTTTGGCCCCAGAAAGACAGCTGAGAAGATCTTGCAATGTGGTTTCTACTGGCCACAACTTTTCAAAGACGCTCATGACTATTGCAAGACTTGCTCCCGGTGCCAACACATGGGCCGGATATCCCAGAGGAACGAGATGCCGCTCCAACCGATCTTGGTTGTGGAGATTTTCGATGTTTGGAGGATAGATTTCATGGGGCCGTTTCCCAGCTCTTTCGGGAACTTGTACATCCTTCTCGCTGTTGATTACATCTCTAAATGGGTCAAGGCTGTGCCCAGCCGAACTAACGACAACAAGGTTGTCGTTAGGTTCCTTAAAGAAAACATTTTCTCTCGTTTTGGGCACCCCCGAGCGATCATTAGCGACAATGGAAGTCATTTCTGCAACAAAACCTTCGAAGCCTTGATGCGGAAATACTCCATTAATCATAAGCTCTCTACGCCCTACCACCCCCAAACCTGCGGGCAGGCCGAAGTTTCAAATCGGCAAATCAAGCAGATACTGGAGAAGACGGTTTCCAAGAACCGTAAGGATTGGTCGCTGAAACTCACTGATGCCCTTTGGGCTTTTCGAACCGCTTATAAGACCGACCTTGGCATGTCTCCCTATCGGCTTGTGTACGGAAAAGCCTGCCACCTACCTGTCGAAATAGAGCATCGTGCATTTTGGGCGATAAAGGAGCTGAATCTGTCTCTCGAGGATGCGGGCAGCCATCGGAAGCTGCAGTTGAACGAACTACGCGAGCTTAGGGATGAAGCTTACGATAACGCGGTTGTCATTAAGAATCGAACGAAGGTGTTTCACGATAAACACCTTTTGCGCAAAACCTTCGTACCTGGTCAGCAGGTACTGCTTTACGACACCCGACTTCACTTCCATCCAGGAAAGCTCAGATCTCGCTGGAAAGGGCCGTATTTTGTGCGGAATGTGTATCCGGAAGGCGCTGTGGATTTGGAAAATCCAAAGGACGGTTCATTTTTCAAGGTGAACGGACACCGATGCAAACCGTACTTTAGCGCCGAACCAACAGAGGAACTCCTGTTCTTACAGGAGCCGGTTTACCCTGAATGATCTTCCTCTGCCTACCTCCAAACTTCGGTTATCCAACCAAGAACAGTGGACACTGTTCCAAATAAGTTTGGGGGTATGTATAAACCATTTTGTATATATTTGTGTATATTCTTTTTCTTTTTCTTTTTCTTTAAAAACAAAAACAAATAAAAATTTGTGTATCGCTAACCGACAATTTTGACCCCTCAAATGATCTCTTCATGCAACGACAGTGAGGACACTGTCCAATTTAAGTTTGGGGGTACGCTCGGTACGCATTTCTTACCTTCGCATTCATATGTATATTTTGCATCTGCATATTAAAATCCATAAAATCCATAACAATCTGAAAATTTTCTAAAAATATAATAACTTTTTCTGTCAAGTTAGCTAGTGGAAAAACTCTGATTCAACATTTCGACGGTTTTTGTTTGAAAAGATAGGAATAACTAAATCTTATGTTTAGATTCTGAAAACCTGAAAGATAACTCTCCTTTGAAGTTAACTATAGCTGATATACGTCTTTACATCACACTACACGTGTCGTGAGTTTTTGGGAATTAGATGACAAGTCTTTTATGTTGAAAAACTTTTAAACAGATAAATGATTTTCTGAGGATCAAATAGGTTTGTTCTGAAATAAGTAATGTGAAGAATAGTTTATGAAGTAAAGCGAATATGAAGGAATGTTATTGATGCCGTAATTGGAACTAAGTCTGAAAAATAACCCATCTGAAACTTGATTGGAATGATTACACACCGAACCCACTAAACACGTCTATTATCCAAAAAAAAAATAATTGAACTACCGGTTATGTCTCCGTTCGTATTAAATCATCTGATTTTCACGCCAAACTGTCTTTTGTTTTTGGACCTAGGTAACTTGAGTAATTAAGTCCGCTGGGGTGTTTCTACACCTAATGCCCTAAAACCAACTGGTTTGGGTGCATTGGCCCAAAGCTCGCTAAGAAGCCTAGAAAGTCCAGTTTAAAACAAAGTCAAGCAAGTGTTCTCTCCGAGTTAAAATTCCTAACGGTTCTTTGTGTGAGAATAATCTTGATAAAAGACAGGCTTTTATAAAAATTTTAACGGAGATATGAAGGTTTTATTCTATGATAAAGACTATTGCACGTTCACAGAGGTGTGTATGAAATGAAAACAAGAAAAAGGTGGAGTGAAAAATACGACTTAGTTTCCTGTTAAGAAAGATAGAAATTTTGAAGTTGAAACCTTACTGGAAAACGAAACTTGAAAAATGCTTAACTCTTTATAAAACTTATGTGATCCTTTTAAAATTGTTATCTGTGCTTTATTGTGCAATATGATGACTTTAATCGATCCTTCTGGAACTTAACGACACTATTTGCACTGCACGTAAAGACATATAAAATCTGTAGTTAAATAAGAAGCGAGGTGTGAAAAATAAAGGTTCGATGGTCTAGACTTAGGATTATAGAATTGTTATTTTCTAAAACAAAACTTTAGGATTTGAATCTTAGTTATTTTACAAAACCAACTTGACCGGATTTTGTGGGTAGTATCCGCTGAAAACCCTCAGGAGACAACACTCCTCCTACTAGGGACACCTAGAGGTTTAACGGCTTGTTGCACAAGCTCAGTGCAATCGCGTTCCCTGCGAAAGTGAGGTTAGGAAATTTTTTGTGAATAAATTGGCTTTGCTCGGGACGAGCAAATGATAAGTTTGGGGATATTTGTTCATATCAGATTTTTGCATTTTTATACCGCCCAATTTTTATCACATTGCTTATCGGTAGATACTCTTGAGCCTTGTTTGCTAGTAAAATGCAGGATACAGGTTCTCGGTTCTAAAACGGTGAAATTCATGGAAAACACGACAAAATCCGGGTTCCTGCCAACCACCGAGAAAACACGATCTCCGCTCTTCATCCGTATGTTGCCAGATACCAGTTTAAGAGACAAAATGTCAAATCAATGTCGTTTTCATGCACAAGGCTCAATGGCAGCACAAGATCCAAGAAATCTACGCGGAGCTCGAGGCAATCATGCCAAATCTTGACAAAAAGTCCACCTTTCCCTCAACAGAAATTCAGGAAGAAATGTGGAGGTATTTTCAGAAAACACATATTTCAGACTGAAGTACAAAGAAGACCAGGAAAAGCCAAAAAATACGGAGGCCTAATACCCTACTATGGCCGCGGAACCGCGGCCTAAGCATGCTTAGGCCGTGGATCCGCGGCCGTATGGTGGCGGCAGACAAAACTTTTCTAGGGGTATTTTGGTCTTTGTATTTGTGTTCTGGTGGTTGCCCTAGGTTTTTATTTTTCAGCCTATAAATAGCCCAGAACTTTGTGAAGGAAGGGGTCCATAATCTTGTATTCTCTTTTGTAAGGTTTAGTTGTGTTTCTTCTTTCTCTTCTCATCTCTTCTCCATTAAAACTTGTAATGAGCTTGGTGAGTGAAGAATGGTGAATAAAGAAGATCATTTTATTATCATGCTTGTCTTGCTTTTTCTATAATTGTTGTAATTTTAATTTGTTAACTAGTTGTTGTTATTTCTTGTTGTTTCTTTCTTCTCTCTTTTTCTTTATCCTTAATATGACCATGATGCTTACGCTCGATCCTCGCCAAGGTGAGGTCGCAAATAGCTAGTCGTTATCTTCTAATCTCTTTCTTTCTATCTTCCTCTTTTGTTTTGTTTTATTTTTCCGTATCATGATGTGTGAGTAGTTTCATACTTGTTAGGGTAGGATAAGGGAAGTTTGAGAGAAGGAAATCTCTCTCACTCTTTCCTTGCCCAACAGCTTAATTCGACTCCCGTTAATTGAACCACAATCCGCTCCTTACGGCATCCTATCCTACATGATAGCGGTGATTCCGTAGTGAGACCGGTTGTGATTGAATTAACCGGAGGTTATGGCTAAGAGCCAAGAACGGACGGACAAGCACCAAAAGAAAGAACTTATGCGTTGGAAAGCCTACCTTATACTCGCAAGTTCCTTCCTAGTCGTGCTAATCCCCGTTGTTGCCGATTACCGTAACACCGATATTAAGAGGGGCAACGAAAGATGTGGAGACTCCTAACTCAAACTAACCTAATCCTAACCCTAACAAGCTCTCTTTACATATCATTTTACCGCTTAACTAATCACAACAAAATCTGAAAAACTGGACTTAACTCGTTAAAACACATAGAAAAAGACTCCCATCTCCCTGCGGACGACCCGTACTCAACCGGCTAGCTACAAGCGAAACCGTCTTGATTGCGGTAATTAACTAAAACTTGAACACGCAGATCAGCTAACAATCACCTTTCCATATGAGATATGGTATGGGAAGAGCCCATGTCTTAAGCTAGTTAAGATTTGGGGTTGTCCGGCCTATGTCTAAAAACAAAATCCGGACAAGCTCGAGGCAAGGTCTGTAATGTAGAACTGGAAAGGTTCCAGCTATACAAACTACAGAGATGATTTGGTAGAACCAAAGGATTCAGTAGATTCCAAAGAACCTCAGCCTCTCCGCCGATCTAGTAGGGTTTCTCACCCACCTGAGAGTTACTTTGGTTTCTCTATGACAGTGGGAGCGGGGATTGCATCATGAGATGATGACCCAACTAGCTTCCAGCTGGCCATCAGGAGTAAGACTCTGTAAGAATGGCTGGATGCTTAGTGATCTGAGATGGAATCCATGTACACCAACAAAGTATGGACTTTGGGTGCTATATCTGAAGGGTTAAATCCCCATCAGGAGCAAGTATATCTTGAGAAGATTACTTGGTGTAGATGGAAAAGTTGAGACTTTCAAAGCTAGACTTGTTAAAGGTTTTCGTCATCGACCAGGCGTGGACAAAGATGAAACCTTTTCAAGTGGCTATGCTTAAGTCCATCCAGATCCTACTTGCCATGGCTACATACCATAACTATGATATCTGGCGGTTGGGTGCCATGACTGCTTTTCTAGATGGTGTTTTAGAAGAGTGCGTCTGTAAGTACACAGCCAGAGGGCCTCGTAGACAGTGGGAGCAGCGGAAACGTGTACAAGATGCTTTATAGGATAAAGCAGGTATCGCGGAGTTGGAACGTCTGTTTTGATGTCGTAGTCAAAAAGTTTGACTTCATCAAAATGGTAGATGAACCTTGTATAAACAAAAAGGTAGTAGGGAGTATGGTGGTGATCCTCGTAGAGAATGTGGATGACATACTCTTGATAGGGAAGGAGTTTCCTATGCTACGCTCGATCAATCTCCACTTATCGCATTGATTCTCCACATAGGATCAAAGTGATACCTACTAAATCCTGGATTTTGGATCTATGAGATAGATCTAAGTGGATGTTAGGATACTCACTAGTTGTAGTGAGATGGTATCAGTTGATCCTGGGGAGAATTACTGGAAGGATTCCGGGGTGATAAAGACGACTGAATGTCAGTCACAGGCATTGTCTTTACCCTCAGTAAAGGGACGGTATGTTGGAAGAGTTCCAAGCTAGATACCGTGGCATACTAGACGATAAAGGCAGGATACATCGCTACTTAAGATGCTACCGAAGAGGCTGTTTGGGTGTATATTGGTTCATGAGATGAACTACGTTCCTACCATTGTGAGACAATGGAGTTGTGGCTTATGCCAAGGAACATAGGTCCCATCAGTGATCCAGACATATTCTAAGGCAGTATCACCTGATCATGGAGATGGTTGATCTCCAGGGAATTGAGGTCAGGAGAGTAGACTCAGAGGATAACACGGCGGATCCACCCACGAAGGCCTATTCCCAGAGAGAGACTTTTATGGGATGGTGGAGTATGAGATACTACAACCACTACTATCAGATGGCCCTAGTGCAAGTGGGAGATTGTTAGTTATATGTATGCCCTAGAGGCCATTACTGTACATTGGATGTATATTATAGTGGATGCTGGGACATATATAGGGAGGACTTTCTTGCTCGACATGATGGTATGCTATCTGGTTACTCTTTACCTTAACGTGTACACTGATTGTCTCTCTGTTACATGTTGGTAAAGCCCTTAGGATGTTTACTTGACTAACTGGACTATGATGCGAATCATACTAGTGGGGACATGGTAGTCCATAAGTACATCCTTGAAAGTCCCTAGTCGTGGGTATATCGAGACGGGGCATCGATATACCAGAGTAGACTAGCGTATACCTTCTCGACCCATACAGATGGGCGATGGATGATCCCATATCCATTGGTGTTTGACATCGGAGATGATATACGGGTGCTCAGTGGAGACTGGGTACACTGGACGGACTCGCCGAGAACTCCCAGATGGTATGATACCTTACGTCAGATGGCAGTTCTCTGGTGACACTGGTACAGAGTAGTCTGTTGACCCGAGATCGTCATAGAGTCTTGTGTGGTTCCCACTGTGCTTTGATTTCCACCTTACCATGTCCAAGAGGGCGTGCAAAACGGTGGCTTTTGGGTACAGTCCTGAATCACATGGAGGCAATGAGCGATAGGAGGGGATTCGTCTCTCCCGGTATAGGGAGTTGATGTTGCGCTGTGTTCGATTGGCTATAACCGGAAATCCCTGGCCAGGGTTGCTGAGATTTACTGGTAAGTGTTACCAGTAGTTTCTCGAATTGTTATAGACCTCATATCGACACGACTTATCGAGCTATTGGGGTCTGACGTTTACCACCCCTAGGCAAGATATGCGACATATTAGACGATCAGACCGGACTGTACGGTAAGTATTACTGGTTGGACTCACAGGAGTGTGAGCGGGCTTGCTCGTCGATCTTCTGATCGCTCAATACCCGGGTGGCCGTTACGTTTAGCAGACCGCTTGCGGCTTGTGGGTGTTTGATATGATCATCATCTGCTGCCGGCGTATTAACGAGTCTTTAGAGTCCTACACAGAGGTTTCCTGGCTCAAGCGAAATGAAATAGGAGCGCATATGAGATATGTGCGGGACCGAGAATAATGCGTGTATGTGATTCCGTATTCTATTCTCGTGATGAATGTATCGATTGGTTGTATGTGATATAACCTAGTTATCGAATCGAGGATTGATTCAATAAGTCGATACATTAGATATTAGTCGGTCATATGCGATATGACCGGATCGTTAAATCAAGTGTTGATTTGATATTTAATGCATAATTATATATTTGATATATTACTTTGCATTAACTAGTATTGGTTCACTTTAATTGGATTTTCTCACTTGATGTGCACATTGTATATGTGATATTTTTTTTTTTGTGCACAAGATTGTATCATGTTTGATGATACATGCTAGTTTGGGTTTGTGTAAAGAATTAAACCATGGTTAGTTAGTGGTTAGGGTTTCATTTCATTTACTCATTCATTTATCTATCTATTTATTTATTTATTATAAAAATGATAAAGGTGAATATGGTGGCTTTCTTTGGATGCTTGTTGAAGCTTCATGAAGTTTTGAACAAGTCCACCATATTTGTCTCATGCTTAACCCTAACCATTCCCATTAACCATGGTCTATTCTCTACACCTAACCAAGGTTAGGATATGATAAGTATTCATTTCTTTTCTTTTTTTGAAATACTTTTTATCATATTCTATCTTCATCTTCTTCTTCTTCTTCATGAAGAAAAGCTTGCTATCATCAATGGCAACTTGAGCAAATGAGTGAGAAATCCAATTCTAATGTGAACCCACCTCCTATTTCTTCATCCTCTACCTCTTGCCAAGTAGTATAGGGTGTTTTCTTCACAAGTTTCATGACTTGGTGAAGTGGGAGCTTGATCTTGTGATGCCTTGACGTAGATCATCTTCGGCATCGAAGTCGACGACCTAGCCCGCCCATTTTTCCGATGAAGCCGACGCTAGAGCCCGGGATTCCATTTGGACAGCGAGGAGACTTCATTGCGGAGCTATGGAGGTGGAGGACCGGATCTACAAAGGTTGTATTTCCGTTCTTTATTAGTAAAGTTGTTTACTAGTTATTGTTATCACCTAGAATTCTAGTTAACGATCCGTAGTCTAGAGTTTCTCGGCACCGTAAAATTTGAAATTGGCATGGTTGATGCCTTGTGAGACCTCTTGAGAGTGCCTAGGAACCCTACAGATTCCACACCGACACGACTTACTGTGCTATTAGGGGTCTGACATTTACCACCCCCTAGGCTTGAATGTGATACTCTTAGATGAACAGACCAGACTGTACGAAGAATGTCACCTATAGGATCAGTAGGATTTTCGAACTAGTTATCGTATCGATATTCCCTCCGACAGATACCTGGGTAGCAGTTACGTACAGCTAGTACCACTGACGTGCTTGTGGTTAAACCTAGTGCCAGCGTATTGTCGAGTCTTTAGAGTCCCACACAGAGGGTTTCCCGGTTCAGGTGAAACGGTGTAGTTTGTGTATGTTTTTACACAGGGGTGTTCTGTCACGACCCAAAATTTGGCACGTGACCGACACTTAAACCACATGACGTCAACAGGCGTAACACAATTTAAGTAAGCCGAAAACCCAGAAATCTAAACCATCAAAAGTAGTAAGTGATAAAAATATTATTAAAAACATTTGGAAATCTGAAGTAAAAATCTTTAAACTTCAAATTTATTTTCTAAAAAATTTTGGCAGCACCTCCTTTGTAAAATCTGGCCCCGAAAACGGGTACAAACATAAAATATAAGTAAAGCAACATATGATATAAATAAAGCATCCCTAAACGGGAGCAAATCACGCCCAAAGGCGGAAACAACCACCACAAGCATATATACGACGTCGTGGTGAAGAAATAGACAATATAAAGTGAAAACAGCATAAGAGATAAAACTGCATAATAAATGTCAACTCACACGAGCTCGACACCCAGAGTCACAAAATATACAATATCCGTCCTCACAACTCATCTCTAAGTCAATACATGGAAATGGTAGATGAAGAATACTAGATACAATAAATTATACAATAGATATAAAATCGGATAACCGCAACCCACCAACAGCAAAACGGCTAACAGCCAACCATAGCGGTATCCACTGCAAAAGATACAATAAGAAGCCCTGTCGTGACTACTCTGAGGGTTAAGCCTGCAAAACACTGTGGCAAAACAGGGGTGAGTTGCCAGCTCGTGAATAGTAAGTTACATTATACAGATAATCACAGGTATGCACGTACAGCGATAACCTATCACATGCAATCTGATATATCAATATGCTAATATGGATATGCAACAATCATGAAAGGTACTCTATCAGGTACTATAAATACATGAAGCAATGCATATCAATGAATGCTGAGTATGTGATAAAACATATCATCATCGAGGAAAAACCCGGTGTCCATCAACGACACCCCAAATCCTAATACCTCAGGCACCGTCACTCTGATCGGCCCTCATATTCTGTAAGTCTCATGGAACCTGAGTGTCCAATATCGGCACTTGAAAACATCATGAAAACTCGTGTCCAACATCGACACGCAAATCCACATAACTCGGGCTCCGTCAATCCGGATCGTCCAATATCCCTCTCTCAACTCCGGTCGGTATCCTCTGGATAACCGCCAGGTCCAACCAATCACCCGTAGGTAATAGTCCCACTACCAGGCTTATCGTCCACTGCACAACATCCCTTTCTTGCCCCGGGGTACCATACCAGGTCCACCATAAACCCGCAAACGGACCATCCAACTCCTCGAATCAGGTTTCGAACACAAGTCTCATAACCGAGAAAACTTATGGTGGACGCACTGAAATATCATATCAAGAGAAACCGGGTTTTCAAAACAATGCATACTTTCTTTAAATAATACCACGGTTCTCAAATCCATAAATCACATGAAATCCGTATCTCAATGCATAAATCCATGGAATATGATATATACAACATAAAACAGTAATACGAGCATATAAAGGGAAAACCGCTCTTTTAAATGAATCAAGTTTCTAAATATGTCATACGGTTCCCAATTTCTCCCAAAAGCAAATGCAACATCATATAAGAGTGTACATGTAGCTATGTATGCACAATGCATTTCATAAGCACAATAAAACAGATCAATGTATCAATATCAATAACAATACAATACCACATATGTGTATAGGTTGTGCGTGTCATTGGAATTACCGACGGTGTGGGTATATCATACAATTTAGTGCTCGTGCAACATGAACCGTCAGTAATGGTGCAGTGTCCACTAGGTACTAAGTCAAGGCACAACAAGTAATGGTATGCAATAATGCTCATGCACAATCAACATATATGAATATAAACATGCGGCTATAATATCATATCAAGCCCTGACGCATAACGCCATACGAGAGATTTCCCTGTAGATGTTAAATCTACTCACCAATGATCTCGAACTAGGTGAATCTGAACACCTGCTTCCTTTTCTTCGTAGCGTCCGAAGTCCCCGCACACGCCCCTAAAATTATACAAAACACAGCAAGTGCAACTCAGAAATCGACCAATAATACATACAAGTGACTTTTTGACCGACGCACCGACTCCAATCAAACCCTCTAGTGTTCGCTTAGTGGTTAACATGTGTAGCGACACCCTATGTAAACCTAAGTGCCGAAATCACGCGAAGCACAGAAACTGAGTCGGACACCATATCGTGCATCGCCGAAACACTAAAAACTAACTAATTGATCCCAGATTTTACATACTGTCAAAACCTAAAAATCTAGCAGTACCAATCACCCTAAAACAACTGCAGACGGCTACCCTAAAGACCACAGCACCCCAGTCCCCTGTACGGCCGATCTCGCCGGAATTTACCCTAATGTCACCGGTTGAACAGTATCAGGTGGGTTTCGTGTTTCTGGTGTACACTAAGGGTCTCTAGTACAACACTACTACACTGCTAGTTTTTCTAGTAAAGACTCGGGGTCACAGCAGATTACAGACACCCTATAATGACACTAAAATACGATATTGTGCACAAAACCATATCTTTATCATTCTAAATTGTGATTACTAAGCTACACAACAATAAAAGGACTTAATTAACAGTAGAGAGGTCATTACCTATCCACACTTGCTCAAAACCCTATATTTTCATATTCCAAGTGATCCTAGTGGCTTGATCTTGACTTGTGAAGGGTTTTAGTGAGTTGTGGGGGAGATTTGGTTTGGGTTTGTGAGGATTTGTGAAGGTTTTGGGTAGGGTTTCAATTTGAGGAAGCGAGGGAGATGATTAGGTGAAGAAAATAATAAGAATGAGAGTTCTGAATGAGAGAGTGAGGGAAATGAGGGTGTATGTGTGAGTGAGAGATGATGGAATGAAGGGGTGAGAGTAGCATGAGCTATGCCTCCCTCTTCTCTCTCCTCATTTAATGCATGGTATACTTGCCCCATGCTCATCATGCCCCCCCTCCCTCTTCCTCAAGTCAACTAATATTCAAACCCTTTTTATAATTTGAAAATTAATTAATTTAGATAATTGCATATTACAACTTAATGGAATGGGGTTAGATGCCATGGCTACTTAAGCATGGTTAACCCTTAATTAACCCAAGGTTAACATGCACAAGTGTGTGCAAGCCCGAAATAAATATTAATAAAATATTAATTAATTTTTATAAAATATTTAAAAACTATTTTGGTAAACTTTTTACTAAGAATCTGCATTATCACTTAATTAACACAAATCGCATTCTAGGGTGTTACATGTTTGATTGAACACGTGCATTTATACACATGCTTTAATTGGACAGTTTAGTAGTACTGGCAAATTTGAAAGATAGCCAGTTTTGATGCGGGTATTATATTGCTCTTTTTTGGGTATTTGTATTTTAACACGAATACGGTATTCATACGAATACGTGTATTTTTATAAATACATGTATTTGTGCTTTGATACAAATACATGCATTTCTTTCTAAATATGAATACGCGTATTTTGTATTTTTGGTACAAATACGGTATTCGTATTTTTGTAGAAATACGGTATACATATTTATACGGGTATTGGTATACTTGATTATACACATACTAGTATTTGTATGTGTATTTATATCATGGATATGGTTGCTACACACACTCTCTTTTTTTCTCACCACCATTTAAACATTGGAAGAGTGTGGGCTTGTGACTCATCCTAGTCGGTCACCAAGCCCACCCACTATTTTGTTTATGGGGTGTAGAGATAAGAGTGAGTTGTGAGAGATATTTTGTGAGAGGGTTCATTTGTTTTACACTTGAAGATTTTTCTTTAGTTGCCACCATCATCTTCTACTTCCTTAAATCTCTTTCTTAAGTTGTGAGGATTAAAAGCGAGCACTTGTTTTCTTAAACTACACCACTCTAAGCATCCTGTCTTAGCAAGGCTCAATCTTTAGTTACTTCCGACAAAGCTATCGCTTGAATCGGCATTCTCGGGTGGACCGTCTTTGACACGAAAGATCGTCTTCGAGAGCTCATACCATCAACCCAAGAAACTTGAGGAGTCAACCTTCAGGACTCTCAAGACCGTTTACAAAGGTTGTTATTTCAACCGAGTAGCTAAAAACTCTAGTTAGGGTTAGCTTAGTTTATTGTTTGGGCTAATATCCAGGGATTTAATGTTATGTGCTCAAGAAATTTAAAGTTTTTGATTCCGCATAACCGTAGTTGACACGGCAAGGAGCACACATACACTGGTATCAGAGCTAACCCAAACAATTAACTAACGGACTAGATAAGGTTTAGAGTTTCGAAACCGAAACGACTATGAAATGATAAAACTTAAATCCAAGTTTCTGTCGATTTTAAAAAGTCTTCTAGAACTTTTTTAAACAAGTGCAGAATGCTACTCATGATGTAACTAGAACACAGAAAAATGAGGCCCAAAGTCTAAGTTTTGGCTGGAGAAATTTGCTTTTTTCACGATATAGTCGGTTTACTATAGCAATTAGGTTTTGGAATTTTTGTGGTGTTCTGTACTCTTGGATTTAGGATTTATGGCATTTTTTGATTTTACCCAGATTTCATATTGTGTTATCTTTGTGCTTGGGCAATACAGAGTGTTTCTAAATCGAAATTTAACATCGTTTATTCACTTTAAGCTTGTATGTGTTTCGAAACGTCGACTAATTTCTATATGTCGATTAGTCGGGGTTGCACATATCTAGTATCTTGTGATTATGGTTTGTGGATATGAAGTATTGGATCGTCGTGATTGAATAGCCGGGGAATGTAAGAAAAGTGTTATTTTCTTTCATTCATGTAATTTTTAAATGTGATGTAATATTATTTTGCAGGGCACATCCGGGTTGAGGTTGTAACCACGTTATATTATTTCATTTACTTTTTCCTATACCTAGGATAGACCCAAGGTGTGGTGCACAAACTACCGGGTACTTAAAGTGCCGAGTGGCCTACTCATCTTATTGAGGGAGGTTGCTTCACTTTGAGGATTTGGCTGGTAGTTTTCCGCACCCATAGGGGTGTAGGGTGAGGGTTTGGCTATTCATCACGACTGTGGAATCCACTTTTCGTTATAAGCTTAAACGAAACACGGAAATCCTAGTATATCCAATATATTCATCTGTGTTACTTGTGCTGTGATTTGTGATCTGGAATGCCTATTATTGCATGAGACGAATGGCTATATATATAATAAACGTTGCTTATGTTTAGCTCTCACACTAGCCCTACCCTTGCTCTGCCGTTAGTTAAGTAACCTAACGGTGCATGACGGGGCCCGTAGCGAATGCGGATGGTATAAGCGTACGTTCTATTTTCGTTTCTTTCTGCAATGATAGGATTAAATGATTGGACAACATTAATTTTTTAATGCCAAGAAAACAAACTAAAATTAAATTATTGGAACAATTTCAAAACCACTCAGTTTTCTTTAAAAATAACTTTAAAATGGGGAACCTAAACCACTCCTTTTAAAAGCCATCATGGTTCCTTTGACAATATCAAGTTCATTACGTTCACGGCTTTCGCCAAAACCAGCCGTAGCCCTCCGTCATTTTAGTTGGGTATTCAGTAGTATTCAAGTTATGTATTTTGACATTTGCCGAGGCATAATGATTGGTAATTGCTGGGTATTCATCTGTAGCATTGATAGATGCGTTAATTTGGGACAGGCGTACAGCTATTTTGGCCTTCGTCAAGAATTTGTACGAATGGGTTCAAATTAACCTGGATAATGACGGGTAGAACTTGACTTGCGACATATGATATTTTAGCCTTCGTCAAGGTCATAAGAGCTTAGGGCAAAAATCCACAACGGGAGTTTCAAAGAAAAAGGAAACTTGCTAGCTTTTCATACTGTCACGTCCCGCTTCCCAAAATACGGAATACGAGGGGTGACTAAGCCAGCCATGCTCCTACGGTCATGGAATAATCCCGCCGTAGTCACACTTCGGTTTCTAGCATTACATGGTAGCCAGTAAACAGTACTTTAGTAAAGAAAAATCATAGTTCATAACTTTATTATATTGCAACAAAAGAGTTCGAGATACATTTATTTTGCGGAATAAAATAACTAACCAAAAAAACAAAGTGTTGAATGAAAAAGAGATGGGGTTGATGTGTAAGTCTACGGTAGCATCCCGACCGTCTTTCCGAGGCCAAATGCGGAACAAAAAACTTTTTCGAACTGGCGCTAACGCAAACTTAAAACCTGGATCGTTCCATTAACCTTAAACTAGTATACTGTAAAATGGGGTTTAGAGATTATACCGATCGATCCGTGTCCTTCGGTGTTTAACCTCTTCCCCTAACTTGTTGCGAATGCACCGACGAAGCTCTCTCTCCAATATCGCTCGATCTACGGTCTCCTCCTCGCCGAAAGTTGCGCCACGTCAACGAATATTTATACGGGCTCCCGCCTCTGAACTGAGGCAACTCGGACACGAAGTTTGCTAGCTGACGTGTCCAAGATTAAAGTAAAGTAAGTGTAGAACACTTTGTCTTGAGTCACCCAATCGAATGGATGAGGGTTAATCGAAGTTGCCATTTGGAGTAGGGATGGAAATATGAGCTTAAGGAAGTGCTAAGGATTTTGTGCAAATGATAATGAATCAATTCCTCACTCACTAAAAAATTGGGGCTGCCTAACAGTGCTCGGCCATGAAGGAATGGTGGGGGTGAGTGCAAGCAAAAAGGGATGGTAACCTTAAGCAAAATATCACAACACATAATATCCTCAAGTATCCAAGAAACCATCAATGCAAAAAAAATGAGTCATTCAATCTAGAATCCTCATGAAACATCCACAGGCTGCTGGAGAACCCCCCCACCACAAAAGGCCTTCCATTTACAATAGACGCTTTGCAAAGAACCCCCCCCCCCCAAGCAAGAATTTCAGCCAAGAAGGAAAAAAAGGAAAAATGGCCAAAATGGAATGCAAACTGGCAACATCAAAAAGCCATCCCGTAACAAATTACAGGATTTCTCCACAACTGTATATACATGCCCGCATTTGTATTCCAACCGAATACAAATGTAATGAGACAAAATATATCCCTAAACAATATAATACTAGGATCCAACGAAAACAAAAGCCCGCTAGTATTATCCGTCCGAAACACGACACGTGCACAAGTGCACGCGTATGTTCAAACCCTGCCATAAAACCATACGGTCTCTACAACGTTTCGCCCGAACTGGGAAACTTTCTGCGGGGGACTCTAAAGACTCGTCAATACTCTGGCGGTGGGTTTAACCACAAGCCGTCAGTGGTACTAGCTGTACGTAACGGCTGCCCATGTATTGAGTGAAAGGGAAACCGATGAGCGAACTCATCCTGGAATCCCACTGAGCCTATGTATGACAATATCTGTACAGTCCGGTCTGTTCGTCTATGAGTATCGCATATCGGGCCTAGGGAGCTGGTAAACGTCAAAGCCCCAATAGCGGTATAAGTCGTGTCAGATTGTAGCCCAGAACACCCTAAGATACTACTGGAATACCTACCTGTAAATCTCGCTTACCATGGCCATGGATTTTGTGTAATGGCTCTCCAGACACAGTACGATCTCACTCCCAACGTTGGGAGAGACGAAGCTAATGCCGATCCGCTCACTGCCTCCATATAACTCGGAACTGTATCAAACTAAAACCTGTTTGCACGACTCCTTTGAGCCGTGGTAGGGTAATAATCAATGCACAGTGGGAACTCACACGAGATAAATGACGATCTCAGGTCGATAGACTAACCTGTACACAAGTCACCTGGGAATTGCTATCTGATGACAGGTTTTAATAACCAGCTAGCATGTTCCCGGCGAGTCTTGTCCAGTGTACTCATAACCCAATAAGCACCTATATACATCTTAGGTGAACCAACTGACACAATGGCTTGTGAGACCGGCCACCTCCCATCGTCGGGGTCTCAACAGTATACACTAGTCTACTCCGGAGTATCGATGCCCTATCTCGAAACTCCAGCGATTAGGGACCACTTTTAAGGATGTGCTTATAGACTATCCAACTCTTATGTATATGATCGCCATCATACTGTTGGTAGTCAAGCAAGAATCCTATGGGCTCTATCAATGTGCAATAGTGATATATCATGTCACCTAAAGCAGTACACGTTTGATAAAGATAAACCAGATAGCATACTATCATCTCGAGTAAGACTGTCCTACCGGTATAGGTCGTCCATCAATCATTGCAATCACGTTCCTGCGATGCAATAATTGACTTTGAGGGCACTATATCCAAAAATCTCCCATTTGCACTTAAGGCTAATTATTGCGATGTCGCATACTCACAGCCCGTGTCATACCGAACCCCTAACTCCTCTACTAATCAGTTTCACAAAGCTCGTTTGTAAAACTATTATGTTCGAGAAATAGCCTCAGTGAGTGGATCCGCTCTGATGTTTCTTTCTATGTCTCTCTATATCTCAAGTTCACGGAGAAACCTATCTCCCAAAATGAGTAATACCTGTTTTAGAATATGTCTGGATATCTGATGGGACCTAGTTCACGAATGAACTTCAAATCCAAACTTCTTGGACTATATCTTCAACTGAACTCAATCAGTATCATGTGCCATGCCTTTCTCAGTATCCGCCTGGACCACCTGTCCAAACTACTGCCCCTCGTCGGAGGGAAAACTAAAACTTTGACAGTCACTCTGTCATCCAGGTCACCTTGGAAGCCTGGAATGATAACTGTCTCCCGAAGGAGGCTACCATTATCAAATCCCTAGAACATCCACTTATGTTCTAAAACTGCCACTGAACGTTTCTCCAGGATTGGACCAATATCATCTTATTGCAGCTAGTGCAAAAACAACACCTGGTGTGGTACTTGACATCTTATGATCAACTCAATTGCCTAAGCAAGTGATCTTCCAATCATGCACTTCCCTCTCCCCTTCAGTCTTTAAGACACCTTTAGAGAGGGTGACTCCATCACCTGCTGGTACACCACCATTCCAAGATTCGTCCATTCTAAATACATTTAGAATGCTGTCTAAGTACCCAGATTGGGAAACTACCCAAATCTAGATCTAAAACCATAGATCTAGTAACCAGAATGTCTGATATAATATCCATATCCTATGTGGAGAAACCACTGTGTGACAACCTAAGTATAACCGATCGTAGTATAGGAATTTTACTTCGTACAATGTGTATGTCATCCAAGCATTAGGACATCACACCCTACTACCTTCTTAACAGATCCATCCCCTATTCTGATGAAGTCAAAGCCCATGACTGTCACATCAAAAATAGATGATATATCTCCGCTATAATTGCTTTAGTCTATAAATAGATATAACCTACTTGTCCACTATGCTTCTGCTGCTCCCACTGACTACGACAACCCTCTGGCAGAATAATATACACGTGCACTTCTAAAACTTGTTTAGAATGACTCTATACTTATCCTCTTGCCGGGTCTCATAGTCTGGAACAGCAGTAATGTCAAGTCTGGGTAAACAAGAACCTCCCTGTCACCGTCCTTGAGGCTACCGGAGTACCTTTCGGGTGTCTAAGGTTACCCACCATATCTGCGGAGTGGCAAATGGAATGTCAAACCTGATTGCATCTTTAGGTCCTATTAAATTTTCTATAATCGTTTGCGATTCTGGAATCTTCTCCAGTTCTACCATACTCCCACTACTGTTTTCTGAAAAAAATCCATTTTACTAAAATTGTGGCGAGTCAAGAACAATATCACTATTGATCTTCCAGATGGTAGAAAGTCAACCCTCGTCAAAGCCAAGGTCAACCCACAAACTGCCATTACAGAAATATGCCTTGAGTTATCCAGAGTCTGGTTTAAGCATAAGCTGGAAAACTCCATATACCTTAACATCGTTAAGATATGATCCATTCTATATACAATATAGAAAGAGAGGCACTGATTTAATTGGAACCAGATTCAAATCATGCAGCTGTCTCCAGTGCATGTCAACTAAATGGAGAGAGGTCGATCAGCATTACTCAACTTAGGAGAGCATCCAATTATGAGCAACCCAAAAGAGAAACAACTTTTTTAAACCATTACTATCAACTTAATACCATACACAAGTATCTGCATTTTTGATCACCTTGAAGAATACCGATACTTGCTACACCTGGTTCTCTATTTTATTCTTGTACCTATAACTTCTCAAGACTTGGACCTTGTATTTCTACGAAACACTTGTCTAAAAACTTGAGAAGTCACAAGTAAACACAATATAGTACGAGGACCAACCAATCTGTCCTAACGGACACTGGACAACATACAATACTTTGTACAAGTCCCCTGAGTTGAATAACTCAAACCCTATGCGTCGTAGGTTGAAAACTGTACCTATGAGATTTCCTCAAATATCACCAATTGTAACGAATTCCGATATAATGAGGATGATCACTTAATTCCCAATAACTTACTCCCACTCATCATCTGTAAAACTATACAGATGTGAGAATCATACCTGGTAAATACATACCCTAGAGCAAGGACTGATTGGGAAATCAGTTTTCTATTAACAATACACAGTGAAACTGAAACATGAATATGTTTCGAAGGGGTATCCGGGTATTCCTAGTAATGCCTCTTCCATTATCCAGATTTATGACTGTAACCGTATATTTCCTTTGCCATCTCTCCAAATCCCTTTATTCGTCTTTAGTCGTTACCTTCTATACACCATCGTTAGACTTAATGGTTTTCTTCCTTTCATACCGTTCGGCATCATCCTATGGTTTGGAAGAAGACTATCCAATAAGCATAATAGGTGTACTCTCCTAATCCTAGGAGTACTCGCAACCTAAGAGAACGTGATGATAAAAGAACTGAATAAACCTTATTCTATATCTCCTGAACCAGAATCCATCCCCGAAATGGAACAAGTTCCATCGAGTTCGTATATAACCATACGATGGATTATCCAAATAACTGTGGATCTTCGTAGTGGTACGAGGTGTTCTGGAGAAATACAAAGGTGAAGTAAGAGTGGCGATGAAATACTTGGTTTGGTCGTGAATAGCAGTCGCAATTTACTTTTCCCTCTTTCTAATCCCTTTATTTGTCTTTACTTATTACCTACTGTACACCACACTTAGGCTAATTGGTTTTCTTCATTCCCTACCTTTCGGGACCTGCCTATGGTTTCGAAGAAGACTATCCAATAAGCATAATAGGTGTATTGTCCCCTAATCCTATGAGCCCTCATCACCTGAGAGAAGGTAAAAGGAAAAGACAACCGAATAGTCATATTCTATCTCTCCAGAACAAGAATCCATCCTTGAATCTGGAACAAGTTCCTCCGAGTTCGTATATAACCATACGATGGATTTATCCAATGGAAGTGGATATTCGTAGTGATACGGGGTATTCTGGAGAAATGCAAAGGGTATAAGAAAGAGTGGCAATGATGTATGCAACTCAGACAATCCAAAAGCCAGTGTTTTAAGAATGTTCGGTTAACTTGGTTACTGAGTCATAGTCTAGGTCGGGTCATGGTCGCTGCCAAAGAGAGAGAGAAAAGAAACACTCTGCGTACACCCTAACCTAGATCAGAATGGTTATCAATTTATTTAATCAGGAAACCTCCCTATGTATCCTCAAATTCACCACCAAACCTGAAAGAAGAATTAGTCGGGATCACCCGAGGAGTAAACCAACTCATCAGTGGGAATCGGGATCCAACTATCATCACATGATAAAGTGACGGAATCCACTCACGTTATCACACTCTAGATGGTATGCGCATTCCTGGCAAGTTTCAGTTTCTTTAGAAACTCCCGATGTGATTTTTACCCCATGCTCTTATGACCTTGACTAAGGCCAACAAATCATAAGTCACATGTCAAGTTCTACCCGTCATTGTCCAGGTTAATTTGAACCCACCCATACAAACCCTTGACTAAGGCCAACAAAGTAGTACGACTGTCCCAAACCAACGCATCTATCTATGCAACAGCAAAGTAACAAATAGCTACCATACACTATGCTTTGACTAAGGCCAACAAATATAGTATGAATACTAAGTGCTACCCGTCTGAAATGACGGAGGGCTACAAATGGTTTTTGCCAAAAAACATTTAACTTAATGAACTTTATATCGTTGAAGGAACATGATAGCTTTTACAAATATATAGTGGCGAAAACATTTGCTATAGAGGTCACTCCCGGTGAAGGGATCTCGGCTCTTTCCCCGTAGAATGAGGTGCAGGATATTCCAAATTAAATACCACGATGCAAAGCAAAAAGTAATCGACTGTAGTGAAGTTATTACCCTGACGCAAACTTCTGTCTAAGGGGTCACTCCCGATGAAGGGATCTCGGCCCTTGCCTCGTCGAATGAGGTGCTGGATATTCTAAACTGAATACCAATGTGCAAAACAAAAGAGAACGTCCTTGTAATAATAGCTTTCTGAAAATTTGTTCCAACAACATCTATATAGGTCTGTTTTCTTTTTTCATTGATCTGAATCAGCGCAGTCCCATCAATTAATCACACCAATAAAGAACGAAAATAAAATGTACGTATATTCCATCCGCATTCGCTACTGGGTCCCGTCATCACCCGTTAGGTTACTTAACTAACGATAGAGCGGGGACAGGACTAGCGCGGGTGTAAAACATATATAGCATCTACTAGTATATATATATCAATATACAATAATCGCTCAAGGCGTGATAAATGCAACATCACAGAAAAGTAATAAGCATCACAGAATAATACAGATATACTGGGAGCCCCGGGTTTCCTCGAGCCACAAATGAAACCCGACGTTCCCCTGGTCGTGTGGATAGCCTGTGCAATAAAAACCTAGACCCCTACGAGTGCGGCAACTCACCCGCCAAAACCAGAAGTGAGGCAGCCTCCTTCAGCATCGTGAATGGACTACCCAGCACTTCACGGAATCTGGTAACTTGAGCACCCCTCTTTGGGTCAACCTATACCCCCTACGAGTTCGGCAAATAGCCCGCCAGTTCTAGAGTGAGGTCCCATCCCTCTCAAAGCCATGAGATGCGGACCCGTTGCCCTCAAGAATCCGGCTATCTGTGCACTCCACTGCGGGGTAAACCTAGTACAGAAAAGAAAATATGTACAACGGGTACATCGACCTCAACCCGGTTATGCCCCAAAAGAATAATATACAAACAGGAAGTGACGGCAGTCCACATGTCGGACGCTCGCCCCACAATATCAAATGTTCAAATATATCAAAACTGCACTACCATCGCACACAAGCTATCCACTACGACAAATCCACAACATCACAGCACAACACAGAACATTAACGTGAATGCCACGTTCGCAAACCCGTCTAAAAGAGCTATAGCAATTAGACAAGATTTACCGCTCGAATGACATTCATGGTCACAGAAAGCAATGTAATGCACTGCAAAACTTTAAAAAATGTTAAAAATATCGACTCCGAAATAACCCCCGAATAGCCCAAACAAGTTGATAAAACCATATCAAAAATGGGCCAAATAAACAACACCACAGAACCAACTTCCCAGAGATCAGAGCAATACCCAAAACACCAATACCAAAGGCCGACACAGGACCGGCGATGCCAGAAATCCCATGCTAGGGATCGGCCAAAATCCGAGGGTTGGGGTCCATGTTTGGGTTGTCTTCTTTTGGTCTCCCCAAAAGTCCTCTGCACATGTTTAAATAATTTTTCTGGAACTTTTAAAAACAACAGAGAATACATATTCCGTGGCATCGTTTGGGTTTATTCGTGTTTCGATACTTTAACATTGTCTAAATCAACTAGTAGACGGTTAATAGTTTAGCTTTGATACCATGTAAGTCTACGGTAATGCCCCGGCCGTCTTTCCGAGGCCAAATGTGGGACAAAAAACTTTTTCGAACTGGCGCTAACGCAAACATAAAACCCGGATCGTTCTATTAATCGTAAACTATTATACTGTAAATGGGCTTTAGAAATTATACCGGTTGATCCGTGTCCTACGTTCTTTAACCTCTGCCCTAAGCTTGTTGCGAATGCACCAACGAAGCTCTCTCTCCGATATTACTCGATCTACAGTCTCCTCCTCGCCGAAAGTTGCGCTACGTCAACGAATCTTTATACGGGCTCCCGCCTCTGAACTGAGGCAACTCGGACACGAAGTTTGCTAGCCGACGTGTCCAAGATTGAAGTAGAGTAAGTGTAGAATACTTTGTCTAGAGCCACCCAATCGAATGGATGAGGGTTAATCGAAGTTGCCATTTGGAGTGGGGATGGAAAAATGAGCTTGAGGAAGTGCTAAGGATTTTGTGCGAATGATAATGAATCAATTCCTCACTCACTCAAAAATCGGGGTTGCCTAACAGTGTTGGGCCATGAAGGAATGATGGGGGTGAGTGCAAGCAAAAAGGGATGGTAACCTTAAGCAAAATATCACAACACATGATATCCTCAAGTATCCGAGAAACCATCAATGCAAAACCAATGAGTCATTCAATCTAAAATCCTCATGAAACATCCATAAGCTGCTGGAGAGCCCCCACCACAAAAAACCCCTCCATTTACAAAAGCCACTTTGCGAAGTACCCCCCCCCCCCCTCACAAGCAAGAATTTCAGCCAAGAAGGAAAAAAAAAAGAAAAATGGCCAAAATGGAATGCAAACTGGCAACTTCAAATAGCGATCCCGTAACAAATTACAGGATTACTCCGCAACTATATATACATAACCGCATTTGTATTCCGAACGAATACAAATGTAATGAGACAAAATATATTCCTACACAATATAATACTAGGATCTGGCTTAAACCAAAGCCCACTAGTATTATCCGTCCGAAATACGACACGTGCACAAGTGCACGTGTATGTTTGAACCCTGCTATAAAACCATACGACCTCTACAACGTTTCGCCCGAACTGGAAAACTTTCTGTGGGGGACTTTAAGAACTCATCAATACTCTGGCAATGTGTTTAAATATAAGCCATCAATGGTATTAGCTGTACGTAATGGCTGCCTATGTATTGAGTGAAAGGGAAACCGATGAGCGAACTCATCCTGGAATCCCACTGAGCCTATGTGTGACAATATCCTTACTGTCCGGTCCGTTCGTCTATGAGTATCGCATATCGGGCCTAGGGAGCTGGTAAACGTTAGACCCCCAATAGCGATATAAGTCGTGTCGGAGTGTAGCCCAGAACACCCTGAGATACTACTGGAATACCTACCAGTAAATCTCGCTTACCATAGCCATGGATTTTGTGTAATGGCTCTCCAGACACAGCACGATCTCACTCCCAATGTTAGGAGAGACGAAGCCCCTGCCGATCCGCTCACTGCCTCCATGTGGCTCGGGACTGTACCCAACTAAAACCTGTTTGTACGACTCCTTTGAGCCGTGGTAGGGTAATATCAAAGCATAGTGGGAACTCACACGAGGCAAATGACGATCTCAGGTCGATAGACTAACCTGTACACATGTTGTTAGTTATATGTATGCCATAGAGGCCATTGCTGTACATGAGATGTATATTGTAGTGGATGCTGGGACATATATAGGTAGGACTTTCTTGCTCGACATGATAGTACGCTATCTGGTTGCTCTTTATCTTAACATGTATACTTTCTGTCTCTCTGTTACATGTTGATAAAGCCCTTAGGATGTGTGGTCGACTTCCAGGATTATGATGCAGATCATACTAGTGGGGCCTGGGTAGTCAATGAGTACATCCTTCAATGTTCCTAGTCGTGGGAATATCGAGACGGGGCATCGATATTCCAGAGTAGACTGGCGTATATCTTCTCGACCCATGTGATGGGCGATAGATGGTCCCATATCCATTGGTGTTTGACATCAAAGATGGTATGCGGTTGCTCAGCGGAGACTGGGTACACTGAACGGACTCGCTGAGAACTCCCAGATGGTATTAGACCTCGCGTCAGATGGCAGTTCTCTAGTGACACTGGTACAGCTTAGTCTGTTGGCCCGAGATCGTCATAGATTCTTGTGTGTATCCCACTGTGCTTTGATTTCCACCCTACCATGGCTCTACTGAGTCGTGCAAACAGGTGGTTTTTGGGTACAGTCCCGATTCACATAGAGGCAATGAGCGATAGGAGGGGATTCGTCTCTCCCGGTATTGGGGGTTGATGTTGCGCTATGCTCGACTGGCCATAACTGGAAATCCCTGGCCAGGGTTGTGCTGATTTACTGGCAAGTGTTATCAGTAGTTTCATGCTTGTTATGGACCTTACATCATCATGACTTATCAAGCTACTGGTGTCCGACGTTTACCACCCCTAGGCGAGATATGCGACATATCAGACGAACAGACCGGACTGTGCGGTAAGTGTTACTGGTTGGATTCACAGGTGTGTGAGCAGGCTTGCTCGTTGATCTTATGATCGCTCAATACCCGGGTGGCCGTTACGTTTAGCAGACCGCTTGTGGCTTGTGGGTGTTTGATATGATCATCACCTTCTGCCGGCGTATTGACGAGACTTTAGAGTCTTACACAGAGGTTTTCTGGCTCAAGCGAAAAGAAATAGGAGCGCATATGAGATATGTACGGGACCGAGAATAATACCAGTATGTGATACTGAATTCTATTCTTGCGATTTGTATCATTGGACGGTTATATGAGATATAGCCGGGTTACCAAATCAAGTGTTGATTCGATATAATGATACACTTGATATTAGTCGGTTATATTTACTATGACCGGATCATTAAATCAAGTATTGATTTAATGATTTAATGTATAATTATATATATTTGATATATTACTTTACATTGACTAGTATCGGTTCACTTAAGATTGATTTTCTCACTTGATGTGCACAAGTTGTATATGTGATATTTGTTTGTGCACTAGTTTGTATCATGATTGATGATACATGCAAACATGGGTTTGTGTGTGACATACACCATGTTAATTGTAATTTAGGTTTTTGTTTATCTTAATTATTCAAAAATGGTGGATTCTTTTGTCATGGTTCGAAGCTTCATGAAGCTTGTAGCAACTTTGAAAAAGTCCATCCATTTTGTCTTGATTAAGACATTCATTGACCAAACCATTACAATTAACTATGGTTTACTCTGTACAAAAAGTTAACTCACCCATGGTTGCAATATGATAGACTTCACTTGATTTATTCTTTTTCATTAATTCATTTTCACTTCCTTCTTCTTCTTCTTCTTCATGAAGAAGAAAGCTTACTAGAAAAATTTCAAGTGAAGAAACCAAGTGAGAAATCTAAATCTAAAGTGAACCCACTTCCTATTTCTTCATCCTCTACTACTTTTCATGTAGTATAGGGTGTTCTCTTCACAAAGTTCTTGACCAAGTGAAGGAATAGCTTGAGTTTGAGTCTCCCCGATGTAGATCATCTTCGGCCTCGAAGTCAACGACCTAGCCCGCTCATTTTTCCGACGAAACCATCGCTAGAGTCCAGGATCCCGATGATCGCAGCGAAGGGACGCCAACACGAAGCTATTGAAGTGAAGGACCGGATCTACAAAGGTTGTAATCCCTTTCACTTGTAGTAAAGTAGTTTGCTTGCATGCTTTTCGCCTTACCTCTAGTATACGATCTAGTTTAGGGTTCTTCGGCACTTCTATTTTTTGAATTTGGTATGGTAGATGCCTTGTAGAACTTTATGAGTGTGCCTAGGAACCCTACAGTGGTATCAGAGCATAGCTAGAGATTTAGGCGAAGTGTAGACGAATTTAGAAACCCGATCGAACCCCGAAACCCTAATCGATACCCTTCTATGTACATTTTCTGAAACTGTGGATTTTTCCAAATTAAAAATATCCAAAAAATTCAGCAGGGTTTTCTAGGAGTTACTGTGCAGCACGTACCCCCAACTCGACTAATGCGCCGCGGAACTGCGGCCCCACCCTGGCTTGCGTGGTGGTTCCGCGGCCATAATGGTGAATCTTGCCACGTGGTTTGCACAATAATTTCTTTCTGTAAGTGCTGTGTTTTCTGGGAATTTTTAACTTCTACTCCGAAGTTGAGTTTTCTAGGTTGTATTGCGGACTCGATGATTCGATCGGATTATTTAACTTTGTTTATTTTTCCGGGTAATTTTAGAACATGTTAAAAAGTTCGACCGGATATAAATACCCACTTTTTCCCCTGCCGGGAAATTTCCAAGTGTTGGATTTTTCCGTAGTTTAAGAACGTTCTAAGTAGTGCAAGTAACGCGATAGACCCTCTAGAAGACAACAAACCTTAACTCGATTATGTGACCGTCTTGAACTGCCTTTTGAACCTTAGGGTTTGGGGCAGTACGGCGTGCCATATGTGAGGCGTTGGCTTGACCCTTCTACGGCTGGAACGTTGGTACTATGGCATGAAGTGAATGTTTTTAAACTTATATCATGTGTTGAGCTAATTCGGGAAAACTTGGGTGTTTGATTATTCGATCGGAAAGTTTAACATTGTCTATTTATCTGGAATGTTATACAATATTTAGAATCCACAAGTAGTTATGAGATAACTAATTTGAATGTTATAAATCTAGCAGTTTAGTCTCACTTGATCGGTTGCCACGGAATTTTGATGTGATCGAAAGTCCGTCGCAATCACGTTGCGTACGCGGATACTCGTGGGTAAACTTAATAGATAGCCACGCCCTATAGCCCCGACCAAGTGACTGTAGGAGAACCCCATCGCCAAAAGCATCCGTTCGGGTGCTCGCGGCAGCGGTGTTCCGCCTTAGTGCACTTTGTCGACGGTATCGGGGGTGCGGCCGTCTACTGAAGTTTACGACGAGCATTCGTTCTCGATGTCGGGAATCTTGTTGAATTGCCCGACTTGATATTGAAAAGTGTTTTCGATAATGAGACTAAAATGCGGGGTTTATAATTGTTAGGCATGCGATGTCTAAGGTGGTTGCGGATTCCAGCTATTGTAGTTTTACACTTTCTTTTCTATGACCGTAAGTGTAGTATGTAGTTGTATCGCTGGTTTTCGTTGCTATACATCGACGACAATCGGTGTATGCATACTTACTTACGTTGATGACATATGATGTTATCTGTTGCTGGATATGTTATATTGGATCGTCGTGTTTTGAATAGCCGGGGGTTTTTATATGAGATGAGCGTTTCTCATTTTTCATTCATGTAAAAACTTGTATGTAATATTATTTATTAGGGCACTTCCGGGTTGAGGATGATGTCATCATTGTATATTATTTACTTTTCCGCATTAGGATAGACCCAAGGAGGGGAGCACAAGTAACCGGATTCTAGAGTCCAGTTGGAGACCATCTCGAGGAGTCGAGTCCGGGTCTCCTAACTTTAGAATTGGTAGGGTTGCTTTCCGCTCTCGTAGGGGTCTAGGGGTGTGGAATTGGCTATTCATCACGACCGTGGAATCCGTGTTTTATATAGGCTCAAAATAAAACGCGGACGTCCTAGTATATCCAATATTTCATATGATATTTTCTGCTGCGTTATCTGTGATGTGATCTTATGATATGTTCAGATTGATACTGTATATAGTATATATGATATATTATATAAACGTTGTTTATGTTTTACACCAGTGCTAGCCCAGCCCCGCTCTGCCGTTAGTTACCTAACCTAACGGTGCAGACGGGACATCGAGGCGAATGCGGATGGCATAAGCGTACGTTGTATTTATCTGTGATGTTTAGGTGGACTTAAATGATGGGACATTCATTAATGTGATTAATGAAAGAAAATAAACTTAAAAGATGTTGTGGAATCGAATTTCAAAAATAAAATCAGGTAGCTCTAGTTGTTGCTTTGCATCGCTGTGTTCCTTGTAGAACATCCTGCATCTTATTCGATAAGGAAAGGGCCGAGATCCCTTCACCGGGAGTGACCCCTTTAGCAATAACTGGTAGATAATACAACCCTCGGTTTGTCTTTTGATTACTTCTATAGTTTTTGCTTTGCACAGCGGTATATATGATATATCCTGCATCTTATTCGATGAGGAAAGGGCCGACGATCCCTTCACTGGGAGTGACCCCTTTAGCAAAACTAGAAAAGCCTAAAAAACACTCCATTTAAAACCATTTGATTCTGCAACGAGATCAAGTTCAAAGCGTTAAAGGTTTTCTTAAAAACCATCCACAACCCTCCGTCATTTTAGAAAGTAGAGTACTTAGTATTCATGTTGTGTTTGTTGACCATAGTCAAGGCACAGTGTACGGTAGCTAAGTGATGTCTTCCCACACCGCATATGATGCGATTAGTTAGGACAGGCATGTGACTTTGTTGACCTTAGCCAAGGGTCATGTGGGTGGGTTTAATTAATCACGAAATGATGGGTAGAACTTGACTAGTACTTATGATTTGTTGACCACAGCCAAGGTCATAGGTGCTAGGGGTAAAAACCATTATCGGGAGTTTCAAGTGTTGAAATTTGCAATGAGATTGCATACCTTCTATATGATAGTTGGATCCTGATACCCACTGCGAGTAATTGTTACTCCTGTGAGAGTTTTGCACTTTACAATTAGCCGATCAAGTAGGTGTCTAGAAAGGTGTTAACGGGGTTACGCCCCTCGGAAAACGAGGTTTATTTTAATTAGGTCCGTGCGAAAGCACGGGGAACCTCCCTCAAAGTACCGGCACTGGCCTGGCTGAAAGATTGGCGAACTTGTAGAGTGTAATCAATCCCGGCTAGTCTTTCCTTTTAAGGTTTGAAGGAAGATTTGATAAAAACAGTGGGAGCCATCCTGATTAGATAAAATATATAACCAATCTAATCTTCCAAGAGCGCACGCAGAGTGTTTTCTTCTCTCTCTCTCCAGGTAGCGACCATGTCACGCCTTAATCAAGATAATAATATGGATGTATTGACCGAACCCGCTTGTTATACTGAGCTGGGGAACGTTGGTCCCGCTCTAACTTATAATTGTTATAAGACCGAGCAGAAATTAGGGGAATACCAGGATTCCCATGCCGCCCAAACGAAGAAAGTGCATGATGATGCATCTTCTTCGGGTGTGTTCATTACAAAGAACTGTTTCTCTGTATTCTCTACATCCTGGGTATTAGATACCGGATCAGGATCTCGCAAATATAATCCGTTATATGGGATACAGATAGGTAGAGAACTGAGAACGGGTGACAAGTTTCATGAGACAGAAAACGGTGCAAGTGTTGCAGCCAAGTCTGTTGGTCACTATCACCCTGTATTACCAGAATACACTGATTCTGAACGAATGTTATTAGATACCGAACCTGATATATAACATCATATCAATCTCTTTATTTACTAAAGAAGGATATAATTTTGTATTGTTGGATAATATTTTGAACATTTCCTATATCAATAGTTGATCGGTTCAGGCACGTTATCTAAAAGCATGTACATTCTAAATCAAACTATAGTTCCTTACGTACAGAACACACACAAGAGGAAGAGTTCAGAATTGAGCGATTCCTTCTTGAGGTATTGTAGACTAGGTCATATCAATGTGACCCGACTAGCTAAAGTTACATTTAGATGCATATTTAAATCAGTTTGAATTTACATCTTGTAAAACTTGCCTGTCATGTCACAAAGATAAAATGACCATAGCTTTGTTTACTCGAAATAGAGAAAGAGTTAGTGAACTCTAGGGATTGATACATGATGATGTATGTAAGGTCCCCTGTCTACATATGCCAGGACCCGTTCTCTGTACTTCATTATATTCTCTGATGATCTTTCAAGATTCAGTCATATGTTCCTGTTGGAACAGAAGTCTGAAACTTTTGAGAAATTCAATGAATATAAGTTAGATGTAGAGAACCAATATAGGTATAAGTATTATGTCCTATGATAAGATCAGGGAGGAGAATACTTGGGCATGGAATTCTTGGACTATTCTAAAGGAGAATGAGATTCTCTCTCAGCATTACTCCTTCGTATACACCACAGCACAACTGTATATCAGGGCAGAGCAATCGCACCATATAGGATATGGTGTGCTCTATTATGAGAATTACTGAGTTACCTGTTTCCTTTTTGGGGGATATGCACTTGAGAAGCTGCATACCTATTGAATTGGGTTCGAATCAAATCAGTACCTACCACTCCATATGAGATATGGTATGGGAAGAACCCATATCTTAAGCAAGTTAAGATTTGGGATTGTCCGGCCTATGTCAAAAGCAAAATTCGGACAAGATCGAGGCAAGGTCAGTTCTGTAGAACTGGAAGGAGTTCCAGCTATACAAATTACAACTGATGATCTGACAGAACCAAAGGCTTCAATAGTCCCCTACGAACCTCAGCCTCTCCGCCAATCTAGCAAGGTTCCTCATCCGCCTGAGAGATACTTCGGTTTCTCGATAACAGTGGGAGCGAGGAATGCATCATGAGATGATGACCCAACTAGTTTCGAGCAGGCCATCGAGAGTAGGGACTCTGTAAGAATGGCTGGATGCTTAGTGATCTGAGCTGGAATCCATGTACACCAACAAAGTAAGGACTTTGTTTGCTATATCTAAAGGGTTATATCCCCATCAGAAGCAAGTATATCTTGAGAAGATTACTTGGTGTAGATGGAAAAGTTGATACTTTTGAAGCTAGACTTGTTAATGGTTTTCATCATCGACCAGGCGTGGATAATGATGAAACTTTTTCCAGTTACTATGCTTAAGTCCATCCGGATCCTACTTAACATTGCTACATACCATGACTACGATATATGGTGGTTGGGTGTCATGACTATTTCTCTAAATACTGATTTAGAAGAGAATGTCTATAAGTACACAGCCAGAGGGCTTCGTAAACAGTGGTAGCAGCGGAAACGTGTGCAAGTTGCTTTATAGAATAAAGCAGGCATCGCGGAGTTGGAACATCTGTTTTGATGTAGTAGTCAAAGAGTTTGACTTCCTCAAAATGGTAGATGAACCTTGTATATACAAAAGGGTAGTAGAGAGTAAGGTGGTCATCCTAATATTGTACGTGGACAACATACTCTTGATAGGGAAAGATGTTCCTATGCTACGCTCGGTCAATCTCCACTTATCACAAAGATTCTCTAAATAGGATCAAAGTGATACCTCCTAAATCCTGGGATTTGGATCTATGAGATAGATCTAAATGGATGCTAGGGTTCTTACTAGGTTTACTGAGATAGTATCAATCGATCCTGAGGAGAATCACTGGAAAAGTTCCAGGCTGATAAGCACGACTGAATGTCATTCGTAGGCATTTTCTTTACCCTCAGTGAAGGGACGGTATGTTGGAAGAGTTCGAAGCTAGATACCGTGGCAAACTAGACGATAAAGGCTGGTGACAACGCTATCAAAGATACTACCAAAGAGGCAGTTTGGGTGTATATTAGTTCATGAGATGAACAAGGTTCCTACCATTGTGTGACAATGGAGGTGTGGTTTTGGCCCAGGAACCCCGATCCCATCAGTGACCCAGACATATTCTAAGGCAGCATCACCTGATCTCCAGGGTGATCGAGGTTAGGAGAGTAGACTCAGAGGACAACATGGAGGATCCACTCACAAAGGCCTTTTCCCAGAGAGAGACTTTTATGGGATGGTTGACTATGAGATACTGCAACCACTGCTACAAATGGCCCTAGTGCAAGTGGGAGATTGTTAGTTATATGTATGCCCTAGAGGCCATTGCTGTACATGAGATGTATATTGTAGTGGATGCTGGGATATATATAGGTTGGACTTTCTTGCTCGACATGATAGTACGCTATCTGGTTGCTCTTTATCTTAACATGTATACTTTCTGTTTCTCTTTTACATGTTGATAAAACCCTTAGGATGTGTGCTCGACTTTCAGGACTATGATGCAGATCATACCAGTGGGACCTGGGTAGTCAATGAGTACATCCTTCAATGTTCCTAGTCGTGGGAATATCGAGACGGGGCATCGATATTCTAGAGTAGACTGGCGTATATCTTCTCGACCCATGTGATGGGTGATGGATGATCCTATATCCATTGGTGTTTGACATCAGAGATGGTATGCGGGTGCTCAGTGGAGACTGGGTATACTGAACGGACTCGCCGAGAACTCCCAGATGGTATTATACCTCGCGTCAGATGGCAGTTCTCTGGTGACACTGGTACAGCTTAGTCTGTTGACCCGAGATCGTCATAGAGTCTTATGTGTATCCCACTGTGCTTTGATTTCCACCCTACCACAGCTCTACTGAGTCATGCAAACAGGTGGTTTTTGGGTACAGTCCCGATTCACATGGAGGCAATGAGCGATAGGAGGGGATTCGTCTCTCCCGGTATTGGGGGTTGATGTTGCGCTATGCTCGACTGGCCATAACTGGAAATCCCTGGCAAGGGTTGCACTGATTTACTGGTAAGTGTTATCAGTAGTTTCATGCTTGTTATGGACCTTACATCGGCATGACTTATCAAGCTACTGGGGTCTGACGTTTACTACCCCTAGGCGAGATATGCGACATATCAGACGAACAGACCGGACTGTGCGGTAAGTGTTACTGGTTGGATTCACAGGAGTATGAGCAGGCTTGTTCGTTGATCTTATGATCGCTCAATACCCGGGTGGCCGTTGCGTTTAGCAGACCGCTTGCAGCTTGTGGGTGTTTGATATGATCATCACCTACTGCCGGTGTATTGACGAGTTTTTAGAGTCCTACACAGAGGTTTCCTGGCTCAAGCGAAACGAAATAGGAGCGCATATGAGATATGTGCGGGACCGAAAATAATACCAGTATGTGATACTGAATTCTATTCTCGCGATTTGTATCATCGGACGGTTATATGAGATATAGCCGGGTTACCGAATCAAGTGTTGATTCGATATATTGATACACTTGATATTAGTCGGTTATATTTACTATGACCAGATCATTAAATCAAGTATTGATTTAATGATTTAATGTATAATTATATATATTTGATATATTACTTTACATTGACTAGTATTGGTTCACTTAAGATTGATTTTCTCACTTGATGTGCACAAGTTGTATATGTGATATATGTTTGTGCACTAATTTGTATATTGATTGATGATACATGAAAAAATGGGTGGGTGTGTGACATACACCATGTTAATTTTAATTTAGGTTTTTGTTTATCTTAATTATTCAAAAATGGTGGATTCTTCTGTCATGGTTTGAAGCTTCTTGAAGTTTGTAGCAACTTTGAAAAAGTCCATCCATTTTGTCTTGATTAAGACATTCATTGACCAAACCATTACAATTAACTATGGTTTACTCTCTACAAAAAGTTAACTCACCCATGGTTGCAATATGATAGACTTCACTTGATTTATTCTTTTTCATTAATTCATTTTCACTTCCTTCTTCTTCTTCTTCTTCTTCATGAAGAAGAAAGCTTGCTAGAAAAATTTCAAGTGAAGAAACCAAGTGAGAAATCCAAATCTAAAGTGAACCCATTTTCTATTTCTTCATCCTCTACTACATGACATGTAGTATATGGTGTTCTCTTCACAAAGTTCTTGACCAAGTGAAGGAATAGCTTGAGTTTGAGTCTCCCCGACGTAGATCATCTTTGGCCTCGAAATCAACGACCTAGCCCGCTTATTTCTCCGACGAAACCATCGCTAGAGTCTGGGATCCCGATGATCGTAGCGAAGGGATGTCAACACGGAGCTATTGAAGTGAAGGATCGGATCTACAATGGTTGTAATCCCTTTCACTTGTAGTAAAGTAGTTTGCTTGCATGTTTTTTGCCTTACCTCTAGTATACGATCTAGTTTAGGGTTCTTCGGCACTTCTATTTTTCGAATTTGGCATGGTACATGCCTTGTGGAACTTCATGAGTGTGCCTAGGAACCCTACACATGTCACCTGGGAATTGCTATTTGACGACAGGTTTTAAAAACCAGCTAGCATGTTCCCGGCGAGTCCTGTCCAGTGTACTGATAACCTAATGAGAACCTGTATACATCTTAGGTGAACCAACAGACACCAATGGCTTATGAGACCGGCCACCGCCCCTCGTCGGGGTCTCGACTGTATACACTAGTCTACTCCGGAGTATCGATGCCCTATCTCGAAACTCCAGCGACTACGGACCGCTTTTAAGGATGTGCTTATAGACTTACTAACTCCCACGTATATGATCGCTATCATACTGTTTGTAGTCAAGGAAGAATCTTATAGGCTCTATCAATGTGCTATAGTGATATATCATGTCACCTAAAGCAGTACACGTTTGATAAAGATAAACCCGATAGCATACTATCATCTCGAGTAAGACTGTCTTACCGATATAGGTCCTCCCTCAATCATTGCAATCACGTGCCTGCGATCCAATAATTGACTTTGAAGGTACTATATCCAACATGATGAACCTGTCTAGATCTCCGCGATCTCGAAGGGCATGTCCTACTCCTGGGCTGGATCAACTTCGTCCTCTGAGCATGCACACTCAGGTCGTCAGGACGACATATATAGCAATAAATATATATGATGGGTATGCAATATTAATAAATATGAGAAGTGCAACAAAGTGCAGCACATGAGCATACTAAACATCAACTGAATATGAATGGTGCAATATAGATATCATGCCAATAAACTAGGCAATGTGCATGTCACTACTTATCGGTCACTAAGTCAATGAAATCAAGTGATGGAAAGGATGATCGTGTTTAACAAGGGTCTCATGCATGCCCGAGACTACGGTATGCTGTGTCCAGGACATAATCCTGTCAGCCGTGCCGCTAGGCCCATGACCTAATGTGTGTATGTGTGTGTGTGTATCACTAGTAGCAAATGATCATCCTCTAAATCAGTATGCCTCGCTAAATACGAGTTCAATTCCACCTTGATTTCCCCATTCCACAGGTTGTAGTATGCATTCAGGTATTAGATAGGTTGTGAACAAATACGTATCGTTCACTTTCAATCACTTTTCCACTTATCAGTATTACTGTCGTATTTGCCACAACCCAATCACTAACACTAATATATTGACAATGCAAATCAGTCGCTAGGTTTCAACATGAATGATCAATATGCAGCAAGTATAAAGTAAACACGAAAAATAAGCAGAAATGCACTGAACATGTATTCATTATTTTAATGACGACCAATGTCATATAACTTGCAAAATTTACGATAAATCACACGTGTAGAATTAAGCAGAATAATATAAAAGGGGTAAGCAGTATGTTTAATTATCTGTCCATCAAAATTGGTATCGCATCAATCGGGGTTCAGGTTTTCAAGTTATGGTCATTTCATTTTAAGTGTTTACTGCCGGAAATCCAATTTCTGAACTGGAAGTCCGTTTCGTAACATGTCTTACTCCAAGTTGGGAGTATAATTAGGCGACGCTACAGGTTAACTAATTGTAGGGTTATGACTTAAATTTACAGAATAGGAGACTGATCAACAATATTCATTTTGGTTAAAGAGTTATGATCGAATTACAGATGAAGGGTGCAAGCTGAAATGGCAGAAATCTACCGTATCTGTCATCCGTTTAAAATATGATTAAAGGAGCAAAAGATACTGGAAATTAGTAAAACATGTACCATTGGAAAGATGAAACAATTTCCTACGTAACGGTAATTGACTTCGCACACTATCACAATTAAAATTTTAGGTTTCAAGGGTTCAAATGCATGTCAAGGGTAAGTTCCTGCTCTGGACAGCAGTCCAAGGTCAGGTAAGTTCCTTGTTTTCGATATCCAATATATCTAATAGTAAAGATAAATGTCGAGTTAATTATTATGCGGTACTCATCGCAATGAACCCAAGCACGTTGCGATTGGATTTTTCTAGAATTAATTACGAATTTACAGTATCAAGTGTTTGGTAAATTGTAAGGTTCGGTATTAAGGTTAGGGCGTCACTTTTGTGTGGAAAAGGCATCGATTTGCTACCAACTGTTAGCGTTTATACCCTAGAGGCCATTACTGTATCATACTAGTTTGTATATTACTTAATGGAAGCTTGGGATATTCACAGTTGTATTAACAGTCTTGCTAAAAATGGCAGTATACTACTTGGTTTGTTTCTACTTTAATATGTGCATATGTTTCTTTTAACATATCGCTTATACATATTAGTAGAGCCCTTAGGATCTTTGCTTGATTACTAGCGTTGTGATGGCAGTCACACTAGTGAGGGCTGGGTAATCTATAAGCAACATCCTATACAGGTCCCTGGTCGTAGGATTTTCGAGACAGGGTATCGATACTCCGGAGTAGACTGGTGTACGCTTCTCATCCCAGCTGGGGAGATAGTTTGTCCCACAGCCATCACTACGTCGTACTGGAGATAGTATGCAAGTGCTCGTTAGGTTACGAGTACACCATACAAGACTCGCCGAGAATTGTAGGTTAGTTCTATACCCATCATCAGATAGCAGTTCCCAGATGACATGAGTACAGCTTAGTCCATCGACTTGACACTGCTACTTCGCCTCGGGTGTGTTCCTACTCTACTTAGATTACTACCCTAACACGGCTCAAAGGAGGCAAACATGTAGTAGTTAGGTGCAGTCCCGAAACACTTGGAGGCGGTGGCGGTTAGACAGGATTCGTCTCTCCAGGGATTAGGGGTTGATATCGCGCTGTGTATGGAGAGCCATTACGCAAAGCCCCTGGCCAGGGCAAGTGAGATTTACTGGTTGGTTCCAGTAGTTTCTCAAGGTGTAATGGGCTTCACTCCGACACGACTTATACCGCTATTAGAGGTCTGACGTTTTACCGCCCCTAGGCCTGATATGCGATAGTCCTAGACGTACAGACCAGACTGTACGGATTTTGTCACATACAGGCTCAGTAGAAGTTCGGATGGGTTTCCTCATCGTCCTTCTTATCGACATCTACCTAGAGACCGTTACGTACAGCTAGTACCGCTTGGGGCCTATGGTTAAACCCACTGCTAGCGTAGTGTTGAGTCTTTAGAGTCCCACACAGAGAATTTTCCTGCACCGAGCAAAAGGTGTAGAGGCCGTAAGGTTTTACGGCAGGGCCGCGATCACTTACATACACTTGTGCACGTACTATGATCGGGTAGGTAATACTAGCAGGCTTTGGTTTAAGCCAGATTCTAGTATTAAACAGATGGATTTATTCAATCAAAGATTATCTGTGTTTTTCGGAAATACGGATGGGAGGGGCAATCTCGTAATTTGTCGGAAAGCTTATAGAAGGTGGTGACTCATTTGTATTTATTTCTTTTTAGATTTAAACTAAATGAGGTGGATGAGATGAGGTGTAGTTTATATTAAATGCTTAATGACTCATGAGGTAATTCACCCTTAGAATTAAATGAAGCATGCTAGATATTATCTTGATATTATCAAGAGAGATATTAGTATGCTTCATATTATTCTAGCATGAGTATTATTCATTTTATTATCACAAAACACTTCTCTCTCCTCAAGTCTTCATCTTCTTCCTCAAACCCTAAAAGCTCTCATGAGTTGAGAATCCTAAGTTTTAAGTGACTAAATAATCCATCTAAATACTCTACACGCTCTAGGACTTCCAGATTAGCAAACTAGAAGCCCTAGTTATCTCAGATTCGAGATATGAGCTCGGACTATAGACTCTCGGGTGGATCGTCTTTGACTCGAGAAGGCCGTTGAGGTACCCATGTTCCATAAAGCCGATGAGGTGTGGAGGACAGCGATGAAGACCCAAAGGACAAGTAACGTGAGGATAACTTCGAATCCGAGTAGTTAAACCTCTCGGAGTTTGTTAGTAATGGTTTAGACACGATCCGTGTGCTCAAGTCCGTGTTACAAAGCATTGATAATTGTTTTTCATATATTCCGCCGCCCTGCGAACACGTAGGGAGCGTGACATGGACTTACAGTGGCATCAGAGCCTACCAAACTATTACTAGCTTGTTGGCAACTAATTGGAACTTCGATCGTCGGAAAAACACGAAAACTTAACCTCGGAACCCTATAGTTTCTGTCGATTTTAAACTTGCCGAAAATATTATTTCAGAAGTATGACAATTCACAGTAAGGAATTCTAAGGATACTGAAGAAATACGAGTTGCTAACTCGGTGAGACTACGGTGGAAGCGTTGCGAATTAGTGCAATCCGCCATGGATCCGCGGCCGATTCAACTCCGAGTTGACTCGTATTTACACAGTAACTCTTATTTCTGGGTGTTCTGTTTTCCTGTATATTTTGTTTCTGCCCAGGTTTTTCAGTGCTGGCTTGCATTTGGGGTAGACACGGAAAAAGGTTGTCGATTGAAACTCTAAGTTATTTGCTAATTGTGTTGTTTAATTTGTTCGTAAACCTTCGCTAATTACTAGTATGTCGGTTAGTTGGAGGTTGTATATTTCTGTGATAGATATTGGTTTGTGGATATGAACTTCATTGGATTGTCGTGGATGAATAGCCGGGGATGTGAGATGAGAGTTTTTATTTTTCATTCAATGTAAATTGTAATAAGTTGTAATAATCTTTTGTGGGGCACATCCGGGTTGAGGTTGTAGCCACCGTTGTATTATTTCATTTACTGTTTTATGCTCCTAGGATAGACCCAAGATGGGGTACACAAACTACCGGGTACTTTGAAGTGTTTAATGGCATACTCACGTCGTTGAGGGAGACTATTTCACTTCTGGTACTAGGCGGGCAGTTTGCCGCACCCGTAGGGGTCTAGGGTGGGGTTTGGCTATTTATCACGACCGTGTAATCCGTCTTTTGTTATAGGCTCAAACGAAACGCGGATTCCTAGTATATCCAATATGTTCATCTGTGAACTGGAATGCCTATTATTGCGTTTGACGAATGTAAAATATCTATATATGATGTCTAGTAGGCGTTGCTTATGTTTTGCATCCGCGCTTGCCCAGCCCCCGCTCTGTCGTTAGTTAAGTAACCTAACGGGTGAATGACGGGGCCCAGTGGCGAATACGGATGGCATAAGTGGACGTTGTATTTTCGTTGTTTTCTGCAATGAAAGGATAAATAATGGGACACATTATTTTAATGTAACGAAAATAAACCAAAGCTGAATCGTTAGAGCAAATTTAAAAGAAACCACTCAGTTATTTTAAAAAGAGCAGAATTTTTAATTACGGAGCTTTAATCACTCCTTTTAAAAAGCTATCAGGGTCCTTCGATTATATCAAGTTCACTACGTTCACGGTTTCGCCAAAACCAGTCGTAGCCTTCCGTCATTTCATATGGATGGTCAGTAGTATTCAAGCTATGTTTGTTGGCCTTCGTCAAGGCATAGTGTTTGGTAGCTGCTGGGGTATTCATAAGTAGCATAGATAGATATGTTGGTTTGGGACAGCCGTATTACTTTGTTGGCCTTCGTCAAGGGTATGTACGGATGGGTTCAAATTAACAAGGATAATGATGGGAAAAACTTGACATGTGACATATGATTTGTTGGCCTTCGTCAAGGTCATAAGAGCATGGGGCAAAAAACTACATCGGGAGTTTCTAAAGAAACTGAAACTTGCTAGTTTTGCATACCATTTGGAGTTTGATAATGTTGGTAGGATTCCTTCAGCATTATCACACGATGATATTTGGATTCTGATCTTACTGTGAGTATCCGCTACTCCTCAGGAGATTCGTTACTTAAAGATCATTACTATAAACCAAGTAGGTGTCTAGAACGGTGTCAGCAGGGCTACGCTTCTAGAGAAAAGAGGTTATTTAATTAAGGAACTTCGCTAAAGCGTCGTAAAACCTCCCTCAAAGTACCGATACTAGCCTAGCTGAATGGTTAAGCAAGTATTGTACGGTGAGATCAATCCTGACTAATTCTTCTTTTATGGTTTGAGGAAGGATTCGAGAAACAGTGGGAGCCATCCAGTTTAGATAAACTAAAAACCAATCTAAACTTGCAAGAGCATCATGCTAAACTGTTTTCTTCTCTCTCTCAACTGCAGCGACCATGTAACCATGAATAGCTTACATCTAGATAACAAATTAACAGAATCTAACTTTTAGGACTGGCAAAGGTCTGTCCAGATGTCCATTGCCTATGACAAGCTGGACCACCCTATTACTACTCAAGCCCTCACTGTCCCAGGTCCAGTTTCCACCGTCATGAATATGGATATCCGTCAGACAAGGGAAAAGGATAGTGCGAATGCCAAGTGCCTCGTGTTGGTTTCAGTTGATAGTGTATGCCAGAAGTAGCACGAGAAGATGGACTTAGTTTCCATCTTCCTCCATAACAATGATTTATATGGAGAGCAATCTCGTATCACAAGATATGAGACCTCGAGCGAATTACTTCAAGCGAGGTTGGCTGTCGGGTCATCTGTAAGGGATGACGTCCTTACGATGACTAGTTATATTGATGAGCTCACGGACCTGGAGACCACGTTGGGAAACAGGTCATATGTTGACTTATTTCCACAGTCCCTACCCTCTACTTACACCCTGAAAAAAACCAGGGAAACACCCGCTCTGTTTAATAGGGGACCTTCTTCTTCTGCATCCAGGGCGAAAGCAAAGGATGAAAAGAAGAAAACCTCCACAAAGCTGATATACGGTGTCAGTGAAGTAGAAGGAAAGGGAAGAGCAAAAGTTTCGGGAGTTGGTGTAGAGATGGGGGGATGCTCCTATTGTTATAGGAAAAGGCATTGGCAGAAGGATTGCAGGGCTTTGGAAGCCAGTAGCCAGAATACGAAGTATGTTGTGGCTTCGGGCTCGGGTGTGTTTGTAATTGAGAACTGTTTGTCAATTAACTCTACTTCCTGGGTACTAGATACAGGAGCAGGATCTCATATGTTTAATTCATTACATACTTTGAGAAACCGTAGAATTATCAGGATAGGCTATTTGTCTCTTAGCATTGCGAACGGAATGAGCGTGGATGCTGAATCCATGGGAAAATATCATTTAGGTTTGACAAGTGGGCAGATATTGATTCTACGTAACTGTTTGTATGTACTTAGTTTGAATTGTAATATCATATCAGTGTCCTCACTTTCGATAGATGGATATGATTTTACATTCGTAAGCGATGTGGTTCACATCCACCTAAATCAAGTTCTGATTGGGTCCGGTACATTAGATAACAATATATATGTATTGAATCAAGCTCAGGTTTTCAATGTCCAGAACACACTTAAAAGAATGTCTCCGGAAATAAATCGGGCTTTCTTATGGCATTGTAGACTAGGTCACATCAATGAAACACGATTGATTAAGTTACATAGAGAAGGATATTTGAATCCGTTCGAATATCAATCTCATGCTACTTATGAATCTTGTCTCATGGGAAAGATGACAAAGACTTCGTTTACTGGACACAGATCAAGAGCGAACGAGCTCTTCGGACTCATACACAGCGATATGTGTGGTCCAATGTCTACACATGCGCGAGGTGGTTATTCCTACTTCATTACATTTACAGATGATTTCTCTAGGTATGGACATATCTTCTTGATGAAGCATAAATCCGAGGCCTTTGAGAAATTCCTGGAATACAAGAATGAAGTTGAAAACCAAATAGGCAAAAGTATCAAGACACTGTGATCTGATCGAGGTGGTGAATACTTAAGTGCCGAGTTCCTGGGTTACTTAAAAGAGAATGGAATTCTCTCTCAGCTTACAACTCCATACACACCACAACACAACGGTGTATCGGAAAGGCAGAATCGAACCCTATTGGATATGGTTCGTTCCATGATGAGTAAGGCTGAGTTACCGCGATCTTTCTGGGGTTATGCACTAGAATCAGTTTCATATCTTTTGAACAAGGTTCCAACCAAGACTGTGCCTACCACACCATAACAGATGTGGAGTGGGAAGAAACCCTATCTTCAGTACTTGAAGTCATACGGATGTCCAGCTTTTGTTAAAAAGCAGCATCCGGACAAGCACGAGGCACGCTCAGTACAGTGTAAGTTTGTGGGATATCCAAAGAACTCCAAGGGGTATTGTTTCTATTACGCAGAGGAACAAAAGTTTTTTGTTTCTCGTCATGCCCACTTCTTGGAAGCTGAATTTTTAGAAAATCAGAAGAATGGAAGCGCAATAGAATTGGAAGAAATTCCAGAACCACAAGATATTACATAAAGTATGGTAGAACCAGAAGTTTCAGAAGAAAGGGACATCCCAGCGCCTATCCGCAGAAGTTATAGGTAGTCTCATCCACCCGAGAGATACTACGGTTTTCTCATAGACGGGGATAGAGAAGATTGCACCATTGACAATGATGACCCTACTAGCTTGTAGCAAGCCATTCAGAGCGGCGACTCAGTAAGATGGCTGGAAGCAATGCGGACCGAAATGGAGTCCAATTACACTAACAAAGTATGGACTTTGGACATTGCTCCAGATGGGGTAAAACCCGTAGGATGCAAATGGATCTTCAGAAAGAAGATTGGTGTAGATGGACAGGTTGAAACCTATAAGGCTAGACTTGTTGCAAAGGGTTTTCGTCAAAGACCTGGTTTGGACTATGATGAAACCTTATCTCCAGTGGCTATGCTCAAATCCATTCGGGTCCTTCTTGCCATTGCTACCTTCCACGATTATGAGATCTGGCAGATGGACGAAAGACGGCTTTTCTAAATGGTAATTTAGAAGAGTGCGTCTATATGGATCAGCTAGAGGGATTCATTCAGAGTGGGAGCAGCAGTAAAGTGTGCAAGTTTCTTAAGTCCATTTATGGACTAAAGCAGGCATCACGGAGTTGGAACATCTATTTTAATGATACTGTCAAAGAATTCGACTTTATCAAGAATCCAGATGAACCATGCATATACAGTAAGATTGTAGGGAGAGCTGTAGTATTCCTCGTCTTGTACGTGGATGACATTCTCCTAATAGGAAATGCTATTCCTATGCTACAGTCGGGAAAAGATTCTTGTCATAGAAGTTCTCCATGAAGGACCTGGGTGATGCCACCTACATTCTGGGGATCCTGATCTATCGTGATAGATCAAAGAGGATGTTGGAACTTTCACAGCCCAGGTACATAAACACCATATTGAAAAGATTTAGTATGGAAGATTCTAAGCGCGGTAACCTACCGGCTTGTCACGGAATCACCCTCTCTGAAGAGATGTCTCTCGAGACTGATTTGGAAAGGGCTCGCATGTCGATTATACCCTACGCTTCTGCGGTAAGCTCTATAATGTATGCGATGTTATGTACCAGAACAGATGTAGCATACACATTGAGCGTTGTAAGACGGTATCAGGCAAACCCAGGGGAGAAGCACTGGATAGCAGTAAAGAACATTCTCAAGTACCTGAGGAGGACTAAGGAGATGTTCTTGGTGTATGGCGGAAAGGACCTCCAGATCGAGGCCTTTGCCGACTCCAGCTTCAAGAGTGACAAGGATGACTCTAAGTCCATGTCGGGTTATGTCTTTACCCTCAATGGAGGGGCCGCCTGTTGGAAGAGTTCCAAGAAGGACACCGTTGCTGACTCGACGATGGAAGCGAAGTACATAGCTGCTTGCGATGTCCTAAAAGAAGCTGTCTAGATGAAGATGTTTCTCACAGAACTTCAGGTGGTTCCTACCAGTGTTGATCCAATACCTCTGTATTGCGACAACAACGGCACTATAGCTTTTGCAAAGGAACCCAGGTCACATCAGAAGTCCAGACACATCTTAAGGCGGTATCATCTGATCAGGGAGATCGTAGATCGCCGGGAGATCGAGGTGAAGAGAGTAGATACGGAGAATAACACTACTGATCCATTCACAAAGGCCATTCCTTAGACACAGTTCGAGCGGATATTCGAGATGATAGGTCTGCGATATGCCAGTACATGGCCCTAGTGCAAGTGGGAGATTGTTATTGTTTATGCCCTAGAGGTCATTACTGTATCATACAAGTTTGTATATTACTTAATGGAAGCCTTGGATATTCACAGTTGTATTAACAGTCTTGCTAAAAATGGTAGTATGCTACTTGGTTTGTTTCTACTTTAATATGTGCATATGTTTCTTTTAACATATCGCTTATACATATTAGTAGAACCCTTAGGATCTTTGCTAGATTACCAGCGTTGTGATGGCAGTCACACTAGTGGGCGCTAGGTAGTCTATAAGCAACATCCTATACAGATCCTAAGTCGTAAGATTATCGAGGCGAGGCATCGATACTCCGGAGTAGACTGGTGTATACGCTTCTCATCCCAGCTGGGGAGATGGTCTATCCCACAGCCATCAGTACGTCGTACTGGAGATAGTATCCAGGTGCTCGTTAGGTTACGAGTACACCGGACAGGACTCGCCGGGAACTGCAGGTTGGTTCTATACCCATCGTCAGATAGCAGTTGCCAGGTGACATGAGTACAGCTTATTCCGTCGACTTGACACTGCTACTTCGCCTCGAGTGTGTTCCCACTGTACTTAGATTACTACCCTACCACAGCTCAAAGGAGTCGTGGAAACAGGTAGTAGTTGGGTGCAGTCTCGAAGCACTTGGAGGCAGTGGCAGTTAGACAGGATTCGTCTCTCCCAGGATTGGGGGTTGATATCGTGCTGTGTATGGAGAGACATTAGGCAAAGTCCCTGTCCAGGGTAAGCGAGATTTACTGGTAGGTTACAGTAGTTTCTTAAGGTGTAATGGGATTCACTCCGACACGACTTATACCGATATTAGGGGTCTGATGTTTTACCGCCCTCTAGGCCCGATATGCAATAGTCCTAAATAAACAGACTGGACTGTATGGAGATTGTCACATACAGGCTCAGTAGGAGTTCGGATGGGTTTCCTCATCGTCCATCTTATCGACATCTACCTGGAGACCGTTACGTAGAGCTAGTACCACTTGCGGCCTGTGGTTAAACCCACTGCCAGCGTAGTATCGAGTCTTTAGAGTCCCACACAGAGAGTTTCCCTACACCGGGAAAAAGGTGTAGAGGTCGTATGGTTTTATGGCAGGGATGCGATCACTTATGTACACTTATGCACGTATTATGATAGGGCAGGTAATACTAGCGGGCTTTGGTTTATGCCAGATTCTAGTGTTATATAGATGGATTTTTTCAGTCAAAGATTATCCGTGTTTTTCGGAAATACGGATGGGAGGGGCAGTCTCGTAATTTTTCGGGAAGCTTCTAGAAGGAGGTGACTCATTTGTGTTTATTTTTTTTAGATTTAAACTAAATGTTAGAGGAGATGAAGTGTAGTTTACATTAAATGCTTAATGATTCATCAGGTGATTCACCCTTAGAATTAAATGAAGCATGCTAGATATTATCTTGATATTATCAAGAGAGATATTAGTATGCTTCATATTATTCTAGCATGAGTATTATTCATTTTATTATCACAAAACACTTCTCTCTCCTCAAGTCTTCATCTTCTTCCTCAAACCCTAAAAACTCTCATGAGTTGAGAATCCTAAAGTTTAAAGGACTAAGTAATCTATCTAAATATTGTACACCCTTTAGGACTTCTAGATTAGCAAACTAGAAGCCGTAGTTATCTCAGATTCAAGATAGGAGCTCGGACTATAGACTCTCGAGTGGATCGTCTTTGACTCGAGGAGGCCGTTGAGGTACCCATGTTCCATAGAGCCGATGAGGTGTGGAGGACAGTGATGAAGACCCGAAGGACAAGTAACGTGAGGTATAATTTCGAATCCGAGTAGTTAAACATCTCATAGTTTGTTAGTAATTGTTTAGACACGATCCGTGTGCTCAAGTCCGTGTTACGAAGCTTTGATATTTGTTTTTCATATATTCCGCCTCCCCGCAAACACGTGGGGTGCGTGACATGGACTTACAGTAGTATCAGAGCCTACTAAACCTTTACTAGCTTGTCAGCAACTAATTAGAACTTCGATCGTCGGAAAAACACGAAAACTTAACCCCGGATCCCTATAGTTTCTATCGATTTTAAACTTGTCGAAAAAATTATTTCAGAAGTATGAAAATTCACAGCAGGGAATTCTATGAATGCTGGAGAAATACGAGTTGCTAACTCGGTGAGACGACCACAGAAGCGCGACGAATTAGTGCAATCCGCCGCGGATCCACGGCCGAGCCAACTCCGAGTTGACTCGTATTTACACAGTAACTCTTATTTCTGGGTGTTCTGTTTTCCTGTATATTTTGTTTATGCGTAGGTTTTTTCAGTGCTGGCTTGCATTTGGGGTAGACAAGGAAAAAGGTTGGCGATCGAAATTCTAAGTTATTTGCTAATTGTGTTGTTTAATGTGTTCATAAACCTCCGCTAATTGTAGTATGTCGGTTAGTTGGGGGTTGCACATTTCTGTGATGGATATTGGTTTGTGAATATGAACTTCATTGGATTGGCGTGGATGAATAGCCGGGAATGTGAGATGTGAGTTTTTATCTTTCATTCGATGTAAATTGCAATATGTTGTAATATTCTTTTTTGGGGCACATTCGAGTTGAGGTTGTAGCCACCGTAGTATTATTTTATTTACTGTTTTATGCTCCTAGGATAGACCCAAGATGGGGTGCACAAACTATCGGGTACTTTGAAGTGTTTAATGGCCTACTCACGTCGTTGAGGGAGACTGTTTCACTTCTGGTACTGGGCGGGTAGTTTGCCGCACCCGTAGGGGTCTAGGGTGGGGTTTGGCAATTCATCACGACCGTGTAATCCGTCTTTTGTTGCAGGCTAAAACGAAATGCAGATTCCTAGTATATCCAATATGTTCATCTATGATCTGGAATGCCTATTATTGCGTCTGACGAATGTACAATATTTATATATGATATCTAGTAGGCGTTGCTTATGTTTTGCATCCATGCTAGCCCAGTCCCGCTCTGTCGTTAGTTAAGTAACCTAACAGGTGAATGACCGGGCCCAGTGGCGAATGCGGATGACATAAGCAAACGTTGTATTTTCGTTGTCTTATGCAATGATAGGATAAATGATGGGACGCATTATTTTAATGCAAATAAAACAAACCAAAGCTGAATCGTTGGAACAAATTTAAAAGAAACCACTCGGTTATTTTAAAAAGAGCAGAATTTTTAATTGCGGAGCTTTAACCACTCCTTTTAAAAAGCTATAAGGTTCCTTCGATTATATCAAGTTTACTACGTTCACGGTTTTGCCAAAACCAGTCGTAGCCCTCCGTCATTTCATATGGATGGTCAGTAGTATTCAAGCTATGTTTGTTGGCTTTCGTCAAGGCATAGTGTTTGGTAGCTGCTGGGGTATTCATATTTAGCATAGATAGATGCGTTGGTTTGGGACAGTCGTATTACATTGTTGGCCTTCATCAAGGGTATGTATGGGTGAGTTCAAATTAACAAGGATAACGATGGGAAAAACTTGAAATTAGACTTATGATTTGTTGGCCTTCGTCAAGGTCATAAGAGCATGGGGCAAAAATCTACATCGGGAGTTTCTAAAGAAACTGAAACTTGCTAGTGTTGCATACCATTTGGAGTTTGATAATGTTGGTAGGATTCCTTCAGTATTATCACACGATGATATTTGGATTCCGATCCTACTGTGAGTATCCGCTACTCATCAGGAGATTCGTCACTTAACGATCAATGCTATAAACAAAGTAGGTGTCTAGAACGGTGTCAGCGGGGCAACGCCTCCAGAGAAAAGAGGTTATTTAATTAAGGAACTTCGCGAAAGCGTCGTAAAACCTCCCTCGAAGTACCGACACTAGCCCGACTGAACGGTTAAGAAAGTATTGTATGGTGAGATCGGTCCTGACTGATTCTTCTTTTATGGTTTGAGGAAGAATTCAAAAAACAGTGGGAGCCATCTAGTTTAGATAAACTAAAAACCAATCTAAACTTGCAAGAGCATCGTGCTAAAGCATTTTCTTCTCTCTCTCAACTGCAGCGACCATGTGACCATGACTAGGTTACATCTAGATAACAAATTGACTGAATCTAACTTTTCTGACTGGCAAAGGTTTGTCCAGATGTCCATTGCCTATGACAAGCTGGACCACCCTATCACTACTCAAGCCCCCGCCGTCCCAGGTCCAGTTTCCAACGTCACGGATATGGATATCCATCAGACAAGGGAAAAGGACAGTGTGAATGCCAAGTGCCTCGTGTTAGCTTCAGTTGATGGTGTATGCCAAAAACAGCACGAGAAGATGGACTTAGTTTCCATCTTCCTCCATAACAAAGATTTATATGGAGAGCAATCTCGTATCGCAAGATATGAGAGCTCGAACGAATTGCTTCAAGCGAGGTTGGCTGTCGGGTCATCTGTAAGGGACGACGTCCTTACGATGAGTAGCTATATTGATAAGCTCACGGACCTGGAGACCACGTTGGGAAACAGGTCATATGCTGACTTATTTCCATAGTCCCTACCCTCTACATACACCCTAAAAGAAACCAGGGAGACACCCGCTCTGCTTAAAAGGAGGCCTTCTTTTTCTGCATTCAGGGCGAAAGCAAGAGGTGAAAAGAAGAAAACCTCTACAAAACCGATATATGGTGTCAGTGAAGTAGAAGGAAAGGGAAGAGCAAAAGTTTCTGGACTTGGTGTAGAGAAGGAGGGATGTTCCTATTGTAATGGAAAAGGGCATTGGCAGAAGAATTGCAGGGCTTTGGAAGCCAGTATCCAGGATACGAAGCATGTTGTGACTTTGGGCTCGGGTGTGTTTGTAATTGAGAACTGTTTATCAATTAACTCTACTTCCTGGGTACTAGATACAGGAGCAGGATATCATATTTGTATTTCATTACATGCTTTGAGAAACCGTAGAGTTTTCAGGGTAGGCGATTTGTCTCTCAGCGTTGCGAACGTTATGAGCGTGGACACTGAATCCGTGGGAGAATATCGCCTAGGTTTGACAAGTTTGCAGATATTGATTCTACGTAACTGTTTGTATGTACCTAGATTGACTTGTAATATCATATCAGTGTCCTCACTTTCGATAGAGAGATATGATTTTACATTCGTAAGCGATATGGTTCACATCCACCTAAATCAAGTTCTGATTGGGTCCGGTACATTAGATGACAATATATACATATTGAATCAAGCTCAGGTTTTCAATGTCCAGAACACACTTAAAAGATGTCTCCGGAAATAAATCAGGCTTTCTTATGGCATTGTAGAATAGGTCACATCAATAAAACATGGTTGACTAAGTTACATAGAGAAGGATATTTGAATCCGTTCGAATATCAATCTTATGCTACTTGTGAATCTTGCCTCATGGGAAAGATGACTAAGACTCCGTTTACTGGACACGGAGTAAGAGCGAACGAGCTCTTGGGACTCATACACAGATATGTGTGTTCCAATGTCTACACATGCGCGAGTTGGTTATTCCTACTTCATTACATTTACGGATGATTTCTCTAGGTATGGATATATCTTCTTGATGAAGCATAAATCCGAGGCCTTTGAGAAATTCCGGGAATACAAGAATGAAGTGGAAAACCAAACAGGCAAAAGTATCAAGACGCTGAGATCTGATCGAGCTGGTGAATACTTAAGTGCCGAGTTTCTGGCTTACTTAAAAGAGAATGGAATTCTCTCTCAGCTTACTCCTCCATACACACCACAACACAACGGTGTATCAGAAAGGCGGAATCGAACCCTATTGGATATGGTTCGTTCCATGATGAGTAAGGATGAGTTACCGTGATCTTTCTGGGGTTATGCACTTGAATCAGCTGCATATATTTTGAATAAGGTTCCAACCAAGACTGTGCCTACCACACCATATCAGATGTGGAGTGGGAAGAAACCCTATCTTCAGTACTTGAAGACATGGGGATGTCCAGCTTTTGTTAAAAAGCAACATGCGGACAAGCTCGAGGCACACTCAGTACAGTGTAAGTTTGTGGGATATCCAAAGAACTCCAAGGGGTATTGTTTCTATTACGTAGAGGAACGAAATTTTTCTGTTTCTCGTCATGCCCACTTCTTGGAAGCTGAATTTTTAGAAAATCAGAAGAATGGGAGCGCAATAGAACTGGAAGAAATTCCAGAACCACAAGCTGTTACTGAAAGTTTGGTAGAACCAGAAGTTTCAAAAGAAAGGGACATCTAGCGCCTATCCGTAGAAGTTGTAGACAGTCTCATCCGCCCGAGAGCTACTGCGGTTTTCTCATAGACGGGGATAGAGAAGATTGCATCATTGACAATGATGACCCTACTAGCTTCTAGCAAGCCATTCAGAGCGGCGACTCAGTAAGATGGCAGGACGCAATGCGGACCGAATTGGAGTCACTGTACACTAACAAAGTATGGACTTTTGTAACACTTGAGTTTTAGGGTTAGTGTTAATTAAGTGTTAATTTGGGGTTTTCGGTAAAAAGCTTACCAAAACGGGATTCTAGTAATTTATCTGGATTTATGGTTATTTTTGTGGAATTTTATCGCAACCACACACACTTGTGCACGTTAACTAGGGTTAAGACTATGGTTGCCACACATTTGGGCTTGTAGGTTAGCTATGTTTAATTTGACCATGGTGGGTTAGGTCCTTAGTTAAGTTAATAGGGTTGTTTAGAGCTAATTAGCTTAGTTAGAGATGGTTGGCTTTGACCATGGGGTTTTGGGGGGTTTAAGGTTGACTTGAGAGAGAGAGAGAGAGATGGGGTGTGATGGGTCATGATGGTTTAAGGATTTGTTACCTCTCTCACTTCAAGCTTGGCAATTCTTCTCACACTCAATCCCTCTCTCACTCACACATCAGCTCAGCCCAAATTTTGCATCAATTCAGCCCCAAGCCACCACTTTGTGCTGCTACAGCAGTTAATGATATCCAGCAGCCTATTCCAGCCCTTCTCTTCACTCTAACTGCTGCAACAGCAGCTATTTCAGCTCCCAAAACAGCCCATCAGCTCCAATCATCATCATTACAAGCAGCCCCAACCTTAAAACCGTCTCTCACACTCAAACCAGCAACACAAACACCACAAAAACATCAGTTCCAGCCACTTTTTCTGCTTCAAAAACACCAGAAAACAGCATCAGCACATCAGCCTTCAGCCATTTGTTTTTTTCACCACTTCAGCCTTTTAATTTCTGCAGACAGCAGCAGCAACAGCTGCTCCTTCAGCCCCCCTCCCAACTCCATACCACACCACACACCATACCACACCATATCAGCTCATTTTCAGCCCAAACAGCCATTTCAGCACCATATCAGCCCATATCAGCCCCATCTCAGCACCATATCAGCCCATATCAGCCCCATATCAGCCCATATCAGCCCCATATCAGCACCATACCAGCATCAGCCAAGGCAGCACACCATATCAGCACCATATCAGCCAAGGCAGCAAACCATATCAGCACCATATCAGCACCATACCAGCATCAGCCAAGGCAGCACACCATTTCAGCACCATATCAGCCCACACACCACACCATACCACACCACACACCACACCATACCACACCATATCAGCCCTAGTAACAGCAACAGCAGCACATCAGCATCAGCTCTGGTGAAGTTCAGCTCATTCCAGCCACGTTTTGATGCACCTACTCTCTTCTTCTTCTCCTTCTCCTTGGTTGCAAGGTTCTTAGAGGGTATAACTCCTAAACTCCTCCCAATTTATGTAGCTTATGTGCTCGTTTAGCTAGTTTTTGTGATAAATGTAATTTTAGTGCTAGAATGGTGTAGTGATGCTAGATTTAGCCATTTCAGAGTGCTTGTAGTTTTATAAACCCTTTTTGGTGTTAACTAATCTGTTATAGCCTAGTAGTATCATTAAAATTGGATGGTTAGCCTAAATTGCTAAAATTTTAGTAATCTAGCTTAATTGGTGTGTATTTCTTGGTTTAGTAGTGATTTTGAGAGAATTACGGAAACTATTGGCAAAGTGGAAGTTGTGTTAGTTAGAATAACCCTTTTAGGTGTTAGTGAGGCCAGTCAACCAGAGGATTTCCCCAGATTTCACCAAGACACCCGATTTACCCGACTTGGCGTAATTTAGCAGTTTTATTGACTTTTTGGCCTCTATTGAATCTGCTGTTGACCCGAACTTTTCAGAATAAATTTGGGAGGACTGTAGCATGGTGAGACTAGTAGACACACACATACAGAACACGGGGACCCAACTCCCCCACGACGCACGCGTATTCCTGTTATCGATATATCACGTTTTGCAGGATTTTTCCTTATTTGGTGACTCTTGTGAATTCTAGGTTCGCCGGCAGGGACTTCGAGCGCAGCAGGAAAAGGCAAGCAGGTGGTCGGACACACTTAGCGCAGGATCACGGGTGAGTAAATTTAACATCTATGGGGGAAGATCGTTTGGATGGCGTGAGTCGCCCGTTAGATTTAATAAACTGATATTTGGTAAACTTGATAGTACTTATGACATTAGAGTGATAATAATAAAACTGGCATAATATTACCGCAGTCATATTTACATATCATACCCTTATATGCAAATTCATGATAGAACACAAGCACCATTACCAGGTTTATATGCAGCACGAGCACTGTTCATGTGGACATACACACACCCTGGTAATTGCCATGTCACAACACTAGATGACTATAAATCTGAAATATGTTAATTGCCTAGGAATGTGATATTAAAATGAATGTTTAAAATGAAACCATAAGAATTACAATACTCGTGCATATATGTTATCCTATCATCTGCTCATGCCTAGTGTAACCATGCATTGCAAATTGATACCATAAGCATTAATAATCATCGACATATGCATTATGATGAGTTCATGAGATTTATGATATTTCTGGATTTTGGGGGAAAGCCACAAGATTTCAAAACTGATAACTGTTTTAAAAGATAAAAAGTTGCGGTTTTCTAGTGATGTAAAGTGTCGTCCACCATGAGTTTGCTGTGGTTTTCGAGATCCGTGTCGAGGAGTGGAGGAACCGTCATGGATACATGGTGGGCCCGGTACGGTACCCCGGGGCAAGAAGATCGCAGGAGATGGCGTTGAGCCTGGCTGGGGGACAGACTACCTACCGGTGACTTCATTTGGCACGGCGGATATCCAGAGGATGCCGACCGTGGCCACTGGTTTGAGGCATGGATTTTGATGTAGATCAGCCGGATGGCTGAGGCCAGAGGTGCCGGACATGGATATATGGGATTTGGATAGTTTTGAGGTGTCGTTGCTGGACACGGTTTTTACTGATTTCTTGGATATTACGCTGATATTTAAAAAGGAAAGTTTCAAAACAAAGGAAAGGATAATTCTCATACATACTTGATAGCACCTTCATGTAGCATGCATACCTGTATTACATGCATGTGACACATTTATACTTGCTAGCACCTTGTCGATGCATACATACTTGCTAGAACTTGTAGCCATACCTGCTTTAGGGATGCCAGGATACTTGTGTGCATACATACGATAGCCTTAGTAGATGTTATTTATTACTCACGAGTTGGCAACTCACCCCCGTTGTGCCACAGCTTTTCTGCAGGTCCACTCCGTCAGCACGGTAGCGGCGGATACTTTTGCTTCTTTTGCACTTTTTGCCTGGACCCGAGGCTTTTGCTCTTAGGTGGGTTATTATCAGGTTGTACCACCTTATATATTTGTTGTATCTAGAACACTCTATCTACTGCTTCTATCATTTCAGTTGTACCTGTTTTATTTGGATTACTGTATATTGAACTAGATGTGAGATTGTGAGACTTGGGGATTTATTTTATGATATATCTGGGTCGAGCTCACTTGAGTCGATATGCTATTTCTTATGCACTGTTATTCATTTATATTCTGCTTGCACTGTTGGGGATGATTTTACAAGTGAAATTCTGCTGGAATTTTGGGGAAAAGGAAAGTTTTTTTTAAAAGGCAATTCGATTAGGTAATGAAGTAAATGCTTAGATAATTTGGTTTTCCTTCACTCTAAAAATGTTAATTGGGGTTTGTATTCTGGGCTTCGGCTTACTTATTTTACGGACGACTTAAGACGTTTCGTAATCTAAGTGCCGGTCGCGTTCCGTACCTTACGGGTCGTGACAAAGTTGGTATCAGAGCGTAGGTTCCACCTTTCTGAGTGTAGGATGACCCTTAGTAGATGGAGTAAGTGACTTAAGCAGAGTAGCGTAGAGTGCGTATGTCCGCGGCATACTTGCGATGCGATACTCCGCTTAGGTGACTTTAGGACATGCTTGCTTGAGAATTTCTTCTTCGATTCCATGTATCCTGTGATTCTCTTGCGCTGTTCTCATTGTCCTGTTTCCTGTACCAGTCGCTATGCCACAGAGGGCTACCAGAGCACAGAAGGCTGCTGCCCGAGACGAGATTCGAGCTGGCTCATCCGAGACTAGGACTGAGCAGGGTGGCATGCCTACGCCACAGGGACAGACCGATCCACCTTCCCTAGGCCGTATAGATAGGCTTGAGACTGGTATGGAGGAGTTGCGTCAAATGATGGGGAGTATGCAGGAGCTACGTCAGATGGTAGGATCCCTAGTCGCAGCCGGTCATGCACCGAGGCCGGCGGACGTACCTACTACATCTCAGACCACTATGATACCTGCTCCTACTACTACCACCGCGACCATTCCGGTTTCGCTACAGGAGTTCATGAGGCTGAGACCTCCAGTCTTTACGGGTACCGATGCAGCAGAGGACCCGCAGACGTTTCTTGACAGCTTGGCCAGGATCTGCCGTTCGCTGAGATGTTCCGATGATCGCTGGGTAGAGCTTGCGAGTTTCCGACTAGAGGGTCTCGCACAGATATGGTGGGAGTCAGTTCTGAGAGGTCGAGCTGCAGGTCTACCGCCCATGACCTGGACCGAGTTCACAGCAGTTTTCCTTGCCCGTTTCCTTCCGGAGAGCATTCGCGACGCCAGAGCTCGTAGTTTCGAGGCCTTGGTCAAGACACCTGGGATGACGGTGTCTGAGTATGACGTTCAGTTTACGCAGTTGTCCCGATATGCCCCGTACCTGGTAGATACCGAAGCGTAAAGAGTGAAGAGGTTCATACAGGGACTGGATGCCCAGCTATATCTTGCCATTGGCGCTCAGCATTTCGATACCTATTCGGCAGCTATGGATACAGCATTGCAGATGGAGACACGTATTTCAGCGACGTCGGCCGTTCCGGGGCCGAAGAGGATTCGTACCGGCACACCAGATCAGAGGCAGCATGCCAGATTCATTCCGAGAGATAGGGCCGGCAGAGGGTTCAGACGAGGTCAGTTGTACGGATCGTATACACAGGGTCAGCAGTCGTTGCCAGGGTACTTTAGGTGCGGGAGTCTGCACCATCGTATTAGAGATTGTCCAGTGAGGCGACAGGGTGCGGCGACAGTTCCGCATGTGACTCTACCTCCATCACCGCCCCCTCCTCAGAGAGCTCTACTACCTGCCACAGGCGATGCACCCAGAGGCCGTAGGCGCGGCGCACCGATCCAGAGGGGACGAGGAGGCCGAGGCCGAGGTCAGCCCGCTATTGGAGGAGGTCAGGCCCGAGTTTTTGCATTGACACCCCAGGATGCGCAGGCATCCAATGCCGTCGTTACAGGTATCCTATCAGTATGTTCTATTGATGCACACGTATTGTTCGATCCCGGATCCACGCACTCATACGTTTCCACCCACTTCATGCCGAGTTTAGGTAGAGAGTCCGGTTTGCTTGATCAGCCGCTTGTTGTGACCACTCCGGTGGGAGAGTCTTTTGTTGCTAGGCACGTGTTCCGATCCTGTACCGTTCGTATTGGCGAGCGAGAGTTGCCTGTCGACTTGATCCTTCTGGAGATGTTGGACTTCGACATTCTTTTGGGCATGGATTGGTTAGCCACGTGCTATGCGACGGTGGACTTCCGCGAGAAGACAGTTAGGTTTTGTTTTCCCGGCGAGTCAGCTTTTGTCGTGCAGGGGGACCGTGGTGCCGCCCCTCACATTTTGATTTCTTCCCTTCATGCTGGTCAGCTGATGAGGAAGGGATGTCGGGGATTTCTAGCCTGTGTATGTGATACCATAGCTACGGATGTTCCATTGGACCAGGTTCCGATTGCATGCGAGTTCCCCGATGTTTTCCCTGATGAGCTGCCAGGACTGCCACCTGAGCGCGAAGTCGAGTTCTGTATTGATTTGATTCCTGGCTCGGGGCCTATTTCTATACCGCCTTATCTGATGGCCCCGGCGGAACTTAGAGAGTTGAAGGTTCAGCTGCAAGATTTGCTGGATAAGGGACTTATTCGACCCAGTGTTTCTCCGTGGGGTGCTCCGGTCCTGTTTGTCAAGAAGAAGGACGGAAGTTTGCGCTTATGTATCGACTATCGCCAGCTGAACAAGGTGACCGTTCGGAACAGATATCCGTTTCCGCGTATTGATGATTTGTTCGACCAGCTCCAGGGCGCGGGTTATTTTTCGAGGATCGACTTACGATCAGGATACCACCAGCTGCGAGTCCGACAGGAGGATATACCGAAGACAGCCTTCCGTACACGCTATGGCCACTATGAGTTTCTGGTGATGTCGTTCGGACTCACCAACACCCCTGCAGCATTTATGGATTTGATGAACCGTACATTCAGGCCGTACCTTGACTTGTTCATCATCGTGTTCATCGACGATATTTTGGTGTACTCCCGGAGCCGAAAGGAGCACGAGCAGCACCTGCGGATTACGTTACAGACTCTGAGGGAGCACCAGCTGTTCGCAAAGTTCTCCAAGTGCGCATTCTGGCTGGACAACGTCGGATTCTTGGGTCACGTGATTATGAGAGATGGAATTTGTGTGGACCCGAAGAAGATTGAGGCCGTTCAGCAGTGGCCCCGACCAACATCGGTTACCGAGATCCGTAGTTTTCTAGGCCTCTACTACAGGCGTTTTGTTCAGGACTTCTCCCGTATAGCTGCGCCCTTGACCGGTCTGACCCGGAAGGGAGTTCCTTTCGTTTGGATGGAGGAGTGCGAGCGCAGTCTTCAGCAGCTGCGGACGTGTTTGACTACGGCGCCGGTATTATCTTTGCCTTCGGGATCAGGCGGATTTGTGGTCTACTGTGATGCTTCGCGAGTGGGATTAGGATGCGTATTGATGCAACATGGCCGGGTGATCGCTTATGCTTCTCGACAGTTGAAGAAGCACGAACAAAACTACCCTACTCACGATTTGGAGATGGCTGCAGTGGTCTTTGCACTGAAGATATGGCGACATTACCTATATGGCGAGTCGTGCCAAATATTCACAGACCACAAGAGCTTAAAATACATATTTCAGCTGCGAGACCTGAACCTCAGACAACGTCGTTGGATGGAGTTGGTGAAGGACTATGACTGTGAGATCTTATACCACCCGGGTAAGACGAATGTTGTAGCGGATGCTTTGAGCAGGAGGCCCGGGGGCAGTCTATCCTATTTGCGCGCAGTGCAGAGGCAAACGTCAGCGGATTGGCAGATTCTATGCGACAGCCGAGTCGAGTTCGAGTTCATTCCGACAGGAGGACAGCTGGCGCATGTTCGTGCGCGCCCACAGTTGCTTGACCGTATATATGAGGCACAGCGCAGCGATGACCGTTGTTCAGAGATCATGGCACAGATGGGACAGGGCAGATTTTCTGAGTTCATGATTGATGATCAGGGGATTTTACGATTTGGATCTAGACTGTGCGTACCAGATGCTGAGGGATTGCGGCGCGATATCCTTGAGGAGGCACACCGATCGGCATATAGTGTCCACCCCGGTTCCACCAAGATGTACCATGATTTGAGAGAGACCTACTGGTGGGACGGAATGAAGAGAAACATTGCGGAGTTCGTATCGAGATGCCTGACTTGTCAGCAAGTCAAGGCCGAGCACCAGAGGCCCGCAGGAGAGCTACAGCCGTTACCCATTCCAGAGTGGAAATGGGAGCAGATTTCGATGGATTTCGTTGTGGGTCTACCCAGGACCAGTCGAGGGTATGACTCCATCTCGGTGATCGTGGATAGATTGACGAAAGCGGCTCACTTCCTTCCAGTGAAGACCACTTTCAGCTTCGCTCAGTATGCTCAGCTCTACATTGACGAGATCGTGCGGCTACATGGCGTACCGACTTGTATTGTGTCAGATCGAGGCACTCAGTTTACCAGCCGACTATGGCAGAGACTCCAGGAGGCTTTGGGCACTCGTTTGAGCTTTAGCACAGCATTTCACCCGCAGACCGACGGACAGTCAGAGCGGACCATTCAGACACTCGAGGACATGCTCAGAGCGTGCGTTTTAGATTTCGGCGGTAGCTGGGACCGTCATTTACCTCTAGTAGAGTTCTCCTATAACAACAGCTTCCAGGATACTATCCAGATGGCACCTTTCGAGGCATTGTATGGGAGGAGATGTAGAACGCCCATTTGTTAGACCGAGTTGAGCGAGAGCAGTATCTTCGGACCGCAAATTGTGCAGGAGACGACCGAAAAAGTACAGTTGATTCGAGACCGGATGAGAGCAACTCAGAGCAGACAGAAATCCTATGCAGACAGGCACCGTCGCAGATTAGAGTTCGCAGTTGGCGACCATGTTTTTCTAAAGGTCTCTCCGATGAAGGGCGTGATGCGTTTTGGGCGAAAGGGGAAGCTTAGCCCTAGATTCATAGGTCCCTTCGAGATCCTCGAGCGTGTCGGCACTGTTGCTTATCGTTTGGCTCTTCCACCCAGTTTCTCAGATGTTCATCCCGTCTTCCACGTATCGATGCTACGCCGTTATCTTCATGACCCTTCCCACACGATTCAGCATCAGACAGTTCAGCTTGTGCCGGACCTTTCGTTCACCGTGCGGCCAGTTGAGATTTTGGATCGGCAAGTGAAGAAACTTCGATCAAGGGTCCTGCCGTCTGTGAAAGTTCTGTGGCGCAGCCCGAGCAGCGAAGAGATCACTTGGGAGGCCGAGGGAGAGATGCGGAAGAAATTCCCTCACCTTTTTGCAGGTACGCGTAGTTGCATATTTAAATTCGGGGACGAACTTTCTTAAGGGGGGAAGACTGTAACACTTGAGTTTTAGGGTTAGTGTTAATTAAGTGTTAATTTGGGGTTTTCGGTAAAAAGCTTACCAAAACGGGATTCTAGTAATTTATCTGGATTTATGGTTATTTTTGTGGAATTTTATCGCAACCACACACACTTGTGCACGTTAACTAGGGTTAAGACTATGGTTGCCACACATTTGGGCTTGTAGGTTAGCTATGTTTAATTTGACCATGGTGGGTTAGGTCCTTAGTTAAGTTAATAGGGTTGTTTAGAGCTAATTAGCTTAGTTAGAGATGGTTGGCTTTGACCATGGGGTTTTGGGGGGTTTAAGGTTGACTTGAGAGAGAGAGAGAGATGGGGTGTGATGGGTCATGATGGTTTAAGGATTTGTCACCTCTCTCACTTCAAGCTTGGCAATTCTTCTCACACTCAATCCCTCTCTCACTCACACATCAGCTCAGCCTAAATTTTGCATCAATTCAGCCCCAAGCCACCACTTTGTGCTGCTACAGCAGTTGATGATATCCAGCAGCCTATTCCAGCCCTTCTCTTCACTCTAACTGCTGCAACAGCAGCTGTTTCAGCTCCCAAAACAGCCCATCAGCTCCAATCATCATCATTACAAGCAGCCCCAACCTTAAAACCCTCTCTCACACTCAAACCAGCAACACAAACACCACAAAAACATCAGTTCCAGCCACTTTTTCTGCTTCAAAAACACCAGAAAACAGCATCAGCACATCAGCCTTCAGCCATTTGTTTTTTTCACCACTTCAGCCTTTTAATTTCTGCAGACAGCAGCAGTAACAGCTGCTCCTTCAGCCCCCCTCCCAACTCCATACCACACCACACACCATACCACACCATATCTGCTCATTTTCAGCCCAAACAGCCATTTCAGCACCATATCAGCACCATATCAGCCCATATCAGCCCCATATCAGCACCATATCAGCCCCATATCAGCACCATACCAGCATCAGCCAAGGCAGCACACCATATCAGCACCATATCAGCCAAGGCAGCACACCATATCAGCACCATATCAGCACCATACCAGCATCAGCCAAGGCAGCACACCATTTCAGCACCATATCAGCCCACACACCACACCATACCACACCACACACCACACCATACCACACCATATCAGCCCCAGTAACAGCAACAGCAACAGCAACAGCAGCACATCAGCATCAGCTCTGGTGAAGTTCAGCTCATTCCAGCCACGTTTTGATGCACCTACTCTCTTCTTCTTCTCCTTCTCCTTGGTTGCAAGGTTCTTAGAGGGTATAACTCCTAAACTCCTCCCAATTTATGTAGCTTATGTGCTCGTTTAGCTAGTTTTTGTGATAAATGTAATTTTAGTGCTAGAATGGTGTAGTGATGCTAGATTTAGCCATTTCAGAGTGCTTGTAGTTTTATGAACCCTTTTTGGTGTTAACTAATCTGTTATAGCCTAGTAGTATCATTAAAATTGGATGGTTTGCCTAAATTGCTAAAATTTTAGTAATCTAGCTTAATTGGTGTGTATTTCTTGGTTTAGTAGTGATTTTGAGAGAATTAAGGAAACTATTGGCAAAGTGGAAGTTGTGTTAGTTAGAATAACCCTTTTAGGTGTTAGTGAGGCCAGTCAACCAGAGGATTTCCCCAGATTTCACTAAGACACCCGATTTACCCGACTTGGCGTAATTTAGCAGTTTTATTGACTTTTTGGCCTCTATTGAATCTGCTGTTGACCCGAACTTTTCAGAATAAATTTGGGAGGACTGTAGCATGGTGAGACTAGTAGACACACACATACAGAACACGGGGACCCAACTCCCCCACGACGCACGCGTATTCCTGTTATCGATATATCATGTTTTGCAGGATTTTTCCTTATTTGGTGACTCTTGTGAATTCTAGGTTCGCCGGCAGGGACTTCGAGCGCAGCAGGAAAAGGCAAGCAGGTGGTCGGACACACTTAGCGCAGGATCACGGGTGAGTAAATTTAACATCTACGGGGGACGATCGTTTGGATGGCGCGAGTCGCCCGTTAGATTTAATAAACTGATATTTGGTAAACTTGATAGTACTTATGACATTAGAGTGATAATAATAAAACTGGCATAATATTACCGCAGTCATATTTACATATCATACCCTTATATGCAAATTCATGATAGGACACATGCACCATTACCAGGTTTATATGCAGCACGAGCACTATTCATGTGGACACACACACACCCTGGTAATTGCCATGTCACAACACTAGATGACTATAAATCTGAAATATGTTAATTGCCTAGGAATGTGATATTAAAATGAATGTTTAAAATGAAACCATAAGAATTACAATACTCGTGCATATATGTTATCCTATCATCTGCTCATGCCTAGTGTAACCATGCATTGCAAATTGATACCATAAGCATTAATAATCATCGACATATGCATTATGATGAGTTCATGAGATTTATGATATTTCTGGATTTTGGGGGAAAGCCGCAAGATTTCAAAACTGATAACTGTTTTAAAAGATAAAAAGTTGCGGTTTTCTAGTGATGTAAAGTGTCGTCCACCATGAGTTTGCTGTGGTTTTCGAGATCCGTGTCGAGGAGTGGAGGAACCGTCACGGATACATGGTGGGCCCGGTACGGTACCCCGGGGCAAGAAGATCGCAGGAGATGGCGTTGAGCCTGGCTGGGGGACGGACTACCTACCGGTGACTTCATTTGGCACGGCGGATATTCAGAGGATGCCGACCGTGGCCGCTGGTTTGAGACATGGATTTTGATGTAGATCAGCCGGATGGCTGAGGCCAGAGGTGCCGGACATGGATATATGGGATTTGGATAGTTTTGAGGTGTCGTTGCTGGACACGGTTTTTACTGATTTCTTGGATATTACGCTGATATTTAAAAAGGAATGTTTCAAAACAAAGGAAAGGATAATTCTCATACATACTTGATAGCACCTTCATGTAGCATGCATACCTGTATTACATGCATGTGACACATTTATACTTGCTAGCACCTTGTCGATGCATACATACTTGCTAGAACTTATAACCATACCTGCTTTAGGGATGCCAGGATACTTGTGTGCATACATACGATAGCCTTAGTAGATGTTATTTATTACTCACGAGTTGGCAACTCACCCCCGTTGTGCCACAGCTTTTCTGCAGGTCCACTCCGTCAGCACGGTAGCGGCGGATACTTTTGCTTCTTTTGCACTTTTTGCCTGGACCCGAGGCTTTTGCTCTTAGGTGGGTTATTATCAGGTTGTACCACCTTATATATTTGTTGTATCTAGAACACTCCATCTACTGCTTCTATCATTTCAGTTGTACCTGTTTTATTTGGATTACTGTATATTGAACTAGATGTGAGATTGTGAGACTTGGGGATTTATTTTATGATATATCTGGGTCGAGCTCACTTGAGTCGACATGCTATTTCTTATGCACTGTTATTCATTTATATTCTGCTTGCACTGTTGGGATGATTTTACAAGTGAAATTCTGCTGGAATTTTGGGGAAAAGGAAAGTTTTTTTAAAAGGCAATTCGATTAGGTAATGAAGTAAATGCTTAGATAATTTGGTTTTCCTTCACTCTAAAAATTTTAATTGGGGTTTGTATTCTGGGCTTCGGCTTACTTATTTTACGGACGCCTTAAGACATTTCGTAATCTAAGTGCCGGTCGTGTTCCGTACCTTGCGGGTCGTGACAACTTTGGACATTGCTCCAGATGGGGTAAAACCCGTAGGATGCAAATGGATCTTCAGAAAGAAGATTGGTGTAGATGGACAGGTTGAAACCTATAAGGCTAGACTTGTTGCAAAGGGTTTTCGTCAAAGACCTGGTTTGGACTATGACGAAACCTTTTCTCCAGTGGCTATGCTCAAATCCATTCGGATCCTTCTTGCCATTGCTGCCTTCCACGATTATGAGATCTTGCGGATGGACGTAAAGACGGCTTTTCTAAATTGTAATTTTGAAGAGTGCGTCTATATGCAGAGAGAGTCATTCAGAGTGGGAGCAGCGGTAAATTGTGCAAGTTGCTTAAGTCCATTTATAGACTAAAGCAGGCATCGCGGAATTGGAACATCTGTTTTGATGATACTGTCAAAGAATTCGACTTTATCAAGAATCCAGATGAACCATGCATGTACAATAAGATTGTAGGGAGAGCTATAGTATTTCTCATCTTGTACATGGATGACATTCTCCTAATAGGAAATGATATTCCTATGCTTCAGTCAGTCAAAGGATTCTTGTCACAGAAGTTCTCCATGAAGGACCTGGGTGATGCCACCTACATTCTGGGGATCCTGATCTATCGTGATAGATCAAAGAGGATGTTGGAACTTTCACAGTCTAGGTACATAGACACCATATTGAAAAGATTTAATATGGAAGTTTCTAAGCGCAGTAACCTACCGGCTTCTTATGGAATCACCCTCTACGAAGAGATGTCTCCCGAAACTGATTTAGAAAGGGCTCGCATGTTGATTATACCCTACGCTTCTGCGGTAGGCTCTATAATGTATGCGATGTTATGTACCAGACCAGATGTAGCATGCGCATTGAGCGTTGTAAGCCGGTATCAGGCAAACCCAGGGGAGAAGCACTGGATAGCAGTAAAGAACATTCCTAAGTACCTGAGGAGGACTAAGGAGATGTTCTTGGTGTATGGCGGAAAGGACCTCCAGATCGAGGCCTTTGCCGACTCCAGCTTCCAGAGTGACAAGGATGACTCCAAGTCCATGTCGGGTTATGTCTTTACCCTCAATGGAGGGGCGGTCTGTTGGAAGAGTTCCAAGAAGGACACCGTTGCTGACTCGACGATGGAAGCGGAGTACATAGCTGCTTGCGATGCCGCAAAAGAAGCTGTTTGGATGAAGAAGTTCCTTACAGAATTTCAGGTGGTTCCTACCAGTGTTGATCCAGTACCTCTTTATTGCGACAACAATGGCGCTATAGCTTTAGCGATGGAACCCAGGTCCCATCAGAAGTCCAAACACATCTTATGGCGGTATCACCTGATCAGGGAGATAGTAGATCGCCGGGAAATCGAGGTGAAGAGAGTAGATACAGAGAATAACACTGCTGATCCATTCACAAAGGCCATTCCTTAGACGCAGTTCGAGAGGCTATCCGAGATGATAGGTCTGCGATATGCCAGTACATGGCCCTAGTGCAAGTGGGAGATTGTTAGTGTTTTTGCCCTAGAGGCCATTACTGTATCATACTAGTTTGTATATTACTTAATGGAAGCTTGGGATATTCACAGTTGTATTAGCAGTCTTGCTAAAAATGGTAGTATACTACTTGGTTTGTTTCTACTTTAATATGTGCATATGTTTCTTTTAACTTATCTCGTATACATATTAGTAAAGCCCTTAGAATCTTTGCTTGATTACCACCATTGTGATGGCAGTCACACTAGTAGGGGTTGGGTAGTCTATAAGCAACTTCCTATACAGGTTCCTGGTCGTAAGATTATCGAGACGGGGCATCGATACTCCGGAGTAGACTGGTGTATACGCTTCTCATCCCAGCTGGGGAGATGGTCTGTCCCACAGCTATCGGTACGTCGTACTTGAGATAGTATGCAGGTGCTCGTTAGGTTACGAGTACACTGGACAGGTCCCGCCGGGGACTGCAGGTTGGTTCTATACCCATCGCCAGATAGCAGTTCCCAGGTGACATGAGTACAGCTTAGTCCGTCGACTTGACACTGCTATTTCGCCTCGGGTGTGTTCCCACTGTACTTAGATTACTACCCTACTATGGCTCAAAAGAGTCGTGGAAATAGGTAGTAGTTGGGTGCAGTCCTGAAGCACTTGGAGGCAGTGGCGTTTAAACAGGATCCGTCTCTCCCGGGATTGGTAGTTGATATCGCGCTGTGTATGGAGAGCCATTACGCAAAGTCCCTAGACAGGGCAAGCAAGATTTACTAGTAGGTTCCAGTAGTTTCTCAAGGTGTAATGGGCATCACTCCGACACGACTTATACCGCTATTAGAGGTCTGATGTTTTACCGCCCCCTAGGCCCGATATGCGATAGTCCTAGACGAACAGACCGGACTGTACGGAGATTGTCACATACAGGCTCAGTAGATGATTGGATGGTTTCCTCATCGTCCTTCTTATTGACATCTACCTGGGGACCGTTACGTACAGCTAGTACCGCTTGCGGCCTGTGGTTAAACACACTGCTAGTGTGTTGTCGAGTCTTTAGAGTCCCACACAGAGAATTTCCCTGCACCGGGCTAAATGTGTAGAGGCCGTATGGTTTTACGGCAGGGCCGCGATCACTTACATTCACTTATGCATGTATTATGATCGGGCAGGTAATACTAGCTGCCTTTGGTTTAAGCCAGATTCTAGTATTATACAGATGAATTTTTTCAGTGAAAGAGTATCCGTGTTTTTCGAAAATACGGATAGGAGGGCAGTCTCGTAATTTGTCGGGAAGCTTCTAGAAGGAGATGACTCATTTGTGTTTATTTCTTTTTAGATTTAAACTAAATGAGGTGGAGGAGATGAGGTGTAGTTTACGTTAAATGCTTAATGACTCATGAGGTGATTCACCCTTAGAATTAAATGAAGCATGCTACAGATTATCTTGATATTATCAAGAGAGATATTAGTATGCTTCATATTATTCTAGAATGAGTATTATTCATTTTATTATCACAAAACACTTCTCTCTCCTCAATTCTTTATCTTGTTCCTCAAACCCTAAAAGCTCTCATGAGTTGAGAATCCTAGGGTTTAAGCGACTAAGTATTCCATCTAATTACTCTACACCCTTTAGGACTTCTAGATTAGCAAACTAGAAGCCGTAGTTATCTCAGATTCAAGATAGGAGCTCGGACTATAGACTCTCGGGTGGATCGTCTTTGACTCGAGGAGGCCGTTGAGGTACCCATGTTCCGTAGAGTCGATGAGGTGTGGAGGACAGCGATGAAGACCGGAAGGACAAGTAATGTGAGGTATAACTTCGAATCCGAGTAGTTAAACCTCTCGTAGTTTGTTAGTAATGGTTTAGACATGATCCGTGTGCTCAAGTCCGTGTTACGAAGCTTTGATAATTGTTTTTCATATATTCCGCCTCCCCGCGAACACCTGGGGTGCATGACATGGACTTACACCAACTTGGTACACAGCATTTGCTAACCGTGTTGGGGTCTAGAGATCATGATTTCTTCCATATTTGATTTAGTTTACGCATAAGGCTCACATCGAGCACTTAAGACAAACATTCAGTCATCGCTTGAAACTAACATTTCTTCTAACAAACTAAGTTAAACGTTAACCAATTAATATACACGCATTACTAACACAGTAATAAGCCCCAGTTGGGCTCTCTTCAAGAAAGATGGTACAATGATTCGCTACATGAGATTCAAGCATAGGTTTCGTTCCAGTTATATTTATTTATATATCTTGCTATAATATAATCTCTTAAACTAATACTTATCATAGCATGTTAAACAAGTGGATCCGGGGTTGATTTGTCTCAGTCATGTGATATGGAAGCGACACAGAAGCGGAGATCGCCGCAACACGTAAGAAGGCTACGAACGTTACGGAATCGGCTACGGTACGACGTGAAGCTCGAGCGCGAAATGGCTACGACGGATTTGTACGGTGTTGCGATAGTGACTGTGTTGGCAACTGTGACGGCTACAGAGACCGAGCCCACGGCTTGGATGGTGAAAGAGGTGACGGGAACAATGGTTAGGCGGTTGCAACCAGGTGTTCGATGAAAGACGGTTGTTTGGAGAAGATGGGTTGAGGCTTGTTCATACCATAATATTGCATTATTATATTCCCCATTCTTGTGTATTTTACAATTAAACAGGTGCTTTTGATCCATATCTGCTACATAGTACAGGTTACAGGTTCTTGGATCTAAAACAGTGAAAAAGATAAAAGACGATGCAAAAGTGAGACTACAACCAACAAACAAAAGGATCTTGATAAAGCCTACACAAAAATCATTTTACAAAGTACAAAGGCAGCACAAGGTCCAAGATTACAAAGCAACGGTAAAAGTCCACTGCAATTGTTCACTAATGGAGATCTGGAAGAAACCTAGAAGCCCATTTGAGAAAAGCACTAAAGATACAGGAAGCAAAAAAGGCCCAGAACCAGCACACAAAAGCTCAGAAGCTAAGACCATAATTGGGCCACGGAACCGCGACCCAACCCATGCCGTGGCCGCGGTTCCGCGGTCATCCAGAGCCCGTAGAAGCTAAACTTTTTACCAAGTTTTGTGGCGGTGCGCGGGAGTTGACTAGGTCTTTTCCTATGGGGTATTTTTGTAAAAACAGATGTGCGAGTCAATTGTAACCTAGGGTTTCTATGAATCTATAAATAGAACCCTAAAAATCTTTTTAGGTATGCCTCTTTTTACTTCATAAATTCATATCTGTACTGTGTTGATGTTTGAAGAGAGCCACTAATAAAAATTAGTAAGTTCTTTTATTTCTTTGCTTTAGTTTAATTTAATTTAGAATGTCTTTCAATTTCCTAATGAGCGAGTAGTCTCCTCGCTTGTTAGGGTTAGCTTTAGAGAAAGATTTGAGAGATGAGATCCCTCACCCCTTTCTTGCCCCATCACACACAATAATTAGAACTCCATGCATACACGTACACACCGCTCCCTGCGGCACCTTACCCCTCGAGGTAACGGTAATACCGTAGTATAAAGGACCGGTTGAGCATGTTTTCCATGGAGGTTAGGGTAAGGATCGATAAATGAAGGACAAGAACCTAGAGGAAGAAACATCTTCCCGATGGTACTAATCCCTTTTATTGATAATTACCATAACACCTAATAGATCTAAAATAGGGCATTGAAAGCTGCGAGGAAACCTTGAATCTCCCAACTTACCCTAGACCTAACCCTAGCAAGACTTAGATCTAGATAATCTTAGTATAAATCAATTTAGGTTTTAGAAATAATCAAATCCGACACCCGTCGGAATTAACTCGTTAGAGAATTTAGGAAAACACAAAATCCCTGTGGATCGACCCGTACTCACCGGCTAGCTACCAAGCGACGCCGTTCTTGATTGCGGTAATATATTTTTGATCTATAAAATATCTTAAAAATCAAATGGCGCCGTTGCCATGGATGGCATAGTATTTCCTTTTTGCAATTTCGGGTTAATCTAAATAAAAAAAATCATAAAAACAGAAGGAAAAAAAACCAAAAAATTAAAAAAAATTATCAGTTATTGTTTGAAGGGTATTTTTTATGAATCTCTGCAGGATCGACGGATCTGGAAAAATCCAGAGAGCGAAACAGAATAAGAAAGATCTCAACGACAGAGGATCGCAACAATAGAGGAGTGGAATTTTTCTTGCCGTCTGAATAGCACACCTAACCGCGGATCCGCCGCAAAAAGCGCTTTAGACCGCGGAAGCGCGGCCGTTTCGACGAGTCAGCACGTGTGAAAAAGTCTTGGGAACAGAGCCGTCCACAAGACCGCGAAACCGCGGTGGGATCCACGCTTTGACCGCGAAAAGGCGGCGCCGTGACCTCATCAGTTGACCAAATTTGCACTGTAAGATCTTTTCTCTCTCCTCTGAATCTTTCGATATATCTTTTGCCAAATTTCCTGCAGGATTCTTTGCGCCTAAAAAATAAAAAAATCTTCCCCCTTATCAATAACAAATCTTGTGCAGGATTATTTGCGCTGCGCATAAAATAAAAAAGATTTTATTCCAAGTGATTTACTGTTTTGCATATCTTTAATCGGACTTTAAGGGGCTTTTGACCAATTCAGATTGGGTGGGGATTTCATCACCCTTCCGAGGACCCCAGAAATCACATAAGGCATATGCATTGACCATTCTTAATTAAAAAATACTAGACTCAGCCCTAAAGACGTCGCGCTCAATAGGACAGAGGACTAGTGATAGGCATCGACCGTTAATCCTAGCCTGACTTTGCGGTGTCTAGGCAAGTGTGTCTAAGGCAAGTGGTTACATAATTAGGACCACTACTTTTATAGTAGGGAGCCTCCCACTTACCTGGCACTTACCTGACCGCAATTGGCAGTGAATTGGCGGTTTGAGGTCCTATTTCTAGCCCTTTGGAATAGTTAGGAGCTGTCTAGCTGACCCAGATGACCCTAGATCTAGGCCTGATTATGCATTTTTGGTTGATCGAAAGTGTGTCTTAGCCCTTTATCGAAAATTTTTGCAAAAAGTTTTAAATAAAAAAAAAGAGAGGAAAAAGAAAATTTTTTATAAAAAAAACATGCAACTTGTCGCTTAAAATCCTTGCACCCCACCACCACCCACTTTCTTCTCATTGACATTTTCTTACCCCCACATTCTGTTTTTCACCTTTTTGACTACGCTACCTCTTTAGTGTATGTCACTTTAGGACACTAGCGCCCGATTATTCCGTGTTTCGTTGGTACCGACCGACGAACCTTTCGACCCCGAAGTCGAAATTCCGTCCACCTCCTTATCTCTACCTTCAAATTCTTCTTCCGAAGGTATGTCGGGATATAATCCCAACAACATCTTACCCATAGGACTGATTCCACCTTCTTTAGGTGCGAATAACCCGAATCACCCGCCTGTTGTAGCGCCCCAACGAATCACGCTCCAAGATCTCTTCTACCCTGTCCGCACCTCCTTACCTACATGTCTTTCACCCCCACCGGCAAATGGGGACAACTTTGAGATAAAACCCCACTTCATCAATATGCTGCCAAAATTTCATGGATTGGAATCCGAAGATGCCTATACCTTTTTCAATAAATTCCAAAACGTTTGCGCTATGATGAAAACAACCCAATTATCCGACGATGCTATAAGGCTAAGAGTCATTCTTTTCACCTTATGTGACTTAGCCGAGAAGTGGCTATACAGCACAGCGTCACATTCAATCCGAAATTGGGACGAGTTTGTTAAAGCTTTTCTTAAAAATTTTTATCCTCATCACAAGACCGCAAGAATTCGCAATGAGATAATAAAATTTTCCCAGCTTCCTTCCGAACCATTTTGGAAGTGTTTTGAAAGATTCAAAGACCTACTTGTTCAATGCCCTCACCATGGGATCGAAAATTGGCAACTTTGCCAAACATTATACGAGAGATTGAACCTGGCAACGAAGCAGTTGCTAGAAACCATTTGTCAAGGTCACTTTCTAACCAAATCTAGTGAGGAAGCATGGCAGTTTCTCGAGGATCTTAGTGAACAAAAAATTCAGTGGGAGAGCACAAATACCACCTCATCTTCTTCTATTGGTCAATCTAGGGCAGGCATAGATCAATTAGATATTTCGATTGCCACGAAGGCCGAGATGGCCGCACTTATGAAAAAGCTAGAAGCCATTGAGACCAAAATCTCATCGTCTTCTCTTGCCCCAGCTTTACCCCCATGAACTGTTTGTACTTGTTGTTCGAATCCATCACACCTTACCGAATAGTGTCCTTACAATCCACCTGTTCAAGGACAAGATCAAGTCAATGCTGCCTTTCAGCAATGACAACGAAATGATCCTTACTCTTCGACCTATAATCCAAGTTGGAGGAGTCACCCAAATTTTGCTTGGAATCAAAATCAACAATTCCAAGGAAACAACAACTTTCAAAGGCCTCCTCCTCCACAACAACAAGCACCCCAACAAACTCAATACCAGCAACCTTTCCAACCACAACCTTATCCAAATCAAATGAACAATTTGATTCAACCCAATGATGATAAGGTTATCTCGTTAGAAAAAAGTCTAGATGCATTTCTCAAGCAATCTACAGAATCCGCAGCAAGGTTGGAAAATTCCGTCCAGTCTTTGGTGCACAACAATGCTTCACATGATCAAAGCATCAAATCTATTGAGGCACAAATTACATAACTAACTGCTGTGTTGAGCGAGAGAGAAAAGGGAAAGCTTCTATCTCAACCATTGCCAAATCCCGGTCACACACAAAACGCACATGAATATCACAATCACAATGTAAATGCGGTGACCACGTTGAGATTCGGAAGAGTGTTGCAGAATAATGTGGGTATTAGTGATGACACCCCCGCCGGTGGTTCTCCATCTTCTCAATCTTCTCCTTCTTCTTCTTCACCCTCATCTCCTCCGCTAGAGCCTATTCTTCATTCTTTAAAAGGCTCTTCTTCTTCTAATCCGAACGGACCCACTTCTCACTTCAAGAACACACCCACACTGGGATCCGTTCCAACTCCACATTCTACTCCATAGACTTTGGACTCAACAGATTTTCAAAATGCTCCATTTCCAAACAGGTTGAGTCCCAATAAACCAACTCCATAAATGGAGAAGATTGTGGAGTTATTTAAACAAGTTAGCATAAATATACTCTCTTGGATGCAATCCAACAAGTCCCTTCGTACGCAAAAATCTTAAAGGGCTTATGCTCCTCGAAGAGAAAATCTCAAATACCCAAGAAAGTGCTGGTAGCTAGTGCAGTAAGCAATGCTATTAACCAACCTCAACCCTTACCCCAAAAACGATAGGACCCCGGCTGTCCTACGATTTCAATAACAATTGGGGATAAGAAAATCAATCGAGCACTTTTAGATCTTGGGTCTAGTGTTAACCTGCTTCCCTACTCCGCGTACGAGCAATTAGGGGTTGGAGAGTTGAAACCCACTCGTTGTACTCTCCAAATGGCTGATCGATCAATCACTCATTCTAGGGGTGAGCTAGAGGACGTGTTGATCAAAGTTGGGGACTTCATATTCCCCGTTGATTTTATTGTTATGGACACACAACCTGTTGCTAACCCACGGAACTAAATTCCGGTGATCCTCAGTCGACCATTTTTTGCCACTTCCAATGCCGTAATAAATGGTCGCAATAGCTCCATGACTCTATCCTTTAGGAAGACATCTAGTGAGTTTAATATTTACAAGTTAGGAAGTCTGCCCCCCGTGCCTAAACTAGTACACGAGAAGTTTGCTCTATTCACGAAATCACGCAGGAGGACTGCGAGCTTGAAAGATTTCTATTTGATGAAAACAGTTTTGGCGCCACTAGTGCGTCCCTCCTTGAATCTACCACAGTTGACACAACCGATATTGATTATGAATGTTTCACTTTTTCGGATGATTTTGACGACTCACCGCCCGAATATGCGTCTTTTGAATTTTTGGATGAGTTAGTTGAACCATCCGAATCGGTTATTTGCAGTGATTTCGAACCTTTGTTTGGGTCCTTTGAGTTCGAGGTAGATTTCCCAATTTTGCCTACGATTGTTTCGCCTCCGAAATTCGAACTCATGCCCTTGCCGTCTCACCTTAAATATGTTTACATAGGTGAGAATGAGACCTTTCTCGTTATCATATCGGCCTCTCTATCCCTCGAGTAAGAGAACGCCCTTTTAATGAACTTACAAGATAGGCGGCAAGCTTTCGGCTGGACTATGGAGGACATCGAGGAGATTAGTTCCCTCATAATTGAATATCATATGCATATGATGGATGATGCCACGTCGATAAAGGATCCACAGAAATATCTTGGGGATAGTGTGGTTAGTCAACCTCCTCCTTTAGAAATTGAACCACCCCCATTTCTTTTAATAAGCTACGAGAATGCCAATATTCCACTGATTGCTAATCATTCACATTCTCGTTTTGATTCATCACCACCTCCTATCTATTCACTTCAACACTTTCTATACCACCACTTCTATCTTCCCCAATTCTTTTTGGATCGGTACAACACGTTCTTCCACCAACCGATACTCTTTACAGATAAATTTTTCGAATGGTTGGTGTTGACATTTGGACTTTGCAAAGTTTGGCAATGACGTTTAACATTGTTTTAATGAAGTTTGGGGGGGGGGATTTTTGTATATATTTTTGTTTTAACAATAAAATAAAAAAATATTTTGTAAATAAATAAACAGGTGAGTGCCGACATTTTAACCCTCTTTGTGTAGCATGACAGTGAGGACACTGTCAAGTTTATGTTTGGGGGTATGCTCGATAAGCCTTCTTTCTTCGCATTCATATGTATATATTTTTGCCTTTTGCATACTTATTTAAAAACCCATAAAAAATTGAAAAATTTTAAACCTATAAAAATTGAAAAATTTCAAAAATTATAAAAATTATTGTACTCAATTTTGGCCTTATTTTGACTTGAGTTTGACAAATAGGTTAAATGGCTAGAAACAACTAGATATTAGACTTAGTAAATTAAAAACCCTAAAAATAAACTTCCTTAAAATTTAACGGTAGAAAGTATACGCCTTTATAGTTTATTTAGAAATAGGCAAATTTTGAGTTCACTTCTTGGGCTAAGTAAAATCAAAGGAAAAATATTGATATTTTTATTAGAGTATAAGTTTGAAAAATAATTCCTAAGCTTAAATCTAGATTCTGAAAATGTATACCCTACAATTTGCACAAACACACACCATGAAACTTGGAATAGTAGAGGAGACCTTGAAATGCTCTTGTCTAAAGTCCTTAGTACGAAAAGAAAAAAAATATACAAGTGTGAATAAAGAAAAAAAATGAACACTGGTTTTTGTGATTACTTAAGGCTGAAAAAAATAGAAAAATATTTAGCGAGGGTGCTTCATCACCTAGTGCCTTAGACCAACTGGTTTGGGAGTCACTGCTAAAAAGCCTTGGGTGTTTCAAGACTAGGAATTATGCTTTAATATGCAAACACATCTTGTAATCGGTTGTTGGTAACTTAAGAAGTATTAACGGTCGCATGAAGGATGTGTAAGCAAAATTCATTTAAAAATTCACCAATTAATAAGTACTTTGGACAACGGACAAGAGTATGATTACTTGATTTGAATTTCCGAGTGTAGGAGTGATATATACACACACGTAGGGATATATGATTGGGGTTTAGATGAGAGAAAGGATTGAAGAAAAGAACTTGTATCTTTAGTAGAGTTGATAAAAATTCCTAAGTGGAGATAGAACCCTAGAAGGAAAACTTAAGAGATACCAAAAGCTAAGTAGGTCTGCAGAACATATATAATCTTAAGTTAAATGATGAGGAAGTGTGAAGAATATGGATGGATAATTTACGAGTCAACGATAATAGAATTCCTTGTTAGAAAACCTAATTGGAGAATTAAAGTCGAAAAGCCGAATTGATAGGATTTTATGGGTAGTATCCGCCGAAAACCCTCAGGAGACAACACTCCTCCTACTAGCGACACCTAGAGGTTTAACGGCTTGTTGCACGAGCGCAGTGCAATCGCGTTTCCCTGCTAAAGTGAGGTTAGGATTTTGTCGAGAATAAAACTAGGTTTGCTCGAGGACGAGCAAAAGATAAATTTGGGGGTATTTGTTCATACCATAATATTGCATTATTATATTCCCCATTCTTATGTATTTTATAAATAAACAGTTGCTTTTGACCCATGTCTGCTACATAGTACAGGTTAAATGTTCTTGGATCTAAAACAGTGAAAAAGATAAAAGACGACGCAAAAGTGAGACTACAACCAACAAATAAAAGGATCTTGATAAAGCCTACACAAAGATCAGTTTACAAAGTACAAAGGCAGCGCAAGGTCCAAGATTACAAAGCAACGGTGAAAGTCCACTGCAATTGTTCACTAATGGAGATCTGGAAGAAACCTGGAAGCCCATTTGAGAAAAGCACTAAAGATACAGGAAGCAAAAAAGGCCCAGAACCAGCACACAAAAGTTTAGAAGCCAAGACCACAATTGGACTGCGGAACCGCGGCCCAACCCATGCTGCGGCCGCGGTTCAGCGGCCATCCAGAGCCCGTAGAAGCTAAATTTTTTACCAAGTTTCATGGCGGTGCGCGGGAGTTGACTAGGTCTTTTCTCAGGGGGTATTTTTGTAAAAGCAGATGTGCGAGTTAATTGTAACCTAAGGTTTCTATGAATCTATAAATAGAACCCTAAAAATCTTTTGAGGTATGCCTCTTTTCACTTCATAAATTCAGATCTGTACTGTGTTGATGTTTGGAGAGAGCCATTAATAAAAATTAGTAAGTTCTTTTATTTCTTTGCCTTAGTTTAATTTAATTTAGAATGTCTTTCAATCCTCTAATGAGCGAGTAGTCTCCTCGCTTGTTAGGGTTAGCTTTAGGGAAAAATTTGAGAGATGAGATCTCTCACCCCTTTCTTTCCCCATCACACACAATAATTAGAACTCCATGCATAAACGCACACACCGCTCCCTGCGGCACCTTACCCCTCGAGGTAACGGTGATACCGTAGTATAAAGGACTGGTTGAGCGTGTTTTCCATGGAGGTTAGTGTAGGGTTCCTAGGCACTCTAATGAGGTCTCACAAGGCATCAACCATGCCAATTTCAAATTTTACAAATGCCGAGAAACCCTAATACGGATTTGTTGACTAGAGATTAGGCGAAAAATGAAAATAGTTAACGACTTAACTAAAAGTAAGAAGCTACAACCTTTGTAGATCCGGTTCTCCACTTCCTTAGCTCCACGTAAACGTCCTCTCGCTGTCCATGTCGGATCTCGGACTCTAGCATCGGGTTCATCGGAGAAATGAGCGGACTAGTCGTCGGCTACGATGCCGAAGATGATCTACGTCGAGGTTACACAAGATCAAGCTCCAACTTCACCAAGTCATGAAACTTGTGAAGAAAACACCCTATACTACTTGGCAAGAGGTAGAGGATGAAGAAATAGGAGGTGGGTTCACTTTAGAATTGGATTTCTCACTCTTTTACTCAAGATGCCATTGTTGGAGGAAAGCTTTTCTTCTTGATGAAGATGATGAAGAAGAAGAAAGAATATGATAAGTGTTCTTTTTAAAAAGAATAATAAAATGAATACTTATCATATCCTAACCTTGGTTAGGTGTAGAGAATAGACCATGGTTACTTTTGGTGGTTAGGGTTAAGCATGAGACAAGTATGGTGGACTTGTTCAAAGCTTTATGAAGCTTCAACAAGCATCCAAAGAAAGACACCATAACATATTTATCTTTTCCATAATAAAAACAAAATAAATAAATAAATAAGCAAATAAACAAAACCCTAATCATTAACTTGACCATGGTTTAATTCTTTACACCAAGCCAAGTGAGTATGTATCATCAAACATGATACAATTAAGTGCACACAAAATATATCACATATACAATGTGCACATCAAGTGAGAAAATCCTTTTAAAGTGAACCAATACTAGTTAATGCAAAGTAATATATCAAATATATAATTATACATTAAATCATTAAATCAACACTTGATTCAATGATCCGGTCATGTCGCACACAACCGACTAGTATACTATGTATCGACTTATCGAATCAAGCTTCGATTCGATAACTAGGTTATATCGTATACAACTAATCGAAACATTCATCGCGAGAATGAAATACGGTATCACATACACGCATTATTCTCGGTCCTGCACATATCTCATATGCGCTCTTATTTCGTTTCGCTTGTGCCAGAAAACCTCTGTGTAGGACTCTAAAGACTTGTCAATACGCCGGTAGCAGATGATGATCATATCAAGCACCCACAGGCCGCAAGCGGTCTGCTAAACGTAACGGCCACCCGGGTATTGAGCGATCAGAAGATCGACGAGCAAGTCCGCTCACACTCTTGTGAATCCAACCAGTAACACTTACCGTACAGTCCGGTCTGTTCGTCTGATATGTCGCATATCAAGTCTAGGGGTGGTAAACGTCAGACCCCAATAACCGATAAGTCATGCCGATGTGAGGCTCATAACGGGTCGAGAAACTACTGGTAACGTTTACCAGCAAATCTCTGATCAGCCCTGGCCAGGGACTTCCCTGTTACGGCCAATCGAGCACAGCGCAACATCAACCCCCAATACCGGGAGAGACGAAACCCCTCCTATCGCTCATTGCCTCCATGTGACTCGGGACTGTGCCCAAAAACCACCGTTTTGCACGCCCTCATGGACGTGGTAAGGTGGAGATCAAAGCACAGTGGGAATCACACAAGACTCTATGACGATCTCGGGTCTACAGACTAACCTGCACAAGTGTCACCTGAGAACTGCCATCTGACGTGAGGTATAATACCATCTGGGAGTTCTCGGCGAGTCCGTCCAGTGTACCCAGTCTCCACTGAGCACCCGTATACCATCTCTGATGTCAAACACCAATGGATATGGGATCATCCATTGTCCATCTCATGGGTCGAGAAGCGTATACGCTAGTCTACACTGGTATATCGATGCCCCGTCTCGATACACCCACGACTAGGGACCTTGAAGGATGTACTTATGGACTACCATGTCCCCACTAGTATGATCTGCATCATAGTCCAGGTAGTCAAGTACACATTCTAAGGACTTTATCAACATGTAACTATAAGACAGTTTAAAGAGACTAGCGTACATGTTAAGATAAAGTGCAACCAGATAGCATACTATCATATCGAGTAAGAAAGTCATCTCTATATATGTCCAAGCATCCAATATAATATACATCATCTGTACAATACTGGCCTCTAGGGCATACATACAACTAACAGTTAGGGTAAAGATCGATAAAGGAAGGACAAGAAAAAAAGGAAGAAACATCTTCTCGATGGTATTAATCCCTTTTATTGATGATTACCATAACACCTAATAGATCTAAAATAGGGCATTGAAAGCTGTGAGGAAACCTTGAATCTCCTAACTTACCCTAGACCTAACCCTAGCAAGACTTAGATCTAGATAATCTTAGTATAAATCAATTTAGGTTTTAGAAATAATCAAATCAGACACGCATCGGAATTAACTCGTTAGAGCATTTAGGAAAACACAAAATCCCTGTGGACCGACCCGTACCCACCGGCTAGCTACCAAGCGATGCCGTTCATGATTGTGGTAATATATTATTGATCTATAAAATCTCTTAAAAATCAAGGCTCAACGGCTGGATGGGGTTCGAAGTGCTTGGAGCTTAGAGGGGTGCTCGAAGAGGAAGGGGACGATGGTGGCGTCGCTCGACGATGGTGGCGGCTCCGTTGTGGCACGACGATGGCTGACGAAGCAAGGACGAGGAACTGGAGGTGCTGGCGCGGCTTGGGGGTTCGGCAATGAGAGGATCTCGAGTCGAAGGAGGCAAATGCGGCAGGGTGGATCCGTGGGTTTTGATGGGTCTCGGTGAAGTGGTGGTTGGCTCGTCAGTTCGGGGGAGATCCAGCGCGGCAGCGGCGGCGGTCGCGGCAGCGGCGATGGTCACGGCAGCAAATTGGTGAGAAGCTTAGGCCTGGGCTCGAATCTGTGAAGATGAAGTGGTGTGTAGTATAGAAGGGAAGGCTCAGCTGGCGACTGATGGTAGTGAGCTCGATAGTGAAGTTGTGAATGGTGGTGAGGCAGCGCAGTGAGGGGGGAGTGGGGTGGCCTCAGTTGGTGCTCGTGGAGGCGGTCAGTGGCGGTTGCAAGTGGAGGGTGCAAGGGGAATAGAAGAGGTGGAGTGGGGAGCTCGAAGGTCGGAGAAGGGGGTGATGGTTGCTGGGGAGTTTGTTGGGGAGAGGGGTGAAGGAAAAGAGGATGAAGCGGGAACTCGATGGTGATGTTGGTTGTATGGTCGAGGTGGTGGCAGGCTCATGGGTGAGGGGTTTGGGTTAGTAAGAGAGAGAGAGAGAGAGAGCTGTTGAGAGGGTGTGGGTCGTGGGGGTAGCGTGAAGGAGATGGGGCTCGTGGGGTCAGTTGGCGTGGGCTCCGTCGTGAGAGCGAGTCGAGCGGGGTAGGAGCAAGACGTGGGCGAGGGAGAAGGAGGGTCGTGGTTGAGCGGGTCATAGGGGCTCATTGGGCGAAGATGAGGTCACGCGGCACGGGTTGTGGGGAAATTTGGTGGGAATGAAGGAGAGGGAGAAGAAGAAGAAGAAGAAGAAGAAGGGGGAGAGGGAAGTCGGGTCGGGTCTGCTCGGGTTAGGTCGGGTTTGGGGTAAAGGGTGAGGGAAAGGGTTTGTGGGCTGGACTGTTAGGGAGGAGTTAGGATTTTGTTATGGGACTTGTGCAGGGTCTGTGGGTTTGGGTTTGGGAAAAGATTGGTTTAGGGTTTTGGAAAAATATAGAAATTATATTTAGAAAATATAAAAAAACATTAGTTGTAAAAAATTTCATTTAAATATAAAACTTTTGGGGAAATCATTTATTTAAAATACAGAAAAATATTTATAGGGGACTGGATATTACATCATATCCCACTTATATAAAATTTCGTCCTGGAAATTAAAATAAACAATACGTTATAAAGTCATGCGAAAAGCAACCACTAGAAAATTCGAACACTTATATGTAAGCAAAATAGAGCAGTAAAAATCATATGTAAAGTCAAAATAAATAACAAATAATCATAATAAACTATATATATATATATATATATATATACAGTGAATTTTTTTTTGAATGACAATAACAAGTAATAGTGAATGATTGACGGATAGGTCTTAAGAACCAAAACTATTTTAGTAAAACTACAAACCAAACAATTATATAATAGGTTGAGAATTTACATACGGAAAACATGCAGAAGAAAAATGTAAGGGAAATGTAGATGGCTAGTAAACAACTAAATTTCAACAATTAACGTAAAAAAACCCAAACCAAACTATATTTGCAAGAGTGCAGGGATAATATAATACAAAAGAAACTAAGATAATACCGAGATAATGATATAGGTACAAGTAAATAAAATATAACCATAATTTATATTATAGTAAATAGAAAATTTAAATCGATTGGAACACAAGAATACGTAAGTAAATGTAAAAACGAAAACAAAAGATAGTTGGCATAAATATGAACAAAGAAAAGGAAATATTATATAGAAAATTAATATGAAACTCATTTTAAAGAAAACTCAAACCAAAAAAATATAATTTTTTTTGAAAGTTAATCAAAAGAACGCCAACAAACGAAATGAATAGAAATGATAATAGTATAATAAACAATAAAACACTAAAAAGAAAATAGAGTAGAAAATGGTTCCAAATGACATCAAAAGATTTTCAAGACAAAAGGCACGAAGAATGGAACTTCATAATAAAGGATGATAGTATGAAAAGCATAAATATGGATATTTTACTAGAAATAGAATATACGGTGTAAGTTTGAACTATTGAGAAAATAAAATAGTAGGGCATTTCAAGGCAGGGAGTAAAACTAAAATACTTACTAACACATAATGGAAATCTAAGCAATTACAAATAGGCAAAACTCTAAATTTAATATAGTAAGCTCTACTAGTTATAACTATGTTAACAGGAAAATAACGCTAGTAATATATGGTAGACTAGCTAGAGTAAGTATGAAACATTTCAGAAAATATAAAATATTATTTTTGGAATTTAATATTAAAATAATATATTTCCCGAAAACTGCCCGATTTGCGAAATTGGGTGTTCAGTTGATAAAACTGCACATTTGTTATTACATTTTTCCTACTATTTCTATATTAAAATGGTCTTTATTATAATATATCATACATATGAGGGTTTATGTGTAAAAATACTATTTTCCTTGTGTTGATATATTATAATTAGAATTTGGTAGGAAAATATATGCAAATAATGTCATTGACCTAATCCTAGTAGAACTAAGTCTACTAAATATTATTAAAGTTGTTGTGCAGAATTTTCAGGTCTTAAATCAAGGAAATCAAGTTGTTAAAGCTAATCTGCCTAATTAAGAAATCAAAATGAAGAAATCAAGTCTGGCAGCAACCACGAGAAGATTTCAAAGATCCAAAGCTTCTAGAAATTGCCAAATGTCACAAGGATCTTCCCACTGAAATTTCATCAATTGATCTCCACCCTTGGCCGCGGATCCACGGCCAAACCCCCCTGGTGGCCGCAGATCCGCCGCAGGGTAGGGGAGTTAGAGGCTGCAAAGTTTTGGGGAGAATCTTTACTGTTAACTTCCAACTTTGGAAGCTAAATTTCTCGCTTTGGGACTATAAATAAAGACCGAGAGGCTCTTGGAAAAATCATCAAGCCGACGAGATCACGAAGTCCAAGACGGCTCACGCATCCAGGCTGATCATCAACTGTTCGTCTACCTCCTTAGAAGAGATCGAGAAGCAACTAGAAATTGTAATCATTTTCTAAGGATTCAAGTGTAATTAATATTGTTGATTAATAAAGGTAGCTTTCTTTTTCTTATTCTATTTCTTCGTAGTTTAATTATGCAATTTCTTTCCATCTCTTTTTCTCCCAACATGCACGAGTAATTCTCCGCTTGTTAGGGTTCGTAGGATTAGGGTAGGCTAATGGATGATGAACATCCCTAAACCCTTTTTAAGTCCTATAAAGTTTATGAACTTTATCAAAAGAATCATTAACATCTTAATCGGGCGCGCTAACAATTCTTTGTTAGTTCCGACCGCAATTAGAGATTGGATTAATGATTGTTTTGGTAAAGGCTAGATATGAACGGAGTTCCGTGTCGAGATAAGGGTTAAGAGTGGGATTCCTTTTCCCTCCAGAAACCCTAATCTACACGCAACACCGTCGTTCTAGTTTTAAATCTATTAAAGGATAAAAAGGGTAACTTTTAATTAATCATCCATAACTACTAAATCCTAACGAACCCTACAAGCCCCCTTATTATATTAACTACATCCCTAAAATAATCTAGATTTATATTTTTGCATTAGTGCTTAACGTAAATCTAGAAACCTTTCCACAAAATTCTTTATCCCTCCTCTCTTTTTCAACAAATCTAAAGTAAGAGTAAAAGATTCAACGTTTCCCTAAGGACGACCCGTACTCATCTCGGTCTAGCTACACGCGACACCGTTATTGATTGCGGTTAACTATACATACACTTTTTCGTACCAATCAAATGGCGCCGTTGCCGGGGATCCGTGCGTAATTTTTTTATTCTTACTATTTGTGTTGAATTCTTAGACGATTCATATGATTATTAAAACAAAACTGCAAATTGCATATTTAACGATTTGTGCGTGAATTTTTGCGAGGAAATCTGGAGTCGCAGACTTGAGGAAACAGGAAATCTAGGGTTCCAAACTCCTCTGGTATCTTTCTCAACTCTTTCTCTCTCCTCTCAAATCTAATAAAATCTATTTTCTGCAGGATTCTTTGCAAAATAGCGCCGCTCAAAAATCTTTTTGCAAAATTTTTGTGATTGGTTTTGTTTTGCATATTTTAATACGGACTTTAAGGGGCAAAGAACAAATCAAGATTAGGTGGGGATTTAATCACCCTTCCTAAGCCCCACAAATCACAAACCAAGCATCTAGATCAACCCTACATTAAATTAAAAAATATCTAGACCAGACTCTAAGGACTGTCGCGCTCATTAAGGACAGAGGAAGGTCGTGGGTAATCTATCGCTTATCCGCATTACTTTTGTGGTGTCTAGGCAAGTGTGTCAAAGGCAAGTGGTTACTTAAATAGGAGCACTACTTTCGTAGTGGGGAGCCTCCCACTTACCTGGCACTTATCTGGCTACAAGGGTAGTAAAAGAGGCGGTAGAGAATTGATCCTGTGGCTTGTCCTTTGGATGTCTAGGAGCGGTCTAGAGACTAGATCTAGGTAACCATAGTTCTACGGTTGTTTTTGCATTTTTGTGCGATTTGTCTAAATCCGTCATTTCTCAAAACAAACCAATTATTTTCTCCCCTTTTTACCCCTTCCCCCTTCCTCTCTTCTTATAATGGGTGACATAAACAGAAGAACACTTGCCGAGCTTTGCTGTCCACAACCAGATATTTCTTATTTCGTAATCCCTTCGGTATACGGTCCGTCTCTTCCATGTCCTTAAAAGATCATATAGAACAAGAGGGAAGAAACAGTTGGCCACCTCAGTCTAGGTCTTATAAACCATATCCTAATCCTACACCTGTTTCAGTTCATACCCAGAGTGAGGAAGCCCCTAGACGAATGTCCATTGCTGAGCGTGACTGGCACTTAAGTTACGAAACGTCTCAAGACATCCGTAAAATAAGTAAGCCAAAGCCTAGAAACCAAAACCAAATAAGCAAAAAAATGAAGGAAAACCAATCAATTGAAAGCGAGTTTATCAAATGAGTCACATCAAGCCTTTATAAAAGCAATATCAATTTTTCCGAAAATTTCGGCAGAGTCTCATTTGTAAATACTGGCCCCCAAAATGGGTACAACAAGAATATATATGAATCCAACAAATAAGACTTCCCCAAGTGGGAGCTAGCTCTTCGCCACAAGGCAGTCATAAATCCCACGCAATATAAAACAACAACATGCGAAATAATCATAAAGAAGCATGAGAAAAACAACATGTCAACTCAAGTGAGCTCGACCCCAAAATACAGCATAAAAAGTCCACAAATCTCACAGTCTCATCTCTAAGTCAATATACAACAATACTGGTAGATACAGTAGATGGAGTATACCAGATACAAGAAATATACAAGGTGGTACAAAAATAATAATATAACCCACCTAGAGCAAAACCTCGAGTCCAGGCAAAAGAGGCAAAAGACGCAAATGCGCCCGCCGCTACTGTACTGACGGAGCGGACCTGCAAAAGGCTGTGGCACAACGGGGGTGAGTTGCCAACTCGTGAGTAATAAATAACATCTACACAGGCTATCGAATGCATTCACACAAGCATCCTAGCATCTAAAATACAGGTAAGGCGGGACATAATAGCAGGTATGTATGCATCAGGAATATACTAGCAGGTATGAATGCAATGCGAATCAACTCATGATCTGAATGTGTAAGTATAAGAATCATGTTTTTCCTTTTGGAATCTCTTTTGAAATACCAGCACAATACCAATAGAATCAACAAGAAGCTGTGTCCAGCAACAACACCTCAAAACTATCACAAATCTCATATATCCATGTCATAGTATCTCTGGCCTCAGCCATCTGGCTGACCCATTTCAATATCGATATCTCATCATCCCGCGGCCACGGTCGGTATCCTCTGGATATCCGCCATCCCAAACAGTCACCGGTAGGTAATCCGTCCCCTGCCGGCTCATCGTCAGCAACACGAGCTTCTTGCCCCGGGGTACCTTACCGGGCCCACCATGTACCCGAGACGGTTCATCCAACTCCTCGAAACGGGTCTCGAAAACCACAGCAAACTCATGGTGGACGACACTTACATCACTAGAAAACCGCAATTTACATATTTTAAAAATATAATAAGTTTAGAAATTTTGCGGCTTTCCCCCGAAATCCAGAAATATCATAAAATCTCAAGAAATCCTCATAAGTGCAAATGTCAATGATAATGAATGCATATGGTATCAATAATCAAGTTGCGATGTGTGATTAATAGACTAGGCATGAACAAATAATATGATGAGGTACATGCACATGAATAGCAATCCTACGATTTCATTTTAAGGAATTAAAGGCAATAGAACAAGTTAAGTATCAATTATAGTAAAAGGTTTCAATTTAAAGGTTATCTAGTGTGGTGCCATGGCAATTATCAGGGCGTGGGTGTAGGCATGAATAGTGCTCGTGCTGCATATAAAAACCCTGGCAATGGTGCAGGTGTCCTATAGAATGGGTTCGCGTACGTATGTCAATATAAGGCATGAATGTAGCAAATAATCATACAAGTATTACACCCCTAATTACTAACATTACTAAGAATATTTTTAAACTACTAAAACTATCGGGCGACTTGCGTCATCCAACGATAGTCCCCCGTAGATGTTACATCTACTCACCGGAATCCCTAGCTAGTCACGTCCAATCACCGCTTTCCCCTTTTGTGCCGCGTCTGACGTCTCCGCGACCGAACCTGGAATTTACATCAATACCAAACATAAGGTTACATACCATGAACGACGCAAAACCTAAACGAAAATACTAACATTCACAAGCTAGGTACAACATGCAGAAGGTGTGCGGAACACACACGAAAATCGCAAAAACTAACTAAAATCGTCGATTTGGTCGCCCGGCAAAGCTAAAACCTGACCACTCAAAAATCCGCACTCACACATCCTAAATGTCATAGGATAAGCCAAAACAATCATCAAGATATCAAAATAATTCATCACAATATTTTTATAACAAAACTAGTAAGCTAGAAATTTGCAATTTGGTGCAAATATCGACAATTAGCGATAAAGTTAACACAATCCAACACAAACATCCAAACTAACCCACTAGATAGCCACTACACTAATTTTAAACCATTTACAAAGCATCAAACCATAATTCCAACACAACAATCATGCTTCAATCTATTTCCATACACAAACCCCTTTCTTGATTTTTGTAATTAGCAATTACAATGAAAATTTCACACAAGTCTAACCTAGATTAGCATAATATGAAGCCACTTAAGCAAAGTAACCTTAAAGATTGGTTTAGTAAACAACTAGATAGCTAATTAGCTTTAATTAACTAAATAATGTTTTCTAAAACCCTAGTTTAATTTCAACCATGAACTAGAAAAAACTAGATTAGGATTTTGCTAAGCTTTTAACACTAAAACCATTTAACTAAAGGAATTTAACCAAAAGAAATTAACTTGGTGGAAATTATATCTCAAGATCTATGGATCTAGCATGATCATATGCCTCTAAAATTGCCTCATTTCCTCATGTTTTCAACCAAACTAGGCTTGAGAAGGGGTAGCACAAGGATTTGTTTTGGTTTTGTAAAGAAATTTGTGGATTTTGATGGTTTTTGAGATGAATTTGTGAACAAAAAGAGAGGGGGAAAATGAAGGGGGAGGGCTGCAGGTTTTGGCCAGAGGAGGGAGGAGGGGAATGGTGGGGTGTGTGGGAAATGTCACCAAGTCAAACCCCCCTCAAAGTCAAATACACCATACCTCCAAAAAATTATATTTTAAAACCTACACTTTAACTCAATTCATCCCTAACAAAAGAGTTTTAAAACAAAAGAGAGAGGGAGAATTTTCTGCAGTTTGGGCCAGCCAAGGGAGATGTGAGGATGTGTGTGTGAGAGTGCACAAAAATTTTTTGCAAAAAGACCCCCGACAAGTCCAAAATTGCACGTTTAAGCTTAAATTCAATAAATTTCGTTTTCTATAATAAAAATCAGTTAAAACTTAAAATAAAATACTAAAAATTTATGTTACAACTAGATTTTAATTAACATGATTTTAAAGCTTAAATTTAGCCCATTTAAATTTGTATTTATCGCTAATTTAATGTATTTTCTTACCGGCTTAAAACAATATTAAAAATTGAAAAAAATTAGGGAAAATTTTTAAACGACCAGAATTTCATAAGTAACTCATTTACTACTAAAAACTAGCAATTACCTATCCAAATTAGGTATAATTAGTCCTAAACTGCAAAATAACAAAAAAGACGATTTACGGAAAAATACCACATTTTCACCGATTTTCGGGAAAACACCAAAACGACACTTCAAGGCGCTACAATCCTCCCCCCTTAAAGAAATTCGGTCCCCGAATTTAAAAATATAACTACGCGTACCTTCAAAGAGATGGGGATATTTCTTTCTCATCTCGCCCTCGGTCTCCCAGGTAACCTCCTCGCTGCTCGGGCCACGCCAAAGGACCTTGACGGTCGGTATAACTTTCGATCTCAACTTCTTCACCTGCCGATCCAGGATGGCCACCGGCTGCTCTGCAAAAGAAAGGTCGCGCTCTAGCTGGACTGTCGGGTGCTGAATCGCATGCGAAGGGTCGTGAAGGTACTTGCGGAGCATCGAAACATGGAAGACGGGGTGAACATCGGGAAAGCTGGGTGGAAGGGCCAAACGATATGCAACAGCGCCGACACGCTCGAGGATCTCGAAGGGACCTATGAATCTAGGGCTAAGCTTCCCCTTTCGCCCAAAACGCATCACGCCCTTCATCGGAAAGACTCTCAGAAAAACATGGTCGCTAACTGCGAACTCTAATCTGCGACGGCGCCTGTCCCCATACGATTTCTGCCTGCTCTGAGCCGCTCTCATCCGGTCTCAGATCAACTGTATCTTCGTTGTCATCTCCTCAACAAGCTGCGGCCCCAAAATACTGCTCTCGCTGAGCTCGGTCCAACAGACGGGCGATCTGCATCTCCTCCCATACAATGCCTCGAAAGGTGCCATCTGAATAGTATCCTGGAAGCTGTTGTTGTAGGAGAACTCCACTAGAGTTAAATGACAATCCCAGCTACCGCCAAAGTCTAAAACGCACGCTCTGAGCATGTCCTCGAGAGTCTGAATGGTCCGCTCTGACTGTCCGTCGGTCTGCGGATGAAACGCTGTGCTGAAGCTCAAACGAGTGCCCAAAACTTCCTGAAGTCTCTGCCAAAGTCGGCTGGTGAACTGGGTGCCTCGATCTGACATGATACAAGTCGGTACGCCATGCAACCGCACGATCTCGTCGATGTAAAGCTGGGCATACTGAGCGAAGCTGAAAGTCGTCTTCACTGGCAGGAAGTGAGCCGCTTTCGTCAATCGATCTACGATCACCCAGATGGAGGCATACCCTCGACTGGTCCTAGGTAGACCCACAACGAAATCCATTGAAATCTGCTCCCATTTCCACTCCGGAATGGGTAATGGTTGTAGCTCTCCTGCGGGCCTCTGGTGCTCAGCCTTGACTTGCTGACAAGTCAGGCATCTCGATACAAACTCCGCAATGTCCCTCTTCATCCCGTCCCACCAGTAGGTCTCTCTCATATCATGGTACATCTTGGTGGAACCGGGGTGGACACTATACACTGATCGGTGTGCCTCCTCAAGAATGTCGCGCCGCAATCCATCAGCATCTGGTACGCACAGTCTAGATCCATAGCGTAAAATCCCCTGATCGTCAATCACGAACTCGGAAAATCTGCCCTGTCCCATCTGTGCCATGATCTCTGAGCAACGGTCGTCACTGCGCTGTGCCTCATATATACGGTCAATCAACTGTGGCCGTGCACGAACATGCGCGAGCTGTCCCCCTGTCAGAGTGAACTCGAACTCAACTCGGCTGTCGCATAACATCTGCCAATCTGCGGACGACTGCCTCTGCACTGCGCACAAATAGGATAGACTACCCCCGGGCCTCCTGCTCAAAGCATCTGCCACCACATTCGCCTTGCCTGGGTGATATAGGAACTCGCAGTCGTAGTCTTTCACCAACTCCATCCAACGACGCTGTCTGAGGTTAAGGTCTCGCTGCTGAAATATGTATTTTAAGCTCTTGTGGTCTGTGAATATTTGGCACGACTCGCCATATAGGCAATGTCGCCAAATCTTCAGTGCAAAAACCACTGCAGCCATCTCCAAATCGTGAGTGGGGTAGTTCTGTTCATGCTTCTTTAACTACCGAGAAGCATATGCGATCACCCGGCCATGCTGCATCAATACGCATCCTAACCCTACTCGCGAAGCATCATAGTAGACCATAAATCCGCCTGATCCCGAAGGCAAAGATAATACCGGCGCCGTAGTCAAACAAGTCCGTAGCTGCTGAAAACTGCGCTCGCACTCCTCTGTCCAAACAAAAGGAACTCCCTTCCGGGTCAAACCGGTCAAAGGTGCAGCTATACGGGAGAAGTCCTGAACAAAACGCCTGTAGTAGCCCGCCAGGCCTAGAAAACTACGGATCTCAGTAACCGATGTAGGTCGGGGCCACTGCTGAACAGCCTCAATCTTCTTCGGGTCCACACATATGCCGTCTCTCGTAATCACGTGACCCAAGAATCCGACGCTGTCCAGCCAGAATGCACACTTGGAGAACTTTGCGAATAGCTGGTGCTCCCTCAGAGTCTGTAACGTAATCCGCAAGTTCTGCTCGTGCTCCTCTCTGCTCCGGGAGTACACCAAGATATCGTCGATAAACACGATGATGAACAAGTCAAGATACGGCCTGAATGTACGGTTAATTAAATCCATGAATGCTGCTGAGGCGTTGGTGAGTCCGAACGACATCACCAAAAACTCATAGTGGCCGTAGCGCCTGCGGAAAGCTGTCCTCGGTATATCCTCCTGTCGAACTCGCAGCTGATGGTATCCTGATCGCAAGTCGATACTCGAAAAATATCCCACACCCTGAAGCTGGTCGAACAAATCATCAATGCGTGGCAATGGATATCTGTTCCGTACGGTAACTTTGTTCAGCTGGCGGTAGTCGATACATAAGCGCAAACATCCATCCTTCTTCTTGCCAAACAGGACCGGAGCACCCCACGGAGAAACACTAGGTCGAATAAGCCCCTTATCTAACAAATCCTGCAACTGATCCTTCAGCTCTCGAAGCTCTGCCGGGGCCATCCGATAAGGCGGTCTAGAAATAGGCCCCGAGCCGGGAATCAAATCGATGCAGAACTCAACGCCGTGCTCAGGTGGTAGCCCAAGTAGCTCATCAGGGAAAACATCAGGGAACTCACAAACAACCGGGACCCGGTCCAACGGAACCTCTGCAGCTCGAGTATCACAAATATACGCTAAGAATCCCTGACATCCCTTCCGCAAGAGCTGACCAACGCGAAGAGAAGAAATCAAGCTGGGAAGGGTGGCGCTGCGGTCTCCCTGAATAACAAGGACTGGCTCTCCCGGAAAGCTAAATATGACTGCCTTCTCACGGCAGTCCACCGAAGCATAACAAGTGGCTGGCCAATCCATGTCCAGAAGCACATCAAAGTCCAACATATCGAGGAGAATCAAATCAACAGATGAATCCCTCTCCCCGATACGAACGGAACACAATCGAAAAACAAAACGAGCGACAAACGACTCGCCTACCGGAGTAACAACAACAAGCGGATGATCTAACGACGACGACTCACGGCCCAACATCGGTGCAAAGTGTGTAGAGACGTACGAATGTATGGAACCTGGGTCGAATAATACCCGTGCATCGAAAGAACAAACTGGCAAGGTACCTGTCACAACGGCGTTGGATGCCTGCGCATCCTCCGGTGTCAAAGCAAATACTTGGGCCTGTCCTCCACCGATAGCGGGCTGACCTTGACCTCGGCGTCTGCCTCCTCGTCCCCTCTGAACAGGACCGCCGCGTCCACGGCCTCTGGGTGCACCTAACTGGCATGGAGCATCGCCTTTGGTAGGAAGTAGGGCTCTCTGAGGAGGGGGTGGTGATGGCGGTAGGGTCACATGTGGAACTATCGCTGCTCCCTGTCGTCTCGCCGGATCGTCTCGGACAAGATGGTGCGGACTCCCGCACCCAAAACATCCTGGCGACGACTGCTGTCCCTGGGGATAAGAACCATATAACTGTCCCCGTCCAAATCCTCTACCAGGCCTATCTCTCGGAAAGAATCTGGCGCGCTGCCTCTGAGACGGTACATCGGTGCGAATCCTCTTCGGCCCAGAAACGGCCGAAGTCTGTGATATGCGTGCTTCCATCCGTAATGCCGTATCCATAGCAGCTGAATAAGTGTCGTAGTGCTGGGCGCCAATGGCAAGATATAGCTGGGCATCAAGTCCATGTACGAACCTCTTCACCATCTTCTCTTCGGTATCCACCAAATACGGAGCATATCGGGATAACTGTGTAAACTGGATGTCATACTCAGACACCGTCATCCCAGGTGTCTTGACTAAGGCCTCGAAGCTACAAGCTCTGGCGTCACGAACGCTCTCTGGGAGGAAACGAGCTAGAAAGACCGCTGTAAACTCGGCCCAAGTCATAGGCGGTAGACCTGCAGCTCGACCTCTCAAGACTGACTCCCACCATGTCTGCGCGAGACCCTCTAGTCGGAAACTCGCAAGCTCTACCCATCGATCATCCGAACATCTCAGTGAACGGCAGATCCTGGCTATACTGTCAAGGAACGTCTGTGGGTCCTCCGCTGCCTCGGTGCCGGTGAATACTGGAGGTCTCAGCCTCATGAAATCCTGTAGCGAAACCAGAATAGCCACGGTGGTAGTAGTAGGAGCAGGTATCATGGTCGTCTATGATGTGGTAGGTGCGTCATCCGGCCTCGGTGTACGACTGGCTGCAACTAGGGATCCTACCATCTGACGTAGCTCCTGCATACTCCCCATCATCTGTCGCAACTCCTCCATACCAGTCTCAAGCCTATCCATACGGCCTGGGGAAGGTGGATCGGTCTGTCCCTGCGGCGTAGGCATACCACCCTGCTCAGTCCTAGTCTCGGACGAGCCAGCTCGAATCTCGTCTCGGGCGGCAGCCCTCTATGCCCTCTATGCCCTCGTAGCCTTCGGCGGCATAGTGGCTGGTACAGGAAAAAAGGATAATAAGAACAGTGCAATAGAATCATAGGATATACGGAATTGAAGAAGGAATTTCAAGCAAGTATATCCTAAAGTCACTTAGGCGGAGTACCGTATCGCAAGTATGTCGCGGACATACACACGCTACGTTACCCTACTTAAGTCACTTACTCCATCTATCAAGGGTCATCCTACACCCAAAAAGGTAAAACCTATCGCTTTGATACCAACTTTGTCACGACCCGTAGGGTACGGAACGTGACTGGCACTTAAGTTACGAAACGTCTCAAGACATCCGTAAAATAAGTAAGCCAAAGCCCAGAAATCAAAACCAAATAAGCAAAAGAATGAAGGAAAACCAATCAATTGAAAGCGAGTTTATCAAATGAGTCACATCAAGCCTTTTTAAAAACAATATCAATTTTTCAGAAAATTTCGGCAGAGTCTCCTTTGTAAATACTGGCCCCCAAAATGGGTACAACAAGAATATATATGAATCCAACAAATAAGGCATCCCCAAGCGGGAGCTAGCTCTTCGCCACAAGGCGGTCACAAATCCCACGCAATATAAAACAACATGCGAAATAATCATAAAGAAGTATGAGAAAAACAGCATGTCGACTCAAGTGAGCTTGACCCCAAAATACAGCATAAAAAGTCCACAAATCTCACAGTCTCATCTCTAGGTCAATACACAACAATACTGGTAGATACAGTAGATGAAGTACACTAGATACAAGGAATATACAAGGTGGTACAAAAATAATAATATAACCCACCTAAGAGCAAAACCTCGAGTCCAGGCAAAAGAGGCAAAAGAAGCAAGTGCGCCCGGCGCTACTGTACTGACGGAGCGGACCTACAAAAGGCTGTGACACAACGGGGGTGAGTTGCCAACTCGTGAGTAATAAATAACATCTGCACAGGCTATCGAATGCATGCACACAAGCATCCTAGCATCTAAAATATAGGTAAGGCAGGACATAATAGCAGGTATGTATGCATCAGGAATATACTAGCAGGTATGAATGCAATGCGAATCAACTCATGATCTGAATGTGTAAGTATAAGAATCATATTTTTCCTTTAGGAATCTTTTTTGAAATACCAGCACAATACCAATAGAATCAACAAGAACCTGTGTCCAGCAACGACACCTCAAAACTATCACAAATCTCATATATCCATGTCATAGTATCTCTGGCCTCAGCCATCCGGCTGACCCATCTCAATATCAATATCTCATCATCTCACGGCCACGGTCGGTATCCTCTGGATATCCGCCGTCCCAAACAGTCACCGGTAGGTAATCCGTCCCCTGCCAGGCTCATCGTCAGCAACACGAGCTTCTTGCCCCGGGGTACCTTACCGGGCCCACCATGTACCCGAGACGGTTCATCCAACTCCTCGAAACGGGTCTCGAAAACCACAGCAAACTCATGGTGGACGACACTTACATCATTAGAAAAACGCAATTTACATATTTTAAAAATATAATAAGTTTAGAAATTTTGCGGCTTTCCCCCGAAATCCAGAAATATCATAAAATCTCAAGAAATCCTCATAAGTGCATATGTCAATGATAATGAATGCATATGGTATCAATAATCAAGTTGTGATGTGTGATTAATAAACTAGACATGAACAAATAATATGATGAGGTACATGCACATGAATAGCAATCCTACGATTTCATTTTAAGGAATGAAAGGCAATAGCACAAGTTAAGTATCAATTATAGTAAAAGGTTTCAATTTAAAGGTTATCTAGTGTGGTGCCATGGCAATTACCAGGGCATGGGTGTAGGCATGAATAGTGCTCGTGTTGCATATAAAAATCCTGGCAATGGTGCAGGTGTCCTATAGAATGGGTTCACGTATTTATGTCAATATAAGGCATGAATGTAGCAAATAATCATACAAGTATTACACCCCTAATTACTAGCATTACTAAGAATCTTTTTAAACTACTAAAACTATCCGGCGACTTACGTCATCCAACGATAGTCCCCCGTAGATGTTACATCTACTCACCGGAATCCCTAGCTAGTCACGTCCAATCACCGCTTTCCCCTTTCGTGCCGCGTCTGACGTCTCCGCGACCGAACCTGGAATTTACATCAATACCAAACATAAGGTTACATACCAAGAACGACGCAAAACCCATACGAAAATACTAACGTTCACAAGTTAGGTACAACGTGCACAAAGTGCGTGGAACACACGCGAAAATCGCAAAAACTAACTAAAATCGTCGATTTGGTCGCCCGGCAAAGCTGAAACCTGACCACTCAAAAATCCGCACTCACACATCCTAAATGTCATAGGATAAGCCAAAACAATCATCAAGATATCAAAATAATTCATCACAATATTTTTATAACAAAACTAGTAAGCTAGAAATCTACAATTTGGTGCAAACATCGACAATTAGCGATAAAGTTAACACAATCCAACACAAACATCCAAACTAACCCACTAGATAGCCACTATACTAATTTTAAACCATTTACAAAGCATCAAACCATAATTCCAACACAACAATCATGCTTCAATCTATTTCCATACACAAACCCCTTTCTTGATTTTTGTAATTAGCAATTACAATGAAAATTTCACACAAGCCTAACCTAGATTAGCATAATATGAAGCCACTTAAGCAAAGTAACCTTAAAGATTGGTTTAGTAAACAACTAGATAGCTAATTAGCTTTAATTAACTAAATAATGGTTTCTAAAACCCTAGTTTAATTTCAACCATGAACTAGAAAAAACTAGATTAGGATGTTGCTAAGCTTTTAACACTAAAACCATTTAACTAAAGGAATTTAACCAAAAGAAATTAACTTGGTGGAAATTATACCTCAAGATCTATGGATCTAGCATGATCATATGCCTCTAAAATTGCCTCCTTTCCACATGTTATCAACCAAACTAGGCTTGAGAAGGGGTAGCATAAGAATTTGTTTTGGTTTTGTAAAGAAATTTGTGGATTTTGATGGTTTTTGAGATGAATTTGTGAACAAAAAGAGAGGGGGAAAATGAAGGGGGAGGGCTGCAGGTTTTGGCCAGAGGAGGGAGGAGGGGAATGGTGGGGTGTGTGGGAAATGTCACCAAGTCAAACCCCCCTCAAAGTCAAATACACCATACCTCCAAAAAATTATATTTTAAAACCTACACTTTAACTCAATTCATCCCTAACAAAAGAGTTTTAAAACAAAAGAGAGAGGGAGAATTTTCTGCAGTTTGGGCCAGCCAAGGGAGATGTGAGGATGTGTGTGTGAAAGTGCACAAAAAAAATTTGCAAAAAGACCCCCGACAAGTCCAAAATTGCAAGTTTAAGCTTAAATTCAATAAATTTCGTTTTCTATAATAAAAATTAGTTAAAACTTAAAATAAAATACTAAAAATTTATGTTACAACTAGATTTTAATTAACATGATTTTAAAGCTTAAATTTAGCCCATTTAAATTTGTATTTATCGCTAATTTAATGTATTTTCTTACCGGCTTAAAATAATATTAAAAATTGAAAAAACTTAGGGAAATTTTTTAAACGATCAGAATTTCATAAGTAACTCATTTGCTACTAAAAACTAGCAATTACCTATCCAAATTAGGTATAATTAATCCTAAACTGCAAAATAACAAAAAAGACGATTTACAGAAAAATACCACATTTTCACCGATTTTCGGGAAAACACCAAAACGACACTTCAAGGCGCTACAGTAATCTATCGCTTATCCGCATTACTTTTGTGGTGTCTAGGCAAGTGTGTCAAAGGCAAGTGGTTACTTAATTAGGACCACTACTTTCGTAGTGGGGAGCCTCCCACTTACCTGGCACTTACCTGGCTACAAGGGTAGTAAAGAGGCGGTAGAGGATTGATCCTGTGGCTTGTCCTTTGGATGTCTAGGAGCGGTCTAGAGACTGGACCTAGGTAACCATAGTTCTATGGTTGTTTTTGCATTTTTGTGCGATTTTTCTAAATCCGTCATTTCTCAAAACAAAACAATTATTTTCTCCCCTTTTTACCCCTTCCCCTTCCTCTCTTCTTATAATGGGTGACCTAAACAGAAGAACACTTGCCGAGCTTTGCTGTCCACAACCAGATATTTCTTATTTTCGTAATCCCTTCGGTATACGGTCCGGCTCTTCCATGTCCTTAAGAGATCATATAGAACAAGAGTGAAGAAACAGTTGGTCACCTCGGTCTAGGTCTTATTAACCATATCCTAATCCTACACCTGTTTCAGTTCATACCCAGAGTGAGGAAGCCCCTAGACGATGTCCATTGCTGAGCATATAGCAAGGGCTAGAGGCCAAAGTTTCAAGCCGGACCAATATCAACCATCACCTCCACTTTCCAAAGAAGAGTTTGATAGCCAACTAACCAACCCATATCAATATTCTTCTTATCATAACATTGATCCTACTCCTACCCAAGTTCCGCAACCATTATATTCCTATCAATCTAATTCGACTTTTCCACCTACTCTAGACCGTTCTTCTAATCAGTCATTTGGGAGTTTTAATTATCCACAGGAATTTCAATCTTATACTGAAACCCCTTATCAACCCAAGACTAGTCTGGAGCAGACATTAGAAAAATTTCTGGAACTGTTGAACCAAATTAGGAAGGATTTGGGTAGTAAGACAGAACTGTACACCCTTCCAAATCAAACCTCCTGTTTCCAAACTAAAATCCACAACTCCAGTTTCATAGATTCATCAAGTACACCAAATAGAATGACTGAGAAGTTGTGTGACTTTGTAGTGTTTGATTTACCGGACTGTGAAGGGTCCAATTCAAGTGAAACCATACCCAATCCTTGTGATCTCTACACCTCCACTCTTGAACCAAAGCTGATTGAAAACCATACTTTTGATGAGGTGTTTGAGAATTTTAACCTTCACTTGAATGAGGTGATTGACGTTGGGGATATGTTGATTGATGAACCCGAAATTTTGGATGACTTTGTCCCACCAATTCATCAAATCCTTTCACTTCCTTGTGGTCATCATCTTGAGCCTTTAATTCTTTCTGAACCCCAAATATGTCTTGAAGTTGATGATAAAGGTATACCCGAAGAAATACAGCCTCCATCTTCCACATCTGGTACAATAACACTCGACACACCAATTTGTTTACCCATTTCACCTTCTATTTTCTCCGGTTCTTCTTCTGTTCTTATAGTTTCAGGGAGTTTTGATGAATCACAATCTGTTAATTCAAGTTCAATAATACCAGAAATTCAACTTGATTTGGATATTTTTGAAAATGAGGTAGATGAGTTTTTCGAGTCCACTACTTCAATGATTTTTGATGAATCAAGTAGGATAAATTCTGGCACAAAACTCTTTGACAGCAAAATGTTCAATCAAACCATTGATAAAAGTTTTGAAGAACTTTTTGCTGACGAACTTGAATTTTTAAACAATACGGATTTTGTGATTGATCAATCTCTACCTATAGAGGTTAAACCGCCACCATTGCTTCTTCCGAAACATTCACATTCATCCTCATTCTTTCTTTTCTCTAATTTCAAACCCTTTCCAGACCGCCTCTTATCCCTTCTGCATTTTTTCTTGACTCGATACAACACATTCTTCCACCAACCTATACGCTATACTGATAAAATCTTAGAAAGGTTGGTGTTAACTTTTGGTCTTTGTAAAGCCTTACTTTGACCAAATGACCCACCTCCTCTTAAAATGCTTCATATTGTCTAACTCATGTTTGAGGGGGGTGTATTTTTGGCTCTTGAACATAACTTTTGTCCTCAAATTTGTGAGCCAAAAATAAGTTTGGGGGAGGATTTCACTTGCATTATTTCTTGTCCCCTTTTTCCTCCCAAGTCTATGGGTTTTCGAGCTTAACGGATAACAGCAGTGAGGACACTGCTACAAATAAGTTTGGGGGAGGTTTGTGCTTATTTACGTGTTACTTTGCATTATACTATATATAAGCATAAATTTTTTTTTGATAATAATAGAATAGAAAGTGAAAAAATTACATCCAAAAGATATGAATAGTTTAAGAAAACCAAGAAAATTAGAAGTTTTCTTAAACGAACTGGTAATAAGTAGTAATGAGCCGTTGTCTCAAGGGTTAGTAAGATGAAGGAAGTCACTAATCTGAGGATAAAAATAAGTCTGAAAAATAGTTTCTATTCTGGAAGCCAAACATTTGAATGTTGATACCCTAATATATGCACTTACACACGTCTTGAAACTTGGGATAGTAAAGGATACCTTGAAATGCTCTTGTCAAAAAAAGCCAAAGTATGAAGGAAATGAAAAAAATGAAGAAAATATAAAATGGTGAAAAGAGAAAAATGAATACTGGTTTTGTTATCGCCAAGGCAGCAATAAAAAAATATAGCGAGGGTGCCTCTTCACCTAGTGCCCTAAGGCCAACTGGTCTGGGAGTCACTGCTAAGCCTTAGGTGGTGCAAGATGAGGAAAATATTATCACCTAATCAGCAAGCACATGAGTAATCGGTCGGTTAGTACCTCAAGAAGTATTAACGGTCGCATGAAAATGTATGAGAAAATCTAAATATTCATCAAATTAAAAAGTACTGAGGTAAATGGACAAGAGTATGATAGCATGAATTGAATTCTTCGAGTGTAGGGATGTTCTAATCACACACGTAGGGGTATATGATCGATGTTTGGATGAAAGGTATGAACGAAAAATAAAGACGATGTTTTATTGAGGGATGATGTGATTTCCAACATCTTTTCATGACTATTAAGATAGGGCTCATAACAACTGAAAAGCTAGTGCAGTTGGAAACTCTAAATTTTCAAAGTCTTTCTTTTATGGTTCTTATCTTTATATGTAAATTTCGCCATCTCTCTTTTTTTATAGGATTTTGTGGGTGTAATCCGCTGAAAACTCTCAGGAGACAACACTCCTCCTACTAGGGACACTTAGAGGTTTAACGGCTTGTTGCACGTGCTCAGAGCAATCGTGTTTGCCTACGAAAGTGTGCTTAGTTTTCTCCTTTCTTTTTCTTCTCCTTCTCTTGAATAAACTAGTTTGCTCGGGACGATCAAAGATAAATTTGGGGGTATTTGTTCAGTTGATAAAACTGCACATTTGTTATTACATTTTTCCTGCTATTTCTATATTAAAAAGGTCTTTATTATAATATATCATACATATGAGGATTTATGTGTAAAAATACTATTTTCCATATGTTGATATATTATAATTAGAATTTGGTAAGAAAATGTATGCAAATAATATCATTAACCTAATCCTAGTAGAACCAAGTCTACTAAATATTATTTAAGTTGTTGTGCAGAATTTTCAGGTCTTAAATCAAGGAAATCAAATTGTTAAAGCTAACCTGCCTAATTAAGAAATCAAAATGAAGAAATCAAGTCTGGCAGCAACTACGAGAAGATTTCAAAGATCCAAAACTTCTAGAAATTGCCACATGTCACAAGGATCTTCCCACTGAAATTTCATCAATTGATCTCCACCCTTGGCCGCGGATCCGCGGCCAACCCCCCTGGTGGCCGCGGATCTGCCGCAGGGTAGAGGAGTTAGAGGCTGCAAAGTTTTGGGGAGAATCTTTACTGTTAACTTCCAACTTTGGAAGCTAAATTTCTTGCTTTGGGACTATAAATAAAGACCGAGAGCCTATTGGAAAAATCATCAAGCCGACGAGATCACGAAGTCCAAGACGGCTCACACATCCAGGCTGATCATCAACTGTTCGTCTACCTCCTTAGAAGAGATCGAGAAGCAACTAGAAATTGTAATCATTTTCTAAGGATTCAAGTGCAATGAATATTGTTGATTAATAAAGGTAGCTTTCTTTTTCTTATTCTATTTCTTCGTAGTTTAATTATGCAATTTCTTTCCATCTCTTTTTCTCCCAACATGCACGAGTAATTCTCCGCTTGTTAGGGTTCATAGGATTAGGATAGGCTAATGGATGATGAACATCCCTAAACCCTTTTTAAGTCCTATAAAGTTTATGAACTTTATCAAAAGAATCATTAACATCCTAATCGGGCGCGCTAACAATTCTTTGTTAGTTCCGACCGCGATTAGAGATTAGATTAATGATTGTTTTGGTAAAGGCTAGATATGAACGGAGTTCCGTGTCGAGATAAGGGTTAAGAGTGGGATTCCTTTTCCCTCCAGAAACCCTAATCTACACGCATCACCGTCGTTCTAGTTTTAAATCTATTAAAGGATAAAAAAGGTAACTTTTAATTAATCGTCCGTAACTACTAAATCCTAACGAACCCTACAAGCCCCCTTATTATATTAACTACATCCCTAAAATAATCTAGATCTATATTTTTGCATTAGTGCTTAACGTAGATCTAGAAAGCTTTCCACAAAATTCTTTATCCCTTCTCTCTTTTTCAACACATCTAAAGTAAGAGTAAAAGATTCAACGTTTCCCTGAGGACGACCCGTACTCATCTCGGTCTAGCACACGTGACACCGTTATTGATTGCGGTTAACTACACATACACTTTTTCGTACCAATCATTGGGGTTTTAGAAAAAGGATATAAATATATACCAATAATTATGAAATAAATGGAAATTAAAGTGATATATTCATTTAATAATATAATTTTAGGATTTATCATTTTTTAAATTTATTATATGCAGTTTTGATAAAAACCCGATTAGTGCACTGCTAATCGCGATTAAGCCAAATACGCATTTCTACAGTTTTTCGTGGCTAGTGCACCATGTCATATTGGTTTTGGTTGTATGCTGTTTTCTTGTGTTGGTTTGGGTATTTTGTGTATTGGTTTTAAAGTTTATAGGAGAAAAGAAAAGAAAAAGGGAATGGCAAAAAGGTAATTAATGAGAGTAGGTGAGAATAACAGTGAGAGGAGAGAGAGGGGCAGCCACATATCCCTTCCCCATTTTTCTTGCATCTTCTTCTTCCTCTCTTCCCTCCACCATTAACCCCAAGATCCACCTCAAAAACTCCATCAAAACCCTAATTCCCTTTCACAAAAATTGATCCCCTCTACACCCTCTACACATTGGACCAAGAAAAGTGAGATTTCGACCACCTTGAGGAGCTAGGGTGTTTCTTGGGTTGCCCAAGTGAGGTAATTTCATCACCCTTAGCATAGTATTTCATTCACTTTACCTTTCATGCAAGTTTAGAGGTGAAATTGTGATGTTTGGTGAGCTTTGGGAAACCCGAGTATAGGTTTTGAGTGCTGTTTGAAATTGGGTGATGCCTAGTGGCTGTTAACTAGACTTGGGTGTTGTTTTAATGACCTAGACCAGAGCTTAGAAACCTAAACACGTATTTAGAAACCCCGACATCGGATAACTGTGTGAATTGTGAAGGTGTTTTGGAATCTAGAGCAACCCGGGGACACTAGAAATGAATTTGCAATTACTGGGAGTCGTGCAGGCACCTAGGAAGCTACCACCAAGACTTGAGCCCCAACCCTTGCACCTGGGTCATAGATTTATTCAATATGGCCACAATTTGCGGCCAGGGTAGGTTAGAATTGATCTGTATTTGTTCTGGGGTCCCTTTAGATGTAAACTAGGCCCTCCATATATGCAGAATTGACCAATTTGGCTTAGGGGAAAATCTGGGACCATTTCCATGAGTTGATACATTGTTTTATGACTTCGTTTTGACTTTATTTTGGTATTTAGTATTGTGTTTCCATCGTGTGGCATTTGGACATCCACGACCAGGGTTTTTAGTCTTGTCTTGCACGCAAAGCTATGTTTTGACCTATGAGCGAAACGTGTACCGTTTTGGTTTTCCGCCTTGATTTTAATACGCATTGCGATGGTTTATTATTGTAGGTACCTTCATATGGATCCCGAGGTGATGGAGCATGGCGTCATCGACTTCTGCAAGCAAGAGGCAAGATGAGTGTATCTATATCCACGGGGTAAGTCGGGTGGATGACGTATAGCACCCCCACAAAGTTTTGATGGAAAACTGATTTATAGAATATGGTTAGGAAACATTGATTAGGAAACTAGGTTTAGAATGAAGATTGCTATGAAACCATATTAGGAACTAGATGATAGTTAGAAGTGATATGTCACGACTATCATAGGATGACAGAAGTTGAGGATGGCTTTTAGCAATATTGCCGTTTAGGGTACTGTAGGACTAGATAGTCGATATGGATGCGTCATCCGAACCATACATTTTTCTAAACCGAAGAATCATATATATCTTTAAAATATATATCTTGAGGGATGTTATGGATTTTCAAATGAAATCTTTTTCTTAAAAACACCGTAACCCCAATTTTCAAAACTACGATTCGCTTCTTAAAAACAATCTAATTGTATGTTTCGGGTGTATACGTTACATTAGATACTTATACTTATACTTATAGTATTGATAGAATGTTTATGTAAACTCGACTTAATATGAGATATAAATGCGATGAAAGGAATATAAGACGAATATGATGACATGATGATATGTTGGTATACGGATGCGAGACGATCGAGATGATTTATACCCTGCCGGTTCCCTGATATGAGATTATTGCGGATGTGACCTGGGACATAGGTGTATATATATATAATGTTGTGAATCATGGATGATAGGCCGTACGTGATATTAGGCCGTACCCTCATTTGTCGTATAGGATGTTAGGATCCCTATTAGCTTAATACCGCCGTACGATGATTTTCCATGCGTGATGTGTTTGATTTGATGATTGATCCTTACCCTTGATTAGAGCTTGTCGTACGATGGATTATACCGTACGTGATGTTCTGAGGCTGGATGCCGATCGATAGATTCACCGACTCGGTCATGATAGATACGTATACCCGTCAGCATTTGCATATGATTTACCTTATGCTACATTCATATTATTCCCATTGCATTGCTTATACATGTGCTAGTACACCTGCATCATTATCGATGATGCGTATGTTACACGTACATAGATTTGCTGGCTCACACTTCATCATCGATAATTGCCATGTCACTACACAGTAGGGTTGCTGCATCATGACATACACCTTATATATATATATATATATATATATATATATATATTGTACCTACATAGATAACTGGTTTTATTAGGAATTACGGGACCGCATGTTATATTTTAAAAACTGGAATCATTTAAAAGAGCGGTTTTCCCTTAATATGATATATCACTGTTCCATGTTGCATGATATTCGGATGTGCTTACATTTCCATCATATGTCGCATACATCATGCTTTATGATTTTACGCATTGAGATATGATGTTTTCATGAGACATCTGGATTTGAGAACCGTAGTCATTTTAAAAGAAAGAATGTATTGTTTTAAAAACCCGGTTTCTCTTGATATGATATTTCAGTGCGTCCATCATGCGTTTTCTCGGTTCCAAGACGTGTGCTTAAAAACCCGATTCGAGGAGTTGGATGATCCGTTTGCGGGTTCATGGTGGACCTGGTATGGTTCCCCGGGGCGAGAAATGTTTTTCGTGGAGTAGACGATGAGCCTGGCAGGGTGGCGAGTACCTACCAGTGATTGTATTTAGGCTCGGCGGATATCCGGAGGATACCGACCGGAGTCGAGAGATGATATGGGCCGATCGGGACTGATGGAGCCCGTGGACCGTTCGGGACTCATGGAGCCCGAGATATGAGGATTTACGTGTCGATGCTGGACACGGGTTTCATAATGTTTTCGGGTGTCGATATTGGACACCCAGGTTCCATGACTTTGATGTGTCGCGAGGGACACCATTGATTTATATCCTCATACTTTCATGCACACTCTTTTATGATATTTACGTGCATACATACCTTGATTATGGTTGGACGAGATCCATAGACATGCATTGATTATTACTGTTGGATGTTATCCACTTGCATATAGGTATTACCTTGTTGGTACATGTCCAGACCCGGTCACCCTAGATATCATAGTATTACCTTTATGATCTAGTTGACCTAGGAGTCGTTGTTTATTCTATTTCTATCTGTTGATATTTTTCTACTTACGAGTTGGCAACTCATCCTCGTTGTGCCACAGTTCTTGCAAGTTGACCGCTTGGATCAGCAGCTGCTTCGCTGGCACACAGTTGCATTCGGGTGTTTTGCATTGGTAGGTGGGACATTTGTATCATTCCCACTCTTGTATCTACATTTCATTATTGTATCTAGTTAACTCCGTCAATCAAAATTAGTAAATTGTATAAGTAATGAGATTTAATGAGATTGTGGTTGCGAGACTTAGAGCGAGGGGTTTTTCGCTACTTGTGGTTTTGTTGTCTTGCTTATTATTTATCTTTTTGTGGTGAGCTTCGCCGTTGGGCGTCGTATACTTATTTATACTGTATTGTGTGGTTGTGATCCGCCGTTGGTGAAGAGCTAGCTCCCGCTTGGGGATGCCTTTATCATATTATGTATTTATGGTTTTGGATCAAAATATACAAAGGAGGTGCTGCCGAAATTTTTGAAAAGACGCAAAAATGTTTTCAAACTAGTAAATTCCACTTTCATCATTCATGTTCTTTTTTTATGCATTAAGAAAACTTGATTTCATTATACCTTTATTTCAAAACCTTATCTCCTTTATTTTTCTTAAAAGGTTTGGATTTCTGGGTTTCAGCTTACTTGAATTCTGTTACGCCTTTAGATGTTTCGTTATTCAAGTGCTGGTCACGAGCTAATATTTCGGGTCGTGACAAAGTTGGTATCAGAGCACTAGGTTTAACCTTTGTTCGAGTCTATGTTTGACTATGCGGAGTCTAGGGCGGGTATGTATTTTGGAACCTAGGCTTGACCTTACGGAACATAGACTTGAACGGGGGGGGGGAGGGGTATTAGACACGAACTTTTGTTTCATAGGCTGACTCTGATTCATGGAGTAGGTAGCTTGAGTAGAGTGACATACCGTACGTATGTTCCGCGGCATGTTTATGATACGATACTCCACTTAAGAAACCTTAGAATGTACACACTTTTTTTGAGATCCTTGATTCTATTCATTTCCATGATCATATTTTCATTGATGCTGTTCCTTCTTATGATCATCTATCCATTCTGGATCCGTCGTTTCCTCTCATGTCGTTGATATGCTTTCTTCGATACTCGATTAAGGTTTCTGTCACCATGGTTTGAGCGCGGTTTGAGCTGCTGCTAGCGTTACGGTCAGGGCGAGCTCGTCTGGTACGAGGACTGGCCATTGTGTTTTCTGGTGACATGGGAACATCTCGATGTAGTGTTATGTTGTGGCCTCTTATAGAGGCGAGTGCTTACTTTTACACCGGATAATCGGGCCATTGTTAGAGCTGCCAATTGTTAGAGGACTGTTGATGTACAGCATACCTCAGAGATTTTGATGTCGCCTACCGTGTAGACAGGTGACCCAGCTGTTGCTGAGATGATGGGATGTCTTTTCCAGAGCTTACGAGCTAAGATCGCCGGAGCTTCCAGGCAGAAATGCGACAGATGATAGCTAGCCTACCTCGATTCATGAGACAAAGGTGATTCGTCAGATTGATGCGCCGACGCAGTCCCAGTTAAGTTGAAGATTTCTAGTGTGGAGAGTCTTACTCAGATATAAAGCAGACCGATCCAAAGATGACCGCCGGTGTATTGCCTTTCCTGGAGAATTGAGGCATTGTTTAGCGTGCGGACGAAGGGTATTCGCATGTCGCCTAGGCGAAGTTAAAAAGTTCGAGCGAGTGTCAGGAACCTATTTTTCCTAAGTTTAAAGTGTTCGGAGGAACATGCAGGTAATTCTGTGGACCCTCTAGAAGAATGAAACCCTAACTCGACATGATGACCATGGAACCGCTTTAAACCTTAAGGTTTGCAGCAGTTTAGCGGTGCCATCATTGAGGCTTGGGTTTGCCCTTCTACGGCTGGTCTAGAGATGCTGTGGTATATACCAGATATTTTTAGATTGCGCTCGGGTGTTGAGCCTTCGGGAAATTTTGGGACCTTGATGACTCGATTGAAAGGTTTGACGCCGCCCGGATACCATGTGATAAGAGATCAGCAAGCTGACCAGCTTCGGATAGAGGACCTCACCAAAGGCGTGGTGAGTTGATCGAGAACGGACGAGTATTGAGTATTCCTCCGATGGTTACGACGAGTTCCCGAGGACGTGTTCGGCCAGATATCTTCTACAGAGTGATGAAGATACAGAGTACGAAATTTCGAGTCCGCGTTGCCGAAAATAGTTTCAGTGCTCAGATAGCATGGTGTGAAGTCATAGTGGACGACGATAAAGACAAGTGGAACCAGAGGTTCGTGCGAGATGCTGACGAGCTGTCATTACTCCCCGTTGAGACTAGAGACCTGATATGCTTACAGAGGCGTTGGGATACGGCCAGTCTCCGAGAAAATGTGTGCGAAACACGTAGATGTCCAGAAAATGAGAAAAGATTATGTAAGAGTACCAGGCTCCGTACAGTTCGGCATAAGCAAGATCGAAAGAGATCCAGAGCAGGATTCCTTCCAGGACACTGCTGCAATGAGATTTGCACCCAGGATCAGCCGTTTCACGTGTATTCAGAGGACCAGAGGCCGACGCCAGTAATGTGCCGCTTTACGAGTGGTCGTGATGATTGACCGAGGGATGACCAGAGGAGTGCTTGAGCGGAATCGTTCCCGTTAATACACATGACATGGCCGATGAGCCAACGGACTGCGGGATGGGTAAATCCACAGAGAAGATAAGGACCCAAAGGCCAAGAATGCCAGACCGTGAGCAGGAAGCAAGTGGATGTTCTTGTTCTGCCGGTTATTGGGCGCACCGATTTATTTTTCGACATTGTAGGAGGTGTACCTCGATGTCCTTTGTTGTAATTGGCATTTGTGATCTGAGTATCACGCTTATATCACTTGGATTTGAGTTTTGATGACGATTTTCCTGATATTGATTTCATGCACCATGGCTGCACCTACTGAGTATTTACATTTTGCGCATAGTTATCGCACCTGATATATATTTTATACATCGTAGTGTTGATTTGCGATTTGTGCATGCCTATTGCGTTTGATGTTGATTTTGTAACTTCGTAGCATGTGTTTATGATTTCATGGATTTCATGCGGATGAGGTGATTTTTGCACTCGGTATAGCTTATATGTGCTTGCAGTGCATTGATATGTATTTTGTGCACGCAGTTGCACACGATTTTGATTTGTACACCTTGGTGTACTCGGTGTTGCTTTTATGCGTTTGAGTTATTGATTGTATTTCGTGCATTTGATGCACCAGATGTTATTTTCGTGCACAATAGGTGCACCAGATATTGTTGTCATGCACACCGTTGCTGTGGACAGATACTTTTATGCACACCCGTTGCACGTAGTTTTGGGCTTTGGTGCGTATTGTGGAACCTGTACTTGGATTTGATTTCCATGCGCACCTGACGCATGCGATTATTGGATACGCCTTTTGAAGCTGATTTTGCTTTTGAGCACGTTGTTTTCATGTTGGGCACTATATTGTGTAGTAGCCAAACAGGACTGATCTGAGAACAGTATCTGAGTACTTTGCATGCATTAAAAGCTTACCAAGAGATTTTCAAATGAGCTATAGTCTCGCTATTTCCTACGTGTCCGTGAGCGACACGAACGTTTATAAAGGAGAACCTTTTGGGATATTTTGAAAAAAAAATGACGGAACCTGTATTTAAGAAAACATATATGGACATATATTATTATTTTAAAATGAGCGTCCTTCAGTTATGCCGTGAGTTACGCATTCCCACGGCGATTTAGACAACATTTTTCATGTATTTTATTAAGATTTTGGAGTTTTCAAAGATGCGTAATATACACGTATTATAGTATTTGACTATTGTATATTGAATTTCAGTAGTGGATTTCGAGATCGGCATCTCTATAGTAACTCCGAGGATATGCGTGAAAATACGATGATTTGCATGGCGCTTGACGAAGTTTGATTTTGAGCTTTGTACTCGTTTTCATGCGCACTTGACACGCTGTGTTATTTCTGCGTTTTCCATGATTTTGGAGCCCCGTTGTTTTGAGCCGATTATTGAAATGTTTTAGATTTTGGGGGTTAAATTTAAATTCGGGGACCGAATTTATTTAATGGGGGAAGATTGTAACATTTCAGAAAATAGCAAATATTATTTTTGGAATTTAATATTAAAATAATATATTTCCCGAAAACTGTCCGATTTGCGAAATTGGGGTTTTCGAAAAAAGGTATAAATATATACCAATAATTATGAAATAAATGGAAATTAAAATGATTTATTCAGTTAATAATATAATTTTAGGATTTGGTACTTTTAAAATTTATTATATGCAGTTTTGATAAAAACCCGATTAGTGCACTGCTAATCGCGATTAAGCCATATCCGCATTTCTACAGTTTTTCGGGGCTAGTGCACCATGTCATATTGCTTTTGGTTGCATATTGTTTTCTTTTGTTGGTTTGGGTATTTTGTGTATTGGTTTTAAAGTTTATAGGAGAAAAGAAAACAAAAAGGGAATGGCAAAAAGGTAATTAATGAGAGTGGGTGAGAATAAAAGTGAGAGAAGAGAGAGGGGCATCCACAAATCCCTTCCCCATTATTTCATGCATCTTCTTCTTCCTCTCTTCCCTCCACCATTAACCCCAAGATCCACCTCAAAAACTCCATCAAAACCCTAATTCCCTTTCACAAAAATTGATCCCCTCTACACCCTCTACACATTGGACCAAGAAAAGTGAGATTTCGACCACCTTGAGGAGCTAGGGTTTTTCTTGGGTTGCCCAAGTGAGGTAATTTCATCATCCTTAGCATAGTATTTCATTCACTTTACCTTTCATGCAAGTTTAGAGGGGAAATTGTGATGTTTAGTGAGCTTTGGGAAACCCGAGTAAAGGGTTTGAGTGTTGTTTGAAATTGGGTGATGCCTAGTGGCTGTTAACTAGACTTGGGTGCTGTTTTAATGACCTAGAACAGAACTTAGAAACCAAAACTCAGAGTTATAAACCCCGACATCGGATAAGTGTGTGAATTGTGAGGGTGTTTTGGAATCTGGAGCAACCCGGGGACACTAGAAATGATTTTACAATTACTAAGAGTCGTGCGGGCACCTAGGAAGCTACCACCAAGACCTGAGCCCTAACCCCTGCACCTGGGACACAGATTTATTCAATCTAGCCGCAATTTATGGCCAGGGTAGGTTAGAATTGATCCGTATTTGTTCTGGGGTCCCTTTAGATGTAAATTAGGCCCTCCATATATGCAGAATTGACCAATTAGGCTTAGGGTAAAATCTGGGACCATTTCCATGAGTTGATGCATTATTTTACGACTTCGTTTTGACTTGATTTTGGTATTTGGTAATGTGTTTCCATCGTGTGGCGTTTGGACGTCCACGACCAGGGTTTTTGGTCGTGTTTTGCACGCAAAGCTATAGGTTTTGACCTATGAGCGAAACGTGTACCGTTTTGGTTTTCCGCCTTGATTTTAATACGCATTGCGATGGTTTATTATTGTAGGTACCTTCGCGTGGATCCCGAGGCAACGGAGCATGGCGTCATCGAATTCGGCAAGAAAGAAGCAAGGTGAGTGAATCTATATCCATGGGGAAAGTCGGGTGGATGGCGTATAGCACCCCCACAAAGTTTTGATGGAAAACTGATTTATAGAATATGATTAGGAAACCTAGATTAGGAAACTAGGGTTAGAATGAAGATAGCTATGAAAATATATTAGGAACTAGAGGATAGTTAGAAGTGATATGTTACGACTATCATAAGATGACGGAAATTGAGGATGACTTTTAGCGATATTGCCGTTTAGGGTACTGTAGGACTAGATAGTCGATGTAGATACGTCATCCGAACCATACCTTTTTCTTAACCGAAGAATCGTATGTATCTTTTAAATATATATCTTGAGGGTTGGTACGGATTTTCAAATGATATCTTTTTCTAAAAACACCGTAACCCCTATTTTCAAAACTACGATTCGCTTCTTAAAAACAATCTGATTGTATGGTTTGGGTGTATATGTTAGATTAGATACTTATACTTATACTTATAGTAGTGATAGAATGTTTATGTAAACTCGACTTGATGTGAGATATAAATGCGATGAAAGGAATATAAGACGAATATGATGACCTGATGATATGTTGGTATACGGATGCGAGACGATCGAGCTGATTTATACCATGCCGGTTCCCTGATATGAGATTATTGTGGATGTGACCTAGGACATAGGTATATATATAGAATGTTGTGAATCATGGATGATAGGCCGTACGTGATATTAGGCCGTACCCTCAGTTGTCGTATAGGATGTTAGAATCCCTATTAGCTTAATGCCGCCGTACGATGATTTTCCGTGTGTGATGTGTTTAATTTGATGTTTAATCCTTACCCTTAACTAGAGGTTGTCGTACGATGGATTATACCGTACGCGATGTTGTGAGGCTAGATGCCGATCGATAGATTCACCGACTCGGTCATGATAGATACGTATACCCGTCAGCATTTGCATATGATTTACCTTATGCTGCATTCATATTATTCCCATTGCATTGCTTATACCTGTGCTAGTACACCTGCACCATTATCGATGATGCGTATGTTACACGTACACAGATTTGCCGGCTCACACACTTCATCATCGATAATTTCCATGTCACTACACAGTAGGGTTGTTGCATCATGACACACACCTTATATATACATATTGTACCTACATAGATAACTGGTTTTATTGGGAATTAGGGGACCGCATGTTATATTTTAAAAACTTGAATCATTTAAAAGAGCGGTTTTCCCTTAATATGATATATCACTGTTCCATGTTGCATGATATACGGATGTGCTTACATTTCCATCATATGTCGCATACATCATGCTTTATGATTTTACGCATTGAGATATGATGTTTTCATGAGACTTTTGAGAACCGTGGTCATTTTTAAAGAAAGTATGTATTGTTTCAAAAACTCAGTTTCTCTTGTATGATATTTCAGTGCATCCATCGTACGTTTTCTCGGCTCTGAGACGTGTGCTTGAAACCCGATTCGAGGAGTTGGATGATCCGTTTGCGGGTTCATGGTGGACCCGGTATGGTTCCCCGGGACAAGAAATGTTTTTCGTAGAGTAGACGATGAGCCTGGCAGGGTGGCGAGTACCTACCGGTGATTTTATTTGGGCTCGGTGGATATCCGAAGGATACCGACCGGAGTCGAGAGATGATATGGGCCGACCCGGACTGACGGAGCCCGTGGGCCGATCCGGACTGATGGAGCCCGAGATATGTGGATTTACGTGTCGATGCTGGACACGGGTTTCATGATGTTTTCGGGTGTCGATGTTGGACACCCAGGTTCCATGACTTTGATGTGTCGCGAGGGACACTATCACACTCTTTTATGATATTTATGTGCATACATACCTTGATTATGGTTGGACAAGATCCACAGACATGCATTGATTATTTCTGTTGGATGTTATTCACATGCATATAGGTATTGACTACTTTGTTGGCACATGTCCAGACCCGGTCACCCTAGATATCATAGTATTACCTTTATGATCTAGTTGACCTAGGAGTCTTTGTTTATTCGATTTCTATCTGTTGATATTTTTCTACTCACGAGTTGGCAACTCACCCCCGTTGTGCCACAGTTCTTGCAGGTTGACCGCTTGGATCAGTAGCGGCTTCGCTGGCACACAGTTGCATTCAGGTGTTTTGCATTGGTAGGTGGGACATTTGTATCATTCCCACTCTTGTATCTACATTTCATTATTGTATCAAGTTAACTCCATCAATCAAAATTAGTAAATTGTATAAGTAATGAGACTTAGTAAGATTGTGGTTGCGAGACTTAGAGCGAGGGTTTTTTTGTTACTTGTGGTTTTGTTGTATTGCTTATTATTTATCTTTTTGTGGTGAACATCGCCGTTGGGCATCGTATACTTATTTATACTGTATTGCGTGGTTGTGATCCGCCGTTTGGCGAAGTGCTAGCTCCCGCTTGGGGATGCCTTTATCATATTATGTATTTATGGTTTTGGATCAAAATATACAAAGGAGGTGCTGCCAAAATTTTTAAAAAGACGCAAAAATGTTTTCAAACTTGTAAATTCCACTTGCATCATTCATGTTCTTTTTTTTATGCATTAAGAAAACTTGATTTCATTATACCTTTATTTCAAACCTCACCTCCTTTATTTTTTTTAAAAGGTTTAGATTTCTGGGTTTCAGCTTACTTGAATTCCGTTACGTCTTAAGACGTTGCGTGATTCAAGTGCTGGTCACGAGCTAATATTTCGGGTCATGACAAAGTATTGCGGTATACTTCGAAGGTCGATGCCGCGAGCAAGCACTCGAAATGGAAGAATGGTAAGGAGGAATCAGGTTGTTCAAAATGATATAAAGATAAAGGATAAAAATCGGATTCAAAATTAGGGAGAGATCTAATTTAACGAAGAGTATAGGGTTTGACAATTTCGGACAGAGGTGTGCGGCAAGATACAAACTAATCGAAAAGAGAATCAGGGGTGCGGTGATGAACCATAGCGTCGACTAAGTTTATGGTCTAAATATAGTGAGTTAAACAAAAGTAGTTAGTCACAATCCAACACTTTATTGCATTCAAACTAAGAAGTTCAACGGATACAAGATTTTAAAATACAGCTACTAAATAGAGTAACAATATCTTTATTGAAAGCAGGAAAGGTGATAACTCCGCGTTGATATCTATATCTCTGTAATCTCGTAAAACAAGTCTGAACATTGTGCTGCCGTGTCGTCCTTGAAATTTAAGCACGAAAACAACCAAATCGCTCAAGCAGATTTGGAGGGCGTTGTCGAATCTCCACCTTGCAGCTCCTTCCTTCTAGGGCAACCATTGACAAGATGTTCGTCGGATCCACAAATCAAGTACCGCCCTTTAGCCCTGCGACAGTCTTTCTGAAGGTGTCCTGGTCCCTTGAAATAACCACAACATTGAGTTCTCCGCTGCTTTTGTTGCTGAGTAACAAATGAGTGCTTCATCTGCACACCACCTCTTTCTCCAACAGGAACTCTTCTATGATTGGGGGCTTCCATTGGTGCATGAGCCATTTGCCTTCTTAGTCCTTCAGCTATGAGATCGTTTGTTCGCTTCTGGGTTTCCATCAAACCTTGCAGCACACCTAAAATATCGACGGTCTGATTCTGGATAGGGAAGGAGGACGGAGAGTTGTTGGAAGTCATGGTCCTAAAACAATAACTTTTAGGATGACATAAGGTACAAGATATATAGGAATCGGAATAAGATGTTGAATGGACAACGAAATAAGAATATATGGTGAGGTGAAACTCAAACGAGTGGAAATCAAATGTAGAACTCTATGTCACTCCAGCAGAGTGATGCCCTGTGACTATTCAATAATTCATAGTTACAATCACATAACTCTACTAAGTTAACTGATCGCACGCTTTCGGCGTGTCGCGTATTCAAAATTCTAAAGTTAACCGCGATCAAGGATGGTGTTGCTATTGGAGATAGTGCCCTCAGAGTCAATTATTGGATCACACGCGCGTGATTGCAATGATTGAGGGAGGACCTATCCCGGTAGGATAGTCTTACTCAAGATGATAGTATGCTATCTGGTTTATCTTTATCATCGTGTACTGCTTTAGGTGACCTGACAGGTCACTATTGCACGTTGATAGAGCCCCTAGGATTCTTGCTTGACAGCCAGCAGTATGAGGGCGATCATATACGTGGGAGCTGGTAGTCTATAAGCACATCCTTAAAAGGACCTTAGTCGAGGGAGTTTCGAGACAGGGCATCGATACTCCAGAGTAGACTAGTGTATACAGTCGAGACCCAGACGAGGGGCGGTGGCCGGTCTCACAAGCCACTGGTGTCAGTTGGTTCACCTAAGATGTATACAGGTGCTCATTAGGTTATGAGTACACCGGACAGGACTCGCTGGGAACATGCTAGTTGGTCTTATACCTGACGTCAAATAGCAGTTCCCTGGTGACATGTGTATAGGTTAGTTCATCGACCTGAGGATCGTCATTTGTCTCGTGTGAGTTCCCACTGTGCTTTGATTACTACCCTACCACCCTCAAAGGAGACGTGCAAACAGGTTTTAGTTGAGTACAGTCCCGAGCCACATGGAGGCAGTGAGCGGATCTTCGGGGGTTCGTCTCTCCCGGTATTGGGGGTGAGGTCGTGGTGTGTCTAAGAGAGCCAGAACATGAAAAGTCCTTGGCCAAGGTAGGAGATTTACTGGTAGGTATTCCAGCAGTATCTCAGGGTGTTCTGGGCTGATCTCTGACACGACTTGTACCGCTTTTGGGGGTCTGACTTTTACCAACCCCCTAGGCCCGCCATGCAATGCTCATAGACGAACGGACCGGACTGTACGAATATTGTCACTGACAGGCTCAGTAGGGTGTCAGGATGAGTTCGCTCATCGACGTCCCATTTGGTCAATACCTGGTAACCCGTTACGTATAGGCTAATACCTCTAACGTGCTAGTGGTTAAATCCACAACCAAGGTGTAGACGAGTCTTTAGAGTCCCCCACAGACAGTTGCACAAGTTTCGGGCGAAACGCTGTAGAGGCCGTATGGAGATAGGGCATGGTTCGATCAGATACGTGTGGTATTGCACGGATCAGGATCGGACGGTTAGTACTAGAGGCCGTATGGATATATGGCAGGGTTCGATCAAATACGTGCGGTATTGCACGGATCAGGATCGGACGGATAATACTAGCCGGCTTTGGTTTAAGCCGGATCCTAGTATAGTACAGTGTAGATTTTGTCTCATTGCATTTGTATTTCGGTTGGAATACAAATGCGGGTGTGTATACACAGTATTGGGGTTTTCCTATAATTTATTACGGGACCAGTATTCTGGTGTTGCCAGTTTGCTTTCCGTTTCGGCCATATTTCTTTGTATCCTTCATTGGCCGAAGATTGGTGGAGGAGGCTTATTTGCGTTTGTGCAAATAAGCATTTTGGAGGGTTGTCTTTGCATATTGTGACTTCATGATGGTTCACCATCCCTTGACCATTTGACTTCTTCTTTCATGATGGCTTGACCTTTGTTGTAATAATGATGGTTGATGGTGTGTGGTTTTGAGTAAGTGATCATTTCCTTTCATGATAAAATTTTATCTCTCTCTTGCATTTTCTTGTGAGACTCTCCCTCATTCTCTCACTCTTCTCCACTCCCACCATGCCATGGCCGGCCAAGCCAAGGAAGGGCTGCCCAAATTTTTGGGTGTGGGAATTTTGCTCTTTTCATGCTACAAAATTCCCAAAGTTTCATCTCCAAAATGTCTTAGTTCCTTTCCTCCACCAAAGGCAACATCCACTACCCCAAAATGAGACATGAGTTCTACACACATTCTACAGAAAAACTTGGGCACGTCGACTCGCCAACTTCTTGCCCGAGTTGCCTCGGTATAGAGTTGGGAGCCCGTAAAAGAAGCAGGCGACGTGGTGCCCTTCCGGCGGCTTGGTGGAGACCGGAGATTCCGTGGGGAGATCGGGACGACGACGAGAAGACCGAAGGACACGGATCGCTCGGTATATCTCTCTTCCCTATCTTGTAGTTAGCTAGGACTAGATTAATGGCACGATCCGGGTTTATAGTGCGCGGTGGTGCCGGTTTGAAAAGTTAAAGTTTAGCATCGCTTCCGCATTCCGGCGTCGGATTGACGGCCGGGGCGCCGCTGTGCACTTACAGTGGTATCAGAGCCTCGCCATTAACATAGTCTAGCTTGGTCTAATGTGTTTACGTTTCCGATCGAACAAAAATCCTAAAACCGCGTTTTCATGCATATCAGTCTTCTGTCGAAATTTTTTTGGCTCCAATAATTTTTCAGTATGTTGCAGAGTGATGTGCAGAGAAATATAAGACATCTGTGAAAATTTGGTGAACTGATACAGTAGGATGACCACGGAACCGCGGCCAAACCCCCCTTCTGGCCGCGGTTCCGCCGCAGTTCAGTGTCTTCAGTGCACCATTTTTGCACAGTAATCTTTTTACAGGGAAAATAGGGGTTTTGGAATATTATTTTTAGGCCCAGAATTTCTTTAACTGCTACAGTAATGCTTGGGGCCCACTTAGTAAATTTTGATCGATCGGATATTTTGAACACATTAGTTCACAGTATATACATTATATCTGAGACCGTGAATGTCACTTGATCGGTAAATCCTGTCTAACTGCTATAGCCCGGTTAGACGGATTTGTAAACGTGACCTTCACGTTGATGTTCTGTGTTATGCTGTGATGATGCGGATTGGTCGTGGGGGATAGCCTGGATGCAATGCTAGTACAGTTTTGTTGTATTATGTACATTTGATATTGCGGGGCGAGCGTCCGACATGTGGACTGCCGTCACTGCTTGATTGTATATTATTCTTTTGGGGCACGACCAGGTCGAGATCGATGTACCCGTTGTATGTATATTTTACTTTCTGTACTAGGATTACCCCAAGGTAGGGTGCACGGATAGCCGGGTTCTAGAGGGCAACAAGCCCGCATCTCATGGCATTGGGACGGAGGGGGCTTTACTCTAGAATTGGCGGGCTATTCGCCGCACTCATAGGGGGTACAGGTTGACCCAGGAGGGGTGCCCAAGTTACCGGATTCCGTGAAGTGCCGGGTGGTCCATTCACGTTGCTGAAGGGGGCTGCCTCGCTTCAGGTTTTGGCGGGTAACTTGCCGCGCCCGTATGGGTCTAGGATTTCATTGCACAGGCTATCCACACTACCAGGGGAACGTCGGGTTTTAGTAGTGGCTCTGTGAAACCCGGGGATCCCAGATATCTGTATTGTTCTGTGATGCTGTACATTTCTGTGATGCATTTTTTATCACGCCTTGAGCGAAATATTATATATTGATATATATACTAGTAGATGCTGTATGTGTTTTGCATCCGCGCTAGTCCAGTCCCCGCTTTGTCGTTAGTTAGCTAACCTAACGGGTAATGACGGGACCCAGTGGCGAATGACATATACATACGTCATTATATTTCGTTCTTTGTGGTGTGATCAATTGATGGGACTGCGTTGATTCGGATCAAAGCAAGTTAAACAAACCTAATCTGATATTGTTGGAACACTTTTCAAAAAAGCTGTTATTGCAAGGACGTTCTCTTTTGTTTTGCATTGTGGTATTCAGTTGGAATATCCTGCTCCTCAGTCGACGAGGCAAGGGCCGAGATCCCTTCACCGGGAGTGACCCCTAGGACAAAAAGTTTGCGTCAGGGCAATAACTTCATTATAGCCGATTAATTTTGCTTTGCACCGTGGTATTCAGTTGGAATATCCTGCACTTCATTCTACGAGGAAAGAGCCGAGATCCCTTCACCGGGAGTGACCTCTTTAGCAATGGTTTTCGTCACTATATTTTCAAAAAGCTATCCAGTTCCTTCAACGATATCAAGTTCTTTACGTTAAAGGTTTTCGCCAGAAACCATTCGTAGCCCTCCGTCGTTTCATATGGGTAGTCAATAGTATTCGAGCTGTGTTTGTTGGCCAAAGTCAAGGCACAGTGTTTGGTAGCTGTTGGGTATTCATATGCAGCATAGATAGATGCGTTGGTTTGGGGCAGTCGTATAGCCTTATTGGCCAAAGTCAAGGGCTTGTGCGGGTGGTCTCAAATTAACCTGGAGAATGACGGGTAGAACTTGACATGTGACTTATGATTTGTTGGCCAAAGTCAAGGTCATAAGAGCATGGGGAAAAAATCCACATCGGGAGTTTCTAAAGAAACTGAAACTTGCCAGATATGCGCATACCTTCTGGAGTGTGATGACGTGAGTGGATTCCGTCACGTTATCATGCAATGATAGTTGGATCTCGATTCCCACTGATGAGTTAATTTACTTCTCAGGTGATCCCGACTAATTCTTCTTTTAGATTTGGAGGAGAATTTGACGGTACAGTGGGAGGTTTCCAGATTAAATAAATTGGTAACCATTCTGATCTAGGATAGAGTGCACGCTGAGTGTTTCTTTTCTCTCTCTCTTTGGCAGCGACCATTGACCCAACCCTAAGACTATGACTCAGTGACCAAGTTGACCGAACCTTCTTAAATACTGGCTTTTGGATTGTCAGAGTTGCAAACCTCATTGCCACTCTTACTTTTACCCTTTTCTCCAGGACACCCCGTACTACTACGAACGTCCACTTCCATTGGACAAAACCATCGTATGGTTATATACGAACTCGAAGGAATTTATTCGATGATGGTTTCCGGTTCTGGAGAAAACGGATAGGACTATTCAGTTGTCTTTTCCTTTTACCTTCTCTCAGGTTGCAAATACTCCTTGGTTTAGGAGATAGTACACCTATTACGCAAATTGGATAGTCTTCTTCCAAACCTTAGGCTGGTGCCGACCGGTGGGGAATGAAGAAAACCAATTAGCCTAACGATGGTGTACAGAAGGTATTAAGTAAAGATATAATAAGGGATTAGTAAGAGGGCAAAGTAAATTGCGACTGCTATTCACAACCAAACCAAGTATTTCTTCGCCAATCCTAAATCACCATTGTATTTCTCCAGAACACTCCGTATCACTACGAAGATCCACAGTTTATTGGATACTCCATCGTATGGTTATATACGAACTCGAAAGGAACTTGTTCCAGTTCGGGGATGGATTCTGGTTCAGGAGAAATAGGAATAAGGTTTATTCGGTTGTCTTTTATCCTCACCTTCTCTCGCATTGCGAGTGCTCCTAGGATTAGGACAGTACACCCATTATGCTTATTGGATAGTTTTCTTCCAAACCATAGGCTTGTGCCGAACGGTAGGGAAGGAAGAAAACCATTTGGCCTAAAGGGGTGTACAGAAGGTAATGACTAAAGACATAGAAAGGGATTTTGAAAGATGGCAAAGAATTACACGGTTACAGTTGTGAATCTGGATAATGGAAGAGACATTACTAGGAATACCGGTATACCCTATCAAAACATTTCAATGTTTCAGTTTCACTGTGTACTGTTAATAGAAAACTGATTTCCCAATTAGACACTTGCTCCAGGGTATGTATTTACCAGATTTGAGTCTCAGATCTGTATGGTTTTACAGATGATGAGTGGGAGTAAGTTATTAGGAATTGGGTGATCATCCTCATTATATCGGGATTCGTTGTAATCAGTGATATTTGAGGAAGTCACCTGGGTTGTTTGCCGGACGGCAAATATTTGGTTTTGAATATCCGTTGTTATGCACCAATTTCAAATTGATATATCTGTATGTCTATTTTCATAGAGTGAGATATACCTTTTTGAAATTATGTCTATGACATTTACCTATATCAGTGGATGGTTAGGTATGGAGCATTAAACAGCGGTGTAATTCTTCTTAACCATAAGTACAGTTTTCAACCTACGACACACAGTGAATGAGTTATCAGACTCAAGGGACTTGTACAGAGTATTGTATGTTGTCCAGGGTCCATCAGGACAGAGGGGTTGGTCCTCGTACTATATTCGGTTTACTTATGACTTCTCTAGTTTTTAGACAGGTGTTTCGTGGAGACACAGGGTCCGAATTTTGAGAAGTTATAGGTATTTGAATAAAGTAGAGAACCAGGTATTGCATGTATCGGGATTCTTCAAAGTGATCAAAGATGTAGATACTTGTGTATGGTATTCAGATGATAGTAATGGTTAGGAGAACTTGCTTCTTTTTCAGGTTACTCATAATTGGAAGCATTCCTAAGTTGAGTAACGCTGATAGGCCTCTTTCCATCTAGTTGACATGCACTGGAGACAGCTGCATGATTTGAATCTGGTTCAATTAAATCAGTGCCTCTGGTTCTATATTGGATATAGAACAGTTCATATCTTAACGATGTTAAGGTACGGGGAGTTGTCTGGCTTATGCTTAAAACCAGACTCTGGATAACTCAAGGCACGTTTCTGTAATGGCTATTTGTGGGTTGACCCAGGCTATGACGAGGGTTGACTTTCTACCATCTGGAAGATCAATAGTGATATTGTTCTTGAATCGCCACAATTTTATTAAAAATGGATTTTTTCAGAGAAAACAGTAGTGGGAGTATTGTAGAACTGGAAGAGATCCAGAACCACAAACGATTACTGAAGATTTCACAGAAACCTAAAGATTCAATCTGGTTTGACATTCCATTAGCCACTCCGCAGATTTGGTGGGTAACCTCACGCACCCGAGAGGTACTACGGTAGCCTCAAGGACGGTGACAGGGAGGTTCTTGTTTGCCCACACTTGCCATTGCTGTTGTTCCAGACTGTGAGACCCGGCAGGAGGATGAGTATAGCGTCGTTCTAAACTTGCTTTAGAAGTGTACGTCTATATGACTCTGCCAGAGGGTTGTCGTAGTCAGTGGGAGCAGCGGAAGCATTGGTGGACAGGTGGCTTATGTCTATTTATAGACTAAAGCAGATGTATCGGAGATAGATCATCAATTTCTGATGTGACAGTCATAGGTTTGACTTCATCAGAATAGGGGATGGATCTGTTGAGAAGGTAGTAGGGTGTGTTGTCATGGTATTTGGATGACATACACAGACTATGAAGTGATATTCCTATACTACGATCGGTTATACTTTGGTCGTCACACAGTAGTTTCTCCACATGGGACTTGGACATTATATCAGACATAATGGTTACTAGATCTATGGTTTTAGATCTAGATTTGGGTGGTTTCCCAATTAAGGGTACTTAGACAGCATTCTAAGAGTATTTAGAATGGACGACTCCTGGCACGGTAGTGTACCTGCAGGTGATGGAGTCACCCTCTCTAAAGGTGTCTTACAGACTAAAGGGGAGAGGGATGTGCATGATTGGCAGATCACTTGCTCGGGCAATTGAGTCAATCATGAGATGTCAAGTACCACACCAGATGTTGTTCTTATACTACATGCAATAAGTTGACATTGATCCAATCCTGGAGAAACAGTCGGAAGCAGTTTTAGAACATAAGTGGATGTTCTAGGGATATGATAACGACAGCCTCATTCAGGAGACAGTTATCATTCCAGGCTTCCAAGGTGACCTGGACGACAAGAAGGTTGTCAGAGTTATAGTTTTCCTTCTGACGAGGGGCAGTATTTTGGACAGGCGGTCCAAGGCAATACTGAGGGAGGTATGGCGCAGGATACTGATTAAGTTCAGTTGACGATACAGTCTAAGAAGTTTAGATTTGGAGTTCATTTATGAGCTAGGTCCCATCAGACATCCAGACACATTCTAAGACAGGTATTGCTCATTTCGGGATATGGGTTTCACCACGAACTTAAGATATAGAGAGACATAGAGAGAAACATCAAAGCGGATCCACTAGCTGAGGTTATTCCTCGAACGCAATAGTTTCGCAAACGGGATTTGTGAGACTGACTAGTAGAGGAGTTGGGTGTTCGGTATCATACGGGCTGTGAGTATGCGACATCGCAATAATTAGCCTTGAGTGCAAGTGGGAGATTGTTGGAGATAGTACCCTCAGAGTCAATTATTGGATCACAGGCACGTGATTGTAATGATTGAGGGAGGACCTATCCCGGTAGGACAGTCTTACTCAAGATGATAGTATGCTATCTGGTTTATCTTTATCATCGTGTACTGCTTTAGGTGACCTGACAGGTCACTATTGCACGTTGATAGAGCCCCTAGGATTCTTGCTTGACTGCCAGCAGTATGAGGGCGATCATATACGTGGGAGCTGGTAGTCTATAAGCACGTCCTTAATAGGTCCCTAGTCGAGGGAGTTTCGAGACAGGGCATCGATACTCCAGAGTAGACTAGTGTATACAGTCGAGACCCCGACGAGGGGCGATGGCCGGTCTCACAAGCCACTGGTGTCAGTTGGTTCACCTAAGATGTATACAGGTGCTCATTGGGTTAAGAGTACACCGGACAGGACTCGCCGGGAACATGCTAGTTGGTCTTAAACCTGACGTCAGATAGCAGTTCCCTGGTGACATGTGTACAGGTTAGTTCATCGACCTGAGGATCGTCATTTGTCTCGTGTGAGTTCCCACTGTACTTTGATTACTACCCTACCATGCTCAAAGGAGACTTGCAAACAGGTTTTAGTTGGGTACAGTCCCAAGCCACATGGAGGCAGTGAGCGGATCTTCGGGGGTTCTTCTCTCCCGGTATTAGGGGTGAGGTCGCGCTGTGTCTAGGAGAGCCAGAACATGAAAAGTCCTTGGCCAAGGCAGGAGATTTACTGGCAGGTATTCCAGCAGTATCTCAGGGTGTTCTGGGATGATCTCTGACACGACTTGTACCGCTTTTGGGGGTCTGACTTTTACCAACCCCCTAAGCCCGCCATGCGATGCTCATAGACGAACGGACCGGACTGTATGGATATTGTCACTGACAGGCTCAGTAGGGTGTCAGGAAGAGTTCGCTCATCGACTTCCCTTTTGGTCAATACCTGGTAGTCCGTTACGTATAGGCTAATATCTCTGACGTGCTAGTGGTTAAATCCACAACCAAGGTGTTGACGAGTCTTTAAAGTCCCCCACAGACAGTTGCTCAAGTTTCGAGCGAAACGCTGTAGAGGCCGTATGGAGATATGGCAGGGTTCGATCAGATACGTGCGGTATTGCACGGATTAGGATCGGACGGTTAGTACTAGAGGTCGTATGGATATATGGCAGGGTTCGATCAGATACGTGCGGTATTGCACGGATCAGGATCGGACGGATAATACTGGCTGTCTTTGGTTTAAGCCGGATCCTAGTATAGTACAGTGTAGATTTTGTCTCATTGCATTTGTATTTCGGTTGGAATACAAACGCGGGTGTGTATACACAGTATCGGGGTTTTACTGTAATTTATTACAGGACCAGTTTTCAGGTGTTGCCAGTTTGCTTTCCGTTTCGGCCATATTTCTTTGTATCCTTCATTGGCCGAAGATTGGTGGAGGAGGGCTTATTTGCGTTTGTGCAAATAAGAATTTTGGAGGGTTGTCTTTGCACATTATGGCTTCATGATGGTTCACCATCCCTTGACCATTTGACTTCTTTTTTCATGATGGCTTGACCTTTGTTATAATGATGATGGTTGATGGAGTGTCGTTTTGAGTAAGTGATCATTTCCTTTCATGATAAGATTTTATCTCTCTCTTGCATTTTCTTGTGAGACTCTCCCTCATTCTCTCACTCTTCTCCACTCCCACCATACCATGGCCGGACAAGCCAAGGAAGGGCTGCCCAAATTTTTGGGTGTGGGAATTTTGCTCTTTTCATGCTACAAAATTCCCAAAGTTTCATCTCCAAAAAGTCTTAGTTCCTTTCCTCCACCAAAGGCAACATCCACTACCCCAAAATGAGACATGAGTTCTACACACATTCTACAGCAAAACTTGGACACGTCGACTCGCCAACTTCATGCCCTAGTTGCCTCGGTATAGAGGTGGGAGCCAGTAAAAGAAGCAGGCGACGTGGTGCCCTTTCGGCGGCTTGGTGGAGACCGGAGATTCCGCGGGGAGATCGGGACGATGACGAGAAGACCGAAGGACACGGATCGCTCGGTATATCTCTCTTCCCCATCTTGTAGTTAGCTAGGACTAGATTAATGGCACGATCCGGGTTTATAGTGCGCGGTGGTGCCAGTTTGAAAAGTTAAAGTTTAGCATCGCTTCCGCATTCCGGCGTCGGATTGACGGCCAGGGCGCCGCCGTGCACTTACAGTCGCATCGCAGCTAGCCGGTTGAGCACGGGTCGATCCGCAGGGAGATGGTAGTATGTCCATTCGAGTCTTAGAGGAGTCAATAAAGAATGTATATGTGTTTATTCAGTTCTACCCTAAGTGTTCGTATTTATGTTCAAGTAAGCTTGTTAAGTTTAAGGTTGGTTAGTAGAGTTAGGATTAGTCTCGTGCTTTTCTTTTACCATTCTTAAGACGATGTTAAGATAATCGAAAGTAACGGGGATTAGGAGGACATAAGAATGGGATTTGCGAGTTTAAGCGAGCTTTCCAACGCTAAATCCATTCCTAGTGTCTCTTGTCCGTCCGCTAAATACGCTTATCCCAACCCTCAGCCAAACACCCTCAACCATGTATCCAATTAAGTCACAACTACATGTCACGTTGTAGTGCGCTTAAAGGACTTCTCGACTTAGGTCGCGGCTATATGTCATGAATAGCGGCCTAAGTGAGGGGTTGCGTTTGTTTGGTCGGGGTTCATTTTAAGATGTTTGGCGAAGAGAAGCAGGGATTTTTCTGTCCCTCATACCGCCTTCCTTAACCTTAACAAGTGTGGAATTATTCACACATTATAAAAGAAAATAAAACAAAACAAGAAGGAAGAAAATAAGCAAAAGGAAAAATACGGTTTTACAAATGATGCAAGCTAACTACTTGGGTCCTCACATAAGCAAGGAACTCCGTCGAGTATCATGGCTTGAAAAATAATACGAATAAGAGAAGAAAAGAAAAGAGCAAGAAATAACAACAACTACTTAACAACAATTACAAAAGTTACACTAGAATTAGAAGACAATGCAAGAATTAAAAGATACAAGTTAAAAAGAATAACAAACCCTCATCTTCATTTCATCATCCACTCAATGCTCTCACTACATTTTAATGGAGGAAGGCATGAAGAAGAAGAAGAAGAAGAAGAAGAAGAATGACTAACACTACACTAAATCCTAACAAAAGAAGCATAAAAAGAAGACCCTTGGCTTGGCACAAAACTAGGCTATTTATAGGCTGAGTGCTGAAACACTAAGGCAAGATTCTGAGCCCATACAAAGTTACCAAACTACCCTAAAAATTCGAGTTGACACTGAATCAACTCGGCCGCGGATCCGCCGCATAATGGCCATATTGGCCACGGATCCGCGGTCATTTCAAGGAGTTGAGCTGTCGTTTTTTGTGGGGTTTCTTGTGTTACTCTCTTCTGTTGTTCTATATGTTCCAAATTGAAAATTGCTACCACAATATCTTCAGATCTGCAATAGTCCAAAATGGCATTAAAAATAATTCTTTTGACCTCATCTCCCTCGATCTGCGCGCACCCATTGAGTTTTGTGATGCCCCTTTCGTGCTCTGTGCTTGTCGGAGACACGAATGACCACTATCATATGTCTTGTCTCTGGAACTGGTATGCGGCACTGGATGGATACGGATGATCGGAACCCGTCTTTTATCTGTTGATAACATATGTTCTTTATTTTGCCGTAACAGTGGAGTGTTTGTATCATTTGCGTTATTTTGGACTAGGAACCTGTAGCCTGTAAATATGTAGAAAACACAGATTAAAAGCACCTTCCTATAAACAAACGAGCATAAGAATGGGTGGTATTTGTAAGTGTACAATAGCGCCCCGTCCGTCAATCCAAGGCCAAACGTGGAAACAAAAACTTTTATGAAACATGCGCTAACGCAGACTTTTACCCGGATCGTACCATTAACATTAAACTAGCTAACTACAAGAAGTTAGAATGGCTATACCGATCGATCCGTGTCCTTCGGTCTTTAGCCACAATCTATAGCTCCTCACGGCATCTCCGATCTCGCTCGATCTCCGGTCTCCTCGTCGAAGTGACACCACGTTTAGAAAACCTTTTACAGGCTCCCGCTTCAAACCGAAGCAACTCGAACATGAAGTTTGCTAACCGACATGTCCAAGGTGATGTAGAGAATGTGTGTGATAACTTTGTCTCTATACATCCATTGATTCTCAACACATGAGATTGTATGGATGGAAGTTGAAAAAGAAGCCATTGATAAGGAAATTGTGAGCTCAAGAAGAAGGAAGAAGAAGAAGAGCTTTTCTATATTGTGTGAGATAAAAATGAGAGAGCACTAGAATGAAATCCCAAGAGCAAACCCCACACCCTTGTGGCTACCCTCTCTCTCTCCATCTTAATCTCACCCAATAATTAATCAAGAGATTAGACATGGCACAAAAAATAACACCACGACTCATCAAAAAAGCACATGCCACATTTAATGCTTTTGATCATGACTTGACCTCACAATTTCCACTAATAACATTAATCCAAATGTTTATAACAATAAAAAGATATGGCATCAACTAAAGTAAACTCATGATGGATCACAAGAATACCCCTCACCAGTATATACATACCTGTATCCGCATTCCGACTGAATGCGAATACAAGGAGACGAAAGTGATCCAACAAATCTAATACTAGGATTCGGCTTAAACTAAAGCCCACTAGTATGATCTGTCCGATCATGATTTGTGCTCTAGTCCACATATATGATCGAACCCTGCCATATAACCATACGGCCTCTACAACGTTTTGCCCGAACAAGGGAAACTATCTGTGGGGGGATTCTAAAGACTCGTCAAGACGCCGGCAGTGGGTTTAACGACAAGCTCGTCAGTAGTACTAGTTGTACGTAACGGCTACCCATGTATTGACCAAAAGGGAGACCGATGAGCGAACTCATTCTGAAACCCTACTAAGCCTGTCAGTGACAATATCCGTACAGTCCAGTCCATTCGTCTATGAGTATTTCATATCGGGCCTAGGGGGCTGGTAAACGTCAGACCCCCAATAGCGGTATAAGTCGTGTCGGAGTGTAGCCCAGAACACCTTGAGAAACTACTGGAATACCTACCAGTAAATCTCACTTTCCATGGCTAAGGACTTCGTATAATGGCTTTCCTAGACACAGCGCGATCTCACCCCTAATGCCGGGAGAGGCGAATCCCCTGCCGATCCGCTCACTGCGTCCATGTGGCTCGGAACTGTACCCAACTAAAACCTGTTTGCACGACTCCTTTGAGCCGTAGTAGGGTAGTACTCAATGCACCGTGGGAACTCACATGAGTCAAATGACGATCTCAGGTCGATAGACTAACCTGTACACATGTCACCTGGGAACTGCTATCTAACGATAGGTACACAACCAACTAGCATGTTCCCGGCGAGTCCGTCCGGTGTACTCATAACCCAATGAGCACCTGTATACGTCTTAGGTGAACCAACTGACACCAATGGATTGTGAGACCAGCCACCGCCCCTCGTCTGGGTCTCGATCCATATACACTAGTCTACTTTGGAGTATCGATTCCCTGTCTCGAAACTCCCTCGACTAGGGACTTTTTGAGGATGTGCTTATAGACCCAAGCTCCCACGTATATGATCGCCATCATACTACTGGCAGTCAAGCAAGAATCCTAAGGGTTCTATCAACGTACAATAGTGATCTTTAAGGTCACCTAAAGCATGCACACGATGATAAATACAAACTAAATAGCATACTATTATCTCAAGTAAGACTGTCCTACCGGCAAGACTGTCATACCGGTATAGGTCCTCCCTCAATCATTGAAATCACGTGCCTGCGATACATTAATTGTCTTTAGGGGCACTATATCCAACAATCTCCCACTTGCACTTAAGGCTAATTATTGCGATGTCGTATACTCACATCCCGTGTGATACCGAACATCCAACTCCTCTACTAATCAGTTTCACAAAGCCCGTTTGTAAAACAATTGCGTTCGAAAAATAGCCTCAGTGAGTGGATCCGCCCTGATGTTTCTTTCTATGCCTCTCTTTATCTCAAGTTCGCGGTGAAAGCCATCTCCCGAATTGAGTTATACCTGTCTTAGAATATTTCTGGATAACTTATGGGATCTAGTTCACAAATGAACTCCAAATACAAATTTCTTAGACTGTATCGTCAACTGAACATAATCAGTATCCTATGTTATGCCTTCCTCAGTATCCACTTGGACCACCTGACTAAACTACTGCCCCTCGTCAGAGGGGAAAACTATAACTCTAACAGTCACCTTGGAAGCCTGGAATGATAACCGTCTCCCGAAGGAGACCGTCGTTATCATATCCCTAGAACATCCACTTATATTCTAAAACTGCTTCCGAACGTTTCTCCAGGATTGGATTAATATCTTAATTTATTGCAGTTAGTGCAAAAACAACATTTGGTGTGGTACTTGACATCTCATGATTGACTCAATTGCCTAAATAAGTGATATGCCAATCATGCACATCCCTCTCCCTTTTATTCTGTAAGACATCTTTAGAGAGGGTGATTCCATCACCCGCATGTATACTACCATGCCAGGAGTCGTCCATTCTAAAATAAGTTTAGAATACTGTCTAAGTACCCAGATTGGGACACTACCTAAATCTAGATCTAAAATCATAGATCTAGTAACCAGAATGCCTGATATTATATCCATATCCTATGTGGAGAAACCACTGTGTGACAACCACAGTATAACCGATCGTAATATAGGAATTTCACTTCCTACACTGTGTATGTCATCCAAATACCAGGACATCACACCCTACTACCTTCTTAACAGATCCATCCCCTATTCTGATGAAGTCAAAACCAATGACTGTAACATCAAAAATAGATGATCTATCTCCGCTTTATCTGCTTTAGTCTATAAATAGACATAAGCTACTTTTCCACTATGCTTCCGCTGCTCCCATTGACTATGATAACCCTCTGTCAGAGTCATATACACGTGCACTTCTAAAGCTAGTTTAGAACGGCGCTATACTCATCCTCTTGCCGGGTCTCATAGTCTAGAACAATAGTAGTGTCAAGTCTGGGTAAACAAGAACCTCCCTACCACCGTCTTTGAGGTTACCGGAGTACCTCTCGGGTGCCTGAGGTTACCCACCATATCTGTGGAGTGGCTAATGGAATGTCAAACCTGATTGAATCTTTAGGTTCTTATCAAATTTTCAGTAATCGTTTGCGGTTCTGGAATCACTTCCAGTTCTACCATACTCCTACTACTGTTTTCTAAAAAAGTCCATTTTACTAAAACGGTGGCGAGTCAAGAATGATATTACTATTGATCTTCCAGATGGTAGAAAGTCACCACTCGTCATAGCCTGGGATAACCCACAAACTGCCATAATAGAAACGTGCCTTGAGTTATCCAGAGTCTGGTTTTAAGCATAAGCCGGACAACTCCAAATACCTTAAAATCATTAAGATATGAGCCATTCTATATACAATATAGAAACAGAGGTACTAATTTAATTGGAACCGGATCCAAATCATGCAGCTGTCTCCAGTGCATGTCAACTAAATGGAGAGAGGCCGATTAGGATTACTCAACTTAGGAGTGCATCCTGATATGAGTAACCTGAATGAGAAACAAGTTTCTCAAAACCATCACTATCAACTGAATACCAAACATAAGTATCTACATCTTCGATCACCTTGAAGAATCCTAATACTTGCAACACATGGTTCTCTACTTTATTCTTGTACCTATAACTGCTCAAACTTGGATCTTGTATTTCTATGAAACACTTGTCTAAAACTTGAAAAGTCACAAGCAAACAGAATATAGTACGAGGACCAACCCCTTTGTCCTAATGGACACTGGACAACATACAATACTTTGTATAAGTCCCCTGAGTTAAATAACTCAAACCTTGTGCGTCGTAGATTGAAAACTGTACTATGGTTATGAAGAATTACATCGCTGTTTAATACTCCTTACCTAACCATAAAATGATATAGGTAAATGCCACGGACATAATTTCAAAAAGTTATATCTCAATTTATAAAATAAACGTAAAGATATATCAGTTTGAAATTGGTGCATAACAACGGATATTCAAAACCAAATATTTGCCGTCCGGCAAAAAACCCAGGTGATTTCCTCAAATATCACCAATTACTATTAATTCCGATATAATGAGGATGATCGCCTAATTCCCAATAACTTACTCCCACTGATCATCTGTAAAACCATACAGATGTGAGAATCATACCTGGTAAATACATACCCTGGAGCAAGGGCTAATTGGGAAATCAGTTTTCTATTAACAATACACAGTGAAACTGAAACATGTAAATGTTTCGAAGGGGTATCTGGGTATTCATAGTAATGCCACTTCCATTATCAGATTCATGACTGTAACCGTATATTTCGTTGCCATCTCTCCAAATCCCTTTATTTGTCTTTACTCATTTCCTTCTGTACACTACATTTAGGCTAAATGGTTTTCTTTCTTCCCTACCATTCGGCACCAGTCTATGATTTGGAAGAAGACTATCCAATAAGAAGAATAGGTGTACTTTCCTCTTCCTAGGAGTACTCGCAACCTGAGAGAAGGTGATGATAAAAGACAACTGAATAAACCTTATTCTATTTCTTCTGAACCGGAGAAAAGCAAAGGTGAAGTAGGAGTGGCGATGAAATACGCGGTTTGGTCGTGAATGATAGCAGTCGTAATTTACTTTTCCCTCTTTCTAATCCCTTTATTTTGTCTGTACTTATTATCTTCTGTACACCCAACTTAGGCTAATTGGTTTTCTACTTTCCCTATCTTTTGGCACCTGCCTATGGTTTGGAAGAAGACTATCCAATAAACGTAATAGGTGCACTCTCTCCTAATCCTAGGAGTCCTCACAACCTGATAGAAGGTAAAAAGAAAAGACAACTGAATAGTCCTATTCATTCTCTCCAGAACCATAATCCATCCTTGAAAAAGTTACTTCGGGTTCATATATAACCATACGATGGATTTATCTAATGGAAGTGGATGTTCGTAGTGATACGGGGTATTCTGGAGAAATGCAAAGGGTAAAAGAAGGAGTGGCAATGATGTATGCAACTTAGACAATCCAAAAGCCAGTGTTTTAAGAAAGTTCGGTTAACTTGGTTACTGAGGTATAGTCCAGGGTTAGGCTATGGCCGCTGTCAAAGAGAGAGAGAAAAGAAACACTTTGCGTGGACTCTAACCTAGATTAGAATGGTTAACTTTATCTAATCAGGTTGTCTCCCACTGTTTCCTCAAATTCTCCTCCAAACCTGAAAGAAGAATTAGTCGGGATAACCCGAGGAGTAAACCAACTCATCAGTGGGAATCGGGATCCAACTATTATCACATGATAACGTGATAGAATTCACTCAGGTTATCACACTCCAGAAGGTATGCGCATGCCTAGCAAGTTTCAGTTTCTTTAGAAACTCCCGATGTGAATTTTACCCCTAGCGGCTTATGACCTTGACAGAGATCAACATATCATAAGTCGCAAGTCAAGTTCAACCCATCATTGTCCTTGATTAACTTAGACCCACCCGCACGTGCCCTTGACAGAGGTCAAAATGACCGTGCGACTGTCCCAAATAATCACATATCTATGCAACAAACAAGCATTACCCAGCTACCAAGCACTGTGCCTTGACAGAGGTCAACATGCACAACATGAATACTAAGTGACACCTGTAAGAAATGACGGTGGGCTACGACTGGTTTTTAGCGAAAAACCATTAACGTAATGAACTTGATATTGTTGAAGGAACCACATAGCCTTTTATAAATATATAGTGGCGAAAACCATTGCTAAAGAGGTCACTCCCGGTGAAGGGATCTCGGCTCTTTCCCCGTCGAATGAGGTACAGGATATTCCAAACTGAATACCATGATGCAAAGCAAAAAGTAATCGACTATAGTGAAGTTATTACCCTGACGCAAACTCCTGTCCAAGGGGTCACTCCCGATGAAGAGATCTCGGCCCTTGCCTCGTCGAATGAGGTGCTGGATATTCATAACCGAATACCACTGTGCAAAACAAAAGAAAACGTCCTTATAATACCAGATTTTTGAAAATTGCTCCAACAACATCGAATAGGTTTGTTTTCCTTGCATTGATTTGAATCAACGTAGTCCCATCAATTAATCACACCACAAAAGAATGAAAATATAATGTATGTATATGCCATCCGCATTCGCCACTGGGTCCCTTCATCACTCGTTAGGTTACTTAACTAACGACAGAGCGGGGACTGGACTACCGCGGGTGTAAAACATATACAACATCTACTAGTATATATAAAAATATACAATAATCGCTCCAGGCATGATAAATGCAACATCACAGAAAAGTAATAAGCATCACAGAACAATACAGATAATCTGGGAGCCCGGGGTTTTCTTTGAGCCGCAAGTGAATCCCGACGTTCCCCTGGTCGTGTGGATAGCCTGTGCAATGAAAACCTAGACCCCTACGGGCACGGCAAGTTACCCGTCAAAACCAGAAGCGACGCAGCCTCCTTCAGGAAAGTGAATGGACCACCCAACACTTCACAGAATCCGGTAACTTGAGCACCCCTCCTTAGGTTAACCTGTACTCTCTACGAGTACGGCGAATAACCCGCCAATTCTAGAGTGAAGCCCCCTCCGTCTCAAACCCATGAGACGCGGGCCCATTGCCCTCTAGAACCCGACTATCCGTGCACTCCACGGTGGGTTAATCCTAGTACAGAAAAGAAAATATGTACAACGGTGACATCGACCTCAACCCGGTCGTACCCCAAAAGAATAATATACAAATATGCAGTGACGGCAGTCCATATGTCGGATGCTCGCCCCGCGATATCAAATGTACAAATAAAACTGAACTGCACTAACATTGCACCAAGCTATCCACCACGACAAATCCGCAACATCACAGCACAATACAGAACAACAACGTGAATGTCACGTTCGCAAACTCGTTCAAAAGGACATATAGCAATTAGACGAGTTATACCGCTCTAATGACATTCACTGTCGCAAATAGAAATGTATGTACTGTTAACTAATGAATTTAAAATTTCGATCGACAAAACTTCCCAAAGTGGGCCCCAAGTGCAAATCCGGCACTCAAATGAATCTAGGCCAAAACTAAAAATTCCAGAAACTACAATTCCACAAGAAAGACACCCAGAAGATAAATGGTGCACTGTTGCCCAAAAACGGCGGTGGAACTGCGGCCAACACAAGGGTTCTGCGGCGGTTCCGCGACAATCCTGTGGGTTCAGTCGACCAAATTTCTTCTGCAGTCTTAGAAAAGCCTGCACGATTTTCTGACACACTGAAAATAATTTTTTGACCAGTTTAAAATTCGACACAAATTTTATGAATGGAAATGCGATTTTGGAAATTTCATTCGATCAATGTTCTAAACACGTTAGAACAAGCCAGTATGGGTTAATGGCGTGGCTCTGATACCATGTAAGTCTACGGTAGTGCCCTGTCCTTCAATCCGAGGCCAAACACGGAAACAAAAACTCTTATGAAACTGGCGCTAACACAGACTTTTTCTCGAATCGTACCATTAACACTAAACTAGCTAACTAAAAGAAGTTAGAATGGATATACCGATCGATCCATGTCCTTCGGTCTTTAGCCACCATCCCTAGCTCCTCGCGGCATCTCCGATCTCGCACGATCTCCGGTCTCCTCGTCAAAGTGGCACCATGTCTAGAAAACCTTTTATGGGTTCCCGCTTCAAACCGAAGCAACTCGAACATGAAGTTTGCTAACCGACATATCCAAGGTGATGTAGAGAATGTGTGTGATAACTTTGTCTATATACATCCATTGATTCTCAACACATGAGATTGTATGGATGGAGGTTGAAGAAGAAGCCATTCATGAGGAAATTGTGAGCTCAAGAAAAAGCAAGAAGAAGAAGAGCTTTTCTATATTGTGTGAGATAAAAATAAGAGAGCACTAGAATGAAATCCCAAGAGTAAACCCCACACCCTTGTGGTTGCCCTCTCTCTCTCTCCATCTCAATCTCACCCAATAATTAATCAAGAGATTAGGCATGGCACCAAAAATAGCACCATGACTCATCAACAAAGCACATGCCACATTTAATGCTCTTGATCATTACTTGAACTCACAATTTCCACTAATAAACATTAATCCAAATGTTTATAACAATAAAAAGTATGGCTTCAACTAAAGTAAACTCGTGAAGAATCACAAGAATACCCTCACCAGAATATACATACCTGTATCTGCATTCCGACTTAATGCGAATACAATAAGACGAAAGTGATCCAACAAATCTAATACTAGGATCCGGCTTAAACCAAAGCCCACTAGTATGATCCGTCCGATCAAGATCCGTGCACTAGTGCACGTATATGATCGAATGTCACGACCAGAAATGGCACGTGATTGTCATTTGAATCATATGAAGACTATAGGACCACATCTAACTCAAGTAAGCCAAAAGCCCAGAAATCTAAAACCATTTTAAGAGAAAGTGTTTTATTAAAATAAGCCGAATCATACGTTTTAAAAACATCAAGTCTTTTCTGAAAATTTCGGCAAAGTTTCCTTTGTAAATACTGGCCCCGAACGGGGTACAACATGAATAATATATACATGAATGATAAAAGGAATCCCCAAGCGGGAGCTAGCTCTTCGTCAATGGACGGCCACAACCACGCAAGCAATATAATATACAACGCCAAAGGACGAGGATCAAAACTGAAAATGAAACGCCAAACAACATGAAATTCATAATACTACAAGCGCGACTCTAAGGTCGAAATAATATACATCACTGGTCTCTACGTCTGAAATAAAAATATATGTCTGGTTGATAGAGTTACGAGATACAAATGAATAAAATAAAGGTACAATAGTGGTCACGATGCGAGTGAACCCACCTACCAAAGCAAATCACCCGGAAAGAAAGCAGTGTGCCAACAAAGCCGTAATGAAACCTGTACGACAAAACCTGCAAGAAACTGTGGCACAACAGGGGTGAGTTGCTAACTCATGAGTAGAAAACATCACTGAGCAGAAATCATATGTATGACACAATCCTAGGTCAATACGATCAATATATATATAACCTCAAAATGATAAGTCTGAAGTATGAAAAGGTGGCTAGGGTAAACATTTATACATAAGTGCAATACCATGTGCTCGTGTCAGTGCTTCAGGTAGCAATGTATCTTATGTATGCGGTATGAATGTAATGTAATGAAATGAGTGAGATTTCTGTACTTTAAAATGAGGTATCATCAATAAATCAATATAAATCAGTGTCTAGCATCGACACAAAACATAAATCTCAATATCCAATATCTCAGGCTCCGGCTATCCGGATTGGCATGTATCATCAAATCTCAATACCTCAATGTCTCAAATCTCAAAATCTAGGGCTCCGTCCGTCCAGATCGGCCCATATCATCAATCACACGACCACGAACGGTATCCTCCAGATATCCGACGTGCCAGGTAAAATCACCAGTAGGCAGTCTGCCTCTGCCAGGCTCATCATCCTCCATGAAATCACTTTCTCCCCAGGGTACCATACCGGGTCCACCATGTACCCGAGACGGTTCATACGACTCCTCGAATCGGGTCTCAAAATCCATCTTATAACCGAGAAAACATCATGGGGGACGACTCATACATCAGGAGAAAACCACAATTTTCATTTTAAAAAGAGAGAGAGTGATAGTAGTTTATTTATATTCTTGCGGTTTTCCCCCAAATCTAGGAAATCTCATGAAAATCCGAAATCCAATCATCAATAGCAAGTAAAAATGGAATATCGGCATAAAACTCCATAATACTGCTTAACAGTGAATAATAATATGCATGAAGTAGCAGGTAATAACTGCAATGTCTAAACTAGCATATAAAGACGAGTATGCTAATACCATGTCGAACTATCGGTTAACAAGCTATGTCAATGAGTAATATTCTCTAAAGTGTACGTGACATGGCAATTACCGATGACGATGTGTGTGAGCCGGCAAGTAAGTGTATGTGGAACATACGCATCATCGGTAAAGGTGCTGGTGTCCTGACAGCTTGATCTCAATAATGGCATATGAAAACACAATATAAGCATGCGATGCGATGCGAACAGTAATAATATGCGGGAGATGAATAATAAACACAATGATAACTAATCTGCATTTATATAAATTTGATTCATACAGTTTTTCCATTTGAAATAACATGAATCGTGGTGTTTTGAAAATAAGGGCTACGATGTTTTTAAGAAAAGATACGTCCTTTGAAATATCCGTAGAATCTCTTGGCCTGTCTTTAAAATACTCACAATTCTTTATTTTTGAAATAGGTATGACTCGAATCTAATCTATCATTTACAAGTAAACTACCGGACTAAACTAAACAGGCTGATCGAAAGATAAGAAAACCGCCTAACATTTGAGTCGATACCTATATATATATATATATATATAATAGTCGGTGATCCCGCCTCAATAGTATCCCATATGATACCCTAATATAATATGACATCCTTGAGTCAAGAGGGCAGATCTATCATCAATATATAGCTCGTACGGTAAATCCATCGTACGACATCCCAAATCAGGGCACGGGTCAAATATCACATTATCTTATTAGTCATCTTGTATCCTTTTCATCATATATCATGATCCGGGGGTACTGATCTAAGTCTAGTACAATACTGATACCATATATGTATATGCATGCATGTGTAAGAAAACACCACGCCTAAAGGACCCGCTAAACATCGTGTCGTATCTCATAATACGAACCACGCCATATCACCGATCTCATGGCATCCAGCCCAATCTCATCGACTCATCTCCATCCCGAGTATTGTCCTCATGATCCATGTATATTTATACGTATATATATATATACATAGTCCCATACCCATGTGTGTGTGTGTGTGTATATATATCCTCATATATGCACAGGTAATAAATTGTATACATGTGCGTGTGTGTGAGTGTGGGTGTAATCTCTAATCTAGGGTTTCGCGAATGCGAAGCTAAACTAAGTTACTTCTAATTACACTACACCATCCTATGAACCCTATAACCTATCTTTAAAATCCATGTTTCACATGACAATATCATATATGTAACATATATATATATATCAAACTATACTTCGAACTGCGGGGGTGCTATACGCCATCCACCCGACTTCCCCCGTAGATATATATCTACTCACCTTGCTCTTCGCTTGCTGGAGTCGATAACGCCACGCTCATCCTCATCGTCTCGAAGTCTACGTGGGGTACCTACAACCAATACACAATCGCAAACGCGTATTAAAACCAAGTCGGAAAACCAAAACGGCACACGTTTCGCCCATAGGTCAAAACCTATAACTTCGCGTGCAGAACCCGACCAATAACCATAGTCGTTGGCGTTCAAACGCCACACGATGGAAACACAATATCAAATATCAAATTCCAAATCATTAAAAGTGCAAAACGAACTCAGAAACTTCGTAAAACACTTCCAGATTTTGCTTCAGGTGAAATTAGCAAATTCTGCATATGGGGTAGTTCTAATTTTCCTAAAATGAAGCCATGGACCAAGCACGGGACTATTCCAAGGTACCAAGGCAGTAAATTGCGGCCAAAATGAGTAAAATTGTGGCCTAAACATGAGTATATGGTCTCGGGTTTTGGGTATAGGTTCTAGGTTGCCTGCATGTCTCTCAGTCTTTGCTAAATATTTTTCAGGTGTCCCTGGTGATAGCAGATGTCGATATACCCTCACAGAATCCATAATTGTCCGATATCGAGATTTCTAAGTTTATGTTTTGGGGTTTAAGTTTATGGTTTAGTCAAATATATTGTCACTAAAGGGGTTGTATATCCTCTACTAACCTCAATTACACAATCCCAATTCAAAATTCCTCAAACCCTAACAAGGAATTTCCAAACCTCATTAAACATCGTCTAATCACTTCTAAACATGCATTGAAGCTAAAGAAATGGAAATTCTATACTAATGATCGAATAATTACCTCATTTGGCAACTCAAGAATTTTCTTGAGTTGCCCCAATCTTCAAAATCCTAGCTTTCTTGGTCCAAAGGGTTTGCCATGAGCTTGTGCACAAAATTTGTGAAGAGGAGAAGATATTTTGGTGAATTTTTCATGGATTTGTGAGGGTTTTGAGATGGAGGAGGAAAGAGTGCTGCCATGGGGGAGGAGAAGAGAGAAGGATGAAGATGAGAATGAAACAAATGGTCTTGGTCAATGGAAGACCCCTCACCTCTTTTTCTCTCACTTGCCCATGCCTCATTTTTTTATTGTTTTCCTTTTCTTTTTCATTTCTTTTGTTTTTTTTTTCATTTTCCTTTCTCTTTTCTTAAAATCAATAACCATGAATGAATGAAGAAATAACCATGAAGGAAAAGCAACAAGTGCTAAAAATGACATGTGCATGTCATGTGCACAAAACACGCTTAAAGCCCGATTAGCGATTTTTTAATCGCGATTAGCACTAAATTAGTGTTAAATAAATGATAAACTTTCATAATTTGCATGAATAACATAAACCACGCTCTTTTTAGAAATTTCCATAATTTTCAAAAAAATTCCCAATTTATCGGTATTTAATTATACCGCCCTATTAAAATATTCAATATTTTATTATTCAATTATAAAAATTCCAAATATTAATATTTTTTTTTAAATGTTACAATCTTCCCTATTAAAGAAATTCGGTCCCCGAATTTAAATTTAAACCTCTCAATACTAAAACATTTCAGTAAAAGATCCAGTCGTCGGGGCTCCGAAATCATAAATAGATAAAACGTATCATAGCGCAATGCATGCGCATGAACAATGAGCAGATAACTCAAAATCAGAACTTCGTCAAGCATCCCGCAATCATCGGAGTCATGGTGAAGACACCAATGTCAAATCCAATATGAAAACCAATATGATATACATGTTAGATATAGTGCCCTCAGAGTCAATTATTGGATCACAGGAACGTGATTGCAATAATTGAGAGAGGACCTATGCCGGTAGGACAATCTTACTCAAGATGATAGTATGCTATCTGGTTTATCTTTATCATCGTGTACTGCTTTAGGTGACATTACTGATCACTATTGCACTTTGGTAGAGCCCTTAGGATTCTTGCTTGATGGCCAGCAGTATGATGGCGATCATATACGTGGGAGCTGGGGTCTATAAGCACATCCTTAAAAGGTCCCTAGTTGTTGGAGTTTTCGAGATAAGGCATCGATACTCCAGAGTAGACTAGTGTATACAGTCAAGACCCTGATGAGGGCCGATGGCCGGTCTCACAAGCCACTGGTGTCAGTTGGTTCACCTAAGATGTATACAGGTGCTCATTGGGTCATGAGTACACCGGACAGGACTCGCAGAGAACATGCTAGTTGGTATTATACTTAGCGTCAGATAGCAGTTCCCTGGTGATATGTGTACAGGTTAGTTCATCGACCTGAGATCGTCATTTGTCTCGTGTGAGTTCCCACTGTGCTTTGATTACTACCCTACCACGGCTCAAAGGAGTCGTGCAAACAGGTTTTAGTAGGGTACAATCCCGAGCCATATGGAGACAGTGAGCGGATCTGCAGGCATTCGTCTCTCCCGGTATTGGGGGTGAGGTCGTCCTGTGTCTAGGAGAGCCATTACACGAAGTCTTTGGCCAAGGCAGGAGATTTACTGGTACGTATTCCAGTAGTATCTCAGGGTGTTATGGGCTACACTCCGACACGACTTGTACTGCTTTTGGGGGTCTGACTTTTACCAACCCCCTAGGCCCGCCATGCGATGCTCATAGACGAACGGACCGGACTGTACGGATATTGTCACTGACAGGCTCAGTAGGGTGTCAGGATGAGTTCGCTCATCGACGTCCCTTTTGGTCAATACCTGGTAGTCCGTTACGTACGGCTAATACCTCTGACGTGCTAGTGGTTAAATCCACAGCCAAAGTATTGACGAGTCTTTAGAGTCCCCCACAGACAGTTTCTCAAGTTTCGGGCGAAACGTTGTAGAGGCCGTATGATATATGGCAGGGTTCGATGTTATACGTACGGTATTGCACGGATCATGATCGGACAAATCATACTAGTGGGCTTTGGTTTAAGCCGGATCCTAGTATTAGATTTATTGGATTACTTTAGTCTCATCGCATTCGCATTCAGTCGGAATACGAATGTATATACAGGTGAGGGGTATCCTTGTTTTTGTTATGGCAAACATTTGGATTAATGTTTGCTTATGGAAATAATAAGCTAGAATTAATCATGACATGCATTAAATGTGACATGACCAAGTTTAGTGACTCATGGCCTTTTTTATTGTGCAAATGTCACATTTGTTTTGGATGTGTGGGTTGAAATGATAAGGAGAGAGAGAAAGGCAATCATATGGTTGAGGTTTACTCTTGTATTATTTTCTTGATCTCATTCTCACTCTCATTATCATACAACTCAAGAAAAGAAAAAGAATTGAAAAGCGTTCTCTTCTTCTTTTTCTTCCTCTAGCTCATTGACTTCCTCCAATGGCAACATTTTAACCTCCATCCAAAGCCATGGATGCAAGAGACAAAGTGATCACAACATTCTCTACTTCAACCTTGGGCACGTCGGCTAGCACACTTCAGCCCGAGTTGCTTCGGACGAAGCGGGAGCCCGTAAAACGACTTCTCGATGTGGTGCCCTTTCCGACGAGGAGATGAAGACCGGAGTTGCCGCGGGGAGATCGGGATGGTGGCCGAAGACCGAAGGACACGGATCGCTCGGTATAGCTCTCTACCCTTTCTCTAGTTAGCTAGTAGGAGGTTAATGGTTCGATCCGGGTTTAAAGTACGCGGTAGCACCGATTTTCTAGTTAAGAAAAGTTTCGTTTCCGCATTTTGGCCTCGGAAAGACGGCCGGGGCGCTACCGTAGACTTACATGGTATCAAAGCTACGCCATTAACCTATTCTAGCTTGCTCTAACGTGTTTACAAGTTTGATCGAATGAATTTTCCAAAAACCACAGTTTCAAATTTGCACTTTCTGTCGAATTTTATTTGTGCTCAAAAAATTATTTGGTACATTGCAGAAATATATGCAGGCTTTTCTATGAAAACTGAGAAAATTTGGTGGGCTTATTTTACTGTAGTACGGCGGCTCCGCGGCCGTACTGTAGCCACGGTGCACCAAATTTCTTCAGTGGGTTTCTGACTTGGAATTGAGGTTTATGGTATATTCTTTTTGGGCCCAGATTTTTTTGAGTGTTACAGTTGTACTTGGGGGCCCACTTCGGGAAATTTTGTCGATAGAAAATTTTAAACAAGTTAGTTCATAGTATTTACATTATATCTGCGGCCGTGAATGTCATTTGATCGGTAAATCCTGTCTAATTGCTATAGCCTTTTAGACGGATTTGCGAACGTGACATTCACGTTAATGTTCTGTGTTGTGCTGTGATGTTGCGGATTTGTCGTGGTGGGTAGCCTGGATGGAATGTTAGTACAGTTTTGGTATTATTATGTACATTTGATATTGCAGGGCGAGCGTCCGACATGTGGACTGCCGTCACTGCCTGTTTGTATATTATTCTTTTGGGGTACGACCGGGCTGAGGTCGATGTACCCATTGTATATTTTACTCTCTGTACTAGGATTACCCCGCGGAGGGGTGCACGGGTAGCTAGGTTCTAGAGGGCAATGGGCCCGCATCTCATGGCGTTGAGACGGAGGGGGCTTCACTTTAGAATTGGCGGGCTATTCTCCGCAATTGTAGGGGGTATAGGTTGACCCAAGGAGGGGTGCTCAAGTTACCGGATTTCATGAAGTGTTGGGTGGTCCATTCACGTTGTTGAAGGGGGCTGCCTCGCTTCAGGTTTTGGTGGGTAACTTGCCGTGCCTGTAGGGGTCTAGGATTTCATTTCACAGGCTATCCACACAACCAGGGGAACGTCGGGTTTCAGTAGCGGCTCTATGAAACCCGGGGATCCCAGATATCTGTATTGTTCTGTGATGCTGATTACTTTCTGTGATGTTGCATTTTATAACGCCTTGAGCGATTATTATATATTGATATATATACTACTAGATGTTGTATATATTTTGCACCCGCGCTAGTCCAGTCCCCGCTTTGTCGTTAGTTAAGTAACCTAACGGGTGATGACGGGACCCAGTGGCGAATGCGGATGGCATATACGTACATCATCATTTTCGTTCTTTATTGGTGTGATCAATTGATGGGACTGCGTTGATTTGGATCAATGCAAGCTAAACAAACCTATTCTGATGTTGTTGGAACATTTTTCAAAAAGCTGTTATTGTAAGGACGTTCTCTTTTGTTTTGCACAGTGGTATTCGGTTATGAATATCCAGCACCTCAGTCGACGAGGCAAGGGCCGAGATACCTTCACCGGGAGTGACCCCTTGGACAGAAGTTTGCGTTAGGGCAATAACTTCTCTATAGTCGATTACTTTTGCTTTGCATCATGGTATTCAGTTGGAATATCCTGCACCTCATTCTACGGGGAAAGAGCCAAGATCCCTTCACCGGGAGTGACCTCTTTAGTAAAGGTTTTCGCAACTATATTTTTATAAAAGCTATCCGGTTCCTTCAACGATATCAAGTTCATTATGTTAAAGGTTTTTCGCCAAAAACCATTCATAGCCCTCCGTCATTTCAGAAAGGTAGCACTTAGTATTCATGCTATGTATGTTGGCCTTCGTCAAGGCATAGTGTATGGTAGCTATTTGTTACTTTTCTGCTGCATAGATAGATGCATTGGTTTGGGACAGTCGTACTACTATTTTGGCCTTCGTCAAGGGTATGTACGGGTGGGTTCAAATTAACCTGGATAATGACGGGTAGAACTTGATATGTGACTTATGATATGTTGGCCTTTGTCAAGGTCATAAGAGCATGGGGGTAAAATCACATCGGGAGTTTCTAAAGAAACCGAAACTTGCCAGATATGCGCATACCTTCTGGAGTGTTATAACGTGAGTGGATTCCATCACGTTATCATGCGATGATAGTTGGATCCCGATTCCCACTGATGAGTTGGTTTACTCCTCGGGTGATCCCGACTAATTCTTCTTTCATGTTTGGAGGAGAATTTGAGGTTACAGTGGGAGGTTTCCAGATTAGATAAAGTGATAACCATTCTGATCTAGGTTAGAGTGCACGCTGAGTGTTTCTTTTCTCTCTCTCTTTGGCAGCGACCGTGGCCGGACCCTTGACTATGACTCAGTGACCAAGTTGACCGAACCTTCTTATAACACTGGCTTTTGGATTGTCAGAGTTGCATACCTCATTGCCACTCTTTCTTTTACCCTTTTCTCCAGGTCACCCCGTATTATTACGAACGTCCACTTCCATTGGATAAAACCATCGTATGGTTATATACGAACTCGAAGGAATTTATTCGAGAATGGTTTCCGGTTCTGGAGAAAATGAATAGGACTATTCAGTTGTCTTTTCCTTTTACTTTCTCTGAGGTTGCGAGTGCTCCTTGGATTAGGACAGTACACCTATTACACTTATTGGATAGTCTTCTTCAAAACCATAGGCAGGTGCTAAACGGTAGGGAATGAAGAAAACCAATTAGCCTAATGAAGGTGTACATAAGGTATTAAGTAAAGACAAGTAAATGGATTAGTAAGAGGGCGAAGTAAATTGCGACTCCTTTTCACGACCAAACCAAGTATTTCTTCGCCGATCATACATTACCTTTGTATTTCTCCAAAACACTCCGTATCACTACGAAGATCCACAGTTATTTGGATACTACATCGTATGGTTATATACGAACTCGAAAGGAACTTGTTCCAGTTCAGGGATGGATTCTGGTTCAGGAGAAATAGGAATAAGGTTTTATTCAGTTGTCTTTTATCTTTACCTTCTCTCGGGTTGCAAGTGCTCCCAGGATTAGGACAGTACACCCATTATGCTTATTGGATAGTCTTCTTCCAAACCATAGGCTGGTGCCGAACGGTAGGGAAGGAAGAAAACCATTTGGCCTAAGGCATGTACAGAAGGTAATGACTAAAGACATATAACGGGATTTAGAGAGATGGCAAAGAAATATACGGTTATAGTTGTGAATTTGATAATGGAAGAGGCATTACTAGGAATACCAGGATACCCCTTCGAAAAATTTACATGTTTCAGTTTCACTGTGTATTGTTAAAAGAAAACTGATTTCCTAATTAGCACTTGCTCCAGGGTATGTATTTACCAGATATGATTCTCACATCTGTATGGTTTTACAGATGATGAGTGGGAGTAAGTTATTGGGAATTGGATGATCATCCTCATTATATTGGGATTCGTTGTAATTGGTGATATTTGAGGAAATCACCTGCGTTGTTTGCCGGACGGCAAATATTTGGTTTTGAATATCCGTTGTTATGCACCAGTTTCAAATTGATATATCTGTACGTCTATTTTTATAGAGTGAGATATAACTTCTTAAAATTATGTCTATGACATTTATCTATATCAGTGGATGGTTAGGTAAGGAGCATTAAACAACAGTGTAATTCTTCTTAACCATAAGTACAGTTTTCAACCTACGACACACAGGGAATGAGTTATTAGACTCAAGGGATATATACAGAGTATTGTATGTTGCCCAGTGTCCATTTGGATAGAGGGTTGGTACTCGTACTATATTCTGTTTACTTGTGACTTCTCTAGTTCTTAGACATGTGTTTCATAGAAACACAAGGTCATAGTTTTGAGAAGTTATAGGTATAAGAGTAAAGTAGAGAACCAGGCGTTGCAAGTATTAGGATTCTTCAAGGTGATCGAAGATGTAGATACTTGTGTATGGTATTCACTTGATAGTAATGATTAAGAGAACTTGCTTCTATTTCAGGTTACTCATAATTGGAAGCACTCCTAAGTTAAGTAATGATGATCGGCATGTCTCCATTTAGTTGACATGCACTGGTGACAGCTGCATGATTTGAATCTGGTTCTAATAAAATCAGTGCCTCTGATTCTATATTGGATATAGAATAGTTCATATCTTATCATTGTTAAGGTATGGGGAGTTGTCCAGCTTATGCTTAAAACCAGACTCTGGATAATTCAAGGCACGTTTCTGTAATGGCTGTTTGTGGGTTGACCTGGGCTACGACGAGGGTTGACTTTCTACCATCTGGAGGATCAATAGTGATATTGTTCTTGACTCGCCACAGTTTTAGTAAAATGGTTTTTTTCAGAAAACAGTAGTGGGAGTATGGTAGAACTTGAAGTGATTCCAGAACCTCAAACGATTACTGAAAATTTGATAAGGACCTAAAGATTCAATCTGAATTGACACTCCATTGGCCACTCCGCAGATAAGGTGGGTAACCTCAGGCACTCGAGAGGTACTACGGTATGCTCAAATACGGTGACAGGGAGGTTCTTGTTTACCCAGACTTGCCATTACTGTTGTTCCAGACTGTGAGACCCGGCAGGAGGATTAGTATAGCGTCGTTCTAAACTAGCTTTAGAAGTGTACGTGTATATGACTCTGCCAGAGGGTTGTCGTAGTCAGTGGGAGCAGCGGAAGCATAGTGGACAAGTGGCTTATGTCTATTTATAGACTAAAGCAGATATAGCGGAGATAGATCATCTATTTCTGATGTGACAGTTATAGGTTTGACTTCATCAGAATAGGGGATGGATCTGTTAAGAAGGTAGTAGGGTGTGATGTCCTGGTATTTGGATGATATACACAGAGTAGGAAGTTAAATTCCTATACTACGATCGGTTATATTTTGGTTGCCATACAGTGGTTTCTCCGCATAAAGGACTTGGATGTTATATCAGATATTCTGGTTACTAGATCTATGGTTTTAGATCTAGATTTGGGTGGTTTCCCAATATGGGTACTTAGACAGCATTCTATAGGTGTTTTAGAATGGACGACTCCTGGCCCGGTAGTATACCTGCAGGTGATGGAGTCACCCACTCTAAATGTGTCTTACAAACTAAAGGGGAGAGGGATGTGCATGATTGACAGATCACTTGCTTAGGCAATTGAGTCAATCATGAGATGTCAAGTACCACACTAGATATTGTTTTTGCACGAGATGCAGTAAGTTGATATTAATCCTATCCTGGAGAGACATTCGGAAGCAGTTTTAGAACATAAGTGGATGTTCTAGGGATATGATAACGACAGCCTCTTTTGGGAGACGGTTATCATTCCAGGCTTCTAAGGTGACCTGATGACAGAGTGACTGTCAGAGTTATAGTTTTCCCTCTGACGAGGGGCAGTATTTTGGACAAATGGTCCAAGCGGATACCAAGGGAGGCATTGCGCAGGATACTGATTAAGTTCAGTTGACGATACAGTCTAAGAAGTTTGGATTTGGAGTTCATTTATGAACTAGGTCCCATCAGATATCCAGACATATTCTAAGACAGGTATTGCTCATTTTGGGAGATGGCTTTCTCCGCGAACTTGAGATAAAGAGAGACACAGAAAGAAATATCAGGGCGGATCCACTCACTGAGGCTATTCCTCGAACGCAATAGTTTCGCAAACGAGCTTTGTGAGACTAATTAGTAGAGGAGTTGGGTGTTCGGTATCACACGGGTTGTGAGTATGCGACATCGCAATAATTAGCCTTGAGTGCAAGTGGAAGATTGTTGGATATAGTGCCCTCAGAGTCAATTCTTGGATCACAGGCACGTGATTGCAATGATTAAGGGAGGACCTATGCCGGTAGGACAGTCTTACTCAAGATGATAGTATGCTATCTGGTTTATCTTTATCATTGTGTACTGCTTTAGGTGACATTACTGATCACTATTGCACGTTGGTAGAGCCCTTAGGATTCTTGCTTGACGGCCAGCAGTATAATGGAGATCATATATGTGGGAGCTGGGGTCTATAAGCACATCCTTAAAAGGTCACTAGTCGTGAGAGTTTTCGAGACAGGGCATCAATACTCCATAGTAGACTAGTGTATACAGTCGAGACCCCGACGAGGGGCGGTGGCTGGTCTCACAAGCCACTGGTGTCAGTTGGTTCACCTAAGATGTATACAGGTGCTCATTGGGTTATGAGTACACCGGACAGGACTCGCCGGGAACATGCTAGTTGGTATTATACCTAGCGTCAGATAGCAGTTTCCTGATGACATGTGTATAGGTTAGTTCATCGACCTGAGATCGTCATTTGTCTCGTGTGAGTTCCCACTGTGCTTTGATTACTACCCTACCACGGCTCAAAAGAGTCGTGCAAACAGGTTTTAGTTGGGTACAGTCCCGAGCCACATAGAGGCAGTGAGCGGATCTGCAGGGGTTCGTCTCTCCCGGTATTGGGGGTGAGGTCGCGCTGTGTCTAGGAGAGCCATTACACGAAGTCCTTGGCCAAGGCAGGAGATTTACTGGTACGCATTCCAGTAGTATCTCAGGGTGTTCTGGGCTACACTCCGACACGACTTGTACCGCTTTTGGGGGTCTGACTTTTACCAACCCCCTAGGCCCGCCATGCGATATTCATAAACGAACGGACCGGACTGTACGGATATTATCACTGACAGGCTCAGTAGGGTGTCAGGATGAGTTCGCTCATTGTCGTCCCTTTTGGTCAATACCCGGTAGCCCGTTACGTACAGCTAATACCTCTGATGTGTTGGTGGTTCAATCCACAGCCAAAGTAATGACGAGTCTTAGAGTCCCCCACAGACAGTTTCTCAAGTTTCGGGCGAAACGTTGTAGAGGCCGTATGATATATGGCAGGGTTCGATCTTATACGTGCGGTATTGCACGGATCATGATCGGACGAATCTTACTAGTGGGCTTTGGTTTAAGCCGGATCCTAGTATTAGATTTGTTGGATTACTTTAGTCTCATCGCATTCGCATTCAGTCGGAATGCGAATGCAGGTATGTATATACAGGTGAGGGGTATTCTTGTGATCCGTCACGAGTTTACTTTAGATGTTACCGGATCTTTTTGTTATGGCAAACATTTGGATTAATGTTTTCTTATGGAAATAATGAGCTAGAATTAATCATGACATGCATTAAATGTGACATGACAAAGTTTAGTGACTCATGGTCTTTTTTATTGTGCAAATGTCACATTTGTTTTGGATGTGTGAGTTAAAATGATAAGGAGAGAGAGAAAGGCAACCATATGGTTGAGGTTTACTATTGTATTATTTTCTTGATCTCATTCTCACTCTCATTATCATACAACTCAAGAAAAGAAAAAGAATTGAAAAGCCTTCTCTTCTTCTTCTTCTTCCTCTAGCTCATTGACTTCCTCCAATGGCAACATTTTAACCTCCATCCAAAGCCATGGATGCAAGAGACAAAGTGATCACAACATTCTCTACTTCAACCTTAGGCACGTCGGCTAGCATACTTCGTGCCCGAGTTCCTTCGGACGAAGCGGGAGCCCGTAAAATGACTTCTCGATGTGGTGCCCTTTCCGACGAGGAGATGAAAACCGGAGTTGCCGCGGGAAGATCGGGATGGTGGCCAAAGACCGAAGGACACGGATCGCTTGGTATAGCTCTCTACCCTTTCTCTAGTTAGCTAGTAGGAGATTAATGGTTCGATCCGGGTTTAAAGTACGCGGTAGCGCCGGTTTTCTACTTAAGAAAAAGTTTCGTTTCCGCATTTTGGCCTCGGAAAGACGGCCGGGGCGCTACCGTAGACTTACAATACATCAACACTATACATATAAACACCTGAAGGAAATGCATACCAAACTGTTTTAAGTTGCTGTGCAATGCGCATAACACTGCACAGTGGCGGACGTCTCTAATAAGAAAATAACTCTCTCTCTCTCTATATATATATATATCATTTGTTTTCGTGCACGTACTGCCATTTTGAAAACAATTTAGAAGGGTTTCTTGTTTTAAACGCTTCGTGTCATCTCAGACACATAGGTAAATAGTGAGACTATAGCCCCCTTTAGAAATCCCTTCGATAACTATCAATGCATGCAAAACAAATCTAGGTACTGTCCTCTGACTAGTCCTGCTCAGCTACTAAAATAAATAGTAAATATCATAAAAATGTACTGCTCTAAAAATCAATCCCAAAATGTGCATAAGAATGCCGCGTGCGTCGGGTGCGCATAGAAATCAAAATCCATGAATGTGCCATACATGTGCACAGAAACAACATCGAAGTGCAACGGGTGTGCACGAACACCTGTCAGAGGCAACGGTGTGCCTGACAGCAATATCAGGTGCATCTGATATGCACCAAGAATCCCGATTTGGTGCATCTGATGTGCACCAAAATAACATCTCAAATCATGCGCCCAACTTGCGCGAAGATCCAAATCAGGTGCATCCACCATACACGAATAAAATCTAAATCATGTGCATCCAACATGCACAAAACCATGAAATCCAATATCAAGCATAACAAGGTGCACAAAACAAATATCGAGTATCACAAACGAAATCGACGATATACGGTTTACCTCAATCCAAATCCAAATCCAGTATACAGTGGTATATAATATCACAACCATATGCAACCGCATGCACAAAAGCGAATCAAAATACTAAAAGTGCATGAATACTATGCCAAAAGCAGAAGTCAAATCATATGCATGCCCTAGGCATGAAATCAAAATCAATATCCCAAATGACATCAAATCGAAGTCAGGTGCAACTGTGGTGCACAAAAATACGTATCGATGCACTGCAAGCATATGTGAACTATACCGAGTGCAAAAACCAAATTGTGTGCGTACCATATGTACAAAATAAACCCAACTATATGAAAATCCATGAAATCATAAGCATGTGCAGCCAAGGCACAAAAACGATATCAAGTGCAAATACTGTGCACAAATCATAAATCAACACAATGGTGTATAAAGCATATCTCAAGTGCAATAACTATGCACAAAATATAAATACCCAGTAGGTGCAACCATGGTGCACGAAAACAAATATCATGGAACTCGGTCATCAAAACTCAATCATGCGAATAGATCGCCCAAAATACTGAAATCAAGTATGGCAGAATAGTCCCTCTCAAGCACATCCTCCAAGAATCTCTGGACAACTGTCGTAGTCACTCATAAAATTTCTTGCCGACGATATCGAACTCTGGCCTGCTGGGGTGCACAATATGACCACTCCTGCGTCCAAGTCTTCTCGTAAATTATTCCAAAAAGGTCCTGCCGTAGTCTCTCACAAAATCTCATTTCTGCCGAATTTCCCGAAAGTTATCATCTTTTACTATATCTGTTTCTTGGTCCGGAACGGCTGCTCATCACAACTCCTTCTGGAAGATATATCCATGTACAACGCCTCTGTATGCGTGTCACACCTCTGATGTCGGCAGAGTGGAACGTCATCTCATCAAGATCTCGTATGAACCTCTTACTCCACTTTTCTCTAATGTCGACTGTTTCGGACTCGTCTCTTCGTGGCTGCATGGACTGCGCTCAACGGCTATACTCGTATCTGGAGCCACCCAAGCAAAATGCATCCCATCACATGATATCCGAAAGCTGTCGAACCATCCGATCGACTCGTCAAAACCTCATAATCCCCCAAGAGATCAACATCTTGGGTACAGTTTAATAATCAAGTACATGCCACAGTATCTATGGACCAACCGTAGAAGGGCATACCCAAGCCTCATTAATGGCACCGCGGAACTGCCGCAAACCCGAAGGTTCAAAGGCTTTCTCATGGTCATTATGTCGAGTTAGGGTTTCATTCTTCTAGAGGGTCCATAGAAATACTTGCATGTTTTCTTCAAATACTTTAAACTTAGAAAATGGGTTTCTGACATTCGATCGTCTCTATCGACTCCCAACGTATCTGTGTGAAGTCTCCTCAAGCTGGAATCAATCAATCTGATGTCCTCGCATCTGGGTAAGAGAACGAACCACATGTCCTAGTCATTCATCCTCGGATGACTAGCGACCATCTATCATATCTCTGAGTATAACTCGTACTTCAATAGCTCCAACATCTAGGCGATACCACGTCGTTCACAGCAACTACAGGCTCTTTCGTCTGCACGCTGAACAGTGCCTCAATCATCATGAATAAGCGATACATCAATGGTCATCACATTCTGGCTAGCTTTTATCAGCGGCTCAATCCTCTGGTGCTGATCTGCACGTCCGAGTAATCTCGTAAAAGCGATCCAACAAACGCTCATGGTGCGAGAACACAATAAAACGACGCTTCTCTATGCAAATCGTATGTCCCTGGAATCACGCCCTGGTCAGTCCTCGTTCGCGACGAGCTCGTGCTGCCCACAACTCTAGCCATAGCTCTCTCTGCCCGTGTAATTATGGCAGCAAAACCATAAACCGATATCGATGAGGATAGATCATGAATGAATATAATGTTGTGCTAGGAAATGTACATCCTAAGGCTCTTTAAGCGGAGTAGCGTATCGTAAATATGCCGCGGAACATACACACGGTACATCACTCTCCTTAAGTCACCTACTCCATCAACCAAGGTCAACCTATGCGACGAAAGTTCAGGTCTAATACCCCCTCGACTAAGTCTAAGTTCCGTTAGGTCAAGCCTAAATTCCGTATATATACAAACGCCGTAGGCTCCGCATAGTCAAACCTAGACTCGAACCAAGGTTAACCTAGCGCTCTGATACCAACTTTGTCACGACCCGAAATGGCACGTGACTGGCACTTGTGTCACGCCCCGCTTTCCGGTATACGGCGAAGGGAACGCAACTGGTCCGCTACGTATATACTCAGAAGTACATACGCTAAGCGTATCTAAGCAATATAAAAGTAAATACACAAGAGACAAGGTATAATAAAAACAACAACTTTTATTTATTAACATTCTTTTGTACAATGCATGAAAAGGAAATACAACTAAAATAAAACGATGCCTAAACAATGGCAAAACAGGAAATGAAAAATACTGAATGGAAAATGTACAATGTCTAGAGCTCGGGGTCTTCACAGAACTGGTCCAAGTCTACAGCAGTGGGCTTGTTCTCTGACGGGTCCAAACCACTTGACGACATTCAAAGAAGAAAGAATAGAATGTCGTCAGCGAACTGGTCACTCGGTAAGTTCCAAAGATAAGGGAGAAATAGACAGAGAGTATGAGAGAGAGAGAGAGTAGCTTTTAATGTTGTATTATATTTTTGTAATGTTGTATTAACGCTGTTGCTTGTAGCTTGGTACAGAAGAATGCCAGTGTATACGAGAGGGGTCACTATATGCTAGAGACCAGGGAAAACGGAATATAGAGTACAAGGCTCCGTTAGAAGGCCCGGAACAACGGCAATTGAATTTATGTTAGGTATCTTAAGTCTTACCGTCTCGTGCCACTTCTAACACCTTCCGTACCAGTCTACTCCTTAAACCCTGTAGTGTTTTGATTGTATTGTTGTATTGTATTGTAAACTGTATAGATTGTATAATTGGATGACTGACCGAAACCATGATATCAGTAAACGGATGTAACCATAGAATCATGTAAATGGAATAACTGGAGAACCATGTAAATGGAATGTATATCCATGGTTCGGTTCGGTCAAGTTGTATAAATTGATAATTGGATTCATGGATTCATGTTGAATTGTAATATTGAAGATTGTAGATTATAGATTGTAGATTTGTACTTCAATCATATTCAATTCAGATATAATAACACTCAAACCCGAGTCAGACAATTAAAAATGTAAATCAATGTCTTGATTATTTCTTACCTATAATTGCAAGGGTCCTTAGGGTAATTTAAAGAACTTGAGGTGGTTTTCTGTAAAAATACTTTTATATACTTTTCAAAATACACCTCAAGTATTTATTATTCGTCTTTAGAGCAGTAATGAATGTGGATTTTATATTGCGATATTTCTAGTGAAAATATCCTAGTTTCATAAATAAGGTGTTTATTTGTAATATTCATGGTATTTTAAAGTAAAATTGATTCTTGTGATTTTTAGAAAAAGGTGGAATATTTATATCATAACAAAATAAATATTTTAATGATAAATATACATAAATTTATACAAAAATAATTTTAATATATTTTTATATATTCTAAAAATCTCATTTTTTAAGATATCGTATTTTAAGTCTTTCGAGACCGAATGCTCCTTGCGGAGGTCTGAATCTGACACTACTAAGCCCGAGGATGTGCGATAAACCACACCATCCCGAACGGGTTCAAAATGGGTTGTAGCGGCGCTTCACAAAGGTTGTAAAATACTAAATCCTTTAGAAAACGGTTTTATGAAGTAAATGGTATTTATTTGTAAAGATGTCAATTTATCCGTATTCTATGTTCTATGGTCTCCTAAGTCAATTTAACTATTCCTAACTGGTCTAAACGATAAGTTGTGAGATGCCTCAAATTGCCTCTTCACCGCCAATTGTAGCCAGGTAAGTACAAGTGAAGAAAGGAGGGATCCGCTCACGAATCACCATGAGAAGGGCATTTTAAAGTTACATTTCTCACTTGCCTAGCCTAGACACCACAAAGTCAGGTTTAGATAAATGACTGATGTCCACAACTCATCGTATTTTCATAATAAGTGGTACTTCTTTAAAACTGTATCAAACTAAATCTTTTAGAAATGGTTTTATTAAGTATATGATATTTAAATGAAAATGTTTGGTTTCTCGTATTCTAGGTTTTCGATGGTATCGTGTTAGGTTGTATGTAAGTGAGGAGGTAGGTCGTTACCTCGTGATCTACTTTAAATGTATGGCAAATTTGATAGAGTTAAATAAAGGATTGAAACAATGTGGTATTTAAGTGAAAATACGATAAATTGACATAGCTATCATTTCATGTGATGAAACTTGTTCAAATTGTTTGATAAGTGTTTAATAGTCAACATGAGGAAGTTTAAGTATGATGGTATTAGTGGGAAGTGGAATTTTATAAAAAACCGAATCGGAAATCGGATTTGTTCCGATTCCGTCGGGTTTTGTAATTTCGTATTTTGAGAATGGAAAAGAGAGATAGAAAAGGGACTTACGGGTTTTAAATTACACAAGAGAGAGAGAGAGGGAAATAGAGAGATAGTCGATGTGTTGCGTCGTCACCGGTAGTTCCTAAAAAGATCGCCGGAAGTTTCGCCGGGAATTCGTCGGAGCTTCGCCTCAAGCTCGTTTTCAAAGTGCACAAGTTCTCTTGAGAATTTTAGAGAGTTAGCTCAGAAATGTGAGTGAGAGGGTAGAGGGTACGGTGGTATTTATAGAGTTAGGCTAGGGTTAGGGTAGATGAAGAGTTTAGATTAAAAAAATATTAAAATATATTAAAATGTATTAAAAATTGTAGTAAATGAGGCTTTCTGAATTCTCTGGAACCGATCTGGGAATTTGATGTATACAGGGGGTTATAGAATGCCAAGAGCCAAATTTTTCGTGTTGACGACTCGGCCGTCCGGCCGAGTTCGACCGACGGCGCCGGCCCGAGTCGGCCGAGTCGAGGTGCCAGGGGGTGGGGGGTCGTCAGGTGAAGCTTCTGGTATTTTTAGATTTTCAGGTTCAGTAGGAATTTTGGGAGTTATGGTGCGTGGACTGTTGGGCTTCTAAAAATTTTAAAACAAAATAAATTTTAAAAATAATGTGGGGCATGGGATTTGAACTCTGGTGGCTTAGTTCAGCATGCAAGGTATTACCAATGTGCTACAAGCTCCTTCTTGTAATTAAATTGCTAATTAATTACTTAAATCTTGTGCTCAGGCAATAAATACCCCTTTAATGATTTTGAAAAAATAAACAATTTAAAATTTGTATGAAAAAAGTGTATAAGAAAATTATGATTGTTACATTCTACCCTCCTTATAAAAATTTCATCCTCGAAATTTGTAAAAAGAAAGTGTAACGGTTCAAGGAAGTTTGGTGACAGGAGTATAGATAGTGTATAAAAATAACAAAGTGATACAAGGGTGAAAAAGGCTTACTGGTGATACCTTGACCTACAGTCTCGGCTTCTACAACTTCTAATGTGAATGTTTGTCGCCGTGGTATATTCCTTCTAGCCGGAGGCACATTCTACCTTTGGGGCCTGTTTCTGTACCCTCTAGGCATGTCCCTCATTGCCTGTTAGAATTGGCGAGTAGGCTGTGCAGGAGTTCTATGTGGAGGTGGTGCTGAGAGTGCAGGACGAGTTGTAGGAGCCTGGATAGCTGGCCGCTGCGGGTAGTTGGTAGGTGTGTGAGCTGAGTTGCTATTCTAAGGACAATTCCCAATTCCGTGGTTGGATGCGCCACAAATTAGACACAGGCCTTTTGCACGCCTACGGTCCTTCCACAAGTGTCCCTTTCTTCTGCAGTAGTAGCAGAAATCTGGACTTGACTGGTTGTTGGTTTCTTCTGATCTCCTGGGTTCAAACGATGGCCTGGAAGAGGCTCCTCCTACTATTTATGTGGCAGAGCGTTTCAAACCGGCAGGTTGGGGTTTTCCCCTCGCCTTTATCACTGCTGCTTAACTGCGGGCAGCTTCCAAAGTATCTTCATGTGTCAGAAATTTCCCTGTGGCTAGTACAGCCTGAATTTCTATGTCCAAACCTTATTGAAATCGATGGGCTCTAACCTCATCCGTCGGTATCAGGTGTGCCGAAAATCTGTTACGGTCTTGTGTTAGCTGTGTAATATGTGATATTAAAAATTTGAAATACTGTGACATATCTTACCGACTGAGCATGGTGAATTCAGCGTCATACTCATCTACTGACTTGTCCCACATCGAACCTTGTTGTAGATGAATGAACTGCTGTTCCATGGCAAACCTGGCAGTCACAGGGAAGTACTTCGCGTCGAACTTATCGCGAAAATTCTTCCATTCAATGGGCTGATCAAGACGGCTTTCTTCCGCCTTCCACCAGTTCCGTGCATTGTCCGTGAGTTGCAGCTTTGCAACTCGGACCCAAGCTATTTCTGGCACTTGTGCTGCTGCCAGATCATCCTCGATACTTTGAGCTCATTCCTGAGCTTCCAGTGGGCTCCCCTTTCCTGAGAACTGTTTGGGATGTAAAGCTCTAAATTGCTTCACCCCAGGTGCTTCATCCTCAGGACGGTTCAAGAGCTGCTGTTGTACCTCTAGGAGGCTGCGGATTGCCTCAAGCAGAACCGTTTGCTCATTGGGTGGAGCAGGAATGGCAGGTGTGAGCGGTAATGGTGGAGGTGTGTTGTTGACATCAGTGCTGGTGTTGTTCGGGGAATCCATAACCTTGAATAAAAAATTTAGGTAAGGACAGATTCAAAGTATATGATTCAAAGAATAAGAAATGATGGGATTCAAGGAACATGATTGTACAGAATGTTTCAGTTGCTGGTTCTTGTGTTTTTTATTTCTTAGGGTTCCATACAGCTCTGACCTGCATGGGCCACCAACAAAACCTGTCACGCCCTATTTCCCGGTATACGGCGAAGGGAACGCGACTGGTCCGCTACATATATACTCAGAAGTACATACGCTAAGCGTATCTAAGCAATATAAAAGTAAATATATAAGTTACAAAGTATAATAAAAATAGCAACTTTTATTTATTAACATTTTTTTGTACAATGCATGAAAAGGAAATACAACTGAAATAAAACGATGCTTAAACAATGGCATAACAGGAAATGAAAAGTACTGAATGGAAAATATACAATGTCTAGAGCTCAGGGTCTTCACAGAACTGGTCCAAGTCTTCAGCAGTGGGCTTGTTCTCTGACGGGTCCAAACCACCTGACGACATTCAAAGAAGAAAGAATAGAATGTCGTCAGCGAACAGGTCGCTCGGTAAGTCCCAAAGATAAGGGAGAAATAGAAAAAGAGTATGAGAGAGAGTAGCTTTTAATATTGTATTATATTGTTGTAATGTTGTATTAACGCTATTTTTTGTATCTTGGTACAGAAGAATGCCAGTGTATGTTAGATATATATGCCCTAGAGGCCATTATTGTATAGTACTAGTTTGTATAATACATTTTGGAGGCTTAGGATATATATACGGTTTTACGACAGTCTTGCTCGATATAGTAGTATGCTACTTGGTTTGTTTCTATCTTAATATGTGTATATGTTTCTTTTAACATATCGCTGATACATATTGATGGAGCCCTTAGGATCTTTTCTTGACTACCGGCGTTGTGATGGCGATCACACTAGTGAGGGCTGGGTAGTCTATAAGCACATCCTTATTTTGGTCCCTAGTCGTAGGATTATCGAGACAGGGCATCGATACTCCAGAGTAGACTGGTGCATACACTTCTCTTCCCAGCAGGGGAGATGGTCCGTCCCATAGCCATCAATACATCGTACTGGAGATAGTATGCAGGTGCTCGTTAGGTTACGAGTACACTGGACAGGACTCGTCGGGAACTGTAGGTTGGTATTATACCTATCGTCAGTTAACAGTTCCCAGGTGACATGAGTACAGCTTAGCCCGCTGACTTGACACTGTCACTTCGCCTCGAGTGTGTTCCCACTGTTCTTTGATTACTACCCTACCACAGCTCTACTGAGTCATGCAAACAGGTAGTAGTTGGGTGTAGTCTCAAAGCACTTGGAGGCAGTGACAGTTAGACAGGATTCGTCTCTTCCGGTATTGGGAGTTGATATCGCGCTGTGTCTAGGAGAGCCATTACACATTGTCGTCCCTGGCCAGGGCAAGTGAGAATTGCTGGTAGGTTTTTCAGTAGATTCTTAGGGTATTTTGGGCTACACTCCGACACGACTTGTACCGCTATTAGGGGACTGACGTTTACCGCCCCCTAGGCCCGCCATGCGATATTCTCAGACGAACAGACCGGACTGTACAGAGATTGTCACATTCAGGCTCAGTAGGAGTTAGGATGGGTTCACCTCATCAGTCTTCTTATCGGCATCTACCTGGGGACCGTTACGTACAGCTAGTACCCCTTGCGGCCTGTGATTAAACCCACCGCCAGCGTAGTGTTGAGCCTTTAGAGTCCCACACAGAGGGTTACTCGCCTTGGGCAAAACAGAGTAGAGGTCGCATGGTTTTGCGACAGGGTTCATTCACATCCACGCACTTGTGCACGTTTGGTGTCCGGACAGTTATTACTAGCGGGCTTTGGTTTAAGCCAGAACCTAGTACTTGTTTTGGGATTGGTTTTGTCTCAGTGTATTTGTGTTCCTTGGAGCACGGATGCGGGTGTGTATGCACAGTTGACAGAGGCAGAGGCAGAGGATTCTCATTAGGGTTGTTAACCACTTGACTTTGGTTGACTTGTTGACCATTTGACTTTGGTTGATTTGTTGACTGTTTTCTTATTCTAAACCCTAATGAGAATGAGAAATAATATGATTAATAATATTAATTAAGGATTATTCTGTCATGGTTGAGTTGAACATTTGACTTTTGTTGACTTGTTGACTTTGTTGACGGGTTGACCATTGTAGACTTGTTGACCATCATCATTTCATTGCTATGACTTTTGTTTACTTGTTTTACTTTACAAATGGCTATAATTGCATGTAATGATAATGGTCATTGAAACTAACCATCACAATACTTGATTATTATTATTATCATTATTATTTTGCTTTTGTGAGCATGGTTGCATTATGAGAACTCATTTCATCACCTCCTTTCTCTCTCATGAGAAAAGCTCTACCTCTTCCTCTCTCAAGGTTCAAGTGTTCCATGAGTTGGAAATCATGAACTTTTGAGACAAAACCACCATTAATCTTCTCTACTCATTCATAGGTTGTAGGTTTAGCACACCAAGCACCTTAGTTGTCTCTAGTTTGAGATAGGAGCTCAAGTTTGAGGCCCTCGGGTGGATCCATCTACGGCAAGGAGACGACGAGGAGGAGAAGCCGTTCAAGCCACTACGAGGAGCAAGCAAGGAGGTGAAGCACCAAAAGAAGAGAAGGAGTTCAAGTAATGGTATAACCCCTAACCGAGTAGGTAAAGCTCATAGTAGTTTCTAGTGTGTAGTTTAGCAACGATCCGGGTTTCTAGTCCATGTTACCTTAAACCCTAAAAAAAATTGTTTTTCACCGTTTTCGCAACCTCGAAAGAACCGGGACAGGTATCGTAGACCTAACAGTGGTATCAGAGCCTAGCTAAACACACACTAGCATGTTAGCAAAGTATCTAGAATTTCGATCGGACAAAAAACCGTAAAACACGTCAAAAATATCAACTTTCTGCCGATTTTTATTTCTGTTCAAAAATTAATAAATCATACACTAAAAATCGGCTCAGGGTTTTTGAAGAACAACCAAGAAAAACGATCCAGTGACTCGTCCAACTAGCCGCGGATCCTCGGCCGAGTTGACTCGGCCGTGGGTCATTTTCCTTGCAGTGTTCTTATATTGGTGTTTTGGGATTTTTAAGATGGTTTGTTTCTGCCCAGAATTTCCAGAGAACAAATTTGTTTTTGGGGTGGTTACAAATCCGTATTTTGATCGAATTTCTGTAGACTTTGGCTAATGGGTTATATATGTGATGTTATATATGTATTGAACGTCTGCTAATCGCTATACGTCGATTAGTGGGGGTTATACATATCTGTGATCTGTAATGTTGATGGTTTGTGTATATGAATTCGTTGGATTGTCGCGGATGAATAGCTGGGGGGTTGTGAGATGAGAGTTTTGTTTATCTTTCAATTCATGTAATATGTAAATTGATGTAATATTATTTGTATGGCCGCACATCCGGGATGAGTTTGTAGCCGCCATAATATAATTTATTTCTACTGTTTTTGCTCCTAGGATAGACCCAAGGTGGGGTGCACAAACTACCGGGTATCTCGAAGTGCCGAGTTGCCTACTCACGTTGTTGAGGGAGGTTGCCTCACTTTGGGTACTTGGCGGGTAGTTTGCCGCACCCGTAGGGGTCTAGGGTGGGGTTTTGGCTATTCATCATGACCGTGTAATCCGCTTTTCGTTGCGGGCTCGAATGAAACGCGGATTTCTAGTATATCCAATGTGTTCATCTGTGATCTAGAATGGCTATCATTGCATCTGACGAATGTGTATATATCTATATATGATATCTATTTAGGCGTTGCTTATGTTTTGCATCCGCGCTAGTCCATCCCCCGCTCTGTCGTTAGTTAAGTAACCTAACGGGTAATGACGGGGCCCCGTGGCGAATGCGGATGGCATAAGCGTACGTCATATTTTCGTTGTTTTCTGCGATGGTAGGATTAATTGATGGGACGCATTAAATTAATGCAAGAAAACAAACCTAAAAGACGTTGTTGGAACAATTTTCAAAAAGCTCTTATTGCAAGGACGTTCACTTTTTTTTTGCATAGAGGTATTCGGTTATGAATGCCCAGCACCACATTCGACGAGGCAAGGGCTGAGATCCCTTCATCGGGAGTGACCCCTTGGACAAAAGTTTGCGTCAGGGTAATATCTTCACTATAGTCGATTATTCTTTCTTTGCATCGAGGTATTCAGCTTAGAATATCCTGCACCTCATTCGACGAGGAAAGAGCCGAGATCCCTTCACAGGGAGTGACCTCTTTAGCAAAAGTTTTCGCCACTATATTTTTAAAAAGGGGTATCACATTCCTTCAACGATATCAAGTTCATTACATTAACGGTTTTTCGCCAAAACCCAGCCGTAGCCCTCCGCCGTTTCGGATTGGTATTGCTTAGTATTCGTGCTACGTATTTCGTGCTCAGCCGAGGCGTAGTGTACGGTAGTTATGTAATATTTTTCCGTAGGATACAATGTGATTGGTTGGGACAATCGTGCGGTTATTTTGGCTCAGCCAAGGACTCGTACGGGTGGGTCTAATGCAATCAAGATAATGACAGGTTGAACTTGACTCGGATGCTTTGATATGTTGGCTCAGTCAAGGTCACTTGGGTCCTAGGGGCAAAAACCGCATAGGGAGTTTCTAAAGAAACTGAAACTTGCAGATTTAGCATACCTTCTGGAGTGTGGTGACTAGTGTGGATTCCATCTAGGTCATCACACAATGATAGTTGGATCCCGATACCACCGATGAGTTGGATTACTCTCGGGAGATTATTTTACTTAACAATCAATGTTATAAACCAAGTAGGTGTCTAGAACGGTGTTAGCGGGGCTACGCCTCCAGGGAAAAGTGGTTACTTAATTAAGGAACTTCGCGAAAGCGTTGGAAAACCTCCCTCGAAGTACCAACACAAGCCTGGCTGAAAGGTTAAGCAAGTATTGTGACGTGCAATTAATCCCGACTAGTTCTTCTTTTAAAAGGTTTTAAGAAGAATTTGAGGAAACAGAGGGAGCCATCCTGGTTAGATAAACCAATAAACCAATCTAATCTTGCAAGAGCGCAAGCTGAGTGTTTCATTTCTCTCTCTCTCCAGGTAGCAACCATTTCACGCCCTAATCAAGATAATAAAATGTATCGCTTGACCGATCCGAATTCTTATTCGGGGCTGGGGAACGTTGGTTCGGCTCTAACTTGTGACAACAGTCATAAGTTTGAGCAAGGGAAAGAGGATTGTATGGATTCCAAGGATACCCAGTTGAAGAAGAAGCATGGTTTTGCATCTACTTCAGGTGTTCTTGTAATTGAGAACTGCTTTACGGTCAGCCCTACCTCCTAGGTACTTGATACCGGATAAGGATCTCATATCTGTAATTTATTGCAGTGACTGAGAAAAAGTAGGAAAGTTGCACCTGGTGATATGTCGCTCAGAGTAGCAAATGGAGCACAAGTTAATGCTGCAGCCGTCGGTGAATATCACCTAGTGTTGCCAAATGGCAATACTATGATTTTGAACGATTGCTACTATGTACCTTCCATGGTTTGCAACATCATATCAGTTTCTTTACTCGATAAAGATGGATATAACTTTGTTCTTGATAGAAATATCATGAACATTTACCTTCATAAGGTACTGGTTGCAGAAGGTACACTGTGTAATGGTATTTACGTTCTAAATCAGAATACAGTTCTCAATGTAGAAAACACATGCAAGAGGAAGAATTCAGATACGAATGAATCCTACTTGTGGAATTGTAGACTTGGTCATATCGGAGAGAAAAGACTAAGTAAGTTGCATAAAGATGGACTCTTGAATGCGTTCGAGTTTTCATCTTATGAAACTTGTCAGTCTTGTCTCAAATGGAAGATGACCAAATCTCCGTTCACCAGACATGGAGAAAGAGCAACATAGCTCTTGGGACTCATACACGGTGATGTATATGGGCTGATGTCTATACATGCAAGGGGTGGGTTCTTGTACTTCATCACATTCACAGACGATCTCTCTAGATTCGGATATGTGTATCTTATGAAACACAAATCTGAATCTTTTGAGAAATTCAAGGAATTCAGAAACGAAGTAGAGAACCAGACTGACAAAAGTATCAAGATCCTCCGGTCTGATAGAGGAGGGGAGTACTTAAGCACGGAATTCCTAGATTACTTAAAAGAGAATGGTAATCTCTCTCAGCTTACTCCCCATTATACACCACAGCACAACGGTGTATCGGAGCGGAGGAATCGTACCCTACTGGATATGGTTCGCTCCATGATGAGTAATGCCGAGTTGCCTCTTTCATTTTAGGAACATGCGCTATTGACAGCGGCATATCTATTGAACGATGTTCAGTCTAAATCTGTGCCTAAGACACCATTCGAGATATGGAATGGTAAAAGGCCGTATCTTAAACGTATTAAGATTTTGGTTGTCCAGCCTATGTAAAAGTACAAAATCCGGAAAAACTTCAGGCACGTTCAGTTCTATGTAAATTTGTGGCATATCCTAAAAACTCCACAGGATATCTGTTCTACCTTACCGAGGAACAGAAGGTGTTTGTATTTCCCCAAGCCACTGTTTTAGAGTGGCAATTTCTTGCAAAAGAAACAAGTGGGAGTTCGGTAGAACTGGAAGAAATTCAGCGACCACAAAATGAAACTGAAGATTTGACAGAACCTCAGAATTCAATAACCCCAGACGAACCTTAGCCACTCCGCAGATCTGGTAGGATTTCTCATCCGCCCGAGAGATACTACGGTTTTCTCATAGACGGGGATCGAGAGGATTGCATCTTGGAAGAAAATGACCCTACCAGTTTTAGGCAGGCCATTATCAGTAGGGACTCTAATAAGTGGCAGGAACCAACGCAATCCGAAAGGGAGTCCATGTACACCAATAAAATGTGGACCTTGGATATTGCTCCACCTGGGGTAAAGCCCGTTGGATGCAAATGGATCTACAAAAGGAAACTTAGTGTAGATGGGCAGGTGGAAACCTATAAGGCTAGACCCGTTGCAAAAGGTTTTCATCAAAGACCTGATGTGGACTATGACGAAACTTTTTCTCCGGTGGCTATGCTCAAATCCATTCGGATCCTACTTGACATTGCTGCCTTCCATGACTATGAAATCTGGCAGATGGACGTTAAAACGACTTTTATAAACGGCTGTTTAGAAGAGTGCGTTTACATGGATCAGCCAGAAGGTTTCGTAGACAGTGGGAGCAGCGGGAAGGTGTGCAAGTTGCTTAAATCCATTTATGGATTAAAGCAGGCATCGCGGAGCTGGAACATCTGTTTTGATGAGGCAATCAAGGAATTTGATTCCATCAAGAACAAAGATGAACCTTGTGTCTATAAGAAGATTGTAGGACGAACTGTCGTGTTCCTAGTCTTGTACGTGGACGACATTCTTTTTATAGGAAATGACATTCCTATGCTACAATCGATCAAGCTATTTTTGTCACAACAGTTCTCCATGAAGGACCTGGGTGATGCCTCATACATTCTGGGGATCAAGATCTACAGAGATAGATCCAAGAGACTACTGGGACTTTCGCAGTCCAGGTACATAGAGACCGTACTAAATAGATTTAGTATGGAGGATTCCAAGTGCGGTAACATACCAGCATTGCACGGAATTACCCTCTCCAAGAAGATGTCTCCTAAGACTGACGAGGAGAGGGTTCGGATGAGCACTATACCCTACGCTTCGGCAGTAGGATCTATAATGTATGCGATGCTATGTACAAGACCAGATGTAGCTTACGCGCTGAGCGTGGTGAGCCCGTATCAGTCAGACCTAGGTGAGGACCACTGGACGGCAGTGAAGAACATTCTCATGTATCTAAGAAGGACTAAGGAGATGTTCCTGGTTTACGGTAATGAAGACCTTAGGGTCGAGTCCTTTACCGATTCAAGCTTCCATAGTGACAAAGATGACAGCAAATCTGTCTCGGGTTTTGTGTTTACCCTCAACGGAGGGGCGGTGTGTTGGAGGAGTTCCAAACAGGATACCGTCGCAGACTCGACGATGGAGGCTGAATACATTGCTGCAAGAGATGCCGCAAAAGAGGAGGTCTGGATGAAGAAGTTCATTAGTGAACTTCAGGTGGTTCCGTCCATTGTTGACCCAATACCTTTGTATTGCAATAACAATGGGGCTATAGCTTTAGCGAAGGAACCAAGGTCCCATCAGAAATCCAGACACATCTTAAGGCGGTATCACCTAATCAGGGAGATCATTGATCGCCAGGAGATCGAGGTATGGGAGTGGACACAAAAGACAACACGGCGGATCCATTCACAAAGGCCCTCCCTCAAACACAGTTCGAGCGACTTTTTGAGCTATTGGATATGCGGTACGTCGGCAGCTGGCCCTAGTGCAGACGTTGGGTATGCGGTACACCAATTACTGGCCTTTAGTACAAGTGGGAGATTGTTAGATATGTATGCCCTAGAGGCCGTTATTGTATAGTACTAATTTGTATAATACATTTTGGAGGCTTGGGATATATATACGGTTTTACGACAGTCTTGCTCAATATAGTAGTATGCTACTCGGTTTGTTTCTATCTTAAGATGTGTATATGTTTCTTTTAACATATTGCTGATACATACTGATGGAGCCCTTAGGATCATTGCTTGACTACCGGCATTGTGATGGCGATCACACTAGTGGGGGCTGGGTAGTCTATAAGAAGATCCATATTTTGGTCCCTAGTCATAGGATTTTCGAGACAGGGCATCGATACTCCATAGTAGACTGGTGAATATGCTTCTCTTCCCTGCAGGGGAGCTGGTCTGTCCCACAGCCATCAGTACGTCGTACTGGAGATAGTATGCATGTGCTCGTTAGGTTACGAGTACACTGGACAGGACTCGTCGGGAACTGTTGGTTGGTATTATACCTATCGTCGGTTAACAGTTCCCAGGTGACATGAGTACAGCTTAGTCCGCTGACTTGACACTGTCACTTCGCCTCGAGTGTGTTCCCACTGTTCTTTGATTACTACCCTACCATGGCTCTACTGAGTCATGCAAACAGGTAGTAGTTGGGTGCAGTCCCGAAGCACTTGGAGGCAGTGACGGTTAGACAGGATTCCTCTTTCCAGGTATTGGGAGTTGATATCGCGCTGTGTCTAGGAGAGCCATTACACATTGTCGTCCCTGGCCATGGCAAGCGAGAATTGCTGGTAGGTTTTCCAGTAGATTCTCAGGGTGTTTTGGGCTACACTCCGACACGACTTGTACCGCTATTAGGGGACTGACGTTTACCGCCCCCCTAGGCCCGCCATGCGATATTCTCAGACGAACAGACCGGACTGTACGGAGATTGTCACATTCAGGCTCAGTAGGAGTTAGGATGGGTTCACCTCATCAGTCTTCTTGTCGGCATCTACCTGGGGACCGTTATGTACAGCTAGTACCGCTTGCGGCCTGTGGTTAAACTCACTGCCAGCTTAGTGTCGAACCTTTAGAGTCCCACACAGAGGATTACTCACCTTGGGCAAAACAGAGTAGAGGTCGCATGGTTTTGCGACAGGGTTCGTTCACATCCGCGCACTTGTGCACGTTTGGTGTCCGGACAATTATGACTAGCGGGCTTTGGTTTAAGCCAGATCCTAGTACTTGTTTTGGGATTGGTATTGTCTCAGTGTATTTGTGTTCCTTGGAGCATGGATGCGGGTGTGTATGCACAGTTGACAGAGGCAGAGGCAGAGGATTCTCATTAGGGTTGTTGACCATTTGACTTTGGTTGACCTGTTGACCATTTGACTTTGGTGGACTTGTTGACCGTTGACTTTTTCTAAACCCTAATGAGAATGAGAAATAATATGATTAATAATATTAATTAAGGATTATTCTTTCATGGTTGAGTTGAACATTTGACTTTTGTTGACTTGTTGACTTTGTTGACCGGTTGACCATTGTTGACTTGTTGACCAGCATCATATCATTGCTATGACTTTTGTTTACTTGTTGTTCTTTACAAATGGCTATAATTGCATGAAATGATAATGGTCATTGAATCTAACCATCACAATACTTGATTATTATTATTATCATTATTATTTTGCTTTTGTGAGCATGGTTGCATTATGAGAGCTCATTCCATCACCTCCTTTCTCTCTCATGAGAAAAACTCTCCCTCTTCCTTTCTCAAGGTTCAAGTGTTCCATGAGTTGGAAATCATGAACCTTTGAGACAAAACCACCATTACTCTTCTCTACTCATTCTATGGTTCTAGGTTTAGCACACCAAGCACCTTAGTTGTCTCTAGTTTGAGATAGGAGCTCAAGTTCGAGGCCCTCGGGTGGATCCATCTATGGCAAGGAGGAGACGACGAGGAGAACCCGTTCAAGCCACTACGAGGAGCAAGCAAGGAGGTGAAGCACCAAAAGAAGAGAAGGAGTTCAAGTAAAGGTATAACCCCTAACCGAGTAGGTAAAGCTCATAGTAGTTGCTAGTGTGTAGTTTAGGAAAGATCCGGGTTTCTAGTCCATGTTACCTTAAACCCTAAACAAAATTGTTTTTCACCGTTTCCGCAACCCCGAAAGAACCGGGACAGGTAACATGGACCTAACAGTGTATAGGAGAGGGGTTTCTATATGCTAGAGATCAGGGCAAACGGAATATAGAGTACAAGGCTCCGTTAGAAGGCCCGGAACAACGGCAATTGGATTCATGTTTGGTGTCTTAAGTCTTACCGTCTCGTGCCACTTCTAACACCTTCCGTACCAGTCTACACCTTAAAACCCCTAGTGTTTTGATTGTATTGTTGTACTGTATTGTAAACTGTATAGATTGTATAATTGGATGGCTGACCGAAACCATAATATCAGTAAACGGATGTGACCGTAGAATCATGTAAATTGAATAACTGGAGAACCATATAAATGGAATGTATATCCATGGTTCGGTTCGGTCAAGTTGTATAAATGGATAATTGGATTCATGCATTCATTTTGAATTGTAATATTGAAGATTGTAGATTATAAATTGTAGATTTGTACTTCAATCATATTCAAGTCAGATATAATCAGACTCAAACCCGAGTCAGAAAATTAGAAATATAAATCAAAGTCTTGATTATTTCTTACCTATAATTGCTAGGGCCATTAGGATAATTTATAGAACTTGAGGGGGGTTTCTATAAAAGTTCTTTTATATACTTTTCAAAATACACCTCAAGTATTTATTATCCGTCTTTAGAGTTGTAATGAATATGGATTTTATATTGTGATATTTCTACTGAAAATATCCTAGTTTCGTAAATAATGTGTTTATTTGTAATATTCATGGTATTTTAGTGTAAATTGATTCTTGTGATTTTTAGAAAAAGGTGAAATATTTATATCATAACAAAATAGATATTTTAATGATAAATATACATATATTTATACAAATATAATTTTAATATATTTTTATATATTCTAAAAATCTCATTTTCTTAAGATGTCGTATTTTAAGTCTTTCGAGACCGAATGCTCCTTGCGGAGGTCTGAATCTCGCACTACTAAGCCCGAGGATGTGCGATAAACCGTACCATCCCGAACGGGATCCCCAAAATGGGTTGTAGCGGCGCTTTGCAAATATTGTAAAATACTAAATCGTTTAGAAAACGGTTTTATGAAGTAAATGGTATTTATTTGTAAAGATGTCAATTTTTCCGTATTCTATGTTCTATGGTCTCCTAAGTCAATTTAAATATTCCTAACTGGTCTAAACGACATGTTGTGAGATGCCTCAAATTGTCTCTTCACCGCCAATTGTGGCAAGGTAAGTACAAGTGAAGAATGGAGGGATCCGCTCACGAATAACCGTGAGACGGGCCTTTTAAGGTTACCTTTCTCACTTGCCTAGCCTAGACACCACAAAGTCAGTTTTAGATAAACGACCGATGTCCACAACTCATCATATTTTCATAATAAGTGGTACTTCTTTAAAATGTGTATCAAACTAAATCTTTTAGAAATAGTTTTATTAAGTATATGGTATTTAAATGAAAATGTTTGGTTTCTTATATTCAAGGTTTTCGATGGTCTCGCGTTAGGTTGTATGTAAGTGTGTGAGGATGTTGGTCGTTACCTCGTGATCTACTTTGAATGTATGGCAAATTTGATGGAGTTAAATGAAGGATTGAAACAATATGGTATTTAAGTGAAAATACGATAAATTGAAATAGCTATCATATCATGTGATGAAACTTGTTCAAATTGTTTAATTAGTGTTTAATAGTCAACATGAGGAAGTTTAAGTATGATGGTATTAGTGAGAAGTGGAATTTTATAGAAAACCGAATCGGAAATCGGATTTGTTCCGATTCCGTCGGGTTTTGTAATTTTTTATTTTGAGAATGGAAAAGAGAGATAGAAAAGGGACTTACGGGTTTTATATTACACTAGAGAGTGAGAGGGAACTAGAGAGATCGCCGATGTGTTGCGTCGTCGCCGGTAGTTTCTAAAAAGATCGCCGGAAGTTCCGCCGGGAATTCGTCGGAGTTTCGCCTCGAGCTCGTTTTCAAAGTGCACAAGTTCTCTTGAGAATTTTAGAGAGTTGGCTCAGAAATGTGAGTGAGAGGGTAGAGGGTAGGATGGTATTTATAGGGTTAGGCTAGGGTTAGGGTAGATGAAGAGTTTAGATAAAAAAATGTAAAAATATATTAAAACGTATTAAAAATTGTAGTAAATAAAGTTTTCTGAATTCTCTGGAACCGATCTGGGAATTTGAAGTATACAGGGGGTTATAGAATTCCAAGAGCCAAATTTTTCGTGTTGACGACTCGGCCGTCCGGCCGAGTCCGGCTGGCGGCGCCGGCCCGAGTCGGCCGGTTCACCGGCCGAGTCGGGGTGCCATGGGGTGGGGTGTCGGCAGGTGTGGCATCTGGTATATTTAGATTTTTAGGTTCAGTAGGAATTTTAGGAGTTATGGTGCGTGGACTGTTGAGCTTCTAAAAATTTTTAAACAAAATAAATTTTAAAAATAATGTGGGGCATGAGATTTGAACTCTGGTAGCTTGGTTCAGCAGTGCAAGATATTACCAATAAGCTACAAGCTCCTTCTTGTAATTAAATTGCTAATTAATTACTTAAATCTTGTGCTCAGGCAATAAATACCCCTTTAAGGATTTTGAAAAAATAATCAATTTAAAATTTGTATGGAAAAAGTGTATAAGAAAATTAGGGTTGTTACAACTTGAATCATATGAAGTCTATAGGACCACATCTAACTCAAGTAAGCCAAAAGCCCAGAAATCTAAAGCCATTTTTAGAGAAAGTGTTTTATTGAAATAAGCCGAATCATACGCTTTAAAACATCAAGTCTTTTCTGAAAATTTCGGCAGAGTTTCCTTTGTAAATACTGGCCCCGAACGGGGTACAACATGAATAATACATGAATGATAAAAGGCATCCCCAAGCGGGAGCTAGCTTTCCGTCAATCGACGGCCACAACCACGCAAGAAATATAATATGCAATGCCAAAGGGCGAAGATCAAAACTGAAAAGGAAACTCCAAACAACATGAAATCCATAATAATACAAGCGCGACTCTAAAGTCGAAATAATATACATCACTGGTCTCTAAGTCTGAAATAAAAATACATGTCTGGTTGATGGAGTTACTAGATACAAATGAATAAAATAAAGGTATAATAGTGGTCACGATACGAGTGAACACACCTACCAAAACAAATCACCCGGAGAAACATGTACGGAAAAATCTGCAAGAAACTGTGGCACAACGGGGGTGAGTTGCCAACTCGTGAGTAGAAAACATCACCGAGCAGAAATCGTGTGTATGACACAATACTAGGTCAATACGATCAATATATATATATATATATATATATATATATATATATATAAATGATAAGTCCGAAGCATAAAAAGGTGGCAAGGGTAAACATCTATACATAAGTGTAATCCCATGTGCTCGTGTTAGTGCTACAGGTAGCAATGAATTATATGTATAGGGTATGAATGTAATGTAATGAAATGAGTGTGATTTCTGCACTTTAAAATGAGGTATCATCAATAAATCAATATAAATCAGTATCTAGTATCGACACAAAACATAAATCTCAATATCCAATATCTCAGGCTCCGGCTATCCGGACTGGCCTGTATCATCAAATCTCAATACCTCAATGTCTCAAATCTTAAAATTTAGGGCTCCGTCAGTCCGGATCGGCCTATATCATCAATCACACAACACGAACGGTATCCTCCGGATATCCGACACGCCAGGTAAAATCACCGGTAGGCAGTCTGCCCCTGTAAAGCTCATCATCCTCCATGAAATCACTCTCGCCCCAGGGTACCATACCGGGTCCACCATGTACCCCAAACGGTTCATACGACTCCTCGAATTGGGTCTCGAAATCCATCTCATAACCGAGAAAACATCATGGTGGAAAACTCATACATCACGAGAAAACCGCACTTTTCATTTTAAAAAGAGAGAGAGAGAGAGAAATTTATATATATTCTAGCGGTTTTACCCCAAATCCAGGAAATCTCATGAAAATCCGAAATCCAATCATCAATAGCAAGTAAACAGGGAATATCGGCATAAAACTCTATAATACTGCATAACAGTGAATAATAATATGCATGAAGTAGCAAGCAATAACTGCAATGTCTAAACTAGCATATAAAGACGAGTACGCTAATACCATGTTGAACTATCAGTTAACAAGCTATGTCAATGAGTAATATTCTTTAATGTGTACGTTACATGGCAATTATCGATGATGATGTGTGTAAGCCGGCAAGTAAGTGTATGTGGAACATACGCATCATCGGTAATGATGCTGGTGTCCTGACAGCATGATCTCAATAATGGCATATGAAAACACAATATAAGCATGCGATGCGATGCGAATAGCAATAATATGCGGGAGCTAAATAATAAACACAATGATAACTAATATGCATTTATATAAATATGAGTCATACAGTTTTTCCATTTGAAATAACATGAATCGTTGTGTTTTCAAAATAAGGGCTACGGTGTTTTTAAGAAAAGATACGTCCTTTGAAGTATCCGTAGAATCCCTTGGCCTGTCTTTAAAATACTCACGATTCGTAAGTTTTGAAATAGGTATGACTCGAGTCTAATTTATCATGTACAAGTAAACTACTGGACTAAACTAAACAGGCTGATGGAAAGATAAGGAAACTGCCCAACATCTGAGTCGATACCTATATATATATAATAGTCGGTGATCCCGCCTCAATAGTATCCCATACGATACCCTAAAATAATATGGCATCCTCGAGTCAAAAATGCGGATCTATCATCAATATTTAGCTCGTACGGTAAATCCATCGTACGGCATCCCAAATCAGGGCACAGGTCAAATATCACATTATCTCATTAATCATCTGGTATCCTTTTCATCATATATCATGATCCGGGGGTATTGATCCAAGTCTAGTACAATATTGATACCATATATGTATATGCAAGCGTGTGTATGAAAACACCATGCCTAAAGGACCCGCTAAACATCGTGTCGTATCTCATAATACGAACCACGCCATATCACCGATCTCACGGCATCCAGCACAATCTCATCGACTCATCTCCATCTCGAGTACTATCCTCATGATCCATTTATATGTATACGTATATATATACATAGTCCCATACCCATGTATGTTTGTGTGTGTGTGTGTATACATATCCTCATATACGCGTAGGTAATAAAATGTATACATGTGTGTGTGCGCGCGTGTGGGTGTAATCTCTAATCTAGGGTTTCGCGACTGAGAAGCTAAACTAAGTTACTTCTAATTACACTACACCATCCCATAAACCCTATAAACTATCTTTAAAATCCATGTTTCACATAACAATATCATATATGTAACATATATATATATCAAACTATAATTCGAACTGCCGGGGTGCTATACGCCATCCACCCGACTTCCCCCGTAGATATATATCTACTCACCTTGCTCTTCACTTGCTGGATTCGATGATGCCACGCTCATCCTCGTCGTCTTGAAGTCTACGTGGCGTACCTACAACCAATACACAATCACAAACGCGTATTAAAACCAAATCAGAAAACCAAAACAGCACATGTTTCGCCCATAAGTCAAAACCTATAACTTCACATGCAAAACCCGACCAATAACCCTAGTCGTTGGCATTCAAACGCCACACGACGGAAAAAAAATATCAAATACTAAATTCTAAATCATTAAAAGACTCAAAACGAATTCAGAAACTTCGTAAAACACTTCCAAATTTTGTTTCAGGTGAAATTAGCAAATTCTGCATATGGGGTAGTTCTAATTTGCCTAAAATGAAGCCATGGACAAAGCACAGGACGATTCCAAAGTACCAAGGAAGTAAATTGTGGCCAAAATGAGTAAAATTATGGCCTAAACATGAGTATATGGTCTCGGGTTTTGGGTATAGCTTTTAGGTTGCTTGCACATCTCTCAGTCTTCGCTAAATATTTTTCAGGTGTCCCGGGTGACAGCAGATGTCGATATACCCTCACAGAATCCACAATTCTCCGATATCGGGGTTTCTAAGTTTATGTTTTAGGGTTTAATTTTATGGTTTAGTCCAATATACTGTCACTAAAGGGGTTGTATAATCTCTACTAATCTCAATTACACAATCCCAATTCAAAATTCCTCAAACCCTAACCTGGAATTTCCAAACCTCATCAAACATCGTCTAATCACTTCTAAACATGCATGGAAGCTAAAGCAATGGAAATTATATACTAATGATGGAATAATTAGCTCAACTCAAGAATTTTCTTGAGTTGCCCCAAGTCTCCAAAATCCTAGCTTTCTTGGTCCAAAGGGTTTGTCATGTGCTTGTGCACAAAATTTGTGAAGAGGAGAAAATGTTTTGGTGAATTTTTCATGGAGTTGTGAGGGTTTTGAGATGGGGGAGGAAAGAGTGCTGCCATGGGGGAGGAGAAGAGAGAAGGATGAAGATGAGAATGAAACAAATGGTCTTGGTCAATGGAAGACCCCTCACCTCTCTTTCTCTCACTTGCCCATGCCTCATTTTTTTATTGTTTTCCTTTTCTTTTTCTTTTCTCTTGTTTTGTTTTCATTTTCCTTTCTTTTTTCTTAAAATCAATAACCATGCATGAATGAAGAAATAACCATTAAGGAAAAGCAACAAGTGCTAAAAATGACATGTGCATGTCATGTGCACAAAACACGCTTAAATCCCGATTAACGATTTTTTAATCGCGATTAGCACTAAATCAGTGTAAAATAAATCATAAAATTTCATAATTTGCATGAATCACATAAAGCACCATCTTTTTAGAAATTTCCATAATTTTCAAAAATTTTCCTAATTTATCGGTATTTAATCATACCGCCCTATTAAAATATTCAATATTTTATTATTTAATTATAAAAAATCCCAAAATATTTTTTTTTGAAATGTTACATGGAACCCTGCCATATAACCATACGTCCTCTACAACGTTTCGTCCGAACTTGGGAAATTTTCTGTGGGGGGGTTCTAAAGACTCGTCAATACGCCGGTAGTAGGTTTAACCACAAGCTCATCAGTGGTACTAGCTGTACGTAACGGCTACCCATGTATTGACCAAAAGGGAGACCAATGAGTGAACTCATCCTGAAACCCAACTGAGCCTGTCAGTGACAATATCCGTACAGTCCGGTCCGTTTGTCAATGAGTATCGCATATCGGGCCTAGGGGGATAGTAAACGTCAGACCCGCATTAGCGGTATAAGTCGTGTCGGAGTGTAGCCCAGAACACCTTGAGAAACTACTGGAATACCTAAAAGTAAATCTCACTTGCCTAGGCCAAGGACTTCGTGTAATGGCTCTCCTAGACACAGCGCGATCTCACCCGCAATGCCGGGAAAGGCGAATCCCCTGCCGATCCGATTACTGCCTCTATGTGGCTCGGGACTGTACCCAAGTAAAACCTGTTTGCATGACTCCTTTGAGCCGTGGTAGGGTAGTAATCAAAGCACAGTGGGAACTCACACGAGGCAAATGACGATCTCAGTTCGATAGACTAACCTGTACACCTGTCACCTGGGAACTGCTATCTGACGATAGGTACAAAACCAACTAGCATGTTCCCGACGAGTCCGTCCGGTGTACTTATAACCCAATGAGCACCTGTATACGTCTTAGGTGAACCAACTGACACCAATGTCTTGTGAGACCAGCCACCGCCCCTCGTCGGGGTCTCGATCCGTATACACTAGTCTACTTTGGAGTATCGATGCCCTGTCTCGAAACTCCCTCGACTAGGGACCTTTTAAGGATGTGCTTATAGACCCCAGCTCCCACGTATATGATCGCCATCATACTGCTGGCAGTCAAGTAAGAATTCTAAGGGTTCTATCAATGTGCAATAGTGATCTGTAAGGTCACCTAAAGCATGTATACGATGATAAATGCAAACCAGATAGCATATTATTATCTCGAGTAAGACTTTCCTACCGGTATAGGTCCTCCCTCAATCATTGCAATCACGTGCCTGCTTTCCAATAATTGACTTTGAGGGCACTATATCCAACAGTATTAAATGCAATAATCTGGTATGAACAAATACCCCCAAACTTAACTTTTGCTCGTTCCGAGCAAAACCAATTATTCATAAAAAGTTCTAACCTCACTTTCGCAGGGAACGCGATTGCACTAAGTTCATGCAACAAGCCGTTAAACTACTAAGTGTCTCTAGCAGAAGGAGTGTTGTCTCCTGAGGGTTTTCAGCGGATACTACCCACAAAATCCCGTCAAGCTAGTTTCATAAGTTAACGTCGATTCTACTCCTACGGTTTAGTATCTGGATTAGAAATTCTATCATCCTAAATTAGAAATATACAACCTTTATGTTTTACGCCTCCTATTTGTTCAACCCCAGATCCTATATGTTTTACAGTTTAGAAAGATTTTGGTCTCTCCTGAGTTTTCCTTCTAAAGTGTGGTCTCCAATTAGGGATTTTTATCAGATTTACTGATAACATAAGTCTTATTCTTTATTTCTATCATTTCTCTAAACATCGATTGTATACCCCTACGTGTGTGTATTATTTCACCCTTACACTTAAAAATTCAATTCAAGATATAGTACCCTTTCCCTAATACATAATACTACTTCTTTTCATTAAATAATGGACGGTTTTGCTCACACACATTTCATGCGACTATTAATGTTTCTTGAGGCACTAACAGCTGATTACTGAATGTGTGAGCTTAAAGCGTAAATAGCAATTTCCAGGTCTTGACTTTATTTTTAAATTTTTTTTTTCTTTTTTCTATTTTTCTTTTTCAAGACCGGATATACTTTTCAATATACTCTTCTGGTGGTTAGTTTTAAATACCATTTTTTTTCTTTCATACTAGGTTTTCAAGCAAGAGTATTTCTAGGTATCCTCTACTATCCCAAGTTTCAAGGTGCATGTAAGTGCAGTTTGTAAGGTATATACTTTCTGAATTTGGACTTAAGAATAGGAATTATTTTTCAGACTTATTCTTCATTAAAGCTTTAATACTTTCCCTTCATTTCGACTTAACTCAAGAACTGAACTCAAGATTACCTATTTCTCAAAAAAAACTGTAAGGATGTATAATTACCAAGGTTAAACGGAAGGATGGTTATTATTAGGGTTTTCAATTCCTAAGCCTCGGATTTAGTTATTTCGAACGTATCAATTAAACTTTCGGAATAAAATCTAAGTTACCTTATTAGCTAATTTGACGACAAAGTTTTTATATTTTTGGGAAATTTTCGATTTTTATGGGTTTCTATAATAAGTATGCAAATGCAAAATATACATATGAATGCGAAGGTAGAAAGCTTACCGAGAACACCCCCAAACATAAACTTGACAGTGCCCTCATTGTCAGGCTACACCAAGAGGGTCAAAATTGTCGGCGCTCCTAAAATTTTTTTTATACAAAACAAAAAAACAAAACAAAAATGTGTACACAAAATGGTTCCCCCCAAAATTAAGTGAAACAGTGTTTCCACTGTTAAGCGTTGAAGTTCAGGATTAGGGGGAGAGAACAATATCTATCTATACAAGGCCTTACACATACCAAAAGTGAGCACCAACCATTCAAAAATTCTATCATGATAATGGCCGGGTTGGTGAAAAAGGCGTAGAGAAAAGAGAGGAGAAATACGCGAGACCGTATGCAGAAAGAAGCGGGATACGGTCTCGGTGGAGAAGAACAATGGCGGAAAGGAAATAGAAGTGGAATACGAACTTGAGGGTGGAAATGGAGTGAATAAATTAGTACAATATGCAATGACTGATGTGTAAAAAGCGATTGTACTAATTCATTAACCCGTCGAGAAATGGGGTCAAATCCCTCAAGATTCGTGAGAAAATTTGGGTACGCTGAACTTGGTAAACCAGACACTGGAAATGAAATTGATACGGTGTCTTGCAAGGTCGGAACGATGGAAAGTATAGAGGGAAGTGATTGAGGAAGGTTAACGGTTAAAGGTTCAGGAGGGTATACACAGTCAGTGAAAGGGATAAGATGAATTTGAAAATCCGACCCATCAAGTAAAACTGGTTCATCCTTAATACTATCCTCAAAATTCTCCTCAAAAATCTGCTCATCTATGCATTTATCATCATCAATATCAAGACGCATATGGAGTTCGGGAAAGGCAGTTACTGACTCGGGATGATGTCCACACGGAAGTGAAAGTAAATGATGAATTTGAGAGACAAACTCATCCAAAGTTGAGGGTTCATCATCCGAAATATTCCCGGCGTCGATATTCTCAATCAAGTGAAAATCAATATTTTCAGACACCGCATCACAAGCATGGATATTAATCAATTCAGGTTCTAAGATGGAGGTATAGAGATCAAAGGGATTGGGTGTGGTTTCACTTGAAAGGGACCCTTCACAATCGGGCAAATCAAATACTACAAAGTTGCACAACTCATCAAACGTTCTATCGGTAATTTGTGATTCATTTAGGATACATGATAGACATTCAAAAATGGAGTTGTGGGATTCAATTTGGGATGGGTAGGTTTGATTTGGAAGGGGGTACCTCTCACTCTCACCACTCAAGTTATCAATCTGTCCTACCGCCTCATCATATATTGGAAAATGTGGAGCTAGTTGGAAACTAGCTATCGAGTCACTAGGTTGTATGAAGGCAGCTATGGACGCATTCAAATCCATCATCTGTTGGTACGACGCTACCCGAAAATCTTCTAACGACTGTTCCAAACTAGACATGGGTTGTGAAGGAGTTTCAGTAAAAGATTCAAAGTTGTTTGGATACTGGAAACTCCCAAATGGCTGTGTAGAAGCAATGTCTAGGGAAGGAGTAAAAGTCGGGTAGGACTGATAGGAATTGAATGGTTGGACATGGGTAGGATCAACATACGGATAAGAAGGTTAATGGAATTGTTGATCCAAAGAATTCGCAGTGGTGAAAGGAGTGAAAGATCGGTTAGGAGATTGTTCAATATGTTCAGTAAGATAAATAGGTCTTGGAGTTACAACTGGACTCTCAAAAGGGGTATCAACATAAGAAGATGGTGAAGATTGAAATGGTTGATACAAGGTGGATTACGAAGTCCAATTGGTTGTCCTAGATGCGTCTATCCGATCTTTAAAAGAAATTTTTGGTATGGATGGATCTTTCGACGTTCGGCCAAAGCAAGAACCGTAAGAAGAAATGTCTGGTTGTGGATACCAAATTTCGGCAAGAGTTTTTCGAGGTGGGGTACCCATGTTAGAAGAGTGAAAAGGTTGGGAGGGAAGGAAGAAGTTTTTTTTTTAAGTTTGTTTTTGTAGTTTTGAAATTGTTTGTTTGAAAGAATACGGAATTATCGGACTAACATTTTACAAGCACAATCACAATCACAACATGCACAAACAATACCTAGAGCTAGGGTCTTTAAATTCCAACTAGACCGCTCCTAGACTTCTAAGCGACAAGTTGCAGGATAACCCTAGATTCGCCTCTTCACTGCCGGTTGTGGCCAAATAAGCACAAGTATGCTAAGGAGGGTTCCGCTCACGAATCACCGTGAGACGGGCCTTTTAAAATTACCTCCTCACTTGCCTAGCCTAGGCACCACAAAGTCAAGTTTAGATAAATGACCGATTCCCCACAACCTTCACTTGTCCTAATTGAGCGCGACAAGTCCTTGTAGGTTTGGTCTAGATATTTTTTATTAACTCAAGGTGATGCATATGCAATTAGTGATTTATGGGGTCTTAGGAAGGGTGATGAAATCCACACCCAATCTGAATTGGTGTTATAGCCCTTAAAAGTCCGTATTATTATATGCAAAGCGCGTAAACAAAAAATCTAAAACAACAAAAATTTATTTGGCGGTGGCGCAATTCTATGCAAAGAAATCTGCATAAAATACAGTATAGTGGAATTCACAGAGAAGATAAAAGGAAAGAGAGAAGGTGAAAAAAAACTTGGGGCTCAGAAGCCTCAAAGTTGCCACAGAACCGCCGCACAACCCAAGATTAGTTCGCGGTTCTGCGGTTAAACTTTGGACTTGGGGCCTGAAAATTTGTCCATGTACTCCCCTTGCTCTCTACTCCAAAATAAAATACTCTGTTTTCTTTTTTGATTACTGTACTTGCTCCAGATAGCCTTCACACTTGCACGAAAAAAATAAAAAATAAAAAGAAGATTTTCTTTTTATATTATATTTATAATTTTTTTATATATACAAAAAAGAATATTAACCCGAATAACAAGAAATAATACGTTATCGTCTCCCCGGCAATGACGCCATTTGATCGCACGCTTTCGGCGTGTCGCGTATTCAAAATTCTAAAGTTAACCGTGATCAAGGACGGTGTCGCTTCGCAGCTAGCCGGTTGAGCACGGGTCGATCCGCAGGGAGATGGTAGCATGTCCGTTCGAGTCTTAAACAAGTCAATAAAGAATGTATATGTGTTTGTTCGGTTCTATCCTAAGTGTTCATATTTATGTTCAAGTAAGCTTGTTAAGGTCGGTTAGTGGAGTTAGGATTAGTCTCGTGCTTTTCTTTTTCCATTCTTAAGACGATCTTGGGATAATCGAAAATAGTGGGGATTAGGAGGACATAAGAATGGGATTTGCGAGTTTAAGCGAGATTTTCAACGCTAAATTCATTTCTAGTGCCCCTTTTCCGTCCGCTAAATACGCTTATCCTAACTGTCGGCCAAATACCCGCAACCATGTATCCAATTAAGTCACAACTACCTGTCACGTTGTAGTGCGCTTAAAGGACTTCTCGACTTAGGTCGTGGCTATATGTGACGTATAGCGCGCCTAAGTGAGGGGGTTGTGTTTGTTTGGTCGGGGTTCGTTTTAAGATGTTTGGCGAAGAGAAACACAAAGGATTTTTCCGTCCCTCATACCACCCTCCTTAGCCTTAACAAGTGTGGAATTATTCACACATTATAAAAGAAAATAAAACAAAACAAGAAGGAAGAAAAGAAGGAAAAGGAAAAATACGGTTTTACAAATGATGCAAGCTAACTACTTGGGTCCTCACCTAAGCAAAGAACTCCGTCGGTTATCATGGCTTGAAAAATAATACAGATAAGAGAAGAAAAGAAAAGAGCAAGAAATAACAACAACTACTTAACAACAATTATAAAAGTTACACCTGAATTAAAAGACAATGCAGGAATTAAAAGACAATGCAAGAATTAAAAGATACAAGTTAAAAAGAATAACAAACCCTCATCTTCATTTCATCATCCACTCAATGCTCTCACTACATTTTAATGGAGGAAGACATGAAGAAGAAGAAGAAGAACTAACACTACACTAAATCTTAAAAAAAGAAGTATAAAAAGACGACCCTTGGCTTGGCACAAAACTGGGCTATTTATAGGCTGGGTGCTGAAACCCTAAGGCAAGATTCTGAGCCCATACAAAGTTACCAAACTACCCTAAAAATCCGAGTTGACATGAGTCAACTCAGCCGCAAATCTGCCACATAATAGACATATTGGCCACGGATCCGCGGTCATTCAGAGGAGTTGAGATGTCGTTTTCTGTGGGGTTTTCTTGTGTTGCTCTCTTCTATTATTCTACATGTTCCAAATTGCAAATTGCTTCCATAATATCTTCAGATCTGCAACAGTACAAAATGGCATCAAAAATATTTTTTTTGACCTCATCTCACTCGAGCTCCGTGCACCCATTGAGTTTTGTGTTGCTCCTCTCGTGCCATGTGCTTGTCCGAGACACGAATGACCACTGTCATATGTCTTGTCTCTGGAACTGGTACGTGGCACTGGACGGATACAGATGACCAGAACCCGGCATTTATCTGTTGACAACAGATGTTCTGTATTTTAGCGTAACAGTGGAGATTTTGTATTATTTGCGTTATTTTGGACTAGGAACCTGTAGCCTGTAAATATGCAGCAAACACGGATTAAAAGCACATGTCTATAAACAAACGAGCATAAAAATTGGCGGTATTAAATGCAATATTCTGGTATGAATATCACCCAAATCTCTAGCGGATGGACTCAAAATATAGCTTGACGAACAATAGGGATTCTAGTTGAGGATAACAAGTTTACAATCTAGACAGAATGAGCGACTTAAATTTTCAAGCCCTATTCAGAAACTGTAATCCCAATCTAAACATGGCGCTCTGATACCAACAAAACCATATCACGTCCCACTTCCCAAAATACGGAATACGAAGGGTGATTAGGCCAGCCATGCTCCTACGGTCGGGGAATAATCCCGCTGTAGTCACACTTCGGCTTCTAGCATTACATGGTAGTCAGTAAAAAGTACTTTAGTAAAGGAAAATCACAGTTCACAACTTTATTACATTGCAATAATAGAGTTCGAGATACATTTATTTTACGGAATAAAATAACTAACCAACAAAACAAAGTGCTGAAAGCAAAAGAGATAGCACTGATGAAGCAGTCTAAATCTCCGCGATCTCGAAGGGCAGGTCCTGCTCCTAGGCAGGATCCACTTCTTCCTCTGAGCATGCACACTCAGGTCGTCAGGGCGACACATATAGCAATAAATATATATGATGTGTATGAAATATTAGTAAACATGAGAAGTGCAACAAAGTGCAGTACATGAGCATACTAAACATCAACTGAATATGAATGGTGCAATATAGGTATCATGTCAATAAACTAGGCAATGTGCATGTCACTACTTATCGGTCACTAAGTCAATGAAATCAAGTGGTGGAAAGGATGCTCGTGTTTAACAAGGGTCTCGTGCATGCCCGAGACTACGGTCCGCTGTGCCCGGGACATAACCCTGTCAACCGTGCTGCTAGGCTCACGACCTAATGTGTGTGTGTGTGTGTGTCACTAATAGCGAATGATCATCCTTTAAATTACTGTACCTCTCTAAATACGAGTTCAATTCCACCATGATTTCCCCATTCTCCAGGTTATAGTATGCATTCAGGTATTAGATAGGTTATGAACAAATACGTATCGCTGTCACTTTCAATCACTTTTCCACTTATCAGTATCACTGTCGTATTTGCCACAACCCAATCACTAACACTAATATATCGACAATGCAAATCATTCGCTAGGTTTCAACGTGAATGATCACTATGCAGCAGGTATAAAGCAAACACGAAAATAAGCAGAAATGCACTGAACATGTATTCACTATTTTAATGACGACCAATGCCATATAACTTGCAAAATTTACGATAAATCACACGTGTAGAATTAAGTAGAACAATATAAAAAGGGGTAGGCAGTATGTTTAATTATCTATCCATAAAAATTGGTTTCGCATCAATCGGGATTCAGGTTTGCTAGTTATGGTCAATTCATTTTAAGTGTTTACTGTTAGAAATCCAATTTCTGAACTGGAAGTCCGTTTCGTAATACGTCTTACTCCAAGTTGGGAGCACAATTAGGCGACGCTACTGTTCAACTAATTGTAGGTTTATGACTTAACTTTACAGAAAAAGAGACTGATCAACAATATTCATTTTTTTTAGGAGTTATGATCGAAATACCGATGAAGGTTGCGAGCTGAAATGACAGAAATCTGCCGTACGTGTCATCCGTTTAAAATATGATTTAAATAACAAAAGATACTGGAATTTAGTAAAACTAGTACCATTGGAAAGATGAAACAATTCCCTACGCAGTGGTAATTGACTCCGCACACTATCACAATTAAAATTTTAGGTTTCAAGGGTTCCAATGCATGTCAAGGGTAAGTTCCTGCTCTGGACAGCAGTCCAAGGTCAGGTAAGTTCCTTGTTTTCGATATTCTAAGGATATATCTAATAGTAAAGCTACATGTCAGGTTAATTATTATGCAGTATCCTTCGCAACGAACCCAAGCACGCTGTGATTGTATTTTTCTAGAATTAATTACGAATTTTACAATGTCAAGTGTTCGGTAAATTGTAAGTTTCGGTATTAAGGTTGGGGCGTCACTTATGTGTGGAAATGGCATCGATTTGCTACCAACTTGGTTCACAGCATTTGTTAACCCTGTTGGGGTCTAGAGATCATGATTTCCGCCATATTTGATTTAGTTTTCGCATAAGGCTCACATCGAGCACTTAAGATAAACATTCAGTCATCGCTCGAAACTAACATTTCTTCTAACAAACTAAGTTAGACGTTAACCAATTAATATACATGCGTTACTAACACGGTAATAAGCCCCAGTCGGGCTCTCTTCAAGAAAGATGGTACAATGATTCGCTACACGAGATTGAAGAATAGGTTTCGATCCAGTTATATTTATTTATATATCTAGCTATAATATAATCTCTTAAACCAATGCTTATCATAGCATGTTAAACAAGTGAATAGGGGGTTCACTTGCCTCAGTCGCTTGATATGGAAGCGTCACGGACATGGAGATCACCGTAACACGCGAGACGGCTACGAACATTACGGAATCGGCCACGGTACAACGTGATGGTCGAGCGCAAAACGGCTACGACGGATGTGTACGGTGTTGCGATGGTGACTGTGTTGGTGACTGTGACGGCTACAGAGACCGAGCCCACAGCTTGGATGGTGACAGAGGTGACGGGAACAGTGGCTACGGCGGTTGCAACCAGGTGTTCGATGAAATGATGGCTGTTTAGAGAAGATGGGATGAGGCTCGACGGCTGGATGGGGTTCGAAGTGCTTGGAGCTCAGAGGGGTGCTCGAGGAGCAAGGGGACGATGGTGGCGTCGCTCGGCAATGGAGGCGGCTCCGGTGTGGCATGACGATGGCTGACGATGCAGGGACGGGGAGTTGGAGGTGCTAGCGCGGCTTGAGGGTTCGGCAATGAGAGGAGTGTTCATACCATAATATTGCATTATTACATTCCCCATTCTTATTTGTTTTATAAATAAACAGGTGCTTTTGACGCATGTCTGCTACATGTTACAGGTTACAGGTTCTTGGAGCGAAAACAGTGAAAAAGACAAAAGATGATATAAAAGAGGGACTTTTGACCAACAAGTAGAAAGATCCAAGTCAAGCCTAGACGAAGAACAATTCACAAAGGTACAAGGTAACGCAAGGTCCAAAAATGTCAAAATGAACGGTTAAAAGACCATTACTAGTTTTCACTGAAGATCTGGAGAAGACCCAGAGGCCAAATGGAAGAAAGAACTACAAAAATAAAAAGCCCAATCAGCATAGAAGAAGCCCACAAAATATGATGTGGTGATCTCACGGCCGTCCATTGCGCACATCGGTGCAGATTTTTGGTGGCGGTGCGTCGGTGACTTTGTTGGGATTTTTCGGGGGTATTTTTGTAATCGCACATGTGTGAATCCTGTAACCCTAAATTTCCCTGTTTCCCTATAAAATTGTATTCTAAAGATTGTATGAGGGATGCCTCTTTTCAATAAATAAAATTTAGATTCTTTGGAAGATTAAGAGCATCATTTCTTGTAAGTTCTTTTTAATTTTCTGCCTTAGTTTATTAATTTCTTGCCCTAGATTAATTCATTCTTTGCCCTAGCTTTCTAATTTAATTCTTGCTTTAAATAAATCATTCCTTTGCCCTAGTAATCTAGTGTAAAATCTTTTAAACTACAGTAGGTAAGTAATCTTAAAATGGTGTTTTTAATAGATCCCCTAATGAGCGAGTAATTTCCTCGCTTGTTAGGGTTAGGAATAAGGGAGGGATTGAGAGATGAATATCTCTCATCTCTTTCAAGCCTAATAATTTGTAATAACTAGAACTTCATGCGCGCATGCATGATCCGCTCCCTATGGCACCCTACCCACGAGATAACGGTGAAACCGTAGTATAAAGGACCGGACATGCATGACTTCCATGAAGGTTAGAGCAATTAGTAGGAAAGGACGGACAAGGATCTAGAGGAAGAAACTTCGTTTCTTCCCAATCATCCTAATCCCTTTTACTAATAATTGTTATAACTTCTAAAAAGATTTAATTGAGGGCATTGAAAGAGGTGTGAATATTAATCTTATCAAACTCACCTTAGACCTAATCCTAGCAAGTTTCTTGATCACCGTACAACTTAGTTTTTATATTCAATTAAAAGACCAAACAACCATTGGAATTAACTCGTAAGAACACTTAGGAAAATTACACATCCCTGTGGACCGACTCGTATTCACCGGCTAGCTGCAAAGCGACGCCGTTTCTGATTGCGGTAAAATATTTTTGATCGTAAAAACCTACACTAATCAAGGAGCTCGAGTCGAAGGAGGCAAGGGCGGTAGGGTGGAGTCATGGGTTTTGATATGTCTCGGCGAAGTGGTGGTGGGCTCGTCAGTTCATAGGAGCGGCGGCTGTCATGGCAACAAATTGTTGAGAAGCTCGGGCCTGGGTTGGAATCTATGATGATGAAGTGGTGTGTAGCACAGAGGGGAGGGCTCAGCTGGCGACTGATGGTAGTGAGCTCGATTGCGAGGTGGTGAACGATGGGGAGGCAGCGCAGGAGTTCAGGTGTTTGAGGAGGGAGTGGGGTGGCATCGGTTGGTGCTCATGGAGGCGGTCGGCGACAGTTGCAAGCAGAGGAGGAAAGGGGAAGAGAAGAGGAGGGGTGGGGAGCTCGGAGGTCGGAGAAGGTGGTAATGGTTGCTGGGGAGTTTGTTGGGGAGAGGGGAGAGGGTGAAGGAAAAGGGGATAAAGCGGGAACTCGATGGTGATGTTGGTGGTGTGGTCGAGGTGTTGGTGGGTCCACGGGTGAGGGGTTTGGGTTAGTAAGAGAGAGAGAGCCGTTGAAGGGGTGCGGGTCGTGAGGGTACCGCGAGGGAGATGGGGGTCACGGGGTCAGTTGGCGCGGGCTCTGTCGTGGGAGCGAGTCGAGCAGAGAAGGAGCGAGACGTGGGCGAGGGAGAAGGAGGGTCATAGTTGAGCGGGTCGTGGGGGCTCATTGGGTGAAGAAGAGGTCGTGGGGCACTGGTCGTGGGGAAATTTGTCGGAAAAGAAGGATTGGGAGAAGAAGAAGAAGGGGGAGAGGGAAGTCGGGTCGGGTCTGCTCGGGCCGGGTCAGGTTTGGGGTGAAGGGTGAGGGAAACGGTTTGTGGGATGGGCCGTTAGGGAAGAGTTAGAATTTAGTTATAGGACTTGGGCCGGGTCTGTGGGTTTCGGTTTGGAAAAATATTGGTTTAGGGTTTAAGGAAAATATAGAAATTATATTTAGAAAATATAAGAAATATTAGTTGTAAAATTTTTCATTTAAATATAAAAATTTTAGGGAAATCTATTATTTAAAATATGGAAAAATATTTATAGGGGACTGGGTATTACACATACCATCTTGAGTGTGATGATTTTGGTAGGATTCCTTCAAATTTATCACACAATGATAGTTGGATTCCGATCACACCATGAGTTTTATTACTCCTCAGGAGAATTTTTCGCTTTGCAATCTATACTAGAAACCAAGTAGGTGTCTAGAAAGGTGTTAGTGGGGCTACGCCTCCAGGGAAAAGAGATTATTTAATTAAGGAATTTCGTGAAAGTGTTATAAAACCTCTCTCGAAGTGACGACACTAGCCTAGCTGAAAGATTAAACAAGAATTGTAGTGTGTGACTAATCACGACTAATTCTTCTTTTATGGTTTGAAAGAGAATTTGGGGAAACAGTGGGAGCTATCCTGTTTAGATAAACTAATAACCAATCTAAACTTGCAAGAGTATCATACTGAGTGTTTCTTCTCGCTCTCCTAATTGCAGTGATCAAAATGATCGGGCTTAAGTTACTATTAGATAAAAATATATTGACGGGGCCAAACTATAAAGATTGGCTAAGGATTGCCCAGATGGCATTTACTTATAACAAGATGGGCTACCTCCTTACTACTAAAGCACGCGTTGTCCCATATCTAGATTCCACAGTCGTAGATAAAAAAATCCATAAGACATGGAAAATAGACCGTGCGAAAACCAAGTGCCTCATGCTCGCCTCAATGGATAATGAATACCAGATGCGGCATGAGAAGATAGACTTAGATTCTATCTTCCTCCATATAAAAAAATTTGTTCTCCGCCGAAAGACGCGACTGGGACGTTGGGACGTTCGGCCTGAATTTTGGGGGCAGATGCTATTTAGATTTATCCGTTCACCTCTCCGAAGATGCCAAGTTGATTTATGGCACCGTATATCAGAGTTTTGGACGGATGCGGCCGTTGTAGTAGACTTCGTCAGATTCCCCCTCGTTTGCGAGGTTTTTTTTTATTGTGGGGACGCTCTTCCCTGCAGGCGCAAGCCCTTGCAGTTAATTACGTTACCGCATCGCGAAAACCACTTTCTCCTGCTCCAGAAGTTCACCTCGTGTTGTGTGGGTTTGTTTTATTTTTGGTTGCCCGTGGATTGTATACGGAGACTAATTTGTGTCTCATCCCGTAGGGCGTGGATTAGTCCAAATCCGTATATCTTAGATTTAAGTTTGGGTTGATTTAAGAATCGTTGATCTGTTTTGAGATCAAGATCGACTTAAATATATACGAGCAATTGGAGGATCGATTGGGTTTTTGTTAAGGATACGTTAGTCTAATTCGAGACTAAGATCTACTTAACAAGGTCTTAGGATCTTTTTTGCTTCAGATCTAACAAAACAACATTTGGGCTCTATTGTTTTAGTTCAAGGAGATTTCGATCAGTTATCGCCATTTTGGAGGTGAAGTTTTAGTTTAAGGATACTTCAGACTGTTGATCACCATTTTGAAGGTGAGATTTTAGTTTAAGAACGTTACGGTCCGTTGATCACCATTTGGTGGTGAGATTTTTGTTTAAAGACGTTACGGTCCGTTGATCACCATTTGGGGTGAGATTTTAGTTTAAGGACCTTACGGTCCGTTGTTCACCATTTTGGAGGTGACGGTTAGTTTAAGGACGTTTCGGTCCGTTGTTAGTTTAGGGACATCTCGGTCCATTGTTTATCTTGCGTGCACGTGTATTTGTTAAGTGACGGAGTGAACAACGATGATATGGGATGCATCCAGTCTGGGATGTGGATTGATTGGGATTGCACGTCAATTTGGGAAGTGCACCAGAAAGCAGTTGGTTGTCGGGACTTGCCACCTCTCTGAAGACGTTAAGGAATTACAATGACATGTATCAGAAGTGTATAGATATGTACCCTTGAACCAATTCCCGTATTCGAGGGAAAAGGGATTAATGGTAAACCCAGGAATCATTAGTCGTATTTTGAGACTAAGATTTCTGCAGGGGAATGTGGGACGAATATCTTTTTGAGATGTCATCAGTTGGAAGATCGACAGTCGTATTTGGGACTCAGATCAGTTTGGGATGTAGAGAGCATATGGGCTCGGTTGCTCTAAATTAGAGAGTTCCTACTCTTAAGGGGCCTAACCAACCCGGGCTTAGTCTACTTAGTTTTCTTTTTGTTGAAAAGTGCCAAGCACTTGTTTGGGCTCAGTCCCCTTTTTTGTACAAAGAGTGCTGAGCACTTATGTAAGTTCTTACACTCACATATAATCACGTGGGCTTTTCAGTCATGGGAATTGCCCAATAAATGCTGAACACTTCACTCCTTTTGTCTTTGTATGGAGTGTTAAGCACTTTTTATGGCACCCACGAGCGAATCACATGAGGAGCTAGGCACCAGGAGCTGCCTAATAAGTGCCAAGCACTTTATTCTGTGGCGCCCACGTGAGAGTCACGTGGGGCACTGGGCGCCACCCACTAAATGCTAAACGCTCCTTATTTTCCTGAGACATCCACGTGAGGGGCATATGAGACACTGAGCGCTAAGCGCCGCTTACTGAGTGCTAGGCACTCTTTATTTTGTGGCGCTCACCTGAGGGCGCTCACGCTGGGCGCCACCCACTAAATTTTTTTTAGAGGGGAGACTTCTTCTTTCTTCCTTTTTGAAGTGTTTTGTTTTTTTATAAGCTTATGGGTTTTTTTTCCTCTCTCAGACTTGAAGTCTTGGGTCCTTTATATAGTAGGGGCAGTTTGTTGATTAGCTCCGAAGAAATCTCTCATTAAGAGATCCCAATTGATTAGGGGGGTTTTACCCACTGTTGGATCTTTCATCCAAGGACTTCTGTTTTACAGAAACTATTTTCTTGTTTTTAACAAAACTAAGGAAATATTTTTTTATATAGAATTTATTCTGTAGATTGGTGATTCTCTAATCACCATTAGAATTTTTAATCTAACGGTGCTATGTTTTACAAAGAGTAGAATTTAATTCTATAATGTGCCGGCGCTCACGTGTTGCACACGTGGGCGTCACTTAAGATTTCTTTATGTGCTTTGCACATGGGCGCCGCTCATATATAAGAGTTTTTAACTTTGGCACTGGCGCCCTCATGTAAGGCACGTAAGGCGCTTGAGCGCTAGGCGCTACCTCACAGAGCTTTGCTCTTTTATCGGGGAAACAAATACCCCCCACCGTTGCACTCACGTGGGTGGCACCTTTTCCACCGTTTGATCTTCTTGGAAGTTGAACCATCTTCATGTGCCTATAAATAGGGCCTTTGTCCCTTGAGATGACTGCTGTTCATCTTTCTTAGCCTTTTTTCTTCTCTTAGAATTCAATTCCCTTTCCAGAGCTTAGATCTCTGTCCAAAGAAACTCTTTTTGAGTTAGAACTCTGTCCAAAATTTGGTAAGAATTATGACCAAACTCTTGAAGGATTCTTATCATGTTTTAGGTTTTTAACCCATTAACAGAGCTTTGCTCTTCCCTTGTAATGATCTCTTAGAGATCTCGAAAATAGAAACCTTTTTTTACTTGAGTAGATCATAGATCTTAAACATCTTTTAGGGTTTTACCCTGTTAGAAACCTTGCTTTTGAGGGTTCTGGGATATTGTCCCACTGTTCTACAGAGCATGGCTCTAAAAAATTTTAGGAATTTTATTCCCTATCTAATTTTCTTAAAAGGTTTGAAATCTGTATACAGAACACAGTTCTCGAGGGAGTTTAAATCCCGAGTCCAATAATGTTTTCTCACTAAATGAGAATCCTTTTGGATTGTATTTTTATTAAGCGACTTCCCCATCATTGATGGGGCGTTACCTTGATTCTGTGGGGGCCCTCCCTTTTTTTAACCGTGCTACAGTACAACTTTAAGTGACAAAGAATGTTAAGGCCTTTATCATTGTGTCCATAACTGACTCCTCCCTTTTTTGTGCAGGTACTATGGCTTCCGATTCCTCTTTTCCCTTCGTACGTTCAGAAATTACTTTCGCCGACGCGCCCATAGATCGGGATGTCTTCACGCTTTTTAAGGATCTTGACACAGAGCAAAAATCTCTTCATCTATGGGGGGTAATGGTATAGTCAGATTATCCGAGGTCGGCGCATTTTTTCTTCAGCAGCGCCTTTGAAGCCAATCCCAGCGATCCATTACGCTGATCCGCTTCAAGTGACTTACGCCGTAGAAGAGGTCAACTGGACTTTGGAAGGTCGTCTTCAGCCTTCCATGGCATCGATACCCGTACAGCAACCGATGGCCTTGGACATTTTAGGGCGACGTATATGCCAAGGAGAGCCGTGCCCTTGGGGACAAGTTTATATGATAGGATTGACGCCCCGTCATTCGGCCAGGTACTACAGTGGGCCCGGTATATCCTGTCAGCCAAGAGGTCGTTGCTATTAAAGACCGGGTTGTACCCCGCAATCTACACGTCCCTATTTCATTACCACGCTCCCCATGTATGGTGGATCAATTCTTTTTTGGAACAATGGAACATCCCGACTCATACCTTTATCTTATCAGATCGGGATGTTTCGATTTCATTAGAAGAGTTCGCAGAGATCTCCGGCTTACCCGTCATAGGGGAGCACTATGAAGAGATACTTCCCCCCGATGAGTACATCTTTGCCACTAAGTTAGTGATAATGGGCCTTACCCTAGAGAACGTCGTTCAACATCAGTTCCCCAGCTTGATCAGGATGTTGAAGATGTACGAGAATTTATTCCTGGAGTCTGGTGGGCATAGGGTTAGCTTCGCAGATTTTATCGCCCGTTTTCTTCGTCTAGAAGTTCTGTCTAAACATGCCACAAAATTCGCCAAACTCGACGACCCATTCGGGTTTGGTTTAGATAACTTTCCGGCGGCGGAAGAGGATCTAAAGAATTTCTTTATTCTGGACACTCCAGTTGTCCCCTTTGCAAAGATCGCTGCCCCGGGTGTTGACAAAGAGACGTTCTTTTTAGGGTTTATTCGCCTGTGGCTGAGTTGGTTCACGCTTCCGATGCACCCCTGCTATATGAGGCTATCTGTTTTTTATCTAGCTCATCGCATTGTCGCATAGACATGCGTGGCCGTTGGGATCGCTGGGTTAGCTCATCTATACCATGGCCTGAGTTTAGCAGCTGACACTACTCAGCCGGGGGTAAAGCCTGTGTATCTTCCATTGCTTTACTTCACCTGATGGATCGAGATGCACGTGCTGGGTGCCTTTGGTGTACATAAACTGAAAGGTTCCTAGGAACTCTAGTGAGGTCTCACAAGGCATCGAACATGCCAATTTAAAAAAAATGGTGCCGAGAAACCCTAGACTACGGATCTTAGACTAGATGTTTAGGCGAAAAGATAATCTAGTTAACTACTTAACTAAAAGTTAGATTCTACAACCTTTGTAGATCCGGATATCCACTTCCTTAGCTCCACGTAGTGCTCCTCTCGCTGTCCTTTTCCAATCTTAGACTCGTTCATCGGTTTCATCGGGAAAGCGAGCGGAATAGGTCGTCAGCTTCGTGTCAAAGACGATCTACGTCGAGGCATCACAAGTTCAAGCTCCGACTTCACAAAGTTGTGAAACTTGTGAAGAGAACACCCAAAACAACTTGGCAAGAGGTAGAGGGTGAAGAAATAGGAGGTGGGTTCACTTTAGAATTGGATTTATCTCACTTTAGCTCAAGTTGCCATTGATGGACCTTGAGCTTTTCTTGAAGAAGAAGATGAAGAAAAGAAAAGAATATGATGAGTCTTATTGTAAAATGATAAAATAAATCAATACTTATCATTTACAAACCATAGTTTAGTGTAGAGAATAGACCATGGTTAGTTGGATAGGTTAGGGTTAAGCATGAAGACAAGGATGGTTAAGAAGTCAAAGCTTCATGAAGCTTCAACTAAACACAAACTTCTCCACCATTCTTATCTCAACCTTTTTCAAATAAATAAATGAAGAAATAAATAAATGAATGAATATGCAAAACCCTAATTATCAAATTAACCATGGTTTAATTCTATATACTTAACTAAATAATCAAGTATCATCAAACATGATACATCTATGTGCACAAAAGTATATATCACATATACAATTTGCACATCAAGTGAGAAAATCCATATAAAGTGAACCAATACTAGTTAATGCAAAGTAATATATCAAATATATAATTATACATCAAATCATTAAATCAACATTTGATTCAATGATCCGGTCATGTCGCACATAACCGACTAGTATTCAATGTATCGATTTATCGAATCAATGATTCGATAACTAGGTCATATCGAATATAACCAATCGAAACATATATCGCGAGAATGAAATGCGGTATCACATACACGCATTATTCTCGGTCCTGCACATATCTCATATGCGCTCCTATTTCGTTTCGCTTGAGCCAGGAAACCTCTATGTAGGACTCTAAAGACTCGTCAATACGCCGGTAGCAGATGATGATCATATCAAGCACCCACAAGCCGCAAGCTAAACGTAACGGCCATCCGGGTATTGAGCGATCAGAAGATCGACGAGCTAGCCCGCTCACACTCCTGTGAATCCAACCAGTAACACTTACCATACAGTCCGGTCTCTTCGTCTGATATGTCGCATATCAAGTCTAGGGGTGGTAAACGTCAGACCCAATAACCCGATAAGTCGTGCCGATGTGAGGCTCATAACGGGTCGAGAAACTACTGGTAACACTTACCAGCAAATCTCTGATCAGCCCTGGCCAGGGACTTCCCTGTTACGGCCTATCGAGCACAGCGCAACATCAACTCCCAATACCGGGAGAGACGAAACCCCTCCTATCGCTCATTGCCTCCATGTGACTCGGGACTGTACCCAAATACCACCGTTTTGCACGCCCTCATGGACGTGGTAAGGTGGAGATCAAAGCACAGTGGGAATCACACAAGACTCTATGACGATCTCGGGTCTACAGACTAACCTGTACAAGTGTCACCTGAGAACTGCCATCTGACGTGAGGTATAATACCATCTGGGAGTTCTCGGCGAGTCCGTCCAGTGTACCCAGTCTCCACTGAGCACCCGTACACCATCTCTGATGTCAAACACCAATGGATATGGGATCATCCATCGCCCATCACATGGGTCGAGAAGCATATACGCTAGTCTACACTGGTATATCGATGCCCCGTCTCGATACACCCACGACTAGAGACCTTGAAGGATGTACTTATGGACTACCATGTCCCCACTAGTATGATCTGCATCATAGTCCAGGTAGTCAAGTACACATCCTAAGGGCTTTACCAACATGTAACTATAAGACAGTATAAAGAGACAAGTGTACATGTTAAGATAAAGATCAACCAGATAGCATACTATCATGTCGAGCAAGAAAGTCATCTCTATATATGTCCAAGCATCCAATATAATATACATCATCTGTACAATACTGGCCTCTAGGGCATACATACAACTAACAATCTCCCACTTGCACTAGGGCCAGCTGCTGTAGTATCGCATACCGAGCATCCCAAAGAGTCTCTCAAACTGTATCTGGGGAATGGCCTTCGTGAGTGGATCCACCGTGTTATTCTTCGTTTCAACCCTCCTGACCTCGATCTCCCGGCAATCAACTATCTCCCGGATCAGGTGATACCGCCTCAGAATATGCCTGGACCGCTGATGGGACCTGGGTTCCTTGGCCAAAGCCACCGCTCCATTGTTATCACAATACAAAGGTATTGGACGCTCAATGGATGGAACCACTCCAAGTTCAGTAATGAACTTCTTGATCCAGACAGCCTCTTTGGCAGCATCGTTGGCAGCGATGTATTCAGCCTCCATTGTCGAGTCTGCCACGGTTTCCTGCTTGGTACTCTTCCAGCTAACCGCCCCTCCTAAAGGGTAAAGACAAAGCCCGACTGCGACTTAGAGTCGTCCTTATCACTCTGGAAGCTCGAATCGGTAAAGGACTCCACTTGGAGTTCTCCGTTACCATACACCAAGAACATATCTCTAGTCCTTCGCAAGTACTTGAGAATGCTCTTCACAGCTGTCCAGTGACTCTCTCCAGGATCAGCTTGATACCTGCTCACTACACTTAGCGAGTATGCTACATCGGGTCTGGTACATAGCATTGCATACATGATAGAGCCTACTGCCGAAGCATAGGGTATCCCTTGCATGTGAGCTCTCTCCAAATCAGTCTTGGGAGACATCTCTTTGGAGAGAGTGACTCCAGAGATCGTGGGCAAGTTCCCACGCCTGGACTCTTCCATACTAAACCTCTTTAGTATGGTGTCAATGTACCTGGATTGGGACAATCCCAAAATCCGTTTGGATCTATCTCTATTGATCCTAATTCCCAATATGCAGGAGGCATCACCAAGATCTTTCATTGAGAATCTTTGTGATAAGAAGAGCTTGACCGATTGCAGCATAGGAATATCATTTCCTATCAAGAGTATGTCGTCCACGTACAATACGAGGAAGACAACCTTACTCTCTGCCACCTTCTTGTAGATACAAGGTTCATCTGGATTTTTGACGAAATCAAACTCTTTGATAATGACGTCAAAGCAGATGTTCCAACTCCGCGATGCTTGCTTTAATCCATAAATGGATTTAAGCAGCTTGCACACCTTTCCGCTGCTCCCACTGTCTACGAAGCCCTCTGGCTGAGTCATGTACACGCACTCTTCTAAATCACCGTTTAGAAAGGCGGTCTTAACATCCATTTGCCAGATTTCGTAATCATGATATGCAGCGATGGCAAGCATGATCCGGATGGATTTAAGCATAGCCACTGGAGAAAAGGTCTTGTCATAGTCCACACCTGGTCTTTGACGAAAACCCTTTGCTACAAGTCTAGCTTTGAAAGTCTCCACTTTCCCATCTACACCAAGTTTCTTCTTGAAGATCCACTTGCTCCCAATGGGTTTTACCCCTTCAGGAGCAACGTCCAAAGTCCATACTTTGTTGGTGTACATGGATTCCATCTCGGACCGCATAGCATCCAGCCATTTCACTGAGTCCCCACTCGTGATGGCCTGCTCGAAGCTAGTTGGGTCATCATCCTCCATGATGCAATCCTCGCTCCCACCATCCATGAGAAAACCGTAGTATCTCTCAGGTGGGCGAGGAACCCTACTAGATCGGCGGAGAGGCTGGGGTTCATCGGGAACTACGGAATCCTCTGGTTCAACCAAATCTTCTGTTGTAGTCTGTATTGCTGGAACCTCTTCCAGTTCTACCTCAATGCCACCTATCTGTTTCATAAGAAAACTTTTTTCTATGAAAGTGGCATGCCGAGAAACAAACACTTTTTGTTCCTCGGAGTGGTAGAAGATATACCCTCGCGAATGTTTAGGATATCCAACAAACTTACATAGAACAGACCTTGCCTCGAGCTTGTCCGGATTTTGTGTTTTAACATAGGCCGGACAATCCCATGTCTGAATAAAATTAAGACATGGTCTCTTGCCATTCCATATCTCATATGGAGTGGTAGGCACTGATTTGGTCGGAACTCTATTCAGTAGGTATGCAGCAGTCTCCAGTGCGTATCCCCAGAAGGAGATAGGTAACTCAGCTGTACTCATCATAGAGCGCACCATATCTAATAGGGTGCGATTTCTCCGCTCCGATACACCGTTGTGCTGTGGTGTATATGGAGGAGTCAGCTGAGAGAGAATCCCATTCTCTTTTAGGAAGTCCCGGAATTCATTACTCAAGTATTCACCTTCTCGATCAGATCGTAGGATTTTAATACTTTTTCCGGTTTGGTTCTCAACTTCTTGTTTATATTCCCTAAATTTCTCAAAAGCTTCTGATTTGTGTTTCATCAGGAACACATATCCGAATCTAGAGAGATCGTCAGTGAATGTAATGAAGTACGAAGAACCATCCCTGGCATGTGTAGACATGGGACCGCATACATCACTATGTATCAGTCCCAAGAATTCGGTAACTCTTTCTCCGTGTCCCGTAAACGGAGTTTTGGTCATCTTGCCTTTGAGACATGACTGGCAAATGTCATAAGATGAAAATTCAAACGGATTTAAATATCCATCTTTATGCAACTTAGCTAGTCGTGTCGCATTGATGTGGCCCAGTCTATAATGCCACAAGAAGGATTCGTTGAGTTCAGAACTCTTCCTGTTGTGTGCGTTTGTTATGCTCAGAACTGTTGATTGATTTAGAACATAAATACCATTGCATAACGTGCCCGATCCAACCAACTTTTGGTTACGGAAAATGTTCATAACATTGTCCTGTAATACAAAATTATATCCCTTTTTACTTAATAAAGAAACTGATATAATATTGCATATCAGGTTCGGCATGTAATAGCATTCATTCAGAACCAATGTATTACCAGTTGGTAATACAAGGTGATATTCCCCGACAGTCTTGGCTGCAACAATTGCACCATTTCCTACTCTTATGTCTTTATCACCTTCTCCAAGTTCTCTACCTTTCGTAAGCCCATGTAACTGATTACATATATGGGATCCTGACCCGGTATCCAATACCCAGGACGTAGAGCAAATGGAGAAACAGTTCTCAGTAACGAACACACCCGAAGAAAATGCATCAACATGTACTTTCTTCAATCGGGTGGCATGGGAATCCTGGTATTCCCCTATATCCTGTTCATTCCTATAACTCTTAAAGGAAAGAACGGAACCAACGTTCCCCAGCACAGTATAACATGCGGGTTCGGTCAATACATCCATATTATTATCTTCATTAGGGCATGAAATGGTCGCTACCTGGAGAGAGAGAAGAAAACACTTTAGCGTATGCTCGTGCAAGATCAGATTGGTTATTATCTTATCTAATCAGGATGGCTCCTACTGCTTTTTATCAAATCTTCCTTCAAACCCTAAAAGGAAAGACTAGCCGGGATTAATTACACATTACAGGTTCGCCAATCTTTTAGCCAGGCCAGTGTCGGTACTTTGAGAGAGGTCCCCCGTGCTTTCGCACGAACCTAATTAATGTAAACCTCGTTTTCCCAGAGGCATAACCCCGTTGACACCTTTCTAGACACCTACTTGATCGGCTAATTGCAATGTGTAAAACTCTCCCAGGAGTAACTCTTACTCGCAGCGGGTATCGGGATCCAACTATCTCATAGAAGGTATGCAATCTCATTGCAAATTTCAATACTTGAAATTCCCGATAATATTTTTCCCCTAGCATCATATGACCTTGACGGAGGCCAAACAACCCATAGTCCGCTAGTCAAGTTCAACCCGTCATTTCCTGATTGAATTAAACTCACCCGCACGACCCTTGACGGAGGCCAAACAGCGCCTTACGAATACCCTAATCCAATCGCATCATATGCTAGCAGATAAGCACTAGTTAGCTACCGTACACTGCACCTTGACGGAGGCCAAACTACCGCAGCACGAATACTAACGAATACTTATCTGAAATGACGGAGGGCTACGCAGGTTTTTTATAAAAACCATGAGCGTAATGAACTTGATATCGTTGTAGAATCAAATGAAGTTTTGAAATGGAGTGATTTTGAGGATTTTCTAGTTTTGCTAAAGGTGTCACTCCCGGGGAAGGGATCTCGGTCCTTTCCTCGTCGAATGAGGTGCGGGATATATCATATATATCGCTGTGCAAAGCAAAAATCCAAAAGCAGTCAAAAGCAAACCGAGTGTGTAGCATCTGCCAGTTATTGCTAAAGGAGTCACTCCCGGTGAAGGGATCTCGGTCCTTTCCTCATCGAATAAGGTGCAGGATATATCATATATACCGCTGTGCAAAGCAAGAACTGTAGCTACCTGTTTTATTTTAAAATTTGATTCTACAACATCTTAGGTTTCTTATCTTTCATTAATCATATTAATGAAGTCCCATCATTTAAATACCTAAACATCACAGATAGATATGACGTACACTTATGCCATCCGCATTCGCCTCGATGTCCCCTCGTGCACCGTTAGGTTAGGTAACTAACGACAGAGCAGGGCAGGGCTAGCGCGGGTGTAAAACATAAGTAACGTCTATATAATATATCATATATACTATATACTATATCCATCACAGAGTCACAACACAGATATCGCAGCAGAATAAACATATGAAATATTGGATATACTAGGACGTCCGTGTTTTCAATACGAGCTAGTATAAAACACGGATTCCACGGTCGTGATGAATAGCCAATCCCACACCCCTAGACCCCTACGAGAGCGGCAAGCAACCCTGCCAATTCTAGGGTTAGGAGACCCGGACTCGACACCTCGAGTTGGTCTCCCACTGGACCCCAGAACCCGGTTACTTGTGCTCCCCTCCTTGGGTCTATCCTAATGCGGAAAAGTAAATAATATACAAAGGGTGACAACTTCCGCTACCTGGAAGTGGCCCAAATGAAAGAATATTACATACAAGTTTTTACATGAATGAAAATGAAAAACACTCATCTCACATAAAAACCCCCGGCTATTCTGACACGACGATCCAATATAACATATCCAGCAACACATAACATCACATGTCATCAACGTAAGTAAGTATGCATACCCCAATTGTCGTTGACGTATAGCAACGAAACCTGCGATATCACATATTACACTTACGGTCACAGAAAAGAAAGTGTAAAACTACAACAATTGGAATCTGCAACTTCTTTAGACATCGCATGCCTAATCAAATAAAATACTTAGACATCACATGCCTAACAGATATAAATCCCGCATTTTAGTCTCATTATCAAAAACTCTTTTCAATATCAAGTGGGACTAAACCGCTAGATTTATAACATTCATTCAGTTATCACATAACTGTTTGTGAATTCCAATTATTGTATCACATTCCAGATAAACAGAAAATGTTAAACTTTCCGATCGAACAGTCGAATACCCAAGTTTTCCCGATACAGCTCAACACATGAAATAAGTCTAACAACATTCAGTTCGTGTCTCAGTACCAACGGTCCAGCCGTAGAAGGGTCAAGCCAACGCCTCACATGTGGCATGCCGTACTGCCCCAAACCCGAAGGTTCAAAGGGCAGTTCAAGATGGTCACATAATCGAGTTAAGGTTTGTTGTCTTCTAGAGGGTTCATCGCGTTACTTGCACTACTTAGAACGTCGTTAAACTACGGAAAAATCCAACACTTGGAAATTTCCCGACAGGGGAAAAGTTGGGTATTTATATCCGGTCGAACTTTTTAACATATTCTATAAATTATCCGGAAGTACACAAAGACGAAATTTGATAATCCGGTCGAAACACTGATTCCCAATAGTACCCCAGAATACTCTTCTGTATAGTCACAACAAAAATATCCCAGAAAACACAGCATTGAATTATATGAGTTACTGTGCAGAAAACATCACACAAAGGAACAGTTAGGCCGCGGAACCGCCGCATCATGCATAGCACGTGCCGCGGTTCCGCGGTGGAAAAGTTGATTCAGGCCCTCATATTTCACAGTGATTCAAATAACACCCTGCTTGATTTTCTGCATATTTTTAATTGACAAAAATCCGAATTTTTAGAAAAAGTCCAGAGAGCATTTTAGGGTTTTGGGTTTCGGTTCGATCGGGTTTCAAACGTTGTCTAGACTTCGCCTAAGGCTCTAGCTAGGCTCTGATACCAGTGAAAGGTTTCTAGGCACTCTAGTGAGGTCTCACAAGGCATCGAACATGCCAATTTAAAAAAATGGTGCCGAGAAACCCTAGACTACGGATCTTAGACTAGATGTTTAGGCGAAAAGATAATCTAGTTAACTACTTAACTAAAAGTTAGATTCTACAACCTTTGTAGATCCGGATATCCACTTCCTTAGCTCAATGTAGTGCTCCTCTCGCTGTCCTTTTCCAATCTTAGACTCGTTCATCGGTTTCATCGGGAAAGCGAGCGGAATAGGTCGTCAGCTTCGTGTCAAAGACGATCTACGTCGAGGCATCACAAGTTCAAGCTCCGACTTCACAAAGTTGTGAAACTTGTGAAGAGAACACCCAAAACAACTTGGCAAGAGGTAGAGGGTGAAGAAATAGGAGGTGGGTTCACTTTAGAATTGGATTTATCTCACTTTAGCTCAAGTTGCCATTGATGGACCTTGAGCTTTTCTTGAAGAAGAAGATGAAGAAAAGAAAAGAATATGATGAGTCTTATTGTAAAATGATAAAATAAATCAATACTTATCATTTACAAACCATAGTTTAGTGTAGAGAATAGACCATGGTTAGTTGGATAGGTTAGGGTTAAGCATGAAGACAAGGATGGTTAAGAAGTCAAAGCTTCATGAAGCTTCAACTAAAGACAAACTTCTCCACCATTCTTATCTCAACCTTTTTCAAATAAATAAATGAAGAAATAAATAAATAAATGAATATGCAAAACCCAAATTATCAAATTAACCATGGTTTAATTCTATATACTTAACTAAATAATCAAGTATCATCAAACATGATACATCTATGTGCAGAAAAGTATATCACATATACAATTTGCACATCAAGTGAGAAAATCCATATAAAGTGAACCAATACTAGTTAATGAAAAGTAATATATCAAATATATAATTATACATCAAATCATTAAATCAACATTTGATTCAATGATCCGGTCATGTCGCACATAACCGACTAGTATTCAATGTATCGATTTATCGAATCAATGATTCGATAACTAGGTCATATCGAATATAACCAATCGAAACATATATCGCGAGAATGAAATGCGGTATCACATACACGCATTATTCTCGGTCCTGCACATATCTCATATGCGCTCCTATTTCGTTTCGCTTGAGCCAGGAAACCTCTGTGTAGGACTCTAAAGACTCGTCAATACGCTGGTAGCAGATGATGATCATATCAAGCACCCACAAGCTGCAAGCGGTCTGCTAAACGTAACGGCCATCCGGGTATTGAGCGATCAGAAGATCGACGAGCTAGCCCGCTCACACTCCTGTGAATCCTACCAGTAACACTTACCATACAGTCCGGTCTCTTTGTCTGATATGTCGCATATCAAGTCTAGGGGTGGTAAACGTCAGACCCCAATAACCCGATAAGTCGTGCCGATGTGAGGCTCATAACGGGTCGAGAAACTACTGGTAACACTTACCAGGAAATCTCTGATCAGCCCTGGCCAGGGACTTCCCTGTTACGGCCAATCGAGCACAGCGCAACATCAACTCCCAATACCGGGAGAGACGAAACCCCTCCTATCGCTCATTGCCTCCATGTGACTCGGGACTGTACCCAAAGACCACCGTTTTGCACGGCTTCATGGACGTGGTAAGGTGGAGATCAAAGCACAGTGGGAATCACACAAGACTCTATGACGATCTCGGGTCTACAGACTAACCTGTACAAGTGTCACCTGAGAACTGCCATCTGACGTGAGGTATAATACCATCTGGGAGTTCTCGGTGAGTCCGTCCAGTGTACCCAGTCTCCACTGAGCACCCGTACACCATCTCTGATGTCAAACACCAATGGATATGGGATCATCCATCGCCCATCACATGGGTCGTGAAGCGTATACGCTAGTCTACACTGGTATATCGATGCCCCGTCTCGATACACCCACGACTAGAGACCTTGAAGGATGTACTTATGGACTACCATGTCCCCACTAGTATGATCTGCATCATAGTCCAGGTAGTCAAGTACACATCCTAAGGGCTTTACCAACATGTAACTATAAGACAGTATAAAGAGACAAGTGTACATGTTAAGATAAAGATCAACCAGATAGCATACTATCATGTCGAGCAAGAAAGTCATCTCTATATATGTCCAAGCATCCAATATAATATACATCATCTGTACAATACTGGCCTCTAGGGCATACATACAACTAACATAAACGACCCCGATTCTATGAAAGCTACAACTTCCCCCGGGTCATGTATGTGGTTGACGCTTCCGCTCCAGACCCGTCACAGCGAGAGGCTCGGCAATTTCTCCTTCGACCACGCATGGTTGGGGACCGTATGACCCTTGTCGATAAAGTCTTGACTATCGGCAAAGAATCCACCAAAGTGGTCCAACCGTTGCGCGATACTTTTGAGGATGGGGTTTTTGCATTGAGGGTCCGGGAGGTTATGCACCTGTACTTTTTCAGGCCGGGCTTCCTAGTGTTTAGACAGAATGCCTCGGTGTTGTTCATGAGGTACAACCTGCACCGCTTCGCTCAACGGTTGGGTTATAATTAAGGTGTTCCTCTTGAGGCGTTCTTCGTCGAGCCGACTGCTACGGAGAAGGGTATTCGCAGCGCGCTACATCATTTTATGCAATTAAATACAGGGTCCCATTTCCTTGTCAGCGAGCCGAGCTATGTGCCGAAAGCTTCGAATGCTCACGTGGCATGGTACCAGCATGCGACTGGTGCTATTATTAGGGAGGAGAGACGGTTGTTACTCGATCACAAAGATGCCATCCCAGGCGGTAATCCAGCGGTCCCTTTGAAGCGATGAGCAGTCGTTTGCCCTTCTTTAAGAGAAATACGGCTAAGTCCTATAAGCTTTCCCTGAGAAGCTTCGGCTGGATGTTCCTGCAACTGCGGCAACCATGGCGTCCCCGAAATTGGGCATTGGTTCGGAGATCGGAACCCGCCGTCCGAAGAGGCCTGTCAAGCGAAAGCTTTTAACGTCGGCTGTTGGTGTCAGTTCGCAGAAGAAAAGGAAATCTCTATTCTCTGCTGACGTCATATTCGGCCAGGAGCCCCATGCTCCCTACAATGAAGGCTTATGAGAATATAGCACTAATGAGGGTTTGTTTGACACGCCTGCTACCGATACTGATCTTCAAGCTGCCCTCGCAGCTTCTGAGTGACTGGCTCACGAGGAAGCATCGTTGGTCTCTATTGCGGAGTCGGGTATACTTCATTTACATTCTTCTGCATCTATCCCTTCTCCCCTTATTATGCTTTATTAACAATCACTTTTTTAACAGGTATTTCTGTCGAAGTGGCTCTCGCAGCTTCCTTCAAGACGTTTGAGGAAGAAGAGAGGCTTCACGCCACCTTGGGTCTTGGTATAATTCGCTTCACTACAGCTTTGCTCTTTTAGTTCCCTCTATTCATGGTCTGACTCTTTTCTTTATCTTGTTGCAGGGACTACTAAAACCCAGGTTGTTTCAAGTGTAATTCCAATCCCAGGCGGTGACGCAGAAAAGCTTCCAGAGCCATCGACTACGGCCGAAGCCATCCCAAAGCCACCACAGGAGGCGTTGCTGAAGCAGCCGATGATGGATGCCGTAACGGCTCTGGAGGCCAAGCTCGGTTTGGATGACGACGTTCCCCTGTTGGAAGCTTTAAGGAGGTCGGTTCTCACGGTCCAGGCTGAGAGGAAGCGCAGAAAGTACAAGGCGAGGGAACGCAACGTTGTCTTGACTGCGGGTGCAAGCTCAAGCAATGTTCCACCTGCTGACATTCCTTCGGTGGACGTTCTTTCTGCCCTATCTACTGCCCATAAACAGGTTGCGCATATAGCTCATGAAGAGAGTGAACGACTACTTCGAGGTAGAACAACGCATGGTCCTTAATAACAGCTCCTCCTCCCTTTCTGACAGATGAAGTGCTGGAAACAAAGAGCCCGAATTGTCTAATCTTTCCCTGGAATCTAGGACCGTTCCAACTGCCGCTCTTTTCCTCTGTGGATCCTTGATATCGGCGGGTGATGCAAGCGTCACCACAACCCTTGTCGAATTAATGAAGCTGTGGGCGTTGAATCTGCTCTCCCAATGGAAATCGAAGAAGCCGTCACAACTGGTGACGCTTCGGGCACGGTTTCGGTTTCTAACTTGTCTGGTATTCCTTGGGTTATTATCTATGAGTTTTTTAATCCTGCTAAGCGTCTCTAATGATATTTCCTTTGTCTTGAGCATAGACGCAATAAACTCTGAAGCTATACTGGCCGAGTAATTACCGCCGGCCGCTGCCTTGACTGTCATGGTTCCTTCTGTGCCTTCCCGAATTTTGGAAGGTAAAGGTTTCTCCTTTAGTTCCTTTTTTGTAGATACCAATTTTCTTTTCATTAACCATATATTGTCGCAACCTTGCAGGAGTGCTCTTTGACCACTTGTACCAAGTGCTACACCCGCGCTTTTCCTTCCAATCGGAAGTTGTTCCCTCTTCCAGCAGTGGTCAGTATATTCTTTGTTTAGTTTTTCTCCTTTTCGTGAGTAAACTTTCTGCTGATAAGCCTTCCTTATATTGACCCCAGTATCACAGTTCAAAGGAGGGAGAGGTCCCTGTTTTGCCACCTTCAACAGCCGGTATGGTAGATTTGATCCCTCAGGTGTTTTCTTTGTCTTCCAAGTTGAAATCTGACCGTAATTTATTTTGCAGCGATTACACCGGCTTCAGCTCCTTTTGAGTCCCGTATTCCCATGCCCATGGGGCCCTTCACTAAATTTCCATCTTCCAGGGGCGCGGTGAATAGCCGGTGAATGTTAATCGAGTTTATCGAGGACCTTGACGTCGAGGCTCTCACCTCTGCTATGGATTTTTCCGACGAAGCTAATCCAATGCTGGTGACGCTTATGAATTTCCACATGGAAGACCTCGTCGGTTCTTGGGTTGATTATTGCAGGAAGATCGAGGCTTATCTACATGAGATTGAGCTTAAGTGCCTCGCTCTTAAAGTATTAACTTTGAAATCTCAGCGAACCACATGGATCGAGCAGAGTGTCGCTTTCATTCGATATTTTGAACAAGAAGTGACCTTGAGGCGAAAGGAGCATGAGACGGCTTTCGGTGAATCCGTCCAATTGCGCGCCTAGATTGAAGCGAATGTCGCACAACTGAAAGCTATTTTTGAAAATTTCAAACGATATATTTCTGATGGGTTGGCGCTAAGGCAGAAGCTTGACTTCACTAAGCGGGTCACACAAAGTTGCAAACTTGTCAAACGGGAAATTGCTGAGAAGCTTTCATCCTACTTGCAACAACGAGCTCAAATCGAAGCAGAGCTGGCCACCATAGGTGAACGCGAGGAGGAATTGCGGGGAGCGCGTGAGTGGGTCGTTAGTTTGTTGAAAGCGTCTCCTTCTTAATCATTGTAATTGTATTCCCCTTTTTGTATTGGTTGTATCTCTTAAACATTTTGATTCATGAATAAGAACATACATTCTCTTTTATGCGCTTATCTTTGTCTTGATGCCTTAATGTGGTGGTAATTAGTTTACTTACTCGTTTTGGAGTTTGTAGTTTATGCGCTCGTTTCGGAGCCTGTAGTTTATTCACTCATTTCGGAGTTTCTAGTTTATGGACTCATTTTGGAGTTTATTTATTTTATAAACTCATTTCGGAGCTTGTACTTTATGGACTCATTTCGAAGTTTATTTAGTTTACCTCCCTTGGGCTTATAGGCAAACTTATCCTAACGTTATAGTTAGCCCCTTCTCTTTACGACAGAGGTCCGTTAGATTTTGTGGTACTAGGGTTTTAGTCCGTGGTACCGTCGCGTTGGCTGATGCATTCCCCGATATGCAGACTTTACGCTGTTATTCGAGTAGCCCCACGACTGTCGTGTCTCTGATCCCTTCACGGGCTAGACAAGACATCTTCAAGTAATCTTCTTAGGCAGTTTACCTTCGGAAGAGAGACCGTTAGGAATTTTTCCATGTCTCTTTTTACTTGAGGTTAGGCTCAGTTTGGGAGCCCCGATGAGTCATAACCACTCCGCACTGGTGTGGGATGATCTCCGATAGTCTTTCGGGTTTTATTTGAGTTGCCGTCAAGCACCTGAAGCTTGGAATTTGGCTTTCGCTTCCTTTTGATTTGGCTATTTTGGAGCCTATGTTGACATTTCGTCTGCTGTAACGAGAAGAATGTCGAAGTAGTCTTTAGGTTGTTTTGTGAACCATCAAGACTTGGAGCTAGGAATTTTGCCATGGCTCCGTTTTGTTTTGACCCTAGAGTCTTTGTTGACGTCGCATCTGCATCCTGCTGGAGTGAGAAGGAACATCGTTGTTGGCATTGCGTCTGCTACAACGAGACGAATGTCGGGATATTCTTTAGATTGTTTTGTGCACCGTCAAGATTTGGAGCTAGGAATTTTGCCATAGCTCCATTTTGTTTTGACCCTAGAGACTTTGTTGACGTCGCGTCTGCATCCTGCGGGAGTGAGAAGAAACGCCGAATTGACTTCTCCACTATGGTTGTCGCCGTCGAGATCTGGCTCTCCCTTTGATAGAGCTCGGTAGGAAAATATGGTCCCCTTTTTCATTTGTGCCCATGGATTGTAAACAGGGGTCGGTGTAGACTTACCTACAGGGCAAAAGTTTTATTTCATTTTATTTCTTTCCACGATGCTCTATCATTTCGTCTATTTATATCGAGAAAGTCGCGATTGCCCAATCATTTCAGATTTTCATCATGGTGCCCAATCATTTCGACTATTCTTTCTTTTGACTCGCTGCTTTTTATTGTGAGTTGCCCAAACATTTGGCTGTTTTTATATGCATATATTTTGCTAGCTGATTTTTATCGTGAGTTGCCCCATCATTTCGGCTATTTTATATGCAATTTTTGCTCTTTGATTTTTGTTGCAAGTATGGAACTTGAGATCTGATACCAATTTTGGCATCGGTATCCCTGCGACTGGAATATTGCTAGGAGTGAATCTTCATTTGCCTTGAGAGGACTTGGATTTGATACCGATTTAGGCATCAGCATCGCTGCGATTGGAATATTTCCAGGAGCGAATCATCATCTGCCTGTGTCGACTTGAACAAAGATGGCTCAGTAAACAGGGTTAGGATCCTGTCGACTAAGGCTTTGAGATTTTATGAGCTGTAAGGGTCTCATAAAGGGCTTTTCTCTTTATGAGTCGAGAGGATCCCATAGGTGTAATTTCTCCTTAGAAGTCGTGAGGACTCCTAAGTGATATTTTCTCTTGCAAGTCGAAAGGATCTTACAAGAATGTTTTCTCCTTACAAGTCGAGAAGACTTATAAGTGTCACTCACCATATAGGGGAAATTTTTCACCATTGGTGGAACTTGGTGGGAGAAATTGTTTATTTGTGCCCGTGGATTGTATACAAGGGCCAATATTGGACCGCCTGTAGAGCAAAAAAGGGAATACGATGGCTTAAGAACAGGTACAGGTCCCAGTAGCTTAAGACTTTCAAATTCTATGAGCCGTGAGGGTCTCATAAAGAAAGTTCTCCTTACGAGTCGAGAGGATCTCGTAAGGAAAAATTTTACGAGATTGTGCCCTTTCGGGTTTTCACAAGCTCTCCGGTAGCCCTTCTAATTTTATTCACAGCGCCCTTTCGGGTTTTCATCCGTGCCCTTCTTGCTTCTGGACATACCGTTTTTTTAATAACGAGATTGTGCCCTTACAGGTTTTCACAAGCTCGCCGGTAGCCCTGCTGTTTTTACTCACGGTGCCCTTTTGGGTTTTCATCCATGCCCATCTTCCTTTTGGACGTACCGTTTTTTTTAACAACGAGATTGGGCCCTTCCAAGTTTTCACAAGTTCACCGGTAGCCCTGCTGTTTTTACTCACGGTGCCTTTTCGGGTTTTCATTTGTGCCCATCTTGCTTTTGGACATACCGTTTTCTTGCCAATGGGACTTGGGTTGCAGTCTTCACCGTTGGAGCTTTGATTGCAACATAGTTCCCAAAAGAAGTTATCACCGTATTTGGGGTGACGCTCCATGTTTGAAGCGGAGCATTAGTTTAGGGTCATTTCGGTCCATTACTAGTTTAAGGACATAGTGGTCCAATGCCAGTTTAGGGACATCTCAGTGCATTTCCAGTTTAAGGACATAATGTTCCATTATTAGTTTTGGGACATCTCGGTCCATTTCCTGTTTAACGATATAGTGGACCATTGTTAGTTTAGGTACATCTCGGTCCATTGCCAGTTTAAGGGCATAGTGGTCTATTATCACCGTTTTTGAGGTGAAGCTTTTCCGAATACCACTTAGAGTTTTGACTCAGGAAGATAGCGAGCAGACACGAGTGTCTTTATCTATCATTGACCTAAGTCGTGACTCGTTAAGCGATGTATTTCTTGAGCAATCAGCCTTGTTAGACATTGTCTATGATGTACAGGCCTTCATAGTTTGGCTCGAATTTCCTCCGTTTTGCATGATTGGGGATCATAGGTCTTTTGACGACTAGCACGAGTTCGCCTAGGCGGAATGTTCTCGGACTAGTCAATTTTTCGTATGAGCGTGTCATTCTTTATTTGTAAGCTTTTAGGTTTTGCTGCGCCATGAGGCGAGTTTCATCGAGGGGGTCGAGCTCCTCAAGCCGAAGATAGGCATTTTCGTCATATGTTAGCTCGTATCGCACCGCTATACAGAGAGAAGGGAGTTCTATTTCCAAAGGAAGGACTGCTTCAGTGTCGAATACCAACGCGTATGGTGTTGTATTCGTAGTCGTTTTGAACGTCGTTCGGTACACCTAGAGAGCTTCGGGCAGTCTCTCGTGCCAGTCCTTTTTGTTTCTGGACACCGTTTTCTTTATAATCTTGGTCATGGTCTTGTTGAAAGCTTCAGCTAGACCGTTGGTCCGGGGATTAGACAGAGGAGTATCTCCAGTCTATTTTTTATTGTTCTGCAAAGCGGCTGATTTTATGGCTCCTATAGGCTGGTCGATTATCCGAGATTATCCGTCGTGGAATGCCGAATCGGTAGATGACATGCGTCTTGAAGAAAATGGAGGATGTTCTCCGTCTTCACTTCCCTTAGCCATACTGCTTCTGCCCATTTAGAGAAGTAATCGATCGTTGCCAGTATGAACCGATGTCCTTTGGATGACGCTGGCTCAATGTGGCCGATTATATCGGTTCCCCACATTTCGAACGGCCATCTAGCTACTGTTGGGTGTAGAAGATTTGGATGCTAGTGGATGAAGTCCCCGTGAATTTGGCACGAGTGACACTGCTTTGCATATTCGAGGTAGTCCTGAATCATTGTGGGCCAGTAGTAACCCATTCTTTTGATCTTCAGCTTCATCTTTGGTCCGGCTTGATGAGAACCACAGAGTCCGTCATGGGTTTCTTGGACGACTTTGCCTGCTTCTTCTAGTCCCAGGCATCTCAGCCAAAGACAGTCGAATGATCTCTTATATAGAGTATCATTGACGAAGGCGAAATACGGAGTCGCTTCATGAGCTGATGTCTTGATGATGCATCTTTGGGTGTTCGATGGGATTTGAAGTAGTCTATGAAGACTTCCCTCCAATCCTCAACCTTTTCTTTGTTTTTTATTTGGAGGACTGCTTGTTTAGTCATTTCCTTTTCTTCAAATGGCTCAATCGAATCCTCTGGAGGTATTTCTGCTGGCCCGAGAACCCGGCGGTTTTGCACAACGATCCTTACGTCATCAAGATCTTCGTTAGCCAGCTCCTTAGCAAGCTTGGCTAATGCATCTGCCTTGCTATTTTCTAAACGCGGTATGCTCTCCAGGGTGTAAAAGGGGATTTGTGTCAGCAGTTGCTGCGCTCTCCTGCCATATTTTATCAACTCTGGTTTGCATGTCTGATAGTCACTGTTTACTTGGCTAACGAACAGCTGGGAGTCTCCATGTATGAGGAGGTTTCCAAGTCTCATATCGATAGCGATCTCAAGACCCACTATCAAAGCTTCATATTTAGCCTCGTTGTTTGTTCTTGGCTCCGTTAAGGAAAAGGCAAAACGCATTATCGCCCCTTGCAGAGTTACGAAGATGATGCCCACCCCGGCTTTGATTATAGGAGCATTATGCTTCCGCTTCCACATGGAAGACTCCCCATCGAAGCAGAGTTCCCATTGGACATTATTTTCCACCTCCTTTGCTTTGATTGTATCACACGTGTGTTCGTCTGGCGATTCGCAATTTAAGGGAGAATCGGCTGGTATCAGATGTTCAGCGAGAAAGTCGACAATGGCCTGCACTTTCACTTCCTTGAATGGTCGATACGTTATATAGAACTCCATCAAGAGGAGGGCCCTGTAAGTCCACGTTGCGACCCCCGGTTCTTACGGGGAGGCGGAAACGGTATAAAAAACAAATTTTTATCGCAAGAGGCAACATGGACTAAACTAGGTCGGGATCGATACCTAAACTAAAACTAGCAAACTAAGCTAAAGAGATTTAGCTACTCGGATAGAGATGGTTATACCTAAACTTGAACTCCTTCTTCTTCAAACTTTGTGGAGGTTGATGGTTCTCTTCTCTTGTCGCCTTCTTCCGTCGAAGATGGATCCACCTCGAAGGCTCGACCTTTGGGCTCTTTCTCGAACTTGGAGTGAACTAGAATCGCCGGCTTGCTAAACCCTTGATCCTAGAGTGAGTAGAGAGAGTGTCTAAGGGTTGCTTTTGTTTTTAAAGAGAATGATTCTCAACTCATGAGAAGGTTTCTCTTTGCTAGAGGAAGAAGAAGATGAAGAGAGGAGAGAGAATGAGAATGATAGAATGAGCAATATTTTTTCTTTCTTGCAACCATAATGCAAAAGAAAAGAATTATCTAATAATAATAATTGAAAATGAGAATAGTTGATGGCAATTTGGAATGACCACAACCATGCTTCATTTAAAAATGTAAGCATAAATCAAGGAAGACTTTTGAAGCATGATGGTGGTCAACTTTCAACCATGGTCAACAAGTCAACCATGGTCAACAAGTCAACAAAATCAACCATAACAAAATTCTCATTTAATTACTATTATAAATAGATAATCCATAAATCCATTAGGGTTTGGAAAAAGATAACTGTCAACTGTGCATACGCACCCGTTCCGAAACCCTAATGAAATACCTCATTCTCCGCCTCAAGCAACTGTGCATACACACCTGCATTCTCGTTCCGAGGAACAAGAATACCAAGATATAAAAGCAACCCCAAATATATATACCAGTATCTGGCTCAAACCAGAGCCTGCCAGTATAATCCGTCCGGACTCCAAACGTGCACAAGTGCGCGGATGAGAACGAACCCTGTCGCAAAACCATGCGACCTCTACTCTGTTTTGCCCAGAGGCGAATACCCTCTGTGTGGGAATCTAAAGACTCGACACTACGCTGGCAGTGGGTTTAACCACAGACCGCAAGCGGCACTAGCTGTGCGTAACGGTCCCCAGGTAGATGCCGACAAGAAGGCTGACGAGGTGAAACCCCATCTGAACTCCTACTGAGTCTGAATGTGACAGTCTCCGTACAGTCCGGTCTGTTCGTCTGATACATCGCATGGCGGGCCTAGGGGGTGGTAAACGTCAGTCCCCCAATAGCGGTACAAGTCGTGCCGGAGCGAAGCCCAAAACACCCTGAGATAACACTGGAAACCTACCAGTATATCTCGTTTGCCCTGGCCAGGGACTACTCGTGTAATGGCTCTCCTAGACACAGCGCGATGTCAACCCCCAATACCGGGAGAGACGAATCCTGTCTAACCGTCACTGCCTCCAAGTGCTTCGGGACTGCACCCAACCACCACCTGTTTGCACGACTCCTTTGAGCCGTGGTAGGGTAGTGATCAAAGTGCAGTGGGAACACACTTGAGGCGAAGTGCCAGTGTCAAGTCAGCGGACTAAGCTGTACTCATGTCACCTGGGAACTGATAACTGACGATAGGTATAATACCAACCTGTCAGTTCCCGACGAGTCCTGTCCAGTGTACTCGTAACCCAACGAGCACCCGTATACTATCTCCAGTACGACGTACTGATGGCTGTGGGACAGACCATCTCCCTCACTGGGATGAGAAGCGCATACGCTAGTCTACTCCGGAGTATCGATGCCCTGTCTCGATAGTCCTGCGACTAGGGACCTGTATAAGGATGTGCTTATAGATTACCCAGCCCCCACTAGTGTGACTGCCATCACAACGCTGGTAATCAAGCAAAGATCCTAAGGGCTCCACTAATGCGTATAAGTGATATACTGAAATAAACACAAGTACACATTGAAGTAGAAACAAACCAAGTAGCATACTACTATTTTGAGCAAGATTGTATATACAAGGTGAATATCCCAAGCATCCATTAAGTAATATACAAACTAGTATGATACAGTAATGGCCTCTAGGGCATATACACTAACAATCTCCCACTTGCACTAAGGCCATGTACTGGCGTATCGAAGACCTATCATCTCGATCAGCCGCTCGAACTGAGTCTGGGGCAAGGCCTTGGTGAATGGATCTGCAGTGTTCTCTTCTGAAGCAACCCTCCGAACCTCGATCTCCTTGCGATCCACGATCTCCCTGATCAGGTGATACCGCCTCAAGATGTGCCTGGATCTCTGATGGGACCTGGGTTCCTTCGCTAAAGCTATAGCCCCGTTGTTGTCGCAATACAGAGGTATTGGGTCAACAATGGACGGAACCACCTGAAGTTCTTTCAAGAACTTCCTCATCCAGACAGCTTCTTTTGCGGCATCAGATGCAGCGATGTATTCCGCTTCCATCGTCGAGTCTGCAACGGTTTCCTGTTTGGAACTCTTCCAACACACCGCCCCTCCATTGAGGGTGAAGACAAAACCCGACATGGACTTGGAATCATCCTTGTTACTCTGGAAGCTGGAGTCAGCAAAGGCCTCGATCTGGAGGTCTTTTCCGCCATACACCAAGAACATCTCCTTAGTCCTCCTCAGGTACTTGAGAATGTTCTTTACTGCTATCCAGTGTTTCTCCCCAGGGTTAGACTGATACCGGCTTACCACACTCAGTGCATAAGCTACATCCGGTCTGGTACACAACATCGCATACATTATAGAGCCTACCGCAGAAGCGTAGGGTATAATAGACATGCGATCCCTCTCCAAATCAGTCTTGGGAGACATCTCTTTAGAGAGGGTGATCCCGTGACAAGCCGGTAGGTTACCGCGCTTGGAATCTTCCATACTGAATCTTTTCACTATGGTGTCGATGTACCTGGACTGAGAAAGTCCCAATATCCTCTTGGATCTATCACGATGGATCCGGATCCCCAGGATGTATGAGGCATCACCCAGGTCTTTCATGGAGAACCTTTGTGACAAGAACCCCTTGACAGATTGTAGCATAGGAATGTCATTTCCTATCAAGAGAATGACATCCACGTATAAAACGAGGAATACTACAGTTCTCGCTACAAATCTACTATAGATGCATGGTTCATCTGGATTTTTGATAAAGCCAAATTCTTTGACTGTCTCATCAAAGCAGATGTTCCAACTCCGCGATGCCTGCTTTAGTCCATAGATGGACTTAAGCAACTTGCACACCTTTCCGCTGCTCCCACTCTGAATGAAACCCTCTGGCTGGTCCATATAGACACACTCCTCTAAATTTCCATTTAGAAAAGCTGTCTTTACGTCCATTTGCCAGATCTCATAATCGTGGAAGGCAGCAATGGCAAGAAGGATCCGAATGGATTTCAGCATGGCTACTGGAGAAAAGGTTTCGTCGTAGTCCAAGCCAGGTCTTTGACGAAAACCTTTTGCTACCAGCCTAGCTTTATAGGTCTCAACCTGTCCATCTACACCAATCTTCCTTTTGAAGATCCACTTGCATCCTACGGGTTTTACCCTGTCTGGAGCAATGTCCAACGTCCATACCTTGTTGGTGTACATGGACTCCATTTCGGTCCGCATTGCATCCAGCCATTTGACTGAGTCAACGCTCTGAACGGCCTGCTGGAAGCTAGTAGGCTCATCATAATCTATGATGCAATCCTCTCTATCCCCGTCTATGAGAAAACCGCAGTATCTCTCGGGCGGATGAGACTGCCTACTACTCCTGCGGAGCGGCGTAGGAATGTCCTGTTCATTTGAACCCTCTGGTTCCACTAAGCTTTCAGTAATAGTCTGAGGTTCTGGAATTTCATCCAGTTCTACTGCGCTCCCACTTATCTGATTTTCCAAAAACTCAGTTTCCAAGAAGTGGGCATGACGAGAAACAAGGACTTTTTGCTCCTCTGCGTAATAGAATAGATACCCCTTGGAGTTCTTTGGGTATCCCACAAACTTGCACTGTACTGAGCGTGCCTCGAGCTTGTCCGCATGCTGCTTTTTTACAAAAGCCGGACATCCCCATGTCTTAAAGGCTTTAAGACAGGGTTTCTTCCCACTCCACATCTGATATGGTGTGGTAGGCACAGTCTTAGTAGGAACTTGGTTCAAGAGATGTGCAGCTGTTTCTAGTGCATATCCCCAGAAAGATCGCGGTAACTCAGCCTTACTCATCATGGAACGAACCATATCCAATAGGGTTCGATTCCTCCTTTCCGATACACCGTTATGTTGCGGAGTGTATGGAGGAGTACGCTGAGAGAGAATTCCATTCTCTTTTAAATAGTCCAGGAACTCGGCACTCAAGTATTCACCACCTCGATCCGATCTTAGGATCTTGATACTTTTGCCTGTTTGTTTTTCAACTTCATTCTTGTAATCCCGAAATTTCTCAAAAGCCTCGTATTTGTGCTTCATTAAGAAGACATGTCCATACCTAGAGAAATCGTCTGTGAAAGTAATGAAGTATGAATAACCGCTTCGCGCATGTGTAGACATTGGACCACACACGTCACTGTGTATGAGTCCCAAGAGCTCGCTCGCTCTTTCTCCGTGTCCAGTGAACGGAGTCTTTGTCATCTTTCCCATGAGACAAGATTCACAAGTGGCATAAGACTGATACTCGAACGGATCCAAGTATCCTTCTTTATGTAACTTAGTCAACCGTGTCTCATTGATGTGACCCAGTCTACAATGCCATAAGAAAGCCCGATTGATATCTGGAGACTTTCTTTTGTGTGTATTCTGGACATTGAAAATCTGTGGTTGGTTCAATACGTATATACCATTGCTCAGTGTACCTGACCCAATCAGAACTTGATTAAGGTGAATGTTTACAACATTACTTACAAACGCAAATTCATAACCTTCTTTAGAAACTAAAGATACAGAAATGATATTACAAGTTGCGTTGGGTACAAAAAAGCAATTACGCAAAACCAAAACATGTCCATCTGACATTCCCAGGTGATAGTCCCCCACTGCTTTAGCATCCATGCTAGCTCCGTTCGCAACTCTGAGGGTCATGTCACCTGCCTTCAAATCCCTACGGTTTCTCAACGCCTGCAAAGAATTACAGATATGAGATCCTGATCCGGTATCCAATACCCAGGAAGTAGAGTTTATTGAAAGACAGTTTTCAATAACATACACACCTGAAGCTGAAGCTGCAACCTGCTTCAATTCCTGTGTTCTGGCCTTCCAGGCCCTGCAATCATTCTTCCAGTGTCCTTTCTTATGACAAAAGAAGCATTCTTCCTTATCCACAAGCTTCCCCGCTATCTTTGTTGCTTTACCTTTTCCCTTCGTATCCACTTTACTAACACCGCCCCTTGGTTTGGCGGGGGCCTTCTTCTTCTTTCCCTTGGCTTTCGCCTTGGACCTAGAAGAAGATGATCCTCCTACAAACAAAGTGGATGTATCCCTACTTTTCTGTAGGGTGCCCTCTGCGCTCCTCAGCATGTTGAGGAGCTCTGATAGTTCAACCTCTTTTTCTTGTAGGTTGAAGTTCAGTATAAACTGGGCGTAAGTGGAAGGAAGGGACTGGAGAACTATATCCGTATATAGCTCACTCTCCAATGTGATCCCTAGGTCAGCGAGCTCCTCAATGTAGCCGATCATCTTTAGCACGTGCTCGGCTACTGATGATCCGATGGCCATCTTTGTCGAAAACAATTTTTTCGACGCTTCGTATCTTGCGATACGTGATTGCTCTCCATACAGTTCTTTTGTATGGAGCAATATGGACTCCATGTCCATATTCTCATGCCTCCTCTGATGTTCGTTGTCCATCGAGGCAAGCAGGAGGCACTTGGCCTTCGCGCTATCAATCTCCCAAGTCTTGCGGATTTCCTTATCCGCGACGCTGGAAGTTGGACCAGGGACAGGGGGAGCTTTGGTGGTAAGAAGATACCCCAGCTTGTCATAAGTGATTGCTATCTTGACATTCCTGAGCCAATCTTTGTAGTTTGGCCCTGTCAGTTTGTTTTTATCTAGGAGTAACTTAAGTCCAGTCATGTTGATTGGTCGCTGCAATTAGGAGAGAGAAGAAGAAACACTCAGCATGATGCTCTTGCAAGTTTAGAGTGGTTTTTAGTTTGTCTAAACAGGATGGCTCCCACTGTTTCTCGAATCCCTCCTCAAACCATAAAGGAAGAATTAGTCAGGATCAATCCCACCGTACAATACTTGCTTAACCGTTCAGCCAGGCCAGTGTCGGTACTTCGAGGGAGGTTTTCCAACGCTTTCGCGAAGTTCCTTAATTAAAGAACCTCTTTTCCCTGGGGGCGTAACCCCGCTAACACCTTTCTAGGCACCTACTAGGTTTATAGCATTGATCGTTAAGTGAGAAATTTCCCGAGGAGTAGCATATACTCACAGTAGGATCGGGATCCAAATATCATCGCGTGACGAAACTGAAGGAATCCTACCAGAATCACCACACTCCAAATGGTATGCAAATCTAGCAAGTTTCAGTGCTTATGAAACTCCCGATGTGGATTTTTGCCCCATGCTCTTATGACCTTGACTAAGGCCAACAAATCATAAGTCACATGTCAAGTTCTTCCCGTCGTTATCCAGGTTAATTTGAACCCACCCGTATATACCCTTGACTATGGCCAACAAGGCAATACGACTGTCCCAAACCAACGCATTCTATCTATGCAACATATGAATACCCACCAGCTACCAATCACTGTGCCTTGACTAAGGCCAACAAACACAGCTTGAATACTGTTGAATATTCATATGAAACGACGGAGGGCTACGGATGGTTTTGGAGAAACCGTGAACGTAGTGAACTTGATATAATCGATGGAACGAGATAGCTTTTAGAAGGAGTGGCTCAAGCTCCGCATTTAAAAGTTAGTTTTGAAAAGAACCGAGTGGTTTTTCGAAAGTGTTCCATCGACTTAAACTTGGTTTATTATCTTGCATTAGTTCTTTTAATGCGTGATATTCTTGCATTAGTACTTTTAATGCGTCCCATCATTTAATCCTACCATTGCAGAAAACAACCAAAATATGACGTACGCTTATGCCATTCGCATTCGCCACGGGGCCCCGTCATTACCCGTTAGGTTACTTAACTAACGACAGAGCGGGGGCTGGGCTAGCGCGTCTGTAAAACATAAGCAACGCCTAAATAGAAAGCAATGATAGACATTTCAGATCACAGATAAATACATTGGATATACTAGCAATCTGTAATTTGTACGAGCCTGTAACAAAAACAGATAACACGGTCGCGGTGAATAGCCAAATCCCCACCCAAGACCCCTACGGGTGCGGCAAACTACCCGCCAAGTCCTCGGTAGTTTGTGCACCCCTCCATGGGTCTATCCTAGGAGCAAAAACAGTAAAAAGAATTATACAATGACGGCTACAACCCCGACCCGGTTGTGCGGCCAAACAAATAATATAATTACATCAATTTACATTTACAATGAATTGCAAGAAAAGAAAACTCTCGTCTCACAACCCCCGGCTATTCACCCGCGACAATCCAACATATTTATATACACATTCCAGCACATTACAGATCATGTATAACCCGACTAATCGTCTTATAGCGATTAGCCGACGTTCAATACATGCAAACATCACAGATATAACCATCATAGTCAAAGTGTAGTGAAGTTCGGAAAAAATACGGAATTATAGGACCCCAAAAGGAAATTTCTTTTCTGCAAAATCTGGGCACATATAATATATTTCAAAAATCCTAAAACCAACACAGACACACACTGCACGAAAAACGATGCATAGAAAACGACAAAACGCGGCGGTTCCGCGGCAATTACATGGTTTATGCGGCGGATGGGCGGCGGTCTGGTCGAATCACTGTATCGTTTTTCTTGGGTGTTCACACAAAACCCTGAGACGAATTTACATGTATAAAGTTTTTCATTTTGAGCCAAAAAATTTTCAACAGAAACTCAGGTTTTGTGATTTTCCGGTTTTGTGATTTTTTCGGTTCCGAACTTCGTTACACTTCACTACCAAGCTAGTTTAAGTTTAGTTAGGCTCTGATACCACTGTAAGTCCACGTTGCGACCCCCGGTTCTTACGGGGAGGCGGAAACGGTATAAAAAACAAATTTTTATCGCAAGAGGCAACATGGACTAAACTAGGTCGGGATCGATACCTAAACTAAAACTAGCAAACTAAGCTAAAGAGATTTAGCTACTCGGATAGAGATGGTTATACCTAAACTTGAACTCCTTCTTCTTCAAACTTTGTGGAGGTTGATGGTTCTCTTCTCTTGTCGCCTTCTTCCGTCGAAGATGGATCCACCTCGAAGGCTCGACCTTTGGGCTCTTTCTCGAACTTGGAGTGAACTAGAATCGCCGGCTTGCTAAACCCTTGATCCTAGAGTGAGTAGAGAGAGTGTCTAAGGGTTGCTTTTGTTTTTAAAGAGAATGATTCTCAACTCATGAGAAGGTTTCTCTTTGCTAGAGGAAGAAGAAGATGAAGAGAGGAGAGAGAATGAGAATGATAGAATGAGCAATATTTTTTCTTTCTTGCAACCATAATGCAAAAGAAAAGAATTATCTAATAATAATAATTGAAAATGAGAATAGTTGATGGCAATTTGGAATGACCACAACCATGCTTCATTTAAAAATGTAAGCATAAATCAAGGAAGACTTTTGAAGCATGATGGTGGTCAACTTTCAACCATGGTCAACAAGTCAACCATGGTCAACAAGTCAACAAAATCAACCATAACAAAATTCTCATTTAATTACTATTATAAATAGATAATCCATAAATCCATTAGGGTTTGGAAAAAGATAACTGTCAACTGTGCATACGCACCCGTTCCGAAACCCTAATGAAATACCTCATTCTCCGCCTCAAGCAACTGTGCATACACACCTGCATTCTCGTTCCGAGGAACAAGAATACCAAGATATAAAAGCAACCCCAAATATATATACCAGTATCTGGCTCAAACCAGAGCCTGCCAGTATAATCCGTCCGGACTCCAAACGTGCACAAGTGCGCGGATGAGAACGAACCCTGTCGCAAAACCATGCGACCTCTATTCTGTTTTGCCCAGAGGCGAATACCCTCTGTGTGGGAATCTAAAGACTCGACACTACGCTGGCAGTGGGTTTAACCACAGACCGCAAGCGGCACTAGCTGTGCGTAACGGTCCCCAGGTAGATGCCGACAAGAAGGCTGACGAGGTGAAACCCCATCTGAACTCCTACTGAGTCTGAATGTGACAGTCTCCGTACAGTCCGGTCTGTTCGTCTGATACATCGCATGGCGGGCCTAGGGGGTGGTAAACGTCAGTCCCCCAATAGCGGTACAAGTCGTGCCGGAGCGAAGCCCAAAACACCCTGAGATAACACTGGAAACCTACCAGTATATCTCGTTTGCCCTGGCCAGGGACTACTCGTGTAATGGCTCTCCTAGACACAGCGCGATGTCAACCCCCAATACCGGGAGAGACGAATCCTGTCTAACCGTCACTGCCTCCAAGTGCTTCGGGACTGCACCCAACCACCACCTGTTTGCACGACTCCTTTGAGCCGTGGTAGGGTAGTGATCAAAGTGCAGTGGGAACACACTTGAGGCGAAGTGCCAGTGTCAAGTCAGCGGACTAAGCTGTACTCATGTCACCTGGGAACTGATAACTGACGATAGGTATAATACCAACCTGTCAGTTCCCGACGAGTCCTGTCCAGTGTACTCGTAACCCAACGAGCACCCGTATACTATCTCCAGTACGACGTACTGATGGCTGTGGGACAGACCATCTCCCTCACTGGGATGAGAAGCGCATACGCTAGTCTACTCCGGAGTATCGATGCCCTGTCTCGATAGTCCTGCGACTAGGGACCTGTATAAGGATGTGCTTATAGATTACCCAGCCCCCACTAGTGTGACTGCCATCACAACGCTGGTAATCAAGCAAAGATCCTAAGGGCTCCACTAATGCGTATAAGTGATATACTGAAATAAACACAAGTACACATTGAAGTAGAAACAAACCAAGTAGCATACTACTATTTTGAGCAAGATTGTATATACAAGGTGAATATCCCAAGCATCCATTAAGTAATATACAAACTAGTAAGATACAGTAATGGCCTCTAGGGCATATACACTAACAATCTCCCACTTGCACTAAGGCCATGTACTGGCGTATCGAAGACCTATCATCTCGATCAGCCGCTCGAACTGAGTCTGGGGCAAGGCCTTGGTGAATGGATCTGCAGTGTTCTCTTCTGAAGCAACCCTCCGAACCTCGATCTCCTTGCGATCCACGATCTCCCTGATCAGGTGATACCGCCTCAAGATGTGCCTGGATCTCTGATGGGACCTGGGTTCCTTCGCTAAAGCTATAGCCCCGTTGTTGTCGCAATACAGAGGTATTGGGTCAACAATGGACGGAACCACCTGAAGTTCTTTCAAGAACTTCCTCATCCAGACAGCTTCTTTTGCGGCATCAGATGCAGCGATGTATTCCGCTTCCATCGTCGAGTCTGCAACGGTTTCCTGTTTGGAACTCTTCCAACACACCGCCCCTCCATTAAGGGTGAAGACAAAACCCGACATGGACTTGGAATCATCCTTGTCACTCTGGAAGCTGGAGTCAGCAAAGGCCTCGATCTGGAGGTCTTTTCCGCCATACACCAAGAACATCTCCTTAGTCCTCCTCAGGTACTTGAGAATGTTCTTTACTGCTATCCAGTGTTTCTCCCCAGGGTTAGACTGATACCGGCTTACCACACTCAGTGCATAAGCTACATCCGGTCTGGTACACAACATCGCATACATTATAGAGCCTACCGCAGAAGCGTAGGGTATAATAGACATGCGATCCCTCTCCAAATCAGTCTTGGGAGACATCTCTTTAGAGAGGGTGATCCCGTGACAAGCCGGTAGGTTACCGCGCTTGGAATCTTCCATACTGAATCTTTTCACTATGGTGTCGATGTACCTGGACTGAGAAAGTCCCAATATCCTCTTGGATCTATCACGATGGATCCGGATCCCCAGGATGTATGAGGCATCACCCAGGTCTTTCATGGAGAACCTTTGTGACAAGAACCCCTTGACAGATTGTAGCATAGGAATGTCATTTCCTATCAAGAGAATGTCATCCACGTATAAAACGAGGAATACTACAGTTCTCGCTACAAATCTACTATAGATGCATGGTTCATCTGGATTTTTGATAAAGCCAAATTCTTTGACTGTCTCATCAAAGCAGATGTTCCAACTCCGCGATGCCTGCTTTAGTCCATAGATGGACTTAAGCAACTTGCACACCTTTCCGCTGCTCCCACTCTGAATGAAACCCTCTGGCTGGTCCATATAGACACACTCCTCTAAATTTCCATTTAGAAAAGCTGTCTTTACGTCCATTTGCCAGATCTCATAATCGTGGAAGGCAGCAATGGCAAGAAGGATCCGAATGGATTTCAGCATGGCTACTGGAGAAAAGGTTTCGTCGTAGTCCAAGCCAGGTCTTTGACGAAAACCTTTTGCTACCAGCCTAGCTTTATAGGTCTCAACCTGTCCATCTACACCAATCTTCCTTTTGAAGATCCACTTGCATCCTACGGGTTTTACCCCGTCTGGAGCAATGTCCAACGTCCATACCTTGTTGGTGTACATGGACTCCATTTCGGTCCGCATTGCATCCAGCCATTTGACTAAGTCAACGCTCTGAACGGCCTGCTGGAAGCTAGTAGGCTCATCATAATCTATGATGCAATCCTCTCTATCCCCGTCTATGAGAAAACCGCAGTATCTCTCGGGCGGATGAGACTGCCTACTACTCCTGCGGAGCGGCGTAGGAATGTCCTGTTCATTTGAACCCTCTGGTTCCACTAAGCTTTCAGTAATAGTCTGAGGTTCTGGAATTTCATCCAGTTCTACTGCGCTCCCACTTATCTGATTTTCCAAAAACTCAGTTTCCAAGAAGTAGGCATGACGAGAAACAAGGACTTTTTGCTCCTCTGCGTAATAGAATAGATACCCCTTGGAGTTCTTTGGGTATCCCACAAACTTGCACTGTACTGAGCGTGCCTCGAGCTTGTCCGCATGCTGCTTTTTTACAAAAGCCGGACATCCCCATGTCTTAAAGGCTTTAAGACAGGGTTTCTTCCCACTCCACATCTGATATGGTGTGGTAGGCACAGTCTTAGTAGGAACTTGGTTCAAGAGATGTGCAGCTGTTTCTAGTGCATATCCCCAGAAAGATCGCGGTAACTCAGCCTTACTCATCATGGAACGAACCATATCCAATAGGGTTCGATTCCTCCTTTCCGATACACCGTTATGTTGCGGAGTGTATGGAGGAGTACGCTGAGAGAGAATTCCATTCTCTTTTAAATAGTCCAGGAACTCGGCACTCAAGTATTCACCACCTCGATCCGATCTTAGGATCTTTATACTTTTGCCTGTTTGTTTTTCAACTTCATTCTTGTAATCCCGAAATTTCTCAAAAGCCTCGGATTTGTGCTTCATTAAGAAGACATGTCCATACCTAGAGAAATCGTCTGTGAAAGTAATGAAGTATGAATAACCGCTTCACGCATGTGTAGACATTGGACCACACACGTCACTGTGTATGAGTCCCAAGAGCTCGCTCGCTCTTTCTCCGTGTCCAGTGAACGGAGTCTTTGTCATCTTTCCCATGAGACAAGATTCACAAGTGGCATAAGACTGATACTCGAACGGATCCAAGTATCCTTCTTTATGTAACTTAGTCAACCGTGTCTCATTGATGTGACCCAGTCTACAATGCCATAAGAAAGCCCGATTGATATCTGGAGACTTTCTTTTGTGTGTATTCTGGACATTGAAAATCTGTGGTTGGTTCAATACGTATATACCATTGCTCAGTGTACCTGACCCAATCAGAACTTGATTAAGGTGAATGTTTACAACATTACTTACAAACGCAAATTCATAACCTTCTTTAGAAACTAAAGATACAGAAATGATATTACAAGTTGCGTTGGGTACAAAAAAGCAATTACGCAAAACCAAAACATGTCCATCTGACATTCCCAGGTGATAGTCCCCCACGGCTTTAGCATCCATGCTAGCTCCGTTCGCAACTCTGAGGGTCATGTCACCTGCCTTCAAATCCCTACGGTTTCTCAACGCCTGCAAAGAATTACAGATATGAGATCCTGATCCGGTATCCAATACCCAGGAAGTAGAGTTTATTGAAAGACAGTTTTCAATAACATACACACCTGAAGCTGAAGCTGCAACCTGCTTCAATTCCTGTGTTCTGGCCTTCCAGGCCCTGCAATCATTCTTCCAGTGTCCTTTCTTATGACAAAAGAAGCATTCTTCCTTATCCACAAGCTTCCCCGCTATCTTTGTTGCTTTACCTTTTCCCTTCGTATCCACTTTACTAACACCGCCCCTTGGTTTGGCGGGGGCCTTCTTCTTCTTTCCCTTGGCTTTCGCCTTGGACCTAGAAGAAGATGATCCTCCTACAAACAAAGTGGATGTATCCCTACTTTTCTGTAGGGTGCCCTCTGCGCTCCTCAGCATGTTGAGGAGCTCTGATAGTTCAACCTCTTTTTCTTGTAGGTTGAAGTTCAGTATAAACTGGGCGTAAGTGGAAGGAAGGGACTGGAGAACTATATCCGTATATAGCTCACTCTCCAATGTGATCCCTAGGTCAGCGAGCTCCTCAATGTAGCCGATCATCTTTAGCACGTGCTCGGCTACTGATGATCCGACGGCCATCTTTGTCGAAAACAACTTTTTCGACGCTTCGTATCTTGCGATACGTGATTGCTCTCCATACAGTTCTTTTGTATGGAGCAATATGGACTCCATGTCCATATTCTCATGCCTCCTCTGATGTTCGTTGTCCATCGAGGCAAGCAGGAGGCACTTGGCCTTCGCGCTATCAATCTCCCAAGTCTTGCGGATTTCCTTATCCGCGACGCTGGAAGTTGGACCAGGGACAGGGGGAGCTTTGGTGGTAAGAAGATACCCCAGCTTGTCATAAGTGATTGCTATCTTGACATTCCTGAGCCAATCTTTGTAGTTTGGCCCTGTCAGTTTGTTTTTATCTAGGAGTAACTTAAGTCCAGTCATGTTGATTGGTCGCTGCAATTAGGAGAGAGAAGAAGAAACACTCAGCATGATGCTCTTGCAAGTTTAGAGTGGTTTTTAGTTTGTCTAAACAGGATGGCTCCCACTGTTTCTCGAATCCCTCCTCAAACCATAAAGGAAGAATTAGTCAGGATCAATCCCACCGTACAATACTTGCTTAACCGTTCAGCCAGGCCAGCGTCGGTACTTCGAGGGAGGTTTTCCAACGCTTTCGCGAAGTTCCTTAATTAAAGAACCTCTTTTCCCTGGGGGCGTAACCCCGCTAACACCTTTCTAGGCACCTACTAGGTTTATAGCATTGATCGTTAAGTGAGAAATTTCCCGAGGAGTAGCATATACTCACAGTAGGATCGGGATCCAAATATCATCGCGTGACGAAACTGAAGGAATCCTACCAGAATCACCACACTCCAAATGGTATGCAAATCTAGCAAGTTTCAGTGCTTATGAAACTCCCGATGTGGATTTTTGCCCCATGCTCTTATGACCTTGACTAAGGCCAACAAATCATAAGTCACATGTCAAGTTCTTCCCGTCGTTATCCAGGTTAATTTGAACCCACCCGTATATACCCTTGACTATGGCCAACAAGGCAATACGACTGTCCCAAACCAACGCATTCTATCTATGCAACATATGAATACCCACCAGCTACCAATCACTGTGCCTTGACTAAGGCCAACAAACACAGCTTGAATACTGTTGAATATTCATATGAAACGACGGAGGGCTACGGATGGTTTTGGCGAAACCGTGAACGTAGTGAACTTGATATAATCGATGGAACGAGATAGCTTTTAGAAGGAGTGGCTCAAGCTCCGCATTTAAAAGTTAGTTTTGAAAAGAACCGAGTGGTTTTTCGAAAGTGTTCCATCGACTTAAACTTGGTTTATTATCTTGCATTAGTTCTTTTAATGCGTGATATTCTTGCATTAGTACTTTTAATGCGTCCCATCATTTAATCCTACCATTGCAGAAAACAACCAAAATATGACGTACGCTTATGCCATTCGCATTCGCCACGGGGCCCCGTCATTACCCGTTAGGTTACTTAACTAACGACAGAGCGGGGGCTGGGCTAGCGCGTCTGTAAAACATAAGCAACGCCTAAATAGAAAGCAATGATAGACATTTCAGATCACAGATAAATACATTGGATATACTAGCAATCTGTAATTTGTACGAGCCTGTAACAAAAACAGATAACACGGTCGCGGTGAATAGCCAAATCCCCACCCAAGACCCCTACGGGTGCGGCAAACTACCCGCCAAGTCCTCGGTAGTTTGTGCACCCCTCCATGGGTCTATCCTAGGAGCAAAAACAGTAAAAAGAATTATACAATGACGGCTACAACCCCGACCCGGTTGTGCGGCCAAACAAATAATATAATTACATCAATTTACATTTACAATGAATTGCAAGAAAAGAAAACTCTCGTCTCACAACCCCCGGCTATTCACCCGCGACAATCCAACATATTTATATACACATTCCAGCACATTACAGATCATGTATAACCCCGACTAATCGTCTTATAGCGATTAGCCGACGTTCAATACATGCAAACATCACAGATATAACCATCATAGTCAAAGTGTAGTGAAGTTCGGAAAAAATACGGAATTATAGGACCCCAAAAGGAAATTTCTTTTCTGCAAAATCTGGGCACATATAATATATTTCAAAAATCCTAAAACCAACACAGACACACACTGCACGAAAAACGATGCATAGAAAACGACAAAACGCGGCGGTTCCGCGGCAATTACATGGTTTATGCGGCGGATGGGCGGCGGTCTGGTCGAATCACTGTATCGTTTTTCTTGGGTGTTCACACAAAACCCTGAGACGAATTTACATGTATAAAGTTTTTCATTTTGAGCCAAAAAATTTTCAACAGAAACTCAGGTTTTGTGATTTTCCGGTTTTGTGATTTTTTCGGTTCCGAACTTCGTTACACTTCACTACCAAGCTAGTTTAAGTTTAGTTAGGCTCTGATACCACTGTAAGTCCACGTTGCGACCCCCGGTTCTTACGGGGAGGCGGAAACGGTATAAAAAACAAATTTTTATCGCAAGAGGCAACATGGACTAAACTAGGTCGGGATCGATACCTAAACTAAAACTAGCAAACTAAGCTAAAGAGATTTAGCTACTCGGATAGAGATGGTTATACCTAAACTTGAACTCCTTCTTCTTCAAACTTTGTGGAGGTTGATGGTTCTCTTCTCTTGTCGCCTTCTTCCGTCGAAGATGGATCCACCTCGAAGGCTCGACCTTTGGGCTCTTTCTCGAACTTGGAGTGAACTAGAATCGCCGGCTTGCTAAACCCTTGATCCTAGAGTGAGTAGAGAGAGTGTCTAAGGGTTGCTTTTGTTTTTAAAGAGAATGATTCTCAACTCATGAGAAGGTTTCTCTTTGCTAGAGGAAGAAGAAGATGAAGAGAGGAGAGAGAATGAGAATGATAGAATGAGCAATATTTTTTCTTTCTTGCAACCATAATGCAAAAGAAAAGAATTATCTAATAATAATAATTGAAAATGAGAATAGTTGATGGCAATTTGGAATGACCACAACCATGCTTCATTTAAAAATGTAAGCATAAATCAAGGAAGACTTTTGAAGCATGATGGTGGTCAACTTTCAACCATGGTCAACAAGTCAACCATGGTCAACAAGTCAACAAAATCAACCATAACAAAATTCTCATTTAATTACTATTATAAATAGATAATCCATAAATCCATTAGGGTTTGGAAAAAGATAACTGTCAACTGTGCATACGCACCCGTTCCGAAACCCTAATGAAATACCTCATTCTCCGCCTCAAGCAACTGTGCATACACACCTGCATTCTCGTTCCGAGGAACAAGAATACCAAGATATAAAAGCAACCCCAAATATATATACCAGTATCTGGCTCAAACCAGAGCCTGCCAGTATAATCCGTCCGGACTCCAAACGTGCACAAGTGCGCGGATGAGAACGAACCCTGTCGCAAAACCATGCGACCTCTACTCTGTTTTGCCCAGAGGCGAATACCCTCTGTGTGGGACTCTAAAGACTCAACACTACGCTGGCAGTGGGTTTAACCACAGACCGCAAGCGGCACTAGCTGTGCGTAACGGTCCCCAGGTAGATGCCGACAAGAAGGCTGACGAGGTGAAACCCCATCTGAACTCCTACTGAGTCAGAATGTGACAGTCTCCGTACAGTCCGGTCTGTTCGTCTGATACATCGCATGGCGGGCCTAGGGGGTGGTAAACGTCAGTCCCCCAATAGCGGTACAAGTCGTGCCGGAGCGAAGCCCAAAACACCCTGAGATAACACTGGAAACCTACCAGTATATCTCGTTTGCCCTGGCCAGGGACTACTCGTGTAATGGCTCTCCTAGACACAGCGCGATGTCAACCCCCAATACCGGGAGAGACGAATCCTGTCTAACCGTCACTGCCTCCAAGTGCTTCGGGACTGCACCCAACCACCACCTGTTTGCACGACTCCTTTGAGCCGTGGTAGGGTAGTGATCAAAGTGCAGTGGGAACACACTTGAGGCGAAGTGCCAGTGTCAAGTCAGCGGACTAAGCTGTACTCATGTCACCTGGGAACTGATAACTGACGATAGGTATAATACCAACCTGTCAGTTCCCGACGAGTCCTGTCCAGTGTACTCGTAACCCAACGAGCACCCGTATACTATCTCCAGTACGACGTACTGATGGCTGTGGGACAGACCATCTCCCTCACTGGGATGAGAAGCGCATACGCTAGTCTACTCCGGAGTATCGATGCCCTGTCTCGATAGTCCTGCGACTAGGGACCTGTATAAGGATGTGCTTATAGATTACCCAGCCCCCACTAGTGTGACTGCCATCACAACGCTGGTAATCAAGCAAAGATCCTAAGGGCTCCACTAATGCGTATAAGTGATATACTGAAATAAACACAAGTACACATTGAAGTAGAAACAAACCAAGTAGCATACTACTATTTTGAGCAAGATTGTATATACAAGGTGAATATCCTAAGCATCCATTAAGTAATATACAAACTAGTATGATACAGTAATGGCCTCTAGGGCATATACACTAACAATCTCCCACTTGCACTAAGGCCATGTACTGGCGTATCGAAGACCTATCATCTCGATCAGCCGCTCGAACTGAGTCTGGGGCAAGGCCTTGGTGAATGGATCTGCAGTGTTCTCTTCTGAAGCAACCCTCCGAACCTCGATCTCCTTGCGATCCACGATCTCCCTGATCAGGTGATACCGCCTCAAGATGTGCCTGGATCTCTGATGGGACCTGGGTTCCTTCGCTAAAGCTATAGCCCCGTTGTTGTCGCAATACAGAGGTATTGGGTCAACAATGGACGGAACCACCTGAAGTTCTTTCAAGAACTTCCTCATCCAGACAGCTTCTTTTGCGGCATCAGATGCAGCGATGTATTCCGCTTCCATCGTCGAGTCTGCAACGGTTTCCTGTTTGGAACTCTTCCAACACACCGCCCCTCCATTGAGGGTGAAGACAAAACCCGACATGGACTTGGAATCATCCTTGTCACTCTGGAAGCTGGAGTCAGCAAAGGCCTCGATCTGGAGGTCTTTTCCGCCATACACCAAGAACATCTCCTTAGTCCTCCTCAGGTACTTGAGAATGTTCTTTACTGCTATCCAGTGTTTCTCCCCAGGGTTAGACTGATACCGGCTTACCACACTCAGTGCATAAGCTACATCCGGTCTGGTACACAACATCGCATACATTATAGAGCCTACCGCAGAAGCGTAGGGTATAATAGACATGCGATCCCTCTCCAAATCAGTCTTGGGAGACATCTCTTTAGAGAGGGTGATCCCGTGACAAGCCGGTAGGTTACCGCGCTTGGAATCTTCCATACTGAATCTTTTCACTATGGTGTCGATGTACCTGGACTGAGAAAGTCCCAATATCCTCTTGGATCTATCACGATGGATCCGGATCCCCAGGATGTATGAGGCATCACCCAGGTCTTTCATGGAGAACCTTTGTGACAAGAACCCCTTGACAGATTGTAGCATAGGAATGTCATTTCCTATCAAGAGAATGTCATCCACGTATAAAACGAGGAATACTACAGTTCTCGCTACAAATCTACTATAGATGCATGGTTCATCTGGATTTTTGATAAAGCCAAATTCTTTGACTGTCTCATCAAAGCAGATGTTCCAACTCCGCGATGCCTGCTTTAGTCCATAGATGGACTTAAGCAACTTGCACACCTTTCCGCTGCTCCCACTCTGAATGAAACCCTCTGGCTGGTCCATATAGACACACTCCTCTAAATTTCCATTTAGAAAAGCTGTCTTTACGTCCATTTGCCAGATCTCATAATCGTGGAAGGCAGCAATGGCAAGAAGGATCCGAATGGATTTCAGCATGGCTACTGGAGAAAAGGTTTCGTCGTAGTCCAAGCCAGGTTTTTGACGAAAACCTTTTGCTACCAGCCTAGCTTTATAGGTCTCAACCTGTCCATCTACACCAATCTTCCTTTTGAAGATCCACTTGCATCCTACGGGTTTTACCCCGTCTGGAGCAATGTCCAACGTCCATACCTTGTTGGTGTACATGGACTCCATTTCGGTCCGCATTGCATCCAGCCATTTGACTGAGTCAACGCTCTGAACGGCCTGCTGGAAGCTAGTAGGCTCATCATAATCTATGATGCAATCCTCTCTATCCCCGTCTATGAGAAAACCGCAGTATCTCTCGGGCGGATGAGACTGCCTACTACTCCTGCGGAGCGGCGTAGGAATGTCCTGTTCATTTGAACCCTCTGGTTCCACTAAGCTTTCAGTAATAGTCTGAGGTTCTGGAATTTCATCCAGTTCTACTGCGCTCCCACTTATCTGATTTTCCAAAAACTCAGTTTCCAAGAAGTGGGCATAACGAGAAACAAGGACTTTTTGCTCCTCTGCGTAATAGAATAGATACCCCTTGGAGTTCTTTGGGTATCCCACAAACTTGCACTGTACTGAGCGTGCCTCGAGCTTGTCCGCATGCTGCTTTTTTACAAAAGCCGGACATCCCCATGTCTTAAAGGCTTTAAGACAGGGTTTCTTCCCACTCCACATCTGATATGGTGTGGTAGGCACAGTCTTAGTAGGAACTTGGTTCAAGAGATGTGCAGCTGTTTCTAGTGCATATCCCCAGAAAGATCGCGGTAACTCAGCCTTACTCATCATGGAACGAACCATATCCAATAGGGTTCGATTCCTCCTTTCCGATACACCGTTATGTTGCGGAGTGTATGGAGGAGTACGCTGAGAGAGAATTCCATTCTCTTTTAAATAGTCCAGGAACTCGGCACTCAAGTATTCACCACCTCGATCCGATCTTAGGATCTTGATACTTTTGCCTGTTTGTTTTTCAACTTCATTCTTGTAATCCCGAAATTTCTCAAAAGCCTCGTATTTGTGCTTCATTAAGAAGACATGTCCATACCTAGAGAAATCGTCTGTGAAAGTAATGAAGTATGAATAACCGCTTCGCGCATGTGTAGACATTGGACCACACACGTCACTGTGTATGAGTCCCAAGAGCTCGCTCGCTCTTTCTCCGTGTCCAGTGAACGGAGTCTTTGTCATCTTTCCCATGAGACAAGATTCACAAGTGGCATAAGACTGATACTCGAACGGATCCAAGTATCCTTCTTTATGTAACTTAGTCAACCGTGTCTCATTGATGTGACCCAGTCTACAATGCCATAAGAAAGCCCGATTGATATCTGGAGACTTTCTTTTGTGTGTATTCTGGACATTGAAAATCTGTGGTTGGTTCAATACGTATATACCATTGCTCAGTGTACCTGACCCAATCAGAACTTGATTAAGGTGAATGTTTACAACATTACTTACAAACGCAAATTCATAACCTTCTTTAGAAACTAAAGATACAGAAATGATATTACAAGTTGCGTTGGGTACAAAAAAGCAATTACGCAAAACCAAAACATGTCCATCTGACATTCCCAGGTGATAGTCCCCCACGGCTTTAGCATCCATGCTAGCTCCGTTCGCAACTCTGAGGGTCATGTCACCTGCCTTCAAATCCCTACGGTTTCTCAACGCCTGCAAAGAATTACAGATATGAGATCCTGATCCGGTATCCAATACCCAGGAAGTAGAGTTTATTGAAAGACAGTTTTCAATAACATACACACCTGAAGCTGAAGCTGCAACCTGCTTCAATTCCTGTGTTCTGGCCTTCCAGGCCCTGCAATCATTCTTCCAGTGTCCTTTCTTATGAGAAAAGAAGCATTCTTCCTTATCCACAAGCTTCCCCGCTATCTTTGTTGCTTTACCTTTTCCCTTCGTATCCACTTTACTAACACCGCCCCTTGGTTTGGCGGGGGCCTTCTTCTTCTTTCCCTTGGCTTTCGCCTTGGACCTAGAAGAAGATGATCCTCCTACAAACAAAGTGGATGTATCCCTACTTTTCTGTAGGGTGCCCTCTGCGCTCCTCAGCATGTTGAGGAGCTCTGATAGTTCAACCTCTTTTTCTTGTAGGTTGAAGTTCAGTATAAACTGGGCGTAAGTGGAAGGAAGGGACTGGAGAACTATATCCGTATATAGCTCACTCTCCAATGTGATCCCTAGGTCAGCGAGCTCCTCAATGTAGCCGATCATCTTTAGCACGTGCTCGGCTACTGATGATCCGACGGCCATCTTTGTCGAAAACAACTTTTTCGACGCTTCGTATCTTGCGATACGTGATTGCTCTCCATACAGTTCTTTTGTATGGAGCAATATGGACTCCATGTCCATATTCTCATGCCTCCTCTGATGTTCGTTGTCCATCGAGGCAAGCAGGAGGCACTTGGCCTTCGCGCTATCAATCTCCCAAGTCTTGCGGATTTCCTTATCCGCGACGCTGGAAGTTGGACCAGGGACAGGGGGAGCTTTGGTGGTAAGAAGATACCCCAGCTTGTCATAAGTGATTGCTATCTTGACATTCCTGAGCCAATCTTTGTAGTTTGGCCCTGTCAGTTTGTTTTTATCTAGGAGTAACTTAAGTCCAGTCATGTTGATTGGTCGCTGCAATTAGGAGAGAGAAGAAGAAACACTCAGCATGATGCTCTTGCAAGTTTAGAGTGGTTTTTAGTTTGTCTAAACAGGATGGCTCCCACTGTTTCTCGAATCCCTCCTCAAACCATAAAGGAAGAATTAGTCAGGATCAATCCCACCGTACAATACTTGCTTAACCGTTCAGCCAGGCCAGTGTCGGTACTTCGAGGGAGGTTTTCCAACGCTTTCGCGAAGTTCCTTAATTAAAGAACCTCTTTTCCCTGGGGGCGTAACCCCGCTAACACCTTTCTAGGCACCTACTAGGTTTATAGCATTGATCGTTAAGTGAGAAATTTCCCGAGGAGTAGCATATACTCACAGTAGGATCGGGATCCAAATATCATCGCGTGACGAAACTGAAGGAATCCTACCAGAATCACCACACTCCAAATGGTATGCAAATCTAGCAAGTTTCAGTGCTTATGAAACTCCCGATGTGGATTTTTGCCCCATGCTCTTATGACCTTGACTAAGGCCAACAAATCATAAGTCACATGTCAAGTTCTTCCCGTCGTTATCCAGGTTAATTTGAACCCACCCGTATATACCCTTGACTATGGCCAACAAGGCAATACGACTGTCCCAAACCAACGCATTCTATCTATGCAACATATGAATACCCACCAGCTACCAATCACTGTGCCTTGACTAAGGCCAACAAACACAGCTTGAATACTGTTGAATATTCATATGAAACGACGGAGGGCTACGGATGGTTTTGGCGAAACCGTGAACGTAGTGAACTTGATATAATCGATGGAACGAGATAGCTTTTAGAAGGAGTGGCTCAAGCTCCGCATTTAAAAGTTAGTTTTGAAAAGAACCGAGTGGTTTTTCGAAAGTGTTCCATCGACTTAAACTTGGTTTATTATCTTGCATTAGTTCTTTTAATGCGTGATATTCTTGCATTAGTACTTTTAATGCGTCCCATCATTTAATCCTACCATTGCAGAAAACAACCAAAATATGACGTACGCTTATGCCATTCGCATTCGCCACGGGGCCCCGTCATTACCCGTTAGGTTACTTAACTAACGACAGAGCGGGGGCTGGGCTAGCGCGTCTGTAAAACATAAGCAACGCCTAAATAGAAAGCAATGATAGACATTTCAGATCACAGATAAATACATTGGATATACTAGCAATCTGTAATTTGTACGAGCCTGTAACAAAAACAGATAACACGGTCGCGGTGAATAGCCAAATCCCCACCCAAGACCCCTACGGGTGCGGCAAACTACCCGCCAAGTCCTCGGTAGTTTGTGCACCCCTCCATGGGTCTATCCTAGGAGCAAAAACAGTAAAAAGAATTATACAATGACGGCTACAACCCCGACCCGGTTGTGCGGCCAAACAAATAATATAATTACATCAATTTACATTTACAATGAATTGCAAGAAAAGAAAACTCTCGTCTCACAACCCCCGGCTATTCACCCGCGACAATCCAACATATTTATATACACATTCCAGCACATTACAGATCATGTATAACCCCGACTAATCGTCTTATAGCGATTAGCCGACGTTCAATACATGCAAACATCACAGATATAACCATCATAGTCAAAGTGTAGTGAAGTTCGGAAAAAATACGGAATTATAGGACCCCAAAAGGAAATTTCTTTTCTGCAAAATCTGGGCACATATAATATATTTCAAAAATCCTAAAACCAACACAGACACACACTGCACGAAAAACGATGCATAGAAAACGACAAAACGCGGCGGTTCCGCGGCAATTACATGGTTTATGCGGCGGATGGGCGGCGGTCTGGTCGAATCACTGTATCGTTTTTCTTGGGTGTTCACACAAAACCCTGAGACGAATTTACATGTATAAAGTTTTTCATTTTGAGCCAAAAAATTTTCAACAGAAACTCAGGTTTTGTGATTTTCCGGTTTTGTGATTTTTTCGGTTCCGAACTTCGTTACACTTCACTACCAAGCTAGTTTAAGTTTAGTTAGGCTCTGATACCACTGTAAGTCCACGTTGCGACCCCCGGTTCTTACGGGGAGGCGGAAACGGTATAAAAAACAAATTTTTATCGCAAGAGGCAACATGGACTAAACTAGGTCGGGATCGATACCTAAACTAAAACTAGCAAACTAAGCTAAAGAGATTTAGCTACTCGGATAGAGATGGTTATACCTAAACTTGAACTCCTTCTTCTTCAAACTTTGTGGAGGTTGATGGTTCTCTTCTCTTGTCGCCTTCTTCCGTCGAAGATGGATCCACCTCGAAGGCTCGACCTTTGGGCTCTTTCTCGAACTTGGAGTGAACTAGAATCGCCGGCTTGCTAAACCCTTGATCCTAGAGTGAGTAGAGAGAGTGTCTAAGGGTTGCTTTTGTTTTTAAAGAGAATGATTCTCAACTCATGAGAAGGTTTCTCTTTGCTAGAGGAAGAAGAAGATGAAGAGAGGAGAGAGAATGAGAATGATAGAATGAGCAATATTTTTTCTTTCTTGCAACCATAATGCAAAAGAAAAGAATTATCTAATAATAATAATTGAAAATGAGAATAGTTGATGGCAATTTGGAATGACCACAACCATGCTTCATTTAAAAATGTAAGCATAAATCAAGGAAGACTTTTGAAGCATGATGGTGGTCAACTTTCAACCATGGTCAACAAGTCAACCATGGTCAACAAGTCAACAAAATCAACCATAACAAAATTCTCATTTAATTACTATTATAAATAGATAATCCATAAATCCATTAGGGTTTGGAAAAAGATAACTGTCAACTGTGCATACGCACCCGTTCCGAAACCCTAATGAAATACCTCATTCTCCGCCTCAAGCAACTGTGCATACACACCTGCATTCTCGTTCCGAGGAACAAGAATACCAAGATATAAAAGCAACCCCAAATATATATACCAGTATCTGGCTCAAACCAGAGCCTGCCAGTATAATCCGTCCGGACTCCAAACGTGCACAAGTGCGCGGATGAGAACGAACCCTGTCGCAAAACCATGCGACCTCTACTCTGTTTTGCCCAGAGGCGAATACCCTCTGTGTGGGAATCTAAAGACTCGACACTACGCTGGCAGTGGGTTTAACCACAGACCGCAAGCGGCACTAGCTGTGCGTAACGGTCCCCAGGTAGATGCCGACAAGAAGGCTGACGAGGTGAAACCCCATCTGAACTCCTACTGAGTCTGAATGTGACAGTCTCCGTACAGTCCGGTCTGTTCGTCTGATACATCGCATGGCGGGCCTAGGGGGTGGTAAACGTCAGTCCCCCAATAGCGGTACAAGTCGTGCCGGAGCGAAGCCCAAAACACCCTGAGATAACACTGGAAACCTACCAGTATATCTCGTTTGCCCTGGCCAGGGACTACTCGTGTAATGGCTCTCCTAGACACAGCGCGATGTCAACCCCCAATACCGGGAGAGACGAATCCTGTCTAACCGTCACTGCCTCCAAGTGCTTCGGGACTGCACCCAACCACCACCTGTTTGCACGACTCCTTTGAGCCGTGGTAGGGTAGTGATCAAAGTGCAGTGGGAACACACTTGAGGCGAAGTGCCAGTGTCAAGTCAGCGGACTAAGCTGTACTCATGTCACCTGGGAACTGATAACTGACGATAGGTATAATACCAACCTGTCAGTTCCCGACGAGTCCTGTCCAGTGTACTCGTAACCCAACGAGCACCCGTATACTATCTCCAGTACGACGTACTGATGGCTGTGGGACAGACCATCTCCCTCACTGGGATGAGAAGCGCATACGCTAGTCTACTCCGGAGTATCGATGCCCTGTCTCGATAGTCCTGCGACTAGGGACCTGTATAAGGATGTGCTTATAGATTACCCAGCCCCCACTAGTGTGACTGCCATCACAACGCTGGTAATCAAGCAAAGATCCTAAGGGCTCCACTAATGCGTATAAGTGATATACTGAAATAAACACAAGTACACATTGAAGTAGAAACAAACCAAGTAGCATACTACTATTTTGAGCAAGATTGTATATACAAGGTGAATATCCCAAGCATCCATTAAGTAATATACAAACTAGTATGATACAGTAATGGCCTCTAGGGCATATACACTAACAATCTCCCACTTGCACTAAGGCCATGTACTGGCGTATCGAAGACCTATCATCTCGATCAGCCGCTCGAACTGAGTCTGGGGCAAGGCCTTGGTGAATGGATCTGCAGTGTTCTCTTCTGAAGCAACCCTCCGAACCTCGATCTCCTTGCGATCCACGATCTCCCTGATCAGGTGATACCGCCTCAAGATGTGCCTGGATCTCTGATGGGACCTGGGTTCCTTCGCTAAAGCTATAGCCCCGTTGTTGTCGCAATACAGAGGTATTGGGTCAACAATGGACGGAACCACCTGAAGTTCTTTCAAGAACTTCCTCATCCAGACAGCTTCTTTTGCGGCATCAGATGCAGCGATGTATTCCGCTTCCATCGTCGAGTCTGCAACGGTTTCCTGTTTGGAACTCTTCCAACACACCGCCCCTCCATTGAGGGTGAAGACAAAACCCGACATGGACTTGGAATCATCCTTGTCACTCTGGAAGCTGGAGTCAGCAAAGGCCTCGATCTGGAGGTCTTTTCCGCCATACACCAAGAACATCTCCTTAGTCCTCCTCAGGTACTTGAGAATGTTCTTTACTGCTATCCAGTGTTTCTCCCCAGGGTTAGACTGATACCGGCTTACCACACTCAGTGCATAAGCTACATCCGGTCTGGTACACAACATCGCATACATTATAGAGCCTACCGCAGAAGCGTAGGGTATAATAGACATGCGATCCCTCTCCAAATCAGTCTTGGGAGACATCTCTTTAGAGAGGGTGATCCCGTGATTTTGCAAGCCTTCCTGTTAGTATGGCTCTTGACATTAAATATTTGAGAGGATATACCTTTGATATAAGATGGACTTCATGTGCTAAGGCATAGTGCCTGAGCTTCGTTATCGCAAAGATCAGTGCCAGAAAATTCTTTTCGATGGGGGAGAAGTTGTTTTCTGCCCCCAGGAGAACTCGACTCAAATAGTAGAGAGCTCTCTCTTTCCTCTGGTTGTTCTCTTGTGCCCATAACGCACCCAAAGAACCTTCCAGGGCTGTTGTGTACAGGATGAGGGGCTTTCCCTTAACCGGAGTGGTCAACACCGACGGATTTTGTAGATATTGCTTGATCTCATCCAATGTGTTTTGGCATTTGTAATCCCAGGCAAACAAGGTCCCCTTCTTCATCAGGTGACTATAGAGGCAGCATTTTCCAGAAAGGTTAGCTATGAACCGCCGGATATACGCAAGCTTTCCTTAGAGAGACCGCAATTGTTTGAGAGTTCTTGGCGCGGGCATTTCCATAATCGCCTTGATCTTTGATGGGTCAATTTCGATGCCTCGGTGTCGTATAATGAATCTTAGGAATTTGCCTAAGGAGACTCCAAACGCGCATTTCAGAGGATTTATCTTTAGATTGTATTTCCGAAGACATTGGAACACTATGCTCAGATGTTCCAAGTGCTCCTCGTACGATTTACTTTTCACCACAAGGTCGTCAATACGGCATTCGACAATCTCATGTATAAGGTCATCGAAGATCTTCGTCATAGCCCTCTGGTAGGTAGCACCAGCATTCTTCATACCGAAGGGCATCACCTTGTAGCAAAATATGCCTAACGGGGTCCGGAAAGCGGTATGCTTTTAGTCTTCAGGATGCATTTTTAATTGATTGTATCCTGAAGATCCATCCATGAAGGAGAATACCTCATGGATAGACATGTTATCGATCATTAGCTCGGTAACAGGCACTGGGAAGTCAGCATTTGGGCAAGCTTTGTTAAAGCCCCGAAAGTCTGCGCAGACGCGCACTGTCCCATTTTTCTTCATTACTGGAACGATATTGGCAATCCAGTCAGGGTACTAAATTTCTTGGATGAAGTCAGAATCGATTAGCTTCTTGACTTCATCAATGATGCACATCTCGAGTTCGAGTCGCATTCTTCTTGGCGCTTGCTTGACGGGCTTTATGTCCGGCCATATGACCAGTTTATGTACTGCTATTTCTGGATCTAGACCTGGCATCTCGGAATAGTTCCATGCAAAGCAGTCTTTATATTGCATGAGTACATCTTTTAAAGTGGCTACCTTCTATTTAGATAGCAGCTCACTGACGAACGTCAGCCTCAGATCGTTTTCTATCCCTAAGTCAATTTTTCTTAAGTTTTCCACCATGGTATGTATCCCATCTTCCAGCTCTTTTGGCGCCGGTGGAAACTCTGAGTCACCTCCTCCTCCTCATTTATGAAGCACTTAAAAAAATCATCTATATTCTCATGCTCTTCGTCCTTTGAGGGTGTTATCATGTGGCAGGTACGAGTTCGTTTCCAAGCCCGGTGTTGATATGGACCTACTCTCATGATATAGGTTGCTTTTGGTTCATGCTTTCATTGTGGGGTTACCCTCCAGCTTTCGGATAGAGTGAACTTGCCTTGTCGGTATTGGTCTTCTACCCAGTCTTTGAAGGTGAAGCAGTGTTCAAGGGAATGACCTATTGCTCGGTGATAGGAGAAATAATCCGGATGATGGACCTCGTTTATCTATTCAGGGTACCGAGGCTCCGGTAGCGTCCTCATTTGATGTCTTATGACAGGGTTGAATATTTTCCTTGTCTTGTCTTGGGAGAAAGAGTATTCCCGACCCATCTTCTTCATAAAAGACGAATTCCAGTTGACTTTTTCTTGATTGTGTGGCTTCGATCCGCTTCGCTATTTTCGAACGTCATTCTCGCTCTTCACTTTGCTTTTGCCCCTATTTTGGGCTTTTTTCTTGTCATGAGAACGTACAGCGAGCTTAGGGTGAAGGGCATCACAATTTTCCTTTTCCTCAGACTGCTGAATGAGACGCTAAGTCCTGGCCTTTTCGCGGTTGTGGTCATCTTGAACCATTTGACTGGCTTCTCTCATTAGTTTATCAACTTGTTCTTCGAACGACGGACTTGACGCTCTTTCGGTGGGATTTTGCTCCGTTCCTACGCCACATCTATCTGGAAAGGCGTTCCTTTCTACATAGGAACTATTTATGGCGCGGTAACCATGGAATCACTCCAGTTTCTTGGACCGAACATATCCAAGCCTGGTTGTTTCCATTTTCCCGTTGGGCATTCTTCGCTGAGTTCCGGGGACATTCCAGATTTTATTGTAGAAGTGGGCTTGTCGAGTGGTTTGTTTGAAGGGTACACCTTAGCATCTTAATAGTCTTTTGAATCTATCTGCGTAATATCTGGGCTAACGGATTAGTTGAAGCCTGTCAAGCGCAAAATCGGCGCCATGCAAGACTTCTTTTTCCACATTGGTCTTTGTAGATCAATAGAAGAGGATTGCATTTTCACCTCTTCGCCTAGGAGGGAAGTAGAAAGTTTGCAGCTCTTGTACGCTGTATGTATCAAGCGCAACGAGTTCTTTACAATGTCGTGGCGGAACCATGGTGATTTGTAAACTCTGATTGGCTTCAGTAATGGTTTGTGCTGACGAGCGAGTGGAGAACACGGCATTGACCTCCTCAGAGTCACTGCCAAAGACCAAAACAGGATTAAATGTTTCGGGCCTGTTTCAATGGGGTTGCCCCGAGTAGATTATTTCCTCATCTTCTTCGGTATCGCTCCCAAAGACTAGGATGGTGGCGACGGCTTTTTGTATATTCTCCGGCTAATGATATGTTTCCATGTCTTTGAAATCCGGTAGGAAGTACTTTACATCTTCATATTTTCGAACTTTATTTACGGAGAATGGATTTAGCTCCCCTATAACAGTATACTCGAGGCCTTCTTTGAAATACTTCATACACTGGTGTTGTATAGAAGGGATGAGATTGTACTCGTGTTTCCAAGGCCAGCCGAGCAGGGCGTTGTAGCAAGTCTCAGTGTCAATGACATGAAATTTGATGTCGGTAACGAGTAGCCCAAAGCGTAATGTCAATATTACGGACCCAAGCGTCCGTGATGATTGCGAGTCGAGCCCAAATATGGTACTTTTGTCCCGAGCCAGGTGCTGAACGTTTATGCTGATCTCTTTCAACACCTTCACATTGGGAAGGTTAACGGAGGACCCGTTGTCGACCAGGATCTTCCCTATCTTGATGTCATTGTAGTACACGGTGACATATAGAAGACGGTTGTGCTCGCACGTTCTGAGGAGAAGATCTTAATCGCTGAATGTGATGTCAGCTGTATGGACCTCTGCCAGCTCGCCCTTCATCTTTTCTTCTGCAAGAAAAGCTTGTGGGCTCCAGTAATGCCCTGATCAGAGAATCTCTTGCTTCTTTAACAGGAGGAGAGTTGTTCCCCGCCGAACACGGAAACGCGACCGCGCAGGTTCATCTTGCCTGATGTTCGGGGCAGATACTAATTGGTGCTATCCGTCTACCTCTCCAAAGATGCCAAGTTGATTTATGGCACCATGTATCGAAGGTTTAAACGGATGCGACCGGTGTAGCAAACTTCGTCAGATTCCCCCTCGTTTGAGGGGTTTTTGATTGTGGGGACACTCTTCCCTACAGGCGCAAGCCACTGCAGTTAATTACGCTACCGCATCGCGGTAACAACTTTCTCCTTCTCCAGATGGTCACTTCGTGTCGTGGGTGTTTGTTTTGTATTTGGTTGCCCGTGGATTGTATACGGAGACTAATTTATGTTGTCACCTGTAGGGTGTGGATTAGTCCAAATCCGTATCTTCTTAAATTTGGGTTTGGGGTTGGGTTTAATGATACGTTAGTCTCATTTGAGACTAAGATCAACTTAAACGTTTGTTAAGGATACATTAGTCTGATTTTTAGACAAAGATCAACTTAACGGGATCGTTTAGATCCAACAAAAGAGCATTCGAGCTTTATTGTTTAGTATAGAGAAATTTCGGTCGATTGGTTTAAGCACATTACGGTCCAACGTTAGTTTAAGGACATTACGGTCGAGGTTAAGGACATCGTAGTCCATGAGTTTAAGGGCCCCACAGTCCGTAGTTTAAAGACATCGTAGTCTATGAGTTTAAGGACCCCATAGTCTATAGTTTAAAGACATCATAGTCTATGAAATGTGTGGTTGTCGGGACCCGTCACCTCTCTGAAGACGTCGAAGGATAACAACGACATATATCAGAGGAGTAAAGAGATGTACCCTCGAACCGGTGTGAATCGATTGGAAGATCTGTAGCCCAGTTTGGGACTAAGATCGGTTGAATATTCGTGAGCAGATGGGCTCAGTTCAATATAAGTTGAGAACTTATGGCCAATATTGGGCTAAGTCCAATAAGATTAAAATGTTTAACATTTTCTTGTTCTGGGTTGTTGAGCCTTTACTTAGGCTTGGCCCTATTAATAATGCTGAGCATTAGGTTCTGATAATTTTTGTCTTTTATTGAATGCATAGCATTCATCAGAATAATGTGTGTTCTGACAGCGCACCACGTGGCGCGCCAGGCGCTTTGCGCCAATTATAGAGCGCATTGCGCTTCTGCCAAGTAGCGCACATGAAGATGACACGTGTCGCACTTAGAACTAAGCGCTAGTTTATAAGCGCATTGCGCTTTCAGTTTGTGAGCGCATTGCACTAGTTCAGTGGCGTACCGTGAGTGATACGTGGCGCGCTTGGCGCTGAGCGCCATCCCATGAGCGCAGTGCGCTGTTTCAGAAGTGCAAAGCGCAAATTGTGTCTATGGTTGACACGTGGTGCGTTTTGGCACTGAGCGCCAGTCCTAGGAGCGCAAAAGCACAGTTCATGAGTGCAAGGCACTTTTCAGTAGCGCAAAGCGCAGTTCATCAAATTTATGATCAGAGAACAAGTTTATGTTCTTTTTAAAAGAGGTCTTGCTTCAAGAACAAAAGTTCTTCTTTTTGAAAGGGCTTGCCTTTGTAGATCAATGATCTATATGAAGAATATGTTCTTCTTTATTATTTGATGAGATCTATTGATCTCTTTTATAAAAGACCTTGGTCTTTTTTTTAGATCTACGATCTTTTTTAGAAGATAGTTCTTCTTTTCATGAGATGATTTCGTCTATGTGTTCATTGTTCATGTTCTTTACCTTGAAGAAATGATCTTCTTTTGGTAAAAGCGTGCTTTTTCTTTCTTTGAGTTTTCTCAAACTTTGTAGGGGGGTTTCTCTATATCAGACTTGATGTCTTGGGGCCTTTATATAGGGCAAATTGATTTGTTAAATCAGTTAAAGAGATCTTTCTTTGATTGATTTGGGGATGTTTCCCCACCATTGGATCTTTGATCCTAGGGCTCCCGTTTTACAGAAAATAATCTTCTTGTTTTAATAAGCTTGAGAAATCTTTCCATGCAGAATTTTAATTCTGATTAATTAATGATTTATCATTATTAGACCTTTTGATCTAATGGTGGGGAATTTTTAATTCCGGCGCTAGCGCACCTTGCGCCAGCGTACCTACGTTTAACACGTGGCGTGCAACGCAGAGCGCAGCGCAGCCTGCGCTAGCGCACCTGTGTTTGACACGTGGCGCACAGCGTAGAGCACTGGATCTGAAGCGTCGCTTCAATTTTGATTTTTTAATTTTGAAACAGAGCTTTGCTCTGATTGGGGAAACAGAACCATCGCTTCATTTCAAATCTTGGAATTTGAACAGAGCTTTGCTCTTATTGTGGAAACAAATGCCCCCCACCGTTGCGCTTACGTGGCCCATACATGAGTGCGGCGGTGGTAGCATCTCAGTCGTTGGATCAACTTTTAGAAGTTGAAACGGCTCTCAATGCCTATAAATAGGGTCTTTGGCCCTCTAAGATGACCATTATTCATCTCCCTCTAGTTTTTTGAGAATTTCATTCTCCCACAGAGCATAACTCTCTTGTTTACAAAATTTTATAAGAGTAAAACTCTGTCAAAACTTTAGGTAAAGTTAAGAATTTTTAATAACTTAGGGTTTTACCCATCAACAGAGCTTTGCTCTTCATAGATCATTGATCTAGAGAAAACCCCTTTAAGGTTTCATTAGCAGAGCTTTGCCCTGATGAACCCATACATCTAAAGAGATCTTTTCTTGGGTTTCTTAACCCATGAATCAGAGCCCTGCTCTTTTGCCCATATGTAGATTTCTTAATCTTTAGTGCAGAACTCTTAAGAGTTTGTTCATGAATCTTGAAGATCCCAGAATTTTTAATTCATAAAAATTAATTGATTTTAATTTTCTTTTCTGATGGGTTTTTCCATCATCATTACAGAGCCAGTCTTTTGACATTCTTGGGGAATCTCTTTAAATCCCTGTCATAATTGACTATGACAGGTGTCATCCCTATTTGTAGAGCATTGCTCTCAAGGAGTTTAACTCTTCAACTCAAAGGGTCGCTTATCAAATAAGATTCCCTTTTCAGGATTTCTCACAAATTCGAATTTATTAGGTGTCATAATTAGGATTTGTTTTCTCCATGGGGATACCAAGAATCGTTTAAATTCCGTAACTGTTTCTCCCCATTACCGATCTTCTAATGATGTTTCTTTTCAGGCACTATGGCTATCTATTTATACAGTCTGTAAGAGTTCATCTCGTATGAGGATATTCGCGTACAGGGCCGTCGCTGTTCATATCAGATTTTTACATTTTCATACCGCCCAATTTTTGTCACATTGCATATCGGTAGATACTCTTGAGCCGTGTTTGCTAGTTAATTGCAGGATACAGGTTCTCGGTTCTAAAACGATGAAATTCATGGAAAACACGAAAAAAGTCCGGGTTCCTGCCAACCACTGAGAAAACACGGTCTCCGCTCGTCATCCGTATGTTGCCAGATACCAGTTTAGGAAGACAAAAATGTCAAATCAATGTCACCTTCATGCACAAGGCTCAATGGTAGCATAAAATCCAAGAGATCTACGCGGAGCTCGAGGCAATCATGACAAAATCTTGACAAAAAGTCCACCTTTCCCTCAACAGAAATTCTGGAAAAATCGGGGAGCCAAATTGAGAAAATACATATGCCATAAAAATGTACACAGCCATCCAGGAAATCACAGAAAATTGGGGGGCCCAATTCAATCATAAGGCCGCGGATCCGCGGCCAAAGTGGGGTCCAGGCCGCTGATCCGCGGCCATATAGTGGCGGCAGTTGAAGATTTTTGGGGGGTGTTTTGGTCTTTTTGTTTAGGTTCTGGTGGTTGCCCTAAGGCTTCATTCTCTGGCCTATAAATAGCCCAGAAGTTTGTGAAGGAAGGGGTCCAATTTTGTATTTTCATTTTGCCTAGTTTTAGTGTTGTTCTTCTTCTTCTTCTCACCTCTTCTCCATTAAACTTGTAGTGAGCTTTTGAGTGAAGAGTGATGAATAAAGAAGACCATTTTTATTATCATGCTTGTCTCTTTCTTTACTTGTTGTAATTTGTTGTAATTTTAATTGTTAAGTAGTTGTTGTTATTTGCTTGATTGTTTCTTTCTTCTCTCTTTTTCTTTATCATTCATACGACCATGATACGTACGCTTGATCCTCGCCAAGGTGAGGTCGCAAATAGTTAGTCATATTCTTCTAGTCTCCTTCTTTCTATCTTCCTCTTTTGTTTTTTTATTTTTTTCCCGTATTATGAAGTGTGAGTAGTTTTATACTTGTTAGGGTAGGATAAGGGAAGTTTGAGAGAAGGAAATCTCTCTCACTCTTTCCTTGCCCAACAACTTAAATCGACTCCCGTTAATTGAACCACAATCCGCTCCTTACGGCACCCTATCCTACATGATAGCGGTGATTCCGTAGTGAGACCGGTTGTGGTTGAATTAACCGGAGGTTATGGATAAGAGCCAAGAACGGACGGACAAGCACCAAAAGGAAGGACTATGCGTTGGAAAGCCTAGCTTATACTCGCAAGTTCCTTCCTAGTCGTGCTAATCCCCGTTGTTGCCGATTACCGTAACACCGATATTAAGTGGGGCAACGAAAGATGTGGAGACTCCTAACTCAAACTAACCTAATCCTAACCCTAACAAGCTCTCTTTAAATATCAACTTGCACTTAGATAGTTACAAACAAAATCTGAACAACCGGACTTAACTCGTCGAAAAACACAAAGAAAAAGATTCCCATCTCCCTGCGGACGACCCGTACTCAACCGGCTAGCTACGTGCGAAACCGTCTTGATTGCGGTATTTAAACTAGAACTTGAACACGCTCGTATCCTAACAATCAAATGGCGCCGTTGCCGGGGAGACGGTAGTTTGTTTCTTTGTGAAATTTCGGGTTAATTTGTAAGTATAACTCTAACCGAAAAACAAAAAAAATATATACATTGTAAACAAAACCATCTTGTTATTTTTGATTAGTTTTTATGCAAGTGTGCAGGAAATACGAAGTTCACGATCGACGCCAAGGACGTTGAAAATACGGAGTTCCAGTACAGTGCCAAAGACGTGGAAAGATAGACCCACATTTCGCGGCTACACCGCGACGGACAAAACAAAGCATCCGGTCTACTGAAAAATCTGGAGCAGTTACAGTAAGAAAATAAAAATTCAGTACATCCAGAAAAGAAGAGGAGACCCAGAACAGCACCTGTACCAAACCAGAAGCCCTAACTCCCTAGTGTTGCCACGTTTCCGCGGCATAAGTAAGATTAGGCCGCGGATCCGCGGCCTCTTGGTGGGGTCAGTGGTCCAAACTCTCTCTGTAAGTCTCTCTCCTCTCTCCCTCTCCTCTGAACTCCACTGAACTGTGTTTTCTGCAGGCTTCTTTGCGCAAATTCTTCTCCCCCTTCCAATAAACTGTTCTTGTGCAGGATTCTTTGCGCCACAAATAAAAATTGTTTGCAGTTGATTTGTTACTGTTTTGCATTCTTTAATACGGACTTAAGGGGCTTGAAACCAATCCAGATTGGGTGGGGATTTCATCACCCTTCCCAGGACCCCAAAAATCACTAAAGCATATGCATTGTCCATTGTAAATTAAAAAATACTAGACTTCAGCCCTAAGGACTTCGCGCTCATTAGGAGAAGATAAACCTTGTTTAGAACCTTGCTTAACCGTATATTGTTTACGGGGTGTCTAGGAAAGTGTTAAAGGCGCAACCGCCGAAAGAGAAAGGGTTATTTAATTAAGGAACTTCGCGAAAGCGTTGGACAACCTCCCCTTATCTCTGCACTTACCTGGCCTCGTGATCAGTGTATTTTTAAGCCCGTTTCTCGACATTGTTTAACTTCGACAATCAAGTTCAGGAGCAGGTCTAGTAGACCTAGGTTACCCTAGATCTAGGTGTGATTGTGCATATCTTGTTTGTGATTGCTTAAGCCGTATTTCCGTACATACTTCTGTAAATCTCTTTCTAAAAAAAGAAAAGAAAAAAATCAAAAACTTTTATAAAAACTTGCCCTTTTGTCGCCTAATCCATTTTCACCCACCACCCATCGCCTTTCTCCATTGACGTTTTCTTACCCTCACCTTCTCCGCTTTGACTATACTAAACTCGTTTAGTGTATGTCCGCTTGGACTCGGGACACTAGCGCCCGTCTAGTCCGCGTTACGTTAGTCGCGACCGACTACGCGATCGACTCCGAAGTCGATACTCCGTCCACTCCTCTTTCTCCTCTTCCTTTGCCGGCCAACTCTGACGTTGACCGGAATTCTGTTCATACATCTTCACCTTCACCTTCACCTTCACCAACCTCTTCTTCCGCGATGTCGGGATTTAATCCGAACATCTCTTTGACCACCCCTGGATTGGCTCCACCTCCTACGGAGACCAATCTCCCACCACCTCCGCCTGTTGTAGCGCCGCAGCGAATTGCGCTCCAGGATCGTTTCTACCCTACCCGTTCTGCACTTCCCACCTGCCTTTCTCTTCCTCCGGCCAATGGGGACAACTTTGAAATTAAGCCCCATTTCATCAACATGCTTCCACGTTTTCATGGGCTTGAATCTGAAGATGCCTATATCTTCATAAACAAATTTCAAAACGTCTGTGCCATGATGAAAACCACCCAGCTGTCGGACGATGCTATACGTCTACGGGTCATTCCGTTCACTCTATGCGATCTCGCTGAAAAATGGCTGTATAGCACCGCTTCCCACTCAATCACCAGCTGGGACGAGTTTGTTAAAGCGTTTCTGAAAAAATTCTATCCAAATCATAAGACCGCAAGAATTCGAAATGAGATCAACCAATTCTCCCAGCTTCCTTCTGAACCCTTCTGGAAGTGCTTTGACCGGTACAAAGACCTTCTTGTTCAGTGTCCTCACCACGGTATAGAGAAATGGCAACTCTGCCAAACCTTATACAAGGGACTGAACCCAGCAACGAAGCAGTTGCTGGAAACCATCTGTCAGGGCCACTTCCTATCCAAATCTGACGAGGAAGCGTGGCAGTTCTTTAACGATCTTGCGGAGCAAACGCTACAGTGGGAGAGCACCAGACCGACTTCTTCTTCTACCTCCACTTCTACCGGTCAGTCTAGGGTAGGAATCCACCAACTCGATGTCTCTATTGCGATGAAAGCTGAAATGGCTGCAATAACACGAAAGCTTGAAGCGATAGAGAGCAAATTTTCTGCTCCTGCTCCCACACCTGTTCTCCCCCTTCGTACCATCTGCGCTTGTTGTTCCGATCCTTCCCACTTGACTGAAGAGTGTCCTTACAATCCACCCTCGAAAGGACAGGATCAGGTTAATGCTGCCTTCCAGCAAAGACCGAGGAATGATCCATACTCTTCCACCTACAATCCCGGTTGGAGGAACCACCCTAATTTCGTCTGGAATCAGAATCAGAATCAATTCCAGGGAAACAATTTCCAAAGGGCCCCTCCACCGCAACAACAAGCGCCACAACAAACTCAGCATCAGTTTCAGCAGCCCTTCCAACCCCAACCTTACCAAAACCAGATGAACAACTTTGCACCCAACAACTCTTTTCCACCAAACAACAACTTTGTTCCGTCCAACAACGATAAGGTTTCCTCGCTCGAGCGAAGTCTGGAGGCGTTTGTTAAACAATCGACTCAATCCACCGCCAACATCCAGTCTTCGATTCAATCTTTAGTGCAACACACTGCCGCACACGGGCAAAGCATCAAGACCATTGAGGCCCAGATTGCACAGCTGAACGCGGCCTTGAGCGAGCGAGAGAAGGGGAAGCTCCCGTCCCAGCCACTTCCAAATCCCGGTCACCCACATAATGCACATGTTGCTCTTGAACAACAAAACCATAATGTGAGTGCCGTGACTACACTGAGATCGGGGAGGGTGCTGCAAAACAACATTGGCAAGCAAATCAACGATGACACCCCGGCCGCTGCTTCTTCTTCTTCATCTCCTTCTGCTTCTTCGTCTTCTGAGCCTATTCTCCGTTCTTCAACAGGCTCCCCTTCCTCTTCTTCTGCTCTGAACGGACCCACTTCTCACTCCACGAAGACACCTATTCTGGGATCCATTCCAACTCCAAAATCTCCTCCTCCAGTATTAGACTCAACCAATTTTCAAAATGTTCCATTTCCAAACCGGTTGAGGTCTAACAAACAAAATCCACAAATGGAGAAGATTTTGGAGTTATTCAAGCAAGTTAACATTAACATTCCTCTTTTAGATGCTGTCCAACAAGTCCCATCTTACGCGAAAATCTTAAAGGACTTGTGCACGAAAAAGAGGAAGTCTCAGGTACCCAAGAAAGTTTTCTTGGCTAGTGCTGTGAGTGATGCCCTTACCCAATCTTTACCACAAAAACGGAAGGACCCTGGCTGTCCTACGATTTCAATTACTATTGGGGATAAGAACATCAACCGCGCACTATTAGATCTTGGTGCCAGTGTTAACTTGCTTCCGTATTCAGTATACGAGCAATTAGGCGTCGGAGAGCTGAAACCCACACACTGCACTCTCCAGATGGCCGACCGATCGATCACCCACCCTAGGGGTGAGCTAGAGGATGTGTTAATAAAAGTCGGGGACTTCATATTCCCCGTTGACTTCATTGTATTAGATACACAGCCTGTAGCTAACCCCCGGAATCAAATTCCGGTGATACTCGGTCGCTCATTTCTCGCAACCTCAAATGCTGTGATCAATTGTCGCAATGGTTCAATGAACCTCTCTTTTGGAAATATGACGATTGAACTCAACATTTTTAGGTTGGGGAATCAACCCGCCGAACCTAATGCTCATATACTGGATGTTTGCTCGATCCAGGAGATCACACCAGAAGAGTGTGAATTCGAGGAGTTTCTGTTTGAACACGATAATCTTGACGCCACTAGTGCGTTTCTCTTCGAACCTGCTGCTGCTTCTGTGCCCGACAACGAATACGAGTGTTTCACGTTCTTGCACGATCTTAGCCGCGCACAACCCGAGTTTGAATCTTTTGACTTTCCGGATGAGTTACCTGAACCATCCAACTCGGTTGCCTACACTCGCTTTGAACCTTTGCTGGAGTCCTTTGAGTTCGAGACCTTTGCACCAGTCTTGCCTTCCATCATTTCACCTCCAACGCTCGAACTCAAGCCGTTGCCGTCTCACCTTAAGTACGCTTACTTAGGTGAGAACGAGACCCTTCCGGTCATCATCTCGGCTTCTCTAGCTCCCGAGCAAGAGAAAGCCCTTCTCGCGGTCTTGCACGGCAACAGGCAAGCTTTTGGCTGGTCCATGGCGGACATCAAGGGGATTAGTCCCCTCATCGTTGAGCATCACATTCATCTGATGGATGATGCCAAACCAGCCCGGGATCCACAAAGACGTCTTAATCCAGTCATGAAGGAGGCTGTGAAGAAGGAGATCGTCAAATGTCTAGATAGTGGTATCATTTACCCTATCTCTGATAGCCAGTGGGTTAGCCCCATTCATGTTGTCCTCAAGAAGTCGGGCATCACGGTCATAACCAACGAGGCGAATGAGTTAATCCCTACTCGCACCCAAACTGGGTGGCGAGTTTGCATTGATTACAGAAAACTCAACGCCGCAACGCGGAAAGACCACTTTCCGCTACCTTTCATTGACCAGATGCTCGAACGATTGGCCGGACATGAGTACTATTGCTTTCTTGATGGCTACTCTGGCTATAATCAAATTCCCATCGCCGAAAAAGACCAGGACAAGACCACTTTCACTTGTCCTTTCGGCACGTTTGCATATCGACGCATGCCCTTTGGGTTATGCAATGCGCCCGCTACCTTCCAGCGGTGTATGATGGGGATTTTCTCAGACATGGTGGAGAAATTTCTGGAGATTTTCATGGATGACTTCTCCATTTTCGGCGACTCCTTTGACGAGTGTTTGCTGCATCTTGACGCTGTCCTTACCCGATGTAAGGAAAAGAATCTCACTTTGAACTGGGAGAAATGCCACTTCATGGTGCGCGAAGGTATTGTCTTAGGACATATCATCTCGCAAAACGGCATAGAGGTTGACAAAGCTAAGATTGAGGTCATTTCCAATCTACCTCCTCCCCGATGCGTCAGAGATATCCGAGCCTTCCTTGGCCATGCCGGTTTCTATAGACGGTTTATCAAGGACTTTAGCAAGATTGCTAGGCCCTTGACACTTTTGCTGGCCAAGGACACGCCTTTCGACTTCAACTCGAGCTGTGTGACTGCATTCGAGTCACTGAAACGCTCACTCACTTCTGCTCCCGTTCTTTCTTCCCCTGACTGGACGCACCCATTCGAGATTATGTGCGATGCATCCGACTTTGCCATCGGTGCTGTCCTTGGACAACACATAAACAAGATGCCGCACGTAATCTATTACGCGAGCCGGACCCTGAACGATGCCCAACTTAACTATACAACAACTGAGAAGGAATTCTTAGCTGTTGTATTTGCTTTAGAAAAGTTCAGGCCCTACCTCATCGGCTCTCCAGTCATTGTCTATACTGACCATTCAGCTCTGCGCCATCTTTTTGCGAAGAAAGATGCCAAATCTCGGTTAATCCGTTGGATCCTCTTGCTTCAAGAGTTTGACCTAGTCATTAAGGACAAACGAGGATGTGAAAACGTGGTTGCCGACCATCTCTCGCGACTTCCTTCTTCGCCTTCGCTTCCAATTCCGATAAACGACGTTTTCCCGGATGAACAACTCTTGACAGTATCTTGCGAACCGTGGTTCGCAGATATTGTGAACTATTTGGCCACGGGATTACTACCGACCGAATGGTCAAATCAGGACAGACTTCGCTTCTTATCCCAAGTAAAACACTTTTACTGGGACGAACCCTACTTGTTCAAGTACTGTCCCGACCAGATTATTCGTCGGTGTGTCCCTGACAAAGAATTCAAGAGTGTGCTGTCATTTTTCCACGATCAAGCATGTGGCGGGCATTTTGGGCCCAGAAAGACAGCTCAGAAGATCTTGCAATGTGGTTTCTACTGGCCACAACTTTTCAAAGACGCTCACGACTATTGCAAGACTTGCTCCCGGTGCCAACACATGGGCCGGATATCCCAGAGAAATGAGATGCCGCTCCAACCGATCTTGGTTGTGGAGATTTTCGATGTTTGGGGGATAGACTTCATGGGGCCGTTTCCCAGCTCTTTTGGGAACTTGTACATCCTTCTAGCTGTTGATTACGTCTCTAAATGGGTCGAGGCTGTGCCCAGCCGGACTAACGACAACAAGGTTGTTGTTAGGTTCCTTAAAGAAAACATTTTCTCCCGGTTTGGGCACCCCCGAGCGATCATTAGCGACAATGGAAGTCATTTCTGCAATAGGACTTTCGAGGCCTTGATGCGGAAATACTCCATTAATCATAAGCTTTCTACGCCCTACCACCCCCAAACCTGAGGGCAGGCCGAAGTTTCAAATCGGCAAATCAAGCAGATACTGGAGAAGACGGTTTCCAAGAACCGTAAGGATTGGTCTCTGAAACTCACCGATGCCCTTTGGGCATTTAGAACCGCTTATAAGACCGACCTTGGCATGTCTCCCTATCGGCTTGTGTACGGAAAAGCCTGCCACCTTCCTGTCGAAATCGAGCATCGCGCATTTTGGGCGATAAAGGAGCTGAATCTGTCTCTTGAGGACGCGGGCAGCCATCGGAAGCTGCAGCTGAACGAACTGAACGAGCTTAGGGATGAGGCTTACGATAACGCGGTTGTCGTTAAGAATCGAACGAAGGTGTTTCACGATAAACACCTTTTGCGCAAAACCTTCGTACCTGGTCAGCAGGTACTGCTTTACGACACCCGACTTCACTTCCATCCTGGAAAGCTGAGATCTCGTTGGAAAGGGCCGTATTTTGTGCGGAATGTGTATCCGTAGGGCGCGGTGGATTTGGAAAATCCAAAGGACGGTTCACTCTTCAAGGTAAATGGACACCGATGCAAACCGTACCTTAGCGCCGAACCAACAGAGGAGCTCCTGTTCTTACAGGAGCCGGTTTACCCTGAATGATCTTCCTCTGCTTACCTCCAAACTTCAGTTATCCAGCCAAGAACAGTGGACACTGTTCCAAATAAGTTTGGGGGTATGTACAAACCATTTTGTTTATATTTGTGTATATTCTTTTTCTTTTCTTTAAAAACAAAAAACAAATAAAATTTTTTGTATCACTAACCGACAATTTTGAACCTTCCAACTGCTCTCTTCATGCTACGACAGTGAGGACATTGTCCAGTTTAAGTTTGGGGGTACGCTCGGTACGCATTTCTTACCTTCGCATTCATATGTATATTTTGCATCTGCATATTAATATCCATAAAATCCATAAAAATTTGAAAATTTTCTAAAAATATAAAAACTTTTTTGTCAAGTTAGCTTGTGGAAGAACTCTGATTCAACATTCGACGGTTTTTGTTTGAAAAAATAGGAATAACTAGATCTTATGTTTGGATTTTGAAAACCTGAAAGATAACTCTCCTTTGAAGTTAACTATAGCTGATATACGTCTTTACATCACACTACACGTGTCGTAAGATTTTGGGAATTAGATGACAAGTCTTTCATGTTTAAACTTTTAAACAGATAAATGATTTTCTGAGGATCAAATAGGTTTGTTCTGAAATAAGTAATGTCAAGAATAGTTTATGAAGTAAAGCGAATATGAAGGAATATTATTGAGGCCGTAATTGGAGCTAAGTCTGAAAAATAACCCATCGGAAACTTGATTGGAATGATTACACACCAAACCCACTAAACACGTCTTTTATCCAAAAAAATAATTGAACTGCCGGTTATATCTCCGTTCGTATTAAATCATCTGATTTTCACGCCAATCTGTCTTTTGTTTTTTGGACCTAGGTAACTTGAGTAATTAAGTCCGCTGGGGTGTTTTTACACCTAATGCCCTAAAACCAACTGGTTTGGGTGCATTGGCCCAAAAGCTCGCTAAGAAGCCTAGAAAGTCCAGTTTAAAACAAAGTCAAGCAAGTGTTCTCTCCGAGTTAAAATTCCTAACGGTTCTTTGTGTGAGAATAATCTTGATAAAAGACATGCTTTTATAAAAAAAAATTAAACGGAGATATGAAGGTTTTATTCTATGATAAAGACTATTGCACGTTCACAGAGGTGTGTATGAAATGAAAACAAGAAAAAGGTGGAGTGAAAAATACGACTTAGTTTCCTGTTAAGGAAGATAGAAATTCTGAAGTTGAAACCTTACTGGAAAACGAAACTTGAAAAATGCTTAACTCTCTATAAAACTTATGTGATCCTTTTAAAATTGTTATCTGGGCTTTACTGTGCGACATGATGACTTTAAATCGACCTTTCGGGAACTTAACGACACTATTTGCACTGCACGTAAAGACATATAAAATCTGTAGTTAAATAAGATGCGAGGTGTGAAAAATAAAGGTTCGATGGTCTAGACTTAGGATTATAGAATTGTTATTTTCTAAAACAAAACTTTAGGGTTTGAATCTTAGTTATTTCACAAAACCAACTTGACCGGATTTTGTGGGTAGTATCCGCTGAAAACCCTCAGGAGACAACACTCCTCCTACTAGGGACACCTAGAGGTTAAACGGCTTGTTGCACATGCTCAGTGCAATCGCGTTCCCTGCGAAAGTGAGGTTAGGAAATTTTTTGTGAATAAATGGGCTTTGCTCGGGACGAGCAAATGATAAGTTTGGGGGTATTTGTTCATATCAGATTTTTGCATTTTGATACCGCCCAATTTTTGTCACATTGCATATCGGTAGATACTCTTGAGCCGTGTTTGCTAGTCAATTGCAGGATACAGGTTCTCGGTTCTAAAACGATGAAATTCATGGAAAACACGAAAAAAGTCCGGGTTCCTGCCAACCACTGAGAAAACACGGTCTCCGCTCGTCATCCGTATGTTGCCAGATACCAGTTTAGGAAGACAAAAATGTCAAATCAATGTCACCTTCATGCACAAGGCTCAATGGTAGCACAAAATCCAAGAGATCTACGCGGAGCTCGAGGCAATCATGACAAAATCTTGACAAAAAGTCCACCTTTCCCTCAACAGAAATTCTGGAAAAATCGGGGAGCCAAATTGAGAAAATACATATGCCATAAAAATGTACACAGCCAACCAGGAAATCACAGAAAATTGGGGGGCCCAATTCAATCATAAGGCCGCGGATCCGCGGCCAAAGTGGGTTCCAGGCCGCTGATCCGCGGCCATATAGTGGCGGCAGTTGAAGATTTTTGGGGGGTGTTTTGGTCTTTTTGTTTAGGTTCTGGTGGTTGCCCTAGGGTTTCATTCTCTGGCTTATAAATAGCCCAGAAGTTTGTGAAGGAAGGGGTCCAATTTTGTATTTTCATTTTGCCTAGTTTTAGTGTTGTTCTTCTTCCTCTTCTCACCTCTTCTCCATTAAACTTGTAGTGAGCTTTTGAGTGAAGAGTGATGAATAAAGAAGACCATTTTTATTATCATGCTTGTCTCTTTCTTTACTTGTTGTAATTTGTTGTAATTTTAATTGTTAAGTAGTTGTTGTTATTTGCTTGATTGTTTCTTTCTTCTCTCTTTTTCTTTATCATTCATACGACCATGATACTTACGCTTGATCCTCGCCAAGGTGAGGTCGCAAATAGTTAGTCGTATTTTTCTAGTCTCCTTCTTTCTATCTTCCTCTTTTGTTTGTTTTATTTTTTTTCCGTATTATGAAGTGTGAGTAGTTTTATACTTGTTAGGGTAGGATAAGGGAAGTTTGAGAGAAGGAAATCTCTCTCACTCTTTTCTTGCCCAACAACTTAAATCGACTCCCGTTAATTGAACCACAATCCGCTCCTTACGGCACCCTATCCTACATGATAGCGGTGATTCCGTAGTGAGACCGGTTGTGGTTAAATTAACCGGAGGTTATGGATAAGAGCCAAGAACGGACGGACAAGCACCAAAAGGAAGGACTATGCGTTGGAAAGCCTAGCTTATACTCGCAAGTTCCTTCCAAGTCGTGCTAATCCCCGTTGTTGCCGATTACCGTAACACCGATATTAAGTAGGGCAACGAAAGATGTGGAGACTCCTAACTCAAACTAACCTAATCCTAACCCTAACAAGCTCTCTTTAAATATCAACTTGCACTTATATAGTTACAAACAAAATCTGAACAACCGGACTTAACTCGTCGAAAAACACATAGAAAAAGATTCCCATCTCCCTGCGGACGACCCGTACTCAACCGGCTAGCTACGTGCGAAACCGTCTTGATTGCGGTATTTAAACTAGAACTTGAACACGCTCGTATCCTAACAATTAGTCGCCAAAACCAAGAGTTTACAGATGCCCAATGTGCAGATGTCATGGATCGTCTGCATGCACGCGCCGGTTGGCTACTTCCTCGCCGTTCCGCTCTCTTGAAAATCGTAGTGGGAGCAATTTGGAGAGCACTTCCTGGTTTTCACGAGGCCATACCACTTAATGCGCTGGATGATGCCGAAGACAAGGTGCATTCAGTGTACCTGTCGGGGCTGATCTCGAAGAAGCGGTGAGATAACATCATCGATATTTTTCATCAGGTTTTCCAACAGACGACGATAATCGCTTCTTATCAAAGGGAGGGGGACATTGCCGAGGATCTCGACACTCGTGAGCGCGAGAGGATGCACACTAGAATAGTCAGAAAGGCCGGAAAGATTGTAGACTCTAAGTCCACGTTACCCGTCCCCGGTTCTTTCGGGGTTGCGGAAATGGTGAAAAACGATTTTTCGGTGAAAGGTAACATGGACTCTAAAACCGGATCTTTGCTAAACTAACTATTTAACAGCCTAACTATGAGTTTAGCTACTATGTAAGGGGTTATACATAATCTTGAACTCCTTCTCTTCGACTCCTTGTAGTGGTCGGAACAGCCTCACCTCTTCATCTCCTTGTGCCGAAGATGGATCCACCCAAAAGCTTCTACCTTTGGCTCCAACCTCAATCTAGAGGAAACTAAAATACTTGGCTTGCTAGACCTTGTACTCTAGGATGAGTAGAGAAGTGTTTTAGTGATTTTATCTCAATGGTTCTTGTTTCTCAACTCATGAGACAAAAGAAACATGAGCAAGAGGAAGAGCAAGAGGGAGAGGGAGAGCTTGGATGAGAGAGAGTGAGAATGATAGAATGAGTGAAGACTTTTACATCCATGCTCTCAAAAGCCAAAATGATCATGATAATAATAATAATCAAGTATTTTGTGATGGTTCATGTCAATGTCATTATCATTTCATGCACTCATTTTGTAAACAACAACAAGCAAAAGTCATACCCTTGAAATGATAGCCATGAAATGATGATGGTCAACAAGTCCAAACTAGTCAACCGGTTCACAAAAGTCAACAAGTCAACGAAGTCAAACTTTCAACTCAACCATGGCACAATAACACTTAATTAATATTATTATTAATCATATTTCTTATTCTCAATAGGGTTTAGAAAAAGTCAACAATCAAAAACCCTAATGAGAATCCTCTGCCTCTGTCTCTGTCAACTGTGCATACACACCCGCATCCGTGTTCTAAGGAACACGAATACAAAGAGATCCTCTGCCTCTGTCTTTGTCAACTGTGCATACACACCCGCATCCGTGTTCTGAAAAACACGAATACAAAGAGATAAAACCAATCCCAAAACGTATACTAGTATCTGCCTTAAACCAAAGCCCGCTAGTAATAACTGTCCAGACACCAAACGTACGCAAGTGCGCGGATATGACCGAACCCTGTCGCAAAACCATGTGACCACTACTCTGTTTTGCCCAAAGGCGAATAGCTCTCTATGTGGGACTCTAAACACTCGACACTACGCTGGCAGTGGGTTTAACCACAGACCGCAAGCGGCACTAGCTGTACGTAACGGCCCCTAGGTAGATGCCGATAAGAAGACTGACGAGGTGAACTCATCTGAACTCCTACTGAGCCTGAATGTGTCAGTTTCCGTACAGTCCGGTCTGTTCGTCTGAGAATATCATATGGTGGGCCTAGGGGGCGGTAAACGTCAGTCTCCTAATAGCGGTACAAGTCGTGTCGAAGTGTAGCCCAGAACACCCTGAGATAACACTGGAAATCTACCAGTGTATCTCGCTTGCCCTGGCCAGGTACGACTATGTGTAATGGCACTCCTTGACACAGCGCGAAATCAACTCCTAATACCGGGAGAGACGAATCCTGTCTAACCGTCACTGCCTCCAAGTACTTCGGGACTGCACCCAACTACTACCTGTTTGCACGACTCCTTTGAGCCGTGGTAGGGTAGTAATCAAAGTACAGTGAGAACACACTCGAGGCGAAGTGACAGTGTCAAGTCAGCGGACTAAGCTATACTCATGTCACCTTGGAACTGATAACTGACGATAGGTATAGTACCAACCAATCAGTTCCCGACGAGTCCTGTCTAGTGTACTCGTAACCTAACGAGCACCCGCATACTATCTTAAGTACGACGTACTGACGGCTGTAGGACAGACCGTCTCCCCTGCTTGGATGAGAAGCGCATACGCTAGTCTACTCCGGAGTATCGATGCCCTGTCTCGATAGTCCTACGACTAGGGACCTGTATAAGGATGTGCTTATGGATTACCCAGCCCCCACGGGTGTGACTGCCATCACAACGCTGGTAATCAAGCAAAGATCCTAAGGGCTCCACTAATGTGTATAGGTGATATACTAAAAGAAGCACATATACACATTAAAGTAGAAATAAACCAAGTAGCATACTACCATTTGGAGCAAGATTGTCTATACAACTGTAAATATCCCAAGCTTCCATCAAGTAATATACAAACTAGTATGATACAGTAATGGCCTCTAGGGTATATACACTAACAATCTCCTACTTGCACTAAGACCATGTACTGGCGTATCGAAGACCTATCATCTCGATCAGCCGTTCGAACTGAGTCTGGGGTAAGGCCTTCGTGAGTGGATCTGCAGTGTTATCTTCTGAACTGACTCTCTTCACATCGATCTCCCGGCGATCTACGATTTCCCTGATTAGGTGGTACGGCCTCAAAATGTGTCTGGACTTCTGATGGAACCTGGGTTCCTTCGCTAAAGCTATAGCGTCGTTGTTGTCACAATATAGCGGTATTGGATCAACAATGGTAGGAACCACCTGAAGCTCCGTGAGGAACTTCTTCATCTAGACAACTTCCTTTGCGGCATCGCAAGCAGCTATGTACTCCGCTTCCATAGTTGAGTCAGCAACGGTTTCCTGCTTGGAGCTCTTCCAGCAAACCGCCCTTCTACTGAGGGTAAAGACATAACCCGACAAGGACTTGGAGTCATCCTTGTCACTCTGGAAGCTGGAGTCAGCAAAGGCCTCGATCTGGAGGTCTTTTCCGCTATACACCAAGAACATCTCCTTAGTCCTTCTTAGGTACTTGAGAATGTTCTTTACTGCTATCTAGTGTTTCTCTCCTGGGTCAGACTGATACCGGCTTAAAACGTTCAATGCGTATGCTACATCTGGTCTGGTATACAACACTGCATACATAATAGAGCCTACCGCAGATGCGTAGGGTATTGATGACATGCGAGCCCTTTCAAAATCAGTCTTGGGATATATTTCTTTGGAGAGGGTGATTCCATGACAAGCCGGTAGATTACCGTGCTTGGAATCTTCCATACTGAATCTTTTTAGTATGGTGTCGATGTACCTGGACTGTGAAAGTCCCAACATCCTCTTAGATCTATCACGATAGATCTGGATCCCCAGAATGTAGTTGGCATCGCCCAGGTCCTTCATGGAGAACCACTGTGACAAGAATCTTTTGACTGACTGTAACATAGGAATATCATTTCCTATTAGGAGAATGTCATCCACGTACAAGACGAGGAATACTACAGTTCTCCCTACAATCTTACTGTAAATGCATGGTTCATCTGGGTTTTTGACATAGTCAAATTCTTTGACAGTATTATCAAAGCAGATGTTCCAACTCCGCGATGCCTGCTTCAATCCATAGATGGACTTGACCAACTTGCACACTTTACCGCTGCTCCCACTCTGAATGAATCCCTCCGTCTGATCTATATAGACGCACTCTTCCAATTTCCATTTAGGAAAGCCGTCTTTACGTCCATCTGCCAGATCTCATAATCGTGGAAGGCAGCAATAGCAAGAAGGATCCGAATGGATTTGAGCATAGCCACTGGAGAAAAGGTCTCGTCATAGTCTAAACCAGGTCTTTGACGAAAACCCTTTGTAACAAGTCTAGCTTTATAGGTTTCAACCTGCCCATCTACACCAATCTTCTTTCTGAAGATCCATTTGCAGCCTACGGGTTTTACCCCTTCTGGAGAAAATTCCAAAGTCCAAACTTTGTTGGTGTACATGGACTCCATCTCGGTCCGCATTACATCCAGCCATTTTAGTAAGTCACCACTCTGAATGGCTTGCTGGAAGCTAGTAGGCTCATCATAATCAACTGTGCAATCCTCTCTATCCCCGTCTATGAGAAAACCGTAGTATCTCTCGGGCGGATGAGACTGCCTACAACTCCTGCGGAGCGGCGCAGGAATGTCCAGTTCTCCTGAAACTTCTGGTTCTTCCAAGCTTTCAGTAATAGCTTGTGGTTCTGGAATTTCTTCCAGTTCTATTGCGCTCCCACTTATCTGACTTTCTAAAAATTCAGTTTCCAAGAAGTGGGCATGCTGAGAAACAAAAAACTTTTGTTCCTCTGCGAAATAGAAAAGATACCCCCTGGAGTTCTTAGGGTATCCTATAAACTTACATAGTGTTGAGCGTGCCTCGAGTTTGTCCGCATGCTGCTTCTTTACAAAAGATGGACATCCCCATGTCTTAAGATACTTAAGACAGGGTTTCTTCCCACCCCACAGCTGATATGGGGTGGTAGGCACAGTCTTGGTTGGAGCCTTGTTCAAGAGATATGCAGCTGTTTCTAGTGTATAACCCTAGAAAGATTGTGGTAACTCAGCCTTACTCATCATGGAACGAACCATATCCAATAGGGTTCGATTCCGCCTTTCAGATACACCGTTGTGCTGTAGTGTGTATGGAGGTGTACGCTGAGAGAGAATTCCATTCTCTTTTAAGTAGTCGAGAAACTCGGCACTCAAGTATTCACCACCTCGATCAGATCTTAGTGTCTTTATACTTTTTCCTGTTTGTTTTTCAACTTCATTCTTGTATTCCTGAAATTTCTCAAAGGCCTCGGATTTATGCTTCATCAGGAAGACATGTCCATACCTAGAGAAATCATCTGTGAAACTAATGAAGTATGAATAACCACTTCGCGCATGTGTAGACATTGGACCACACACGTCACTGTGTATGAGTCCTAAAAGCTCGCTCGCTCTTACTCCGTGTCCAGTGAACGGAGTCTTTGTCATCTTTCCCATGAGACAAGATTCATAGGTGACATAAGTCTGATACTCGAACGGATTCAAGTATCCCTCTTTATGTAACTTAGTTAACCATGTCTCATTAATGCGACCCAGTCTACAATGCCATAAGAAAGCCTGATTTGTTTCCGGAGACTTTCTTTTAAGTGTGTTCTGGAAACTGAAAATCTGAGCTTGATGTAATACGTATATCCTATTTTCTAATGTACCTGACCCAATCAGAACATGATTTAGGTGGATGTGGACCACATCGCTTACAAAAGTAAAATCATATCCTTCCTTAGAAAGTAAGGATACAGATATAATATTACAAGTCGCACCTGGTACATACAAATAGTTACGCAGAATCAATATCTGCCAAGTTGTCAGTCCAAGATGATATTCCCCTACGGATTCAGCATCCATGCTCATTCCGTTAGCAACCCTGAGAGTCATATCACCTTTCCTGATAACCCTATGGTTTCTCAGAGCCTGTAACGAATTACAGATGTGAGATCCTGATCCGGTATCCAATACCCAGGAAGTAGGGTTAACTGACATACAGTTCTCTACTACAAACACACCCGAAGTCGAAGCCACAACATGCTTCGAATCCTGGATACTGGCTTTACTAGCCCTGCAATCCTTCGCCAATGTTCATTCCCGCAACAATAGGAATGTCCCTCCTTTACTATATCCAGTCCCGAAACTTTTGCCCTTCCCTTCCCTTCTACTTCCTTGGTTTCCTTCAGGGTATAAACAGAGGGCAGAGACTATAGAATCAAGTCAGTATCTGACCCGTTCTTCAACGTGGTCTTCAGGTCCGTGAGCTCAAAATAGCTGGTCTCTGTAAGGACATTGCCTCCTACAGATAACCCAATAGCCAACCTCGCTTGAAGCAATTCGTTCGAGGTCTCATATCTTGCGATACGAGATTGCTCTCTATATAAATCTTTTTTATGGAGGAAGATAGAAACTAAGTCCATCTTCTCGTGCCGCCTCTGGTATTTACCATCAACTGAGCCTAACACGAGGCACTTGGTTTTCGCACAGTCTTTTTCCGATGACTTACGGATGTCAATATCCGCGACAGGGGAAACTGGTCCTGAGACGGCAGGGGTTTGATTAGTTAAGAGGTGTCCCAATTTATCATGGTCAATGGACCTCTGGACAGACCTTTGCCAATCATAACAGTCAGATTCAGTCATTTTATTATCTAGATGTAACCTATGTGTGGTCACTGGGTCGCTGCAATTAAGAGAGAGAAGAAAACACTCAGCATGATGCTCTTGCAAGTTTAGATTGGTTTTTAGTTTATCTAAACAGGATGGCTCCCACAGTTTCTCGAATCCCTCCTCAAATCAAAAAAGAAGAATTAGTCGGGGTCAATCTCACCGTACAATACTTGCTTAACCGTTCAGCCAGGCCAGTGTCGGTACTTCGAGGGAGGTTTTCCAACGCTTTCGCGAAGTTCCTTAATTTAAGAACCTCTTTTCCTTAGGGGCGTAGCCCCGCTAACACCTTTCTAGACACCTACTTGGTTTATAGTATTGATCGTTAAGTGAAAATTTCCCGAGGAGTAGCATATACTCACAGTAGGATCGGGATCCAAATATTATCGTGTGACAAAACTGAAGGAATCCTACCAGAATCATCACACTCCAAATGGTATGCAGTGCTAGCAAGTTTCAGTTTCTTTAGAAACTCCTGATGTGGATTTTTGCCCCATGCTCTTATGACCTTGACGAAGGTCAACAAATCATAAGTCACATGTCAAGTTCTACCCGTCATTGTCCAGGTTAATTTGAACCAACCCGTATATACCCTTGACGAAGGTCAACAAGGTAATACGACTGTCCCAAACCAATGCATCTATCTATGTTACATATGAATACCCAACAGCTATCAATCACTATGCCTTGATGAAGGTCAACAAACATAGCTTGAATACTATTGAATATTCATATGAAACGACGGAGGGCTACAAATGGTTTTGGCGAAACCGTGAACGTAGTGAACTTGATATAATCGAAGGAACCTCGATAGCTTTTAAAAGGAGTGTCTTAAGCTCCACGTTTAAAAGTTGTTTTTGAAAAGAAACCGAGTGGTTTTGAAATTGTTCCAACGACTTTAACTTTGGTTTATTTTCTTGCATTAATTTAATGTGTCCCATCATTTAATCCTACCATTGCAGAAAACAACGAAAATATGACGTACGCTTATGCTATCCGCATTCGCTACGGGGCCCCGTCATTACCCGTTAGGTTACTTAACTAACGACTGAGCGGGGGCTGGACTAGCGCGGATGCAAAACATAAGCAACGCCTAAATAGATATCATATATAGATATGTACATTCATTAGATGCAATGGTAGCCATTCCAGTTCACAGATGAACACATTGGATATACTAGGAATCCGCGTTTCGTTCGAGCCTGTAACGAAAAGAGGATTACACGGTCGCGATGAATAGCCAATACCCCACCCTAGAGCCCTACGGGTGCGGCAAAACTACCCGCCAAATACCCGAATTGAAGCAACCTCCCTCAACAACGTAAGTAGGCCACTCGGCATTCGAGGTAACCGGTAGTTTTTGCACCCCTCTATGGGTCTATCCTAGGAGCAAAAACAGTAAAAAGAAATTATACAATGGCGGCTACAACCTCTTCCTGGATGTGAGGCCATACAAATAATATTACATCAATTTACATATTACATGAATTAAAAGATAAATAAAAGTCGCATCTCACAACCCCCCGATTATTCATCCGCGACAATCCAATGAACTCATATACACAAACCATCAACATTACAGATCAAAGATACGTATAACCACCACTAATCGACATATAGCGATTAGTAGACCTTCAATACATATATCACATCACAGATATAACTCATTAGCTAAAGTCTATAGAAGTTCGATCAAAATACGGATTTGTATCCACCCCAAAACACAAATTTGTTTTCTGGAAAATCTGGGCAGAAACAACATATTCCAAAAATCCCAAAACAGCACACAGATCACACTGAAGGAAAAACGATGCACGGCCGAGTCAACTCGGCCGCGGATCCGCGGCAAGAAGCATGTTCTAGCCGCGGTTCTGCAGTGAGTTGGTCGGCTCGTTGGCTCGTTTTTCTGCTGTGTTCACAGAAAACCCTGAGACGATTTTTCAGATGTGTTAAATTATTTTTTGAGCTGTTTAAAAAATCGACAGCAAGCATGGTTTTCGGGCATGTTTTGTGATTTTTTTCTCCGATCGAACTTCTAGTTACTTTGCTAAGATACTAAATAGTATTTAGCAAGGTTCTGATACCACTGTAAGTCCACATTATCCGTCCCCGGTTCTTTCGGGGTTGCGGAAATGGTGAAAAACGATTTTTCGGTGAAGGGTAACATGGACTCTAAAACTGGATCATTGCTAAACTAACTATCTAACAACCTAACTAAGAGTTTAGCTACTATGTTAGGGGTTATACCTAATCTTGAACTCCTTCTCTTCGACTCCTTGTAGTGGTCGGAACGGCCTCAGCTCATCGTCTCCTTGTGCTGAAGATGGATCCACCCGAAAGCTTCTACCTTTGGCTCCAACCTCAATCTAGAGGAAACTAAAATACTTGGCTTGCTAGACCTTGTACTCTATGATGAGTAGAGAAGTGTTTTAGGGATTTTATCTCAATGGTTCTTGTTTCTCAACTCATGAGACAAGAGAAACATGAGCAAGAGGAAGAGCAAGAAGGAGAGGGAGAGCTTGGATGAGAGAGAGTGATGATGATAGAATGAGTGAAGACTTTTACAACCATGCTCTCAAAAGCCAAAATGATCATGATAATAATAATAATCAAGTATTTTGTGATGGTTCATGTCAATGGCATTATCATTTCATGCACTCATTTTGTAAACAACAACAAGCAAGCAAAAGTCATACCCATAAAATGATAGCCATGAAATGATGATGGTCAACAAGTCCAAACTAGTCAACCGGTCAACAAAAGTCAACAAAGTCAAACTTTCAACTCAACCATGGCACAATAATACTTAATTAATATTATTATTAATCATATTTCTTATTCTCATTAGGGTTAAGAAAAAGTCAACAGTCAACAACCCTAATGAGAATCCTCTGCCTCTGCCTCTGTCAACTTTGCATACACACCCACATCCATGTTCCGAGGAACACGAATACAAAGAGATCCTCTACCTCTGTCTCTGTCAACTGTGTATACACACCCGCATCCGTGTTCCGAGGAACACGAATACAAAGAGATAAAACCAATCCCAAAACGTATACTAGGATCTGGCTTAAACCAAAGCCCGCTAGTAATAACTGCCCGGACACCAAACGTGCGCAAGTGCGCGGATGTGATCGAACCCTATCATAAAACCTTGCGACCTATACTCTGTTTTGCCCAAAGGCGAATAGCTCTCTGTGTGGGACTCTAAAGAATCGACACTACGCTGGTAGTGGATTTAACTACAGACCGCAAGCGGCACTAGCTGTGCGTAACGGCCCCTAGGTAGATGCCCATAAGAAGACTGAAGAGGTGAACTCATCCGAACCTCTACTGAGCCTGAATGTGACAGTCTCCGTATTGTCCGGTCTGTTCGTCTGGGAATATCGCATGGCGGGCCTAGGGGGCGGTAAACGTCAGTCCCCTAATAGCGGTACAAGTCGTGTCGGAGTGTAGCCCAGAACACCCTGAGATAACACTGGAAATCTACCAGTGTATCTCGCTTGCCCTGGCCAGGGACGACTATGTGTAATGTTTCTCCTTGACACAGCGCGATATCAACTCCCAATACCGGGAGAGACGAATCCTGTCTAACGGTCACTGCCTCCAAGTGCTTCGGGACTGCACCCAACTACTACCTGTTTGCACGACTCTTCTGAGCCGTAGTAGTGTAGTAATCAAAGTACAGTGGGAACACACTCGAGGCGAACTGACAGTGTCAAGTCAGCGGACTAAGCTGTACTCATGTCACCTGGGAACTGATAACTGACGATAGGTATAGTACCAACCAATCAGTTCCCGACGAGTCCTGTCCAGTGTACTCGTAACCTAACGAGCACCCGCATACTATCTCAAGTACGACGTACTGACGGCTGCGGGACAGACCGTCTCCCCTGCTGGGATGAGAAGTGCATACGCTAGTCTACTCCGGAGTATCGATGCCCTGTCTCGATAGTCCTACGACTAGGGACCTGTATAAGGATGTGCTTGTGGATTACCCAGCCCCCATGAGTGTGACTGCCATCACAACGCTGGTATTCAAGCAATGATCCTAAGGGCTCCACTAATGTGTATAGGTGATATACTAAAAGAAACACATGTACAAATTAAAGTAGAAACAAACCATGTAGCATACTTCCATTTTGAGCAAGATTGTCTATACAACTATGAATATCCCAAGCTTCCATCAAGTAATATACAAACTAGTATGATACAGTAATGGCCTCTAGGGCATATACACTAACATAGACAACCTCACTTTTGAATTCCTCAATCCATGCCATGGATCTAAGGTTTTACCATTGTAATCATTCTGATAATGTTTTCGTTTACTGCTTTCATAATTGTAAGAACTTTTTCGAAGTATGAATGGCAAATTCCTCATTTCGGTGTGTTTTATTTTATGTACTAAATCTTTTGCACATGTGTGAATGGGTATGCTTTGCGCATTTAATCAAATGTGAATCAAATTTCTCCTTGTCGCTTTCTTCTCTCTTTTATTATCAGCATGTTACCTTAGCAAACATAACCGGCAGATGATAGGGTGAACATCCTGTTTTGGCTTCTTCGAAGGGTAGTGATGGCTTAGGAAGCAGGTTCAAATCTGCTGCCTAAGACTTTTTAATTTTATGAGCCGTGAGGGTCTCATAAAGACTTTTCTCCCTACAAGTCGTGAGGATCTTGTAGGTGTCTTTTCACCTTAGGAGTCGTGAGGATTCCTAAGTGTGTTTTCCCTTATAAGTCATAAGGATCTTATAAGAGAGTTTTCTTTCTTACGAATCGAGAGGACCCATAAGTGTTTAGTGCGATTGACATGTAGATGCCGTATTTCCGAAACGGGGTCATGTGGATGACGTATTTCCGAGACGGGGTCATGTGGATGTCGTATTTCCGAGACGGGGTCATACGGATGACGTATTTCCGAACGGGGTCATGTGGATGACGTATTTCCGAACGGGGTCATGTGGATGACGTATTTCCGAACGGGGTCATGTTGATGACGTATTTCCGCGACGGGGTCATACAGATGACGTATTTCCGAAACGGGTACATGTGGATGACGTATTTCCGAACGGGGTCATGTAGATGATGTATTTCTGAACGGGGTCATGTGGATGACGTATTTCCGAACGGGGTCATGTGGATGACCTATTTCCGAATGGAGTCATGTGGATGACATATTTCTGAATGGGGTCATGTTGATGACGTATTTCCGCGACGGGGTCATATGGATGACGTATTTCCGAACGGGGTCATGTGGATGACGTATTTCCGAACGGGGTCATGTGGATGACGTATTTCCGAGACGGGGTCATGTTGGTGGCGTATGTCCATGACGGGGTCATATGGATGATGTTGCGTCTGTTGTAGTGAGACGAATGTCGAAGTGGTCTCCAGGTTGTCTGGGAACCATCGAGATTTGGAGTAGGGGCTTTTTCTTCTGATGGAGCCTGGGGAGGGAAGGTGTGATTCCTTCTTTGTTTGCGCCCCTGGATTGCATACTTGGATTGATGTGATATCACATGTAGGGCATAAATTTCATTTTATTTTATTTCTCTCCGCGATGCTCTATCATTTCAGCTTTCATATCGCGAAGGTCGCGATTGCCCAATCATTTCGGCTATTTTTCGCTGTGCCCATTCATTTCAGCTTTCTCTTTTATTTTTACTCATTGCTTTTTATTGTGAGTTGCCTAATCATTTTGGCTATTTTGCATGCATACATTTTTTATTTTCTTTTTTTGTTGCAAGTTGCCCCATCATTTCATCTATTTCGTATGCACGTATGGCTCGCTAGCTTCTTGCGGCAAGTTTGGAATTAGACACCGATTTCGGCATCAGCGCCGCTACAATTGGGATATTTCCAGGAGCGAATGATCATTTGCCTCTGTCGATATCAAACAAAGGTGGCTTAGCAGATAAGGTTAGGATCCCGTTGATTAAGGCTTTTGACTTCATGAGCCGTAAGGGTCTCATAAAGGTTTTTCTCCCTATGAGTCGTGAGGATCTCGTAGGTGTAATTTCTTCTTAGGGATCGTGAGGATTCCTAAGTGCAAGGTCTCTTATAAGTTGTAAGGATCTTACAAGAGTATTTTCTCCTTTTAAGTCGAGAGGACTTACAGTGGCTGTTCACTGTGTAGTCATATCCCTAGTCACGGATGGGACTTTGTTAGGGAAATGTTTATTCGCGCCCGTGGATTGTATAAAAGGGTCAATACTGAACCGCTTGTAGGAAAATATAGGACTTTGTGGTGGCTGCTTAAGAACAGGTTCAGATCCCTGTAACTTAAGACTTTCAAATCTTATGAGCCGTGAGGGTCCCATAAGAGGGTTCTCCTTACGAGTTGTGAGGATCTCGCAAGTGTAATTTCTCCTTAGGAATCGTGGGGATCCGTAAGTGTGTTGCTCCCTTGTGAGTCGTAAGGATCTCACGCAGGTGGTTTCTCCTTACAAAGTCGAGAGGACCTTGCAAGTGTCTTTTAACGAGATCGCGCCCTTTCGGGTTTTCACAAAACTCGCCGGTAGCCCTGCTGTTTTTACTCACGGAGCCCTTTCGGGTTTTCATCCGTGCCCTTTTTGGTTATGGACATACCGTTATTTTTATCAGCTCTGGGATGCTGAAATCCATCCTAGTTTATCGACATCTCGGTCACCAGCTAGTTTTAGGACATAGTGGTCCATCGTTAGTTTAAGGACGTTTCGGTCCGCAGCTAGTTTTAGGGCATAGTGGTCCATCGTTAGTTTAAGGACGTTTTGGTCCGTTGTTAGTTTAAGGATGTTTCGGTCCATCTTTAGTTTAGGGACGTTTCGGTCCACTGTTAGTTTAAGGACGTTTCGGTCCGTTGTTAGTTTAAGGACGTTTCGGTCTGTTGTTCGGCTATTACTTATAGAGTTTGGGCTTAGGAAGATAGCGAGCGGACATAGTCGTCATCGTCCCTCATTGACCTAGGCCGTGACTCGTCAAGCATAGTACTTTTTCAGAAAGCGACCATTTATTGGCCTGAAAGTTCTTTCGCCATGCATGTTCTTGAGTAGATAAGCTCCACCCTGGTAGACCTTGTCTATGATATACGAGCCTTCAAAGTTCGGCTCGAATATTCCCCGCTTGGCGTGATTGGGGATTATAGGCCTTTTGACCACTAGCACGAGTTCGCCTTGGCGGAATGCTCTCGGCCTAGTCAATCTTTCGTATGAGCGCGTCATCTTTGCTTTATAAGCTTCCAGATTTTGTTGCGCTATGAGCCGGGTTTCATCGAGGGCATCAAGCTCCTCAAGCCGAAGGTGAGCATTCTCTTCGTCCGTTAGCTCATAATGAATTGCCACTCGTAGAGAGGGTAACTCTATCTCGAGGGGGAGTACCACCTCCGTACCAAATACCAATGCATACGACGTTGTGTTCATGGCCGTTTTGAACGTAGTTCGATATGCCCAGAGAGCTTCATGCAGTCTCTCATGCCTGTCCTTCTTATTTCGAGACACCGTCTTTTTCACAATCTTCGTCAAGGTCTTGTTTAAAGCCTCAGTTAGACCGTTAGCTCGGGGATTATAGACTGAGGAGTATTTCCAATTTATGTTATGCTGTTGTGCGAAGCGGCTGATCTTGTGGCTTCTCTAGGATGGCCTGTTATCGGAGATGATCCATCTCGAAGTGCCAAACCGATAAATGACGTGTGTCTTAAAGAAATGGAGGATATTCTCCATCTTCACTTCCCTCGGCGGTACTGCTTCTGTCCATTTTGAGAAGTAATCAGTTGTCGCCAAAATGAATCGATGTCCTCTGGTCGATACTGGTTCGATGGGGCCGATTATGTCGGTTCCCCATATTTCGAACGGCCAGCTAGCCACTGTTGGATGTAGTGGGTTTGGATGCTGATGGATAAAGTCCCCGTGAATCTGGCACGAATGGCACTGTTTCGCGTATTCGAGGCAGTCTTGGATCATCGTGGGCCAATAATAACCCATCCGTTTGATCTTCAGCTTCATCTTTGGCCCGGCTTGGTGAGAACCGCAGAGTCCGTCATGAGTTTCTTGGACGACTCTCTCTGCCTCTTCAGGTCCCAGGCATCTTAGCCAAAGAGAATCAAATGATCTCTTATACAGAGTATCATTAACGAAAGCAAAAGACAGAGCTCGTTTCATAAGCTGATGTCTTAAGGATGCATCTTCAGGTGTTCGACGGGATATGAAGTAGTCTATAAAGACTTCTCTCCAATCCTCAACCTTTTCCTGGACTTTTACTTGCAGAGCCACATGCTCGGTCTCCCCTTTTTCTTCGGACGATTCCGGAGATATTTCTGCTGATGTGAGAACCCAACGACTTTGCACAATGATCCTCACGTCATCGAGGTTCTCGTTGGCCAGTTCTTTAGCAAGCTTGGCTAATGCATCTGCCTTGCTATTTTCTGCACGCGGTATGCTTTCTAGGGTGTGGAAGGAATATGAGTCAGCAGTTGCTGCACCCTCTCACCGTACTTCACCAACTCAAGCTTGCATGTCTGGTAGTCGCCATTTATTTGACAAACGACCAGTTGGGAATCTCCGTATATGAGGAGGTTTTCAATTCCCATGTCGATAGCGACCTTAAGTCCTGCTATCAAAGCTTCGTATTCGGCTTCATTGTTCGTCATCGGCTCTGTTAAGGAGAAAGCAAAGCGCATTATCCCTCCTTGTGGAGTCACGAAGATGAGGCCTACACCGGATTTGATTATAGGGGTGTTTTGTTTGCACTTCTGTAGGGTTCCTAGGCACTCTAATGAGGTCTCACAAGGCATCAACCATGCCAATTTCAAATTTTACGGATGCCGAGAAACCCTAATACGGATCGTTAACTAGAAATTTAGGCGAAAGATGCAACTAGTTAACAATATAACTAAAAGAACGGAAATACAACCTTTGTAGATCCGATCCTCCACCTCCATAGCTCCGCAATGAAGTCTCCTCGCTGTCCAAATGGTATCCCGGGCTCTAGCGTCGGCTTCATCGGAGAAATGGGCGGGCAAGGTCGTCGGCTTCGTGCCGAAGATGATCTACGTCGAGGCATCACAAGATCAAGCTCCCACTTCACCAAGTCATGAAACTTGTGAAGAAAACACCCTATACTACTTGGCAAGTGGTAGTGGATGAAGAAATAGGAAGTGGGTTCACTTTAGAATTGGATTTCTCACTCATTTACTCAAGTTGTCATTGATGGAGCAAGGTTTCTTCTTGAAGAAGAAGAAGAAGAAGATGAAAAAAAAATGTTATGATAAGTATATCTTAAAAAGAAATTAAAATGAATACTTATCATATCAAACCATGGTCAAGTGTAGAGAATAAACTAGGGTTAGGTCAATGGTTAGGGTTAAGCATGAAGACAAAAATGGTGACTTAGTCAAAGCTTCATGAAGCTTCAACATGCATCCAAATAAAGCCACCATTTTTCTTTTCTTTTGCCAAAAAGAAATAAATAAATAAATGAATAAATAGATATGAAAAACAAAACCCTAATCATTTAAATAACCTTGGTTTAATCTTTACACAAACCCAAGTAAGCATGTATCATCAAACATGATACAATCAAGTGCACAAAAGTATATCACATATACAACTTGTGAACTTCAAGTGAGAAAATCCATTTAAAGTGAACCAATACTAGTTAATACAAAGTAATATATCAAATATATAATTATGCATTAAATCATTAAATCAAAAATTGATTTAACGATCCGGTCATATCGCATATAACCGACTAATATACAATGTATCGATTTATCGAATCAATCCTTGATTCGATAACTAGGTTATATCGCATACAACCATTCGACACATTCATCGCGAGAATGAAATACGGTATCACATACACGCAATTATTCTCGGTCCCGCACATATCTCATATGCACTCCTATTTCGTTTCGCTTGAGCCAGGAAACCTCTGTGTAGGACTCTAAAGACTCGTCAATACGCCGGCAGCAGGTGATGATCATATCAAACACCCACAAGCCGCAAGCAGTCTGCTAAACGTAACGGCCACCCGGATATTGAGCGATCAGAAGATCGACGAGCAAGCCCGCTCATACTCCTGTGAATCCAACCAGCAACACTTACCGTACAGTCCGGTCTCGTCGTCTGATATGTCGCATATCTCGCCTAGGGGTGGTAAACGTCAGACCCCAATAGCTTGATAAGTCATGTCGATATGAGGTCTATAACAATTCGAGAAACTACTGGTAACACTTACCAGTAAATCTCAGCAACCCTGGCCAGGGATTTCCGGTTATAGCCAATCGAACACAGTGCAACATCAACTCCCTATACCGGGGGAGACGAATCCCCTCCTATTGCTCATTGCCTCCATGTGATTCGGGAATGTACCCAAAAACCACCATTTTGCACGCCCTCTTGGACGTGGTAAGGTGGAAATCAAAGCACAGTGGGAACCACACAAGACTCTATGACGATCTCGGGTCAACAGACTACTCTGTACCAGTGTCACCTGAGAACTGCCATCTGACGTAAGGTATAATACCATCTGGGAGTTCTCGGCGAGTCCGTCCAGTGTACCCAGTCTCTACTGAGCACCCGTATATCTCCTCTGATGTCAAACACCAATGGATATGGGATCATCCATCGCCCATCTGTATGGGTCGAGAAGGTACACGCTAGTCTACTCTGGTATATCGATGCCCCGTCTTGATACACCCACGACTAGGGACTTTGAAGGATGTACTTATGGACTACCATGTCCCCACTAGTATGATCCGCATCATAGTCCAGGTAGTCAAGGACACATCCTAAGGGCTTTACCAACATGTAACAGAGAGACAATCAGTATACACGTTAAGGTAAAGATCAACCAGATAGCATACTATCATGTCGAGCAAGAAAGTCCTCCCTATATATGTCCCAGCATCCATTACAATATACATCCAGTGTACAGTAATGGCCTCTACGGCATACATATAACTAACAATCTCCCACTTGCACTAGGGCCATCTGTATAGCAATGGTTGTAGTATCTCATACTCAACCATCCCATAGAAGTCTCTCTGGGAATAGGCCTTCGTGAGTGGATCCGCCGTGTCGTCCTCTGAGTCTACTCTCCTAACCTCGATCCCTTAGAGATCAACCATCTCTATGATCAGGTGATACTGCCTTAGAATATGTCTGGATCACTGATGGGACCGACGTTCCTTGGCATAAGCCACAACTCCATTGTCTCACAATGGTAGGAACGTAGTTCATCTCATGAACCAATATATACCCAAACAGCCTCTTTGGTAGTATCTTAAGTAGCGATGTATCTACCCTTTATCGTCTAGTATGCCACGGTATCTAGCTTGGAACTCTTCCAACATACCGTCCTTCGATAGAGGGTAAAGACAATGCCTGTGACTGACATTCAGTCGTCTTTATTACCCAGGAACACTTCCAGTGATTTTCCCCAGGATCAACTGATACCATCTCACTACAACTAGTTAGTGTCCTAACATCCATTTAGATCTATCTCATAGATCCAAAATCCAGGATTTAGTAGGTGTCATTATGATCCTATATGGAGAATCATTGTGATAAGCGGAGATTGACCGAGCGTAGCATAAGAAACTCCTTCCCTATCAAGAGTATGTTATCCACGTACTCTACGAGGATCGTCACCATACTCCCTACTACCTTTTTGTATATACAAGGTTTATCTACCATTTTGATGATGTCAAACTCTTTGACTAACACATCAAAACAGACGTTCCAACTCCGCGATGCCTGCTTTATCTTATAAAGCATCTTGTACACGTTTCCGCTGCTCCCACTGTCTACGAAGCCCTCTGGTTATGTACTTATAGACGCCCTCTTCTAAAACATGATTTAGAAAAGCTGTCATGACACCCAACCACCAGATATCGTAGTCATGGTATGTTGCCGTGGCAAGTAGGATCTGGATGGACTTAAGCATAGGCCCCAGAAAAAGGTTTCATCATTATCCACGCCTGGTTGATGACGAAAACCTTTAACAAGTCTAGTTTTGAAAGTCTCAACTTTTCCATCTACACCAAGTAATCTTCTCAAGATATACTTGCTCCTGATGGGGATTTAACCCTTCAGATATAGCAACTAAAGTCCATACTTTGTTGGTGTACATGGATTCCATCTCAGATCACTAAGCATCCAGCCATTCTTACAGAGTCTTACTCCTGATGGCCAGCTCGAAACTAGTTGGGTCATCATCTCATGATGCAATCCTCGCTCCCACTGTCATAGAGAAACAGAAGTATCTCTCAGGTGGGTGAGGAACCCTTCTAGATCGGCGGAGAGGCTGAGGTTCGTTGGCATCTACTGAATCCTTTGGTTTTATCAAATCATCTGCTGTAGTTTGTATTGCTGGAACCTTTCCAGTTCTACATTACAGACCTTGCCTCGAGCTTGTCCGGATTTTGTTTTTCAAACATAGGCTGGACAACCCCAAATCTTAACTAACTTAAGATATGGGCTCTTCCCTTTCCATATCACATATGAAATGGTAGGCAATTGATTTGATTGGAACCGTATTCAATAGGTTTGCAGCTTCTCAAGTGCATATCTCCCAAAAGGAAATAGGTAACTCGGTAGTACTCATCATAGAGCACACCATATCAAATAGGGTGTATCTGCTCCGCCCCGATATACCATCATGCTATGGTGTATACGGAGGAGTAATACTGAGAGAGAATCTCATTCTCCTTTAGAATAGTCCAGGAATTCCATGCACAAGTATTCTCCTCCCTGATCTCATCATAGGACATAATACTTATACCAGTATTTTGGTTCTCTACTTCTCGCTTATATTCTGTGAATATCTCAAAAGGTTCGGACTCATGTTTCAACAGGAACATATGACTGAATCTTGAGAGATTATCAGAGAATATAATGAAGTATAAAGATCCAGTCCTGGCATGTGTAGACAGGAGACCTTACATACATCATCATGTATCAGTCCCAAGAGTTCATTAACTCTTTCTCTGTTTCCAATAAACAGGGCTATGGTCATGTTATCTTTGTGAATTCAAACTAATTTAAATATGCATTGATCTGACCTAGTCTATTCAAACTAATTTAAATATGCATCTTTATGTAACTCTAGCTAGTCGGGTCACATTGATCTGACCTAGTCTACAATACCTCAAGAAGGAATCGTTCAATTCTGAACTCTTCCACTTGTGTGTGATTCGTATACTAAGAACTGTAGTTTGATTTAGAACGTTAATGCTTTTAGATAACGTGCCTGAACCGATCAACTTTTGATATAGGAAATGTTCAAAACATTATCCATCAATACAAAATTTTATCATTTCTTTACTAATAAAGAGACTGATATGATTTTGTATATCAGGTTCGGTATCTAATAGCATTTGTTCAGAATCAATGTATTGGTAATACAGGGTGACAGTGACCAACAGACTTGGCTGCAACACTTGCCCAGTTTTCTGCCTCATGAAACTTATCACCCGTTCTCAGTTCTTTACCTATCTGTAGCCCTATGTAACAGATTACATATCTGGGATCCTGATCTGGTATCACATACCCAGGACGTAGAGGATACAGAGAAACAGTTATTTGTAATGAACACACCCGAAGATGATGCATCAGCATGCACTCTCTTCGTTTGGGCGGTACGGGAAATCTGGTATTCCCCAATTTCCTGCTCTGTCTTATAACAATTATAAGGTGAAGCAGGACCAACGTTCCCCAGCTAAGTATAACAAGCGGGTTCGGTCAATAATCCGTATTATTATCTTGATTAAGGCGTGACATGGTCGCTACCTGGAGAGAGAGAGAAGAAAACACTCGGCGTGCGCTCTTGCAAGAATAGATTGGTTATTATTTTATCTAATCAGGATGGCTCCCACTGCTTTTTATCAAATCTTCCTTCAAACCCTAAAAGGAAAGACTAGCCGGGATTAATTACACACTATAAGTTCGCCAATCTTTCAGCCAGGCCAGTGTCGGTACTTTGAGGGAGGTCCCCCATGCTTTCGCACGAACCTAATTAATGTAAACCTCGTTTTCCCAGAGGCGTAACCCCGTTGACACCTTTCTAGACACCTACTTGATCGGCTAATTGTAATGTATAAAACTCTCCCAGGAGTAACTCTTATTCGCAGCGGGTATCGGGATCCAACTATCTCATAGAAGGTATGCAATCTCATTGCAAATTTCAACACTTGAAATTCCCGATAATATTTTGCCCTTAGCAGCTATATGACCTTAACATAGTCAACAAATCATAAGTGCTAGTCAAGTTCAACCTGTCATTTCCCGATTGAATTAAACCCACCCGCACGACCCTTAATATAGTCAACAAAGTCGCACGACTACCCTAATCCAATCACATCATATGCATATGCAGATAAGCACTAATTAGCTACCGCACACTACGCCTTAACATAGTCAACAAATGTAGCACGAATACTAACTAGTACTTATCTGAAATGACGGAGGGCTACGACAGGTTTTTCTGAAAACCTATTGCGTAATGAACTTGATATCGTTGTAGAATCAAATGATTTTAAAATGGAGTGTTTTTTAGGCTTTTCTAGTTTTGCTAAAGGAGTCACTCCCGGTGAAGGGATCGTCGGTCCTTTCCTCGTCGAATGAGGTGCGGGATATATCATATATATCACTGTGCAAAGCTAAAACACTTAAAAGCAATCAAAAGACAAACCGAGTGTGTAGCATCTGCCAGTTATTGCTAAAGGAGTCACTCCCGGTGAAGGGATCTCGGTCCTTTCCTCATCGAATAAGGTGCAGGATATATCATATATACCGCTGTGCAAAGCAAGAACTGTAGCTAAAGGTTTTATTTTGAAATTCGATTCTACAACATCTTAGGTTTCTTTTATTTCATTAATCATATTAATGAAGTCACATCATTTAAGTACCTAAACATCACAGATAAATACGACGTACACTTATGCCATCCGCATTCGCCTCGATGTCCCCTCGTGCACCGTTAGGTTAGGTAACTAATGGCAGAGCAGGGCAGCGCTAGCGTGGGTATAAAACATAAGTAACACAAATATAATATATCATATATACTATATACAGTATTTATCACAGAACATCTCATGATCACATCACAGATATCGCAGCAGAAGAAACATATGAAATATTGGATATACTAGGACGTCCGTGTTTTCAATACTACCCAGTATAAAACATGGATTCCACGGTCGTGATGAATAGCCAAACCCACACCCCTAGACCCCTATGAGAGCGGCAAGCAACCCTACCAATTCTAGAGTTAGGAGACTCGGACTCGATTCCTCGAGTTGGTCTCCCACTGGACTCCAGAACCCGGTTACTTGTGCCCTACTCCTTGGGTCTATCCTAGTGCGGAAAAGTAAATAATATACAACAACGGTGAAAACTTCCGCAACCTGGAAGTGCCCCAATAAAAAGAATATTACATACAAGTTTTTACATGAATGAAAATGAAAAAACACTCATCTCACAAAAAAAAACCCGGCTATTCAAACACGACGATCCAATATAACATATCCAGCAACACATAACATCACATGTCATCAACGTAAGTAAACATGCGTATCCCAATTGTCGTTGACATATAGCAACGAAACCGGCAATATCACATATTACACTTACGGTCACAGAAAAGAAAGTGTAAAACTACAACAGTTGGAATCCGCAATCTCTTTACACATCGCATGCCTAATCAAATGAATTCTTTAGACAACGCATGCCTAACAATTATAAACCCCGCATTTTAGTCTCATTATCGAAAACACTTTTCAATACCAAGTCGGGCAATTCAACAAGATTCCCGACATCCTGATCGGATGCTCGTCGCAAACTTCAATAGACGGCTGCACCCCCGATGCCTCCGACGAAGTGCACCAAGGCGGAACACCGCTGCCGCGAGCACCCGAACGGATGCTTTCGGCGACGGGGTTCTCCTACAGTCACTTGGTCGGGGCTAAGGGATGTAGCTGTCTATTAAGTTTATCCGGCGAGTATCCACGTACGCTACGTGATTACGACAGACTTTCGATCACATCAAAATTCCGTGGCAACCGATCAAGTGAGACTAAACTGCTATGTTTATATCATTCATTCAGTTATCTCATAACTACTTGTGAATTCCAATTATTGTATCACATTCCAGATAATTAGAAAATGTTAAATTTTCCGATAGAACATTCAAACACCCAAGTTTTCCCGATACAGATCAACACATGAAACAAGTCTAAAATCATTCAGTTCGTGCCTCAGTACCAACGGTCCAGCCGTAGAAGGGTCAAGCCAACGCCTCACATGTGGCACGCCGTACTGCCCTAAACCCTAAGGTTCAAAGGGCAGTTCAAGACGGTCACATAATCGAGTTAAGGTTTGTTGTCTTCTAGAGGGACCATCGCGTTACTTGCACTACTTAGAACGTCGTTAAACTACGGAAAAATTCAACACTTGGAAATTTCCCGACAGGGGAAAAATTGGGTATTTATATCCGGTCGAACTTTTTAACAAATATCCGGAAAGACACAGACAAGATTAGACAATCTGATCGAAACTCCGAGTCCCCAATACAACCCAGAAAATTCAACTCTTGATTAAATTTTTAAAATACCCAGGAAAACCAGCACTGCAACATATGAATTACTGTGCGAAAACCAAGGCAAGATACGACAAAATGGTCGCGGAACCGCTGCACAAGCCATGCTTGTGCCGCTGTTCCGCCGCGTTATAGTGGAATCATGGACACGTGTTGCACAGTAATTCTTAGGATTCCCTGCTGATTTTTCTGCATATTTTTAATATACAAAAATCCACAAATTTGAAAAATGTACAGAGAGGGTTGTCGGGTTAGGGTTTCGGGTTCGATCGGGTTTCTAACATCGTCTACGCATCGCCTAAGGGTCTAGCTAGGCTCTGATACCACTGTAGGGTTCCTAGTCACTCTAATGAGGTCTCACAAGGTATCAACCATGCCAATTTCAAATTTTACGGGTGCCGAGAAACCCTAATATGGATCGTTAACTAGAAATTTAGGCGAAAGATGCAACTAGTTAACAATATAACTAAAAGAACGGAAATACAACCTTTGTAGATCCGGTCCTCCACCTCCATAGCTCCGCAATGAAGTCTCCTCGCTATCCAAATGGTATCCCGGGCTCTAGCGTCGGCTTCACCGGAGAAATGGGCGGGCAAGGTCGTCGGCTTTGTGCCGAAGATGATCTACGTCGAGGCATCACAAGATCAAGCTCCCACTTCACCAAGTCATGAAACTTGTGAAGAAAACACCCTATACTACTTGGCAAGTGGTAGAGGATGAAGAAATAGGAAGTGGGTTCACTTTAGAATTGGATTTCTCACTCATTTGCTCAAGTTGCCATTGATGGAGCAAGGTTTCTTCTTGAAGAAGAAGAAGAAGATGATGAAAAAAAAATGTTATGATAAGTATATCTTAAAAAGAAATTAAAATGAATACTTATCATAATCAAACCATGGTCAAGTATAGAGAATAAACTAGGGTTAGGTCAATGTTTAGGGTTAAGCATGAAGACAAAAATGGTGACTTAGTCAAAGCTTCATGAAGCTTCAACATGCATCCAAATAAAGCCACCATTTTTTTTTCTTTTGCCAAAAAGAAATAAATAAATAAATGAATAAATAGATATGAACAACAAAACCCTAACCATTTAAATAACCATGGTTTAATCTTTACACAAACTCAAGTAAGCATGTATCATCAAACATGATACAATCAAGTGCACAAAAGTATATCACATATACAACTTGTGAACTTCAAGTGAGAAAATCCATTTAAAGTGAACCAATACTAGTTAATGCAAAGTAATATATCAAATATATAATTATGCATCAAATCATTAAATCAACACATGATTTAACGATCCGGTCATATCGCATATAATCGACTAATATACAATGTATCGATTTATCGAATCAATCCTTGATTCGATAACTAGGTTATATCGTATACAACCATTCGACACATTCATCTCGAGAATGAAATACTGTATCACATACACACAATTATTCTCGGTCCCGCACATATCTCATATGCGCACCTATTTCGTTTCGCTTGAGCCAGGAAACCTCTGTGTAGGACTCTAAAGACTCGTCAATACGCCGGCAGCAGGTGATGATCATATCAAACACCCACAAGCCGCAAGCGGTCTGCTAAACGTAACGGCCACCCGGGTATTGAGCGATCAGAAGATCGACGAGCAAGCCCGCTCATACTCCTGTGAATCTAACCAGCAACACTTACCGTACAGTCCGGTCTCGTCGTCTGATATGTCGCATATCTCGCCTAGGGGTGGTAAACGTCAGACTCTAATAGCTTGATAAGTCGTGTCGATATGAGGTCTATAACAATTCGACAAACTACTGGTAACACTTACCAGTAAATCTCAACAACCCTGGCCAGGGATTTCCGGTTATAGCCAATCGAACACAGTGCAACATCAACTCCCTATACCGGGAGAGACGGATCCCCTCCTATCGCTCATTGCCTCCATGTGATTCGGGACTGTACCCAAAAACCACCGTTTTGCACGCCCACTTGGACGTGGTAAGGTGGAAATCAAAGCACAGTGGGAACCACACAAGACTCTATGACGATCTCGGGTCAACAGACAACTCTGTACCAGTGTCACCTAAGAACTGCCATCTGACGTAAGGTATAATACCATCTGGGAGTTCTCGGCGAGTCCGTCCAGTGTACCCAGTCTCTACTGAGCACCCGTATATCTCCTCTGATGTCAAACACTAATGGATATGGGATCATCCATCGCCCATCTGTATGGGTCGAGAAGGTACACGCTAGTCTACTCTGGTATATCGATGCCCCGTCTCGATACACCCACGACTAGGGACTTTGAAGGATGTACTTATGGACTACCATGTCCTCACTAGTATGATCTGCATCATAGTCCAGGTAGTCAAGTACACATCCTAAGGGCTTTACCAACATGTAACAGAGAGACAATCAGTATACACGTTAAGGTAAAGATCAACCAGATAGCATACTATCATGTCGAACAAGAAAGTCCTCCCTATATATGTCCCAGCATCCACTACAATATACATCCAATGTACAGTAATGGCCTCTAGGGCATACATATAACTAACAAATTCTTCATGGAAGACGCCCCATCAAAATAAAGTTCCCACCGGGTACCACCCCTGTCGATCGTATCAAACGCATGTTCGCAGTTTAAAAGAGAGTCAGCAAGTATCGGATGCTCAGCGAGGAAGTTGACGATGGCCTGGCCTTTCACTGCCTTAAAAGGCCGATAAGTTAATGAGAACTCCATCAAGAGCAGGGCCCACTTAGCGAGCCGCCCTGTCAATATGGCCTTTGACATCAAATATTTGAGGGGATCCACCTTTGATATGAGATGGACCTTATGTGCCAACGCATAGTGTCTGAGATTCGTTATTGCGAAGATCAACGCCAGGAGTGTTTTTCGACTGGGGAGTGATTGTTTTCTGCCCCCAGGAGAACTCGACTCAGATAATAAAGGGCTCTCTCCTTCCCTTTGTCATTCTCTTGTACCCATGGCGTGCCCAAAGAACCTTCAAGGGCTGTTGTGTACGGGACGATAGGTTTTCCCTTACGGGAGCGGCCAGTACTGGCGGATTCTGCAGGTATTGCTTGATTTCGTCCAGTGCGCTTTGGCATTTGTGATCCCAGACGAACGGGGTTCCCTTCTTCATCAGGTGATTGTAGGGGCGGCACTTGCCGGAGAGATTGGCTATAAATCGCCGGATGTACGCGAGCTTCCCTTGGAGAGACCGCAGTTGCTTAAGAGTCCTTGGCGGAGGCATTTCCATGATCGCCTTGATCTTTGACAGATCTATCTCGATGCCTCGGTGTCGGACGATGAATCGTACGAATTTGCCTGAGGAAACTCCAAACGCGCACTTGAGAGGGTTCATCTTCAAGTTGTATTGCCGAAGGCATTGGAATACGATCTTCAGATGCTCTAAATATTCCCCGTCTGATTTGCTTTTAACCACTAGGTCGTCTATATAGCATTCGACGATTTCATGTATGAGGTCATCGAAGATCTTCGTCATGGTCCTCTGATAGGTGGCACCGGCGTTCTTTAGGCCGAAGGGCATCACCTCATAGCAGAATATGCCCAAAGGGGTCCGGAAAGCGGTGTGCTTCTGGTCTTCGGGATGCATCTTGATCTGATTGCATCCTGACGAGTCGTCCATGAAGGAGAAAACTTCATGAGTGGACGTGTTGTCTATCATCAGCTTGGTGACCGGTACTGAGAAGTCGTCTTTCGGGCAGGCTTTATTGAGATCCCGAAAGTCCACACATATGCGCATCGTCTCATTCTTCTTCATTACTGGGACGATGTTGGCGATCCAGTCAGGATATTGAACCTCTTGGATGAAGCCGGAGTCGATTAGCTTCTTGACATCGGCATTGATGCTCATCTCAAGCTCAAGCCGCATTCTTCTCGGTGCTTGTTTGATTGGCTTGACGTCCGGAGATATTGCCAATTTGTGCACAGCAGTTTCTGGATCTAATCCTAGCATTTCGGAATAGTTCCATGCGAAGCAATCTTTATGCTGCAAGAGCACGTCCTTTAGCATAGCCACCCTTTCTTCAGACAATAGCTCACTGACAAATGTCGGCCGCGGGTCACTTGCCATCCCCAACTCAATTTTCTTGAGGTTATCAGCAGTAGTATGTATCCCATCTTCCAGCTCTTTTGGCATCGGTGGAAACTCTGAGATTACCTCATTATCATCATTTTCGAACCACCACGGGAGGTCATCCATGTTCTCGGGCTCTTCTTCTGACAGCGTTATCATGTGACAGGTACGAGATCGCTTCCAAGATCGATGTTGATCCGGCTGTACTCTCGTAGCTCTGGGTTCATGCTTCTGTGGTGGGGTTACCATCCAGCTGCTGGATAGAGCGAACCTGCCTTACTGATACTGGTCTTCTACCCAGTCTTTAAATATAAAGCAGACTTCGAGAGGATGTCCAATTGCCCTGTGATAGGAGCAATAGTCCGGGTGCGAGACTTCGCCTGCTTGCTCGGGGTGCTTGGACTCCGGGAGGATAATCATCTGATGTTTTATAACAAGATCGAATATCTTCCTTGTCTTGTCTTGGGGAAAAGAATATGCTCGACCAATCTTTTTTATAAGAGACGAATCCGGACTGCTAGATTCCTGATCGCGTGGCTTCTTGGACCCATTTTGTCGCTGTCGAACGCCTTTCCCGTTCTTTGGTTTGTTTCTGCCTCTTCGTCGGGCTTTTTGTACAACGGGTTGACAAGGAGGAGCATTTTCATTTTTCGCAGCCTATTGAAGGAGGCGTTGCTTCCTGGCTTTCTCGTAAATAGTCCTTTCGCGATTATGGTTGTCTCGAACCTTTTGACCCGCTTCCCTTATAAGCTTGTCCATTTGTTCTTCGAATGACGGACTGGGCATTCTCACGGCGGGAGCTCTTTCTGGTTCAGGGTTAGCATCTTCCCATCTAGCATCTCCTTCTTCATCAAAGTCATGTATGACGTAGCAGTCGCGGAGTAGCTCCCGTTTCTTGGATTGAATATACCCAAGCCCGGTCGTTTCCATTCTCCCGTTGGGCATCTTTCGTTGGGTCCCGGGAACGTTCCTGATCCTGTTATAGAACCGTTCTTGTCGAGCGGTTTGCTTAAGGGGTACACCGTGGCGTCTCAAGAGTCTCTTTAGTTCGTACGTGTAATATCTGGGCAAACGGATAGGCTGGAACTTGTCAAGTGTAGAATCCGCGCCATGCCAGATTTTTTTCTCCACTTTGGTTTCCCCAGATCGGTAGAATAGGATCGTCTTTTCACCTTTTCGTGTGGGAGGGATGTAGAATGTCTGCAGTTCTTCCACACCGTAGGTATTAAGCGCGTCTAGCTCTTTATGATGCTTTGGTGAAACCATGGCAACTTGAAAACTTTGATCTTCATCAGCGAAGGCTTGTATTGATGGCTGAGCAAAGAATATGGCATTGACCTCTTCTTCCGAGTCGCTGCCGAAGATCAACATAGGAGTGGACGGTCTCGGCTTGTTGTATTGGGACGGACCAGAGTAAACTATCTCTTCTTCCTCCTCGGTGTCTCTCCCAAAGACCGGAATGGTGGTGACAGCTTTGTTCTTCGGTTTGTGACATCTTTCTGTGTCCTCAAAGTCTGGAAAGAAGTATTTTGTATCTTAGTACTTGCGGACTTCATTAATGGAGAATGGGTTTAGCTTCCCTGTTACGGTATACTCGAAACCATCTTTGAAATACTTCATACACTGATGCTGTATAGAAGGGATGATGTTGTACTCGTGTAACCAGGGCTGGCCGAGCAAAGGATTGTAGTATGTCTTGGCGTCAATGACGTGAAACTTAATGTCCATGACAAGCAGCCCAATGCATAGTGTCAATATTACCGACCCAATCGTCTGTGATGACTGGGAGTCAAATCCGGAGATGGTGATTTTATCACGAGCGAGATGTTGGACGCTCATGCAGATTTCCTTTAACACCCTTACGTTAAGGAGATTGACGGAGGACCCATTGTCGACCAGGATTTTACCTATCTTGATGTCGTGACAGTATCCGAAGACATATAGGGGATGGTTATGCTCGCATGTCACAAGGAGGAGATCTTCATCGCCGAAGGTGATATCAGCTGTATGTACTTCTTCCAGCTCGTCCTTCATCTTTTCTTCGGCGAGGAAAGCTTGGAATTGCTCGGGCTCTTACAGTGCCTTGATCAAAGAGTCTCTTGCTTCTTTTGATAGCAGAAGGGTATCGAGAATGTTGAGCTGCGAAGGTAGCTTTCTCAAGTGTGCCAGAACGTTGTAGTCCACCTTACTTTTCTTTGGCGGGTCCTTGGCTGTTAGCTTCTCGACGGCTTGGTCATCAAGGATGATATCCTCAGGGACCATTTCTTTCCCCTTATCTTTTCTATTCGACCCACTGTTCGAGGGCCCAAGATTCTTTTCGGGCAGCGTACGATTGCGCAGCTAAATATTTTCACAGGTCTTCGATTCATCCTCTTTTCCCAAGGTGGACTCTTTAAAGAGTGGGCCAAGAGTCATTTCTTCATCAGAATCACTCCCGAAGGTGAGAACTTACGATCCCCCAGCGCCGACCATGTGAAAGTTGCCGGTAGTTCTTTTATGCTCCTCGGTAGTATTTCTTTGCTCCCGACGAGCTTTGTGTTTCATCCGCTTGAAATGTTGTCGGTGGGTAACATATCCTTGCCACCATATTTTAAAAGAGTTGCACTCTTCGGTGGAGTGCGCAATCTTTCGATGATATAAGCAGTAGCTATGATGCATTTCTGCTTCACCGAGAGCGTTCATTTCGGAGGGTGGCAGCGTAATTGCCATCGAGATGGCTTTAGCGAACCTTTTCCTGATCTTGAACCTGTTTTTATTTGCGGCGGATGTATTTTGATCTAGCGGGAGTGTTTCAACTCTTTCGTCCAGTCGCCGGCGTTTAGCTTTTTCAAGTATGGTCATTTCACGCTCTCGAGCAGCTTTGCTTTTAAGAAGAGCTTTGTGCAGGAATGCATCAATTATTTCGTCAGATGGCTCTAGAAGTTCTGGTTTAGGATTTGCCCCCAGTTTCTCGTTGCAAAGAGCTTTTTCATCATCTATCGATGAGTGAGAGATCACATGGCAACTTGCTACGTAACCTTCAGATTCATCCGACGAGTCTTCCCCATCATCTCCGTCCTTAAGGACATAGCTGAGAAACTCTTGGAGTGTGATTAGAGTCCGCACCTTGTGGTTATACTCTTCCAGCGCGTCAATCTGTTTCTGTAGGTTCGTGCGCTTGTCACCAGGCTTCATAGGCTTCTTGGGTTTCTTCTTCTTCTCTGAAGATTTTGACGGCTGGGTGTGAGTGTTTTGGATATCGCCACCGATTTTTGGAGTTGGGCGCAGCTTCAGCATTCCCTCGATGATCTCGGGTTCGAGTGTGTTTTTCCACCTGATCGCCGGGCATGTTCGGAGATCCTTCAGCATTCTTTTTGTCTTAGTTAAAAAAGCGATCTCCCATGGAGCTTCTTCTACGAAAGAGCATGATGCCCCCGGTGTATCCGTATTCTTGGGAGTGTGTGGCCGAGGCGGGTTCACCTTCCAATTCTCAGATAATATGAATTTGCTCTGCTGGTATTGATCTTCTATCCATCTTTTGAAAATGTAACAATCCTCAATCGGATGGCCCAACATTCGGTGGTAAGGGCAATAGTTAGGATTGCTAGTGTCGCTTGGTTGCACTTGGCGTCTTGGCTCCGGCAGATTGATGAACCTGTTGCGCAGTGCAAGTTCGAACAACCTCTTCGTCTTGTCTCGAGGGAACGAGTAAGGGTGTCTCATTTTATCTTCGAGAGATCGAGTTCTGTTATTTTGGCAATCAACTGGTCTCGGACCACCAGGCTGCTGTTGAGCATTGGCGACGACGATTGCTTTCCCCTTTCACTTCTCCTTCGGCGGCTCCGGCTTTGGAAGAGATGGTCTATGACCTATCTGGTCCATTTGGGCCAGTTTGTCGATCAAGGCTTGGAATGTGGTCGGCTTAAAGAACATCATGAATTGTGAAATAGTTGCATGAGGGTCTAGGGTGCCCACAAACATGCCCACCGTCGGTGCTTCTTCGATGCGCTGTTCGCATTTTGACCACAGATTCCGCCATCGGATCGCGTATTGAACCCATGTCTCGCCTGACTTCACCCTGGCATTGATCAATGCCGTTATTGGAGTGCGTTCACTAGCACTCGCGAATCGCTGGGTGAATAACAACTCCATTTCTGCGAAAGTCTTGACGGAGTCGTTTGGAAGTTTGGAGTACCACTCAAATGCCGTCTCCGACAAGATGCCGACGAATTGGCGGAGCAAAAGCTTATCATCACCCCCGGTGTTGCCGCAAAGAGCCCTGAACTAAGCGACATGTTGATGGGGATTGCATGTCCCTTTGTACACATGGAATTTAGGGATCGTGTATCCCGGCGGGTATTTTATTTGGTCATACAAGCCTGGATACGGTCGCCCAGTTTTAACGACTTGGTCGGCCGCTTCATTCGCCTAGTGAGCTCGTATTTGCTGAGCAATATAGTCATCCAGAGCGGCCTTGGAAATAGTTTCCTCTTTGGCTGCTGAAAGAGCCGGAGGAGGGTTCGATGTCTCCCCTTTGTCGTCTTCAATAATGATCGGAGGGTCTTCAGCTGGAGGATCCGGTTGTAACATCATCCCGACCATGTCTTGGAAGAGACGCGCCATTCGTTTTATGTTGGCAGCTTGTTCTGCAGCTTCTCTGTCCTTCTTTTCGAGGACTCTGCGTAGGAAGTCAGCATCGGTTTCCTGTTTGTGACACTGCTCTGATGACGCCTCCGGGCTTTCTTTTGGCCCGGTGAGTGTGGCCATTTGCATCAGCATTTCCTAAAGCTTCTGTTGCTGCTCCTGGGCTTTTGTCACGGATCGGGTGAGCGGTCGGTGACCCGTCGAAGCGCGGCTTTCCTCTTTTCCGGAAGCCATGTAAACAGTATAGACCTTTATGCCCCCAGACTTGGGGTGTTTGGGCTCAGCGTCTCTGTGGTCTGCTGTAGTTATAGGGGCTTTCTTTGGCCTCCTTCTCTTTTGAGTAGTTGACGTTGAGGAGGTCGTTGCACCGGGCACCCAGGTAGTTGCCGTCCTTTATGGCTTGACAGGATAGATCTCTTTCTGTTGAACCTTCGGCTTTTTCTGTCGGCGAGGATAGTCTTGATCAATCACCAACTCCTGGACCCGTCTCCAGACTTTGTAAACTTTGGAGGACAGCCGCTGAGGGGGCTGCTCCGGCTTTGTTTCTGTAACATTCCCCACGGCTGGAGGAGATCCTTTCAGTACGGCGGTAGGAGAGTTCCTACGCACCTTGTTCAGCAATTCAAAGCTGTTCCCGGTTGGAACAGCAGCATTGACTTCCACCGTTGGGGCTGGTGGAGTTAGCCCAGAAGGGGAGTGGCCCCCAGCTTTCCTTACTTGGCGTCAGTAGCGACATCGAGCGTGCCGAGCTGCTGGGATTGATTCAATGATGTGGATGGCTTCGTTGTGCCACCTGTTTTGGAGAAGGGTTGTTGCCGGCGTCAGCCTCTTGAAGACTGATGTCTGTTGAGTAGCAGTATCTAATCTATCAAAGACAGACTTTGGAGCAGGGACAGGAGCCGGAGTGGGAGCCGGCACAGTCAGTCTTGTAAAGACCGACCCTTTGGCAGGAGAAGCCGCCTTGACGACTTCGGGAGCAGGGGTGGCTATCTTCTTCGAAATAACCTTTTCTGGAATTGCAGGCTTCATCATGGGCCCGCATGAACTTTGGCCCAATCTAGCGAAGACTGAGGCACTGGAGCTGGACGACCCGTTGAGGGGGGCTGCTGTAGTTTCAAGCCGATCAAAGACCGACTTCTTGGGAGCTTCTTGCGATGGTACAGGGGCGCTGAAGTTCATAGGTGGGAGCATGGTCCTGAAAAATAATCCAGTGGTGGCCAGAGTCACCTGGTCCACCGGCATTGTGAACAGGGAGGCCGCTTGGGGCCCGTAAGCTATGCCTCCAGATGAGGCGGAACGTGAGTTGCAGTTGCAGCTGGAACACTTCACGCAGGTAAACGCCATTGATTTTTCGCTTTCTGCACCAAGCAAGACACCAAATCTTAGTACCTCGAACCCAAAGGCAACCAATATCAAACCGCGATTCGTTCGCGAACACGACACACGAAGTGTGGAGTGGAAAGAGGAAAAGGTCCCACCGGGCGTCCTAGAATCTGTTCCCCACCGAACACGGAGACGTGACAGCGCAGGTTCATCTTGCCTGAAGTTTGGGGCAGATGCTAATTGGTGCTATCCGTCCACCTCTCCAAAAGATGCCAAGTTGATTTATGGCACCATGTATCGAAGTTTTAAACGGATGCGACCGATGTAGCAGACTTCGTCAGATTCCCCCTCGTTTGAAGGGTTTTTGTTGTGGGGACACTCTTCCCTGCAGGCATAAGCCCTGCAGTTAATTACGCTACCGCATCGTGGTAACAACTTTCTCTTTCTCCAGATGGTCACTTCGTGTCGTGGGTGTTGATTTTGTTTTTGGTTGCCTATGGATTGTATACGGAGACTAATTTATGTTGTCTCCTGTAGGGCGTGGATTAGTCCAAATCCATATCTTCTTAGATTTGGGTTTGGGGTTGGATTTAAGGATACCTTAGTCTCATTTGAGACTAAGATCAACTTAAACGTTTGTTAAGGATACGTTAGTCTGATTTTTAGACTAAGATCAACTTAACGGGATCGTTTAGATCCAACAAAATAGCATTCAATCTTTATTGTTTAGTTTAGGGACATTACGGTTGATTAGTTTAAGGACATTACAGTCCAACGTTAGTTTAAGGACATTACGGTCCAGGTTAAGGACATCGTAGTCCATGAGTTTAAGGACCCCACAGTCCGTAGTTTAGAGACATCGTAGTCTATGAAGTTTAAGGACATCGTAGTCCATGAGTTTAAGGACCCCACAGTCCGTAGTTTAAAGACATCGTAGTCTATGAGTTTAGGGACCCTACAGTCCGTAGTTTAAAGACGTCATAGTCTATGAAATGTGTGGTTGTCGGGACCCATCACCTCTCTGAAGATGTTGAAGGATTACAACGACAGATATCAGAGAAGTAAAGAGATGTACCCTCGAACTGGCGTGAATCGATTGGAAGATCTGTAGCCCAGTTTGGGACTAAGATATGTTGAATATTCATGAGCAGATGGGCTCAGTTCAATATAAGTTGAGGACTTATGGCCAATATTGGGCTAAGTCCAATAATATTAAAATGTTTAACATTTTCTTGTTCTGCGCTGTTGAGCCTTTACTTGGGCTTGGCCCTTTTAATAATGCTGAGCATTAGGTCCTGACAATTTTTGTCTTGTATTAAATGCATAGCATTCATCAGAACAATGTGTGTTCTGACAGCGCGCCACGTGGCGCGTCACGCGCTTTGCGCCAATTAAAGAGCGCATTGCGCTTCTGCCAAGTAGCGCATATGAAAAGGACATGTGTCGCGCTTAGCGCTAAGCGCCAGTTTATAAGCGAATTGAGGTTTCAGTTTGTGAGCGCATTGTGCTAGTTCAGTGGCGCACCAGTGTGTGACACGTGGCGCGCTTGGCGCTGAGCGCCATCCCATGAGCGCAGTGCGCTGTTTCAGAAGCGCAAAGCGCAAATTGTGTCTATGGTTGACACGTGGTGCGTTTTGGAGCTGAGCGCTAGTCCAAGGAGCGCAAAAGCGCAGTTCATGGGTGCAAGGCACTTTTTAGTAGCGCAAAGCACAGTTCATCAAATTTATGATCAGAGAACAAGTTTATGTTCTTTTTAAAGGAGGCCTTGCCTCAAGAACAAAAGTTCTTCTTTTTAAAAGGTCTTGCCGTTGTAGATCAATGATCTATATGAAGAATATGTTCTTCTTTATTATTTGATGAGATCTATTGATCTCTTTTATGAAAGACCTTGGTCTTTTTTTAGATCTATGGTCGTTTTTAGAAGATAGTTCTTCTTTTCATGAGATGATTTCTTCTCTGTGTTCATTGTTCATGTTCTTTACCTTGAAGAAATGATCTTCTTTTGCTAATAGCTTGCTTTTTCCTTCTTTGAGTTTTCTCAAAATTTGTAGGGGGCTTTCTCTATATCAGACTTGAAGTCTTGTGGCCTTTATATAGGGAAAATTTATTTGTTAGATCAGTTAAAGAGATCTTTCTCTGATTGATTTGTGGATGTTTCTCACCGTTGGATCTTTGATACTAGGGCTCCCGTTTTACAGAAGATAATCTTCTTGTTTTAATAAGATTGAGAAATCTTTCCATGCAGAATTTTAATTCTGATTAATTAAAGATTTATCATTATTAGATCTTTTGATCTAACGGTGGGGAATTTTTAATTTCAGCGCTAGCGCACCTTGTGCTAGCGCACCTACGTTTGACACGTGGCGTACAGTGCAGAGCATAGCGTAGCCTGCGCTAGTGCACCTGTGTTTGTTTGACATGTGGCGCACAGCGCAGAGCGCTGGATCTGAAGCGTTGCTTCAATTTTGAATTTTAAATTTTGAAACAGAGCATTGCTCTGATTGGGGAAACAGAAGCGTCGCTTCATTTCAAATCTTAGAATTTGAACAGAGCTTTGCTCTGATTGGGGAAACAAGAGTATCCAGTATGCTCAGTTATGAGGGTAACTTCCTCATATGTGCCAGGACATTGTAATCCATCTTGTTTTTCTTAGGCGGGTCCTTGGCTGCGAGCTCTTCGACGACTCTATCATCGAGGGCAATTTCCTCAGGGACCTTTTCCTTCCCCTTGTCTCTTTTGCTTGAACCTTTATTTGTAGGCCCGAGATTCTTTTCAGGCAACGTACGGTTACGCAGCTGAATATTCTCGCAGTTCTTCTGCTCTTCTTCTTTTCGAGAGGTGGATTGTTTGAAGAGAGAGCCAATGGTCATTTCTTCCTCAGAATCACACCCGAATGTAAGAACTTGAGACTTTGCTTTTGTCGAACTGGTATCAACCATATGACAGTTGCATGTCGTCCTTTCACGCTCGTCTGTCGCGCTTCTTTGCTGTCGACGAGTTTTGCGCTTCATCCGCTTGAAGAGTTGCCAGTGAGCAACGTATCCTTGCCACCACTTCTTGAAGGCATTGCACTCTTCGGTGGGGTGTGTGACCCTCCGATGGTATAAACAGTAGTTCGGATGTACATCCGCTTCGTCGAGGCACGTAATCCCGGGAGTGTTTTCCATAGGGGGAAGCTTCATTCCCATTGACAAGGTTTTTGCGAACCGCTTCTCCGCTTTGATCCCGCTCTTGTTTGTAGCTGGTGTGCTTTGGCTTGGGTGGATTACTTTACGACTCATCCTTACCGTAACTTCTTCAGCCTGACGCCGATGCCTGGCCTTTTTGTATATGTACGTTTCACATTCTCGGTCAACTTTGCTCTTTTGAAAAGCTTCGTTTAGCAGCCTTTCAATTGGGTCTTCTAACAGTTCCTGGAATTTCGGCGCCGGTCCTCCCCCATTTCCTCCGTGTTGTTTTCTAACGCTGAGGGAGCTTCTTCGCCATCTGATGACAAATGAAAAACCATGTGACAACTTGCTACATAGTTTTAGGTTCCTCCTAATGAGTCATGTTCTTCACCATCATCACTATCTCCGTTTTCAAGTATATGGTTGATAAACTATTTGAGGGTGACTGGGGTCTGTGCCTTCTGGTTGTACTTTTCCAGCGCATTGATGTACATTTGCAGGTCCGTGCGCTTGTCATTAGGCTGCGTGGACTTCTGGGTCTTCTTCTTTCCCTTCGAATACTTTGAAGGCTTGACCTGGGTGTTTTGTCCATCTTTAGAAGTTTTCGGTGTGGGACGCGGTTTTAGCATCCCATCAATGATCTCGAGCTCCAGCGGGCTTTTCCACCTGATCGCCAGACATGCTTGAAGATCCTTCAGCATTCTTTTGGTTTTAGCTGAAAGGACAATGCTTCTTCCACAAATGAGCATGATGCCCTCGGCGTATCCACCTTTTTAGGAGCATGCCTCTGTGGCGGGTTCACCCTCCAGTTCTCGAAAAGCGCAAATTTCCCCCGTTGATACTGGTCCTCGATCTAATTTTTGAAGACGTAGCAATCTTCAATTGGGTGGCTCACCAGTCTATGATAGAAGCAGTAGTTGGGGTTGTTAACGTCACCAGGCTACGGTGGACGTTTTGGGTCCGGCAGAATGATGAGTTTGTTGTACATTGCTAGTTCAAACGGTCTCCTCGTTTTATCACGGGGAAACGAGTAACCACGTCCTAGCTTATCTTCCGGGGATTGGCATGGGCACACGTTGTTCTGGCGAGGAACCGGTTTTGGGTCACTCGGTTGTTGGTGAGTATTGGCAACGAAGGCCGCTTTCCCTTTACCCTTTTCATTCCGAGGGTCCATTTTTGAAGAGGAAGGTCCGTGGCCCATCTGGTTCATTTGAGACAACTTATCGATCGGAACATGGAAAGTGGTCGGCTTAAAGAATGTCATAAACTGGGACATAGTCGCCTGAGGATCAAGGGTCCCTATGAACATTCCCACGGCAGGAGCTTCTTCGATGCGTTGTTCGCATTTTAACCATAGGCTCCGAAACCGGATTGCGTATTGAACCCAGGTCTCTCCCGGCTTTACCCTGGTATTGATCAATGTCGTGATCGAGGTTCGCTCGGTTGCGCTGGCGAACCGCTGCATGAACAGCAATTCTATTTCCGTGAATGTTTTGACGGAGTCATTTGGGAGCTCCAAGTACCGTTCAAACGTCGTTTCTGACAAGCTGCCAACGAACTGGTGAAGCAACAATTTGTCGTCGCCTCCAGTATTGCCGCATAAAGATCTAAACTGAGCGACATGATGATGTGGGTTTCCTGTTCTTTTGTACACATGGAATTTGGGGATCGTATATCCCGGCGGGTATTTAATTTGATCATACCAGCCTGGGTACGATCGCTCGGTTATGACGACATGGCCTGCCGCTTCGCTTGCCTGATGAGCTCGTATTTGCTGAGCTATGTAATCATCAAGGGTAGCATTGGAGATCGTTTCCTCCCTGGCTGTCGATAAAGCAGGAAGAGGGTTTGATGTTTCCCCTTTATTGTCCTCGATGATTATCGACGGGTCTTCAGCTGGAGATTCTGGCTGGTTCATCATTCCATCCATGTCTTGGAACAGGAGCGCCATCTATTTTATATTAGCTGCTTGTTCCGTAGCCTCCTTATCCTTTCTCTCCAGCACCCTTCGCAGGAACTTCGTATCGATCTCCTGCACCTGGCGCTGTTCAGACGCTGCTTCCGGGCTTTCTTTCTCCTGGTGAGTGCTACCATTTTCGTCAGTAACTTCTGGAGCTTTTATTGCTGCTCCTGAGCTTTTGTCAATGACCGAGTTTGCGGTCGATGACCCACGAAAGCACGACTTTCCTCTTTTCCAGAAGCCATGTAAACCATGTTGCACGCTTTTCCTCTTGGATCCATCACCTTTAGGATTTGCCACCGGTGGTGGTATTTTCTCTAGCCTCGTCCTTTTGTGGGAGGTTGAAGTTGAAGGAGCCGTTGTAACATGCGCCTGCGTGAAAGAAGTCCCTCGCTGTATGGTGGAGGGGTGACTTTCCTCTTTTCGAACCTTGATTTTCTCCGGTTGACGAGAGTAGTTCTTGTTAATCACAGAATCTTGGACTTTCCGCCAGACCCTGTGGATTTAGAAGAACAGCCGCTGAAGGGGTTGCTCTGGCTTTGCTTGCATCATATTTTCAACGGGAAGTGGATATTTCTTCAACACTGCGGTTGGGGAGTTCTTTCGCACCCACCTAAGCGGTTCAAAACTGTCAGGTTGGAACAACAGTGTCAACTTCCATCATTGGAGCTGGTGGGGTGAATCCAGAGGAGGAGTTGCCACCAGCTCTTCTCACTCAGCGCCAGTGGCGACATCGAGCATCTCTTGCCGATGGGACCACCTCAGTTGTGGAAGCAGCTCCATCATGCCCCCTGCTTTGGTTAGGGGTTACTATTAGTGCTAGCCTATCAAAGACCGACGTCCGTTGAGAGGGAAAGGCCAGTCTTTCGAAGGCTGATTTTCTGATAGGGGAAGCTCTTTTGATGAATTCTCCCGTAGAAGAAGTGGGAAGGACTGTTCATTTTGGAAAAGCCCCTTCTGGTATTGCAAATCCCTTTGCGGGCCCACTTGAGCTTCGGCTCAGCCTGTTGAAGACTGAGGTGGCAATCTTGGACGACCCATTGAGAAGGGCCGTGGTGGTTGCAAGTCGATTGAAGACCGACTTCTTAGGAGCTTCCTGTGGCAGCACTTGGGCGCTGAAGCTTACTGGCGAGAGCATGGTCCTGAAGAACAATCCAATGGTGGCTTGAGTCACCTGCTCTACCGGCATTGAAAAGATGGAGGCCGCATTAGGCCCATATGTCACTCCACCAGTTGGGACGGAGCGGGAGTTGCTGTTGCAGTTGGTGAAGCTGGAAGCCATTGATGTTCACTTTTTCTTTCTGCACAGGAGCAAGACACCAAATCTTAGTACCTCGAATCCAAGGGCAACCATAGCAAACCGCGATTTTGTTTGCGAAACACGACACATGAAGTGTGGAGTGGAAAGAGAAAGAAGTCCCACCGAGCGTGCTAGAATCTGTTCTCTACTAAAAGACGCGACCGGGACATTGGGACGTCCGGCCTGAATTTTTGGGGCAGTGGCTATTTGGATTTATCCGTTCACCTCTCCGAAGATGACAAGTTGATTTATTACACCGTATATCGGAGGTTTGGATGGATACGGCCGTTATAGCAAACTTCCTCAGATTCCCACTCATTTGCGAGGGGTTCTTTTATTATGGGGACGCTCTTCCCTGCAAACGCAAGCCCCTGCAGTTAATTACGTAACTGTATCGCGATAACCACTTTCTCCTGCTCCAGAAGTGCACCTCGTGTCGCGTGTTTTTGTTTTATTTTTGGTTGCCCATGGATTGTATACGGAGACTAATTTGTGTCGTCGCCCGTTGGGCGTGGATTAGTCCAAGTCCGTATATCTTGGATTTGGGTTTGGGTTGATTTAAGGATCGTTGATCTGTTTTGAGATCAAGATTCACTTAAATATATACGACCAATTGGGGGCTCGATTGGTTTTTTGTTAAGGATACGTTAGTCCAATTTGAGACTAAGATCTACTTAACAAGGTTTTAGAATCATTTTTTCTTCAAATCCAACAAAAGATCAATTTGGGCTCTATTGTTTTAGTTTAAGGAAGTTTCGGACCGTTATCGCCATTTTGGAGGCGAAGTTTTAGTTTGAGGATATTTCGGTCTTTTGATAACCATTTTGAAGGTGAGATTTTAGTTTAAGGACGTTACGGTCCGTTGATCACCATTTAGGGGTGAGATTTTAGTTTAAGGACGTTACGGTCCGTTGATCACCCTTTTAGAGGTGACGGTTAGTTTAAAGACGTTTCGGTCCGTTGTTAGTTTAGGGACATCTCGGTCCATTGTTCATCTTGCGTGCACGTGTATTTGTTACGTGACGGAGTGAACAACGATGATATGGGATGCATCCAGTCTGGGATGTGGTTTGATTTGGTATGTGCACGTCAATTTCGGAAGTGCACCAGAAAGCAGTTAGTTGTCGGGTCCCGCCACCTATCTGAAGACGTTGAGGAATTACAACAACATGTATCAAAGCTGTAGAGAGATGTACCCTTGAACCAATTCCCGTGTTCAAGGGAAAAGGGATTAATGGTAAACCCAGGAATTATTAGTCGTATTTTGAGACTAAGATTTCCTCAGGGGAATGTGGGACGAATATCGTTTTGAGATATCATCAGTTGGAAGATTGGCAGTCGTATTTAGGACTCAGATCAGTTTGGGAAGTAGTGAGCACATAGGCTCAGTTGATCTGAATTAGGGAGTCCTACTCTTAAGGGGCCTAACCAACCCGGGCTTGGTCTACTTCATTTTCTTTTTGTTGAAAAGTGCCAAGCACATGTTTGGGCTCAGTCCCCCTTTTTGTACAAAGAGTGCTGAGCACTTATGTAAGTTCTGACGCTCATATATAATCATGTAGGCTTTTAAGTCATGGGAATTGCCCAATAAGTGTTGAACACTTCACTCCTTTTGTCTTTATATGCAGTGCTAAGCACTTTTTATGGCGCCCATGTGCGAAGTGTAGGGTTCCTAGGCACGCTAATGAGGTCTCACAAGGCATCAACCTTGCCAATTTCAAATTTTACAAGTGCCTACAAACCCTAATACGGATCGTTAACTAGAATTTTTGGCGAAACTAAGCAATTAGTTAACAACTTAACTAAGTGAACGAAAATACAACCTTTGTAGATCCGGTCCTCCACCTCCATAGCTCCGTGATGAAGTCCCCTCGTTGTCCATATCAGAATCTCGGGCTCTAGCGTCGGCTTCATCGGAGAAATGGGCGGGCTAGGTCATCGACTACGATGCCGAAGATGATCTACGTCGAGGCAACACAAGATCAAGCTCCAACTTCACCAAGCCATGAAACTTCTGAAGAAAACACCATATACTACTTGGCAAGTGGTAGAGGATGAAGAAATAGGAAGTGGGTTCACTTTAGAATTAGATTTCTCACTCATTTTCACTAGTTACCATTAATGGTAGCAAGCTTCTTCATCTTTTGTTGATGAAGAAGAAGAAGAAGAAATATATTATGATAAGTATTATGTAAAAGGAAAATAATATGAATAATTATCGTATACTAACCATAGTTAGGTGTAGAGAATAAATCATGGTTAGTTTGAATGGTTAGGGTTAAGCATGAAGACAAAATAGTCACTTAGTTGAAGCTTCATGAGGCTTCAACAACAAACAAAATAAGCCACCATTTTCTTTTCTTTTGCCAAAAGAAATAAATAAATAAATGAATAAATAAATAATAAAATGAAAACCCTAACCATTACACAACCATGGTTTAATCATTACACATACTCAAGTTAGCATGTATCATCAAACATGATACAAACAAGCGCACAAAAGTATATCACATATACAACTTGTGTACATCAAGGGAGAAAATCCATTTAAAGTGAACCAATACTAGTTAATGCAAAGTAATATATCAAATATATAATTATGCATTATATCATCAAATCAACACTTGATTTAACGACCCGGTCATATCGCATATGACCGACTAATATCCAATGTATCGATTTATTGAATCAAACCTTGATTCGATAACTAGGTTATATCACATACAACCAGTCGATACATTCATCGCGAGAATAGAAAACGGTATCACATACACGCATTATTCTCGGTCCCGCACATATCTCATATGTGCTCCTATTTCGTTTCGCTTGAGCCAGGAAACCTCTGTGTAGGACTCTAAAGACTCGTCAATACGCCGGCAGCAGGTGATGATCATATCAAACACCCACAAGCCGCAAGCGGTCTGCTAAACGTAACGGCCACCCGGGTATTGAGCGATAAGAAGATCGACGACCAAGCCCGCTCATACTCCTGTGAATCCAACCAGTAACACTTACCGTACAGTCTGGTCTCGTCGTCTGATATGTCGTATATCTTGCCTAGGGGCGGTAAACGTCAGACCCCAATAGCTCGATAAATCGTGTCGATATGAGGTCTATAACAATTCGAGAAACTACTGGTAACACTTACCAGTAAATCTCAGCAACCCTGGCCAGGGATTTCCGGTTATAGCCAATCGAACACAGCGCAACATCAACTCCCTATACCGGGAGAGACGAATCCCCTCCTATCGCTCATTGCCTCCATGTGATTCGGGACTGTACCCAAAAACCACCGTTTTGCACGCCCTCTTGGACGTGGTAAGGTGGAAATCAAAGCACAGTGGGAACCACACAAGACTCTATGACGATCTCGGGTCAACAGACTACTCGGTACCAGTGTCACCAGAGAACTGCCATCTGACGTAAGATATAATACCATCTGGGAGTTCTCGGCGAGTCCGTCCAGTGTACCCAGTCTCTACTGAGCACCCGTATATCATCTCTGATGTCAAACACCGATGGTTATGGGATCATCCATCGCCCATCTGTATGGGTCGAGAAGGTATACGCTAGTCTACTCTGGTATATTGATGCCCCGTCTCGATACACCCATGACTAGGGACTTTGAAGGATGTACTTATGGACTACCATGTCCCCACTAGTATGATCCGCATCATAGTCCAGGTAGTCAAGTACACATCCTAAGGGCTTTACCAATATGTAACAGAGAGACAATCAGTGTACACGTTAAGGTAAAGAGTAACCAGATAGCATACTATCATGTCGAGCAAGAAAGTCTTCCCTATATATGTCCCGGCATCCACTGCAATATACATCCAATGTACAGTAATGACCTCTAGGGCATACATATAAATAACAATCTCCCACTTGCACTAGGGCCATCTGATAGCAGTGGTTGTAGTATCTCATACTCAACCATCCCATAAAAGTCTCTCTCTGGGAATAGGCCTTCGTGAGTGGATTCGCCGTGTCGTCCTCTGAGTCTACTCTCCTAACCTCGATCCCTTAGAGATCAACCATCTCCATGATCTGGTGATACTGCCTTAGAATATGTTTGGATCACTGATGGGACCTGCGTTCCTTGGCACAAGCCATAACTCCATTGTCTCACAATGGTAGGAAAGTAGTTCATCTCATGAACCAATATACACCCAAACAGCCTCTTTGGTAGCATCTTAAGTAGCGATGTATCCAGCCTTTATCGTCTAGTATGCTACGGTATCTAGCTTGGAACTCTTCCAACATATCATCCCTTTACTGAGGGTAAAGACAATGCCTGTGACTGACTTTCAGTCGTTCCTATCACCCTGGAACCTTTCCAGTGATTTTCCCCAGGATCAATTGATACCGTCTCACTACAACTAGTGAGTATCCTAATATCCAATTAGATCTATCTCATAGATCCAAAACCTAGGATTTAGCAGGTATCACTTTGATCCTATGCGGAGAATCATTATGATAAGCGGAGATTGATCGAGCGTAGCATAGGAAACTCTTTCCCTATCAAGAGTATGTCATCAACGTACTCTACGAGAATCGCCACCATACTCCCTACTACCCTTATGTTTATACAAGGTTCATCTACCATTTTGATGATGTCAAACTCTTTGACTACTTCATCAAAACAGACGTTCCAACTCCGCGATGCCTGCTTTATCCTATAAAGCATCCTGCACACGTTTCCGCTGCTCCCACTGTCTAAGAGGCCCTCTGGCTGTGTACTTATAAACGCTCTCTTTCAAAACATTATTTAGAAAAGCAGTCATGACACCAACCACCAGATATCGTAGTCATGGTATGTAGCCGTGACAAGTAGGATCTGGATGGACTTAAGCATAGCCACTGGAAAAGGTTTCATCATTATCCACGCCTGGTCGATGACGAAAAACCTTTAACAAGTCTAGCTTTGAAAGTCTCAACTTTTCCATCTACACCAAGTAATCTTCTCAAGATATACTTGCTCCTGATGGGGATTTAACCCTTCAGATATAGCAAACAAAGTCCATACTTTGTTGGTGTATAAGGATTCCATCTCAGATCACTAAGCATCCAGCCATTCTTACAGAGTCCCACTCCTGATGGCCAGCTCGAAACTAGTTGGGTCATCATCTCATGATGCAATCCTCGCTCCCACTGTCATAGAGAAACAGAAGTATCTCTCAGGTGGGTGAGGAACCCTACTAGATCGGCAGAGAAGCTGAGCTTCGTTGGTAACTATTTAATTCTTTGGTTATATCAAATCATCTGCTGTAGTTTGTATAGCTGGAACCATTCCAGTTCTACATAACTGACCTTGCCTCGAGCTTGTCCGGATTTTGCTTTTAGACATACGCCGGACAACCCCAAATCTTAAATAGCTTAAGACATGGGCTCTTCCCTTACCATATCTCATATGGAGTGGTAGGCATATTTTTGATTCGAACCCAATTCAATAGGTATGTAGCTTCTCAAGTGCATAACTCCCAAAAGGAAACAGTTAACTCAGTAGTACTCATCATAAAGCACACCTTAACATATAGGGTGTGATTGCTCCGCCCCGATATACCATCGTGCTATGGTGTATACGGAGGAGTAATGCTGAGAGAGAATCTCATTCACCTTCAGAATATTCCAGGAATTCCGTGCTCAAGTATTCTCCTCCTTGATCACATCAAAGAACATAATAATTTTACCCGTATTTTGGTTCTCTACTTCTAACTTATATTCTATGAATATCTCAAAAGGTTCGGACTTGTGTTTCAACATGAACATATGTCTGAATCTTGAGAGATTATCAGAGAACGTAATGAAGTATAAAGAACCAGTCCTGGCATGTGTAGACAGGAGACCTTACATACATCATCATGTATCAGTCCCAAGAGTTCACTAACTCTTTCTCTGTTTCCAATAAACAGAGCTGTGGTCATCTTATCTCTGTGACATGACTGGCAAGTTTCACAAGATGTAAATTCAAACTGATTTAAATATACATCTTTGTGTAACTCTAGCTAGTCGGGTCACATTGATCTGACCTAGTCTACAATACCTCAAGAAGGAATCGTTCAATTCTGAACTCTTCCTCTTGTGTGTGATCTATATGCTAAGAACTGTAGTTTGATTTAGAACGTCAATGCTTTTTAGATAACGTGCCTGAACCGATCAACTTTTGATATAGGAAATGTTCAAAACATTATCCAACAATACAAAATTTTATCATTTCTTTACTAATAAAGAGACTGATATGATTTTGTATATCAGGTTCGGTATCTAATAGCATTTGTTCAGAATCAATGTATTGGTAATACAGGGTGACAGTGACCAACAGACTTGGCTGCAACTCTTGACCCGTTTTCTGCCTCATGAAACTTATCACCCGTTCTCAGTTCTCTACCTTTCTGTAGCCCTATGTAACTGATTACATATTTGGGATCCTGATCGGGTATCAAATACCCAGGACGTAGAGGACACTGAGAAACAGTTCTGTATAATGAACACACCCGAAGATGATGCATCAGCATGCACTCTCTTCGTTTGGGCGGCATGGGAATTCTGGTATTCCCCAATTTCCTGCTCTGTCATATAACAATTATAAGTTGCAGTGGGACCAACGTTCCCCAGCTCAGTATAACAAGCGGGTTCGGTCAATATTCCGTATTATTATCTTGATTAAGGCGTGATATGGTCGCTACCTGGAGAGAGAGAGAAGAAAACACTCAGCGTGCGCTCTTGCAAGAATAGATTGGTTATTATTTTATCTAATCAGGATGGCTCCCACTGCTTTTTATCAAATCTTCCTTCAAACCCTAAAAGGAAAGACTAGCCGGGATTAATTACACACTACAAGTTCGCCAATCTTTCAGCCAGGCCAGTGTCGGTACTTTGAGGGAGGTCTCCCGTGCTTTCGCACAAACCTAATTAATGTAAACCTCATTTTCCCAGAGGCGTAACCCCGTTGACACCTACTTGATCGGCTAATTGTGATGTGCAAAACTCTCCCAGGAGTAACAATTACTCGCAGTGGGTATCGGGATCCAACTATCTCATAGAAGGTATGCAATCTCATTGCAAATTTCAACACTTGAAATTTCCGATAATTTTGCCCCTAGCGTCCTATGACCTTGAGGCAGGCCAACAAACCATAGTGCGCTAGTCAAGTTCAACCCGTCATTTCCTGATTGAATTAAACCCATCCGCACGACCCTTGACGCAGGCCAACAAAGTCGCACGACTACTCTAATCCAATCTGCATCATATGCATAAGCAGATAAATACCAGTTAGCTACCGCACACTACGCCTTGACGAAGGCCAATAAACGTAGCACGAATACTAACTACTACTTATTTGAAATGACGGAGGGCTACGACAGGTTTTTCTGAAAACCTATTGCGTAATGAACTTGATATCGTTGTAGAATCAAACGATTGTAAAATGGAGTGTTGTTTAGGCTTTTCTAGTTTTGCTAAAGGGGTCAATCCCGGTGAAAGGATCGTCGGCCCTTTCCTCGTCGAATGAGGTGCGGGATATATCATATATATCACTTTGCAAAGCATAAACTATAGAAGCAATCAAAAGACAAACCGAGGGGTGTAGCATCTGCCAGTTGTTGCTAAAGGAGTCACTCCCGGTGAAGGGATCTCGGTCCTTTCCTTATCAAATAAGGTGCAGGATATATCATATATACCGCTGTGCAAAGCAAGAACTGTAGCTACCTGTTTTATTTCGAAATTCGATTCCACAACATCATTAGGTTTCTTTTCTTTCATTAATCACATTAATGAAGTCCCATCATTTAAGTACCTAAACATCACAGATAAATACGACGTACACTTATGCCATCCGCATTCGCTTCGATGTCCCCTTGTGCACCGTTAGGTTAGGTAACTAACGGCAGAGCGGGGCAGGGCTAGCGCGGGTGTTAAACATAAGTAACGTCTATATAATATATCATATATACTATGTACAGTATTTATCACAGAATATAACATGATCACATCATAGATATCGCAGCAGAAGAATCATATGAAACATTGGATATACTAGGACGTCCGTGTTTTCAATACGAGCCAGTATAAAACACGGATTCTACGGTCGTGATGAATAGCCAAACCCACACCCCTAGACCCCTATGAGAGCGGTATGCAACCCTACCAATTCTGGAGTTAGGAGACCCGGACTCGACTCCTCGAGTTGGTCTCCCACTGGACTCCAGATCCCGGTTACTTGTGCCCTCCTCTTTGGGTCTATCCTAAAGCAGAAAAGTAAATAATATACAAACGATGACATCTTCCGCAACCTGGAAGTGCCCCAATAAAAGAATATTACATACAAGTTTTTACATGAATGAAAATGAAAAACACTCATCTCACATAAAAAAAACCCTGGCTATTCAAACACGACGATCCAATATAACATATCCAGCAACACATAACATCACAGGTCATCAACGTAAGTAAATATGCGCATCCCAATTGTCGTTGACATATAGCAACGAAACCGGCGATATCACATATTACACTTACGGTCACTGAAAAGAAAGTGTAAAACTACAACAGTTGGAATCCGCAATCTCCATAGACATCGCATGCCTAATCAAATGAATTCCTTAGACATCGCATGCCTAACATTTATAAACCCCGCATTTTAGTCTCATTTATCGAAAACACTTTTCAATATCATGTCGGACAATTCAACAAGATTCCCGACATCATGATCGAATGCTCGTCGCAAACTTCAGTAGACAGCCGCACCCCCGATACCGTCGACGAAATGCACCAAGGCGGAACACCGCTACCGCGAGCACCCGGACGGATGCTTTCGGCGATAGCGTTCTCCTTCAGTCACTTGGTCGGGGCTAAGGGGTGTAGCTGTCTATTAAGTTTATCCGGCGAGTATCCGCGTACGCTACGTGATTGCGATGGACTTTTGATCACATCAAAATTCCGTGGCAACCGATCAAGTGAGACTAAAGTGCTATGTTTATAACATTCATTCAGTTATCTCATAACTATTTGTGAATTCCAATTATTGTATCCCATTCCAGATAAACAGAAAATGTTAAACTTTCCGATCGAACAGTCAAACACCCAAGTTTTCCCGAAACAGCTCAACACATGAAACAAGTTTAAAAACATCCAGTTCATGCCTCAGTACCAACGGTCCAGCCGTAAAAGGGTTAAGCCAACGCCTCACATATGGCACGCCGTACTGCCCCAAACCCTAAGGTTTAAAGGGCAGTTCAAGACGTTCACATAATCGAGTTAAAGTTTGTTGTCTTCTAGAGGGTCCATTGCGTTACTTGCACTACTTAGAACGTTATTAAACTACGGAAAGATCCAACACTTGGAAATTTCCCGACAGGGGAAAAGGTGGGTATTTATATCCGGTCGAACCTTTTAACATATTCTAAAATATCCGGAAAGCCACATAGACAAAGTCTGATAATCCGATCGAATCATCTAAGCTCCAAAACACCCTGGAATATTCAACTCTTGAATAAATATTAAAAAATCCCAGAAAATCCAGAACTAAAAAATAGGAATTACTGTGCAAAATTTATTGGGAAATGTGACAATACTGCCGCTGAACCACCGCAGAAGGCATGCTTCTGCCGCTGTTCCGCGGCGGTTTAGATGAATTAGGATCTCGTTTTGCACCATAATTCTTAGATCTTCCTGCTGAATTTTTAAAGAATTTTTAATCTGGAAAAAACCCAGTTTTTGAAAAAAGTCCAGAGAGCATTTTGGAATTGTGGTTTCGGTTTGATCGGACTTCAAACTCCGTCTACGCTTCGCCTAAGGCTCTAGCTAGTCTCTGATACCACTGTAGGATTCCTAGGCACGCTAATGAGGTCTCACAAGGCATCAACCATGCCAATTTCAAATTTTACAAGTGCCTACAAACCCTAATACGGATCGTTAACTAGAATTTTAGGCGAAACTAAGCAATTAGTTAACAACTTAACTAAGTGAACGGAAATACAACCTTTGTAGATCCGGTCCTCCACCTCCATAGCTCCGTGATGAAGTCCCCTCGCTGTCCATATCAGAATCCCAGGCTCTAGCATCGGCTTCATCGGAGAAATGGGCGGGCTAGGTCATCGACTACGATGCCGAAGATGATCTACGTCGAGGCAACACAAGATCAAGCTCCAACTTTACCAAGCCATGAAACTTGTGAAGAAAACACCCAATACTACTTGGCAAGTGGTAGAGGATGAAGAAATAGGAAGTGGGTTCACTTTAGAATTGGATTTCTCACTCATTTTCACTAGTTGCCATTAATGGTAGCAAGCTTCTTCATCTTTTGTTGATGAAGAAGAAGAAGAAGAAATATATTATGATAAGTATTATGTAAAAGGAAAATAATATGAATAATTATCATATACTAACCATAGTTAGGTGTAGAGAATAAATCATGGTTATTTTGAATGGTTAGGGTTAAGCATGAAGACAAAATGGTCACTTAGTCAAACCTTCATGAAGCTTCAACAACAAACAAAATAATTCACCATTTTCTTTTCTTTTGCCAAAAAGAAATAAATAAATAAATGAATAAATAAATAATAAAATGAAAACCCTAACCATTACACAACCATGGTTTAATCTTTACACATACTCAAGTTAGCATGTATCATCAAACATGATACAAACAAGTGCACAAAAGTATATCACATATACAACTTGTGTACATCAAGGGAGAAAATCCATTTAAAGTGAACCAATACTAGTTAATGCAAAGTAATATATCAAATATATAATTATGCATTATATCATCAAATCATCACTTGATTTAACGACCCGGTCATATCGCATATGACCGACTAATATCCAATGTATCGATTTATCGAATCAATCCTTGATTCGATAACTAGGTTATATCACATACAACCAGTCGATACATTCATCGCGAGAATAGAATACGGTATCACATACACGCATTATTCTCGGTCCCGCACATATCTCATATGTGCTCCTATTTCGTTTCGCTTGAGCTAGGAAACCTCTGTGTAGGACTCTGAAGACTCGTCTATACGCCGGCAGCAGGTGATGATCATATCAAACACCCACAAGCCACAAGCGGTCTGCTAAACGTAACGGCCACCCGGGTATTGAGCAATCAGAAGATCGATGAGCAAGCCCGCTCATACTCCTGTGAATCCAACTAGTAACACTTACCGTACAGTCCGGTCTCGTCGTCTGATATGTCGCATATCTTGCCTAGGGACGGTAAACGTCAGACCCCAATAGCTCGATAAGTCGGGTCGATATGAGGTCTATAACAATTCGAGAAACTACTGGTAACACTTACCAGTAAATCTCAGCAACCCTGGCCAGGGATTTCCGGTTATAGCCAATCGAACACAGCGCAACATCAACTCCCTATACCGGGAGAGACGAATCCCCTCCTATCGCTCATTGCCTCCATGTGATTCGGGACTGTACCCAAAAACCACCGTTTTGCATGCCCTCTTGGACGTGGTAAGGTGGAAATCAAAGCACAGTGGGAACCACACAAGACTCTATGACGATCTCGGGTCAACAGACTACTCGGTACCAGTGTCACCAGAGAACTGCCATCTGACGTAAGATATAATACCATCTGGGAGTTCTCGGCGAGTCCGTCCAGTGTACCCAGTCTCTACTGAGCACCCGTATATCATCTCTGATGTCAAACACCGATGGATAAGGGATCATCCATCGCCCATCTGTATGGGTCGAGAAGGTATACGCTAGTCTACTCTGGTATATCGATGCCCCGTCTCGATACACCCACGACTAGGGACTTTGAAGGATGTACTTATGGACTACCATGTCCCTACTAGTATGATCCGCATCATAGTCCAGGTAGTCAAGTATACATTCTAAGGGCTTTACCAACATGTAACAGAGAGACAATCAGTGTACACGTTAAGGTAAAGAGTAACCAGATAGCATACTATCATGTCGAGCAAGAAAGTCCTCCCTATATATGTCCCAGCATCCACTACAATATACATCTAATGTACAGTAATGGCCTCTAGGGCATACATATAACTAACACGAAGCACATGGGGAGCTAGGCACTAGGCGCTGCCTAGTAAGTGCCAAGCACTTTATTCTGTGGTGCCCATATGAGAGTCATGTGGAGCGCTGGGCACCACCCACTGAATGCTAAACGCTCCTTATTTTCCTAAAGCGTCCATGTGAGGGGCACGTAAGATGCTGGGTGCTGAGCTCCGCTTACTGAGTGCTAGGCACTCTTTATTTTGCGACGCTCATGTGAGGGGCACGTGAGGCGCTGGGCACTAAGTGCCGCTTACTGAGTTCTCGGCACTACTTATTTTTTGGCGCTCATGTAAGGGACACGTGAGGCGCTGGGCGGTGATTTTTCCTTGTATACTTTGTTTTGTGGAATTCAATTTCCTGGTTCTTTTCTAAATCTTTGATCTCCAAGAACAAGTTCTTCCCTATGAGAATTAAATTCTCAACTTGTGGGAGACTTGCCTTGTGGATCTCAGATCCAGAGAAAGAACTTAATTCTTCTTTTAAAAGGGTTAAACCCTTCAATAGGTAAACGAGATGCTTCGATCTCTCCTCCTCTTATTTACCTAAAGTTTTTTTTTGAGAGGGGTGACTTCTTCTTTCATCCTTTTTGAAATGGGTTTTTTTTTCCTCTCTCAGACTTGAAGTTTTGGGTCCTTTATATAGTAGAGGCAGTTTGTTGATTAGCTCCGAAGAAATCTCTCATTAAGAGATCCCAATTGATTTGGGGATTTTACCCACTGTTGGATATTTGATCCAAGTATTTTCTTGTTTTTACCAAGATTAGGGAAATATTTTCCTATACAGAATGTATTCTATAGAATGGTGATTTTCTAATCAACATTGGATTTTTTAATCCAACGGTACTCTATTTTACAGAGGGTAGAATTTAATTCTATAAGGCGCCGGCACTCACGTGCTGTGCACGTGAATGCCTGATTGATCATTTGATTCTCACCTCTATGATTTTAAAGAAAGATGTAGTAAAGAAGTGATGAAATGTTTAGTTATATAATAACCGCAATCAATAACGGTGTCTCTTGTAACGAGTGTTCGTGAGCACGGGTCGTCCTCTGGGATTCGTGGAGTTCGTAAATTCTTCTTTTAGTTGAGTCGAAAGAACTAGTAAAGAAATTACAGAAATAGTTCAAGATTTCGTTTAAGTAATCATTTCAAGAAATTTAAGAAATCGTTTTCAAGAAAAAGAATTCAAGAAAATATTCAAGATTTAGTTATCAAGAAAATTGAAGAAGGCTTGTAGTATTCGAACGGATCTAATAGCCAATGATGATTATTCAAGATTATCCATCTTATCTATTGATAGAATTAAAACTTGATCTATGGCTAACAATGAGAATTAGGGATCCATTGAAGAAACTAGGGTTTCTCCTTCATTGCCTCTGTCCTTTCATTGATTTCCATTCTTATCTAGCCTTTAACAATAAGGATCATCAATCTAATCCCCAAATTGTGATGAAATTCTCAATAAATTGATCTTGCTCACAATTTGGACAACGATAATTCTCTTTGCTAAAATTTATAATCTCCATAAGACTTAAGATGAATATAGAATTCTCTCACCATTTGATCTACCAAATTTCTTCGAATCCTTAACAAGCGGAGATTTACTCAGACATTATTAAAATAGAATAATCAACAAATAGAGATTTCATAATGTGAAAATTTAAAGAAAGCAAGAATAAAAGTATGATGACCTTTATTATTCAACTTCAAATTACAACTTCTTCAATCCAAGATTACAAGAAGAATAGCTCTCGATCACTCCCTTGAAGAGGTAATTTCTCCGTCGATCTTCGCTTTGCTCGATCACCGTGAGTCTTGGATCTATCGAGGATCACGTGATCGTTGATGATGATCGGCTTCGCGTAAAGGATATTGAATGATCTTGCTCGATGAATTTCTCACGATTCTTGATCTTGATTTGGAATTGGATCTAAATTGTTTACAAAATGTGTACTAGAAATTAAACCACTAATCAAAAACTAATCAACAACCTTTTTAATGTTCGTTTATGTCCTTTTTATAGCCCCTAATCAAGCTTCCCTCAAGAGCTAGGTAGTTATGAAGAGGCTTCTAGAATAAGCTGGTTAGTTATGAAGCTTTCTCAACAAGCTAGGTTGTTTTAGAGAAGTTTCCAGAAAGAGATTGTTACAACGAAGCGTCATCAGCAAGAAAAGACGTTACAGGGAAGCTTCTGAAGAAATCTTGATCATCGATCTCCTGACTCGGTCGCGGATCCGCGGCGACTCGCCCTGACTCGGCCGCTGATCCGCGGCCGATTGGTGAGATCATAGCTTCAAATTTCTATGATCTTCTGGTGTTGATCTATGGGTTTATGTTAGATATCTGGAATCTTTTACCTCTACTGAATCTTTGCCAGAATTTAAGTCTTTGATTTCCTGTATTTTATCGGTGAATTTCTGATTCCGATATCTGACCTGGGCTAATTTTTGCACAAGATCTCCATGTAGAGTGTTAGAGATATACAATATTATGCGTAAAATAATAAAGATACAATTTCCTTTAAAAATGTTGATTATAATATATAACACATGGTAATTGATATTTTCCAGACGAACTTGTAATATGTGTTATATTTATAACAAACATCCTTAGATGATTAGAAAAGTGAGGAAATTGTTATGTTAAAAATTGCAATAATTTCGACTGAACAAATTCCCCAAACTTGACTTTGATCATCCAGAGAAAACTTCTTTTATTCAGGACAAGGAGAAAAGAAAAAGAAAAACTAACTAGCACATTTTCGTAGGCAACACGATTGCACTGAGCACGTGCAACAAGCCTTTAAAACCTTAGGTGTCCCTAGTAGGAGGAGTGTTGTCTCCTAAGGGTTTTCAGCGGATTGCACCCACAAAATCTTATAATAAAAGAAAGACTGTGAAAGGTACATATAAAGATAAGAATTATAAAAGAAAGAACTTGAAATCATAGTTTTCAACTACACTAGCTTTTCGGTTGCCATGAGCCCTATCTTAATAGTCATGAAAAGATGTTAGAAATCACATCATCTCTCAATAAAAAGATCGCCTTTATTCTTCATTCCTACCTGTCTTCTAAACACCGATCATATACCCCTACGTGTGTGTAAAAGACATCCCTACACTCGGAGAATTCAATTCAAGCTATCATACTCTTGTCCATCTACCTTAGTACTTTTTAGTCGGTGAATATTTTGGATGGAATTGCTCACACATTATTCATGCGACCATTAATACTTCTTGAGGTACTAACCGACCGATTACTAAATGTGCTCACATATTAGGTGTAATTAACAATTTCCTCGTCTTGCAACACCTAAGGCTTAGCAGTGACTCCCAAACCAGTTGGTCTAAGGCACTAGGTGATGAAGCACCATCGCTATATTTTTTATGCTGCCTTAGTGATTACAAAACCAGTGTTCATTTTTCTTCACTATTTTATACTTTTATGCTTTATTTATTTTTTTTTTCATACTTTGGCTTTTAAACAAGAGCATTTCAAAGTATCCTCGACTATCCCGAGTTTCAAGACGTGTGTAAATGCGTATAGTATGGTATCAATGTTCAAATGTTTGGCTTCAAGAATAGAAACTATTTTTCAGACTTATTTTTATCCTCAGATTAGTGACTTTCTTTATCTTACTAACCATTGGGACAACGGCTCATAACTACTTATTACTAGTTTCATTTAAGAAAACATCTAATTTTCTTGGTTTTCTTAAACTTTTCCAATCTTTTAAATGTAATTTTTCATTTTCTAATCTTTCATTATAAAAGAAAATTTTTGAAATCTTTGTGCTTATGCAATGTGTAATGCAAAGTAATGCGTAAATAAGCACAAACCTCCCCCAAACCTATTTACAGCAGTGTTGTCACTGTTATCATCTTTTAAATCTCAGAAACCTGTAGACTTGGGAGGAAAAGTTATTAACGGGGTATACGAATAAATGAAAGTGAAATCCTCACCCAAACTTATTTTTGGCTCACAATTTTGTATACAAATTTTATTTTCAAGAGCCAAAAATATACCCCCCATACTTGAGTTAAACAATATTAAGCTTTAAAAATCGTAATAGGGGATAAAGTTATTGGTCAATGCAAAGCTTTACAAAGACCGAAAGTCAACACCAACCATTCAAAAATTTTATCGATATAACGCACCAGTTGGTGGAAGAACATGTTATAAAGAGCCAAGAAGAAGTGGGGAAGAGATAAGTGGTGGTATGGAAAGGGTTTGTGTCTCGATTTAGAGAGACGACACAATGATGATGATGGATTACTCGCAATCTCGTTATTGTCAAGAAGAAGGGGTGTTGGTTCAACTCCTTTGTTTTGGGGTTGATTCATCACAACTCCTGTATTTTCTAAAAATGCGAGTTCATCAGCGACAATATCTTCAGAGCTTTCATCGATACCCCGAAGAATAATCTCATCGGAAAGAACGGGATGATACTCAGACTCCATAAAAGGTTCATAATCAGCGTTAGATGTTGACCCGGACAACTCGATAGATAAGTCTGTATGTGTATAATAAATAGCTGGGTCAAACAATAACGTCTTGAGGGAGTCTAGATCAGTATCGTGAAACTTTTACGTTCACTGCTGTCAACATCCATTAATTCGACAGAACATAATTGAGCAGAAGGTTCGGAGGGTTCACTTCCCAACTTGTAAATGTTAAGCTCAATTGACATCTTCCTGAAGGATAGGTTCATAGAGCCGTTTCGACAGTTGATTACAGCGTTGGAAGTGGCCAAAAAGGGTCGACCGAGAATTACCGGAATTTGGTTCCGTGGGTTCGCTACAGGCTGTGTATCTAGAATAATAAAGTCTACAAGAAATATAAATTTCCCGACTTTTATCAAAACATCCTTAAGCTCTCCCCTAGGTTTGGTGATAGATCGATCTGCCATCTAGAGAGTGCAGTGCAATAGTTTTAACTCTTCGATACCTAATTGCTCATACATAGAGTAAAAAAGCAGGTTAACACTAGCGCCAAGGTCGAGTAGAGCACGGTTGATATTTTTACCCCCAATAGAAATAGAGGTTGTAGGACAGCCGGGGTCCTTATGTTTCTTAAGTAATTGTTGGATAAAAGCTGTGTTTATATTACTCGACATGAACACCTTTTTCGGCCCTTGAATTTTCCTCTTTCTAGTGCACGAGTCCTTTAGAATTTTTGCATAAGATAAAACTTGTTATATAGAATCTAAGAGAGGGATATTGATGTTAACCTGTTTAAATATTTCTATAATCTTCTCCATTTGTGGACTTGGTTTGTTTTCCCTTAACCTATTAGGGTAAGGAGCTTTATCAATAAGAGCTGGGTCCAACATTGGAGAAGATCGAGGGGGTGGAACAGATCCTAGAATTGGCGTGAGGATTGTCTTATGTTGACTAGAAGGAGGGGTGGGCTGAGGGCTTGAGCCTTAGGGAAAACGGAGAATAGGCTTGCAAGAAGGTGGAGTAGATGAACTAGGGTAAGTGGAAGCCGGGGTATCATCGATCGATTCTTCATTATCAATCTCTTCACCAACATGGCTGTTTAGCACTCTTCCAAATCTCAACGTAGTAATAGTACTCACATTATGATGCGAGTAGCCAGGATTTGGTAGGGGTTGAGCTGGAAGTTTCTCTTTCTCTCTAGCACTCATCGCGGTATTTAATTGTGCAATTTGTGCATCTATCACTTTTATACTCTCACGGTGGGAGGCGTAGTCCTTCTTTATGGTATGAATAGAAGATCTTATATCAGCCGACATTTGCATGTAATGTTTCATAAACAAATCCAATGTTCGTTCGAGTGAAAAGGAGTTTTCGGTACCGGCCGTTTGGAAAGAATTATTATACTGTGCAGAATTGTTGGCTGTATTTGGAAAAGTTTGTGGTTGAAAGGGGTGCTGAATCTGTGGTTGCTGCTGCTGCTGTGGAGGAACCCTTTGAAAGTTATTTTGGTTTGGAACCGTATTTTGAGTTTGGGTTGGTTCCAAGCAAAATTAGGGTGGTTCCTCCAACCTTGATTATATGTGGAAGAGTAAGGATCGTTTCTAGGTCGTTGCTGAAAAGCGGCATTAGTGTGTTCTTGACCTTGAAACGGAGAACTCAAAGGACATTCTTCCGTTAAATGTGATGGATTGGAACAGCATCCACACACGGTTTTAGTGAGCGTCACCTGATTTAGGGAGGCTAATAAAAATTTGCTTTTCATAGTTTCGAGTTTCTTTTGCATTGCTGCCATTTCGGCTTTTACGGCTATAGAAACATCAAGTTGATGGATCCCACCCCTAGATGATGTACTAACGCTTTCCCATTGTAAGGTGTTTTCAACAAAATCTTCCAAAAATTTCCAAGCTTCACCATCGTCTTTAGACATGAAATTTCCTTGACACATGGTTTCAAGCATCTGCTTTGTCATAGGATTAATGCCTTCATATAAATTCGGCACAGATCTCATCCATGGATTCCTTGATGAGGATATTGGACAAGCAGATCCTTGTACCGTCCAAAGCATTTCCAAAATGGTTCATTGGGAAGCTGGGAAAACTGGTTGATTTCACTCCTAACACGGGCGGTCTTATGATTGGGATAGAATTTCTTAAGGAATGCTATAGCGAATTCATCCCAATTGGAAATAGAGTGTGCGGGTGTGTTATAAAGCCACTTTTTGGCTAAATCACACAAAGTAAACGGGAGAAGACGTAAACGGATAGCATCCACAGAAAGTTATGAAGTTCCCATCATAGCACATACATTTTCGTATTTGGTGATAAAAACTATGCGTCTTCAGACTCTAGACCGTGAAATTTAGGCAAAAGATTGAAATAGTGTGGTTTGATTTCGAAATTATCCCCGTTGGCTGGTGGAAAGGAAAGAAAAGTAGAAAGAAGACTACGTATAGAGTAGCATCTCTCTTGGAGAGATATACGTGGTAAATTCTGCGCACCTGTGGGTGGTGGCAGAGTGGTGTTATTCAAATTCGATGGAGAACCGTCCATCTCGGTGGATGTGGTGTGTAGTGAGGAAAAAGAAGATAAGGAAATACCAGCTTCGAAGTCGATAGAAGAAATACGGACAAGACGGGCACTAGAATCCCGTGTCCAGCTGAGCATGCACTAAGCGGGTTTAGCACAAGTGGTAGCGTATGTGTAAATTAAAAGAAAGGTTTGGTTTGTTTTGAAAAAGAGACGGATTTAGAAAAGTCACACAAAAAATGCGCAATTAACCCTAGATCTAAGATCACCTAGGTCAAGTCACTAGACCACTCCTAGACTTCCAGAAGACAAATCGCAGGATAAATTCTATACTACCTCTTTATCCCTCTTATGGCCAGGTAAGTGACAGGTAAGTGGGAGGTATACGCCATGTAAAATGTGGGCCTAATTATGTAACAACTTGCCTAAACACCAAAGAAGAAATGCGGATAAGTAGTAGATTACCCATGACCTTTCTCTGTCCTAATTGAGCGCGACAGTCCTTAGAGTCTTGGTCTAGATATTTTTTAGTTAATGAAGGGTGATGCGGATACTAATTTTGTGATTTTTGGGGCTTAGGAAGGGTAATGAAATCCCCACCTAATCCGAATTTGGTATTTGCTCCTTAATTTCCGTATTAAAATATACATAAACAACCAATATCAAAACACGCAACAAGAATTTTTTTTAAGCGGCGAATTTTTGCAAAGAATCCTGCAGAAAATTTGTTATTGGACAAGATCAGAGGAGAGAGAAGAGAGTAGAGAATATACCAGAGAAAACTGGAGCACTGATTCATCAACTCAACGGCGGTTCCGCCGCAAAAACCAATAATCCGCCGCGGTTCCGCGGTGGATTGGAGGAGTTAGGTGTTGTCTTTGCACTGTAGCTTCCTTTGCTCGTCTGGAAATTTTAAAACGTCTCTGAATCTTGATCTCTCTGCTACAGTGATTCCAGATTCCCTCGCAAAAATTCAAACACTAATCTTTAAGCACACGATGCGATTTTGAGTTAAATTTTGATGGAATAATAATATTTCAACTCAAATAGCAAGAAAGAACAAATTACGTACACATCCCCGGCAACGGCGCCATTTGATTGATCATGTGATTCACACCTCTATGATTTTAAAGAAAAGATGTAGCAAAGAAGTGTTGAAATGTGTTAGTCGTATAATAACCGCAATCAATAACGGTGTCTCTTGTAGCGCGTGTTAGTGAGCACGGGTCATCCTCTGGGATTCGTGGAGTTCGTAAATTCTTACTTTAGTTGAGTCGAAAGAACTAGTAAAGAAATTCAAGAAATAGTTCAAGATTTGTTTTAAGTAATCATTTTAAGAAATTTAAGAAATCGTTTTCAAGAAAAAGAATTCAAGAAAATGTTCAAGATTTATTTATCAAGAAAATTGAAGAAGGTTTGTAGGATTCAACGGAATTAGTATCCAATGATGATTATTCTAGATGATTCATCTTATCAATAGGTAGAATTAAAACTAGATCTATGGCTAACAATGAGAATTAGGGATCCATTGAAGAAACTAAGCTTTCTCCTTCATTGCCCCTTGTCCATTCAATGATTCCATTCTTATCTAGCCTTTAACAAGAAGGATCAACAATCTAATCCCCAAATTGTGATGAAATTCTCAATAAATTGATCTCGCTCACAATTTGGACATCGATAATTCTCTTTGCTAAAATTTATAATCTCCATAAGACTTAAGATGAATATAGAATTCTCTCACCATTTGATCTACCAAATTCCTTCGAATCCTTGACAAGCAGAGATTTACTCACATTATGAAAATAGAAGAATCAACAAATAGAGATTTCATAATGTGAAAATTTAAAGAAAGAAAGACTAAAATTATGATCACCTTTATTATTCAACTTCAAAATACAACTTCTTCAATACGAGAATACAAGAAGAATAGCTTTCGATCACTTGCTTGAAAAGGTAATATCTCCGTCGATCTTCGCTTTGTTCGATCATCGTGAGTCTTGGATCTATCGAGGATCACGTGATCGTTGATGACGATCGGCTTTGCATAAAGGATCTTGAATGATCTTGCTCGATGAATTTCTCACGATTCTTGATTTGGAATTGGATCTAAATTGTTTGCAAAATGTGTACTAAAAATTCAACCACTAATCAACAACCTTTTTAATGTAGGCTTGGGTCCTTTTTATAGCCCATAATCAAGCTTCCCTCATAAGCTAGGTAGTTATGAAGAGGCTTCTAGAATAAGCTAGGTAGTTATGAAAGTTCCTCAACAAGCTAGGTTGTTTTAGAGAAGTTTTCAGAACGAGATTGTTACAATTAAGAATCCTGGGCAAGCTAAGACGTTACAGGGAAGCTTCTGGAGAAATCTCGATCGTCGATCTCCTGACTCAGCTATGGATCCGCGGCGACTCAGCCTGACTTAGTCGTGGATCCACGGCCGATTGGTGAGATCATAGCTCCAAATTTCTGTGATCTTCTGGTGTTGATCTCTGGGTTTATATTTGATATCTGGAATTTATTATCTCAACCGAATCTCTGCCAGAGTTTAACTCTTTGATTTCCTGTATTTTATCGGCAAATTTCTGATTCCGATATATGACATGAGCTAATTTTTGCAAAAGATCTCAATGAAGAGTGTTAGAGATATACAATATTATGCGTGAAATAATAAACATACAATTTCTTTCAAAAATGTTGATTATAAAGTATAACACATGGTAATTGATATTTTCCAGACGAATTTGTAATATGTGTTATATTTAAAACAAACATGCTTAGATGATTAGAAAAGTGAGGAAATTGTTATGTTAAAAATTGCAATAATTTCGACTGAACAGTGCCACTTAAGATTTCTTTGTATGCTTTGCACATGGGCGCCGCTCATATATAAGAGTTTTTAACTTTGGCGCTAGCGCCCTCGTGTTAGGCATGTGATGCGCTTGAGCGCTAGGCGCTACGTCACAGAGCTTTGCTCTTTTATTGGGAAAACAGAATTATATGGAAAGCAATCTCGTATCACAAGATACGAGACCTCGAAAAAATTGTTTCGGGCAAGGTTGGCTATCGGGTCATCTGTAAGGGACCACGTTCTTAAGATGATCAGCTATATTGAAGATCTTGCGGATCTTAGGACCACGTTGGAGAACAAGTTATATACGGACTTGATTCTACAGTCCCCCCCTCTACCTATACCCAGTTTATCTTGAATTTCAATATTCAAGGGAAGGAAGTTACACTTCCAGAACTCCTTAACATATTGAGGAGTGCAGAGGGTACCCTACAGAAAACCAGTAAGACACCCTCTCTGCTTATTGGGGAATCTTCCTCTTCTAGATCCAAGACAAAAATCAAGGGAAAGAAGAAGAAGGCCCCCACCAAGCCGAAAAGAGGTGTCAATAAGATAGAGGGAAAGGGTAAGGCAAAATTTTTGGGGCCGACAGTAAGGAAAGAGGATTGTTTTTATTGTCACAAGAAAGGCCATTCGAAGAAGGACTGCATGGCTTGGAAAGCCAGAAACCAGGGTTCGAAGTGCATTATGGCTTCGACTTTAGGTGTGTTTATGATTGAAAACTGTCTGTCAATTAACTCTATTTCCTGGATACTAGATCAGGATCTCATATCTATAATTCATTGCAGGCTCTGAGAAACCGTAGAGTTATCAAGACAGGTGACATGACCCTGAAGATTGCTAACGGAGCGAGCGTGGATGCTGTTTCCGTAGGGGAATATCACCTAGGATTGACAAGTAGACACATTTTGGTTTTGCGTAACTGTTTTTGTGTATCTAGTTTGACTTGTAATATCATCTCTGTATCTTTACTATCTAAACAAGGTTATGATTTTACATTTGTAAGCGATGTTGTAAACATCCACCTTAATCATGGTTTGATTGGGTCAGCTACACTAGATAACAGTATATACGTATTAAACCAACACAAAGTTTTCAATGTCCAGAACACACTAAAAAGAAAGTCTCCAGATTCAAATCAAGTTTTCTTATGACATTACAGACTAGGTCATATCAATGAAACACGGTTAACGAAATTACATAGAGAAGGATATTTGGATCCGTTTGAATATCTGTCTTATGCAACTTGTCAATCATGTCTCAAAGGGAAGATGACAAAAATTACGTTCACTGGACACGAAGTAAGAGCCACCGAGCTCTTGGGACTCATAAACAGCGATGTGTGTGGTCCAATATCTACACATGCAAGAAGTGGTTATTTCTACTTCATTACTTTTACGGATGGTTTCTCTAGGTATGGACATGCATTCTTGATGAAACATAAATTCGAGGGCTTTAAGAATCTAGGAATACGAGAATGAAGTGGAAAAACAAACAGGTATAAGTATCAAGTCACTTCAATCTGATCCAGGTGGTGAATACTTAAGTGTCAAGTTCCTGGATTATTTAAAAGTGAATGAAATTCTCTCTCAGCTTACTCCTCCATACACACCTCAACATAACGGTGTATCGGAAAGGCGGAACCGCACCTTATTGGATATGCTATGTTCTATGATGAGTAATGCTGAGTTACCACGATCCTTCTGGGGTTATGCACTAGAATCTACTACATATCTTTTGAACAAGGTTTCTACTAAGTCGGTGCCTACCACACCATATGAAATGTGGAGTGGGAATAAACCCTATTTTAAGTATATAAAAATATAGGGATGTCCAGATTTTGTCAAAAAGCAGCATGCGGACAAGCTCGAAGCACGATATGTATTGTGTAAGTTTATGGGATACCCAAGGAACTCCAGGGGGTATCTTTTCTATTAAGCAGAGGAATAAAAGGTTTTTGTTTCTCGGCATGCCCAATTTGTGAAGACTCAACTTCTTGAAAAAGAAATAAATTAGAGCACGGTAGAATTGGATGAAATCCAGAATCATAAACTATTTCTAAAAGCATGGTGGAACCGGATGTTTCAGAAGAACCGGACATCCCTGCGTTACTACGCAGGTTTAATAAGAAGTCTCATCCTCTCGAAAGATACTACGGTTTTCTTGTAGACGGAGATAGAGAAGATTGCATCATCAACGATGATGAGCTAACTAGTTTCCAGCAGGCTATTAGGAGCAGAGACACGATAAAATGGCTAGATTCAATGCGGACCGAAATGGAATCCATGTACACCAACAAAGTATGGACTTTGGACGTTGCACCAGAAGGAGTAAAACCCGTAGGCTACAAATGGATCTTCAGAAAGAAGATTGGTGCAGATGGACAGGTTGAAACGTATAAGGCTAGACTTGTTGCAACAGGTTTTTGTCAAAGACCTGGTTTGGACTATGACCAAACCTTTTCTCCAGTGGCTATGCTCAAATCCATTCGGATCTTACTTGCCATTGTTGCCTTCCATGATATGAAATTTGGCAGATGGACGTAAAGACCACTATTCTGAATGGAAATTTGAAAGTGTGTGTTTATATGGATCAGCCAGAGGGTTTCATAGAGAGTGGGAGTAGCGGAAGAGTCTACAAGTTGCTTAAATCCATTTATGGGTTAAAGCAGGCATCGCGGAGTTGGAACATCTGTTTTGATGAGTCGATCAAAGAATTCAACTTTATCAAAAATCCAGATGAACCATGTAGTAAGATTGTAGCGAGAACTATGGTATTCCTCGTCTTGTACGTGGATGACATTCTCCTGATAGGAAATGACATTCCTATGCTAGGATCAGTCAAAGGATTCTTATCACAGAAGATCTCCATGAAAGACCTGGGTGATGCCTCATAAATTCTGGGGATCCAGATCTATCATGAAATATCTAAGAGGATGTTGGGACTTTCACAGTCCAGGCACATTAACACCATACGGAAAAGATTCAGTATGGAAGATTCCAAACACGGTAATCTACCGGCTTATCACGGGATCACCCTCTCCAAAGAGATGTTTTCCAACACAGATTTGAAAAAGGGTCGCATGAGTATTATACCTTACGCTTCTACGGTAGGATTTATAATGTATGCGATGTTGTGGACCGGACCAGATGTTGCTTATGCCTTAAACGTGGTAAGCTGGTATCAGTCAAACCCTGGAGAGAAGCACTGGATAGCAGTAAAGAACATTCTCAAGTACTTGAGAAGGACTAAAGAGACGTTCTTGGTGTACGACAGAAAAAACCTCCAGATCTAGGCATTCCTTGACTCCAGCATCTAGAGTGATAAGGATGACTCTAAATCCATATCGGGTTATGTCTTTACCCTCAATAGAGGGGTGGTCTGTTGGAAGAGCTCTAAGTAGGACACCGTTGCTGACTCGATGATGGAAGCGGAGTATATCATTGTATATGATGCCGGGAAAGAGGCAGTTTAGATGAAGAAGTTCATTACAGAACTTCAGGTGGTTTCGTCCATTGTTGACCCAATACCTTTGTATTGTGATAATAACGGGGCTATAGCTTTAGCGAAGGAACCAAGGTCGCATCAGAACTCTAGATATATCTTGAGGCGGTATCACCTGATCAGGGAGATCGTGGATCGCCGGGAGATCGAGGTGCGGAGAGCAGAAATGGAAAAAAACAATGCAGATCCATTCACAAAGGCCATCCCTCGGACGAAGCTCGAGAGGCTATCCAAGATGTTAGGTCTGCGATGTGCCAATACATGGTCTTAGTGCAAGTGGGAGATTGTTCGTGATATATGCCCTAGAGGCCATTATTGTATAGTACTAGATTGTATATTACATTTTGGAAGGTTGGGATATACACAGATATAATAACAGTCTTGCTCAACATGATAATATGCTATCTGGTTTGATTGTAGCTCAACATGTGTATATGTTTCTTTTAACGTATCGCTAATACATGTTAGTAGAGCCCTTAAGATTTTTGCTTGACTACCAGCGTTGTGATGGCAGTCACACTCGTGAGGACTGGATAGTCTATAAGCACAACCTTAAACTTATCCCTAGTCATAGGATTATCGAGACTGGGCATCGATACTCCAGAGTAGACTAGTGTATACACTTCTTAATCCCTTCAAGGGAGGTGGCATGTCCCTCAGCCATTGGTATACGGTACCAAAGATAGTATACAAGTGTTCATTGGGTTATGAGTTACACTGAATGGACTCGCTGGGTACTGCTGGTTGGTATTATACCTATCGTCAGTTAGCAGTTCCCCGGTGGCATGAGTACAGGTTAGTCCGTTGACTTGACAACACTATTCATCTTGAGTGTGTTCCCACTATACTTAGATTACTACCCTACCACGACTCAAATGAGTTCTGCAAACAGGTAGTAGTTGGGTGCGGTCCCGAAGCACTTGGAGGCGGTAGGGGATAGAAGAGATTTGTCTCTCCCGGTATTGCGAGTTGATATCGCGCTGTATACGGTTGGCCAATACACAAAGTCCCTGGCCAGGGCATGTGAGATTTACTGGAAGGTATGCCAGTAGTTTCTCAGGGTGTATTTAGGTTCTACACAGACACAATTTATTGCTTTATTAGGGGTCTGACCCTAAGCCCGATATGTGATACTCATAGACAAACAGACCGGACTGTATGAAGAATGTTACCTATAGGCTCAGTAGGGTTTTTGGACGAGTTATCGTGTCGATCTTCCCTTTGACAGACACCTGGATAGTCATTACGTACAGCTAGTGCCACTGACGTGCTTATGGTTTAACCCGCTGCTATCGTATTGTCGAGTCTTTAGAGTCCCACACAGAAGGTTTCCCGGTTCAAGCGAAACGGTGTAGTTTGCGTATGGTTTTACGCAAGGGTGTTCTATTGAACACGTGCATTTATACACGTGCTTTAATTGGACAGTTTAGTAGTACTAGCAGGTTTGAAAGACAGCCAGTTTTGATGCTAGTATTATATTGCTCTCTTTTGGGTATTTGTATTTTAACACGAATACGGTATTTATACGAATAAGTGTATTTGTATAAATACGGGTATTTATATGAATACGTGTATTAGTATAAATACGGGAATTTGTGTTTTAATATAAATACATGTATTTCTTTCTAAATATGAATACGCATATTTTTTATTTTCGATACAAATACGGTATTCGTATTTTGGTAGAAATACGGTATACGTATTTATACGGGTATTGGTATGCATGAATATACACATACTAGTATTTGTATGTGTATGTATATTATGGGTATGGTGGCTACACACACTCTCTGTTTTTCTCTCCACCATTTAAACATTGGAATAGTGTAGGCTTGTGACTCACCCTAGTGAGTTACCAAGCCCGCCCACTCTTTTGTTTTTAGGGTGTAGAGATAAGAGTGAGTTGTGAGAGATATTTTGTGAGAGGGTTCATTTTCTTTTCACTTGAATATTTTTATCTAGTTGCCACCATCATCTTCTTCTTCATCAAATCTCTTTCTTAAGTTGTAAGGATTAAAAGAGAGGACTTGTTTTTATAACCTACACCACTCTAAGTATCTTGTCTTAGCAAGGCTCGATTTTTAGTTGCTTCCGACGAAGCTATCGCTTGAATCGGCATCCTCGGGTGGATCGTCTTTGACACAGAAGATCGTCTTTGAGAGCTCGTACCATCAACCCAAGGAGCATGAGGAGTCAACCTTCAAAACCCGAAGGACCGTCTATAAAGGTTGTTATTCCAACCAAGTGGCTAAAAACTCTAGGTAGGGTTAGCTTAGTTTAGTGTTTGGGCTAATATCCTGGGATTTAGTGTTATGTGCTCAAGAAATTTAATGTTTTTGATTCTACATACCCGTAGTTGACACAGCAAGGAGCACACATACACTTACATGAGGCGCAGGATGTTAGAAGAAGCACATCAGTCTACTCACAGCATTCATTCGGGGTCTACCAATATGTATCATGATTTGCAAGACGTGTACTTGTGGGAAGAGATGAAACATGAAGTGTCTGATTTCATTTCGAGATGCCTGACTTGTCAGCAAATCAAGGCTGAGCATCAGAGGTCGGCAGGAGAGTTGTAGCCCTTACCTGTTCCGGAGTAGAAATGGAAGCAGATCTCCATGGATTTCATTATGGGTATACCTAGGTCTAGCATAAAGTATGACTCCATTTGGGTGATTATGGATCGGTTTACGAAAGTGACTCACTTCCTTCCAGTGAAGACCACTTTCAGATATGCTCAGTTTGCCTAGATTTACATTGATGAGATTATGCGATTGCACGGCATTCCGACTTGTATAGTTTCTGATAGAGGCACGCAGTTTACTGGTCGTCTCTAGCAAAAGCTTTAGGATGCTTTATGCACTGACTTGAGTTTCAGTACTGCTTTCCACCCATAAACCGATGGTCAGTCAGAGGGTACTATTCAGACTCTTGAGGATATGGGATCGTCACTTGTGTAAGACAACGGTAGCGCCCCGGCCGTCTTTCCGAGGCCAAAATCAGGAAACAAAAACTTTTCTTTAACTAGAAACCGGCGCTACCGCAGACTATAAACCCGGATCGGACCATTAACCTACTAGTAGCTAACAAGAGAAAGGGTAGAGAGGCTATACCTAGCGATCCGTGTCCTTCGGTCTTCGGCCACCATCCCAAACTCCTCGCGGCATCACTGATCTCCGGTCTCCTCGTCGGAAGGGCACCACATCGAGAAGTCTTTTTACAGGCTCCCACCTCTGAACCAAGGCAACTCGGACATGAAATTGGCAAGCCGACGTGTCCAAGTTTGCTGTAGACTGAGTGCAGAATGCTATGTCTCGAGGGTTAATGAAGTTGCCATTTTGGATGGAGGAATGAACTATGGAGATGGGCTAAGGAATTTTGTAGCAAGAAAAAATGAGATCAATATTTTTCCCACACCAAAAATATGAGGGGCTCCCCAATGTAATGGCCGGCCAAAAGAAAAGAGAGAGGGACATCATGAAGGGAGGTAAGTGTAGGAGCAAAGAAATGGTGACCATAAGTCAAAAAGCAAGCCTCACATCCATCATCCAAATCAATCCCATCTCCATAAAGTAAGTAATGATGAAAAAGGAATCATTCTCAACACTCACTATTAACCATCAATTCTAACCACAAAAAACACCCTCCATTTTGATAATTTGCATATTAGCAAATAAGCCCCTCCATGGAAAATTCAGCCAAGGAAAGAAAGAAAGGAAGGAAAATGACCGAAAAGGGAAAGCAAGCTGGCAACTTCAAAAAGCGATCACGTAATAAATTACAGGAAAACCCCGAGACTGTATATACATACCCGCATTTGTATTCCGACCGAATACAAATGCAATGAGACAAAATCTACACTGTGTAATATTAGGATCTGGCTTAAACCAAAGCCCGCTAGTATTATCCTTCTGAAACACTACACGTGCACAAGTGCATGCGTACGTTCGAACCCTGCCATAAATCCATACGGCCTCTACAATGTTTCGCCCGAAACTTGAGAAACTGTCTGTTGAGGACTCTAAAGACTCGTCAATACTTTGGCTGTGGATTTAACCACTAGCACGTCAGAGGTATTAGCCGTACGTAACGAGCTACCAGGTATTGACCAAAAGGGAGGTCGATAAGCGAACTCATCCTGACACCCTACTGATCCTGTCAGTGACAATATACGTACAGTCTAATCCGTTCGTCTATGAGCATCGCATGGCGGGCCTAGGGGGTTGGTAAAAGTCAGACTCCTAAAAGCGGTACAAGTCGTGTCAGAGTGTAGCCCAGAACACCCTGAGATACTACTGAAATACCTACCAGTAAATCTCCTGCCTTGGCCAAGGACTTCGTGTAATGGCACTCCTAGACACAGCGCGATCTCACCCCCAATACCGGGAGAGACGAACCCCTGTCGATCTGCTCACTGCCTCCATGTGGCTCGGGACTGTACCTAACTAAAACCTGTTTGCACGACTCCTTTTAGCCGTGGTAGGGTAGTAATCAAAGTACAGTGGGAACTCACACAAGACAAATGACGATCTCAGGTCGATGAACTAACCTGTACACATGTCACCAGGGAACTGCTATCTGACGGTAAGTATAATACCAACTAGCATGTTCCCGGCGAGTCCTGTCCGGTGTACTCATAACCCAATGAGCACCTGTATACATCTTAGGTGAACCAACTGACACCAATGGCTTGTGAGACCGGCCACCGCCGCTCGTCGGGGTCTCGACTGTATACACTAGTCTACTAACGGAGTATCGATGCCCAGTCTCGAAACTCCCACGACTAGGGACCATTTTAAGGATGTGCTTATAGACCACAGCTCCCACGTATACGATCGCCATCATACTGCTGGTCGCCAAGCATGAATCCTAAGGGCTCTATCAACGTGCAATAGTGATCTTTACCATCACCTAAAGCAATACACGATGATAAAGATAAACCAGATAGTATACTATTTTCTATCAACGTGTAATAGTGAACTGTACACGATGATAAAGACAAAACCATATAGTATACAACGCTTTCGAGTAAGACTGTCCTACCGGTATAGGTCCTCCCTCAATCATTGCAATCACGTGCCTGCGATTCAATAATTGACTCTGAGGGCACTATATCCAACAATCTCCCACTTGCACTCAAGGCTAATTATTGCGATGTCGCGTACTCACAGCCCGTGTGATACCGAACACCCAACTCCTCTACTAAACAGTCTCGCAAAGCCCGTTTGCGAAACTATTGCATTCGAGGAATAGCCTCAGTGATTAGATCTGCCCTGATGTTTCTTTCTATGTCTCTCTTTATCTCAAGTTCGCAGAGAAAGCCATCTTCCGAAATGCGTGATACCTGTCTTAGAATATGTCTGGATATCTGATGGGACCTAGCTCATAAATGAACTCTAAATCCAAACTTCTTAGACTGTATCGTCAACTGAACTTAATCAGTAACCTGCGTAATGCCTCCATCAGTGTCCGCTTGGATCACCTGTCCAAAACACTGCTCTTCGTCAGAGGGAAAACTATAACTCTGACCGTCACTCTGTCATCCAGGTCACCTTGGAAGCCTGGAATGATAACCGTCTCCTAAAAAGAGACTGCTGTTATCATATCCCTAGAACATCCACTTATGTTCTAAAACTGCTTCCGAATGTTTCTCCAAGATTGGATTAATATCTGAACTTATTGCATCTTGTGCAAAAACAATATCGGGTGTGGTACTTGACATCTCATGATTGACTCAATTGCCTAAGCAAATGATCTGCCAATCATGCGCATCCCTCTCCCCTTTAGTCTGTAAGAAACCTTTAGAGAGGGTGACTCCATCACCTGCAGGTACACTACCGTGCCAGGAGTCGTCCATTCTAAAACACCTTTAGAATGCTGTCTAAGTACCCAGATTGGGAAACCAACCAAATCTAAATCTAAAACTATAGATCTAGTAACCAGAATATCTGATATAATATCCATATCCTATGTGGAGAAACCACTGTATGACAACCAAAGTATGACCGATTGTAGTATAGGAACTTCACTTCCTACTCTGTGTATGTTATCCAAATACCAGGACATCACACCCTACTACCTTCTTAACAGATCCATCCCTTATTCTGATGAAGTCAAACCTATGACTGTCACATTAGAAATAGATGATCTTTCTCCGCTATATCTTCTTTAGTCCATAAATAGACATAAGCCACTTGTCCACCAATGCTTCCGCTGCTCCCACTGACTACGACAACCCTCTGACAGAATTATATACACGTGCACTTCTAAAGCTAGTCTAGAACGACACTATACTCATCCTTCTGCCGGGTCTCACAGTCTAGAACAATAGAAATGGCAAGTCTGGGTAAACAAGAACCTCTCTGTCACCGTCTTTAAGCATACCGAAGTACCTCTCGAGTGCCTGAGGTTACCCACCATATCTGTGGAGTGGCTAAAGGAATGTCAAATCAGATTGAATTTTTAGGTTCTTATCAAATTTTCAGTAATCGTTTACGGTTCTGGAATCACTTCCAGTTCTACCATACTCTCACTATTGTTTTCTGAAAAAAATCCATTTTTATTAAAACTGTGGTGAGTCTAGAACAATATCACTATCAATCCTCCAGATGGTAGAAAGTCAACCCTCGTCATAGTCCGGGTCAATCCACAAATAGCCATTACAGAAACGTGCCTTGAGTTATCCAGAGTCTGGTTTTTAGCATAAGCCGGACAACTCCCCGTACCTTAACATTGTTAAGATACGAACTATTCTATATCCAATATAGAAACAGAGGTACTGATTTAATTGGAACCAGATTCAAATCATGCAGCTGTCTCCAGTGCATATCAACTAAATGGAGAGAGGCCGTTCAGCATTACTCAACTTAGGAGTGCTTCCAATTATGAGTAACCTGAAAGAAAAGCAAGTTCTCTTAAAACCATTACTATCAACTGAATACCATACACAAGTATCTACATCTTCGATCACCTTAAAAAATCCCAATACTTGCAATACCTGGTTCTCTACTTTATTCATATACCTATAACTTCTCAAAACATAGACCTTGTGTTTCTACGAAACACTTGTCTAAAAGCTAGAGAAGTCATAAGTAAACCGAATATAGCATGAGTACCAACCCCTCTGTCATAATGGACACTGGACAACATACAATACTCTGTATAAGTCCCCTGATTCTAATAACTCGATCCCTATGTATCGTAGGTTGAAAATTGTACTTATGGTTAAGAAGAATTACACCGCTGTTTAATACTCCTTACCTAATCATCCACTAATATAGGTAAATGTCATGGACATTATTTCAAAAAGTTATATCTCACTCTATTAAAATAGACGTATAGATATATCAATTTGAAATTGGTGCATAACAATGGATATTCAAAACCAAACATCTGCCGTCCGGCAAACAGCCCAGGAGATTTCCTCAAATATCACCAATTACAACGAATCCCGATATAACGAGGACAATCACCTAATTCCCAATAACTTAATCCCACTTATCATCTGTAAAACCATACAGATGTGAGAATCATACCTGATAAAAACATACCTTGGAGCAAGGGCTAATTGGCAAATCAGTTTTCTTTTAACAGTACACAGTGAAACTGAAACATTGAAATGTTTCGTAGGGGTATCCGGGTATTCCTTGTAATGCCTCTTCCATTTTCTAGATTCACAACTGTAACCGTATATTTCTTTGCCATCTCTCTAAATCCATTCATATGTCTTTAGTTATTACCTTCTGTACACGCTCTTAGGCTAAATGGTTTTCTTCCTTCCCTACCTTTCGGCACCAACGTATGGTTTGGAAGAAGACTATCCAATAAGCATAATGGGTGTACTTTCCTAATCCTAGGAGCACTCGCAACCCGAGAGAAGGTAAGGATAAAAGACACCTGAATAAACCTTATTCCTATTTCTCCTGAACCAGAATCCATCCCCGAACTGGAACAAATTCCTTTCGAGTTCGTATATAACCATACGATGGAGTATCCAAATAACTATGAATCTTCGTAGTGATACGGAGTGTTCTGGAGAAATTCAAAGGTGAAGTAGGAGTGGCGATGAAATGCTTGGTTTGGTCGTGAATAGCAGTCGCAATTTACTTTGCCCTCTTACTAATCCCTTTATTTGTCTTTACTTAATACCTTCTGTACACCATCGTTAGGCTAATTGGTTTTCTTCATTCCCTACCATTCGGCACCTGCCTATGTTTTGGAAAAAGAATATCCAATTAGTATAATAGGTGTACTATCCTAATCCAAGGAACACTCGCAACCTGAGAGAAGGTAAAAGGAAAAGACAACTGAATAGTCCTATTCGTTTTCTCCAGAACCGGAAACCATCCTCGAATAAATTCCTTCGAGTTCGTATATAACCATACGATGGTTTTATCCAATGGAAGTGGACGTTCGTAGTAATACGGGGTGTTCTGGAGAAAAGGGTAAAAGTAGGAGTGGCAATGAGATATGCAACTCTGACAATCCAAAAGCCAGTGTTTTAAGAAGGTTCGGTTAACTTGGTCACTGAGTCATAGTCAAGGGTCGGGTCATGGTCGCTGCCAAAGAGAGAGAGAAAAGAAACACTCAGCGTGCAGTATAACCTAGATCAGAATGGTTATCACTTTATCCAATCAGGAAACCTTCCACTGTAACCTAAAATTCTCCTCCAAACCTGAAAGAAGAATTAGTCGGGATCAACCGAGGAGTAAACCAACTCATCAGTGGGAATCGAGATCCAACTATCATCGCATGATAACGTGATGGAAACCACTCACGTTACCACACTCCAGAAGGTATGCACATATCTGGCAAGTTTCAGTTTCTTTAGAAACTCCCGATGTGATTTTTACCCCTAGGAGCCAAGTGACCTTGACGAATAATCAACAAATCAAAAGGTCCTAGTCAAGTTCAACCCCTCATTATCTTGTTTGCGTTAAACCCACCCGCACGACCCTTGATGAATAATCAACAAAGTCGTACGACTGTCCTAACCAATCGACATATCCATGCGACAGAAAAGCATTACAGAGCTACCGCACACTACGCCTCGGCAAATAGCAACGACAAACGTAGCGCGAATACTGAGCAATACTAATTTGAAATGACGGAGGGCTACGGCAGGTTTTTGGCGAAAAACCTTTTAACGTAATGAACTTGATATCGTTGAAAGAACCGGATAGCTTTTTATAAAAATATAGTGACGAAAACCTTTGCTAAAGAGGTCACTCCCAGTGAAGGGATCTCGGCTCTTTCCCCGTAGAATGAGGTGCAGGATATTCCAACTGAATACCATGATGCAAAGCAAAAGTAATCGGCTATAGTGAAGTTATTGCCCTGACGCAAACTTCTGTCCAAGGGGTTACTCCCGGTGAAGGGATCTCGGCCCTTGCCTCATCGACTGAGGTGCTGGATATTCATAACCGAATACCACTGTGCAAAACAAAAGAGAACATCCTTGCAATAACAGCTTTTTGGAAAAAGTTCCAACAACATCAGAATAGGTTTGTTTAGCTTGCATTGATCCGAATCAACGCAGTCCCATCAATTGATCACACCAATAAAGAACAAAAATACGATGTACGTATATGCCATCCGCATTCGCCACTGGGTCCCGTCATCACCCGTTAGGTTACTTAACTAACGACAGAGCGGGGACTGGACTAGCATGGATGCAAAACATATACAACATCTAATAGTATATATATCAATATATAATATTCGCTCATGGCGTGATAAAATGCAACATCACAGAAAAGTAATAAGCATCACAGAACAATACAGATATCTGGGATCCCCGGGTTTCATAGAGACGCTACTGAAACCCGACGTTCCCCTGGTTGTGTGGATAGCCTGTGCAATTAAATCCTAGATCCCTACGGACGCGGCAAGTCACCCGCCAAAACCTGAAGCGAGGCAGCCCCCTTCAGCAACGTGAATGGACTACCCAACACTTCACGGAATCCGGTAACTTGGGCACCTCTCCTTGGGTCAACCTGTACCCCCTACGAGTGCGGTGAATAGCCCGCCAATAATAGAGTGAAGCCCCCTCCATCTCAAAGACATGAGATGCGGGCCCGCTGCCCTCTAGAACCCGGCTATCCGTGCACCCTACCTCAGGGTAATCCTAGTACAGAAAATAAAATATATACAACGGGTACATCGACCTCAGCCCGGTCGTGCCCCAAAAGAATAATATACAAACAGGCAGTGACGGCAGTCCACATGTCGGACGCTCGCCCCGTAATATCAAATGTAGATATACAACAAAACTGTACTACCATTGCATCCAGGCTATCCACCACGACAAATCCGCAACATCACAGCACAACACAGAACATCAACGTGAATGTCACGTTCGCAAATCCGTCTAAAAGGGCTATAGCAATTAGACAGGATTTACCGATCAAATGACATTCACGGTCGCAGATATAATGTAAATACTGTGAACTAACATGTTTAAATTTTCGATCGACAAAAATTTTCCGAAGTGGGCCCCAAGCACAACACCCAGTACTCAAATAAATCTGGGCCTAAATAAAAATTACAAGAAACCCCATTTCAATCTCAGAGAACACTGTACTAAATTTGGTGCATTGAATAATCATTACTGCGGTGGAACCGCGGCCAAAACAGGGGTATAGCCGCGGTTCCGCGGCATTACTGTAGCCACGTGCTACCAAATTTTGTCAGATTTCCTAAAAAAAACCCTGCATGGTTTTCTGCAATACATCAAATAATTTTTTGAGCAAAAAACAAATTCGACAGAAACTGATCGATTTGAAATGCGGTTTATGGAAATTCCGTCCGATCGAAGTTCTAAACACGCTAGAGCAAGCTAGTAAATGTTAATGGCGTGGCTCTGATACCATGTAAGACTACGGTAGCGCCCCAGCCGTCTTTCCGAGGACAAAATGCGGAAACAAAAACTTTTCTTTAACTAGAAACCGGTGCTACCGCGAACTATAAACCCGGATCGGACCATTAACCTACTACTAGCTAACAAGAGAAAGGGTAGAGAGGCTATACCGAGCGATCCGTGTCCTTCGGTCCTCGGCCACCATCCCAAGCTCCTCGCGGAATCACTGATCTCCGGTCTCCTCGTCGAAAGGGCACCACATCGAGAAGTCTTTTTACGGGCTCCCACTTCTGAACCGAGGTAACACGGACACGAAGTTGGCAATCCGACGTGTCCAAGATTGCTGTAGACTGAGTGTAGAATGCTATGTCTCGAGGGTTAATGAAGTTGCCATTTTGGATGGAGGAATGAACTAAAGAGATGGGATAAGGAATTTTGTAGCAAGCAAAAATGAGATCAATATTTTTCCCACACCAAAAATATGAGGGGCTCCCCAATGTAATGGCCGGCCAAAAGAAAAGAGTGAGGGTCATCATGAAGGGAGGTAAGTGTAGGAGCAAAGAAATGGTGACCATAAGTCAAAAAGCAAGCCTCACATCCATCATCCAAATCAATCCCATCTCCATGAAGCAAGTAATGATGAAAAAGGAATCATTATCAACACTCACCATCAACCATCAATTCTAACCACAAAAAACACCCTCCATTTTGCTAATTTGCACATTAGTAAATAAGCCCCTCCATGGAAAATTCAGCCAAGGAAAGAAAGAAAAGGAAAATGGCCGAAAAGGGAAAGCAAGCTGGCAACTTCAAAAAGCGATCTCGTAATAAATTACAGGAAAACCCCGCGACTGTATATATATACCCGCATTTGTATTCCGACCGAATACAAATGCAATGAGACAAAATCTACACAGTGTAATACTAGGATGCAGCTTAAACCGAAGCTCGCTAGTATTATCCGTCCGAAACACTATACGTGTACAAGTGCAGGCGTACATTCAAACCCCTCCATAAATCCATACGGCCTCTACAACGTTTCGCCCGAAACTTGAGAAACTGTCTGTGGGGGACTCTAAAGACTCGTCAATATTTTGGCTGTGGATTTAACCACTAGCACGTCAGAGGTATTAGCCGTACGTAACGAGCTACCAGGTATTGACCAAAAGGGATGTCGATGAGCGAACTCATCCTGACACCCTACTGAGCCTGTCAGTGACAATATCCGTACAGTCCAGTCCGTTCGTCTATGACCATCGCATGGCGGTCCTACGGGGTTGATAAAAGTCAGACCCCCAAAAGCGGTACAAGTCATGTCGGAGTGTAGCCCAGAACATCCTGAGATACTACTGGAATACCTACCAGTAAATCTCCTGTCTTATCCAAGGACTTTGTGTAATGGCTCTCCTAGACACAGCGCGATCTCATCCCCAATACCGGGAGAGACGAACCCCTGCCGATCCGCTCACTGCCTCCATGTGGCTCGGGACTGTACCCAACTAAAACCTGTTTGCATGACTCCTTTGAGCCGTGGTAGGGTAGTAATCAAAGTACAGTGGGAACTCACACGAGACAAATGACGATCTCAGGTCGATGAACTAACCTATACACATGTCACCAGGGAACTGTTATCTGACGCTAGGTATAATACCAACTAGCATGTTCCCGGCGAGTCCTGTCCGGTGTACTCATAACCTAATGAGCACTTGTATATATCTTAGGTGAACCAACTGACACCAATGGCTTGTGAGACCGGCCACTGCCCCTCGTCGGGGTCTCGACTGTATACTCTAGTCTACTAACGGAGTATCGATGCCCAGTCTCGAAACTCCCACGACTAGGGACCATTTTAAGGATGTGCTTATAGACCCCAGCTCCCACGTATATGATCGCCATCATACTGCTGGTCGTCAAGCATGAATCCTAAGGGCTCTATCATCGTGCAATAGTGATCTGTACCATAACCTAAAGCAGTACACGATCATAAAGATTAACCAGATAGTATATTATTTTCTATCAACGTGTAATAGTGAAATGTACACGATGATAAAGACAAAACCAGATAGTATACAAAGCTTTCAAGTAAGACTGTCCTACCGGTATAGGTCCTCCCTCAATCATTGTAATCACGTGCCTGCGATTCAATAATTGATTCTGAGGGCATTATATCCAACAACTTGTCCTTGATTAAGTTCTCCTACAATACTAGCTTTCAGGAAATGATTCTGATGTCACCTTTTGAGGCATTATATGGGAGAAAGTGATGTTCGCCGATTTTTTGGACCGAGCTTAGCGAGAGTAGCCTTCTAGGGCTTCAGTTGGTTAAGAAGACTACCGAGAAGGTCCAGTTGATACATTATAGGATGAGAACCGCCCAGAGCAAGTCTTATGCTGATCACCGTTGCCGCAGGCCTGAGTTCACTGTAGTTGACCATGTATTTCTCCGGGTTTCCTCGATGAAGGGTGTGATGCGATTTGGGAAAAAGGGAAAGCTCAGTCCCAGATATGTTGGACCTTTCGAGATTCTAGAAAAGGTTGGTACTGTAGTGTATTGTTTATCACTCCTGCCCAGTTTTCTGGATGTGCACCCTTTGCTCCATGTGTCCATACTCTGCAAGTACCTTCATGATCCTTGTCACGCTATTCAGCATCAGACCATACAGCTGAAGCGAGATCAATCTTACACTGAGGAGCCGGTGGCCATTCTCGATAGGCAAGTGAAAAGGCTACGATCTAAGTCACTCCCTCGAATAAAGATGTTATGGCGTGAATCGAATAGCACGGAGGTCACCTGGGAAGCCAAGGATAAGATGCGGAAGAAATTTCCCCATCTTTTCGAAGGTACGCGTAGTTAGATTTTAAATCCGAAGACCGAATTTTCGTTAGGGTGATATTGTAACATTTCGTACAAATTTAAATTATTTATTTTTGCATTTATTTAATAATAAAATGAATTTTCATATGAGAATACATTTATCTTTTTTCAAAATCAATTTTTTTCATATGTCATGGCAAAAACATGTTCTTATTTGAGTTTGGTTAAATTCTCTTTATTTGAAAATGGAAAGAAAAGAATATGCTGGGCTAAATTATACCTCACTCTCACCACATCATACCAAACAAATGTCTAGCAAATATCCTATATATCATATATGTCATGGCTATCCTCTTATTCTCTACATCTTTCTTCACAAACACTAAGGAAATATCTTAGCTCTCCTTCGCCCTCACTCTAACCTAGCTTCCTCCATCAAAAGTCATCATGTTTCTTGAGGGTTTCTTCATATAGAATGATCATGACACCAAGTTTAGTCTATGTCTCTTCTAAGATCTTCAATTAGATACCACTAAAGCTTGGATCCCTCTCAATATTCTTCAAGGAGGTAAAGATCCAATTTTTATTCTTATTGTGTTCTTATTTTGCTTAGTTTATGTGGTTTTATGTATAATTTCTAATGGTTTAGGAAAAATAGACGTGTTTCAGTATTTGTATACTAAGTTTTTAAGTTTTTGAACTAAGATTTTAGTGTTTGTGGTACTGAAACAATATCTGCTCTAACTTGAAAACTCTGAAAAATATTCTAAGAGTTTTTTGAGATGGTGAGCACAACTAAAGACCACACCCTAAGCCCGTACCCATTTGGACTTGACATGGCCGCAAATTTATTAGTTTTGGCCGCAATTGTCAGTTTTGGTGTTGAGTTATGGTCTGGGTTTTTTACAGTAGCTCCTAGATATCCCAAATTAGACTATTGTATACTTAATTTTGTCCCAGAATATATCTTATTGTAGTTCAATGTTTTACATTTTAAAAAATTAAGTTTTGATTTTCTTTATTGTCGGGATTAGTTCAATATTAATAGCATGCGTTAAAATATGCCGACCTTACGCCCTTGTCTATTTGCATTAGAATGTTAGTAACGTTTGTGTTTCAATTCTTACGAGTGTGCTTGATTTAATGTTTAGGATTAGTCGCAGAGACGTCTGATGCAGCAAAGAAAGTCAAATCATTCGCAAGCTTCGTCTAACATGTGTCGATTTTAGGTGAGTAGGGGGGCATATACAAGTAAGAACTCGGACGGATGGCATATAGCACTCCCGACTACCAGAAACTTTTAAAAACTCCATATCGGGTTTTAAGTACTATTAGTGATACTTTACCGCATTTCCATGTCATATACATTACATTGAGTACCATGACATCCCTAGTGTACAATTTTACTTACTAGAATAGATACATTAAATAGAATGCAAGCACAATACTAATGATTCCATATTGCACAGTTCACAGACTCGCATGCTACACCACACATCATTAGCACTGTCATGACATATAGAATCGCTATGAACCATATTACCATGTTCATGATAGTATTAGTTGCTAATTACCATGTTCCATTATTCGAATTCTATAGTTCATATAAATACATGTTATAGTTGCCAAATGATGTATGAATAAATCATTCTCTGATTGGTATCATAGATTTGATATTTCTATGGATTTGAGAAGCCGCTGGTATCTTTTACAAAATGGATTATGTTTTCAAAAGTCCGGTTTTCTTGTGATATAATGAATTGGAATCCACCATGAGTTTTTGTTTTCATGATGAGATATCCGAATCGAGGGAGGTGTTAACCGATTACAGATACATGATGGACCCAGTACGACTCTTAGGGATAGGACGACCGTAGGGGGTACGGGGAGCCTAATGAGGATGATTGATATCGGTGGTGACATTAAAGCACGATGGATATCCGGAGGAATCCGACCATGGATAAGTCGATATCAGGAGAAAAACGATCGGTTAGACGGTGCCTACGATATCCAGATTTTTAGTGTCGATGATGGACACTGGTTTGATGAGGATTTAATGATGATTGATATTCTTCATATGTGACTTCATTTATATCGCATTTGCATTCATTACTACGCATATCATATCATATCTTGTGTTTTCTAATTCTATTCACTAAGTTGGCAACTCATGCCCATTGTGCCTTAGCTTCTTATTGGACGGACCGCATAGACACGTAGTGGTGTCACGGACACATACTTTAGGGTTCATTGCAGATTTCGCTAGGTGGGTTACACGCATAGTGACCGCCTCTTTCTTATATGCTGTACTTTGTATCCAGTGTCACTCCATTAGACCATCTGTATTATTTGACTTAGAGCGGGTTAAGAATTTATGTATATTCTTTTGTGGTCGAACTCGGACAGAGTCGACTAGTTAGCTTTACTTACGCAGTTTATTTATATATTTGCTTGTGATCCTTCGCCTTCGAGCGTCGTATATAACTGCATGGCTGTGATTTCATCGATTAGCGTTGAGGTAGCTCCTATGTGAGGATGCCGTTATATTTATATGTATATGTACTTATTTTTATCAAAAATTATAAAAGAGGTGCTGCCGAAATTTCAAATAACAAAAATATTTTCAACTCTATTTCATAACATTTGACATATGCTTTTAAACAAACAATCCTTGTAAATAAAATTGTGTTTCATATTAAATACTTTTTTTTGAAAACTCCACCTTCTTTATTCTTTAAAAAAGTTTAGATCTTGATTTTTGGCTTACTTAGATCACGTCAACATCTTTAGACGTCACGTGATCTAAGTGTCGGTCACGTGCCAAATCGGATTGTGACATCAATGGAGATTCGTGTAGAGGCAAGTATGGAGATCATCAAGATATAATCAAGTTGTCTTGATTGGATAGAAATTGCTAGCACAACGAACAGAACACAAATCAGAATTATCGCAAAGGTATTATCTTTCGAATCAATTAAGTGCTAATTGATTTCGTTAATAATTAACCTAATTATAAACCCTAATTGGTGTTGATGTAAATAACTTAATTTTTCCTTTCCACTCTGTTTACACCAATTTTCACCAACATTTTTTCATTTTTCTTAGTTTTTAGTTTTTAGTTTTTGTTTTGGTCAAGAATTATCAAAAGATAAATTTGAGGGTATTTGATTGGTGTAATTTATTGCACATTTATATAGCCATATTTACTTTATTTTGCCTATTTAATGCTACTCCTGGTATGTTTTATTAATAAATGCAGATTATAGGGTTTAAAGGGAAAAAGTATAGAAAAGGCGTATTTATGTGAGTTGAATGTGGACAAATCAATGAAGAATCTAATATAAGGGTGAAATTTATCAACCAAACAGAGAACCAAAAGAATCAACAGATCAAACCAAGCCTGCACACCAAAATGGACCCCAAGAACTTACCAAAATTCGGTTTTAACCGAATTTGGTTCGGGTTTAGACAGTTCCTAGATGTGTTAGGACTTGAAATTTTAGGGTGTTTTAGAAGATTCGAAGATATTTCTTTTCATCCCTTGTAATAGGCCTAAAAGCCTTTAAACACTGCTGTATAATTATTTTTGGGTTTCATCTTCTCTTTTGGGGGAGAATCAAAGTCTTGTAAGATCTTTATAATTCTATTTTTATCATGTTTTATTTTAATTATTGTTTCTTTTTTTATTATGCATAGCTAATTCACTACTTAGGCATTAGATGATTCATGTTCTATGATTAGTGTTTGTTTTAAATGTTCTATTCTTTTTCTATGTTTTTAATGATGAATAATTTATGATAAAGATAGGTTCTATTATATGCAATTCTGTTAACTAGATAGATCAATGAGTGATTGAGAACAATGAGATTAATTTAGGGAAACGTTGCTTGACCTATAAACTAGTTAATTTGATGATTGGTTGACGACCATGATAGATAATTAGGGAAGCTAAAATTCGTATTTTCATTATTCGGGTATCTAGTTAATTTAGGGTTAGATTAAACTATGCCGATATAACAAGATAAGCCATTGATTGACAACCATTGAGTTTATTAAGTAGAATAGTAGATCTAACTATTTCTTTGTTAACTAGAACTTGTTCTTTTAATTGATTACTTGCATATTTGTAGATTGATATGGTATTACCATGATCGTATGATTTATGCTTCTTTATGGATTGATATTTTATTACGATGAATGTATGCTCTATGCTTTCTTGTAATTGATAAATAATTAATTTAAGGATGGAAATCAAAAAATGGATAGATATTATTTATAACACCATAATTAGACACGATGATTCTAAATTCTAGGCGTTTCTTTACTTTTGAAATCTCTTATAATTGCAACTTAATTTCTTTATTATTTGCTTTTAATTAATATAATTAAACAAATCAAAGTTTTTATTTTAATTCGTTTTAAACTAATTAGAATTCTCCTCCTCCCTGTGGTTCGACCCGTAAGTATTACTACTGATAAACTATGCACTTGCGATTTAAATTTAGAGACTAATAAAATCACCATCACTAAGCAAGGTCTGTGCCTATCTCAGTCTCGCTACATAGAGAGAATGCTTAAAATGTTTGGATACTTTGATCTACCAGAGTTAACCATTCCATACAACTACAACAAGAAGTTTCAACCTAACATTGGAGGACCGGTGAAGCAGCTAGAGTACGCACAAGTTATCGGGAGTTTGATCTACAATGAGCTGCACAAAGCCTGATATCGCTTTTGCCGTTAGGATACTTAGTAGATTTACAAGTAACCCAGGGAAAGCATATTGAGATGCAATCCAAAGACTGATGAGGTACCAAAAGGGAATGTTAAAACTGGGCTTGTTCTATTCCGGGTATCCAGAAACTGTTGAAGGCTTCTCTGATGCAAATTGGTGCTTGGATCCACACTAATGCAGATTAACTATAGGGTTTGTCTTTACTATGGGAAGAGCGGCTATCTCCTGAATGTCCAAGAAGCAAACTATTATCGTACAATCGTCAATGGAGTCTGAGTTCCACGATTTTGTTATTGCAGGAGATGAAGCTGAGTGGCATAGTGATCTTCTATTGAAAGAAATGCAGGGAACAGTAATCACTATCTATTATGACAATCGGGCGACGAGTACTGTAGCAGTAAACTTGTTATTCGATAAAAAAAAGTAGACTATCTGTTTGAAGAATGGGAATCAAAATGAGTTGATAACCCGCGGAGTAATCTAGGTGATTCACGTCCGATCTTCAAAGAATGTAGCAGATACCTTAACAAAGGGTTTGAAAAGGGATCTGGTTGATAAGACTTCCGCTTGTATGAGTCTCAAGTCTATGTAAGGTTACTACGTAACCATGTAATCAAATTATTAGTTCAAAGCTTCGCTACTATTAATAAGATTGCTAGGTCAAAATTTATGTAAACTAAATGAACGGATGGAATATTGGATTGGAGCCTTTATGTGTTATATACATCTCGGATGTTTGATACTTGGTTGCAAGTATGCCCGAGGAACATAAAAAAATGAGGATGGCTTGAAGCTTTAATGAGTTCCATGCATCCGGAATGCTAGGTGCTTGGTGGCAAGCAAGCCTAAGGAACTCAACTATGCTTGAGAAGGAGTTTTGGCCGACTCTTATAACATATTTAGGCAGATTCTTAAAGCTCAAGCAGAAACTATGACAAAACACATGTCTTTTAATGTGCTATGACTTAGCAAATGGGAAATAGTTCAAAACATAGTCCACTATTGCATGATTTGGTTTAGTTACAGTGTGATCGGTAAGATATAAGGGCTATTTCAACACTCAGTTCACCATGCATCTAACTGTAGCTTAGTTGGTATAAATAGGATTCAAGTCCATGTGACATCTTCACTATGCACCGTGTCTACGATATGGATACTAGTTAGAAACTTGTGGGGGTTGTTAGATCTTGTGGGTGCTTTTATATAAAAACAATGGGTGAAGTTTTAAACTATATGTTATTTATTTTGAATAACGACAAAAGACTTTAGTAGCCCAGTTGATTTGCAAATGTTTTGCCACACAAGAGGTCAATAGTTCGAATCTTATCATGGGCAATATTTATTAATTAATTACCCATAAGTGATACTAGTAGCTCGGGCTTGGGATTGGGCTCGGGCTCGGTCCATGGGCATAGGCCGTGGATCGGGATCGGACCAATCGGGCTGAGATGCATTCAGCACTTTGCATTTTGCACGTTGCATTTTGGTTGCTCGTAACCTAGTTGGCGTCTACGTGGTAGCCCAATAGGCTGTCCAGTTGGACATCGCGTTCGCACCGGCTTGGCTGCCTCGCAGGCTGCTTCACAGGAGTATTAAGACTGTTGGGCTATTCTGAACAGTTTGGGCTGATTGAATGGAAACTATTGGGTTGGTCATCAGTTACAAAGAATAGCAACTGATGAGACCTTTGGGAAAAGTCTGAGATCTCTATATATAGAGAGCTCAGAATAAAGAGCCAAACTTACTGGAAAAAGTAAAAGGCCGAGAACTATTTCCATAGTTCTGAGAATAGAGAACTATTTCATAGTTTTGAGAATTGAATAGAAATACAAAGAACTATTTCATAGTTCTCGTCGATTCTATTCAGAAGAACCAATTGGAATTCAATGGAATTGAGAACACTGAGAATATTATGAAATATTCTTACCGATCTTAGTTTAGAATTCCATAGAATATTACAAGATATTTACAATTCCATAAAGTATTGCAAAATATTTTCACCAGAATCAATTAGCCTAGAACCGGAGAGCTCTGCCCATACGACATCGGACCATCCATCGTGGCCAAAACCGAGTTTCTGGTGGGTACACACCAGAACTCACAGTTGTTGTTCCTGGAATAAATTGGCTTTAGGATTCTTATACCAAAGTTGGCATAATCTACTTTAAGCTCCGCATTAACGAACGCCCAGAAGCTCTTGACTTGATCTAACGATAGATTATTGTGGTAACTTTACAGAAATTTTTTAAATTTACCGTACATTTTTCTCACCAGCTCCAACAAAATTAACAGCTAACGGCTCGGAAGAATAATTAGGATGGGAAAAGTATATGCAATGAATTAAGTGAGGACCAAACTGCTTTTTTCGAAAAAATTATTATGTGAGTCGGATGCAATGTATTTGGACAGTAAGATAGAATTATTTGGATAGTCTTCGAATGGTATTGTGGGCTTCAAAATTGTATTTTGTTCCATCTCATGATCGAATCAATATAACCGGCATAGAGATGCTCCCCCGGGACTGGATCCTCTCCATTGCCTATTTAGGACTGGAGAGTCCGGTTTACATTTCTGGGTCGTTGGATTTGATCGAAGGATTGAAATTCATTCAACTCATGGCATGTAGGGCCCATAGAGATAAGTTGATTGCGCACGGCCCTCTTCTTCTTCGACCGCCTACTGAAGATCTCTCCATTTCCTCTGTTAATTTAGCTTGTCCCAAATTCTTAGAACTCTAGACTTTAAAACTAAAAGACCAATATGAAAATAACTTGGGCAAGTTTTAATTGCTACCCAAAGCTAAATGACTCAATTAAACTATCTTTCTCTAATATTTGCCTCGCATTTATTGTTTGATGTAATTATTTTTATGAATCTCAATCTTCAAATCTGTGTAAGTACTCTACGATTCTTGATGTTGTGAACAAGGTTTTCTATTCATGATCATTTCAAGATGCTTCCAAACTTTCCCCTATTGAATAAAACAAGGTGGTGATGCTCGTAAGTGAGAGCTCTCCAGATCATGACACGTGGCAGAAAATGTGTCCCGATGGATACGGAAACAGGACAGGGACTACACATTGGAAGCATTCCCCGGGCTATAGCCCCGCGGTCTAGACCCGACTTTCGAAGACTTCCTGAACAGTCCAGTGTTCGGTGGGTATACGACCATTGGCTCACCTCCGAGCCCTCCTACACGCCGAGCTTCCTCGGCCCTCCCAGCTCGCCTCTGAGTTATCACAGAACCGAGCTTCCTTGGCCTCCCGCTCGCCTCCGAGCCCCCGCCGAGCTAAGATTCCTCGGTCTTATTGAGCGAACCAGAGCGCAAATCACAGCCGTCTCTGCCACGGCTCCGCAAATCTTGCCAGACACGAGATATCCACAGCCTCATGATCCCGCGTTCCACGCCGTCACATCCCCCTATTAACAAGTGTATCTCGTCATTAATGGGGGATCCCTCCATTCTTGCAGACGTAGCACCAGGGGCGTAACGGCTGGCAAGAATCTCGCGCCCGCCAGCCCATTGCTGCCGCTATATAAACCCCTCTCTCAGACTACTCAGATAAGGCAATTCTTATCCAATAGGCCGCTACTCTGCCTAAATACCTCGACTAACTTGATCGTCGGAGGGTCTACGGTGGTACAACCACCCCGGTACTTTTTGGCAGGTAGCTCGGCTTCACACCAAACCAAACCCATTAAGTTCCGCACGCCTCAGGAGACAGTCCTCAAAGCCAATCTCAGCCATTCGCCAACGCTGTCGGCAGATCGTCGGAAGACAACATCTGAAGGAGATCCAGAGCTCCATCAGTTGGCGCCGTCTGTAGGAAATTCGAAAATTCCGCTCATCGAGAGTTGATCTTCCGATCTCGAGCTGATGGCAAGTGATCATCGCGACGATCCTAGCACTAGCCGCCGTCCTCCCCACAATGGAGTCACGTACGGATCCTCTCCTCCCCCTAACGCTCGTTCACGCCCTATCTGCACGGATCGACTGGCTCGTATCCATCGTGGATGCCCTTATCCGTGTCCAAAGAGCTGGACAAGTGTTGGATATATATGCCCTAGAGGCCTACATTGTATAGGATGCTTGGGATATGTATGTACATGATAGTCTTACTTGATATGATAGTACGCTATTTGGTTTGACTTTGTTTTAACGTAAGATTTTTTTACTTGGTATTTATACATATGTTGATAAAGCCCATAGGGTGTTTTGTCTGACTACCGGCGTTGTGAAGGCAGTCATACTAGTGGGAGTTGGATAGTCAATAGGCACACCCTTAGATGTCCCTGGTCGCAGGAGTATCGAGGTTGGGCATCGATACTCCGGAGTAGACTAGTGTATACATATCTAGACCCTGACGAGGGGCAATGGATTGGTCCCGCAACCATTGGTGGTGTTCACCTAAGATTGTATACAGATGCTCACTGGGTGTGAGTACACCGGACAGGACTCGCCGAGAACTGACTGGATGGTATTATACCTAACGTCAGATAGCAGTTCTCAGGTGACATGTGTGCAGATAGTCCGTTGACTTAAGGTCATCATTTGTCACGTGTGAGTTCCCACTGTGCTTTGATTATTACCCTACCACGGCTCAAAGGAGTCGTGCAAACAGGTTTTAGTTGGGCACAGTCCCGAGCCACATGGAGGCAGTGAGCGACTGTTAGGGATTCGTCTCTCCCGGTATAGGGAGTTGATATCGCACTGTGGTCGGTTGGTCATTACCATAAGTCCCTGGCCAGGGCTGATTGAGAATTACTGATGGAATGATCAGTAGATTCTAGGGTGGTCTTGAACCATACCGACACGACTTGTACGGTTATTAGGGGTCTGACGTCCACCACCTCCCTAGACCATACATGCGATACTCTTAGACGAACAGACCGGACTGCGTGAATATTGTCACAGACAGGCTCAGTAGGATTTCAGATGGGTTACCTCATCAGCTTTCTTATCGACAACTACCTGGGGACCGTTACGTACAGCTAGTGCCGCTTGCGGTCTATGGTTAAACCCACTGCCAGCGTAGTAGTTGAGTCTTTAGAGTCCGACATAAATATTTCCCAAACCCAGGCGAAAAGATATAGAGGTCATATGGTTTTACGACAAAGGTTCGGACGCATACGTGTTTGAACGCACGTACGACATTCGGACAGCTTTTACTAGCCGGCTTTGGTTTAAGCCAGATTCTAGTATCAGGTTATTGGATTTATACAGTCTAAAGTTTTTCCGTGTTTTCACGGATGAGAGGGGCGTTCTCGTAATTTTCCGAGAAGCTTCTAGAAGGATGTGACATGGAGGGAGAGGTGGCATTTTCATTTAATGATTTAGTGACTCATTGTGAGTGATTCATCATGTCATTAATGCATTTATTAAATACTTAATGACTCACATAATGAATCACCCACTTGCATTAATGAAACATGATGAATAATCTCATATTATTCATTTCTTTTTATTCATTATGTTTCATATATCAAGTGAGAAGCTATTTCATTATTATTATTATTATCATTATCATCTTCTCTCTCTCTCTCTTCAAGTTCTCTCTCCTTCACCAAACCTAATCCTACCCTCATGAGTTGAGAATAAGGATTAGGAAAGACTAATTACTCCATAACCTATCTCTACATCATCTTAGCTACTCTATTTAGCAACTAAAGAAACTAAGTAACCTCAAGTTTAGAGGTTATAGCTTGGATTAGGGTTCTCGGGTGGATCATCTATCACAGAAGAAAGCCGAAGAGGACGTGGAGATCCAAAGAGGCCGTAGATAACATTAAGACGAAGGACTAGAACCGTTTGGTCTAATCTCTTAACATAGTAGTTTAGAACTCTATAGTTTTTGTTAAAACTTGTTTAGCAAACGATTCATACGGTTATTCGATGTTTAATCATAGAACAAGATTGTTATTCATATTTCCGCCTCCCCATAAGTATTGGGGTGTTGAACATCGACTTACAGTGGTATCAGAGCCTAGCTAAACAGTATTTAACACACTTGCAAATTTGTATGAATTTCGAACGGAAAAACAAACCGGAAAAACCCCGATATCATGTACTTTCTGTCGAATTTTAAATGTGGTCCAAAAATTTTTCAGGGACCTTCAGAATGACCTAAATGAATGTATTAGAACACCCAAGAAAATTGGGCTCATGAATCGGCCATAGCGCCGTGGAACCGCGGCCGATCCCACCGATCCGCCGCGATTCCGCCGCGCTTTGGACGATTCATCATCCCAAGTTTCTTGTGTTGTTTCTCTGTGATATTTGGTGTTTTCTGGTAATTTTTATTTTTGCTCAGGTTTCAGATTTACAGAGAAGTATTGGAGCAAAATTAAATGTGTTTAATCGATCGAAATTATACGGTATTTGCTTGTTTGATTATATCTGTGAAATGTTTTATGTGTTCGTAAGCCTCCCCTAACTGCTAGTATGTCGGTTGGCAGGGGGTTGCACATATCTGTGATGTTATATATAACTGTTTGTGTATATAAACTGTATTGGACTGTTGTGGTGTTTAGCCGGGTTTTGTAATGGGTTTTTGTATTAATTCATTTGATGTAAATATAATAAGTTGTAATATTATTTTGCGGGGCACATCCAGGTTGCGGTTGTAGCCACCGTTGTATTATTTCTTTTTACTATTTTTGCTCCTAGGATAGGCCCAAGGTGGGGTGCACAAACTACCGGGTATTTTGAAGTGTTGGGGCAGACCGCTTCACTTCTGGTACTTGGCGGGTAGTTTGCCGTACCCGTAGGGATCGGGGGTGGGAAAATGGCTATTCATCACAACTATGTAATCCGTCTTTCATTACAGGCTCAAAAGAAATGCGGATTGCTTGCAAATCCAATATTGTTTATCTGTGATCTGGAATGCCTATTATTGCGTCTGACGAATGTAGAATATCTATATATGATAGCTATTTAGACGTCGCTTATGTTTTACACCCGCGCTAGCCCAACCCCCACTCTGTCGTTAGTTAAGTAACCTAACGGGTGATGACGGGATCCCGTGGCAAATGCGGATGGCATAAGAGGAAGTTGTATTTTCGTTGTTATCTGTAATGATAGGTTAAAGATGGGACGCATTATTATTAATGCAAAGAAAATAAAACCTAAACTGAATCGTTGGAACAATTTCTAAAAACCACTCGGTTTTCTTGAAAAAGCAAATTTTAAATGCGGAGCTTAAACCACTTCTTTTAATAAAAGCTATCTTAGTTCCTTCGATCAAATCAAGTTCATTACGTTAACGGTTTTTTGCCAAAAACCAGCCGTAACCCTCCGTCGTTTCAGATAGACAGCACATCGTATTCATGCTATGCTTGTTGGCCTACGTCAAGGCATAGTGAATGGTAGCAGTGTGTGTGCCTATTTGTTGCATAGATAGATGCATTAGTTTAATACAGACGTACACCTTGTTGGCCTACGTCAAGGGCTTGTACGATGTATTTAAATTGATCAGGACAACGACGGGTAGAACTTGACTTGCGTCTTATGACTTGTTGGCCTACGTCAAGGTCTATAAGAGCTTAGGGTAAAAATCACATCGGGAGTTTCAAACATAAAGGAAACTTGCAGATTTAGCTTACCTTCTGGAGTGTGGTGACTAGAGTGGCTTCCATCTAGGGCATCATGCAATGATAGTTGGATCCCGATCCCACTGATGAGTAGGATTACTCTAGGGAATTTCTCTCACTTAACAATCAATGCTATAAACCAAGTAGGTGCCTAGAAAGGTGTTAGAGGGGCTACGCCTCCAGGGAAAAGAGGTTCTTTAATTAAGGAACTTCGCGAAAGCGTTGGAAAACCTCCCTCAAAGTACCAACACCAGCCTGGCTGAAAGGTTAAGCAAGAATTGTAACGTGTGATTAAATCCTGACTAGTTCTTCTTTTAAGTTTTGAAGAAGGATTTGAGGAAACAGTGGGAGCCATCCTGTTTAGATAAAATAATAACCAATCTAAACTTGCAAGAGCATATGCTGAGTGTTTTCTTTTCTCTCTCTCTCTGGCAGCTACCATGATTGGACTAAAACTATTACTTGAAAATAATATACTGACCGGGCAGAACTATAAAGATTGGCTAAGGAACGTCAATATTGCGCTGACTTATGACAAAGTTGCATATGTTACCACCGCTGTTCCTCCCCTTATCCCAGGACCAGATTCCTCAGTTGCGGACAAGGAAGTTCGTAAAACCTGAGATCTAGACTGTGAGCGAGCTAAGTGTATCGTGCTGGCGTCCATGAATAATGAACTCCAGAAACAGCAAGAGAGTATGGATATTGTATCCATATTCCTCCATTCCAAGGAATTGTATGGTGAACACTCCCGTATTGCGAGATACGAAACCTCAAGGAAACTCTTCCAGATGAGGTTAGCTCCAGGATCGCCTGTTGGAGAGCACGTCCTCAAAATGATCACCCTCATTGAGGAACTCGCAAACCTGGGATGCGTGCTAGAGAATGATTTGTATATCGACTTGATTTTGCAGTCCCTTCCCCACACCTTCTCTCAGTTCGTGCTGAACTTCAACATGCACGAAATGGAAGCGGATCTTCCAAAGCTCCTCAATATGTTGAGGGTAGCAGAGACCTCCTTAAAAAAGGAGAAGACCCCCATTCTGTATGTTGGCCAATCATCTTCTTCTAAATCTAAAGCGAAAGCTAAAGGGAAGAAGAAGATGAAAGCCACCAAACCGAAGGGTGGGGTCAAGAAGGTGCAGGGAACGAACAAGGCAGGAAGGGTGAAGGCAGAAAAGAACGAGCGCTTCTATTGTCACAAGCAAGGGCACTGGAAGAAGGACTATTTGGCCTTTAAAGCCAAGGACATGAAGCAAGCTGTTGCTTCTGCTTCAGGTGTGTTCGTAATCGAAAATTGTCTTTCAGTAAACTCTACTTCATGGGTACTTGATACCGGTTCTGGTTCTCACATCTGTAATTCTTTGCAGGATCTGAAAAATAGTAGAGTACTGGGGGCAGGTGATATGACTCTCCGGATGGGCAATGGAATGCATGTAGATACAGTTGCAATAAGGGAATATCACCTACGGTTGAATAGTGGACACATTTTGGTATTGTACAGCTGTTTTTGTATTCCCAGTATGTTGTGTAATATTATATCAGTATCTTTGTTGTCTAATAAAGGATATAATTTTGTGCTTGAAATAAATGTCATGAACATTCTCCTAAATCAAGAACTGATTGGGTTTGGCACACTGGAAAACGGCATATACATACTTAATCGACCTCAAATTTACAATATTCAAAACACGCGTAAAAGAAAGGCTCCAGATTCGAATCAAGCCTTTCTATGGCATTGTAGACTTGGTCATATAAATGAAACATGGTTGACTAAGTTACATAAAGATAGATATCTAGATCCGTTTGAATATTCATCATATGCAACTTGTCAATCATGTATCAAAGGAAAAATGACCAAATCTCCGTTCACCGGACACGGAGAAAGAGCCACTGAACTCTTGGGACTAGTACACAGTGATGTATGTGGTCCGATGTCTATACATGCACGAAGTGGTCACTCCTACTTCATCACTTTTACTGATGACTTCTCAAGGTATGGACATGTGTTCTTAATGAAGCATAAATCCGAGGCTTTTGAGAAGTTTAAGGAGTATAAAAATGAAGTAGAGAACCAAACTGGTAAAAGCATCAAGACACTTCGATCTGATCGAGGTGGAGAATACTTAAGTACCAGTTTCCATGAACACTTAAAAGCGAATAGAATTCTCTCTCAGCTTACTCCACCTTATACACCTCATCATAATGGTGTATCAGAAAGAAGGAATCGCACGCTATTAGATATGGTGCGTTCAATGATGAGTAGTGCTGAGTTGCCACTTTCTTTCTGGGGATTTGCTCTAGAATCAGCCGCATACCTATTGAATAGAGTTCCAACTAAGTCTGTACCTACCACTCTATATGAAATGTGGTGTGGGAAGAGACCATATCTCAAGTATATCAAGATATTGGGGTGTCCAATATATGTTAAAAAGCATAATCCGGACATGCTCAAAGCACGATCGGTTTTATGCAAGTTTTTAGGATACCCCAAGCATTCAAGGGGGTACATGGTCTACCACACTGAAGAACAAAAGGTGTTTGTCGCTCGTCACATTGTCTTCTTAGAAAGCGAATTTCTTGCAAAAGAAATTAGTTGGAGCGCGGTAAAACTGGAAGAAATTCCAGAACCTCAAACTGCAACCGAAGACTTAGAAGAATCTCAGAATTCAATAGAACATGATGAACCAATGCCACTCCTCAGATCTAGTAGGCTTTCTCATCCTCCTGAAAGATACTATGGTTTTCTTCTTGATGGGGATCGAGAGGATTGCATCATCGATGATGATGAGCCTACTAGTTTTCAGCAGGCTATCACGAGTAGCGACTCAGTGAAGTGGCTGGATGCAATGAGATCCGAAATGGAATCCATGTACACCAATAAAGTATGGACTTTAGAAATTGCTCCTCCTGGGGTAAAACCAGTTGGGTGCAAATGGATCTTCAAAAAGAAGATTGGTACATTTGGACAAGTAGAAACCTACAAAGCTAGACTAGTAGCAAAAGGTTTTCGTCAAAGACCAGGATTGGACTATGATGAAACTTTTTCACCAGTAGCTATGCTTAAATCCATTCGGATCATGCTTGCCATTGCTGCCTACCATAACTATGAAATCTGGCAAATTGATGTAAAAACAGCTTTTCTAAATGGACATCTAGAAGAGAGTGTTTACATGGATCAACCAGAAGGTTTCTTAGACAGTGGGAGCAGCGGAAGAGTGTGCAAATAGCTTAAATCCATTTATGGGTTAAAGCAAACATCGCGGAGTTGGAACATCTGCTTTGATGAAACAGTCAAGGAATTTGACTTTATTAAAAATGTAGATGAACCATGTATTTATAGGAAGATTGTAGAAGGAGCAGTAGTCTTCCTCGTTTTGTACGTCGACGACATACTACTGATAGGGAATGATATCCCTATACTACAATCAGTAAAGCTCTTCTTGTCACAGAAATTCTCCATGAAAGACTTGGGAGATGCATCATACATTCTGGGCATTAAGATCTATCGAGATAGATCTAATAGAATATTGGGACTTTCACAGTCCAGGTATATAGACACTATACTAAAGAGATTTAGTATGGAAGATTCCAAGCGCGGCAATATGCCCGCTTGTCACGGAATCACCCTCTCCAAAGAGATGTCTCCAAAGACTGATGAAGAGAGGGCTCGCATGGGCATTATATCCTACGCTTCGGTGGTAGGATCAATAATGTATGCGATGTTATGTACCAGACCAGATGTAGCTTACGCACTTAGTGTGGTAAGCAGGTATCAGTCTGACCCAGGTGAGAAACATTGGAGAGCGGTGAAGAACATTCTCAAGTACCTGAGAAGGACTAAGGAGATGTTCTTGATTTACGGTAATGGGGACCTCAAGGTAGAGACTTTTACCGACTCCGGCTTCCAAAGTGACAAGGATGATTCAAAATCCATTTCGGGTTTTGTGTTTACCCTCAATGGAGGGGCGGTATGTTGGAAGAGTTCCAAACAAGATACCGCCGCAGACTCAACTATGGAGGCTTAGTATATAGCTGCTAGTGAAGCCGCAAAAGAGGCTGTCTGGATGAGGAAGTTCATTTCTGAACTTCAGGTGGTTCCGTCCATTGCCAATCCAATACCTTTGTATTGCGATAACAATGGCGCTGTAGCTTTAGCGAAGGAACCAAGGTCCCATCAGAAATCCAGGCATATCTTAATGCGGTTTCACCTGATCAGGGAGATCGTGGATCGTCGGGAGATCGAGATACGGAGAGTGGACACAAAAGACAACACGGCAGATCCATTCACCAAGGCCATTCCTCAAGTACAGTTCGAGAGGGTTTTTTGAGATGTTGGGCATGCGGTACGAAAGCAACTGGATCTGGTAGAGACAGTGGGTACTCATAGCGCCAATTATAGGCCTTAATGTAAGTGGGAGATTGTTGGATATATATGCCCTAGAGGCCTACATTGTATAGGATGCTTGGGATATGTATGTACATGACAGCCTTGCTTGATATGATAGTACGCTATTTGGTTTAACTTTGTCTTAACGTATGATATTTTTTACTTGGTATTTATATATATATATGATGATAAAGCCTATAGGGTGTTTTGTCTGACTACCGGCGTTGTGATGCCAGTCATACTAGTGGGAGCTGGATAGTCAATAGGCACACCCTTAGATGTCCCTGGTCGCAGGAGTATCGAGATTGGGCATCGATACTCCGGAGTAGACTAGTGTATACATATCTAGACCCTGACGAGGGGCAATGGATTGGTCCCGCAACCATTGGTGGTGTTCACCTAAGATTGTATACAGATGCTCACTGGGTGTGAGTACACCAGACAAGACTCGCCGAGAACTGACTGGATGGTATTATACCTAACGTCAGATAGCAGTTCTCAGGTGACATGTGTGCAGATGGTCCGTTGACTTAAGGTCATCATTTGTCTCGTGTGAGTTCCCACTGTGCTTTGATTATTACCCTACCACGGCTCAAAGGAGTCGTGCAAACAGGTTTCAGTTGGGCACAGTCCCGAGCCACGTGGAGGCAGTGAGCGACTGTTAGGGATTCGTCTCTCCCGGTATAGGGAGTTGATATCGCACTATGGTCGGTTGGTCATTACCATAAGTCCCTGGCCAGGGCTGATTGAGAATTACTGATGGAATGATCAGTAGATTCTCGTGTGGTCTTGAACCATACCGACACGGCTTGTACGGTTATTAGGGGTCTGACGTCCACCACCTCCCTAGCCCATACATGCGATACTCTTAGACGAACAGACCGGACTGCGCGGATATTGTCACAGACTGGCTCAGTAGGATTTCAGAAGGGTTACCTCATAAGCTTTCTTATCGACAACTACCTGGGGACCGTTACGTACAGCTAGTGCCGCTTGTGGTCTATGGTTAAACCCACTGCCAGCGTAGTAGTTGAGTCTTTAAAGTCCCACATAGAGATTTCCCAAACCCAGGCGAAAAGTTATAGAAGTCGTATGGTTTTACGACAAAGGTTCGGACGCATACGTGTTTCAACGCACGTACGACATTCGGACAGTTTTTACTAGCCGGCTTTGGTTTAAGCCAGATTCTAGTATCAGGTTATTGGATTTATACAGTCTAAAGTTTTTCCGTGTTTTCACGGATGAGAGGGGCGTTCTCGTAATTTTTCGAGAAGCTTCTAGAAGGATGTGACATGGAGGGAGAGGTGGCATTTTCATTTAATGATTTAGTGACTCATTGTGAGTGATTCATCACGTCATTAATGCATTATTAAATGTTTAATGACTCATATAATGAATCACCCACTTGCATTAATGAAACATGATGAATAATCTCATATTATTCATTTCTTTTTATTCATTATGTTTCATATATCAAGTGAGAAGCTATTTCATTATTATTATTATTATCATTATCATCTTCTCACTCTCTCTCTTCAAGTTCTCTCTCCTTCACCAAACCTAATCCTACCCTCATCAGTTGAGAACAAGGATTAGGAAAGACTAATTACTCCATAACCTATCTCTACATCACCTTAGCTACTCTATTTAGCAACTAGAGAAACTAAGTAACCTCAAGTTTAGAGGTTATAGCTTGGATTAGGGTTCTCGGGTGGATCGTCTATCACGGAAAAAAGCCGAAGAGGACGTGGAGATCCAAAGAGGCCGTAGATAACATTAAGATGAAGGACTAGAACAGTTTGGTATAATCTCTTAACATAGTAGTTTAGAACTCTATAGTTTTTGTTAAAACTTGTTTAGCAAACGATTCATACGGTTATTCGATGTTTAATCATAGAACGAGATTGTTATTCATATTTCTACCTCCCCATAAGTATTGGGGTGTTGAACATCGACTTACAACAAGCCCCTAAGTTGTCGTTCCCCCTACCTCGAGGCCATGACCTCCGCAGAGGGGGAGAAGACACTGCCCATGCTAGCATGACTGAACAACGCCTCGCTATTTCCGGCAGCTATAGATCCCCCGTGGCGACCAATTCAATGACCCGTTGAGCACCTCACAGCTCCATGCCGAGGTCTCATGAAAGAGCACCTCGCCCTGAGGCCCATCGCGCTCCTGTCCCTCCCGAGGAGGTGTCGGTCATCTCGCCTACTCCCAGGCATGGCCGACACCCTCTCCATTGACAGGGTCACACGGACGACACTCACTACGATAGCTCGAGGATGACCTCGCCAGGGGACCTGAGGAACCTCATAGAACAGAACCGGAACCGCGGCCAGGCACAGGCCGCCAGCGAGAGGGGCCATAACTCCGAGTAGGCCGAATCCTTGGGATACCACGACCAACTCAATGCCCTTTAAAAGAAGATCAAAGGTATACATCGGGAGAGTTGTCCTTCAAGCATGGGGGCTAGATATGCCGCCGACTAGCTTACGAAGCCCTTCACTGAAGAGCTGCTCGCTGTCCGCGTCTCTTCTAGGAACAAGCCTCCAAAGGTGTCCCTATCCGACGGAAAGTCTGACCCGAAAGACAACCTGGACGCGTTCACGGTGGTGATGAGATTCCTGGACAACTCTGATGCTGCCTAATACCGAGCGTTCCCTGCCACTCTCATCCGTGCCGGACAAGATTGTTTCTGAGGACTCGCGCCTGCTCTATCTCTACCTTCGATGATCTGACCGCCCAATTCCTCGGCCATTTCGTCAGGAACAGATGGCAGAAGAGGACCGTCGATTACCTCTTCACTATAAAGAGCGGGAGCAAGGGATCCTCCAAAAGGTACGTCACCCGCTTCTACAACACTCTTCTTGAGATCCCAAAGCACCGCGACGAGACTGTCATCATGGCCCTTAGGACGGGTCATAGGCACAAGGATTGGCTCCACTCCTTTGCATTAGCGCAACCTAAGACCATGGCCGAGGTAAAGACCTGGACCGAGCGAGAAATCCAGCTCGAGTCTGTGGTAAATGTGAACCTACCTCGGAGTGACCGGGCGGATCAAAAGAAGAGAGGAAGAGAAGAGAAGAAAAAGATCGACCGGCCAAAGCCATACTCTCCAAAGTTCCAGGAGTATACCTCGCTCAACATCTCCCAGGAAGAGCTGTTGGAGGAGGCAAAGGGTGAGCGATTTTTTAAACTCCCTCCGATCACCAATAGGGCGGCCAAATGGACATGAGGCCCTTACTGCACCTTCCACAGGTCGTAGGGACACCCCATCGAGAGCTACAAACAGCTCCGCGACTATATCAAGAAGTTGATTCGCTCGGGGCACCTGTCAAAGTACTTGCGGGAAAAGCGACACGCAGACCGAGAGCAAGAGAATTATCCCCTTCCAGGCGAGTTGATGATTGGCTAAATTATGTTCGTATCAACGGGGGGTGTGCCTGGAGCCGATGAGATTCAACGCCTCCTGCCGGTCGTTGGGACCAGCAACCATCCCAGGAAGAGGAGCAAAGCTGTCGAGCCCATCACGTTTATCAACGAGGATCTCCACGGGATTACCTCACAACGACCCCCTGATGATAACAGCATGGGTCCACCACTATGAGGTTCAAAGGATACTGGTCGACTCAGGGAGCTTGGTAGACATCCTTTTTCTACGAATGCTTTTTACGTATGGGGCTTGGCCCGTCGGACCTGAGGCCGACCGCCCATATCCAGTCGGGGTTTACTAACCACTCCATCCTGGCAGAAGGAGTGGCCACCCTCCTACTTAACATCGGGGAGACAGGTCATACGCGTACCATACCTATGGAGTTCATCGTCGCTAGAATTCCATCGACCTACAATATCCTCCTGGGATGCTCGACGCTAAACTCCATTCGGGCCCAGATATCGACCTACCACCTCGCGATCAAGTTTCCACTCGATCAAAGCGGAATAGGCCGGGCCTACGGGAACCAGCAAGCTGCAAAGATTTGCTTCACAGTGACATCTATGCCCGAAGAACGAAGCGATGACCTTGAAAGCATGGATGATTTCCGGGGGTCCTTGGATACTCTGGACAAACAAAAAGAAATCCGAAGGGCCTTGGTGGAGCCGCTAACAGAGGTACCCCACGTCGAAGGGGACAATGAACGGACCGTCCAAATCAGGTCACTCTTAACAGGGCTAGGCGCGACGACCTGGTCCACTTTCTCAGAGGGAACTCGGACGTGTTCGCTTGAGCGCCCGCCAACATGCCCGGGATCAACCCTAAAGTAATATCACATAAGCTCAGGGTCGACCCGACGGTCCTGTAGGGATTGTCTAGCACCATCCTAGGTTTAAGTTGCATCACACATGCTATAACAAAAAATTAGAGGGTGCTAAACAATTCTAAACATAAATCAAACTAGAAAAATAGAGTAACAAACTATAGTATCACATACTATAAAGTGTATAACACTAAGTAGGGAGAAAATACAACCTTTGTAGACCACCTCCTAGACTCCTTGGATCGATTGAGGTTTGAACCGGTTAGTTTGTGTCCTTCCAAGTCCACGATGATCCACCACGAAATCCCTTTGCACTAAGCTCTAAGCTTCACTTGATCAATGATGAAGATGAAGCAAACACTCCACACTAGTGGGGTAAACTATAGGGGAATGGTGATGTGGGTTTGGATCTTGCTACAAAACCTTTTCTTTTAATTCTTTCTCATTCTTTTAAAACCTTAGAGAGCTTTAAGAAGAGAGAGAAAGAAGGTGATGGCTCAAACTAAACTCAAGAGAATAATATGATAACCCCTCCTAAACACAAGAGAGTAAGTGAAGTCATCCATGCTAAACCATGGTTACAAATATCTAGATATTTTGTAATTTGAGTTTAAGTAAAACCATGGGCAACAAAACCATGGGCTAAAAAACCATTGACTATTGTCAACTCAAGAGAGTTGAATAGTCAACCATGATTATGTTCCCATTTTGCTTTTCTCAAATAAACAAAATATCTAAAAATGTTACCATGTGAGTCTTGCATTGCCACCACCAATGTATCATCAACCATGACACATGAATGCTTGCATGTGTGCATCCATATCAACATATACATACACTCATGCATGCATCATAAAGAAATAGGTTTTAATAAATGAGTTAATGGACTTAATATTAAATCAACACATGATTTAATAACCCGGTCATATCACATACGACCCGTCCAATAGAAAACGCCTGATTAAAATACGGTATCCAATACACGCATTTAATCGAGCCCCCACGCATATCTCATATGCACCCCCACATCTTTTCCCCAAAGCTAGGAGACCCCTTTATGGGACTCTAAGACTCGTCAATACGCTAGCAGTAGGCAGTGATCACATCACATGCCTACAAACCGTTAGTGGCATAAGCTGTACGTAACGGCTCCCTGGTATTGAGCGATCAGAAGAAATAAGCAAACCTGCTAAAACTCCCGTCGAGCCAACTGGTAACACTTATCATACAGTCCGGTCTCTTCGTCAAATATGCTGCATATGTGAGTCTAAGGATGGTATCGTCGACCCCAATAACCCAATAAGTCATGCCGGTATATCAGACTCCAGACAAGCAATAAGCTTAGCACTTTTTTGATCTTTGTTTTCATATTCATCCTTAAGCATCTTATTTTCGGCTCATAACAGATCGAGAAACTACCGATAACACTTATCAGTAAATCTCAGCAGCCCTGGCCAGGGACTTCCTGTTATAGACAATCGTAAATGGTGAAACATCAACCGCCAATACCGGGAGAGACGAAACCCCTCCTATCTCTCATTGCCGCCATGTGCCTCGAGAATGTACCTAAAATCCACCTATTTATCGACTCAATAGAGCCGTGGTAAGGTGGAGATCAAAGTACAGTGGGAGGCCCACAAGACTCTATGACGATCTCTGGTTTACAGACTAACCTGTACCAGTGTCACCTGAGAATTGCTATCTGACGATAGATATAATACCACATAAGAGTTTTCGGCGACTCCGTTCAGTGTACCCAGTCTCACTGAGCACCCGTATATGGTCTTTGGTGTCACCACACCAATGGATATAGGATCGTTCATCGCCCATCATATGAGACAAGCAACGTATACGCTAGTCTACTCTGGTAATATTGACGCCCCGTCTCGATACACCCACGACTAGGAACATTTCAAGGATATGCTCATAGACTACACATGTCCCACTAGTATGATCCGCATCATAATCTCTGTAGTCAAGCATATCATATGGGCTATATCAACATTTACCAAATGAATGAAAACACGATCAAATGAACATGTCAAGATAAAAAGGTGCAACCAGATAGCATACTATCATATCGAGCAAGAATGTCCCCTGAATACACACACACACACACACACACACACACACACACACACACATACCGGTACAAACACTATCATATAATGGCCTCTAGGGTATACATATATCCAATAATCTCCTATTTGCACTAAGGCCAATTATTGGCTTATCTCATACCTAACATCTCAAAAAGCCGCTCATGCTATGGCAAAGGGAGGGCCTTGGTGAGTGGATCCGCAGTGTTATCTTTTGTATTTACTCTCCAAATCACGATCTCGCAGCGATCAACTATCTCCCGGATCAGATGATATCGCCTGAGGATGTGTCTGGATCGCTGATGGGATTTGGGCTCTTTGGCTAACGCCATAGACCTATTATTATCACAATATAAAGGTATTGGATCAATAATGGTCGGAACTACTCCTAGCTCCGAGATGAACTTCCTCATCCAAACGGCTTCCTTGGCAGCATCATTTGCAGCAATATACTCAGCTTCCATCGTGGAGTCTGCAATGGTATCCTGTTTGGAACTCTTCCAACACACCGCCCCTCCATTAAGGTTAAAGACAAACCCTGAGATAGATTTGCTGTCATCCTTATCACGTTGGAAGCTGAAATCGGTAAAGGCCTCCATTTGGAGATCTCAGTTACCATACACCAAGAACATTTCTTTAGTCCTTCGCAGGTACTTAAGAATGTTCTTAACAGCAGTCCAGTGATTCTTCCCTGGGTTGGATTGATACCTGCTTACTACACCAGTGCATAAGCTACATCAGGGTGTGTACATAACATCGCATACATTATAGATCCTACAGTAGAAGTGTGGGGTATAATGCTCATGCGAGCTCTCTCTTCATCAGTCTTTGGGCAAAAGTCTTTAGAGAGAGTGACTCCATGTCTAGCGGGTAAGGAACCCCGCTTAGAGTCTTCCATACTCAACCTCTTTAGGATAGTGTTAATATACCTGGTTTGGGACAATCCCAATAACCGTTTAGATCTATCCCTATAGATCTCCATGCCCAATATGTACGAGGCATCACCCAGGTCCTTCATAGAGAACCTTTGTGATAAGAACAGTTTGACCGATTTTAGCATAGGGACATCGTTTCCTATCAGAAGAATGTCATCCACGTACAATACGAGGAATGTGACAATACTTCCTACAATCTTCTTATAAATACAAGGTTCATCTGGATTTTTGACGAAATCAAACTCTTTGATAACATCATCAAAATAGATGTTCCAACTCCGTGATGCCTGTTTTAATCCATAAATGGATTTAAGAAACCTACATGCTTTCCTGCTGCTTCCACTATCAATGAAGCCCTCTGGCTGATCCATATAAACGCACTCTTCTAAATCACCATTTAGAAAAGCAGTTTTAACGTCCATCTTCCAGATTTCATGGTCGTAGTGTGCAGCAATAGCAAGTAGGATCCGAATGGATTTAAGCATGACTACAGGAGAAAAGGTTTCGTCATAGTCCAGTCCCGGTCTTTGTCGAAATCCTTTTGCCACAAGCCTTGCCTTATAGGTCTCCACCTGCCCGTCTACACCGATCTTTCTCTTAAAGATCCATTTGCACCTTACGGGTTTTACCCCAGAGGGTACAACAACCAAAGTCCATACTTTATTGGTGTACATAGACTCCATTTCGGATCTCATGGCATCCAGCCACTTTACAGAGTCACCACTCGTGATAGCTTGCTGAAAACTGGTAGAGTCATCATCATCCATGATGCAATCTTCTCCGTCACCATCAACGAGAAAACCGTAGTATCTCTTCGGTGGGCGAGAAGTCCTACCAAATCTACGGAGTGGCTGAGGTTCATTAGGTTCTGTTACAACGACTGGTTCAACGAAGTCGTCATTTGTAACTTGTGTTTCTAGAAGCTCTTCTATATCTACCACATTGCCATCAGCATCATTTGGAAAAATCTCATTTTCTAAAAATGTGGTATTTCGAGAAACAAACACCTTTTGTTCCTCCTTGTGGTAGAAAAGATATCCATATTAATCTTTTGGATATCCCACAAATATACACTTAGCCAATCATGTCTCGAGTTTGTCCGGATTCTGCTTTTTGACAAAAGCCGGACAACCCCAAATATTAACTCGCTTAAGAGATGGTCTCTTCCCATACCATATCTCATATGGAGTGGTAGACACGGTCTTGGTTGGAACCCTGTTCAACAGAAAAGCTACAGTCTCCAATGCATGCCCCAAAGGGAGAGAGGAAACTCAGCATCACTTATCATGGATCGTACCATATCCAATAGGGTTCGATTCCGCCGCTCTGATACACCGTTGTGCTATAGTGTGTAAGGGGGAGTGAGCTGAGAGAGAATCCCATTCTCTTTCAGGAAGTTCGAAAACTCTGTACTAAGATACTCACCACCTCGATATGATCGAAGCATCTTGATGCTCATTTCAGTTTGTTTTTTTACTTCAAGTTTGTATTCCTTGAATTTCTCGAAAGCATCAGACTTATGTTTTAACAAAAACACATGACCGAATCTTAAGAAATCATTAGTAAAAGTTATGAAGCAAGAAAAACCGCCTCTCGCATGTGTAGACATTGGCCCACATACATCACTATTTATGAGGCTTAAGAGCTGAGTAGCTCTTTCTCCGTGTCCAGTAAACGTTGTTTTGGTCATTTTCCCTTTGATACAAGACTGACAAGTCACATAAGATTTATACTCAAAAGATTTAAGTATCCATCTTTATGAAGGTTGTTTAATCTTGTTTCATTAATATGACCAAGTCTACAATGCCAAAGAAAAGCTTCATTTATATCTGAAAACTTTCTTTTGTTTGTGTGTTGTATATTGAAAACTGTGTGTTGATTAAGGACGTATATCCCATTATTAAGTGTACCATAACCAATCAACTCTTGATTCAGCTTAATGTTCATAACATTGTGCTGCAATACAAAATGATATCATTCATTGTCTAACAAAGAAATGGATATTATATTACAAAACATGCTTGGTACAAAATAACATGGCTTCAAATCCAATATACAACCCGATGGCAACCCCAGATGATACTCTCCCACTGAAACTGCATGTACATTGGAACCATTTCCAACCCGGAGAGTATGATCACCTGTCTTCAAAACTCTGCTATTTCTAAGCCCCTGCACAGAATTGCAGATATGAGAATCTGAACCGGTATCCAATACCTAGGAAGCAGAGTTTATAGAAAAAAAAATTCGATTACGAACACACCTGAAGCTGAAGCATCACCATACTTCCCTTTCTTGAGACCAAGGTACTCATTACAGTTCCGCTTCCAGTGTCTCGTCTTCTTGCAGTAGAAACATTCTCCTTTTCCTGATTCTGCAGCTTTGGATTTGTCTTTCCCCTTTTCCTTTTTTATTCCACCTCTCGGCTTGGTGGATTTCTTCTTGTTCTTTCCCTTGGCCTTAGCTTTTGGAACGGAAGAAGAAGATTGTCCAACAAGCAGGGAGGGAAACTTCACCTTAAGCGTGCTCTCCGCATTTCTCAACATATTGAGAAGTTCGGGTAGTGGCTTCTCTATATTGTGCATGTTGAAGTTCACTATGAAAGGAGCAAAGGCAGAGGGAAGAGACTGTAGAAAAATAACCGTATATTGCTCGTTATCCATTGTCCATCCGAGGCCCTCAAGCTCTTCAATAAGAGCTATCATCTTCAGAACGTGGTCACCTACTGAAGTGCCAGGAGCCATCCACATCTGAAACAGTTTTCGAGTTGCTTCGTATCACAGGATATGAGATTGCTCTTCATTCAACTCCTTTGTATGGAGAAAGATGGATTGAACGTCCATCTCCTCATGCTGCTTTTGATGTGTATTGTCCATCGGTGCAAGCGCGAGGCATTTGGCGGTGGCACAGTCAATATCCCACGTTTTGCGGATTTCTATATCCGCAACGGAAGATTCAGGGCCTGGTTTGGGCGAGGCTGTGGCAGTGAGGACATATGATACTTTATCATATGTGAGATCAATGTTAATGTTCCTCAGCCAATCTTTATAATTCGGTCCGGTAAGCTTATTTTTCTCTAATAGTAGCTTAAGTCCAGTCATGGTTATCTGCCGTTAGGAGAGAGAAAAGAATACACTCAGCGAAAGCTCTTGCAAAATTTAGATTGGTTTATTATCTTATCTAATCGATGTCCCCTACTGCTTTTATCAAATTTTCCTTCAAACCTTAAAAGGAAAAAATTAGCCAGGATTAATTACATTCTACAACTTCGCTAACCGTTCAGCCAGGCCAGTGCTGGTACTTCTGAGGGAGGTTCCCCGTGCTTTCGCATGGACCTAATTAAAATAAACCTCATTTTCCCAGAGGCATAGCCCCGTTGACACCTTTCTAGACACCTAATGAGTTAGCTAATTATAAAATGCAAAACTCTCCCGGGAGCAACTATTGCTCACCGTGGGATCGGGATCCTACTATCATATAGTAGGTATGCAATCTCATTACAAATTTCAACACTTGAAACTCCCGATATGGTTTTTACCCCTAGTAACTTATGACCTTGACTATAATCGACATATCATAAGTACTAGTCAAGTTCTACCTGCCATTTCATGATTAATCAGACCCATTCATATGACCCTTGACTATAATCAACATAATCATATGAATGTCCTAATTAATCGCATCTTATGCTGTATAGGAAGACATCACTTAGCTACCGTACACTATGCCTTGACTATAATCAACATACGTAGCACGAACACTATGTACTCTACTTCCTAAAATGACGGAGGGTTGCGAATAGTTTTTAAGAAAACCTTTAACGTTTTGAACTTGATATCATTGTAGAATCCAATGGTTTTAAAAGGAGTGGCTTAAGCTCCGCAATTTGAAAACTTTGCTTTTCACAAAAGGCCGAGTAGGTTTCAAATCTGATTCTACAACATCTTTTTAGGTTTCTTTTGCTTAAATTAATCTTATTAATATAGTCCCATCATTTAAGTCCTTAAGCCATTACAGAAAAGAAACGAAAATAGAACGTACGCTTATACCATCCGCATTCGCCAGAATGTCCCGTTATGTACCGTTAGCTTTTGCAAAACAGAAGCAACGTTTATTATATATCATATATAATACATCATTCGTCTCAGCATATAAAGTGATCACATCACAGAATATCCACAGCAGAAGCACATATATGAAAATACAGGATATACCAGGAGGTTCGTATTTTGTATTTAGCCAACAATAGAAAATACGGATTCCACGGTCGCGATGAATAGCCAAGCCCACATCGGTAGACCCCTATGAGAGCGGCAAGTGACCTTACCAATTCTAGAGTTTAAGAGACCCGGTCTCGACTCCTCGAGTTGGCCTCTCACTGAACCCCAGAACCCGGTCACTTGTGCTCCCCTCCTTGGGTCTATCCTAATGCGGAAAAGTAAATAATATACAACAATGGTGATATCATCCTCAACCCGGAAGTGCCCCAATAAAAGAATATTACATATAATTAATTTTACATGAATGAAAAGAAAAACTCTCATCTCATATAAAACACCCGGCTATTCATTCGCGACGATCCTGTACATCATATCTCAGCAACATATAATATAACCTATCACCAACGAAGAAAATATGCGTACCCCAATTGTCGTTGATTTATAGCAATGAAACCAGCGATACACCACATACTACACTTATGGTCGCAGAAAAGAAAATGAAAAAGTACAACAATTGGAATGAACACTTCCTTTAGACATCATAAACCCGGAAGATCACATACACAGGATTTCATGCATAACAATGCAAATCTTATATTTAGGTCTCAACTATGAAAACACCTTTTCAAAAGAAGCCGGGTAATTCAACAAGATTCCCAATTCTACCGAGACCGAAATATTCGACTTACACGCAACTAGTTACTTTTCACAAAACTAATTAGAGTAGATTCCAATTATTGCATCACATCATAAATATCTAGACAATGTTAAACATTTTGATCGAGACAACAAACACCCACAAATTTCCTCGAAAGCTCAACACTTGAGCAAAGCTAAAATATCCAAAAACGTGCCACGGTGTTTATGGACCAGCCGTAGAAGGGACAACCCTTGCCTCACTTATGGCGCCACAGGACTACGGAAAACCCTAAGGTTTAACCGCGGTTCCATGGTTATAGAATCGAGTTAGGGTTTTGTTCCTCTAGAGGGTCCATAGGGTTACTTGCACGAACATTCAAATATATTTAACTTAGGAAAATTCCAACATGTGGAAATTTTCAGTGAGGGTAATGGGGGTGATTGATGTTCGCTCGAACTATTAAACATCGTCCAAGTTACCAGTACAATATTAAAATTACAACTACAAAAATACTCTGAATAAGCCCATAAGCAAAATTAGCATCACATGAAATTTTGGCTTAAACAAACAATACCTGAAACCCCAAAACCCACACACCAGAGCACAGGAAAAATTCAAGGCGATTTGGGGGTAAAGGGGTCGGCGACGCCGAATTTTAAGGGAGGGTGCTCGGCCAAATTCCGAGGAAATCGCCTCAATTTTTTTCTGTGTTCTCAGTGCATTACCAGTAAGCTTCTGCAGTTGTTTGAAAAAAATTCGAGCACTTTTAAAAATCGACAGAGAAGCTTAATTTTGGGGTTGCAGTTTTTGTTAATTCGGAGTTATTTTGTTTTCGTATTGTTTCTAACATTGTCTATGTTTCTAGCTTGTCTCTGATACCACTGTAGGGATTCTCTAACACCATCCTAGATTTAGGGTTGCATCACAAATGCTACAACAAAAATTTAGAGGGTGTTAAACAATTCCAAACATAAATCGAACAAGAAAAATAGAGTAACAAACTATAGTATCACATACTATAAAGTGTCTAACACTAAGTGGGGAGAAAATACAACCTTTGTAGACCTCCTCCTAGACTCCTTAGATCGATTGAGGTTTGAACCGGTAGGCTTATGTCCTTCCAAGTCCACGATGATCCACCATGAAGCCCCTTTGCACCAAGCTCCAAGCTTCACTTGATCAATGATGAAGATGAAGCAAACACTCCAAACTAGTGGGCTAAACTAAAGTGGAATGGTGATCTGGGTTTGGATCTTACTAAAAAACCTTTTATTTTAATTCTTTCTCTTTCTTTTAAAACCCTAGAGAGCTTTGAGGAGAGAGAGGAAGAAGGTGATGGCTCAAACTAAACTCAAGGGAATAATATAATAACCCCTCCTAAACTCAAGAGAGTAAGTGAAGTCATCCATGCTAAACCATGGTTACAAAATATCTAGATATTTTGTAACTTGAGTTTAAGCAAAACCATAGGCAACAAAACCATGGGCTAAAAATCTATTGACTATTGTCAACTCAAGAGAGTTGAATAGTCAACCATGATTATGTTGCCATTTTGCATTTCTCAAATAAACAAAATATCTAAAAATGTTACCATGTGAGTCTTGCATTGCCACCATCAATGTATCATCAACCATGACACATGTATGCTTGCATGTGTGCATCTATATCAACATATACATACACTCATGCATGCATTATAAAGAAATAGGTTTTAATAAATGAGCTAATGGACTTAATATTAAATCAACACTTGATTTAATAACCCGGTCATATCACATATGACCCGTCCAATAGAAAACGCCCGATTAAAATACGGTATCCAATACATGCATTTAATCGAGCTCCCGCGCATATCTCATATACACCCCCACATCTTTACGTCTGAGCTAGGAGACCCCTTTGTGGGACTCGAAGACTCGTCAATACGCTAGCAGTAGGCAGTGATCACATCACATGCCCACAAACCATCTGTGGCACAAGCTGTACGTAACGGCTCCCAGATATTGAGCGATCAGAAGAATCACAAGCAAACCTGCTACAACTCGAGCCGAGCCAACTGGTAACACTTACCGTACAGTCCGGTCTCTTCATCAAATATGCCGCATTTGTGAATCTAGGGATGGTATCGTCGACCCCAATAACCCAATAAGGCATGCCGGTATATGGCTCATAACAGATTAAGAAACTACAGATAATACTTATCAGTAAATCTCAGCAGCCCTGGCCAGGGACTTGCTGTTATAGCCAATAGTACATGGTACAACATCAACCCCTAATATCGGGAGAGACGAAACCCCTCCTATCACTCATTGCCTCCATGTTCCTCGGGACTGTATCCAAAATCCACCTGTTTGCACGATTCAGTAGAGCTGTGGTAGGGTGGAGATCAAAGTACAGTGGGAGGCCCACAAGACTCTATGACGATCTTGGGTCTACAGACTAACCTGTACCAGTGTCACCTGAGAACTGCTATCCGACGATAGATATAATACCATATAAGAGTCCTCAGCGAGTCCGTTTAGTGTACCCAGTCTCACTGAGCATCCGTATACGGTCTTTGGTGTCACCACACCAATGGATATGGGATCATCCATCGCCTATCATTTAAGACAAGCAACGTATACGCTAGTCTACTCTGGTAATATCGATGCTCCATCTCGATACACCCTAGGAACATTTCAAGGATATGCTCATAGACTACACATGTCCCACTAGTATGATCCGTATCATAATCTCAGTAGTCCTGCATATCCTAAGGGTTATATCAACATGTACCAAACGAATAAAAGGATAAACTGAACATTTCAAGATAAAAAGGTGCAACCAGATAGCATACTATCATGTCGAGCAAGAATGTCCCCTGAACACACACACACACACACACACACACACACACACACGATACATACACTATCATATAATGGCCTCTAGGGCATACATATATCCAACAGGTCCGACCCGTCAGGCAGAAGAAACGAAGCTTCTTTCCGATCAAACAAAAGGTGATACGAGATTGACAGGTTTCTTGCAACCAACTTCATTCGAAACATGGCCTACTCAGAATGGATGGCGAATGTGGTCATGGTTAAAAAGGAAAGTTTGAAGTGACGCATAAGAGTCAACTTCACAGATCACAATAAGGTCTGCCCGAAAGAGAACTATCCCCTCCCTCGGATAGATCAGCTCGTCGACAGTTCGGCAAGCCATGAGTTACTCAGGTTCATGGATGCTTTCTCTGGCTACAACCAGATCCGTATGAACCCGGAAGACGAAGAGCTTACCGTATTCACAACGGAGCGGGGGGTATACTGCTATAAAGTGATGCCTTTCGGCCTCAAAAACGCCGGGGCTACATACCAACGCTTGGTCAACAGGATGTTCAAACCACAGATCGGGAGGAACATGGAGGTTTACGTCGACGACATGCTCGTTAAATTGACCTCGTCAGATGAGCACACCAAAGATCTGAGCGAGACTTTCGACGTCCTCCGCAAATACAAAATGAAACTGAACCCCGCCAAGTGCACGTTCGGGGTCACTAGTGGAAAATTTCTCGGATTCATGGTTACCCAACGAGGAATTGAGGGTAACCCGGAGAAAATCAGCGCCATCCTCAACATGGCCGCACCAATGACCAACGTCAAAATCATGCAGCTCACGGGGAGGGAAGCCGCTCTGAGTCTCTTCATGTCAAGGTCCGAAGAAAAGTGCCACCCATTCTTCAAAGCCCTGAGAAAGATCCCAAGGTTCGAATGGTCGAATGAGTGTCAGATCGCTTTCGAGCAACGGAAAATGCACCTGGCGACTCCCCCACTACTCACCTGGCCAATTGAAGGAGCCGAGCCATCACTATATCTAGCGGTCTCCGATCAAGCTACAGGCTCGGTGCTCGTCCAAGAAGTTGAAGGAGTCCAGAAGCCGGTCTACTACGTAAGGCTTGTCTTTAAGGACATGGAAACAAGGTACCCGGCCATAGAAAAGATTGTCTTGGACCTTATCGTGGCCTCAAGGAAACTACCGCACTACTTCCTGGTACACACCATCCTTGTTCTTACCGAGCACCCTTTAGGGGCTATTCTCGCCTCCCCCGAGTCTTCTGGTCATTTGGAGAAATGGAGGTGGGAGTTATCTCAATCCTACATCAAATACCACCCAATGCAGGCTATCAAGGCACAAGTCCTGACCGATTTTAATTGTCGAATGCACTATCCCCAACAAAGACCCAGTGTCCGTACCGGCCCCCGGATCTCAACCCTCGATCAAAGAGAGGCCCGACTCCGTCCCCGATTGGGTCCTTTACGTTGGTAGATCAACCGAGGATGGCTGTGGTGCCGGCCTCATCATTCGAGGCCTGAACAAGGCAGAGATGGAGTATTCTTTGAAGCTCGGGTTCAAATCCTCATACAGCGCCGTGGAGTACGAGGCCTTGCTAATTGGACTGCGAATCGCCTTCGGAGTAAGGCTGAAGATGATCCGATTCCGCACTGACTCCGCCCTGGTCGTAGGCCAAGTGACCGGCCGTTTCGAGGCACGAGAGCTTCTGATGGTGAAATATTTAGCCGAGGTAAGAATACTACGAAAGGACTTCGACAAAGTTCAAGTAGAGCAGATCCCCCGGCACCTAAATGCCCAGGCTGACGCCCTGAGCAAGCTAGCCTCCTCTTATATGGCCAACAACAAGAGAAATATCCTCTTCAAGGTCTTTCCACGGCCCAGCGTGGAAGACAGAGCGACATCACTTCAAATTTACGCTGCCCGAGAAGAAGACCGGGATTGGAGGAAGCCCCTCGTGGAATTCCTGAAGGAGGGTAAGCTCCCAGAAGATCGAGGGGAAGCCCGCCGCCTACGAGCCAAAGCCCGCCATTTCGTTTGGTGCAGCGGAAACCTCTACAAGAAATCCTTCAACCTCTGCTTCGGTTCGTTGACCCCCACGAAGCCGACTACGTCCTCCGTGAGATTCACGAAGGGGTCGGCGAAGCACATCAAAGGGCCCGCACCTTAGTCCAGAAGACACTACTGTCAATACCCGTAATTTAGCACGTGACCAATACTTAAATCATGTAACTTCTAAAGGCGTAACGTAATTCAAGTAACCCGAAGCCTAGAAAATCTAAACCTTTTTATGGAAAATAGTTGGGGTGCAGTTTTGAAATAATGATATAATGAAATAAAGTTTATCTATAAATGCATAACTAATGATATAAGGAATTACAAGTAGAATGTACTAAAATTGACAACATTTTTCGTCTTTAAAAATTTGGGCAACACCTCCCTTATATATTTTGAACCGAAACCACATATACATAACAATATAAAAGGGATCCCGAGGTGGGAGCTAGCTCTTCGCCAATTGCGGAATTACAACCACGTAAGTAAATAATATATATACGACACCCAACGGTGAAGATCGGCACAGAAAGAATGATAAGTAAAGTGAGACATTAAATCCACCAATAGTGAACATACCCCATCGCTCTGAGTCTTGCAAACACAAGTCTTACTAAATATACAAATACTAGTTTTCTGATTGTTGGAATTTATCTAGATACAACAGGAAATAATAAATACAAGAGTAGGCACGATCCAATGTGTCCTACCTACCATAGCAAAACACCCGAATGCAAGTTGTGTGCCAGCGATACCGCTGCTGATCCAAGCGGACAAAACTGCAAGAACTGTGGCACAACGGGGGTGAGTTGCCAACTTGTGAGTAGAAAACATCAGCAGGTAGAAATCGAATAAAACAACGATTCCTATGCCATACTAAATCATGAAGGTAATATTATAATATCTAAGGTGACCATGGCTGCATATATGTCAACAGTATAATCAACGCCAATGACATATACAATAAACATCTGAATCATATGCCTGTATGCATGTGGACATCATCCACGTGTATCTATCAATGACACAAACAACATCATGGAACCTGAGTGTCCAACATCGAAACTCGAAACATGATGAAAGCATAAGAATGTATATATAAGGATATCAACCAACGTGTGTCCATCAACGACACATCAAAATCATGGAACCTGAGTGCCCAACACCGACACGCGAAACATCATGAAACCCGTATCCGGCATCGACACGTAAATCCTCAAATCTCGGGCCCTTTCAGTCTGGATCGGCCCATGGGCTCCGTCAGTCCGGATCGGCCCATATCCATCTCATGACTCCGATCGGTATCCTCCGGATAACCGCCGGGTCCAAACTATCACCGGTAGGTAGTAGTCCCTCTGCCAGGCTCATCGCCTACTGCACAACATACCTTTCTTGCCCCGGGATACCATACCGGGTCCACCATGTACCCACAAACGGATCGTCCATCTCCTCGAATTGGGTTTCTAAAACCAATCTCAGAACCGAGAAAACTCATGGCGGATGCCTCGAAATATCATATCAAGAGAAACCGGGTTTTTAAAATAATACATTATTTCCTTTGAAATATAACCACGGTTCTCAAATCCAGAATCTCATGAGAACAACATCTAATGCTTGTAATCCTAAAGTATGATGTATGCAAATATAGAACAGAAATGTGAGTATAACAGTATATCATGAAATATAGAATAGTGATGTGAGCATATCGGTATATCATGCAACATAGAATAGTGATGTGAGCATATCAGTATACCATGCCAACGAGTCGTGTGATAATACTGAACGTTAAGAGTAATAGCATGATATAGAAATTTGACTGTGTAAGTGATATAGCAATTACCGATGATGAAAGTGTGTGAGCCGACAAATCTGTGTAAGTGTAACATACACATCATCGATAATTGTGCAGGTGTACTAGCCGACAATATCATAACAAATAATGGAAGAAAAGGTATACGTAATGCAATGAGAATATTGTAAACATAGCAGAAAGTAAGTCATAAGCACACTATTATAAGGTATACGTATCTAATCTAACATCTATATAATGGCTAAACTAAGTAGTGTAAATAGTGATTAACAATATCTATAACATATCCAAGTCGATGAATCTATCAATCGGCAGTCCAGCCTTATAGCATCACGTACGGTATAATCCATCGTACGGCATCCTCGAGTCAAGGGTATGGATCAATCATCAGGTAAAACTCATCGCGTACGGTAATCCATCGTATGGCGGCATTAAACAAATAGAGATTCTATCAACCTATACAACAATGAGGGTACGGATCTAACGTCTCATACAGTATATCACTCATTATTCTCATAAATATATATTTATCTTATTTTACCGATCTCATAAGACATCTATCTTAATCTTATCATATTCATCGATCTCATATCATATCCTTATAAATCTCGTTTCATATCTTGGTATATATATTCAATCATTCATATCGTCTCCAACTAACATTTTGATCATATCCATAGTTTCCTAGTATAGGTTTCTCCGACTATATTCTATATACAGGTCTCTATTTTATAATTGCAGTGGTGCTATACGCCATCCACCCGACTTCTCCCATAGATATAAATCTACTCACCTGCAATACTCCTCGCTAAGCCGAAATCGATGTGCTTCGTCGTCTCGGAAGTCCATGCGAGGTACCTACAAATCAACATATATCGCAACGTTATGAAAACCAAGTCCAAAAACCGATACGACACACAAAATGCTCATAGGTTAGAAGCTATAGCTTACGCATGTAACAACAACCAAATAACCCTCGTCGTTGACGTACAAACTGTTGGATATATGTATGCCCTAGAGGCTATTATATGATAGTGTATGTACCTGTATGCATGTGTGTGTGTCTATATATATATATATATATACATATATATATATATATATATATTGAAGGAACATTCTTGCTTGACTTGATAGTATGCTATCTGGTTGCACTTTTGTCTTGACATGCTCATTTGATCATTCATTCATTCATTTGGTACATGTTGATATAGCCCATGGGATATGCTTGACTACTGAGATTATGATGCGGATCATACTAGTGGGACATGTGTAGTTCATATAAGCATATCCTTAAATTGTTCCTAGTCGTGGGGGTGTCGAGACGGGGTATCGATATCACCAGAGTAGACTAGCGTATACGTTACTTGTCCCATATGATGGGCGATCGATGATCTCATATCCATTGATGTAGTGACACCAAAGATCGTATATAGGTTCTCAGTGAGACTAGGTACGCTAAACGGACTCACCGAGAACTCCTATGTGGTATTATATCTATCGTTGGATAGCAGTTCTCAGGTGATACTGGTACAGGTTAATCTGTAGACCCGAGATCGTCATAGAGTCTTGTATGTCCTCCCACTGTATTTTTATCTCCACCCTACCACGGATCTACTGAGTCATGCAAACAGGTGGATTTTGGGTACAGCCCCAAGGCACATGCAGGCAATGAGCGATAGGAGGGGTTTCGTCTCTCTTGGTATTGGGGGTTGATGTTGCACTATGTTCGATTGGCTATAACAGGATGTCTCTGGCCAGGCTGCTGAGATTTACTGATAAGTGTCATTAGTAGCTTCTCGATCTGTTATTAGCCATATACCGACATAACTTATTAGGTTAATGGGGTCGACGATACCACCCTTAGACTTAATATGCAGCACTATTGACGAAGAGACCGGACTGTACGGTAGGTGTTACCAGTTGGCTCGACGGGAGTTTTAGCAGGTTTGCTTGTGTTTCTTCTGATCGCTTAATACCTGGAAGCTGTTTCGTGCAGCTTAGGCCACTGATGGTTTGTGGGCATGTGATATGATCACTGCCTACTGCTAGCGTATTGACGAGTCTTAGAGTCCCACAAAGGGGTCTCCTAGCTCAGGAGAAATGATGTGGGGTGCATATGTGATATGCGCGGGAGCTCGATTAAATGCGTGTATTGGATACCGTATTTTAATTGGGCGTTTTCTATTAGACGAGTCGTATGTGATATGACCGGGATATTAAATCAAGTGTTGATTTAATATTAAGTCCATTAGCTCATTTATTAAAACCTATTTCTTTATGTTGCATGCATGAATGTATGTATATGTTGATATGGATGCACACATGTAAGCATACATATGTCATGGTTGATGATAAATTGGTGGTGGCAATGCAAGACTTACATGGTAACATATTTAGATATTTTGATTATTTAAGAACAGCAAAATGGGATTAAAATCATGATTGATTATTCAACTCTCTTGAGTTGACAAAAGTCAATGGTTTCATTGCCCATGGTTTAAGCCCATGGTTTTGCTTAAACTCAAGTTACAAAATATCTAGATATTTTGTAACCATGGTTTAGCATGGCTTGACTCTCACTTACTCTCTTGAGTTTAGTTAGAGTTATTCATTTGATTCTCTTGAGTCAAGCTTGAGCCATCTCCTTCTTCCTCTGTCTCCTTAAAGCTCTCTAGGGTTTTAAAAGAAAGAGAAGAAATAAAAAGCAAAGGTTTTTAAGTGAGATCAAAACCCACATCAGCATTCTACTTTAGTCTAGCCCGCTAGTGTGGAGTGTTTGCTTCATCTTCATCCTTGATCAAGTGAAGATTAGAGCTTGGTGCAAAGGGACTTCATGGTGGATCATCGTAGATTTGGAAGGACACAAGCCAACCGGTTCAAACCCCACTTGATCCAAGGAGTCAAGGAGGAAGTCTACAAAGATTGTATTTCTCCCCACTTAGTATTAGACACTTGTAGTATATGATACTAGCATGTTGTTACTCTATTTTTCTAGTTCAATTCATAGTTGGAATTGTGTAGCACCTCCTAAAATCTTTGTTATAGCATGTGTGATGCAACCCATAGCCTAAGATGGTGCTAGAGAATCCCTATGGTGGTATCAGAGCCAAGTTAGAAACTTATACGATGTTAGATTAATTACGAAACCGAATCAGCTCCGAATTAACAAAACTGCAACCCTAAAATTATGCTCTTTGTCGATTTTAAAACGGGATCAAAAAAATTTTTAAACAACTACAGAAGAGTGTATGTGTTGCACTGAGAACACAAAACAAATTTTAGGCAATTTTCTCAGATTTTGGCCGAGCACATCCCCTAAAAATCCAGTGAGGCCGGCCCCTTTTGCCTAGTTTTGCCTCGAATTTTTCTTGTGCTCTGATGTCTACGTTTTGGGGTTTCAGGTATTGTTTTTTATGCCAAAATTTCATGTGATGCTAATTTTGCTTAGGGGCTTATTCGGAGTGTTTCGTAGTCGTATATTTTAATATTGTATTGGTAACTTAGACGACGTTAAACAGTTCGAACGAACATCACACACCGTCTCGTTACCCTTGCTGGAAATTTTCCAAGTGTTGGAATTTCCTAAATAAAATATATTTGAATGTTCGTGCAAGTAACCTTATGGACCCTCTAGAGGAAAAAAACCCTAACTCGATTCTATGACCATGGAACTGCGGCTGAACCTTAGGGTTTGCCATAGTCCTGTGGCGCCATAGGTGAGGCAAAGGGTTGACCCTTCTACGGTTGGTCCATAGACACTGTGGCACGTTTTTGGATATTTTAGTTTTGCTCAAGTGTTGAGCTTTCGAGGTAATTTGTCGGTGTTTGTTGATTCGATCGAAACGTTTAACATTGTCTTGATATTTCTGAATGTGAAACAATAATTAGAATCTACACTAATTAGTTTTGTGAAAAGTAATTAGTTGCGTGTAAGTCTAATATTTCGGTCTCGGTAGAATCGGGAATCTTGTTGAATTATCCGGTTTCTTTTGAAAAGTGTTTTCCATGGTTGAGAGCTAAATATAAGATTTGCATTGTTAGGCATGAAATCCGAAATATGTGATATTCCGATTTTATGATGTCTAAAGGCAGTATCGATTCCAATTGTTGTAGTTTTTCACTTTCTTTTCTACGACCGTAAGTGTAGTATGTGGTATATTGCCGGTTTCGTTGCTATACATCAACGACAATTGGGGTATGCATACTTACTTACGTTGATGATATGTGATATTATGTGTTGCTGAGATATGATGTACAGGATCGTCGCGAATGAATAGTCGAGGGTTTTATGTGAGATGAGAGTTTTTTCTTTTCATTCAAGTAAAATTAATTGTATGTAATATTCTTTTATTGGGACACTTCCTGGTTGAGGATGATGTTACCATTGTTGTATATTATTTACTTTTCCACATTAGGATAGACCCAAGGAGGGGAACACAAGTGACCGGGCTTTAGGGTTCAGTGGGAGGCCATCTCGAGGAATCGAGACCGGGTCTCCTAAACTCCAGAATTGGTAGGGTCACTTGCCGCTCTCGTAGGGGTCTAGTGGTGTGGGCTTGGCAGTTCATTGTGACCGTGGAATCCGTATTTTCTATTGTTGGCTAAATAAAAAATACGGACCTCCTAGTATATCCTGTATTTTCATATATGTGCTTATGCTGTGGATATTCTGTGATGTGATCACTTTATATGTTGAGACGAATGATGTATTATATATATGATATATAATAAACGTTGCTTATGTTTTGCATCTGCGCTAGTCTCGCCCCGCTATGCCGTTAGTTAAGTAACCTAACGGTACATAACGGGACATTGTGGCGAATGCGGATGGCATAAGTGTACGTTCTTTTTTCGTTTTTTTCTGTAATGGCTTAAGGACTTAAATGATGGGACTACATTAATAAGATTAATGTAAACAAAAGAAACCTAAAAAGATATTGTAGAATCATATTTGAAACCTACTCGGCTTTTTATGAAAAAGCAAGTTTTCAAATTATGGAGCTTAAGCCACTCCTTTTAAAACCATTGGATTCTACAACGGTATAAAGTTCAAAAGCGTTAAAGGTTTTCTTAAAAATTATTCATAACCCTCCGTCATTTTTGGAAGTAGCGTACTTAGTATTCGTGCTACGTATGTTGATTATGTAAGTCTACGTTACCCGCCCCGCTAGCTAGCGGGGAGGAGGAATGGGTAAAAATCAAACTTTTCTTATAAGGCAACATAGAATATGCTTAAGGACCTTTGTCAAACCATTGCTAACAAATAAGCTAGAGGTTTTATCTACTATGCCTGAAGATTATACCTCATGCCACAAGTCCTTCGGGTCTTCTCCTCTATCCTCCTCGTCTCCATAGGCTCCAAGGGTCGATCCGGATCGTCGCCTCTTCAACGGCCTACTCGAGTCGAAGATGATCCACCCGAGAGTCTATAGTCCAAGCTCCACCTCAAGACCGAGGTAACTAGGGCAACAAGCTTGCAAATCTTGATGTGCTAGGTGATGTAGAGTATGAAGATGGATTTGTTTGTCTATTTAAACTCTAATTTTCTCAACACATGAAGGCTTAAGAGTTTTCTAGTGAGGAGGAAGAAGGAGAGCAATCATGGGAGCACTCTCTTGAAGAGAGAGAAGAGGTATGAGATCATGATCCATGGAAAAATGAAAAAAATCTTTTATTATGATAATTGTTATGGCAACCTTGATTTGACCATTACCATGTCACCATTAATGCTAAGCAAAATATTTAGTGCTTAACAAAAATATCTAAGTCAACAATGGTCAACGTGGTCAAATGGTCAAACCAATTAGCCATAACACGATTATCATTAAAAAGATTAGTAAACAATTTCTTCCACCACATAATGTTTTTAATCAAGTCAATGATCAAAACCCTAATGAGGCATCTCCGTCTTTGCTTCTCACAACCGTGCATACACACCTGCAACCGCATTCCGGAGAATACGAATACTAAGAGGCAACACTAGTCCATCTATATAATACTAGAATCTGGCTTAAACCAAAGTCCACTAGTTTTATCTGCCCGAACATTATATGCGCACAAGTACACGTAAGTGATCTAAGCCCTGCTGTAAAACCATACAGCCTCTATACCTTTTGCCCAGTGCAGGGAAACTCTTTGTGTAGGACTTTAAAGACTCGACACTACGCTGGAAGTAGGTTTAACCACAGGCCGCAAGCGGTACTAGCTGTAAGTAACGGTCCCCAGGTAGATGTCGATAAGAAGGACGATGAGGAAAACCCATCTGAACTCCTACTGAGCCTGAATGTGACAATCTCCATACTGTCTGGTCTGTTTGTCTAAGAATATCGCATATCGGGTCTAGGGGCGGTAAACGTCAGACCCCTAATAGCGGTATAAGTCGTATCGGGGTGTAGCCTAGAACACCCTGAGAAATTACTGGAGTACCTACCAGTAAATCTCGCTTTCCCTGTCCAGGGACTTTGTGTAATGGCTCTCCAGACAAAGCGCGATATCAATCCCCCATACCGAGAGAGACGAATCCTGTCTAACCACTACTGCCTCCAAAGGCTTCGGGACTGCACCCAACTACTACCTGTTTGCATGACTTCTTTGAGCCGTGGTAGAGTAGTAATCAAAGTACAGTGGGAACACACTTAAGGCGAAGTGGCAGTGTCAAGTCGACGGACTAAGCTCTACTCATGTCACCTGGGAACTGTTATCTGACGATAGGTATAGTACCAACCAACAGTTCCCGACGAGTCCTGTCCGGTGTACTCGTAACCTAACGAGCACCTGCATACTATCTCTAGTACGACGTACTAATAGATGTGGGATAGACCATCTCCCCTACTGGGATGAGAAGCGTATACACTAGTCTACTCCGGAATATCGATGCCCTGTCTCGATAATCCTACGACTAGGGACCTGTATAAGGATGTGCTTGTAGATTACCCAGCCCCCACTAATGTGACTGCCATCACAACGCTGGTAATCAAGCAAAGATCCTAAGGGCTCTACCAATATGTATAAACGATATGTTAAAATAAACACATGCACATATTGAAGTAGAAACAAACGAAGTAGCATACTACCATTTTGAGTAAGACTGTTAATACAACTGTGAATATCCCAAGCTTCCATTAAGTAATATACAAGCTAGTATGACACAATAATGGCCTCTAGGGCATACACACTAACAATCTCCCACTTACACTAGGGCCATGTACTGGCGTATCGTAGACCTATCATCTCGATTAGCCTCTCGAACTGTGTCTGAGGAATGGCCTTCGTGAGTGGATCTGCAGTGTTATTCTCCATATCTACTCTCCTCACCTCGATCTCCCGGCGATCTACGATCTCCCTGATCAGGTGATACCGCCTCAAAATGTGTCTGGACTTCTGATGGGACCTGGGTTCCTTCGCTAAAGCTATAGCGCCGTTGTTGTTGCAATACAACGATATTGGATCAACAATGGTTGGAACCACCAGAAGTTCTGTGAGGAACTTCTTCATCCAGACAGCTTCTTTTACGGCATCGCAAGCAGCTATGTACTCCACTTCCATCGTCGAGTCTGCAACGGTGTCCTGCTTGGAGCTCTTCCAACAGACCGCCCCTCCATAGAGGGTAAAGTCATAACCCAACATGGACTTAGAGTCATCCTCGTCACTCTGGAAGCGGGAGTCGGCAAAGGCCTCGATCTAGAGGTCTTTTCCGCCATACACCAAGAACATCTCCTTAGTCCTTCTCAGATACTTGAGAATGTTCTTTACTGCTATCCAGTGCTTCTCTCCTGGGTTCGACTGATACCGGCTTACAACGCTCAATGCGTATGCTACATCTGGTTTGGTATACAACATCGCATACATTATAGAGCCTACTGCAGAAGCATAGGGTATAGACGACATGCGAGCCCTTTCCAAATCAGTCTTAGGAGACATCTCTTTGGAAAGGATGATTCAATGACAAGCCGGTAAATTACCGTGCTTTGAATCTTCCATACTGAACCGTTTCAGTATGGTGTCGATGTATCTGGACTGTGAAAGTCCGAACATTCTCTTAGATCTATCACGATAGATCTGGATCCCCAGAATATAGGAGGCATCACCCAGGTCCTTCATGGAGAATCTCTATGACAAGAATCCTTTGACTTACTGTAGCATAGGAATGTCCTTTCCTATTAAGAGAATGTTATCCATGTACAAGACAAGGAATACCACAGTTCTCCATACAATCTTACTGTAAATGCATGGTTCATCTGGATTTTTGATAAAGTCGAATTCTTTGATAGTATCATCAAAGCAGATGTTCCAACTCCATGATGCATGCTTTAGTCCATAAATGGACTTAAGCAACTTGCACACTTTACCAATGCTCCCACTGTGAATGAAACCCTCCGGCTGATCCATATAGATGCACTCTTCCAAATGACCATTTAGAAAAGCCGTCTTTACATCCATCTGCCAGATCTCATAATCATGGAAGGCAGCAATGGCAAGAAGGACCCGAATGGATTTGAGCATAGCCACTGAAGAAAAGGTTTCGTCATAGTCCAAACCAGGTCTTTGATGAAAACCCGTAGTAACAAGTCTAGCCTTATTGGTTTCAACCTACCCATCTACACCAATCTTCTTTCTGAAGATCCATTTGCAGCCTACGGGTATTACCCCTTCTGGAGCAATGTCCAAAGTCCAAACTTTGTTGGTGTACATGGACTCCATTTTGGTCCGCATTGCATCCAGCCATTTTACCGAGTCACCGCTCTGAATGGCTTGCTGGAAGCTAGTAGGCTCATCATTGTCAATGATGCAATCCTCTCGATCCCCATCTATGAGAAAACTGTAGTATCTCTCGGGCGGATGAGACTACCTACTACTCCTACAGAGTGGCGCTGGGATGTCCGGTTCTTCTGAAACCTCTGGTCCTACCAAGCTTTCAGTAATAGCTTATGGTTCTGAAATTTCTTCTAGTTATATTGCGTTGCCAATTATCTGATTTTATAAAAATTCGGTTTCCAAGAAGTGGGGTTGCTGAGAAACAAAAACCTTTTGTTCCTCTGCGTAATAAAAAAGATACCCCCTGGAGTTCTTAGGTTATCCTACAAACTTACACAGTACTGGGCATGCCTCGAACTTGTCTGCATGCTGCTTTTTTACAAAAGCTGGACATCCTCATGTCTTAAGGTACTTAAGACAAGGTTTCTTCCCACTCCACATCTGATATGGTGTGGTAGGCACAGTCTTGGTTGGAACCTTGTTCAAAAGATATGCAGCTGATTCTAGTGCATAACCCCAGAAGGATTGTGGTAACTCAGCCTTACTCATAATGGAACGAACCATATCCAATAGGGTTCGATTCCGCCTTTCCGATACACCATTGTGTTGTGGTGTGTATGGAGGAGTAAGCTGAGAGAGAATTCCATTCTCTTTTAAGTATCCCAGGAACTCGGCACTTAAGTATTCACCATCTCGATCAGATCTTAGTGTCATGATACATTTGCCTGTTTGGTTTTCCACTTCATTCTTGTATTCCCGGAATTTCTCAAAGGCCTCGAATTTATGCTTCATCAAGAAGATATGTCCATACCTAGAGAAATCATTCATAGAAGTAATGAAATAGGAATAACCACCTCGTGCATGTATAGACATTGGACCACACACATCACTGTGTATGAGTCCCAAAAGCTCGCTTGCTCTTACTCCGTGTCCAGTAAACGGAGACTTTGTTATCTTTCCCATGAGATAAGATTCATAAGTAGCATAAGACTGATATTCGAACGGATTCAAATATCCCTCTCTATGTAACTTCGTCAACCGTGTTTCATTGATATGACCCAGTCTACAATGACATAAGAAAGCCTGATTTGTTTCTGGAGACTTTTTTTTAAGTGTGTTCTGGATACTGAAAACCTGAGCTTGATTTAATACATAAATACCGTTATCTAATGTACCTGACCCAATTAGTGCTTGATTAAAGTGGATGTGGACCACATCGCTTAAAAATGTAAAATCATATTCTTCCTTAGAAAGTAAGGATACAGATATGATATTACAAGCTATACTAGGTACATACAAACAGTTACATAGAATCAATATCTGCCCACTTGTCAATCCTAGATGATATTCCCCTACGGATTCAACGTCTACGCTCATTCCATTCGCAACTCTGAGAGTCATATCACCCACCCTGATAACTCTACGATTTCTCAAAGCCTGTAATGAATTACAGATATGAGATCCTGATCCGGTATCTAGTACCCAGGAAATAGGGTTAATTAACATACAGTTTTCTATTACAAACACACCCAAAGCCGAAGCCACAACATGCTTCGAATCCTGGCTACTGGCTTTCAATGCCCTACAATCCTTCTGCCAATGTCCTTTCCCGTAACAATAGGGACGTCCCTTCTTCCCTATATCTAGTCCCGAAACTTTTGCCCTTCCCTTTCTTTCTACCTCCCTGACATCTCATATCTGCTTTGTGGAGGTCATCTTCTTCTTACCCTTTGCTTTCGCCTTGGATGCAGAAAAGGAAGATTCCCTAATAACCAGAGCGGGTGTCTTCCTGGTTTCCTTCAGGGTGTAAGTAGAAGATAAAGACTGTAGAATTTAGTCAGTATGTGACTCGTTCTTCAACGTAGTCCTCAGGTCCGTGAGCTCATCAATATAGCTAGTCACTGTAAGGACGTTGTCTCCTACAGATGACCCGACAGCCAACCTTGCTTGAAGCAATTCTTTCGAGGTATCATATCTTGCGATACGAGATTGCTCTCCATATGAATCTTTGTTATGGAGGAAGACAGAAACTAAGTCCATCTTCTCGTGCTGCCTCTGGTATGCACCATCAACTGAGGCCAACACGAGGCACTTGGCATTCGCACAGTCCTTTTCCGATGTCTTACGGATATCAATATCCGTGACGGTGGAAACTGGTCCTGAGACGGCGGGGGTTTGAGTAGTAAATAGGTGTCCCAGCTTGTCATGGGTAATGGACATCTGAACAGACCTTTACCAGTCATTATAGTCAAATTCAGTCATTTTATTATCTAGATGTAACATATGTCTGGTCACGGGGTCGCTGCAAGAGAAAGAGAAGAAAACACTTAGCATGATGCCCTTGCAAGTTTAGATTGGTTTTTAATTTATCTAAACAGGATGGCTCCTACTGTTTCTCGAATCCTTCCTCAAACCATAAAAGAAGAATTTAGTCAGGATTGATCTTACTGTACAATTCTTACTTAACCATTCATCCAGGCTAGTGTCGGTACTTCGAGGGAGGTTTTACGACGCTTTCGCGAAGTTCCTTAATTAAATAACCTCTTTTCCCTGGAGGTGTAGCCCCGCTAACACTGTTCTAGACACCTACTTGGTTTATAGCATTGATCATTAAGTGAAAGAAACTCCTAAGGAGTAGCGGATGCTCACAGTAAGATCGGGATCCAAATATCATTGTGTGATAATGCTGAAGGAATCCTACCAACATTATCAAACTCCAAATGGTATGCAACACTAGCAAGTTTCAGTTTCTTTAGAAACTCCCGATGTGGATTTTTGCCCCATGCTCTTATGACCTTGACGAAGGTCAACAAATCATAAGTCACATGTCAAGTTCTACCCATCATTGTCAAGGTTAATTTGAACCCACCCGTATATATCCTTGACAAAGGTCAACAAGGTAATACGACTGTCCCAAACCAACGCATCTATCTATGCTACATATGAACACCCAGCAGCTACCAATCACTATGTCTTGACGAAGGTCAACAAACATAGCTTGAATACTATTGAATATTCATATGAAATGACGGAGGGCTACGAATGGTTTTGGCGAAACCGTGAACGTAGTGAACTTGATATAATCGAAGGAACTTGATAGCTTTTAAAAGGAGTGGTTTAATCTCCGCATTTAAAAGTTTTGCTGTTCTGAAAAAACCGATTGGTTTTGAAATTGTTCCAACGATTCAGCTTTGGTTTGTTTTCTTTGCATTAATATAATGTGTCCCATCAATTAATCCTACCATTGAAGAAAACAACGAAAATATAACATACGTTTATGCCATACGCATTCGCCATGGGGCCCCGTCATCTCCCTTTAGGTAACTTAACTAACGATAGAGCGGGGGCTGGACTAGCGCGGATGTAAAATATAAGCAACGTCTACTAGATATCATATATAGATATATACATTCGTTAGACGCAATGATAGTCATTCCAGATCACAGATGAACACATTGGATATACTTGGAATTTCGCGTTTCGTTTAGGCCTGCAACGAAAGGCGGATTCCACGGCCGTGATGAATAGCCAAACCCCACCCTAGACCCCTACAGGTGCGGCAAACTACCTGCCAAATTCCCGAAGTGAAGCAGCCTCCCTCAACAAAGTGAGTAGGCCACTCGGCACTTCAAAGTATCCGGTAGTTTGTGCACCGCATCTTGGGTCTATTCTAGGAGCAGAAAACAGAAAAAGAAATAATATAAAATGGTGGCTACAATCTCAACCCGGATGTGTGACCATAAAATAATATTACAACAATTTACAATTTACATCGAATGAAAAATGAAAAATCTCATCTCACATCCCCGGCTATTCATTCACGACGATCCAACAAGTTCATATACACAATCCAACATCACAGATCACAGATATGTACAACCCCCACTAATCGACGTATAGCGATTAGTAAACGTTCAGTACATATATCACATCACAGAAGATCCGATTAGCTAAAGTACTTAGAATTTTGATCGATTACCAGATTTGAATCTACCCAAAGTACAACAAAGTACTCAAAAAATCTGGGTAGAAACAAAATATCAGAAAAGTCACAAGACACCATACGGGACACTCTGCTGGAAAAACGAGTTGACTCGGAATCGACTCAGCCGCATATCCGCGGTGAAACGCTTGGTTTCGCCGTGCTTCCACGGCGGTCTGATCGATTCACGACCTCGTTTTTCTTGGGTGTCCCTAAAAAAACCTGCACGTATTTTTAAGGTCCCTGAAAAAAATTTCTGGACCGGTTTTGAAAATCGATAGAAAAGTGCATTTTTAGTTCGTGTTTTGCAATTTTTCCGGCGATCGAATTTTTAACACTTTGCTAACAAGCTAGTAATGATTTAGCTAAGCTTTGATATCACTGTAAGTCTATGTTACCCGCCCCGCTAGCTAGCGGGGAGGCGGAATAGGTAAAAATCAAACTTTTCTTATAAGGCAACATAGACTAGGCTTAAGGATCTTTGCCAAACCATTGCTAACAAACAAGCTAGAGGTTTTATCTACTATGCTAGAAGATTATACCTCATGCCACAAGTCCTTTGGATCTTCTCCGCTATCCTCCTCGTCTCCGTAGGCTCCAAGGGTCGATCCGGATCGTGGCTTCTTCAACGGCCTCCTTGAGTCGAAGATGATCCACCCGAGAGTCTATAGTCTGAGCTTCACCTCAAAACCGAGGTAACTAGGGCAACAAGCTTGCAAATCTTGATGTGCTAGGTGATGTACGGTATGAAGATGGATTTGTTTGTCTATTTAAACTCTAATTTTCTCAACACATGAAAGCTTAAGAGTTTTCTAGTGAGGAGGAAGAAGGAGAGCAAACATGGGAGCTCTCTTGAAGAGAGAGAAGAGGTATGATATCATGATCCATGGAAAAAGGAAAACAAATCTTTTGTCATGATAATTGTGATGGCAACCTTGATTTGACCATTATCATGTCACCATTAATGCTAAGCAAAATATCTAGTGCTTAACAAAAATATCTAAATCAACCATGGTTAACATGGTCAAATGGTCAAACCAATTAGCCATAACACAATTATCATTAAAAAGATTAGTAAACAATTTCCTCCACCTCATAATGGTTTTAATCAAGTCAATGGTCAAAACCCTAATGAGGCATCTCCTTCTTTGCTCCTCACAACCGTGCATACACACCCGCATCCGCATTCCGGGGAATACGAATACTAAGAGACAAAACTAGTCCATCTATATAATACTACGATCCGGCTTAAACCAAAGCCCACTAGTATTATCTGCCCAAACATCATACGCGCACAAGTGCACGTAAGTGATCGAAGCCCTGCCGTAAAACCATACGGCCTCTACACCTTTTACCCAATGCAGGGAAACTCTCTGTGTGGGACTCTAAAGACTCGACACTACGCTGGCAGTGGGTTTAACAACAGGCCACAAGAGCTACTAGCTGTATGTAACGGTCCCCAGGAAGATGTCGATAAGAAGGCCGATGAGGAAAACCCATCCGAACTCCTACTGAGCCTGAATGTGACAATCTTCGTACAGTCCGGTCTATTCGTCTAAGAGTATCGCTTATCGGGACTAGTGGGGCGGTAAATGTTAGACCCCTAATAGCGGTATAAGTCGTGTCTGAGTGTAGCCTAGAACACACTGAGAACCTACTGGAGTACCTACCAGTAAATCTCGCTTGCCCTGGCCAGGGACTTTTTGTAATGGCTCTCCAGACACAGCGCGATAACTCCCCATACCGGGAGAGACGAATCCTGTCTAACCGCTACCGCCTCCAAATGCTTCTGGACTGCACCCAACTACTACCTGTTTGCATGACTCCTTTGAGCCATGGTATGGTAGTAATCAAAGTACAGTGGGAACACACTCGAGGCGAAGTGGCAGTGTAAAGTCGACGGACTAAGCTCTACTCATGTCACCTGGGAACTGTTATTTGACGATAGGTATAGTACCAACCAACAGTTCCCGACGAGTCCTGTCCGGTGTACTCGTAACCTAACGAGCACCTGCATACTATCTCCAGTACGACGTACTAATGGCTATAAGACAGACCATCTCCCCTGCTGGGATGAGAAGCGTATACACTAGTCTACTCTGGAGTATCGATGCCCTGTCTTAATAATCCTATGACTGGGGACCTGTATAAGGATGTGCTTATAGATTACCCAGTCCCCACTAGTGTGACTGCCATCACAACGCTGGTAATCAAGCAAACATTCTAAGGGCTCTACCAATATATATAAGCGATATGCTAAAATAAACACATGCACATATTGAAGTAGAAACAAACCAAGTAGCATACTACCATTTTGAGCAAGACTGTTAATACAACTGTGAATATCCCAAGCTTCCATTAAGTAATATACAAGCTAGTATGATACAATAATGGCCTCTAGGGCATATACACTAACCGATTATAGTCAAGGCGTAGTGTACGGTAGCTAAGTGATGTCTTCCTACACAGCATAAAATGTGATTAATTTGGGCATTCATATGATTATGTGGATTATAGTCAAGGGTCAAATGAGTGGGTCTGATTAATCATGAAATGGCGGGTAAACTTGACTAGTACTTATGATATGTTGATTATAATCAAGATCATAAGTTACTAAGGGTAAAAACCATATCGGGAGTTTCAAGTGTTGAAATTTTCAATGAGATTGCATATATACTATATGATAGTAGGATCCCGATCCCACTATGAGCAATAGTTGCTCCCGGGAGAGTTTTGCACTTTATAATTAGCTAACTCATTAGGTGTCTAGAAAGGTGTCAACGGGGCTATACCTCTGGGAAAATGAGGTTTATTTTAATTAGGTCCGTGCGAAAGCACGGGGAACCTCCCTCAGAAGTACCGGCATTGGCCTGGCTGAACGGTTAGCGATTGTAGAATTTAATTAATCCTGGCTAATTTTTTCCTTTTAAGGTTTGAAGGAAAATTTGATAAAAGCAGTGGGAGACATCGATTAGATAAGATAATAAACCAATCTGATCTTTGCAAGAGCTTTCGCTGAGTGTATTCTTTTCTCTTTCCTAATGGCAGATAACCATGACTGGACTTAAGTTGCTGTTGGAGAAAAATAAGCTTACCGGGCCGAATTATAAAGATTGGCTGAGGAACATTAACATTGCACTCACATATGATAAAGTATCATATGTCCTGACTGCCACAGCCCTGCCAAAACCAGGTCCTGAGTCTTCTGTTGCGGATAGGAAGATCCGTAAAACATGGGATATTGATTGTCCTACCGCCAAATGCCTCGCGCTTGCATCGATGGACAATACACATCAAAAGCAGCACGAGGAGATGGATGTTCAATCCATCTTTCTCCATACCAAGGAGTTGTATGGAGAGCAATCTCGTATCCTACGATACGAAGCGTCTCGAAAGCTGTTTCAGATGCGGATGGCTCCTGGCACATCAGTAGGTGACCACGTTTTGAAAATGATAGCTTTTATTAAAGAACTTGAGGGCCTCGGATGGATAATAGACAACGAGCAATATACGGATATTGTTCTACAGTCTCTCCCCTCTGCCTTTGCTCCTTTTGTAGTGAACTTCAACATGCATAGCATGGAGAAATCACTACCCGAACTTCTCAATATGTTGAGAAATCCAGAGAGCACTCTTAAGTCGAAGTCTCCCTCCCTGCTTGTTGGACAATCTTCCTCTTCAGTCCCAAAAGCCAAGGCTAAGCGAAAGAACAAGAAGAAATCCACCAAGCCGAGAGGTGGAATCAAGAAGGCAAAGGGGAAAGACAAATCTAAAGCTGCGGAGTTGGGAAAAGGAGAATGTTTCTTTTGCAAGACGACGGGACACTGGAAGAGGAACTATACTGAGTACCTTGATCTCAAGAAAATGAAGCATGGTGATGCTTGAGCTTCAAGTGTGTTCGTAACTGAAAACCGTTTTTCTATAAACTCTGCATCCTGGGTATTGGATACCGGTTCGGGTTTTCATATCTGCAATTTTGTGCAGGGGCTGAGAAATAGCATAGTTTTGAATATAGGTAATCATACTCTCTGGGTTTGAAATGGTTCCAATGTATATGCAGTTTCAATGGGAGAGTATCATCTGGGGTTGCCATCAGGTTGTATATTGGTTTTGAACCCATGTTATTTTGTACCAAGCATGCTTTGTAATATAATATATATTTCTTTGTTAGACAATAAAGGATATCATTTTGTATTACAGCACAATATTATGAACATTAAACTAAATCAAGAGTTGATTGGTTGTGGTACACTTAATAACAGGATAAACTTCCTTAATCAACATACGGTTTTCAACATACAACACACAAACAAAAGAAAATTTTCAGATATAAATGAAGCTTTTCTTTGGCATTGTAGACTTGGTCATATTAATGAAACAAGACTAAACAAGTTTCATAAAAATGGATATTTAAATTCTTTTGAGTATAAATCTTATGCGACTTGTCAGTCTTGTATCAAAAGGAAAATGACTAAAACACCATTTACTGGACACGAAGAAAAAGCTACTAAGCTCATGTACCTCATACACAGTGATGTATGTGGGCCAATTTCTACACATGCGAGAGGCGGTTTTTCTTACTTCATAACTTTTACTGATGATTTCTCAAGATTCGGTCATGTGTTTTTAATAAAACATAAGTCTGAAACTTTCGACAAATTCAAGGAGTACAAACTTGAAGTAGAAAAACAAACTGGAATGAGCATCAAGATGTTTTGATCAGATCGAGGTGGTGAGTATCTTAGTACAGAGTTTTCGAACTTCCTAAAAGAGAATGGGATTCTCTCTCAGCTCACTCCCCCTTACACACCACAGCACAACGGTGTGTCTGAGTGGCGGATTCGAACCCTATTAGATATGGTACGATCCATGATGAGTGATGCTAAGTTACCCCTCTTCTTTTGGGGGCATGCATTCGAGACTGCAGCTTTTTTGTTGAACAGGGTTCCAACCAAGACCATGTTTACCACTCTATATGAGATATGGTATGGGAAGAGACCATCTCTTATGCGAGTTAAGATTTGGGGTTGTCCGGCTTTTGTCAAAAAGTAGAATCCGGACAAACTCGAGACACGATCAGTCAAGTGTGTATTTGTGGGATATCCAAAAGATTCATATGGATATCTTTTCTACCACAAGGAGGAACAAAGGGTGTTTGTTTCTCGAAATGCCACGTTTTTAGTAAACGAGATTTTTCTAAATGATGCTGATGGTAATATGGTAGATCTAGAAGAGGTTCTAGAGACACAAGTTACAAATGACGACTTAATTGAACCTGAAGTTGCAACAGAACCTAATGAACCTCATCCACTCCGTAGATCTGGTAGGACTTCTCACCCACCGTAGAGGTACTACGGTTTCCTCATTGATGGTGATGGAGAAAATTGCATCATGGATGATGATGACCCTACCAGTTTTCAGCAAGCTATCACGAGTGGTGACTCTATAAAGTGGCTGGATGCCATGAGATCCGAAATGAAGTCTATGTACACGAAAAAGTATGGGCTTTGGATGTTGTACCTTCTGGGGTAAAACCCGTAGGGTGCAAATGGATTTTTAAGAGAAAGATCGGTGCAGATGGGCAGGTAGAGACCTATAAGGCAAGGCTTGTGGCGAAAGGAATTCGGCAAAGACCAGGACTGGACTATGACGAAACCTTTTCTCCTGTAACCATACTTAAATCCATTCGAATCCTACTTGCTATTGCTGCTCACTACGACTGTCACGACCCGAAATTGGCACGTGGCGGCTCTTAAACTACGCAACGTCTACAGGCGTAACGCAATTTTAAGTAAGCCGAAAACCCGACAATCTAAACCATCAAAAGTAGTAAGAAATAAGAACATTGTTAAAACCTTTGAAATCTCAACCCAAATTCTTTAAAAGTCCAACTTTATTTCCTTTAAAAATTTGGCAGCACCTCCTTTGTAAAAGCCAGCCCCAAAAAATGGGTACAACATAAATATAAGAAAAGCATCCCCAAACCGGAGCAAATACACGCCCAAAGGCGGAAAACAATCACCATAACAAATATACGACGCCGTAGCGAAGAAATAAAAGATGATATAAATAAAACTGCATAAAAGACCCCCAAGTCACAAAACAATATACAATATCATCCTCACATCAAATCTCTAAGTCATACATGATAGTGGTAAATGGAGAGTACATGGATACAACGAATATACAATAAACATGAACGGATAACCACAAAACCCACCTAAAGCAAAACTGCACACTGTGAGCCGAAGCGGTATCCGCAGCAAAAGATGATATGATAGATGAATAGCCTGCCTCGACTACCCTAGGGAACAACCTGCAAAATACTGTAGCACAACGGGGGTGAGTTGCCAACTTATGAATAGTAAATAACATATGCATGTAATCGCAAGTATGCACGTACAACGCGAATCTAACATATGCAAGCTAATAGCAATAAGAGTCATATGCGTGCAATAGTCATGAAAGGTACTCTAGCAGGTACAACTAATACATAAAGCAATAATATGACAATCTGTATGCAACAGTCATGTAATGTACTCTATAAGGTACTACTAATACATGAATAATATATGGTAATATGTATACAACAGTCATGTAAGGTACTCTATCAGGTACTAATAATACATGAAGCAATGATATGACAATGTATATATATGCAACAGTCATGAATGGTACTCTATCAGGTACTAGTAATACATGAAGCAATGCATATAAAATAAAAGTATGTAAATGCAACAGTCATAGAAGGTACTCTATCAGATACTACTAATACATGAAGCAGTGCATAAACAATAAATGTAGAGTATGGGATGAAACATGTCATTTCCACGGAATCCTGATATCGCGGTAGGACCAAAGTCCATCAAGACAATCCAAATCCCAATTTCCTCAAATCAGCCCCCAAATTGGCTCTCATATCATGTAAGTCTCATAAATCCTGAATGTACAATATCAAGTAAATCTCATATATCCTGAATGTATAAAATCAAGTAAATCTCATATATCATGTATCCAATATCAAGTGAATCTCATATATCCTGAATCCAATATCAAGTGAATATCATATATCCTGAATCTAATATCAAGTGAATCTCATATATCCTGAATAAGAATATTTGCATGAATAATTATGATGATGTATATAAATTGATATATATAACAGCGTCCTATTCCACTGTTATATATACTTAGGAGTAAAAATATCATGAAAACAAGTGCCAAGCATCGACACATAAAGGCTGATCTATCAGGTGCTGTCTCCACGACTGGCACCCTGATAGGTACGTATCATACGATATCCGAAAACCCGAGTGCCCAGCTTTGACTCTCGTCCTTCGACGTATCCATACGTACATGACTCCAGTCGGTATCCCCACGATAACCGCCGAGTCATAGGTACTGTCACCGGAAGGTATGGTTCCCCTGTCAGGCCTCATCGGCATGGTCCGTCGAAAAACCTTTCTCGCCCCGGGGTACCTCCGAGCCCCACCATGTACCCTCATACGCCCCCCGACTCCTCCTCGCATAGGGTATATATATCAGAACTGATAAAACTCATGGTGGCTGCTGAATATCATATCCAAGAGAAACCGGGTTTTTCAAATAATGCATAATTTCATGAAACTACCACGGTCCTCAAATCCAGAAAACATCATGAAAAATCCATATCTCAATGTGAAAATCCATGAATATAATATAGGCAACATAAAACTGAAATGCGAGCACATAAAGAAAAAGCCCCTATTTAACTGCAACAAGTTAATATAAATATCATGCGGTTCCTAATTTCTTCAAGTCTATATAACATCAAATAAAGGTAAACATATAGTTATAGCCAGATATATGTGTAAACATAAAGGTATAGCAAGGTATATGTATCTACCTATCAGTAATGATGTAATATACCCTCCAGGTATAAGTGAAGTATGTATGAAACGTATATATGTAGCTACGTTATTATGTGTGAAATATTCCTATTACTTATACAGGTAACTAGCATGTAAGCATGATGAGTCATATGTGTAAGCATGTAGGTATACGGGTATGCTATATGTCATATGCAACAAGGAATATGAATCAATGTCACAATATCCCTAACCAAACAATATCATATCTATATGTGTGGTGTGCGTGTCATGGCAATTATTGACGGTGGGTGTGACATACAATCAGTGCTCGTGCAACATGAGTCGTCAATAATAGTGCAGTGTCTTAAGGGTACAAGTCCAAGCACAACAAGTAACTAAGCAATAAGGTGTATGCGCAACTCTATATATGCAATATAAAGTGCGACAATATCATAACATCTCTAACCCAGACGCATAACGCCATGCGGGCAATTCCCCTGTAGATATTAAATCTACTCACCAACGCTCCTGGCTAAGTAAAGCCCACCACCTGTTTTCCTTTTTACGCAGCGTCCGAAGTCCCCACCTGCGAACCTAAAACATAACACAACAAAGAAAGTATATATTAGCAATAGACCCAAAATACGTACAAATTACGTTTTACCGGCACGACAACACAAAACATATTCTCAAGTGCTCGTATTCTGGCTAACGTGCGTAGCGACATGACAAAACCAACCCAAGGGCAAAATCACACAAAGTGCACGATCCGTGTCGTATAACGTATCGCGCGCAAACGTAACATAAGAAACTAGCTATGTGATCCCAGATTTTGCATACAGAGAAAACTCAAAAATCAAACAGGACCAAACACACCTAAACCAAAGCATAGAGCTACCCACAAAAACCCAAACCCCAACTCCACAGGAAAACCGAGGTCGCCGGATTTTGGCTTCTCGTCGCCGGCCATGGTCCGAGCAGGGGGTCTTGTGCTTGAGGTGAAGGCTCATGGTCTCAGGTACAACACAACTACATTGTTTGGTTTTCTAGTAAACTCCCGGGGTCACAGCAGACACAGATGTCATATATTGACACTAAAAATACGATATTTACACAAAACTTAACTTTTAATGTTCTAAACTAAAATTATAAGACTACACAACACTAAAACAACCTACTTAACAGAAAGAGATCATTACCTAACCAAAAGAACTCAAAGATCCTAGCTTCCCAAGCTCCAAGGTATCCAAGAGGCAAAAGATGGCAAAAGATGGGATTTTTGTGAGTTCTTATGAATATTTGAAATGGATTTGTGAAGAAATAGTGAAGTGTTCAGTTTAGAAAGAGAGAGATGACGAAAATGTGAAGGGAAATGAGTGTGAGAGAAAGATAGAAGGAAAGATAAAGGGAACGAGAGAGGTGAGAGTAAGAGGTGAGTGCACCCATGCATTAATTCACCATTAATGCATTCACACTCACTTGTGCCATCTCCTCCCAAATCCAAAAGCCAAAGAAATATCTCACACAAATATTTAGGATTTAATCAAGCAAAGGATTAGGTTAAGGGTTAAGTTGTCATGGTTGCTAAGAACAAGATTAACACAAAACAAACCCACACATTAACGTGCACATGTGCGTGCATGCCATAACAAACAATAATAAATTATTAATTAAATGTTATAAAATGTGAGGAACTCGAATTGGTAAACTTTTTACAGTAAACCCGCATTAATGTCTAAACTAACACTAACCGAAATCTAAGGCGTTACAACGACTATGAAATCTGGCAGATGGATGTTAAAACTGCTTTTCTAAATGGTGATTTAGAAGAGTGCGTTTATATGGATCAGCCAGAGGGCTTCATCGATAGTGGGAGCAGCGGGAAAGCATGTAAGTTTCTTAAATCCATTTATAGATTAAAGCAGGCATCACGGAGTTGGAACATCTGTTTTGATGATGTTATCAAAGAATTTGAGTTCGTCAAAAACCCAAATGAACCTTGTATTTATAAGAAGATTGTAGGAAGTACTGTCGTATTCCTCGTATTGTGCGTGGATGACATTCTTCTGATAGGAAATGGCGTTCCAATGCTACAATCGGTCAAACTGTTCTTATCACAAAGGTTCTCCATGAAGGTCCTTGGTGATGCCTCGTACATACTGAGCATGAAGATCTATAGGAATAGATCTAAACGGTTGTTGGGATTGTCCCAAACCAGGTACATTAACATCATCCTAAAGAGATTTAGTATGGAAGACTCCAAGCGGGGTTCCTTACCCGCTAGTCATGAAGTCACTCTCTTCAAGGACTTTTGCCCAAAAACTGATGAAGAGAGAGCTCGCAAAAGCATTATACCCTACGCTTCTGCTGTAGGATCTATAATATATGCAATGTTATGTACACGCCCTGATATAGCTTACGCACTGGGTGTAGTAAGCAGGTATCAATCTAACCCACGGGAGAATTACTGGACTGCTGTGAAGAACATTCTTAAGTACTTGCGAAGTACTAAAGAAATGTTCTTGGTGTATGGTAACGGGGATCTCCAAATGGAGGCCTTTACCGATTCGAGCTTCCAGAGTGATAAGGATGATAGCAAATCTATCTCAGGGTTTGTTTTTACCCTCAATGGAGGGACGGTGTGTTGGAAGAGTTCTAAACAGGAAACCGTTGCAGACTCCACGATGGAAGCTGAGTATATTGCTGCAAATGATGATGCCAAGGAATCCGTCTGGATGAGGAAGTTAATCTCGGAGCTAAGAGTAGTTCCGACCATTATTGATCCAATACTATTGTTTTGTGATAATAATAGGGCTATGGCATTAGCCAAAGAGCCCAGGTCCCATCAGCGATCCAGACACATCCTCAGGCGATATCATCTGATCCGGGAGATAGTTGATCGCCGCGAGATCGTGATTCGAAGAGTAGATACAAAAGATAACACCACGGATCCACTCACCAAGGCCCTCATTTTGCCGCAGCATGAGCGACTTTTTGAGATGTTGGGTATAAGATACGCCAATAATTGGCCTTAGTGCAAGTGGGAGATTGTTGGATATATGTATGCAATAGAGTCCATTATATGATAGTGTATGTACCGGTATATGTGTGTGTGTGTATATTCAGGAGACATTCTTGCTCGACATGATAGTATACTATCGGGTTGCACTTTTATCTTGACATGTTCATTTGATCAAGCTTTCATTCATTTGATACATGTTGATATAACCCATAGGATATGCTTAACTACTGAGATTATGATGTGTATCGTATTAGTGGGACATGTGTAGTTCATAAAAGCATATCCTTAAATTGTTCCTAGTCATGGGTGTGTCGAGATAGGGTATCGATATCACCAAAGTAGACTAGCGTATACGTTACTTGTCCCATATGATGGGCGATGGATGATCCCATATCCATTGGTGTGGTGACACCAAAGATCGTATACGGGTGCTCAGTGAGACTGGGTACACTGAACGGACTTGCCGAGAACTCCTATATGGTATTATATCTATCGTCGGATAGCAGTTCTCAGGTGACACTGGTACAGGTTAGTCTGTAGACCCGAGATCGTCATAGAGTCTTGTGTGTCCTCCCAATGTACTTTGATCTCCACCCTACCACGGCTCTATTGAGTCGTGCAAACAGGTGGATTTTAGATACAGTCCTGAGGCACATGGAGGCAATGAGTGATAGGAGGGGTTTCGTCTCTCCCGGTATTGGGGGTTGATGTTGCGCTATGTTCGATTGGCTATTACAGGAAGTCCCTGGCCAGGGCTGCTAAGATTTACTGATAAGTATAATCAGTAGTTTCTCGATCTGTTATTATCCATATACCGACATAATTTATTGGGTTAATGGGGTCGACGATACCATCCTTAGACTTGATATGCAGCACTATTGACAAAGAGACCGGACTGTACGGTAAGTGTTACCTATTGGCTCGACGGGAGTTTTAGCAGATTTGCTTGTGTTTCTTCTGATCGCTTAATACCTGGGAGCCGCTACGTACAGCTTGTGCCACTGACGGTTTGTGGGCATATGATGTGATCATTGCCTACTGCTAGCGTATTGACGAGTCTTAGAGTCCCACAAAGGGGTCTCCTAGCTCAGGCGAAAAGATGTGGGGTGCATATGTGATATGCGCAGGAGCTCGATTAAATGCGTGTATTGGATACCGTATTTTAATCGGGCATTTTCTATTGTACGGGTCGTATGTGATATGACCGGGATATTAAATCAAGTGTTGATTTAATATTAAGTCCATTAGCTCATTTATTAAAACCTATTTCTTTATGTTGCATGTATGAGTGTATGTATATGTTGATATGGATGCACACATGCAAGCATACAAGTGTCATAGTTGGTGATACATTGGTGGTGGCAATGCAAGACTCACATGGTAACATATTTAGATATTTTGATTATTTGAGAAAAGCAAAATGGGATTAAAATTCTGGTTGACTATTCAACTCTCGTGAGTTGACAAAAGTCAATGGTTTTATTGCCCATGGTTTTAGCCCATGGTTTTGCTTAAAATCAAGTTACAAAATATCTAGATATTTTGTAACCATGATCTAGCATGGCTTGACTCTCACTTACTCTCTTGAGTTTAGTTAGAGTTATTCATATGATTCTCTTGAGTCAAGCTTGAGCCATCTCCTTCTTCCTCTCTCTCCTGAAAGCACTCTAGAGTTTTAAAAGAAAGAGAAGAAATAAAAAGAAAAGGTTTTTAAGTGAGATCAAAACTCACATCACCATTCTACTTTAGTCCAGCCCACTAGTGTAGAGTGTTTTCTTCATCTTCATCCTTGATCAAGTGAAACTTGGAGCTTGGTGCAAAGGGACTTCGTGGTGGATCATCGTGGACTTGGAAGGACACAAGCCAACCGATTCAAACCCCACTCAATCCAAGGAGTCTAGGAGGAGGTCTACAAAGGTTTTATTTCTCCCCACTTAGTGTTAGACACTTGCAGTATATAATACTAGCATGTTGTTACTTTATTTTTCTAGTTCGATTCATGGTTGAAATTGTTTAGCACCCCCTAAAATTTTTGTTATAGCATGTGGTATGCAACCCATAACCTAGGATGGTGCTAGAGAATCCCTACACAAACATCCAACGACCAAATACAATATCAAACACCAAAACCCAAGTTCATAAATCGCAAATACCAAATGCAGCAATGAAAGAAATCACTCCCAGATTTCACCCTAGGCCAAACTTGGGAATTTTGCATATAGGATTGCTCTAGATATCACATAAGGGACTCACCAACCAAAAATCATCGAATTCCACCATAATGTGGCCGCAATTTGCGGCCACAGGGATTAAATCTGCTGCCAGAGTTTTGTCTTGGCGTCTCGGGTTTCAGGGGGTGCTTCTAGGTTGCATGCTCATCTTACTGTCATGGGAACTTATTTTATAACGGTCTCGGATCATCCCAGATTCCCATATACCCTCACAAACTGTCAAATATTCGATGTCGGGAAATTCTAACTTCGTATTTTGGGTTCTAGTCTCTGGTCTTGGCCAGTAAAATCATCACTAAGGTCTTGCAAACCATCACAACACTTCAATTTACCACTTACAAGTCAAGTCTGCCACTAAACCTCAACTTGGAAAATTCTAAGATCACAAATCCACACTAAATCGAACTCTAAACTAAACTAGAAACTTAGGAAAATAATTACAAGATGAGAAGTGAGAATTATACCTCATGAGAGCAACTCAAGAAAAACCCTAGATGCCCAAAGTCTCCGAAATCTAAACTTTAAAGGTCCATAGGGTGTAGGATGGGGTGGGGATCATTTTTAGTGAAGAGAGTATAGGGTTTTGGTGAAGGATTGGAGATACTTTCATGGGGTAGAGGAGGCGATGGATGAGATAAAGAAGTTGAAGAAGATGAAGGAGGAGTTGAGGAAATAAAATGATGAAGGAAAGAAATGAACAAGGGTCAAGGGGATAGCATGCTATCCTCTCTCTCTCTCTCTCTTTCTCTCTCTCTCTCGCCTATGCCCTATGTCATGACTTTTGCCCCCCCTCTCTCTCCTCGATCATTTGTTCTCTTTTTTTTTTCTCTTTCTCTTTATCCTTTCTCACTCACAATTAAATCACAAATGCAATGAAAACAACATGTAACAAAATGCAGCATGTCATGGTGCACTAGCCATGATTAATAAATATTACGGATTTAGCATAATCGTGATTAGTAGCGCACTAATCGAGTTTAATTTGAACTTGCGTATAATTAATTATAAAAATTCTCAAATCCGATAAATATATTTTTAAATGAATAAATCATTTTAATCTCCAATTATTTCCCAAATATTGGTATATATATATATATACCATTTTACGAAAACCCAAATTCGCAAATCGAATAGTTTTCGCGAAATATATTATTTTAATATTAAATTCCAAAAATAATATTTCATATTTCTGAAATGTTACAATCTTCCCCCTTAAATAAATTCGGTCCCCGAATTTAAATTTCAACCCCCAAATACTAAAACATTTCAATAATGTTGGTTAGATCAACGGGGCTCCGAAATCACGGAATACAAAGAAATACCACAGCGCATCATGTGCGCATGAAAACGAGTGTGAAACTCAAAATCGAACTCCGTCAAGTGCCACAAAATCATCGGAGTTACAATGGAGATATAGATCTCGAAATCCACTACTGAAATCCAATATACTATAGTCAAAATCATAATACGTATATAGTACGCATCCCTTTAAATTCCTCTAAAAACTGGATAAAACATATGGAAATCTTTTTCCGAATTGCCGTGTGATGCGTAGCTCACGGCACAAGTGATGGACGCTCAATTATAAAGTAGTAAATATATCTATATATGTTTTGCTCAAAATATATGTTCCGCCCTTTTGAAATATCTTAGAGGTCTTTCTTTGTAAAGATTCGTGTCACTTACGGACACAAAAGAAATAGCGAGGCTATATCTTATTTTTAAAACTTCTTGGTAAACTTTTGATGCATGCAAAAGTACTCAGTCACTGTCCTCATATCAGTCCTGATCCGTTACTATATATATAGTACCTAACATCAAAATATAATGCTTAAGAGCAAAAATCAGCCTCAAAAGGCGTATCCAATCATCACGTGCGGCTGGTGCGCACGGAAATCAAAGCTCAATACAAGTGCCACGAATGTGCACAAAAGCCAAACTAAGTGCAACGGGTGTGCACGAGTCATCTGTCAAATGCAACAGGTGTGCACGACAACAGTATTAAGTGCATCTAGAGTGCACGAAAATCTCAACCCAGTGACACTAACCTGCACGAATGAAAATCTAAATAAAGTGCATCCAACATGCATGAATAGAATCTCAATCAAGTGCATCTGACATGTTCGAATAAAATCTAAATCAAGTGCATCCAACATGCACGAATAGAATCTTAATCAAGTGTATCCAACATGCACGAATAAAATCTCAATCAAGTGCATCCAACATGCACGAATAAAATCTCAATCAAGTGCACCCGGTGTGCACAAAACCACATCTCATGCGCCCAGTGTGCGTAAAAATATAAATCAAATACATTAGGTCCGTATAGGCATCTAGTGCAGTCGCATGCACGATAACGAACGTTAAGTGCAGACGCGCACGAAAACATAAATCTGGCGCAACAAATGTATGGAGTACAAATCTAGTACAACTAATGCACGAAATACAACCCTAGTGCAACAAATGCACGAAATACCAATCTGGTGCCACAAATGCACGAAATAAAAATCTAGTGCAAGAAATGCACATAATACCAATCTGGTGCAACAAATGTGCGAAATAAAAATCTAGTCCAACAAATGCACGAAATACCAATCTGGTGCAACAAATGCATGAAATACCAATATCGTGCAACAAATGCACGAAATAAAATCTAGTGCAACAAATGCAGGAAATACCAATCTGGTGCAATGAATGTACGAAATAAAAATCTAGTACAACAAATGCACGAAATACCAATCTGGTGCAACAAATGAACGAAATAAAAATCTAGTGCAACAAATGCATGAAATACCAATCTGGTTCTCAAATGCGTATAAAACAACACCGAGTATACCAAGGTGTATAAAATCATAAACGTGTGCAAATACGTGCATAAAACACGTATCAATGCACTGCAAGCACCTGTGAGCTATACCGAGTGCCAAAATCAAATCGAGTGGTACCACATGCACAAAATCAAATCAACCATATGAAATCCACGAAATCATAAACACGTGTAGCCAAGGCACAAAATCAATATCAAGTGCAATAGATATGCACAAATCATAAACCAGTGTAGCGGCGTAAATCAAGTGCAATAACTGTGCACAAATGAAAATATCCAATAGGTGCAGCCATGGTGCACGAAAACATAATTCACGAAACCCAATCATCGAAACTCCAGTCCAAGCGATAACATTGTGATGCTCAGATCACAACACGAATCGTAATAAATGACACTGAGGTACACCTTCTTCAATGTCGAAAATATGTCGGTGCGCCCAAAGCTGGCAGAGCAAGATCATCTACTTGCCTCCTGCTCACAGTATGGCGTCTTCGGTCTCCGGGTTCCCGTTTCTCTGTAGATTATCAATCTCATGATTCTTCTACTCGTCGACCTGGTCAGATGTACCAACGGAACAGTCCCGCGCTGGAACTCCTCTGATCACCGTTTGGCCAATCAACATGACCACTCGCAAACGGCACATTACTGACGGCGGCATATGGCCCTCTGAATATGCACGATATAACTAATCCTGGATACAAGCCTTTATTGCTGCGGTGTCCTGGAAAGGACCTGCTCATGGCTTCTTTCGATCTCACCTATACCGAACTATACGGAGGCTGGTATTCTTACATAATCTTTTCTCGTTTTCTGGACATCTGCATTCTCAGCACAGCTTTTCCTCGGGAATTGGTCGTATCCCAACACTTCTGTATACATATCTTATCTCTAATATCAACGGGGAGTAACAACAGCTCGTTAACATCTCGCACGAACCTCTCGTTTCACCCGTCTTCATTATCGTCCACATCGAAATCACGTCTCGCTGTTTGCGTATGGCAACTCGTTCTCGGCTACAGTCAATCAGGAGTCTCTCACAAGGACTCGAAATTTCGAACTCAGGTATCTTCACCACTCCGTGGAAGATCTCAGCCGATTACATCTTCGGTAACTCGTCCAATTTATCAGAGGAATACGCTTCATTCTTCCATTCTTGATCAACTCACAACGCATCTGGATGAGCTCCTCTATCCAAAGCTGGTCAACTTACTAATCTCCTATCCGAGCATCCGACGAACAACATCCTCTCTTGATCGATCTACTCTAGATCTGAGTAAGATCCTTCAACTGGAATTCTTCAACTCAATTGAGTCTGCGTCGGCACATCAAATCGGAAGAATCATCTTCGTCTCTCTATTCAAGATGGACTAGCGGTCATCTATCACATCTCTGTCTGAAAGATCCAGTGGTCTCAACTCTTACACTCTGGAGGTGACATCCCATCAATCTCAGTAACAGGTGGGCCATCTTTCTGCATGGTAGACAACATCGCGATCTCTGAAGTAGGCTGTACATCAACGGTCCTATCACTCTGGCAGCCTCTATCAATGGCCCGATCATCCGGTGCAAAACCGAACACTCGCCTCAAACGAGAGGTCATGATACAAACACTATACCTACACGTTCCTATGTCACCAAAAAATATCATTGTCAGTCCTCGTCCATGACGAGCTCGCTCTGACCGTATCTCTAGCAGCAGCAGCTCAATCTACGCTCAAACCATGGTGACAGGAACCTCAAGTAGGTATCGATGAAGATAGATCAGAGGAACGAAAGAAATCAACAAATCCAAAATGGATACATGATCATAAGGAGGAACGGAATCAATGAGAGTATGACCATTGGAAGGAATAGAAGCACGGATCTCAAGAATATACATCCTAAGGTTTCTTAAGCGGAGTATCGTATCGTAAGTATGCCGCGGAACATACGCACGATACGTTACACTACTTGAGTTACCTACTCCATCAATCAGGGTCAACTTAAGTAACAAAAGTTTGGGTCTAATACCCCCCCCCCCGTCAAGTCTAAGTTCCGTAAGACCAAACCTAGGTTCCGAAATATATACGCCCTAGACTCCGCATAGTCAAACCAAGAGTCAAAACAAGGTTAAACCTAACGCTCTGATACCAACTTTATCACGACCCGTAATTTACAACGTGACTGGCACTTAAATCACGCAACGTCTAAAGGCATAGCGTAATTAAAGTAAGTCGAAACCCAGAAAATCTAAATCTTTTTACGGAAAATAGAGGGGATGCAGTTTTGAAATAAAGATATAATGAAATAAAGTTTATCTATAAATGCGTAACTAATGATAACACTAGTAAAATAGGGGTTTGCCCCTACGGATAGTGTTATCCGTAGGGGCAAAAATAACTTGGACCTACGGATATATCCGTAGGTCTAAATGGTTGCCCCTACGGGCAAAGACGTCCAAGAATAAAAATATTAATTCTTAATTAGGTGTTTGCCCCTACGGAGCCGCAAACAAAGGACCTACGGATATATCCGTAGGGGCAAGTAAATATCGATTTAATAAAATCCCAGATCGATCGCCTACGCTCATTTCCCTCTCTCTCTCGATCGGGCGCGAAAATAAGGTTAGGGTTTCGTCGCCACTGGAGTTCGATCGCCTACCCCAATGCGCCACGCCGTCGCCGCCAAGGTTGTTCTCCTAGTGGCCATCGCCGGTTTCGTCGCCACTGGAGTTCTCGTCGCCACCGCGGTTAAGGTCGTCGCCACCGCCGTTCAGATCGTCGCCCCTGCCCCAGCAGCCGTTCAGGTGAGTAAATCTCGAGGTAAGTTAAAGAATTTATTGGATTATTTTGGGCTTAAGGTTCATGGCGCGCGAGTTGGCCTGGGTTGGGCTGGGGTCGCGGTCGCAGTCGCGGTCGGGTTAGGGTTGGGGCAGGGGCTGGGCTGCGGGGTCGGGTTCGGGGTCGGGGTCGGGGAAGGGGAAGGGGAAGGGGAAGGGTCGGGGTCGGGGTCGGGGTCGGGGTAGGGTTAGGGTCGCAGTCGGGGTAGGGTTAGGGTCAGGGTCGGGGTCGGGGCTGGGTAGAATTTATCAAATTTTTTATTGGGGGTGCGGCTGGGGCTGCGGGCTGGGGCTAGGGCTGGGGAAGGGGAAGGTCAATTTATCAAATTTTTAACAAGATTTGTATTAGTTTGCAAGAACACTTAAGTTTATCACAAAATATTGTTTGGGTTTTCGATTTATATCTTGAGAATAATGGAGGAAAGATGCCATAGTAGGGAATTCCCTCCTATGGCGTCGAAAAAATACCCCTTCCATGGTTTTTTCCGACGATCGGCACCCAACATCTTCATTGTCATCATCTAAGATGTGGGTATACCAAATTTCAAGTGATTCTACAACTTTTTCACCGTTGATTTAGCAATGTAAAAAGTTCTATTGTCGGCAAACCGTTAATTTTGAACCCACTAAATCAACGGTGAAAAAGTTGTAAAATCACATGAAATTTGGTGTACCCACATCTTAGATGATGACGATGAAGATGGTGGGTGCCGATCGGCGGAAAAAATTAGGGAGAGGGTATTTTTTCGACGCCATAGGAGGGAATCCCCTCCTATGGCCTCTTCCCTCCATTAATCTCTTATATCTTTTAGCGGTATGTATCCGTTGTCCCAAATTTTGAATTATCTTATACTAGTATTTATGCATGTGCAGATCTTCTTTATCCTGACAAAAGATCCATATCCATTATCTTAACTTAAAATCCTTTAGAGGGTGCTAATCCTAAATAACAACAAAATGATGTTAAATATTTCTTTCGATTTTCACAAGATCATACTTGAAAAAAATGCAACTACTTTCACAATTTCACAATCCTAACCAACTCCCAATTTATTATGGTATTCGATCATAACTTGAGAACAAATTCTCTTTTCTATTGCCATCCCATATCAAACCCTAGAAACGTGGGCCATTTCAAATTACACCAAATTGAGGCAAGAATTGGATGAAACCAACATAACCAACAATAAAGAGCTTTATTTGGTAATATATATTGATGAACAATGGTTGCTGTGTTAAATCCAACCCTCACATCACATGCATATCAATAAAGGAGAGGACTGACCAAAATGTTGAATTTTAACAATTGTGAAAGTTCTTCGGTCAGGATGTAACAGAAATAAGGAAAAAAAACCTAAAATATTTTTCACAAAAAAGAAAAAGCAAGCTTCTCTCCCATATCATTAACAAAGCTTATCACTTTTGATTCTCGAAATTATTTTACATTATATTTTCATTCAAAACGTTTTGCTAGTTTGCTCACCAGCTGTTTGATAAAATTCCTAAACTATTTTTACTTTCCTTGCTCACAATTGCTCTTGACTACGTACAAATCTTGAAAACCCATTAACGCTCTTGCAATAATATGCAAAATCACATGAGGATTCACATTCATCACCACCACCTAAGGCTAGGGTTTGGGCTGGGGCTGCGGCTAGGGTTGTGCGTCCTCAAGAGGGCGATCATAGGATCGGTGAAGTGAGGTGGCTGGATATGAGATACGATGGATTTTCATGTGTTCAATGGAATGCTGAGGGTCAGAGTCGGTTATTTATATATCTCCCAAAAAAGAATGAGTTTGTTATCAAAGGTGTATTGATTTCTACATCAAGGAATATCAGTTATATGTCATTCAGTGACTAAGTCTGTTTCTGGCCCAACCATATTTATGAATCCTTTCTTCTTTTTCCTTCTTACGTATATTTACTAGTTCAGACTGTATGCACCTCTGCAATCAACGCCGAGAACTTATACATTATAGGTTAATAGACATATGCTATGAAATCACGGTGCATATCGAACTCATGATATGTTATAGTCCCTCATTATTTTTACTGTGGTGAGAAAGCAGTCGCTGGTGGCCACAAGCCATAGAATTGGCAGTTGTCCTACCTAAAATAACAACTTTTATACTAAAAAATTATGTATGCCATTAGTTAGTAGTTTATGTTTTTTAGACGCAAAAGCCATTTGAGAAATACTTTTCCAACCCACTATTAATCCATATTCTCAATATAGTCATTGAATTTGCACGCGCACATAATAAGAAGGAGAAGACAATAATGTGGCAGAAGAAGAAGAAGAAGACAGTAATGTGGCAGAAGAAGAAAAAAATGACATTCCTCGTTCTCTGTTTCAGCATCAATCTTCTGATATGAACTAATGATGGCTTTCACATAGGCTTTTCCCTTTAGAGACTTCTTAGTGTCAAATGGAAAGCATAAATCAGATTTTTGCAGGTCGGGTTCTTCTATGACTTTCAAGAGTCTCAACTGATTCTGTTAATTATACTCTAGTTGGGTGGTACTTTTACAACTTCTCACTGCAGGTGCGCTCTCTAATATCCATTTTGAATGTAATATTATCGATATTCAAAATGGATATTAGAGAGCGCACCTGCAGTGAGAAGTGAGAAGTGGTAAAAGTATCACCCAACTAGGGTGTAATTTACAGAATCAGTTGAGACTCTTAAAAGTCATAGAAGAACCCGACCTGCAAAAATCTGATGTATGCTTTCCATTGGACACTAAGAAGTCTCTAAAGGGAAAAGCCATCATTAGTTCATATCAGAGGATTGATGCTGAAACAGAGAACGAGAAATGTCATTTTTTTCTTCTTCCGCCACATTACTGTCTTCTCCTTCTGCCACATTACTGTCTTCTCCTTCTTATTATGTTCGCGTGCAAATTCAATGACTATATTGAGAATATGGATTAATAGTGGGTAGGAAAAGTATTTCTCAAATGGCTTTGGCGTCTTAAAACCATAAACTACTAAGTAATGACATACATAATTTTTTTAGTATAAAGGTTGTTATTTTAAGTTTTTCCTTATAGAGATATGATCTAACTGCATCTATCAACTATAAGTGTGCAGAAAATTATGATAAGAAATCATAAGAAAGGGTCGTAGCCATGCATAACCTTGAATCTACATACCAAATCATGCAAAAGCATGCACTTATTGTCATCTTGCCTTGGAATATAAAATATCTTGGAAGACTATAAGCGAGCATTTAAATCTTGTTAGCTTTTGACTTCAACATATATTTTTCTCAAGTACCATGAAATATACTTGCTCCGTATAAACCGTTTTCAGGAAGATGGATTAATAATAACAAATTATCCATTGTGACTCACTAGGTTAGAATTTTCTCTTCTATTAACCATCTTTCTAATCAGCTTGGTAAATTTATTCGGAACCGGCTGCGAATCATTAAAAGACATGCATAAGAAAGAAAACTAAAATACAGATATATAGTATACCGATACATCGAAACTTCATAGTTGCGATGGCAATCCAGAAATATTTATTTCTACACACGTGGTGCGCGTGCGAATGCGTCAGGCATCATGGACAAATATTTCATAACATGGAAAGTATTATTCGTATAAAGTAATTAAAACTTTTAAAAAGCTTGGGTAGAGATATTTTCTTAGGTGATGCAATCATATCATGAGGACTAAATTTAAGCTATTATACATATGCTTATGTATTTTTCTAATCTAATATATCACACACACAGAGAGAGAGAGAGGGGGGGAGAATACCAGGTAGATAGAGAAATCAGTTAGCAGGATCCTGAAGAAATGGAGTCCACAGCATTGCTCATCATCATCATCCGTGATCCCTTTGAAAAAATATTATCAAAGGGATCATGGATGATGATGATGAGCAATGCTGTGGACTCCATTTCTTCAGGATCCTGCTACCTGATTTTTTTACCTACCAGGTGTTCTCTCTCTCTCTTTCTGTGTGTGTGTGTGATATTTTAGGTTAGAAAAATACATATGCATATATATAATAACTTAAATTTAGTCCTCATGATATGATTGCATCACCTAAGAAAATATCTTTACCCAAACTTTTTAAAAGTTTTAATTACTTTATACGAATAATACTTTCCATGTTATGAAATATTTGTCCATGTTGCCTGACGCATTCGCACGCGCACCACGTGTGTAGAAATAAATATCTCTGGATTGCCATCGCAACTATGAAGTTTCGATGTATCGGTATGCTATATATCTGTATTTTAGCTTTCGTTCTTATGCTACTCTTTTAATGATTCACAGCCGGTTCCGAATAAATTTACCAAGCTGATTAGAAAGATGGTTAATAGAAGAGAAAATTCTAACCTAGTGAGTCACAATGGATAATTTGTCATTATTAATCCATCTTCCTGAAAACGGTTTATACGGAGCAAGTATATTTCATGGTACTTGAGAAAAATATATGTTGAAGTCAAAAGCTAATAAGATTTAAATGCTCGCTTATAGTCTTCCAAGATATTTTATATTCCAAGGCAAGGTGACAATAAGTGCATGCTTTTGCATGATTTGGTATGTAGATTCAAGGTTATGCATGGCTACGACCCTTTCTTATGATTTCTTATCATAATTTTCTGCACACTTATAGTTGATAGATGCAGTTAGATCATATCTCTATAAGGAAAAACTTAAAATAACAACCTTTATACTAAAAAAATTATGTATGTCATTACTTAGTAGTTTATGGTTTTAAGACGCAAAAGCCATTTGAGAAATACTTTTCCTACCCACTATTAATCCATATTCTCAATATAGTCATTGAATTTGCACGCGAACATAATAAGAAGGAGAAGACAGTAATGTGGCAGAAGGAGAAGACAGTAATGTGGCGGAAGAAGAAAAAAATGACATTTCTCGTTCTCTGTTTCAGCATCAATCCTCTGATATGAACTAATGATGGCTTTTCCCTTTAGAGACTTCTTAGTGTCCAATGGAAAGCATACATCAGATTTTTGCAGGTCGGGTTCTTCTATGACTTTTAAGAGTCTCAACTGATTCTGTAAATTACACCCTAGTTGGGTGGTACTTTTGCCACTTCTCACTGCAGGTGCGCCCTCTAATATCCATTTTGAATGTAATATTATAGATATCCATGCCTGTTTATGTCAAAATTACTTATATTGTCAATGTTTGATTGTCTAGTTGTTGGTGATGCGTCCATATCAGGGACAGAGGCCACTCCCGTTCCTCCAGGTATGTTTATATGTTATATAGGGCATGTATATTGATTTAGAATGCTATATCATAAATATACACACATTTCTTTTGCTCTTAGTCGTCCAACTCATTATCATGGGCTGCTTGATGAGATTAGATTTGCGCCTGATGATCTACAAGAGCTCCTTCACTCCCTGTCATATGTGTAAGCAGCGCTATATGCGAGTTTACCTTGTTAGTATGTATGTACTGAAATTAATTAATATTATTCAAATTTTGATACATGCAGATACCAGAGGAGCACATCTTCTATCTCTGTAGGTAAGGCTTTGAATTTGTTGATTTTGGTGTTTCTTGTCAATTTTATAGACCCGTATGTGCTAAATATAATGTTCTGACAGTTGCTAGGGGAAGGCAACATTCGAGGCTGCTGACCCCAGTCCTGGACGCCGCACACGGACGGCACCATGTAGGTTCCCAGAGGCTGAGGACTAGGCTCTAGCAGGGCCCATATGAGGTTGGACTCCACCCCGGTGGTTACTTCCTCCGTCTCCAGTGAGCGACGTATCCATCATGAACTGGATAGCTTGAGGGCCAGTGTTCAGGAGTTGAAGGAGATGCTGGTATGTATACTACTTTATAGTAAAATATCATTTCATATTATATACATATCAACATATCCATAATTAGTACGTAGCTTGAGCTTATTTGGTTTTAGACTTAAGTTTGATTAATCATACATACATATGTAATTGAAATAAACAACGCTTTTCCAAACTAGATATCCAAACAGGGTTTCGAAATAACTTAATAATGATACGAATTCGAATAATAAACAGTTCTTACACGCTCATGTAGCACACGTTATATCCAGACGCGACAAGGTAGATCGGCCGAGCCTCCACACGCAACTCCTTCGGCTGCGGCTCCGCAAGCCACTACATCGGCTGCGGTTCCGCAGACAGCTCATGTAGCTCCACCGCCCACTCAGACTCCCGCAGCCGCGGCTCCGCAAGCGACTACCTCGACGGCGGCTGCGTAGACCACATGCCGCTCAGACTCCCGCTACCGACAAATTGCATAGTTTATTGACCGAGGAGCAGGCGCGCGTTATTCTATCGTTATTCAGAGGTGGAGCTGGACCGAGCTAGGGTAGATTTTTGGTTCTTTTTTTTGAAACATGTATTTATTTATATCATACACATTGTACTACATTTTGAAACGACATTGATATTGGTTTGTATTTATATCATATTCAGTTTTTGGGTTTCTTTTGTATATTATATATATGCGTGAGATGTGATTATGAATACTGCAATATATGATTTGATTGATGTATATATTATTGTGCACAGGGCGGGAAAAATCAAACAGCCCACTTTTAAAAAAAAAATTCAGATAATATGTACCTACGGATTAATCCGTAGGCCAACATGTTACCCCTACGGATATAGCCGTAGGGGCAAAATATCAGCAGTAACTGATATTTCCCCCAGATCTCAGTACCGGGGGGTTGGGAAAGCCCCTACGGACATATCCGTAGGAGCCACTGACTATCCCCTACGGAGTTAGCCGTAGGGGCTACATATCAGGAATCCTGAATTTATACCCGTACGAAATCGTACCTACGCATATATCCGTAGGGGATATAACATGCCCCGACGGTTATCTCCGTAGGGTAAAGTAATTTATTAAAATAAACCGTAAATAATATAAAATCTTATACCCTACGGCTTAAGCCGTAGGGGCAAATGGACCTACACAGATATCCGTAGGGGCAATAATTGGCCCGTAGGGGCAAGTTCAGGGCCTCAACTTGCACCTGCGGCCTTTGCACCTACGGGGTATTTTTTCGCCCCTACGGGTATATCCGTAGGGGCAGTGGGTTGCCCCTACGGATTTATCCGTAGGGGCAACCCTTCTTTGTAGTAGTGTAAGGAAATGCAAGTAGAATGTACTAAAATTGAGAATATTTTTCGTCTTTAAAAATTTGGGCAGCACCTCCCTTGTATATTTTAAACCGAAACCACATATACATAACAATATAAAAGGCATCCCCAAGAGTGAGCTAGCTCTTTGCTAAATGGCGGAATCATGACCACACAAGTAAATAATATATATACGACACCCAACAGTGAAGATCAGCACAGAAAGAATGATAAGTAAAGCGAGACATCAAATCCACCAATTGCGAACATACCCCATCGCTCTATGTCTTGCAAACACAAGTCTTACTAAATATACAAATACTAGTTTTCTGATTGCTGGAATTTATCTAAATACAATAGGAAATAATAAATACAAGAGTGGGCACCATCCAATGTGTCCCACCTACCATAACGAAACACTCGAATGCAAGCTGTGTGCTAGCGATACCGCTACTGATCCAAGCGGACAAACCTGCAAGAACTGTGGCACAACAGGAGTGAGTTGCCAACTCATGAGTAGAAAACATCAGCAGGTAGAAATCAAATAAAACAACGATTCTTAGGTCATACTATATCATGAAGGTAATACTATGATATCTAAAATGACCATGCCTACATATATGTCAACAATATAATCAACGCCAATGACATATACAATAAACATCTGAATCATATGCATGTGGATATCATCCATGTGTGTCCATCAACGACACAAACAACAACATGGAACCTGAGTGTCCAATATCGACACTCGAAACATCATGAAAGCACAAGCACGTATATATAAGGATATCAACCAACGTGTGTCCATCAACGACACATCAAAATCATGGAACCTGAGTTCCCAACACCGACACTCAAAACATCATGAAACCCATGTCCAGCAACGACACGTAAATCCTTATATCTCAGGCTCCATCAATCTGGATCGGCCTATGGGCCCTGTCAGTCTGGATCGGCCCATATCCATCTCACGACTCCGGTCGGTATACTCCGGATAACCGCCGTGTCCAAACTATCATCGGTAGGTAGTAGTCTCTCTGCCAGGCTCATCGTCTACTGCACAACATACCTTTCTTACCCTGGGGTACCATACCGGATCCACCATGTACCCGCAAACGGATCGTCCATCTCCTCAAATCGGGTTTCTAAAACTAACCGTCGACAAGATCCCTCTGCTCAGCGAATGGCCCCCTATCTTAGAACCGAGAAAACTCATGGTGGACACCTCAAAATATCATATCAACAGAAACCGGGTTTTTAAAACAATACATAATTTCCTTTGAAATATAACCACGGTTTTCAAATCCAGAATCTCATGAAAACAATATCTCAATGCGTACAATTATAAAGCATGATGTATGCAAACATAGAACAGAAATGTAAGCATAACAGTATATCATGCAACATAAAACAGTGATGTGAGCATATCGGTATATCATGCAACATAGAATAGTGATATAAGCATATCAGTATATCATGCCAACGAGTCATGTGATAATACTGAACGATTAAGAATAATAGCATGATATAGAAATATGACCGTGTAGGTGATATAGCAATTACCGATGATGAAAGTGTGAGAGCCGGCAAATCTTTGTAAGTGTAACATACGCATCATTGTGCAGGTGTACTAGCCGACGATATCATAACAAATAATGGAAGCACGGGTATACGTAATGCAATGAGAATATCGTAAACGTAGCAGAAAGCAAATCGTAAGCGCACTAATATAAGGTATACGTATCTAATCTAACATCTACATAAGGGCTAAACTAAGTAGTGTAGACAGTGATTAACAATATCTATAACATATCCGAGTCGATGGATCTATCAATCGGCAGTCCAGCCTCACCGCATCATGTATGGTATAATCCATCGTACGGCATCCTCGAGTCAAGTGTATGGATCAATCATTAGGTAAAACTCATCGCGTACGGTAATCCATCGTACGGCATTAAACAAATAGGGATTCTATCAACCTATACAACAATGAGGGTACGGATCTAACGTCTTGTACGGTTATCACTCATTATTCTCATAAATATATATTTATCTTATTTTACTGATCTCATAACACATCTATCTCAATCTTATTATATTCATCGATCTCATGTCACATCCTTATAAATCTCGTCTCATATCTTGGTATATGTATTCAATCATTTATATCATCTCCAACTAACATTTTGATCATATCCATAGTATCCTAGTATAGGTTTCTCCGACTATATTCTATATATCGGTCTCCATTTTATAATTGCGGGGGTGCTATAAGCCATCCACCCAACTTCCCCCATAGTGTCACGACCCGAAGGTATGAAACGTGATTGGCACTTAAATTACAAAATGTCTATAGGCGTAACGCAATCTAAGTAAGCCAAAGCCCAGATAACTAAACCATTTTAAAAAAAGAGTGAAGGAATACTTATTTAAAAGTTAACATATAAATTCACTTTGAAAAATGTAGTAAGCATTTTTTTTAAAACATCAAGTTTTTCCCAAAAATTTTGGCAGAGTTTCCTTTGTAAATACTGGCCCCAAACGGGTACAAACATGCATATACATAAGTAATGAATAAAGGCATCCCCAAGCGGGAGCTAGCTCTTCTCCAATTGGTGGAAACAACCACGCAAGCAATACAAATATACAACGCCGAAGGCGAGGATCAGAACTCAGAAAGAAAACCAACATCCTCAAGAAAACCAGAGAAGAACCATAATAATACAAGCGCGCGACTCTAAGGTCGAAAGAATAAACAACTGGTTTTCTAAGTCTATCAAATAATACAAGTCTGGTTGATGGAGTTAACTAGATACAACTGAAATAAATAAAAGTATAACGGTGGTCACGATGGAAGTGAACCCACTTACCTAAGCAATCACCCAGAAAGAATGGTGTGCCAGCCAAGCCGCCAAGGAAACCTGTACGGCAAAACCTGTAAGAAACTATGGCACAAAGGGGGTGAGTTTCCAACTCGTAAGCAGAAAACATCACCGAGAAGAAATCACATGTATGAATCTCTCCTGGGTCATACAATAAAATACACAATACAACAACAAGGGTGACAGCATATCATAAATATGATATTAAGGTAATCGTGTCCGTGTCATGAGTAATAATATATCGATGCGTGACATGTACTAATTCACCATCCAACGTGTATCCAGCAATGAAACACAAATCATGATAAAACCCGAGTGCCCAGCACCAACACTCAAAACATCATGAAGTCCGTGCCCGGCAGCGACACATAATACTCAAATCTCGGGCTCTGTCGGTCCATATCGGTCCATAGGCTCCGTCAGTCCGGATCGGCCCATCACATCAAACCTCTCGACTATGTCTATATCCTCCGGATATCCGCCGCGCCCGACATCACCGGTGGGTAGTCCGCCCCTGCTAGGCTCATCGTCATCCCCACAAAAACACTCTCGCCCCGGGGTACCATACCGGGTCTACCATGTACCCGAGACAGTTCATCCTCCTCCTCGAATCGGGTCTCGACTACCAACAGAAATTAGGAAAACTCATGGCGAATGATATATACATCAAATCACGAGGAAACCGCAACATGCATTTTAAAATGATAACGAGTTTATAAAATCCTTACGGTTTTCCCCAAATCCGGAAACCTCATGGAAAATCCGAAATCCCAACACCAAGAGTCAATAAATAGTGAATACCGGTATAAAGCCCCACGATATTGCATAACAGAATGAATGTATAAATGCATGAAATATCTAAGTAAGAAATGCAATATCTAAACTAGCATATGAAAGCAAGCGTACTAGTACTACGTTGAAACTACCCGCTTGCAAATTATACCAATGAAGTAAGGTTATCTAATGTGTACGTGACATGGAAATTACCGATGATGATGTGTGTGAGCCGGCAAGCAAGTGTACGTGGAGCATACGCATCGGCGGTAATGGTGCTGGTGTCCTGACAACATGGGTTCATAATAACTAAAGAAAACACATGAATAAGCATGCAATGCGATGAGAAAAACAAGAATATATGGAAAATAATGTAGTAACTGCAACATTGAAGAATATACATTTCTATATACGAGTCATACAGTTTTTGGTGTTTGAAATAGCACGAATCGTGGTTTTTGAAAAAATAGGGGCTACGGGGTGTTTGAGAAAAGATACGTCTTTTGAAAAATCCGTAGTATCCCTCGGCCTGTCTTTAAAAATACTCATGATTCGTTAGTTTTGAAAATAAGTATGACTCGAGCCCAGCCTATCATCTACCTAATCAACTACAGGACTAAACTAAGAGACCGGTCGAAAGGGTAAGGAAATCCACCTAATGTCCGAATCGATATATCTAGTAGTCGGTGATCCCGCCACAATAGCGTCATGTACATTAAAAATACATAGTACGACATCCTCGAGTCAACAGTGCGGATAAATCATCATATCTATACCTCGTACGGTAAAATCCCCCATACGGCATCCCAAAATCGGGGTACAGGTCAAATATCACATATACTTCATTATCCATATGGTGTCATTATCGTAAAGTCATGAATAAGGGGTACCGTTATAAAGTCTAGTACATTCCAATATCATCAAACATATATCCTCATGTGTATAAAAACACATCGCCCATCGATCTACTATAATATCATGTCGTATATCATATCATGACCCAATCACATATCACAATTGTAAGGTTCCTAGGCAACCTAGTGAGGTCTCACATGTGATCAAACATGCACAAATCAAATAAATTCTTGTGCCTACAAACCCTAATACGGATCGTTGGCTAGAATTATAGGCAAAGCAAGCAAGTAAACGGAAATATAGCTAAAGGGAAGGGGCTACAACCTTTGTAGATCCGGTCCTCTACCTCCTAGGCTCCGTGATGAAGTCCTCTCCGCTGTCCAAATCGAACCATGGCTCTAGCGTCGGCTTTATCGGAGAAAAAGCGGGCTAGGTCATCGACGACGATGCCGAAGATGATCTACGTCGAGGCATCGCTAGATCAAGCTCCAACTTCACCAAGTCAAGAAAACTTGTGGAGGAAACACCCTATACTACTTGGCAAGAGGTAGAGGATGAAGAAATAGGAAGTGGGTAGACTTTAGATTTGGATTTCTCACACTTTTTCATCAATCACCATTGATGTAGTAAGCTTTCTTCATGGAAGAAGAAGATGATGAAGAAGAAGATGATATGATAAGTCTTAAAGAAAAATGAAAAAGGATTAATTCTTATCATCTTCTAACCTTAGTTAAGTGTAGAGAATGAATTAGGGTTAGTTTAAATGGTTAGGGTTAAGTATAAGATAAAAAGGAGACTAAGTCAAAACTTCATGAATGTTCAACTAAAAACAAAACAAGTAACCATTCATTTATCCTTTTCATTTACCAAAAATGAATAAATAAATAAGATAAATGAATAAGTAATTAAGTAAACAAAACCCTAATCATTAACTTAACCATAGTTTAATTCTTTACACTTAACCAAATAAGCATGTATCATCAAACATGATACAATCATGTGCACAAAAGTATATCACATATACAACTTGCACAATTCAAGTGAGAAAATCCTTTTAAAGTGAACCAATACTAGTTAATGCAGAGTAATATATCAAATACCTAATTATACATTAAATCATTAAATCAACACTTGATTTAACGATCCGGTCATATCGTATATAACCGACTAGTATCCAATGTATCGGCTTATCGAATCAATCCTTGATTCGATAACTACGTTATATCGCATACAACCAATCGATACATTCATCGCGAGAATGAAATATGGTATCACATACACGAATTATTCTCGGTCCCGCACATATCTCATATGCGCTCCTATTTCGTTTAGCTTGAGCCAGGAAACCTCTGTGTAGGACTCAAAAGACTCGTCAATACGCCGGCAGCAGATGATGATCATATCAAACACCCACAAGCTGCAAGCGGTCTGCTAAACATAACGGCCACCTGGGAATTGAGCGATCAGTAGATCGACGAGCAAGCCCGCTCACACTCCTGTGAATCCAACCAGTAACACTTACCGTACAGTCCGGTCTGTTCGTCTGATATGTCGCATATCTCGCCTAGGGGTGGTAAACGTCAGACCCCAATAGCTCGATAAGTCATGCCGACGTGAAGTCCATGACATGTGTGAAACTACTGATAACTCTTACCAGTATATCACTGCAACCCTGGCCAGGGATTTCCTGTTATGGCCAGTCGAGCATAGCGCAACATCAACCCCCAATACCGGGAGAGACGAATCCCCTCCTATCGCTCATTGCCACCATGTGAATCGGGACTGTACCTAAAAACCACCTGTTTGCACGACTCAGTAGAGCCGTGGTAGGGTGGAAATCAAAGCACAGTGGGAGACACACAAGACTCTATGACGATCTCGGGTCAACAGACTAAGCTGTACCAGTGTCACCAGAGAACTCCCATCTGACGTGAGGTATAATACCATCTGGGAGTTCTCGGCGAGTCCGTTCAGTGTACCCAGTCTCCACTGAGCACCCGCATGCCATCTTCGATGTCAAACACCAATGGATATGGGATCATCCATCGCCCATCGCATGGGTCGAGAATATATGTGCTAGTCTACTCTGGAATATCGATGCCCCGTCTCGATATTCCCTCGACTAGGAACATTTCAAGGATGTACCCATGGACTACCCAGGCCCCACTAGTATGATCTACATCATACTCCTGGAAGTCGAGTACACATCCTAAGGGCTTTATCAACATGTAACAGAGAGACAGAAAGTATACACGTTAAGATAAAGAGCAACCAGATAGCGTACTATCATGTCGAGCAAGAAAGTCCTACCTACATATGTCCCAGCATCCACTACAATATACATCCAATGTACAGTAATGGCTTCTAGGGCATACATATAACTAACAATCTCCCACTTGCACTAGGGCCATCTGTAGCAGTGGTTGCAGTATCACATACTCAACCATCCCCTAAAAGTCTCTCTTTGGGAATAGGCCTTCGTGAGTGGATCCGCCGTGTTGTCCTCTGAGTCTACTCTCCTAACCTCGATCACCCTGGAGATCAACTATCTCCATGATCATGTGATGCTACCTCAGAATATGTCTGGGTCACTGATGTGACCATGGTTCCTTGGCCAAAGCCACAGTTCCATTGTCATACAATGGCAGGAACCTAGTTCATCTTATTAACCAATATACACCCAAACTTCCTCTTTGGTAGTATCTTTAATAGCGATGTTACCAGCCTTTATCGTCTAGTTTGTCACGGTATCTAGCTTGGAAATCTTCCAACATACCGTCCCTTTACTGAGGGTAAAGACAATGCATGTGACTGACATTCAGTCGTCTTTATCACTTTGGAACACTTCCAGTGATTCTCCCCAGGATCGATTGATACCACCTCACTACATCTAGTGAGAATCCTAGTATCCAATTACATCTATCTCATAGATGAAAACTCAGGATTTAGGAGGTATCATTTTGATCCTATTTGGAGAATCCTTGTGATAAGCGGAGATTGATCGAGTGTAGCATAGGAAACTCCTTCCCTAACAAGAGTATGTCATCCACGTACTCTACGAGGATCGTCACCATACTCCCTACTACCCTTTTTTTTTATACTAGGTTCATCTACCATTTTGATGATGTCAACTTCTTTGACTAATCCATCAAAACAGATGTTCCAACTCCGCGATGCCTGCTTTATCCTATAAAGCATCTTGCACACGTTTCCACTGCTCCCACTGTCTACGAGGCCCTCTGGCTGTGTACTTATAGACGCACTCTTCTAAAACATCATTTAGAAAAGCAGTCATGATACCCAACCACCAGATATCGTAGTCATGGTATGTAGCCGTGATAAGTAGGATCTGGATGGACTTAAGCATAGTCCCTGGAAAAGGTTTCATCATTATCCTTGCCTGGTTGATGACGAAAACCTTTAACAAGTCTAGCTTTAAAAGTCTCAACTTTTCCATCTACACCAAGTAATCTTCTCACGATATACTTGCTCCTGATGGGGATTTAACCCTTCAGATATAGCAGCTAAAGTCCATACTTTGCTGGTGTATATGGATTCCATCTTAGATCGCTAAGCATCCAGCCATTCTTACAGAGTCCCTACTCTCGATGGCCTGCTCGAAACTAGTTGGGTCATCATCTCATGATGCATTCCTTGCTCCCACTGTCATCGAGAAACCGAGGTATCTCTCAGGCAGATAAGGAACTCTACCAGATCGGCGGAGAGGCTGAGATTCGTCGGGGACCATTGAATCCTTTGGTTCTGTCAAATCATCAGTTGCAGTTTTGTATAGCTGGAACCTTTCCAGTTATACAGAACTGACCTTGCCTCGATCTTGTCCGGATTTTGCTTTTAGACATAGGCCGGTCAATCCCAAATCTTAACTAACTTAAGATATGGGCTCTTCCCTTTCCATATCATATATGAAGCGGTAGGCAACTGATTTGATTGGAACCCTATTCAATAGGTATGCAGCTTCTCAAGCGCATAACCCCAAAAGGAAATAGGAAACTCAGTAGTACTCATCATAGAGCACACCTTATCATATAGGGTGTGATTGCTCCGCCCCAATATACCATCGTGCTATGGTTTATACGGAGGAGTAATGCTGAGAGAGAATCTCATTTTCTTTTAGAATAGACCAGGATTTCCGTGCACAAGTATTCTCCTCCCTGAACTCATCATAGGACATAATACTTATACCCTTATTTTGGTTCTCTACTTTCAATTTATATTCTGTGAATACCTCAAAAGCTTCAGACTTATGTTTCAACAGGAACATACGACTGAATCTTGAGAGATTATCAGAGAATATAATGAAGTATAAAGAACCAGTCCTGGCATGTGTAGACAGGAGACCTTACATACATCATAATGTATCAGTCCCAAGAGTTTACTAACTCTTTCTCTGTTTCCAGTAAACGGAGCTATGGTCATCTAATCTTTATGACATGACTGGCAAGTTTCATAAGATGTAAATTCAAACTGATTTAAATATGCATCTAAAATGTAACTTCAGCCAGTCGAGTCGCATTGACGTGACCCAGTCTACAATGCCTCAAGAATGATTCGTTCATTTCTGAACTCTTCCTCTTGTGTGTGTTCTGTATACTAGGAACTGTAGTTTGATTTAGAACTTCAATGCTTTTAGATAACGTGCCTGAACCGATCAACTTTTGATATAGGAAATGTTCAAAACATTATCCATCAATACAAAATTTTATCAATTCTTTACTTATAAAGAGACTGATATGATTTTGTATATCAGGTTCGGTATCTAATAGCATTTGTTCAGAATCAATGTATTAGTAATACAGGGTGACAGTGACCAACAGACTTGGCTGCAACACTTGCCCCGTTTTCTGCCTCATGAAACTTATCACCCGTTCTCAGTTTTTCTACCTTTTTGTAGCCCTATGTAACAGATTACATATCTGGGATCCTGATTCGGTATCATATACCCAGGATGCAGAGGATACTGAGAAACAGTTCTTTGTAATGAACACACCCGAAGGAGATGCATCATATGCACTTTCTTCGTTTGGGCGGCATAGGAATTCTGGTATTCCCCAATTTCCTGCTCTGTCTTATAACAATTATAAGCTGGAGCGGGACCAACGTTCCCCAGCTCAGTATAACGAGCGGGTTCGGTCAATACATCCATATTATTATCTTGATTAAGGCGTGATATGGTCGCTACCTGGAGAGAGAGAGAAGAAAACACTCTGCGTGCGCTCTTGCAAGATCAGATTGGTTATATATTTTATCTAATCAGGTTGGCTCCCACTGTTTTTATCAAATCTTCCTTCAAACCTTAAAAGGAAAGACTAGCCGGGATTAATTACACTCTACAAGTTTGCCGATCTTTCAGCCAGGCCAGTGTCGGTACTTTGAGGGAGGTTCCCCGTGCTTTCGCACGGACCTAATTACAGTAAACCTCTTTTTCCCAGAGGCGTAACCCCGTTGACACCTTTCTAGACACCTACTTGATCGGCTAATTGTAAAGTGCAAAACTCTCCCAGGAGTAACAATTACTCGCAGTGGGTATCGGGATCCAACTATCATATAGAAGGTATGCAATCTCATTGCAAATTTCAACACTTGAAACTCCCGATAAAGGTTTTTACCCCTAACACCTATGACCTTAACTATGGTCAACAAATCATAAGTACTAGTCAAGTTCTACCCGTCATTTCGTGATTAATTAGACCCACCCACATGACCCTTAACTAAGGTCAACAAAGTCACGCGACTGTCCTAACTAATCGCATCATATGCGGTGTAGGAAGACATCACTTAGCTACCGTACACTGTGCCTTGACTATGGTCAACAAACACAGCACGAATACTAAGTACTCTACTTCCTAAAATGACGGAGGGTTGCGGCTGGTTTTTGTGAAAACCTTTAACGCTTTGAACTTGATCTCGTTGCAGAATCAAATGGTTTTTAAATGGAATGTTTTTGAAGCTTTTATAGTTTTGCTAAAGGGGTCACTCCCGGTGAAGGGATCGTCGGCCCTTTCCTCGTCGAATGAGGTGCGGGATATATCATATATATCACTGTGCAAAGCGGAAACTATAGAAGCGATCAAAGACAAACCGAGGGTTGTAGCATCTGCCAGTTATTGCTAAATGAGTCACTCCCGGTGAAGGGATCTCGGTTCTTTCCTCATCGAATAAGGTGCAGGATGTTCTATAATGAACACCGCGATGCAAAGCAAGAACTGTAGCTACCTGTTTTTATTTTAAAATTCGATTCCACAACATCAATTAGGTTTATTTTCTTTCATTAATCTCATTAATGAATATCCCATCATTTAAGTCCACCTAATCATCACAGATAAATATAACGTACGCTTATGCCATCCGCATCCGCCTCGATGTCCCGTCTGCACCGTTAGGTTAGGTAACTAACGGCAGAGCGGGGCAGGGCTAGCGCGGGTGTAAAACATAAGCAACGTCTATATAATATATCATATATACTATATACTACATCTATCTGAACAGAGCACAGAACATCGCATGATCACATCACAGATAACGCAGCAGAAAGAATCATATGAAATATTGGATATACTAGGACGTCCGTGTTTTCAATACGAGCCAGTATAAAACACGGATTCCACGGTCGTGATGAATAGCCAATCCCACACCCCTAGACCCCTACGAGAGCGGCAAGCAACCCTACCAATTCTAGGGTTAGGAGACCCGGACTCGACTCCTCGAGTTGGTCTCCCACTGGACCCCAGAACCCGGTTACTTGTGCTCCCCTCCTTGGGTCTATCCTAGTGCAGAAAAGTAAATAATATACATCAACGGTGACAACTTCCGCAACCTGGAAGTGCCCCAATAAAAGAATATTACATACAAGTTTTTACATGAATGAAAATGAAAAAACACTCATCTCACATAAAAAAACCCCGGCTATTCGAACACGACGATCCAACATAACATATCCAGCAACACATAACATCACATGTCATCATCGTAAGTAAATATGCGCATCCCAATTGTCGTTGACATATAGCAACGAAAACGGCGATATCACATATTACACTTATGATCACAGAAAAGAAAGTGTAAAACTACAACAGTTGGAATCCGCAATCTCTTTAGACACCGCATGCCTAATCAAATGAATTCTTTAGACATCGCATGCCTAACAATTATAAACCCCGCATTTTAGTCTCATTATCGAAAACACTTTTCAATACCAAGTCGGGCAATTCAACAGGATTCCCGACATTTTGATCGAATGCTCGTCGCAAACTTTAGTAGGAGGCCGCACCCCCGACGCCGTCGACGAAGTGCACCAAGGCGGAACACCGCTACCGGGAGCACCCGAACGGATGCTTTCGGCGACGGGGTTCTCCTACAGTCACTTGGTCGGGGCTATGGAGTGAGGCTGTCTATTAAGTTTACCCGGCGAGTATCCGCGTACGCTACGTGATTGCGACGGACTTTTGATCACATCAAAATTCCGTGGCAACCGATCAAGTGAGACTAAACTGCTATGTTTATAACATTCATTCCGTTATCTCATAACTACTTGTGAATTCCAATTATTGTATCACATTCCGGATAAATAGAAAATGTTAAACTTTCCGATCGAACAATCGAACTCCCAAGTTTTCCCGATACAGATCAACACATGAAATAAGTCTAACAGCATTCAGTTCGTGCCTCAGTACCAACGGTCCAGCCGTAGAAGGGTCAAGCCAACGCCTCACATGTGGCACGCCGTACTGCCCCAAACCCGAAGGTTCAAAGGGCAGTTCAAGACGGTCACATAATCGAGTTAAGGTTTGTTGTCTTCTAGAGGGTCCATCGCGTTACTTGCACTACTTAGAACATCGTTAAACTACGGAAAAATCCAACAATTGGAAATTTCCCGGCAGGGGAAAAAGTGGGTATTTATATCCGGTCGAACTTTTTAACATATTCTAAAATACCCGGAAAAACATACTGACAAAATTAGACAATCTGATCGATACACTGAGTTCCCAATACAACCCAGAAAATAAAACTCTGGAAAAAATTATTAAAAATCCCCAGGAAAGCCAACACAGACAACTAAGAATTACTGTGCAAAATTGGATGCACAAAACGACAAAATGGCCGCGGAACCGCCGCATGAGCATGATCATGCCACGTATCCGCGGTGCCTTTATGGAATCAGGCCCTCGAATTTTACAGTAACCCTTAGATCTTCCTGCTGATTTTTCTGAATACTTTTAATCTACAAAAATCCACATTTTACAGAAATGTCCAGAGAGCATTTTTAAAGTCGGGGTTTTGGGTCGATCGGACTTCTAACTCCGTCAGGACTTCGTCTAAGGCTCTAGCTAGGCTCTGATACCAATGTAAGGTTCCTAGGCACCCTAGTGAGGTCACACATGTGATCAAACATGCACAAATCAAATAAATTCTTGTGCCTACAAACCCTAATACGGATCGTTGGCTAGAATTATAGGCGAAACAAGCAAGTAAACGGAAATATAGCTAAAGGGAAGGGGCTACAACCTTTGTAGATCCGGTCCTCCACCTCCTAGGCTCCGTGATGAAGTCCTCTCCGCTGTCCAAATCGAACCATGGCTCTAGCGTCGGCTTCATCGGAGAAAAAGCGGGCTAGGTCATCGACGACGATGCCGAAGATGATCTACGTCGAGGCATCGCTAGATCAAGCTCCAACTTCACCAAGTCAAGAAAACTTGTGAAGGAAACACCCTATACTACTTGGCAAGAGGTAGAGGATGAAGAAATAGGAAGTGGGTAGACGTTAGATTTGGATTTCTCACACTTTTTCATCAATCACCATTGATGTAGTAAGCTTTCTTCATGGAAGAAGAAGATGATGAAGAAGAAGATGATATGATAAGCCTTAAAGAAAAATGAAAAAGGATTAATTCTTATCATCTTCTAACCTTAGTTAAGTGTAGAGAATGAATTAGGGTTAGTTTAAATGGTTAGGGTTAAGTATAAGACAAAAAGGAGACTAAGTCAAAACTTCATGAATGTTCAACTAAAAACAAAACAAGTAACCATTCATTTATCCTTTTCATTTACCAAAAATGAATAAATAAATAAGATAAATAAATAAGTAATTAAGTAAACAAAACCCTAATCATTAACTTAACCATAGTTTAATTCTTTACACTTAACCAAATAAGCATGTATCATCAAACATGATATAATCATGTGCACAAAAGTATATCACATATACAACTTGCACAATTCAAGTGAGAAAATCCTTTTAAAGTGAACCAATACTAGTTAATGCAAAGTAATATATCAAATACATAATTATACATTAAATCATTAAATCAACACTTGATTTAATGATCCGGTCATATCGTATATAACCGACTAGTATCCAATGTATCGGCTTATCGAATCAATCCTTGAATCGATAACTAGGTTATATCGCATACAACCAATCGATACATTCATCGCGAGAATGAAATACGGTATCATATACACGAATTATTCTCGGTCCCGCACATATCTTATATGCGCTCCTATTTCGTTTCGCTTGAGCCAGGAAACCTCTGTGTAGGACTCTAAAGACTCGTCAATACGCCGGCAGTAGATGATGATCATATCAAACACTCACAAGCCGCAAGCGGTCTGCTAAACGTAACGGCCACCCGGGTATTGAGCGATCAGAAGATCGACGAGCAAGCCCGCTCACACTCCTGTGAATCCAACCAGTAACACTTACCGTACAGTCCGGTCTGTTCGTCTGATATGTCGCATATCTCGCCTAGGGGTGGTAAACGTCAGACCCCAATAGCTCGATAAGTCATGCCGACGTGAAGTCCATGACACGTGTGAAACTACTGATAACTCTTACCAGTATATCACTGCAACCCTGGCCAGGGATTTCCTATTATGGCCAGTCGAGCATAGCGCAACATCAACCCCCAATACCGGGAGAGACGAATCCCCTCCTATCGCTCATTGCCTCCATGTGAATCGGGACTGTACCCAAAAACCACCTGTTTGCACGCCTCAGTAGAGCCGTGGTAGGGTGGAAATCAAAGCACAGTGGGAGACACACAAGACTCTATGACGATCTCGGGTCAACAGACTAAGCTGTACCAGTGTCACCAGAGAACTGCCATCTAACGTGAGGTATAATACCATTTGGGAGTTCTCGGCGAGTCCGTTCAGTGTACCCAGTCTCCACTGAGCACCCGCATGCCATCTTCGATGTCAAACACCAATGGATATGGGATCATCCATCGCCCATCGCATGGGTCGAGAAGATATGCGCTAGTCTACTCTGGAATATCGATGCCCCGTCTCGATATTCCCTCGACTAGGAACATTTCAAGGATGTACTCATGGACTACCCAGGCCCCACTAGTATGATCTACATCATAGTCCTGGAAGTCGAGTACACATCCTAAGGGCTTTATCAACATGTAACAGAGAGACAGAAAGTATACACGTTAAGATAAAGAGCAACCAAATAGCGTACTATCATGTCGAGCAAGAAAGTCCTACCTACATATGTCCCAGCATCCACTACAATATACATCCAATGTACAGTAATGGCCTCTAGGGCATACATATAACTAACAACAATCTCACGGCATCATGCCCGATCATATCGGCTCATCTCCAAGTATCATATACTGGGCTCATCATCCGTGTATGCGTATAAGTATGTATGTATGTATGTATGTATGTATGTATGTATGTATATACAGCAACGCATACACACACACACACACATATAAACATATATACCCAAACATATCACGTGTGTGCATGTGTGTATGTCAACCTTTACTCTAGAATTTTGCAACTAAGAAACTAAACTAAAAGCACATTCTTGCTAAGTATTCACGTCTCACAAAAACACATATGTATATATATAATATTCGCATCCTACCCTACGAAAGTGCAGGGGTGCTATATGCCATCCACCCGACTACACCCGTACATATACATCTACTCACCTTTATCTTTGCTTGCCAAAGTCGATGTCGCCATGCTCTTCCTTATTATCCAAAGTCTACGTGAAGGTGCCTGCATATATAAACACATAGTATTGTAAACAGAAATCGCGTACGAAAACCAAAACGGCACACGAATCACACATAGGTTAAAACCTATGGTCTACGCATGCAAAAGAACCAAATAACCCTCGACATCGACGTACAAACGCTAATCGATCGAGATAAAACACCCATATCAGAACTTAAGTCATGAACAATCATGAACCCAAAACAAAAACTCAGAAAACTTGCTCCAGATTTTTGGTCAGGTGAATTGGGGATAAACAAGCAGTACAGTTGGGTAGTCTATGGGGTATGTGAGCAACAGAACCAACCTTAACACCAATACCGACAGATGACCCGGCGAGATCAACAGAAATTCCGGCCTGGACGGTCTTATATGCTTGGTTTGGGTTTGTCTTCTCAGGGTGGTCTTCTAGTGTTAAATCTAGGTCAAAAGAGTTGCTTTTTTTTCTTGTAAAGGTCTCAGGTCACTCCAGATTTCCTGTAAGCATCACAACTACAAAACCGACACGGAAACAATTCAATTCAGGATTCAGGGTTTAGGTTCTGGTTTGATCTAGGTTTTTAACACTAAAGGGGGTTATAGTCACCAATTACACTCAATTGCACCATCACAACTCAAGAATCCCCTAAACTTCATCTTGGAATTTTCGAACATCACAAAACTACATCAACTTCACTAGATCATTAGGAATTCTTAAACAAAACTAGAAGCTTAGGATTTACCTCATTTGGCAACTCAAGAATTTTCTTGAGTTGCCCCAAGTGCTCAAAATCTCAACTTACTTGGTCCACCTTGCTTGTAATAAGCTTGTGCAAAATTTTAATGAAGGGGAAATAAGGTTTTGATGTGGATTTGGGGGTGTTGTGAGGAGGTAGTGGAGGTGGAGGAAGAGGGCAGCCATGAAGGGAGAAGGAGAAGAAGAATGTTAAAAAAAGAAGTGAGGAGAAAAAGAGCCATGGTCAAAGAAGACCCCTCACCCCCCCTCTCTCTCTTTCATTGCCCATACTTTCTTGTGCCCACTCTCAAAACATCCCTCTTATTTTTTTTAATTTCAAATCAAAAACAATAAAAACCAAGTAATAAAAGAATGAAGCATGGTTTTTCAAACAAATTAAGAAATGTAACAAGTATTATGCAACATATCATGTTGCATGTCATGCACATATCATACTTAAAATTAAAATTGTAAACACTAATCGAGTTTAGTAATAACCCATACACAATTAATTGTTTAGTAGCTCATCAAATGGCCAAATCACATAAATACCTTCAAAGCTAATAATTTATATTAATTTTTCAAACTATTGGTATATTGCTATACCCTTTCATTAAAACCAATCCTTGTACTTAATAATATTCCTGAAATTTATTATTTTAATTATTTAAGTTCTAAAATAACATTTTATTTCCTGAAATGTTACAATCTTCTCCCCTTAAAAAAATTCGGTTCCCGAATTTAAATTAAATCTCCCCCAAATACTAAAATATTTTAGCAAAACACTCAAGTCGACGGGGCTCCGACGTCATAAATACTTAAAACACATCTTAGCGCAATGCATGCGCATGAAAAACGAGTATATAACTCAAAATCAAAACTCCATCAAGCATCACACAATCATCGGTGTCACGACCCAAAATTGGCACGTGACGGCCCTTAAACTACGCAACGTCTACAGGCGTAATGCATTTTAAGTAAGCCGAAAACCCAGCAATCTAAACCATCAAAAGTAGTAAGAAATAATAGCATTTTCAAACCCTTTAAAATCACAACCCAAATTCTTTAAAAGTCCAACTTTTCTTCCTTTAAAATATTGGCAGCACCTCCTTTGTAAAAACCAGCCCCAAAAATGGGTACAACATAAATATAAGTAAAGCATCCCCAAACGGGAGAAAATACATGTCCAAAGGAGGAAAACAACCACCACAATAGATATACGACGCCGTAGCGAGGAAATAAAAGACGATATAAATAAAACTGCATAAATGACCTCCAAGTCAGCAAAATAAAATACAATATCGTCCTCACATCAAGTCTCTAAGTCACACAAGATAATAGTAGATGGAGAGTACATGGATACAACGAATATACAAAGAACATATACGGATAACCACAAAACCCACTTAAGAAAAACTGCACACTATGAGCTGAAGCGGTATCCACAGCAAAAGATGAGGTGATAGATGAATAGCCTGCCTTGACTACTCTAGGGAACAACCTGCAAAACAAACTTTCACTACTAAAATAGGGGGTTGCCCCTACGGAAAACAACATCCGTACCTACACATAACTCCGTAGGGGCAAGTTTTAGTCCGTAGGGGCATGTTCAGGGCTTCGACTTGCACCTACGGCGTTTGCACCTACAGGTTATTTTTTCGCCCCTACGGATATATCCGTAGGGGCAGTGGTTTGCCCCTACGGGTAAATCCGTAAGGGCAACCCTTATTTGTAGTAGTGTGTGGCACAACGGGGGTGAGTTGCCAACTCATGAATAGTAAATAACATATGCAGGTAATCGCAAGTATGCACGTACAGCGCGAATCTAACATATGTAGGCTAAAAGTAGTAAAAGGTTATATGAATGCAATAGTCATAAAAAGTACACTAATGGTTACTAAAAATACATGAAGCAATAATATGACAATCGGTATGCAATAATCATGCAATAATGATATGAAAAAATATATATATGCAACAGTCATGAAAGGTACTCTAGCAAGTACAACTAACACATGAAGCAATGCATATAAAATAAAGTATGTAAATGCAACAGTCATGAAAGGTACCCTAACAGGTACAACTAATACATGAAGCAGTGCGTAAATAATAAATGTGGAGTATGGGGTGAAACATGTCATTTCCACGGAATCTTGACATCGTGGTAGGATCAAAATCCATCAAGACAATCAAAATCCTAATTTTCTCAATTCAGCCCCCAAATTGGCTCTCATATCATATAAGTCTCATAAATCCTGAATGTACAATATCAAGTAAATCTCAAATATCCTGAATGTACAAAATAAACAATCTCGTATATATCTTGTATCCAATCCCAAATAAATCTCTTATATCCCAAATCCAATATCAAGTGAATCTCAATTATCCTAAGTATAATTGCATGAATAATTATGATGAAGTAAATGAATTGATATGTATACATATATATTAGCGTCTCATTCCACTAATATATATATATATATATATATATATATATATATGCATATATAACGGTGTCCCATTCCACTGTTATATATACTTAGTAGTAAAAATATCATGAAAACAATGTGTCAAGTATCGACACAAAATACTGATCTATCAGGTGCTGTCACCACTAATAGCCCCTGATAAGTACGTAGCATACGATATTCCGGAAACCCGAGTGCCCGGCTTCAACCCTCGTCTTTCGACATATCCATACATATATGACTCCCGTCGGTATCACCACGATAACCGCCGAGTCATTGGTAATGCCACCGAAAAGTATGGTTCCCCCACTAACTCATCGTCTACTCCACGACTCTTGCCACGGGGTACCTCTGGGCCCCACCATGTACCCGCACACAGCCCCCTCCTTTCCTCGCGTGGGGTATTTATATATCAGAACCGATAAATCTCATGGTGGATGCTGAAATTGTTAGTTATGTATATGCCCTAGAGGCCATTGTTGTACATATGATGTATATTATAATGGATGCTTGGTTATATATAGAGAAGACTTTCTTGCTCGACATGATAGTATGCTATTTGGTTTCACTTTATCTTAACATGTTGACTTGTATTGGTTTACTGTTTTACTCTCACATGTTGATAAAGCCCTTAGGATCTGTACTCGACTACTGGGACTATGATGAGATCATACTAGTGGGGCCGCGGTAGTCGATGAGTACATCCTATAACTGCTCCTAGTCGAGGGTATATCGAGACAGGGCATCGATACACCAGAGTAGACTAGCGTATACGCATCTTGACCAATATGATGGGCGATGGATGATCCCATATCCATCGGTGTTAGACATCAGAGATGGTGTACGGGTGCTCAGTGGAGACTGGGTACACTGGACGGACTCGCAGAGAACTCCCAGATGGTGTTATACCACACGTCAGATGGCAGTTCTCCGGTAACACTGGTACAGGGTAGTCTGTAGACCCGAGATCGTCATGGAGTCTTGTGTGATTCCCACTGTTCTTTGATTTCCACCTTACCACGTCCAAGAGGGCGTGCAAAACGGTGGCTTTTGGGTACAGTCCCGAATCACATAGAGGCAATGAGTGATAGGAGGGGATTCGTCTCTCCCGGTATAGGGAGTTGATGTTGTGCTGTGTTCGATTGGCTATAACTGGAAGTCCCTGGCCAGGGCTGATATAGAGATTTACTGGTAAGTGTTACTAGTAGTTTCTCGACCCGTTATGAGCCACACATCGACACGACTTATCGGTTACTGGGGTCTGACGTATACCACCCCTAGACTTGATATGCGACATATCAGACGAACAGACCGGACTGTACGGTAGTGTTACTGGTTGGATTCACAGGAGAACGCACAGGCTAGCTTGTTGATCTTCTGATCGCTCAATACCTGGGTGGTGTTACGTTTAGCTGACCGCTTGCAGCTTGTGGGTGTTTGATATGATCATCACCTGCTACCGGCGTATTGACGATTCTTTAGAGTCCTACACAGTGGTTTCTTGGCTCAGGCAAAACGGAGTAGAAGCACATATGTGATATGTGCAGGACCGAGAATAATGAGATATGGGATACCGTATTATATTCTCGCGATATTTAGAGATGAACCGGGTCATCGGATCAAGTGTTGATTCGATGAATCGGTACATGATATATTAGTCGGTAATATTCGATATAGCCGGATCGTCGAATCAAGTGTTGATTCGATGATTTAATGTATAATAATATATATATGATATATTGTATTACATTATCTAATATTGGCTCGCTTTATTATTTCATTTTCTCAGTGGATGATACATTGATATATATGCGATATATGTTAAGTGTATTATTTTCTTTTGTTGCAAATATATAATATATATGTGATATATATTATTGTGACATGATATGATTAATTGTTAAACATGTTTAAGATGATTAATTGAGATTAGGGTTTGGTTAGGGTTAGTAGCTTCATGCACCTTCTAGAAGCTTTTTCTTTTGTCATTCTTAAGATCTTTATGGATGACACATTCTTTAACTCAACCAAACCCTAACTCTAGTTATTTCTCTACAAAATCTTGACCACTCATCCTTGACCATGGTTTGCAATTCAATCATATAGTTTATATTCTATTCATCACAAAAGGATTTATCTAATAATTGATTTTTCATTATCATCTTCTTCTCTCTTGAAAAGCTTGCTAGAAAATCCTTAAGTGATGAATAAATATGAGAAAATGATATAAAAAAGAAAGCAAAATTACTACTCTCTCATCCTCATCTCATCTAGCCCATGGGATTAGTGTGTTCATCTCTTTAGAGTGAGAAAGCTTAAGTCGTTGCAACTTCAAGATAGATCATTGGAGATTTAGAATACTTCGAGCTAGCATGGATCGTTCGAGTCGTGGAGCCTCTCATGAGTCCGGGAGATCGTGGATCGCGGCAAAGGGACTTCTACTCGGAGCTTGTGAGATGAAGGAGCGGACTACAAAGGTTGTAATCTCTCACACTTAGATAAAAGTTATCTTCTTGCATATTAAACCCTAATAATCTAGCAAAGATCCCGGCTTTGGGTTGTTCGGCACGTCTAAATTTTTATCCGAGCATGTTTGATGCCTTATGAACCTTCACAAGAGTGCCTAGGAACCCTACAGTGGTATCAGAGCCAGGTTAGAGCATTAGGCGATGTGTTTACGAAGTTAAAACTCCGATCGAACCCGAAACGACGCAAAAAGACCCCTTTCTGGAAAATTTTTAAATTTTGGGATTTTTCTGAATTAAAAATATGTAAAAAAAATCAGCAGGGAATTCTAAGAATTACCGTAAAACCCGAGCCCCCAATTCGGCTAAACGGCGGCGGAACCGCGGCGCAAGCATGCCTTACGCGGCGGTTCCGCGGCGGAACAGTAGACTTGTGACACGTGGATTTTATGGTAATGACCGTAGGTACTTGTTGATGCTTCTGGATATTTTTAACAGTGATTCCAGTATTGTTTAATTCTGGGGTTTATTTTGTAATAGTAGATTCAATCGGAATATTTAAGTTCGTATTTCTTTCCGGATATTTAGAAATTGTTAAACTATTTGAACGGATATCATTAACTCACTGTTTCCCGGTACGGCAAACTTTCAAGTGTTGAAATTTATTCGGGTTTAAATCTTTCGGAAAAATTGTACAAGTTAAGCGGTGGACCCTCTAGAAGACAACAAACCTTAACTCGATTATGTGACCGTCTTGAACTGCCTTTTGAACCTTCGGGTTTGGGGCAGTACGGCGTGCCACATGTGAGGCGTTGGCTTGACCCTTCGACGGCTGGATCACCGGTACTGTGACATATTTTGGGATTATTTGAACTCCGCTCAAGAGTTGAGCACTTTAGGAAATTTTGGGTGTTTAATTATCTGTTCAGAAAGTTTAATACTGTCTATTTATCTGGAATGTGATACAATATGTGGAATTCATAGAGTTAGGCATGAAATGCGGAGTATGTGATATTTCGGATTTACGATGTCTAAAGTGATTGTGGATTCCAGATATTGTAGTTTTACACTTTCTTTTCTGTGACCGTAAGTGTAATATGTGATATCGCCAGTTTCGTTGCTATATGTCAACGACAATTGGGATGCGCATATTTACTTACGCTGATGATATGTGATATTATGTGTTGCTGTGATATGTTATATTGGATCGTCGCGTTCTGAATAGCCGGGGGTTTTATGTGAGATGGGGGTTTTTATTTTCATTCATGTAAAATTCATTTGTAATGTAATATTCTTTTATTTGGGGCACTTCCAAGTTGCGGTTGCTGTCACTAGTGTATATTATTTACTTTTCCGCATTAGGTAGACCCAAGATGGGGAGCACAAGTAACCGGGTTCTAGGGTCCAGTGGGAGGCCATCTCGAGGAGTCGAGACCGGGTCTCCTAACCCTAGAATTGGCAGAGTTACTTGCCGCTCTCGTAGGGGTCTTGGGATGTGGGTTTGGCTATTCATCGCGACCGTGGAATCCGTGTTTTATACAGGCTCGTATTGAAAACACGGATGTCCTAGTATATCCAATATTTCATATATGTTCTTCTGCTGCAATGTTCTGTGATGAGATCATATTACTGCCTGAGACGAATGCTTATACTATATATATATGCTGATATATAAATATTATTGCTTTCGTTTCTTCTGTGATGCTTAGGAAGCATAAGCTGATGGGATTTTTATTAATGAGATTAATAAAAGAAAAGAAACCTAAAGATGTTGTAGAATCAAAACTTTATAAAAAGGGTAGCTACAGTTTTGCTTTGCACAATGATATATACGATATATCCTGCACCTTATTCGATGAGGAAAGGACCGAGATCCCTTCACCGGGAGTGACTCCTTTAGCAAAACTGGCAGATGCTACAAAACGCGGTTTGTCTTTTGATTGTTTTAAGTGTTTTGCTTTGCACAGCGGTATATATGATATATCCTGCACCTTATTCGATGAGGAAAGGGCCGACGATCCCTTCACCGGGAGTGACCCCTTTAGCTAAATTAAGAAAAGCCTCAAAAACACTCCTTTTCAAAACTTCACTCGATTCTACGACGATATCAAGTTCATTACGCTCAGGGTTTTCTGAAAAACCTGCGTAGCCCTCCGTCATTTTAGATAAGTACTACTTAGTATTCGTGCTACGGTAGTTTGGCATTCGTCAAGGCGTAGTGTACGATAGCTAACTAGTATTTATCTGCTTATGCATATGATGTAGATTGGATTAGGGTATTCGTACGGCGTTGTTTGGCATTCGTCAAGGGTCGTGCGGGTGGGTTTAATTCAATCAAGAAATGTACGAGTTGAACTTGACTAGTGGACTATGGGTTGTTTGGCATTCGTCAAGGTCATAGAACACTAGGGGTAAAAAATATTATCGGGAATTTCAAGTGTTGAAATTTGCAATGAGATTGTATACCTCCTATGAGATAGTTGGATCCCGATACCCACTGCGAGTAAGTGTTACTCCTGAGAGAGTTTTACACAGGACAATTAGCCGATCAAGTAGGTGTCTAGAAAAGTGTTAACGGGGTTACGCCTCTGGGAAAATGAGGTTTACTTTAATTAGGTCCGTGCGAAAGCACGGGGAACCTCCCTCAAAGTACCGACACTGATCTGGCTGAAAGATTGACGAAATTGTAAGGTGTAATTAATCCCGGCTAATCTTACCTTTTAGGGTTTTAAGGTAGATTTGATAAAAACAGTGGGAGACATCCTGATTAGATAAGATAATAACCAATCTAATCTTGCAAGAGCATACGCTAAAGTGTTTTCTTCTCTCTCTCTCCAGGTAGCGACCATGTCATGCCATAATCAAGATAATAATATGGATGTATTGACTAAACCTAATTATTGTACTGAGCTAGGGAATGTTGGACCCGTTCTTTCTTATAAGAGTTATAAGACTGAACAGGAAACAGAAGAATATCTGGATTCTCACGCCGCCCAAAAGAACATGCATGTTGATGCATCTTCTTCGCGTGTGTTAGTTATTGAGAACTGTTTCTCAGTTCACCCTACGTCCTGGGTATTAGATACCGGATCAGGATCCCACATATGTAAATTGTTACATGGGCTACGAAAAGGTAGAGAACTAGGAAAAGGTGATCATTCCGTTCAAGTAGGGAACGGTGCAAGTATTGTAGCCAAAGCAGTTGGCGAATATCACCTTGTATTGCCAAGTCGTAATACACTGATTCTAAATGAGTGTTATTATATACCGAACATGATGTGCAACATTATATCAGTTTCTTTATTGAGTAAAGAGGGATATAATTTTGTAGTACAGGATAATGTTATGAACATATTCTTAGATCAAAAGTTGATTGCATCAGGCTCGTTACATAATGGCATATTCATTCTAAATCAGAATACAGTCCTGAATATACAAAACACACACAAGAGGAAAAGTTCAGATATGAACGAATCCTACTTGTGGCATTGTAGACTTGGTCATATCAATGCGACATGACTGGCTAAGTTGCATAAAGATGGTTATTTGAATCCGTTCGAATTATCATCTTATGATACTTGCCATTCATGTCTCAAAGGAAAAATGACCAAAGCTCCGTTTAGTGGACACGGAGAGAGAGTTACTGAACTCTTAGGACTGATACATAGTGATGTATGCGGTCCCATGTCTACGCATGCCAGGAACGGTTCTTCCTACTTCATTACATTCACTGACGATCTCTCTAGATACGGACATGTGTTCCTGTTGAAACACAAGTCTGAAGCTTTTGAGAAATTCAGAGAATATAAGCACGAAGTAGAGAACCAAACATGCAAAAGTATTAAGATCCTTCGATCTGATCGAGGAGGAGAATACTTGAGCAATGAGTTTCGGGATTATCTAAAAGAGAATGGGATTCTCTCTTAGCTTACTCCTCCTTATACACCACAGCACAACGGTGTATCGGAACGAAGGAATCGCACCCTATTAGATATGGTGCGTTCAATGATGAGTACAGCTGAGTTACCTATTTCCTTCTGGGGGTATGCGCTTGAGACAGCCATACACCTATTGAATATGGTTCCTACCAAATCAGTGCCTACCACTATGTATGAGATATGGAAAGGGAAGAGACCATCTCTTAAGTATGTTAAGATATGGGGTTGTCCAGCCTATGTCAAAAGACAAAATCCGGACAAACTCGAGGCAAGATCAGTCTTATGTAAGTTTGTAGGATATCCCAAAAATTCACAAGGGTATATCTTCTACCACCCCGAGGAACAAAAGGTGTTTGTTTCTCGACATGTCACTTTCTTAGAAAAATGTTTTCTTATGAAACAGATTAGTGGCATTGAGGTAGAACTGGAAGAGGTTCCAGCAGAACAAACTACAACAGATGATTTAGTGGAACCAGTGGATTCGGTAGTTCCCGACGAACCCCAGCCTCTCCGCCGATCTAGTAGGGTTTCTCGTCCACCTGAGAGATACTACGGTTTTCTCATTGATGGTGGAAGCGAGGATTGCATCATGGATGATGATGACCCGACTAGTTTCGAGCAGGCCATCACGAGTAGTGACTCTGTGAAATGGCTGGATGCAATGCGATCTGAGATGGAATCCATGTACACCAACAAAGTATGGACTTTGGAAAATGCTCCTGAAGGGGTAAAACCCATTGGGAGCAAGTGGATTTTTAAAAGGAAATTTGGTGTAGATGGAAAAGTTGAGACTTTCAAAGCTAGACTTGTAGCAAAGGGTTTTCGTCAACGACCAGGTGTGGATTATGACGAAACCTTTTCTCCAGTGGCTATGCTTAAGTCCATCCGGATCTTACTTGCCATTGCTGCATACCATGACTACGAAATCTGGAAAATAGATGTTAAGACCGCCTTTCTAAACGGTGATTTAGAAAAGAGCGTGTACATGACTCAGCCAGAGGGCTTCGTAGATAGTGGGAGCAGCGGAAAGGTGTGCAAGCTGCTTAAATCCATTTATGGGTTAAAGCAAGCATCGCGGAGTTGGAACATCTGTTTTGATGTTGTAGTCAAAGAGTTTGACTTCATCAAAAATATAGATGAACCTTGTATCTATAAGAAGGTAGCAGAGGGTAAGGTTGTCTTCCTCGTATTGTACGTGGATGACATACTCTTGATAGGAAATGATATTCCTATGCTGCAATCAGTCAAGCTCTTCTTATCACAGAGATTCTCAATGAAAGATCTAGGTGATGCCTCCTGCATATTGGGAATCATGATCTATAGAGATAGATCTAAACGGATACTGGGATTGTCCCAATCTAGGTACATTGACACCATACTAAAGAGGTTTAGTATGGAAGAATCCAAGCGTGGGAACCAACCCACGATCTCTGGACTCACTCTCTCCAAAGAGATGTCTCCCAAGACTGATTTGGAGAGAGCTCGCATGCAAGGGATACCCTATGCTTCGGCAGTAGGCTCTATCATGTATGCGATGCTATGTACCAGACCCGATGTAGCATACTCACTAAGTGTAGTGAGTCGGTATCAAGCAGATCCTGGAGAGAGTCACTGGACAGCTGTGAAGAACATTCTCAAGTACTTACGAAGGACTAAGGAGATGTCTTGGTGTATGGTAACGGAGAACTCCAGGTGGAGTCCTTTACCGATTCCAGCTTCCAAAGTGATAAGGACGACTCTAAGTCGCATTCGGGTTTTGTCTTTACCCTCAATGGAGGGGCGGTATGTTGGAAGAGTTCCAAACAGGATACCATTGCAGACTCAACGATGGAGGCTGAATACATCGCTGCCAACGATGCTGCCAAAGAGGCTGTCTGGATCAAGAAGTTCATTAGTGAACTTGGTGTGGTTCCATCCATTGAGCATCCAATACCTCTGTATTGAGATAACAATGGAGCTGTGGCATTGGCCAAGGAACCCAGATCCCATCAAAAGTCCAGACATATTCTAAGGCGGTATCACCTGATCAGGGAGATAGTTGATCGCCGAGAGATCGAGGTCAGGAGAGTAGATACGAAGGACAACACTGCGGATCCATTCATGAAGGCTATTCCCCAGATACAGTTTGAGAGATTATTTGGGATGCTAGGTATGAGATACTACAGCAGCTGGCCTTAGTGCAAGTGGGAGATTGTTAGTTATGTATATGCCCTAGAGGCCATTGTTGTACATATGATGTATATTATAATGGATGCTTGGTTATATATAGAGAAGACTTTCTTGCTCGACATGATAGTATGCTATTTAGTTTCACTTTATCTTAACATGTTGACTTGTATTGGTTTACTGTTTTACTCTCACATGTTGATAAAGCCCTTAGGATCTGTACTCGACTACTGGGACTATGATGTGATCATACTAGTGGGGCCGCGGTAGTCGATGAGTACATCCTATAACTGTTCCTAGTCGAGGGTATATCGAGACAGGGCATCGATACACCAGAGTAGACTAGCGTATACGCATCTTGACCCATATGATGGGCGATGGATGATCCCATATCCATCGGTGTTAGACATCAGAGATGGTGTACGGGTGCTCAGTGGAGACTGGGTACGCTGGACGGACTCGCAGAGAACTCCCAGATGGTGTTATACCACACGTCAGATGGCAGTTCTCCGGTAACATTGGTACAGGGTAGTCTGTAGACCCGAGATCGTCATGGAGTCTTGTGTGATTCCCACTGTGCTTTGATTTCCACCTTACCACGTCTAAGAGGGTGTGCAAAACGGTGGCTTTTGGGTACAGTCCCGAATCACATGGAGGCAATGAGCGATAGGAGGGGATTCGTCTCTCTCGGTATAGGGAGTTGATGTTGTGCTGTGTTCGATTGGCTATAACTGGAAGTCCCTGGCCAGGGCTGATATAGAGATTTACTGGTAAGTGTTACTAGTAGTTTCTCGACCCGTTATGAGCCACACATCGACATGACTTATCGGTTACTGGGGTCTGACGTATACCACCCCTAGACTTGATATGCGACATATCAGATGAACAGATCGGACTGTACGGGAGTGTTACTGGTTGGATTCACAGGAGAACGCACAGGCTAGCTTGTTGATCTTCTGATCGCTCAATACCTGGGTGGCTGTTACGTTTAGCTGACCGCTTGCAGCTTGTGGGTGTTTGATATGATCATCACCTGCTACCGGCGTATTGACGATTCTTTAGAGTCCTACACAGAGGTTTCTTGGCTCAGGCAAAACGGAGTAGAAGCACATATGTGATATGTGCAGGACCGAGAATAATGCGATATGGGATACCGTATTATATTCTCGCGATATTTAGAAATGAACCGGGTCATCGGATCAAGTGTTGATTCGATGAATCGGTACATGATATATTAGTCGGTAATATTCGATATAGCCGGATCGTCGAATCAAGTGTTGATTCGATGATTTAATGTATAATAATATATATATGATATATTGTATTACATTATCTAATATTGGCTCGCTTTATTATTTCATTTTCTTAGTGGATGATACATTGATATATATGCGATATATGTTAAGTGTATTATTTTCTTTTGTTGCAAATATATAATATATATGTGATATATATTATTGTGACATGATATGATTAATTGTTAAACATGTTTAAGGATGATTAATTGAGATTAGGGTTTGATTAGGGTTAGTAGCTTCATGCACCTTCTAGAAGCTTTTTCTTTTGTCATTCTTAAGATCTTTATGGATGACACATTCTTTAACTCAACCAAACCCTAACTCTAGTTATTTCTCTACAAAATCTTGACCACTCATCCTTGACCATGGTTTGCAATTCAATCATATAGTTTATATTCTATTCATCACAAAAGGATTTATCTAATAATTGATTTTCCATTATCATCTTCTTCTCTCATGAAAAGCTTGCTAGAAAATCCTTAAGTGATGAATAAATATGAGAAAATGATATAAAAAAGAAAGCAAAATTACTACTCTCTCATCCTCATCTCATCTAGCCCATGGGATTAGTGTGTTCATCTCTTTAGAGTGAGAAAGCTTGAGTCGTTGCAACTTCAAGGTAGATCATCGGAGATTTGGAATACTTCGAGCTAGCATGGATCGTTCGAGTCGTGGAGCCTCTCATGAGTCCGGGAGATCGTGGATCGCGGCAAAGGGACTTCTACTCGGAGCTTGTGAAGTGAAGGAGCGGACTACAAAGGTTGTAATCCCTCACACTTAGATAAAAGTTATCTTCTTGCATATTAAACCCTAATAATCTAGCAAAGATCCCGGCTTTGGGTTGTTCGGCACGTCTAAATTTTTATCCGAGCATGTTTGATGCCTTATGAACCTTCACAAGAGTGCCTAGGAACCCTACAGAAATATCATATCAATAGAAACCGGGTTTTTCAAATAATGCATAATTTCATGAAACTACCACGGTCCTCAAATCCATAAAACATCATGAAAAATTCATATCTCAATGCGAAAATCCATGAATATAATATACGCAACATAAAACTGAAATGCGGGCATATAAAGGAAAAGCCGCTATTTAACCGCAACAAGTTAATATAAATGTCATGCGATTCCTAATTTCTCTGATTCTAAATAACATCATGTAAAGGTAAACATGTAGCTATAACTGATATATGTGTAAACATAAAGGTATAGCATGATATAGATATCTACCTATCAGTAATGATGTAATATACCCTCCAGATATAAGTGAAGTATGTATGCAAGGTATACATGTAGTTATGCCATTATGTGTGTATGTATTTATCGCTAATAATACAATACCCTATAGGTATACAGGTAACTAGCATGTAAGCATGTCAAGGCATATGTGTAAGCATGTAGGTATACATGTATGCTATATGTCATATGCAATAAGAAATATGAATCAATGTCACAATGTCCCTAACCAAACAGTATCATATCTATAAGTATGTTTTGCGTGACATGGCAATTATTGACGGTGTGTGGGGCATACAATCAGTGGTCGTGCAACATGAGCCGTCAATAATGGTGCAGTTTCCTAAGGGTACTACTCCAAGCACAACAATTAACTAAGCAATAAGGTGTATGCGCAACTCTATAAATGAAATAGAATATGCGACAATATTAACATCTCTAGCCCAGACGCATAACTCCATGCGGGCGATTCCCCTGTAGATGTTAAATCTACTCACCAACGCTCCCGTCTAAGTGAAGCCTACCACATGTTTTCCCTTTGTAGCAGCGTCCGAAGTCCCCGCCTGCGAACCTAAAACAATAAAACGATAAAACAAGTGTATATTAGTAATAGACCCAAAACACGTACAAACTATATTAGACCAACGCAACAACTCAAAACATACTCTCAAGTGTTCGTATTGTGGCTAAAGTGCGTAGCGACACGACGAAACTAACCCAAGAGCAAAATCACACAAAGTCCACGATCCGTGTCGTATAACATATTGTGCATAAACGAAAAACGAGAAACTACCTATGTGATCCCAGATTTTGCATACAGAGAAAACTTAACAATCAAACAGTACCAAACACACCAAAACCAAAGAAGACACCTACCCACAAAAACCCAAACCCTAACTCCACCCAAAAACCGACATCGGCGGATTTGGCCTTCTCGTCGCCGGCCGAGGTCCGAGCAGGGGAGTTCGTGCTTGAGGTGAAGGCTCAGGGTCCTAGGTACAACACAACTACATTGTTTGGTTTTCTAGTAAACTCTCCGGGTCACAGCAGATCACAGATGTCACAAACGACACTAAAAATACGATATTTGCACAAAAACATAACTTTAAACATTCTAAACTGAAACTACAAGACTACACAACACTAAAACAACATAAAGAACAGCTAGAGATCATTACCTAACCAAAAGAACTCAAAGATCCAAGCTTTGCAAGCTCTAAGGCATCCAAGAGGCAAAAGATGTTCAAAGAAGTGAGTTTTGTGAAGGATTTGATATGGTTTTGTGATGGAAACTTAAGTGTTCAGTTAGAAAGAGGGAGATGAAGAAAATGAGAAGGGAAATAAGTAAGAGAGAGTGAGAGAGAGTGTATGAAGAAATGAGATAGAGGGGTGAGGTTAAGGGTGAGGGTGAGTGTAACCACTTGCATTAATGCACCATCAATGCATTCACACACACCTCATCATGCCACCTCCTCACTCCAAAAGAAATATCTTCTCACACAAAAGATCTAGGGAAAGGATTAAAGATTAGGGTTAAGGCAAAGGATTAGATTAGGTTAAGTTGTCATGGTCACTAATCTAAATTAGCATAAACAAACCCATACATTAACGTGCACACGTGCGTGCATGGCATAACAAATAATAATAAATTATTAATTAAATGTTATAAAATGTGAGGAATCCAAATTGGTAAACTTTTTACAGTAAACCCGCATTAACGTATAAACTAACACTAATCGAAATCTAAGGCGTTACAATCGGAGTCATGGTGAAGATACCAATGTCAAAGCCTAATACGAAAACTAACATGATATACTCAAAACTATAACATGTACTTAGTACGCATCGTTGTAAACTCGTCATAACATTAGAAAATAAATGCATGCCAAACCTTTTTCAAGTCGCTGTGTAATGCACGTATCACGGCATAAGTAGCGGACGTTTACTGTAAGAAAGATAACTATATATATATATATATATATATCCTTTGTTTAATATACACGTCCCGCCATTCTAAAAATAATTTAGAAGGGTTTCATTTGTAAAATGTTTCGTGTCATCTCGGACACATAGAAAAAATATTGAGACTGTAGCTCCTTTTTGGAAATCCCTTCGATAACTATCGATGTATGCAAAAACATCTAGGTACTGTTCTCAGAACAGTCTTGCTCGGGTGCTAAACCAAATAGTAAATATCATAAAAACGTACTGCTCAAAGGAGATCACACTCAATAGTATATGTAATAATGACACGTGCGTCTAGTGCACACAGAAATCGAAATCAATGAATGTGCCATACATGTGCACAGAAACAAAATCTAAGTGCAATGGGTGTGCACAAAAACACCTGTCAAGGGCAACGGGTGTGCCTGACTACAATATTAGGTGCATCTGATATGCACGAAGCATCCTGATTTAGTGCATCTGGTGTGCACCAACATCGCATCAAGTGTGCCACGTATATGCAAGAATCCAAATCAAGTGCACAAGGTGCACAAAAACAAATATCGAATATCACAATCGAAATCAACATACGTCAATCCAAATCAGGTATATCGTGGTATATAATCTCACAACCATGTACATCAGCGTGTACAAAATCGAATCAAGTACTAAAAGTGCATGAAAACTACACCGAAGGCACAAGTCAAATCACATACATACCGTAGGCATGAAATCAAAATCAACCATATCGAACGACATCAAATCGAAGTCGAGTGCAACTGTAGTGCACAAAATCTCAATCATGCAAATAAATCGCCCAAAATACCGAAATCAAAAATGACGGACATGTGATATTCGAATCACCAAATCGAAAATCGTAAACATTGTCATCGATATATCCTTCCTTCAAAGTCGAGAAGGTGTCGGTGCATCCAAAGCTTGCAGAGCAAGATATCTACTTGCCTCCTGTTCATGGTCTGGCGAATTGTGCCCTTAGGCTCTCGTCTCTCACTGCGGATTTCCAGTTACATAACTCCTCGGCTCATGGCCCAATATGGAATGATGATGGAAACAGTTCCGCTCTGGCACATCTTCTAAAGATCTCTGGCCAACTATCATGGTCACTCATAACATGCGTCGATGATGCCAAACTCTAGCCTACTGGGTGTGCGTGATGCGACCGATCCTGGGTCCAAATCTTCTCGTGTAGTATTCCAGAAAGATTCTGTTGGGGTCTCTCCCAAATCTCATTTCTGCCGAACTGCCCGGAAGTTACCACCCTTTACTAAATCCATTCCTTGTTCCGGAACAGCTGTAAACTCATCACGACTTCTTCTAAAAGATATATCCATATTCAACGCCTCTGCATGCGTATCACATCTCTAATGTCAATGGAGTGGAACGCTATCTCATCAAAATCTCGTACGAACCTCTTACTCCACTTTTCTCTAATGTGGACTGATTCGAACTTGCCTCTTCATAGCTGTATGGACTGCACTACAAACGGCTATACTCATATCAAGAGTCTCCCTTCCGAAACTACGAACTCGACAGCTCATTATCTTGTGGTATGTATCTGGAAAACTACGCCCTCGAAAACTCTTCCAAATCGTCGGAGGAATACTCTTCATTCATCCGTTTTCTATCGACTCTCAACGTGTCTGCGTGAAGTCTTCTCTAGCTGAAATTAATCGATCTAATGACCTCGCATCGGGGAATGGAAACGAACCACATGTCCTAGTCATTCATCTATGGGTGACTAGCGATCTTCTATCATATCCCTAAGTACAAACTCATGCTGCAATAGCTTCAAACATGTAGGGCGATATCTTGTCAGTCGCAACAACAACTAGCTCATTCGTCCGCATGCTAAACAATGCCTCAATCCTCAAGAATAGACGATACATTAACGACCATCACATTCTAGCCGCCCTCTAGCAGTGACCCAATCCTCTGGTGTTGATCTGTACGTTCGAGAAATCTTAGTAAAAACAATCCATCAAAACGCTCGAGTTATGAAAAACACAATAAAACGACACATCTATGCGATTGTGTATCACCGGAATTACGCCCTGGTCAATCCTTGTCCAAGACGAGCTTATGCTGACCGCAACTCTTGCCGCAGCTCTCTCTGCCCGTGCAACCGTGGTAACAGAAACCACCATTCGATACCGATGAGGATAGATCAAAGGAACGAATAGAATACGGTGCAAAGAAAAGTACTTCCTAAGGCTTTTTAAGCGGAGTAGCGTATCGTAAGTATGCCGCGGAACATACACACGGTACGTCACTCTACTTAAGCTACTTACTCTATCAACCAAAGTCATCCTACGCGACAAAAGATCGGGTCTAATACCCTCTCGACCAAGTCTAAGTTCCGTAAGGTCAAGCCTAGATTCCGAATATATATATACGCCCTAGACTCCGCATAGTCAAACCTAGACTCGAACCAAGATTAAACCTAGCGCTTTGATACCAACTTTGTCATGACCCAAAGGTACGGAACGTGACTGGCACTTAAATTACAAAACGTCCAGAGGCGTAACGCAATCTAAGTAAGCCAAAGACCAAAAATTTAAACCATTTTAAAAAAGAACGAAGGAATACTTATTTGAAAGTTAACATATAAATTCACTTGGAAAATCGTAGTAAGCATTTTTTAAAACATCAAGTTTTTCCCAAAAAATTCGGCAGAGTTTCCTTTGTAAATACTGGCCCCAAACGGGTACAAACATGCATATACATAAGTAATGAATAAAGGTATCCCAAGCGGCAGCTAGCTCTTCGCCAATTGGTGGAAACAACCACGCAAGCAATACAGATATACAACGCCGAAGGCGTGGATCAGAATACAGAAAGAAAACCAACATCCTCAAGAAAACCAGAAAAGAACCATAATAATACAAGCGCGCGACTCTAAGGTCGAAAGAATAAACAACTGGTTTTCTAAGTCTATCAAATAATACAAATCTGGTTGATGGAGTTTACTAGATACAACTGAAATAAATAAAAGTACAATGGTGGTCACAATGCAAGTGAACCCACCTACCCAAGCAATCACCCAGAAAGAATGGTGTGTCAGCCAAGCTGCCAAGAAAACCTGTACGGCAAAACCTGCAAGAAACTGTGGCACAACGGGAGTGAGTTGCCAACTCGTGAGTAGAAAATATCATCGAGAAGAAATCGCATGTATGAATCTCTCCTAGGTCATACAATAAAATGCACAATACTACAACAAGGGTGACAGCATATCATAAATGTGATATTAAGGTAATCGTATCCGTGTCATTAGTAATAATATATCGATGCGTGACATGTTCTAATGCACCATCCAACGTGTATCCAGCAATGACACACAAATCATGATAAAACCCGAGTGCCCAGCACCAACACTCAAAACATCATGAAGTCCGTTCCCGACAGCGACACATAATACTCAAATCTCGGGCTCCGTCGGTCCATATCGGCCCATGGGCTCCATCAGTCTGGATCGGCCTATCACTTCAAACCCCTCGACTATGTCGGTATCCTCCAGATATCCGCCACGCCCGACATCACCGGTAGGTAGTTCGTCCCTGCCAGGCTCATCGTCATCCCCATAAAAACACTCTGGCCCCGGAGTAACATACCGAGTCCACCATGCACCGAGACGGTTCATTCTCCTCCTCGAATCGGGTCTCTACTACCAACAGAAATCAGGAAAACTCATGGTGGACGACATATACATCATATCATGAGGAAACCGCAACTTGCATTTTAAAATGATAATGAGTTTATAAAATCCCTACGGTTTTCCCCAAATCTAGAAAGCTCATGGAAAATCCGAAATCCCAACACCAAGAGTCAATAAATAGTGAATACCGGTATAAAGCCCCACGATATTGCATAACAGAATGAATTTATAAATGCATGAAGTATCTAAGTAAGAAATGCAATATCTAAACTAGCATATGAAAGCAAGCGTACTAGTACTATGTTGAAACTACCCGCTAGCAAATTATACCAATGAAGTAAGGTTATAGAATGTGTACGTGACATGGAAATTACTGATGATGATGTGTGTAAGCCGGCAAGCAAGTGTACGTGGAGCATACAAATCGTCGGTAATGGTGCTGGTGTCCTGACAACAAGGGTTCATAATAACTAAAGAAAACACATGAATAAGCATGCAACGCAATGAGAAAAACAAGAATATACGGAAAATGATATAGTAACTGCAACATTAAAGAATATACATTTCTATATACGGGTCATACAGTTTTTGGTGTTTGAAATAGCACGAATCGTGGTTTAAGAAAAAATAAGGGCTACGGCGTGTTTGAGAAAAGATACGTCTTTTGAAAAATCTGCAGTATCTCTCGGCCTGTCTTTAAAAATACTCACGATTCATAAGTTTTGAAATTAAGTATGACTCGAGCCCAGTCTATCATTTACCTAATCAACTACAGGGCTAAACTAACAGACCGGTTGAAAGGGTAAGAAAATCCACCTAAAGTCCGAGTCGATATATCTAGTAGTCGGCGATCCCGCTTCAATTGCGTCATGTATGATAAAAATACATAGTACGACATCCTCGAATCACGAGTGCGGATAAATCATCATATCTATACCTCATACGGTAAAATCCCCCATACGGCATCCAAAAATTGGGGTACGGATCAAATATCACGTATACCTCATTATCCATATGGTATCATTATCGTAAAATCATGAATTAGAGGTACCGTTCTAAAGTCTAGTACATTCCAATATCATCAAACATATATCCATGTGTGTATAAAAATAGATCGCTCATCTATCCTCTATTATATCATGTCGTATATCATATCACGACCCAATCACATTTCACAATTTCACGGCATCATGCTCGATCATATCGGCTCATCTCCAAGTATCATATACTGGGCTCATCATCCGTGTATACGTATATGTGTATATATATATATATATACACACCAACGCATCCACACACACACAAACACATATAAACATATACACCCAAACATATCACGTGTGTGCATGTGTGTGTGTCAACCTTTACTCTAGGGTTTCGCAACTAAGAAACTAAACTAAAAGTACATTCTTGCTAAGTATTCACGTCTCACAATAACACATATGTATATATATAATATTCGCATCCTACCCTACGAAAGTGCGGGAGTGTTATATGCCATCCACCCGACTTCCCCTATAGATATATATCTACTCACCTTTATCCTTGCTTGCTAAAGTCGATGTCGCCAGGCTCTTTCTTGTTATCTGAAGTCCATGTGAAGGTTCCTAAATATATAAACACATAGTATTGTAAATAGAAATTGCGTACGAAAACCAAAACGGCACACGAATCACACATAGGTTAAAACATATGGTCTACGCATACAAAAGAACAAAATAACCCTCGACATCGATGTACAAACGCCAATCGATCGAGATAAAACACCCATATCAGAACTTAAGTCATGAACAATCATGAACCCAAAATAGAAACTCAGAAAACTTGCTCCAAATTTTTGGTCAGGTGAATTGGGGATAAACAAGCAGTACAGTAGGGTAGTGTATGGAATATGTAAGCAACAGAACGAACTATAACAACAATACCCATAGATGACCCGGCGAGATCAACAGAAATTCCAGCCTGGCCGGTCATATATGCTTGGTTTGGGTTCGTCTTCTCAGGGTGGTCTTCTAGTGTTAAATCTAGGTTAAAACAGTTGCTTGTTTTTCTTGTAAAGATCTCAGGTCACTCCAGATTTCCTTTAGGCATCACAACTACAAAACCGACACAGAAAGTATTCAATTAAAGTTTCAGGGTCTAGGTTCTGGTTTGATCTAGGTTTTTAACACTAAAGGGGGTTGTATTCACCAATTACACTCAATTGCACCATCACAACTCAAGAATCCCCTAAACTTCATCTTGGAATTTTCAAATATCACAAAACTACATCAACTTCACTCTACACTTCACTAGATCATTAGGAATTCTAAAACTAAACTAGAAGCTTAGGATTTACCTCATTTGGCAACTCAAGAATTTTCTTGAGTTGCCCTAAGTGCTCAAAATCTCAACTTGCTTGGTCTACCATACTTGTAGTGAGCTTGTGCACAATTTTAATGAAGGGAAAATAAGGTTTTGATGTGGATTTGGGGGTGTTGTGAGGAGGTGGAGGAGGTGGAGGAAGAGGGAGAGGGCAACCATGAAGGGAGAAGGAGAAGAAGAATGTTGAAAGAAGAAGTGAGGAGAAAAAGAGCCATGGTCAAAGAAGACCCCTCACCCCATCCCCCCTGCTCTCTCTCCTTGCCTATACTTGTTTGTCCCCACTCTCAAAATATCTCTCTTATTTCTTTTAATTTCAAATCAAAAATAATAAAAACCATGTAATAAAAGAATGAAGCATGGTTTTTCAAACAAATTAAGAAATGTAACAAGTATTATGCAACATATCATGTTGCATGTCATGCACATATTATACTTAAAATTAAAATTGTAAACACTAATCGAGTTTAGTAATAAGCCATACACAATTAATTGTTTAGTAGCTCATCAAATGCCCAAATCACATAAATACCTTCAAAGCTAATAATTTATATTAATTTTTCAAACTTTCGATATATAGCTATACCCTTTCATTAAAACCAATCCTTGTACTTAATAATATTCCTGAAATTTATTATTTTAATTATTTAAGTTCTAAAATAACATTTTATTTCCTGAAATGTTACACGTAGATATAAATCTACTCACCTGCAATACTCCTCGCTAAGCCGAAATCGATGTGCTTCGTCGTCTCGAAAGTCCATGTGAGGTACCTACAAATCAACACATATCGCAACATTATGAAAACCAAGTATGAAAACCGATACGGCACACGAAGTGCTCATAGGTTAGAACCTATAGCTTACGCATGCAACAACAACCAAATAACTCTCGTCGTTGAGATACAAACGTCTAACGACCAAATACAATATCAAATACCAAAACCCAAGTTCATAAATCGCAAATACCAAATGCAGCAACGAGGGAAATCACTCCCAGATTTCACCCTAAGAAAAACTAGGGAATTTTGCATATAGGGTTGCTCTAGATATCACATAAGGGACTCACCAACCAAAAATTTGGACATCTTGTTGAAGAAGCGGGACCGGACACAGATCAAAGCTGCCGCTTATCAACAACAAACTACACGCTACTATAACGTACGAGTCAAGCGACGCGCCTTCAAGACCGATGATTTGGTCCTAAGGCGGAATGAGGTCATTGACCAGGGCAAGTTGCACAAGTTTTCCCCGAAGTGGGACAGCCAATTCCTCGTCTCCGAAGTATTGCACGGCAGAGCCTATCGCTTGCAAGACGCGGCGGGTCGTAAATTTCCACGGCCCTACAACGCCGAGTAGCTCAAGTTGTACCTCTGAAAATTTTACCTATGAATATATGTTTCATCTTGCTAAAGCGATGTAAATTTTTCTAAGTCTTTTGAATTCGAAGAAACTCCTCCTATGTGTTTCCTTCTTCCTCGGTTCAAAGGTCACAGATTTCGTTTCGTGAAAAAACTCAAACGCACCCAGAAGACAGAAAAAGAAACAATAGTACGTCGTAAAAAGAGAACTTTATTTATCAAAAGTATTATGGGCTCCTCATCCTTACATGAAAATTAAAATTACAACAAGTGGGTATGGGTTCATGGAAGCGCTGCCGGTGGTACTCCATGGAGATCTCCGCAAGTTGAGCCCTGGCCTCTTCAGCCCGCTCCTGCCGATGCTGCCCACGTACCCGGGACTCCATGGAGGCACCGGGGCCCCCATCCGCCAGGAAAGGGCCCGCGATCTGCCTCCTTTGGAAGCACTCCAAAATAAGGGCCACAGATCGGTCGTACATGTTCTTCGAGATGAGGCCGAGGACATAGATCGTACGCATCTTGTCGAGTGCCTCATCTGGAAGAACCTCAGAGAGGGGGTTGTACAGCCCCAGGGACCTCCTCCAAATTGCATACATCAGCAATTGGAGGAGGGAAGACTGACGAGGAAGTAGACGGCCGAAGTGGTCCTCGATGCGCTGGACCACGCCCCGGTACGTCTCCTCGGAAACGGACTGGTCATACAGGTAGACGTCATCGGATGTGGCGATCTCTTCAATCGCGTAGATGCTCCTGGCCATCTCAGAAAAGCAATGCTGAAAGAAACCCATCTCCTTCCCTATTTATAGTCTCAACAGAATCCCCAAGGGCCCAAATTTGCGCGCGCGTGGGCGCGAATCCTGGTATTTTCTTAACTCTTCCAATACCGTACCGCCATGTGGCGGGCATCCCGTATTTCTCGGCCAACCGAAGTCAGAACGACGCGTATCTTGGAACGCCTCGCCTCGCCTATGCGTTTCTACCACGTATCGCCCGCGACGGTCGAACGACGCCTCGCAAAACCGAGCAGCTTCCCTGCTCGGTCAATCCCTGGCTGGTAGTTTACTACCCACCGATGCCAAGGATCATAGCCCTCACCAAGAGGCCACCGAGCAGCTCCACTGCTCGGTCCATCCTTAGTGGGTAACTCCTTACCCATCTACGCTAAGGATCCAAAGCCCTCATCAAGAGGCCACCGAGAAGCTCCACTGCTCGGTCTATCCTTAGTGGGTAACTTCTTACCCATCTATGCTAAGGATCCAAAGCCCTCCTCAAGAGGCCACCGAGCAGCTTCCCTTACCGGTCTATCCTTGGCTGGTAGTTTACTACCCACCGACGCCAAGGATTAAAGCCCTCATCAAGAGGCCACCGAGAAGCTCCACTGCTCGGTCTATCCTTAGTAGGTAACTCCTTACCCATCTACGCTAAGGATCCAAAGCCCTCCTCAAGAGGACACCGAGCAGCTTCCCTGCCCAGTCCATCCCTGGCTGGTAGTTTACTACCCATCGGCACCAAAGATCAAAGCCCTCATCAAGAGGCCACCGAGCAGCTCCACTGCACGGTCCATCCTGAGTGGGTAACTTCTTACCCATCTATGCTAAGGATCCAAAGCCCTCCTCAAGAGGCCACCGAGCAGTTTCCCTGCTCGGTCAATCCATGGCTGGTAGTTTACTACCTACCGATGCCAAGGATCCGAAGCCCTCCTCAAGAGGCCACCGAGCAGCTTACATGCTCGGTCAATCCATGGCCGGTAGTTTCCTACCCACTGACGCCAAGGACCAAAGATGTCATAAAGGGGCCACCGAGTAGCTCCCCTGCTCAGTCCATCCTTAGTAGACAACTTCCTACCCATCTGTACTAAGGATCAGAAGCCCTCAACCTCGGCAAACACCGACCAATCCGGACTAGGTTCTTGTATAATTCATCCTAAAAGAAGTGGTCGCCGGTCTAACTCGGGGGAATGGACAAATCCATACCTTCCTACTCGAAGGAGCCAACCGACGTACCTTAAGTGAGCGATTGCCACCTCGACTCCGGGGCCATAAGGACATCGACCTTACACCGGCCTTTGTACACTTAGACAAATAATTGGACTTCACTCGACGTGTAATCGCCAACTAAAAGACCGGTTGCCGACCTAGCATGTGGCTCGTCAGGCGAGGAAAACGCTAATAGGCACATACAAATGAAAACATTGCCACACAAAAATTTGCAAAATGGCTTTATTCACAACTCGGGAGTCTTTACAAAGGTATTATAGGCTCCCCAGCCTTACAAAATTTCCCGAAAGCTTACAAAATTCCAAAACAAAAAAAAAGAAGGCAGAAAGGCTCAGGCCTTAGGACCGGGGAGGACTTCGATATGCTCCACGCCAGCATCGGTAGCCAGGGTGGTGGCTATAGGGTCGGCGTCCCCAACAAGAGCTTAGGCACTGGGAGCCGGGGTGATCGCCTTAACCCTAACGCTCCCACCGAGAGCATTCCCCCCGGCGGAACTTCCGGCGGTATCCCTCTGTGTCTCATCCTCAAAGGGGTACTCAAGCCGGAGCCCGCCGTCGGGAAACTCCGGCATCAACGCCTTGACGGCATCGAGAGCCTAATGCCAGACGAGGGCTGAGGCGTCAGCAAGGTCGGTGTAGAATTGATCCGACGTCTTGTAGCTCTCCGCCGTCTTTGCGACCCGTAGGTCGGCGTGCTTCATCCCTTCCTTCGCCGCCTCATTCTCCCTTTTAAGGGTGTCACGCATCTTTTTCAGAGTGGCGTTGAGCACCCTGGCCTCCTCCAACTTAGCCTCGATGACTTTATTGGACTCATTCAAAATTCAGATGGACTCCCTGGAGTTGGAGTTCATCCCTTCCTCGACGGCCACCCGATCTTCGAGGACGGCAATCCTCTTCCTCGCTTGACGCAGCTCCCGGCTTAGGCTCTCCTCCCGCAAGGAAAACTCGCCCGCTATCTGTGTAGCCGGGGCAATTTCCTCATGCTCCAGGTTGGCGATGAGGGCGCAGTGCTGGAGGACCTAAGAAAAACAAAAGGAGGGGTTAAAAAGTATCCGATCCGACAAACAAAAGAGGCTTAATGAAAACCTAAACGGGAGACGGATACTAACCTGCACAGCCTCCTAAGCTATGGCCGCGACTTGGGCCTTGAGGGTCCCCCAATAGATTTTGCCCCCGGCCGATCGTTCCATCTCCGAGAGCAAGCTATCAGCGACAGAAAGCCCTGAGGGCACCTCGAAGCAAACGTCCCTCTGCTGCACGAAGACCGGGGAAGACGGAGATCGGGATACCGTCCTTTTTGTGCCGCTTGAAGGGGGTCAGCCACATCCTCCACCTCCAAAATGCAGGGCTATAGCTCCCGAGCATGTTTGCGGCTTTCCCCATGGCTAGTCTCCAGAGCCCGGGGCGTGGTGGAACGCCTAGCCGGGGCGACCGCCGATGGGGCCGGGCTCGGAGCGGGGAGGGACGGGCCGACGCCTCCGACCTTCCTCCCCTTCTTCTCGGTCATGGCTGCCAGAAATTTAGATCGGTCCATCGGTTCTGCAAAAAAGGGAAAATACACGTAGGGAGTTAGTAACGTCGGAAAGAACAGAAGAAAAATATGCAAGTCTAAATAGGTCGCCTAGGCTCCTAACTTACCCATGAATTGAGCGGGGCTGAGCCTAGCCCAACTAAGGGCCTGCTCGGAAAGCAAATCATCGGCCCGTTGGATAGGCTCCCATGCCGACACAGCCCTCGCTTCGGGAGAGGACGACTGCCTCACCCACGGGCAGTCGGCCCAGTACCACTGAACAGGCACAAGACAATCCTCACCCTCGGGTGGCTCGACAAATAGGAACTTCTCCTTCCATTCATGGATGGAAGAAGGAACTGCTACAACCCCCGACCCGGCCGCCCCTCCCCTATGTTTTCTAAATGAAATATATACCCATCTTGGCTCGTCCTTACGGGCACCGGGATGATTTTTATAGCAAAAGGAGTAAAGGAGAAAGGTCAAGCTGAAGCGGATTTCTTCGAGTCTCAACCGGACCAGGAACCCAAGGATAATCCTCCACGAGTTCGGCACTAGCTGGCATGGAGCTAGTTGAAAACAACACGGCGCTAACTTCGGGGAAGAAGGGCAGACGCATTCCAGCCTAAAAGGCATCCAGGTACAAGGCGGCCTCCTTGCCCGCACCTGGTCTGCCCTCTCTCCCTCTCTAGCCAAGCGAAGTGAATAGCTAGGGGGAATGTGCAAGCAATCCCGGATTGTGGTGAGCTCGTCCACATTCCTCAGGAGGGAAGGTGCGTCGCGAGCATTCCTGGGGACCGTCCCCGTCGCACGACCACAGGAAGCATGGGTAACCCTAACTCTACGGGGGGAATCCGACTCGGATGGGGCAGAGAAAGAAGCAGCGGAAGACTCCCTAGACTCTACCCTAACTACCTCAACAGACTCCCCGGAGGAAGACATCTAACCTTAGTCAAAGAAGGAGTCCTCCGATGAAAGGGCGCGAAGGATCTGACCTAAAAGAAAGAGCGTGAGAGATCTGATCTAAAGGGAAGAGCGCTGAACTAACTCTCGCAGCGATAGAGAAATGATAGCGAAGTGTGGACCCTGGGGAATCCCACCTCAATTTATAGCATTTTGGCAAACGCATCCAACGACGCAGATCGTTTCCCGCCAAAACAACGCTTCGCACTCGACGGCCGACGACGCTCCACGCGTCGTACGACCATTGAATGCGCCCCTTCGAGCGCAGAAAACAGTAGTGACCCGTCACGTCGGCTAACCGGGTCGGACACGTGGCCTGGCGCCTCAACGAACATACGATCGAATCAACGCTCCCTCTTTAATGCATGATCTCCTCTTTGATCCGCTGGTGTCATCAAAAGATACACCTAACTGCCTCGGGAATCCATGACGATGAGGTCTTCAAATACGAACTGAGCCCGGGACCAATCGGACCACTCTCGATCTGGTCCATAAATAGGTCGAGACGAGAGTGGGGGGCTAATGATGATGCTCGTAAGTAAGTGTTCCCCAGATCATGAAACGTGGCAAAAGACGTGTCCCGATGCATATGGAAATAGGGCAAGGACTACACATTGGAAGCGACCCCCGGGCTATAGTCCTACGGTCTAGACCCGACCTTCGAGGATTCCATAAACAGTCCTATGGTTGTAGGTATATGACCATTGGCTCACCTCCGAGCCCTACTATACGCCAAGCTTCCTCGGCCTCCCGCTCGCCTCCGAGCCCCCACCGAGCTAAGATTCCTCGGTCATATTGAGCGACCCAGAGCACAGATCACAGACGTCTCTGCCACGGCTCCAAATCTCGCCAGACACGAGATATCCGCCGTCCCACGAACCCGCGTTCCATGTCGTCGCTTCCCACCATTAACAAGCGTATCTCGTTATTAATGGAGGATCCTGCCATTCTCGCAGGCGTAACACCAGGGGCGTAACAGCCGGCGAGAATCTCACGCCCGCCAGCCCATGGTTACCGCAATATAAACCTGTAACATTTCAGAAACATAAAATATTATTTTTGGGAATTTTTATAATTAAATAATAAATATTATGAATATTTTATTAATGCGGTATAATTAAATACGGATAAATTGGGAAAAAATTTGGAAAAGTGTAGGAATTACTGAAATGGGGACGTTTTATGTGATTCTTGCAAATTACAAATTTCCATAATTAATTATACTCTATTTTAATGCTAATCATGATTAAATATCGCTAATCGTGTATTAAGCTTATTTTGTGCACATGACATGCATGTTCAGTCGATAAAACTGCACATTTGTAGTACATTTTTCCTACCATTTTTATATTAAAAAAGGACTTTATTATAATATATTATACATATGAGGGTTTATGTGTAAAAACATTATTTTTCATATGTTAATATATTTTAATTATCATTTTGGTAGGAAAATGTATGCAAATATTATTGATCTAATCCTAGTAGAACAAAGTCTACTAAAATCTTATTTGAGTTGTTGTGCAGAATTTTCCAAGTTGTTATGCAGAATATATCAAAGAAATCAAGTTGTTGAAGAAATCTTGCCAAATTAAGAAGCAAACTTGGAGACCAAGTCTGGAAGCAACCGAGAGAATATTTCAAAGATACAAAGATTCCAGAGGAGCCCACATGTCACAAGAACAGAGCCCTCGAAGTTTAATGAACGGCAGAGATTACATGGCCGCGGATCCGCGGCCCTAGCCACCATTTGCCGCGGATCCGCCGCACTTATATGGATTTGGGAACTAAGGATTTTTGGGGTAAATCAAATCTATATTTTACCAAATTTTCAACAATAATATTCTGGCTTTGCACTATAAAAAGGCACCGAGGGCCTCTTGGAAAAGCCATCAAGCCGAAGCGATCACGAAGTCCCCGACGCTCACGCATCCAGGCTGATCATCGACTGTTCGACTACCTCCTTAGGAAAGATCGAGAAGCAAATCAAGTTTTGTAATCATTTTCTATGGATTAAAAGTGTAGCTTGAAGGAGTTGATTAATAAAGGTAGTTTTTATTTAATTGCTTGTTTGTTTTTTACATTATGTTTTCCCTCTCTTTCTTTTCATCTTCTTCTCCCAACATGCGCGAGTAATTCTCCGCTTGTTAGGGTTCGTAGGATTAGGGTAGGCTAATGGACGATGAAAATAATTAAACCCTTTTTAAGTCCTATAAAGTTTAGGAACTTTATCAAAAGAATCATTAACATCCTAATCGGGCGCGCTAGCAATTCTTTGCTAGTTCCGACCGCGATTAGAGATTAGATTAATGATTGTTTTGGTAAAGGCTAGATATGAACGGAGTTCCGTGTCAAGATAAGGGATACGAGTGGGATTCCTTTTCCCTCCAGAAACCCTAATCTACACGCATCACCGTCGTTCTAGTTCTAAATCTATTAATGGATAAAAAGGGTAACTTTTAATTAATTGTCCATAACTACTAAATCCTAACGAACCCTACAAGCCCTCTTATTATATTAATTACATCTTTAAAATAATCTAGATCTATATTTTATATTCTTGTTTAACATAGATCTAGAAATATTTCTATAAAATTATTTATCCCTCCTCTCTTTCTCAACACATCTAAAGTAAAAGTAAAAGGTTCCACGTTTCCCAGAGGACGACCCGTACTCACCTCGGTCTAGCTACACGCGACACCGTTCTGATTGCGGTTAAACTACAAAAAAGCACAATTTCCACACCAATCAAATGGCGCCGTTGCCGGGGATACGTGCGTAATTTTTTATTTTTAATATTTGTGTTGAATTCTTAGACGATTTATATCATTATTAACACAAAACTGCAAATTGCATATTTAACGATTTGTGCGTGAATTTTGCAAGGAGATCTGGAGTTACAGAATTGAGGAAAACAGAAGACAGAGGCATTCATCGAGATCTAGAGTAGCACAGAGGGCTTGAGAAAAATTTTCATCAACTGTTCCATCCACCTCGCGGCGGAACCGCGGCACAAAGGTGCTTCCTGCGGCGGAAACACGGCGGCTTGGAGGGATTAGGGCTACGGAATTCTCTGGTAAGATTCTCAACTCCTTCTCTCTCCCCTCAAATCCAATAAAATCTATTTTCTGCAGGATTCTTTGCAAAATAGCGCCGCTCAAAAATCTTTTTGCAAAAGTTTTGTGATTGGTTTTGTTATGCATATTTAATACGGACTTTAAGGGGCAAAGACCAAATCAAGATTAGGTGGGGATTTCATCACCCTTCCTAAGCCCCACAAATCACAAACCGAGCATATAGATCAACCCTTCATTAATTTAAAAAATATCTAGACCAGACTCTAAGGACTGTCGCGCTCAATAAGGACAAAGGAAGGTCGTGGGTAATCTATCGTTTATCCGCATTACTTTTGTAGTGCCTAGGCAAGTGTGACAAAGGCTAGTGGTTTTTAATTAGGCCCACGACGTGGTTCCTTCCCACTTACCTGGCACTTATCTGGCTAGAAGGGTAGTACGGAGGCGGTAGAGGATTTATCCTGCGGCTTGTCCTTTGGAAGTCTAGGAGCGGTCTAGAGACTGGACCTAGGTAACCTTAGTTCTAGGGTTGCTTGTGCATCTTAGGGAGATTTGTCTTGAGTCCCACTTTTCAAAACAAGCCAATTTTAAATCACACACACGCTGCCACTTGCACTAAACCCGCTTAGTGCATGCTCGGCTGGACATGGGATCCTAGTGCCCGTCTTGTCCGCGTTCCTGTTATCGATGCCGAAGTCGGTACTTCTTCATCTTCTTTTCCCCCACCACACACCACATCGACCGAGATGGACGGCACTCCATCAGAGTATAACACCACGCTGCCACCGCCCGGAGGTGCGCAGAACCCACCGCGCATCTCTCTCCAAGAGAGATGCTATCCTATTCGTGGTCCTCTTCCTACTTGTCTATCTCTTCCACCACCTAATGGGGATAATTTCGAAATTAAACCTCACTACATCAATCTGCTGCCCAAATTTCATGGGCTTGCGTCGGAAGACGCGTACGTTTTCATCACCAAATTCGAAAACGTATGCGCAATGATGGGTACTTCACAATTGACTTTAGATGCTATGCGCTTACGTCTTCTCCCATTCACACTGTGCGACTTGGCAGAAAAATGGCTTTACAATACTGCCGCACACTCTATCGCTAATTGGGATGAATTCGTCGTAGAATTTCTTAAGAAGTTTTACCCAAATCATAAGACTGCACATATTAGGAGCGAGATCAACCAGTTCACCCAGCTTCCCAATGAACCATTTTGGAAGTGCTTTGAACGTTTCAAAGATCTGCTTGTCCAATGCCCCCATCACGGAATACAAAGATGGGATTTATGTCGGATTATATATGAGGGCATTAATCCAGCGACAAAGCAGATGCTTGAAACAATATGTCAATGCAATTTCATGTCTAAAGATGATGGTGAAGCATGGAAATATCTAGAAGATCTCGCTGAACACACGTTGCAGTGGGAAAGCGTAAGACCACCTTCAACTAAGGGAGGTATTCACCAGCTCGATGTTTCTATCGCAGTAAAAGCCGAAATGACAGCGATACAGAAGAAACTCGATGCTATTGAGAACAAATTTTCATCATTCTCTCTAAATCAGGTCACGCTTCCCAAGACTGTCTGTGGTTGCTGTTCGGATCCTTCACACTTAACGGAAGAATGCCCTATGAACGCATCGTTTCAAGCTAATGCTGCTTTTCAGCAGCGACCTAGAAACGACCCTTATTCTTCCACATACAATCAAGAATGGAGGAATCATCCTAACTTTGCTTGGAATCAAAACCAACAAAGTAATTATCAAAGACCACCTCCACAGCAACCACAACCACAGAATCAGCCCCCCTTTCAGTCACAGAATTTCCAAAATCCGGCCAACATTTCTACACCATAAGTGGCCGGTATTGACAACTCATTTGCACAAACTTTGGATATGTTCATGAAACAATCCATGCAAAATTCGGCTGAGATAAGGTCTTCTATTGATACCCTAACGAAAAACTCCTCCTCCCATGGTGAGAGTATTAAATCAATAGAAAACCAAATCGCACAGTTAAATGCCGCAATGAGTGCGAGAGAGAAAGGGAAACTCCCATCTCAACCCCTACCGAATCCTGGCCATTCACAAAGTCATAATGTGAATGCCGTCACTACGTTGAGATCAGGGAGAGTGCTGAACAACCAAGTGGGTGAGCAAGTTGATGATAGTGACACATTTGATACCCCTTCTTCCTCTTCTTCCCCTAACTCGTCTAGTCTTCCACCTTCATCCGAGCCTATTCTCCATTTTCCCCAAGGCTCGAATCCTTCGCCCATTTCGCCAAATCTATCTAAGTCGATTCCCACTCCACTTTTGGGATCGAATCCGTCGCCACAGTCTTCTCTACAAACGTTGGATCCAAAACTTATTGATCGAGCTCCATTTCCAAACCGATTAAGGGCCAACCGACCTAACCTGCAAATGGAGAAGATTGTGGAAATGTTTAAGCAAGTTAGCGTGAATATTCCTCTCCTAGATGCTATTCAACAAGTCCCATCTTATGCAAGAATCCTTAAAGACTTGTGCACTAGTAAGAGAAAAACTCAAGTGCCTAAAAAGGTTTTCATGACGAGTAATGTTAGCACAGCTTTTACCCAACAAATACCAAAGAAACGTAAGGACCCCGGCTGTCCTACAATCTCTATTTCTATTGGGGGTAAAAATATAAATCGTGCTTTACTCGATCTAGGCGCTAGCGTCAACTTGCTTCCTTATTCAGTATACGAGCAGTTAGGAATTGGAGAGTTAAAACCCGCCCATTGTACTCTCCAAATGGCTGACCGATCTATCACCAAACCTCGGGGCGAACTAGAGGATGTGTTAATTAAAGTCGGGGAATTCATATTTCCCGTGGACTTTATTGTTTTAGATACACAACCTGTGGCAAACCCACGCAATCAAATCCCGGTGATACTTGGTCGACCCTTCCTAGCAACTTCTAACGCTGTGATTAATTGTCGTAACGGTTCTATGAACTTATCCTTCGGGAAAATGACAATTGAGCTTAATATTTACAAGCTAGCAAGTCAGCCATCAGAACCTTCTGCTCAATTGCTGGATGTTTGTTCCATCCACGAGATAGCTTCCGAAAGCTGCATGGATGAGGAGCTTTGCTTTGATGTTCTCGACAACATTAATGAGACATCGTTCGATCTTGCATCACTTTACAGTGAGGATATGTTCAATGAGTCCGACCTTGAGATTGAACCCGTTGACTCGTTGCAAAAGTCAGCAGCACTTTCCGAGTCAATATCTTATGCAAGTTTTGAACCTCTTCGGGAGTCCGAATATCATTCGCTTACCCCACCTTCTATTGTCTCTCCGCCAATTCTTGATCTCAAACCGCTACCTTCTCATCTTAAATATGCATATTTAGGAGAGAATGAGACTTTGCCAGTGATTATTTCCGCTTCTCTAGCCTTAGAGCAAGAGAATGCACTTTTGGCAGTGTTGAGATCGAACCAGGAAGCATTTGGTTGGACTATGGCTGACATCAAAGGGATTAGTCCCTTAATTGTTGAACATTACATACATCTGATGGATGAAGCCAAACCAACCCGAGACCCACAAAGACGGTTAAATCGCGTTATGAAGGAGGCGGTAAAGAAAGAAATCGTCAAGTGTCTCGATAGTGGAATAATTTACCCCATATCTGATAGTCAATGGGTAAGTCCAATTCATGTGGTCCCTAAAAAGTCTGGCATCACGGTCATCACTAATGAGGCTAATGAGTTAATCCAAACACGCACCCAAACTGGGTGGCGCGTATGTATCGATTACAGGAAACTCAATGCCGCGACGAGGAAAGATCACTTCCCTCTACCTTTCATTGACCAGATGTTGGAACGATTAGCGGGACACGAATACTACTGTTTCTTGGACGGATACTCTGGTTACAACCAGGTCCCCATCGCCGAAAAGGATCAAGATAAAATCACTTTTACTTGTCCTTTCGGAACTTTTGCTTATAGACGCATGCCCTTTGGGTTATGCAACGCTCCCGCTACATTTCAGCGGTGCATGATGGGGATATTTTCAGATATGGTGGAAAATTTTCTAGAAATTTTTATGGACAATTTCTCCATTTTTGGGGACTCCTTTGAGGACTACCTTCGTAATCTTGACGCTGTTCTTACCCGCTGTAAGGATAAGAACTTGACTTTGAATTGGGAAAAATGCCATTTTATGGTCCAAGAAGGTATTGTACTTGGACATATAATTTCACATAAAGGCATTGAGGTTGACAGAGCTAAAATAGATGTCATTCAAAACCTCACTCGTCCCAATTGCGTCAAAGATATACGATCCTTCCTTGGTCATGCAGGATTTTATAGGAGATTCATTAAGGACTTTAGCAAAATTGCTAGACCCTTAACCCTTCTATTGGCCAAGGACACTACTTTTCACTTCGATTCGGATGGTGAGGCTGCTTTTGAATTGCTTAAAGAATCACTCACTACAGCCCCCGTTCTATCATCTCCGGATTGGAACCACCCGTTCGAGCTTATGTGTAATGCATCAGATTTTGCTATTGGTGCTGTCTTAGGACAGCATATTGATAAGATGCCATATGTAATTTACTATGCAAGTAGGACCTTGAATGATGCACAAATAAATTACACAACTACCGAGAAAGAACTCTTGGCAGTTGTATTTGCATTAGAGAAGTTCAGGCCCTACTTGATTGGCTCGCCTATTGTGGTTTACACAGATCACTCCGCCCTACGACATCTTTTAATGAAGAAGGATGCAAAGGCCAGGCTAATACGTTGGATCCTATTGTTACAAGAATTTGATCTTGTTATCAAAGACAAGAGTGGATGTGAAAACGTAGTAGCCGACCATCTTTCACGCATCACTTCTTCGCCAACTGTGACCGTGCCAATAAATGACTCATTTCCCGACGAACAGCTCTTGAATGTATCCTACGAACCTTGGTTCATGGATATCGTGAACTATCTTGCTACGGGACTTATACCTAGCGATTGGTCGAAACAAGACAAACTTCGATTTTTATCCCAAGTAAAATATTTTTACTGGGATGAACCATATCTATTCAAGTATTGTTCCGATCAAATCATTCGTAGGTGTGTCCCTAACGATGAATTCAAGAGCGTGTTATCATTTTGTCATGATCAGGCATGCGGCGGTCACTTTGGACCTCGAAAAACAGCGGAGAAAGTTTTGCAATGTGGCTTTTATTGGCCAACATTATTTAAAGATGCATTTGAACATTGCAAAACTTGTCCGCGATGTCAGCATTTGGGTCGGATTTCACGAAGGAACGAGATGCCGCTCCAATCTATATTGGTTGTGGAAATATTTGATGTTTGGGGTATTGATTTTATGGGCCCTTTTCCCAACTCTTTTGGGAATCTATATATCTTGTTAGCGGTTGATTATGTCTCGAAGTGGGTGGAAGCTATACCGTGTCGTACTAATGACAACAAAGTTGTCATTAAGTTCCTTAAAGAAAACATCTTCTCGCGATTCGGACACCCTCGCGCTATCATTAGCGACAACGGGACACATTTCTGCAATAGGTCTTTTGAGGCCTTGATGCGGAAATATTCAATCACTCACAAGCTTTCTACGCCCTATCATCCCCAAACAAGCGAGCAGGCTGGGATCTCAAATAGGCAAATCAAACAGATATTGGAGAAAACGGTTTCCAAAAACCGTAAGGATTGGTCAACCAAATTGACGGATGCTCTTTGGGCATTCCGCACCGCTTATAAGACCGATCTTGGTATGTCTCCATACCGCCTTGTGTTTGGGAAGGCATGCCACCTCCCTGTCGAGATTGAACATAAGGCAATGTGGGCTATTAAAGAGCTTAATTTTGATCTTGATCATGCAGGCAGCTATCGGAAGCTGCAATTGAATGAGCTAAGCGAACTCCGCGATGAAGCTTACGATAATGCGGTGATAGTAAAAAATAGGACTAAAGTGTTCCACGATAAAAATCTTTCTAGAAAAACCTTCACATCGGGGCAACAAGTTCTTCTTTACGATTCCCGTCTCCGTCTTCATCCGGGTAAGCTTAAATCTCGTTGGAAAGGACCTTTTGTGGTGCGGTATGTACACCCGCACGGGGCAGTTGAAGTCGAAAATTTGAAAAACGGTTCGATTTTTAAAGTAAATGGGCATAGATTAAAACCGTATTTTTCTGCTGACCCCGCGGAGGAGCTCCTGTTTTTACAGGAGCCGCTTTATCAAAACTAAAATTCCTCCGCCTCACCTCCATGTTTTGATAAAATTTTCTCATTTTAAGAAATGGAGGTGAGTAAAAAATGGATTTGATTGAATATCTGTGCGTGTCAAAGAATAAGTTTGGGGGAATTTTTCATTTCACTATTATTTTACCCCTTATATCTCTCCCTTAGTATACAGGTCTTTGTTCTCAAAAGGCTACATCAGTGAGGACACTGCTGAAAACAGGTTTGGGGGGGAGGTTTGTATTCACTGAATTATCTTTGACACCGGGCATTAAAATTTTTTTATATATAACAAATGAATAGAAAGTGAAACATTACATCCAAAAGAGAGGAATAGTTTAAGAAAACCAAGAAAATTAGAAGTTTTATTATACGAACTAGTAATAAGTAGTTATGAGCTGTTGTCCCAAGGGTTAGTAAAATGAAGGAAGTCACTAATCTGAGGATAAAAATAAGTCTGAAAAATAATTTCTATTCTGGAAGCCAAACATTTGAATGTTGATACCCTACTATATGCACTTACACACGTCTTGAAACTCGGGATAGTAGAGGATACCTTGAAATGCTCTTCTCTAAAAGCCAAAGTATGAAGGAAGTGAAAAAAATGAAGAAAAAAATAAAAATGGTGAAAAGGAAAAAAATGAACACTGGTTTTGTATCGCCAAGGCAGCAATAAAAAAATATAGCGAGGGTGCCTCTTCACCTAGTGCCCTAAGGCCAACTGGTCTGGGAGTCACTGCTAAGCCTTAGGTGGTGCAAGACGAGGAAAATATTATCACCGAATCTGCAAGCACATGAGTAATCGGTCGGTTAGTATCTCAAGAAGTATTAACGGTCGCATGAAAAGGTGTGAGCAAACCTAAGTATTCATAAAATTAAAAAAGTACTGAGGTAGATGGACAAGAGTATGATAGCTTGAATTGAATTCTCCGAATGTAGGGATGTTCTTTACACACACGTGGGGTTATATGATCAATGTTTGGATGAAAGGTAGGAATGAAGAATAAAGACGATGTTTTATTGAGGGATTATGTGATTTCTAACATTTTTTCATGACTATTAAGATAGGGCTCATGACAACTGAAAAGCTAGTATAGTTGGAAACTCTTCTTTTCGAAGTATTTCTTTTATGGTTCTTGTCTTTATATGTAAATTTCACCATCTCTCTTTTGTTATAGGATTTTGTGGGTGTAATCCGCTGAAAACCCTCAGGAGACAACACTCCTCCTACTAGGGACACCTAGAGGTTTAACGGCTTGTTGCACGTGCTCGGTGCAATCGTGTCTGCCTACGAAAGTGTGCTTAGTTTTCTCCTTTCTTTTTTTTGAATAAATTAGTTTGCTCGGGACGATCAAAGATAAGTTTGGGGGTATTTGTTCAGTCGATAAAACTGCACATTTGTAGTACATTTTTCCTACCATTTTTATATTAAAAAAGGACTTTATTATAATATATTATACATATGAGGGTTTATGTGTAAAAACATTATTTTCCATATGTTAATATATTTTAATTATCATTTTGGTAGGAAAATGTATGCAAATATTATTGACCTAATCCTAGTAGAACAAAGTCTACTAAAATCTTATTTGGGTTGTTGTGCAGAATTTTCCAAGTTGTTATGCAGAATATATCAAAGAAATCAAGTTGTTGAAGAAATCTTGCCAAATTAAGAAGCAAACTTGGAGACCAAGTCTGGAAGCAACCGAAAGAATATTTCAAAGATACAAAGATTCCAGAGGAGCCCACATGTCACAAGAACAGAGCCCCTGAAGTTTGATGAACGGCAGAGATTACATGGCCGCGGATCCGCGGCCCTAGCCACCATTTGCCGCGGATCCGCCGCACTTATATGGATTTGGGAACTGAGGATTTTTGGAGTAAATCAAATCTATATTTTACCAAATTTTCAACAATAATATTCTGGCTTTGCACTATAAAAAGGCACCGAGGGCCTCTTGGAAAAGCCATCAAGCCGAAGCGATCACGAAGTCCCCGACGCTCACGCATCCAGGCTGATCATCGACTGTTCGACTACCTCCTTAGGAAATATCGAGAAGCAAATCAAGTTTTGTAATCATTTTCTGTGGATTAAAAGTGTAGCTTGAAGGAGTTGATTAATAAAAGTAGTTTTTATTTAATTGTTTGTTTTTTTTTTACATTATGTTTTCCCTCTCTTTCTTTTCATCTTCTTCTCCCAACATGCGCGAGTTATTCTCCGCTTGTTAGGGTTCGTAGGATTAGGGTAGGCTAATGGACGATGAAAATAATTAAACCCTTTTTAAGTCCTATAAAGTTTAGGAACTTTATCAAAAGAATCATTAACATCCTAATCGGGCGCGCTAGCAATTCTTTGCTAGTTCCGACCGCGATTAGAGATTAGATTAATGATTGTTTTGGTAAAGGCTAGATATGAACGGAGTTCCGTGTCAAGATAAGGGATACGAGTGGGATTCCTTTTCCCTCCAGAAACCCTAATCTACACGCATCACCGTCGTTCTAGTTCTAAATCTATTAATGGATAAAAAGGGTAACTTTTAATTAATTGTCCATAACTACTAAATCCTAACGAACCCTACAAGCCCTCTTATTATATTAATTATATCTTTAAAATAATCTAGATCTATATTTTATATTCTTGTTTAACATAGATCTAGAAATCTTTCTATAAAATTATTTATACCTCCTCTCTTTCTCAACACATCTAAAGTAAAAGTAAAAGGTTCCACGTTTCCCAGAGGACGACCCGTACTCACCTCGGTCTAGCTACACGCGACATCGTTCTGATTGCGGTTAAACTACAAACAAACACAATTTCCACACCAATCAATGCACCATGTCAAATTTCACATTTTTACATTTTCTTACATGGTCTTTTCTTTATTCTTCATGCATGATTTTGTTTTGGGTTTAAAAGAAAAGAAAAAATAAAGAGAAGAAAAGAAAATGAATATGGTATGAGATATGGGCAAGAAAGAGAGTGTAGGGTTCAAGAGAGAGCCATGCCCATTTGTTTACTTCATTCTCCTTCATCTTTTCCTGTCTCCCTATCACCTTGGTTGCAGCCCTCCATCTCCCACCACCTCTACCTCCTCCTCTCATCATCAAAAACACCTCAAAACATCATTCCGACTTCATTAAAAACATGCACAAGCACCCCATATGCACTTTGGACCAAGAAAAATTGGATTTTGAACACTAGGGGATTCAAGGGTGTTCCTAATGAGGTAACTCCTTCACACCTAGTGTAGTTTTTCATTCACTTTAACATATATATATGTTTAGAAGTGATATTGTGTGGTTTTGTGAGCTTTGAAAATTCCAAGTAGAGGTTAGGGTTGGATTTGAGTTGAGATGGTGAAATTAAACCTTGGTGGTGACCTTAAACCCCCTTATTGCCTAAAACCCAGACCAATCTAAACTGAAAACGTGAAACCCAAATTTAAAACTTGACATGTCGGTTTTGTGAATATATTGTGTGTGCAGGGAAATCTGGAGTGATCCGAGACCAATACTAGAAAAGCAAACAACTCTAATAGCCTAGATGGACCACCACGAGACCACCCTACCAAAACGAGGCCCCAATTCCCTACCAGAACCGAGCTTGCCGGATTTAGGGTTAGTGTGGCCGGCCACTCTGTAAAATTAGGTGCCCAGGTTGCTTCTATAGGTCACATACCCTATATACAAGACCCTAGTACTGTTTGTTTAACTAATTTTTACCTGAACTAAAATCTGGAGCAAGTTTCTTGAGTTGCTGCCTTGAATTTCTTGGTATTCATGACATAAAGTTTTGGTATTTGATATTGTATTTCGTCGTATGGAGTTTGAACGTCAATGACTAGGGTTGTTGATCGTGTTTTGCATGCGATGCTATAGGTTTTGACCTATAAGCGAAACATGTGCCATTTTGGTTTTCCGCATTGATTTTAATACGCATTGCGATTGTGTTATATATGTAGGTACCCCCATTAGGACCTCGAGATGACAAGCAAGCGCGTAACGACATCGGCATCGGCAAGCGAAGAACAGGTGAGTAGATATATATCTACGGGGACGTCGGGTGGATGGCGTATAGCACCCCCGCAGTTTGTATTAGAGTATATGGTATATATTATATAGATATATTTATATGTTTATTGTGAGATTAGGATTATCTAGATAGATTTTGGGAGTCATGGATAACTTTAGTGTAATTGGGTGATAGCGTCATTAGTTAGTTTAGTCGCGAACCCTAGAATAAGGTTTACACCCACGTGCACACACATGCTTACTTTGTTTTACTAGTGCATATATAGGGATATGTATATATACACACATATAAGTATGAGACTATATATATATATATATATATATATATATATATATATATATATACACGTATACTTATACATGGATGATGAGAATTGTTTATGGTACTTGGAGATGAGTCGATGAGATTGGGCATGATGCTATGAGAACGGTGATATGTTTTGATTCGTATTATGAGATACGACATGAGATTATAGCGGGTCTTTAGGTGTGTGTTTTCATACCACGTGTATATATGCAGATGGTATCAGTTTGTACCAGACTTAGATCAGTACCCCCAGTTCATGAGATATGATGATAAGGATACCAGATGAATAATGAGATGAATGTGATATTTGACCCGTACCCAGATTTGGGATGCCGTACGATGGATTTACCGTACGAGATATATATTGATGATAGATCCGCACTCTTGACTCGAGGATGTCATATTGTATATTGTATCGTATGTGATACTATTGAGGCAGGATCACCGACTATTATATTTTATATGTATCGACTCAGATTTAGATGGTTTCCGTACCTTCTCGATTAGCCTGTTAGTTTAGTCCTGTAGTTATTTATAGATGTTAGACTAGACTCGAGTCATACATATTTCAGAAACTAACGAATCGTAAGTATTTTAAAGACAGGATAAGGGATTCTACGGATATTTCAAAGAACGTACATTTTTCTTAAAAAACACTGTAGCCCTATTTTTCCCCAAATACCATGATTCGTGTGATTTCAAATGACAAACTGTATGACTCGTAAAACTAATGTAGATTCCTTATTGTTGCATTTACTTTCCGTTTCCATATATTCATGTTGTTATTAGCACATTTTATGCTTATATACTTGTGATTTAGGTTATATTAAACCCATGCTGTCAGGACACCAGCACCATTACCGATGATGCGTATGCTCCACGTACACCTGCTTGTCGGCTCACACACTTCATCATCGATAATTGCCTTGTCACTACACAGTAGGATTGTTGCATCAGGATATGACTCTTGCATGCCATACTTGCGTACATACATATTGTACACTCATACTTGCGTACATACATATTGTACACCCATAGTTGCATACATACATATTTGCACGTACATAGATGATTCTGGCTTGATTTCGGAGATTTGGGAACCAGAACATATATTTTAAAACTGGATTCATTTGAAAGAACGGTTTTCCCTTGATATGTGCATATTACGGTTCCATGTTGCATGATATACGGATATGCTTACATTTCTGTTAGATGTCGCATACATCATGCTTTATGATTATACGTATTGAGATATGTTGTTTTTATGAGATTTCTGGATTTGAGAACCATGGATATTTCAAAAGAAAGTATGTATTGTTTTAAAAACCGGGTTTCTCTTAATATGATATTTCAGTGTGTCCACCATACATTTTCTCGGTTCTGAGACGTATGATAGAAACCCGCTTCGAGGAGGTGGATGATCTATTTGCGGGTTCATGGTGGACCCGGTATGGTTCCCCGGGGCGAGAAATGTTTTTCGTGGAGTAGACGATGAGCCTGGCAGGGTGGCAAGTACCTACCGGTGATTGGTTGGACCTGGCGACTATCCGGAGGATACCGACCGGAGTCGAAAGATGTTATGGGCCGATCCGGACTGACGGAGCCCAAGAGATATGAGGATTTACGTGCCGATGCTAGGCACGGGTTTCATGATATTTCGAGTGTCGATGCTGAACCCTCAGGTTCCATGATTTGATGTGTTGCGAGGGACACACGTTGATTTATATCCTCATATTTTTCATGCATATGCTTTTATGATATTTACATGCATGATGATGTTGTGTCAGTGATTGACACGTGGACGAGATCCATATGCATACATACATTGATTATATGGGTGGACGAGATCCACATGCATACATACATTGATTACATAGTTGGATGATATCCACATACTTATAGACTTGGGTATATAATTGGCACCTGTACTGATACGGTCACCCTAGATACCATAGTATTACCTTCATGATATAGTGACACTGATTTCATGTTGATTACATTGATCATACCTCATATTTATGATATGTTGCTACCTGAGACACTGATACGAGCACTTGGTATTACACTTATGTATAGATGTTTACCCTTGCCACCATATCATGCATCAGATTTTATCATATTGAGGATATATATATATATATATATATATATATTACTGATCGTATTGACCTAGGATTGAGTCATACATACGATTTCTGCTCTATGATGTTTTCTGCTCACGAGTTGGCAACTCACCCCCGTTGTGCCACAGTTTCTTGCAGGTTTTGCCGTACAGGTTTTTCTTTGGCGGCTTTGTTGGTATATTACTTCATTACGGGTGATTGCTTTGGTAGGTGGGTTCACTCGTATTGTGACCACCATTGTACTTATTTATATTCAGTTGTATCTAGTAAACTCCATCAACCAGACATGTATATTTATTTCAGACTTAGAAAACCAGTTGTATATTGTTTCGACCTTAGAGTTGCACGTTGTATTAGTATGGTTTTCTTGATGATTTTGAGTTTCCTTTTGAGTTTTGATCCTCGCCCTTCGGCGTTGTATATTATTGCTTACGTGGTTGTGACCGTCGATTGACGAGGAGCTAGCTCCCGCTTGGGGATACCTTTTATCATTGTGCATATATTATTCATGTTGTACCCCGTTTGGGGCCAGTATTTATAAAAGAAACTCTGCCGAAATTTTCAGAAAAGTCTTGGGATTTTAAAAATACATATTTTTTTAAAACCACTTGTTTTAAAACTAGTTTTCTTCATTTCTTCCTTAAAATGGTTTAGATTTCTGGGATTTTTGGCTTACTTGAATTAGATGGGGTTCTATAGACTTCATATGATTCAAGTGCCAGTCACGTGCCATTTCGGGTCATGACAAAGTTGGTATCAGAGCGCTAGGTTAACCTTGGTTTGAGTCTATGTTTGACTATGTGGAGCCTAGGGCGTTTGTATTTATACGGAATCTAGGCTTGACCTTATGGAACTTAGACTTAGTCGAGGGGGTATTAGACCTAAACGTTCGTCGCGTAGGTTGACCTTGGTTGATGGTGTAGGTGACTTCAGCAGAGTGATGTACCATGTGTATGTTCAGCGGCATACTTACGATACGCTACTCCGCTTAAGAAACCTTAGGATGTACATTTCCTTACACAGCATTATATTCATTCATGATCTATCCTCATCGATATTGGTTTATGGTATTTGCTGACACGATTACACGGGCAAAGAGGGCTACGGCTAGAGTTGCGTCAGCATGAGCTCGTCACGAACGAGGAATGACCATGGCGTGATTCCAGGGACATACGATTTGCATAGATGCATCGTTTTATTGTGTTTTCGCGCCATGAGCGTTTGATGGATCGTCTTTACAAGATTTCTCGGACGTGCAGATCAGCACCAGAGGATTGCGTTACTGCTAGAGGCCAGCCAGAATGTGATGACGTCAATGAACCGATTACTTGATGATTGAGGCACTGTTCAGCATGCGGACGAATGAACCAGTTGTTGCTGCGAATAACGATATATCACCCCAGATGTTTGGAGCTATTGCCGCACGAGTGGTACTTAGAGATATGATAGAAGATCGCTAGTCACCCATGGAGGAAAGACTAGGACATGTGATTCATTGCCTACCCCGATGCGAAGTCATCAGATTGATTGATTCCAGCTAGAGACGACTTCACGCAAGCACGTTGGGAGTCGATCGCAAGCACGTTGGGAGTCGATAGAAGACGATCGAATGTCAGAAACCCATTTTCCAAGTTTAAAGTATTCAGAAAAACATGCAAGTAATTCCGTGGACCCTCTAGAAGAATGAAACCCTAACTCGATATAATGACCATAAGAACGCTTTAAAACCTTAGGGTTTGCAGCAGTTCAGCGGTGCCATTGATGAGGCTTGGGTTTGCCCTTCTACGGTTGTTCCATAGGTACTATGGTATGTCCTGGAATACTATTAAACTGTACTCAAGATGTTGAGCTCTTGGGGGACTATGGAATTTTGACGAATCGATCGAAAGGTTCGACGCCATTCGGATGTCATGTGATGAGATACATTGCTTGGGAGACTCCAGATACGAGTATAGCCATTGGAGCGCAGTCCGTGCAGCCACGAAGAGACGAGTCCGAATCAGTCGACATTAGAGAAAAGTGGAGTAAGAGGTTCGTACGAGATCTTGATGAGATGACGTTCCACTCCGCTGACATCAGAGATGCGATACGCATGCGGAGGCGTTGTACATAGATATATTTTCCAGAAGGAGTCGTGATGAGTATGCAACCATTCCGAAACAAGAAATTGATTTAATAAAAGACGATGGCTTCCGGGTAGTTCAGCAGAAATGAGATTTGGGGGAGACTTCGACAGAACCTTTTTGGAATATTATACGAGAAGACTTGGACCCAGGATCGGTCATATTACGCACACCCAGTAGGCCAGAGTTCGGCATCGTCGACAAGATATGTTATGAGTGACCATGACAGTTGGCCATAGATCTTTAGAGGATGTGCTAGAGCGGGACTATTTCCGCTATCTTTGATTTCGGTATTTTGGACGATTTATTTGCATGATTGAGATTTTGTGCACCACGGTTGCACTTGACTTCGGTTTGATATCATTTGAGATATTGATTTTGATTTCATACCTATAGTATGCATGTGATTTGACTTATGCTTTCGGTAAAGTTTTCATGCACTTTTTGTATTTTGATTCGATTTTGTCCACGTGATGCACATGGTTGTGAGATTATATACCACAGTATACCTGATTTGGATTTGGATTGAGATATGTTGTATACCGTCAATTTCGATTGTGATATTTGATACTTATTTCCGTGCACCTTGTGCACTTGATTTGGATTTTTGCGCAGACTTGACGCGCTTGATGCGATTTTGTTGCACACCAGATGCACTAAATCGATATTCTTCGTGCATATCAGATGCACCCGGTATTGCTGTCAGGCACACCCGTTGCCTTGGACAGGTGTTTCGTGTACAACCGTTGCACTTAGATTTTGTTTCTGTGCACATGTATGGCACATTCATGGATTCGATTTCCGTGAGCTCCAGACGCACGTGGCATTCTTATGCACATTTTGGGATTTGATTTCCCTTTGAGCAGCATGTTTTATGATATTTACTATTTGATATAGTAGCTGAGCAGGACTAGTCCGAGGATGGTACTTGAATGTATTTTGCATGCATTGATAATTATCGAAGGAATTTCCAAAGAAAGAGTTATAGTCTCGGTATTTACCTACGTGTCCGGAATGACACGAAACATTTTGTAAAGGAGATCCTTCTAAATTGTTTTCAAAACAGCGGGACGTCTATGTTAAACAATATATATATTCTTACAATAGACGTCCGTCACTGTGCAGTGATACGCGCATCGCACAATGTCACGCCCCGCTTCCCAGAGTGCGCTAAGATAGGCACGTGACAGAGCCAACCAGGCTACCTGTGGATAGGAAATATCTCTCCACAGTCACATTGCGGCTGTAGAGATATTAAGAACAGTAAAAATAATAAACGACTATCTAATACATGTCTATGAGCTAGACTAACGAGTCAAGAATAAAATTAATGCGGAAGCAAAAGATCCAATAAACAATAAAAATCTGGAATATACGTCCCAAAATACGGGCTCACGTCATGAATAAAATAATACTGAAAGGAACTGAAACTAAACTAATACAGGTCCTCACTGCTCGGCATGTTCACTGAAATGCTCCTGCTCGGCCTGCAGCAAAGGTAAAGGATCTGGGCCATGCAAAACCCAGACGTCAGTGCGTCATAATATCAAACAATAATAAAGTCAAGGAGTAGCAAGACATGTAGGTATGAGTATGAACGGTAAATAAGGTATAACAGTCACATAAATAAGGAAAGTGAAAGGTAAGGCACAGTTGACGTGCAGTGAGTAATCTAAACTGGTCTACTGAGCAAACTACTCTCAAGTCTTTGAAATCAATTTGATGAATCGTCGATGTAACTCAATAGTATCCCGTGCGTGCCCGGGACCACGGTCAAGACTCTCGGGCTGAATCCGAGACGTGCCGCTAGGCAGTAATAGGCAGTATGTAAAGACGAATGATGTCAGCAGCATCATTCCGGGGCTAGCTTAGCCCGTAAGTCTAATCAGTAAAGGCATCGAACTGTCGAGTTACAAGTCAGGTTTTATCATTGATTTCCCCATACCCCCAAGTTATGTGTTTAAGTCAGGTATTGATAAATCTGGAGCTAATGCCAACACAGGATCAAGCCAGTAAATATTAGTCTGAATAGACAACAGGAAATGTCCATAGGGACAACAGGTCAAGGTTGTCGGCATTAGTAACAAGATCGGTATCAAGTCAGGCTGTGATACATCAGGTCATGTCAGGTAGTGTATATGAAATCAAATAATGTCAAGTAGTGCACATGTATCAAGTCGTGTTAAGCAGTAGTGTATCAGGTCATGTCAGGTAGTGCACAAGTATCAAGTGGGTGCTCATAATCAAACTGTAATAAGTATGGGTACACAAAAAAAAGTATAGAGTACTAATATAACAATAAAATGGAATAATGTGATATGGTATGCAAATAGATATAAATTCAAAGATATGGATGCACAATTATCGATTAGGGTTACATTTATAGTTCCAATACTAATTAGGATGCACTTTATTAAACATGGGGTGCTAATATCACAGTGTTATGTATTAATGTGATATATGGATGCAGTTATATATATTTTAAATGAGATGGATGCAAATGCGTATCCGAAATCAGTAAAACTGTAAAATGGTAATGTGGGATGTACAACTAAGCAATATGTGATGTAAATATTCCATTGGGTGCAGTATATTGTAATATAGTATGTGACAAGATAAGTATTCAAGATCTAGATTTGAAATGTTATGAATGGATGCAAACGGAACATCGAAAAGCTGTAAAACTAAACATGGGGTGCATAAATAATCATTATGGGGTGTTATCATTTAAATAGGCATAGGTTGTAATAGTATATCATGTAGCAAGGTTAACTTGCCTCGACGGATCAAGAAACGGATGTGTACGGTACGTCCGACGTCGTCAAAATGTCGCGACGCACGTACGGCACACGGAACGGGTCCAAGAACGCACGAGGGTGATCACGCAGGTCAGCTACGTCGTCTGGATCGTCGGCGTCGATCCCGGCTCCGGCAAGGGCTGCAATTCAAGATTTCAGGAAAGATAAAGAAAAAGAAAAGAAAAGAAGAAGAGGAAGAAGAAGGGAAAGGAAGAGGCTTACTGGGGTTTGCACTGTGGTCAGGGAAACGAGAGGGCGACGACGAGATCAACTGAAGCGATCTCGCCGGTGGTGGAGCGGGTGTGCAGGGGTGGCCGAGGTGCTCGGGTTCTTGGGTGGTTCGAGGGTTGGTCTCGGGGAAGGTGAGAGAGGAGAGGAGGAAAACGAGGACGAGGAGAGGTCGATAGGGGTGTCGTCGGAAGCTTGGGCGACGGCGAGCGCGAGGCAGGCGATGGGCTAGGGTTCGCTGGGTTCTCGCGGCAGGAAAAAATGAGAAGAGAGGAAGGAATGGGGTTATAATTATATATAGGGGAGGGAGAGAGATAATGAGATCAGGAGGAGAGAGAGGGGATCTGAGAGAGACAGAGAGAATGAGAGAGATCGAGAGGAGAGAGAGAGAACAGTAAGGAGAGATAAATTTGGATTTTTTGTGAGGGGAGAGAGAAAGAGATAGCGCGCGGATGAGAGAGAGAAAGAGAGAAGAAGAAAAGAGAGTGAGAGAGAACGGTGGGGCCGGCTGAGAAAAGAGAAGAGAGAGAAAGAGTTTGTTACAAAGTTAGGATTTAAATTAAAAAGATTTAGTTTGTTAATTAAAATTAAAACTGTCGATTAAAATTAAAGATATTAAATTTAATAAAACTTGAATTTTGGCGGGATACAAAAATATTCCAAAACACGCCCGGGTCGGGTCTAAAAATTCAGATTTAAAATATGAAAAATATATGCGACGTCTAAATTTCAAAATGAAATCTCGGGTAACGAAAATGCATACCCCCAAGAACGGATGCACGTACGTGCGCGTAGCCAACCAAACACGTCCTTTTCACTGAACGGGACGAGAACAAGATGCGCGGATGCTACCACGGGGTTATAGGTATCATGCAGGCCATGTTAAGTATTTTTAAAAATACTTTATATGACTTAAAATGTTATATTGTAAAATGCACATGTCAGATAAAATGCCAGTATGCAGTGTACATGAATGTGCATCAGTCTATGTAACAAGTTAGGATAAACCATAAACATGAATCAAACAAGTTTCAAGCAAGGGGGTCGGGTCGAATGCAATATAAAATGTAAAATACTATTCGCACCCAAAACACGATAAATCAGGAAAAATACCACAATTAAAGAGATACGAGAACTGGAATAGGTATAAATGAACTAGGTTGTTACATTATACCCAACTACAAAAGAATTTCGTCCTCAAAATTCCAAGAACAAGAAAGGATAAACAATCAAAAAACTACAAGAATAGGTATGGAAACTTCTGTCGGATTTCGTCTTCTCGTTCCCAAGTTGATTTTCCATGCGAGCGATTCCCCCATGAAACAAGTACAAGAGGGATAATCTTGTTCTTAAGAATCTTTTCCCTTCGATTCACAATCGACATCGGTCGTTTCTCAAAGGTTAAATCTTCTCTTACAGTCAGCTTCGAATGATCCAGCACGTGTGTTTCATCTCGAACATATTTACGGAGTTGAGATACATGAAACACGTCATGAACATTCTCCAAAGATTGTGGTAAAGCCAATCGATAAGCCACTTCTCTAACACGCTCCAAATTCTCGCCCAACGAAACGAGGACTAAGCTTGCCTCGACTCCCAAAATGAATCACTCCTCTAGTCGGTGATATCTTCAAGAATACCAGATCACCAACAGCGAAATCTAGAGGTCTTCTCGATATATCAAACCAACTCTTCTGCCGATCTTGGGCTGCCTTCATATGATTCCGGATAGTATTAATTTTCTCCACTGCTTGCACGATCAAATCCGGTCCCAATAATCTTCGTTCTCCAACATCGTCCCAATAAACAGGTGAACGACACTTGCGACCATATAATGCTTCGAATGGAGCCATTTGAATAGTCTCCTGAAAACTGTTATTGTAAGAAAACTCCACCAAGTATAGATGATTCTCCCATGAACCCTTGAAGTCTAACATGCAAGCTCTCAACATGTCTTCAAGAGTTTGGATCGTTCTCTTCGACTGGCCATCTGTCTGAGGATGATAAGCTGTGCTAAATTTCAATTGAGTCCCCAAACTTTCCTGTAAGCTTCTTCAGATGTGTGATAATAAATGGGTGTCACGGTCGGACATGATGCTCACCGGTACTCCATGCAATCTTACAATCTCCTGCATGTACCGTTCTAACAATTCTTCCATTGACTGACCAACTCGAAATGGTATGAAATGAGCTGCCTTGGTCAATCGATCAACAATTACCCAAACTGCATTGTTGCCCTTTGGACTTCTCGGTAAAGCCGTCATGAAATCCATGGTTATATGTTCCCACTTCCATTGAGGAATCGGAAGTGGTTGCAATAAACCAGCAACTCTTTGATGTTCAGCCTTAACTTGCTGACACACCAAGCACTTCGCTACAAAGCGGGCAATCTCCCATTTCATGCCTTCCCACCAAAAATGCTATCGTAGATCTTTGTACATCTTCGTGCCTCCTGGATGTACGGAATATGCGGAATTGTGCGCCTCCTTCATAACTTCTTCGCAAATATCTCCTTTTGGCACACACAAATGGCTACCATATCGCAACGAACCATCTTCATGGATCAACAAGTCTGTTCGAAATCCAGCTTCAACCTGTTCTTGAAACTTTTGCAATCTAGGGTCATGTAACTGCGCTGCTTTAATATTCTTGATCAACGACGATTGTACTTACAGCTGCATCAACTGTCCCGAAGAATGCGGTAGCACGATCTCCAAATCGAATCTCTGAAAGTCTTCAATAAGTTCCTTTTATGCAGTCAACATCTGAATTGCTGGCAACCAACTAAGCGCATCCAGCACAATATTAACTTTTCCCGGATGGTACTTAAGATCAAGATCGTAGTCAGCCATCAGCTCCAACCATCTACGATGCCTCATATTAAGCTCTTTCTGTGTGAACACATACATCAGGCTTTTGTGATCGGTGAATACTTCGACCCTTTTGCCCAAAAAGTAGTGTCTCCAAATCTTCAAAGAGAAAATCACAGCTGCTAACTCCAAATCACGAGTTGGGTAATTCTTCTCATGGGTCTTCAACTGTCTCGATGCGTAAGCTATAACCATCCCATGCTGCATCAAAACACATCCCAATCGTTTTCCAGATGCGTCACTATGAATCACCAATCCTCCGGAACAGTTTGGTACGGTCAAAATAGGAGCGGTTATCAATCTCTGCTTCAACGCCTCAAAAGCTGACGCACACTTATCCGTCCACACAAATGGTACTTCCTTGCGCGTAAGCTTGGTCAGAGTCTCAGCCAAACGAGCAAAATTCTCCACGAACCTTCTGTAGTATCCTGCAAGTCCAAGAAAGCTTCTGATCTCTGCTACGTTTTTCGGAATCGGCCAATCTCGAACTGCTGCAATCTTTTCGGGATCAACAGCGATTCCATCTCCGGACACGACATGCCCCAAAAACTTCACTTCTTCAAGCCAAAACTCGTACTTGCTCATCTTTGCATACAATCTTTCTTGCCTCAAAGTCTGTAGTGTGATCTTCAAGTGTTCTGCATGCTCTTCAATACTCTTTGAGTAGACCAGAATATCATCAATGAACACCACTATAAACTGGTCCAAGAATGGTGAAAAGATTCGGTTCATCAAGTCCATAAATATCGCCGGTGCATTCGTTACTCTGAAGGGCATTACTAAATACTCGTAATGTCCATACCGAGTTCGGAACGCTGTCTTGCAAATATCTTCTGATTTAACTCGGACCTGATGATATCCGGATCGCAAATCCAGCTTCGAGAATACCCTCGCGCCACTAAGCTGCTTGAATAATTCGCCAATGCGGGGGATCGGGTACTTGTTCTTAATAGTCACCCGGTTTAATTCTCGATAATCGATGCACATCCTCCTTGTGCCATCTTTCTTCTTGACTAAAAGAACTGGAGCTCCCCAAGGTGAATTACTGCTATGAATTCTCAAGTAATTCAGTAACCTGCTTCTTGACTTCTTCCAACTCCACTGGTGCCATTAGATAGTACGCCTTAGAGATTGGCGTTGCATCGGAAATAAAGTCGATTGCAAACTCCATATCTCGTTTGGGTGGTAAACCCGAGATGTCTTCGAACACGTCCACGAACTCTCGAACTACAGCTGGCGCTTCTTCCTTATCAACTTCCATTGACGAAAGAACATTATTTGTCGGCCTGGCCCTAAACTCGACTGGCCCGACAGAACTGCTTCCTCTAGTAAAGATAAACTCCGGATGTCCGGGAATCTGGAAAATCACTTTCTTTGCCCTACAATCAATGTGAGCGTGGAATGTGCTGAGAAAATCCATTCCCAATACAACTTCATAACTGCCGGTATCAATCACCAAGAAATCTGCAAACAACCCCCGTCCGCAAACAACAATAGAACAATCCTTACATTCTCTACTAGCTATGATCTTCCCATTCCCAGTGTGTATGTCCCAACAATTAGATAAGGTCATGCAAGGAATCGAGTGTGTAGCAATAAACTTGGACGGCATAAAATAATGGGATGCACCAGAATCGAGTAACGCTAATGCGGGAAAACCATGAACAAGTAGGATACCTGAAACAACTTCTTCTGAAGCCTTAGCTTCCTCAGCCGTCAGGATAAATGCTCGAGCTTGATTGGGTCCCTGAGTCAACTGCTTCTGTCCATGAAACTGCTTCTGCGGTGGCCTCTGAACATCATCTTTCATGCGAAGCTTTGACAGACAAGCGTTGATAGTATGATCCGCTGATCCACAAACCAAACAGAGTCCCCGCATCCTTCGACATTCCCTTTGCACGTGTCCAGTTAAATGGCAGTAGTCACAAATCACGCTCCTTCTTTGATCAACAATGACAGGCTTCTTCATAAGTGTTACGCCATGCCGGTTCACCGGAATACCTCTGCGTACATGTGCTCGGTTCGGTGCAAACGCCGGCTTCCGCACTGCAACTTCCTGCTGCTGTGTAACCCCAGTCTTCACCGATAAGCTCTGCTGCTCTCGGGCCGCCTTAAGAACTTGAGAGAAGTGGTCAATCCCAGAGATATGATGTGCCTCTGGATTTCTACATCTAAACTGTGCATGAACCTCCTTGCCCTATCAGCATCGTTGGCAACCAAAGGTCCAGCGAATCTACTGAGCCGCGTCCACTCAGCCGCATGTACATCCATGGATGCGCCGTTCTGCTTCAAACTGATAAACTTTTCTTCCATTTCCTCCCGTGCAGTCTGCGGGAAGAACTTCTCCAAGAAACTTTTCAAAAAATCCGCCCAACTGATCGGCTTGGGCAAGCGGGTCTCTTCCACAAGCCACCATTCACGAGCATAGTCCACCAACTGGATGCGTACCACATCCACTCTCTTGTCCTCTGGAATCTGTGCCACAACGAGCAAATTCTCCGTATCAACCAGCCACTGCTCCGCTGGCAACGGCTCTTCCAGGCCAGTAAAGACGGACGGACCAAGTCTCCTGAAATCCGCCACGGTACCCACACGATCAACTGGTTTGGCCACAACATTGTTTACGGACTGCTGGACGGTCCGCAAACCTTCCTGAAAAGCTTCGGCTGCCGTTTCTGGTTCTCCAACATCCCATGAATTACTCCAAGGAAAGCGGTATCATCAACACGCCTCTGGTACGATTTCAGATTTCTGTCTGCCATGTCCCTGAAACCAAAACACCGAAAGGATTAGTATGATAACAAGATTCAAACGATAGATCAAGGATGGGAATCAAGACTAGAACTCCAAGTTACTTAAATAGAGTACCGCATTGTAACCATGCCGCGGTACATAGCTACAATCACATAACTCCACCAAAGTCGCTTAAATTCTAGAGATAAACAATAGGAAACCAAAGTTTCAAGTCGAGATGCAAAGAGGTTTGCATATCGTCAAGGTAAGAATCAGGAGGAAGTTAAAATTCAAAAAAATTGGCAAGAAGGTAAATTTGCAGGACATGTTCCTGTTGGATATATGTATGCCCTAGAGGCCATTATGTGATAGTGGATGTATCTATACATGTATATATATTCAGTTTGCATTCTTGCTCGATATGATAGTATGCTATCTGGTTCTTCTTTATCTGACATGTTGATTTGATCATGCTTTTATTCATTCATACATGCTGATAAAGCCCTGAGGATATCGGCTTGACTACTCTGATTATGATGGAGATCATATTAGTGGGACATCTGTAGTCTATAAGCATATCCTGGAACATCCCTGGTCGTAGGTATATCGAGACGGGGCATTGATATACCAGAGTAGACTAGCGTATATGATACTAGACCCATACGATGGGCGATGGATGTTCCCACATGCATCGATGTTTGACATCAAGATCATATACGGGTGCTCAGTGGTGACTGGGTACACTGGACGGACTCACCGAGAACTCCTATATGGAATTATATCTATCGTCGGATAGCAGTTCTCAGGTGACACTGGTACAGGTTAGTCTGTAGACCCGAGATCGTCATGGAGTCTTGTGTGTTCTCCCACTGTACTTTGATTGCCACCCTACCACGGCTCTACTGAGTCGTGCAAACAGGTGGCCGTTGGGTACAGTCCCGAGACACACGAAGACAATGAGCGATAGGAGGGGTTTCGTCTCTCCCGATATTGGGAGTTGATGCTGTACTGTGCCCGACTGGTTATATCAGTAAGTCCCTGGCCAGGGCTGCTGAGATTTGCTGATAAGTGTTATCAGTAGTTTCTCGATCTGTTATAGACCATTCACTGGCACGACTTATTGAGTTATTGGGGTCGACGTGACCATCCCTAGGCTCGATATGCAGCATATCTGACGAAGAGACCGGACTGTACGGTAGTGTTGCCGGATGGCTCGACGGGAGTTGTAGCAGGTTCGCTTGTTGTCTTCTGATCGCTCAATACCCGGGTGACCGTTACGTTTAGCTAACCGCTTGCGGCTTGAGGGTACTTGATATGATCATTACCCTCTGCCGGCGTATTGACGAGTCTTAGAGTCCCATAAAGGAGTTACCCAGTCCAGGCGAAACGTTGTGGTGTGCGTATGCGATATGCGCATGCACCCGATTGAAATGTGCGTATATGATACCGAACATTGATCGGGTGAACTGCTTTTGGTGGGGTCATATGAGATATGACCGGATTGATAAATTAAGTGTTGATTTATCATCTAACCATTAGTATTCTCACTTGAAACCTTTCTAGGGTTTGATGGATGTACGCATGCATGCATGTGTTTCTTTCTTCTTTTCTAGTTTCATGAACATGTAGATGTGCATACATGTATACATACACCCATCCATCATGGTTGATTGCATATGGAAATGGTGGCAATATAAGACTCACACCATAGATTAAATAATAGATTATTATTTAATTTTGGTTTTAAAGTAAAATGAAAAAGGAAAGGATAAACATTCTTGCTTCTACATTCTTCTTCTAACCTAACCTATCTCAACTACCACTAACCAAGGGTTATCCTTCTCTTTATCATTTAAAACCCAAGTTAAATTAAATATCTATCATTTAATCATGGTTGAAGTAAAGAAGAAAATAAATATATATAGTGATATATATTTCTTTTTCTTCTTAACTAAAGGTTATCCTTTTTACCTCTTGTCAAATATTAGCCACCATCTTCATCCTCCTTCATCTTTTCCTCTCTAGTCTTTTCTAGTGAGCTAAATACAACTAAAGAAAGGTTTTTGAAGTGAGATTCCAAACCACAACATCATTCTACTCAAGTCTAGCCGACTTGATTAGAGTGTTTCCTTCGGTTTTCCAAAGTAGCGAGCTTGGACGGAGTACTCCGTGGTGGATCGTCGTGGACGCAAGGGAACTTCAAGAGGACCTTGATTCAACACCCAAGACACCAAGGAGTCCAACAAAGGGGAGCTACAAAGGTTGTAGCCTTCAAACCCTTATCTTTACTAGATTAAAGTTTGTTAACCCTAATTTTCTAGGATCGATCCCTTTGCATGTTAGTTTAGCACCATAAAATTTATAACTTTGGGTCATGTGATGCTTCAAAACTCTTCATAGGGTGCTAAACAAACCTTTCATTGGTATCAGAGCCGACCTAGAACATTAGGCGACGTTTTTACGAAGTGAAAACCCCGATCGGACAAAAATACGGTATTTTTGGATGCTCTCTGGAAATTTTCTAAAATTTGATAATTTGCAGAATTAAAAATATGTAAAAAATACAGCAGGAAAAAATAAGAGTTACGGTACAAAATTTTTTCAGTGAACAGTGATTCTCGCCGCGGAAACGCGGCCTAAGCTTGCTTAGGCCGCGGTTCCACGGCCGTATATATGCATTAATGAATACTTTTTGTACAGTAATTCATGAATCTGCTTGTATAAATTTTTGGATATTTTTAATCTGTATTTGGTTTTGAAAAATTCTGAAGATGGTTTTGGACTCGTCATTTCGATCGGGATTTTTATTTCGTAACTTTTCCGGGTAAATTAGAAAGTATTGAAGTGTTTGAACGAGTATCATTTACTCACTATTCACGGGGTTTAAATACTTTGGAGATACGTGCAAGTCTTTTTGCGGTGGTCCCTCTAGAAGACAACAAACCTTAACTCGATTATGTGACCATCTCGAAATGCCCTTTGAACCTTAGGGTTTGGGGCAGTACGGCGTGCCACATGTGAGGCGTTGGCTTGACCCTTCTACGGCTGGACCGCTACTACTGTGTCACACTCCGGATTTTTGAACCCTGCTCAAGTGTTGAGCTTTAGTGAATCTTGGGTGCTTGATCGTTCGTTCGAAAACTTTAATACTGTCTGTTTGTCTGGAATGTGATACAATATGTGGAATTCATATAGTTTAGGCATGAAATACGAAATATGTGATATTTTGCATTTATGATGTCTAAAGAGAATCTGGATTCCAAATATTGTAGTTTTACACTTTCTTTTCTGTGATCGTAAGTGTAGTATGTACGATATCGCCGGTTTCGTTGCTATACATCAACGACAATCGGGGTACGCATACTTACTTACGTTGATGATATGTGATATTATGTGTTGCTGATATATGATGTGCAGGATTGTCGCGATCGAATAGCCGGGGGGTTTTTGTGAGATGAGAGTTTTATATTTTCATTCATGTAAATTCAAATGTAATGTAATATTCTTTTATTTGGGGCACTTCCAGGTTGCGGTTGTATCACCAGTGTTGTATATTATTTACTTTTCCGCATTAGGATGGACCCAAGGAGGGGAGCACTGGTGACCGGGTTCTGGGGTTCAGTGGGAGGCCATCTCGAGGAGTCGAGACCGGGTCTCCTAAACTCCAGGATTGGTAGGGTCACTTGCCGCTCTCGTAGGGGTCCAGGGTGTGGGCTTGGCTATTCATCGCGACTGTGGAATCCGTATTTTCTATTCTGGCTAAATACTAAATACGGACGTCCTAGGATATCCCACGTTATATCTATGTTTCTGCTGCCTGTGTTCTGTGATATCTGAGACGAATGACATATTATATATATGATATATAGTAGACGTTGCTTATGTTTTACACCCGCGCTAGTCCCGTCCCGGTATGCCGTTAGTTAAGTAACCTAACGGTGCATAACGGAACATTGCGGCGAATGCGGATGGTATAAGCGTACGTGTTATTTTCGTTTCTTTTCTGTGATTGGCTTAAGGACTTAAATGATGGGATTACATTAATGTGATTAATGTAAAGAAAATAAACCTAAAAAGATGTTGTAGAATCGGATTTAAAAACTACTCGGCTATTTATGAAAAAGCTACATTTCAAAACTGCGGAGCTTAAGCCACTCCTTTTTGAAAAACTGTTTGATTCTACAACGATATCAAGTTCAAAGCGTTAAACATTTTCTTAAAAATCATTCGCAACCCTCCGTCATTTTAGGAAGTAGAGTACTTAGTATTCGTGCTACGTTTGTTGACTTTAGTTAAGGCGTAGTGTACGGTAGCTAAGTGATGTCTTCCTACACTGCATATGATGCAGATTAATTAGGACATTCATGCGACTTTGTTGACCATAGTTAAGGGTCATATGGGTGGGTCTAATTAATCAAGAAATGACGGGTAGAACTTGACTGGTACTTATGATTTGTCGACCATAGTTAAGGTCATAAGTGCTAGGGGTAAAAATTACATCGGGAATTTCAAGTGTTGAAATTTGCAATGAGATTGCATACCTTCCATGTGATGATTGGATCCCGATCCCACTGTGGGCAATAGTTGCTCCTAGGAGAGTTTTACAGTTTACAATTAGCTAACTCATTAGGTGTCTAGAAAGGTGTTAACGGGGCTCCGCCTCTGGGAAAACGAGGTTTACTCTAATTAGGTCCATGCGAAAGCACGGGGAACCTCCCTCAAAGTACCGACACTAGCCTGGCTGAACGGTTAGCGAAGTTGTAGACTGTAATTAATCCTGGCTAGTTTTTCTTTTTAAGGTTTGAAAGAAAAACTTGATAAAAAGCAGTGGGAAACATCGATTAGACATGATAATAAACCAATCTAATCTGTGCAAGAGCTTTCGCTGAGTGTATTCTTTTCTCTCTCTTAATGGCAGATACCAATGACTGGACTTAAGCTTCTACTAGATAAAAACAAACTGAATGGGACCAACTATAAAGACTGGCTGAGGAATCTGAAAATCGCCTTGACTTATAATAAAGTATCATATGTCCTCACGGCTTCAGCCCCGCCCGTCCCTGGTCCAAAATCCTCAGTTGCGGACATTGAAGTCCGCAAGACATGGGACGCTGACTGTGCCACGGCCACATGCCTCGCGCTTGCATCGATGGATAACACACATCAAAAGCAGCACGAGGACATGGACATTCACGGTATATTGCTCCATACAAAGGAGTTGTATGGGGAGCAATCCCGCGTATTACGATACGAGCATCAAAGAAATTGTTTCAGATGCGAATGGCCCCTGGCACACCAGTAGGAGACCATGTTCTGAAGATGATAGCTCTTATAGAAGAGCTTGAGGACCTTGGATGGACAATGGACAATGAACAATATATAGATATTATTCTGCAGTCCCTCCCCTCCACCTTTGCTCAGTTCATAGTGAACTTCAACATGCATGGCATGGAGAAGGACCTCCCTGAACTCCTTAATATGTTAAGGAGTGCAGAGAGCACTATGAAGTTAGCAAAAACTCCCGTTATAACTATTGGACAGTCTTCCTCTTCTCGCCCGAAAGCCAAGGCCAAGGGAAAGAAAAAGAAGAAACCCACTAATCCTAAGGGCGGAGTTAAAAAGGTGAAGGGAAAAGGAAAGTCCAAGGCTGGAGACTCAAGGAAAGGCGAATGTTTTCATTGCCACAAGACAGGACATTGGAAGCGCAATTGCACGGAGTACTTAAGTCTCAAGAAGAAGCATGGTGATGCTTCTGCTTCAGGTGCGTTTGTGACTGAAAACTGTTTTTCTATAAACTCTGCTTCCTGGGTATTGGATACCGGTTCAGGTTCTCACATTTGCAATTCTATGCAGGGGCTGAGAAATAGCAAGGTTTTGAGGACAGGTGACCATACTCTCCGCGTTGAAAATGGTTCCAATGTACATACAGTCACAGTGGGAGAGTATCACTTGGGGTTGCCATCTGGATGTATTTTGATTTTGAATCCATGTTATTTTGTACCAAGTATGCTATGTAATATAATATCCGTTTCTTTGTTGGACAATGAAGGGTATAATTTTGTGTTGCAGAACAATGTTATGAACATTCACCTAAATCAAATGTTGGTTGGGTATGGTACGCTTAATAACGGAATATATGTCCTAAATCAACACACAGTTTTCAGTATACAACACACTAATAAAAGAAAACTTTCAGAATTAAATGAAACTTTTCTTTGGCATTGTAGACTTGGTCATATTAACGAAACAAGACTAAACAGGTTACACAAAGATGGATATTTAAACTCTTTTGAATATAAATCTTATGCGACTTGCCAGTCTTGTATCAAGGGTAAAATGACCAAAACTCCGTTTACCGGACACGGAGAAAGAGCTACCCAGCTCCTTGACCTCATACATAGTGATGTATGTGGGCCAATGTCTACACAGGCTAGAGGCGGTTTTTCATACTTCATTACATTCACCGACGATTTCTCAAGATTCGGTCATGTATTTTTATTAAAGCACAAGTCCGACGCTTTCGAGAAATTCGTTGAATATAAACAAGAAGTAGAAAAACAAACCGGCTTGAGTATTAAGATGCTTCGATCAGATCGAGGTGGAGAGTATCTCAGTACAGAATTTGCAAACTTCCTAAAAGAGAATGGGATTCTCTCTCAGCTCACTCCTCCTTACACACCACAGCACAACGGTGTGTCAGAACGACGGAATAGGACCCTATTAGATATGGTCCGGTCCATGATGAGTGACGCTGAGTTACCAGTCTCATTTTGGGGGCATGCATTGGAGACTGCAGCGTTTCTGCTAAACAGGGTTCCAACCAAAGCCGTGTCTACCACGCCATATGAGATATGGAATGGGAAGAGACCATCTTTTAAGAAAATTAAGATTTGGGGTTGCCCGGCCTATGTTAAAAAGCAGAATCCGGACAAACTCGAGACGCGGTCAGTCATGTGTAACTTTGTGGGATATCCAAAGAATTCTTATGGATATCTGTTCTACCACAAAGAGGAACAAAAAGTGTTTGTTTCTCAGTAAGCCACATTCTTGGAAAAAGAGTTTTTCACAGATAAAGATGATGGCAAGGTAGTAGATCTAGAAGAGGTTCTGGAAACACAAACTACAAATGACGATTTGGTTGAACCGGCTGTTGCAACAGAAACTGAAGAACCTCGGCCACTCCGTAGATCTGTTAGGACTTCTCGCCCACCGGAGAGGTACTACGGTTTCCTCATCGATGGTAATGGATAAGATTGCATCATGGATGATGATGATCCTACCAGTTTTCAGCAAGCTATCACGAGTGGTGACTCTGTGAAGTGGCTGGATACCATGAGATCCGAAATGGAGTCTATGTACACCAACAAAGTATGGACTTTGGACGTTGTACCCCCTGGGGTAAAACCTGTAGGGTGCAAATGGATCTTTAAAAGAAAGATTGGTGTGGATGGGCAAGTAGAGACCTATAAGGCAAGACTTGTGGCAAAAGGTTTTCGTCAAAGACCAGGTTTGGACTATGACGAAACTTTTTCGCCCGTAGCCATGCTTAAATCCATTCGGATCCTACTTGCTATTGCTGCTCACTACGACTATGAAATCTGGCAGATGGACGTTAAAACAGCATTTCTAAATGGAGATTTAGAAAAATGCGTTTATATGGATCAGCCAGAGGGCTTCATTGACAGTGGGAGCAGCGAGAAAGCATGTAGATTGCTTAAATCCATATATGGGTTAAAGCAGGCATCTCGGAGTTGGAACATCTGTTTCGATGATATTATCAAAGAGTTTGATTTCATCAAAAATCCAGATGAACCTTGTGTTTATAAGAAGGTTGTAGGAAGAGCTGTCACATTCCTCGTATTGTATGTGGATGACATTCTTATGATAGGAAATGATATTCCTATGCTACAGTCGGTCAAATCATTCTTATCACTGAGGTTCTCCATGAAGGACCTGGGTGATGCCACATACATCCTGGGCATAAGGATCTATAGGGATAGATCCAAAAAGTTATTGGGATTGTCCCAAACCAGGTACATCAACACCATCCTAAAGAGGTTTAGTATGGAAGACTCCAAGCGGGGTGCCTTACCCGCTTGCCATGGAGTCACTCTCTCCAAGGATTCTTGTCCAAAGACCGATGAAGAGAGAGCTCGCATGAGCATTATACCTTATGCTTCGGCAGTAGGATCTATAATGTATGCGATGTTATGTACACGCCCAGATGTAGCTTATGCACTTAGTGTAGTAAGCAGGTATCAATCCAACCCAGGGGAGAACCACTGGACAGCTGTGAAGAACATTCTTAAGTACTTACGAAGGACTAAAGAATTGTTCTTGGTGTATGGTAATACAGATCTCCAAATGGAGGCCTTTACCGATTCGAGCTTCCAAAGCGATAAGGATGACAGCAAATCTATCTCAGGGTTTGTATTTACCCTCAATGGAGGGGCGGTAAGTTGGAAGAGTTCCAAACAAGATACCGTTGCAGACTCTACGATGGAAGCTGAGTACATTGCTGCAAATGATGCCGCCAAGGAAGCCGTCTGGATGAAGAAGTTCGTCTCGGAGCTAGGAGTAGTTCCAACCATTATTGATCCAATACCTTTGTATTGTGACAATAATGGGGCGATGGCGTTAGCCAAGGAGCCCAGATCCCATCAGCGGTCCAGACATATCCTAAGGCGCTTTCATTTGATCCGGGAGATTGTAGATCGCCACGAGATCGAGATTAAGAGAGTAGACACAAAGAACAACGCCGCGGATCCACTCACCAAGGCCCTCCCTCAGCCACAGCATGAGCGACTTTTTGAGATGTTGGGTATGAGATACGCCAATAACTGGCCTTAGTGCAAGTGGGAGATTGTTGGATATATGTATACCCTAGAGGCCATTATGTGATAGTGGATGTATCTATACATGTATATATATTCAGTTTGCATTCTTGCTCGACATGATAGTATGCTATCTGGTTCTTCTTTATCTGACATGTTGATTTGATCATGCTTTTATTCATTCATACATGCTGATAAAGCCCTGAGGATATCGGCTTGACTACTCTGATTATGATGGAGATCATACTAGTGGGACATCTGTAGTCTATAAGCATATCCTGGAACGTCCTTGGTCGTAGGTATATCGAGACGGGGCATTGATATACCAGAGTAGACTAGCGTATATGATACTAGACCCATACGATGGGCGATGGATGTTCCCACATTCATCGATGTTTGACATCAAGATCATATACGGGTGCTCAGTGGTGACTGGGTACACTGGACGGACTCACCGAGAACTCCTATATGGAATTATATCTATCGTCGGATAGCAGTTCTCAGGTGACACTGGTACAGGTTAGTCTGTAGACCCGAGATCGTCATGGAGTCTTGTGTGTTCTCCCACTGTACTTTCATTGCCACCCTACCACGGCTCTACTGAGTCGTGCAAACAGGTGGCCGTTGGGTACAGTCCCGAGACACACGAAGACAATGAGCGATAGGAGGGGTTTCGTCTCTCCCGATATTGGGAGTTGATGCTGTACTGTGCCCGACTGGTTATATCAGTAAGTCCCTGGCCAGGGCTGCTGAGATTTGCTGATAAGTGTTATCAGTAGTTTCTCGATCTGTTATAGACCATTCACTGGCACGACTTATTGAGTTATTGGGGTCGACGTGACCATCCCTAGGCTCGATATGCAGCATATCTGATGAAGAGACCGGACTGTACGGTAGTGTTGCCGGATGGCTCGACGGGAGTTGTAGCAGGTTCGCTTGTTGTCTTCTGATCGCTCAATACCCGGGTGGCCGTTACGTTTAGCTAACCGCTTGCGGCTTGAGGGTACTTGATATGATCATTACCCTCTGCCGGCGTATTGACGAGTCTTAGAGTCCCATAAAGGAGTTACCCAGTCCAGGCGAAACGTTGTGGTGCGCGTATGCGATATGCGCATGCACCCGATTGAAATGTGCGTATATGATACCGAACATTGATCGGGTGAACTGCTTTTGGTGAGGTCATATGAGATATGACCGGATTGATAAATTAAGTGTTGATTTATCATCTAACCATTAGTATTCTCACTTGAAACCTTTCTAGGGTTTGATGGATGTATGCATGCATGCATGTGTTTCTTTCTTCTTTTCTAGTTTCATGCACATGTAGATGTGCATACATGTATACATACATACACCCATCCATCATGGTTGATTGCATATGGAAATGGTGGCAATATAAGACTCACACCATAGATTAAATAATAGATTATTATTTAATTTTGGTTTTAAAGTAAAATGAAAAAGGAAAGGATAAACATTCTTGCTTCTACATTCTTCTTCTAACCTAACCTATCTCAACTACCACTAACCAAGGGTTATCCTTCTCTTTATCATTTAAAACCCAAGTTAAATTAACTATCTATCATTTAATCATGGTTGAAGTCAAGAAGGAAATAAATATATATAGTGATATATATTTCTTTTTCTTCTTAACTAAAGGTTATCCTTTTTACCTCTTGTCAAATATTAGCCACCATCTTCATCCTCCTTCATCTTTTCTTCTCTAGTCTTTTCTAGTGAGCTAAATACAACTAAAGAAAGGTTTTTGAAGTGAGATTCCAAACCACAATATCATTCTACTCAAGTCTAGCCGACTTGATTAGAGTGTTTCCTTCGGTTTTCCAAAGTAGCGAGCTTGGACGGAGTACTCCGTGGTGGATCGTCGTGGACGCAAGGGAACTTCAAGAGGACCTTGATTCAACACCCAAGACACCAAGGAGTCCAACAAAGGGGAGCTACAAAGGTTGTAGCCTTCAAACCCTTATCTTGACTAGCTTAAAGTTTGTTAACCCTAATTTTCTAGGATCGATCCCTTTGCATGTTAGTTTAGCACCATAAAAATTATAATTTTGGGTCATGTGATGCTTCAAAACTCTTCATAGGGTGCTAAACAAAACTTTCAGTTCCTAATCATGAGTATTCTGATTCATGTATTGGGTCCAATACCCAACTACAAAAAAAATCAAACTCGATTAACCTAGATCCTATGCTCTGATACCAAACAAACCCTGTCACGCCCCGCTTCCCAGAATGCGCTAAGATAGGCACGTGACAGAACCAACCATGCTACCTGTGGATAGGAAAAATCCCTCCACGGTCACATTACGGCTGTAAAGATATCAAGAACAGTAAAATAATAAACAACTATCTAATACATGTCCATGAGCCCGACTAACGAGTCAAGAATAAAATTATTGCGGAAGCAAAGGATCCAATAAACAATAATAATCTGGAATGTACGTCCCAAAATACGGGCTCACATCAGGAATAAAATAATACTGAAAGGAGCTGAAACTAAACTAATACAGGTCCTCACTGCTCGGCATGTTCACTGAAATGCTCCTGCTCGGCCTGCAGCAAAAGTAAAGGATCTGGGCCATGCAAAACCCAGACGTCAGTGCATCATAATATCAAACAATAATAAAGTCAAGGAGTAGCAAGACATGCAGGTACGAGTATGAACGGTAAATAACGTATAACAATCACATAAATAAGGACAGTGAAAGGTAAGGCACAGGTGACGTGCAGTGAGTAATCTAAACTGGTATACTGGGCTAACTACTCTCAAGTCTTTGAAATCAATTTGATAAATCGTCGATGTAACTCAATAGTATCCCATGTGTGCCCGAGACCACGGTCAAGACTCTCGAGCTGAATACGAGACGTGCCGCTAGGCAGTAAAAGGTAGTATGTAAAGACGAATGATGTCAGCAGCATCATTCCGGGGCTGGCTTACCCCGTAAGACTGATCAGTAAAGGCATCGAACTGTCGAGTTACAAGTCAGGTTTCATCATTGATTTCCCCATACCCCCAAGTTATGTGTTTAAGTCGGGTATTGATAAATCTGGAGCTAATGCCAACACAGGATCAAGCCGGTACAGGTTTGTCTGAATAGACAACAGGAAATGTCCGTAGGGACAACAGGTCAAGGTTGTTGGCATTAGTAACAAGATCGGTATCAAGTCAGGCTGTGATACATCAGGTCATGTCAGGTAGTGTACATGGAATCAAATCATGTCAAGTAGTGCACATGTATCAAGTCATGTTAAGTAGTAGTGTATCAGGTCATGTCAGGTAGTGCACAAGTATCAAGTGGGTGCTCATAATCAAACTGTAATAAGTATGGGTACACAAAAACAAGTATGGAGTACTAATATAACAATAAAATGGAATAATGTAATATGGTATGCAAATAGATATAAATTCAAATATATGGATGCACAATTATCGATTAGGGTTATATTTATAGTTCCAATACTAATTAGGATGCACATTATTAAACATAGGTTGTTAATATCACAGTGTTATGTATTAATGTGATATATGGATGCAGTTATATAAATTTTAAATGAAATGGATGCAAATGGGTATCTGAAATCAGTAAAACTGTAAAATGGTAATGTGGGATGTACAACTAAGCAATATGTGATGTAAATATTCCATTGGGTGCAATATATTGTAATATAGTATGTGACAAGATAAGTTTTCATGATCTAGATCTGAAATGATCTGAATGGATGCAAACGAAACATGGAAAAGTTGTAAAACGAAACATGGGGTGCATAAATAATCATTATGGGGTGTTATCATTTAAATAGGCATATGTTGTAGTAGTATAGCATGTAGCAAGGTTAACTTGCCTTGACGGATCAAGAAACGGATGTGTATGGTACGTCTGACGTCGGCAAAATGTCGCGGCGCATGTACGGCACACGGAACGGGTTCAAGATCGCACGAGGGTGATCACGCAGGTCAGGTATGTCGTCTGGATCGTCGGCGTCGATCCCGGCTCCGACGATGGCTGTAATTCAAGATTTCAGGAAAGATAAAGAAAAAGAAAAGAAAAGAAGAAGAGGAATAAAAAGGGAAACGAAGAGGCTTACTGGGGTTTGCACTGTGGTCAGGGAAACGAGAGGGCGACGACGAGATCAACTGCGGCGATCTCACCAGCAGTGGAGCGGGTGTGCAGGGGTGGCAGAGGTGCTCGGGTTCTTGGGTGGTTCAAGGGTTGGTCGGGGAAAGTGAGAGAGGAGAGGTGGAAAACGAAGACGAGGAGAGGTCGATAGGGGTGTCGTCGGAGGCCTGGGCGACGGCGAGCTTGAGGCAGGCAATGGGCTAGGGTTCGCTGGTTTCTCATGGCAGGAAAAAATAAGAAGAGAGGAAGGAATGGAGTTATAATTATATATAGGGAGAGAGAGAGAGATAATGAGATCGAGATGAGAGAGAGGGGGGATCTGAGAGAGAATGAGAGAGATCGAGAGGGGAGAGAGAGAACTGTGAGGAGAAATAAATTTGGATTTTTTGTGAGGGGAGAGAGAAAGAGATAGCGCGTGGGTGAGAGAGAGAAAGAGAGAAAAAGAAAATAGAGTGAGAGAGAAAGGTGGGGCCAGCTGAGAAAATAGAAGAGAGAGAAAGAGTTTGTTACAAAGTTAGGATTTAAATTAAAAAGATTTAGTTTATTAATTAAAATTAAAACTGTCGATTAAAATTAAAGATATTAAATTTAATAAAACTTGAATTTTGGCGGGATACAAAAATATTCCAAAACACGCCGAGTCGGGTCTAAAAATTCAGATTTAAAATATGAAAAATATATGCGACGTCCAAATTTCAAAATGAAAGCTCGGGTAACGAAAATGCATACCCCCAAGAATGGATGCACGTACGTGCGCATAGCCATCCAAACACGTCCGTTTCTCTGAACGGGACGAGAACAAGAAGCGCGGATGCTACCACGGGGTTAGGGGTATCATGCATGTCATGTTAAGTATTTTTAAAAATATTTTATGTGACTTAAAATGTTATATTGTAAAATTCGCATGTCAGATAAAATGCCAGTATGCAGTGTACATAAATGTGCATCGGTCTACGTAACAAGTCAGGATAAACCATAAACATGAATCAAACAAGTTTCAAGCAAGCGGGTCGGGTCGAATGCAATGTAAAATGTAAAATACTATTCGCACCCAAAACACGATAAATCAGGAAAAATACCACAATTAATAAGATACGAGAACTGGAATAGGTATAAATGAACTAGGTTGTTACACACAGTGATTGGAAAAGAGTTTGACATGCATTTCTTTCCGATGTTTTGACGAGTTTACACTGACGCGTACTATGTACGTGTTATAGTTTGATGTATATCATGTTGGTTTTCGTTTGGGCTTTGGCATTGGTGTCTTCGCCAAAACTCCAATGTTTGCGGGATGCATGACGGAGTTTTGATTTTGAGTTATATACTCCTTTTTCATGTACATGCATTGCGCTACGATTTGTTTTATGTATTTATGATTTTGGAACCCTGACGACTTGATCTTTTTACAGAAATGTTTTAGAAATTAGAGTTTAAATTTAAATTTGGGGACCAAATTTCTTTAAGGGGGGAAGATTATAACATTTTAGAAAAATAAAATATTATTTTTGGGAATTTTTATAATTAAATAATAAATATTATGAATATTTTATTAGTGCAGTATAATTAAATACCGATAAATCGGGAAAAAAATTGGAAAAGTATAGGAATTACTGAAATGAGGGCATTTTATGTGATTCATTCAAATTACAAATTTCTAAAATTAATTATACTCTATTTTAATGCTAATCACGGTTAAATATCGCTAATCGTGCATTAAACTTGTTTTGTGCACATGACATGCACCATGTCAAATTTCACATTTTTACATTTTCTTACATGGTCTTTTCTTTATTCTTCATGCATGATTTTGTTTTGGGTTTAAAAGAAAAGAAAAAATAAAGAGAAGAAAAGAAAATGAAAATGAATATAGTATGAGATATGGGCAAGAGAGAGTGTGTGAGGGGTCAAAAGAGAGCCATGCCCATTTGTTTACTTCATTCTCCTTCATCTTTTCCTCTCTCCCTCTCACCTTGGCTGCTGCCCTCCATCTCCTACCACTCTACCTCCTCCTCTCATCATCAAAAACACCTCAAAACATCATCCCCACTTCATTAAAAACATGCACAAGTTCCCCATATGCACTTTGGACAAAAAAAAATTGGATTTTGAGCTCTAGGGGATTCTAGGGTGTTCCTAATGAGGTAATTCCTTCACACTTAGTGTAGTTTTTCATTCACTTTAACATATATATATGTTTAGAAGTAATATTGTGTGGTTTTGTGAGCTTTGAAAATTCCAAGTAGAGGTTAGGGTTGGATTTGAGTTGAGATGGTGAAATTAAACCTTGGTGGTGACCTTAAACCCCCTATTGTCTAAAACCCAGACCAGTCTAAACTGAAAACCTAAAACCCAAATTTAAAACTTGTCATGTCGGTTTTGTGAATATATTGTGGGTGCAGGGAAAACTGGAGTGATTCGAGGCCAATACTAGAAAAGCAAACAACTCTAATAGCCTAGTTGGACCACCACGAGACCACCCTGCCAAAACGAGGCCCCAATTCCCTACCAGAACCGAGCTCACGGGATTTAGGGTTAGTGTGGTCAGCCACTCTGAAAAATTAGGTGCCCAGGTTGCTTCTGTAGGTCATATACCCTATATACAAGACCCTAGTACTGTTTGTTTAACTAATTTTTACCTGAACTAAAATCTGGAGCAAGTTTCTTGAGTTGCTGCCTTGCATTTCTTGGTATTCATGACTTAAAGTTTTGGTATTTGATATTGTATTCCATTGTGTGGCGTTTGAACGTCAACGACTAGGGTTGTTGATCGTGTTTTGCATGCGATGCTATAGGTTTTGACCTATGAGAGAAACGTGTGTCGTTTTGGTTTTCCGCCTTGATTTTAATACGCATTGCGATTGTATTATATATGTAGGTGCCCCCAAGAGTACCTCATGATGACAAGCAATCATGTGGCGACATCGATATCGGCAAGCGAAGAACAGGTGAGTAGATATATATCTACGGGGGAAGTCGGGTGAACGGCGTATAGCACTCCCGCAGTTCGTAGTGTAGTATATGGTATATACTATATGGATATATTTATATGTTTATTGTGAGATTAGGATTATCTAGATAGACTTTGGGAGTCATGGAAAATTTTAATGTAATTGGGTGATAGCGTCATTAGTTAGTTTAGTCGCGAACCCTAGAATAAGGTTTACGCCCACGCGCACACACATGCTTACTTTGTTTTACTTGTGCGTATATGGGGATATGTATGTATATATACACACATAAGTATGGGACTACACACACACACACACACACACACACACACACACATGTATACTTATACATGGATGATGACAATTTTTTATGGTACTTGGAGATGAGTCGATGAGATTGGGCATGATGCCATGAGATCCGTAATATGTTTTGATTCGTATTATGAGATACGACATGAGATTATAGCGGGTCTTTAGGCGTGTGTTTTTATACCATGTGTATATATACAGATGGTATCAGTTTGTACTAGACTTATATCAGTACCCCAGTTCATAAGATATGATGATAAGGATACCAGATGAATAATGAGATGAATGTGATATTTGACCCATACCCAGATTTAGGATGCCGTACGATGGATTTACCGTACGAGATATAGATTGATGATAGATCCGCACTCTTGACACAAGGGTATCATATTGTATATTGTATCGTATGTGATACTATTGAGGCGGGATCACCAACTATTATATTTTATATGTATCGACTCAGATTTAGGTGGTTTCCGTACCTTCTTGATTAGCCTGTTAGTTTAGTCCTGTAGTTACTTGTAGACGTTAGACTAGACTCCAGTCATACCTATTTCAAAAACTAACGAATCGTGAGGATTTTAAAGACAGGATAAGTGATTCTACGGATATTTCAAAGGACGTGCCTCTTTTCTTAAAAAACACCGTAGCCCCTATTTTCCCCCAAACACCACAATTCGTGTGATTTCAAATGACAAACTGTATGGCTCGTATAACTAATGTAGATTCCTTATTGTGGCATTTACTTTCCTTTTCCATATATTCATGTTGTTATTAGCGCATTGCATGCTTATATACTTGTGATTTAGGTTATATTAAACCCATGCTGTCAGGACACCACCACCATTACCGATGATGCGTATGCTCTACGTACACCTGCTTGCCGGCACACACACTTCATCATCGATAATTGCCATGTCACTACACAGAAGGATTGTTGCATCAGGATATGACTCCTTGCATGTCATACTTGCGTACATACATATTGTACACTCATACTTGCGTACATATATATTGTACACCCATACTTACATACATACATATTTGCACATACATAGATGATTCTGGCTTGATTTTGGAGATTTGGGAACCGCACGATATATTTTAAAACTGGATTCATTTGAAAGAACGGTTTTCCTTTGATATGTGCATATTACTGTTCCATGTTGCATGATATACGGATATGCTTACATTTCTGTTAGATATCGCATATATCATGCTTTATGACTATACGTATTGAGATATGCTGTTTTCATGAGATTTTTGGATTTGGGTGTCACGCCCCGCTTCCCGGTATACGGCGAAGGGGACGGGACGACGGCCGCAACGTATTTACTGTGAAGTAAATGCGCTAAGCGTATCTAAGCAATATAAAAGTAAGCACAAGAGACAAGAGATATAAACTGAACAGCAACTTTATTTATTAACATTCTTTTGTACAATACATTGAAAGTAAATACAACTGATAAAAAGCAATGCCTAAACAATAGCATAACAGAACTAGAGCTCGGGGTCTTCACTGAAATGGTCCAAGTCTTCAGAAGTGGGCTCGATCTCTGACGGGTCCAAATCACCTGACGACAATCAAAGAAGAAAGAAATAGAATGTCGTCAGCAAACAGGTCGCTCGGTAAGTCCCAAAGATAAGAGGAAAGTAGAATAGACAGAATAAGAAGGTAGCTTTTAAAATTGTATTATATTGTCATAATATTGTGTTAACGCTGTTGTTTGTAGCTTGGTACAGAAGATACCAGTATATACGAGAGGAGTCCAACTTACACCGGGGACTTTGGTAACCCGTAGTACAAGGCTCCATCGATAATACCACGGAACAACGGCATGGATGTAATTACGTCTTAAGTGACCACCTCGTGCCACCTGTTCCCCTCCGAAAGACGGCCAAGACTGAACGTGTTGCCTGAGATTCGGGGCAGATGCTATTTGGTTTTATCCGTCCACCTCTCCGAAGATGCCAAGTTGATTTATGGCACCGTGTATCGGAGGTTTAGACGGATGCGGCCGATGTAGCAGACTTCATCAGATTCCCCCTCGCTTGAGGGGTTTTTGATTATGGGGATGCTCTTCCCTGCAGGCGCAAGCCCCTGCAGTTAATTACGCTACCGCATCGCGGTAACCACTTTCTCCTTCTTCAGAATTTCACTTTATGTCGTGTGTGTTGTTTTGTTCGTGGTTGCCCGTGGATTGTATACGGAGACTAATTTATGTCGTCGTCCGTAGGACGTGGATTAGTCCAAATCCGTATTTTCTTAGATTTGGTTTTAGTGTTTTAGTTTAAGTATACGTTAGCCATGTCTGAGGCTAAGATCAACTTAAACGTTTGTTAAGGATACGTTAGTCCAATTTGAGACTAAGATCAACTTAACGGAAAGAGCATTTATGGGCTCTATTGTTTAGTTTAGGGACATTGCGGTCGATTAAATATATGGTCGTCGGGACCCGTCGCTTCTCTGACGATGTTGAAGAATTACAACGACAGGTGTCAGAGGAGTTCAGAGATGTACCCTTGAACCAAAGTTGATTGGGGGGGTTTTATAGTCCAATTTGGGACTAAAGTCTGTTTGAATGTTTAAGGACACGTTAGCCATATTTGAGGCTAAGATCAACTTAAACGGGATCGTTTAGATCCGACAAAAGAGCATTTGGAGGCTCTATTGTTCCAGTTTATGGATGTAGTGGTCCATCGCCAGTTTAGGAACATGGTGGTCCACAGTAGTTTAAGGACATTGCGGTCAATTAGTTTAAGGAAGCTTAAGTCCGTAAGTTTAAGAACGCATTAGTCCATGGGTTTAAGAACCCCACAGTCCATATGAATGTGTTTAAGGACGCATTAGTCCATTAGTTTAAGGACGCATTAGTCCGTGAGTTTAGGGACCCCACAGTCCGTATCGATGTGTGGTTGTCGGGACCCGTCACCTCTCTAACATCATTGAAGGATTACAACGATAGGTGTCAGAGGAGTTCGGAGATGTACCCTTGAACCGGATGTAAATTGATTTAAGAGAGCAGTCGTGCTCAGTCAATTTAATTTGAGGACTTATGGCCATGATTGGGCTAAGTCCAGTTGAAAATGTTCAACGTTTTTATTTATCGTTGGCCTATTAGGCCTATGCTAGGGCTTTGCCCCTGTTTAATAATGCATTGCATTTTATTTTGGCCTGCTAGGCCTTTTTAATTTGGGCTCTGTCCCTTTTTAAATGATGCACAGCATCTGTTTTGGTCTGACAGACCTTTGTTTGGGCTCTGCCCTTTTTTAAAATAATGCATTGCATTTTATTAGGCATGTTAGGCCTTTTTTAATTGGGCTCAGCCCTTCTTTTCAATAATGCAGTGCATTAGTTGTCTGACAGTGGCCATGTGGCCTGTCAGGCGCTTTGCGTCAATTATTGAGTGCAAGCGCATGTGGAGGTGACACGTGTCACGCTCTGGTGAGCGCAGGCGCAATGCGCTGCACTGTTGCGCCGCTGACACGTGGCGCGCTCTGGTGAGTTGCGCCAATTTCAGAGAGCAATACTCTATTTTAAAAGCGCATAGCGCAAGTGGTTTTGGAGCTGACACGTGGCGCTCTCTGGTAGCTTGCGCCAACCCAGGAGCGCAACAGTGCAGATTTTACAAGTGCAAGGCACTTTTTTAATATATTGATCCAATTTTGGATTCAAGAAAAGAATCTTTTAAGATTCCAGAACCAATGGTTCATAAAAAAGGCAGTGCCTTTATTATTATTATAATTTTTATTGAAGATCTTTGATCTTGTTCTTAGATCAATGATCTTTTCAGAAGAAATTCTTCTTTTCCTAAAGGTTTTACCTTTTTTTGCTTTGAATTCTTTCTCAAAGTTTTCAGAAGACTTCTTTGAGTTCTCTCTGTGTTAATGTGTTTTTCTGTCTGTTTTAGACTTGGGGCCTAAGGGCCTTTATATAGTGCCAATAGAGTTGTTAAATTAGTTAAAGAGATCATTCTCTGAGTGATTTAGGGATTTTTCCCTACCGTTGGATCTTTGATCCAAGGGCTTCTATTTTACAGAAGACGATCTTCTTGTATTAACAAGTACAGAAAAATCTTACTGGAATTTTAATTCTGTTTGGAGCAAACGAACCTGCGCTTGACACGTGTCACGCAGCGCAGGGCGCAGCGCAACTGCCCTGCCACGTGTCGCGCGGCGTAGGGCACAATGCAACTGCGCTAGCGTAACTGCGCTGACACGTGTCGCGCGGCGTAGGGTGCAGCGTAACTGCGCTAGCGCAACTGAAGCGTTGCTTCTTTTAATTTTGTTTTAAATAGTGCCTTCCTCTGATTGGGTGCGCTGCCTTGGGCGCTGCGCTGACGTATCAGCTTTTGACACATGGCGCGTTACGCGCAGCGCAAGGAATTTGAAGCGTTGCTTCAATTTTGAATTTTCAAAATTTAAACAGAGCTTTGCTCTGATTGGGGGAAACAAATGCCCCCCGACCGTTGCGCTCACGTGGCGTACAGGTGAGTGCAGCGGTGGCAAGATCCTGGCCGTTGGATCAACTCAGGAGTTGAAGGGGCGCAAGCGCCTATAAATAGGACCCCTGGCCCTCAGGAGATGATTACCATCTTTTAAGAAATTTGATTTTCAGAGCCTTGCTCTTGTTTTCAAGAACTCCAGAGCCTTGCTCTCATTTCCAAAGTTAGAACCTTTAGAAAAACTTTTGGTAAAATTAATCTTAAATTAAATTAATTTTAATTAATCTTAACCAACAGAGCCTTGCTCTCATAGATCTTCTGATCTAAAGAAAACCCCTTTGGGGTTTCACCAACAGAGCCTTGCTCTCAAGAATCCATAGATCCAAAGAGATCTTGTTTCACGGTTTTAACCCATGAGCAGAGCTTTGCTCATGGATCAAATGTAGACCTTTTGATCTAAAAATGAAGAACTCTTAAGACTTTTCATGGATCTTTAAGATCCCAATATTTTTTAATTTTTAATTTTTAAGAATTAACTTCCCTATGATGGATTTTTCCATCATTTTCACAGAGCTAAGCTCTTTTAATTTTTTAAGGAATTTTATTCTCTTGAGACCAGAGTTTGACAAGTGTCACTCTGTGACAGAGGTTTGCTCTGAAAGGGTAGATTTTCTCCTTGTCTCTAGGGATTTCTCATTAATGAGAATATTCTTTTGGGGATTTCCTCATTAATTGGCAGTCTCATCCAATGGTGGGGCTGTCTTATTAACTGATGTATCGTCATCTAGATTTTGTGGGTCCCCCTTTGGTCCCCTACCCACTGCGTTGCAGTGTGGAATAAATTTTAAAATGCCAAGCGTTGGAATTACAACACTGACGGCTGATTTTTGTCCCTCCGCAGGAAACATGTCTGCTGATTTGTCTTTCCCGTTTGTTCGCTCGGAGGAAGGATTTCCCCAGGCACCAGTGGACCGAGAGGTGCTCGCTCTCATCAAGGATCATGACCCCGAGCACAAGAACCTTCACCTGTGGGGTAGGTGGTATATCGACATCATCAAGGGTCGCCAAAGCTTCGGTTCCGCTACGCCGTCTGAGCCCATCTCATCGATCCCCTATGCGGATGAACCCCCGGTGAAGTATGCCGTGGAGGTCAAAAACTGGAATTCGGAGGATCTTCTCCAGCCTGCAATTGGTGCTATTCCCGTGCAGCCGCCGCCGGCCATGGACATTTTAGGGAGGCGAATATGTCAGGGTGAAGCACGCCCTTGGGGACAGGCTTATAACATTGGATTGACCCCGCGACCACCCGCCGGATATTTGCAGTGGGCCAGGTACATCCTATCGGTGAAGAGGACTCATCTGATGAAGATTGGTTTGTACTCGGCAATCTACGTCTCGCTTTTTAAGTACCCTGCTCCTCTAACGTGGTGGATTAAGGCTTTCATCGAACAATGAAATATCCCCACCCACACCTTCCTTATGACGGACAGGGAAGTCTCCATCTCCCTGGAAAAGATCGCTGAGATCTCGGGTTTTCCGGTGAGGGGGGAGCATTACGAGGAGCTGCTTCCTCCTGACGAGTACGTCTTCGCCACCAAGCCGTTGGTGTTTGATTTGACGCCGGAGAATGCTATTCAGCAACAGTTTCCAGGCTTGGTGAAGGTGCTCAGCATATACGAAGGTCTCTGTTTGGAATCAGGAGTCCGGGGAGTTAGCTTCGCAGATTTTATCGCCCGCTTCCTTCGACCGGAGTTTCTATCGGAGCAGAGCGAGAAGTTCGCTAAGCTCGATGACCCTTTCGGCTTCGGCTTGGACCGTCGACCAATATCGGAAGACGATCAAAAGGATTTTTATCTCCCCGGCGCCGCCGTCATGCCCGTGTCAGAAATCTCCGTCCCGGGCATGGATGAGGAGACCTTCTTCTTGGGGTTCCTGGGATTGTGGCTGTGCAGCTTCGCGCTCCCCATGCACCCGCGCCACATGCGGCCATCCGTTTTCTACCCAGCGCATCGGATGGTGGCTGGCCTGCAGTTGACAATAGGAATCGCCGGGTTGGCTCACCTATAAAATGGACTTAGCATGGCGGCGGACGCTAATGAACTTGTGGTGCAGCCTACTAATTTTCCGATGCACTACTTCACCTCGTGGATGGAAATGCATATGCACGGGGTGTTCGGCGTCCATAAGAGCCCATCGTTTTTTTAGAGGTGCAGACTCCCAAGAGCCATGCGGATGATCAGCGCCTCGATCATGACTGCGTGTCATGACTCGAAGTTTGGCCCGTGACCGGCACTTAACCACGTAACGTCTACAGGCGTAACGCGACTAAGTAAACCGAAAACCCAGAAATCAAACCAGTAAAAGTATAGAGTGATTTAAGCATTTAATAGAACCAATTACTAAGATAACAATATACGACGCCGTAGCGAAGAAAATGAGCAACAAGTGGGAAACATCACAGTTAGAATAAATTGCATAAGTAAAGTCGGCTCACAACGAGCTCGACGCCAGAATACAAAATAATATACATCGTCCTCACAACTGGTCTCTAAGTCAATACATAAGTAGTAGATGGAGAGTACTAGATACAACAATGTACATAACTGAAAGATAACCAGATACTGCACAAAACCCACCTATCAGCAAAAGAGCTAGTACACCAACTGTAGGGGTATCTGTTTCAAAAGATGCACGAACGCAGCCTACCGCGACTACTCCGAAGGGCAACCTGCAAACACTGTGGCACAACGGGGGTGAGTTGCCAACTCGTGAATAGAATATAACATATAAAGGTAATCGCGAGTATGCACGTGCTACGATACTCTAACCTATATCAACAGATAACATCTATATGATGAACTGGATGTTCAAATCATGCAACAAGTGCGATCTAATAACATCTCCATGTGATGAGCAAGAAATGTGATGATCAGGTATAGCAATGCAATCTAACAAACCTATATAGAATGAACAGGATATGCAATGATCAGGTATAGCAATGCGATCTAACAACCCTATATAGATTGAACAGGGTATGCAATGATCAGGTATAGCAATGTGTACTATATCAGGTACAATAGATACATGATGAGATATCGATTACTACATACTGAGCATGGGAAATATAACATCTACACGGAATGTCATCGTGGAAAGTATAATCGGTACTCATCAATGCACCCAAATCCCAATACTACTCAAGCGTCGTCATCCACCTCGGTCCTCAAATCCTGTAAATCTCATATAATCGTGGGTGCCCAACATCGGCACCCAAAATATCAATAAATACTCGTGCCAAGCATCGACACGCAAATCCTCCTGTATAGGGCATCCGTCAGTCCGGATCAGCCCACGGGCTCTGTCTGCGGTATCGGCCCTCGGCCTCGGCAGTACGAGTCGTCCCGTATCCATCCATCGACTCTGGTCGGTATCCTCCGGATAACCGCCAGGTCCAACCAATCACCGGTAGGTAGTAGTCCCTCTGCCAGGCTCACCGTCTACTACACAGCGAAACCGTTCTCGCCCCGGGGTACCATACCGGGTCCACCATGTACCCGTAATCGGCCTCATCCAACTCCTCGATTCGGGTTCACATATATCACTCTAGTACCAAGAAAACACATGGTGGATGCACCGAAATATCATATCAAGGGAAACCGGGTTTTTAAATAATTAACTATTCTCTTTGAAATATCCACGGTTCCCCAAATCCAGAATTAACATGGAAACAACATATCTCAATGCGTAATCTAAGCAAGTATGAAGATATCAATATATGTGTGCACTGGTATGAATATACAATGTGCATGTGCGCAGGTATGAACATATCAATATATGTGTGCACTGGTATGAATATACAGTGTGCATGTGCGCAGGTATGGAGATATCAATATATGTGTGCACTGGTATGAATATACAATGTGCATGTGCGCAGGTATGAAGATATCAATATATGTGTGCACTGGTATGAATATACAGTGTGCATGTCCGCAGGTATGAAGATATCAATATATGTGTACACTGGTATGAATATATGATGTAAGTAGTACAAGTATGGGTATGTGATGCATATGTGCCCAAATATGGATATAACATATGCTGTTATGCGGCAAATCATGACAACATCAATAAGGTGGAATCAGTATGATATATGATTTATAGCAATCCTATAATGTGAGTGTCATGGCAATCACTAACGGTGTGAGTGTAGCATATCAATCGTGCTCGTGCGACTTGAACCGTTAGTGACAGTGCAGTGTCCTATGCTATCATTTCTATATGCAACAAAAGGGTAAGCTACTACAGTCCATATGAACATCTACAATCAAATATCCTAACACGCCCTGACGCTTAACGTCATACGGGCGATTTCCCCGTAGATGTTAAATCTACTCACCTGGTCGTGTGCAACTCGTAGCCGACCACCCGCTTCCCTTTCTTAGCTTCGTCCGACGTACCCGCCTGCGAACCTGGAATTACACAAGAATCCATATATAAGCAACTATCTCACAAAGCGCGATATCGAAGTCAAACGATACGCTCGTTTCGCGAACTAAACGCGCGTGTGTACGATACGCTAAACGTGTGCACGCGCCTAAAACTAACCCCGACACGCCGCGATACGCTGAATCATGGAACCCTCTCACGTATCGCGCGTATCGCGCGAACCAAACGTACTAGAAATACGATATAACGTCCCAAATTCTACCCAGGCTAACAAATTACAAAACTATACATATCACTGGCCTAGAAATAACAACAGACTCTTACCCAAGCAAACATCACCCAAAAATTCCTCTATCTGGCCACAAATTGCGGCCAGAATGAATAAACCGGCGGCCTCGCTATGGGGTGTGGGTCTTGGGCTCAGGTGGTGTGGTCAAGGTATATCTAGTGTGCTCCAGTTTCCTCAATTTTAACCTAAACTACTCAGGCCTACAGCAGATCACAGAAATCCAACAAGTTCACTTAAAAATACTAAATTTGCACAATTAGAAACCCTATGGTATTTTGGTGTAATCTGGGGTCTAACTAGGTTTATATAGTCTTAATAACACCTAATTAGGCTAGGTTAACCAATACTAACAGCACTAAACCATAAGTTCACACAAATCACCATTTCAAACACAAAATCTCACTTTTTATACAAACCGAAGCTAAACAACACATACGTTAAACAAACAAGAAGTTGGGCTCAGATTCTATACCTTACAAGACCCTAGGTGCAAAGAGAAAGGAGGTGGAGAAGATGGGAAGTGCTGCTGCAGCTGCTGGGGGCTGCTGTTGATGTTGCTGCAGCTGCCACTGCCTGCTGCTGCTGTTATCACTGCTTGCTGCTGCTGTTGTTATTGCTGCTGCTGATGCCGCTTCTGCAGCTGCTGCCTCTCTCTCTCTCTCTCTCTCTCTCTCAGCAGAGTGTGTGTGTGTGAGAGAGAGAGTTGTGAGAATGAGAAGTGAGAGTGAGAAAATGAGGCCCCCAAGTCAAAAAACCCCTCTCTCTTTCCCTCTCTCTTCATTTAATGAGCATGGCTCAAGCCATGCCCATACTCCCTCTCTCATGCACCAAGTCAACAAAAGAAAAAGAAAAAGAAATTCAAATAACAAAACACACAAATAAATAAAACCCCACTAAAGCCCAAAACACTTAATACAAATAGGTTAGCCCACCATGGTTATTAATCATGGTTTAACCCCATCTCCTAACCCTAGTTTACATGCACAAGTGTGTGTGTGCCTAGAAAAATCCTAATAAAATATTCATTAATTAGAATAAAATATCTGAAACTTAATTTGGTAAACTTTTTACCAAAAACTGTCTATTAAATATAATTAACCCCTAAACACGACCTAAGGTGTTACAATCTTCCCCCCTTAAAGAAAATTCGTCCCCGAATTTTAAAATACAAAGCTACGCATACCTTCAGAGGGATGAGGGAACTCCTTCCGCATCTCGCCCTCAGCCTCCCAAGTGATCTCTTCACCGTTTGGGATGCACCAAAACACCTTCACTGATGGCAAGACCTTCGATCGAAGTTTCTTCACCTGCCGGTCTAAAATTACGATGGCTGTTGGGTGAACGAAGGATCACGCTAGAACTAAATGGTCTGGCGCTGAATCCAAAGAGAAAGGTCATGAAGGTAGTTGCAAAGTATCGACATAGGAAATACGGGGTGAATATTCAATAATCTGGGTGGAAGTGCCCAACTTAAGGCAACGAACCAACTCGCCTTAGGGATCCTAAAAAAACTTACTATCCTGGAAAGCTTCCCAAAACTCAACATGTCATTTATCGGAAATTTTCGTGGGAATACACGATCTGCCATTGCGAACTCGAATCTGCGACCCTCTTGGTCAGTATCTGATCTCTATCCGCAATAGACCATTCTCATCCTGACCCAAAACAACCGGGTCATTTCCAAAATTTCTAAACTAGCTGAGGTCCAATAATCCTATAACACGGAGTTAGGAAAACAGACTGGTGATCGACACGACCTAAACTCTAAACCTAAAGGTTACCAATTGGAGTGTCTCCTGATAACTGTTATCAAAGGAGAACCCTATCGATGGCAAACGACGATCCCCAACTGCCGACAACAATTACTACATACGCACAACTTAACAAGAACAACTGAGTATCACCGGATGACAAGCATCCGAATGGAGTCACATCCTGACAACTCCTGGGTGGACACCATAATGAATTTCGGGGAGATCTGCTCTCGTTCCCTCTTCGGAACGGTTAAAGGTTGCAACTCTCACATCAGTCTCAGTTGCTCAACTCAAGTACACAACAAGACAGACACCTTGAAACGAATCCCAAGACTTCTCTTTCTATCCCTGCCCACCCGTAACTACCTTACAAGTCACGTTAACAGTTGGTGGGGCTTGAATGAGTACAGAGAGTTAACCGATGTGCCTGCCCTAGGATTCCACGTCTCTAACCCAACACACCCTTGCCATAAGTCAAGGATTCCAAATCATTACCCAGCCGAGTAGGCTCCAATATCTCTGACGAACGAGCTTCGGCGAGCAGTGCCTCGCGAAAGCGATTTAAGAAAAGTGGTCGGGCGCGAACATGAGCAAGCTGTCTTCTCAGTAGAGACGAACTCAAGCTATACTCAACGATCGCACCAGAACTATGAATCTGCGGAGGACTATCACCACAATCAACTTTTGCCGCAGGAAGATGTACATTTAACTCTGGCGGTCCGTGAAAATCTGACATGACTCTCAAACGAGTGGTGTCTTTAAATTTCCAGCGCAAAACCATCACGGCCATCTCCAGATCATGAGTGGGATATCCTTCTCGTACTTCCTCCAAATGTAGGGAAGCAAAAGCGATAACTCCATTGTGTCACCTCAGTACACATTCGAGTCCTACTTATGAAACATCACAGTTAACCCACAAAGTCGCCCGAACCAAAAAGCAAGGAAAGGGCTGAAGCAGTTGTTAACCGAGTCTTCAACTACGGAAATTCCGTACACAAGCCTCAGTCCAAAGAAAAGGAACCTCCATTCCAGTCAATTAAGTCAACGGGGCAGCATTGCACTAGCAATCCTGGAAGAAACAGTGGTTAAAAACCTTCTAAGCTCAAAAATCTGCGGACCTCCGTCCTGCTCACAAATTTGGGCCTAAGCTGTACGGCCACGATCTTCCTCGAAACCATACCAATTCGTCTCCGTAACTACAAAACCTAGGAGTCAACACAAGCAAGCTTAAAGGGACACTCCGAGAATCTAGTAAACCGCTGGGGCTCTCCCAGTATCCGTATAACAGATCCTCAAGTGCTACCCTAACCCTCAAGACACACTAAAAAGACTAGGATGTCGTAAATAACACAATAATGACTAGTCGAGGAACGGCCCGATGAAAACCAGTTCAACACACCTACGAATGCTGCTAGAGCATTGGTGAGTCCAATGACACACCCAAAACACACAAGCCCGTAGCACGCACAAGACAGTCTTCGGAATGTCATCACTCCGGACCCGCAACAATGATGACCTAATCCCAAATGAACTTAAACAAGTCTCGCACTCTGGTGCTGATTGAAGAAATCGTCAATGCGAGGTATAGGACACTTATCCGTACCGTAGGCCGATTCAAGTGACGATCCATCAATACACAACCTCAATCTGTAATTTTTCCTCCTTGACGAACAGAAATGGGAGCTTCCTAAATGCGAAACACTCAGACGCATAAACTCCCTCAACAACAACTCTGCAGCAGATCCTTAGCTCCTTAAGCTTCGCCGGCTCATCTGGAACGACGTCGGAAACATTCTCGCACGAAAGAAAACCGGTCCAACAACCCAACTGTGGCTACAGCATCATGAAAAACGCCATGAGTCCACGACATCTTCTCAGAGTCGACTAGCGAACAAGGCTGAATTCAAGCTGTAAGAGGTAGCACCACTATCCACCTGCACAACAAGAACCGACTTGCCCGGGAAAACAAAACCTAACTGTTTCCTCACGGTAGCCCACAACGCCTAGCACGTAGCTAACTAGTCCGTACCCAGGAGATCGCCAAATCCAACATCTTTAGGAGGTTCAAAATGACAGACGAATCTCTATCTCCTATCCGATGGGCACACGACCGAATTACGTGTCGCGCAACAAAAGGATTGCTGACAGAAGTTAACACAACAAACGGCTAATCTACCTAGCAAGACTCTCGTCCTAAACTCGGCATGATGTGTGTAAACATATGAGTGCAACAAAAGGACATACTGAAAGAGTACATGTAGGCTCCGCATTGGACGCCCTCGCGTCCCGATGAGTCGAAGCGAAAACTTGTACCTGCCCTCCATCTGCGACTGATCGAACTCCTCCTCTACTAGCCTGACCCCTCTGTTCGAACCCTCCGCGTCCACGACGTCTCAGAATACGACCCTGACGTGGTTTGAAGGGACACTGCCTGATGAGGTGTTGAAGGCTTCCGCATCGTAAACACCTACGCGCTGACGACTGTCCTGCCTGGGGATGAGAGCCAAACGACTGTCCTCGCCCAAGCCTCTGCTCTGGGCTGGTACACCAGTACGATTCCACAACTGTTCCGGAACTCTCACAGTCTCTGGAAGACGTGTCTCATAAACTGGGGCTGCCTCCACCGGTGCTATGTAGGGGACGGAATACTGCATGATGATCGCAAGGAACAACTGGGTAACAGGGGTGACAACCACCTGTCGCTGCGCTCGGACTACCTCTACCAATGAGCTCATCGTCTGGCGCAAGCTCTGCATCTCTGCCAATAGTCTAGCGATCTGATCTTTCGTAGGAGAAACAATCTGTCCTGGTACAAAGGGGTACTACTCGGATCAATCCTCGTCTCAGACAAATCAACTCGACCCTCGGCTCTCACGACCGCTCTCTGCACCCTCGTAGTCCTTGGAGGCATAATGGCTGAAAAGAAGGTAGTATTCGATGAGGATACGAAAATCGAATCACAAAGATATATACGATCATGAAGGAAATTCAATCAATAAGTCTTAAGGTCGCTTAGGCGGAGTACCGTGTCGTGAGTATGCCGCGGAACATACGCACGCTAAGCCACTCTGCTGCAGCTACCTACTCCATCATACCAGGGTCATCCTACACTCTGAAGGTAAAACCTACGCTCTGATACTAACTTTGTCACGACCCGAAGTTTGGCCCATGACCGACACTTAACCACGTAACGTCTGCAGGCATAACGCGACTAAGTAAGCCGAAAACCCAGAAATCAAACCAGTAAAAGTATAGAGTCATTTAAGCATTTAATAGAACCAATTACTAAGATAACAATATACGACGCCGTAGCGAAGAAAATGAGCAACAAGTGGGAAACATCACAGATAGAATAAAGTGCATAAGTAAAGTCGGCTCACAACGAGCTCGATGCCAGAATACAAAATAATATACATCGTCCTCACAACTGGTCTCTAAGTCAATACATAAGTGGTAGATGGAGGTACTAGATACAATAATATACATAACTGAAAGATAACCAGATACCGCACAAAACCCACCTATCAGCAAAAGAGCTAGTACACCAACTGTAGGGGTATCTGTTTCAAAAGATGCAAGAACGCAGCCTGCCGCGACTACTCCGAAGGGCAACCTGCAAACACTGTGGCACAACGGGGGTGAGTTGCCAACTCGTGAATAGAATATAACATATAAAGGTAATCACGAGTATGCACGTGCTACGATACTCTAACCTATATCAACAGATAACATCTATATGATGAACTGGATGTTCAAATCATGCAACAAGTGCGATCTAATAACATCTCCATGTGATGAGCAAGAAATGTGATGATCAGGTATATCAATGCAATCTAACAACCCTATATAGAATGAACAGGGTATGCAATGATCAGGTATAGCAATGTGATCTAACAACCCAATATAGATTGAACAGGGTATGCAATGATCAGGTATAGCAATGTGTACTATATCAGGTACAATAGATACAGGATGAGATATCGATTACTACATACTGAGCATGGGAAATATAACATCTACACGGAATGTCATCGTGGAAAGTATAATCGGTACACATCAATGCACCCAAATCCCAATACTACTCAGGCGTCGTCATCCTCCTCGGTCCTCAAATCCTGTAAATCTCATATAATCGTGAGTGCCCAACATCGGCACCCAAAATATCAATAAATAATCGTGCCAAGTATCGACACACAAATCCTCCTGTATAGGGCATCCGTCAGTCCGGATCAGCCCATGGGCTCTGTCTGCAGTATCGGCCCTCGGCCCCGGCAGTACGAGTCGTCCCGTATCCATCCATCGACTCTGGTCGGTATCCTCCGGATAACCGTCAGGTCCAACCAATCACCGGTAGGTAGTAGTCCCTCTGCCAGGCTCACCGTCTACTACACTGCGAAACCGTTCTCGCCCCGGGGTACCATACCGGGTCCACCATGTACCCGTAATCGGCCTCATCCAACTCCTCGATTCGGGTTCACATATATCACTCTAGTACCGAGAAAACACATGGTGGATGCACCGAAATATCATATCAAGGGAAACCGGGTTTTTAAATAATTAACTATTCTCTTTGAAATATCCACGGTTCCCCAAATCCCTAATTAACATGGAAACAACATATCTCAATGCGTAATCTAAGCAAGTATGAAGATATCAATATATGTGTGCACTGGTATGAATATACAGTGTGCATGTGCGTAGGTATGAACATATCAATATATGTGTGCACTGGTATGAATATACAGTGTGCATGTGCACAGGTATGGAGATATCAATATATGTGTGCACTGGTATGAATATACAGTGTGCATGTGCGCAGGTATGAAGATATCAATATATGTGTGCACTGGTATGAATATACAGTGTGCATGTCCGCAGGTATGAAGATATCAATATATGTGTACACTGGTATGAATATATGATGTAAGTAGTACAAGTATGGGTATGTGATGCATATGTGCCCAAATATGGATATAACATATGCTGTTATGCGGCAAATCATGACAACATCAATAAGGTGGAATAAGTATGATATATGATTTATAGCAATCCTATAATGTGAGTGTCATGGCAATCACTAACGGTGTGAGTGTAACATATCAATCGTGCTCATGCGACTTGAAACGTTAGTGACAGTGCAGTGTCCTATGCTATCATTTCTATATGCAACAAAAGGGTAAGCTAATACAGTCCATATGAACATCTACAATCAAATATCCTAACACGCCCTGACGCTTAACGCCATACGGGCGATTTCCCCGTAGATGTTAAATCTACTCACCTGGTCGTGCGCTACTCGTAGCCGACCACCCGCTTCCTTTTCTTAGCTTCGTCCGACGTACCCGCCTGCGAACCTGGAATTACACAAGAATCCATATATAAGCAACTATCTCGCAAAGCGCGATATCGAAGTCAAACGATACGCTCACGTCATGAACTAAACGCGCGTGTGTACGATACGCTAAACGTGTGCACGCGCCTAAAACTAACCCCGACACGCCGCGATACGCTGAATCATGGAACCCTCTCACGTATCGCACATATCGCGCGAACCAAACGTACTAGAAATATGATATAACGTCCCAGATTCTACCCAGGCTAACAAATTACAAAACTATACATACCACTGGCCTAGAAATAACAACAGACTCCAACCCAAGCAAACATCACCCAAAAATTCCCTTATCTGGCCGCAAATTGCGGCCAGAATGAATAAACCGGCGGCCTCGCTATGGGGTGGGGGTCTTGGGCTCAGGTGGTGTGGTCAAGGTATTTCTAGTATGCTCCAGTTTCCTCAATTTTAACCTGAACTACTCGGGCCTATAGCAGATCACAGAAATCCAACAAGTTCACTTAAAAACACTAAATTTGCACAATTAGAAACCCTATGGTATTTTAGTGTAATCTGGGGTCTAACTAGCTTTACATGGTCTTAATAACACCTAATTAGGCTAGGTTAACCAATACTAACAGCACTAAACCATAAGTTCACACAAATCACCATTTCAAGCACAAAATCTCACTTTTTATACAAACCGAAGCTAAACTACACATACGTTAAACAAACAAGAAGTTGGGCTCAGATTCTATACCTTACAAGACCCTAGGTGCAAGGAGAAAGGAGGTGGAGAAGATGGGAAGTGTTGCTGCAGCTGCTGGGGGCTACCGTTGATGCTGCTGCTGCTGCTGCTGCCTGGTGCTGCTGTTGTCACTGCTTGCTGCTGCTGTTGTTATTGCTGCTGCTGATGCTGCTTCTGCAGATGCTGCCTCTCTCTCTCTCTCTCTCTTTCTCTCTCTCAGCAGAGTGTGTGTGTGAGAGAGAGAGTTGTGAGAATGAGAAGTGAGAGTGAGAAAATGAGGCCCCCAAGTCAAAAACCCCCTCTCTCTTTCCCTCTTTCTTCATTTAATGAGCATGGCTTAAGCCATGCCCATACTCCCTCTCTCATGCACCAAGTCAACAAAAGAAAAAGAAAAAGAAATTCAAATAAAAAAACACACAAATAAATAAAACCCCACTAAAGCCTAAAACACTTAATACAAATAGGTTAGCCCACCATGGTTAACCCCATCTCCCAACCCTAGTTTACATGCACAAGTGTGTGCGTGCATAGAAAACTCCTAATAAAATATTCATTAATTAGAATGAAATATCTGAAACTTAATTTGGTAAACTTTTTACCAAAAACTGTCTATTAAATATAATTAACCCCTACACACGACCTAAGGTGTTATACTGCGCCTCCGTGGGAGGCTAGGGGGTTGCTCCTTCGTCCACACCTGGTCGGAGCGAGGATTTCTTTCATGGATAAAGTCATAACTATCGGCTCAGAAACCTCCAATTCGGCGGTGGCACTGCGTGACGACTTCAAGGACGGGGCCCCCGTACTGAAAGCCCGGGAGATTCTTCACCTCTACTCCATTCGGCCGGGCTACCTGTTGTTCAGGCAGAACGAGACAACACTTTTCATGAGGTATAACCCCTATCGGTTCACCCAACAATCAAGTTATAACCAGGGGATCCCGCTGGAGGCGTTTTTGGAAGAGCCCGCGGCCAGCAGAGAGGGGATACGGAGTGCGATGCACCATTTCATGCGACTAAACACAGGCTCCTACTTCTTCATCAGCGAGCCAAGCTGTGTTCCCCGGGTCCTCAACGCATACGTGGCTTGGTACGCGCATGCAATGGGTCCAGTTATCCATATGGAGAAGCGCATGCTGGTTGACCGCAAGGGTGCGCCTCCCGGCGGCGACCGCAAGGCTCCCCTGAAGCCAAGGACCCCGGTCGTTCCTCCGCTGAAAGATGTCGGAGCTGGGCCACCGCGCGTGTTGAGCCCTCCGCGCGGATTACCTCTTGATACTATGGATGTGCCACCAGCGCCCCGTGCTCCAGTGGAGACGGTAAATGTGGCTTCGTTGGAGTCTGGCGTGGGCGCAGATATCGCGACCCGCCGCCCTAAGGTGCCTGCAAAGCGCAAGTCGATCTTGGGTGCACCCAGGGCTGGCGGGCAGAAGAGGAAGAAGAAGTCTCTCCTCTTTCTAGATGCTATCCTCGGTTTAGAGCCTCAGGCCCCTCTTACCGAAGGTATAAGCGAGTATGGCAGCAATAAGGGTTTCTCGGTAGATCCAGCAGACACCGATCTGGCGGCCGCTATTGCGGCTTCTAAGCGATCAGCCAGGCTCGAAGCGATGTTGACTAAACTCACTCAGTCAGGTAATCATTAGCTGCACTCTTCGTCATTTTATCGCATTTTTATCATTATCTTCGACTAATGCTTTTCCCCCCTTTTTTTAACAGGTGTCACTACTGAAGAAGCCATCGCTGCTTCTCTAAAAACCTTCCACGAGGAGGAAAAGAAGCGCGGTTTATTGGGCGTTGGTACGTCTTGCCTCATTAAGTCTTTGTCCTCTTTTCTGATGGCCAACCTAACCTTCTTCCTTTGTCTCTTTGTAGGGGCTGCGCCAGCCGATGCGGGGACTCTCCCTGGGCCAGCTACAGAAGTCCCGGTCTCTTCGGGGCTGCCGCGAGAGTCTCAACTCGAAAAGTCGGTGAGGGATGCCTTGAAGGATTTGGAGGCATCTCTGTACACAGACGATGACGCCTCGATGAAGGAAGCTTCGAAGAGGTCCATCTTGACGACTCGGGAGGAGAGAAAGAGGTTGAAGTGCGAGGCAAAGGCACGCAGAGCTGCTTTGGCCGTAGGAGCGGGCCCAAGCATCGTTCCTCGCGCTAATACTCCTTCGGAAGAGCCCCCGGTCGCCTTGTCTACAGCTCACAGACATGCGGTGCGCGCAAATAGGGAGGCTAACGATCAGCCTACCTCAGGTAATGTATCTTTCCAGATTTTGTTGTAAGAATTGGAAACCTGTCGATTATTATATATCTTGTCCTGCAGGGCCAAGTCCAACCGAAGGGGAGGCGGAAACCGTCGAACCTAAGGGAATAGAGGAAGAGGCACCGGCTGAACCCGAGCCGACGGTGGGCGACGTTGCCGGGGTTGCTAGACCTGAGCTGGGGGCTGAGGAAACTGTGCCAGAGAAGGTCGTTGATGCCGAGCCTGAGGTAGCGGCAAATGAGACGACTGCTACAACCGAGCCTGGGGCAGCAACAGATGGAGCGCCTGAGACCGGCGACGGCGGACGAGACAGCAGCGACTGTCGAGCCTGAGGGAGTAGCGGGTGAGACGGGCATGACTCCCGGCGATAAGCCAGCCGCTCTTTCTCAAGACTCTGGCAATGCTCCAATCATTGGTCTCCCCGTCTACAGTCCTCCGCCGTCTCCTGACCGCGCGAGCACGACGACAGCCCCCGTAGAGTCGGGTGATGAGGCCACGGGAGGTGGACTCATGTCGATGGAGGAGGGAGACGCCTCCGTTTCGGTTGGCAGCTCATCAGGTAAATTTCGAGTTATTGTCCCTTTTTCTTTATCCTGCAATCCTTCCTGACAGGTGTATCTTTGTTTTTAATGCAGGTGCAGCCAGTGCTGACACTCCATTGCTCGAAGGAGCGCCGTCGGCTACTGCCTTAGCGGTGGCCACCTCTCAGCCTTCTCTCATACCATCGCAGATGCTGGAAGGTATGGATTTGAAACCCATTAGTTTTATCTTTCGGCCGCATAATTTATGTACTAATGTCGTACTATTACGTCTTTGCAGGAGTGCTTTTTGATCACCTCTACTAGGTGTTGCACCCGCACTTCTCCTTCCTATCTGAACTCGCTTCTTTCTCCAGTGGCACTGGTGAGTATAATTTCCAATTGATGCCTTGCTTTTTTCAGTAATGGAATTATTTCTGACTCTTCCTCGTCCTGATTGCAGTGCTACAAATTGAAGGAGGAGATGAATGATCGTTCGCGCCATCAGCCCTCCCGGCTTTGCCGCCTGCTGCAGCTGGTATAGTAAACTATCCCATCGATGACTTTTTTCATATTTCTTGAACCATCATCTGATCGTATTTTGTTTTTTCAGCTGTCGTTCTGATTCCGGCGCCCTTTGAGTCTCGCATCATAATACCGGCAGGCCCCTTCCTGAGACGTCCGTCTTCAAAGGGTGTCGTAATGAGTTTGGGCATGCTGAGCGGATACGTCGAAAAGCTTGACGCGGACGCTCCCCCATCTGCTACAGATTTCGCTGCGGAGGTTAACCTAATGTTGGTGGTGCTTGTAAATTTTCATGATGAAGGCGTCGTCGAGTTTTGGGTTAATCACTGCAGGGAAATCGAGGTCCGCCTGCATCAATCGGAGTTTATGCACCCTGCTCCCGAGACCTTAGCCGCAAGAAATCAACGAGCAGCATGGATCGAGCAAAGTGCTTCTTACTTCCGCCACTTGGAACAAGAAGCGGCTTTAAGGATGAGGGAATGCCAAGAGACCTCAAGCGAGACGGCTCGTCTGCGTGCTGAGGTTGAGGCGAACGCTGCCCAGGTGAAGGCTATCTTCGAGGGCCTTCTGGAACGTATTTCTAATGGGCTAACACTGAAGCGGAAGCTCGATGCCGCCGAGCGTGATGCCCAAGGCCGCGAAGCAGCTCAGCAGGCAGTTGGGGAGCAGCTTTCATCCTTCTTGCAGCAGCGGGCTCAAGTGGAAGAAGCAGAATTGGATGTGGCAGCCAATCAGGAGATGGCATGGAAGGAAGTGCACGAACAATTGATAGGGCTATTCAAGACGCTTCCTTCCCGGTAGCTTCCCTTGTATCATTCATATACTTGTAAAAAAAATTCTTTTTCGAATAAGATGTATCCATTCTTTATTCTTTTATACGATTCACCTTGTACTTGATTGAATTAATGAATAAAGATACACATTTTTTCTTTGCAATGTCTTGTGTCATCTCCGTGCTTTCTTCCTTCTTTTATTATCAGCATACTGTCTTAATAAACATAGTTGACAGATAATAGAGCAAGCATCTTGGTTTCTTCAAGAGATAGCGATGGCTTGGGCCGCAGGTTCAGATCTGCTGCCTAAGACTTTTCAACTCTATGAGCCGTGAGGGTCTCATAGAGACTTTTCTTCCTACGGATCGAGAGGATCTCGTAGGTGGATTTTCTCCTTAGGAATCGTGAGGATTCCTGAGTGTGTTTTCTCTTATAAGTCGTAAGGATCTTATAAGAGAATTTTCCCTCTTACGAGTTGAGAGAACTCGAAAGCGGTTGTTTCCCTCTTTGTCGAGATTCGACTTTGGAGAGTGAGACCCGTGAATAGTATGCAAGAGACCGTTTTAGACCGACTTGCAGGGTCCCAGTGTTTAGGAAACAAGTTTTTTAATCCCTGCTGCCTAAGGCTTTATCTTGCAAATCGAGACGAATCGGGAAATCCTCGCGAAGACACTAATTTCCTCACGAGTCGAGACGAATCGAGCAGCTCTCGTCAAGGACACTAATTTCCCTGAGTTGAAGTATTTTGCCGAGGACACTGGTTTCCTCAAGGTTGAAACGGATTGAAGTGCTCCTGCAAAGACACTGGTTTCTCTGCGGGTCGACGCGAATCAAGAAGCTCTCATCAAGGACGCTAGTTTCCCTGAGTTGAGGAGGTTGCCAAGGATACTGATTTCCCTGGAGTTGAGACAAATCGAAGTATTCCTGGAAAGACACTGATTTCTCTGCGGGTCGACGCGAATCAAGATGTTCTCGTCAAGGACACTAGTTTCCCTGAGTCGAAGTGCCGAGGAAATTGGTTTCCTCGAGGTTGAAACGAATCGGAGTATTCCTGCAAAGACACTGATTTCTCTGCGGGCCAACGTGAATCAAGAAGCTCTCATCAAGGACGCTAGTTTTCCTGAATTGAGGTATTTGCCAAGGACACTGGTTTCCCTGGGGTTGAAACGAATCGAGGTGTTCCTGCAAAGATGCTAGTTTCCCTGCGAATCGACGCGAATCAAGATGTTCTCGTCAAGGACACTGGTTTCCCTAAGTCGAGGAGGTTGCCAAGGACATTAATTTCCCTGGAGTAGAGACGAATCGAAGTATTCCTGCAAAGACACTGATTTCTCTGCAAGTCGACGCGAATCAAGATGTTCTCGTCAAGGACACTGGTTTCCCTGAGTCGAAGTATTTTGCCAAGGACACTGGTTTCCTCGAGGTTGAAACGAATCGAAGTATTCCTGCAAACACACTGGTTTCTCTGCGGGCCGACGCGAATCAAGAAGCTCTCATCAAGGACGCTAATTTCCCTGAATTGAGGTATTTGCCAAGGACACTGGTTTCCCTGGAGTTGAAACGAGTCGAGGTATTCCTGCAAAGACGCTAGTTTCTCTACGGGCCGACGCGAATCAAGATGTTCTCGTCAAAGACACTGGTTTCCCTGAGTCGAGGAGGTTGCCTAGGACACTGATTTCCCTGGAGTTGAGACGAATCGAAGTATTCCTGCAAAGACACTGATTTCTCTGCGGGTCGACGCGAATCAAGATGTTCTCATCAAGGACACTGGTTTCCCTGAGTTGAAGTATTTTGCCGAGGATACTGGTTTCCTCGAGGTTGAAACGAATCGAAGTATTCCTGCAAAGACACTGGTTTCTCTGCGGGCCGACGCGAATCAAGAAGCTCTCATCAAGGACGCTAGTTTCCCTGAATTGAGGTATTTGCCAAGGACACTGGTTTCCCTTGGGTTGAAACGAATCGAGGTGTTCCTGCAAAGACGCTAGTTTCCCTACGGGTCGACGCGAATCAAGATGTTCTCGTCAAGGACACTGGTTTCCCTGAGTCGAGGAGGTTGCCAAGGACACTAATTTCCCTGGAGTTGAAACGAATCGAGGTGTTCCTGCAAAGACGCTAGTTTCCCTGCGGGTCGATGCGAATCAAGATGTTCTCGTCAAGGACACTGGTTTCCCTGAGTCGAGGAGGTTGCCAAGGACACTGATTTCCCTGGAGTTGAGACGAATCGAAGTATTCCTGCAAAGACACTAATTTCTCTGCGGGTCGACGCGAATCAAGACGTTCTCGTCAAGGACACTGGTTTCCCTGAGTCGAAGTATTTTGCCGAGGACACTGGTTTCCTCGAGGTTGAAACGAATCGGAGTATTCCTGCAAAGACACTGGTTTCCCTGCGGGCCGATGCGAATCAAGAAGCTCTTATCAAGGACGCTAGTTTCCCTGAATTGAGGTATTTGCTAAGGACACTGGTTTCCCTAGGGTTGAAACGAATCAAGATGTTCCTGCAAAGATTCTAGTTTCCCTGCGGGTCGACGCGAATCAAGATGTTCTCGTCAAGGACACTGGTTTCCCTGAGTCGAGGAGGTTGCCAAGGAAACTGATTTCCCTGAAGTTGAGATGAATCGAAGTATTCCTGCAAAGACACTGATTTCTCTGCGGGTCGACATGAATCAAGATGTTCTCGTCAAGGACACTGGTTTCCCTGAGTTGAAGTATTTTGCCGAGGACACTGGTTTCCTCGAGGTTGAAACGAATTGGAGTATTCCTGCAAAGACACTGGTTTCTTTGCGGGCCGACGCGAATCAAGAAGCTCTCATCAAGGACGCTAGTTTCCCTGAATTGGGGTATTTGCCAAGGACACCGGTTTCCCTGGGGTTGAAATGAATCGAGGTGTTCCTGGAAAGACGCTAGTTTCCCTGCGAGTCAACGCGAATCAAGATGTCCTCGTCAAGGACACTAGTTTCCCTGATTCGAGGAGGTTGCCAAGGACACTGATTTCCCTAGGGTTGAGATGATCTCTGGTGGTCTTTCAAGTTTTATATGAGTTACCGTCAAAACCGTGAAGCTAGAAATTTGATCTTCGCTTCGTTTGCTGGCACTGCGTCTGCTGTATCAAGACGAATGTCACGGTTGTTTCTAGGTTGTTGGTGAACCGTCGAGATTTGGCTTCGCTTTCTGGCGGAGCCTGTTGGGAAGGTATGGCTCCCTCTTTGTTGGCGCCCTTGGATTGTATACAGGGATCGATGTGATCTCACCTGTAGGGCAAAAAGTTTCATTCATTCTCTTTTTTTTATTATTGTTTTATTTCCGTGATGCTCTATCATTTCAGCTTTTATATCGTAAAGGTCGCGATTGTCCAACCATTTCGGCTATTTTTCGCGGTGCCCAATCATTTCGGCTGTTTATTTTATTTTTACTCGCTGCTTTTTATTGCGAATTACCCAATCATTTCGGCTATTTTGTATGCATACATTTTTACTTGCTGCTTTTTATTGCAACTTGCCCCATCATTTCGGCTATTTCGTATGCATGTGCGGCTTGTAGGCTTTTCGCCGTAAGCCTGGAATTAAACACCGATTTCGGCATCAGCACCGCTACAACTGGAATATTGCCAGGAGTGAATCATCTTTTACCTCGGCCGATGTCGAACAAAGGTGGCTTAGCGAACAGGGTTAGGGTCCTGCCGACGAAGGCTTTTGACTTCATGAGCCGTAAGGTTCTCACAAAGTTATTTCTCCCTACAAGTCGTGAGGATCTCGTAGGCGTGTTTTCTCCTTAGAAATCGTGAGGATTCCTAAGTGTGTGTTCCTCTGTAAGTCGTAAGGATCCTACAAGAGGGTTTTCTCCTTGTAAATCGAGAGGATTTACAAGGGTTGTTCATCATGTGAACATATCCCTAGTCATGGGTGGGACTTCGTTAGGGAAATGTTTATTCGCGCCCATGGATTGTATACAAGGGTCAGTGGTGAGCCACTTGTAGGGTATTATCGAAGATTGTGGGGGGTGCTTAAGCACAGGTTTATGTCTCCGTAACTTAAGATTTTCAAATCTTATGAGCCATGAGGGACCCATAAGAGAGTTCTCCTTACGAGTCGTGAGGATCTCGCAAGTGTAATTTCTCCTTAGAAATCGTGGGGATCCCTAAGTGTGTTGCTCCCTTGTGAGTCGTAAGGATCTCACGTGGGTGGTTTCTCCTTACGAGGTCGAGAGGACCCCGTAAGTGTCTTTCAACGAGGTCGCGCCCTTTCGGGTTTTCACAAACACTCGCCGGTAGTCCTGCAGTTTTTACTCACGGAGCCCTTTCGGGTTTTCATCCGTGCCCATTTTGCTTATGGACATACCGTTTTTTTATTTTATTTATTCTCTTTTTTTTACGAGGTCGCGCCCTTTCGGGTTTTCACGAACAATCGCCGGTAGCCTGCTGTTTTTACTCACGGAGCCCTTTCGGGTTTTCATCCGTGCCCATTTTGCTTATGAGCATGCCGTTTTTATTATTTTATATATTTTTTATATATTTTTTATTTATCTCGTCAGCCTGAGGATGCTGCGGTAGTAGTTTAAGGACGTTTCGGTCCGCAGCTAGTTTTAGGACGTAGTGGTCCATCATTAGTTTAAAGACGTTTCGGTCCGTCGTTAGATTAAGGAAGTTTCGGTCCGGTCAGGAGAAGGCCGGCTACTGCTTATAGAGTTTGAGCTTAGGAAGATAGCGAGCGGACATAGTCGTCGTCATCTATCATTAACCTAGGTTGTGGCTCATTAAGCGTAGTATTTCTTCAGGAAGCGACCGTTTATTGGCCTGAAAGGCCTTTCACCGTGCATATCCATGAGTAGATAGGCTCCACCCTGGTAGACCTTGACTATGATGTACGGGCCTTCGTAGTTCGACTTGAATTTTCCCCGTTTGGCGCGATTGGAGATCATAGGTCTTTTGACCACTAGCACGAGTTCGCCTTGGAGGAATGTCCTCGGCCGGGTCAATCTTTCATATGAGCGCGTCATCTTTGCTTTATAAGCTTCCAGATTTTGTTGCGCTATGAGCTGTGTTTCATCAAGGGCATCAAGCTCCTCAAGCCGAAGGTGAGCATTTTCTTCGTCCGTCAGCTCGTAGTGGACTGCCACTCGTAAAGAGGGTAACTCTATCTCGAGGGGGAGTACTGCTTCTGTACCGAATACCAACGCGTATGGCGTTGTATTCATGGCCGTCTTGAACGTAGTTCGATATGCCCAAAGAGCTTCTTACATTCTCTCGTGCCAGTCTTTCTTGTTTCGGGACACCGTCTTCTTTATGATCTTCGTCAAGGTCTTGTTGAAAGCCTCGGCTAGACTATTAGCTTGGGGATTATAAACTGAGGAATATCTCCAGTCTATGTTGTGTTGCTGCGCGAAGAGGTTGATCTTGTGGCTCATGTAGGCTGGCCCGTTATTGGAGATGATCCGTCGCGGAGTTCCAAATCGATATATGACGTGCGTCTTGAAGAAATGGAGGATATTCTCCGTCTTCACTTCCCTCAACGGTACTGCTTCTTCCCATTTGGAGAAGTAATCAGTCATCGCCAGGATGAAACGATGTCCCCTAGACGATGCTGGTTCGATAGGGCTGACTATGTCAGTCCCCCACATTTCGAACGGCCAGCTAGCCACTGTTGGATGTAGTGGATTTGGATGCTGGTGGATGAAGTCCCCATGGATTTGGCATGAGTAGCATTGCTTCGCATATTCGAGGCAGTCTTGAATCATTGTGGGCCAATAATAGCCCATCCGTTTAATCTTCAATTTCATCTTCGGGCCCGCTTGGTGAGAACCGCAGAGTCCGTTGTGAACTTCCTGAACGACTCTTTTTGCTTCGTCAGATCCTAGACATCTCAACCACAGAGAATCAAACGACCTCGTACAGAGTATCATTGACGAAGGTGAAAGACAGAGCTCGTTTCATAAGCTGATGTCTTGAGGACGCATCTTCGGGCGTTCGACGGTATTTGAAGTAGTCTATAAAGACTTCTCTCCAATCCTCAACCTTTTCCCAGTCTTTTATTTGCAGGGTTGTCTGCTCAGTCGCTCCCTTTTCTTCAGATGATTCTGGAGATATTTCTGCTGGGGCAAGCACCCGACGGCATTGTACCACGATTCTGACGTTATCGAGGTTCTGGTCAGCCAGTTCTTTAGCGAGCTTGGCTAATGCATCCGCTTTGCTGTTTTCCGCACGCGGTATGTTTTCCAAAGTATAAGAAGGAATTTGGGTCAACAGTTGTTGCACTTTTTTACCGTACTTCACCAACTCTGGTTTGCACGTTTGGTAGTCGTCGTTTACTTGACTAACGACCAGTTGGGAGTCTCCGTATATGAGGAGGTTTTCGATTCCCATATCGATGTCGATCTTGAGGCCTGCTATCAAAGCTTCGTATTCGGCTTCATTGTTAGTCCTCGGCTCTGTTAAGGAGAAAGCAAAGCGCATTATCCCTCCTTGTGGAGTTACGAAGATGAGGCCTACCCTTGATTTGATTATGAGGGTACTTTGTTTGCGCTTCTTCATGGAAGACGCTCCATCAAAATAGAGTTCCCACCGGGTATCCCTACCGTCGATCGTATCAAACGCGTGTTCGTCTGGCAGCTCGCAATTCAGAGGAGAATCGGCAGGTATCGGATGCTCAGTGAGGAAGTCGGCAATGGCCTGGCCTTTCACTGCTTTGAGAGGTTGATAGGTTATCGAGAACTCCATTAAAAGCAGGGCCCATTTAGCGAGTCGACCTGTCAGTATAGCCTTTGACATCAAATATTTAAGGGGGTCCATCTTTGAAATGAGACGGACTTCATGCGCTAACGCATAGTGCCTGAGCTTTGTTATCGCAAAGATCAAAGCCAGGCAGTGTTTTTCAATAGGGGAATAGTTGCTTTCTGCCCCCAGTAGAACCCGACTCAAATAGTAGAGTGCTCTTTCTTTCCCTTGATCGTTCTCTTGCGCCCATAATGCACCTAAGGAACCTTTGAGGGTGGTTGTATAAAGAATAAGGGGCTTTCCCTTGACTGGAGCAGCCAGCACTGGCGGGTTCTGCAGGTATTGCTTGATTTCGTCCAGTGCGCTCTAGCATTTGTGATCCCAAACGAAAGGTGTTCCCTTTTTCATCAGGTGACTGTAAGGGCGGCACTTGCCTGAAAGATTGGCTATAAATCGCCGTATGTATGCGAGCTTCCCTTGTAGAGACCGTAATTGCTTGAGAGTCCTTGGCGGAGGCATTTCCATGATCGCCTTAATCTTTGACGGATCTATTTCGATACCCCGGTGTCGGACGATAAATCCTAGGAATTTGCCCGAGGAAACTCCGAACGCGCACTTGAGAGGGTTCATCTTCAAGTTGTATTGCCGAAGGCGTTGAAATACGGTCTTCAGATGCTCGAGATGTTCCTCGTACAATTTCCTTTTCACCACGAGGTCGTCGATATAACATTCGATGATTTCATGTATAAGGTCATCGAAGATCTTCGTCATGGCCCTCTGGTAAGTGGCACCGGTGTTCTTTAAACCGAAAGGTATCACCTTGTAGCAGAATATTCCCAGAGGGATCCGAAAAGCGGTGTGCTTCTGGTCTTCGGGATGCATCTTTATCTGATTATATCCTGATGAGCCGTCCATGAAGGAGAAAACATCGTGAGTGGATGTGTTATCTATCATCAGTTCGGTGACTGGCACTAGGAAATCGTCCTTCGGGCAAGCTTTATTGAGATCCCGAAAGTCTACGCATATGCGCACCGTCCTATTTTTCTTCATCACCGGGACGATATTGGCGATCCAATCGGGATACTGAACCTCCTGGATAAAGCCAGAGTCGATCAGCTTCTTGACCTCGGCATTGATACTCATCTCAAGCTCGAGCCGTATTCTTCTCGGTGCCTGTTTGACTGGCTTGACGTCCGGATATATCGCCAATTTATGCATAGCGATTTCTGGATCTAGTCCCAGCATTTTAGAATATTTCCATGCGAAGCAATCTTTATGCTGTACAAGCTTGTCTTTTAACGCAGCCACCTTTTCTTCAGATAGCAGCTCGCTGATGAATGTCGGTCGCGGGTCGTTCGTCGTCCCCAACTCAATTTTCTTGAGGCTATCTGCAGTGGTATGTATTCCATTTTCCAGCTCTTTCAGTGCTGGTGGAAATTCTGAGATCACCTCGTCGTTGTTGTTTTCGAAGCACCAGGGGAGGTCATTCATGTTCTCGGGCTCTTCTTTTGATATTGTTATCATGTGACAAGTACGAGCTCGCTTCCAGGACCGATGTGGATATGGTTCTGCTCTCGTAGCTTAGGGTTCATGCTTCTGTGGCGGCGTTACCCTCCAGCTATCAGATAGAGCGAACTTGCCATACTGATACTGATATTCAACCCAATTCTTGAAGGTGAAGCAGTCTTCGAGAGTATGACCTATTACTCGATGATAAGAGCAATAGTTTGGGTGTGAGACTTCGCCTGTTTGTTCAGGGTGTTTAGACTCCGGCAGTGTAAGCATCTGGTATTTTATAGCTCGGTCAAGTATCTTCTTCGTCTTGTCCCGAGGAAAAGAGTATGCTCGACTCATCTTCTTTACAAGGGAAAGATCCGGACCGTTCGATTCCCGACTGCGTGGCTTCTTAGTCCCGCTTTGTTGCTGTCGAGCGCCTTTTCCGCTTTTCGACTTGTTTCTGCCTTTCCGTCGAGCCTTTTTTATAATAGGTTGACAGGGAGCGGCACTTTCATCTTTCACGGCCTGTTGGAGTAGGCGTTGCATTTTGGTTTTCTCGTAGATGACCATTTCGCGGTTATCGTCTCGGAATTTTTGACCAGCTTCCCTTATAAGCCTGTCCATTTGTTCTTCGAACGACGGACTGGGTACTTTTGCATCAGGAACTTTTACTGGTTTAGGATTAGCGTCCTCCCATTGAGCATCCGCTTCTTCATTGAAGTCATGTACGACTGTAACGTTTTGAAAATCGTTTCGGTGAAATTTCGGAAAAATCGGTAAAATAAGGGGGTTTTCCGTAAAAAGTCAAAATACAAATATCTTTATTATAAAAATTAAATATACATATTCTAGCTATGTAATGGCTAGTATTTGGTGTTTATTGAGCCACTGGTGAAATTTCAAATTTTCTGAAAAAAAATTTATTTTATTATTATTTTAAGCCGTCACTAATACATTTAATTAGGGAAAATTACAAATTGGAATGAGTTGAAACAAATTTTGTGCATCATAAAACATTAAATAAAATTTTATCATGTGGTTTTTGAAATGAAATCGTTTGCTAAAACGGTTTAGAAAATATAGAAGAAAAGGGCTTTTTTCGGTGAAATTAGTGTTAATGGGAATTGGGGTTTAGCATTTATCTTTTTCCTAACCCACACACCCACACCTCCCCCTCTCTCCCTCCTCCCCATATGGCCGGCCCCACCATGATAGCCCTCCCCCTCTCCCTCTCTCCAATCACTTCTTTTTCAAAAGAAAAGAAAAAGAAAAGAGTAGAAAATGATAGAATTAGAGTGGACTTTGACTAGAGGGGACTTTCCCCACCTCACTCTCTCTCCTCCCTCACCCAATCCCCACCAATTCTGGCCAAAATCTGAACCCACAACAGCCCCTTCATTCTTCATCTCCTTCTCTTTAAAAATGTTCATCAAAAATGCTTGAAAAATCCATAAAAAATCAAGCAAAAATCCAAATCAAAACCCACCTCCTACCCATTTTCCCTTGGCTGCCATAGCATGGATCTAGGGATTTAGATTTCAATTTGGGAGGCTAAGTGTGCTTGTGGGATCTTCAAATTAGTTGGGTATAAATTCTAACCTTTTTGCTTAATGTGTTGTTAATTGCTTAGGTTAGCTTAATTAATTGTTTAATTTGGTTTTTAATTAGTTCTAGGTGCATGATTTAAAATTCAAGAGAGGGGTTTGATTTCAAATTGGTATTTTGTGTTGTGAGATTTAGTTTATGTGATATAATTGACATATTAATGTTATTCTAAATCCAATTTAAGTTGCTAGTTTGCATATTTGTTGATTTAAAAGTGATAATTATATAATTGGTAAACTAGGTTTTTTAAATAATTATATTCTTATGAGATAAAAATTCAAATTTAGGTTTCATGTCATTATAAAGATTATATTGAGTGGTTTAATGCTTTTAGTTCATGAAAATCCAAGCTAGATTGTAGTTTGTGCATTTTTGCTATAAAATTGTTAAAATTTAAGTATTTTGTAAACTAGAATTTTAACGTTTATGGAAATTAATGAGATTAAATTATGGGAATTGTTTTTATGACTTAATTAAGATATTTAGTGAATATTGTGGCCGCTATATTCGTTTATACATCGAGTTTTGTACTAAAACGGCGAATTGTGCTTGCTAGATTTTCGGAAAAATGACTTTTTAAGTGAAATTGGGGTTTTTGTGAGTTTTAACCTATTTTATATTAAAATTAGTGTTCGTGAATGTGCAAATGAGTGTATTTGGGTTTTTCTCGATGGTTTGGCGTTTGTACGCCGACGTCGAGGGTTTTTGGGTCGGATTTGAATGCGATACGATGTGTTATGATACGTAGGTACCCTCGCGAGGACTTCGAGACGACAAGCAGGCACGTGGCGACATTGGCACCGGCGAGCGAGGATCAGGTGAGTAGATTTATATCTACGGGGAGAAGTCGGGTGGATGGCGTATAGCACCCCCGCAGTCCGTGGTGGTGTATACGGATGCGTATACACACCAACAATTATTATATGTTAATTGGGATTAATAACGATGTTTAGGATGGATATTGGTGTGTTGGATTATTTTAGTGTCGCGAACCCTAGGGTAGTGTTGCACTACACATACACACATACATACTTGCATACATTCCTATTTATATGTGCTCATGGGATTCTTTATAGTTTTGTGTTCACATGGGTATGGGACTATGTGTTCACATACGGATTTGAGGGTGATACTTGGGATTTATGATGAGTCGATGAGATTTGATTTGAGGCCGTGAGATCGGTGATATAGCAGGGTTCGTATTTGAGATACGACATGACGTTGTAGCGGGTCCTTGACGTAGTGTTTCACACACGTGCATGCATACTTAGGCGGTATCAGTATTGTACTAGACGTAGATCAGTACTCCGATCATGATATTTGATAAAGAGGATACCAGGTGGATAGTATGATGAATGCGATATGAACCCGTACCCAGATTTGGGGATGCCGTACGACGGATTTATGTACGAGCTATATTTTGATGATTGATCCGCACTCTTGACTTGGGATGTCTGATTAAAGATATGGTATCAGATATGATATTATTGAGGCGGGATCACCGACTAATATATATACAGGTATGTATATGTATCGACTCAGATGTTAGGCGGTTTCCTTACCTGTAGCCCAGCTGGTCAGCTTAGCCTTTAGTTTAGTTTAGTTGTTAGATTAGATTCGATTCTTACCTATTTCAAAACTAACGAATCGTGGGTATTTTAAAAGACAGCCCAAGGGATCCTACGGATATTTCAAAAGGCGTATCTTTTCATAAAAACACCGTATCCCCTATTTTCAAAACCCCATGATTCGTGTTATTTCAAAAGGCACCTTTTGTAGGACTTATATTAGGTTAATGCAGATTAGTTATAGTTACGTCTAGTATTCAGCTCCCGCTCATTATTGTTGTTCGCTCTGCATCACATGCTTATATTATGCTTTATATTCTACTGTTGCTATCTTGCGGTTAGGACACCAGCACCATTACCGATGATGCGTATGTTCCACGTACACTTACTTGCCGGCTCACACACATCTTCATCGGTAATTGCCATGTCACGTACACCTTAGAAATATTATTGCTTGACATAGCCTGTTAGCTAATAGTTTAGACATGATATTAGTGTACTTGCCTTATATGTTAGTTTAGAAATTGTAGTTATTACCTGCTACTTCATGCATACTGATATTCATTGTTATGCCGCATTCATGGATTCTCATGCATATATTCACTTTTTACGTGCTATTGAGGTTTTGGATTCGGATTCCATGAGATTTTCTGGATTTGGGGAAAACCGCAAAACATATACAAACTTCTTCTTTCTTTTTTTAAATAAAAAGTGCGGTTTTTTCCCATGATGTATGAGTCGTCCACCATGAGTTTGCTGATGGATTTCGAGACCTGATTCGAGGAGACGGATGAACCGTTTCGGGTACATGGTGGACCCGGTAAGGTACCCCGGGCCAAGAAGCGCGTGATGATGACGATGTGAGCCTGGCAGGGGAGCACTACCTACCGGTGATTTTACCCGACGCGTCGGATATCCGGAGGATACCGTCGTGGTCTTGAGATAGATGGTAGGGGCCGGTCTGTGTTAGTTATATGTATGCCCTAGAGGCCATTCCTGTACATTGGATGTATATTGTAGTGGATGCTGGGACATATATAGGGAGGACTTTCTTGCTCGACATGATAGTATGCTATCTGGTTGCTCTTTACCTTAACGTGTACGCAGATTGTCTCTCAATTACATGTTGGTAAAGCCCTTAGGATGTGTACTTGACTACCTGGACTATGATGCGGATCATACTAGTGGGGACATGGTAGTCCATAAGTACATCCTTGAAAGTCCCTAGTCGTGGGTGTATCGAGATGGGGCATCGATATACCAGAGTAGACTAGCGTATACCTTCTCGACCCATACAGATGGGCGATGGATGATCCCATATCCATCGGTGTTTGACATCAGAGATGATATACGGGAGCTCAGTAGAGACTGGGTACACTGGACGGACTCGTCGAGAACTCCCAGATGGTATTATACCTTACGTCAGATGGCAGTTCTCTGGTGACACTGGTACAGAGTAGTCTGTTGACCCGATATCGTCATAGAGTCTTGTGTGGTTCCCACTGTGCTTTGATTTCTACCTTACCACGTCCAAGAGGGCGTGCAAAATGGTGGTTTTTGGGTACAGTCCCGAGTCACATGGAGGCAATGAGCGATAGGAGGGGATTCGTCTCTCCCGGTATAGGGGGTTGATGTTGCGCTGTGTTCGATTGGCTATAACAGGAAATCCCTCGCTAGGGTTGCTGAGATTTACTGGTAAGTCTTACCAGTAGTTTCTCGAATTGTTATAGACCTCATATCGACACGACTTATCGAGCTATTGGGGTCTGACGTTTACCACCCCTAGGCAAGATATGCGACATATCAGACGACGAGACCGGACTGTACGGTAGTGTTACTGGTTGGATTCACAGGAGTGTGAGCGGGCTTGCTCGTCGATCTTCTGATCGCTCAATACCCGGGTGGCCGTTACGTTTAGCAGACCGCTTGCGGCTTGTGGGTGTTTGATATGATCATCATCTGCTGCCGGCGTATTGACGAGTCTTTAGAGTCCTACACAGAGGTTTCCTGGCTCAAGCGAAATGAAATAGGAGCGCATATGAGATATGTGCGGGACCGAGAATAATACGTGTATGTGATACAGTATTCTATTCTCGCGATGGATGTATCGAATGGTTGTATGAGATATAACCTAGTTATCGAATCAAGGATTGATTCGATAAGCCGATACATGGGATACTAGTCGGTTATATACGATATGACCGGATCGTTAAATCAAGTGTTGATTCAATGATTTAATGCATAATTATATATTTGATATATTACTTTGCATTAACTAGTAATGGTTCACTTTAAATGGATTTTCTCACTTGAATTGTGCAAGTTGTATATGTGATATACTTTTGTGCACAAGATTGTATCATGTTTGATGATACATGCAAGCTTAGGTTTGTGTAAAGAATTAAAAAATGGTTAAGTTAGTGGTTATGGTTTACCTTTGTCTATTTATTTATTTTATTTATTTCATTTAGAAAAGATAAAGAGAATGGTGGATTTTTTTGTAGTTTTGTGGAAACTTCATGAAGTGTTGAAAGTTTGACCATTCTTGTTCTTTTCCTAAACCTAACCATTAACCCTAACCATGGTTTATTCTCTACACCTAACTATGGTTACTATTATGATAAGTATCATTTTATTTGATATTTTAAATATACTTATCATAATTCTTTCTCATCTTCTTCTTCATCATCAACATGAAAAAGCTTGCAACCATCAATGGCAACTAGCCAAAATGAGTGAGAAATCCAAATTTAAAGTCTACCCACTTCCTATTTCTTCATCCTCTACCTCTTGCCAAGTGGTAGAGTGTGTTTTCTTTACAAGTTTCTTGACTTGGTGAAGTTGGAGCTTGATCTAGTGATGCCTTGACGTAGATCATCTTCGGCATCGTCGTCGATGACCTAGCCCGCTTTTTCTCCGATGAAGCCGATGCAAGAGTCATGGTTCGATTTGGACAGCGGAGAGGACTTCATCATGGAGCTATGGAGGTGGAGAAACGGATCTACAAAGGTTGTATTTCCGTTCTTTTAGTTTAGTTGTAAACTAGTTTCTTTTTCGCCTAAAAATCTAGCCAACGATCTTGTTAGGGTTTCTCGTCACCGTTAAAATTTGAAATTGGCATGGTTGATGCCTTGTGAGACCTCATTAGTGTGCCTAGGAACCTTTCAACAAAAATTGGGATGCGCATATTTACTTACGTTGATGACATGTGATGTTATGTGTTGCTGGATATGTTGTATTGGATCGTCGTGTTTGAATAGCCGGGGGTTTTTATGTGAGATGAGTGTTTTTCATTTTCATTCATGTAAAAACTTGTATGTAATATTCTTTTATTGGGGCACTTCCAGGTTGCGGAAGTTGTCACCTTTTGTATATTATTTACTTTTCCGCACTAGGATAGACCCAAGGAGGGGAGCACAAGTAACCGGGTTCTGGAGTCCAGTGGGAGACCAACTCGAGGAGTCGAGTCCGGGTCTCCTAACTCTAGAATTGGTAGGGTTGCTTGCCGCTCTCGTAGGGGTCTTGGGGTGTGGGTTTGGCTATTCATCACGACCGTGGAATCCGTGTTTTATACTGGCTCGTATTGAAAACACGGGCGTCCTAGTATATCCAATATTTCATATGATACTTTCTGCTGCGATATCTGTGATGTGATCATGTGATGTTCTGTGATAGATACAGTATATAGTATATTTGATATATTATATAGGCGTTACTTATATTTTACACCCGTGCTAGCCCTGCCCCGCTCTGCCGTTAGTTACCTAACCTAACGGTGCACGAGGGAACATCGAGGCGAATGCGGATGGCATAAGTGTACGTCGTATTTATCTGTGATGTTTAGGTAATTGAAATGATGGGACTTCATTAATATGATTAATGAAATAAAAGAAACCTAAGATGTTGTAGAATCGAATTTCAAAATAAAACAGGTAGCTACAGTTCTTGCTTTGTACAGCGGTATATATGATATATCCTGCACCTTATTCGATGAGGAAAGGACCGAGATCCCTTCACCGGGAGTGACTCCTTTAGCAATAACTGGCAGATGCTACAACCCTCGGTTTGTCTTTTGATTGCTTTTAAGTGTTTTTGCTTTGCACAGTGATATATATGATATATCCCGCACCTCATTCGATGAGGAAAGGACCGACGATCCCTTCACCGGGAGTGACTCCTTTAGCAAAACTAGAAAAGCTTCAAAAACACTCCATTTCAAAATTCATTCGATCCTACAACGATATCAAGTTCATTACGCAATAGGTTTTCAGAAAAACCTGTCGTAGCCCTCCGTCATTTCAGATAAGTCCTATTTAGTATTCGTGCTACGTTTGTTGACCTCCGTCAAGGCGTAGTGTGCGGTAGCTAACTAGTATTTATCTGCTTATGCATATGATGCAGATTGGATTAGGGTAGTCGTGCGGCCTTGTTGACCTCCGTCAAGGGTCGTGCGGGTGGGTTTAATTCGATCAAGAAATGACGGGTTGAACTTGACTAGTAGCCTATGGTTTGTTGACCTCCGTCAAGGTCATAGGACGCTAGGGGCAAAATTATCGGGAATTTCAAGTGTTGAAATTTGCAATAAGATTGCATACCTTCTATGAGATAGTTGGATCCCGATACCCACTGCGAGTAAGAGTTACTCCTGGGAGAGTTTTATACATTACAATTAGCCGATCAAGTAGGTGTCTAGAAAGGTGTCAACGGGGTTATGCCTCTGGGAAAACGAGGTTTACATTAATTAGGTTCGTGCGAAAGCACGGGGGACCTCCCTCAAAGTACCGACACTGGCCTGGCTGAAAGATTGGCGAACTTATAGTGTGTAATTAATCCCGGCTAGTCTTTCCTTTTAGGGTTTGAAGGAAGATTTGATAAAAAGCAGTGGGAGCCATCCTGATTAGATAAAATAATAACCAATCTATTCTTGCAAGAGCGCACGCTGAGTGTTTTCTTCTCTCTCTCTCTCCTGGTAGCGACCATATCACGCCTTAATCAAGATAATAAAACGAATTATTGACCGAACCCGCTTGTTTTACTGAGCTGGGGAACGTTGGTCCCGCTCCAACTTATAATTGTTATAAGACAGAGCAGGAAATTGGGGAATACCAGATTTCCCGTGCCGCCAAAACGAAGAAAGTGCATGCTGATGCATCATCTTCGGGTGTGTTCATTATACAGAACTGTTTCTCAGTATCCTCCGCATCCATGGTATATGATACCGGATCAGGATCCCAGATATGTAATCTGTTACATAGGGCTGCAAAAAGGTAGAAAAACTGAGAATGGGTGATAAGTTTCATGAGACAGAAAACGGGGCAAGAGTTGCAGCCAAGTCTGTTTGTCACTGTCACCCTGTATTATAAAATACATTGATTCTGAACGAATGTTATTAGATACCGAACCTGATATACAAAATCCTATCTGTCTCTTTATTAGTAAAGAAACGGTAAAATTTTGTATTGTTGGATAATGTTTTGAACATTTCCTATATTAAAAGTTGATCGGTTCAGGCACGTTATCTAAAAGCATTGATGTTCTAAATCAAACTACAGTTCTTAGTATACAGAACACACACAAGAGGAAGAGTTCAGAAATGAACGAATTCTTCTTGAGGTATTGTAGACTAGGTCAGATCAATATGACCTGACTAGCTAGAGTTTCATAAAAATGCAGATTTAAATTAGTTTGAATTTACATCTTGTGAAAGTTGCCAGTCATGTCACAGAGATAAGATGGCCATAGCTCCGTTTACTGGAAACAGAGAAAGAGTTAATGAACTCTTGGGACTGATACATGATGATGTATGTAAGGTCTCCTGTCTACACATGCCAGGACTGATTATTTATACTTCATTATATTCTCTGATAATCTCTCAAGATTCAGTCATATGTTCCTATTGAAACATGAGTCCGAACCTTTTGAGATATTCACAGTATATAAGCAAGAAGTAGAGAACCAAAATACGGGTAAAAGTGTTATGTCCTTTGATGAGATCAAGGAGGAGAATACTTGTGCATAGAATTTCTGGATTATTCTAAAGGAGAATGAGATTCTCTCAGCATTACTCCTCCGTATACACCATTACACGATGGTATGTCGGGGCGGAGCAGATACACCCTATTTGATATGGTGTGCTCTATGATGAGTACTACTGAGTTACATTTTTCCTTAGGGGGTTATGCACTTGAGAAGTTGCATACCTATTGAATAGGGTTCCAATCAAATCAGTTGCCTACCACTTCATATGTGATATGGAAAGGGAAGAGCCCATATCTTAAGTTAGTTAAGATTTGGGGTTGACCGGCCTATGTCTAAAAGCAAAATCCGGATAAGCTCGAGGCAAGGTCTGTAATGTAGAACTGGAAAGGTTCCAGCTATACAAACTGCAGCTGATGATTTGATAGAACCAAAGGATTCAGTAGATTCCAACGAACCTCAGCCTCTCCGCCGATCTAGTAGGGTTCCTCACCCACCTGAGAGATACTTCTGTTTCTCTATGAAAGTGGGAGCGAGGATTGCATCATGAGATGATGACCCAACTAGTTTCGAGCTGGCCATCAGGAGTAAGACTCTGTAAGAATGGCTGGATGCTTAGCGATCTGAGATGGAATCCTTATACACCAACAAAGTATGGACTTTGGTTGCTATATCTGAAGGGTTAAATCTCCATCAGGAGCAAGTATATCTTGAGAAGATTACTTGGTATAGATGGAAAAGTTGAGACTTTCAAAGCTAGACTTGTTAAAAGTTTGCTTCATTGACCAGGTGTGGATAATGATGAAACCTTTTCAAGTAGCTATGCTTAAGTCCATCCAGATCCTACTTGTCACGGCTACATACCATGAGTACGATATCTGGTGGTTGGGTGTCATGACTGCTTTTCTAAATGATGTTTTAGAAGAGTGCGTCTATAAGTACACAGCCAGAGGGCTTCGTAGACAGTGGGAGCAGCGGAAACGTATGCAAGATGCTTTATAGGATTAAAGCAGGCATCGCGGAGTTGGAACATCTGTTTTGATGGATTAGTCAAAGAGTTTGACATCATCAAAATGGTAGATGAACCTTGTATAAACAAAAAGGTAGCCCAAGGGATCCTACGGATATTTCAAAAGACGTATATTTTCATAAAAACACCGTAGCCCCTATTTTCAAAACCCCATGATTCGTGTTATTTCAAAAGGCACCTTTTGTAGGACTTATATTAGGTTAATGCAGATTAGTTATAGTTACGTCTAGTATTCAGCTCATTATTGTTGTTCGCTCCGCATCACATGCTTATCTTATGCTTTATATTCTACTGTTGCTATCTTGCGGTTAAGACACCAGCACCATTACCGATTATGCGTATGTTCCACGTACACTTACTTGCCGGCTCACACACATCTTCATCGGTAATTGCCATGTCACGTACACCTTAGAAATATTATTGCTTGACATAGCCTGTTAGCTAATAGTTTAGACATGATATTAGTGTACTTGCCTTATATGTTAGTTTAGAAATTGTAGTTATTACCTGCTACTTCATGCATACTGATATTCATTGTTATGCCGCATTCATGGATTCTCATGCATATATTCACTTTTTACGTGCTATTGAGGTTTTGGATTCGGATTCCATGAGATTTTCTGGATTTGGGGAAAACCGCAAAACATATACAAACTTCTTCTTTCTTTTTTTAAATAAAAAGTGCGGTTTTTCCCATGATGTATGAGTCGTCCACCATGAGTTTGCTGATGGATTTCGAGACCCGATTCGAGGAGACGGATGAACCGTTTCGGGTACATGGTGGATCCGGTAAGGTACCCCGGGGCAAGAAGCGCGTGATGATGACGATGTGAGCCTGGCAGGGGAGCACTACCTACCGGTGATTTTACCCGACGCGTCGGATATCCGGAGGATACCGTCGTGGTCTTAAGATGGATGGTAGGGGCCGGTCTGGACTGAAGGCGCCCTAGATATTGTGATTGAGACATTGAGATTTCGAGATATTGAGGTATAGAGACTGTGATACAGAGATATCGAGATATTGGGATTACGTTTTGTGCCGATGCTAGGCACTGTTTTATGCTGATTTCATTATGATACCTCATTTTAAAAATACAAAGGAAATCTCACTAAATTATGAAAACGGTTCTTCATTTACATGTATTCTGTTTTCATGCATTCATACCTCATTCATATGATATATTGCTACTTGAGGCACTGACACGGGCACATGAGATTACACTCGGGTTAGATATTTACCCTAGCCTTGTTATAGGCTAGGTGTTATTCATATATTTGAGGATATATTATAATCATTGACCTAGGTTGCGTTATTTATACGATTTCTGTGTGTAGATGTTTTTCTATTCACGAGTTGGCAACTCACCCCCGTTGTGCCCAGTTTCTTGCAGGTTGTCGTACAGGTTTCATCACGGCTTTGCGGGCATAGTTTCCTTCGGGTGATTTGCTAGTAGGTGGGTTTACTTGTATCATACCCCCATTATATGACTTGTATATTATTATTCTGTTGTATCTAAAAGTTCCATCAACCAAACATGTGTTATTTTTGAGATAGAGACCAGTGATGTTATTCTTTCGACCTTAGAGTCGCGCGTTATATTTCTGCAGATTTCTTGTGGTTTTGAGTTTCCTTTTGAGTTTTGATCCTCGCCGTTGGCGTTGTATATTATATTGGTTGTGTGGTTGTGACCGTCGATTAACGAAGAGCTAGCTCCCGCTTGGGGATGCCTTTTTATTGATTTCGTATACTATTCATGTTGTATCCCGTTTGGGAGCCAGTATTTACAAAGGAGACTCTGCCGAAATTTTCAGGAACTACTTGATGTTTTTTTTTAAAACCGCATAATTCGGCTTATGCTATTAAAACTACTTGATTTTAAATTGGTTTTCCTTCACTCTACTACTTTTCTTGGTTTGGATTTCTGGGTTTTCGGCTTACTTAGATTACATACGCCTCGAGACGTTTCGTAGTTTAAGTGCCGGTCATTTTCCGTACTTTCGGGACGTGACAAAGTCGTAGCAATCGCGGAGTAGCTCTTGTTTCTTGGACCGAATGTATCCAAGCCCGATTGTTTCCATCCTCCCACTAGGCAACTTGTGCTGAGTTCCGGGGACGTTCCAGACCCTGTCATAGAATTTGGCTTTTCGAGCGGTCTGTTTAAAAGGTATCCCCTGGCATTTCAGCAGCCTCTTTAAGCCTTCTGTATAATATCTAGGCAGACGGATGGGCTGAAGCCTGTCGAGCGTAGGATCCGCACCGTACCAGATTTCTTTCTCCACTTTGGTTTCTTCAGAGCGGTAGAATAGAATTTCCTTTTCACCTTCTCGCCTGGGAGGGACATAGAACGTCCGCAGCTCCTCTACGCTGTAGGTATCGAGCGCATCCAGTTCTTTATGATGTTTAAGCGGAACCATGGCAACTTGCAGAGTTTGCTCTTCATCAGCGGATGTTTGTATTGAAGGCCGAGCAGAGAATATAGCGTGGACCTCATCTTCCGAGTCACTACCAAAGATCAACGTAGGAGCGGATGGTCCTGGCTTATTGTATTGGGGCGGACCCGAATAAACTATCTCCTCTTCCTCCTCGGTATCACTCCCGAAGACAGGGATGGTGGCGTTAGCTTTGTTCTCCGGCTTGTGACACCTCTCCGTGTCTTCGAAATCCAGTAAGAAGTATTTGGCATCTTCATATTTGTGGACTTCGTTCATGGAGAACGGGTTCAGTTCTCCCGTCACGGTATTCTCGAGACCATCCTTAGAACATTTAATACACTGATGCTGTGTAGAAGGGATGATGTTGTACTCGTGTAACCATGGTCGGCCGAGCAGAGCATTATAGCATGTCTTGGCGTCTATGACGTGGAATTTAATGTCCGTTACTAGTAACCCAAAGCGTAACGTCAGTATCACAGATCCAAGAGTTCGTGATGATTGAGAGTCGAACCCGGAGATGGTAATCTTGTCCCGAGCGAGATGCTGGACGCTCATGCAGATTTCCTTTAACACCCGCACATTGAGGAGATTAACGGTAGACCCATTGTCGACCAGGATTTTGCCTATCTTTATATCGTGGCAATACCCTGAGACATAGAGGGGACGGTTGTGTTCGCACGTCCCAAGGAGAAGGTCTTCATCACCAAAAGTGACATCGGCCGTGTGCACTTCTTCCAGCTCATCCTTCATCTTTTCTTCGGAGAGAAAAGCTTGGAATTGCTCCGGCTCCTGTAATGCTTTGATTAACGAATCCATTGCCTCTTTTGATAGTAAAAGGGCGTCAAGAATGTTGAGCTGCGAGGGTAGGTTCCTCAGATGTGCTAGAACGTTGTAATCCACCTTATTTTTCTTCGGCGGGTCCTTGGCGGTTAGCTCTTCCATGACTTGGTCATCTAAGCCGATATCCTCAGAGACCTTTTCTTTCCCTTTATCTTTTTTATTTGAGGGTCCGAGATTTTTTTCAGGTAGCGTACAATTACGCAGCGGGATATTTTCGCAGACCTTCGGCTCTTCTTCTTTTCCCGAGGTGGACTCTTTAAAGAGTGGGCTAAGAGCCATTTCCTCGTCAGAGTCACTCCTGAATGTGAGAACTTGTGATCCCCCGGCGTTAACCATGCGACAATCACCTGTATTTCTGTTAAGCCTCTCTGTCATACCTTTGTGCTCCCGACAAGTTTTACGCTTCTCTCGCTTAAAATGTTGTCGGTGAGCAACGTATCCCTGCCACCATCTATTGAAAGCTTTGCACTCTTCGGTGGGGTGCGAAATCTTCCGATGATACAAGCAGTAGGAAGGGTGCATTTCCGCTTCACCAGCAATGTTCCCTTCAGAGGGTGGTAGCTTCATACCCATTGATATGGCTTTAGCAAACCTTTTCCTCGTCTTGAATTTGCTTTTATCTGCAGTGGACGTACTTTGATCCGGCGGGAGTGCTTCAACTCTTCCGTCTAGTCGCCGGCGTTTGGCTCTTTCAAATATGACCGCCTCGCGTTCCCGATCAGCTCTACTTTTCAACAGAGCTTCGTTGAGGAATGCGTCAATTGTTTCATCCGATGGCCCCAAAATTTCTGGCTTAGGATCTGCCCCCAGCTTCTCAGCGCAAGGAGTTTCCTCATCATCTGTAAACGAGTGAGAGATCATATGACAGCTCGCCACGTATTCCTCGGATTCATCCGACGAACTCTCTCCCTCATCTTCCTCTTGAAATACGTGGTTGAGGAACTCTTGGAGTGTGATGGGAGTCCGCGCTTTCTGGTTGTATTCCTCCAACGCGTCAATTTTTTTTGTAAGTCCGTGCGCTTGTCGCCAGGCTTCACGGGCTTCTTGGATTTCTTCTTCTTCTTCTTTGAAGATTTTGACGGCTGGTTGTGAGTGCTTGGGCAACCACCATCGATCTTTGGAGTTGGGTGCGGTTCAACATCCCTTCAATGATCTGAGGTTCCACTGGGTTCTTCCACCTGATCGGTGGGCATGTTTGAAGATCGTTCAGCATTCTCTTTGTTTTGGCTGATAGCATAACCTCCCATGGAGCTTCTTTAACGAGGGAGCACGTTGCCCCCGGGGTATTCACCTTTTTAGGGGTGTGAGGCTGCGGCGGGTTCACCTTCTATCTTTCGGACAACGCGAACTTGCCCTGTTGGTACTGGTCTTCAATCCAATTTTTGAAGACGTAGCAATCCTCGATCGGATGACCCAGTACTCGGTGATAGGGACAGTAATTGGGATCTTTGACGTCGTTTGGCTGCGACGAACGCCTTGGATCCGGCAGATTTATGAGTCAGTTGCGCAATGCCAGCTTGAATAGTCTTCTCATTTTATCTTGAGGAAACGAGTAAGAACGTCCTAGCCTCTCCTCGAGGGGTACGCGTGGACGCATATTATTTTGACGGACAACCGGCTTCAAGTTGCTCGGCTGTTGTTGAGCATTGGCGACAATGATCGCTTTTCCGTTCCCCTTCTCATTTCGAGAATCCGGCTTTAGAGGAGACGGTCTATGGCCTATCTGGTCCATTTGGGCAAGCTTGTCGATCAGGGCCTGGAAGGTAGTCGGCTTGAAGAACATCATGAATTGAGATATGGTCGCCTGCGAGTCGAGGGTTCCCACAAATATACCCACTGCCGGTGCTTCTACAATGCGTTGTTCGCACTTTGACCATAGGTTCCTCCATCGTATCGCATATTGGACCCACGTCTCGCCCGGCTTCACCCTGGCATTAATCAATGCTGTTATCAAGGTGCGTTCGCTGGCGCTTGCGAATCGTTGCGTAAACAGCAGCTCCATCTCCGCAACTGTTTTGACGGAGTCATTCGGGAGATCAGAGTACCACTCGAACGCTGTCTCTGACAAGCTGCCGACGAACTGGCGAAGTAGCAGTTTGTCGTCGCCTCCAGTGTTGCCACAAACCGCCCTGAACTGGACAACATGCTGGTGAGGATTGCCCGTCCCCTTATAGACATGGAATTTCGGTATTGTATAGCCCGGCGGGTACTTGATCTGATCGTACCAGCTCGGATATGGTCGCCCTGTTCTGACAAGTTGACCGGCTGCCTCAGTCGCCTGGTGAACCCGTATCTGCTGAGCTATATATTCGTCCAGGTCAGCTTTGGAGATTGTCTCCTCCTTGGCTGTTGATAGAGCCAGTGGAGGATTTGACGTTTCTCCCCTATGATTTTCGAGAACGATCGGAGGATCATCAGCAGGAGGATCTTACTGGATCATCATACCCACCATGTCCTGGAACTGAAGGGCCATTCGCTTTATATTGGCTGCTTGTTCCGCAGCCTCTTTATCCTTCTTTTCCAGTATCCTGCGAAGGAATTCAGCGTCAGTTTCTTGCTCCTCGCGTTGATCCGAGGACGCTTCGGGGCTTTCTTTTGGCCCAGTGAGTGCGGCCATCGCATTCATCATTTCTTGGAGTTTCTGTTGTTGCTCCTGAGCTTTGGTCACCGATCGCGTAAGCAGTCTATGACCTGTAAATGCACTGCTGTCCTCTTTACCAGACGCCATGTAGACGGTATGGACTACAATGCCCCCGGACTTAGAGCGTTTGGGCTCACCGCCTTTGGCGTTTGCCGCAGGCATGGGGACCTTCTCCGGCCTTCTTCTCTTGTGGGCCGTTGAAGTTGAGGAGGCCGTTGCAGCGGGCACCCTGGTGGTTGTCGTCCTTTGCTTTTTGACAGGACGGTTCTTTTCTTCTTGCACTTTCACCCTCTTCTGCTGGCGAGAGTGATCTGGATCAATTACGGAATCTTGAACCCGCCGCCAGACCTTGTAAATTTTAGAGGACAGCCGTTGAGGGGGCTGCTCCAGCTTCGCTTCTGTAATACTCTCCGCAGGTGGTGGAGATCTTTTTAGCGTGGCAGTCGGAGAGTTCTTGCGTACCCTCCTTAGCGGTTCAAAGCTGTTCCCAGTTGGAACAGCGGCATTAACTTCCACCATTGGAGCAGGTGCAGTTAGACCTGAGGGGGAGTTGCCCCGGCCTTCCTTACTCGGCGCCAGTGGCGACGTCGAGCGTGTCGAGCTGTTGGAGATGGCTCGGCGATAAGGATAGTTTCGTCTTACCCCCTTGTCCGGATGAGGCGCCGCTGGCGCCAGCCTCTTAAAGACTGATGTTGTCTTTTGAGTAGCGATGTTCAATCTGTCAAAGACAGACCCTCGAGTAGGAGCAGGAGCCGGAATAGTCAGCCTTGAAAAGACCGACTCTTTAACAGGAGAAGCCGCCTTGACGACTTCAGGAGCAGAGGTGGCTATCTTCCTCGGGACGGCCACTTCAGGGTTCATGGGCTTCTTGGTAGGCCCAGCGGAGTTTTGGTTCAGCCTGGTAATGACAGAGGTTGCTGGCTTGATATTGGATGACCCATTGAAAGGGGCCGTTGTAGTAGTGAGCCGATCGAAGACCGACTTCTTTTGCGCTTCCGGTGCGGGCACTGGAATAGAGAAGCTTGCTGGCGGGAGCATGGTCCTGAAAAACAGACCGGTGGTGGCCTGAGTCACTTGTTCCACCGGCATGGTAAGGATGGAGGGCGCTTGAGGCCCATAAGCTCCACCTCCAGGTGAGGCGGAGCGTCGGTTGCATTGGCATTTGGAGCAGCTCGAGCAGTTGGAGGCCATTGATGCTTGATTTCTGTGCCAGGCAAAAGACCAAATCTTAGTAACTTGAAACCCAAAGGAAACCATTAACAAACCGCGATTCGTTCACGAAGACGACACAAGAAGTGTGGAGTGGAAAGAGGAAAAGGTCCCACCGGGCGTGCCAAAATCTGTTCCCCTTCGAAAGACGGCCAAGACTGAACGTCTTGCCTGAGATTCGGGGCAGATGCTATTTGGTTTTATCCGTCCACCTCTCCGAAGATGCCAAGTTGATTTATGGCACCGTATATCGGAGGTTTAGACGGATGCGACCGATGTAGCAGACTTCGTCAGATTCTCCCTCGCTTGAGGGGTTTTTGATTGTGGGGACGCTCTTCCCTGCAGGCGCAAGCCCCTGCAGTTAATTACACTACCGCATCGCGGTAACCACTTTCTCCTTCTCCAGAATTTCACTTCATGTCGTCTGTGTTTGTTTTGTTCGTGGTTGCCCGTGGATTGTATACGGAGACTAATTTATGTCGTCGCCTGTAGAACGTGGATTAGTCCAAATTCGTTTTTTCTTAGATTTGGTTTTGGTGTTTTAGTTTAAGGATACGTTAGCCATGTCTGAGGCTAAGATCAACTTAAACGTTTGTTAAGGATACGTTAGTCCAGTTTGAGACTAAGATCAACTTAACAGAAAGAGCATTTATGGGCTCTATTATTTAGTTTAGGGACATTGCGGTCGATTAAATATATGGCCGTCGGGACCCGTCGCTTCTTTGACGACGTTGAAGAATTACAACGACAGGTGTCAGAGGAGTTCAGAGATGTACCCTTGAACCAAAGTTGATTGGGGGGTTTTATAGTCCAATTTGGGACTAAAGTCTGTTTGAATGTTTAAGGACACGTTAGCCATATTTGAGGCTAAGATCAACTTAAACGGGATCGTTTAGATCCGACAAAAGAGCATTTGGGGGCTCTATTGTTCCAGTTTATGGACGTAGTGGTCCATCGCCAGTTTAGAGACATGGTGGTCCACAGGTAGTTTAAGGACATTGCGGTCCATTAGTTTAAGGACGCTTAAGTCCGTGAGTTTAAGAACGCATTAGTCCATGGGTTTAAGGACCCCACAGTCCATATGAATGTGTTTAAGGACGCATTAGTCCATTAGTTTAAGGACGCATTAGTCCGTGAGTTTAGGGACCCCACAGTCCATATCGATGTGTAGTTGTCGGGACCCGTCACCTCTCTGACGTCGTTGAAGGATTACAACGATAGGTGTCAGAGGAGTTCGGAGATGTACCCTTGAACCGGATGTAAATTGATTTAAGAGAGCAGTCGTGCTCAGTCAATTTAATTTGAGGACTTACGGCCATGATTGGGCTAAGTCCAGTTGAAAATGTTCAACGTTTTTATTTATTTTTGGCCTATTAGGCCTATGATAGGGCTTTGCTCCTGTTTAATAATGCATTGCATTTTATTCTGGCCTGCTAGGCCTTTTTGATTTGGGCTCTTTCCCTTTTTAAATGATGCATATTATCTGTTTTGGTCTGACAGACCTTTATTTGGGCTCTGCCCTTTTTTAAAATAATGCATTGCATTTTTAATTGGGCTCAGCCCTTCTTTTCAATAATGCAGTGCATTAGTTATCTGACAGTGGCCATGTGGCCTGTCAGGCGCTTTGCGTCAATTATTGAGCACAAGCGCATGTGGAGGTGACACGTGTCACGCTCTAGTGAGTGCAAGCGCAATGCGCTGCACCTGTGCGCTGCACTGTTGCGCTGCTGACATGCGGCGCGCTCTGGTGAGTTGCGCCAATTTCAGAGAGCAATGCTCTATTTTAAAAGCGCATAGCGCAAGTGGTTTTGGAGTTGACACGTGGCGCTCTCTGGTGGTTTGCGCCAACCCAGGAGCGCAACAGTGCAGATTTTACAAGTGCAAAACACTGTTTTAATATCTTGATCCAATTTTGGATTCAAGAAAAGAATCTTTTAAGATTCCAGAACCAATGGTTCATAGAAAAGGCAATGCCTTTATTATTATTATAATTTTTATTGAAGATCTTTGATCTTATTCTTAGATCAATGATCCTTTCAGAAGAAATTCTTCTTTTCCTAAAGGTTTTACCTTTTTCTTGCTTTGAATTCTTTCTCAAAGTTTTCAGAAGACTTCTTTGAGTTCTCTCTGTGTTAATGTGTTTTTCTGTCTGTTTTAGACTTGGGGCCTAGGGGCCTTTATATAGTGCCAATAGAGTTGTTAAATTAGTTAAAGAGATCATTCTCTGAGTGATTTAGGGATTTTTCCCTACCGTTGGATCTTTGATCTAAGGGCTTCTGTTTTACAGAAGACAATCTTCTTGTTTTAACAAGAACAGAAAGATCTTACTGGAATTTTAATTCTGTTTGGCGCAAACGCACCTGCGCTTGACACGTGTCGCGCAGCGCAGGGCGCAGCGCGACTGCGCTGCCACGTGTCGCGCAGCGCAGGGCGCAGCGCGACTGCGCTGCCACGTGTCGCGCAGCGCGACTGCGCTGACACATGTCGCGCAGCGCACAGCGCCACTGCGCTAGCGCAACTGAAGCGTTGCTTCTTTTAATTTTGGTTTAAATAGAGTCTTGCTCTGATTGGGTGCGCTGCCTTGGGGGCGCTACGCTGACGTATCAGCTTTTGACACGTGGTGCGTTGCGCGCAGCGCAAGAAATTTGAAGCGTTTCTTCAATTTTGAATTTTCAAAATTTAAACAGTGCTTTGCCCTGATTGGGGGTAACACCACCTTTAACATATTCCGTACCAGTCTACCCCTTAAACCCCGCGATATCTTGATTGTATTGTTATATTGTATTGTAAAATATATAGATTGTAAAATTGGATGACTGACCAAAACCATGATATCAGTAAACGGATGAAACTGTATAATCATGTAATTGGAATAACTGTAGAATCATGTAAATGGATGTATATCCATGGTTCGGTTCAGTCAAGTTGATAGATAGAATATATGGAATAATGGAGTCATCGATTCATGTTGAATTGTAATATTGAAGTTTGTAGATTGTAGATTGTAGATTGTAGACTATAGATTGTAGATTGTACTTGAATCATATTCAATTCAGATTATAATGAGACTCACTTTGAATCAGTGAATTGAAGTCGTGGTTGTTTTGATATTATCGGTAACCACTGCACATGGACGGCAGGATTTGTGTGTTTTTCCAAGACGATTACCATGTTGATAACACCATTTGTTAATTTGTCTACCTTAAATAGGCAAGCACCCACTTCTCCGGCTCCCTGAGGCTCAAGAGATTGGTCCCGCTTAAACCTATGTTTACTAGGGTCCTTAGGGTAATTTATAGAACTTGAGCGGGTTTTACGTAAAAATACTTTGTTTAGTTTTCAAAATACTCCCCAAGTATTTATTAATCGTCTTTAGAGTTGTAATAAATGTAGATTTTATTTTGTGAAATTTCTTGTGAAAATATCCTAATTTCATAATAAGTGGTATTTATTTGTAATATTGGTTTTGTATGGAATTCATGGTATTTTAGTGTAAAATTGATTCTCGTGATTTTTAGAAAACGGTGGAATATTTATTTCATAACAAAATAGATATTTTAATGATAAATATACATATGTTAATACAAAAATAATTTTAATATATATTTTATATTCTAAAATTCTCATTTTCTCAAAATGTCGTATTTTAAATCTTTCGAGACCGAATGCTCCTTGCGGAGGTCTGAATCTCGCACTACTAAGCTCGAGAATATGCGATAATCCGCACCATCCCGTACGGGTTCCCCAAAATGGGTTGTAGCGGCACTTTGCAAAAATTTGTATAAATACTAAATCCTTTAGAAAACGGTTTTATTAAGTAAATGGTATTTATTTGTAAAGATGTCAATTTCCTGTATTCTATGTTTTAGGGTCTCCTAAGTCAACTAGACTGTTCCTAACTGGTTCAAAGCGACAAGTTGTGAGATATCTCAAATCGCCTCTTCACCGCCAATTATGGCAAGGTAAGTACAAGTGAAGAAAGGAGGGATCCGCTCACGAATCACCGTGAGACGGGCCTTTTAAAGTTAGCTTTCTCACTTGTCTAGTCTGGGCACCACAAAGTCAGGTTTAGATAAACGACTGAATGTCCACAACCTTTCTCTGTCCTAATGAGTGCGACAGTCCTTAATTGGCTGAGTCTAGATATTTTTTTATTAGCTCAAAGGTTATTTATTTGTAAAGATGTATCAATACTAAATTTTTTAGAAATGGTTTTATTAAGTAAAGGGTATTTAAATGAAAATGTTTGTTTTCCCGTATTCTAAGTTCTCGAGGGTATCATGTTATGTTGCATATGAGTGTGTGAGGAGGTAAGGTCATTACCTCGTGGTCTACTTAAAGGTATAGCAAGTTTAATGAAATTAAATGTATAATTGAAACAATGTGGTATTTAAATGAAAAATACGATAAAGTAAAATAATAATCATTTTATGAAATGAAACTTGATCAATTTGGTTGATTAGTGTTTAATAGTCAACATGAGAGAGTTTAAGCATAATTATATTAACGAAAAGTGAAGTTTTATAAGAAACCGAATCGGAAATCGGATTTGTTCCGATTCCGTCGGGTTTTGTAAATCCGTATTTTTAGATAGAAAAGAGAGATAGAAAATGGGACTTACGGGTTTTGGACAACCAAGAGAGGGAGATGAATCGGGAGTCACCAGTGCGTCATTTCGTCGCCAGGAGTTCCTAGAATGATCGTCGGAAGTTCGCCGGAAAATTCGCCGTAGCTTCGCCTCGTGCTCGATTTCAAAGTACACAAGGTTTGCTGGAAATTTTTGAGAGTTAGCTCAGAATTTGGGGTGAGAGGGTAAAGGGTAGCGGTGGTATTTATAGGGTTAGGTTAGGATTAGGGTAGATGAAAGGTTAAAATGAAAAATATGATAAAATGTATTAAAAATGTATTAAAAGTGGAGTAATTGGAGTTTTAAAAGAGCTCTGGAAATGGTCTGAGGCTAAAATTTTGCAGGTTTATAGGGAATGTGAAAAGACATAATTTTCATGTTGGGGTCGTCGCCGGAATCGGCCGACTTGGGGATGACTCAGCCGTGACTCAGTCGGGGACTGAGTCGGCTGAGTCGAGGCCGATTTGGCCGATTCCCGGCCGAGTCAGGCGGCCGGGATCCCCCCCGATGGTTCATCTAATCTCTGGCAATGTTACATTTTTGGGTGTAGTGGGGTTTTTGTGAGATATGCACGTGTAAACGGTATTACCAATGAGCTACAAGCTCCTTCTTGTAATTAAAGTGCTAATTAATTACTTAAGTTTTGTGCTCAGGCAATAAATACCCCTTAAAGGATTTTGAAAAAAAACAATTTGAAAATTTGTATGGAAAAAGTGTATAAGAAAATTAGGGTTGTTACATTCTACCCTCCTTATAAAAATTTCGTCCTCGAAATTTGTAAAAAGGAAAGTGTAACAAATTCAAGAAAAGTTTGGTGACTGGAGTATAGATAGTGTATAGCAAGATGGTGTAAGGGTTAAAAAAATGTGAAAGAGTCCTACCAGTGTTGCTTTGACCTACAGCCTCGGCTTCTACGGCTGCTAAGGTGTAAGCCTATCGCCGTGGCACGTTCCTCCTAGCTGGAGGCATATTCCCCTGTACTCGAGGCATGTTTCTCAGTGCCTGATGGAATTGGCGATTTGGCTGAGCAGGAAATCCACGTGGAGGTGGTGCTGGGAGTGCAGGACGAGTTGCAGGAGTCTGGATAGCTAGTTAATGCGGGTAGTTGACGGGTGTGTGTGCTGGGTTGCGTCTATAAGGACAGTTTCCAATTCCATGATTGGACGCGCCACAAACCAAGCATAGGTCTTTTGCGCGCCTACATTACTTCCAAAAGTGTCCTTCCCTCTTGCAATAAAAGCAAAAATCGGGTCTTGGCTGATCATTGGCTACTTCCAGTCTTCTGAGTTCAACAGCTGGCCTTGAAGAGGCCCCTCCTGCCATTTGGTTGGCAGGGCACTTAAATCTAGCAAATTGAGGTCTTCCCCTCGCCTTTACCACTGCCTCATAACGGCGGGCAGCTTCCAGAGCATCCTCGTGAGTTGGAAATTTCCCTGTGGCTAGTGCAACCTGGATTTCCGTGTTCAAACCTTGTTGAAATCGATGGGCTCTGATCTCATCCGTCAGTATCAGGTGTGCCGTAAATCTGTTACGGTCTTGTGTTAGCTGTCTAGTATGTGATATTAAAAATTTGAAATACTGTGACATATCTTACCGACTGAGCATGGTGAACTCAGCGTCATACTCATCTACTGACTTGACCCACATAGAACCTTGTTATAGATGAATGAACTGTTATTCCATGGCAAACCTGGCAGTCAAAGGGAAGTACTTCGTGTCGAACCTATCGCGAAAATTCTTCCACTCAATGGGCTGATCAAGACGGCTTTCTTCCGCCTTCCAACAGTTCCGTGCATTGTTCGTGAGCTGTAATTTTGCCATACGAACCCAAGCTATTTCTGGCACTTGTGTTGCTGCCAGATCATCTTCGATACTCTGAGCCCATTCTTCAGCTTCCAGTGGGCTCTCCTTTCCTGAGAACTGTTTGGGGTGTAAAGCTCTGAATTGCTTCACCTCAGGTGCTTCAGCCTCGGGACGGTTCAAGAGCTGCTGTTGTCCCTCTAGGAGGCTGCGGATTGCCTCAAGCAGAACCGTTTGCTCGTTGAGTGGAGCAGGAACGGCAGGTGTGAGTGGTAGTGGTGGAGGTGTGTTGTTGACATTGGTGCTGGTGTTGTTTGGTGAATCCATAACCTTGAATGAAAAATTTAGGTTAGGACAGATTCAAAATATATGATTCAAAGAATAAGAATTGATGGGATTCAAGGAACATGATTGTAAAGAATGTTTTAGTTGCTGGTTCTTGTGTTATATTACTTAGGTTGTTCATGCAGAACAGAATTGCATGGCAGTGTTCCATACAACTCTAACCTGCATGGGCCACCAACAAAAAATGTCACGCCCCGCTTCCCGGTATACGGCGAAGGGGAAGTAAATACGCTAAGCATATCTAAGCAATATAAAAGTAAGCACAAGAGACAAGAGATATAAACTGAACAGCAACTTTATTTATTAACATTCTTTTGTACAATCATGGAAAGTAAATACAACTGATAAAAAGCAATGCCTAAACAATGGCATAACAGAAATGAAAAGTACTGAATGGAAAGTGTATAATGAACTAGAGCTCGTGGTCTTCACTGAAATGGTCCAAGTCTTCAACAGTGGGCTCGATCTCTGATGGGTCCAAATCACCTAACGACATTCAAAGAAGAAAGAAATAGAATGTCGTCAGCGAACAGGTCGCTCGGTAAGTTCCAAAGATAAGAGCAAAGTAGAATAGACAGAATGAGAAGGTAGCTTTTAAAATTGTATTATATTGTTGATTGGTTCGAAAAAGTATGTTTTGTAGTTAACCGCAATCAGAACGGTGTCGCGTGTAGCTAGACCGAGGTGAGTACGGGTCGTCCTCTGGAAAACGTGGAATCTTTTACTTTTACTTTAGATGTGTTGAGAGAGAGGGGAGGAAGAAAGAATTTGTTGAATGGTTTCTAGATCTACGTTAAACAATAATGTAAAATATAGATCTAGATTATTTTAAAGATGTAATTAATATAATAAGAGGGCTTGTAGTGTTCGTTAGGATTTAGTAGTTATGGACGATTAATTAAAAGTTACCCTTTTTATCCATTAATAGATTTAGAACTAGAATAACGGTGATACGTGTAGATTAGGGTTTCTGGGGGGAAAAGGAATCCCACTCTTAACCCTTACCTCGACACGGAACTCCGTTCATATCTAGCCTTTACCAATGCAATCATTAATCTAATCTCTAATCGCGGTCGGAACTAGCAAAGAATTGCTAGCGCGCCCGATTAGGATGTTAATGATTCTTTTGATAAAGTTCCTAAACTTTATAGGACTTAAAAAGGGTTTAGGGATGTTCATCGTCCATTAGCCTACCCGAACCCTAACAAGCGGGGAATTACTCGCGTATGTTGGGAGAAAAAGAGATGGAGAGAAAATGCATAATTAAACTACAAAGAAATAGAATAAGAAAAAGAACTACCTTTATTAATCAACAATATCCGTTTACACTTTGATCCTTAGAAAATGATTACAAAGACTAGCTTGCTTCTCGATCTCTTCTAAGGAGGTAGACGAACAGTTGATGATCAGCCTGGATGCGTGAGCCGTCTTGGACTTCGTGATCTCTTCGGCTTGATGGCTTTTCCAAGAGGCTCTCTGTGCCTTTTTATAGTGCAAGGCCAGAATCTTATTGTTGAAAACTTGGAAAAATATAGATTTGATTCACCCCAAAAAATCTTGTGCTTTAACTTCCTAGACTTGCGGTGGATCCGCGGCCCAAGGGTGGGTTTGGTCGCGGATCCGTTCTCAAAGGTTGGGATCTCTCGATCAAATTTCTTGGGCTTTCTTCTCGTGACATGTGGCAATCCTAAGCACCTTTAGAATTCAGAAATCTTCTCTCGGTTGCTTCCAGACTTGGTCTCCAAGTTTTGCTTCTTAATTTGGCAAGTTTTCTTCAACAAATTGATTTGTTTGATAAATTCTGCATAACAACTTGGAAAATTCTGCACCATAATCTCAAATAATATTTAGTAGACTTAGTTCTATTAGGATTTGGTCAATAGATTTATTTGCATATATTTTCCTACCAAATGATAATAAAAATATATTAACATATGGAAAATAATGTTTTTACACATAAACCCTCATATGTATAATATATCATAATAAAGTCCTTTTTTTTAATATGAAAATGGTAGGAAAAATGTAATACAAATGTGCAGTTTTATCAACTGAACAAATACCCCCAAACTTATCTTTGATCGTCCCGAGCAAACTAGTTATTTAAGAGGAGAAAAAGAAAGGAGAAAACTAAGCACACTTTCGTAGGCAGACACGATTGCACTGAGCACGTGCAACAAGCCGTTAAACCTCTAGGTGTCCCTAGTAGGAGGAGTGTTGTCTCCTGAGGGTTTTCAGCGGATTACACCCACAAAATCCAATAACAAAAGAAAGATAGTGAAATTTACATATAAAGATAAGAACCATAAAAGAAAGGCCTTGAAAAGAAGAGTTTCCAACTATACTAGCTTTTCAGTTGTCATGAGCCCTATCTTAATAGTCATGAAAAATGTTAGAAATCACATCACCCCTCAATAAAACATCGTCTTTATTCTTCATTCCTACCTTTCATCCAAACATTGATCATATAACCCCACGTGTGTATAAAGAACATCCCTACACTCGGAGAATTCAATTCAAGCTATCATACTCTTGTCCATCCGCCTTAGTACTTTTTAATTTAATGAATATTAAGATTTGCTCACACATTTTCATGCGACCGTTAATACTTCTTGAGGTACTAACCGACCGATTACTTATGTGCTTGCTGATTAGGTGATAGTATTTTCCTCGTCTTGCACCATCTAAGGCTTAGCAGTGACTCCCAGACCAGTTGGCCTTAGGGCACTAGGTGAAGAGGCACCCTCGCTATATTTTTTTATTGCTGCCTTGGCGATAACAAAACCAGTGTTCATTTTTCTTTTCACCATTTTTATATTTTCTTCATTTTTTTTTCATTTCCTTCATACTTTGGCTTTTAGACAAGAGCATTTCAATGTATCCTCTACTATCCCGAGTTTCAAGACGTGTGTAAGTGCATATAGTAGGGTATCAACATTCAAATGTTTGGCTTCCAGAATAGAAACTAATTTTCAGACTTATTTTTATCCTCAGATTAGTGACTTCCTTCATTTTACTAACCCTTGGGACAACAGCTCATAACTACTTATTACTAGTTCGTTTAAGAAAACTTCTAATTTTCTTGGTTTTCTTAAACTAGTCCTATCTTTTGGATGTAATTTTTCACTTTCTATTCTTTTGTTATAAATTTTTTTTTTAATTTTTGAAAATGTTGTGCTTATGCAAAGTATGATGCAAATTGATGCGTAAATAAGCACAAACCTCCCCCAAACTTGTTTTCAACAGTGTCCTCACTGTTGCTATCTGCTGGATCACAAAAACCTATAAGCTTGGAAGGACATTATTAATGGGGGCAAAAATATATGAAAGTGAAAATCCTCCCCCAAACTTATTTTTGGCACACAAATTTGAGGACAAAATTTATGTTCAAGAGCCAAAAATATAACCCCCCCTCCCTCAAACATGAGTTAGACAATACAAAGCATTTTAAGAGGGGGTGAGTCATTTTGTCAAAGTAAGACTTTACAAAGACCAAAAGTTAACACCAACCATTCAAAGATTTTATTAGTATAGCGTATAGGTTGGTGGAAGAATGTGTTGTATCGAGTCAAGAAATAATGGGGAAGGGATAAGAGGTGGTCTGGAAAGGGTTTGAATTTAGAAAAAAGAAAGAATGAGGATGAATGTGAATGATTAGGAAGAAGGAATGGTGACGGTTCAACCTCTATAAGTGGAGATTGATCAATCACAAAATCCGTATTATTTAAAAATTCAAGTTCATCAGCAAAAAGTTCTTCAAAACTTTTATCAATGGTGTGATTGAACATTTTGCTGTCAAAGAGTTTTATGCCAGAATTTATTCTACTTGATTCATAAAAAATTACTGAGGTAGAGGACTCGAAAAACTCATCTACCTCTTTTTCAAAAATATCCAAATCAAGTTGAATTTCTGGTATTATTGAACTTGAATTAACGGATTGTGATTTATCAAAACTCATTGAAACTATAGGAACAGAAGAAGAACCGGAGGAAGTAGAAGGTGAAATGGGTAAACAAATTGGTGTGTCGAGTGTTGCAGAACCTGATGTGGAAGATGAAGGCTGTATTTTGGTCTGATCTTCGGGTATACCATTATCATCAACTTCAAGACATATTTGGGGTTCGGGAAGAATTAAAGGCTCAAGATGATGACCACAAGGAAGTGAAAGGATTTGATGAATTGGTGGGACAAAATCATCCAAAATTTCTGGTTCATCAATCAAAATATCCCCAACGTCAATCACCTCATTCAAGTGAAGGGTAAAATTCTCAAACTCCTCATCAAAAGTATGGTTTTCAATCAGTTTTGGTTCAAGAGTGGAGGTGTAGAGATCATAAGGGTTGGGTATGATTTCACTTGAAAGGGACCCTTCACAGTTGGGTAAATCAAACACTACAAAGTCACACAACTTATCAGACATTGTACTTGATGAATTTATGAAACTGGAGTTGTGGAGTTCAGTTTGGAATGGGGAGGTTTGATTAGGAAGGGTGTACAGTTCTGTCTTACTACGCAAATCCTCCATAATTTGATTCGTCAGTTCCATATATTTTTCTAATGTCTGCTCCAGACTAGTCTTGTGTTGATAAGGGGTTTCAGTATAAGATTGAAATTCCTGTGGATAATTAAAACTCCCAAATGACTGATTAGAAGAACTGTCTAGAGTAGGTGGAAAGGTCGAATTAGATTGATAGGAACAGAATGGTTGCTGAACTTGGGTAGGAGTAGGATCAATATTATGATAAGAAGAATATTGATATGGGTTGGTTGGTTGGCTATATACAAACCGCATATCAAACTCTTCTCCGGACAGTGGTGGTGATGGCTGATATTGGTCCGGGTTGAAACTTTGGCCTCTAGACCTAGCTATGTGCTCAGCAATGGACATTCGTCTAGGGGCTTTCTCACTCTGGGTATGAACTGAAACAGGTGTAGGATTAGAATACGGTTGATAAGACCTGGACTGAGGTGGCCAACTGTTTCTTCTTGCTTGTTCTATATGATCTCTTAAGGACATGGAAGAGCCGGACGGTATACCGAAGGGATTTCGAAAACAAGAGATATCTGATTGTTGACAGCAAAGCTCGGCGAGTGTTCTTCTGTTTAGGTCGCCCATTATAAGAAGAGAAGAAGGGGGAAGGGGTAAAAGGGAGAGAAAGTAATTGGTTTGTTTTGAAAAATGACGGATTAAGACAAATCACACAAAAATGCACAACCCTAGAACTATGGTTACCTAGGTCCAGTCTCTAGACCGCTCCTAGACTTCCAAAGGACAAGACGCGGGATCGATCCTCTACCGCCTCTGTACTACCTTTGTAGCCAGGTAAGTGCCGGGTAAGTGGGAAGGAACCACAGTAGTGGGCCTAATTAAAAACCACTAGTCTTTGACACACTTGTCTAGGCACTACAAAAGTAATGCGGATAAGCGATAGATTACCCACGACCTTCCTCTGTCCTTATTGAGCGCGACAGTCCTTAGAGTCTGGTCTAGATATTTTTTAAATTAATGAAGGGTTGATCTATATGCTCGGTTTGTGATTTGTGGGGCTTAGGAAGGGTGATGAAATCCCCACCTAATCTTGATTTGGTCCTTGCCCCTTAAAGATCCGTATTAAAATATGTAAAAACAAACCGAAAAACAAAACTTTGCAAAAAGATTTATGAGCGGCGATATTTTGCAAAGAATCCTGCAGAAAATAGATTTTATTGGATTTTAGAGGAGAGAGAAAGGAGTTAGAATCTTACCAGAGAAGTGTGAAACCTAGATCTTCTGTTTCCTCAAGTCCGTAACTCCAGATTTCCTCGCAAAAATTCACACAATAATCGTTAAATATACAATTTGCAGTTTTGTTTTAATAATGATATGACTCGTCTAAGAATTCAACACAAATAGTAAAAATAAAAAATTACGCACGTTTCCCCGGCAACGGCGCCATTTGACTGACACGAAAAGGTGTGTTTTGTAGTTAACCGCAATCAGAACGGTGTCGCGTGTAGCTAGACCGAGGTGAGTATGGGTCATCTTCTGGGAAACGTGGAATCTTTTACTTTTACTTTAGATGTGTTAAGAGAGAGGGGAGGAAGAAAGAATTTATTGAATGGTTTCTAGATCTACGTTAAACAATAATGTAAAATATAGATCTAGATTATTTTAAAGATGTAATTAATATAATAAGAGGGCTTGTAGGGTTCGTTAGGATTTAGTAGTTATGGTCGATTAATTAAAAGTTACCCTTTTTATCCATTAATAAATTTAGAACTAGAACGACGGTGATGCGTGTAGATTAGGGTTTCTGGAGGGAAAAGAAATCACACTCTTAACCCTTACCTCGACACGGAACTCCGTTCATATCTAGCCTTTACCAAAACAATCATTAATCTAATCTCTAATCGCGGTCGGAACTAGCAAAGAATTGCTAGCGCGCCCGATTAGGATGTTAATGATTCTTTTGATAAAGTTCCTAAACTTTATAGGACTTAAAAAGGGTTTAGGGATGTTCATCGCCCATTAGCCTACCCGAACCCTAACAAGCGGGGAATTACTCGCGTATGTTGGGAGAAAAAGAGATGGAGAGAAAATGCATAATTAAACTACAAAGAAATAGAATAAGAAAAAGAACTACCTTTATTAATCAACAATATCCGTTTACACTTTGATCCTTAGAAAATGATTACAAAGACTAGCTTGCTTCTCGATCTCTTCCAAGGAGGTAGACGAACAGTTGATGATCAGCCTGGATGCGTGAGCCGTCTTGGACTTCGTGATCTCTTCGGCTTGATGGCTTTTCCAAGAGGCTCTCGGTGCCTTTTTATAGTGCAAGGCCAGAATCTTATTGTTGAAAACTTGGAAAAATATAGATTTGATTCACCCCAAAAAATCTTGTGCTTTAACTCCCTAGACTTGCGGCGGATCCGCGGCCCAAGGGTGGGTTTAGCCGCGGATCCGTGCTCAAAGGTTGGGATCTCTCGATCAAATTTCTTGGGCTTTCTTCTCGTGACATGTGGCAATCCTAAGCACCTTTAGAATTCAGAAATCTTCTCTCGGTTTCTTCCAGACTTGGTCTCCAAGTTTTGCTTCTTAATTTGGCAAGTTTTCTTCATCAAATTAATTTGTTTGATAAATTCTGCATAACAACTTAGAAAATTCTGCACCATAATCTCAAATAATATTTAGTAGACTTAGTTCTACTAGGATTTGGTCAATAGATTTATTTGCATATATTTTCCTACCAAATGATAATAAAAATATATTAACATATGGAAAATAATGTTTTTACACATAAACCCTCATATGTATAATATATCATAATAAAGTCCTTTTTTTTAATATGAAAATGGTAGGAAAAATGTAATACAAATGTGCAGTTTTATCAACTGAACAATTGTCATAATATTGTGTTAACGCTGTTGTTTGTAGTTTGGTACAGAAAATGCCGGTGTATACGAGAGGAGTCCCACTTATACCGGGGACTTTGGTAACCCGTAGTACAAGGCTCCGTCGATAATACCAAGGAACAATGGCATGGATGTAATTACGTTTTAAGTGACCACCTCGTGCCACCTTTAACATATTCCGTACCAGTCTACCCCTTAAACCCCGCGATGTCTAAATTGTATTGTTGTATTGTATTGTAAACTGTATAGATTGTATAATTGGATGACTGACCAAAACCATGATATCAGTAAACGGATGTAACTGTATAATCATGTAAATGGAATAACTGTAGAATCATGTAAATGGATGTATATCCATGGTTCGGTTCAGTCAAGTTGATAGATTGAATATGTGGAATAATGGATTCTTGGATTCATGTTGAATTGTAATATTGAAGTTTGTAGATTGTAGATTGTACTTGAATCATATTCAAGTCAGATTATAATGAGACTCACTCTGAGTCAGTAAATTGAAGTCCTAATTGTTTTGATATTATCGATAACCACTGCACATGGACAGCAGGATTTGTGTCTTTTTCCAAGACGATTACCGTGTTGATAACACCATTTGTTAATTTGTCTACCTTAAATAGGCAAGCACCCACTTCTCCGGCTCCCTGAGGCTCAAGAGATTGGTCCCGCTTAAACCTATGTTTACTAGGGTCCTCAGGATAATTTATAGAACTTGAGGGGTTTTACGTAAAAATACTTTGTATAGTTTTCAAAATACACCCCAAGTATTTATTAATCGTCTTTAGAATTGTAATAAATGTAGATTTTATATTGTGATATTTCTAGTGAAAATATTCTAATTTCATAATAAGTGGTATTTATTTGTAATATTAGTTTTGTATGGAATTCATGGTATTTTAGTGTAAAATTGATTCTCGTGATTTTTAGAAAAAGGTGGAATATTTATTTCATAACAAAATAGGTATTTTAATGATAAATATACATATGTTTATACAAAAATAATTTTAATATATCTTTTATATTCTAGAAATCTCATTTTCTCAATATGTCGTATTTTAAATCTTTCGAGACCGAATGCTCTTTGCGGAGGTCTGAATCTCGCACCACTAAGCCCGAGAATGTGCGATAATCCGCACCATCCCGTACGGGTTCCCCAAAATGGGTTGTAGTGGCACTTTGCAAAAATTTGTATAAATACTAAATCTTTTAGAAAACGGTTTTATTAAGTAAATGGTATTTATTTGTAAAGATGTCAATTTCCCGTATTCTATGTTCTAGGGTCTCATAAGTCAACTAGACTGTTCCTAACTTGTCCAAAGCGACAAGTTGTGAAATACCTCAAATCGCCTCTTCACCGCCAATTGTGGCCAGGTAAGTACAAGTGAAGAAAAGAGAGATCCGCTCACGAATCACCGTGAGACGGGCCTTTTAAAGTTACCTTTCTCACTTGTCTAGCCTAGGCACCACAAATTCAGGTTTAGATAAACGACAGAATGCCCATAACCTTCTTTTGTCCTAATGAGTGCGACAGTCCTTAATTGGCTGAGTCTAAATATTTTTTTATTAGGTCAAAAGTTATTTATTTGTAAAGATGTATCAATACTAAACCTTTTAGAAATGGTTTTATTAAGTAATGGGTATTTAAATGAAAATATGTGTTTTCCCGTATTCTAAGTTCTCGAGGGTATCGTGTTATGTTGCATATGAGTGTGTGGTGAGGTAGGTCATTACCTCATGATCTACTTAAAGGTATAACAAGTTTAATGAAGTTAAATTTATAATTGAAATAATGTGGTATTTAAATGAAAAATACGATAAAGAGAAATATTCATCATTTTATGAAATAAAACTTGATCAATTTGGTTGATTAGTGTTTAATAGTCAACATGAGAGAGTTTAAGTATAATTGTATTAACGAGAAGTGAATCGAACCCTCAAGAGGAGTGGGAGCTGTGTGATTAGAAGAAAGACCTGCTCGAGATAAGAGAGGCAGCTGATAACGAATTGGAAGTGAAGTTTTATAAGAAACCGAATCGAAAATCGGATTTGTTCCGATTCCGTCGGGTTTTGTAAATCCGTATTTTTAGAATAGAAAAGAGAGATAGAAAATGGGACTTACGGATTTAGGACAACCAAGAGAGGGAGATGAATCGGGAGGAGTCGCCGGTACGTCACTTCGTCGCCGGGAGCTCCTAGAATAATCGTCAGAAGTTTGCCGAAAAATTCGTCGTAGCTTCGCCTCGTGCTCAATTTCAAAGTACACAAGGTTTTTTGGAAATTTTTTAGAGTTGGCTCAGAGTTTGGGGTGAGAGGGTCAAGGGTAGGGATGGTATTTATAGGGTTAGGGTAGGGTTAGGGTAGGTGAAAGGTTAAAATGAAAAATGTGATAAAATGTATTAAAAGTGGAGTAATTGGGGTTTTAAAAAAGTTCTGTAAGTGGTCTGAGGCTAAAATTTTGCAGGTGTATAGGGAATGTGAAAAGACACAATTTTCATGTTGGGGTCGTCGCCGGAATCGGCCGACTCGGGGGTGACTCGGCCGTAACTCGGTCAGAGGACTGAGTCAGCCGAGTCATGCCCGATTTGGCCGATTCCCGGCCGGGATCCCCCCGACAGTTCATCTAACCTCTGGAAATGTTACATTTTTGGATGTAGTGGGGTTTTTGTGAGATATGCACGTGTAAAAGGTATTACCAATGAGCTATAAGCTACTTCTTATAATTAAAATGCTAATTAATTAGTTAAGTCTTGTGCTCAGGCAATAAATACCCCTTTAAGGATTTTGAAAAAAACAATTTAAAAATTTGTATGGAAAAAATGTATAAGAAAATTTAGGTTGTTACATTGAGAACCGTGGATATTTCAAAAGAAAATATGTATTGTTTTAAAAACCCGGTTTCTCTTGATGTGATATTTCAGTGCGTCCACGATACGTTTTCTCGGTTCTGAGACGTATGATAGAAATCCGATTCAAGGAGGTGGATGATCCGTTTGCGAGTTCATGGTGGACCCAGTATGGTTCCTTGGGGCGAGAAATGTTTTTCTTGGAGTAAACGATGAGCCTGGCAGGGTGGCTAATACCTACCAGTGATTGGTTGGACCTGACGGTTATCCGGAGTATACCGGCCGGAGTCGAGAGATGTTATGGGCCGATCCGGACTGACGGAGCCCGAGAGATATGAGGATTTACGTGCCGATACTGGGCATGGGTTTCATGATGTTTCGAGTGTCGATGCTGGACTCTCAGGTTCCATAATTTGATGTGTCGCGAGTGACACACGTTGATTTATATCCTCATATTTTTCATATATATGCTTTTATTATATTTACATGCATGATGATGTTGTGTCAGTGGTTGACACGTGGACGAGATCCATATGCATACATACATTGATTATATGGGTGGACGAGATCCACATGTATACATACATTGATTACATAGTTGGATGATATCCGCATACATATAGACTTGGGTATATAATTGGCACCTATACTGCTACGGTCACCCTAGATACCATAGTATTATTTTCATGATATAGTGACATTGATTTCATATTGATTATATTGATCATACCTCATATTTATGATATGTTGCTACCTGAGGCACTGACACGAGCACTTGGTATTACACTTATGTATAGATATTTACCCTTGCTACCCTATCATGCTTCAGATTTATCATATTGAGTGTGTGTGTGTGTGTGTGTGTGTGTGTGTGTATGTGTGTGTGTATTACTGATCATATTGACCTAGTATTGAGTCATACACACGATTTCTGCTCTGTGATGTTTTCTACTCACGAGTTGGCAACTCACCCCTGTTGTGCCACAGTTTCTTGCAAGTTTTGCCGTACAGGTTTTTCCTTGGTGGCCTTGTTGGCACATTACTTCATTCCGGGAGATTGCGTTGGTAGGTGGGTTCACTCGTATTGTGACCACCATTGTACTTATTTATATTCAGTTGTATGTAGTAAACTCCATCAACCAGACGTGTACATTTATTTCAGACTTAGAAAACCAGTTGTATATTCTTTCGATCTTAGAGTCGCACGTTGCATTAGGATGATTTTCTTGATGATTTTGAGTTTCCTTTTGAATTTTGATTCTCGCCCTTCGGGGTTGTATATTATTGCTTGCGTGGTTGTGACCATCGATTGACGAGGAGCTAGCTCCCGCTTGGGGATGCCTTTTATCATTGTGCATAAATTATTCATGTTGTACCCTATTTTGGGCCATTATTTACAAAGGAAACTCTGCCGAAATTTTCAGAAAACACTTGAGATTTTAAAAATACATATTTCAACTTATGTTTTTAGAACCACTTGTTTTAAAACTAGTTTTCTTCACTTCTTCCTTAAAATGCTTTAGATTTCTGGGATTTTTGGCTTACTTGAATTAGATGGGGTCCTATAGACTTCATATGATTCAAGTGTCAGTCACGTGCCATTTCGGGTCGTGACAAAACCCCTCTCTCAGACGACTCAGGTAAGGCAATTCTTATCCAATAGGCCGCTACTCTGCCTAAATACCTCGACCAACTTGATCGTCGGAGGGTCCACGGTGGTACAACCATCCCGGGACTTCTTTGCAGGTAGCTCGGCTTCACACCAAACCAAATCCATTGAGATTCGCATGCCTCAGGAGACAGTTCTCAAATCCAATCTCAGCTGTTCGCCAACGCTGTCGGCAGATCGTCGAAAGACAACATCTGGAGAAGATCCAGTGCTCCATCACAAGGCAATAGATGAAGAGTTCAAAAGTTGAAGAGGAATGAAAATTCATCATCATCATAACCAATTCTTTTGGTGCAAAACAACATAGGAATAGATATGCGGGTGCAAGTTATCATATGAGCTCAGGTCAAATCTTTAGTTGGATGATTCTCATCCCTTGGATGAAATCAAACGGCTAACAAATTTCCACTGCACCTTCTGTTAATTTATTCACTAAAATCATTTCCGTAGTCGACCCACATCTAATTATGAATATTACTTAATGTGTAAGCTGATCATACTTGTACTTGGACCACGTGGTAGTAAGATGGTTGCCCCGACTTCTAAAATTTAACTAGTTGTATTAGCTTCTCATGTATTCGGAACATGTGCAGTACATTTTACATCCAAGTCGATTAAAAAAATAACCCCATTCTACTTTCGGATAGCTTCTTCCATAGTTACGACAGAAAATTTATTTATTTCAGTTCTCTCCCTCGCTGTCCCACACACAAATAAAACATGAGCACACATACGTGACATATATATAATAGAGAATAATGGAAGAAAGCGGCCATAGAAAGGAATTTTCTTCTATGACGTCGAAAAAAATACAATCTCCGTCGTGTTTTCCGATGATCGGCACCCACCATCTTCATCATTATCATCTAAGATGTGGGTACGCCAAATTTGATGTGATTCTACAACTTTTTCACCGTTGATTTAGCAATGTAAAAAGTTCTATTGCCGGTAAACCATTAATTTTGAACATGAAAAAGTTGTAGAATCACATGAAATTTGGCATACCCAAATCTTAGATGATAACGATGAAGATGATGAGTGCCGATCGTCGGAAAACACGAAGGAGATTGTATTTTTTCGACGCTATAAGAGAAAATTCCCTTCTATGACATCTTTTCCCTATTATTCTCTATATAATAAGCAAAAGCTTCCAAAGATAAAAGCAGTATCATGGTATCAAGTGCCATAGAAGGAAACAATTTAAAAGTTTTATTCCTTAATGCTCTGATCCATCATATACATATTATCTTCATCATTTAAAATAAGTAAAATATACCAAACCATTTTTTCTACGAAGAATAAAACATACATTTTCACCAGAAATTTAGTGATTCGAAGATCGCGTGATCTTCATATCCAGAAATCAAATTAGACTATATAGGTACTAATTGCAACTTCTTCTAATAGAGTATTAATAAATACATCATCGATTTGTAAAGAATCATTAAAACATGTAGCTGGTTTTGCAAAATCAAGATTTTCTCTTAGGTCCAGTCAGCGAGGATGTAGATGGATCGGGTACAAATCGGATATATAGTCATTACCATATTCGTATCTGACACCTATTTATGGATGCGGATGCGGATACTGATAGTTGTCAGTAAAAAAAATTTACTATTCGTTTCCGCTATAAATCTAATAGACATTGTAGAAATCATATCCACTAAAATCGGATACAGATACTATTCAGATAAATATAAAAAGTCATAATTTATAACAACTAATAAATGTTTAAATAGGTTAACCAATAATATGAGATTCAAGCAATCACATCAACAATCACATCAAGTATACAGGTTTTCATAGTTTCAAATTAGGGGTTGTTCATGTAAGATCAAGTTTATAGGGCATCCAAAAAGGCATATTTAGATAGTTAGGATTTAAATTCGGGGGATTTAATTTGGGATTCTAATGTCCCGAATGTATACGCATTCTCAAAATGAAATTCATAGGTGTATATTTTAGATTTTACATGTTTGGAAAATATGGGATAAGGAATAAAAAAGGAACAAAAATTCTCACCAAAAAAGAAGCAAGATGATCAACCACAAAGAAAGAACAAAACCATCAACAGCTCTTGATCATAGTCACATAATTCGTGAATAATTCGGCGAACACATGAATAATTCATGAATTTTTGATCGGCCGATTAATTCTCCGATGTAATTGCCGCTGGTGAACGCTTCGAATAATTCAAATAAACAGCGAATAATTCACAAAACAACGAATAATTCACAAAAACAGCAAATAATTTGCAATATCAAAACCCAGCGTCTCATATATTAATTTCTTGCTTGAAATCCTTTCTGAACATTTCCCGAATACTTGCCGAATCTTTCCCGAATACCTACCGATTTTTTCCGAATTTATGATGATCGATACCGGTGATTCTCCAGATCATGACACGTGGCAGATGACATGTCCCAGAGCTTATAAGAATGGATCAAGAACGGTACGATTAGAAGCATACCCCGGGCCTCCGACCCGAGGATGTTCCCGACCTTCGGCGGCCTTCCAGACCACTCCCATGCTTGCCTTACAAACAACTGTCAGCTCGCCTCCGAGTCTTCCCACACGCTGGATTCCCTCAGCCCCCTAGCTCGCCTCCGAGCTATCACAGAACCAAGCTCGCTAGGCCTCCCACTCGTTCCCGAGCCTCCCGCCGAGCTTAGCTTCCTCGGTCTCATCGACCGACCCATAGCACTGATCACAGGCGCCTCCGCGAATCTCGCCAAACGCGAGATATTCGCCGCCTATGATCCAGCATTCCACGCCAGCGCGTTCTCCCATTAACAAGTACATCTCGTCATTAATGGGGTATCTCGTCTTTCACGTGGGCGTAAAGCCAGAGGCGTAACGGTCGGTGTAAATCTCGAGTCCACCAGCCCATGACTGCCACTATATAAACCCCACTCTCAGACGACTCAGGTAAGTGAATTTTACCCCAATAGGCCGTTACTCTGCCAAAATACCCTGTCTAACTTGATTGTCGGAGGGTCCTCGGTGGCACAACAACCCCGAGACTTCCTTGCAGGTAGCTCGGCATCAACCACTCCAAGCCCATTGAGATCCACACGCTTCAGGAGGCAACCTCCAACTCAATCTCAGCCGCTCGTCTCCACTCGCCGCTGATCAACGAAAGGTAACATCTGGAGGAGGTCCAGAGATCCATCAGTTGGCGTCGTCTGAGGGAAGCTAGTTCCACTCAACGAAAGTTCACCTTCCGATCTCAACTTCATGGCGAGTGATCGCCGCGATGATCCAAGCACTATCCGTCGCCTTCCCCACAATGGAGGTGCGGATGGATCCCCGACTCCCCCGACGCCATTCACGCCCTATCTGCTCGGATAGATCGGGTTACGTCCATCGTGGATGCACTCATCCGTGTCCAAATGGCCGGGCAAGCTCCCCAGGTCGCCGCTCCCCCACCTCGGGACCGGGACCCTATAAAGAGAGAGTAGACTCTGCCCGCGTCGGCACGACCGAACACCGCCTCGCTGCCTCCGACGGCTGCAGATCTCCCGGGCCAACTAATTCAATGACCTGCTAAGCGTCGCACAACTCAACACCGAGGTCTCTCTCCAGACCACCTCGCCTCGTGGCCCATCGCGCTCCTGTCCCTTCCGAGGAGGTGTCAGGTTCGTTTAAAAATTGGAGTTCATTCGCAAAAAGTTCGGTAAAAGAAATTTTCTTAGAATGTTCCCAAATTGATCCTGACTCAAACTCACCAAGAATATCAAGTTCATCCGGAAAAAGTTCCTCAAAACTCGATATGAAAGAATATTTTCAATACTGTCTTCCTCCCCATGATTTTTCACAATCCTATTCTTATCACTGTAGTTTTCTAATTCTCCCAATACCATTTCGTTTTAAAATTCATCCGCGCGCGCAAACGCTCATGTTTTGGAAACAGATATGATTTTAAGGAAATGAAATGCGCACGCGAGATCGTTCTCGTTTTAAAATTTATAAACCGTAAGTGCACGGCGCGTTGTACCAAGCCGGCAGGTACGGGTCAATCCGCAGGGAATTGTGTATTAGATCTTATTGTTTAAGGTTCAACAAATAATGAATGGTTTGGTTTGTCACAAAAAAATGAAAGAATAAGAAAACAAAGAAAAGCAAGAAAAGAAGCTAAGAAAGAAGTGGTTGTGGCTTTAGCTCGGAAAATCGAATCGCGACGATTCCTTCGACGCTCCCTTGATTATGAGTTGTCCGTCCTTACGTCGATCCAGGCATAATGCATGACTTTTCAAGGCAGTTGCAAAGCACAAGTCATCGATTCCGATATTCGCCGCAAAACACGAAATGAGTCCGTTTGTTCACTTACCATTTGTATGTCCAAATTTGGTGTATCAACACTAAACACAAAGGTTAGCAAGCATACCACAACATCAAAAACACAAAGTAGTGAGTGAGAGCAAATGATTTCAGTGTTAAGTGTGCGAAGTGTTTATGATAGTATATGGTATATGAAACCAAGAGATTTGTCAAGTCACTTAATCACAAAATACCACATCCAAACTTAGCAAACTTAACACCAAATTGATTCTAACCTTAGGCTTGCAAGATGGAGTTTGCGGGGAGAATATGGTATGTGATGAGGTTACAAAGTAACCATCAAATCAACATACCATATCAACCCATCCAAGTTATAATACTAATTTTATAATCATATTAAAACATATTAAACATTACCGAGAGGAGGAGGAAGCAAAGCCTTTAATCTCACTTCGTTACCATTACCACAACCAAAGATATTAGTTAAGCATGATAAAAAAAAGAAAAGCAAATAAGAACAAGAACAAGAAATAAAAGAAACAACAATATTATTAACACTTGAAGAAGAGATACAAGATATTGGTAACTTGTTCAACCTCCATAATGAAGCTCTCAAGAGAAAGCATCAAGAGGGAAGAAGAAAAAGAAGAAGAAACCAAGTGATAACTCACTCACTCTCAAGCCTAAACCAGAAACAAACTAAAATGGAAAATGGAGTATACTATATGGTACATAGTCCCTTTTGCTCAACTCTGTTTTGATATTTATAGGCTTAACATTAGAATAAATAAATAATAGAAATAAGATGATGTGGCCTAAAGAAATGACCAGACGAAAAATAGGGAAGTTTGGAGCCAGGGGGCTGGCGTCGCCGGATTATGTGAGGGGCCGCCGGTCAAAATCCGAGCGTAGAGGCTCGGGTTGGCATGGTGGATTTGTGTGCTCTTCACAATCCCAATGACGCTGCTTGATTTAGCTGTTTAAGCCTGTTTTGTATTCATAGATTTGGAGAGAACATGATACCATACATCACATCAAAACTTTTAGCATTTATTACCCATGTTCCCCCCATTTGCACAAGCCATCATTTGTGTGTGCCATGGGCAGCCCCACCATGGTCCATGCCAAAGAGTTGTGTATACACTTGAATTGTGTTGGACCAAAATAGTGTGTACACATTTATTTGCAGAAAGAACACTTTGGATATCGGTCGATTTTCTGTTCTGTTTACAGTGTCGGCTCCCAAATGCTATATCCGTGATATTGAGTTTGTTTCCAGTATTTAATCATGAACACCTGTAAACTATAATTACTAAGCAGAAACTGATTAATAGTACCGATATATAACAAAATAGATAATGAATGAGTGGTATTAAAATGCAGTTTTCTGTGATGAACAAAAACCCCCAAACTTATCTTTTGCTCGTCCCGAGCAAAACAAAAAATCATAGTCTCACTTTCGCAGGGAACGCGATTGCACTGAGCATGTGCAACAAGACGTTAAACCTCTAGGTGTCCTTAGTAGGAGGAGTGTTGTCTCCTGAGAGTTTTCAGTGGATTACACCCATAAAATCCAGTCAAGTTAGCATCGTGGAGAAACTATTGATTCTAATCTTAAGTTAGAGATTAAAGCTAGAAGTTCCATTACCCAAGTTAGAAACGATAAACCCTATTTTTCACTCCTCGCAATTTGTTTAACATAAACTCATACGTGTCTTTACGTGATTTGTGCGAATAGTGTCCATAAGCTTTTAAGAACTTGATTAGGGTCATCATGTCATAATTACAGACCATGATAGACTTCTAAAGGATCACACGAGTTTGAAAGGAGTTAAAAATTTCTCAAGTTTCGTTCTTCAGTTAGGTTTCAAGTCAGAATTTATATCGTTTTTAACAGAGAACCTAAATCTTAGTTTTCTCTCCAACCTTTCACCTGTTGTAGTTCATATACACCCTTCGTTATCGTGCAAAACGTCTTAATAAATATACCTTCATATCTCCGCGAAAATTTTTTTTAATAGAAAACTTGTCTCCGCCAAGATTATTCTCCCACAAAGAACCATAAGGACTTTTAACTCGGAGAGAACACTTGCTTAACTTGCTTTATTTAGCGATTGGAAACTTAGCGAGTTTTGGGTCAATGACTCTCAAACCAGATGGTTTTAGGGTATTAGGTGTGAAGACACCCCAAGGACTTAATTACCCAAGTTACCAAGGCCACAAAACAGAATACTCGTTTTATTTTAAAATATTCGGAACTCGGTGAAAACGAAGATCTAGCCACCATTTCTTTTAAATCCGAAGATGTTACATATGGATAAGATGTGTAATTACTCCAACAAGATTCTAGATGGGTTATTTTTCAGACTTGTAGCTTCATATTAAAACCTCAATAATACCCTTTATATTCACCTTACTTTATGAACTATTCTTGATATTACTTAACTCAAAACAAACATGTTTGATCCTAGAGATGTTTATCAATTTTTAAAAGTTTGAGACATGTTAGATCTTTATCAAAAAACCTACGACACGTGTAAAGTGTTAAAAAGACGTATATGAGTTATGGTTAAACACAAAGGAAGGTTATTTTTCGGGTCGTCAGTCTCACAAAAACGATTTAGTTATTTCTAACTTATCAACCGAACCGCCAGACTTCGAATCTAAGTTCCCCCACTAGCTAACATGAAAAAAATTACATTTTAGGGAAAATTTTTCAATTTTATGGGTTTTTTAATATGTATGCAATGCAAAATATACATATGATGCAGCAAAAATAAACGCAGTGCTCACCTCCAAACCTGAGTTTTACGATGACCTCATCGTTGCCCCCATCTCCGGTAGCTAGACTTGGATATCAGGGTGAGAATTTTATTTAAAGAACAAGAAAAAAAATAAGACTAATTACAACATTTGCATGTTAAAAGACAAGGTTAGTCCAGAAATTAATACCAGCCATTTAAAAATTTTGTCTATGTTAGATAAAGAATATAATAAAAAAAGACAGTGTAATGGCTGGTAAAAGAATATAATAAAAAAAAGAAAAAGAAAAAGAAAAAGAAAAGGTATATGTTAGATGTTAGTGAAGGGTATGGGCGTGTGTATGTAGGGATCGGAAGACGTTAAAGATGAAGATGAAGTTTTGAAGAGGTCAAAGAATTGTTTCCTGGATGAATTGACTGTTTATAAAGCACATGTTGAGTTCCGAACTCAGGTTCGTTTAAAAACTGGAGTACATCTGCAAAAAGTTCGGAAAAAGAAAGATTCTTAGAATGTTCCCAAATTGATCCTGACTCAAACTGAAGGGTCCCGGCAGCGCCCCGGCCGTCGAAACGCGGCCAAAATGCGGAACAAAAATTTATCAAACCGGCGCTACCGCTACCCGAATCCCGGATCGACCTTAAACCCTATTCTAGCGAGCTAACTAAGAGTTAGAAAGGTTATACCGAGATGATCCGAGTCCTTCGGTCTTCATTCCAAGCTCTTAGCGGTTCCATGATGATGTTTGGACACCGGTCTTCCTCCATCTCCGATGATCCACCCGAGAGAAACGGCGCAAGCTCCAATCTCGTCGAACGAGATAACCGACGCTCCAAAGTCGCTAATGATGGAGAGTGGGGGTGTATTAGTGTGTCACTATATTTTCTCACATCCCTTGAGCTCAAGAGAGCATCCATAGAAGATGAATGAAGGTGAGGGAATGAACTTTGGCATGAACAAAAATGGTTAAGGGCTTTGTGTGAATGAGAGAGTGAGAGAGTGAGCTTGTATATAAATTAATCATCCAACCCCAAAATGAAAATGAACCCCACCGCTTCTCCAAAGTGGCCGGCCCCTCTCCCCCTCTCTTTTCCAAAAAAAGAGAAAAATAACCAAAGTCAAAAACCAATAAACAAATGAACCATACTTTGTTCCATGCCATGTCCATGTCCATGCCACCTCACACCCTCCACCTCATTAAAAAAAAACAAATGAATTTCCAAAAAAGGAAAATCAATAATGAGGTGGCAATTCTTCTAGAAGCTATTCCATATAAAATACGGAATACTTCCCGGTACATGTTTCGAAATACATATATGCGTATTCGTACCAAAATACGAATAGCCGAGAGAAAATAAATAGTGAACAATAATACTAGAATACATATATATAAATACATATGTAAATTATTAAATCAAAACCTGATTTAATAAACTGGCTTAATCCTAAGCCGCTAGTAATATCAACCGTCCAATTAAAGTCTGCGCAGCAAGATCACATAATTAATCCGACATCTGTATGTATTAGCATACCTCATGTACACCATATCGCCTGAACCGTGAAAACCCTCTGTGTGGGACTCTAAAGACTCGTCAATACGCTGGCAGTGAGTTTAACCACAAGCATGTCAGCGGCACTAGCTGTACGTAACGGCTACCCATATATTGAGCGAAACGGAGGCCGACGAGCAAACTCATGCAGAACCCCTAATGAGCCCGACAGTGACAATATTTGTACAGTCCGGTCTGTTCATCTAAGAGTGTTGCATATCGAGTCTAGGGGGTGGATAAAGTCAGACCCCCAACAACGCGATATTTAATGTCGGCATGTAACCCATCACCACCTGAGAAACTATCGATCCTGGATCGGTAATTCTCGTTCACCATGGCCATGGATTTCTGGTGATGGCCATCCGTACACAACGCGACATCAACCCCCAATACCGGGAGAGACGAATCCCCGATGATCCGATCACTGCCTCCATGTGGCTCGGGACTGTACCCAACTAAAACCTGTTTGCACGACTCCTTTGAGCCGTGGTAGGGTAGTAATCAAAGCACATTGGGAAATCGCACGAGACAAATGACGATCTCAGGTCGACAGACTAACCTGTACACATGTCACCTGGGAACTGCTATCTGACAATAGGTATAATACCAACTAGCAGATTCCCGGTGAGTCCGTCCAGTGTACTCATAACCCAATGAGCACCTGCATACTATCTTAGGTGAACATACTAACACCAATGACTTGTGAGACCTGGCCACCGCCCCTCGTCGGGGTCTCGATCAGTATACACTAGTCTACACTGGAGTATCGATGCCCGGTCTCGATACTCCTATGACTAGGGACATTTAAGGATGTGATTATAGATCCCAGCTCCCACATATATGATCGCCATCATACTGCTGGCAGTCAAGCAAGAATCCTAAGGGCTCTATCAACACGTACATGATGATAAAGACAAACCAGATAGCATACTATCATCTTGAGTAAGACTGTTTTATCGGTATAGGTCCTGCCTTAATCATCATAATCATCTGTCCACGACTATGATAATTGCCTTGAGGGCACTATAGCCAACAATCTCCCACTTGCACTTAAGGCCAATTATTGCGATGTCGCATACTTACAGCCCGTGTGATACCGAACACCCAACTTCTCTACTAATCTGTTTCGCAAAGTCCGTTTGCGGAAATGATTGCATTCGAGAAATAGCCTCAGTGAGTGGATCCGCTCCAATGTTTCTTTCTGTATCTCTCTTAATCTCAACTTCGCGGAGAAAACTATCTCCCGAAATGAGCAATACTTGCCTTAGAATTTGTCTGGATATCTGATGGGACCCAGTTCACAAACGAACTCCAAATCCAGCAAACCTCCTAGACTGTATCATCCACTGAATTTAATCAGTAACATGCGCTATGCCTTCCTCAGTATCCGCTTGGACCACCTGTCCAACATACTTTTCCTCAAAAGAGGGAAAATTATAACTCTGACAGTCACTCTGTCATCCAGGTCACTTGGGAAGCTTGAAATGATAATCGTCTCCTGAAGGAGGCTACTGTTACCATATCCCTAGAACATCCATTTATGTTCATAAACTGCTTCCCAATGTTTTTCCACGATTGGATTGATATATCTGCTTATTGCATCTAGTGCAAAAACAACATCTGGTGTGGTACTTGACATTTCATGATTAACTCAATTGCCTAAGCAAGTGATATGTTAATCATGTAGATCCCTCACCCCTTTAGTCTGTAAGACACCTTTAGCGAGGTTGAATCCATCACCTGCAGGTTCACCACCATGCCAGGAGTCGTCCATTTAATGTCAAAGTACCCAGATTAGGATACTTCCCAAATCTAGATCCAAAACCATAGATCTAGTAACCAGAAAACCTGATATTATTTCCATATCCTGTGTGGAGAAACAACTTTGTGACAACCACAATATAACCGATCGTAGTATAGGAATGTCCCTTCCTATCAAGTGCATGTCATCCCAATACCTGGACATCACTCTCTACTACCTTCTTAGCAGACCCATCTCCTATTCTGATGAAGTCAAAGCCTATGACTGTTACATCAAAATAAGATGATCTATTTCCGCTATACCTGCTTTAGTCTATAAATAGACATAAGCTACTTGCCCACTATACTTCCGCTGCTCCCACTGACGACAACAACCCTCCGGCAGAGTCATATACACGTACATTTCCAAAGCTAGTTTAGAATGACGGTATACTCATCCTCCTGCCGGGTCTTATAGTCTACAACAGCAGCAATGGCAAGTCTGGATAAACAAGAACCTCCCTGTCACCGTCTCTGAGATGACCGAAGTACCTCTCGGGTGCCTGAGGTTACCCACCAAATCTATGGAGTGGCTAATGGAACATCAAATCCAATTGAATCCTTAGGTTCTATCAAATTTCCAGTAATCGTTTGTGGTTCTGGAATAACTTCCAGTTCTACCATACTCCTGTTGGAGATAGTGCCCTCAAAGTCAATTATTGGATCGCAGGTATGTGATTGCAATGATTGAGGCAGGACCTATACCGATATGACAGTCTTACTCGAGATGATAGTATGCTATCTGGTTTGTCTTTATCATCGTATACATGCTTTAGTTCACTATTGCATGTTGATAGAGCCCATAGGATTCTGCTTGACAGCCAGCAGTATGATGGTGATTATATACGTGGGAGCTAGGGTCTATAAGAACATCCTTAAAGTGTCCCTAGTCGTGGGAGTTTCGAGACAGGGCATCGATACTCCAGAGTAGACTAGTGTATACAGTCGAGACCCCGACGAGGGGCAATGGCCGGTCTCACAAGCCATTGCTGTCAGGTTATTCATCTAAGATGTATACAGGTGCTCATTGGGTTATGAGTACACCGGACAGGACTCGCCGGGAACATGCTAGTTGGTATTATACATATCGTCAGATAACAGTTCCCTGGTGACATGTGTACAGGTTAGTTTGTCGACCTGAGATTGTCATTTGTCTCATGTGGGTTCCCACTGTGCTTTGATTCCTACCCTACCACGCTCAAAGGAGACGTGCAAACAGGTATTTTTTGGGTACAGTCCCGAGCCACATGGAGGCAGTGAGCGGATCGTCGGGGATTCGTCTCTCCCGGTATTAGGGGTTGATGTCGCACAGTGCACAGGTGGCCATCACTAGAAATTCTCGGCCGAGGTAGTGGAGAATTACTGATTTGGATCAGTAGTTTCTCAGGAGGTGATGAGCTTCATGCCGACACGATTTATCGCATTATTAGGGGTCTGACTTTATCCACCCCCCTAGACTCGATATGCGATACTCTTAAGACGAACGGACCGGACTGTATGTATATTGTCACTGTTAGGCTCTACAGGGTTTATAGATGAGTTCGCTCGTCAGCTTCCCTTCCAATCAATACATAGGCAACCGTTACGTACAGTTCGTACCTCTGACGTGCTAGTGGTTATACCGAGTGCCAGTGTGTTGATGAGTCATTAGAGTCCCCCACAGACAGTTTCCCAAGTTCGGGCGAAACGTTGTAGAGGCCGTATGGTTTTATGGCAGGGTTCAGAAAATGCACGTGCGTTTTCGCACGTGTCATTTTTCCGGGCAGATTATACTGGTCGGCTTTGGTTTTAGCCGGATCCGAGTATTATACTGTGTAGATATAATATCTTTGTCTCAATTGTATTTGTATTCGGTCGTAATAAAAATACGGGTATGTTTATACCATTACGGGGTTATCCTGAAATTCGTTTCAGGATCACTTTTGGAAGTTGCCAGTTTCCAGTTTTCTATCACCCGTATTTAATATTCGGTTAAATGCGGATTTATCTTTTTTTCCATGGGTGAGTCATGAGGGTGTGTCATGAGTGAGGAAGCTTCTTGGTTAATGACTTGGTTTGTGACTCACTTGATTGCATTAAATGTGTTCATACTAGGTGTTATATGACTCATGTTTTCATTAATGTTATGATAAGTATTGTGCTTGTTATTCTCACCATTCTTCCTCCTACACTCACCCCCCCTTTGCCTATATAGTGGCCGGCCACCCCTTGGTGGAGAAGGATGGTTGTTTGATTGAAAAAAGATATAAGTTTTGGTGCATAGAAATTAGATGTGATCCATTTATCATTTCCATTCGATCCAAAAGGCAACTTCATTAACCGTTCGTCCATAGCTTTGGACGTAACGAGACAAAGTGTTCTACTCATTCTCTACATCATCTTGGTCGTCTCTTTTAGCAAACTTGACGACCGAGTTGCCTCGGTTCAGAGGCGGGAGCCTGTTTAAAGATCCGTCGACGTGGTGCCACCTGGACGAGAAGACTGGAGATTCAGGAGATTGGAGCAGCCGCAACAAAGCGTGGGATGATGGTTGAAGATCGAAGGACTCGGATCGTTCGGTATAATATTTCTACCCACTTTGTAGTTTGTTAGTTTAGCTTTAATGGCAGATCCGGGTTATAGTACGCGATAGCGCCAGTTGTAAAAAGTTTTTGTTCCGCATTTGACGTCTGTAAGACGGCTGGGGCGCTACCGTGGACTTACAGTGGTATCAGAGCCTCACCATTAAGCTTTACTAACTTGTGGTCACACGTTTAAAATATCGATCGAACGGATTTTCGACAACCGCAAATTCCAAGTACACAGTTTCTGTCGATTTGAAATCAGGTCCAAAAATTATTTTACATATCACATAAAACAAAGCAGGGTTTTCTAAGCAAACTGGGAAATTTTGAGCACGTGATCCCACGTGACAGCCGCGGATCCGCGGTCAAACCTAGGGTTTGACCGCGGAACCGAGGCAGTACTGTAGGAACAGTGCATCAAAATTTTCCAGTAGGATTTCCTTGGTAAATTGTGGTTTTCGGAATATTCTTTTGGGCCTAGATTTTTGTTACTGTACAGCAGATGTACGTGGGGCCCACTTCGGGAAGTTTTGTCGATCGAAATTTTAAAGTTGTTAGTATGCAATATTTACATTATATCTCCGACCGGGAATGTCATTTGATCGGTAAACCGCGTCTGATTGCTATAATTCTTTTAGACGGGTTTGCGAACGTGACATTCGCTTTGATGTTCTGTGTTGTGCTGTGATGTTGCGGATATGTCGTGGTGGATAGCAGGGTGCAATGATAGTGCTGTTTGGATTTAATTGTATTTTTGATATTGCGGGGCGAGCGTCCAATATGTGGACTGCCGTCACTGCCTGTTTGTATAATATTCTTTAGGGGCACGACCGGGTTGAGGTCGATGTACCCGTTGTACATATTTTATTTCTGTACTAGGTTTATCCCGCGAAGGAGTGCACAGATAGCCGGGTTCTGGAGGGCAACGGGTCAGTATCTCATGGCTTTGAGAGGCAGAGGGACCTCACTCTAGAATTGGCAGACTATTCGCCGCACTCGTAGGGGGTACAGGTTGACCCAAGGAGGGGTGCTCAATTTACCGGATTCCGTGAAGTGCCGGGTGTTCCATTCACTATGTTGTGGGGGACTACCTCGCTTCAGGTTTTGGCGGGTAACTTACCGCACCCGTAGAGGTCTAGGTTTCATTGCATAGGCTATCCACCCGACCAGGGGAACGTCAGGTTTCAGCAGCGGCTCTGTGAAACCCGGGGATCCCAGATTATCTGTATTGTTCTGTGATACTTATTACTTTTCTGTAATGTTGCATATTATCACGCCTGGAGCGATTAATGTATATTGGTATATATACTATTTGATGTTGTATATGTTTTACACCCGTGCCGTCCAGTCCCCGCTCTGTCGTTAGTTAAGTAACCTAACGGGTGATGACGGGACCCAGTGACGAATGCGGATGGCATATACGTACATTATATTTTCGTTCTTTTCTGGTGTGATTGATTGATGGGACTGCATTGATTCTTATCAATACAAGAGTAAAACAAACTTATATTTGATGTTGTTGGAACCAATTTAAAAAGTGTTATTACAAAGATGTTTACTTTTGTTTTGCATAGCGGTATTCAGTTGGAATATCCCGCACCTCATTCGACGAGGCAAAGGCCGAGATCCCTTCACCGGGAGTGACCCCTTGGGCAGAAGTTTGCGTCAGGGTAATAACTTCACTATAGTCGATTACAAGTTGCTTTGCATCGAGGTATTCAGTTGGAATATCCTACACCTCATTCCACGAGGAAAGAGCCGAGATCCATTCACCGGGAGTGACCTCTTTAGCAAAAGGTTTTTTCGTCACTATATTTTATTAAAAGCTATCAGGTTCCTTCAACGAGATCAAGTTCATTACGTTAAAGGTTTTTCGCCAAAAACCAGCCGTAGCCCTCCGTCGTATCTTATGGATGGTCAGTAGTATTCAAGCTATGTTTGTTGGCTTTCGTCAATGCATAGTGCTTGGTAGCTGCTGGGGTATTCATTTGTAATATAGATAGATGTGTTGGTTTGGGACAGTCGTATTACCTTGTTGGCTTTCGTTAAGGGTATGTACGGGTGGGTTCAAATTAACCTGGATAATGACGGGCAGAACTTGACATGTGATTTATGATTTGTTGGCTTTCGTCAAGTTCATAAGAGCATGGGGCAAAAATCACATCGGGAGTTTCAAAAATACAGGAAACTTGCCAGGCATGCGCATACCTTCTGGAGTGTGATAACTTGAGTGGCTTCCATTAAGGTATCATGCGATGATAGTTGGATCCCGATTCTCACTGATGAGTTGGTTTACTCTTCGGGTGATCCCGACTAATTCTTCTTTCAAGTTTGGAGGAGAATTTGAGATAACAGTGGGAGGTTTCCTGATTAGATAAAGTGATAACCATTCTGATCTAGGTTAGAGTGCACGCAGAGTGTTTCTTTTCTCTCTCTCTCTCTTGGGCAGCGACCTTTGACCGACCCTAGACTATGACTCTGTGACCAAGTTGACCGAACCTTCTTAAATTACTAGCTTTTGGATTGTCCGAGTTACATAAGTCATTGCCTCTCCTTCTTTTACCCTTTGTATTTCTCAGAACACCCCGTATTACTACGGATATCCACTTCCATTGGATAGATCCATCGTATGGTTATATACGAACTCGGAGGGACTTCTTTGAGGATGGATCCAGGTTCAGGAGAAATTGAATTGGTTTATTCAGTTGTCTTTTATTAGCACCTTCTCTCAGGTTGCGAGGGCTCCTTAGTTTAGGAGAGTACACCTATTACGCTTATTGGATAGTCTTATTCCAAACCATAGGCAGGTGCCGAAAGGTAGGGAATGAAGAAAACCAATTAGCCTAAGCAGGGTGTGCAGAAGGTAATATGTAAACATAAAATAAAAGGATTAGAAATAGGGCAAAGTAAATTGCGACTGTTATCATTTACGACCAAACCACATACTTCATCGCCACTCCTATTTCACCTTTGCTTTTTTCCCCAGTTCGGGAGAAATAGAATAAGGTATTATTCAGTTATCTTTTATCATCACCTTCTCTCAGGTTGCGAGTACTCTTAGGATTAGGAGGGTACACCTGTTATGCTTACTGGATAGTCTTCTTCCAAACCATAGGCTGGTGCCGAACGGTAGGGAAGGAAGAAAACCACTTAGCATAACTATGGTGTACAGAAAGTAATGAATAAAGACAAATAAAGAGATTTGGAGAGATGTCAAAGGAAATATACGGTTAAAGTCATGAATTGGATTATGGAAGAGGCATTACTAAGAATACCAGGATACCCCTACGAAACATTTTCATATTTCTGTACATTGTTAAAGGAAAACTGATTTCTCGATTAGATACTTACTCCAGGGTATGTATTTACCAGGTTTCATACTCATGTCTGTATGATTTTACAGATGATGAGTGAGAGTAAGTTATTGGGAATTAGGTGATTATCCTCATTATATCGGAATTCGTTGTAATTGGTGATATTTTAGGAAATCGCCTCGGTACAGTTTTCAACCTACGATGCACAGGTTTTGAGTTATTCAACTCAGCGGACTTATATAGAGTATTGTATGTTGTCCAGTGTCCGTCAGGACAAACGGGTAGGTCCTCGTACTATGTTCTGTTTACTTGTGACTTCTCTAGTTTTTAGATAAGTGTTTCGTAGAAATACAATGTCTAAGTTTTGAGAAATTATGGGTATAAGAATAAAGTAGAGTACCAGGTATCGCAAGTATCAGGATTCTTCAAAGAGATCGAAGATGTAGATTCTTGTGATTGGTATTCAGATGATAGTAATGGTTTTGAGAAACTTGTTTCTCTTTCAGGTTACTCATAATTGGATGGATTCCAAAGTTGAGTAATGCTGAGTAGCCTCTCTCCATTAAGTTGATATACACTGGAGACAGCTGCATGATTTGAATCTGGTTCCAATTAAATTAGTGCCTCTAGTTCTATATTATATATAGAATGGTTCATATCTTAACGATGTTAAGGTCGGGGAGTTGTCCAACTTATGCTTAAAACCAGACACTGGATAACTCAAGGCACGTTTCTGTAATGGCAGTTTGTGGGTTGACCCTGGCTTTGACGAGGGTTGACATTTCTACCATATGGAAGTTCAATAGTGATATTGTTCTTGACTCGCCACAGTTTTATTAAAATGGACTTTTTCAGAAAACACTAGTGGGAGTATGGTAGATCTGGAAGTGAATCCAGAACCGCAAACGATTACGGAAAATTTAATAGGACCTATATATTCAATCAGGTTTGACATTCCAATAGCCACTCCGCAGATATGGTGGGTAACCTCAGACACCCGAGAGGTACTCCGGTAGCCTTAAGGACGGTAACAGGGAGGTTCTTGTTTACCCAGACTTGACACTACTGTTGTTCCAGACTATGAGACCCGGCAAGAGGATAAGTATAACGTCGTTCTAAACTATCTTTAGAAGTGTACGTAGATATTATTCTGCCAGAGGGTTGTCGTAGTCAGTGGGAGCAGCGGAAACATAGTGGACAAGAAGCTTATGTCTATTTATAGACTTCAGCAGTTATAGCGGAGATAGATCATCTAATTTTGATGAGACAGTCATGGCTTTGACTTCATCAGAATAGAGGATGGATCTGTTAAGAAGGTAGTAGGGTATGATGTCCTGGTATATGGATACATACACAGAGTAGGAAGTAAAACTCCTATACTACGATCGGTTATATTGTGGTCGTCACAAAATTGTTTCTCCACAAAGGATATGGATATAATATAAGACATTCTGGTTACTAGATCTATGGTTTTAGATCTAGATTTGGGTAGTTTCCCAATGTGGGTATTTTGACAGTATTCTAATAATATTTTAGAATAGATGACTCCTGGCATGGTGGTGTACCTGCAGGTGATGGAGTCACCCTCTCTAAAGGTGTCTTAGAGACTAAACGAGAGAGGGAAGTGCATGATTGGAAGATCACTTGCTTAGGCAATTGAGTCAATCGTGAGATGTCAAGTACCACACCAGATGTTGTATTTACACTAGTTGTGATAAATTTATATTAATCCAATCCTGAAGAAACATAAGGAAGCAGATTTAGAACATAAGTGTATGTTCTACGGATTTGATGACGGCAGCCTCCTACGGGAGACGGTTATCATTCCAGGCTTTAAATGTCACATGGATGACAGAGTGATTTTCAGAGTTATAGTTTTCCCTCTAACGAGAGACAGTATTATGGACAGGTGGTCCAAGAGGATACTGTGGGAGGCATGGTGCTGGATACTGATTATGTTCAGTTATCAATAAAGTATAAGAAGTTTGGATTTGAAGTTCATTTATGAACTAGGTCCCATCAGATATTCAGACATATTCTAAGACAAGTATTACTCAATTCGGGAGATGGCTTTCTCCGCGAACTAGAGATTAGGAGAGACATAGAAAGAAATTTCATGACGGATCCACACACTGAGGCTATTTCTCGAACACAAGAGTTTTACAAACTAGCATTGTGAAACTGATTAGTAAAGGAGTTGGATGTTCGGTATCACACGGGCTGTAGGTATGTGACATCGCAATAATTAGCCTTGAGTGCAAGTGGGAGATTGTTGGAGATAGTGCCCTCAAAGTCAATTATTGGATTGCAGGTACGTGATTGCAATGATTGAGACAGGACCTATACCGATATGACAGTCTTACTCGAGATGATAGTATGCTATCTGGTTTGTCTTTATCATCGTATGCATGCTTTAGTTCGCTATTTCATGTTGATAGAGTCCATAGGATTCTTCTTGACAACCAGCAGTATGATGGTGATCATATACGTGGGAGCTGGGGTCTATAAGCACATCCTTAAAGTGTCCCTAGTCGTGGGAGTTTCGAGACAGGGCATCGATACTCTAGAGTAGACTGGTGTATACAGTCGAGACCCCGACGAGGGGCGATGGCCGGTCTCACAAGCCATTGGTGTCAGTTGATTCACCTAAGATGTATATAGGTGCTCATTGGGTTATGAGTACACCGGACAGGACTCGTTGGGAATATGCTAGTTGGTATTATACATATCGTCAGATAGCAGTTCCCTAGTGACATGTGTACAGGTTATTTTGTCGACCTGAGATCGTCATTTGTCTCGTGTGGGTTCCTACTGTGCTTTGATTCCTACCCTACCACGCTCAAAGGAGACGTGCAAACAGGTATTTTTTGGGTACAGTCCCGAGCCACATGGAGGCAGTGAGCGGATCGTCGGGGATTCGTCTCTCCCGGTATTGGGGGTTGATGTCGCACAGTGCACGAGTGGCCATCACTAGAAATCCTCGGCCGAGGTAGTGGAGAATTACTGATTTGTATCAGTATTTTCTCAGGTGGTGATGGGCTTCATGCCGACACGATTTATCGTGTTATTAGGGCTCTGACTTTATCCACCCCGCTAGACTCGATATACGATACTCTTTAGACGAATGGACCGGACTGTATGTATATTGTCACTGTTAGGCTCTGTAGGGTTTATAGATGAGTTTGCTCGTCAGCTTCCCTTCCAATCAATACATAAGCAACCGTTACGTACAGCTCGTAACTCTGACGTGCTAGTGGTTATACCCAGTGCCAATGTGTTGATGAGTCATTAGAGTCTGCCACAGACAGTTTCCCAAGTTCGGGAGAAACGTTATAGAGGCCGTATGGTTTTATGGCAGGGTTCGGAAAACGCACGTGCGTTTTCGCACGTGTCATTTTTCCGGGCAGATAATACTGGTCGGCTTTGGTTTTAGCCGGATCCGAGTATTATACTGTGTAGATATAATATCTTTGTCTCAATTGCATTTGTATTCGGTCGTAATACAAATGTGGGTATGTTTATACCATTACGGGGTTATCCTGAAATTCGTTTCAGGATCACTTTTGGAAGTTGCCAGTTTTCAGTTTTCTATCCCCCGTATTTAACATTCGGTTAAATGTGGATTTATCTTTTCTTCCATGGGTGAGTCATGAGGGTGAGTCATGACTGAGGAAGCTTCTTGGTTGATGACTTGGTTTGTGACTCACTTTATTGCATTAAATGTGTTCATACTAGGTGTTATATGACTCATGCTTTCATTAATGTTATGATAAGTATTGTGCTTGTTATTCTCACCATCCCTCCTCCTACACTCACCCTCTATTTGCCTATATAGTGGCCGGCCACCCATTGGTGGAGAAGGATGGTTGTTTGAATGAAAAAAGATATAAGTTTTGGTGCATAGAAATTATATGTGATCCATTTATCATTTCCATTCGATCCAAAAGGCAACTTCATTAACCGTTCGTCCATAACTTTGGACGTAACGAGACAAAGTGTTCTACTCATTCTCTACATCATTTTGGTCGTCTCTTTTAGCAAACTTGACGACCGAGTTGTCTCGGTTCAGAGGTGGGAGCCCGTTTAAAGATCCGTCGACGTGGTGCCACCTGGGCGAGAAGAATGGAGATTCAGGAGATCGGACCAGCCGCAACAAAGCGTGGGATGATGGTTGAAGACCGAAGGACTCGGATCGTTCGGTATAACATTTCTACCCACTTTGTAGTTTGTTAGTTTAGCTTTAATGGCAGACCCGGGTTATAGTACGCGATAGCGCCAGTTGTAAAAAGTTTTTGTTCCGCATTTGGCGTCTGTAAGACGGCCGGGGCGCTACCGTGGATTTACAACTCCCACTTCTATTTTCTGGAAAAAAAATCCATTTTTTAAAAACTGTGGCGAGTCAAGAACAATATAAATATTGATCTTCCTGATGGTACAAAGTTAAACCTCGTCAAAGCCCGGGATAACCCACAAACAGCCATTACTGAAATGTGTCTTGAGTTTATCCGGATTCTGGTTTTAAGCATCAGCCGGACAACTCCCTATACCTTAACATCGTTAAGATATAAATTGATTCTATATATATCTAATATAGAAACGAAAGCACTAATCTAATTTGGAACCAGATTCAAAATCATGCAGCTGTCTCCAGTGCATATCAACCAAATGGAAAGAGGACAATCAGCATTACTCATCTAGGAGTGCATCCATATATGAGTAGCCTGAAAAAGAAGTAAGTTCTCAAAACCATTGCTATTAACTAAATACCAAACACAAGTATCTACATCTTCGACTTCCTCGAAGAATCCTGATACTTACAACAAATGGTTCTCTACTTTATTCTCATACCTATAACTTCTGAATATCTGGACCTTGCATTTCAACGAAATACATGTCCAGAACTGGAGAAGTCATAAGTAAACAGAATATAGTATAAGTACCTACCCCTTTGTCCAAATGGACACTGGACAACATACAATACTTTGTACAAGTCCACAGAGTTCAATAACTCAAACCCTGTGCGTCGTAGGTTGAAAAACTGTACTATGGTTAAGAAGAGTTAAACCACTGTTGAATGCATCTTACCTAATCACCAACTGATATAGGTAAGTGTCATAGACACAATATCAAAAAGTTATATCTCACTTTATAAAATAAATGTACAGATATACTAGTTTGAAATTGGTGCATAACAACGGATGTTCAAAACCAAATATTTGCCATCCGGCAAAATCCAGATGATTTCCTCAAATATCACCAATTACAACGAATTCCGATATAATGAGGATCTAATCACCCAATTCCCAATATCTTACTCCCACTCACCATCCGTAAAACATGCAGATGTGAGAAACTGATCTGGTAAATACATACCCTGGAGTTAGATTCCAATTGGGAAAACAGTTTTCAATTAACATCGCACAGTGAAACTGAAACATGGAAATGTTTCGAAGGGGTTTAACTAGTATTCCTAGTAATGCCTTTTCCACTATCCTGACTCACGACATTAACCGTATACTATACATGCCCTCACTGCAATCCCTTTATTATGTCTTTACTTATTACCTTCTGTACACCTTCTTTATGCTAATTGGTTTTCTTCATTCCCTACCCTTCGGCACCAGCCTAAGGTTTGGAAGAAGACTATCCGATAAGCGTAATAGGTGTACTTTCCTAATCCTAGGAGCCCTCGCAATCTGAGAGAAGGTAAAGAGAAAAGACATCTGAATAATCCTATCCTTTCTCTCCAGAACCAGAATCCATCCTCGAAAAGGTTCCTTCGAGTTCGTATATAACCATACGATGGATTTATCCAATGGAAGTGGATATCCGTAGTGATACGGAGTATCCTAGAGAAAAGCAAAGTGGATGCAGGAGTGGCAGGGGCATACATGGTCTTTTTCGTGAATGATGCTGATCGCAATTTCCTTTGCCATTATTCTAATCCCTTTATTTGTCTTTACTTATTAGCTTCTGTACACCATAGTTAAGCTTGTTGGTTTTCTTCCTTCCCTACTGTTCGGCACCTGCCTATGGTTTGGAAGAAGACTGTCCAATAAGCTCAATAGGTGTACCCTCTCCTAATTCTAGGAGCCCTCACAACCTGAGAGAAGGTAAAGGGAAAAGACAACCGAATAATCTTATTCAATCTCTCCAGAACCAGAATCCATCCTCGAAAAAGTTCCTTCGAGTTCGTATATAACCATACGATGGATTTATCTAATGGAAGTGGATGTTCGTAATAATACGGGGTGTTCTGGAGAAATGCAAAAGGTGATATAGAAAAGGCAATGATGTATGCGACACCGTGACATTCTAAAAGACAAAGTGTTTTAAGAAGGTTCGGTAAACTTGGTTTCATGAGTTTTAGTCAAAGATCGGGTTATAGTCGCAGCTAGAGAGAGAGAGAGAGAAGAAACACTCAGCGTGCACTCTAACCTAGATCAGAATGGTTAATCATTTTATCTAATCTGGATGGCTCCCACTGTATTCTCGAATTCTCCTCCAAACCTAAAAGGAGAATTAGTCGGTGTCACCTGAGGAGTAATCCTACTCATCAGTGGGAATCGGGATCCAACTATTATCGCATGATAACTTGATGGAAGCCACTCAAGTCACCACACTCCAGAAGGTATGCGCAAACCTGGCAAGTTTCCTGTATGTTTGAAACACCCGATGTGTGTTTTTACCCCTAGGACCCAAGTGACCTTGACGGAGTCAACAATTCAAAGAGTCCTAGTCAAGTTCAACCCGTCATTATCTTGATTGCATTAAACCCACCCGCACGAGCCCTTGACGGAGTCAACAAGACCGCACGACTGTCCTAACCAATCACATATCCATGCTACAAACAAGCACCACTCAGCTACCGCACACTACGCCTTGACGGAGTCAACAAACGCAACACGAATACTAAGCACTACTTGTAGAAAATGACGGAGGGCTACGGCTGGTTTTTGGCGAAAAACCTTTAACGTAATGAACTTGATATCATTGAAGGAATCCAAGTGGTTTTATAAATATATAGTGACGAAAAATTTTGCTAAAGAGCTCACTCCCGGTGAAGAGATCTCGGCTCTTTCCCCGTCGAATGGGGTGCAGGATATCCCAAACTGAATACCACGATGCAAAGCAAAAATAATAGACTATAGTAAAGTTATTACGTTGACGCAAAATTTTACCCAAGGGGTCACTCCAGATGAAGGGATCTCGGCCCTTGCCTCGTCGAATGAGGTGCAGGATATTCCAAATGAATACCACGATGCAAAGCAAAAGAGAACGTCTGTAATGTCAGTTTTTAAAAACTTAGTTCCAACAACATCATAAATAGGTTTGTTTTATCCTTGCATTGATAAGAATCAATGCAATCCCATCAATTAATCACACCAGAAAAGAACGAAAATAAAATGTACGTATATGCCATCCGCATTCGCCACTGGGTCCCGTCATCACCCGTTAGGTTACTTAACTAACGATAGAGCGGGGACTGGGCTAGCACGGGTGCAAAACATATACAACATCTACTAGTATATATAAATATATATATAACATTCGTCTCAGGCATGATATAAAGCAACATCACAGAAATATCACAGAAGCAATACAGAATGGTGGATAATCTGGAGCCTCGGGTTTCACTTGAGCCGCAAGTGAGACCTGACGTTCCCTGTCGTGTGGATAGCTTGTGCAATGAAACCTAGACCCCTACGAGCGCGGCAAGTTACCCGCTAAAACCAGAAGTGAGGCAGCCCCCTTCAGCAACGTGAATGGACCACCCAGCACTTCACGGAATCCGGTAACTTGAGCACCCCTCCTGGGTCACCTATACCCCCTACGAGTGCGGCGAATAGCCCGCCAATTCTAGAGTAAGGTCCCTTCCGTCCTAACGCCATGAGATGTGGACCCGTTTCCCTTTAGAACCCGGCTATTCGTGCACCCCACCGCGGGGAAATCCTAGTACAGAAAATAAAATAATATACAAGGGTGACATCGGCCTCAGCCCGGTCGTGCTCCAAGAGAATAATATACAAACTGGCAGTGACGGCAGTCCACATGTCAGACGCTCGCCCCGCAATATCAAATGTACAAATGAAATAAAACTGTACTAACATTGCACCACTACTATCCACCACGACGATCCAACCAACAACACAGCACATCACAGAACATCAACGTGAATGTCACGTTCTTAAATCCGTCTAAAAGACATATAGCAATTAGACAATTTTACCGATCAAATGACATTCACGGTCGTAGATAATAATGTAAGTACTGTTAAACCCACACTTAAAATATCGATCGACAAAGTTCCAAATTGGCCCCAATAGCAAAACAAAACTTCACTGAAACCTGGGCCAAAACATAATATCACAAAAATCACAATTCCAAGTTCCTGAGCTACAGAAAAAATTTGGTCGCCCGTTGCCACTAAACCGCCGCGGAACTGCCGCCAAAAGAGGCTATGTGCGGCGGATCCGCGGCCCTTTTGTGGAATCACGAGCCCAAATTTTTACAGTACCCTTAAATTTGCCTGTACGGATTTTTAAGATGTGTGAAATAATTTTTTGACCACGTTTGAAAATCGACAGCAAACCCAAAACTGAAATCGTGTTTTTTGTAAATTCCGTCGATCGATCTTTTAAGCATGTTTAAACAAGCTATTATGGGATTTAAAGGGTGGCTCTGATACCATGAAGGGTCCCGGCAGCGCCCCGGCCGTCGAAACGCGGCCAAAATGCGGAACAAAAATTTATCAAACCGGCGCTACCGCTACTCGAATCCCGGATCGACCTTAAACCCTATTCTAGTGAGCTAACTAAGAGTTAGAAAGGTTATACTGAGATGATCCGAGTCCTTCGGTCTTCATTCCAAGCTCCTAGCAGCTCCATGATGATATTTGGTCCCCGGTCTTCCTCCATCTCCGATGATCCACCCGAGGGAAACGGCGCAAGCTCCAATCTCGTCGAACGAGATAACCAACGCTCCAAAGTCGCTAGCGATGGAGAGTGGGGGTGTAGTAGTGTGTCACTATATTTTGTCTCATCCCTTGAGCTCAAGAGAGCATCCATAGAAGATGAATGAAGGTGAGGGAATGAACTTTGGCATGAACAAAAATAGTTAAGGGCTTTGTGTGAATGAGAGAGTGAGCTTGTATATAAATTAATCATCCAACCCCAAAATGAAAATGAACCCCACCCCATCTCCAAAGTGGCCGGCCCCTCTCCCCCTCTCATTTCCAAAAAAAGAGAAAAATAACCAAAGTCAAAAACCAATAAACAAATGAACCATACTTTGTTCCATGCCATGTCCATGTCCATGCCACCTCACACCCTCCACCTCATTAAAAAAAGCAAATGAATTTCCTAAAAAGGAAAATCAATAATGAGGTGGCAATTCTTCTAGAAGCTATTCCGTATAAAATACGGAATACTTCCCGGTACATGTTTCGAAATACATATACGCGTATTCGTACCAAAATACGAATAGCCGAGAGAAAATTAATAGTGAACAATAATACTAGAATACATATATATAAATACATATGTAAATTATTAAATCAAAACCTGATTTAATAAACTGGCTTAATCCTAAGCCGCTAGTATTATCAACCGTCCAATTAAAGTCCGCGCAGCAAGTGCACATATTTAATCGGACATCCGTATGTATCAGCATACCTCATGTACACTATATCGCCTAAACCGTGAAAACCCTCTGTGTGGGACTCAAAAGACTCGTCAATACGCTGGCAGTGGGTTTAAACACAAGCACGTCAGTGGCACTAGCTGTACGTAACGGCTACCCAGGTATTGAGCGAAAGGGAGGCCGACGAGCAAACTCATGCAGAACCCCTGCTGAGCCTGACAGTGACAATATCCGTACAGTCCGGTCTGTTCGTCTAAGAGTGTCGCATATCGAGTCTAGGGGGGTGGATAAAGTCAGACCCCCAACAACGCGATATTTAGTGTCGGCATGTAACCCATCACCACCTGAGAAACTATCGATCCTGGATCGGTAATTCTCATTCACCATGGCCATGGATTTCTGGTGATGGCCACCCATACACAACGCGACATCAACCCCCAATACCAGGAGAGACGAATCCCCGACGATCCGATGATTGCCTCCATGTGGCTCGGGACTGTACCCAACTAAAACCTGTTTGCACGACTCCTTTGAGCCGTGGTAGGGTAGTAATCAAAGCACAGTGGGAACTCGCACGAGACAAATGACGATCTCAGGTCGACAGACTAACCTGTACACATGTCACATGGGAACTGCTATCTGACAATAGGTATAATACCAACTAGCAGATTCCCGGCGAGTCTGTCCAGTGTACTCATAACCCAATGAGCACCTGCATACTATCTTAGGTGAACATACTAACACCAAAAGCTTGTGAGACCTGGCCACCGCTCCTCGTTGGGGTCTCGATCAGTATACACTAGTCTACACTGGAGTATCGATGCCCGGTCTCGATACTCCTACGACTAGGGACATTTAAGGATGTGCTTATAGACCCCAGCTCCCACATATGTGATCGCCATCATACTGCTGGCAGTCAAGCAAGAATTCTAAGGGCTCTATCAACACGTACATGATGATAAAGACAAACCGGATAGCATACTATCATCTTGAGTAAGACTGTTTTATCGGTATAGGTCCTGCCTCAATCATCATAATCATCTGTCCGCGACTATGATAATTGCCTTGAGGGCAATATAGCCAACACAAACTCACCCAGAATATCAAGTTTATCCGCAAAAAGTTCCTCACAACTCGAAATGAAAGAATATTTTTCAATGTTGTCTTCCTCCCTATGATTTTTCACAATCCTATTCTTATCACTGTGGTTTTCTAATTCTCCCAATACCATTTCGTCCTCATCACATTCAAAAATGGGTAGCTATATTTCATCCAAAAAATAGGTTCCCACACTAACGTTTCTTCCGAAACAATATCACTAGGTGATACAAAAATTTTGGGTTCCTGATCATTGATCTCTTTTAACAATCTATCCAAACCATACCCGTCAAAATCACAAGCGTCCTCCTCTAAAATTGGGATGCAAGAATCAGTCGGAGTTTTTTTTTTGTGTGCTCAGATAACACTTAGTCAATTCAATTGCATCGGTATCTATGAAATCATCAAAATTCAATTGATCGTTTATTTCACTTGGGTGATTTCCTAGATGACAGACATTAACACTATTGGGTTTCGTTTGACCGTGTTCACTCCCTAGAATCCTCACAGCTAAACGTTTCACATGTTCCACTATTCTAGCCAATGATTGGGCTTGAGCAAGAAACAATTGCTCAGACTGTTGTATGCACAGGGCTAGCGTAGAAGCTGATTGATTCTCAACCGTAGTCACTACTTCAATACCCTTCTCTAAAGTTGTCAACCTAGCATCCATCTGACTATCATACCCTAATGATGTGTCAGTTGTTTCAGGTAAGGAGGGTTGTGATGGTGGTGATGCTAGAGCAGTCAATATGTCGATCTCTTTCTCTAAATCTTCAAACATTAGGTCTCTAATTAATGTGGGATTGGGTTCAAGTGTGTTAGATGGGTGACCGTTAGAAAAACTCTGGGACGGTTGGTCACCCCCTGGAAAAGGACAGTTTTCATGAATGTGGGATGAATCGTGGCAATTTGAACAAACGAATTGGGACTGAGTATAAACAAAAGAATAAGAATTATGAAAAATTGAATTAAATCGTGTATCACCCATATTAATAAAAATTCACAAATATCATAAAAACAAAGAATATCACACCCCTAGCAGTCTATGTTATGCTGGTCAAGTAGACATGCTCAAGAAGTTGATTGTCGAAGTAAAACTGTGTCGAGATACGGGTTCAAGATATACGGATCACGAAGCCAGGTAAGTGCAAATGATAAGGGGAGGTTTTCCAACGCTTTCGCGAATTTCCTTAATTAGATAATCCTTTCTTTTGAACACTTGCCTAGACACCCCATGAACGATATACCGTTAAGCGGTATTCTAAACACAGTTAATTTCTCCTAATGAGCACGAAATTCTTAAAGTCAGAGTTCTAATTGATTTTAAATTACTGTGGATATGTAAGAATGCAGTTTTATAATTTGTGCGCTACGGAAAAAGGTGATGAAATCCTTTACCGTATCTTGTTTGGTCTTTTTGCCCTTAAATCCGTATTAAAATGCAAATGCGCAATCAATAAAAAAATTCAAGACATCAAACAATTTAAGCAATTCTTTTTCGTTTAAATTTAAGCGCTATAAAAAAAATACAGTTAGTTCTTTGTGCAATTGTGGCAAATTTATGCGAAGAATCCTGCAGAAGACAGAACAGTGGACTGCGTCGGTTTCAAGAGGAATGTGTTAGGAAATACGTACCGATATGATTTGGTTAAGAAAACCCCTTTAAAGTGATCCAAGTCTTTGATTGTTCGCTTGCGCGGGTCAAACTACCCGGATCTTTGGCACTATACTTCACTAACGTCTTGCAATTGAATTTTAGCCTCACCCCGCATGATCGCTGGTCGTAATACCTTAAAAACCGAAATGACGGAAAAATACGATATTTAGTATCAAAAAGCGATATATATGCCCTAATTCCTGCACACTTAAAATTATAAAAATCAAACAATAACACTAAAGTACTAACAACACACTGCAGATCACACAAAAATAAAAAATCAAAAACACCTTCATTGGGCTGACGAGCTCGGATTTTTCTTTGATGTCGCCGGCCAAATGAAGTTGGATTGTGCTAGAATTTTGTGTGAGTTCTCTAAACTAGCTAAGTGCTCTTATGGTATAACTTGATTTTTAAAAGAAATTTCAGGGTGTTAGCAGGTCTGAAGGACAGAGAACAAGTTAGAAAAATTTTCGTATTGTTAGTTTTGAAAAAATTGAGTTAAAAGTTAGTTTTGTTAGTAAGAACCAGAAATAACAATACCCAATACTTCCAAATCCCCGGCAACGGCACCAAAAACTTGTTGGGAATTCACCCGCGCTCGCGAACGCGTATGTTTTGGAAACGGATATGATTTTAAGGAAATGGAATGCGCACACGAGATCGTTCTCGTTTTAAAATTTATAAACCGCAAGTGCACGGCGCGTTGTAGCAAGCCGGCAGGTACGGGTCGATCCGCAGGGAATTGTGTATTAGGTCTTATTGTTTAAGGTTCAACAAATAATGAATGGTTTGGTTTGTCACAAAAAAAATGAAAGAATACGAAAACAAAGAAAAGCAAGAAAAGAAGCTAAAAAAGAAGTGGTTGAGGCTTTGGCTCGGAAGATCGAATCGCGCCGATTCTTTCGACGCTCCCTTGATCATGAGTTGTCCATCCTTACGTCGATTCCGGCATGAAGCATGACTTGTCATGGTGGTTACAAAGCACAAGTCATCAAATTTCGATATTCGCCGCAAAACACGAAACGAGTCCGTTTGTTTACTTACCGTTTGTATGTCCAATTGGGATATCAACACTAAACACAAGGGTTAGCAAGCATACCACAATATCAAAAACACAAAGTAGTGAGTGAGAGCAAATGATTTCAGTGTTAAGTATGCGAAGTGTTTGTGATGTTATATGGTATCTAAAACCAAGAGATTTGTCAAGTCACTTAATCACAAAATACCACATACAATAGCAAACTTAACACCAAATTGATTCTAAGCTTAGGCTTGCAAGATGGAGCTTGTGGGGAGAATATGGTATGTGATGAGGTTATAAAATAACCATGGAATCAACATATCATATCAACCCATCCAAGTTACAATACTAAGTTTAAAATCATATTAAAGTACATTAAACATTAACGAGAGGAGGAGGAGGTAAAGCCTTTCATCTCACTTCCTTACCATTACCATAACCAAAGATATTAGTTAAGCATGATAAAAAAAAGAAAAGCAAATAAGAACAAGAACAAGAAATAAAAGAAACAACAATATTATTAACACTTGAAAAAGAGGTACAATATATTGGTAACTTGTTCAACCTCCATAATGAAGCCCTCAAAGGAAAGCTTCAAGATGGAAGAAGAAGAAGAAACCAAGTGATAGCCCACTCACCCTCAAGCCTAAACCAAAAAGAAACTAAAATGGAAAATGGAGTATATTATATGGTACATGGTCCCCTTTGCTCAACTTTGTTCTTGTATTTATAGTCTTAACATCAGAATAAATAAAAAATAAAAATAAGATGAGGTGACCTAAAGAAATGACCAGAAGAAAAATGCGGAAGTTTGGAGCTAGGGGGGCCGGCGTCGCTTGATTATGTGGGGGGCCCGCCGGTCAAAATCCGAGCGTAGAAGCTCGGGTAGGCATGGTGGATTTGTGTGCTCTTCACAATCACAATGATGCTGCTTGATTTAGCTGTTTAAGCCTGGTTTTTATTCAAAGATTTGGAGGGAACATGATTCAATACATCACATCAAAACTTTTAGCATTTATTACCCATGTTCCCCCCTATTTGCTCAAGCCATCATTTGTGTGTGCTATGGGCAGCCCCACCATGGTCCATGCTAAAGAGTTGTGTGTACACTTGAATTGTGTTGGACCAAAATAGTGTGTGCATATTTATTTACAAAAAGAACTCTTTGGATATCGGTCGGTTTTCTGTTCTGTTTACAGTGTCGGTTCCAAAATACTATATCCGTGATATTGAGTTTGTTTCGATTATTTAATCACGAACACCTGTAAAATGTAATTACTAAGCAGACATTGATTAATAGTATATATAAAAAAATAGATAATGAATGAGCGGTATTAAAATGGAATTTTCTGTGATGAACAAATACCCCCAAACTTATCTTTTGCTCGTCCCAAGCAAAACAAAAAATCCTAGCCTCACTTTCCCAGGGAACGCGATTGCACTGAGCATGTGCAACAAGACGTTAAACCTCTATGTGTCCCTAGTAGGAGGAGTGCTGTCTCCTGAGTGTTTTCAGCTGATTACACCCACAAAATCCAATCAAGTTAGCATCATGGAGAAACTGTTGATTCTAATTTTAAGTTAAAGATCAAAGTTAGGAGTTCTATTACCCAAGTCAGAAACGTTAAACCCTATTTTTCACTCCTCGCAATTTGTTTAACATAAACTCATACGCGTCTTTACGTGATTTGTGCGGATAGTGTCCATAAGCTTTTAAGAACTTGATTAGGATCATCATGCCATAATTACAGACCAGGATAGACTTCTAAAGGTTCACATGAGTTTGAAAGGAGTTAAGAATTTCTCAATTTTCGCTCTTCAATTAGGTTTCAAGTCAGAATTTATATCATTTTTAACGGAGAACCTAAGTCTTAGTTTTCACAACAACCTTTCACCTGTTGTAGTTCATATACACCCTTCGTTATCGTGCAAAATGTCTTCATAAATATACTTTCATATTTTCGCGAAAAAACTTTTTAATAGAAAACTTGTCTCCACCAAGATTATTCTCCCACAAATAATCATGAGGACTTTTAACTCGGAGAGAACACTTGCTTTGCTTTCTTTATTTGGTGATTGGAAACTTAGCAAGTTTTGGGTCAATGACTCCCAAACCAGACAGTTTTAGGGTATTAGGTGTGGAGACACCCCAAGGACTTAATTACCCAAATTACCTAGGCCACAAAACAAAAGACTCGTTTTATTTTAAAATATTCGGAACTCAGTGAAAACGGAGATATAGCCAGCATTTCATTTAAATCCGAAGACGTTACATATGGATAAGATGTGTAATTACTCCAACAAGATTTCTGATGGGTTATTTTTCAGACTTGTAACTTCATATTAAAACATCAATAATACCCTTCATATTCACCTTACTTTGTGAACTATTCTTGATATTACTTAACTCAGAACAAACCTATTTGATCCTAGAGATGTTTATCAATTTTCAGAAGTTTGAGAAATGTTAGATCTTTATCAAATTCTAAAAAACCTACGACACGTGTAAAATGTTAAAAAGACGTATATCACCGTTCAGTTGATAAAACTGCACTTTTAATATGGCATTTTTCTTACTATTTATATATAATAAAAGATGTTTATTATAAATATAATACATATAAGGGTTTATCTGTAAAATTACTATTTCATGTGTTTACATATTATAATTAACATTATGAAGGAAAAATGTAAGCATATAATATTCATATAATATTTGGACTATTTCAATATGCTTACCTTATTAAATATCTTTGACCAATTCTCTTAAAACTAAAATATCATGACAAATGGTTAAAATAATATTTCAATAAAAACAAATTATACTAATATCATTTATTGAGATAATTGTGCAGGAATTATATCATGACTGAAATTAAGGAAATCCGAGTTGGCGAGATCAAATCTCCAGAAGATATTCAAGTAAATTGAAGAAACCAATTCTGGCAGAAATGTAGAAAAGATTTTCAAAGTCTAGATATTCAAAAGATCAACAAGTGCTACAGATATGAAGCCACAGAAATTAGAACCCATGATCCCACCATAAGGCGGCGGATCCACGGCCAAACCCACCTATTGGCCACAGTTCCGCCCCACATCTGAAGAGTTAGGATTCTGGATTTTTTTTGTTGGGATCCTAACAACTAGTTACAATATTAAGAAACTGGGGTTCTGGCTCTGTAACTATAAATAAGGACCGAGAGCCTCTTGGAAAAATCATCAAGCCGACGAGATCACAAAGTCCAAGACGGCTCACGCATCCAGGCTGATCATCAACTGTTCATCTACCTCCTTCAGAAGAGATCGAGAAGCAAACTAGGTTTTTGTAATCATTTTCTAAAGGAAACAACGTGTATTTGATCAAGTTGATTAATAAAGGTAGTTGTCTTTATTCTTATTGCATTCTATTATTTACATCATGATCTCTATCCATTCTTTTATCTCCATCATGCGTGAGTAATTTCCGCTTGTTAGGGTTCGTAGGATTAGGATAGATTAATGGATGATGAAGATCCTTAAACTCTTTTTACGTCCTATAAAGTTTATAAACTTTATCAAAAGAATAGTTAACATCCTAATTGGGCACGCTATCAATGCATTGATAATCACGACCACGATTAGAGATTAGATTAACAATTGTTTTGGTAAAGGCTGGACATGAACGGAGATCCATATCGAGATAGGGGTTAAGAGTGGGAACCCTTTTCCCTCCAGGAATGCTAATCTACATGCATCACTGTCGATCTAGTTTTAAATCTATTAAAAGATAAAACGAGTAATCTTTAATTAATCATTCATGACTACTAAATCTTAATGAACCATACAAGCCCCCTTTTAATATAAACCTACATCCGTAGCTAATCTAGATCTATATTTTACATCCGTGTTTAACGTAGATCTAGAACCTACAACCATTCTTCACCATTCTTTACTCTCCCTCCTTTCCTAATCAACACGCCTAAAGTAAGATTATAAGATTCAACGTTTCCCTGAGGACAACCCGTACTCATCTCGATCTAGCTACACGCGATACCGTTATTGATTGTGGTTAACTACTACACATAAAAAAAAGATAAATAAAATGGCATCGTTGCTGGGGATACGTGCGTAATTTATTTTTCTTACTATTTGTGTTGAATTCTTATTCGATCTATATCATAAAAATAAACAAAACTGCAAATTGTATATTTAACGATTATTGTGTGAATTTTGCAAGGGGATCTGGAGTCACAGACTTGAGGATACAGAGAGGCAGAGACATTCATCAAGATCTAGAGGAACACAGGAGGCCACGTAGCAAAACTCATCACGAGATACCTCTTTCTCGCGGCGGATCTGCTGCAATAAGGACAAATAGCGGCGGAAGCACGGCAGAATTGGAGATCTAGGGTTCCAAACTTCACTGGTAAATTTCTTAACTCTTTCTCTCTCCTCTGAAATCCAATAAAATATCTTTTCTGCAGGATTCTTTGCAAAATATCGCCGCTCAAAAATCTTTTTGCGTGTTTTGTTTTGCAGGTTGTTTTTGCATATTTTAATACGTATTTTAAGAGGCAAACCACAATTCAGATTAGGTGGGGATTTCATCACCCTTCCTAGGCCCCACAAATCACAAAACGAGCATCCGCATAACCCTATATTAATTAAAAAATATCTAGATCAAGACCTTAAGGACCGTCGCGCTCAAGTAGGACAGAGGAAGGTCGTGGGTAATTTATCGCTTATCTGCATTTCTTTTGTGGTGTCTAGGCAAGTGTGTCTAAGGTAAGTGGTTACTTAATTAGGCCTGCTATTTTCGTTGATTCGTATAGCGGATACCTCCCACTTACCTGGCACTTACCTGGCTACAGGAGAGATAAAGAAGCAGTAGAGGATTCATCCTACGATTTGTCCTTTGGAAGTCTAGGAGCAGTCTAGTGCTTGATCTAGGTGACCTTAGTTCTAGGGTTTGCTTGTGTATTTTATGATTTTTGTGAGTAAACCCCCAAGTCCATTTTCAAAGCAAAACAATCCAAATAGAGCTTAAATCTTTTCACTCTCTTTTCTTTTCACCTTCTTATAATGGGTAACCGAAACAGACGAACTCTTGCCGAGTTTTGCTATCCACAACCAGATATTTCTTATGTTCGTAATCGCTTCGGTATACCATCCGACTCTCCCATTTCTTTAAGAGATCGGATAGAATAAGTGGATATAAACAGTTGGCCAGCTCAGTTCAGGTCTTATCAACCGTATCCTAATTCTATATCTATTTCAGTTGATACTCTGAGTGAAGGAACTCCTAAACGCATGTCCATCGCTGAGCATATAGCGAGGACAAACGGCCAAAGTTCAATCCGGACCAACATCAACCATCACCACCACTTTCTAAAGAAGAATTTCATAATCGGTTTGTGGCATATATGATGTCTATTGAAAATAGCCAACCAACCAACCCATATCAATATTCTTCTTATCATAATATTGATTTTACTCCTGCCCAATTTTCGCAACCATTCTATTCCTATCAATCATATCCGACCTTTACACCTTCTCTAGACAGTCCTTCTAGTCAGTCATTTGGGAGTTTTAATTATCCATAAGAATTTCAATCTTATACTGAAATCCCTTATCAACCCAAGACTAGTCTTGAGCGGATATTAGAAAAATATGTGGAAATGTTGCACCAAATTAGAAAGAAAACAACAGAGTGGATGCAAGCAAATAATTTCAAGCCAGCCCAAAAATTTCAGTATATAATACGACCATAGGACAAATTGAGAATTTGGGTAGTGAAAGAGAGCGGTACACCCTTCCAAATCAAACCTCCACATCCGAAATTGAAATCCACAACTCCAGTTTCACAGATCTATCGAGTACACCAAATGATTCGCCAACTGAAGATAGAATGTCTGATGAGTTGTGTGACTTTGTAGTGTTTGATTTACCCGATTGTGAAGGGTCCATTTCAAGTGAAACCATACCCAACCCTTGTGATCTCTACACCTCCACTCTTGAACCAAAATTGATTGAAAACCATAATTTTAATGAGGTGTTTGAGAATTCTAACCTTCACTTGAATGAGGAGATTGACGTTGGGGATATTTTGAATGATGAACCTGAATATTTGGATGAGTTTGTCCCATCAATTCATCAGGTCCTTTCACTTCCTTGTGGTCATCATCTCAAGCCATTAATTATTCTTCCCGAACCCTAAATGTGTCTTGAAGTTGATGATAATTGTATAACCATACAGCAGACCGAAATTCAGCCTTCATCTCCCACATCTGGTTAAGCGATACTCGACACACCAATTTATTTACCCATTTCACCTTGTACTTTCTCAGGTTCTTCTTATATTCTTCCTATAATTCCAGTGAGTGTTGATGAATCACAATCCGATAATTCAAGTTTAATAATTCCAGAAAGCCAACTTGATTTGGATACTTTTGAAAATAAGGTAGATGTGTTTTTCGAGTCTCCTACCTCCATAATTTTTGAAATATCAAGTATGATATATTCTGGCACAAAACTTACCGACATTAAAATATTCAATTACACCATCGATGAAAGTTTTGAAGAACTTTTTGCTGGCGAACTTGCATTCCTAAACAACACAGATTTTATGATTAATCAACCTCCACCTATAGAAGTTGAACGACCACCCTTTCTTCTTATAATTACGAGAATGCCAATATTCCACTCATTTCTGATCATTCACATTCTCGTTTTTATTTATCATCACCTCTTATCTCCTCACATTCACGTTCACGCAAACCCTTTCCATACCACCACTTATCTCTTCCCCACTTCTTCTTGGCTCTATATAACATGTTCTTCCACCGACCTATACGTTACATTGATAAAATCTTTGAATGTTTGGTATTAACTTTTGGTCTTTGTAAAGTCTTATATTGACCAAATAACTTCACCCCCATTAAAATGCTTAATATTGTTTAACTCAAGTTTGGGGGGTTATATTTTTGGCTCTTGAAAATAAAATTTGTCCTCAAAATTGTGAGCCAAAAATAAGTTTGGGGGAGGTTTTGACTTTCAATTTTTGTTGCCCCCGTTAATAACCTTTCCTTCCAAGTCTACAGGTTTTTGAGATTTAAAAGAGACAACAGTGAGGACACTGCTGCAAACAGGTTTGGGGAAAGTTTGTGCTTATTTACGCGTTACTTTGCATTATACTATATATAACAACAAAAATTTTTGATAATGGAAGTTAGAAAGTGACAAATTACATTTGAAAGATAGGAATAGTTTACGAAAAATAAGAAAATTAGATGTTTTCTTAAACAAAACTAGTAATAAGTAGTTATGAGCTATTGTCCCATGGGTTAGTAAGATGAAGGAAATTGCTAATCTGAGGATAAAAATAAGTCTGAAAAATAGTCCACCAAACATTTGAACGTTGATACCCTACTATACGCACTTACAAACATTTTGAAACTTGGGATAGTAGAGGATACCATGAAGTGCTCTTGTCTAAAAGCCTTAGTATAAAAAAGATAAGTATAAATGGTGAAGAAAAAAAATGAACACTGGTTTTGTAATTACCAAGGCAGCATAAAAAATATAGCGAGGGTGCTTTATCACCTAGTGCCTTAGACCAACCGGTTTGGGAGCCACTGCTAAGCCTTAGGTGTTGTGAAATGAGGAATTATGCCTAAATACGCAAGCACATTTTGTAATCGGTCGGTTAGTACCTCAAGAAGTATTGACGGTCGCATGAAGAATGTGTGAGCAATTTTATCGATAATATTCACCAACTATAAAGTACTTTGGAAGATGGACACGAGTATGATAGCTTGAATTGAATTCTCTAAGTGTAGGGATGTATTTTACACATACATAGGGGTATATGATCAATGTTTGGAGGAAAGATAGAGAGGAAGACTAAGGCGATGTTTTATTGAGGGATGATGTGATTTCTAATATTTTTTTTCATGACCATTCAGATAGGGCTCATAGCAACTGAAAAGCTGGTATAATTGGAAACTCTTATTTTCAAGTTCTTTCTTTTATAGTTCTTATTTTTATATGTAACTTTCACTATCTTTCTTTTATTATGCGATTTTTTGGGTGTAATCCGCTGAAAACCATCAAGAGACAACACCCCTCCTACTAAGAATACCTAACGGCTTGTTGCATGGGCTGAGTGCAATCGTGTTGCTTAAAAAAGTGTGCTACTTAGTTTTTCTTTTTTCTTTTGCTCCTTCTGTTGAATAACTAGTTTTCTCGGGACGATCAAAGTTAAGTTAGTGGGTATTTGTTCAGTTGATAAAACTGCACTTTTAATATGACATTTTCCTTACTATTTATATATAATAAAAGATGTTTATTATAAATATAACACATATAAGGGTTTATCCGTAAAAATACTATTTTCATGTGTTTATATATTATAATTAACATTATGAAGGAAAACTGTTAGCATATAATATTCATATAATATTTGGACTATTTTAATTTGCTTACTTTATTAAATATCTTTGACCAATTCTCTTAAAACTAAAATATCATGACAAATGGTTAAGATAATATCTCAATAAAAAAAATTCAACTAATATCATTTATTGAGATAATTGTGCAGGAATTATATCATGACTGAAATCAAGGAAGTTGGCGAGATCAAATCTGCCAAAAATATTCAAGTAAATTGAAGAAACCAATTCTTGCAGAAACATAGAAAAGATTTTCAAAGTTTAGATATTCAAAAGATCAATAAGTGCTACAGATATGAAGCCACAGAAATTAGAGCCCATGATCCCACCATAAGGCTGCGGGTCCGCGGCCAAACCCACCTATTTGCCGCGGTTCCGCCGCACATCTGAAGAGTTAGGATTCTGGATTTTTTTGGTTGGGATCCTAACAACTAGTTACCATATTAGGAAACTAGGGTTCTAGTTCTGTGACTATAAATAAGGACCGAGATCCTCTTGCAAAAATCATCAAGCCGACGAGATCACGAAGTCCAAGACGGCTCACGCCTCCAGACTGATCATCAACTATTCATCTACCTTCTTCAGAAGAGATTGAGAAGAAAACTAGGTTTTTGTAATCATTTTCTAAAGCAAACAAAGTGTATTTGATCAAGTTGATTAATAAACGTAGTTGTCTTTATTCTTATTGCATTTTATTATTTACATCATGATCTCTATCCGTTCTTTTATCTCCATCATGCGCGAGTAATTCTCCGCTTGTTAGGGTTCGTAGGATTAGGGTAGATTAATGGATGATGAATATCTTTAAACTCTTTTTACATCCTATAAAGTTTATAAACTTTATCAAAAGAATAGTTAATATCCTAATTGGACGCGCTATCAATGCATTGATAATCACGACCGCGATTAGAGATTAGATTAACAATTGTTTTGGTAAAGGCTGGACATGAACGGAGATCCATGTCGAGATAGGGGTTAAGAGTGGGAACCCTTTTCCCTCTAGGAACCCTAATCTACATGCATCACTTTCGATCTAGTTTTAAATCTATTAAAAGATAAAAGGAGTAATCTTTAATTAATCATCCATGACTACTAAATCTTAATGAACCCTACAAGCCCCCTTTTAATATAAACCTACATCCGTAGCTAATCTAGATCTATATTTTGCATCCGTGTTTAACGTAGATCTAGAACCTACAACCATTCATCACCATTCTTTACTCTCCCTCCTTTCCTAATCAACACGCCTAAAGTAAGATTAAAAGATTCAACGTTTCCTTGAGAACAACCCGTACTCATCTCGATCTTGCTACACGCGACACCATTATTGATTACGGTTAACTACTACACATAAATCAGATCAATCAATCATCTATGGTTAAACACAAAGGAGGGTTATTTTTCGGGTCGACAGTCTCACAAAAAGGATTTAGTTATTTCTAACTTATCAACCGAACCGTCAGACTTCGAATCTAAGTTCCCCTACTAGCTAACATGAATTTTTTTTATATTTAGGGAATTTTTTTCAATTTTTATGTGTTTTTTAATATGTATGCAATGCAGAATATACACATGATGCAGCAAAAATAAACGTAGTGCTCACCTCCAAACCTGAGTTTTACGATGTCCTCATCGTTGCCCCCATCTTCGGTAGCTAGACTTGGACATCAGGGTGAGAATTTTATTTAAAGAAAAAGAAAAAAACCTAAGGCTAACTACAACATTTACATGTTAAAAGACTGGGTTAGTCCAGAAATTAATACCAGCCGTTTAAAAAATTTGTCTATATAAAGCAATGGCTGGTAAAAGAATATGTATAAAAAAAAAGAAAAAAGAAAAGGTATATGTTAGATGTTAGTAAAGGGTATGGGCGTGTGTATGTACGGATCGGAAGACGTTGAAGATGAAGATGAAGTTTTGAAGAGGTCAAAGAATTATTTTCTAGATGAATTGAATGTTTATATTGCACATGTTGAGTTCCGAAGTCAGGTTTGTTTAAAAATTAGAGTTCATCTGCAAAAAGTTCGGCAGAAGAAAGGTTCTTAGGATGTTCCCAAATTGATCCTGACTGAAACTCACCCAGAATATCAAGTTTATCCACAAAAAGTTCCTCAAAACTCGATATGAAAGAATATTTTTCATTGCTGTCTTCCTCCCTATGATTTTTCACAATCCTATTCTTATCACTATGGTTTTCTAATTCTCCCAGTACCATTTCGTTCTCATCACCTTCATAAATGGGTGGGTATATTTCATCTAAAAAAGTAGGTTCCCACACTAACGTTTCTTTCGAAACAATATCACTAGGTGATACAAACATTGTGGGTTCCTGATCATTGATCTCTTCTAACAATCTATCCAAACCATACCCGTCAAAATCACAAGCTTCCTCCTCTAAAATTGGAATGCAAGAATCAGTCGGAGGTTTTTCTTGTATGTCCTGATAACACTTAGTCAATTCATTTGCATCGTCATCTATGAAATCATCAAAATTCAATTGATCGTTTATTTCACTCGGGTGACTTTCTAGATAACAGACATTAACACTATTGGGTTCCGATTGACTGTATTCACTCTCTAGAATCCTCACAGCTAAATGTTTCGCGTGTTCCTCTATTCTAACCAATGATTAGGCTTGAGCAAGAAACAATTGCTCAGACCGATGTATGCACAGGGCTAGCGTAGAAACTGATTGAATCTCGACCCCAGTCATTACTTCAATACCCTTCTTTAAAGTGATCAACCTAGCATCCATCTCACTATCATACCCTAATGATGTGTCAGATGTTTCAGGTAAGAAGGGTTGTGATGGTGGTGATGCTAGAGCAGTCAATCTGTCGACCTCTTTCTCTAAATCTTCAATCATTATGTCTCTAATTGATGTGGGACTGGGTTCAAGTGTGTTAGGTGGGTGACCGTTAGAAAAACTCTGGGACGGTTGGTCGCCCCCCTAGAAAAGGACAGTTTTTATGAATGTGGGAAGAATCGTGGCAATTTGAACAAACGAATTAGGACTGAGTATAAACAAAAGAATAAGAATCATGAAAAATTGAAATAAATCGTGTATCACCCATATTAACAAGAATTCATTAATATCACAAAAACAAAGAATATCACACCCCTAGCAATATATGTTATGCTAGTCAACAAGACCTGCTCAAGAACCTGATTGTCGAAGTAAAACTGTATCGAGAAACGGGCTCAAGATATACGGATCACGAAGCCAGTTAAGTGCAAGAGATAAGGGGAGGTTTTCCAACGCTTTCGCGAAATTCCTTAATTAGATAACCCTTTCTCTTATACACTTGACTAGATATCCCGTGAACAATATACCGTTAAGCGGTGTTCTAAACACAGTTAACTTCTCCTAATGAGCGCGAAGTCCTTAAAGTCAGAGTTCTAATTGATTTCAAATTACTGTGGGTATGCAAGAATGCAGTTTTGTGATCTGTGGGCTACGGAAAAAGATGATGAAATCTTTTACCGTATCTTGTTTGGTCTTTTTGCCCTTAAATCCGTATTAAGATGCAAATGCCCAATCAATAAAAGAATTCAAGACATCAAGCAATTTAAGCAATTCTTTTTCATTTAAATTTAAGCACTGTAAAAAAATACTGTTAATTCTCTGTGCAATTGGTGGCAAATTTGTGCGAAGAATCCTGCAGAAGAAAGAATAGTGGACTGTGTCGGATTCAAGAGGATTGTGTTAGGAAATACGTGCCGATGTGATTTGGTTAAGAAAACCCCTTTGAAGTGATCCGAGTCTTTGATTGTTCGCTTGCGCGGGTCAAACTATCCGGATCTTTGGCACTATATTTTACTAACGTCTTGCAATTGAATTTGAGCCTCGTCCGCACGATCGCTGGTCGTAATTCCTTAAAATCTGAAATGTTGGGAAAATACGATATTTAGTGTCAAAAAGCGATATATACACCCCAATTCCTGCACACTTAAAATTATAAAAATCAAACAATAGTACTAGAGTACTAACAACACACTGGAGATCACACAAAAATAAAAAATCAAAAACACTCTCATTGGGCCAGCGAGCTCGGATTTTTCTTTGATGTCGCCGACCAAATGAAGTTGGTTTGTGCTCGAATTTTGTGTGAGTTCTCTAGACTAGCTAAGTGATCTTATGGTATAACTTGATTTTTAAAATAAATTTCAGGGTGTTAGTAGGTCTGAAAGACAGATAACAAGTCAGAAAAAATTTTGTATTGTTAATTTTGAAAAAATTGAGTTAAAAGTTAGTTTTGTTAGTAAAAACCAGAAATAACAATACCCAATACTTCCAAATCCCCGGCAACGGCACCAAAAACTTGTTGGGAATTCACTCGCTCTCGCAAACGCGTATGTTTTGGAAACGGATATGATTTTAAGGAAATGAAATGCGCACACGAGATCGTTCTCGTTTTAAAATTTATAAACCGCAAGTGCACGGCGCGTTGTAGCAAGCCGGCAGGTACGGGTCGATCCGCAGGGAATTGTGTATTAGGTCTTGCTGTTTAAGGTTCAACAAATAATGAATGGTTTGGTTTGTCACAAAAAAAATGAAAGAATACGAGAACAAAGAAAAGCAAGAAAAGAAGCTAAAAAAGAAGTGGTTGAGGCTTTGGCTCGGAAGATCGAATCGCGATGATTCTTTCGACGCTCACTTAATCATGGGTTGTCCATCCTTACGTCAATTCCGGCATGAAGCATGACTTGTCATGGTGGTTACAAAGCACAAGTCATCAAATTTCGATATTCGCCGCAAAACACGAAACGAGTCCGTTTGTTCACTTACCGTTTTTATGTCCAAACTTGGGGTATCAACACTAAACACAAGGGTTAGCAAGCATACCACAACATCAAAAACACAAAGTAGTGAGTGAGAGAAAATGATTTCAGTGTTAAGTGTGCGATGTGTTTGTGATGGTATATGGTATATGAAACCAAGAGATTTGTCAAGTCACTTAATCATAAAATACCACATCCAAACTTAGCAAACTTAACACCAAATTGATTCTAATCTTAGGCTTGCAAGATGGAGTTTGTGGGGAGAATATGGTATGTGATGAGGTTACAAAGTAACCATGGAATCAACATACTATATCAACCCATCTAAGTTATAATATTAAGTTTATAATCATATTAAAGCACATTAAACATTAACGAGAGGAGGAGGAGGCAAAGCCTTTCATCTCACTTCCTTACCATTACCACAACCAAAGATATTAGTTAAGTATGATAAAAAAAGAAAAGCAAATAAGAACAAGAATAAGAAATAAAAGAAACAACAATATTTTTAACACTTGAAAAAGAGGTATAAGATATTGGTAACTTGTTTAACCTCCATAATGACGCTCTCAAGAGAAAACTTCAAGAGGGAAGAAGAAGAAGAAACCAAGTGATTGCCCACTCACTCTCAAGCCTAAACCAAAAACAAACTAAAATGGAAAATGGAGTATACTATATGGTACATGGTCCCCTTTGCTCAACACTGTTCTGTTATTTATAGGCTTAACATCAGAATAAATAAACAATAGAAATAAGATGATGTGACCTAAAGAAATGACTAGAAGAAAAATAGGGAAGTTTGGAGCTAGAGGGCCGGCATCGCCGGATTATGTGGGGGGCCCGCCGGTCAAAATCTGAGCGTTGAGGCTCGGGTTGGCATGGCGGATTTGTGTGCTCTTCACAATCATAATGCTGCTGCTTGATTTAGCTGTTTAAGCCTGGTTTGTATTCAGAGATTTGGAGGGAACACGATTCCATACATCACATCAAAACTTTTAGCATTTATTACCCATGTTCCCCTCATTTGCACAAGCCACCATTTGTGTATGCCATGGGCAGCCGCCCCATGGTCCATGCCAAAGAGTTGTGTGTACACTTGAATTGTGTTGGACCAAAATAGTGTGTGCACATTTATTTACAAAAAGAACTCTTTGGATATCGGTTGGTTTTCTGTTCTGTTTGCAGTGTCAGCTCCCAAATGCTATATTCGTGATATTGAATTTGTTTCCAGTATTTAATCACGAACACCTGTAAACTGTAATTACTAAGCAGACACTGATTAATAGTACCAATATATGACAAAATAGATAATGAATGAGTGGTATTAAAATACAGTTTTTTGTGATGAACAAATACCACCAAACTTATCTTTTGCTCGTCCCGAGCAAAAAAAAATATCCTAGCCTCACTTTCGCAGGGAACGCGGTTGCACTGAGCATGTGCGAAGCCGCTGATTTTGTGACTTCTGTAGGCTGGTCCGTTATCGGAGATAATTCGTCGCGGAGTGCCGAACCGTTAGATGACGTATGTCTTGAAGAAATGGAGGATATTCTCCATCTTCACTTCTCTTAGCGGTACTGCTTCTGCCCACTTAGAGAAGTAATCGGTTGTTGCCAATATGAACCGATGTCCCCTGGACGATACTGGCTCGATCGGCCCGATTATATCGGTTCCCCATATTTCGAACGGCCAGCTAGCTACTGTAGGGTGTAGCCGGTTTGGATGGTAATGGATGAAGTCTCCGTGAATTTGGCACGAGTGGCACTGCTTTGCGTATTCGAGGCAGTCCTGAATCATCGTGGGCCAATAGTATCCCATCCTTTGGATCTTCAGCTTCATTTTTGGCCTGGCTTGATGAGAACCGCAGAGTCCGTTGTGAATTTCTTGGACGACTCTCCTTGCTTCTTTCGGTCCCAGGCATCTCAGCCACAGAGAGTCGAACTATCTCTTATATAGAGTATTATTGATGAAGGCGAAAGACATATCTCGTTTCATGAGCTGATGTCTTGAGGATGTGTCTTCAGGTGTTCGATAGGATTTGAAGTAGTCTATAAAGACTTCTCTCCAATCCTTAGCCTTTTCTTGGTTCTCTATTTGTAGGGTCATTTGCTTGGTCGCTTCTATTTCTTCAGACGACTCCGTGGACATTTCTGCTGGTGCAAGAACCTGACGGCTTTGTACAACGATCCTGACGTCATCGAGGTTTTCGTCAGCCAGTTCTTTGGCGAGTTTGGCCAATGCATCTGCCTTGCTATTTTCCGTACGCGGTATGCTTTCTAGGACGTAGGAAGGGATTTGAGTCAGCAATTGTTGCACACTCTCACCGTACTTTACCAACTCTGGTTTGCTTGTTTGATAGTCGCCGTTTACTTGACTAACGACCAGCTGGAAGTCTCCGTATATGAGAAGGTTTTCGATTTCCATGTCGACAGCGATCTCAAGACCTGTTATTAAGTCCTCATATTCTGCTTCGTTATTTGTCCTCAGCTCTGTTAAGAAAAAGGCAAAGCGCATTATCCCTCCTTGCGGAGTCACGAAGATAAGGCCTACCCCCGATTTGATTATAGGGGTGGTATGCTTTATCTTCTTCATGGAAGATGCCCCATCGAAGTAGAGTTCCCATCGGGTATCACTCCCTCCTCTCTCCCTATCGATTGTGTCAAACGCCTGCTCGTCCGGAAATTCACAATTAGGGGTGAATCGGCAGGTATCGGATGCTCAGCGAGGAAGTCGGCAATGGCCTGGCCTTTCACTGCCTTGAGAGATCGGTATGTTATCGAGAATTCCATTAAAAGTATGGCCCATTTAGCGAACCGTCTCGTTAGTATGGCTCTCGACATCAAATATTTGAGAGGATCCACTTTTGATATGAGATGGACCTCATATGCTAAAGCGTAATGCCGAAGCTTCGTTATAGCAAAGATTAATTCCAGGCAGTGTTTTTCGATAGGAGAATAGTTGTTTTCTGCCCCCAGGAGAACTCGACTCAAATAGTAGAGGGCTCTCTCTTTCCCTTGGTCATTCTCCTGTGCCCATAGCGCACCTAAGGAATCTTCAAGGGTGGTTGTATACAGGATGAGGGGCTTTCCCTTGACCGGAGCGGTTAGTACCGGCGGATTCTGTAGGTATTGCTTGATTTCGTCGAGTGCGCTTTGGCATTTACGATACCAAACGAACGGGGCCTCTTTCTTCATCAGGTGCCTGTAGGGACGACATTTTCCAGAGAGATTGGCTATGAACCGCCGGATATACGCGAGCTTTCCTTGGAGAGACCGCAATTGCTTGTGAGTTCTTGGCAGAGGTATTTCCATAATCGCCTTGATCTTTGATGGATCTATTTTGATGCCTCGGTGTCGGATGATGAACCCCAGGAATTTGCTCGAGGAAACTCCAAACGCGCATTTATGATGGTTCATCTTCAGATTGTATTTCCGAAGATGCTGGAACACTATTTTCAAATGCTCCCAGTGTTCCTCATATGATTTGCTTTTCACCATGAGGTCATCGATATAGCATTCGATGATTTCATGTATAAGATCATCGAAAATCTTCATCATGGTCCTCTGATAGGTAGCGCCGGCGTTCTTCAGATTGAAAGGCATCACTAAGCAGAATATGCCCAGAGAAGTTCGGAAAGCGGTATGCTTCTGGTCTTCGGGATGCATCTTTATTTGATTGTACCCCGTTGACCCGTTCATGAAAGAGAAAACTTCGTGAGTGGACGTGTTGTCTAACATCAGCTCGGTAACCGGTACGGGAAAATCAGCCTTCGGACAGGCTTTGTTGAGGTCCCGAAGTCTACGCAGATGCACACCGTCCCATTTTTCTTCATCACTGGGACAATGATGGGGATCCAGTCGGGGTATTGAACTTCTTGAATGAAGCCGGAGTCGATTAGCTTCTTAACTTCGGCGTTGATGCTCATTCCAAGTTCGAGCCGCATTCTTCTTGGTGCTTGTTTAACTGGCTTGACGTCCGGAGATATCGCCAATTTATGCACAGCTATTTCCGGATCTAGCCCCGGCATCTCAGAATAGTTCCATGTGAAGCAGTCCTTATACTGCATGAGCACATCTTTTAGCGTAGCCACCTGTTCTTTAGACAGTAGCTCACTGACGAACATAGGCCGCGGGTCGTTTGCCGTCCCCAAGTCGATTTTCCTTAAGTTGTCCGCAGTAGTTTGTATTCCATCTTCCAACTCTTTTGGCACTGGTGGAAATTCTGAGATCAATTCCTTTTCATCCTCGTTTTCGAAGCACCAGGAGAGGTCATCCACATTCTCGGGCACTCCTTCTTCTGACAGCGTTATCACGTGATAGGTACGAGATCATTTCCAAGACCGATGTTGATCTAGTTCTACTTTCGCCATATACGTTGCTTTTGGTACATGCTTTTGCGGAGGGTCTGCCCTCCAACTATCGGACAGAGCGAATCTGCCGAGTTAATATTGGTCTTCGACCCAGTTTTTGAAGGTGAAGCAGTCTTTAAGAGGATGTCATATCGCTCTGTGATAGGAGCAATAATCCGGGTGGTGAACCTCATTTGCTTGATCTGGGTGCCGAGACTCTGGGAGTGTCATCATCTGATGTTTCATGACAAGGTCAAAGATTCTCCTTGTCTTGTCTTAAGGAAAAGAATATGCTCGACCCATCTTTTTCATAAGAGACTGATTCTGGCTGACCTTTTCTCGATCGCGTGGCCTTTTGGATCCGTTTTGCCGTTGTCGAACGTTTTTTCCGTTCTTTAACTTTTTTTTGCCTCTGCGTCGGGCCTTTTTCTTATCTTAGGAATGCATGGCGGGCTGATGGCGAAGGGCATTGTCATACTCCATATCTTGCTGAAGGAGACGTTGCATCTTGGCTATCTCGTAAATGGTCATTTCGCGGTTATGATCGTTCCGAACCTTTTGACTCACTTCCCGTACTAGCTTGTACATCTGTTCTTCAAATGATGGACTCGGAATTTTTATGATGGGACCTCGTTCTGGTTCAGCGACAGCGTCTTTTAAAAGAGCATCCTTTTCTTCATCAAGGTCCTTGATGACATGGCAGCCATGGAACTGCTCCCATTTCTTAGACTAAACACATCCAAGCTCGATCGGTTCCACTTTCCGTTGGGCAATTTTCGCTGAGTTCCGGGGACGTTCCAAATCCTGTTGTAGAATTGGGTTTGTCGCGCGGTTTGCTTAAAGGGTACGCTTTGGCATCTCAATAACCTTTTCAATCCTTCTGTGTAGTATCTGGGCAGACGGATTGGTTGGAGCCTGTCAAGTGTAGCTTCGGCACCACGCCAGACTTCCCTTTTGACTTTGGTTTCCCAGAATCGATAGAATAGGATCGCCTTTTCACCTTTTCTCCTGGGAGGGACGTAGAATGTCTGTAACTCTTGCATACTATATGTCTCGAGCGCATCAAGCTCTTTGTAGTGTAGTCGCGGAACCATGACGATTTGCAAACTCTGATCATCTCTAGTGAGCGCCTGCATTGATGGACGAACCGAGAACACTGCATTGACTTCTTCTTCAGAGTCGCTGCCAAAGACCAGAATAGAGGTAGATGGTCCCAGCCTGTTTCATTGGGGCGGCCCTGAATAAACTATCTCTTCTTCCTCCTCGGTATCGCTCCCGAAGACCGGGATAGTGGTGATAGCTTTTTGCTTGTTCTCCGGTTTATGGCATCTTTCTGTCTCTTCAAAGTCTGGCAGGAAATACTTTGCATCCCCGTACTTTCGGACTTCATTTACGGAAAATGGGTTCAGTTCCCCTGTCACTGTATACTCGAGACCATCTTTGAAATACTTCATACACTGATATTGTGTAGAAGGGATGATGTTGTATTCGTGTAACCAAGGTCTGCCGAGCAAATTGTTGTAGCAGTTCTTAGCGTCAATGACATGAAACTTGATGTCAGTGATGAGCAGCCCAAAGCGTAACGTCAGAATCACAGACCCGAGTGTCTGTGATGACTGGGAATCAAATCCGGAGATGGTGATTTTATCCCGAGCGAGGTGCTGAACACTCAAGCAGGTTTCTTTTAACACCCTCACATTTAGGAGGTTGACAGAGGATTCGTTATCAACTAAGATCTTCCCTATCTTAATGTCATGGCAGTAGCCAATGACATATAGGGGACGGTTGTGCTCACACGTTCCGATGAGGAGATCTTCATCGCCGAAAGTGATGTCAGCTGTGTGCACTTCTTCTAGCTCGTCCTTCATCTTTTCTTCGGCAAGGAAAGCTTGGAATTGGTCAGGCACTTATCGTTCCTTGATCAGAGAATCTCTCGCCTCTTTAGATAGCAGAAGGGCATCCAGAATGCTTAGCTTTGAGGGTATCTTCCTCAGGTGTGCCAGAACGTTGTAATCCACTTTGCTTTTCTTGGGCGGGTCCTTGGCTGTCAGCTCTTCGATGACTCGATCATTGAGGGCGATATCCTCAGGGACTTTTTCCTTCCCGTTATCTTTTTTGTTCGATCCCTTGTTTGTAGGTCCAAGATTCTTTTCGGGCAATGTACGGTTGCGCAGCTGAATATTCTCACAGTTCTTCATTTCTTCCTATTTTCCTGAGGTGGATTCTTTGAAGAGAGGGCCGAGGGCTATTTCTTCATCAGAATCGATTCCGAAGGTGAGAACTTGCGACCTCCTGGAATCCACCATGTGACAGTTGTCGGCGGTTCTTTTGCGCTCATCTATCATGCTTCTCTATTCCCGACAAGCTTTGCGCTTCAATCGCTTGAAATGTTGTCGGTGTGCAACGTAACCCTGCCACCATTTCTTGAAGGTGTTATACTCTTCGGTAGGATGTGTAATCCTCCGATGGTATAAGCAGTAGCTAGGATGCCCATCCGCTTCGTCAAGGTGTATGCTGCTAGGAGTATTTCTTTTAAAAGGTGGCAGCTTCATTCCCATCGATAGGGCTTTAGCGAACCATTTCCTCATCTTAAGCCTGCTTCTGTCTGCCGTGGGTGTGTTTCAATCTGGTTGGAGTGCTTCAACCTTTTCATCCTGTCGCTGAAATTTGGCTTTTTGGAATATGGCCATTTCGTGCTCCCGATCAGTTTTGCTCCTCTGATGGGCCTCGTTCAGCAACATGTCAATCATCTCATCTACCGGTTCCAAGAGTTCTGGTTCTGGATCTGCCCCCAGTTTCTCTACATCAGGAGCTCCTTTGCCCTTTATTGACGAGTGAGAGATCATGTAGCAACTCGCCACATAATCCTCGGGATCTTCTGAAGAATCGTCTCCTTCATCAGCGTCGTCATCTTTATTCTCAAGAACATGCTTGAGGAATTCGTCCAATGAAATAGGGGTTCGTGCCCTCTGGTTATATTCTTCCAGTGCATCGATATATTTTTGCAACCTTGTACGGTTGTCGTCGGGTTGGACTGGCTTCTTAGCCTTCTTCTTTTCCTTTGAAGACTTCGGAGGCTTGTCCTGAGGGTTTTGTCTACCGTCACCAACTTTCAGCGTTGGGCATGGCTTCAGCATCCCCTCAATAATCACAGGCTCTAACGGGCTTTTCCACCTAATCGCCAGACATGCTTAAAAGTCCTTCAGCATTCTTTTAGTCTTAGCTGAAAGGGCCACCTCCCATGGGGCTTCCTCTATAAGTGAGCATGATGCTCCCGGCGTGTCCACCTTTTTAGGAGCATGCGGTTGTGGCGGGTTCACCCTCTAGTTTTCGGACAGCACGAACTTTCCCTGTTGGTACTGGTCTTCGATCCAACTTTTGAAGATGTAATAATCTTTGATTGGGTGACCCAATATTCTGTAGTAAGGATAGTAATTGGGCTGTTAACGTCGCCCGATTGCGTTGGGCATCTCGGCTCTGGCAGAGTGATGAACCTGTTGCGCAGCGCTAGCTCGAATAATCTCTTCGTCTTATCCCGAGGGAACGAGTAAGGGCGTCTCATCTTTTCTCTGGGTGATCGTTGTTTATCGTTTTGGTGAGCAATCGGCTTCGGGCTACTCGGTTGTTGCTGAGCGTTGGCGACGAAGGTTGCTTTCCTTTTCCCCTTTTCATTCCGAAAATCTATTTTTGAATAGGACAGCTTATGGCCCATCTGGTCCATTTGGGCCAACTTGTCGATCAAGGCCTGAAAAGTGGTTGGCTTGAAGAACATCATGAATTGGGAAATGGTTTCCTGAGGGTCAAGGGTCCCCATGAACATGCCCACGGCAGGAGCTTCCTCTATACGCTGTTCACACTTTGACCACAGGTTCCGCCACCGAATGGCGTACTGAACCCAGGTTTCTCCCGGCTTCACTTTAGCGTTAATTAGTGCGGTGATCAGGGTGCGCTCGCTAGCGCTTGCGAATCTTTGTGTAAACAGTAGCTCCATTTCTGCAAATGTCTTTACAGAGTCATTCGAGAGCTCAGAGTACCATTCGAACGCTGTCTTCGACAGGCTGCCAATAAACTGGCGAAGCAGCAGTTTGTCGTCACCCCCAGTATTACCGCACAGAGCCCTAAATTGAGCAACGTGCTGGTGTGGATTACCCGTCCCCTTATACACATGGAATTTAGGGATCATATATCTTGGCGGGTACTTTATTTGATCGTACAAACCCGGATAGGGTCGTCCATTCTTGACGATTTGGCCGGCAGCTTCACTCGCCTGATGAGCTCGTATCTGTTGAGCTATATAGTTGTCAAGGACGGCTTTGGAGATGGTCTCTTCCTTGGCTGCTGATAGATCCGGAAGAGGGTTTGATGTCTCCCCTCTACCGTCTTCAAGGATTATTAGAGGGTCTTCAGCTGGAGGATCCAGCTGTATCATCATCCCGACCATATATTGGAACAGGAGTGCCATTTGTTTTATATTGGCCGCTTGTCCTGCGGCCTCCTTGTCTTTCTTCTCGAGCATTCTTCGGAGGAACTCGGCATCGGTTTCTTATTCCTGGTGTTGCTCCGATGACGTCTCCGGGCTTTCCTTCTGTCCAGTGAGTGCAGCCATCTTTGTCATCATCTCCTAGAGTTTCCGTTGTTGCTCCTCAGCCTTTGTTACAGACCGCGTAAGTGATCGATGACCCGTAGAAGTACGGCTTTCCTCTTTTCTGGAAGCCGTGTATACGGTGTGCACCACCATACCCACAGACTTAGGACGTGTTGGTTCAGTGTCCCTGAGATTTGCCGTGGACACGGGGATCTTCTCCAGCCTTCTCCTTTTTTGGATGGTCGAAGTTGAGTGGGTTGTTGCAGCCGATGCTTTCCGTAGTCTGACGGCGGTGAGATGGTCCTCCTCTTGCCGAACCTTCATTTTCTTTTGTTGGCGGATGTAGTCTTTGTCGATTACCGAGCCTTGGACTCTTCGCCAGACCTTGTAGATTTTGGAGGACAGCCGCTGAGAAGGTTGCTCTGGCTTCACCTTAATAACATTTTCAGCGGGTGGAGGAGACCTTTTTAGTACGGCAATTGGAGAGTTCTTGCGCACCCTCCTGAGCGGCTCAAAACTGTTTCCAGTTGGAACAGCAGCATCAACTTCCACCGTTGGAGCTGGTGGGGTAAGTCCGGAAGGGGAAATGCCCTAGGTTTCCTCACTCGGTGCCAGTGGCGACGTCGAGTACATCTTGCAGATGGTACTGGCTCAGTTACGGGGGTGGCTTCATCATGCCCGCTGCTTTAAGGAGAGGCTGTTGTTGGTGTCATCCTGTCAAAGACTGATGTCCATTGAGGGGGAATGTCTAATCTGTCGAAGACCGACTTTTGAGCAGGGGAAGTAGTTTGGACGACTCCACCCGCAGCGTGAGTTAAAACGTCCAGTCTTGCGAAGACCGACCCGTTAGCAGGAGAAGCCCCTCTGATGATTTCGTTTACCAGAGCTGAAATGGCTATCCGCTTCGGGATAGCTCCTTCGGGTATTGTAGGCTTCTTCACGCGCCCGCTTGAGCTTTGGCCTAGTCTGTTAAAGACCGAGGCGCTGGACTTGGACAACCTGTTGAGAGGGGACATGGTAGTGGTAAGCCGATCAAAGACCGACTTCTTTGGAGCTTCCTGCGACGGCACTGGAGCGTTGAAGCTCATTGGTGGGAGCATGGTCCCGAAGAATAATCCAGTAGTAGCCTGTGTCACCTGTTCCACCGGCATTGTGAAGATGGAGGCCGCTTGGGACCCGTAAGTCACTCCTCCAACAGGGACGGAGTGGAAGTAGTTGTTGCAATTGGTGCAGTTGGAAACTATTGATGCCATCTTCTCTTCTACACGGAGAAAGACACCAAATCATAGTACCTCGAATCCAGGGGCAACTATATTAAACTGCGATTTGTTCGCGAACACGACACACGAAGTGTGGAGTGGAAAGAGGAAAAGGTCCTACCGGGCGTACTAGAATCTGTTCGCCGCCAAAAGACACGACCGGGACATTGGGACATCCGGCCTGAATTTTGGGGAGGCAGATGCTATTTGGTTTTATCCATCCACCTCTTCGAAGATGCCAAGTTGATTTATGGCACCATGTATCGGAGGTCTGGACGGATGCGGCCGTTGAAGCAGACTTCGTCAGATTCCCCCTCATTTATGAGGGGGTTTTGATTGTTGGGACGCTCTTCCCTGCAGATGCAAGCCCCTGCAGTTAATTACGTTACCGTGTAGCGATAACCACTTTCTCCTTTTCCAGATGTTCACTTCGTGTCGTGTATGTTTGTTTTGTTTTAGGTTGCCCGTGGATTGTATATGGAGACTAATTTGTGTTGTCGCCCGTAGGGCGTGGATTAGTCCAAATTCGTATTTTCTTTGATTTGGGTTTGGGTTGTTTTAAGAATCGTTAATCTTGTTTTAGATTAAGATCAACTCAAATGCTTGTTGAGGATACGTTAGTCTAATTTTAGACTAAGATATACTCAACAGGATTTTCTTTAGTTTATAGGGACATTGCGGTCCGCAATTTAGTTTTTAGGGATGTTGCGGTCCGCAATTTATTTTTATGGATATTGCGGTCCACAATTTAGTTTTTAGGGACGTTGTGGTCCGCAATTTAGTTTTAAAGACATTGCGGTCCAAAGGGTTTAGTTTTAAGGACATTGCAGTCCAAAGTTTAAGGACATCATAGTCCGTGGAATTTAGTTTTTAGGGACGTTGCGGTCCGCAATTTAGTTTTAAGGACGTTGCGGTCCACTGGGTTGTTGGTTTGGGGGGTATACCAAAAATTATTGGTTATTAGGACCCTCGACCTCTCTGAAGACGTTGAAGAATTACAACGATGCGTATCAGAGGTGTGGAGAGATATACTCTTGAACCAATGACTGTTCATCAAAGATTTAATAACCTTGTTTCGGACTAAGTCCAATTTAGAAAAAGACCTATGGGCTCGGTCGATTTTGGGGTTTGGCCAACTTTGGGCTCAGCCCACTTAGTCTTTGTCATTTCCCTTTTTTATAAAGTGTTAGACACTTGCCGGGACACAGTTCTTTCTCTGTGCACATAATGCTAAACATTTATGTGAATACTGACACCCACTTTCTTTTTGTTTTTTATGAGTGTTGAACACTCTTCATGGCGTTAAGCTCTTCTTGAGGAGCGCAGAGCGCTATGTGTTAAGCAGCGTCTACGTGAGGGGCACATGGGATGCTTGGCGTTGAGCGCCAGTATTTGAGCGTTAAGAGCTCTTATTAAATAGCGCCCACATGAGGAGAACGTAGAGCGCTCGGTGCTGAGTGCCAGATTTGAGTGCTAAGCACTCTTTATTAAATAGCGCCCACGTGAGGAGCACGTGGAGCGCTCGGCGCTGAGCGCCAGATTTGAGTGCTAAGCACTGAGTTTTTCGTTCTGCCCAATTCAATTCTCTGAGAATTTGGTTCTCCCTTGTAAAAGACTTCGTCTTATATATCTAAGATCTGGAAAAAGAACTAAATTATTCTGATGTGAGAGTTGAACTCTAAGATATGGAGGAGATGCTATGACCTCTCTTCCTTTTATGAAAGACTTTATCTTATAGATCTGTGATCTGGAAAAAGAACTAAGTTCTTCTGATGTGAGAGTTAAACTCTCAAATATAGAGGAGATGCTATGATCTGACTTATTGTTATTTTACCTTGAAGAAAATTCTTCTTCTTAGAGCTTGCTCTTCTCTCTCTTTTTTTAGAACTTGAAGTTTATGGGGGGGTTCTTCTGTACAAGACTTGAAATCTTGGGTCCTTTATATAGGGGAGGCTGATTTGTTGAATCAGTTAAAAAAATCTCTCATTGAGAGATCCCTGATTGATTTGGGGATGTTTCCCACCATTGGATCTTTGATCCAAAGACTTCTGTTTTACAGAAGACATCTTTCTTGTTTTTAGCAAGATTGGGAAAATATTTTCCCATAACGAACTTATTCTGTATCTTGGTGATGTTTAACCACCATTGCATCTTTGATCCAACGCTGCTCTAATTTACAGAGCACAATCTTTCTTGTTTAGAAAGATTTGAGGAGTATTTCCCAGTCAGAATTTGATTCTGTGCTCTGATGATTTATCATCTTCGTTGGATTTTTGATCTAAGGGTGGAGAACATTTGGTTCAAGCACTGGCGCTCTCGTGCTTTGCACGTGAGGCGCTACCTCAGAATCTTTTGACTCTTAGGGCTAGCGCTCTTGACACGAGCGCTCTCGAGCTTTGCACGTGAGGTGCTGCCTCAGAGTCTTTTTACTCTTAGAGCTAGCGCTAGCGCTCTCGTGCTTTGCACGTGAGGCGCTGCCTCAGATTCTTTGACTCTTAGAGTGCTCTTGGCGCTAGCGCTCTCGTGCTTTGCACGTGAGGCGCTGACTCAAAGTCTTTGACTCTTAGCACTGGCGCTCTTGGCACGAGCACTCTCATGAGGCGCTGCCTCAGTTCAAATTTCAAATTTTGAATAGAGCCTTGCTCTCTGATTGGGAGAAACATTCCTGTTGAAACATAAGTCTGAAGCTTTTGAGAAATTCAAAGAATGTAAGTTAGAAGTAGAGAACTAAAACCGGTATAAGTATTATGTCCTTTGATGTGATCAGGGAGGAGAATACTTGAGCACGGAATTCCTGGACTATTCTAAAGGATAATGAGATTCTCTCTCGGCATTACTCCTCCGTATACACCACAGCACGTCGGTGTATCGGGGCGGAGCAATTGCACCCTATTAAATATGGTGCGCTCTATGATGAGTACTACTGAGTAGCCTATTTCCTTTTGGGAGTTATGCACTTGAGAAAATGCATACCTATTGAATTGGGTTCCAACCAAATCAGGTGCCTACCACTCCATATGAGATATGGTATGGGAAGAGACCATGTCTTAAACGAGTTAAGATATGGGGTTGTTCGGCCTATGTTGAAAGGAAGAATCTGGACAAACTCGAGGCAAGGTGAGTTCTGTATAAATTTGTTAGGATATCCCAAACATTTGTGAGGATATATCTTCTACCTAACTGAGGAGCAAAAGGTGTTTTGTTTCTCAGCATGCCACCTTTTTTAGAAAAGAGATTTCTTATGAAGAAATATGTGGACATGAGGTAGAACTGGAAGTTGTTCCAGCTTGACAAACTAACAGCTGATGATTTGGAGAAACCAAAGGATTCAATAGTCTCCAACGAACCTCAGCTCTCCGCAAATCTGGTAAGGTTCCTCATCCACTTGAGAGATACTACGGTCTTCTCGGTGACAGTGGGAGAAAGGATTGCATCATGGTTGATGATGGCCCAACTAGGTTCAGACAGGCCATCATGAGTGGGGACTCAGTGAAATGGCTAGATGCTATGCGATCAAAGATGGAATCCGCGTACACCAACAAAGTATGACTTTGAATGTTGCACCTGAAGAGGTAAAACCCATTGGGAGCAAATGGATCTTGAGAAGATTCTTGGTGTAGATGGAAAAGTTGAGACTTTCAAAGCTATGCTTAAGTCCATCAGGATCAATGCGCATCGTGGAGTTGGAACATCTGTTTTGATGTGGCAGTCAAAGTGTTTGGCTACATCCAAAAGGTAGGTGAACCTTATATATACAAGAAGGATGTAGAGAGTAAGGTTGTCTTCCACGTATTATACGTAGATGACGTACTCTTGATAGGAAATGGTTTCCTATGCTACACTCAGTTAAGCTCCTCTTATCACGAGGATTCTCAATATAAGATCTGGATGATACCTACTACATCTTGTGGATTATGATCTATGGTGATAGATCTAAATGGATGTTGGGAGTGTCCCAAATCCAGGTACATTAACACCATACTAAAGGGATTTAGTATGGAGGATTCTAAGCGTGGTGATTCGTCCACTTACTCAGGAATCACCCTCTCCAAAAAGATGTCTTCCAAGACTGATTTGAAGAGAGCTCGCGTGCAAGGGATACCCTATGCTTCAGCAGTAGGCTCTATCATGTGTGCGATGTTATGTACCGGACTAGATGTAGATGACTCACTAGGTGTAGTGATCAGGAATCAATCGGATCTTGGGAGAATCACTGGACAACTGTGGAGGACATTCTTAAGTACTTGAGAAGCACTAAAAGAAAGTTCTTGGTTCGAGCTCCCAGAGTGATAAGACTGGGAGTCAGTCACAGGCATTGTCTTTACCCTCAGTGGAGGGACGGTATGTTGGAAGAGTTCCAAACTAGATACCGTGGCATACTAGACGATAAAGGATGAATACATTGCTACCAACGATACTGCCAAAGTGGCTGTATGGGCATTTCTTGTTCATGAGATGAACATGGTTCCTACCATTGAGCATCCAATAACTGTTATTATGACAACAATGGAGTTGTGGCTTTGGCTTAGGAACACCGGTCCCATCAGCGTTCCAGACATATTCTGAGGACAATATCACCTGATCAGGGAGATGGTTGATCTCCAAGGGATCGAGGTTAAGAGAGTTGACACGAAGGATAACACGGTGGATCCACTCAATAAGGCCTACTTCCCCAAATACTATTTGAGAGATTTTGGGATGGTTGAGTATGGGATACTACAACCACTGCTATATTGTTGGGTATGGGATACTATAACAGATGGCCTTAGTGCAAGTGGGAGATTGTTAGTTATATGTATGCCCTAGAGGCCATTACTGTACATGGGATGTATATTGTAGTAGATGCTTGGCATATATAGGGAGGACTTTCTTGCTTGATATGATAGTATGCTATCTGGTTTCTCTTTGTCTTAATATGTTGACTTGTATTAGTGATGTTGTCTTGCTCTCACATGTTGATAAAGCCCTTAGGATGTGTACTTGACTACCAGGACTATGATGGAGATCATACTAGTAGGGTCATGGATAGTCCACAAGTACACCCTATAATTTTTCCTAGTCGTGGGAGTATCGAAACAGGGCATCGATACTCCAGAGTAGACTAGCGTATACGCTTCTCGACCCATATGATGAGCGATGGATGATCCCATATCCATTGGTGTTTGACATCAGAGAAGGTACACGAGTGCTCAGTAGAAACTGGGTACACTGAACAGACTCGCCGAGAACTCCTAGATGGTATTATACCTATCGTCGGATAGCAGTTCTCTGGTGACACTCGTACAGGTGAGTCTGTAGACCCGAGATCGTCATAGAGTCTTGTGTGATTCCCACTGTGGTTTGATTTCCACCATACCATGGTCAAGAGATCGTGTAAAAATATGGTTATTGGGTACATTCCCAAGTCACATGGAGGCAATGAGCGATAGGAGGGGTTTCGTCTCTCCCGATATTGGGAGTTGATGTTGCGCTATGCTTGATTGGCCGTAACAGGAAATCCTTGGCCAGGGTTGCTAAGATCTACTGGTAAGTGTTATCAGTAGTTTCTCGAACCGTTATGGACCTTGCATCGGCATGACTTATCAGGCTATTGGGGTCTGACGTTATACCACCCCCAAGCTGTGATATGCGACATATCTGACGAAGAGGCCGGACTGTACGGTAGTGTTAATGATTGGATTCGCATGAGTATGAGCAGGCATGCTTGTTGATCTTCTGATCGCTCAATACCCGTGTGGCCGTTATGTTTAGCAGACTGCTTGCGGCTTGTGGGTGTTTGATATGATCATCACCTACTGCCGGAGTATTGACGAGTCTTTAGAGTCCTATACAGAGGTTTACTGGCTCAAGCGAAACGGAGTAGGAGCACATATGTGATATGTGCGAGACTGAGATTAATACGATATGTGATACCGTATTCTATTCTCGCGATTTTTGTTATCGGTCGGTTATATATGATATAGCCGGGTTATCGAATCAAGTGTTGATTCGATAAGATGATACACAAGATATTAGTCGGTTATATATGATATAGCCGGATTATTAAATCAAGTATTGATTTAATAATTTAATGTATAACTATATATTTGATATATTAAGTTACATGAACTAATATTCATTCACTTAAGATTTCTTTTCTCATTTGATTTGTTCATGTGTATATATGTGATATATATTAGTGTACAAAGTTTTGTGTCATGCTTAATGATACATGATTCATAGGTGTGTGTATGACTTACACCATGCTAAGTGATAATCTAGGGTTTTTAATTTATTAAGTAATTCAAAAATTGGTTGCATTTGGTCATGGCTAGAAACTTGTAGAAGCTTTGCTAACCATTGACTATGTCCACAAGTTTTGATTTACTAAAGATATATATAAACCCAACCATTAGATTTAGCCATGGTTATGTCTCTACAAGGGTTAGCATGTGATGTTAACTCACCCATGGTTCCCATTCTCTACTTGATTTTCTTTCATGAGAGATCTCTTCATCTTCTTCCTAAAAGCTCACTAGCTTTTGGGAATGAAGAAAAATGAGTGAGAAAATTATTTCTAAGGTGGGTGAAATTCCTACTTCATCATCCTCTACTACTAGCTATTTAGTATAGAGTGTTTGCTTCACTAATTCCACATTAGTGAAGGTGTAGCTTGGGTTATTGTCTCCTCGACGTAGATCATCTTCGGCCTCAAAGACTTCAAGCATGCTTGTCCTATACATCTTGTGGAGCTTCTCAAGAGTCCGGGAGTTCATGGATTGCAGCGAAGGGACTACTACACGGAGTTATTGAAGTGAAGGACCGGTCTACAAAGGTTGTATTCCTTATTCACTTGTTTGCAAAGTTGTTTGCATATTGTTTCGTCGCATTTTCTAGTAACGATTCTAGGTTAGGGTTAGCTAGAACGGCAAATTTTTAAAATTGGCAGGACGATGCCTCCCAAAACCTTGCGGCCGTGCTAAGCAACCCTGCACATACATTAATACTATTTTGTTCCGATTGACAGTGTTCACTCCCTAAAATCCTCACAGCTAAATGTTTCACGTGTTCCTCTATTATAGCCAATGATTGGGCTTGAGCAAGAAACAATTGCTCAGAATGTTGTATGCACAGGGCTAGAATAGAAGCTGATTGATTCTTGACCGCAGTCATTACTTCAATACCCTTCTCTAAATTGGTCAACCTAGCATCCATCTCACTACCATACCCTAATGATGTGTCAGTTGTTTCAGATACGGAGGGTTGTGATGGTGGTGATGCTACAGCAGTCAATCTGTCGACCTCTTTCTCTAAATCTTCAATCATTAGGTCTCTAATTGATGTGGGACTGTGTTCAAGAGTGTTAGGTGGGTGACCGTTAGAAAAACTCTGGGACGGTTGGTCACCCCCTGGAAAAGGACAGTTTTCATGAATATGGGAAGAATCATGGCAATTTGAACAAACGAATTGGGACTGAGTATAAATAAAATAATAAGAATCGTGAAAAATTGAATTAAATCGTGTATCACCCATATTAACAAGAATTCACAAATATCACAAAAACAAAGAATATCATACCCATAGCAGTCTATGTTATGCTAGTCAACTAGACATGCTCAAGAACCTGATTGTCGAAGTAAAACTGTGTCGAGAAACGGGCTTAAGATATACGGATCATAAAGCCAGGTAAGTGCAAGAGATAAGAGAAGGTTTTCCAACGCTTTCGCGAAGTTCCTTAATTAGATAACCCTTTCTCTTGAACACTTGTCTAGACACCCCGTGAACGATATACCGTTAAGCGGTGTTCTAAATACAGTTAACTTCTCCTAATGAGCGCAAAGTCTTTAAAGTCAGAGTTCTAATTAATTTTAAATTACTGTGGGTATGCAAGAATATAGTTTTGTGATTTCTGTGCTACGGAAAAAGGTGATGAAATCTTTTACCATAGCTTGTTTGGCCTTTTTGCCCTTAAATCCGTATTAAGATGCAAATGCGCAATCAATAAAAGAATTCAAGACATCAAGCAATTTAAGCAATTCTTTTTCGTTTAAATTTAATCGCTGCAAAAAATACGGTTAGTTCTCTGTGCAATTGGTGGCAAATTTGTGCGAAGAATCCTGCAGAAGATAGAATAGTGGATTGCGTCGAATTCAAGAGGAATGTGTTAGGAAATACGTACCGATGTGATTTGGTTAAGAAAACCCCTTTGAAGTGATCCGAGTCTTTGATTGTTCACTTGCGCGGGTCAAACTATCCGGATCTTTGGCTTTATACTTCACCAACGTCTTACAATTGAATTTGAGTCTCGCTCCGCACGATCGCTGGTTGTAATTTCTTAAAAACCGAAATGTCGAAAAAATACGATATTTAGTGTCAAAAAGCGATATATATACCCCAATTCCTGCAAACTCAAAATTAAAAAAAATCAAACAATAACACTAGAGTACTAACAACACACTAGAGATCACACAAAAATAAAAAATCAAAAACACCCTCATTAGGCCGGCGAGCTCGGATTTTTCTTTGATGTCGCCGACCAAATGAAGTTGGTTTGTGCTCGAATTTTGTGTGAGTTCTCTAGGCTAACTAAGTACTCTTATGGTATAACTTGATTTTTAAAATAAATTTTAGAGTGTTAGCAGGTCTGAAGGATAGAGAACAAGTTAGAAAAAAATTTGTATTGTTAGTTTTGAAAAAATTGAGTTAAAAGTTAGTTTTGTTAGTAAGAACCAGAAATAACAATACCCAATACTACCAAATCCCCAGAAACGGCACCAAAAAACTTGTTGGGAATTCACCCGCGCGCGCAAACGCGTATGCTTTAGAAACGGATATAATTTTAAGGAAATGGAATGCGCACGCGGGATCGTTCTCGTTTTAAAATTTATAAACCGCAAGTGCACGGCGCGTTGTAACAAGCCGACAGGTACGGGTCGATCCATAGGGAATTGTGTATTAGGTCTTGTTTTTTAAGTATCAACAAATAATGAATGGTTTGGTTTGTCACAAAAAATGAAAGAATACGAAAACAAAGAAAAGCAAGTAAAGAAGCTAAGAAAGAAGTGGTTGTAACCTTGGCTCGGAAGATTGAATCGCGACGATTCCTTCGACGCTCCCTTGATCATGAGTTGTCCGTCCTTACGTCGATCCTGGCATGAAGCATAACTTGTCAAGGCGGTTGCGAGATACAAGTTATCAAATTCCGATTTCGCCGCAAAACACGAAATGAGCCTGTTTGTTCACTTACAGTTTGTATGTCCAAGCTTGGGGTATCAATACTAAACACAAGGGTCAGCAAGCATACCACAACATCAAAAACACAAAGTAGTGAGTGAAAGCAAATGATTTTAGTGTTAAGTGTGCGAAGTGTTTGTGATGGTATATGGTATATGAAACCAAGAGGTTTGTCAAGTTATTTAATCACAAAATACCACATCCAAACTTAGCAAACTTAACACCAAATTGATTCTAACCTTAGGCTTGCAAGATGGAGTTTGTGGGGAGAATATGGTATGTGATGAGGTTACAAAGTAACCATGGAATCATCATACCATATCAACCCATCCAAGTTACAATAGTAAGTTTATAATCATATTAAAGCACATTAAACATTAGCGAGAGGAAGAGGAGGCGGCAAAGCCTTTCATCTCACTTCCTTACCATTACCACAACCAAAGATATTAGTTAAGCATGATAAAAAAGAAAAGCAAATAAGAACAAGAACAAGAAATAAAAGAAACAACAATATTATTAACACTTGAAGAAGAGGTACAAGATATTGGTAACTTGTTCAACCTCCATAATGATGCTCTCAAGAGAAAGCTTCAAGAGGGAAGAAGAAGGAAAAAACTAAGTGATAGCCCACTCACTCTCAAGCCTAAACAAAAAAACAAACTAAAATGGAAAATGAAGTATATTATATTGTACATGTTCCCCTTTGCTCAACTCTGTTCTGGTATTTATAGGCTTAACATCAGAATAAATAAACAATAGAAATAAGATGATGTGACCTAAAGAAATGACCAGAAGAAAAATGGGGAAGTTTGGAGCTAGGGGGCCGGCGTCGCCGGATTATGTGGGGGCTCGCCGGTCAAAATCCGAGCGTAGAGGCTCGGGTTGGCATGGTGGATTTGTGTGCTCTTCACAATCACAATGATGCTGCTTGATTTAGCTGTTTAACCCTGATTTGTGTTCAGAGATTTGGAGGGAACATGATTCCATACATCACATCAAAACTTTTAGCATTTATTACCCATGTTCCCCCTATTTGCACAAGCCATCATTTGTGTGTGCCATGGGCAGCCCCACCATGGTCCATGCCAAAGAGTTGTGTGTACACTTGAATTGTGTTGGACCAAAATAGTGTGCACGCATTTATTTGCAAAAAGAACTCTTTAGATATCGGTCGGTTTTCTGTTTTGTTTGCAGTGTCAACTCCCAATGCTATATCCGTGATATTGAGTTTGTTTACAGTATTTAATCATGAACACCCGTAAACTATAATTACTGAGCAGACACTGATTAATAATACCAATATATAACAAAATAGATAATGAATTAGTGGTATTAAAATGCAGTTTTCTGTGATGAACAAACTCTCCTCGAGGCCCATTGCGCTCCTGTCCCTCCCGATGAGGTGTCGGTCAGCTCGCCTGCACCCAGGCATGTCCGGCACCCCCTCCCTCGACGGGGTCACGCGGACGGGACTCATCATGGTAGCTCGAAGACGACCTCGCCAGGAGACCTATGGAACCACATCGAACGGAACCGGGGCCGTGGCCAGGCGCAGGTCTCTGGCAGCATAGGCCAAAAATCAGAGTATGCCGAATCATCGGGATACTACGGCCGACTCGACGCCCTCGAAAAGAAGATCGAAGGCATGCATCGGGAAAATCGTCCTTCAAGCGACGGGGCTAAATATGTCGCCGACTCGCTCATGAAGCCCTTCACCAAAGAGCTACTCGCCGTCCATGTCTCCTCCCGGAACAAGCCTCCGAAGGTCTTCCTCTTCGACGGGAAGTCCGACCCGAAAGACTATTTGGACGCGTTCACTGCCGGGATGAGTTTCCAGGACTGTTCTGACGCCGCACAATGCCGCGCTTTCCCCGCCACTCTCATCCGCACTGGACGAGACTGGTTCCGAGGACTTGCGCTACGCTTAATCTCTACCTTCGATGAGATGGCCACCTAGTTCTTCGGTCATTTCGTCGGGAACAGACGGCATAAGCGGACCGTTGATCATTTCTTCACCATAAAGAGCAGGAACAAAGAATCCTTCAAAAGATATGTCACCCGCTTCTACAACGTCCTCGTTGAGGTCCTAGAGTACCGGGACGAGACATTCATCACGGCTCTTAGGTCAGGTCTTAGTCACAAGGAGTGGCTACGGTCCTTTGCATTAGCGCAACCTAAGACCATGGCCGAGGTAAAGTCCTGGACCGAACGTGAGATCCAGCTTGAGTCTGAGGTGAACGCCAACCTGCCCCGGACAGAGCAAGCTGGTCAGAAGAAAAGGGCCAGGGAGGAGAAAAAGAAGATTGAGCAGCCAAAACCCTACTCCCCGAAGTTTTAGGAGTACACCCCGCTCAACATCTCTCAGACGTTACTGTTGGAGGAGGCTAAGGGCGAGAGGTTCTTCAAACTCTCCCCAGTCTCGAATAGGGCGGTAAAGTGTACCCGGGGCCCCTACTGCGCTTTCTACAGGTCATAGGTGTAGGGTTCCTAGGCACACACTAGAGGTCTCACAAGGCATCAACCATGCCAATTTCAAATTTTACAAGTACCGAGAAACCCTAATACGGATCGTTAACTAGAATTTTAGGCGAAACAACAAGCTACTAAACTACTTTAGTGCTAAGTGAACGGAAATACAACCTTTGTAGATCCGCTCCTCCACCTCCATAGCTCTGTGACGGTGTACCCTCGCTGCGATCATCGGACCCCGGACTCTAGCGTCGGCTTCATCGGAGAAATGGGCGGGCTAAGTCGTCGACTTCGATGCCGAAGATGATCTACGTCGAGGCATCACAAGATCAAGCTCCAACTTCACCAAGTCATGAAACTTGTGAAGAAAACACCCTATACTACTTGGCAAGTGGTAGAGGATGAAGAAATAGGAAGTGGGTTCACTTTAGAATTGGATTTCTCACTCTTTTTCTCAAGTTGCCATTGATGGAGGCAAGCTTTCTTCATTGTTGAAGATGAAGAAGAAAAAGATGATATGATAAGTCTTTTTCAATAATAAAAATAAAATGATACTTATCATATTATCAACCATGGTTAAGTGTAGAGAACTAACTAGGGTTTAGTTGAATGGTTAGGTTTTGGAGATGAAGACAAAATGGTTGCTTTAGTCAAAGATGCTTGAAGCAACAAGAACCTTCTAGCATGAAAGCAACCATTTAGTTTTTCTTTTCCTTTTCAACGAACATAAATAGATAAAAGAATAAGTGAAATAAAACCCTAACCATTCACTAAACATGGTTTAGTCTTTACACAAACCCAAGTTAGCATGTATCATCAAACATGATACAATCAAGTGCACAAAAGTATATCACATATACAACTTGTGAACTTAAAGTGAGAAAATCCATTTAAAGTGAACCAATACTAGTTAATGCAAAGTAATATATCAAATATATAATTATGCATTAAATCATTAAATCAATACTTGATTTAACGATCCGGTCATATCGCATATAACCGACTAATATCCTATGTATCGGCTTATCGAATCAATCCTCGATTCGATAACTAGGTTATATCGCATACAACCATTCGATACATTCATCGCGAGAATAGAATACGGTATCACATACACGCATTATTCTCGGTCCCGCACATATCTCATATGCGCTCCTATTTTGTTTCGCTTGAGCCAGGAAACCTCTGTGTAGGACTCTAAAGACTCGTCAATACGCCGGCAGCAGGTGATGATCATATCAAATACCCACAAGCCGCAAGCGGTCTGCTAAACGTAACGGCCACCCGGGTATTGAGCGATCAGAAGATCGACGAGCAAGCCCACTCACACTCCTGTGAATCCAACCAGTAACACTTACCGTACAGTCCGGTCTCGTCATCTGATATGTCGCATATCTCGCCTAGGGGTGGTAAACGTCAGACCCCAATAGCTCGATATGAGGTCTATAACAGTTCGAGAAACTACTGGTAACACTTACCAGTAAATCTCAGCAACCCTGGCCAGGGATTTCCGGTTATAGCCAATCGAACATAGCGCAACATCAACTCCATATACCGGGAGAGACGAATCCCCTCCTATCGCTCATTGCCTCCATGTGATTCGGGACTGTATCCAAAAACCACCGTTTTGCATGCCCTCTTGGACGTGGTAAGGTGGAAATCAAAGCACAGTGGGAACCACACAAGACTCTATGACGATCTCGGGTCTACAGACTAACCTGTACCAGTGTTACCAGAGAACTGCCATCTGACGTAAGGTATAATACCATTTGGGAGTTCTCGGCGAGTCCGTCCAGTGTACCCAGTCTCTACTGAGCACCCGTATATCATCTCTGATGTCAAACACCAATGGATATAGGATCATCCATCGCCCATCTGTATGGGTCGAGAAGGTATACGCTAGTCTACTCTGGTATATCGATGCCCTGTCTCGATACACTCACGACTAGGGACCTTGAAGGATGTACTTATGGACTACCATGTCCCCACTAGTATGATCCGCATCATAGTCCAGGTAGTCAAGTATACATCCTAAGGGCTTTACCAACATGTATCGGAGAGACAATCAATGTACATGTTAAGGTAAAGATCAACCAGATAGCATACTATCATGTCGAGCAAGAAAGTCCTCCCTATATATGTCCAAGCATCCACTACAATATACATCCTATGTATAGTAATCGCCTCTAGGGCATACATATAACTAACAATCTCCCACTTGCACTAGGGCCATCTGTAGCAGTGGTTGTAGTATCTCATACTCAACCATCCCATAAAAGTCTCTCTCTGGGAATAGGCCTTCGCGAGTGGATCCGCCGTGTTGTCCTCTTAGTCTACTCTCCTAACCTCGATCCCTTAGAGATCAACCATCTCCATGATCTGGTGATACTGGCTTAGAATATGTCTGGATCACTGATGGGACCAGCGTTCCTTGGCATAAGCCACAACTCCATTGTCTCACAATGGTAGGAACGTAGTTCATCTCATGAACCAATATACACCCAAACAGCCTCTTTGGTAGCATCTTAAGTAGCGATGTATCCTGCCTTTATCGTCTAGTATGCCACGGTATTTAGCTTGGAACTCTTCCAACATACCGTCCCTTTACTGAGGGTAAAGACAATGCCTGTGATTGACATTCAGTTGTTCTCATCACTCTGGAACACTTCCAGTGATTCTCCCCAGGATCATGTGATACCATCTCACTTCAACTAGTGAGAATCCTAACATCCATTTAGATCTATCTCATAGATCCGAAACCCAGGATTTAGTAGGTATCACTTTGATCCTATGTGGAGAATCACTGTGATAAGCGGAGATTGATCGAGCGTAGCATAGGAAACTCTTTCCCTATCAAGAGTATGTCATCCACGTACTCTACGAGAATCGCTACCATACTCCCTACTACCTTTTTGTTTATACAAGGTTCATCTACCATTTTGATGATGTCAAACTCTTTGACTAATCCATCAAAACAGATGTTCCAACTCCGCGATGCCTGCTTTATCACATAAAACATCTTGCACACGTTTCCGCTGCTCCCACTGTCTACGAGGCCCTCTGGCTGTGTACTTATAGACTCCCTCTTCTAAAACATCATTTAGAAAAGCTGTCATAACAGCCAACCACCAGATATCGTAGTCATGGTATGTAGCCGTGGCAAGTAGGATCTGGATGGACTTAAGCATAGCCATTGGAAAAAGGTTTCATCATTATCCACGCCTGGTCGATGACGAAAACCTTTAACAAGTCTAGCTTTGAAAGTCTCAACTTTTCCATCTACACCAAGTAATCTTCTCAAGATATACTTGCTCCTGATGGGGATTTAACCCTTCAGATATAGCAACCAAAGTCCATACTTTGTTGGTGTAGATGGATTCCATCTCAGATCGCTAAGCATCCAGCCATTCTGACAGAGTCTTACTCCTAATGGACAGCTCGAAACTAGTTGGGTCATCATCTCATGATGCAATCCTCGCTTCCACTTTCATAGAGAAACCGAAGTATCTCTCAGGTGGGTGAGGAACCCTACTAGATCGGCGGAGAGGCTGAGGTTCGTTGGAATCTACTGAATCCTTTGGTTCTACCAAATCATCTGCTGTAGTTTGTATAGCTGGAACTTTTCCAGTTCTACATTACAGACCTTGCCTCGAGTTTGTCCGGATTTTGCTTTTAGACATAGCCCGGACAACCCAAATCTTAACTAGCTTAAGACATGGGCTCTTTCCATACCATATCTCATATGGAGTGGTAGGCAACTGATTTGATTCGAATCCTTTTCAATAGGTATGCAGCTTCTCAAGTGCATAACTCCCAAAAGGAAAATAAGAAACTCAGTAGTACTCATCATAGAGCGCACTATATCGAATAGGGTGCAATTGCTCCGCCCCGATATACCATCGTGCTATGGTGTATACGGAGGAGTAATGCTGAGAGAGAATCTCATTCTCCTTTAGAATAGTCCAAGAATTCCGTGCTCAAGTATTCTCCTCCTTGATCTTATCAAAGGACATAATACTTATACCCATTTTGGTTCTCTACTTCTAACTTATATTCTGTGAATACCTCAAAAGTTTCTGACTTATGTTTCAACAGGAACATATGTCTGAATCATGAGAGATCATCAGAGAACGTAATGAAGTATAAAGAACCAGTCCTGGCATGTGTAGACAGGGGACCTTACATACATCATCATGTATCAGCCCCAAGAGTTTACTAATTCTTTCTCTGTTACCAATAAACAGAGCTGTGGTCATCTTATCTCTGTGACATGACTGGCAAGTTTCATAAGATGTAAATTCAAACTGATTTAAATATGCATCTATATGCAACTTCAGCTAGTCGGGTCGCATTAATATGACCTAGTCTACAATACCTTAAGAAGAATTCGTTCATTTCTGAACTCTTCCTCTTATGTGTGTTCCATATACTAAGAACTGTAGTTTGATTTAGAACATCAATGCTTTTAGATAACGTGTCTGAACCGATCAACTTTTGATATAGGAAATGTTCAAAACATTATCCATCAATACAAAATTTTATCATTTCTTTACTAATAAAGAGACTGATATGATTTTGTATATCAGGTTCGGTATCTAATAGCATTTGTTCAGAATCAATGTATTGTAATACAGGGTGACAGTGACCAACAGACTTGGCTGCAACACTTGCCCCATTTTCTACCTCATGAAACTTATCACCCGTTCTCAGTTCTCTACCTTTCTGTAGCCCATGTAACGGATTACATTTGCGGGATCCTGATCCGGTATCTAATACCCAGGACGTAGAGGATACTGAGAAACAGTTCTTTATAATGAACACACCCGAAGATGATGCATCAGCATTCACTCTCTTTGCTTGGGCGGTACAGGAATTCTGGTAATCCCCAATTTCCTGCTCTGTCTTATAACAATTATAAGATGGAGCGGGACTAACGTTCCCCAGCTCAGTATAACAAGCGGGTTCAGTCAATACATCCGTATTATTATCTTGATTAAGGCATGATATGGTCGCTACCTGGAGAGAGAGAGAAGAAAACACTCAGCGTGCGCTCTTGCAAGATCAGATTGGTTATTATTTTATCTAATCAGGATGGCTCCCACTGTTTTTTATCAAATCTTCCTTCAAACTCTAAAAGGAAAGACTAGCCGGGATTAATTACACACTACAAGTTCGCCAATCTTTCAGCCAGGCCAGTGTCGGTACTTTGAGGGAGGTCCCCCGTGCTTTCGCACGAACCTAATTAATGTAAACCTCGTTTTCCCAGAGGCGTAACCCCGTTGACACCTTTCTAGACACCTACTTGATCAGCTAATTGTAATGTGTAAAAGTCTCCCAGGAGTAACTCTTACTCGCAGTGGGTATCGGGATCCAACTATCTCATAGAAGGTATGCAATCTCATTGCAAATTTCAACACTTGAAATTCCCGATAATTTTGCCCCTAGCGTCCTATGACCTTGACGGAGGTCAACAAACCATAGGCTACTAGTCAAGTTCAACCCGTCATTTCTTGATCGAATTAAACCCACCCGCACGACCCTTGACGGAGGTCAACAAGGCCGCACGACTACCCTAATCCAATCTGCATCATATGCATAAGCAGATAAATACTAGTTAGCTACCGCATACTACGCCTTGACGGAGGTCAACAAACGTAGCATGAATACTAAGTAGGACTTATCTGAAATGACGGAGGGCTACGACAGGTTTTTCTGAAAACCTATTGCGTAATGAACTTGATATCGTTGTAGGATCGAATGAATTTTGAAATGGAGTGTCTTTGAGGCTTTTCTAGTTTTGCTAAAGGAGTCACTCTCGGTGAAGGGATCGTCGGTCCTTTCCTCGTCGAATGAGGTGCGGGATATATCATATATATCACTATGCAAAGCAGAAACTATAGAAGCAATCAAAAGACAAACCGAGGGTTGTAGCATCTGCCAGTTATTGCTAAAGGAGTCACTCCCGGTCAAGGGATCTCGGTCCTTTCCTTATCGAATAAGGTGTAGGATGTTCTACAAGGAACACCACGATGCAAAGCAAGAACTGTAGCTACCTGTTTTTGAAAATTCGATTCCACAACTTCATTAGGTTTCTTTTCTTTCATTAGTCACATTAATGAAGTCCCATCATTTAAGTTACCTAAACATCACAGATAAATATGACGTACACTTATGCCATCCGCATTCGCCTCGATGTCCCCTCGTGCACCGTTAGGTTAGGTAACTAACGGCAGAGCGGGGCAGGGCTAGCGCGGGTGTAAAACATAAGTAACTCCTATATAATATATAATATATACTATATATAGTATTTATCACAGAACATCACATGATCACATCACAGATATCGCAGCAGAACAATCATATGAAACATTGGATATACTAGGGCGTCCGTGTTTTCAATACGAGCCAGTATAAAACACGGATTCCACGGTCGCGATGAATAGCCAAACCCACACCCCTAGACCCCTACGAGAGCGGCAAGTAACCCTACCAATTCTAGAGTTAGGAGACGCGGACTCGACTCCTCGAGTTGGTCTCCCACTGGACTCCAGAACCCGGTTACTTGCGCCCTCCTCCTTGGGTCTATCCTAGTGCGGAAAAGTAAATAATATACAAAGGGTGACATCTTCCGCAACCTGGAAGTGCCCCAGTAAAAGAATATTACATACAAGTTTTTACATGAATGAAAATGAAAAACACTCATCTCACATAAAAAAAACCCCGGCTATTTGAACACGACGATCCAATATAACATATCCAGCAACACATAACATCACATGTTATCAACGTAAGTAAACATGCATATCCCAATTGTCGTTGACATATAGCAACGAAACCGGCGATATCACATATTACACTTACGGTCATAGAAAAGAAAGTGTAAAACTACAACAGTTGGAATCCGCAACCTGCATAGACATCGCATGCCTAATCAAATGAATTCCTTAGACATCGCATGCCTAACAATTATAAACCCCGCATTTCAGTCTCATTATCGAAAACACTTTTCAATATCAAGTCGGGTAATTCAACAAGATTCCCGACATCCTGATCGAATGCTCGTCGCAAACTTTAGTAGACGGCCGCACCCCCGATACCGTCGACGAAGTGCACCAAGGCGGAACACCGCTGCCGCGAGCACCCGAACGGATGCTTTCGGCGACGGGGTTCTCCTACAGTCACTTGGTCGGGGCTATGGGACGTAGCTGTCTATTAAGTTTACCGGCGAGTATTCGCGTACGCTACATGATTGCGACAGATTTTTGATCACATCAAAATTCCGTGGCAACCGATCAAGTGGGACGAAAGTGCAAGATTCATAACATTCATTCAGTTATCTCATAACTACTTGTGAATTCCAATTATTGTATCACATTCCGGATAAATAGAAAATGTTAAACTTTCCGATCGAACAATCCAACACCCGAGTTTTCCCGAAACAGCTCAACACATGAAATAAGTTTAAAAACATTCAGTTCATGCCTTAGTACCAACGGTCCAGCCGTAGAAGGGTCAAGCCAACGCCTCACATGTGGCACGCCGTACTGCCCCAAACCCTAAGGTTCAAAGGACAGTTCAAGACGGTCACATAATCGAGTTAAGGTTTGTTGTCTTCTAGAGGGTCCATCGCATTACTTGCACTACTTAGAACGTCTTTAAACCACGCAAAGATCCAACACATGGAAATTTCCCGACAGGGGAAAAAGTGGGTATTTATATCCGGTCGAACTTTTTAACATATTCAAAAAATATCCGGAAAACACAGACAAGATTAGACAATCCGATCGAATCATCGAAGTCCCAATACAACCCCAGAAAACTCAACTCTTGAGTGACAATTTAAAATATCCCAGAAAATACAGCACTAAAAATTAGGAATTACTGTGCAAATTACAAAAGCTGATGTGACTACTTGGCCGCGGAACCGCCGCACGAGCCAGCTTGTGCCGCGGTTCCGCCGCACTTTAGAGGAATCATGAGCACGTGCTCCACAATAATTCTTCAAATTCCCTGCTGATTTTTCTGCATATTTTTAATTTCGAAAAAGACCAGATTTCAAAAAAAGTACAGAGAGCATTTTGAGATTAGGGTTTCGGTTCGATCGGACTTCTAACTCCGTCTACGCATCGCCTAAGGCTCTAGCTAGGCTCTGATACCATTGTAGGATTCCTAGGCACACACTAGAGGTCTCACAAGGCATCAACCATGCCAATTTCAAATTTTACAAGTGCCGAGAAACCCTAATACGGATCGTTAACTAGAATTTTAGGCGAAACAACAAGCTACTAAACTACTTTAGTGCTAAGTGAACGGAAATACAACCTTTGTAGATCCGCTCCTCCACCTCCATAGCTCTGTGACGGTGTACCCTCGCTGCGATCATCGGATCCCGGACTCTAGCGTCGGCTTCATCGGAGAAATGGGCGGGCTAGGTCGTCGACTTCGATGCCGAAGATGATCTACGTCAAGGCATCAAAAGATCAAGCTCCAACTTCACCAAGTCATGAAACTTGTGAAGAAAACATCCTATACTACTTGGCAAGTGGTAGAGGATGAAGAAATAGGAAGTGGGTTCACTTTAGAATTGGATTTCTCACTCTTTTTCTCAAGTTGCCATTGATGGAGGCAAGCTTTCTTCATTGTTGAAGATGAAGAAGAAGAAGATGATATGATAAGTCTTTTTCAATAATAAAAATAAAATGATACTTATCATATTATCAACCATGGTTAAGTGTAGAGAACTAACTAGGGTTGAGTTGAATGGTTAGGTTTTGGAGATGAAGACAAAATGGTTGCTTTAGTCAAATATGCTTGAAGCAACAAGAACCTTCTAGCATGAAAGCAACCATTTAGTTTTTCTTTTCCTTTTCAACCAAAATAAATAGATAAAAGAAAAAGTGAAATAAAACCCTAACCATTCACTAAACATGGTTTAAGTCTTTACACAAACCCAAGTTAGCATGTATCATCAAACATGATACAATCAAGTGCACAAAAGTATATCACATATACAACTTGTGAACTTAAAGTGAGAAAATCCATTTAAAGTGAACCAATACTAGTTAATGCAAAGTAATATATCAAATATATAATTACGCATTAAATCATTAAATCATTAAATCAATACTTGATTTAACGATCCGGTCATATCGTATATAACCGACTAATATCCTATGTATCGGCTTATCGAATCAATCCTCGATTCGATAACTAGATTATATCGCATACAACCATTCGATACATTCATCGCGAGAATAGAATACGGTATCACATATACGCATCATTCTCGGTCCCGCACATATCTCATATGCGCTCCTATTTCGTTTCGCTTGAGCCAGGAAACCTCTGTGTAGGACTCTAAAGACTCGTCAATACGCCGGCAGCAGGTGATGATCATATCAAACACCAACAAGCCGCAAGCGGTCTGCTAAACGTAACGGCCACCCGGGTATTGAGCGATCAGAAGATCGACAAGCTAGCCAGCTCACACTCCTGTGAATCCAACCAGTAACACTTACCGTACAGTCCGGTCTCGTCGTCTGATATGTCGCATATCTCGTCTAGGGGTGGTAAACGTCAGACCCCAATAGCTCGATAAGTCGTGTCGATATGAGGTCTATAACAGTTCAAGAAACTACTGGTAACACTTACCAGAAAATCTCGACAACCCTGGCCAGGGATTTCCGGTTATAGCCAATCGAACACAGCGCAACATCAACTCCCTATACCGGGAGAGACGAATCCCCTCCTATCGCTCATTGCCTCCATGTAATTCGGGACTGTACCCAAAAACCACCGTTTTGCACGCCCTCTTGGACGTGGTAATGTGGAAATCAAAGCACAGTGGGAACCACACAAGACTCTATGACGATCTCGGGTCTACAGACTAACCTGTACCAGTGTTACCAGAGAACTGCCATCTGACATAAGGTATAATACCATCTGGGAGTTCTCGGTGAGTCCGTCTAGTGTACCCAGTCTCTACTGAGCACCCGTATATCATCTCTGATGTCAAACACCAATGGATATGGGATCATCCATCGCCCATCTGTATGGGTCGAGAAGGAATACGCTAGTCTACTCTGGTATATCGATGCCCTGTCTCGATACACCCACGACTAGGGACCTTGAAGGATGTACTTATGGACTACCATTTCCCCACTAGTATGTGTTAGTTATATGTATACCCTAGAGGCCATTACTATACATAGGATGTATATTGTAGTGGATGCTTGGACATATATGGGGAGGACTTTCTTGCTCGACATGATAGTATGCTATCTGGTTACTCTTTACCTTAACGTGTATACTGATTGTCTCTCTGTTACATGTTGGTAAAGCCGTTAGGATGTGTACTTGACTACCTGGACTATGATGCGGATCATACTAGTGGGGACATGGTAGTCCATAAGTACATCCTTCAAAGTCCCTGGTCGTGGGTGTATCGAGACGGGGCATCGATATACCAGAGTAGACTAGCGTGTACCTTCTCGACCCATACAGATGGGCGATGGATGATCCTATATCCATTGGTGTTTGACATCAGAGGAGATATACGGGTGCTCAGTAGAGACTGGGTACACTGGACGGACTCGTCGAGAACTCCCAGATGGTATTATACCTTACGTCAGATGGTAGTTCTCTGGTGACACTGGTACAGAGTAGTCTGTTGACCCGAGATCGTCATAGAGTCTTATGTGGTTCCCACTGTGCTTTGATTTCCACCTTACCACGCCCAAGAGGGCGTGCAAAACGGTGGTTTTTGGGTACAGTCCCGAATCACATGGAGACAATGAGCGATAGGAGGGGATTCGTCTCTCCCGGTATAGGGAGTTGATGTTGCGCTGTGTTCGATTGGCTATAACCGGAAATCCCTGGCCAGGGTAGCTGTGATTTACTGGTAAGTGTTACCAGTAGTTTCTCGAATTGTTATAGACCTCAGATCGACACGACTTATCGAGCTATTGAGGTCTAACGTTTACCACCCCTAGGCGAGATATGCGACATATCAGACGATCAGACCGGACTGTACGGTAAGTGTTACTGGTTGGATTCGCAGGAGTGTGAGCGGGCTTGCTCGTCGATCTTCTCATCGCTAAATACCCGGGTGGCCGTTACGTTTAGAAGACCACTTGCGGCTTGTGGGTGTTTGATATGATCATCACCTGCTGCCGGCGTATTGACGAGTCTTTAGAGTCCTACACAGAAGTTTCCTGGCTCAAGCGAAACGAAATAGGAGCGCATATGAGATATGTGCGGGATCGAGAATAATGCGTGTATGTGATACCGTGTTCTATTCTCGCGATGAATGTATCGATTGGTTGTATGCGATATAACCTAGTTATCGAATCCAGTATTGATTCGATAAGCCGATACATAGGATACTAGTCGGTTATATGCGATATGACCGGATCGTTAAATCAAGTGTTGATTTAATGATTTAATGTATAATTATATATTTGATATATTACTTTGCATTAACTAGTATTGGTTCACTTTAAATGTATTTTCTCACTTGGATGCACAAGTTGTATATGTGATATACTTTTTGTGCAAATGATTGTATCATGTTTGATGATACATGTTTACTTGGTTAAGTGTAAAGAATTAAACCATGGTTAAACTAATGATTAGGGTTTTGTTTATCCATTACTTATTTATTCATTTATTTAATTGTTTATTCATTTTGGAAAAGATATGAAAAGAATGGTGGCTTTATTTGTAGTTTTGTTGAAGCTTCATGAAGCTTTGACCTAGTCCACCATTCTTGTCTCTTGCTTAACCCTAACCATCATAACTTACCATGGTCTATTCTCTACACTTAACTAAGGTTAGAATATGATAAGAATCATTTCTTTTTCAATTATTCTAGAACACTTATCATATTCTTTCTTCTTCTTCTTCTTCATCTTCATGAAGAAAAGCTTGCCTCCATCAATGGCAACTTGAGAAAATGAGTGAGAAATCCAATTCTAAAGTGAACCCACTTCCTATTTCTTCATCCTCTACCACTTTCCAAGTAGTATAGGGTGTTTTCTTCACAAGTTTCATGACTTGGTGAAGTTGGAGCTTGATCTTGTGATGCCTCGACGTAGATCATCTTCGGCATCGAAGTCGACGACCTAGCCCGCCCATTTTTCCGATGAAGCCGACACTAGAGCCCGGGATTCGATTTGGACAGTGAGGAGACTTCATTACGAAGCTATGGAGGTAGAGGAACGGATCTACAAAGGTTGTATTTTCGTTCTTTTCGTTAAGTTGTTAACTATTCGCATTTGTTTCGCCTAAAATCTAGTTAACGATCCGTATTAGGGTTTCTCGGCACTTGTAAAATTTGAAATTGGCATGGTTGATGCCTTGTGAGACCTCATTAGTGTGCCTAGGAACCCTACAGTGGTATCAGAGCCAAGCTAGAGCCTTAGGCGAAGTGTAGACGACGTTTGAAACCCGAATGAATATCGAAACCCTAAAACAAATTGCTCTCTGGACTTTTTTCAAAAACTGGGTTTTTTCCAGATTAAAAATGCTTAAAAAATTCAGCAGGGAATTCTAAGAATTACTGTGCAAAAATTAACCCATGATATGTTTATTGTGCGGCGGAACCGCGGCAGAAGCATGGCTTCTGCGGCGGTTCCGCGGCCAAATGAAGGGAGTTGCCTGTTGTTTTTGCACAGTAATTCATTTTTACAGATGCTGAGTTTTCTGAGAATTTTTAAAATTTATTCAAGAGTTGAATTTTCTGAGGTTGTTTTGGGGATTCGATGATTCAATCGGATTATCAGATTTTGTCTATGTGGGTTCCGGATAACTTTAGAATATGTTAAAAAGTTCGACCGGATATAAATACCCAACTTTTCCCCTGCCGAAAAATTTCCATGTGTTGGATTTTTCTGTGTTTAAAGACGTTCTAAGTAGTGCAAGTAACGCAATGGACCCTCTAGAAGACAACAAAGCTTAACTCGATTATGTGACCGTCTTGAACTGCCCTTCAAACCTTCGGGTTTGGGGCAGTACGGCGTGCCACATGTGAGGCGCTGGCTTGACCCTTCTACGGCTGGACCGTTGGTACTGAGGCACGAAGTGAATATTTTTTAAACTTATTTCAAGAGTTGAGCTGTTTCGGGAAAACTCGGGTGTTTGATTGTTCGATCGGAAAGTTTAACATTTTCTGTTTATCTGGAATGGGATACAATAATTGGAATTCACAAGTAGTTATCAGATAACTGAATGAATGTTATAAACATAGCAGTTTAGTCTCACTTGATCGGTTGCCACGGAATTTTGATGTGATCAAAAGTCCGTCGCAATCACGTAGCGTACGCGGATACTCACCAGGTAAACTTAATAGACAGCCTCACTCCATAGCCCCGACCAAGTGACTGTAGGAGAACCCCGTCGCCGAAAGCATCCGTTCGGGTGCTCGCGGCAGCGGTGTTCCGCCTTGGTGCACTTCGTCGGAGGCATCGGGGGTGCAGCCGTCTATTGAAGTTTGCGACGAGCATTCGATCAGGATGTCGGGAATCTTGTTGAATTACCCGACTTGATATTGAAAAGTGTTTTCGATAATGAGACTAAAATGCGGGGTTTATAATTGTTAGGCATGCGATGTCTAAGTAATTAATTTGATTAGGCATGTGATGTCTAAAGAGTTTGCGGATTCCAACTGTTGTAGTTTTACACTTTCTTTTCTGTGACCATAAGTGTAATATGTGATATCGCCGGTTTCGTTGCTATATGTCAACGACAATTGGGATGGGCATATTTACTTACGTTGATGACATGTGATGTTATGCGTTGCTGGATATGTTATATTGGATCGTCGTGTTTGAATAGCCGGGGGGTTTTATGTGAGATGAGTGTTTTTCCATTTTCATTCATGTAAAAACTTGTATGTAATATTCTTTTATTGGGGCACTTCCAGGTTGCGGATGTTGTCACCATTTGTATATTATTTACTTTTCCGCACTAGGATAGACCCAAGGACGAGGGCACAAGTAACCGGGTTCTGGAGTCCAGTGGGAGACCAACTCGAGGAGTCGAGTCCGGGTCTCCTAACTCTAGAATTGGTAGGGTTGCTTACCGCTATCGTAGGGGTCTAGGGTTGTGGGTTTGGCTATTCATCGCGACCATGGAATCCGTGTTTTATACTGGCTCGTATTGAAAACACGGACGTCCTAGTATATCCAATATTTCATATGTTTCTTCTGCTGTGATATCTGTGATGTGATCATGTGATATGTTCTGTGATAAATGTTGTATATAGTATATATGATATATTATATAGACGTTACTTATGTTTTACACCCGCGCTAGCCCTGCCCCGCTCTGCCGTTAGTTACCTAACCTAACGGTGCACGAGGGGACATCGTGGCGAATGCGGATGGCATAAGTGTACGTCGTATTTATCTGTGATGTTTAGATACTTAAATGATGGGACTTCATTAGTGTGATTAATGAAATAAAAGAAACCTAAGATGTTGTAGAATTGAATTTCAAAAATAAAACAGGTAGCTACAGTTCTTGCTTTGCACAGCGGTATATACGATATATCCTGCACCTTATTCGATGAGGAAAGGACCGAGATCCCTTCACCGGGAGTGACTCTTTTAGCAATAACTGGCAGATGCTACACACTCGGTTTGTCTTTTGATTGCTTTTAAGAGTTTTTGCTTTGCACAGTGATATATATGATATATCCCGCACCTCATTCGACCAGGAAAGGGCCGACGATCCCTTCACCGGGAGTGACCCCTTTAGCAAAACTAGAAAAGCCTCGAAAACACTCCATTTCTAAAATCATTTGATTCTACAACGATATCAAGTTCATTACGCAATAGGTTTTCAGAAAAACCTGTCGTAGCCCTCCGTCATTTCAGATAAGTACTAGTTAGTATTCGTGCTGCGGTAGTTTGGCATTCGTCAAGGCGTAGTGTGCGGTAGCTAACTAGTATTTATCTGCTTATGCATATGATGCAGATTGGATTAGGGTATTCGTACGGCGTTGTTTGGCATTCGTCAAGGGTCGTGCGGGTGGGTTTAATTCAATCAAGAAATGTACGGGTTGAACTTGACTAGTGGACTATGGGTTGTTTGGCATTCGTCAAGGTCATAGAACACTAGGGGCAAAGTATTATCGGGAATTTCAAGTGTTGAAATTTGCAATGAGATTGCATACCTTCTATGAGATAGTTTGATCCCGATACCCGCTGCGAGTAAGAGTTACTCCTGGGAGAGTTTTACACGTTACAATTAGCCGATCAAGTAGGTGTCTAGAAAGGTGTCAACGGGGTTACGCCTGTGGGAAAACGAGGTTTACATTAATTAAGTTCGTTCGAAAGCACGGGGGACCTCCCTCAAAGTACCGACACTGGCCTGGCTGAAAGATTGGCGAACTTGTAGTGTGTAATTAATCCCGGCTCGTCTTTCCTTTTAGGGTTTGAAGGAAGATTTGATAAAAAGCAGTGGGAGCCATCCTGATTAGATAAAATAATAACCAATCTATTCTTGCAAGAGCGCACGCTGAGTGTTTTCTTCTCTCTCTCTCCAGGTAGCGACCATGTCACGCCTTAATCAAGATAATAATACGGAATTTTGACCGAACCCGCTTGTTATACTGAGCTGGGGAACGTTGGTCCCGCTCCAACTTATAAATGTTATAAGACAGAGCAGGAAATTGGGGAATACCAGAATTCCCTTGCCGCCCAAACGAAGAAAGTGTGTTCATTACGAAGAACTGTTTCTCAGTATCCTCTGCATCCTGAGTATATGATACCGGATCAGGATCCCAGATATGTAATCTGTTACATAGGGCTGCAAAAAGGTAGAAAAACTGAGAACGGGTGATAAGTTTCATAAGGCAGAAAACGGGGCAAGTGTTGCAGCCAAGTCTGTTGGTCACTGTCAACCCTGTATTACCAATATATTGATTCTGAACGAATGTTATTAGATACCGAACCTGATATACAAAATCATATCTGTCTCTTTATTAGTAAAGAAACGATAAAATTTTGTATTGTTGGATAATGTTTTGAACATTTCCTTTATCAAAAGTTGATCGGTTCAGGCACGTTATCTAAAAGCATTGATGTTCTAAATCGAACTATAGTTCTTAGTATACGGAACACACACAAGAGGAAGAGTTCAGAAATGAACGGATCCTTCTTGAGGTATTGTAGACTAGGTCATATCAATGCGACCCGACTAGCTAAGTTGCACATAGATGCATATTTAAATCTGTTTGAATTTACATCTTGTGAAACTTGCCAGTCATGTCACAAAGATAAGATGACCATAGCTCCGTTTATTGGAAACAGAGAAAGAGTTAGTGAACTCTTGGGACTGATACATGATGATGTATGTAAGGTCTCCTGTCTACATATGCCAGGACTGGTTCTTTATACTTCATTATATTCTCTGATAATCTCTCAAGATTCAGTCATATGTTCCTGTTGAAACATGAGTCCGAACCTTTTGAGATATTCACAGAATATAAGTTAGAAGTAGAGAACCAAAATATGGGTAAAAGTATTATGTCCTTTGATGAGATCAAGGAGGAGAATACTTGAGCACGGAATTCCTGGATTATTCTAAAGGAGAATGAGATTCTCTCTCAGCATTACTCCTCCGTATACACCATAACACGATGGTATATCGGGGTAGAGCAATCACACCCTATATGATAAGGTGTGCTCTATGACGAGTACTACTGAGTTACCTATTTCCTGTTTGGAGTTATGCACTTAAGAAGCTGCATACCTATTGAATTAGGTTCGAATCAAATCAGTTACCTACCACTTCATATGTGATATGGAAAGGGAAGAGCCCATGTCTTAAGTTAGTTAAGATTTGGGGTTGTCCGGCCTATGTCTAAAAGCAAAATCCGGACAAGCTCGAGGCAAGGTCTGTTATGTAGAACTGGAAATGTTCCAGCCATACAAACTGCAGCTGATGATTTGATAGAACCAAAGGATTCAGTAGATTCCAACGAACCTCAGCCTCTCCGCCGATCTAGTAGGGTTCCTCACCCACCTGAGAGATACTTCTGTTTCTCTATGACAGTGGGAGCGAGGAATGCATCATGAGATGATGACCCAACTAGCTTCGAGCTGGCCATCAGGAGTAAGACTCTGTAAGAATGGCTGGATGCGAAGTGATCTGAGATGAAATCCATGTACACCAACAAAGTATGGACTTTGGTTGCTATATCTGAAGGGTTAAATCCCCATCAGGAGCAAGTAAATCTTAAGAAGATTACTTGGTGTTCATGGAAAAGTTGAGACATTCAAAGCTAGACTTGTTAAAAGTTTTCGTCATCGACCAGGCGTGGATAATGATGAAACCTTTTCCAGTACCTATGCTTAAGTCCATCCAGATACTACTTGCCATGGCTACATACCATGACTACGATATCTGGCGATTGGGTGTCATGACTGCTTTTCTAAATGATGTTTTAGAAGAGTGCGTCTATAAGTACACAGCCAGAGGGCCTCGTAGACAGTGGGAGCAGCGGAAACGTGTGCAAGATGCTTTATATGATAAAGCAGGCATCGCGGAGTTGGAACATCTGTTTTGATGGATTATTCAAAGAAGTTGACATCATCAAAATGGTATATGAACCTTGTATAAACAAAAAGGTAGTAGGGAGTATTGTGACGATCCTCGTAGAGTACGTGGATGACATACTCTTGATGGGGAAGAAGTTTCCTATGCTACGGTCGATCAATCTCCACTTGTCACAATGATTCTCCACATAGGATCAAAGTGATACCTACTAAATCCTAAGCTTTGGATCTATGAGATAGATCTAATTGGATGTTAGGATACTCACTAGTTGTAGTGAAATGGTATCAATCGATCCTGGGGAGAACCACTGGAAGGGTTCCAGGGTGATAAAGATGACTGAATGTCAGTCACGGGCATTGTCTTTACCCTAAGTAAAGGGACGGTATGTTGGAAGAGTTCCAAAATACATACCGTGGCATACTAGACGATAAAGGCTAGATACATCGCTACTTAAGATGCTACCAAAGAGGCTGTTTGGGTGTATGTTGGTTCATGAGATGAACTAGGTTCCTACCATTGTGTGACAATGGAAGTGTGGCTTTGGCCCGGGAACCCCGGTCCCATCAGTGACCCAGACATAATCTAAGGCAGTATCACCTGATCATGGAGATGGTTGATCTCCAGTGTGATCGAGGCTAGGAGAACAGACTCAGAGGACAACATGGCGGATCCACTCACAAAGGCCTTTTCCCAGAGAGAGACTTTTATGGGATGGTTGAGTATGAGATACTTCAACCACTGCTATCAGATGGCCCTAGTGCAAGTGGGAGATTGTTAGTTATATGTATGCCCTAGAGGCCATTACTATACATAGGATGTATATTGTAGTGGATTCTTGGACATATATAGGGAGGACTTTCTTGCTCGACATGATAGTATGCTATCTGGTTACTCTTTACCTTAACGTGTATACTGATTGTCTCTCTGTTACATGTTGGTAAAGCCCTTAGGATGTGTACTTGACTACCTGGACTATGATGCGGATCATACTAGTGGGGACATGGTAGTCCATAAGTACATCCTTCAAAGTCCCTAGTCGTGGGTGTATCGAGACGGGGCATCGATATACCAGAGTAGACTAGCGTGTACCTTCTCGACCCATACAGATGGGCGATGGATGATCCCATATCCATTGGTGTTTGACATCAGAGGAGATATACGGGTGCTCAGTAGAGACTGGGTACACTGGACGGACTCGCCGAGAACTCCCAGATGATATTATACCTTACGTCAGATGGCAGTTCTCTGGTGACACTGGTACAGAGTAGTCTGTTGACCCGAGATCGTCATAGAGTCTTGTGTGGTTCCTACTGTGCTTTGATTTCCACCTTACCACGTCCAAGAGAGCGTGCAAAACGGTGGTTTTTAGGTATAGTCCCGAATAACATGGAGACAATGAGCGATGGGAGGGGATTCGTCTCTCCCTGTATAGGGAGTTGATGTTGCGCTGTGTTCGATTGGCTATAACCGGAAATCCCTGGTCAGGGTTGCTGAGATTTACTGGTAAGTGTTACCAGTAGTTTCTCGAATTGTTATAGACCTCAGATCGACACGACTTATCGAGCTATTGGGGTCTGACGTTTACCACCCCTAGGCAAGATATGCGATATATCAGATGATCAGACCAGACTGTACGGTAAGTGTTACTGGTTGGATTCACAGGAGTATGAGCGGGCTTGCTCGTCGATCTTCTCATCGCTAAATACCCGGGTGGCCGTTACGTTTAGCAAACCGCTTGCGGCTTATGGGTGTTTGATATGATCATCACCTGCTGCCGGCGTATTGACGAGTCTTTAGAGTCCTACACAGAGGTTTCCTGGCTCAAGCGAAACGAAATAGGAGCGCATATGAGATATGTGCGGGACGGAGAATAATGCGTGTATGTGATACCGTATTCTATTCTCGTGATGAATGTATCGATTGGTTGTATGCGATATAACCTAGTTATCGAATCAAGTATTGATTCGATAAGCCGATACATAGGATACTAGTCGGTTATATGCGATATGACCGGATCGTTAAATCAAGTGTTGATTTAATGATTTAATGTATAATTATATATTTGATATATTACTTTGAATTAACTAGTATTGGTTCACTTTAAATGTATTTTCTCACTTGGATGTACAAGTTGTATATGTGATATACTTTTTGTGCAAATGATTGTATCATGTTTGATGATACATGTTTACTTGGTTAAGTGTAAAGAATTAAACCATGGTTAAACTAATGATTAGGGTTTTGTTTATCCATTACTTATTTATTCATTTATTTATTTGTTTATTCATTTTGGAAAAGATATGAAAAGAATGGTGGCTTTATTTGTAGTTTTGTTGAAGCTTCATGAAGCTTTGACCTAGTCCACCATTCTTGTCTCTTGCTTAACCCTAACCATCATAACTGTTGGAGATAGTGCCCTCAGAGTCAATTATTGGGTCACAGGTACGTGATTGCAATGATTGAGGGAGGACCTATCCCGGTAGGACAGTCTTACTCGAGATGATAGTATGCTATCTGGTTTACCTTTATCATCGTGCACTGCTTTAGGTGACCTTACAGGTCGCTATTACACGTTGATAGAGCCCCGAGGATTCTTGCTTGACCACCAGCAGTATGAGGGCGATCATATAAGTGGGAGCTGGGGGTCTATAAGCATATCCTTAAAAGGTCCCTAGTCGTGGGAGTTTCGAGACAGGGTATCGATACTCCAGAGTAGACTAGTGTATACAGTCGAGACCCCGACGAGGGGCGGTGGCCGGTCTCACAAGCCACTGGTGTCAGTTAGTTCACCTAAGATGTATACACGTGCTCATTGGATTATGGGTACACCGGACAGGACTCGCCGGGAACATGCTAGTTGGTCATATACCAGATGTCAGATGGCAGTTTCCTGGTGACATGTGTACAGGTTTGTTCATTGACCTGGGGATCGTCATTTGTCTTGTGTGAGTTCCTACTGTACTTTGATTACTACCCTACCACGGCTCAAAGGAGTCGTGCAAACAGGTTTTAGTTGGGTACAGTCCCGAGCCACATGGAGGCAGTGAGCGAATCTTCAGGGGTTCGTCTCTCCCGGTATTGGGGGTGAGGTCGTGCTGTGTCTAGGAGAGCCATTACACGAAGTCCTTGGCCAAGGCAGGAGATTTACTGGTAGGTATTCCAGTAGTATCTCAGGGTGTTCTGGGCTACACTCCGACACGACTTGTACCGCTTTTGGGGGTCTGACTTTTACCAATCCCCTAGGCCCGCCATGCGATACTCATAGACGAACGGACCGGACTGTACGGATATTGTCACTGACAGGCTCAGTAGGGTTGTCAGGCTGAGTTCGCTCACAGACGTCCCTTTTAGTCAATACCTGGTAGCCCGTTACGTATTGGCTTATACCTCTGACGTGCTAATGGTTAAATCCACAACCAAGGTGTTGACGAGTCTTTAGAGTCCCCCACATGCAGTTACTCAGCTTTCGGGCGAAAGGCTGTAGAGGCCGTATGGAGATATGGCAGGGTCCGATCAGATACGTACGGTATTGCACGGATCAGGATCGGACAGTTTGTACTAGTGGCCGTATGGATTTATGGCAGGGTTCGATCAGATACGTGCGGTATTGCATGGATCAGGATCGGACGGATATTACTAGCCGGTTTTGGTTTAAGCCGGATCCTAGTATAGTACAGTGTAGATTTTGTCTCATTGCATTTGTATTTCGGTCGGAATACAAATGCGGGTGTGTATGCACAGTATCGGGGTTTTCCTGTAATTTATTACGGGACCAGTTTTCCGGGGTTGCCAGTTTGCTTTTCGTTTCGGCCGATTTCCTTTGTATCGTTCATTGGCCGAAGATTGGTGGAGGAGGGCTTATTTGCATTGTTGCAAATAAGCATTTGTGGAGAGGGTCTTTGCATATGTTTGTATCATGATGGTTTCATGATGGAGCCCCACCCATTGACCTTGCTTGACTTTTATCTTCATGATGGCATGACTTTTTAAGTCATCATGATTGTTGATTTGCCATTATGAGATTTGAAATGGATGGAAAATTGATTTGATCAATTTTCTTTTGTTTATCTTTTTTTTTCTTTTTCACCATCTTACATGTGATTTCTTTTTGGGCCGGCCACTTTTCCAGAGAGGAAAAATTGTTTTTTGAGGGAGTGGTTTAATTTTTGTGTGGAATAATTTCCTTCATGTTAATTGGTGGGCCCCCCCCAATTATGTGTGTGCTGTGGAGGTGATATTTTCCTTGGGCATGGTTTTTAATTTTTGCCACACACCCACAATTTCCAGTGAGCACAAAAGTTTGTTTGGCCGAGCTCCTTTTTCATGGGATGCTCCATTTTTCCTCTAGCATCCATGAAAATTCTTGTGTACAAATTCCTCCAAAAATGGCAACCTTGAAAACCCCAAAGAGACAACTATTCTACACTATTCTACAGCATATCTTGGGCACATCGACTAGCCAGCTTCGTGCCCGAGTTGCCTCGGTATTGAGGTGGGAGCCCGTAAAAGACGTAGGCGATGTGGTGCCCTTCCGGCAAGGAGGCGACGACCTGAGTTTCCGCAGGAGATCGGGACGACGACGAGAAGACCGGAGGACTCGGATCAGTCGGTATATCTCTCTTCCCCATCTTGTAGTTTGCTAGGACTAGTTAATGGTTCGATCCGGGTATTAGTGCACGGTGGTGCCAGTTCATGAAAATTTTAAGTATATCACCGCTTCCGCATTTTGGCCTCGGGATGGAGGCCGGAGCGCCGCCGTGCACTTACAGTGGTATCAGAGCCTCGCCATTAACTTAGTCTAGCTTTGTTTAATGTGTTTTACAATTCCGATCGACCAAAATTCCAAAATCTGTATTTTAGTTCACATCAGTTTTCTGTTGAAACTTTTTGGTGTCGAAAATTTTTTCAGGTTACAGAAAAGTGATCTACTAGAAAAAATAAGAGTTCTGTAAAAATTCGATGCAACAACTCCACTGTAGGAGCGCGGAACCGCGGCCAAACACCCCTTTGGACCGCGGTTCCACCGCACACTGTTGGGTTCCCTGCACCAAATTTCTACCGTATCTTTCTGGGGCTAAAATTGGGGTTTTGGAATATTAATATTGGGCCCAGAATTTTCTGATCTGCTACAGTAATGCTTGGGGGCCCACTTTTTAAAATTTGATTGATCGGATATTTTAAACACATTATTTCACAGTATTTACATTATATCTGCGACCGTGAATGTCACTCGATCGGTAAATCCGGTCTAACTGCTATAGCCCGGTTAGACGGATTTGCGAACGTGACTTTCACGTTGATGTTCTGTTTTTGCTGTGATGTTGCGGATCGGTCGTGGGGATAGCCTGGATGCAATGCTAGTACAGTTGTGGTTGTATTATGTACTTTTGATATTGCGGGGCGAGCGTCCGACATGTGGACTGCCGTCACTGCCTGTTTGTATCATTATTTTGGGGCACGGCCAGGTTGCGGTCGATGTACCCGTTGTATGTATATTTTACTTTCTGTACTAGGATTACCCCGCGGTGGGGTGCACGGATAGCCGGGTTCTAGAGGGCAACAAGCCCGCATCTCATGGCATTGAGATGGAGGGGGCTTCACTCTAGGATTGGCTGGCTATTCGCCGCACTCGTAGGGGGTACAGGTTGACCCAGGAGGGGTGCCCAAGTTACCGGATTCCGTGAAGTGCTGGGTGGTCCATTCACGGTGCTGAAGGGGGCTGCCTCGCTTCAGGTTTTGGCGGGTAACTTGCCGCGCCCGTAGGGGTCTAGGATTTCATTGCACAGGCTATCCACACGACCAGGGGAACGTCGGGTTTCAGCGGCTCTGTGAAACCCGGGGATCCCAGATATCTGTATTGTTTCTGTGATGTTGCTTTTTTTTTATCACGTCTTGAGCGAAATACTATATATTGGTATATATATTAGTAGATGTTGTATATGTTTTGCATCCGCACTAGTCCAGTCTCCGCTCTGTCGTTAGTTAGCTAACCTAACGGGTAATGACGGGACCCAGTGGCGAATGCAGATGGCATATACGTACGTCATATTATTTTCGTTCTTTGTGGTGTGATCAATTGATGGGACTGTGTTGATTCGGATCAATGCAAGATAAAAACAAACCTAATCTGATGTTGTTGGAACACTTTTCAAAAGCTGTTATTGCAAAGACCTCACTTTTGTTTTGCATCGTGGTATTCAGTTAGAATATCCTGCTCCTCAGTCGACGAGGCAAGGGCCGAGATCCCTTCACCGGGAGTGACCCCTTGGACAGAAGTTAGCGTCAGGGCATTAACTTCACTATAGCCGATTACTTTTGCTTTGCATCGTGGTATTCATTTGGAATATCCTGCACCCCATTCTACGGGGAAAGAGCCGAGATCCCTTCACCGGGAGTGACCTCTTTAGCAACGGTTTTCGTCACTATATTTTTTTAAAAAGCTATCCGTTCCTTCAACGATATCAAGTTCATTACGTTAAAGGTTTTCGCCAGAAACCATTCGTAGCCCTCCGTCGTTTCAGACGGGTAGCACGTAGTATTCATGCTATGTTTGTTGGCCTTCGTCAAGGCATAGTGTATGGTAGCTGCTTGTTGCCTTTCTGTAGCATAGATAGATGCGTTGGTTTGGGACAGTCGTATAGCCTTGTTGGCCTTCGTCAAGGGCTTGTGCGGGTGGGTTCAAATCAACCTGGAGAATGACGGGTAGAACTTGACATGTGACTTATGATTTGTTGGCCTTCGTCAAGGTCATAAGAGCATGGGGCAGAAATCACATCGGGAGTTTCAAAAGAATTGAAACTTGCCAGATATGCGCATACCTTCTGGAGTGTGACACCGTGAGCGGATTCCGTCACGTTATCATGCGATGATAGTTGGATCCCGATTCCTACTGATGAGTTGGTTTACTCCTCGGGTATTCCCGACTAATTCTTCTTTTAGGTTTGGAGGAGAATTTGACGGTACAGTGGGAGGTTTCCAGATTAGAAATATTGGTAACCATTCTGATCTAGGTTAGAGTGCACGCTGAGTGTTTCTTTTCTCTCTCTCTTTGGCAGCGACCATTGACCCGACCCTAAGACTATGACTCAGTGACCAAGTTGACCGAACCTTCTAAAACACTGGCTTTTGGATTGTCAGAGTTGCAAACCTCATTGCCACTCCCACTTTTACCCTTTTCTCCAGGACACCCCGTATTACTACGAACGTCCACTTCCATTGGACAAAACCATCGTATGGTTAGATACAAACTCGAAGGAATTTATTCGAGGATGGTTTCAGGTTCTGGAGGAAACGGATAGGATTATTCAGTTGCCTTTTCCTTTTACCTTCTCTCAGGCTGCGAGTACTCCTTGGTTTAGGAGATAGTACACCTATTACGCAAATTGGATAGTCTTCTTCCAAAGCTTAGGCTGGTGCCGAACGGTGGGGAATGAAGAAAACCAATTAGCATAACAATGGTGTGCAGAAGGTATTAAGTTAAGACAAAGCAAGGGATTAGTAAGAGGGCAAAGTAAATTGCGACTGCTATTCACGACCAAACCAAGTATTCCTTCGCCAATCCTAAATCACCTTTGTATTTCTCCAGGACACTCCGTATCACTACGAAGATCCACAGTTTATTGGATACTCCATCGTATGGTTATATACGAACTCGAAAGGAACTTGTTCCAGTTCGGGGATGGATTCTGGTTCAGGAGAAATATGAATAAGATTTATTCAGGTGTCTTTTATCTTCACCTTCTCTCGCATTCCGAGTGTTCCTAGGATTGGGACAGTACACCCATTATGCTTATTGGATAGTCTTCTTCCAAACCATAGGCTGGTGCCGAACGGTAGGGAAGGAAGAAAACCATTTGGCCTAAAGGGGTGTACAGAAGGTAATGACTAAAGACATATGAAGGGATTTGGAGAGGTAGCAAAGAGATATACGGTTACAGTAGTGAATCTGGATAATGGAAGAGGCATTACTAGGAATACCAGGATACCCCATCGATACATTTCAATGTTTCAGTTTCACTGTGTACTGTTAAACGAAAACTGATTTCCCGATTAGATACTTACTCCAGGTTTTTTATTTACCAGGTATGATTCTCACATCTGTATGGTTTTACAGATGATGAGTGGGAGTAAGTTATTGGGAATTAGGTGATCATCCTCATTATATCGGGATTCGTTGCAATCGGTGATATTTGAGGAAATCGCCTGGGTTGTTTGCCGGACGGCAAAATTTTTGGTTTTGAATATCTGCTGTTATGCACCAATTTCAAATCGATATATCTGTACGTCTATTTTCATAGAGTGAGATATACCCTTTTGAAATTATGTCTACGACATTTACCTATATCAGTGGATGGTTAGGTAAGGAGCATTGAACAGCGGTGTAATTCCTCATAACCAAAGGTACAGTTTTCAACCTACGACACACAGTGAATGAGTTATCAGACTCAAGGGACTTATACAGAGTATTGTATGTTGTCCAGGGTCCATCAGGACAGAGGGGTTGGTCCTCGTACTATATTCGGTTTACTTATGACTTCTCTAGTTTTTAGACAGGTGTTTCGTGGAAACACAGGGTCCGAATTTTGAGAAGTTATAGGTATTTGAATAAAGTAGAGAACCAGGTATCGCAAGTATCGGGATTCTTCAAAGTGATCGAAGATGTAGATACTTATGAATGGTATTCAGTTGATAGTAATGATTAAGAGAACTTGCTTCTCTTTCAGGTTACTCATAATTGGAAGTACTCCTAAGTTGAGTAACGCTGATCAGCCTCCTTCCATTTAGGTGACATGCACTGGAGACAGCTGCATGATTTGAATCTGGTTCAATTAAATCAGTGCCTCTGGTTCTATATTGGATATAGAACAGTTCATATCTTAACGTTGTTAAGGTACGGGGAGTTGTCTGGCTTATGATTAAAACCAGACTCTGGATAACTCAAGGCACGTTTCTGTAATGGCTGTTTGTGGGTTGACCCAGGCTATGACGAGGGTTGACTTTCTACCATCTGGAAGATCAATAGTGATATTGTTATAGACTCGCCACAGTTTTAATAAAAATGGATTTTTTCAGAAAATTAGTAGTGGGAGTATGGTAGAACTGGAAGTGATTCCAAAACCACAAACGATTGCTGAAGATTTGATAGGAACCTAAAGATTCAATCTGGTTTGACATTCCATTGGCTACTCCGCAGATAAGGTGGGTAACCTCAGGCACCCGAGAGGTACTTCGGTATGCTCAAGGACGGTGGCAGGGAGGTTCTTGTTTACCCACACTTGCCATTGCTGTTGTTCCAGGTTGCGAGACCCGGCGGGAGGATGAGTATAGCGTTGTTCTAAACTAGTTTTAGAAGTGTACGTGTATATGACTCTGCCAGAGGGTTGTCGTAGTCAGTGGGAGCAGCGGAAGCATTGGTGGACAGGTTGCTTATGTCTATTTATAGACTAAAGCAGATGTAGCGGAGATAGATCGTCTATTTCTGATGTGACCGTCATAGGTTTGACTTCATCAGAATAGGGGATGGATCTGTTAAGAAGGCAGTAGGGTGTGATGTCATGGTATTTGGATGACATACACAGAGTAGGAAATGATATTCCTTTACTACAATCGGTTATACTTTGGTCGTCACACAGTGGTTTCTCCACATGGGACTTGGACATTGTATCAGACATACTGGTTACTAGATCTATGGTTTTAGATCTAGATTTGGGTGGTTTCCCAATTAAGGGTACTTAGACAGCATTCTAAGAGTATTTAGAATGGACGACTCCTGGCACGGTAGTGTACCTGCAGGTGATGGAGTCACCCTCTCTAAAGGTGTCTTACAGACTAAAGGGGAGAGGGATGTGCATGATTGGCAGATCACTTGCTCAGGCAATTGAGTCAATCATGAGATGTCAAGTACCACACCAGATGTTGTTCTTACACTAGATGCAATAAGTTGATGTTGATCCAATCCTGGAGAAACAGTCGGAAGCAGTTTTAGAACATAAGTGGATGTTCTACGGATATGATAACGACAGCCTTATTCAGGAGACAGTTATCATTCCAGGCTTCCAAGGTGACATGGACGACAAGGAGGTTGTCAGAGTTATAGGTTTTTTTCCTTCTGACGAGGGGCAGTATTTTGGACAGGTGGTCCAAGGCAATACTGAGGGTGGCATAGCGCTGGACACTGATTAAAGTTCAGTAGTCGGTACTGTCTAAGAAGTTTGGATTTGGAGTTCATTTATGAGCTAGGTCCCATCAGACATCCAGACACATTCTAAGACAGGTATTGCTCATTTCGGGAGATGGCTTTCTCCGCGAACTTGAGATATAGAGAGATATAGAAAGAAATATCAAGGCGGATCCACTCACTGAGGCTATTCCTCGAACGCAATAGTTTCCCAAACAGACTTTGAGAGACTGACTAGTAGAGGAGTTGGGTGTTCGGTATCACACGGGCTGTGAGTATGCGACATCGCAATAATTAGCCTTGAGTGCAAGTGGGAGATTGTTGGAGATAGTGCCCTCAGAGTCAATTATTGGGTCACAGGTACGTGATTGTAATTATTGAGGGAGGACCTATCCCGGTAGGACAGTCTTACTCGAGATGATAGTATGCTATCTGGTTTACCTTTATCATCGTGCACTGCTTTAGGTGACCTTACAGGTCGCTATTACACGTTGATAGAGCCCCGGGGATTCTTGCTTGACCATCAGTAGTATGAGGGCGATCATATAAGTGGGAGCTGGGGGTCTATAAGCATATCCTTAAAAGGTCCCTAGTCGTGGGAGTTTCGAGACAGGGCATCGATACTCCAGAGTAGACTAGTGTATACAGTCGAGACCGCGACGAGGGGCGGTGGCCGGTCTCACAAGCCACTGGTGTCAGTTAGTTCACCTAAGATGTATACAGGTGCTCATTGGGTTATGGGTACACCGGACAGGACTCGCCGGGAACATGCTAGTTGGTCATATACCAGATGTCAGATGGCAGTTCCCTGGTGACATGTGTACAGGTTAGTTCATCGACCTGGGGATCGTCATTTGTCTCGTGTGAGTTCCCACTGTACTTTGATTACTACCCTACCACGGCTCAAAGGAGTCGTGCAAACAGGTTTTAGTTGGGTACAGTCCCGAGCCACATGGAGGCAGTGAGCGAATCTTCAGGGGTTCGTCTCTCCCGGTATTGGGGGTGAGGTCGTGCTGTGTCTAGGAGAGCCATTACACGAAGTCCTTGGCCAAGGCAGGAGATTTACTGGTAGGTATTCCAGTAGTATCTCAGGGTGTTCTGGGCTACACTCCGACACGACTTGTACCGCTTTTGGGGGTCTGACTTTTACCAATCCCCTAGGCCCGCCATGCGATACTTATAGACGAACGGACCGGACTGTACGGATATTGTCACTGACAGGCTCAGTAGGGTTGTCAGGCTGAGTTCGCTCACAGACGTCCCTTTTAGTCAATACCTGGTAGCCCGTTACGTATTGGCTTATACCTCTGACGTGCTAATGGTTAAATCCACAACTAAGGTGTTGACGAGTCTTTAGAGTCCCCCACATCCAGTTACTCAGCTTTCGGGCGAAAAGCTGTAGAGGCCGTATGGAGATATGGCAGGGTCCGATCAGATACGTACGGTATTGCACGGATCAGGATCGGACAGTTTGTACTAGTGGCCGTTTGGATATATGGCAGGGTTCGATCAGATACGTGCGGTATTGCACGGATCAGGATCGGACGGATATTACTAGCCGGTTTTGGTTTAAGCCGGATCCTAGTATAGTACAGTGTAGATTTTGTCTCATTGCATTTGTATTTCGGTCGGAATACAAATGCGGGTGTGTATGCACAGTATCGGGTTTTTCCTGTAATTTATTACGGGACCAGTTTTCCGGGGTTGCCAGTTTGCTTTTCGTTTCGGCCGATTTCCTTTGTATCGTTCATTGGCCGAAGATTGGAGGAGGAGGGCTTAGTTGCATTGTTGCAAATAAGCATTTGTGGAGGGGGTCTTTGCATATGTTTGTATCATGATGGTTTCATGATGGAGCCCCACCCATTGACCTTGCTTGACTTTTATCTTCATGATGGCATGACTTTTTAAGTCATCATGATTGTTGATTTGCCATTATGAGATTTGAAATGGATGGAAAATTGATTTGATCAATTTTCTTTTGTTTATCTTTTATTTTCTTTTTCACCATCTTACATGTGATTTCTTTTTGGGCCGGCCACTTTTCCAGAGAGGAAAAATTGTTTTTTGAGGGAGTGGTTTAATTTTTGTGTGGAATAATTTCCTTCATGTTAATTGGTGCCCCCCCCCCCAATTATGTGTGTGCTGTGGAGGTGATATTTTCCTTGGGCATGGTTTTTAATTTTTGCCACACACCCACAATTTCCAGTGAGCACAAAAGTTTGTTTGGCCGAGCTCCTTTTTCATGGGATGCTCCATTTTTCCTCTAGCATCCATGAAAATTCTTGTGTACAAATTCCTCCAAAAATGGCAACCTTGAAAACCCCAAAGAGACAACTATTCTACACTATTCTACAGCATATCTTGGGCACGTCGACTAGCCAGCTTCGTGCCCGAGTTGCCTCGGTATTGAGGTGGGAGCCCGTAAAAGACGTAGGCGATGTGGTGCCCTTCCGGCAAGGAGGCGACGACCTGAGTTTCCGCAGGAAATCGGGACGACGACGAGAAGACCGGAGGACTCGGATCAGTCGGTATATCTCTCTTCCCCATCTTGTAGTTTGCTAGGACTAGTTAATGGTTCGATCCGGGTATTAGTGCGCGGTGGTGCCAGTTCATGAAAATTTTAAGTATATCACCGCTTCCGCATTTTGGCCTCGGGATGGAGGCCGGAGCGCCGCCGTGCACTTACAATAACTAACCATGGTCTATTCTCTACACTTAACTAAGGTTAGAATATGATAAGAATAATTTCTTTTTCAATTATTCTAGAACACTTATCATATTCTTTCTTCTTCTTCTTCTTCATCTTCATGAAGAAAAGCTTGCCTCCATCAATGGCAACTTGAGAAAATGAGTGAGAAATCCAATTCTAAAGTGAACCCACTTCCGATTTCTTCATCCTCTACCACTTGCCAAGTAGTATAGGGTGTTTTCTTCACAAGTTTCATGACTTGGTGAAGTTGGAGCTTGATCTTGTGATGCCTCGACGTAGATCATCTTCGGCATCGAAGTCGACGACCTAGCCCGCCCATTTTTCCGATGAAGCCGACACTAGAGCCCGGGATTCGATTTGGACAGCGAGGAGACTTCATTGCGGAGCTATGGAGGTGGAGGACCGGATCTACAAAGGTTGTATTTCCATTCTTTTAGTTAAGTTGTTAACTATTCGCATTTGTTTCGCCTAAAATCTAGTTAACGATCCGTATTAGGGTTTCTCGGCACTTGTAAAATTTGAAATTGGCATGGTTGATGCCTTGTGAGACCTCATTAGTGTGCCTAGGAACCCTACAGTATGATCCGCATCATAGTCCAGGTAGTCAAGTACACATCCTAAGGGCTTTACCAACATGTATCGGAGAGACAATCAATGTACACGTTAAGGTAAAGATCAACCAGATAGCATACTATCATGTCGAGCAAGAATGTCCTCCCTATATATGTCCAAGCATCCACTACAATATAAATCCTATGTATAGTAATGGCCTCTAGGGCATACATATAACTAACAATAGGGCCACTCTACGGAGAACTGCAAGCAGCTCTGAGACTACATCGAGGAGTTAATCCGCTCAGGACACCTGGTAACGTACTTGCGAGACAAGCGGCAAGCCGACCGTGAGCAAGAGCACCATCCCCCTCCCGACGAGTTGACAATCAGCCAAATCATGGTCGTGTCAGCAGGGGGTATGACAGGAACCGACAAGGCGCGGCACCCTTTACAAATCGAGGGGACCGGCAGCCACCCAAAGAATAGAGCTAAAGCAGCCGAGCCGATCATATTTACAGACGAGGACCTCCACGGGATATTCCCCCCTTCGGATAGATCAGCTCGTTGAAAGTTCGGCAGGCCACGAGCTACTTAGCTTCATGGATGCATTCTCCGGCTACAACCAAATCCGTATGAATCCGGCGGACGAGGATCTCACCGCATTCACAACGGACCGGGGGGTATACTGCTATAAAGTGATGCCCTTCGGCCTCAAAAACGTAGGGGCTACGTACCAACGCTCGGTTAATCGAATGTATATTTCTTCTTTAACAAAAGCGATGTAAATCTTTCTTGGGTTCTTTTTATTTAACAATAAGAGGGAAACGATAGAGCATCACAAAATGGGAAATCTTATTTATTCAAAGGCATTGTGGGCTCCTCAGCCTTACATCAAAAAGAAAAGAAAAAGAAAAATTCTTACAACAGTGATGGAAGGGGTGCAGGAAGCATTGCTCATGGTACTCCGAAGAAATTTTCGCCAGCCGAGCCCTTGCCGCCTCCGACCTCTGCCTCAGGTGCTGCCCACGAACCCTCGACGCCACGGACAGGTCTGAGAACTCTCCAGCCGGGCACCCATCGGCGAGATGCCTCAGTTGGAAACACTTAAGGACGAGGGCTACCGAGCGATCACGCCGACTCTTCGAGATCAGGCCTAAACGGCATAGTGATCTCAATTTACCAACCGCCTCGTCCTTCAGTTGCTCGGACAAGGGGTTGTGCAGCCCCGGCGACGCCCTCCAGATCGAGTACTTCAGCAGCTGAAGCAGGGGTGATCGCCGGGGAAGCAGTCGGCCAAAATGGTCCTCCACGCGCCAAACCACCGCCTGAACCGTCTCCTCGGAGCTCAGCTGGTCGTACAAGTATACGTCTTCGAAAGAAATGATATCAGGGATGGAGAAAGGGAATTCGTCCATTCATACATTTTGGGGATGGACAAAGGAATGAGAAACGCGCCCTCTCTGTTTTATAGTCCCAACAGCGCCCCTAAGAGTCCAATACTTGCTCGGTTCTTCTAATACTGTACCGCCACGCGGCGGATATCCCGTATTTCTCGGGAAACCGAAGTTAGAGCGACACAGCTCTTCGAAACGCTTCTCCTTCCCCATGCGTTCCTGACACGTGTCGTCTGCGATGGTCACTCTTCCCGATGTTCGCACACCAAGGAAGGTTAGACCGAACCTCGTAAAGCCAACCAGCTTCCCTGCTCGGTCCATCCTTGGCTGGTAATCTCTTACCCAAGGACGCCAAGGATCAAAGCCCTCATCAAGAGGCCATCGAGCAGCTTCCTTACTCGGTCCATCCTTGGCTGGTAATCTCTTACCCAACGACGCCAAGGATCAAAGCCCTCATCAAGAGGCCATCGAGCAGCTTCCCTGCTCAGTCCATCCTATTAGTGTATATGCCCTAGAGGCCATTACTGTATCATACTAGTTTGTATATTACTTGATGGAAGCTTGCGATATTCACAGTTGTATATACAATCTTGCTCGAAATGGTAGTATGCTACTTGGTTTGTCTCTGCTTTAATATGTGCATGTGTTTCTTTTAGCATATCGCTGATATACATATTAGTAGAGCCCTTAGGAACTTTGCTTGATTACCAGCGTTGTGATGGCGCTCACACTCGTGGGGGCTGGGTAATCCATAAGCACATCCTTATACAGGTCCCTAGTCATTGGACTATCGAGACAGGGCATCAATACTCCAGAGTAGACTAGCGTATGCGCTTCTCATCCCAGTGTGGGAGACGGTCTTTCCCACAGCCGTCAGTACGTCGTACTTGAGATAGTATGCGGGTGCTCGTTAGGTTACGAGTACACTGGACAGGACTCGTCGGGAACTGTTGGTTGGTATTATACCTATCTTCAGTTATCAGTTTCTAGGTGACATGAGTACAGCTTAGTCCGCTGACTTGGCACTGTCACTTTGCCTCGAGTGTGTTCCCACTGCACTTTGATTACTACCCTACTATGGCTCAAAGGAGTCGTGCAAACAGGTAGTTTTTGGGTGCAGTCCCGAAGCACTTGGAGGCAGTGACGGTTAGATAGGATTCGTCTCTCCCGGTATTGGGGGTTGACATCGCGCTGTGTCTAGGAGAGCCATTACACGAGTAGTCCCTGGCCAGGGCAAGCGAGATATACTGGTAGGTTTCCAGTGTTATCTCAGGGTATTCTGGGGTACACTCCGACACAACTTGTACCGCTATTAGGGGACTGACGTTCACCGCCCTCTAGGCCCGCCATGCGATGTATCAGACGAACAGACCGGACTGTACGGAGACTGTCACATACAGGCTCAGTAGGAGTTCAGATGGGGTTCACCTCGTCAGTCTTCTTATCGGCATCTACCTGGGGACCGTTACGTACAGCTAGTGCCGCTTGCGGTCTGTGGTTAAACCCACTGCCAGCGTAGTGTCGAGTCTTTAGAGTCCCGCACAGAGAGCTATTCGCCTTTAGGCAAAATGAGTAGAGGTCGCATGGTTCTGCGACAGGGTTCGTTCACATCCGCGCACTTATGCACGTTTGCTGTCCAGACAGCTTATACTAGCAGGCTTTAGTTTAAGCCGGATCCTAGTATATCATTTGGGATTGGTTTTATCTCATTGTATTCGTGTTCCTCGGATCACGAATACGGGTGTGTATGCACAGTTGCTTGAGACAGAGGGAGAGGACTTTGATTAGGGTTAATGACCATTGTCATTTTATTAACCCTAATGCTTATGTGTGTATTATGGTTAATTGATATTAGTTTAATATAATTGTGCATGGTTATGGTTGTTGACCATTTGACCTTCTTGACTTGTTGACCTAGGTTGACACTTTGACCATCATCATTTCATTTGGAAGATGCTCTTTGATCCTTGCAATTTGCATTAAAAATGAAATGGTAATGGTCATGTCTTGATTAAGCCATGACAATTATCTCACTAATTATCAATTTATAATAATTCACACATATATGTGAGAATGCTTCATATTTTTCTCTCATTCTATCATTCACTTTCTCTCTCTTGTTGTTCTTCTCCCTCAAGCTCTCCCCTCTCATGTGTTGAGAAACACTTGAGCTTGAGAAAAAGCTCTTCTTGATAATCTTTACTCTCATCTAGGGTTCTAGGACTAGAACTTCTAGCACCCTAGTTACTTCTAGCTTGAAGTTGAAGCCAAAGGTTGAGCCTTTCGGGTGGATCCTTCTTCGACTCAGGAAGACGACAAAGGTGATCCCTTTCAACTACTCCAAGGAGCAAGGAGAGAAGGACATAAAGCCCTAGGTATAACCATTCTACCCTTTAGCTAGTTTCTAGTTAGCTTTAGCTTGTTTTTGTTTAGCAAAGATCCTTCTTTGTCTAGTCCATGTTGCTTAGAGTAGTAAAAATCCGATTTTTATTCCGTTTTCCGCCTCCCCACAAGCACCGGGGTGGGCAACGTGGACTTACAGTGGTATCAGAGCCTAACTAAACATAAACTAGCTAGGTAGTAAAAGTGTATGGAAGTTTGATCGGAAAAATCGAAAAACCAAACCATCAAAACCCTAACTTTCTGTTAAAATTTTTCCTGTTCAAAATAAAATAAATCATACTCCTAAAATCATCTCAGGGTTTTGTGAAGAAAGCCACCAAAAACGATCCAGTGACTCGCTCAAAGCGCCGCGGTTCCGTGGCAATAGCAAGCTATTGCCGCGCAACCGCGGCCGTTTTAGCTCGGTTCTGGGTCGAGTTTGGTGCAGTGTTCTTCTGGCTTGGTTTTGGGATTTTTAAGATGGTTTATATGTGCCCAGGTTTTCCAGAAAAGAAATTTGTTTTTGGTGGCCTGTAAATCCGTATTTTTGATCGGACTTCACTACACTTTGACTAAAGGGTTATATCTGTGATGTTTATATGTATTGAACGTCGGCTAATCGCTATATGTCGATTAGTCGGGGTTATACATATCTGTGATCTGTGTTTGATGATGGTATGTGTATATGAATGCGTTGGATTATCGCGGGTGAATAGCCGGGGTGGATGTGAGATGAGTGTTTCTTTTTCTTTCCTTCATTATAATATGTAAATTGATGTAATATTATTTGTTTGGCCGCACAACCGGATCGGGGTTGTAGCTGTCATTGTATAATTCTTTTTACTGTTTTTGCTCCTAGGATAGACCCATGGAGGGGGTGCACAAACTACCGGGTATCTCGAAGTGCCGAGTGGCCTACTCACGGTATTGAGGGAGGTTGCTTCGCTTCGGGTACTTGGCAGGTAGTTTGCCGCACCCGTAGGGGTCTTGGGTGGGGTATTGGCTATTCACCGCGATCGTGTAATCCGCTTTTCGTTGCAGGCTCGAACGGATTGCGGATTCCTAGTATATCCAATGTATTCATCTGTGATCTGTAATGTCTATCATTGCTATATATTTATATATGATAACTATTTAGGCGTTGCTTATGTTTTACAGCCGCGCTAGCCAAGCCCCCACTCTGTCGTTAGTTAAGTAACCTAACGGGTGATGACGGGGCTCCGTGGTGAATGCGAATGGCATAAGCGTACGTCATATTTTGGTTGTTTTCTGCAATGGTAGGATTAAATGATGGGACGCATTAAAAGAACTAATGTAAGAAAATAAACTAAGTAAAAGTCGATTGCAACACTTTGAAAACCACTCGGTTCTTTTCAAAACTAAACTTTTAAATGCGGAGCTTGAACCACTCTTTTTAAAAGCTATCTCGTTCCATCGATTATATCAAGTTCACTACGTTCACGGTTTCGCCAAAACAATTCGTAGCCCTCCATCATTTCAGTTAAATATTCGGTAGTATTCAAGCTATGTATTTTTACCTCACGCCAAGGCATAGTGATTGGTAGCTGCCGGATATTTATCTGTTGCATAGATAGAATGCGTTGGTTTGAGACAGTTGTACTGCCATTTTGGCCTACGTCAAGGGTAGGTACGGGTGGGTTCAAATTAACCGGGATAATGATGGGAAGAACTTGACATGTGACTTATGACATTTTGACTTCACGCCAAGGTCATAAGAGCATAGGGCAAAAATCCACATCGGGAGTTTCATAAGTACTGAAACTTGCTAGCGCTGCATACCATTTAGAGTGTGATGATTATGGTAGGATTCCTTCGGTTTTATCACGCGATGATATTTGGATCCCGATCCTACTGTGAGTATATGCTACTCCTCGGGAAAACTCTCACTTAATGATCAATGTTATAAATCTAGTAGGTGTCTAGAAAGGTGTTAGCGGGGCTACGCCCCCAGGGAAAAGAGGTTCTTAAGTTAAGGAACTTCGCGAAAGCGTTGGAAAACCTCCCTCGAAGTACCGACACTGGCCTGGCTGAACGGTTAAGCAAGTATTGTACGGTGAGATTGATCCCGACTAATCCTTTCTTTGCGGTTTGAGAAGGGATTCGAGAGACAGTGGGAGCCATCCAGTTTAGAAAAACTAAAAACCACTCTAAACTTGCAAGAGCATCATGCTAAAGTGTTTCTTTTCTCTCTCCTAATTGCAGCGACCATTCAACATGACCGGACTTAAGTTATTACTAGATGAAAACATATTGACAGGGCCAAACTACAAAGATTAGCTCAGGAATGTCAAGATGGCAATCACTTATGACAAGTTGGGGTATGTCCTTACCACCAAAGCTCCCCCTGTCCCAGGTCCCAAAACCAGTGTCGTAGATAGGGAAATCTACAAGACCTGGGAAATAGATTGCGCGAAGGCCAAATGCCTCGTACTTGCCTCGATGGACAAAGAACATCAGAGGAGGCACGAGAATATGGACCTAGAGTCCATATTTCTTCATACAAAAGAACTGTATGGAGAGCAGTCTCGTATCGCAAGATAGAAGTGTCGAAGAAGTTATTTTCGGCAAGATTGGCCGTCGGATCATCGGTAGCGGAACACGTGCTTAAGATGATTGGCTATATAGAGGAGCTCGCGGACCTTAGGACCACGTTGGAGAATGAACTCTATACTGATTTGATTTTCCAGTCCCTTCCTTCCACTTACGCCCGGTTTATCCTTAACTTCAACATGCAAGGAAAGAAGGTTGAACTTTCCGAACTTCTGAACATGTTGGGGAGTGCTGAGGGCACCCTACAGAAAGGTAGGGAGATATCCACTTTATTTGTAGGAGGATCTTCCTCTTCTAGATCCAGGGCGAAAGCCAAGGGCAAGAAGAAGAAAGCCCCCGCCAAACCAAGAGGCGGTGTCAGTAAAGTGGATACGAAGGGAAAACGAAAGGCAACAAAGGTAGCGGGAAAGCTAGTGGGGAAGGAAGAATGCTTCTACTGTCACAAAAGTGGTCACTGGAAACAGGATTGCAAGGCTTGGAAGGCCAGAACACAGGATTTGAAGCGAGTTGCGGCTTCAGCTTCAGGTGTGTATGTTATTGAAAACTGTCTATCAATAAACTCTACTTCCTGGGTATTGGATACCGGATCAGGATCTCATATCTGTAATTCTTTGCAGGCGTTGAGAAAGCGTAGAGTTTTGAAGGCAGGTGACATGACCCCCCTCAGAGTTGCAAATGGTGCTAGCATGGATGCTGAGACCGTGGGGGACTATCACCTGGGATTGTCGGATGGACACTTTTTAGTTTTGCGTAGTTGTTATTATGTACCAAATGCAACCTGTAATATCATTTCTGTATCTTTATTATCTAAAGAAGGTTATGAATTTGCATTTGTAAGTAATGTAGTGAACATTCACCTTAATCAAGTTTTGATTGGGTCAGGTACATTGAACAACGGTATATACGTTTTAAACCAACCACAGATTTTCAATGTCCAGAATACACACAAAAGAAAGTCTCCAGAAATCAATAAAACTTTCTTATGGCATTGTAGACTGGGTCACATCAATGAGAGAAGGTTGACTAAGTTACATGCAGAAGGATATTTGGATCCGTTCGAATATCAATCGTATGCAACTTGTCAATCCTGTCTCAAAGGAAAGATGACAAAGACTCCGTTCACTGGACACGGAGTAAGAGCGAGCGAGCTCTTGGGACTCGTACACAGCGACGTGTGCGGTCCAATGTCTACACATGCACGAAGCGGTTATTCTTACTTCATTACTTTTACGGATGATTTCTCAAGGTTCGGACATGTCTTCTTGATGAAGCATTAATCCGAAGCTTTTGAAAAGTTCCAGGAATATAAGAATGAAGTAGAAAAACAAACAGGCAAAAGTATCAAGACACTAAGATCTGATCGAGGTGGTGAATACTTGAGTGCCGAGTTCTTGGGTTACTTAAAAGAGAATGGAATTCTCTCTCAGCTTACTCCTCCATACACTCCACAACATAACGGTGTATCGGAGAGACGGAACCGAACCCTATTGGATATGGTACGGTCCATGATGAGTAACGCTGAGTTGCCGCGATCGTTCTGGGGATATGCGCTAGAATCAGCTGCATACCTTTTGAACCGAGTTCCCACTAAGACTGTGCCTACCACACCATATGAGTTATGGAGTGGGAAGAAACCCTATCTTCAATACCTGAAGATTTGGGGATGTCCAGCTTATGTCAAAAAGCAGCATGCGGACAAACTAGAGGCACGCTCAGTACTGTGTAAGTTTGTGGGATACCCAAAGAACTCTAGGGGGTATCTTTTCTATTACGCAGAGGAACAAAAAGTCCTTGTTTCTCATAATGCCCATTTTCTGGAACATCAGTTCTTAGAAAAAGAAATAAGTGGGAGCGCAATAGAACTGGAAGAAATTCCAGAACCACAAGCTATTACTGAAAGCTTAGTAGAACCAGAGGGTTCGAAAGATCAGGACATTCCCACGCCACTCCGCAGGAGTAGTAGGTAGTCTCATCCGCCCGAGAGATACTACGGTTTTCTCATTGACGGGGATAGAGAAGATTGCATCATAGATTGTGATGAGCCTACTAGCTTCCAGCAAGCCATTCAGAGCGTCGACTCGGTAAAATGGCTGGATGCAATGCGGACCGAAATGGAGTCCATGTACACCAACAAAGTATGGACGTTGGACATTGCTCCAGATGGGGTAAAACCCGTAGGATGCAAGTGGATCTTCAAAAGGAAGATTGGTGTAGATGGACAGGTTGAGACCTATAAAGCTAGACTGGTTGCAAAGGGTTTTCATCAAAGACCTGGTTTGGACTATGACGAAACCTTTTCTCCAGTAGCTATGCTGAAATCCATTCGGATCCTTCTTGCCATTGCTGCCTTCCACGATTATGAGATTTGGCAGATGGACGTAAAGACAGCTTTTCTAAATGGACATTTAGAGGAGTGTGTCTATATGGACCAGCCAGAGGGTTTCATTTAGAGTGGGAGCAGCGGAAAGGTGTGCAAGTTGCTTAAGTCCATTTATGGACTAAAGCAGGCATCGCGGAGTTGGAACATCTGTTTTGATGAGACGGTCAAGGAATTTGGCTTTATCAAAAATCCAGATGAACCATGCATCTATTGTAGATTTATAGCGAGAACTGTAGTATTCCTCGTTTTATACGTGGATGACATTCTCTTAATAGGAAATGACATTCCTATGCTACAATCTGTCAAGGGGTTCTTGTCACAAAGGTTCTCCATGAAAGACCTGGGTGATGCCTCATACATTCTGGGTATCCGGATCTACCGTGACAGATCCAAGAGGATATTAGGACTTTCACAGTCCAGGAACATCGACACCATACTGAAGAGATTCAGTATGGAAGATTCCTAGCACGGTAATCTACCGGCTTGTCACGGGATCACCCTCTCCAAAGGGATGTCTCCCAAGACTGATTTGGAGAGGGGTCGCATGTCTATTATACCTTACGCTTCTGCGGTAGGCCCTGTAATGTATGCGATGTTGTGTACCAGACCGGATGTGGCTTATGCACTGAGTGTGGTAAGCAGGTATCAGTCAAACCCTGGGGAGAAACATTGGATAGCAGTAAAGAACATTCTCAAGTACCTGAGAAGGACTAAGGAGATGTTCTTGGTGTATGGCGGGAAAGACCTCCAGATTGAGGCCTTTGCTGATTCCAGCTTCCAAAGTGACAAGGATGATTCTAAGTCCATGTCGGGTTTTGTCTTCACCCTCAATGGAGGGGCGGTGTGTTGGAAGAGCTCCAAACAGGAAACCGTTGCTGACTCGACTATGGAAGCGGAATACATCGCTGCATCTGATGCCGCAAAAGAAGCTGTCTGGATGAGAAAGTTCTTGAAAGAACTTCAGGTGGTTCCGTCCATTGTTGACCCAATACCTCTGTATCGCGACAACAACGGGGCAATAGCTTTAGCGAAGGAACCCAGGTCCCATCAGAAATCCAGACACATCTTGAGGCAGTATCACCTGATCAGGGAGATCGTGGATCGCCAGGAGATCGAGGTTCGGAGGGTTGCTTCAGAAGATAACACTGCAGATCCATTCACCAAGGCCTTGCCCCAGACTCAGTTCGAGCGGCTGATCGAGATGATGGGTCTTCGATACGCCAGTACATGGCCTTAGTGCAAGTGGGAGATTGTTAGTGTATATGCCCTAGAGGCCATTACTGTATCATACTAGTTTGTATATTACTTGATGGAAGCTTGGGATATTCACAGTTGTATATACAATCTTGCTCGAAATGGTAGTATGCTACTTGGTTTGTCTCTGCTTTAATATGTGCATGTGTTTCTTTTAGCATATCGCTGATATACATATTAGTAGAGCCCTTAGGATCTTTACTTGATTACCAGCGTTGTGATGGCGCTCACACTCGTGGGGGCCGGGTAATCCATAAGCACATCCTTATACAGGTCCCTAGTCGTTGGACTATCGAGACAGGGCATCGATACTTCGGAGTAGACTAGCATATGCGCTTCTCATCCCAGTGTGGGAGACGGTCTGTCCCACAGCCGTCAGTACGTCGTACTTGAGATAGTATGCGGGTGCTCGTTAGGTTACGAGTACACTGGACAGGACTCGTCGGGAACTGTTGGTTGGTATTATACCTATCGTCGGTTATCAGTTCCAAGGTGACATGAGTACAGCTTAGTCCGCTGACTTGACACTGTCACTTCGCCTCGAGTGTGTTCCCACTGCACTTTGATTACTACCCTACCATGGCTCAAAGGAGTCGTGCAAACAGGTAGTTTTCGGATGCAGTCCCGAAGCACTTGGAGGCAGTGACGGTTAGACAGGATTCGTCTCTCCCGGTATTGGGGGTTGACATCGCGCTGTGTCTAGGAGAGCCATTACACGAGTTGTCCCTGGACAGGGCAAGCGAGATATACTGGTAGGTTTCCAGTGTTATCTCAGGGTGTTCTGGGCTACACTCCGACATGACTTGTACCGCTATTAGGGGACTGACGTTCACCGCCCCCTAAGCCCGCCATGCGATGTATCAGACGAACAGACCGGACTGTACGGAGACTGTCACATACAGGCTCAGTAGGAGTTCAGATGGGGTTCACCTCGTCAGTCTTCTTATCGGCATCTACCTAGGGACCGTTACGTACAGCTAGTGCCGCTTGCGGTCTGTGGTTAAACCCACTGCCAGCGTAGTGTCGAGTCTTTAGAGTCCCACACAGAGAGCTATTCGCCTTTAGGCAAAATGAGTAGAGGTCGCATGGTTTTGCGACAGGGTTCGTTCACATTCGCGCACTTGTGCACGTTTGCTGTCCGGACAGCTTATACTAGCGGGCTTTGGTTTAAGCCGGATCCTAGTATATGATTTGGGATTGGTTTTATCTCATTGTATTCATGTTCCTCGGATCATGAATACGGGTGCGTATGCAAAGTTGCTTGAGACAGAGGGAGAGGACTTTGATTAGGGTTAATGACCATTGTCATTTTATTAACCCTAATGCTTATGTGTGTATTATGGTTAATTGATATTAGTTTAATATAATTGTGCATGGTTATGGTTGTTGACCATTTGACCTTCTTGACTTGTTGACCTAGGTTGACACTTTGACCATCATCATTTCATTTGGAAGATGCTCTTTGATCCTTGCAATTTGCATTAAAAATGAAATGATAATGGTCATGTCTTGATTAAGCCATGATAATTATTTCACTAATTATCAATTTATAATAATTCACACATATATGTGAGAATGCTTCATATTTTTCTCTCATTCTATCATTCACTTTCTCTCTCTTGTTCTTCCTCTCCCTCAACCTCTCCCCTCTCATGTGTTGAGAAACACTTGAGCTTGAGAAAAACCTCTTCTTGATAATCTTTACTCTCATCTAGGGTTCTAGGACTAGCACTTCTAGCACCCTAGTTACTTCTAGCTTGAAGTTGAAGCCAAAGGTTGAGGCTTTCGGGTGGATCCTTCTTCGACTCAAGAAGACGACAAAGGTGATCCCTTTCAACTACTCCAAGGAGCAAGGAGAGAAGGACATAAAGCCCTAGGTATAATAATTCTACCCTTTAGCTAGTTTCTAGTTAGCTTTAACTTGTTTTTGTTTAGCAAAGATCTTTCTTTGTCTAGTCCATGTTGCCTAGAGTAGTAAAAATCCGATTTTTATTCCGTTTTCCGCCTCCCCGCAAGCACCGGGGTGGGCAACGTGGACTTACACATCCTTGGGTGCTAATCTCTTACCCAACGACGCCAAGTATCAAAGCCCACATTAAGAGGCCACCGAGCAGCAACCCTACTTGGTCCATCCTTAGAAGGTCACTCCTTGCCCTCCCGCGCTAAGGATCAAAGCCCTCACCAAGAGGCCACTGAGAAGCAACCCTTCTCGGTCCATCCTTAGCAGGCCACTCCTTGCCCTCCCGCGCTAAGGATCAAAGCCCTCACTAAGAGGCCACCGAGAAGCAACCCTGCTCGGTCCATCATTGGCTGGTAATCTCTTACTCAACGACGCCAAGGATCAAAGCCCTCATCAAGAAGCCACCGAGCAGCAACCCTGCTCGGTCCATCCTTAGCAGGCCACTCAATGCCCTCCCGCGCTAAGGATTAAAGCCCTCATCAAGAGGCCACCGAGCAGCAACCCTGCTTGGTCCATCCTTAGCAGGCTACTCCATGCCCTCCCGTGCTAAGGATCAAAGCCCTCATTAAGAGGCCACCAAACAGCAACCCTGCTCAGTCCATCCTTGGCTGGTAATCTTTTACCCAATGACGCCAAGGATCAAAGCCCTCATTAAGAGGCCACCGAGTAGCCTCCCTGCTCGGTCCATCCTTGGCTGGTAATCTCCTACCTAACGACGCCAAGGATCAAAGACCTTTTCAAGAGGCCACCGAGCAGCTTCCCTGCTCAGTCCATCCTTGGCTGGTAATCTCTTACCAAATGACGCCAAGGATCAAAGCCCACGTCAAAATGCTACTGAGATGCTTCCCTGCTCAGTCCATCCTGTAGGGTTACTATGCACGCGCACAAGGGTCTACGAGGCATCAACCATGCCCGATTAAAAATTTAGCCGTGCCGAACAACCCGAATACGGATCTTTAAACTAGAGATTAGGCGAAAACTAACATGTTAACAACTTTAACACTAAGTGAGAGGGATTACAACCTTTGTAGATCCGGTCGTTCACTTCATATGCTCCGTGTTGTGGTCCCTTCGCTGTGATCATCGGGTTCCGGACTCTCGAGAGGTTCCACGAAGAGAAAGATGCAACCTTTGCTTCCGATCTTCGATACTAAGATGATCTACCTTGAAGTTCCGTTAACACAAGCTAACACTCATGAAATGATGTGAACACCCTCATCTAAATGGCAAGGGAAGATGAGGATGATGAAGTAGGATTTTTGCTCTCTTTATTTATCTTTTTCTCATATTTATTCATCACTTGGAAAAAGCTAGTAAACTTTTTCCATGAAGAAAGAAGAAGGAAGAAGAAGATGAATGATAATGGAAATTTTTTTTTGTGATGAATAGAAAAAGAATAATATGATGAATAATGCAACCATGGTTGACTAAACCCATGTAAAGAATTAACTAGGGTTAGGGTTTGGGTTGGGTTAAAGCATGAGTCACTTACAAATATCTTTCACAAAACAAAACCAAAACCTTCTAGAAACATCTAGAAAGCTTAATCCTAATCCAAACCCTAATCATGTTTAAACTCCACTAAACAAGTTGCATTAGTTATCATATCATGTTACAATATTATATATCACATATATAATATTTATCGTAACAAAATAAAATAATACATTTAACATATATCGCATATATATCAATGTATTACCCGAGTGAGAAAAAGAATCTTTTAGTGAGCAAATATTAGTTAATGTAATTTAATATATCATATATATTATTATACATTAAATTATCGAATCAACACTTGATCCGACAATCCGGCTATATCGCATATAACCGACTAATATTTATCCGTACCGATTCATCGAATCAACACTTGATCCGATGACCCGGCTGATATCAAATATCGCGAGAATAGAATACGGTATCTCATATCGTATTATCCTCGGTCCCGCACATATCACATATGTGCTCCTACTCCGTTTTGCCTGAGCCAAGAAACCTCTGTGTAGGACTCTAAAGAATCGTCAATACGCCGGCAGTAGGTGATGATCATATCAAACACCCACAAGCTGTAAGCGGTCAGCTAAACGTAATAGCTACCCAGGTATTGAGCGCTCAGAAGATCAAAAAGCAAGCCTGTACATTCTCCTGTGAATCCAAACAGTAACACTCCCGTACAGTCCGGTCTCGTCGTCTGATATGTTTCATATCTCGCCTAAGGGTGGTAAACGTCAGACCCCAGTAGCTTGATAAGTCGTGTCGATATGAGGTCTATAACAGTTCGAGAAACTACTGATAACACTTACCAGTAAATCTCAGCAACCCTGGCCAAGGATTTCCGGTTATAGCTAATCGAACACAGCACAACATCAACTCCCTATACCGGGAAAGACGAATCCCCTCCTATCGCTCATTGCCTCCATGTGATTCGGGACTGTACCCAAAAGCCACCTTTTTGCACGTCCTCTTGGACGTGGTATGATGGAAATCAAAGCACAGTGGGAATCACACAAGACTCTATGACGATCTCGGGTCAACAGACTACTATGTACCAGTGTCACCGGAGAACTGCCATCTGACGTGTGGTATAATACCATCTGGGAGTTCTCGGCGAGTCCGTCCAGTGTACCCAGTCTCCACTGAGCACCCGTACACCATCCTTGATGTCAAACACCGATGGATATGGGATCATCCATCGCCCATCATATGGGTCAAGATGCGTATACGCTAGTCTACTCTGGTGTATCGATGCCCTGTCTCGATACACCCTCGACTAGAAACAGTTATAGGATGTACTCGTCGACTACCGTGGCCCCACTAGTATGATCTCATCATAGTCCCAGTAGTCGAGTACATATCCTAAGGGCTTTATCAACATGTAATATAGAGACAATCAGAGTACATGTTAAGACAAAGTACAACCAGATAGCATACTATCATGTCGAGCAAGAAAGTCCTCCCTATATATGTCCAAGCATCCATTACAATATACATCGTATGTACAGTAATGGCCTCTAGGGCATACATATAACTAACAATCTCCCACTTGCACTAGGGCCATCTGTTGCGGTATCACATACCCAACAATTAGCTGCGGTTGAAGTATCTCATACTCAACCATCCCATAATATTCTCTACTGGGAAAAAGGCCTTTGTGAGTGGATCCGCGCTGTTGTCCTCTGTGTCTACTCTCCTAACCTCGATCTCCCTGGAGATCAACCATCTCCATGATCAGGTGATACTGCCTGAGAACTATATCTGGATTTCTGATGGGACGGTAGTTCCTTGGCATAAGCCACAACACCATTGTCACACAATGGTAGGAACGAAGTTCATCTTATGAACTTATATATATATCCAGACTGCCTCTTTGGTAGTATCCTTGGTAACGATGTATCTTGCCTTTAATCGTCTAGTATGTCACGGTATCTAGCTTGGAGCTCTTCCAACATACCGTCCCTCCACTGAGGGTGTAGACAATGCCTGCGACTGACATTCAGTCGTCCTTATCACTCTAGAACCTTTCCAGTGATTCTCCTCAGGATTGATTGATACCAACTCACTACAACTAGTGAGTTTCCTAACATCCAATTAGATCTATCTCATAGATCCAAAACCCCGGATTTAGGAGGTATCACTTTGATCCTATATGGAGAATCCTTGTGATAAGCGGAGATTGACCGAGCGTAGCATAGGAAACTCCTTCCCTATCAAGAGTATGTCATCCACGTACTCTACGAGGATCACCACCATACTCCCTACTACCTTTTTGTATATACAAGGTTCATCTACCATTTTGATGAAGTCAAACTCTTTGACTACCACATCAAAATAGATGTTCCAACTCCGCGATGCCTGTTTTATCATATAAAACATCTTGTACACGTTTCCGCTGCTCCCACTGTCTGCGAAGCCCTCTGGCTGTGTACTTATAGACGTTCTCTTCTAAGACATTATTTCAGAAAAGCAGTCATGACACCCAACCACCAGATATCGTAGTCATGGTATGTAGCAGTGGCAAGTAGGATCTGGATGGACTTAAGCATAGCTTTGAAAGTCTCAACTTTTCCATGTACACCAAGTAATCTTCTCAAGATATACTCGCTCCTGATGGGGATTTAACCCTTCAGATAAAGCAACCAAAGTCCATACTTTGTTGGTGTATAAGGATTCCATCTCAGATCGTTAAGCATCCAGCCATTCTTATAGAGTCCCACTCCTGATGGCCAGCTCGAAACTAGTTGGGTCATCATCTCATGATGCAATCCTCGCTCCCACTGTCATAGAGAAACCGAAGTACCTCTCAGGTGGGTGAGGAACCCTACTAGATCAGCGGAGAGGCTGAGGTTCGTTGGAAACTATTGAATCCTTTGGTTCTACCAAATCATCAGCTGCAGTTTGTATAGCTGGAACCTTTCCAGTTCTACATAACAGACCTTGCCTCGAGCTTGTCCGGATTTTGCTTTTAGACATAGGCCGGACAACCCCAAATCTTAACAACTTAAGATATGGGCTCTTCCCATTCCATATCACATATGAAGTGGTAGGCAGCTGATTTGATTTGAACCCTATTCAATAGGTATGCAGCTTCTCAAGTGCATAACTCCCAAAAGGAAATAGGAAACTCAGTAGTACTCATCATAGAGCACACCATATCAAATAGGGTGCTATTGCTCCGCCCCGATACACCGACGTGCTGTGGTGTATTCGGAGGAGTAATGCTGAGAGAGAATCTCATTCTCCTTTAGAATAGTCCTGGTAGTTCCGTGCTCAAGTATTCTCCTCCTTGATCTCATCAAAGGACATAATACTTATACCCGTATTTTGGTTCTCTACTTCTAACTTATATTCTGTGAATATCTTAAAAGCTTCGGACTTATGTTTCAACAGGAACACATGTCTGAAACTTGAGAGATTATCAGAGAACGTAATGAAGTAAAAAGAACCGGTCTTGGCATGTGTAGATAGGGGACCTTCATACATCAGCATGTATCATTCCCAAGAGTTCACTAACTCTTTCTCTGTTTCCAATAAACAGAGCTATGGTCATCTTATCTTTGTGACATGACCGGCAAGTTTCACAAGATGTAAATTCAAACTAATTTAAATATGCATCTTTATGTAACTTCAGCTAGTCGGGTCGCATTGATATGACCTAGTCTACAATGCCTCAAGAAAGATTCGTTCATTTCTGAACTCTTCCTCTTGTGTGTGTTCTGTACGTTAAGAACTGTGATTTGATTTAGAACGTCAACGCTTTTAGATAACGTGCCTAAACCGATCAACTCTTGATATAGGAAATGTTCAAAACATTATCCCACAATACAAAATTATATCCTTCTTTACTAATAAAGAGACCGATATGATTTTGTATATCAGGTTCGGTATCTAATAACATTTGTTCAGAATTAATGTATTCTGGTAATACAAGGTGATAGTGACCAACAGACTTGGCTGCAACACTTGCACCGTTTTCTATCTCATGAAACTTATCACCCATTCTCAGTTCTCTACCTATCAGTAGCCTATGTAACAGATTACATATACGGGATCCTGATCCGGTATCACATACCCAGGATATAAAGGATACTGAGAAACAGTTCTGTGTAATGAACACACCCGAAGATGATGCATCAACATGCACTTTCTTTGTTTGGGCGGCACGGGAATTCTGGTAATCCCCAATTTCCTGCTCTGTCTTATAACAATTATAAGTTGGAGCGGGACCAACGTTCCCCAGTACAGTATAACAAGCGGGTTCGGTCAATATATCCGTTTTATTATCTTGATTAAGGCGTGATAAGGTCGCTACCTGGAGAGAGAGAGAAGAAAACACTCAGCGTATGCTCTTGCAAGATTAGTTTGGTTATATAATATATCTAATCAGGATGTCTCCCACTGTTTTAATCAAATCTTCCTTCAAACCCTAAAAGGAAAGACTAGCCGGGATTAATCACACGCTACAAGTTTGCCAATCTTTCAGCCAGGCCAGTGTCGGTACTTTGAGGGAGGTCCCCCATGCTTTCGCACGAACCTAATTAAGTAAACCTAGTTTTCCCAGAAGCGTAACCCCGTTGACACCTTTCTAGACACCTACTTGATCGGCTAATTGTAATGTGTAAAACTCTCCCAGGAGTAACTCTTACTCGCAGTGGGTATCGGGATCCAACTATCTCATAGAAGGTATGCAATCTCATTGCAAATTTCAACACTTGAAATTCCCAATAATAGTTTGCCCCTAGCAACTTATGACCTTGGCTAAGGTCAACAAATCATAAGTGCTAGCCAAGTTCAACCTGTCATTTCCCGATTGAATTAAACCCACCCGCACGACCCTTGGCTAAGGTCAACAAAGTCGCACGACTACCCTAACTCAATCGCATCATATGCTTATACAGATAAGCACTAATTAGCTACCGCACACTACGCCTTGGCTAAGGTCAACAAACGCAGCACGAATACTAAGAAATACTTATCTGAAATGACGGAGGGCTACTACAGGTTTTTAAGAAAACCTTTTGCGTAATGAACTTGATATCGTTGTAGAATCGAGTGATTTTAAATGGAGTGTTTTTGAGGCTTTTCTAGTTTTGATAAAGGGGTCACTCCCGGTGAAGGGATCGTCGGCCCATTCCTCATCGAATAAGGTGCAGGATATATCATATATACCGCTGTGCAAAGCAAGAACTATAGAAGCAATCAAAAGACAAACCGAGTTTGTAGCATCTGCCAGTTATTGCTAAAGGAGTCACTCCCGGTGAAGGGATCTCGGTCCTTTCCTTATCGAATAAGGTGCTGGATGTTCTACAAGGAACACCGCTATGCAAAGCAAGAACTAGAGCTACCAGTTTTTTTTAAACAAGTTTCTACAACATCTTAGGTTTCTTTTATTTCATTAATCTCATTAATGATGTCCTATTTTAATATGCTTCACAAGCATCTCTTTTGAAATGAAATCTGCAATATAACATATAACTTATATATATAATATAAACATTCGTCTCAGGTAGTAATATGATCTCATCACAGAACATTGCAGCAGAAGAACATATATGAAATATTGGATATACTAGGACGTCCGTGTTTTAAATACGAGCCTGTATAAAACACGGATTCTACGGTCGCGATGAATAGCCAAACCCATATCCCCAGACCCCTACGAGAGCGGCAAGCAACACTGCCAATTCTAGGGTTAGGAGACCCGGTCTCGACTCCTCGAGATGGTCTCCCCCTGGACCCTAGAACCCGGTTACTTGTGCTCCCCGCCTTGGGTCTACCTAATGCAGAGAAGTAAATAATATACAACGGTGACATCTTCCGCTACCTGGAAGTGCCCCAATAAAAGAATATTACATACAAATAGAATTTTACATGAATGAAAAAGAAAAACTCTCATCTCACATAAAACCCCCGGCTATTCAAAACGCGACGATCCAATATAACATATCACAGCAACACATAATATCTCATATCATCAACGTAAGCAAGTATGCGTATCCCGATTGTCGTTGATGTATAGCAACGAAGCCGGCGATACACCACATACTACGCTTACGGTCACAGAAAAGAAAGTGTAAAACTACAACAGTTGGAATCCGCAACCTCCTTAGATATCGCATGCCTAACCAAATGAATTCCTTAGACATCACATGCCTAACAATTATAAACCCCGCATTTTAGTCTCATTATTGAAAACTCTTTTCAATATCAAGTCGGGCAATTCAACAAGATTCCCGACGTCCTGATCGAATGCTCGTCGCAAACTTTAGTAGACGGCCGCACCCCCAGATGCCGTCGACGAAGTGCACTAAGGCGGAACACCGCTGCCGCGAGCACCCGAACGGATGCTTCCGGCGACGGGGTTCTCCTACAGTCACTTGGTCGGGGCTATGGGGCGTGGCTGTCTATTAAGTTTACCCGGCGAGTATCCGCGTACACTACGTGATTGCGACGGACTTTTGATCACATCAAAATTCCGTGGCAACCGATCAAGTGAGACTAAACTGCTATGTTTATAACATTCAAATTAGTTATCTCATAACTTTTTGTGGATTTCAAATATTGTATCACATTCCAGATAAATAGACAAAGTTAAACTTTCCGATCGAATAATCAAACACCCAAGATTTCCCCAATTTATCTCAACACTTGAAATCAGTTTAAAATCATCTATCACATGCCACAGTACCAATGGTCCAGCCGTAGAAGGGTCAAGCCAACGCCTCACATGTGGCACGCCGTACTGCCCCAAACCCTAAGGTTCAAAAGGCAGTTCAAGACGGTCACATGATCGAGTTAAGTTTTGTTGTCTTCTAGAGGGTCCACCGCGTTACTTGCACGACTTAGAACGTTCTTAAACACGAGGAAAAATCCAACTTTTGAAAAAATTTCCGACAGGGGAAAAAGTGAGTTATTGATATCCGTTCGAACTTTTTAACAGTTTCTAAAAGTTATCCGGACAAAACACAAAGACGCGGTTAAAGTTCCAGATCGAATCATCGAATCCCCAATACAACCCAGAAAATTCAACAGTTGAATAAATATTAAAAATTCCCAGAAAATACAGCACTAAAAGAAAAGAATTACTGTGCAAATTTCAAACAGTGAAGTGACTAAAGTGCCGCGGAACCGCCGCACAAGCCATGCTTGTGCCGCGGTTCCGCCGCGCTTTGGTGGAATCAGGCGCACGTGCTTCACAGTAACTCTTGTATTTCCCTGCTGATTTTTTTGAGCATTTTTAATTTGGAAAAAATCACAGTTTTGAAAAATTTCCAGAAACTAGGGTATATCGGGTTTTCCGGGTTCGATCGGACCTTAAACTTCGTCTAGACTTCGCCTAAAGCTCTAACCTGGCTCTGATACCACTGTAGGGTTGCTATGCACGCGCACAAGGGTCTACGAGGCATCAACCATACCCGATTAAAAATTTAGCCGTGCCGAACAACCCGAATACGGATCTTTAAACTAGAGATTAGGCGAAAACTAACATGTTAACAACTTTAACACTAAGTGAGAGGGATTACAACCTTTGTAGATCTGGTCCTTCACTTCATATGCTTCGTGTTGTGGTCCCTTCGCTGCGATCATCGGGTTCCGGACTCTCGAGAGGTTCCACGAAGAGAAAGATGCAACCTTTGCTTCCGATCTTCGATACTAAGATGATCTACCTTGAAGTTCCGTTAACACAAGCTAACACTCATGAAATGATGTGAACACCCTCATCTAAATGGCAAGGGAAGATGAGGATGATGAAATAGGATTTTTGCTCTCTTTATTTATCTTTTTCTCATATTTATTCATCACTTTGAAAAAGCTAGTAAACTTTTTCCATGAAGAAAGAAGAAGGAAGAAGAAGATGAATGATAATGGAAATTTTTTTTTGTGATGAATAGAAAAAAAATAATATGATGAATAATGCAACCATGGTTGACTAAACCCATGTAGAGAATTAACTAGGGTTAGGGTTTGGGTTGGGTTAAAGCATGAGTCACTTAAAAATATCTTTCACAAAAAAAAACCAAAACCTTCTAGAAACATCTAGAAAGCTTAACCCTAATCCAAACCCTAATCATGTTTAAACTCCACTAAACAAGTTGCATTAGTTATCATATCATGTTAGAATATTATATATCACATATATAATATTTATCGTAACAAAATAAAATAATACATTTAACATATATCGCATATATATCAATGCATTACCCGAGTGAGAAAAAGAATCTTTTAGTGAGCAAATATTAGTTAATGTAATTTAATATATCATACATATTATTATACATTAAATTATCGAATCAACACTTGATCCGACAATCCGGCTATATCGCATATAACCGACTAATATTTATCCGTACCGATTCATCAAATCAACACTTGATCCGATGACCCGGCTAATATCAAATATCGCGAGAATAGAATACGGTATCTCATATCGTATTATCCTCGGTCCCGCACATATCATATATATGCTCCTACTCCGTTTTGCCTGAGCCAAGAAACCTCTGTGTAGGACTCTAAAGAATCGTCAATACGCCGGCAGTAGGTGATGATCATATCAAACACCCACAAGCTGCAAGCGGTCAGCTAAACGTAACAGCTATCCAGGTATTGAGCGCTCAGAAGATCAACAAGCAAGCCTGTACATTCTCCTGTGAATCCAAACAGTAACACTCCCGTACAGTCCGGTCTCGTCGTCTGATATGTTTCATATCTTGCCTAGGGGTGGTAAACGTCAGACCCCAGTAGCTTGATAAGTCGTGTCGATATGAGGTCTATAACAGTTCGAGAAACTACTGATAACACTTACCAGTAAATCTCAGCAACCCTGGCCAGGGATTTCCGGTTATAGCCAATCGAACACAGCACAACATCAACTCCCTATACCGGGAGAGACGAATCCCCTCCTATCGCTCATTGCCTCCATGTGATTCGGGACTGTACCCAAAAGCCACCTTTTTGCACGCCCTCTTGGACGTGGTATGATGGAAATCAAAGCACAGTGGGAATCACATAAGACTCTATGACGATCTCGGGTCAACAAACTACTCTGTACCAGTGTCACCGGAGAACTGCCATCTGACGTGTGGTATAATACCATCTGGGAGTTCTCGGCGAGTCCGTCCAGTGTACCCAGTCTCCACTGAGCACCCGTACACCATCCTTGATGTCAAACACCGATGGATATGGGATCATCCATCGCCCATCATATGGGTCAAGATGCGTATACGCTAGTCTACTCTGGTGTATCGATGCCCTGTCTCGATACACCCTCGACTAGAAACAGTTATAGGATGTACTCGTCGACTACCGTGGCCCCACTAGTATGATCTCATCATAGTCCCAGTAGTCGAGTACATATCCTAAGGCCTTTATCAACATGTAATATAAAGACAATCAGAGTACATGTTAAGATAAAGTACAACCAGATAGCATACTATCATGTCGAGCAAGAAAATCCTCCCTATATATGTCCAAGCATCCATTACAATATACATCGTGTAAGTCTATGGTAGCGCCCCGGCCGTCTACAGACGCCAAATGCGGAACAAAAACTTTTTAACTGGCGCTATCGTATACTTTAACCCGGATCTGCCATTATTGCTAAACTAACAAACTGTTAAGAGTGTAGAAAGGTTATACCGAACGATCCGAGTCCTTCGTTCTTTAACCATCATCCCACGCTCCGTTGCGGCTGCTCCGATCTCTTCGATCTCCGATCTGCTCGTCCAGGTGGCACCACATCACTGATTCTTTAAACGTGCTCCCGCCTCTGACTCGAGGCAACTCGGTCGTCAAATTTGCTAAAAGAGACGACCAAGGTTGATGTAGAGAATGAGTAGATGACTTTGTCTCTCTTCGTCCAAGTCCGTGGACGATCGGTAAATGAAGTTGCCACTCGAATCGGGTGATGGAATGAAATGAGCTGTGAAATTCCATGCACCCCAAATGCTATCATAATCTTTTTACAAATGAAATATCAAGTGTGAGAGAGAGGAGGGAGGCCGGCCACTTATAGGAGTGGGGGGGTGAGTGTAGGAGATGGGAGAGTAACCTTAAGCAAAATATCATAATGTGAACACAAAAGAATATCTTAAGGAAAACAAGAATGTTTAGAAATCAAAGCATGAGTCATTATCCTTGTCACCATTTTTTAGAACCTTCTAGAACCTTCTAGAAGCATGACTCACCCTCATCCAAGAAAAGATAAATCCGTCTTTAACCGAATGTTAAAAGACGGCTGATAGAAAACTGGAAACTGGCAACTTCCAAAAGTGATCCTGAAACGACTTTCAGGAAAACCCCGAAACTGTATAAATATACCCGCATTTGTATTACGACCGAATACAAATGCAACTGAGACAAAGATATTATACCTACTCAATATAATACTCGGATCCGGCTTAAACCAAAGCCGACCAGTATCATCTGCCCGAAAAATAACACGTGCGTAAACGCACGTGCATTTTCCGAACCCTGCCATAAAACCATACGGCCTCTACAACGTTTCGCCCGAACTTGGGAAACTGTCTGTGGGGGACTCTAATGACTCGTCAGTACCCTGGTAGTGGGTTTAACCACAAACCGTCAGCGGCACTAGCTATGCGTAATGGCTGCCCATGGACTGACCTCAAGGGAGGCTGATGAGCGAACTCATCCAGAAACCCTACTGAGCCTAACAGTGATAATGTATATACAGTCCGGTCCGTTCATCTATGAGTATCGCATATCTGCCTAGGGGGCTAGTAACGTCAGACCCCTAATAGCAGTATAAGTCGTGTCGGAGTGTAGCCCAATAACACCCTGAGATACTACTGGAGTACCTACCAGTAAATCTCCTGCCATGGCCATGGACTTGGTGTAATGGCTCTCCTAGACACAGCACGACCTCGCCCCCAATACCGGGAGAGACGAATCCCCTGCCGATCCGCTCACGTGCCTCCATATGGCTCGGGACTGTACCCAAAAGCTACCTGTTTGCACGACTCCTTTGAGCCGTGGTAGGGTAGAAATCAAAGCACAGTGGGAATTCACACGAGACAAATGACGACCTCAGGTCGATGAACTAACCTGTACACATGTCACAAGGGAACTGCTATTTGACGATAGGTATAGTACTAACTAGCAGATTCCCGGCGAGTCCTGTCCGGTGTACTCATAACCCAATGAGCACCTGTATGCATCTTAGGTGATCCAACTGACACCAGTGGCTTGTGAGACCGGCCACCGCCCCTCGTCGGGGTCTCGACTGTATACACTAGTCTACTCTGGAGTATCGATGCCCTGTCTCGAAACTCCCACGACTAGGGACCACAATTAAGGATATGCATATAAACTACCCAACTCTCACGTATATGATCGCCATCATACTGTTGGTAGTATAGCAAGATCCTAAGGGCTCTATCAAAGTGTAACATGTAATCAGTCACCTGAACATGTACACGACTGATAAAGGCAAACCAGATAGCATACTATCATCTCGAGTAAGACTGTCCTACCGGTATAGGTCCTCCGCAATCATTGCAATCACGTACCTGCGATCCAATAATTGACTATGAGGGCACTATCTCCAACAATCTCCCACTTTCACTCAAGGCTAATTATTGCGATGTCGACTACTCACAGCCCGTGTGAAACCGAACATCCAACTCCTCTACTAATCAGTTTCACAAAGCCCGTTTGTAAAACTATTGTGTTCGAGAAATAGCCTCAGTGAGTGGATCCGCCTAGATGTTTCTTTCTATATCTCTCTTAATCTCAAGTTCGCGGAGAAAGCCATCTCCCGAATCGAGTAATACCTGTCTTAGAATATGTCTGGACATCTGATGGGACCTAGTTCATAAATGAACTCCAAATCCAAACTTCTTAGACTGTATCGATCACTGAACCTAATCAGTATCGGGCACCATGCCTCCCACAGTATCCTCTTGGACCACCTGTCTATAATACTGTCCCTCTTCGTCAGAGGGAAAAACTATAACTCTGACAATCACTCTGTCAACCATGTCACCTTTGAAGCCTGGAATGATAATCGTCTCCCGAAGGAGGCTGCTGTTATCAAATCCGTAGAACATGTACTTATGTTCTAAAACTGCTTCCTTATGTTTCTCCAGGATTGGATTAATATAAACTCATCGCATCTAGTGCAAAAACAACATCTGGTGTGGTACTTGACATCTCATGATTGACTCAGTTGCCTAAGCAAGTGATCTGTCAATCATGCACATCCCTCTCCCCTTTAGTCTATACGACACCTTTAGAGAGGGTGACTCCATCACCTGCAGGTACACCACCATGCTAGGAGTCAACTATTCTAAAAACCATTAGAATATCTATCAAAGTACCCACATTAGGAAACTACCCAAATCCAGATCTAAAAACCATAGATCCAGAAATCATAATGTCAAATATTATATCCATATCCTGTCTGGAGAAACAACTGTGTGACGACCACAGTACAACCGATCGTAGTATAGGAATTTTACTTCCCACTCTGTGTATGTCATCCAGATACCATGACATCACACCCTACTACCTTCTTAACAGATCCATCCCCTATTCTGATTGAAGTCAAACCCATGACTGTCACATCAAAATTAGATGATCTATCTTCGCTATAACTGCTCTAGTCTATAAATAGACATAAGCTACTTGCCCACTATTCTTCCGATGCTCCCACTGATTACGACAACCCTCCTACCGGGTCTCATAACCTGGAACAATAGTAGTGTCAAGTCTGGGTAGATAAGAACCTCCCTGTCGGGTGTCTGAGGTTACCCACCATATCTGCAGAGTGGCTATTGGAATGTCAATCTTGATTGAATCTTTAGGTCCTATTAAATTTTCCGTAATCGTTTGTGGTTCTGGAATCACTTCCAGTTCTACCATACTCCCACTACTGTTTTCTGAAAAAATCCATTTTACTAAAACTGTGGCGAGTCAAGAACAATATCACTATTGATCTTCCAAATGGTAGAATATCAACCCTCGTCATAGCCAGGGTCAACCCACAAACAGCCATTACAGAAACGTGCCCTGAGTTATCTAGAGTCTGGTTTTAAGCATAAGCTGGACAACTCCCCGTACCTTAACATCTTTTAAGGTACGAACTATTCTATATCCAATATAGAAACTTTGGCACTTATTTAATTAGAACCAGATTCAAATCATGCAGCTGTCTCCAGTGCATATTAACTTAATGGAAAGAGGCTAATCAGCATTACTTAAGTTAGGAATCCATCCAATTATGAGTAACCTGAAAGAGAAACACGTTTCTCAAAACCATCACTATCATCTGAATACCAATCACAAGAATCTACATCTTCGATCTCTTTGAAGAATCCCGATACTTGTGATACCTGGTTCTCTACTTTATTCTTATACCCACAACTTCTCAAAGCTTAGACCTTGTATTTCTATGAAACACTTGTCTAAATACTAGAGAAGTTATAAGTAAACAGAACATAGTACGAGGACCTACCCCTTTATCCTGATGGACACTTGGACAACATACAATACTCTGTATAAGTCCGCTGAGTTGAACAACTCAAAGCCTGTGCGTCGTAGGTTGAAAACTGTACCCTGACGACTTCCTCAAATATCACCAATTACAACGAATTCCGATATAATGAGGATAATCACCTAATTCCCAATAACTTACTCCCACTCATTATCTGTAAAACCATACAGATATGAGAATGAAACCTGGTAAATACATACCCTTGGAGTAAGTGTTTAATCGGGAAAACAGTTTTTCTTTAACAATGCACTGAAACATGAAAATGTTTCGTAGGGATATCCTGGTATTCATAGCAATGCCTCTTCCATAATCCAATTCATGACTTCAACCGTATATTTTGTTGTCATCTCTCCAAATCCCTTTATTTGTCTTTAGTCGTTACCTTCTGTACACCATCGTTAGGCTAAATGGTTTTCTTCCTTCCCTACCGTTCGGCACCAGCCTATGGTTTGAAAGAAGACTATCCAGTAAGCATAATAGGTGTACCCTCCTAAACCAAGGAGTACTCATATCTTGAGAGAAGGTGATGATAAAAGACAACTGAATAACACCTTATTCCTTTAAAGGTGAAATAGGAATGGCGATGAAGTACGCGGTTTTGGTCGTGAATGATAACAGTCGCAATTTACTTTGCCCTCTTTCTAATCCCTTTATTTTGTCTTTACATATTACCTTCTGTACACCCTACTTAGGCTAATTGGTTTTCTTCATTCCCTACCTTTCGGCACCAGCCTATGGTTTGGAATAAGACTATCCAATAAGCGTAATAGGTGTACTCTCCTAAACCAAGGAGCCCTCGCAACCTGAGAGAAGGTGATAATAAAAGACAACTGAATAAGCCAATTCTATTTCTCCTGAACCTGGACCATCCTCGAAGAAGTCCCTTCGAGTTCGTATATAACCATACGATGGATCTATCCAATGGAAGTGGATGTCCGTAGTAATACGGGTGTTCTGAGAAATTCAAAGGGTAAAAGAAGGAGTGGCAATGACTTATGCAACATAGGCAATCCAAAAGCCAGTATTTTAAGAAGGTTCGGTCAACCTGGTCACTGAGTCATAGTCTAGGGTCGGTCAAAGGTCACTGCCAAAGAGAGAGAGAAAAGAAACACTCTGCGTGCACTCTAGCCTAGATCAGAATGGTTATCACTTTATCTAATCCGGAAACCTCCCACTGTCCTGTCAAATTCTCCTCCAAACCTAAAGAAGAATCAATCGGGATCACCCGAAGAGTAAACCAACTCATCAGTGGGAATCGGGATCCAACTCTCATCGCATGATAACGTGATGGAATGCATCCACGTTACTCATACTCCAGAAGGTATGCGCATACTTGGCAAGTTTCAGTTTCTTTAGAAACTCCCGATACGATTTTTGCCCCATGCTCTTATAACCTTGGCGTTGGTCAAAATGTCATAAGTCACATGCCAAGTTCTACCCGTCACTATCTTGTCAATTTGAACCCACCCGCACATGCCCTTGACGTTGGCCAAAATGGCAGAACGACTGTCCCAAACCAACTCATCTATCTATGTAACAATTGAATACCCAGCAGCTACCAAACACTATGCCTTGGCGTTGGTCAAAATACATAGCTTGAATACTACTGAATACCCAAAAGAAGTGACGGAGGGCTACGGCTGGTTTTTGGCGAAAAACCTTTAACGTAGTGAACTTGATATCGCTGAAGGAACCTGATAGCTTTTTAAAATATAGTGGCGAAAAACCTTTGCTAAAGAGGTCACTCCCGGTGAAGGGATCTCGGCTCTTTCCTCGTGGAATGAGGTGCAGGATATTCCACTGAATACCGTGGTGCAAAGCAACTTGTAATCGACTATAGTGGAGTTATTACCCTGACGCAAACTTCTGCCCAAGGGGTCAGTCCCGGTGAAGGGATATCGGCCCTTGCCCCGTCGAATGAGGTGCAGGATATTCCACTGAATACCGCTATGCAAAACAAAAGGAAACGTCTTTGCAATAACACTTTTTAAATTTGTTCCAAGAACTGCAAACAGGTTTGCTTAATTTTGCATTGATCAGAATCAACGCAGTCCCATCAATCAATCACACCAGAAAAGAACGAAAATAAAATGTACGTATATGCCATCCACATTCGTCACTGGGTCCCGTCATCACCCGTTAGGTTACTTAACTAACGACAGAGCGGGGACTGGACTAGCGCGGGTGTAAAACATATACAACATCTAATAGTATATAAAGCAATATACAATAATCGCTCCAGGCGTGATAATATGCAACATTACAGAAAAGTAATAAGCATCACAGAACAATACAGATAACTGGGATCCCCGGGTTTCACAGAGCCGCTGCTGAAACCCGACGTTCCCCTGTCGTGTGGATAGCCTGTGCAATGAAACCTAGACCCCTACGGGTGCGGCAAGTTACCCGCCAAAACCTGAAGCGAGGTAGTCCCCACCAGCATAGTGAATGGAACACCCGGCACTTCACGGAATCCGGTAAATTGAGCACCCCTCCTTGGGTCAACCTGTACCCCCTACGAGTGCGGCGAATAGTCTGCCAATTCTAGAGTGAGGCCCCTCTTCCTCTCAAAGCCATGAGATGCGGACCCGTTGCCCCTCAGAACCCGGCTATCCGTGCACTCCGTCGCGGGGCAAAACCTAGTACAGTAATGAAAAATAGTACAACAGGTACATCGACCGCAACCTGGTCGTGCCCCAAAAGAATATTATACAACAGGCAGTGACGGCAGTCCACAAGTTGGATGCTCGTCCCGCAATATTAAATGTACAAATAAACTCAAACTGCACTACCATTGCACAGTGCTATCCACCACGACAAATCCGCAACATCACAGCACAACACAGAACATCAACGCGAATGTCACGTTCGCAAACCCGTCTAAAAGAACTATAGCAATCAGACGCGGTTTACCGATCAAATGACATTCCCGGTCGGAGATATAATGTAAGCACTGTAAACTAACATGTTTAAATTTCGATCGACAAAATATCACAAAGTGGGCCCCACGCAAATCTGCAGAACAGTAACAAAACCTGTGCCCAAAAGATATATACCAAAAACCCCAATTTCCAGAGGGGAACACACTGTACAAATTTGGGGGCATGATCGCTCAGAACGGCCGCGGATGCGTGGCCAAACCATAAGTTTGGCCGCGTTTCCGCGGCTTTCTTGTCGATTCACGTGCTCAAATTTCTACGTCGTTCTTAAAAAACCCTGCACAGTTTTCTGAGATGTGTGAAATATTTTTAGGAGACCATTTAAAATCAACAGAAACTGTCAAGCTTGGATTTTGCAGTTTTTGATTTGCGGTTCGATCGATGTTTTAAACGCGTTAGCACAAGTTAGTATAGCAAAATGGTTAGGCTCTGATACCACTGTAAGTCTACGGTAGCGTCCCGGCCGTCTACAGACGCCAAATGCGGAACAAAAACTTTTTAACTGGCGCTATCGTATACTTTAACCCGGATCTGCCATTATTGCTAAACTAACAAACTGTAAAGAGTGTAGAAAGGTTATACCGAACTATCCGAGTCCTTCGTTCTTTAACCATCATCCCACGCTCCGTTGCGGCTGCTCCGATCTCTTCGATCTCCGATCTGCTCGTCCAGGTGGCACCACATCACTGATTCTTTAAACGGGCTCCCGCCTTTGACTCGAGGCAACTCGGTCGTCAAGTTTGCTAAAAGAGACGACCAAGATTGATGTAGAGAATGAGTAGATGACTTTGTCTCTCTTCGTCCAAGTCCGTGGACGATCGGTAAATGAAGTTGCCACTCGAATCGGGTGATGGAATGAAATGAGCTGTGAAATTCCATGCACCCCAAATGCTATCATAATCTTTTTACAAATGAAATATCAAGTGTGAGAGAGAGGAGGGAGGCCGGCCACTTATAGGAGTGTGGGGGTGAGTGTAGGAGAGGGGAGGTAACCTTAAGCAAAATATCATAATGTGAACACAAAAGAATATTTTACGGAAAACAAGAATGTTTAGAAATCAAAGCATGAGTCATTATCCTTGTCACCATTTTTTAGAACCTTCTAGAACCTTCTAGAAGCATGACTCACCCTCATCCAAGAAAAGATAAATCCGTCTTTAACCGAATGTTAAAAGACGGCTGATAGAAAACTGGAAACTGGCAACTTCCAAAAGTGATCCTGAAACGACTTTCAGGAAAACCCCGAAACTGTATAAATATACCCGCATTTGTATTACGACCGAATACAAATGCAACTGAGACAAAGATATTATACCTACTCAATATAATACTCGGATCCGGCTTAAACCAAAGCCGACCAGTATCATCTGCCCGAAAAATAACACGTGCGTAAACGCACGTGCATTTTCCGAACCCTGCCATAAAACCATACGGCCTCTACAACGTTTCGCCCGAACTTGGGAAACTGTCTGTGGGGGACTCTAATGACTCGTCAGTACCCTGGCAGTGGGTTTAACCACAAACCGTCAGCGGCACTAGCTATGCGTAACGGCTGCCCATGGACTGACCTCAAGGGAGGCTGATGAGCGAACTCATCCAGAAACCCTACTGAGCCTAACAGTGACAATGTATATACAGTCGGGTCCGTTCGTCTATGAGTATCGCATATCTGCCTAGGGGGCTAGTAACGTCAGACCCCCAATAGCAGTATAAGTCGTGTCGGAGTGTAGCCCAATAACACCCTGAGATACTACTGGAATACCTACCAGTAAATCTCCTGCCATGGCCATGGACTTGGTGTAATGGCTCTCCTAGACACAGCACGACCTCGCCCCCAATACCGGGAGAGATGAATCCCCTGCCGATCCGCTCACGTGCCTCCATATGGCTCGGGACTGTACCCAAAAGCTACCTGTTTGCACGACTCCTTTGAGCCGTGGTAGGGTAGAAATCAAAGCACAGTGGGAACTCACACGAGACAAATGACGACCTCAGGTCGATGAACTAACCTGTACACATGTCACCAGGGAACTGCTATCTGACGATAGGTATAGTACTAACTAGCAGATTCCCGGCGAGTCCTGTCCGGTGTACTCATAACCCAATGAGCACCTGTATGCATCTTAGGTGATCCAACTGACACCAGTGGCTTATGAGACCGGCCACTGCCCCTCGTCGGGGTCTCGACTGTATACACTAGTCTGCTCCGGAGTATCGATGCCCTGTCTCGAAACTCCCACGACTAGGGACCACAATTAAGGATATGCATATAAACTACCCAACTCTCACGTATATGATCACCATCATACTGTTGTAGTAAAGCAAGATCCTAAGGGCTCTATCAAAGTGTAACATGTAATCAGTCACCTGAACATGTACACGACTGATAAAGGCAAACCAGATAGCATACTATCATCTCGAGTAAGACTGTACTACCGGTATAGGTCCTCCGCAATCATTGCAATCACGTACCTGCGATCCAATAATTGACTATGAGGGCACTATCTCCAACACATCGTATGTACCGTAATGGCCTCTAGGGCATACATATAACTAACACATCCTTGGCTGGTAATCTCTTACCCAACGATGCCAAAGATCAAAGCCCTCATCAAAAGACCACCGAGCAGCTTCCCTGTTCGGTCTATCCTTGGCTGGTAATCTCTTACACAACGAAGCCAAGGATCAAAACCCTCGTCAAGAGGCCACGGAGCAGCTTCCCTGCTCGGTCCATCCTTGGCTGGTAATCTCTTACCCAACGACGCTAAGGATCAAAGCCCTCATCAGGAGGCCACCGAGCAGCTTCCCTGCTCGGTCCATCCTTGGCTGGTAATCTCTTACCCAATGAAGCCAAGGATCAAAGCCCTCGTCAAGAGGTCATCGAGCAGCAACCCTACTCGGTCCATCCTTAGCAGGCCACTCCTTTCCCTCCCGCGCAAAGGATCAAAGCCCTCACCAAGAGGCCACCGAGCAGCAACCCTGCTCGGTCCACCTTTAGCAGGCCACTCCTTGCCTTCCCGTGCTAAGGATCAAAGTCCTCACCAAGAGGCCACCAAGAAGCAACCCTGCTCGGTCCATCCTTAGCTCATAATCCCTTACCCAACGACGCCAAGGATCAAAGCCCTCATTAAGAGGCCACCGAGCAGCAACCCTGCTCAGTCTATTCTTGGCTGGTAATCTCTTACCCAATGATGCCAAGGATCAAAGCCCTCATCAAGAGGCCACCGAGAAGCTTCCCTGCTCGGTCCATCCATAGCAGGCCACTCCATGCCCTCCCGCGCTAAGGATCAAAGCCCTCATCAAGATGCCACCGATCAGCTACCCTGCTCGGTCCATCCTTGGCTGGTAATCTCTTACCCAACGACGTTAAGGATCAAAGCCCTCATCAAAAGGCCACCGAGTAGCTTCCCTGCTCGGTCTATTCTTGGATGGTAATCTCTTACCCAACGATGCCAAGGATCAAAGCCCTCATCAAGAGGTCACCGAGCAGCAACCCTGCTCGGTCCATCCTTAGCAGGCCACTCCTTACCCTCTCGCGCTAAGGATCAAAGACCTCACTAAGAGGCCACCGAGGAGCAACCATGCTTGGTCCAGACTTAGCAGGCCACTCCTTTCCCTTATGCGCTAAGGATCAAAGCCCTCACTAAGAGGCCACCGAGCAGCAACCCTGCTAGGTCCATCCTTGGCTGGTAATCTCTTACCCAACGATGCTAAGGATCAAAGCCCTCATCAAGAGGCCACCGCACAGCAACCCTGCTCCGTCCATCCTTGGCCAGTAATCTCTTAACCAACGATGCCAAGGATCAAAGCCCTCATCAAGAGGCCACAGAGCAGCTTCCCTGCTCGATCCATTCTTAGCAGGCCACTCCATGCCCTCCCGCGCTAAGGATCAAATCCCTCATCAAGAGGCCACCGAGCAGCTACCCTTCTCGGTCCATCCTTGGCTGGTAATCTCTTACCCAATGACGCCAAGGATCAAAGCCCTCATCAAGAGGCCATCGAGTGGTTTCCCAGCTCAGTCCATCCTTGGCTGGTAATCTCTTACCCAACGACGCCAAGGATCAAAGCCCTCAACAAGAGGCCACCGAGCAGTTTCTCTGCTCGGTCCATCCTTGGCTGGTAATCTCTTACCCAACGACGTCAAGGATTAAAGCCCTTATCAAAAGGCCACCGAGCAGCTTCCCTGCTCGGTCCATCCTTGGCTGGTAATCTCTAACCCAACGACGCCAAGGATCAAAGCCCTCATCAAGAGGCCATCGAGGTGCTTCCCTGCTCAACTTCCTGCACATCTTTACTAAGCGATCCCCACCTCGACTTTGGGGCCATGGAGATACCGACCTTGCACCGGTATTTGCACACTTGACAAATGGTTGAGTTCAACTCGACATGCGATCTCCAGATGAAAACCCGATCTCCGACTTATTGCATCATGAAAGCAGTACCGCGCAAATAGAGATTTTACCAAAATCAAAGGGAAAATACACACGCAAAGAACACTGCAAAATGATTTCATTCACGAACGTCGGAAGTCATTAAAAGAGTATTATGGGCTCCTCAGCCTTACAAAAACGCCCGGAGGCTTACAAAATTTCAGCGTGAAAGAAAATAAGGAGGCGAGGTGATTCGGGCCTCGGGGCCGAGGAAAACCTTGATGAGCTCCGCTTCCACCACGACAAACGGAGTGTCTTCCTGAAGGTCGGCACTTACTGTAGGGGCCTAGGCACCGGGAGCTGTGGTGACCGACTTCTCCCCAACGCTCCCACCAGGGGCCTTTCCCCTGCAGTGCTTCCGGGGGCATTCCCCTGCACCTCATCCCCGAGGCGGTACTCACCCTGAAGCTGGCTGTTAGGAAACTCTGGCATCAGGGCTTTGTCGGCATCGAGGGCCTCATACCAAACGAGGGTAGCGGCTTGAGCAAGGTCGGCGTAGAACTGGTCCAATTTCTTGCAGCTCTCTACCGCTTTCGATGCTCGGAGGTCAGCACGCCTCACTCCTTCCTTCGCCGCCTCGCTATCCCTCTGGAGGGTGTTTGTCATCTTCTTCAGGGTGGCGACAAGCACCCTGGAATCTTCCAGCTTAGCCTCGGTGGCTCGGGCGGCCTCTCGGCGGTTGGCGATCTCCCCATCACCGGCCACCACCCGGTCTACGAGGGCGACGACCCTCTTCATTGCCGCTTGCAGCTCCATCCTTAAACTCTCCTCCTGCGAGGAGAACACGCCCGTGAACTGCATCGCTAGGGCGATTTTCTTGTCCTCCATGTTGACGACGAGGGCACGGTGCTGGAGGACCTGAAGAAAACAATGGAGGGGTCAAAAAGAGAAGGGGGTACCCAATCTCGTGAACAAAAATATTGAATGAAGACCCGAGTGAGGTGCAAACACTGACCTGCATGGCCTTCTAGGCTATGGCCGCCATTTGGGCCCTAAGGGTCCCCCATGGGATTCTTCCCCCGGCCGACCTCTCCATCTCCAAGAGCAGGTTGTCGGCGACAGAAAGCCCCGAGGGCACCTTAAAGCGAAGCTCCTCTTCGTCCATGATGAACTGGAAAGCCGGGGATCGGGGCGCCGTCCTATGGTACCTCTTGAGGAGAGACACAGGAGAACCAGTCTCACCTCCAACCTCCAAGGCCTGGGGCTCCTGCTCCCGAGTACGTTTTCGGCTCGGCGCATGGCTGTACTCTGGGGCCCAGGGCGCGCTTAAGTGCCTGACTGGAGCGGCAACCTGTCACGCCCCACCCCCAATACAGAGAGTATTGTCCGCTCTGGCCGAAGCCGCACGTTTTTTCATTCGGGGCGAACCGGACCCGGCCAGGGTCCACTTACTAGGAGGTCATCCATCTCAAAACTTCCCTGGCTCGAGCACGCTTAACTATGGAGTTCTCAAGCTCCTATAGTGCCGGTTCACTTAAAAGGCGTCTCTGTATTGAAGAGTGGTATCATTCCATTTATAATACAGATCTTCCCTCTTTCGGAATATATTCCGAAAATTCCCCATTGTTCTACAGTGGGTCCCATGGACTCTAGAGGTGGCCCCCACGGATTCAAGAGGTGGCCTCCGCCCACTTAACATAACACTTGGCATGACACTTTGTTCCGTGAGCAAGAACCGGGTCCCGACATTCTCCCCTCCTTTAAACAATGGTTTGTCCTCGAACCACAGACTTACTATTGAGCGACCAGCTCTGATACCATTCTGTCATGCCCCACCACCAATACAGAGAGTATTGTCCGCTCTGGCCGAAACCGCACGGTTTTTTCCTTCGGGGCGAACCGGACCCGGCCAGGGTCCACGAACCGGTTAAGGGGTAACAGAACGAGTCCTCATATGGAGAAAATTATAAAAATGTTCAAATAGGTTGACATCAATATCCCTCTCCTAGATGCGATTCAACAAGTCCCCGCTTATGCGAAAATTCTTAAGGACTTGTACACTAGGAAGAGGAAGACTCAAGTGCCGAAGAAGGTCTTTATGTCTAATAATATCAGCACTGCTTTTATTCCCCAGCTTCCAAAGAAAAGAAAGGACCCAGGATGTCCTACAATATCGATTTCGATTGGGGGTAAAAACATAAATCGTGCTCTTTTAGACCTTGGTGCGAGTGTTAACCTGCTTCCTTATTCTGTCTATGAGCAATTAGGGATTGGAGAGTTGAAACCTGCTCATTGCACTCTCCAGATGGCAGACCGATCTATCACTAAACCAAGGGGTGAATTAGAGGATGTGTTGATAAAGGTCGGGGAATTTGTTTTCCCGGTAGACTTCATTGTGCTCGACACACATCCTGCAGCAAACCCCCGGGGTCAAATTCCGGTGATTTTAGGTCGTCCTTTCCTTGCTACTTCCAACGCTGTTATAAACTGTAGAAACGGTTCAATGAACTTATCATTTGGAAATATGACCATTGAACTAAATATCTACAAAGTTGGAAGTCAGCCATCAGAACCCTCTGCTCATATTTTAAATGTGTGCTCTGTCCATGAGATCGCTCCCGATAGTTGTGGAGCTGAGGAACTTTGCTTTACTGATCTCGATGACATTAGCACATCTCTGTTTGACTTTGCACAAGATCTTAGTGAGGACACTTTACCTACACTTGAGTCCTGCACTTCTGACTTTTCTCCACCCGAGTCTGTATCTTTCACAGGCTCTGAGCTTCTTTGTAAATCCAAAAATCAATCAATGATCCTTCCTTCTATCATTTCTCCGCCTGAATTAGATCTCAAGGTTTTACCTTCTCACCTTAAATATGCATATCTAGGTGAGAATGAGTCTTTACCGGTTATAATATCCGCTTCTCTTGCATCAGAGCAAGAGAATGCACTTTTATCGGTATTGAGATCTAACAAAGAGGCGTTTGGTTGGAGTATGGCGGACATCAAAGGGATTAGTCCCTTGATAGTTGAACATCATATACATGTGATGGATGATGCCAGACCGACCCGAGAACCACAGAGACGGTTAAATCCAGTCATGAAGGAAGCTGTCATGAAAGAGATCGTCAAATGCTTAGATAATGGTATTATATACCCCATCTCCGATAGCCAGTGGGTGAGTCATATACATGTCGTTCCTAAGAAATCCGGCATCACTGTTATAACAAATGAGGCGAATGAGTTGATTCAGACACGCGCCCAAACTGGGTGGCGTGTATGTATCGATTATAGAAAACTCAACGCTGCCACGAGGAAAGATCATTTTCCTCTACCATTTATTGATCAAATGCTGGAACGCTTAGCGGGACGAGAGTATTGTTGTTTTATGGACGGATACTCAGGCTACAATCAGGTCCCCATCGCCAAAAAGGATCAAGATAAAACCACTTTTTCTTGTCCTTTTGGTACCTTTGCTTACAGTCGCATGCCCTTTGGGTTATGCAATGCTCCCGCTACCTTTCAGCGGTGTATGATGGGGATATTCTCTGATATGGTAGAGAATTTTTTGGAGATCTTTATGGACGACTTTTCGATTTTTGGAGACTCTTTTTCCGATTGCCTAGCAAATCTTGACGCTGCTCTTACTCGTTGCAAAGAGAAGAACTTGACATTAAACTGGGAAAAATGCCATTTTATGGTCCAAGAAGGAATAGTCCTTGGACATGTCATTTCACAGAAAGGCATTGAGGTTGACAGAGCTAAAGTAGATGTCATTCAAAACCTCCCTCATCCCAAAAGCGTCAAAGATATTCGCTCTTTCCTTGGCCATGCGGGCTTTTATAGGAGATTCATTAAGGACTTTAGCAAAATTGCTAGACCTTTAACTCTTCTCCTGGTCAAGGATACGACCTTCCATTTTGACTCGGATTGCGAGACAGCTTTCGACTCACTTAAACACTCACTCACTATAGCCCCCGTTTTATCATCACCAAACTGGGACTACCCCTTTGAGCTGATGTGTGACGCATCTGATTTTGCAGTAGGTGCAGTCTTAGGACAGCACATCGAAAAGATGCCACACGTAATATACTATGCAAGTAAGACCCTGAATGATGCGCAAATCAATTATACAACCACCGAAAAGGAACTCTTAGCGGTTGTATTTGCATTAGAAAAATTCAGGTCTTACTTAATTGGCTCACCTATAGTTGTGTATACTGACCATTCCGCTTTAAAACATCTTTTGGCGAAGAAAGATGCAAAAGGTCGACTAATACGTTGGATCCTTCTCTTACAAGAATTCGATCTTGTTATCAAAGATAAGAAAGGATGTGAAAACGTAGTAGCTGACCACCTTTCACGCATCATTTCTCCTCCTGTGACCCTGCCGATCAATGACTCGTTACCTGACGAACAACTCTTGAGCGTATCCACTGAACCATGGTTCAGGGATATTGTGAACTATCATGCCACGGGACTGATACCGAGCGAATGGTCAAAACAGGACAAATACCGTTTTTTATCCCAAGTAAAACACTTTTACTGGGACGAGCCGTATTTGTTTAAATATTGTCCTGATCAGATCATTCGCCGGTGCGTCCCAAATGAAGAGTTCAAGAGTGTTCTTTCTTTTTGTCATGATCAGGCCTGTGGGGGTCACTTTGGTCCTAGAAAGACAGCGGAAAAGGTTTTGCAATGTTGATTTTATTGGCCGACCTTATTTAAGGATGCATTTGAACATTGCAAAACCTGTACACAATGTCAGTATACGGGTAGAATATCCCAGAGGAATGAAATGCCTCAGCAACCCATTCTGGTTGTTGAAATGTTCGATGTTTGGGGCATAGATTTTATGGGTCCTTTTCCCAACTCCTTTGGGAATCTGTACATATTGCTGGCGGTTGATTATGTCTCCAAATGGGTAGAAGCCATTCCATGTCGCACTAATGACAAGAAAGTTGTCATTAAGTTCTTGAAAGAGAATATCTTCTCGCGATTTGGACACCCACGCGCTATTATTAGGGATAATGGGACACACTTCTGCAACAGGTCTTTCGAGACTCTGATGCGGAAACACTCAATCAACCACCGACTTTCTACACCCTATCACCCCCAAACAAGCGGGCAGGCTGAAATCTCAAACAGACAAATCAAACTTATCCTGGAGAAAACTGTTGCTAAAAATAGAAAAGACTGGTCGAACAAATTGACGGATGCTCTTTGGGCATTCAGGACTGCATATAAGACCGACCTAGGAATGTCTCCATATAGGATAGTGTTTGGAAAAGCATGTCATTTACCTGTCGAGATAGAGCATAAAGCATTGTGGGCTATAAAGGAAATAAATTTTGATCTAAACCTTGCTTGCAACTTTCGAAAGCTGCAACTTAACGAGCTAAGCGAACTCCGCGATGAAGCTTATGATAATGCTGTAATCACAAAGAATAGGACTAAGGTTTTTCACGATAAAAACATTTTAAGGAAAACATTTTTACCTGGTCAATAAGTCTTTCTTTATGATTCACGATTACACCTTCACGCGGGTAAGCTCCGATCTCGATGGAAGGGACCTTTTGTTGTGCGGTCTGTATACCCGCACGGGGCAGTAGAAGTTGAAAATGTTAAAAACGGCACTGTTTTCAAAGTAAATGGACATAGAGTAAAGCCGTATTTTTCCACTGACCCCACGGAGGAGCTCTTGTTCTTATAAGAGCCAGTTTATTTGGATTAAAATTCCTCCGTCTCACCTTCATGTCCAGTATATCATTGCATCATCTTTTGAATGAAGGTGAGTGAAAAGATAAGTTTGGGGGAAGTTCTTCACTTATATATTTTGCCCCTACTAATAATCCCTCCCAGACTTACAGGTTTTGTAGATATAGCTGTCGGCAACAGTGAGGACACTGTTGAAAACAAGTTTGGGGGAGGTTTGTGCTTATGTTCGCATCATTTGCATATCATCTGCATAAGCACAAAACATTTCTTTTAAAAATCTATAAAAATTTAAAAATTTTCAAAACCCATAAAAATTTAAAAAAATTTCAAGTATAAAAATAATTTTAATATTTATACTTTTTGTATATAAATAAGATAATGAAAGTTTAGATAGTGAAAAATTACATCCATGAGATTAGAAAAATTTAAGAAAACTAAGAAAATTAGAAGTTTTCTTATACGAACTAGTAATAAGTAGTTATGAGCCGTTGTCCCAAGGGTTAGTAAGATGAAAGACGTCACTAATCTGAGGATAAAAATAAGTCTGAAAAATAGTTTCTATTCTGGAAGCCAAACATTTTGAACGTTGCTACCCTGCTATTCGCACTTATACACGTCTTAAAGCCTGGGATAGTAGAGGATACCTTGAAATGCTCTTGTCTTAAAGCCAAAAGTATGAAGGAAATAAAAAGAAAAAAATGAATAAAAATATAAAGTGGTGAGAAAAATGGACACTGGTTTTGTTATCACTGAAGGCAATAAAAAAATGTATAGCGAGGGTGCCTATTCACCTAGTGCCCTAAGGCCAACTGGTCTGGGAGTCACTGCTATGCCTGAGGTGGTGCAAGACGAGAAAAATACACCAAGTAAGCAAGCACAGGAGTAATCGGTCGGTTAGTACCTCAAGAAGTATTAACGGTCGCATGAAAGTGTGTGAGCAATCTCATCTAAATATTCATTAATTAAAAAGTACTGAGGCTGATGGGCAAGAGTATGATAGCTTGAATTGAATTCTCCGGGTGTAGGGATGTCCTTTACACACACGCAGGGTGATATGATCGATGTTTGGAATACAGATAGGAATGAAGAATAAGAAGATGTTTTATTGAGGGAGGACGTGATTTCTGACATCTTTTCATGACCATTAAGATAGGGCTCATGACAACCGAAAAGCTAGCTTAGTTGGAAACACTAATTTTCAAGGCTTTTCTTTTACAATTCTTTTCTTTAAATGTAATATTCATGATCTTGCTTTTATTATTGGATTTTGTGGGTGCAATCCGCTGAAAACCCTCAGGAGACAACACTCCTCCTACTAGGGACACCTAGAGGTTTAAAGGCTTGTTGCACGTGCTCAGTGCAATCGTGTTGCCTACGAAAGTGTTCTAGTTAGTTTTTCTCTTTTTTTATTTTCTCCTTCTCTTTTTAATAAAACATTCGCTCGAGACGATCGAAATTAAGTTTAGGGGTATTTGATCAATCGAAAATATTGCATATTTTAACCGGCAATTTCCTCATCATTTGCATTCATATAGAAGTGTCCGGTATCCGTATTTCACATATTAGCAAATCTATCACAGATTATAAGATTACATGTATTAGACCTTAAAACCGGCATTTCTAGGGAAATTGACTGCATTTCATTACATGGCATATTTTCTATATATCGCAACCCGTGTTTCGAAGTCTGTGCAGGAAAAGGAAAAGCTCGCTCGAACATTACACCGCTCAAAAGATACGTCAACTCACTAATTTCAGATCTGGTATCATTACAAAGGATAAATTGCAAATCAACATATCAAAGAAATCTACAAACATCATCCCAAGACCACAGAAGAAGGCACCAATCCCAAGGACCCCACATGGCCGCGGAACCGCGGCCAGAGATGGCTTAGGCCGCGGATCCGCGGTGGCTACAAGGGATCACCTCCTCATTTTTGGTGCAAAACTCCTGTCTCAGTGGCTACAGTTCAGAAATGCACTCCAACTTCCAGAAGACTCCAGAGACTTCTACCAGATCAGCAAACACTTTGATCTACACTAAAACTAGCCTATCATTCTAGATCTTTCCCCCTAAACCCTAGCTTAAACCCTAAACTAAGTCTAACAAACTCTCTCAACAAACTTTTGGAGGAAACTACCATTTCAAACCTAAACCTAGGGTTTGGTAAGTCTATAAATAGAAGCCTAGACCTAGGGTTATCATCATCTTATAATCATCATAGTGTGGAGATAGATAGAATCAACCCATTTTATAGTTTTTTAGCCAATCTCCTTCTTCATCTCCTTCCTCCTCAAGTCTAGTGAGAGGGCTTGTGGGAAACCCTAACCCTAATTCCAATTAAAAATCAAGATCCCGAGTACCCATTAAGCAAGAAGCCTTACAACCTTTAGGAGCGGAGCCGATCTTCAACGGAGCAAGCGATCCGAGCCGATCCACGACTCACGAAGCCGAGCGACGCCCGATCAACAATTTAGATTCTTCCTCTTGTAGTTCTTGAAGCGAATGTAATCAAAATTGTTGAGATAAATAAAGGTGATATTCTTTTATCTTGTTTTCTTTAATTTCTGCATCATGATATCTTTACAATTCGTAAATCTTTTCTGTGTGGTGATGTGTGAATAAAACTCCGCTCGTCGAGGAGTCGAGACGGTCAATAGAATGATGATGTAACATAGCTTTAATCGATTCTTGAGTCCTACGAGTTTTGTAAACCCTAGCAAGTTCAAGAAACGATGACCCATTTCGTTTCGATACTTTCTTGATTGACATCGATCGAAATTGGGGAGTTACGATCGTTTCTTGAATTTGGTAGAGGCTAGAAAAGGAATGATATCGACGAAAGAACAAGCGTTAAAAGATGAACCCTAGTTTCATCAAGAAAGCCCTAACTCTCGTCGATGATCATCGATCTAGTATCAATCCTTCGAAGGACAAGAACACGATATCTTTAGATTACATCACGTCTATTGATCCTATCGATTCCTACGAGCCTCTTTTAGATTCTTGATTGTTGATTGGAAATATCATCGATACACCGATTCTTGATTGTTTATCTTTTTCTTGATTCTTGAATAGAATAGTGACACTTGAAAATCAATACTCTTGAATCATGTTTTCGTTTATCTTAGCTTAACTTTTCAATTCAAGCATATCAATACAACGAATCGTGCAATCCCTGTGGACGATCCGCACTCATTCATGAACTACAATTGACACCGTAGTTTGATTGCGGTCAAAATATTTTTTGGTTGTGAAGTTCTTTATAAATTTTCTGAATACCGACACAAGAAACAGTTTCAATCAAATGTTGCCGTTTTAGGGACCTTTTGAATTGATTCATACTACACAACGGGAAAATCTACCAATCAGGTATGGTTTTCCTAAATCAGTCTAGTTCAGCCTAGGGTTACTACTAGGGTCCTACGCGTTAAGTATCTAGGGTCACATCTGGTTTCCTACTGACAATAAATACTATTCCTATTCTACGTTGCGGGGGTGCTAAACGCCATCCACCTGACTTCCCCCCGTAGATATGCATCTACTCACCTGGTCCATGTCTGCCGACGACGGTGTCGCCATCCTCCTCTTCATCGTCTGCAGTCCACTTGAAGGGTACCTAAACGCAAACATATAAATAGCATCGTAAACCGAATCACATACAAAAGTCAAACGATACAAGGAACAAGCATAGGTTAAAACCTATGTCCCGTCCACGCAAAACAACCAAATATCGCTCTATATCGGCGTACAAACTCCGATGGATCGAGATAAACATCAACAGATAACTCATAGTTTTAAAACACATTACTTATATTGTAAAACATGATCAAATTCATCGAAACACTAAAATCGATCAAATCGTCCGTTTTCGAAAAACCCGAAAATGCCAATTTACCGTTTTTCATCAAAACTTGACATTTAAATGAAACCAAAGGTCATAAAACTCATTAAATAGCATAACTAGACTATACAAACCATTACTATATTTTTATTACACAATTTTGTATAAATTTGAAATTTCTAGTTTGCACCCTTTAACAATTTTCAACATTTTCCCAAGCAAAATACCACAATTCCACCTCAAAACATGATTTTGCATAAATTAATGACTTAAACCACAATTTATGATTATAATGATATAATGAAACCATAATTATATTTTTAATCTCATTTATATAGGAATTTCTAAAATCTAGTTTACAAAATTAGCAATTTTTTTATCACACATTATCCAATGAAACTAGCAATCAAACTAAGTTTTTCTTTCCATTAACATGCTAACATTTCCACTAAAACTATAATCCAATGATAACAACCCAAATTAGAATTTTATATTAACCACAAACACATTTTGCAAAAACCTAGTTAACTAAATTCCTAATTTAAAACAATTTTAAATGAAAATTTTACAATTCAACAACCATGCAATATTTTCCAATTCTAAAAGTGTTAAACTAACTATTATAATCCTAAATAATTAACAAAAATCATAACTTGAATTTAAAAACCCTAACTTGAATTTTTTAAAAAAAAACATAGAATTAATTCATTAAATCTAATTAAGCTTAAATGAACATCTAAAACAATAAATCAAAAGAAAGAAATTATACCTCCCAAAATATGAATCCAAACAAGAATTGAGCCTCCAAAATGCATGCCTTCCATCTCCAAATTTCATATAAAAATGAGCAAGGAATATGGAATAAATAGGATTTTGTGGAATTTTAATTGAATTTTTGATGTGTTTTTGATGAATTTTGAATAAAAATGATGTGGGAAAGGGGGGGCAGCCATGGGGGGTTTGTGGCCGGTCCTAGAGAGGTGAGGGAGAGAAAGAAGAGAGTGGAAAAAGTGTGTAGAAGTTTCAAGAGAAGAAACATCAATAAAAGTCTTTTCATGCTTTATTTATTTATTTATTTATTTCTTTACTATAGCAACTCAAGAAAGCTCTAGAAAATAGGAAAAATTTGCAAATAAATTTTGCATGATACACACTAATTTCCAATATGCCATGGTTCATTTTTTCAAATTAAAACCATTTAAATTTGTAATTTACACTAATTTAGTGTAAAAATAAAACTTATGTTAATATTTAAAATAATTAATTTAGGAAAAATATTTTATTAAACTAAAAATTTATAAGTGGCTAAATAAACACCATTTACTAGTAATTTCATAATTAAAATAGATATTTTAAAAATTATAATGAAAACAATCACGGTTTGGTTTTACGAAAAATACATTTTACTTTACCGAAAATCCTAAAATTCACTTAAACACTTTTATTCATTTAATTATTTATTTAATCATTTTTAAAACGTTACAATCTTCCCCCCTTTAAGAAATTCGGTCCCCGAATTTAAATTAAAACTCCCCTCCAAATACTAAAACGTTTAGCAAAACATTCAAATCGTCGGGGCTCCGAAATCATCAATACATAGAAAAAATCAACTCCGTCAAGCATAACGCAATCATCGGAGTTATGGCGAGAATAAAATATCAAAACTCAATATGAAACCCATCATAATATACATCAATCTATAACTTATATATAGTTCGCATCCTAGTAAAATCGCCGAATCATCATAATAAAGAAGCATACAAAAACCCCTCTTGAAAATCGCCGTGCAATGCACGTGTCACGGCATAAGTAGCGGACGTTTAATTTAAAAAAATAACTATATATATATATATATATATATATCATTTATTTAACATACACGTCCCTCCTGGTTACTAAATCAATAATAATAATTAGGAAAACATACTGCTCAAACTAAAATCAATCCCAATCACATCAATAAAATGTCATGTGCGTCCGGTGCGCACTGAAATCGAAACCAATTACAGATACCATGAATACCCACAAAACAAAACTAAGTGCAACAGGTGTGCACCAAAAACATCTGTCAAGTGCAACGGGCGTGCACGACACAATATCAGGTGCATCTAATCTGCACAAAATCCTGATTTAGTGCATCTGGTGTGCACAAAATCGCATCAAGTGCGCCAAGTATGCGCAAGAATCCTAATCAGGTGCACATGGTGCACGAAAACATACATTGAATATCAAAATCGAAATCACAGTATAAAAATGCATGAAAACTAGGTCGAAACATATGTAAAAATCATGTGTAACCCCTATGCACGAAATCAATCAAAAATCCCAAAATATATATAAAACCAAATCAAGTGTACTGGGTGTGTACTAAACAACATCAATACAACTGATATATGAAACACAACTAGAATGTAATGAAGGTACACACATGAAATACCAATCGTAAAACGAACTCCTCAAAATGCCAAAATCCAATAACAGAATATATGAAATTCAAATCACTAAATCACAATTGTAAACACTATCGTCAATGTGCGCCTCTTTCCTCTGATGTCGACTGCTTTGAACTCGTTCTTTCATAGGTGTGCTGACTGCGCTACCAACGGCAATACTCATGTCTAGAGTCTCCCACATAGTCGATCCCTTCACTTGATATCCGGACTACATTAAACTTTTCGATCGATCCAACAAAATCCCATAATTCCCCGAGAGCTCAACACTCAAGTACAGTTTAAAAATATCCGGTACATACCCCAGCATCGATGATCCAGCCGTAGAAGGGCAAACCCAAGCCTCACTAATGGCACCGCGGAACTGCCGTAAACCCTAAGGTTCAAGGGCGTTCTGGTGGTTATTATGTCGAGTTAGGGTTTCATTCTTCTAGAGGGTCCATCGAAATACCTGCATGTTCTTCCGAATACCTTAAACTTAGGAAAATGGTTTTCTGATAATCGTTCGAACCCTTTAACTTCATCCGGACGGCGTGTGATACCCTTCGTCCGCACGCTAAGCAATGCTTCAATCCTCAAGAATAACCAATACTCTAATGGTTATCGCATTCGAGCCGCAGCTCCCTCTGCCCGTGCGCCCGTGGTAACAGAACCACCTCCGACATCGACGAAGATAGATCAAAGGAACGAATGAAATACGGGGCAAACAAATGTACATCCTAAGGCTCCTTAAGCAGAGTAGCGTATCGTAAGTATGCCGTGGACCATACCCACGGTACGTTACTCTACCTAAATCGCCTACTCCATCAACCAAGGGTCACCTAGACTTATACAGCGTTAAACCTAGCGCTCTGATACCAACTTTGTCACGACCCGAAAGTACGGAACGTGACCGGCACTTAGATTACGAAGCGTCTAGAGGCGCCACGTAACCTAAGTAAACCGAAGCCCAGAAATCTAAACCATGAAAAAGAAGAAGAAGCAGTAAAAGAAAACATGAAGGAATAAGTTTAAAACATCAGCAAATTTTCCCAAAAATTTCGGCAGAGTCTCCTCTATAAAAACTGGCCCCCAAACGGGTACAACAAATATAATATACATAAACAATAAAAAGCATCCCCAAACGGAAGCTAGCATCAACGCCAACAGGCGGAAACAACCACAACAAGCACAATAATATACAACGCCAATAGACGAGGCTCAAAACTCAAAAGAAAACAAAACCACCAGATCAGAATAATACGTGCGCGACTCTAAGGTCGAAATAAAAGACTGGCCCAATAAACTTATCAAGTAATACAAATATGGTTGATGGAGCTTACTAGATACAAATGAAAGAATAAAAGTACAATGGTGGTTCGGATACAAGTGAACCAACCTACCGTGCAAATCACCCTGAAAGAATAGATGTGCCCACAAGCTGCCAGGGAAACCTGTACATCGAACCTGTAATAAAATTTGGCACAACGGGGGTGAGTTGCCAACTCGTGAGTAGAAGACATCTACGAAAAGAAATCGAATGCACGACGCTATCCTAGGTCATAATAATACACTACTATATCCCAAACATCTAGTAATAGCAGGGTAATACTACGTGTAAGTGCAGATACTCCGTGTTCGTGTCAGTGCCTCATATAATACTATGTCATATGAAACGAAATGCATGCACCATGAATGTAAAGTAACAAATCCTGAAATCCAGATATATATGTATAAGAACTCTTTAGCTGTTATCATAGTAAAGTGTGTATAAGCATCTGAAATCTCAACAATAAAATCCATAGAAATCCGTGTCAAGCATCGACACAACACATGTAATCTCAAGTCTCAATATGTCGGGCTCCGTCAGTCCGGATCGGCCCATATCATCAAATCTCATGACAACGGTCGGTATCCTCCGGATATCCGCCGCGCCAGACATCACCGGTAGGTAGTCTTCCCCTGCCAGGCTCATCGTCTATAACTCGATCTTCTTGCCCCGGGATACCATACCGGGCCCACCATGTACCCGAGACGGTTCATCCACTCCTCGAATCGGGTCTCGAAATCCAACAGAAAACATGAAATTTCATGGTGGACGACACATACATCACGAGAAAACCGCATCTTATTTTAAAAAGAGAGGAGGAGAGAGAGAGAGAAGGTTTTATAATTTCTTGCGGTTTTCCCCAAAAATCCAGAAATCTCATAGAAATATAAATCTTAAAATCATGAGTAAGTATATGATAAGTGTCGGCATATGCCCATAATACTGCAGGATAACATGAAAATATGAATGCATGAATGTCTAAGCAATAAATATCATGTCTGTACTAATATCAGAGAATAATCACAATGTTATATCGGTCTAGTTGTTAACTGATTCTATCCATAAAAGACAATATGATCTAAAGTGTACGTGACATAGCAATTACCGATGATGATGTGTGTGAGCCGGCAAATAAGTGTGCGTAGGATATGCGCATCATCGGTAATAGTGCTGGTGTCCTAACAGGTAAGATTTATACTGATTATAGCAACATATAAAAGAACATGCACCATGATGATTACAGTGTGAATGAAAGACAGATATGCATTATCCACTCCTCTGCGATATACGAGTACAACTATCACTATTTGAGTCGAACCTAAACTAGTGTCCATCTAATATCCTAAGGAACTAACCTAAGAAACTAGTCAATAAGAACAAGCATATACCTAAGGTCTGAACCAATATCTATAATAGTCGGCGATCCCGCCTCAATAGCGTCGCGTACGTAGTACGGCTTCCTCGAATCAAGAGTGCGGATCAATCATCATATCTAAGCCTCGTACGGTAAAATCCATCGTACGGCATCCCAATATCGGGGTACGGGTCAAGTATCTCCTAGGTGTCTCATTATTCGTAATGTGTCATCATCAACAAATCTCATGATCAAGGTGCTAAACTATAATCGCATACATAAATCATATATCATTGCCATCATGGAATAATCATTAGTTTATCCTCAGAAACATCATGTCACATGTATCATATTGTGATTAAGTCATACCGATATCTTATCGTCATCAAGTCACAAGCTACAGCCCAGGTACTATTTTAGCGTCCCATGTACCTCGATATCAACACCACCCTTCATAATTTATATATATTCATGTTCATTATCTCATTCTCTAATGATCCGCTAACACTTTAATATGACTGTATAGTCAAGAATCACGGCATCAAGCCCAGTTATACTGTTTCATCATACCTCAGATATCATATCACATCAATGAATCCTATATACGTGTTGTGTATATATATACACCTATACCTAGTTTTATATATACACACACATATACGTACACGCCATGTCGAGTTTCAGTGTGTGCGTGTGTGTTTCTATCAGAAACCTACGAACCTCTCCCAAAGTATTCATCCTCAGGTATGGTTTTCCTAAATCAGTCTAGTTCAGCTTAGGGTTACGACTAGGGTCCTACGCGTTAATTATCTAGGGTCACATCTGGTTTCCTACTAACAATAAATACTATTCCTATTCTACGTTGCGGGGGTGCTAAACGCCATCCACCCGACTTCCCCCCGTAGATATGCATTTACTCACCTGGTCTATGTCTGCCGACGACGGTGTCGCCATCCTCCTCTTCATCGTCCGCAGTCCACTTGAAGGGTACCTAAACGCAAACATATAAATAGCATCGTAAACCGAATCACATACAAAAGTGAAACGATACAAGGAATAAGCATAGGTGAAAACCTATGTCCCGTCCACGCAAAAGAACCAAATATCGCTCCATATCGGCATACAAACTCCGATGGATCGAGATAAACATCAACAGATAACTCATAGTTTTAAAACACATTACTTATATTGTAAAACATGATCAAATTCATCGAAACACTAAAATCGATCAAATCGTCCGTTTTCGAAAAACCCGAAAATGCCAATTTACCGTTTTTCATCAAAACTTGACATTTAAATGAAACCAAAGGTCATAAAACTCATTAAATAGCATAACTAGACTATACAAACCATTACTATATTTTTATTACACAATTTTGTATAAATTTGAAATTTCTAGTTTGCACCCTTTAACAATTTTCAACATTTTCCAAGCAAAATACCACAATTCCACCTCAAAACATGATTTTGCATAAATTAATGACTTAAACAACAATTTATGATTATAATGATATAATGAAACCATAATTATATTTTTAATCTCATTTATATAGGAATTTCTAAAATCTAGTTTACAAAATTAGCAATTTTTTTATCACACTTTATCAATTATCCATTGAAACTAGCAATCAAACTAAGTTTTTCTTTCCATTAACATGCTAACATTTCCACCAAAACTATAATCCAATGATAACAACCCAAATTAGAATTTTATATTAACCACAAACACATTTTGCAAAAACCTAGTTAACTAAATTCCTAATTTAAAACAATTTTAAATGAAAATTTTACAATTCAACAACCATGCAATATTTTCCAATTCTAAAAGTGTTAAACTAACTATTATAACCCTAAATAATTAACAAAAATCATAACTTGAATTTACAAACCCTAACTTGAATTTTTTTTAAAAAAACATAGAATTAATTCATTAAATCTAATTAAGCTTAAATGAACATCTAAAACAATAAATCAAAAGAAAGAAATTATACCTCCCAAAATATGAAATCTAAACAAGAAATGAGCCTCCAAAATTCATGCCTTCCATCTCCAAATTTCATATAAAAATGAGCAAGGAATAAAGAGTATGGAATAAATAGGATTTTATGGAATTTTAATTGAATTTTTGATGTGTTTTTGATGAATTTTGAATAAAAATAATGTGGGAAATGGGGGGGCAGCCATGGGGGGTTTGTGGCCGGCCCTAGAGAGGTGAGGGAGAGAAAGAAGAGAGTGGGAAAAGTGTGTAGAAGTTTCAAGAGAAGAAACATCAATAAAAGTCTTTTCATGCTTTATTTATTTATTTATTTATTTCTTTACTATAGCAACTCAAGAAAGCTCTAAAAAATAGGAAACATTTGCAAATAAATTTTGCATGATACACACTAATTTCTAATATGCCATGGTTCATTTTTGCAAATTAAAACCATTTAAATTTGTAATTTACACTAATTTAGTGTAAAAATAAAGCTTATGTTAATATTTAAAATAATTAATTTAGGAAAAATATTTTATTAAACTAAAAATTTATAAGTGGCTAAATAAACACCATTTACTAGTAATTTCATAATTAAAATAGATATTTTAAAAATTATAATGAAAACAATCACGGTTTGGTTTTACGAAAAATACATTTTACTTTACCGAAAATCCTAAAATTCACTTAAACACTTTTATTCATTTAATTATTTATTTAATCATTTTTAAAACGTTACAGTACAGGTTAGTTTGTCGACCTAAGATCATCATTTTTCTCGTATGAGTTCCTACTATACTTTGATTACTACCCTACCACGGCTTAAAGAAGTCGTGCAAACAGCTTTAGTTGGGTACAGTCCCGAGCCACATGGAGGCAGCGATCGGATCGTCGGGGATTCGTCTCTCCCGGTATTGGGGGTTGATGTCGCATTATGCACGGGTGGCCATCACCAGAAATCCGTGGCCAAGGTGGACAAGCATTAGCGATCCAGGATCGATAGTTTCTCAGGTAGTGATGGGTTTCATACCGACACTAAATGTCGCGTTTTTAGGGGTCTGACTTTATCCACCCTCCTAGACTCGATATGCGATACTCTTAGACAAACGGATCGGACTGTACGGATATTATCACTGTCAAGCTCAGTAGGGGTTCAGGATGAGTTTGTTCGTCGGCCTCCCTTTCGCTCAATACCTGGATAGCCATTACGTACAGCTAGTGCCGCTTACGTGCTTGTGGTTAAACCAACTGCCAGTGTATTCATGAGTCTTTAGAGTCCCACACAGAGGGTTTTCACGGTTCAGGCGATATGGTGTAGATGACGTATGTAGGTACATACAAATGTCCGATTAAATATGTGCACAGACTTTAATCGGATGGTTGATAATACTAGCGGCTTAGGATTAAGCCGGATTATTAAATCAGGTTTTAATTTAATAATTTATATATGTATTTATATTCTAGTATTATTGTTTACTATTCATTTTCTCTCTTGGCTATTCGTATTTTGGTACGAATATGTGTATATATATTTCGATACGTATACCGGGTTGCATTCCGTATTTATACGGAATAGTTTCTAGAAGGTGACCACCTCATTTATATGATTTTCCTTTTTGGAAATTCATTTGTTTCACAAATGAGGTGGAGGAGTGAGGTGGCATGAGCATGGGTCATGGCATGTAGAAAGGTATGGGCATTGTTTTGTTTATTGCAAAATTGAAGACGTATTTTGGTGAGAATGAGAGAGAGGAGGCATGTTCTCTGATAAAAATTGAATAATAAATAAAAAGCAATGGAAAAAACCCCCAAATGAAGCATCACGTGCCCATATGTGATAGGCACTGCGCCTCACGTGTGGACACCTGACCTCTATATACAAAGTATATAGTTGCTTTACTAAAACAAATAATTGGCCAAGGAAAAAACCCACGTGATGACACGTGACGTTCTTTGGTGGGCTTAGTTAGTAATGTCACGTGCTACACGTGAAGGGTTCCTAAGCCTTGTGAACCGATAGAATTAAATTTTAATTAAAAAGAATCAAAAGCTTTATGCTTAATTTGGTGAGGTCACGTGCCACACGTGATGGGCACCTAAGCCTTTTGAGCCGATAGAATTAAATTCTAATTAAAAGAAATCAAAAACTTTATTTGGAAAATATTTCTTTGGATCTTTCTAAACAAGAAAGATTATGCTCTGTACAACAGAGCGCCGTTGGATTAAAGATCCAATGGTAATTAAAGATCACCAATCTACAAAAAAAAATTGTATAGGGAAATATCTTCCTAATCTTGTTAAGAACAACAAACAAGATATCTTCTGTAAAACAGAAGTCCTTGGATTAAAAATCCAACAGTGAATAAAATTCACTGATTGATCTAAAAGATCATTTTGGCTGATTATAAAATCAATCAAAATCTCTCAATGAGAGATTTTCTAAACAAATTGATTCTTTTCTTTCTCCTATAAATTGGAGCCAAGAAGGAGAAAAAGGAGACGAAAGGAGAGAAAAAAATCCATTTAAAGCAAAAAAAAAAGAATTTAATTCTCCAGAGAGAAGAAAATCTTTTCAAGGAAGAAAAAAACTCTAGGTAAGAGAAGCAAGGAGATCACCCCATAAGCCCCCACAAAACAAAAGAGAATTTAATTTTCAAAGTAAGAGTTTAACTCTTCTAAAAAGAACTTAGTTCTTTCTCTGGTTGAAAATCTGCAGAAGAAGATCTCCCCACAAGTTGAGAATTTAATTCTCATCAGTGAGATATGTCATGCAGATTCAAAACATATGGGGAGAATTGAGTTTAAAGAATTTAAGTCTTTCAATGTAACACATAGGAATTTAATTCCTCTAAATAAAATTGGGATTTAACCCTATAAAAGATATTAATTCTTAAACAAGGGATTTAACTCTCCATGCACGTAAAAGAGATCAGCATCTAACATGATAAATGTCAGATCACGTGCGCCCACGTGAGCCCCCCTCAATGACTAAAAGAGAACAATTGATATCAGGTCACGTGCTCCCACGTGACCCCTGAACTAGCCTCTTCAAAAAGATAAAAGGGGAGTAAACCTAAAACAGATCTCAATTTGAAGCCCCTCACGTGACCTCACGTGATCCCTTGATAGTGCTTAGCACTCAAAAAAAGAAAAGGAGAATAAAACAAAGGCAATTTTCATTCTTCAGAGAGCCTCACATGATCTCACGTGATCCAGAAAAGGAAAAAGGAATAAACCCAAGATAGCTCCCATTTTGGGGGCACCTCACGTGTTCCCACGTGACCCCCAAACAATTGTGTATAAAAGAGAGAGAAAATTCCAAAGACAGCACTCTCATTTTGAAGAAACCTCAAGTGTCTGAACGTGACTGTTTGATGAACCAAGTGCTTAGCTTATAAATGAAAGAGGAATAAAATCCAGAGAAAAGTTCTCACCTCGGGCGCCTCACGTGCTCACACGCGAGTCAAGTGCTCAACACTTATATATATATATATATATATATATATATATATATATATATATATATATATATATATAAGGGAATAAACTCAAGGACCAATGCCCACGTCGGGGCCCCTCATGTGTTCACAAGTGAGCTCCTCAAAGTCCAGTGTTTAACACTGATTCAGTGCTTAGCACTATGGGGTGACTAAGGGAAATCAACCTTAGCTCAAATTAGCCAAGTCTTCCGAAGCCAAGACCCTTTTTGTCACCAATCAACCGAGCCCCTATGTTCAGGTCTCCCCAAACAAATCCTAGTCCCAAAGATGACTAGTGTTCTTCTAACAGATGATATCTAAACTGATGTTCATCCCATTCCCCAAATTGGGATATTGGTTCAAGGGTACATCTCTTCATACCTCTGATACATGTCATTGTAATCCTTCAACGTCTTCAGAGAGATGGAGGGTCCTAATAACCAATAACTTTTGGCGCATCCCCAAACGGTTGAACCAAAACCACACAGACTATGACGTCTTTAAACTATCACGGACTATGATGTCCTTAAACTCAATGGACCGCAACATCCCTAAACTAAAACATTAGAGCCCAAATGCTCTATTGTTGGATCTAAATGATCCTGTTAAGTAGATCTTAGTCTAAAATTAGATTAACGTATTCTCAACAAACGTTTGAGTTGATCTTAGTCTAAAACAAGACTAAGGATCCTTAATGTAATGTTTTAAGATAAATAAATAAATAAATAAAATTCTTTAAGTGAATTTTATGATTTTCGGTAAAGTAAAACGTATTTTTCGTAAAACTAAACCGTAATTATTTTTCTTTATAAATTTAAAAATACCTATTTTAATTATGTAATTACTAGTAAATGGTGTTTATTTAGTCATTTATAAATTTTTAGTTTAATTAAATATTTTTCCTAAATTAATTATTTTAAATATTAACATAAGTTTTATTTATACACTAAATTAGTGTAAATTACAAATTTGAACGGGTTTAATTTGCAAAAGTGAACCATTATATATTGGAATCAAGTGTGTTTCATGCAAAATTTATTTTCAAAATTTTCCATGGTTCTAGACCATTCTAGGTTAAATGGAGTTAGGAAAATAAAGAATTTTTATTAAATCATGAAAAGGCTTAATGGAATGATATTTTTGTGAAACCTTCTACACTTTTCTTCATCTTTTCTCACTCTCCTCTCTTTTCCTCATCTCATGGCCGGCCTCACCACCATGGGTAGCCCCAAAATTTTCCCCCCATCATTTTTGCATTAAAAATCATCAAAAATTCAAAAAATAAACCTCAAAAATCAACATTCAACCTCTACCATTTTCCTTTGACCTATTTAGCATGGAATTTGGAGTTGGAAACCATTATTTTGGAGGCATATTTTCATGTTGTGGAGGTATAAATTTTATTCTTATGATTTATTGTTATTAAATGTTTAATCTAGCATATTTAGATTTTCCTAATTAATTCTATTTGCAAGTTTAAAATTTAAGTTAGGGTTTATAAAATCAAGTTATGGTTTTATTAATTAATTAGGGTTATAATAACTAGTTTAACAATTTTAGAAATGGAAAATCTTGCATGGTTGATATATTGTAAATTGTTTATCCAAAATTGTTTAAATTAAACAATTTTGCAAACTAGATTTCTATATATTGTATATATTAGTGAGATAAAATTCCAATTAATATTTGTAACACTAGATTGTGGTTTTAATGAGGATATTAACTTGTTAGTGGAATGAAAGACTTAATTTGGTTACTAGTTTTTATTGATAATTGAGAAATTGTGAGAAAAATACTATTTTGCTAACTAGATTTTAGAAATTCTTAAATAAATGAGATTTAAAATCTAATTTATGGTTTCATTATATTATTATCATCATGAATTTTAGTTTAATATTTTAATTCATTCAAGTCAAGTTTAGTTGTTATATTGTGAAATTTTGCTTGCAAAGTGTTAAAATTGATTAAATTGCAAACTAGAATTTCAATTTAATACAAATTAGTGTAATAAAAATATGGTAATGGTTTCTATAATCTAGTTATGTTATTTAATGAGAATTATGACCATTAGTTTCATTTAAACATCAATTTTTGAAGTAAAACGGTAAATCGGTGTTTTCGGGTTTTACGAAATCGGACGATTTGATCGATTTTAGGGTTTCGATGAATTAAATCATGTTCATATTATAAGTAATGAGTTTTAAAACTACGAGTTATTTTTTGGTGTTTTATCTCGATCAATCGGCGTTTGTACGCCGATATCGAGCAATATTTGGATCTTTTGCATGAGCGGGTCATAGGTTTTAACCTATGCGCGTTTCGTGCGTCGTTTTGGTCTTGTACATGATTCAGTTTATGATATTATATGTGTTTGCATATAGGTACCCCTCATGTGGACTTCAGACGAGGAAGAAGAGGAGGGTGACATCGTTTTCGGCAGACAAGGACCAGGTGAGTAGATGTATATCTACGGGGGGAAGTCGGGTGGATGGCGTTTAGCACCCCCGCAAACGTAGAATAGGAATAGTACTTATTGTCATTAGGAAGCCAGATGTGACCTTAGAATTTCGGTGAGTAGGACCCTAGTAATGACCTTTGGTTGGACTAGATTGATTTAGAAAGACTTTACCCGAGGATGAATATCTTGGAGGAGATTCATAGGTTTCAGGTAGATACACACACACACACACACAGAAACTCGACGTGGTGTATACGTGTATGTGTATATATATAGGACTAGGTGTAGGTATATATATATACACCACACGTATATGTGATACAAGGATGTGATATGATACACGGGGATGAAACAATATAACTGGGCTTGATGCCGTGATTCTTGGCTATACGGTCGTGTTATGATGTTAGCGGATCATTAGAAAATGAGATAATGAATAGGTATACATAAATAATAATGGGTGGTGATGATATTGAGGTACACGGGACTCTAAAATAGAGCCCGGACTGTAACCTGTGCCTGAAATTACAATATGATATATGTGTGACTTGATTACAATATCATATAGGTGTGACTTGATTACGATATCATATAGGTGTGAATTGATTACGATATCATATAGGTGTGACTTGATTACGATATGATATAAGTGTGACTTAATCACAATATGATACATGTGACATGATATTTCTGAGGATACATTAACGATGTATATTTATGCTGGCAATGATATATGATTGATGTATGCGATAATAGTACAGTACCTTGATCATGACATGATTTGATGATGACATTATACGAATGATGAGAGACGTAGGTAATACTTGACTCGTACCCCGATATTGGGATGCCGTACGATGGATTTTACCGTATGAGGCATAGATGTGATGATTGATCCACACTCTTGATTTGAGGAAGCCGTACTACGTACGTGACGCTATTGAGGCTGGATCGCCGACTATTAGAGATATGGACTCAGACCTTAGGTGGACTCTTATTTCTTATCGACTAGTTTCTTAGGTTTAGTTCCTTAGGAGGTTAGATGGACACTAGTTTAGGCTCGAGTCATATAGTTGTTGTTATACTTGTATATCAAATGAGTGGTTAATACACATCTGTCTTTACATTCAGACCGTAATCATCATGGTGCATGTTCATACATATGTTTCTATAATCAGTATAAAACTCTGCCTGTTAGGACACCAGCACCATTACCGATGATGCGCATATTCCACGCACATTTATTTGCCGGCTCACACACATCATCATCGGTAATTGCTATGTCACGTACACTTTAGAACATATTATCTTTTATTGATAGAATCAACTAACAACTAGATTGATATAATATTATGATTACTCTCTAGTGTTAGTCTAGACATGTCATTTATTATTTAAACATTTCATGCATTCACATTTCCATGTTATCATGCAGTATTGTGGGGCTTATACCGACATTTATCATTTACTTACTCATGATTTTGGGATTTTGGATTTCTGGATTTTGGGGAAAACCGCAATAATATATATATAAAAACTTCTCTCTCTCCTTCTCTCTTTTTAAAATATAAGTTGCGGTTTTCTCGTGATGTATGTGTCGTCCACCATGGGATTTCATGTTTTCTGTTGGATTTCGAGACCCGATTCGAGGAGTGGATGAACCGTCTTGAGTACATGGTGGGCCTGGTATGGTACCCCGAGGCAAGAAGATCGGGTTGTAGACGATGAGCCTGGCAGGGGAGGACTACCTACCAGTGATGTCTGGCGTGGCGGATATCCGGAGGATACCGACCGTTGTCGTGAGATTTGATGATATGGGCCGATCCGGACTGACGGAGCCCGAGATATTGAGACTATGAGATATTAAGATTATGAGATATTGAGACTTGAGATTTACATGTTTTGTGTCGATACTTGACACGGATTTCCATGGATTTCATCGTTGATATTTCAGATTTCTATACAAATTTTACCATGATAAAAGCTAAAGATTTCTTATACAGATATATCCAGATTTCAGGATTGGTTATTTTACATTCATGATGCATGCATACTCATTCACACGACATATTACTATTTGAGGCACTGACACGAGCACGGAGCATTTGCACTTACACGTAGTTTATTACCCTGCCATTACTAGATGACTGGTGATATAGTAGTGTATTATTATGACCTAGGATAGCGTCGTGCATTCGATTTCTTTTCGCAGATATCTTCTACTCACGAGTTGGCAACTCACCCCCGTTGTGCCAAATTTTTTTACAGGTTTCCCTGGCAGCTTGCTGGCACATCATTTCATTCAAGGTGATTTGCACGGTAAGTTGGTTCATTTGTATCTGGACCGCCGTTGTACTTTTTATTATTTCATTTGTGTCTAGTAAGCTCCATCAACCAAACTTGTATTACTTGATAGTTTACTGGACCAGTTATTTATTTCGACCTTAGAGTCGCGCTTTTATTTTTATGGTATCTGGTGGATTTATTTTCTTTTAAGTTTTGAGCCTCGCCCTTTGGCGTTGTATACTATTGTGCATTGGTGTGGTTGTTTCCGCCTTTTGGCGTAGAGCTAGCTCCCGTTTGGGGATGCTTTTTTTATTGTTTGTATATATATTATTCTTGTTTGTACCCGTTTGGGGCCAGTTTTTACAAAGGAGACTGTGCCGAAATTTTTGAGAAAATTGGATGTTGCTTTTACACTTGTTTTCTACATGTTTTCCTTTACTTCTTCTTCTTTTATGGTTTAGATTTCTGGGCTTCGGCTTACTTAGGTTACGTTGCGCCTCTAGACGCTTCGTAATCTAAGCGCCGGTCACGTTCCGTACTTTTGGGTCGTGACACTTAAACCTAACCCAAACCCAAATCTAAGAAAATACGGATTTGGACTAATCTACGCCCTACGGGAGACAACATAAATTAGTCTCCGTATACAATCCACGGGCAAAAAAACATAAACGATACGAAGTGACCATCTGGAGAAAGAGAAAATGGTTATCTCTATGCGGTAACGTAATTAACTGCAGGGGCTTGCGCTTGCAGGGAAGAGCGTCCCCACAATCAAAAACCCCTCACAATGAGGGGGAATCTGACGAAGTCTGCTACATCGGCCGCATCCGTCTAAACCTCCGATATACGGTGCCATAAATCAACTTGGCATCTTCGGAGAGGTGGACGGATAAAACCAAATAGCATCTGCCCCCAAATTCAGGCAAGACGTTTGTCTTCCCGGTTTTTGATGGAGAACAGATTCTGGAATGCCCGGTGGGACATTTTCCTCTTTCCACTCCACACTTCGTGTGTCGTGTTTCACGAACGAATCACGGTTTACTATTGTTGGCCCTGGATTCGAGGTAATAAGATTTGGTGTCTTTCTCCGTGCAGAAAACAGAAGATCAATTGCTTTCAACTGCACTAACTGTAACAACTCCCACTCCCTCCCTGCTGGAGGAGTGACTTATAGGCCTCGAGCGACCTCCGTTTTCAAGATGCCAGTGGAACAGGTGACGCAAGCCACCGCTGGGCTGTTCTTTAGGACCATGCTCCCACCCATGAGCTTCAACCCCCTACCACCATCGCAAGAAGCTCTGAAGAAGTCGGTCTTTGATCGTCTTACGACTACCGCGGCCCCTCTCAACGGGTCGCCCAAATCCAACGCCTCAGTCTTTAACAGACTGGACTAAAACTCTAATGGGCCCGTGAAGAAGCCCGCGATACCAGAGGGCGTTATCCCAAAACGAATAGCCATTCCTGCTCTTGAAGTCGCCAAAGTTGCTTTTCCTGCTAAGGGGTCGGTCTTCGCAAGATTGGCCGTTCCAGTTCCCGCTCCAGGCGAAGTAACCAAGGCTGCTTCCCCTGCTAAAAAGTCGGTCTTTTCAAGATTGATTATCCTCTCTCAGCGGACGTCGGTCTTCGATAGGCTGGCACCAACAGCAACCCCTCATCAGAGCGGGGGTCATAAGGAAGCCCATCCAATAGCAGAGGTGGTCCCGTCCGCAAGGCATGCTCGATGTCGCCACTGGCGCCGAGTGAGGAAAGCTGGGGGCAATTCCCTATCTGGACTTACCCCGCCGGCTCCAACGGTGGGAGTCGATGCTGCTGTTCCAACTAGGAACAGCTTTGAACTACTTAGGAGGGTGCGCAAGAACTCTCCGACTGCTGTGCGGAAAAGATCTCCTCCACCTCTGGAGAACGTCACAGAGGAGAAGCCAGAGCAGCACCCTCAGCGGCTGTCCTCTAAAATTCACAAGGTCTGGCGACGGGTCCGAGACTCTGTGATTGATCAAGACTATCCCCTCCGACAAAAGAAAATAAAGGTTCGGCAAGAGAAGGACCAACCTGTCAAGCCACAAAAGGTATCGTCCATTTGGGTGCTCGCTGCAACGGCCCCCTCAACTTCGACCGCTCACAAAAGGAGAAGGCCGGAGAAAACCCCCGTATCTGTGATGAATCTAAAGGACATTGAAGCTAAACGCCCCAAGTCTTCGGGCATGGTGGTGCACGCTGTTTATATGGCATCCGGGAAAGAGGATAGCCATATTCCTACGGGCTACCGACCGCTCACACGATCTGTGACAAAGGCTTAGGAGCAATAGAAAAACTCCAAGGGATGCTAACACAGATGGCCGCACTCACTGGGCCAAAAGAAAGCCCGGAGACGTCGTCAGAGTAGCGTCAAGAACAGGAAACCGATGCTGAGTTCCTCCGCAGAATCGTCGAGAAGAGAGACAGAGAGGCCACGGAATAAGTGGCCAACATAAAACAAATGGCGCTTTTATTCTAAGATATGGTCGGGATGATGATACAGCCAGATCCTCCAGCTGAAATCCCCTCGATTATCCTTGAAGACGACAGAGGGGAGACATCGAACCCTCTTCCGGCTCTATCAGCAGCTAAAGCGGAGAAGATCTCCAAAGCCGCCCTGGATGACTATATCGCTCAACAGATACGAGCCTATCAGGCGAGCGAAGCGGCCGGCTAAATTGTTTAGACTGGATGACCCTATCCGGGTTGGTATGACCAAATAAAGTACCTGCCGGGATATATGATCCCTAAATTCCATGTATATAAGGGGACAGGGAATCCACACCAGCACGTTGGTCAATTCAGGGCCTTGTGCGGTAATACTGGGGGTGACGACAAAATGCTGCTTCGCCAGTTTGTTGGCAGCTTGTCGGAGACTGCGCTTGAATGGTACTCTGAACTCCCGAATGACTCCGTTAAGACATTTGCAGAAATGGAGCTACTGTTTACACAGAGATTCGCAAGCGCTAGCGAGCGCACCCCGATCACCGCACTAATTAACGCCAGGGTGAAGCCAGGTGAAACATGGGTTCAGTACGTGATATGGTGGCAGAATCTATGGTCGAAGCTCCTGCAGTGGGCATGTTTGTGGGAACTCTCGATCCGCAGGCGACCATATCCCAGTTCATGATGTTTTTCAAGCCGACTACCTTCCAGATCTTGATTGACAAGATGGCCCAAATGGATCAGATGGGTCATAGACCGTCTTCTTCGAAGATGGAGCCTCGAAATGAAAAGGGAAAAGGGAAAGCAACCTTCGTCGCCAATGCTCAGCAGCAGCCGAGTGGTCCAAAACCACCTAATCGCCAAGACGATAAACAGCGATTCTTTAACGAGAAGCTAAAGCGCCCTTATTCATTTCCCCGGGATAAAACGAGGAGACTGTTCGAGCTGGCAGTGCGCAACAAGCTCAGCAGCAGCCGAGTGGTCCAAAACCAGCTAATCGCCTAGACGATAAACATCGATTCTTTAACGAGAAGCTAAAGCGCCCTTATTCGTTTCCCCAGGATAAAACGAGGAGACTGTTCGAGCTGGCAGTGTGCAACAAGCTCATCACCTTGCCAGATCCAAAACGTCCACTGCAGCCCGGTGATGTCAACAATCCCAATTACTGCCTCGATCACCGAGTAGTAGGCCATCCAATTGAAGATTGTTTCGTCTTCAAAGGATGGATTGAAGACCAATACCAACAGGGCAAATTCGAACTGTCCGAGAATTGGAAAGTAAGCCCGTCCCAGCCACACGCTCTTAAAATGGTGGACATACCAGTGGCATCATGCTCTTTTGTAAAAGAAGTTCCATGGGAGGTCGCTCTTTCAGCCAAAACGAAAAGAATGCTAAAGGATCTCCAAACATGCCCGGCGATCAGTTGGAAAAGTCCGCTGGGGCCCGAGGTCATTGAGGGAATGCTGAAGCCGTGCCCGACGCCAAGAATTGGTAGCGATAGTGAAAACGCCCATGCCCAGCCGTCAAAGTCTTCAAAGAAGAAGAAGAAAACCAAGAAGCCCGCGCAGCTTGATGATAAGCGTACGGACCTGCAAAGACACATTAACGCGCTGGAAGAATATAACTAGAAGGCGCGAACCCCGGTCACGCTCCAAGAGTTTCTCAACCACATCCTTGAGGACGGAGATAATGACAATGATGGGGGAGAAGACTCGTCAGATGAACCTGAGAATTATGTGGCGAGCTGCCATATGATCTCTAACTCGTCAATAAATAGTGAAGAAGCTCCTGATACAGAGAAACTGGGGCCAAATCCAGAACCGGAACTAAAATCCCTGGAGCCATCAAATGAATTGATTGACAGGCTGTTGAACGAAGCTCTTTAGAAAAGCAAAGCTGACAGAGAGCGGGAAACGGCCATATACGAGAGGGCCAAGCGTCGGCATCACGTTAAAGAAGCTCCAGTATTGAGAAGCCATAGAGTACCCCAACCGGATAGAAGCATTTCTGCCGCCAGCAAAAGCAGGTTTATGACAAGGAAGCAATTCGCTAAAACCCTGTCAATGGGGATGAAGTTGCCACCTTTCAAAGAAGAAACTTCATGTTCCCCGACGGACTAGATGCATATCCAAACTACTGCTTATATCATCGGAGGATCGCGCACCTTACCGAGAAATGCATGGCCTTTAAAAATTGGTGGCAGGGATACGTTGCTCATCGACAGCATTTCAAGAGGATGAAGCGCAAAACTCGTCGAGAGCAAAAGAAGGGCGACCGATGAGCATAAAAGAACTGCCGCAACTGTCACATGGTTGATAGTAAGGGATCGCAAGTTCTCACCTTTAGGATCGATTCTGATGAAGAAATGGCCCTCAGCCCTCTCTTCAAGAAATCCATCTCGGAAACAGAAGAGACGAAGACCTGCGAGAACATTCAGCTGCGCAATCGTACAATACCCGAAAAGAATCTTGGATCCGCAAACAAGGGATCGAACAGAAAAGATAAGGGGAAGGAAAAATTCCCTAAGGATATCACCCTCGATGATCGAGTCGTTGAGGAGTTGGCAGCCAAGGACCCGCCAAAGAAAAACAAGGTGGATTACAATGTTCTGGCACACTTGAGGAAGATACTCTCGCAGCTAAGTATTCTCAATGCTCTTCTGCTATCAAAAGAGGCGAGAGATTCTTTGATCAAGGCACTACAAGAGCCCGAGCAGTTCCAAGCTTTTCTTGCCGAAGAAAAGATGAAGGACGAGCTGGAAGAAGTGCACACTGCTGACGTCACTTTCGACGACGAAGATCTCCTCCTCAGAACATGTGAGCACAACCGTCCCTTGTACGTCACCGGATACTTCCATGACATCAAGATAGGGAAGATCCTAGTTGATAACGGGTCCTCTGTCAACCTCCTAAATGTGAGGGTGTTAAAAGAAATCTGCATGAGCGTTCAACACCTCGCTCGGGATAAAATCACTATCTCCGGATTTGTCTCCCAGTCGTCACGGGCACTCCGGTCTGTAATTCTGACGTTATATTTTGGGCTGCTCGTCACTGACATCAAATTTCATGTCATTGACGCCAAGACCTGCTACAACGCTTTGCTCGATAGGCCTTGGTTACACGAGTACAACATCATCTCTTCTACACAACATCAGTGTATGAAGTACTTCAAAGATGGTCTCGAGTATACCGTGACAGGAGAGCTGAACCTGTTTTCCGTGAATGAAGTCCGAAAGTACGAAGATGCAAAGTATTTCCTGCCAGACTTTGAAGACACAGAAAGATGCCATAAGCCAGAGAATAAGCAGAAAGCTATTACCACTATTCCGGTCTTTGGGAGTGATACTGAGGAGGAAGAAGAGATAGTCTATTTGGGGCCGCCCCAATACAACAAGCCCGGACCGCCTACCCCTATGTTGGTCTTCCGCAGCGATTCTGAAGATGACATCAATGCAGTATTTTCTGTTCGGCCATCAATACAAGCCCTTACTGGCGATGAACGGAGTTTGCAAATCGCCATGGTTCCGCAAAAACATTACAAAGACCTCGACGCACTTGATGCCTATAGTGTGCAAGAACTGCAGACGTTCTACGTCCCTCCCAGGCGATCCTCTTTTATCGATCCACGGAAACCAAAGTGGAGAAAGAAATCTGGCATGGTGCCGATTCTACACTTGACAAACTCCAGCCCATCCGTCTGCCCAGATACTACACGGAAGGATTAAAAAGGCCGTTAAGCGCCAAGGCATACCCTTCAAACAAACTGCTCGACAAGCTCAGTTCTACAACAGGATCTGGAACGTCCCTGGAACTCGGCAAAAATTGCCCAACGGGAGAATGAAAACGATCAGGCTTGGATATGTTCAATCCAAGAAACGGGAACGATTCCATGGCTGCTACGTTATACATGACTTTGATGAAGAAAGAGATGCTCTGTTAAAAGACGCTAACCCTGAACCAAAACGAGGTCCCGCCATTAAAGTGCCAAGTTCGTCGTTCGAAGAACAGATGGACAAAGTAATAAGGGAAGTGGGTCAAAAGGTCCAGGATGACCATAGCCGCGAAATGGCCATTTACGAGAAATCTAAGGCACAGCGCCTCCTTCAGCAGGCTGCGGAGAATGACCATGCTCTTCGTCGCCAGCCCGTCATACAAAATACCCGACGCAGAGGTAGAAACAAGCTAAAGAACGGAAAAAACGTTCGACGGCGGCAAAACGGGTCCAAGAAGCCATGCGATCGAGAATTGAGCAACCGGGATCCATCTCTTATAAAGAAGATGGGTCGAGCATACTCTTTTCCCCAAGACAAGACAAGGATGATATTCGATCTTGTCGTGAAACATCAAATGATTACGCTCCCGGAGTCTAAACATCCCGAACAAGCAGACGAGATCTCTCACCCGGATTATTGCTCCTATCACCGAGCGATAGGACATCTTTTCGAAAACTGCTTCACATTCAAAGACTGGGTAGAAGACCAGTATCAGCTAGGCAGGTTCGCTCTATCCAGCAGTTGAAGGGTAATCCCACCACAGAAGCATGTTCCAAAAGCAACGTACATAGCGAGAGTAGAACCAGATCAACATCGGTCTTGGAAACGATCTCGTACTTGTCACGCGATAACACTGTCAGAAGAAGGAGTATGCGAGGATATGGATGGCCTCTCGTGATGCTTCGAAAACGATGATGATAGGGTGATCTCAGAGTTTCCACCGGCGCCAAAAGAGCTGGAAGATAGGATACATACTACTGCAGATAACCTCAGAAAAATCGACTTGGGAACGACAAATGACCCACTGCCGACGTTCGTCAGTAAGCTGTTGTCTGAAGAAAAGGTGGCTACGCTCAAGGACGTGCTCATGCAGTATAAAGATTGCTTCGTATGAAACTATTCCGAGATGCCATGATTAGATCCAGAAATAGCCGTCCACAAATTGGCGATTTCTTCGGACGTCAAGCCGGTCAAACAAGCGCGCCGAGAAGAATGCTGCTCGAACTTGAGATGAGCATCAACGCTGAGGTCAACAAGCTTATCGAATCCAGCTTCATCCAAGAGGTGCAATACCATGACTGGATCGCCAACATTGTCCCAGTGATGAAGAAGAATGGGATGGTGTGCATCTGCATGGACTTTCGGGATTTCAACAAAGCTTTTCCAAAAGATGACTTCGCCGTACCGGTTACTGAGCTGATGATAGACAACACGTCCACTCACGAAGTTTTCTTCTTCATGGACGGATCATCAGGGTACAATCAAATAAAGATGCATCCCGAGGACCGGAAGCATACCGCTTTCCAGACTCCTTTGGGCATATTCTGCTATAAAGTGATGCCCTTTGGTTTGAAGAATGCCGACGCCACCTATCAGAGGGCCATGACGAGAATTTTCGATGACTTCATACAAGAAATCATCGAATGATATATCGACGACCTTGTGGCTAAAAGTAAATCGTACAAGGAATATTGGGAGCATCTGAAAATCGTGTTTCAGCTCCTTCGGAAATACAACTTGAAAATGAACCCTCTCAAATGCGCGTTCAGAGTTTCCTTAGGCAAATTCCTAGGATTCATCATATGGCACCGGGGCATCGAGATAGACCCGTCGAAGATCAAGGCAATCATGGAAATGCCTCCGTCTAGAACTCTCAAGCAACTGCGGTCTATCCAAGGAAAGCTCGCATATATTCGACGGTTCATAGCTAACCTCTCCAAAAAATGACGTCCCTACAGTCATCTAATGAAGAAGGGGACCCCGTTCATCTGGGATCGCAAATGCCAAAGCGCACTAGACGAAATCAAGCAATACCAGCAGAATCTGCCGGTACTAACCGCTCCGGTCAAGGGAAAGCCCCTAATCCTGTACACAACTGCCCTTGAAGGTTTTTTAGGCGCACTATGGGCACAGGAAAATGACCAAGGGAAGGAAAGAGCCCTCTACTATTTGAGTTGGGTTCTCCTGGGGGCAGAAAATAACTACTCCCCTATCAAAAAACACTCTCTGGCACTGATCTTTGCGATAACGAAGCTTCAGCACTATGCATTGGCGCATGAGGTCCAACTCATATCAAAAGTGGATCCTCTCAAATATTTGATGTCAAGAGCCATACTAACGGGACGGCTCGCTAAATGGGCCCTCCTCTCGATGGAGTTCTCGATAACTTATCGTCCCCTCAAGGCAGAGAAAGGCCAGGCCATCGCCGACTTCCTCGCTGAGCATCCGATACCTGCCGATTCACCCCTAAATTGTGAACTGCCAGACGAGCACGTGTTTAAACGATCAACAGGGAGAAAGGAGAGAGTGACACCCGATGGGAACTCTACTTCGACGGAGCATCTTCTATGAAGAAGCGAAAGCACAGCTCCCCCATAATCAAATCTGGGGTAGGCCTCATCGTGACTCCACAAGGAGGGATAATGCGCTTTGCCTTTTCTATAACAGAACCGAGGACGAACAATGAAGCCGAATATGAAGCTTTGATAGCAAGTCTTGAGATCACTGTCGACATGGGAATAGAAAGCCTCCTCATATACGGAGACTCCCAGCTGATCGTTAGTCAAGTAAACGGCGACTATCAAACGTGCAAACCAGAGTTGTTAAAGTACGGCGAGACAGTACAATAATTGCTGACTCAAATCCCTGCCTACGCCCTGGAAAGCATACCGTATGCGGAAAATAGCAAAGCGGATGCGTTAGCCAAACTCGCTAAAGAACTGGCTGACGAAAACCTCGATGACGTGAGGATCGTTGTGCAAAGCAGTCGGGTTCTTGCGCCAGCAGAAATATCTCTGAAGTTGTTCGAAGAAAAGGGAGCGACCAAACAAACGGCCCTACAAATACAAGACTATGAAAAGGCTAAGGATTGGAGAGAAGTCTTTATAGACTGCTTCAAATACCGTCGAACGCCTGAAGACGCATCCTTAAGACATCAGCTCATGAAACGAGCTCTGTCTTTCCTTTCGTCAATGATACTCTGTACAAGAGATCATTCGACTCTCTGTGGCTAAGATGCCTAGGACCGGAAGAAGCAAAGAAAGTCTTCTAAGAAACTCACGACGGACTCTGCGGTTCTCATCAAACCGGGCTGAAGATGAAGCTGAAGATCAAAAGGATGGGCTACCATTGGCCCACGATGATTCATGATTGCCTCGAATACGCGAAGCAGTGCCACTCATACCAGATTCACGGGGACTTCATCCACCAGCATCCAAATCCGCTACACCCAATGTTGGCTAGCTGGTCGTTCGTAATGTGGGCAACTGACATAATCGGACTCATCAAACCAGCATCATCTAGAGGACATCGGTTCATATTGGTAACAACCGATTACTTCTCTAAGTAGGCAGAAGCAGTACCGCTGAGAGAAGTGAAGACGGAGAATATCCTCCATTTCTTCAAGATGCACGTCATATATCAGTTCGGCACTTCGCGACGGATTATCTCCGATAACGGGCCAGCCTACAGAAGTCACAAAATCAGCCGCTTCACACAGCAACATAATATAGACTAGAGATACTCTTCGGTCTATAATCCCCGAGCTAATGGTCTAGCTGAGGCTTTCGACAAGACATTGATGAAGATCATAAAGAAGATGGTGTCCAGAAGTAAAAAGGACTGGCACGAGAGACTGCATAAAACTCTCTGGGCGTACCGGACCACGTTCAAAATGGCCACAAATACAACGCCATGCGCATTGGTGTTCGGCATTGAGGTAGTACTCCCCTTGGAGATAGAGTTACCCTCTCTACGAGTGGCGGTTCATTACGAGCTAACAGATGAAGAAAATGCCCATCTTCGGCTCGAGGAGCTCGATGCCCTCGATGAAACTCGTCTCATGGTGCAGCAAAACTTAGAGTCTTACAAAGCAAAGGTGACGCGCTCATACGAGATATTGACTACGCCGAGAACATTCCACCAAGGCGAACTCGTGCTAGTGGTCAAGAAACCTATGATCCCCAGCCGTGCCAAACGGGGGAAGTTCGAGCCGAATTATAAGGGCCCGTACATCATAGACAAGGTCTACCAAGGTGGGGCCTACTTGCTCATGAACATGCATGGCAAAAGACCCTTCAGGCCAATAAACGGCCAGTTTCTGAAGAAATACTATGCCTGATAGATAACGACACCCATGTCCGCTCTCTATCTTCCTAAACCCAAGCTCTGTAAGGGGTATCCAGTGAAACCGTTGTCTCCACAAAGGACCGAAACGTCCCTAAACTAATAGTGGACCGTAATGTCCTAAAACTAACTATGGACCGAAATTTCCTAAAACTAACTACAGACCGAAACGTCTTTAAACTACTACAAACCCGTATCATCCTTAAGCTGACGCGTTAAAAAAAAGGTAAGTCCACAAGCAAAATGGGCACGGATGAAAACCCGAAAAAGCTCCGTGAGTAAAAACAGCAGGGCTACCGGCGAGTTTGTGAAAACCCGAAAGGGCGCAATCTCGTTAAAAGACACTTGCAAGGTCCTCTCGACCTTGTAAGGAGAAAACTACCAGCATGAGATCCTTATGACTCACAAAGGAGCGACACACTTAGGGATCCCCACGATTTCTAAGGAGAAATTACACTTACGAGATCCTCACGACTCGTAAGGAGAACCCTCTTATGAGACCCTCGCGGCTCATAAGATTCAAAAGCCTTAAACTACAGGGATCTGAACCTGTTCTTAAGCCATCACCATTCCCAGACTGTCCTACAAGCGGTTTGATACTAACCCTTGTATACAATCCACGGGCACAAATAATCATTTCCTTTTCGAGTCCCACCAACGAAAAGGAATCCCCTCATTTGATGAACAAGCACTTGTAAGTCCTCTTGACTTATAAGGAGAACACTCTTGTAAGATCCTTATGACTTATAAGAGAACACACACTTAGGAATCCTCACGATTCCTAAGGAGAAAATGCACCTACAAGATCCTCACGACTCGTAGGGAGAAACACCTTTATGAGACCCTTACGGCTCATGAAGTCAAAAACCTTAGTCGACAGGATCCTAACCCTATTTGCTAAGTCACCTTTGTTTATGTCGACAAAGGCAAATGATGATTCGTTCCTGGCAATATCTCTGTTGTAGCGATACTGATGCTTACATCGGCATCAAATTCTAAGTCCAACAAAGGCAAATGATGATTCGCTCCTGGCAATATCCCAGTTGTAGAGATACTGATGCCTAAATCGGTATCAGATCCCAAGTCTAAACTCGTGATAAAAATCAGCGAGCCAAAAATACATATGAAATAGCCGAAATGATGGGGCAACTTGCAACAAAATAAGAAAGTAAAATATATGCATACAAAATAGCCGAAATGATTGGGTGACTCGCAATAAAAAACAGCAAGTAAAGAGAGAGAAATAGCCGAAATGATTGGGCACCGCGAAGAATAGCCGAAATGATTGGGCAATCGCGACTTTCGCGATACAAAAAGCTGAAATGATAGAGCATCGCGGAAAGAAAACAAAAAAATATATATAAGAAATGAAACTTCTGCCATGCAGGTAAGTCCATACTGACCCATGTATACAATCCATGGGCATAAACGAAAGGGAACCACATGACCCAACAAACTCTGTCAAAAGGAAGAGTCAAGTTCCAGCGGCAATATCTGCATCCCAGAAGACCAGTAATGACGTTCCTCCTCATGCCAGCAGGATAGGGACGCGACACCACCAATCGGAGCCGCGGAAAAGTCCCTAGTTCCAAGATTCTGCGGTTCACAGACAACCGAAAGTCGATCCCCGACACCGTAGAAAACGGAGAAAGTCGACCCCCGACACCGTAGAAAATGGAGAAAGTCGATCCTGACACCGTAGAAAATGGAGAAAATCGAAAGTTGATCCCCGACACCGTAGAAAACGGAAAAAGTCGACCCCTGACACCGTAGAAAATGGAGAAAGTCAACCCCCGACACTGTAGAAAACGGAGAAAGTCGATCCCGACACCATAGAAAATGGAGAAAGTCAATATCCGACACCGTAGAAAATGGAGAAAGTCGATCCTCGACACCGTAGAAAACGGAGAAAGTCGATCCCCGACACCGTAGAAAACTGTTATGACCCGAAATAGAACGTGACTGGAACTTGAATCGTATGAAGTGTATAGGACCCCATTTAATTCAAGTAAGCCAAAAGCCCAGAAATCTAAACCATTTTAAATAAGAAGTGAAGGAAAACTTGTTTAAACATTTAAAAGCAATATCATATTTTCCCAAAAATTTTGACAGAGTCTCATTTGTAAATACTGGCCCCAAAAAGGTACAAACATGAATAATATGAATAAAGGCATCCCAAGCAGGAGCTAGCTCTTCGTCAATTGACTGTCACAACCACACAAGAAATATAATATACAACGCCGAAGGGCGAGGATCAAAACTCAAAAGGAAACTCGAAATCATCAAGAAAACCACAATAATACAGGCGTGACTCTAAGGTCGAAAGAATATACAATGGTCTTCTAAGTCTAATGAATATACAAGTCTGGTTGATGGAGTTATTAGATACAACTGAACATAAATAAAAGGTACAATGGTGGTCACGATGTGAGTGAACCCACCTACCAAAGCAATCACCCGAAATGGAAGCAGTGTACCAGAAAGCCACAATTCTGTACGGCAAAAACCTGTAAGAACTGTGGCACAACGTGGTGAGTTGCCAACTCGTAAGTAGAAAACATCACAGAGCAGAAATCATATGTATGACTCAATCCTAGGTAATACGATCATAATATCCTCAAATAATTGTTCACACCATAATATTGTATTATTATATTCCCCATTCTTATTCTTTTTATAAATAAACAGGTGCTTTTGACGCATGTCTGCTACATATTACAGGTTACAGGTTCTTGGCGCGAAAACAGTGAAAAACAAAAAAGACGACACAAAAGAAGGACTTTTGACCAACAATTAGGAGGATCTTGGTAAAGCCCAGCAGAAGAACGGTTCACCATTAACAAGGCAACGCAAGATCCAAATTTGCAAGAAAGACGGTTAAAAGATCCCTTGCAAAGTTTTCACTGAAGATCTGGAATTAATACAGAAGGCCAATTGATAAAAGGAATAAAGAACCAGGAAGCCCAAAAGACACCAAAGCAAGCCACCAAAATTTCAGGATCCAAGCTCACCATTGGGCCGCGGAACCGCGGCCCAAGCACTCCCATGCCGCGGTTCCGCAGCCGTTTGAAGCCCTAATGCGCAGGAAATTTTACCATAATTCTTTGGCGGTTTTGGAAAGATTTTCTAAGGGTATATTTGTAATTGTAGACATGCGATGCAATTGTAAACCTACGGCTTCTATGTCCTATAAATAGAACCCAAAAGCTTTGTATTTTCTTATGCCTCCCTTTAATGAATAAAATTTAGAAATCTTTTGGAGAGCATCGGTGTTTCTTCTCCATTCAGAAATTCAGATCTGACAACCCTGCATGGATGATTGGAGGGATGCATCTGTAAGTGATTTAATTTCTTGCCTTAGTGTAGATTTAAATTCCTTGCCCTAGGTAGATTTAATTTCATGCCCTAGGAACTTGTTTAGGGTTTAGCTTTTGGGAAGGATTTTGAGAGATGAGATCTCTCATCCCTTTCTTACCCACCAAATATTTACAATAGGACTCCATGCATACATGCACATACCGCTCCCTACGGCACTCTATCCCTCGAGGTAACGATGAACCGTAGTATAAAGGCCCGGGTGTGATGTTTTCCATGGAGGTTAGGGTAAGGATCTCTAAAGGAAGGACAAGAACCTAGAGGAAGGAACACCTTCCCGAACGGATCTAATCCACTTTATTGATAATTACCATAACACCTAATTAGATCTTCATTCGGGTATAGAAAGCGGTGAGATTTAATTACATTTCCAAATCATCCCTAAACCTAGCCCTAGCAAGAGTAGATCTAGATAATTGCCCTAGGTTAATTAGATTTTTAGATTTAATAATCAACCGAACACCCTTCGGAATTAACTCGTAAGAACGACTCGGAAATTCACAAAATCCCTGTGGACCGACCCGTACTCACCGGCTAGCTTCATGCGACGCCGTTCTTGATTGCGGTTACAAATATTTTTGATCTATCTTTTAGAAAGCGCAAGCATGCTAAAAATCAATCAATCAATAATATCCTGAACCGTCTGCACATAAGTGTAATACCACGTGCTCATGTCTGTGCCTCAGATAGCAACATAACATATATATGATGAATGAATGCATCGAAATGAAAACAGAATACATTAAGATTGAGAAAACTGTTTTCTTTATTTAGTAAGATTTCTGTATATATAAATCGAGGTATCATCAATGAAATCAATATAAATCCGTGTCAAGCATCGACACAAAACATAAATCCCACTATTCGAAATCTCAGGATCCGGCTATCCGGACAGGCCCAAATCATAATATCTCAATACCTCAAGTCTCAATATCTCGGGCACCGGCTATCGGACTGGACCCTGGGCTCCGGCTATCCAGACTGGCCCAAAACATCAAATCTCATGACTACATCGGTATCCTCCAGATATCCGCCACGTCATAAATAACCGGTCGGTAGTGCTCTCCTTCCAGGCTCAACGCCATCATCTGCGACCATCTTGTCCCGAGGTACCGCACCGGGTCCACCATGCACCCACAAACGGTTCCTCCTCCTCCTCAAATCGGGTGTATGATATCGCTCAAGAGCCGAGAAAACTCATGGTGGACATATCTCATATCATATCACGAGAAAACCGCAAGTCTATCTTTTAAAAAGGTAATAAGTTTATAAAATCTTTGCGGTTTCTCTAAATCCATAAATCTCATAGAAATCCAAAATCATAAATCACGATGTAGATAAATAATGAATACTGGGCTCCGGCAATCCGGACTGGCCCAAACTATCGCAAGGAAAATGAATATATGAATATACATGCATGAGATAACACAGTAAATAAATGCAATGTCTAAGCTATCATATAAAAGCAAGTTCACTAGTACCATGTCGAAACTATCAGCTAATAAGCAATATCGATGAATTAATATTCTCTAAAGTGTACGTGACATGGCAATTACCGATGATGATGTGTGTGAGCCGGCAAGCAGGTGTACGTGGAACATACGCATCATCGGTAATGGTGCTGGTGTCCTGACTGCATGATTTTAATAATAACTAACGAAAACACAATATAACCATGCAATGCCATGTGAACAGCATGAAAATGCAGACATAAATAATAACGTAACATGTAAGAGTATACATTTATATATATGAGTCATAAAATTTTGACATTTGAAATGATATGAGTCGTGGTGTTTAGAAATAAAGGCTACGATGTTTTTAAGAAAAGGTACATCCTTTGAAATATACGTAGAATCCCTTGGCCTGTCTTTAAAATACTCACGATTCATTAGTTTTGAAATAAGTATGACTCGAGTCTAGTCTAACATCTACAAGTAAACTACATGACTAAACTAACAGGCAGAACGAGAGGGTAAGGAAAACTACCTAAGTCTGAGTCGATATATAAATATATATATATATATTAGTCGGTGATCCCGCCTCAATAGTATCACATACGATACACTATATAATATGACATTCTCGAGTAAAGAGTGCAGATCTATCATCATAAACATATCACGTACGGTAATCCATTGTACGGCATCCCAAATCTGGGTACGGGTCAAATATCACATTTATGACATCATTTATCTGGTATCCTTATCATCATATCATGAACTGGGTTCTGATCTAATGTCTAGTACATACTGATACCATATACATATATGTATGCGTATGTATGAAAACGCACCGCATAAGGACCCGCTATAATATCATGTCGTATCTCATAATACGAACTAAAACATATCACCGATCTCGTGGTATCGCGCCCAATCTCATCGACTCATCTCCAAGTATCATATACTATCCTCGTCATCCATGTGTGTGTGTGTATATATATATATATACATAGTCCCATACCTGTGTGTGTGTATACATATCCCCATATACGCATAAGAAAATAAAATGCATGCATGAGTGTGTGCGTGTGTGCAAATCACTACTCTAGGGTTTGCAACAAAAAAAACTAACTAACGACACTATCCTCCAATTATACTAGAATTAACCATGATCTTCTAAGTTCCTACTTGCTAACTATCCAAGTTTCATAAACAAAAGATCAAATATAACTTTAATATATCAAAGGCTACGCTACGAACTGCGAGGGTGCTATACGCCATCCACTCGACTTCCTCCGTAGATATATATCTATTCATCTTGATCCTTGCTTACCGAAGCTGATGACGCCACGCTCGTCCTTGTCGTTCAAGTCCACTCGAGGGTACCTACATATATACACATATAGCATTGTAAACAGAAATCACGCACGAAAATCAAAACGGCACACGGATCGTACCTAGGTTAAAACCTATGACCCGCTCATGCAAAAGAACCAAATAACCCTCGACATCAGCGTACAAATGCCAATTGATCGAGATAAAACCCAAACTAACCAATTGTGGTTTCACAACTCACTAACTATTATATGAAATAAGTTATAACTCATCAAAACCTCAAAATTAATCAAATCGATTTAGATCCCAAAAACCTAGTAATCCCCTTTTAATCATTTTAGTACAAAAGTTGTTGTTTTAACAATTTTAGCGGCTACAATATTTACTAAATATCTTATCTAAGTCACACAACCAATAACCATATTTTAGTCTCACATATTTAATTTAATTCTAAAAACCTAGTTTGCTAAAAAACCTTAATTAGAAAAATTTTAAAATACAATTAGCAAACTAGCAACTAGCTTTGCCTTTACATGTCTTAAGATCTTAAATACATCACGCAATCATGATCCAATTACTCAAAACCCTAACTTGATCTCAAACTGTTTCTTGAATTTTCTAAACTTGAAATTGGAACCATATTACTTACTAATTGAGTTTGATTTAAGTGCTTAAACAACAAATTAACTATAGGTTTAGGATTTATACCTCATAGATTGAAGATCAAACATGAATCTTAGCCTCCCAAACTTACTTCCATCCCCCAAGATCTATGCTAAATTGGCTAAAGAAAAATGGGTAAAACTTGAATTTGGAGTTTGTGGGGTTTTTTTTATATTTTTGTTGAATTTGTGAGGAATTTTATGTTGGAAAAGAAGTGGGAAATTTGGGGGGCTGTTCAAGGGGGCTCGGCCTACAGGAATTTGGGAAGGAGAGAGAGAAAATGGAGTGAGTGAATGTGTGTAGACATATGTAGAAACATCCTCATCATCTCATATTTTAATCCCCCCATTAATTTTCTTTTCTTAATTGAAGTGGAGAGAAATGAGTGGGGGAGTGGGGGCAAAATTGGGGCTGCCACAAGAGGGCTCAGCCAAGCAATTAGGCGTGTGGGTGTGTGAGTTGGGTAGAAATTTCCATTCACAAGAAACCCCCCATCAACTCATCTTTTAACTTACTTTCTTAATTAGTTAATTTCCTAATTAATTTTATGCTAGAAAACTCTAGAAACATGGAGATAGTTAGTGAAAAAGAGCATGTTACAAACTAAACTTTGCGTTGTCATGGTGCACTAATGTGTGTTTAACCAATTCCAATTTGTAATTATCACTAATTAAATGTATTAGTGACGGCTTAAAAATAATATTTAAAATAATTTATTTCGGAAAATATTTCAGTAAACTAGAAATTTACAAACCCATTAAATATCAAATTTTAGCAATTATATTGCTAGAATATGTATAATTGTATCCTGTTTTTTTTTCGTTTTTTTACGGAAAACACCCGTTATTTTACCGATTATCCGAAATTTCACCTATACGATTTTCAAAACGTTACAGTCTTCCCCCCTTAAAGAAATTTGGTCCCTGAATATAAATTTAAACCCTTCAAATACTAAAATATTTCAGTAAAATGATCAAGTCGTCGGGGCTCTGAAATCATAAATACATAAAACACATCGTAGCGCAATGTATGCGCATGAAAAACGAGTATATAAACTAAAATCAAAACTCCGTCAAGCATCCCGCAATTATCGGAGTTATGGTGAAGACACAAATGTCAAAATCCAATATAAAAACCAACATGGTATACTCAAGACTAAAATATGTACATAGTACACATCGTTGTAACTTGACAAAACATCTGAAAAGAATGCATGCTAAACCATTCCTGTTGCTGTGCAATGCGCGTATCACGGCATAGTGGCGGACGTTTATTGTAGGAAAATGACTATATGTATGTGTGTGTGTGTGTGTGTCCTTTGTTTAATATACATGCCCCGCCGTTTTGAAAAATAATTTAGCAAGGTTTTCCTTTGTTAAATGTCTCGTGTCATCTCGGACACGTAGGTAAATACTGAGACTATAGCTCCTTTTTGGAATATATATATATATATCCTTTGTTTAATATACACGCCCCACCGTTTTGAAAAATAATTTAGAAAGGTTTTCCTTTGTTAAATATCTCGTGTCATCTCGACCACGTAGGTAAATACTGAGACTATAGCTCCTTTTTGGAAATCTCTTCGATAACTATCACTGCATGCAAAAATATGTTCAGGTGTTGTCCTCTGACTAGTCCTGCTCAGTCACTATACCAAATAGTAAATATCATAAAAACATACCGCTCAAAGGAAATCAATCCCAAAATGTATATAAGAATGCTACGTGCGTCTGGTGCGCACGGAAATCGAGATCAATGAATGTTCCATACATGTGCACAGAAACAAAATCTAAGTGCAACGGGTGTGCACGAAAACACCTGTCAAGGGCAAAGGGTGTGGCTGACAGCAATATGAGGTGCATCTGATATGCACGAAGAATCCCGATTTGGTGCATCTGGCGTGCACCGAAATCGCATCAAACGTGCCAAGTATGCTCAAAATCCAACTCAAGTGCACAAGTTGCACGAAAACAAATATCGAATATCGCAATCGAAATCAACGGTATACAATAAATCTCAATCCAAATCAGGTATACTGTGGTATATAACCTCACAACCATGTGCATCAGCGTGCACAAAATCGAATCAAAATACTAAAAGTGTATGAAACTATGCCGAAAGCACAAGCCAAATAATATGCATACTATAGGCAAGAAATCAAAATCAACATCTCGAATAACATCAAATCGAAGTCATGTGCAACTGTGGTGCACAAAATCTCAATCATGCAAACAAATCACCCAAAATACCGAAATCAAAGATGGCAGAAACAACCCCGCTCTGGCACATCCTCTAAAGATCTCTGGCCAATTGTCATGGTCCCTCATAACGTGTATCGTCGACGATACCGAACTCTAGCCCACTGGGTGTGCGTAATGTGACCAACCCTGGTCCAAGTCTTCTCGTATAGTATTCTAGAAAGATTCTGTCGAAGTGTCCCCCAATCTCGTTTATGCCGAACTGCCCGAAAGTTATCATCCTTTACTAAATCTATTTCTTGTTCCGGAACGGCTGCATACTCATCACGACTCCTTCTGGAAGATATATCCATGTACAACGCCTCTGCATGCGTATCGCATCTCTGATGTCAGCGGAGTGGAACGTCATCTTGTCAAACTCTCATACGAATCTCTTACTCCACTTTTCTCTCATGTCGACTGATTCGGAATTGTCTCTTCGTGGCTGCATGGACTGCGCTCCAACAGCTATACTAGTATCTGGAGTTTCCCAAGCAATGTATCCCATCACATGATACCCGGATGACATCGAACCTTTCGATCGATTCGTCAAAGTTCCATAATCCCTCAAGAGCTCAACATATTGAGTACAGTTTAATAGTTCCAGTACATGTCACAGTCCCTATGGACCAGCCGTAGAAGGGCAAACCCAAGCCTCATTAATGGCACCGCTGAACTGCTGCAAACCCTAAGGTTCAAAAGCGTTCCCATGGTCATTATATCGAGTCAGGGTTTCATTCTTCTAGAGAGTCCATGGAGTTACTTGCATATTTTTCTGAATACTTTAAACTTGGAAAATGGGTTGCTGACATTCGATCGTCTTCTTCCAGCTCCTAACATACCTGTATGAAGTCATCTCTAACTGGAATCAGTCAATCTTATGACCTCGCATCGGGGTAGGCAACGAATCACATGTCTTAGTCATTCCCATGGGTGACTAGCGATCTCCTATCATATCTCTAAGTACAACCCGTGCTGCATTAGCTCCAAACATCTGGGACGATATCTCGTCAGTCGCGGCTACATTTGGCTCATTCTTCCGCATGCTAAACATGTAGGGTTACCTAAGACGGCAGCGAGTTTTTGGGAAGCATCGTCCATACCAAATTCAAATTTTTGCCGTTTTAGCTAACCCCAACTAAGCATCGTTAACTAGAAATCGATGGAATATGAAATGCAAACACTTTGCAAGTAAAGTGAACAAGGAATACAACCTTTGTAGACCGGTCCTTCACTTCAATAGCTCCGTGTAGTAGTCCCCTTCGCTGAGATCGTAAACTCCGGACTCTAGAAAGGCTCCCTTAAAGAAACGAACATGCTTGCTCCGAAGACTTCGAGGCCGAAGATGATCTACGTCAAGAAGACACTAACCCAAGCTATCTCTTCACTAATTACGGAATTAGTGAAGCAAACACCCTATACTAAATGGCAAGTAGTAGAGGATGATGAAGTAGGAAGTGGGCTCACTTTAGATTTGATTTTCTCACACTTTTTCATCACAAACTCAAACCCTAGAAAACTCTTTTCTTGAGCTCTTGAAGAAGATGATGAATTATCAAGAAAGAATAAGATTAAAGCAACCATGGTGAGTTAAGTATCATATACTTAACCTTTGTAGAGACTTAACCAAGGCTAGGTTAATTGGTAGGGTTAACAAATATCTTACGTAAAACAAAACATGAAGACTTAGTCAAAGAACTACAAGCTTCTACAAACTTATCAACCATGATAAAATCAATGTCACAAATCGCGAGAATAGAATACGGTATCTCATATCATATTAATCTCGATCCCGCACATATCACATATGTGCTCCTACTCTATTTCGCTTGAGCCAGGAAACCCCCGTGTAGGACTCTAAAGACTTGATTGGTAGAGATTTTCTGTGTTTAAATTTACCGCAATCAAGACGATGTCGCTTGGTAGCTAGCCAGTTGAGTACGGGTCGATCCACAGGAAGAAGGAATCCTTTTCTTTATGTTCTAACGAGTTAAATCCAATTAAGTTGGGTTTTTTTTTAAGATCTAAAAATGAGAATAAGTTGATAAAAAGCTTGCTAGAGTTAGGATTGGGTTAGTTCGAGATAGGGATCTTCTCACATCTTTCAATGCCTTAGTTGTGAATAAAGGTGTTAGGGTAATCGGCAACAACAGGGATTAGCACGACTGGGAAGAAACTTAGTTTCTTCCTTTTAGTCCTTGTCCGTCCGTTCTTGGCTCTTAGACGTAACCTCCGGTTAATTCAACCACAACCGGTCTAACTAGGGAATCGCCGCTATCATGTAGGATAGGGTGCCGTAGTGAGCGGATTATGGTTGAATTAAAGGGAGTCTGTATTTAAAATTATTTGGGCAAAAAAAGGAGAGAGAAATTTCCTTCTCTCAAACCTTCCCTCTCCGATCCTAACAAGTGAGAAATTACTCACTCATTAGAGAGATAACAATAAAATTCATTATAAGGAAAAAGCAGATAAATTTCTATCACTAAATTTAACAAATTAAAATTGTAGGTATTTAAAATATGATAAAAAAAGAATACGAGAAGAAAAAAATAAAAACTTACTTTATTGACGACCTCTCAAAAACGCATTACAATGGAATTGAAATTTAGATTTAGAAATTAAAAAGAGGCATAAAAGTAAATGTTAGTGTATATAACCTAGAGGCCATTACTGTATCATACTAGTTTGTATATTACTTAATGGAAGCTTGGGATATTCACAGTTGTATAGACAATCTTGCTCAAAATAGTAGTATGCTACTTGGTTTGTTTCTACTTTAATATGTGCATGTGTTTCTTTTAGCATATTGCTTATACATATTAGTAGAGCCCTTAGGATCTTTGCTTGATTACCAGCGTTGTGATGGCAGTCACACCCGTGGGGGCTGGGTAATCCACAGGCACATCCTTATGCAGGTCCCTAGTCGTAGGACTATCGAGACAGTGCATCGATACTCCGGAGTAGACTAGCGTATGCGCTTCTCATCCCAGCTCGGGAGACAGTCTGTCCCACAGCCGTCAGTACGTCGTACTTGAGATAGTATGCGGGTGCTCGTTAGGTTACGAGTACACTGGACAGGACTCGTCGGGAACTGTTGGTTGGTATTATACCTATCGTCAGTTGTCAGTTCCCAGATGACATGAGTACAGCTTAGTCCGCTGACTTGACACTGTCACTTCGCCTTGAGTGTGTTCCCACTGTACTTTGATTACTACCCTACCACGGCTCAAAGGAGTCGTGCAAACAGGTAGTAGTTGGGTGCAGTCCCGAAGCACTTGGAGGCAGTGACGGTTAGACAGGATTCGTCTCTCCCGATATTAGGGGTTGACATTGCGCTGTGTCTAGGAGAGCCATTACACGAGTAGTCCCTGGCCAGGGCAAGCGAGATATACTGGTAGGTTTCCAATGTTATCTCAGGGTGTTCTGGGCTACACTCCGACACGACTTGTACCGCTATTAGGGGACTGACATTCACCACCCCCTAGGCCCGCCATGCGATGTATCAGACGAACAGACCGGACTGTATAGAGACTGTCACATTCAGGCTCAGTAGGAGTTCAGATGGGTTTTACCTCGTCCGTCTTCTTATCGGCATCTACCTGGGGGCCGTTACGCACAGCTAGTGCCGCTTGCGGTCTGTGGTTAAACCTACTGCCAGCGTAGTGTCGAGTCTTTAGAGTCCCACATAGAGAGCTATTCGCCTTTAGGCAAAAGAGTAGAGGTCGCATGGTTTTGTAACAGGGTTCGGTCACATCCGCGCACTTATGCACGTTTAGTGACCGGGCAGTTATTACTAGCGGGCTTTGGTTTAAGCCAGATCCTAGTATACGTTTTGGGATTGATTTTATCTCGTTTGTATTCGTGTTTCCCGGAACGCGGATGCGGGTGTGTATGCACAGTTGATAGAGACAGAGGCAGAGAATTCTCATTAGGGTTATTGACTGTTGACTTTTTCTTAACCCTAATGAGAATTGAAAATATGGTTAATGATAATTAAGTATTATTGTGCCATGGTTGGGTTGAAAGGTTGACCTTGTTGACTTGTTGACTTTGTTGACCGGTTGACTAGGTTGGACTTGTTGACCACCATCATTGCTATGGCTATCATTTCATGCAAAGATTTTTGGCTTGCTTATTTGTTCACACATTGCATTTAATGCATGAAATGATCTTGCCTTTTTTGAGATGATAACCATCACATAATACTTGATTATCATTATGGCTCATGATGCTTTTGGATTATGAGAGGGTGGATGGGAAAAGTGAGGCTCATTCTTTCATTTGCTTTCTCTCTCTTGAGCTCTCTCATTCTCAAGCTCTCTCCTTCTTCGTCTTGCTCTCTCTCTAGCTCAAGGCAAACCATTCTTATGTGTTGAGACCCATTGCCTTAGAGATAAAAAAGCACCAAAACAATTCTCTACTCATTCTAGTTCACAAGGCCTAGCAAGCTAAGTGTTCTAGTTTCTTCAAAGTTCGAAGAAGAATCCAAAGGTAGAAGATTTCGGGTGGATCGATCTTCGGCGTGAGGAGACGACGGGGTGAGGCCGATCCGTACACCATCAAGAGTTGAAGACGAAGGAGTTCAAGAAAGGTATAACCCCCTAACTGAGTAGGCAAACAACTCCTAGTTAGGTTGTTAGGTAGATTGTTTAACAAAGATCCGTATTTGTAGTCCATGTTACCACCCTCTTGAAAATCGTTTTTCACCACTTCCGCAACCCCGTAAGTACCGGGGAAGGGTAGCATGGACTTACAGTGGTATCCGAGCCTAGTTAAACACTATCTAACATGTTAGCAAAGTAGATAGAAATTCGATCGGAGAAAAAGTCGCGAAAAATCCCCGAAAAATCAAGCTTCTGTCGATTTTGTATTCTGTTCAAAAATTAATAAATCATGCACCAAAAATCGACTCAGGCTTTTTATGAAACACCCAAGAAATTTGGTCCATCAAATCGGTCAAAGCGCCGTGGAAACGCGGCGGGAGCATGCTCCCGCCGCGGTTCCGCGGCCAAGTTGACTCGGTCGAGGAAAAGGTTTCTTACAGAGTGTTTCTAGGGATGTTTTGGGATTTTTGGGATATGTTTTTTCTGCCCAGATTTTACAGAAAGAAAAATTAGTTTTTGGGGCTTGAAAATCCGTATTTTGATCGAACTTATAAAGACTAATGCTAACGGGTTTATATCTGTGATGTGTTATATGTATTGATTCTGACTAATTCTTCCTTTATGGTTTGAGGAGGGATTCGAGAGACAGTGGGAGCCATCCTGTTTAGACAAACTAAAAACCACTCTAAACTTGCAAGAGCATCATGCTGAGTGTTTCTTTTCTCTCTCCTAATTGCAGCGACCAATCGTCATGACCGGACTTAAGTTACTTCTAGATAAAAACATACGGACAGGGCCAAACTACAAAGATTGGCTCAGAAATGTCAAAATGGCAATCACTTATGACAAGTTGGGGTATCTCCTTACCACCAAAGCTCCCCCTATCCCAGGTCCCACCTCCAGCGTCGCGGATAAGGAAATCCGTAAGACTTGGGAGATCGATTGCGCGAAGGCCAAGTGTCCCGTGCATGCCTCTATGGACAACGAACATCAGAGGAGGCACGAGAATATGGACCTCGAATCCATATTTTTTCATACAAAAGAACTGTATGGAGAGCAATCTCGTATCGCCAGATACGAAGTGCCGAAGAAGTTGTTTTCGGCAAGATTGGCCGTCGGATCATCGGTAGCAGAACACGTGCTTAAGATGATTGGCTACATAGAGGAGCTCGCGGACCTTGGGACCACGTTGGAGAATGAGCTCTATACGGACTTGATTCTTCAGTCCCTTCCTTCCACTTACGCCCAGTACATCCTGAATTTCAACTTGCAAGAAAAGGAAGTTGAACTTTCAGAGCTCCTCAACATGCTGAGGAGTGCAGAGGGCACCCTACAGAAAGGTAGGGAAACATCCACTTTGTTTGTAAGAGGATCTTACTCTTCTAGATCCAAGGCAAAAGCCAAGGGAAAGAAGAAGAAAACCCCCGCCAAACCAAGGGGCGGTGTTAGTAAGGTCGATACGAAGGGAAAGGCAAAAGCAACAAAGAAAGCAGGGAAGCTTGTGGATAAGGAAGAATGCTTTTACTGTCACAAGAGTGGACACTGGAAGAAAGATTGCAGGGCTTGGAAAGCCAGAACACAGGATCTGAAGCAGTTTACGGCTTCAGCTTCAGGTGTGTATGTTATTGAAAACTGTCTTTCAATAAACTCTACTTCCTGGGTATTAGATACCCGATCAGAGTCACATATCTGTAATTCTTTGCAGGCACTGAGAAAATGTAGGTTTTTGAAGGCAGGTGATATGACCCTCAGAGTTGCAAACGGAGCTGGCATGGATGCTGAGTCCGTGGGGGACTATCACTTGGGCTTGTCAGATGGACACGTTTTGGTTTTGCGTAATTGTTATTTTATACCCAATGCAACTTGTAATATCATTTCTGTATCTTTATTATCTAAAGAAGGTTATGAATTTGCATTTGTAAGTAATGTTGTGAACATTCACCTTAATCAAGTTCTGATTGGGTCAGGTACATTAAGCAATGGTATATACGTATTAAACCAACCACAGATTTTAAATGTCCAGAATACATACAAAAGAAAGTCTCCAGAAATCAATCAGACTTTCTTATAGCATTGTAGACTGGGTCACATCAATGAGAGAACGTTGACGAAGTTACATACAGAAGAATATTTAAATCCGTTCGAATATCAATCGTATGCCACTTGTCAATCCTGTCTCAAAGGAAAGATGACAAAGACTCCGTTCACTGAACACGGAGTAAGAGCGAGTGAGCTCTTGGGACTCGTACACAGCGATGTGTGCAGTCCAATATCTACGCATGCACGAAGCGGTTATTCTTACTTCATTACTTTTACGGATGACTTTTCAAGGTACGGTTATGTCTTCTTAATGAAACATAAATCCGAAGCCTTTGGAAAGTTCAAGGAATATAAGAATGAAGTAGAAAAACAAACCGGCAAAAGTATCAAGACACTGAGATCTGATCGAGGTGGTGAATACTTAAGTGCTGAGTTCCTGGATTACCTAAAAGAGAATGGAATTCTCTCTCAGCTTACTCCTCCATACACTCCGCAACATAATGGTGTATCGGAGAGACGGAACCGAACCCTATTGGATATGGTACGGTCCATGATGAGTAATGCTGAGTTACCGCGATCATTCTGGGGATATGCACTAGAATCGGCTGCATACCTTTTGAACCGAGTTCCGACTAAGACTGTGCCTACTACACCATCTCAGATGTGGTGTAGAAAGAGACCCTATGTTAATCACATTAAGACATGGGGATGTCCAGTTTTTATCAAAAAGCAGCATGCGGACAAACTCGAGGCACGCTCAGTACAGTGCAAGTTTGTGGGATATCCGAAGAACTCCAAGTGATATTTCTTCTATTGCGAAGAGGAACAAAAGGTTTTTGTTTCTCGTCATGCCCACTTTCTAGAACACCAGTTCTTGGAAAATGAAATTAGTGGGAGCGCAGTAGAACTGGAAGAAATTCCAGAACCACGAGCTATTACTGAAAGCTTAGTAGAACCAGAGGGTTCGAAAGATCAGGACATTCCTACGCCGCTCCGCAGGAGTAGTAGGCAGTCTCATCCGCCCGAGAGATACTACGGTTTTCTCATAGACAGGGATAGAGAGGATTGCATCATTAATAGTGATGAGCCTACTAGCTTCCAGCAAGCCATTCAGAGCGTTGACTCGGTAAAATGGCCGGATGCAATGCGGACCGAAATGGAGTCCATGTACACCAACAAAGTATGGACGTTGGACATTGCTCCAGATGGGGTAAAACCTGTAAGATGCAAGTGGATCTTCAAAAGGAAGATTGGTGTAGATGGACAGGTTGAGACCTATAAAGCTAGACTTGTTGCAAAGGGTTTCCGTCAAAGACCTGGCTTGGACTATGACGAAACCTTTTCTCCAGTCGCTATGCTGAAATCCATTCGGATCCTTCTTGCCATTGCTGCCTTCCACGATTATGAGATCTGGCAAATGGACGTAAAGACTGCTTTTCTAAATGGAAATTTAGAGGAGTGTGTCTATATGGACCAGCCAGAGGGTTTCATTCAGAGTGGGAGCAGCGGAAAGGTGTGCAAGTTGCTTAAGTCCATCTATGGACTAAAGCAGGCGTCGCGGAGTTGGAACATCTGTTTTGATGAGACGGTCAAAGAATTTGGTTTTATCAAAAATCCAGATGAACCATACATCTATAGTAGATTTGTAGCGAGAACTGTAGTATTCCTCGTTTTATACGTGGATGACATTCTCTTGATAGGAAATGACATTCCTATGCTACAATCTGTCAAAGGGTTCTTGTCACACAGGTTCTCCATGAAAGACCTGGGTGATGCCTCATACATTCTGGGGATCCAGGTCTATCGTGACAGATCCAAGAGAATATTAGGACTTTCACAGTCCAGGTACATCGACACCATACTGAAAAGATTCAGTATGGAAGATTCTAAGCGCGGTAATCTACCGGCTTGTCACGGGATCACCCTCTCCAAAGAGATGTCTCCCAAGACTGATTTGGAAAGGGATCGCATGTCTATTATACCCTACGCTTCTGCGGTAGGATCTATAATGTATGCGATGTTGTATACCAGACCAGATGTAGCTTATGCACTGAGTGTAGTAAGCCGGTATCAGTCAAACCCTGGGGAGAAACACTGGATAGCGGTAAAGAACATTCTCAAGTACCTGAGAAGGACTAAGGAGATGTTCTTGGTGTATGGCGGAAAAGACCTCCAGATCGAGGCCTTTGCTGACTCCAGCTTCCAGAGTGACAAGGATGATTCCAAGTCCATGTCGGGCTTTGTTTTTACCCTCAACGGAGGGGCGGTGTGTTGGAAGAGTTCTAAACAGGAAATCGTTGCTGACTCGACTATGGAAGCGGAATATATCGCTGCATCTGATGCCGCAAAAGAAGCCGTCTGGATGAGGAAGTTCTTGAAAGAGCTTCAGGTGGTTCCGTCCATTGTTGACCCAATACCTCTGTATTGCGACAACAACGGGGCTATAGCTTTAGCGAAGGAACCCAGGTCCCATCAGAAATCCAGACACATCTTGAGGCGGTATCACCTGATCAGGGAGATCGTGGATCGCCAGGAGATCGAGATTCGGAGGGTTGCTTTAGAAGATAACACTACAGATCCATTCACCAAGGCCTTGCCCCAGACTCAGTTCGAGCGGCTGATCGAGATGATAGGTCTTCGATACACCAGTACATGGCCTTAGTGCAAGTGGGAGATTGTTAGTGTATATGCCCTAGAGGCCATTACTGTATCATACTAGTTTGTATATTACTTAATGGAAGCTTGGGATATTCACAGTTTTATAGACAATCTTGCTCAAAATGGTAGTATGCTACTTGGTTTGTTTCTACTTTAATATGTGCATATGTTTCTTTTAGCATATTGCTTATACATATTAGTAGAGCCCTTAGGATCTTTGCTTGATTACCAGCGTTGTGATGGCAATCACACTCGTGGGGGCTGGGTAATCCACAGGCACATCCTTATGCAGGTCCCTAGTCGTAGGACTATCGAGACAGGGCATCGATACTCTGAAGTAGACTAGCGTATGCGCTTCTCATCCCAGCTCGGGAGACGGTCTATCCCATAGCCGTCAGTACGTCGTACTTGAGATAGTATGCGGGTGCTCGTTAGGTTACGAGTACACTGGACAGGACTCGTCGAAAACTGTTGGTTGGTATTATACCTATCATCAGTTGTCAGTTCCCAGGTGACATGAGTGCAGCTTAGTCCGCTGACTTGACACTGTCACTTTGCCTTGAGTGTGTTCCCACTGTACTTTGATTACTACCCTACCACGGCTCAAAGGAGTCGTGCAAACAGGTAGTAGTTGGGTGCAGTCCCGAAGCACTTGGAGGCAGTGACGGTTAGATAGGATTCGTCTCTCCCGGTATTGGGGGTTGACATCGCGTTGTGTCTAGGAGAGCCATTACACGAGTAGTCCCTGGCCAGGGCAAGCGAGATATACTGGTAGGTTTCCAGTGTTATCTCAGGGTGTTTTGGGCTACACTCCGACACGACTTGTACCACTATTAGGGGACTGACGTTCACCACCCCCTAGGCCCGCCATGCGATGTATCAGACGAACAGACCGGACTGTACGGAGACTGTCACATTCAGGCTCAGTAGGAGTTCAGATGGGTTTCACCTCGTCCGTCTTCTTATCGGCATCTGCCTGGGGGCCATTACGCACAGCTAGTGCCGCTTGCGGTCTGTGATTAAACCCACTGCCAGCGTAGTGTCGAGTCTTTAGAGTCCCACATAGAGAGCTGTTCGCCTTTAGGTAAAAAAGTAGAGGTCGCATGGTTTTGCGACAGGGTTCGGTCACATCCGCGCACTTGTGCACGTTTAGTGACCGGGCAGTTATTATTAGCGGGCTTTGGTTTAAGCCAGATCCTAGTATACGTTTTGGGATTGATTTTATCTCGTTTGTATTCGTGTTCCCCGGAACGCGAATGCGGGTGTGTATGCACAGTTGACAGAGACAGAGGCAGAGAATTCTCATTAGGGTTATTGACTGTTGAATTTTGCTTAACCCTAATGAGAATTGGAAATATGGTTAATAATAATTAAGTATTATTGTGCCATGATTGGGTTGAAAGGTTGACCTTGTTGACTTGTTGACATTGTTGACCGGTTGACTAGGTTGGACTTGTTGACCACCATCATTGCTATGGCTATCATTTCATGCAAAGACTTTTGGCATGCTTATTTGTTCACACATTGCATTTAATGCATGAAATGGTCTTGCCTTTTGTGAGATGATAACCATCACATAAAACTTGATTATCATTATGGCTCATGATGCTTTTGGATTATGAGAGGGTGGATGAGAAAAGTGAGGCTCATTCTTTCATTTGCTTTCTCTCTCTTGAGCTCTCTCATTCTCAAGCTCTCTCTTTCTTCCACTTGCTCTCTCTAGCTCAAGGCAAACCATTCTCATGTGTTGAGACTCATTACCTTAGAGATAAAAAAGCACCAAAACAATCCTCTACTCATTCTAGTTCACAAGGCCTAGCAAGCCAAGTGTTCTAGTTTCTTCAAAGTTCGAAGAAGAAGCCAAAGGTAGAAGCTTTCGGGTGGATCGATCTTCGGCGCGAGGAGACGACGGGGTGAGGCCGATCCGTACACCATCAAGAGTTGAAGACGAAGGAGTTCAAGAAAGGTATAACCCCCTAACCGAGTAGGCAAACAACTCCTAGTTAGGTTGTTAGGTAGATTGTTTAACAAAGATCCGTATTTTTAGTCCATGTTACCACCCTCTTGAAAATTATTTTTCACCACTTCCGCAACCCCGTAAGTACCGGGGAAGGGTAGCATAGATTTACAGTAAAGAGAGGCATGCCTTCATTTAGCTTTGAACTCTCCTATTTATAGATAGGAAAAACCCTAGGTTACATTCTGATCCGCACATGAATTTACAAAACTACCCTAAGAAAGCCGGGTCAAAGCACCGATACATGCATAACGTGGCCGCAGAACCGCGGCAAATATGCCTGCTTGGCCGCGGTTCCGCGGCCATTTGGTGGGTTTATGGGCCCATTTCTTCAGGGTTTCTTCAAGTTGCTTTTATCTTCTGTTTTTTCACTTGGTCTCTCAGAATCTCTTCAATCTCCTTCCAGATTTCCAACAGTGCAGAATGATGTGGACTTTTGCCTTGAGCTCCGTGTTGAAGTCTTAGATCTTGTGTTGCCATTTTGCTTTGTGCATTAAAGTGTCTAAATGATTTTCCATTTGTTCCTTGAACTGATAGACCGCATTATACGGATAGTGTGCAGAAACCCATATTTCTCTGTTTGTTGGTCATAATCCCACATTTGTTGCGACTTTTCATGAATTTCACTGTAAAGAGCTGAGAACCTATAACTGTAACTATTTAGCAAACATGGATCAAAAGTACCTACTTATATGCAATGTGATTAAGAATGGGCGATATAAAAATGCAAAAATCTGATATGAACAAATACCCCCAAACTTATCTTTTGCTTGTCCCGAGCAAAGCCAATTTTATTCTCAAAAATTCCTAACCTCACTTTCGCAGGGAACGCGATTGTACTGAGCTCGTGCAACAAGCCGTTAAACCTTTAGGTGTCCTTAGTAAGAGGAGTGTTGTCTCCTGAGGGTTTTCAGCGGATACTACCCACAAAATCCAATCAATTTGGCCGTTGACTCTAATTCTTCAATTCAGTATTCTAGCAAGAAATTCTATTATCTTCGACTTAAAAATCATCAACCCGTATTTTTCATGCTTCCTTTACATTTAACTTAAGATTGTATATGTTTTGCAAATTTATTAAGCTTTCAACATTTTTTGAATTTTCCTTCTAAGGTGCAATCTCAACTCAGGAATTTTTATCATCTTTACTGAAGATATAAGGCCTATCTTTCATTCCTTTCTCTTATCCAAATTCCAACCATATACCCTTACGTGTGTGTAATTTTTACCCCTACACTTAAAAATTCAATTCAAGCTATCATACTCTTGTCCATGTCCAAAGTACTTTTTAGTTGGTGATGAAATTGCTCACACATTCTTCATGCGACCGTTAATACTTCTTGAGCTACTAAACGACCGATTACAAAACGTGCTTGTGCATTTAGGCATAATTCCTCATCTTGTAATACCTAAGGCTTAGCAGTGACTCCCAAACCAGTTGATCTAAGGCACTAGGTGATAAAGCACCCACGCTATATTTTTTTAATTTATGCTGCCTTAAGTAATTACAAAACCAGTGTTCATTTTTTTATATCTCTTTATTCACCTCTTATACTTTTTATTTTATTTTCCTTCATACTAAGAATTTTAGACAAGAGCATTTCAAGGTATCCTCTACTATCCCAAGTTTTAAGGTGCGTGTATGTGCAAGTTGTAGGGTATATATTTTCAGAATTTAGACTTAAGGTTTAGAATTATTTTTCAGACATACACTTCAAATAAAAATTTCAATACTCTTTCCTTATTTTGACTTAGCCCAAGAACTGAACTCAAAATTTGCCTATTTCTAAATAAACTGCAAGGACATATATTTTCTATGATTAAACTTTAAGAAAGGTTATTTTTAGGTTTTTTAATTTACCAAGTTTAGGATCTAGTTTTCCTAACTAATCAACCGTCATGTTGAACTTAAGTCAAATATGGCCAAAATTGAACTTTTCAATTTTTATAATTTTTCAATTTTTTATTGATTTTATTTTTATATATATTTTTTTATTTTTTATTTTTAGTTTTTATATTTTTTATAAAGATGCAATGCGGAATTAAATATGCAAAGAAAGAAAAAACAAATATGTACAAAAATAAAAATATGCATAGGCAATGCAAAGATAACTATTTACAATCAACCTCCACCCCTAAACATATCGAAATCAGTGTCCTCACTGCTCATAGCCTCTCTGTCCCCTCGATCGTGAGCGGGATCGTTCCTCTCTGGACAATAAGGTGATCATTCTCTGTTCCAGACCCGTTACTCGTTGATCCAAGTTGGTCATCATCCCTATCAATCGTTCTACCCCCCCCCCCGTCTATTTGTTCATCGCATCAAGCGTGCTTGTGCAGCGGGGGTAAGCTCTTCATCGCTCGTGGTTGAGCTCGAGCTGGGTGTCTTTGCGGGAACGTCTTCGGCCGGCTCGGTGTGCGACCATAAATCATGTAGTCATGTATAGGACGTGGAGACACCCTCAAGAAGGGGTCTAATGAGAATCCCACCATGCATATAAAATTCGAATTCTTCAACAGGGAGGAAATGGTGACACAGTTGTGTCACCAACATAGGCCAAGGATAGTTGGCAGCCCTCTTGCCCGCGCCAATTGAGTGAAGTAATACAGTGCACATATCATAACTAGGGTTTCGTGTCATCAATGTGTGCACTATATGGAGGGATGGTGTGAAAAATGACGTGTTGTGCGAACTACCAAAAATATTAGTTTTTACCCAACGGCACACAATTAAAACGTTCGCAAACAGCGTACGAGCTTGGATTCCTTTTCGTGGTTCTCTGGAACAATCGTTTCCCATTAAGGGTAGGTAGTCTACAAAATGGAGTGGTTGGTCGTGGACGGGACGTAGTGGAATTAAGGTGACTTCGTGAATGAAGTCTCTATCAATTATAATTTTCCTATCTCCCCACATTAACCTAATGTATCCGTGTTGTGCAAGACAACCATCTTCCATACATTCATAAAAACGGGTGATAAGATCCGGAAGCGCGAAGACATTCGGATGGTTAAATAGTAAAAAGTTTCATCCGCACCTTCGGATCTTAACACCGAAGTAACTACCATAAACAGTGTGTGCGAACATTTAGGAAAAGTCTTTTTCATATTGCAGTGTAGGTGCCATTACAGAGAGCAAGATACCAAAATATGAAATTGACAGAGAGGGAAAAAGAAGTGCAAACCTCCTCTGAAACTTTCAGAGGGCGGAACAGCTAGGAGGCAGCGGAAGCGCGGTCAGAAGGGGTCTTGGGCGGCGGTTCCGCGGCTGGGTAAGGAGATCTTGCTGCAGAAAGTTGGGCGGCGGCTCCGGTTTTGTTGAGGTAAAAATTAGGGTTCTATGAGTTCAGAATAGAGGTCGGGGTGTTTTTATAGGGGGTGTTTTGGTTATTTGCAAAAACGACCCCTTAAAAAGAGGAATTTATTTTGTAAAGAAAAAATTGTATTATTTATTTATTTATTTAATAGTACTGAATATTTACAAAAATACCCTTGAAAATTTGAAGAATTTTTTTTTAATTTTATTTTTTTTTATAATTACAAGTGGTACATACCCCCAAACTTATTTGAAATAGTATTTCCACTATTTATGGCTGGATAACCGAAATTTGGGGGTAGATGGAGGAAGATCAGTCAATGTAAATCGGCTCCTGCAACATCAGGAGCTCTTCCGAAGGGTCCGTTGTGAGGAACGGTTTAAGCATGTGTCCGTTCACTTTAAATAGTGAACCGTCCTCCGGATTCTCAAAGTTGACCGCGCCGTGCGAATATACGGTACGAACAAAAAATGGCCCTTTCCATCGAGATCTGAGCTTGCCGGGATGGAAATGTAGCCGGGTGTCGTAAAGTAATACATGTTGACCAGGTATGAATGTTTTTCGCATAAGGTGTTTATCGTGAAACACCTTCGTTCGGTTTTTGACTACAACCACGTTTTCGTATGCTTCATCCCAAAGCTCATTCAATTCATTTAACTGCAGCTTTCTATGGCTGCCCGCATCTTCGATAGATAAATTCAGCTCTTTTATCGCCCAAAATGCACGATGCTCTATTTCTACTGGAAGGTGGCAAGCCTTTCCATAAACAAGCCGATAAGGAGACATGCCAAGATTGGTCTTATAGGCAGTTCGAAATGCCCAAAGGGCATCAGTAAGTTTTAAAGACCAATCTTTATGGTTTTTGGAAACCGTTTTCTCCAAAATCTGTTTGATTTACCGATTTGAAATCTCGGCTTGCCCACACGTTTGGGGATGATAAGGTGTTGATAGCTTATGATTAATGGAATATTTCCACATTAAGGACTCGAAAGTCCTATTACAGAAATGAGTTCCATTGTCGCTAATGATTGCTTGGGGGTGCCCAAACTGGGAGAAAATGTTTTCTTTGAGGAATCTAACGACAACCTTGTTGTCATTAGTCTGGCTGGGCACAGCCTCGACCTACTTAGAAACATAATCAACAGCGAGGAGAATATACAAGTTCCCAAAAGAATTGGGAAACGGTCTCATAAAATCAATCCCCCAAACATCAAAAATTTCCACAACCAAGATTGGTTGGAGCACATTTCATTTCTCCTGGATATCCGGCCCAAGTGTTGGCACCGGGAGCATGTCTTGCAGTAATCATGTACGTCTTTAAAGAGTTGTGGCTAGTAGAAACCATACCGCAAGATCTTTTCGGTTGTCTTTCTAGGGCCAAAATGCCTGCCACATGCTTGATCGTAGCAAAATGACAGCACGCTCTTGAATTCATTGTCGGGGACACACCGACGAATAATCTGGTCGGGACAGTATTTAAATAGATAAGGTTCGTCCCAGTAAAAGTGTTTTACCTGGGATAGGAATCGGTGTCTGTCCTATTTTGACCATTCATTCGGCAGTAGTCCGGTGGGTAGATAGTTTACAATATCTGTGAACCAAGTTTCGCATGATACTGTCAAGAGCTGCTCATCCGGAAAAATGTCGTTTATCGGAAATTGAAGCGTCGGCAAAGAAGGGAGGCATGAAAGATGGTCGGCGACTACGTTTTCGTATGCTCTTTTGTCTTTGATGACAAGGTCAAACTCTTGGAGTAAGAGGATCTAACGGATTAGCCGAGATTTTGCGTCCTTCTTTGCAAAAAGATGGCGAAGAGCAGAATGGTCAGTGTATACGATGACTAGAAAGCCGATTAAATAAGGCATGAACTTTTCTAATGCAAACACAACAGCCAAGAATTCCTTCTCGGTTGTTGTGTAATTCAATTAGGCATCGTTCAAGGTTCGGCTAGCATAATAGATTACATGCGGCATCTTATCGATGTGCTGTCCAAGGACAGCACCAATGGCAAAATCGGATGCATCGCACATAATCTCAAATGGATGCGTCCAGTCAAGAGAAGAAAGAATGCGAGGAGAAATGAGTGAGCTTTTTAATGGCTCGAACGCATTCATACAGCTCGAGTCGAAATCGAATGTGGTGTCCTTGGCCAGCAAAAGAGTCAAGGGCCTAGCAATCTTGCTAAAGTCCTTGATGAACCGTCTATAGAAACCGGCATGGCCAAGGAAAGCTCGAATGTCTCGGACGCATTTGGGAGGAGGGAGATTGGAAATGACTTCAATCTTTGCTTTATCTACCTCAATACCATTTTGCGAGATGATATGTCCTAAGACAATACCTTCACGCACCATGAAGTGGCACTTCTGCCAATTTAAAGTAAGGTTCTTATCCTTACATCTGGTAAGGACGGCGTCTAGATGTAGCAAACACTCATCAAAGGAGTCGCCGAAAATGGAGAAATCATCCATGAAGATCTCCAAGAATTTTTCCACCATGTCTGAAAAAATTCCCATCATACACCGCTGGAAAGTAGTGGGCACATTGCATAACCCAAAGGGCATGCGACGATATGCAAACATGCCGAAAGGACAAGTGAATGTGGTCTTGTCCTGATCTTTTTCGGCGATGGGAATTTGATTATAGCCGGAGTAGCCATCCAAAAAGCAGTAGTGTTCATGCCCAGCCAATCGTTCAAGCATTTGGTCAATGAAAGGTAATGGAAAGTGGTCTTTCCGTGTCGCAGCGTTGAGTTTCCTATAATCTATGCATACTCGCCATCCAGTTTGGGTGCGAGTAAGAATTAACTCGTTCGCCTCATTCGTTATGACCGTTATGCCTGATTTCTTAGGGACGACGTGAATGGGGCTAACCCACTGACTATCAGAGATAGGGTAAATAATACACTATCAAGACACTTTACGATCTCCTTTTTAATAGCCTCCATCATGACTGGGTTGAGTCGTCTCTGTGGATCCCTGGCTGGTTTGGCATCATCCATCATATGAATATGATGTTCCACTATCAGGAGACTAATCCCCTTGATGTCCGCCATAGTCCAACCAAAGGCTTGCCGATTGCTCTGCAAGACCGTCAGAAGGGCTTTCTCTTGCTCTGAGGCTAGAGAAACCGAGATGATAATAGGGAGGGTCTCATTCTCACCTAATTAAGCGTATTTAAGGTGAGACAGCAACAGCTTGAGTTCGAGCGTCGGAGGTGAAACGATTGAATGTAAAATTGGTGAAAATGTCTCAAACTCAAAGGATTCCAGCAGAGGTTCAAAATGAGTGTAAGCAACCGAGTCGGATGGTTCAGCTAACTCATCTGAGAACTCAAAGGATTCAAACTTGGGTGGTGACTGGTCAAGTTCGTTCGAGAAAGTGAAACACTCGCAGTCATTATCAGAAGTAAACACAGTATCAGGTTCAAGGACGAACACACTAGTGGCGTTAAGATTGCTGTGATCGAACAAAAATTTTTCTAATTCACAGTCCTCCGGGGTGATCTCTTGAATCGAGCAAATGTCTAGTATATTAGCATTAGATTCAGAGGGATGATTCCCCAACTTAAAAATGTTGAGTTCAATTGTTATGTTTCCAAAATATAGGTTCATCGAACCATTTCGACAATTGATCACAGCATTCGAAGTCGCAAGGAATGGTCGACCGAGTATCACCGGAATTTGATTCCGGGGATTAGCCATAGGCTGTGTGTCTAAAACAATGAAATCAACGGGGAAAATGAAGTCCCCTACTTTGATCAACACATCCTCTAGCTCACCCCAAGGATGGGTAATGGATCGGTCGGCCATTTGGAGAGTACAATGTGTAGGTTCCTGCACCTAATTGCTCATATACCGAATAAGAAAGTAGGTTAACACTGGAACCAAGATCCAAAAGTACGCGGTTGATGTTCTTATCCCCAATAGTTATTGAAATCGTAGGATAGCCAGAATCCTTTCGTTTTTGGGGTAAAGTTTGGGTAAGAGCATCGCTCACGGCACTAGCTAAGAAAACTTTCTTAGGTACCTGAGATTTCCTTTTCTTACCGCACAAGTCCTTCAAGATTTTTGCATAGGAAGGGACTTGTTGGATTGCATCTAAGAGGGGAATGTTAATGTTAATCTATTTAAACAACTCCACAATTGTTTCCATTTGTGGATTTTGTTTATTGGATCTGAACCTGTTTGGAAATAGAACATTTTGAAAATTGGTTGAGTCCAATGTTTGTGGAGGAGATTTTGGAGCAGGAACGGACCCCATAACTGATGTTTTCATGGAGTGAGAAGTGGGTCCATTCGGAATAGTAGAAGAAGAAAAACCTTTTGAAGAATGGAGAACAGGCTCAGAAGACGAAGAAGAAGAAGGAGAAGAAGAAGAAGCAGAAGAAGAAGCGGCCGGAGTGTCATCATCTGTGCCAACGTTGTTTTGCAGCACCCTTCCAGATCTCAACGTAGTCACGACACTCACATTATGGTTTTGTTGTTCAAGAGCAACATGTGCATTTTGTGGGTGACCAGGATTTGCCAGTGGTTGAGATGGAAGCTTCCCCTTCTCTCTCTCGCTTAAAGCTGCATTCAGTTGTGCAATCTGGGCTTCGATGGTTTTGATACTTTGCCCGTGTAAAGCAGTGTGTTGCACCAAAGACTGAATGGAAGACTGGATGTTGGCGGAGGATTGAGTCGATTGCTTTAAAAACGCCTCCAGACTTCATTCTAACAAGGAAATCTTATCGTTATTTGGCGGAACAAAATTGTTTTGAGGAAAAGAATTGTTGGGTGCAAAATTGTTCGTTTGATTTTGGTAAGGTTGGGGTTGGAAAGGCTGCTGATATTGAGTTTGCTGAGGAGGTTGTTATTGAGGAGGAGGCCTCTGGAAGTCGTTGTTGCCTTAGAATTGTTGTTGATTTTGATTCCAGGCGAAATTGGGGTGGTTCCTCCAACCGGGATTGTAAGTTGAAGAGTATGGATCATTTCTTTGTCTTTGCTGAAATGCAGCATTGACTTGATCCTGTCCTTGAGTAGGTGGGTTGTAAGGACACTCTTCGGTCAAATAGGATGGATCCGAACAACAAGCACATATAGTGCGAGGAAGAAGAGCAGGAGTAGGAGAAGGCAATGAGAATTTGCTCTCAATTGCTTCCAGTTTTCGTGTAATCGCTGCCATTTCGGCTTTCATTACAATTGACATATCAAGTTGATGAACGCCTGCCCTAGATGAACCGGAAGAAGTAGATGAAGTGGACGAAGTGTTCGGTTTAGTGCTTTCCCACTGAAGCGTTTGTTCAGCAAGATTGTCGAGAAATTGCCAAGCTTCCTTGTCAGATTTGGATAGGAAGTGGCCTTGACAAATGGTCTCCAACAACTGCTTAGTTGCTGGGTTCAGTCTTCGTATAAGGTTTGGCAAAATTGTCATCTCTCAATACCTTGATGAGGGCACTGAACAAGAAGTTCTTTGTATCGTTCGAAACACTTCCAAAAAGTTTCGGAAGTAAGCTGGGAAAATTGGTTAATTTCATTACGTATTCTCGCGGTCTTGTGATTTAGGTAAAACTTTTTAAGAAACACTTTAACAAACTCTTCCCAACTGTTTATGGAATACAATGCAGTACTATACAGCCACTTTTCAGCTAGGTTAGACAATGTGAAAGGAATGACTCATAGCCGTATAGCATCATCAGACAGTTGGGTTGTCTTCATGATTGCACATACGTTCTGGAATTTGTTGATGAAGATATAGGCATCTTTGGATTCCAGTCCATGAAATTTAGGCAACATGTTGATGAAGTGGGGCTTAATTTCGAAATTATCCCTATTTGCCGGCGGTAGTGAAAGACAGGTAGGAAGTGCGGAGCGGGTAGGATAGAAACGATCCTGGAGTGCGATTCACTGTGGCGCTTCAACAAGAGGTTGTTGCGGGTTATTCGCACCCAGTTGAGGTGGAATCAATCCCGAGGTAGGTAAAGGGTTGTTAGGATTGAATCCTGACATCTCAGAAGAAGATGAAGATGAAGGTGAAGATGTATGAACAGAATTCCGATCAACGTCGGAGTCGGCCGGCAAAGGTAAGGATGAAAAAGGTGTGGAGGGAGTTTCAACTTTGGAGTCGATCGCGTAGTCAGTAGCGACTAACGAAACACGGACTAAACGGGCACTAGTATCCCGAGTCCAACCAGACATACACTAAATGAGTTTAGTGTAGTTAAAGCATAAAATGTGAGGGTAAGAAAACGTCAATGAGGAAATGTGGATGAAAGGTGGGTGAAATGGGATTCTAGCGACAAAGGGCAAGTTTTTATAAAAATTTTGTTTTGTTGGTTTTTTTATTTTATTTTATTTAATTTATAAAGAGTTTTGCAAAAATGTGTACGGTCTCACGGCGTAACAATCATAGTTTAAAACATGCACAATCAAACCTATAACTAGGGTCTTCTAAGTCCACTAGACTGCTCCTAACTGGTCCAAAGTGACAAGTTGTAAGATATCACTCAAATCGCCTCTTCACCGCCGATTGTGGCCAGGTAAGCAAAAAAGAAGAAAGGAGGGTTCTGTTCACGAATCACCATGAGACGGGCCTTTTAAAGTTACCTTTCTCACTTGTTTAGCCTAGGCACCACAAAGTCAGGTTTAGATAAACGACTGAATGCCCACAACCTTTCTCTGTCCTAATGAGCGCGACAGTCCTTAATTGGCTGAGTCTAGATATTTTTTAATTAACTCAAGGTGATGCATATGCTTTTTAGTGATTTTTGGGGTCTTAGGAAGGGTAATGAAATCCCCACCCAATCTTAATTGGTGTTATAGCCCTTTAGATTCCGTATTAATTATGCAAAGCAGTAACACACCAAAAAAAAATTTTATTTGCGGCGCAAAGAATCCTGCACAAAAACAATTTATTGGACAGGGAGAAGAGGTTGCTGTGCAAAGAATCAGAGAAAAGTGGGTCGCTGACATCAGCAGTTGACCGCGGTTCCGCGGTCAAAAGCTTAATTCTGCCGCCGTTCTGCGGCAGATAAGTAGGTTTGGATCCTCTGATTTCTTCTCTGTGCTAAATTAGTTCTCCTCTTTCTGTTTAGATCCCCTGTTTCTGGATTTGTTCACTGAGTTTGCTCTAGATCTGAATCAATCTGTCTTCCTTTCCTGCACAATTCGGATAAAAACCAATCAAAAATAACAAGATGATTTTTTTTAATGTTTTTTAATTTTTCTATTTTTTCTATTTTTATATTTTTTAATTAACCCTAAATTACACAAAGAATTAAACTACCGTCTCCCCGACAACGGCTCCATTTGATTGGTAGAGATTTTCTGTGTTTAAATTTACCGCAATCAAGACGGTGTTGCTTGGTAGCTAGCCGATTGAGTACGGGTCGATCTAAAGGGAGAAGGAATCCTTTTCTTTATGTTCTAACGAGTTAAATCCAATTAAGTTGGGTTTTGTGTTAAGATCTACGAATGAGAATAAGTTGATAAAAAGCTTGCTAGGGTTAGGATTAGGTTAGTTCGAGATAGGGATCTTCTCACATCTTTCAATACCTTAGTTGTGAATAAAGGTGTTAGGGTAATCAGCAACAACGGGGATTAGCACGACTGGGAAGAAACTTAGTTTCTTATTTTTGGTCCTTGTCCGTCCGTTCTTCGCGCTTAGCCCTAACCTCCGGTTAATTCAACCAAAATCGGTCTAACTAGGGAATCACCGCTATCATGTAGGATAGGGTGCCGTAGTGAGCGGATTATGGTTGAATTAAAGGGAGTCCGTATTTAAAATTATTTAGGCAAACAAAGGAGTGAGAGAGTTTTCCTTCTCTCAAACCTTCCCTCTCCTACCTTAACAAGTGAGGAATTACTCACTCATTAGAGAGAAAAAATAAAATTCATTATAAGAAAAAAGCAAATAAATTTCTATCACTAAATTTAACAAATTAAAATTGCAGGTATTTAAAATATGATAAAAAAGAATGCGAGAAAAAAAATAAAAACTTACTTTATTGATGACCTCTCAAAAACGCATTACAATGGAATTGAAATTTAGATCTAAAAATAAAAAAGAGGCATAAAAGTAAAGAGTGGCATGCCTTCATTTGGCTTTGAACTCTCCTGTTTATAAATAGGAAAAACCCTAGGTTACATTCTGATCCACACATGAATTTACAAAACTACCCTAAGAAAGCCGGGTCAAAGCACCGACACATGCATAACGCGGCCGCGGAACCGCGGCGGATGTGCCTGTTTGGCCGCGGTTCCGCGGTCATTTGGTGGGTTTATGGGCCCATTTCTTAAGGGTTTCTTCAAGTTGCTTTTATCTTCTGTTTTCTTCACTTGGTCTCTCAGAATCTCTTCAATCTCCTTCCAGATTTCCAACAGTGCAGAATGATGTGGACTTTTGCCTTGAGCTCCGTGTTGAAGTCTTAGATCTTGTGTTGCCCTTTTGCTTTGTGCATTAAAGTGTCTAAATGATTTTCCATTTGTTCCTTGAACTGATAGGCGGCGTTATACGGATAGTGTGTAGAAACCCGTATTTCTCTGTTTGTTGGTCGTAGTCCCACATTTGTTGCGACTTTTCATGAATTCAACTATAAAGAGCTAAGAACCTGTAACCTTCAACTATTTAGCAGACATGGATCAAAAGTACCTACTTATATGCAATGTGATTAAGAATGGGCGATATAAAAATGCAAAAATCTGATATGAACAAGACTCGTGAATACGCCGGCAGTAGGTGATGATCATATTAAACACCCACAAGCCACAAGCGGTTTACTAAACATAACGGCCACCCAGATATTGAGCGATCATAAGATCAACAAGCAAGCCTGCTCGTACTCCCGCGAATCCAATCAGTAACACTATCGTACAGTCCGGTCTCTTCGTCTGATATGTCGCATATCTCGTCTAGGGGTGGTAAACGTCAAACCCCAGTAATTCGATAAGTCGTGTCGATATGAGGCTCATAACGGGGCGAGAAACTACTGATAACACTTACCAGTATATCTCTAAAGCAGTCCAGGCCAGGGACTTCTTGTTATAGCCAATCGAGCACAGCGCAACATCAATCCCCAATACCGGGAGAGACGAAACCCCTCTATCGCTCATTGCCTCCATGTGATTCGGGACTGTACCTAAAAGCCACCGTTTTGCACATTCTCTAGATCGTGGTAAGGTGGAAATCAAAGCGCAGTAGGAATCACACAAGACTCTATGACGATCACGGGTCTACAAACTAACCTATACCAGTGTCACCAGAGAACTGTCATCTGACGTTAGGTATAATACCATCTGGGAGTTCTCGGTGAGTCCGTCCAGTGTACCCAGTCTCCACTGAGCACCCATATACTGTCTCTGATGTCAAACACTAATGGATATGGGATCATCCATCGTCTATCTACATGGGTCGAGAAGTTATACGCTAGTCTACTCTGGTATATCGATGCCCTGTCTCGATACACCATCGACTAGGAACATTTGAAGGATGTACTTAGCGACTACACTGTCCCCACTAGTATGATCTGCATCATAATCCTGGTAGTCAAGTACTCATCCTAAGGGCTTTATCAACATGTATCATAGATACAATCAGTGTACATGTTAAGATAAAGGGCAACCAGATAGCATACTATCATATCGAGCAAAAAAGTCCTCCCTATATATGTCCAAGCATCCACTACAATATACATCGTATGTACAGTAATGGCCTCTAAGGAATACATATAACTAACAAAACAGTGCCTCAATCCTCAAGAATAGGCAATACATCAACGGTCATCTCAATCTAGCCGGCCTCTAGCAGTGGCTCAATCCTCTGGTGCTGATCTGCACGTCCGAGAAACCTTTGCAAAAGCAATCCATCAAACGCTCATGGCGCGAAACACACAATAAAACGACACATCTATGCAATCGTGTGTCACCGGAATACATCATGGTCAGTCCTCGTCCTGACCGCAACTCTAGTTGCAGCTCTCTCTGCCAAAGTAATCGTGGTAACAAAACCACCAACCGATATCGATGAAGATAGATCATAGGAATGAATATAATACTGTGCAAGGAAATGTACATCCTAAGGCTTCTTAAGCGGAGTAGCATATCGTAAGTATGCCGCAGAACATACCCACAGTACGTCACTCTACTTAAGTCACCTACTCCATCAACCAAAGTCAACCTACGCGACAAAAGTTCGGGTCTAATACCCCCTCGACCAAGTCTAAGTTTCGTAAGGTCAAACCTAGGTTCCGAATAAATAAACGCCCTAGACTCCGCATAGTCAAAAATAGACTCGAACCAAGGTTAAACCTAGCGCTCTGATACCAACTTTGTCACGAACCGAAATAGAACATGACTGGCACTTGAATCGTATGAAGTGTATAGGACCCAATATAATTCAAGTAAACCAAAAGCCCAGAAATCTAAACCATTTTAAATAAGAAGTGAAGGAAAACTTGTTTAAACATTTAAAAGCAATATCATATTTTCCCGAAAATTTCGGCAGAGTCTTCTTTGTAAATACTGGCCCAAAACGGGTACAAACATAAATAATATGAATAAAGGAATCCCCAAGCGGGAGCTAGCTCTTCGTTAATTGACGGTCACAACCATGCAAGCAATATAATATACAACGCCGAAGGGCGAGGATCAAAACTCAAAAGGAAACTCGAAATCATTAAGAAAACCACAATAATACAGGCGTGACTCTAAGGTCGAAAGAATATACAATAGTCTTCTAAGTCTAATGAATATACAAGTCTGGTTGATGGAGTTACTAGATATAACTGAATATAAATAAAAGGTACAATAGTAGTCACGATGTGAGTGAACCCGCCTACCAAAGCAATCACCCGGAATGGAAGCAGTGTGCCAGAAAGCCGCAATGAAACCTGTACGGCAAAAACCTGCAAGAACTGTGGCACAACGGGGGTGAGTTGCCAACTCGTGAGTAGAAAACATCACAGAGCAGAAATCGCATGTATGACTCAATCCAAGGTCATACGATCATAATATCCTCAAATAATATCCTGAACCATCTACACATAAATGTAATACCACGTGCTCGTGTCTGTGCCTCAGATAGCAACATAACATATATATGATGTATGAATGCATCAAAATAAAAACAGAATACATTAAGAATGAGAAAACTGTTTTCTTTATTTAGTGAGATTTCTTTATATATAAATCGAGGTATTATCAATGAAATCAATAAAAAATCCGTGTCAGGCATCGACACAAAACATAAATCCCACTATTCGAAATCTCGGGCTCCGGCTATCCGGACTGGCCCATATCATAATATCTCAATACCTCAAGTCTCAATATCTAGGGCTCCGACTATCCGGACTGGCCCCCGGGCTCCGGCTACCCGGACTGGCCCAAAACATCAAATCTCACGACTAAGTCGGTATCCTCCGGATATCCGTCGCGTCATAAATAACCGGTCGGTAGTGCTCCCCTGCCAGGCTCAACGCCATCATCTACGACCATTTTTCCCCGGGGTACCGCACCGGGTCCACCATGCACCAACAGACGGTTCCTCCTCTTTCTCGAATCGGGTGTATGATATAGCTCAAGAGCCGAGAAAACTCATGGTGGACATATCTCATATCATATCATGAGAAAACCACAATTCTATCTTTTAAAAAGGTAATAAGTTTATAAAATTTTTGCGGTTTCTCTAAATCCAGAAATCTCATGGAAATCCAAAATCATAAATCACGATGTAGATAAATAATGAATACTGGGCTCCGGCAATCCGAACTGGCCCAAACTATCGCATGGCAAATGAATATATGAATATACATGCATGAGATAACACAGTAAATAAATGCAATGTCTAAGCTATCATAAAAAAGCAAGCTCACCGGTACCATGTCGAAACTATCAGATAATAAGCGATATCAATGAATTAATATTCTCTAAAGTGTACATGACATAGCAATTACCGATGACAATGTGTGTGAGCCGTCAAGCAGGTGTACGTGGAGCATACGCATCATCGGTAATGGTGCTAGTGTCCTGACAGCATGATTTTAATAATAACTAACGAAAACACAATATAAGCATGCAATGCGATGCGAACAGCATGAAAATGCAGACATAAATAATAATGCAACATGTAAGAGTATACATTTATATATATGAGTCATAAAATTTTGACATTTGAAATGATATGAGTCGTAGTGTTTAGAAATAAGGGCTACAGTGTTTTTAAGAAAAGGTACATCTTTTGAAATATCCGTAAAATCGCTTGGCCTGTCTTTAAAATACTCACGATTCATTAGTTTTGAAATAAGTATGAATCGAGTCTAGTCTAACATCTACAAGTAAACTACATGACTAAATTAACAGGCTAAACGAGAGGGTAAGGAAAACCACCTAAGTCTGAGTCGATATATATATATATATATCTGTGTGTGTGTGTGTGTACATATGTATGTATGTATGTTAGTCGGCGATTCCGCCTCAACAGTATCACGTACGATATAATATATAATATAACATCCTCGAGTCACGAGTGCGGATCTATCATCATAAACATATCACGTACGGTAAATCCATCGTACGGCATCCCAAATCTGGGTACGGGTCAAATATCACATTTATCACATCATTTATCTAGTATCCTTATCATCATATCATGAACTGGGTACTGATCTAATGTCTAGTACATACTGATACCATCTACATAAATGTATATGTGTGTATGAAAACACGCTGCCTATGGACCCGCTATAATATCATGTCGTATCTCATAATACGAACCAAAACATATCACCGATCTCATGGCATCGCGCCCTATCTCATCGACTCATCTCCAAGTATCATATACTATCCTCAACATCCATGTATATGTATACGTATATATATATACATAGTACCATACCTCTGTGTGTGTGTGTATGTATATAAATATCCCCATATACGCATAAGAAAATAAAATGCATGCATGAGTGTGTGCGTGTGTGCAAATCACTACTCTAGGTTTCGCGACAAAAAAAAACTAACTAACGTCACTATCCTCTAATTCTACTAGAATTAACCATGATCTTCTAAGTTCCTACTTGCTAACTATCCAAGTTTCAAAAACAAAAGATCATATATAACTTTAATATATCATAGGCTACGCTAAGAACTGCGGGGGTGCTATACGCCATCCACCCGACTTCCCCCGTAGATATATATCTACTCACCTTGATCCTTACTTGTCGAACCCGATGACGCCATGCTCGTCCTTGTCATTCAAGTCCACTCGAGGGTACCTACATATGTACACATATAGCATCATTAACAGAAATCACGCACGAAAATCAAAACGGCACACGGATCGTACCTAGGTTAAAACCTATGACCCGCTCATGCAAAAGAACCAAATAACCCTCGACATCGGCGTACAAACGCCAATTGATCGAGATAAAACCCAAACTAACCAATCGTGGTTTCACAACTCACTAATTATTATATGAAATAAGTTATAACTCATCAAAACCTCAAAATTAATCAAATCGATTTAGATCCCAAAAACCTAGTAAGCCCCTTTTAATCATTTTAGTACAAAAGTTGATGTTTTAACAATTTTAGTGGCTACAATATTCACTAAATATCTTATCTAAGTCACACAACCCATAACCATATTTTAATCTCACATATTTAATTTAATTCTAAAAACCTAGTTTGCTAAAAAAATCTTAATTAGAAATTTTTTTTAAATACAATTAGCAAACTAGTAACTAGCTTTGCCTTTACATGTCTTAAGATCTTAAATACATCACACAACCATGATCCAATTACTCAAAACCCTAACTTGATCTCAAAATCTTTCTTGAATTTTCTAAACTTGAAATTGGAACCATATTACTTACTAATTGAGTTTGATTTAAGTTCTTAAACAACAAATTAACTATAGGTTTAGGATTTATACCTCATTGATTGAAGATCAAACATGAATCTTGTAAGTGTACGGCAGCGCCCCGGCCGTCTGAACGAGGCCAAAATGCGGAAAACAAAAACTTTTCTTTAACAAGAAACCGGCGCTACCGCGGACTATAAACCCGGATCGGACCATTAACCTACTACTAGCAAACTAGAGAATGGGTAGAAAGCTATACTGAGCGATCCATGTTCTTCGGTCTTTGGCCTCCATCCCGATCTTCTCGCGGAATCTCCGGTCTTCATCTCCTCGTCGGAAAGGGCACCACATCGCCGGGTTCTTTTACCGGCTCCCACCCCTAGACCGAGGCAACTCGGGCACGAAGTTGGCGAGCCAACGTGTCCATGAATGCTGTAGGCTAAGTGTAGAATGGTTTTGTCTCATGGGGTTTTTGAAGTTGCCATTTGAAAGTGGGAAAGGAGATGCAGGCTTTTTTTGGATGAGCACTGGAATTTTGTGTGTGCAAACAAGATCAAAAACCTCACACAGAATTTTTGGACAGCCCCCATCAAAAAAATAGTGGCCGGCCTTGCTTCATGGAGAAGGGAAAAAGCAATGATCCAAGGCAAAAGAAAAATGTAATCATCATCAAAAATGAGTCACCTCAATAATTATGTTAACCCACTCCATCAACCATCTCATCTCCAAAAGTCAAGCAATCATGAACAAAGAAGTCAAATAATGGTTGAACCATCATGAAGCTATCATCACAAAAAGTCTTCTCCATAATAAAATGCACAATTGCAAATAACCCCCTCCACACCAATTATCAGCCAAAGAAAGATAGAAAGGAAAATGGCCGAAACGGAAAGCAAACTGGCAACTTAAGAAAAATGATCCCGTAAAAAATAACAAGAAAACCCCGCGACTGTATATACATACCCGCATTTGTATTCCGACCGAATACAAATGCAATGAGACAAAATCTACACTGTATAATACTAGGATCCGGCTTAAACCAAAGCCCGCTAGTATTATCCGTTCGATCATGATCCGTGCAATACCGCACGTATATGATCGAACCCTGCCATATCTCCATACGGCCTCTACAACGTTTCGCCCAAAACTTAAGAAACTGTCTGTGGAGGACTCTAAAGACTCGTTAATACTTTGGCTGTGGATTTAACCACTAGCACATCAGAGGTATTAGCCATACGTAACAGGCTACCAGGTATTGACCAAAAGGGACGTCGATGAGCGAACTCATCCTGACACCCTACTGAGCCTGTCAGTGACAATATCCATACAGTCCGGTCGGTTCGTCTATGAGCATCGCATGGCGGGCCTAGGGGGTTGGTAAAAGTCAGACCCCCAAAAGCGGTACAAGTCGTGTCGGAGTGTAGCCCAGAACACCCTGAGATACTACTGGAATACCTACCAGTAAATCTCCTGCCTTGGCCAAGGACTTCGTGTAATGGCTCTCCTAGACACAGCGCGATCTCACCCCCAATACCGGGAGAGACGAACCCCTGCAGATCCGCTCACTACCTCCATGTGGCTCGGGACTGTACCCAACTAAAACCTGTTTGCACGACTCCTTTGAGCCGTGGTAGGGTAGTAATCAAAGTACAGTAGGAACTCACACGAGACAAATGACGATCTCAGGTCGATTAACTAACCTGTACAAATGTCACCAGGGAACTGCTATCTGACGTCAGGTATAAGACCAACTAGCATGTTCCCGGCGAGTCCTCTCCGGTATACTCATAACCCAATGAGCACCTGTATACATCTTAGGTGAACCAACTGACACCAGTGGCTTGTGAGACCGGCCACCGCCCCTCGTCGGGGTCTCGACTATATACACTAGTCTACTCTGGAGTATCGATGCCCTGTCTCGAAAACTCCCACGACTAGGGACCTTTTAAGGATATGCTTATAGACTCCAGCTCCCACGTATATGATCGTTGTACACTGATTGTCTCTCTGTTACATGTTGGTAAAGCCCTTAGGATGTGTACTTGACTACCTGGACTATGATGCGGATCATACTAGTAGGGACATGGTAGTCCAAAAGCACATCCTTCAAGGTCCCTAATCGTGGGTGTATCGAGACGGGGCATCGATACACCAGAGTAGACTAGCGTATACCTTCTCGACCCATACAGATGGGCGATGGATGATCCTATATCCATTGGTGTTTGACATCAGAGATGATATACGGCTGCTGAGTGGAGACTGGGTACACTGGACGGACTCGCCGAGAACTCCCAGATGGTATTATACTGCAGGGTTCCTAGGCACTCTAGTGAGGTCTCCCAAGCCATCAACCATGGCAATTTCAAAAATTATGGTGCCTACAAACCCTAAACAACGGATCGTATACTAGATTTCTAGGCGAACAAGAACTAGTTAACAGTTAACTATATAAAATACGGAAATACAACCTTTGTAGATCCGGTGCTCCACCTCCATAGCTCCGCAACGAGGTCCTCTCCGCTGTCCAAATCGAATCTGGGCTCTAGGATCGGCTTCGTCGGAGAATGGGCAAGCTAGGTCGTCGATGTCCATGCCGAAGATGATCTACGTCGAAGCATCGATGAATCAAGCTCCACCTTCACCAAGTCATGAAACTTCTGAAGGAAACACACTCTACTACTTGGCAAGAGGTAGAGGATGAAGAAATAGGAAGTGGGTAGACTTTAGAATTGGATTTCTCACTCATTTCCAACAATCACCATTGATGGACTTCAAGCTTCTTCACTTGAAGCAAGGAAGAAGAAGCAAGTTATATTATGATAAGTTAAAAGAATAAGAAAAGAAAATGAATTCTTATCATAACTTTAACTATAGTTAGGTGTAGGGAATTAATCATGGTTTAGTGGAATGGTTAGGTTAAGCATGAGACAAATATGGTCACAAAGTCAAACGTTCATGAATCTTCATGAAAAAACAAAGAAAGCCTCCATTTCTTCTCATGCTTAATATATTCCAAAAAGAATAAATATATATATATATATAAATGAATAAGAAAACCAAAACCCTAATTATCCACTTAACCATTGTTTAATTCTTTACACTTAACTAAAAAGTCATATATCATCAAACATGATACAAGCATGTGCACAAAATCATATCACATATGTAATGCGCACATCCGAGTGAGAAAATCCATCTTAAGTAAACCGATACTAGTTGATGCAAAGTAATATATCAAATATATAAATATGCATTAAATCATTAAATCAACACTTGATTCAATGACCCGGTTATGTCGCACACAACCGACTAGTATACAATATATCGGCTTATCGAATCAACGCTTGAATCGATAACTAGGTTATATCGCATACAACCATTCGATATATTTATCGCGAGAATAGAATACGGTATCACATACACGCATTATTCTCGGTCCCGCACATATCTCATATGCGCTCCTATTTCGTTTCGCTTGAGCCAGGAAACCTCTGTGTAGGACTCTAAAGACTCGTCAATACGCCGGCAGCGGATGATGATCATATCAAACATCCGCAAGCCGCAAGCGGTCTGCTAAACGTAACGGCCACCCGGGTATTGAGCGATCTGAAGATCGACGAGCAAGCCCGCTCACACTCCAGTGAATCCGACCAGTAACACTACCGTACAGTCCGGTCTGATCGTCTGATATGTCGCATATCTCGCCTAGGGGTGGTAAACGTCAGACCCCAATAGCTCAATAAGTCGTGTCGATATGAGGCTCATAACGGGTCGAGAAACTACTGGTAACACTTACCAGCAATTCTCTGAGCAGCCCTGGCCAGGGACTTCCTGTTATAGCCGATCGAACACAGTGCAACATCAACCCCCATATACCGGGAGAGACGAATCCCCTCCTATCGCTCATTGCCTCCATGTGACTCGGGACTGTACCCAAAAACCACCGTTTTGCACGCCCTCTTGGACGTGGTAAGATGGAAATCAAAGCACAGTGGGAACCACACAAGACTCTATGACGATCTCGGGTCAACAGACTACTCTGTACCAGTGTCACCAGAGAACTGCCATCTGACGTGAGGTATAATACCATCTGGGAGTTCTCGGCGAGTCCGTCCAGTGTACCCAGTCTCTACTGAGCACCCGTATATCATCTCTGATGTCAAACACCGATGGATATGGGATCATCCATCGCCCATCTGTATGGGTCGAGAAGGTATACGCTAGTCTACTCTGGTATATCGATGCCCCGTCTCGATACACCCTCGACTAGGGACTTTGAAGGATGTACTTATAGACTACCATGTCCCCACTAGTATGATCCGCATCATAGTCCAGGTAGTCAAGTACTGATCCTAAGGGCTTTACCAACATGTAACAGAGAGACAATCAGCATACACGTTAAGGTAAAGTTCAACCAGATAGCATACTATCATGTCGAGCAAGAAAGTCCTCCCTATATATGTCCCAGCATCCACTACAATATACATCCTATGTATAGTAATGGCCTCTAGGGCATACATATAACTAACAATCTCCCACTTGCACTAGGGCCATCTGTAGCAGTGGTTGCAATATCTCATACTCAACCATCCCATAAAAGTCTCTCTCTGGGAACAGGCCTTTGTGAGTGGATCCGCTGTGTTGTCCTCTGAATCTACTTTCCTAACCTCGATCACCCTGGAGATCAACTATCTCCATGATCAGGCGATGCTGCCTTAGAATATGTCTGGATCACTGATGGGACCGTCGTTCCATGGCATGAGCCACAACTCCATTGTCTCACAATGGTAGGAACGTAGTTCATCTCATGAACCATTATACATCCAAACAACCTCTTTGGTAGCATCTTAAGTAGCGATGTATCCTGCCTTTATCGTCTAGTATGTCACGGTATCTAGCTTGGAACTCTTCCAACATACCGTCCCTTTACTGAGGGTAAAGACAATGCCTGTGACTGACACTCAGTCGTCTTTATCACCCTGGAACAATTCCAGTGATTCTCCTCAGGATCGATTGACACCATCTCACTACATCTAGTGAGTATCCTAACATCCATTTAGATCTATCTCATAGATCCAAAACCCAGGATTTAGTAGGTATCATTTTGATCCTATATGGAGAATCATAGTGATAAGCGGAGATTGATCGAGCGTAGCATAGGAAACTCCTTCCCTATCAAGAGTGTGTCATCCACGTACTCTACGAGGATCGTCACCATACTCCCTACTACCTTCTTGTTTATACAAGGTTCATCTACCATTTTGATGATGTCAACTTCTTTGACTAACACATCAAAACAGACGTTCCATCTCCGCGATGCCTGCTTTATCCTATAAAGCATCTTGCACACGTTTCCGCTGCTCCCACTGTCTACGAAGCCCTCTGGCTGTGTACTTATAGACACTCTCTTCTAAATCATCATTTAGAAAAGCAGTCAAGACACCCAACCACCAGATATCGCAGTCATGGTATGTAGCCGTGGCAAGTAGGATCTGAATGGACTTAAGCATAGCTACTTGAAAAGGTTTCATCATTATCCACGCCTGGTCGATGACGAAAAGCTTTAACAAGTTTAGCTTTGAAAGTCTCAACTTTTCCATCTACACCAAGTAATCTTCTCAAGATATACTTGCTCCTGATGGGGATTTAACCCTTCAGATATTGCAACCAAAGTCCATACTTTGTTGGTGTATAAGGATTCCATCTCAGATCGATAAACATCCAGCCATTCTTACAGAGTCTTACTCTCGATGGCCAGCTCGAAGCTAGTTGGGTCATCATCTCATGATGCAATCCTCGCTCCCACTGTCATAGAGAAACCAATGTATCTCTCAGGTGGGTGAGAAAACCCTACTAGATCGGCGGAGAGGCTGAGGTTCGTTGGTATTTACTGAATACTTTGGTTCTATCAAATCATCAGCTGTAGTTTGTATAGCTGGAACCTTTCCAGTTCTACATAACTGACCTTGTCTCGAGCTTGTCCGGATTTTGCTTTTAGACATAGGCCGGACAACCCCAAATCTTAACTAACTTAAGACATGGGCTCTTCGCTTTTCATATCACATATGAAGTGGTAGGCATTGATTTGATTCGAACCCTATTCAATAGGTATGCAGCTTCTCAAGCGCATAACTCCCAAAAGGAAAAAGGTAACTCAGTAGTACTCATCATAGAGCACACCATATCAAATAGGGTGTATCTGCTCCGCCCCGATATACCATCGTGCTATGGTGTATTCAGAGGAGTAATGCTGAGAGAGAATCTCATTCTCCTTTAGAATAATCCAGGATTTCCGTGCTCAAGTATTCTCCTCCTTGATCTCATCATAGGACATAATACTTATACCCGTTTAGGTTCTCTACTTCCAACTTATATTCTGTGAATATCTCAAAAAGTTCGGACTCATGTTTCAACAGGAACATATGACTGAATCTTGAGAGATTATCAGAGAATATAATGAAGTATAAAGAACCGGTCTTGGCATGTGTAGACAGGGGACCTACATACATCAACATGTATCATCCCAAGAGTTTATTAACTCTTTCTCTGTTTCCAATAAACAGAGCTGTGGTCATCTTTTCTTTGTGACATGACTGGCGAGTTTCAAAAGATGTAAATTCAAACTGATTTAAATATGCATCTTTATGTAACTCTAGCTAGTCGGGTCACATTGATCTGACCTAGTCTACAATACCTCAAGAAGGATTCGTTCATTTCTGAACTCTTCCTCTTGTGTGTGTTCCATATACTAAGAACTGTAGTTTGATTTAGAACATCAACGCTTTTAGATAACGTGCCTGAACCGATCAACTTTTGATATAGGAAATGTTCAAAACATTATCCAACAATACAGAATTATATCCTTTCTTTACTAATAAAGAGACAGATATGATTTTGTATATCAGGTTCGATATCTAACAACATTCGTTCATAATCAATGTATCGGTAATACAGGGTGACAGTGACCAACAGACTTGGCTGCAACACTTGCCCCGTTTTCTGCCTCATGAAACTTATCACCCGTTCTCAGTTCTCTACCTTTCTGTAGCCCTATGTAACAGATTACATATGTGGGATCCTGATCCGGTATCATATACCCAGGACGTAAAGGATACTGAGAAACAGTTCTGTATAACGAACACACCCGAAGATGATGCATCAGCATGCACTCTCTTCGTTTGGGCGGCACGGGAAATCTGGTATTCCCCAAATTCCTGCTCTGTCTTATAACAATTATAAGTTGGAGCGGGACCAACGTTCCCCAGCTCAGTATAACAAGCGGGTTCGGTCAAATATCCGTATTATTATCTTGATTAAGGCGTGATATGGTCGCTACCAGGAGAGAGAGAGAAGAAAACACTCAGCGTGCGCTCTGTCAAGAATAGATTGGTTATTATTTTATCTAATCAGGATGGCTCCCACTGCTTTTTATCAAATCTTCCTTCAAACCCTAAAAGGAAAGACTAGCCGGGATTAATTACACACTACAAGTTCGCCAATCTTTCAGCCAGGCCAGTGTCGGTACTTTGAGGGAGGTCCCCCGTGCTTTCGCACGAACCTAATTAATGTAAACCTCGTTTTCCCAGAGGCGTAACCCCGTTAACACCTTTCTAGACACCTACTTGATCGGCTAATTGTAATGTATAAAACTCTCCCAGGAGTAACACTTACTCGCAGCGGGTATCGGGATCCAACTATCTCATAGAAGGTATGCAATCTCATTGCAAATCTCAACACTTGAAATTCCCGATAATATTTTGCCCCTAGCGTCCTATGACCTTGACGCAGGCCAACAAACCATAGTCCGCTAGTCAAGTTCAACCCGTCATTTCCTGATTGAATTAAACCCACCCGCACGACCCTTGACGCAGGCCAACAAAGTCGCACGACTACCCTAATCCAATCACATCATATGCTTATGCAGATAAGCACCAGTTAGCTACCGCACACTACGCCTTGACGCAGGCCAACAAACGTAGCACGAATACTAACTACTACTTATCTGAAATGACGGAGGGCTACGACAGGTTTTTCTGAAAACCTATTGCGTAATGAACTTGATATCGTTGTAGGATCGAATGAATTTTAAAATGGAGTGCTTTTGAGGCTTTTCTAGTTTTGCTAAAGGAGTCACTCCCGGTGAAGGGATCGTCGGTCCTTTCCTCGTCGAATGAGGTGCGGGATATATCGCATATATCGCTGTGCAAAGCAAAAACACTTAAAAGCAATCAAAAGACAAACCGAGTGTGTAGCATCTGCCAGTTATTGCTAAAGGAGTCACTCCCGGTGAAGGGATCTCGGTCCTTTCCTCATCGAATAAGGTGCAGGATATATCTCATATACCGCTGTGCAAAGCAAGAACTGTAGCTACCTGTTTTATTTTGAAATTCGATTCTACAACATCTTAGGTTTCTTTTATTTCATTAATCACATTAATGAAGTCCCATCATTTAAGTACCTAAACATCACAGATAGATATGACGTACACTTATGCCATCCGCATTCGCCTCGATGTCCCCTCGTGCACCGTTAGGTTAGGTAACTAACGGCAGAGCAGGGCAGGGCTAGCGCGGGTGTAAAACATAAGTAACGTCTATATAATATATCATATATACTATATACTATATCCATCACAGAATAATCACATGATCTCATCACAGATATCGCAGCAGAAGAATCATATGAAATATTGGATATACTAGGACGTCCGTGTTTTCAATACGAGCCAGTATAAAACACGGATTCCACGGTCGTGATGAATAGCCAAACCCACACCCCTAGACCCCTACGAGAGCGGAAAGCAACCCTACCAATTCTAGAGTTAGGAGACCCGGACTCGACTCCTCGAGTTGGTCTCCCACTGGACTCCAGAACCCGGTTACTTGTGCCCTCCTCCTTGGGTCTATCCTAGTGCAGAAAAGTAAATAATATACAACAGGTGACAACTCCCGCAACCTGGAAGCGCCCCAATAAAAGAATATTACATACAAGTTTTTACATGAATGAAAATGAAAAACACTCATCTCACATAAAAACCCCCGGCTATTCAAACACGACGATCCAATATAACATATCCAGCAACACATAACATCACATGTCATCAACGTAAGTGAAAATGCGCATCCCAATTGTCGTTGACATATAGCAACGAAACCGGCGATATCACATATTACACTTACGGTCACAGAAAAGAAAGTGTAAAACTACAACAGTTGGAATCCGCAACCACCTCAGACATCGCATGCCTGACCAAATGAATTATTTAGACATCGCATGCCTAACATTTATAAACCCCGCATTTTAGTCTCAAAATCGAAAACACTTTTCAATATCAAGTCGGGCAATTCAACAAGATTCCCGACATCCTGATCGAATGCTCGTCGCAAACTTCAGTAGACGGCCGCACCCCCGATACCGGCGACGAAGTGCACCAAGGCGGAACACCGCTACCGCGAGCACCCGGACGGATGCTTTCGGCGACGGGGTTCTCCTACAGTCACTTGGTCGGGGCTATGGAGTGAAGCTGTCTATTAAGTTTATCCGGCGAGTATCTGCGTACACTACGTGATTGCGACGGACTTTTGATCACATCAAAATTCCGTGGCAACCGATCAAGTGAGACTAAATTGCTATGTTTATAACATTCATTTAGTTATCATATAACTCATTGTGAATTCCAATTATTGTATCCCATTCCAGATAAACAGAAAATGTTAAACTTTTCGATCGAACAATCGAACACCCAAGTTTTCCCGATACAGATCAACACATGAAACAAGTCTAACAACATTCCGTTCGTGCCTCAGTACCAACGATCCAGCCGTAGAAGGGTCAAGCCAACGCCTCACATATGGCACGCCGTACTGCCCCAAACCCGAAGGTTCAAAGGGCAGTTCAAGACGGTCACATAATCGAGTTAAGGTTTGTGTCTTCTAGAGGGACCATCGCGTTACTTGCACTACTTAGAACGTCGTCAAACTACGGAAAAATCCAACACTTGGAAATTTCCCGACAGGGGAAAAAGTGGGTATTTATATCCGGTCGAACTTTTTAACATATCCTAAAATTTATCCGGAAAGCCACACAGACAAAATTTGATACCCCGATCGAAACACCGAATTCCCAAAACAACTCAGAAAAATTCAACTCTTGAAAAATTATTAAAAATTCCCAGAAACACCAGCACAGTACAATAAGAATTACTGTAGAAGACAAGTTGCACAAGACGACAAAATGGCCGCTCTTCCGCCGCACAATCCTAGCTTGTGCCGCGGAAGCGCCGCTATTTGACTGAATTGGCTGCACGAATTTTACAGTATTTCTTAGAATTGCCTGCTTATTTTTCTGAATATTTTTAATGTTGAAAAAACCCAGATTTTAAAAATTGTACAGAGAGCAACTTTGAATCGGGGTTTCGGGTTCGTTCGGACTTCAATTTCCGTCTGGACTTCGCCTAAGGCTCTAGCTAGGCTCTGATACCACTGCAGGGTTCCTAGGCACTCTAGTGAGGTCTCCCAAGCCATCAACCATGGCAATTTCAAAAATTATGGTGCCTACAAACCCTAAACAACGGATCGTATACTAGATTTCTAGGCGAACAAGAACTAGTTAACAGTTAACTATATAAAATACGGAAATACAACCTTTGTAGATCCGGTGCTCCACCTCCATAGCTCCGCAACGAGGTCCTCTCCGCTGTCCAAATCGAATCTGGGCTCTAGGATCGGCTTCGTCGGAGAATGGGCAAGCTAGGTCGTCGATGTCCATGCCGAAGATGATCTACGTCGAAGCATCGATGAATCAAGCTCCACCTTCACCAAGTCATGAAACTTCTGAAGGAAACACACTCTACTACTTGGCAAGAGGTAGAGGATGAAGAAATAGGAAGTGGGTAGACTTTAGAATTGGATTTCTCACTCATTTCCAACAATCACCATTGATGGACTTCAAGCTTCTTCACTTGAAGCAAGGAAGAAGAAGCAAGTTATATTATGATAAGTTAAAAAAATAAGAAAAGAAAATGAATTCTTATCATAACTTTAACTATAGTTAGGTGTAGGGAATTAATCATGGTTTAGTGGAATGGTTAGGTTAAGCATGAGACAAATATGGTCACAAAGTCAAACATTCATGAATCTTCATGAAAAAACAAAGAAAGCCTCCATTTCTTCTCATGCTTAATATATTCCAAAAAGAATAAATATATATATATATATAAATGAATAAGAAAACCAAAACCCTAATTATCCACTTAACCATTGTTTAATTCTTTACACTTAACTAAAAAGTCATATATCATCAAACATGATACAAGCATGTGCACAAAATCATATCACATATGTAATGCGCACATCCGAGTGAGAAAATCCATCTTAAGTAAACCGATACTAGTTGATGCAAAGTAATATATCAAATATATAAATATGCATTAAATCATTAAATCAACACTTGATTCAATGACCCGGTTATGTCGCACACAACCGACTAGTATACAATATATCGGCTTATCGAATCAACGCTTGAATCGATAACTAGGTTATATCGCATACAACCATTCGATATATTTATCGCGAGAATAGAATACGGTATCACATACACGCATTATTCTCGGTCCCGCACATATCTCATATGCGCTCCTATTTCGTTTCGCTTGAGCCAGGAAACCTCTGTGTAGGACTCTAAAGACTCGTCAATACGCCGGCAGCGGATGATGATCATATCAAACATCCGCAAGCCGCATGCGGTCTGCTAAACGTAACGGCCACCCGGGTATTGAGCGATCTGAAGATCGACGAGCAAGCCCGCTCACACTCCAGTGAATCCGACCAGTAACACTACCGTACAGTCCGGTCTGATCGTCTGATATGTCGCATATCTCGCCTAGGGGTGGTAAACGTCAGACCCCAATAGCTCAATAAGTCGTGTCGATATGAGGCTCATAACGGGTCGAGAAACTACTGGTAACACTTACCAGCAATTCTCTGAGCAGCCCTGGCCAGGGACTTCCTGTTATAGCCGATCGAACACAGTGCAACATCAACCCCCATATACCGGGAGAGACGAATCCCCTCCTATCGCTCATTGCCTCCATGTGACTCGGGACTGTACCCAAAAACCACCGTTTTGCACGCCCTCTTGGACGTGGTAAGATGGAAATCAAAGCACAGTGGGAACCACACAAGACTCTATGACGATCTCGGGTCAACAGACTACTCTGTACCAGTGTCACCAGAGAACTGCCATCTGACGTGAGGTATAATACCATCTGGGAGTTCTCGGCGAGTCCGTCCAGTGTACCCAGTCTCTACTGAGCACCCGTATATCATCTCTGATGTCAAACACCGATGGATATGGGATCATCCATCGCCCATCTGTATGGGTCGAGAAGGTATACGCTAGTCTACTCTGGTATATCGATGCCCCGTCTCGATACACCCTCGACTAGGGACTTTGAAGGATGTACTTATAGACTACCATGTCCCCACTAGTATGATCCGCATCATAGTCCAGGTAGTCAAGTACAGATCCTAAGGGCTTTACCAACATGTAACAGAGAGACAATCAGCATACACGTTAAGGTAAAGTTCAACCAGATAGCATACTATCATGTCGAGCAAGAAAGTCCTCCCTATATATGTCCCAGCATCCACTACAATATACATCCTATGTATAGTAATGGCCTCTAGGGCATACATATAACTAACATATACCTCACGTCAGATGGCAGTTCTCTGGTGACACTGGTACAGGTTAGTCTGTATACCAGAGATCGTCATAGAGTCTTGTGTGATTCCCACTGTGCTTTGATTTCCACCTTACCACGTCCAAGAGGGCGTGCAAAACGGTGGTTTTTGGGTACAGTCCTGAATCACATGGAGGCAATGAGCGATAGGAGGGGTTTCGTCTCTCCCGGTATAGGGAGTTGATATTGCGCTGTGCTCGATTGGCTATAACAGGAAGTCCTTGGCCAAGGCTGCTTTAGGGATTTACTGGTAAGTGTTACCAGTAGTTTCTCGACCCGACTTATCGAGTTATTGGGGTCTGACGTTTACCACCCCTAGACGAGATATGCGACATATCAGACGAAGAGACGGGACTGTACGGCTGTGTTACTCGTTGGATTCACAGGAGTGTGAGCGGGCTTGCTCGTTGATCTTCTGATCGCTCAATACCCGGGTGGCCGTTACGTTTAGCAGACTGTTTACGGCTTGTGGGTGTTTAATATGATCATCACCTGCTGCCGGCGTATTGACGAGTCTTTAGAGTCCTACACAGGGGTTTCCTGACTCAAGCAAAACGAAATAGGAGCGCATATGAGATATGTGCGGGACCGAGAATAATACCAGTATGTGATACTGTATTCTACTCTCGCGATTTGTGACATTGATCGGTTGTATGCGATATAGCCGGGTTATCGGATCAAGTGTTGATTCGATAAGTTGTTACTATTGATATTAGTCGGTTATATGCGATATGACCGGATCGTTAAATCAAGTGTTGATTTAATGATTTAATGTATAATTATATATTTGATATATTACTTAACATTAACTAGTATTTGTTCACTTATGATTGATTTTCTCACTTGATGTGCACAAGTTGTATATGTGATATATTTTTTGTGCACTTGTTTGTATCATGTTTGATGGTACATGCAAACTTGGGTGTGTGTGTGACTTACACCAAGTTTAGGTTAATGGTTAGGGTTTTATTTTCTTTATTTATTTTGGAAAAACTAAATGGTGGCTTTTCTTCTTTTGGCTTGAAGCTTCATGAAGCTTCAAAGCATCTTTGAAAAGTCTAGCCATTTTGTTTTGTTCATTAACCTAACCATTAGCCTAAACTCTAGTTTAGTCTCTACATGAGTTTACTCACCCATGGTTGCTAAATGATAGACTTGACTTGATTGTCTTTTGTAAAAATAATTGATTATTCATTTTCTCTTCTTCAACTTCTTCATGAAGAAAGGAAAAGCTTTCTTGAAAATTGTCAAGTGTTGAAATCAAGTGAGAAATCCAAATCCAAAGTGAACCCACTTCCTATTTTTTCATCCTCTACCACTTGCCATATTGTATAGTGTGTTTTCTTCACAAGTTTCATGACTTAGTGAAGATGGAGCTTGAGTTTGAGTTGCCTCGACGTAGATCATCTTCGGCATCGAAGTCAACGACCTAGCCCGACCATTTCTCCGATGAAACCAATGCTAGAGTCCGGGATCGTGGTGATCACAGCGGAGTGACGTCAACACGGAGCTAAAGAAGTGGAGGAGCGGATCTACAAAGGTTGTAATCCCATTCACTTAGTGGCAAAATAGTTTGCTTGCTTTCTTTTTTGCCTAATCTCTAGTTAACGATCTTCATTAGGGTTTCTCGGCATCTAAAATTTGAATTTGGCATGGTTGATGCCTTGTGGAACCTCTTGAATGTGCCTAGGAACCCTACAGTGGTATTAGAGCCTAGCTAGATCTTTAGGCGATGTGTAGACGATGTTAGAAGTCCGATCGAACCCGAAACCCTAATCCAAAACCCTTCTCTGTACATTTTCTGAAACTGTGGAATTTTGTGAATTAAAAATTTGCAGAAAAATCAGCAGGCTTTTTTATGAGTTACTGTGTAAAACGAGTGCGTAATTCGATCAACATGCCGCGGAACCGCGGCACGAGCATGGCTCGTGCGGCGGTTCCGCGGCCGTACGGTCACTTCATTCATCAACTTTTGCACAGTAATGTCACTAAGCTATTCCTGACTTTTCTGGGAATTTTTAATTTGCACTCAAGAGTTGAGTTTTCTGGGTTGTTTTGGGGACTCGATGTTTCGATCGGATTGTTTAACTTTGTCTATGGGTTTTTCCGGATTATTTTAGAATATGTTAAAAAATTTCGACCGGATATAAATACCCACTTTTTCTCCTGTCGGGAAATTTCCAAGTGTTGGATTTTTTCCGTAGTTTAATAACGTTCTAAGTAGTGCAAGTAACACGATGGTCCCTCTAGAAGACAACAAACCTTAACTCGATTATGTGACCGTCTTGAACTGCCCTTTGAACCTTAGGGTTTGGGGCAGTACGGCGTGCCACATGTGAGGCGTTGGCTTGACCTTTCTATGGCTGGACCGTTGGTACTGTGGCATGAAGTGAATGTTTTAAACTTATTTCATGTGTTGAGCTTTTCGGGAAAACTTGGGTGTTTGATTATTCGATCGGAAATTTTAACATTGTCTATTTATCTGGAATGTGATACAATATTTAGAATCCTCAAGTAGTTATGAGATAACTGATTTGATTGTTATAAATCTAGCACTTTAGTCTCTCTTGATCGGTTGCCACGGAATTTTGATGTGATCAAAAGTCTGTCGCAATCACGTAGCGTACGCGGATACTCGCCGGTAAACTTAATAGACAGCTACACCCCATAGCCCCGACCAAGTGACTGTAGGAGAACCCCGTCGCCAAAAAGCATCCGTTTGGGTGCTCGCGGCAGCGGTGTTCCGCCTTAGTGCACTTCGTCGACGGTATCGGGGGTGCGGCCGTCTACTAAAGTTTGCGATGAGCATTCGATCAGCATATCGGGAATCTTGTTGAATTGCCCGACTCGATATTGAAAAGGTTTTCGATATAGAGACTAAAATGCGGGGTTTATAACTGTTAGGCATGCGATGTCTAAGGAGGTTGCGGATTCCAACTGTTGTAGTTTTACACTTTCTTTTCTGCGACCATAAGTGTAATATGTGATATCGCCGGTTTCATTGCTATATGTCAACGACAATTGGGATGCGCACATTTACTTCCGTTGATGACATGTGATGTTATGTGTTGCTGGATATGTTATATTGGATCGTCGCGTTTTGAATAGACGGGGGTTTTATGTGAGATGAGAGTTTTTATTTTCATTCATGTAAAATTTATTGTATGTAATATGCTTTTATTGGGGCACTTCCAGGTTGCGGAAGATGTCACCATTGTATATTATTTACTTTTCCACACTAGGATAGACCCAAGGGGGAGAGCACAAGTAACCGGGTTCTGGAGTCCAGTGGGAGACCAACTCGAGGAGTCGAGTCCGGGTCTCCTAACTCTAGAATTGGTAGGGTTGCTTGCCGCTCTCGTAGGGGTCTAGGGGTGTGGGTTTGGCTATTCATTGCGACCATGGAATCCGTGTTTTATACTGGCTCATATTGAAAACACGGACGTCCTAGTATATCCAATGTTTCATATGTTCTTCTGCTGTGATATCTGTGATGTGATCATTTGATATGCTATGATGGATACTATATATAGTATATATGATATATTATATAGACGTTACTTATGTTTTGCACTCGCGCTAGCCCTGCCCCGCTCTGTCGTTAGTTACCTAACCTAACGGTGCACGAGGGGACATTGAGGCGAATGCGAATGGTATAAGTGTACGTCGTATTTATCTGTGATGTTTAGGTGACTTAAATGATGGGACTTCATTAATGTGATTAATGAAAGAAAAGAAACCTAAGATGTTGTGGAATCGAATTTTTAAAAACAGGTAGCTACAGTTCTTACTTTGCATCGCGGTGTTCCTTGTAGAACATCCTGCACCTTATTCGATAAAGAAAGGGCCGAGATCCCTTCACCGGGAGTGACCCCTTTAGCAATGACTGGTAGATGCTACACCCCTTGGTTTGTCTTTTGATTGCTCCTATAGTTCTTGCTTTGCACAGCGGTATATATGATATATCCTGCACCTTATTCGATGAGGAAAGGGCCGACGATCCCTTCACCGGGAGTGACCCTTTTAGCAAAACTAGAAAAGCTTCGAAAACACTCCATTTCAAAAATCATTTGATTCTACAACGATATTAAGTTCATTACGCAAGAGGTTTTCAGAAAAACCTGTCGTAGCCCTCTGTCATTTCAGATAAGTACTAGTTAGTATTCGTGCTACGTTTGTTGACTATGTTAAGGCGTAGTGTGCGGTAGCTGATTAGTGCTTATCTGTATAAGCATATGATGCGATTGGATTAGGGTAGTCGTGCGACTTTGTTGACTATGTTAAGGGTCGTGCGGATGGGTTTAATTCAATCGGGAAATGACGGGTTGAACTTGACTAGCACTTATGATTTGTTGACTATGTTAAGGTCATATAGCTGCTAGGGGCAAAATATTATCGGGAATTTCAAGTGTTGAAATTTGCAATGAGATTGCATACCTTCTATGAGATAGTTGGATCCCGATACCCACTGCGAGTAATTGTTACTCCTGGGAGAGTTTTACACATTACAATTAGCCGATCAAGTAGGTGTCTAGAAAGGTGTCAACGGGGTTACGCCTCTGGGAAAACGAGGTTTTCATTAATTAGGTCCGTGCGAAAGCACGGGGAACCTCCCTCAAAGTACCGACACTGGCCTGGCTGAAAGATTGGCGAATTTGTAGCGTATAATTAATCCCGGCTAGTCTTTCCTTTTAAGGTTTGAAGGAAGATTTGATAAAAACAGTGGGAGCCATCCTGATTAGATAAAATAATAACCAATCTGATCATGCAAGAGCGCACGCAGAATGTTTTCTTCTCTCTCTCTCCAGGTAGCGACCATATCACGCCTTAATCAAGATAATAATACGGATGTATTGACCGAACCCACTTGTTTTACTGAGCTGGGGAACGTTGGTCCCGCTCCAACTTATAAATGTTATAAGACAGACCAGGAAATTGGGGATTACCAGAATTCCCGTGCCGCCCAAATGAAGAAAGTGCATACTGATGCATCTTCTTCGGGTGTGTTCATTATATAGAACTGTTTCTTAGTATCCTTTACGTCCTGGGTATGAGACACCAGATCAGGATCCCGCATATGTAATTTGTTACATGGGCTAGAGAAAGGTAGAGAACTGAGAACGGGTGATAAGTTTCATGAGGCAGAAAACGGTGCAAGTGTTGCAGCCAAGTCTGTTGGTCACTGTCACCCTGTATTACCAGTACATTTATTCTGAACGAATGTTATTAGATACCGAACCTGATATACAAAATCATATCAGTCTCTTTATTAGTAAAGAAAGGATATAATTTTGTATTAATGGATAATGTTTTGAACATTTCCTATATCAAGAGTTGATCGGATCAGGCACGTTATCTAAAAGCATTGACGTTCTAAATCAAACTACAGTTCTTAGTATATAGAACGCACACAAGAGGAAGAGTTCAGAAATGAACGAATCCTTCTTGAGGTGTTGTAGACTAGGTCATATCAACGTGACCCGACTAGCTGAAGTTACATATAGATGCATATTTAAATTATTTTGAATCTACATCTTGTGAAACTTGCCAGTCATGTCACAGAGATAAGATGACCATAGCTCTGTTTAATGGAAACAGAGAAAGAGTTAGTGAACTCTTGGGATGATACATATTGATGTATGAAGGTCCCATGTCTACACATGCCAAGACCAGTTCTTTGTACTTCATTAAATTCTCTGATGATCTCTCGAGATTCAGACATATATTCCTGTTGAAACACAAGTCCGAAGCCTTTGAGATATTCACAGAATATAATTTAGAAGTAGAGAACCAACAACAGGTATAAGTATTATGTCCTTTGATATGATCAAGGAGGACAATACTTGAGCACAGGATTTCTGGACTATTCTAAAGGAGAATGAGATTCTCTCTCAGCATTACTCCTCCGTATACACCACAGCACCTCGGTGTATCGGGGCGGAGCAATCACACCCTATTTGATAAGGTGTGCTCTATGATGAGTACTGCTGAGTTTCCTTTTTTCCTTTTGGGAGTTATGCACTTATGAAGTTGCATACCTATTGAATAGGGTTCCGATCAAATCAGTTGCCTACCACATCATATATAATATGGAAAGGGAAGAGACCATCTCTTAAGTTAGTTAAGATTTGGGGTTGTCCAGCCTATGTCTAAAAGCATAATCCGGACAAGCTTGAGGCAAAGTCAGATCTGTAGAAGTTTGTTGGATATCCCGAGCATTCGCAAGGGAATATCTTCTACCAAACCGAGAAACAAAAGATGTTTTGTTTCTCAACATGCCACCTTTGTGAAAGGAAATTTCTTGTGAAGAAATTAGTGGACATGAGGTAGAATTGGAAGGAGTTCCAGCTATACAAACTGCAGCTGATGATTTAGTAGAACCAAAGGATTCAATAGTAACCAACGAACCTCAGCCTCTCCGCCGATCTAGTAGGGTTCCTCACCCACCTGAGAGATACTTTGGTTTCTCTATGACAGTGGGAGCGAGGATTGCATCATGAGATGATGACCCAACTAGTTTCGAGCTGGCCATCAAGAGTAGGACTCTGCAAGAATGGCTGGATGCTTAAATGATCTGAGATGGAATCCTTATACACCAACAAAGTATGGACTTTGGTTACTTTATCTGAAGGGTTAAATCCCCATCAGGAGCAAGTATATCTTGAGAAGATTACTTGGAGTACATGGAAAAGTTGAGACTTTCAAAGCTAGACTTGTTAAAGGTTTGCATCATTGACCAGCTATGGATTGTGATGAAACCTTTTCTAAGTACCTATGCTTAAGTCCATCCAGATCCTACTTGCCACGGCTACATACCATGACTACGATATCTGGCGGTTGGGTGTCATGACTGCTTTTCTAAATAAAGATTTAGAAGAGAGAGTCTGTAAGTACACAGTCAGAGGGCTTCATAGACAGTGGGAGCAGTGGAAATGTGTGCAAGATATTTTATGTGATAAAGCAGGCATCGCGGAGTTGGAACATCTGTTTTGATGTGGTAGTCAAAGAGTTTGACTTCATCAAAATGGTAGATGAACCTTGTATATACAAAAAGGAAGTAGGGAGTATGGTTGTGATCCTCGTAGAGTACGTGGATGACATACTCATGATAGGGAAGAAGTTTCCTATGCTACGCTCGGTCAATCTCCGCTTATCACAAGGATTCTCCATAAAGGATCAAAGTGATACCTCCTAAATCCTGGGTTTTGGATCTATGAGATAGATCTAATTGGATGTTAGGATACTCACTAGTTGAAGTGAGATGGTATCAATTGATCCTGGGGAGAATCACTGGAAAGGTTTCAGGGTGATAAGGACGACTGAATGTCAGTCGCAGGCATTGTCTTTACCCTCAGTAAAGGGACGGTATGTTGGAAGAGTTCCAAGCTAGATACCGTGGCATACTAGACGATAAAGGCTGGATACATCGCTACCAAAGATGCTACCAAAGAGGCAGTCTGGGTGTATATAAGTTCATGAGATGAACTTCGTTCCTCCCATTGTGTGACAATGGCGTTGTGGCTTAGGCCAAGGAACGCCCGTCCCATCAGTGATCCAGACATATTCTAACGCAGTGTCACCTGATCGTGGAGATGGTTGATCTCCAGGGGATCGAGGTTAGGAAAGCAGACTCAGAGGACAACACGGCGGATCCACTCACAAAGGCCTTTTCCCAGAGAGAGACAATTATGGGATGGTTGAGTATGAGATACTACAACCACTGCTATCAAATGGCCCTAGTGCAAGTGGGAGATTGTTAGTTATATGTATGCCCTAGAGGCAATTACTATACATAAGATGTATATTGTAGTGGATGCTTGGACATATATAGGGATGACTTTCTTGCTCGATATGATAGTATGCTATCTGGTTACTCTTTACCTTAACGTGTACACTGATTGTCTCTCTGTTACATGTTGGTAAAACCCTTAGGATGTGTACTTGACTACCTGGACTATGATGCGGATCATACTAGTGGGGACATGGTAGTCTATAAGTACATCCTTCAAGGTCCCTAGTCGTGGGTGTATCAAGACGGGGCATCGATATACCAGAGTAGACTAGCGTATACCTTCTTGACCTATACAGATAGGCGATGGATCATCCCATAACCATTGGTGTTTGACATCAGAGATGATATACGGGTGCTGAGTGGAGACTGGGTAACTGGACGGACTCGCCGAGAACTCCCAGATGGTATTATACCTCACGTCATATGGTAGTTCTCTGGTGACACTGGTACAGGTTAGACTGTATACCAGAGATTGTCATAGAGTCTTGTGTGATTCCCACTGTGCTTTAATTTCCACCTTACCACATCCAAGAGGGCGTGCAAAATGGTGGTTCTTGGGTACAGTCCCGAATCACATGGAGGCAATGAGCGATAGGATGGGTTTCGTCTCTCCCGGTATAGGGAGTTGATGTTGCGCTGTGCTCGATTGGCTATAACAGGAAGTCCTTGGCCAAGGATGCTTTAGGGATTTACTGGTAAGTGTTACCAGTAGTTTCTCGACCCGTTATGAGCCTCATATCGACACGACTTATCGAGTTATTGGGGTCTGACGTTTACCACCCGTAGACGAGATATGCGACATATCAGACGAAGAGACGGGACTGTACGGTAGTGTTACTCGTTGGATTCACAGGAGTGTGAGCGGGCTTGCTCGTTGATCTTCTAATCGCTTAATACCCGGGTGGCCGTTATGTTTAGCAGACCGCTTGCGGCTTGTGGGTGTTTGATATGATCATCACCTGCTACAAAGGGGTTTCCTGACTCAAGCAAAACGAAATAGGAGCGCATATGAGATATGTGCGGGACCGAGAATAATACCAGTATGTGATACTGTATTCTACTCTCGCGATTTGTGACATTGATCGGTTGTATGCGATATAGCCGGGTTATCGGATCAAGTGTTGATTCGATAAGTTGTTACTATTGATATTAGTCGGTTATATGCGATATGACCGGATCGTTAAATCAAGTGTTGATTTAATGATTTAATGTATAATTATATATTTGATATATTACTTAACATTAACTAGTATTTGTTCACTTATGATTGATTTTCTCACTTGATGTGCACAAGTTGTATATGTGATATATTTTTTGTGCACTTGTTTGTATCATGTTTGATGGTACATGCAAACTTGGGTGTGTGTGTGACTTACACCAAGTTTAGGTTAATGGTTAGGATTTTATTTTCTTTATTTATTTTGGAAAAACTAAATGGTGGCTTTTCTTTTTTTGGCTTGAAGCTTCATGAAGCTTCAAAGCATCTTTGAAAAGTCTAGCCATTTTGTTTTGTTCATTAACCTAACCATTAGCCTAAACTCTAGTTTAGTCTCTACATGAGTTTACTCACCCATGGTTGCTAAATGATAGACTTGACTTGATTTTCTTTTGTAAAAATAATTGATTATTCATTTTCTCTTCTTCATCTTCTTCATGAAGAAAGGAAAAGCTTTCTTGAAAATTGTCAAGTGTTGAAATCAAGTAAGAAATCCAAATCCAAAGTGAACCCACTTCCTATTTCTTCATCCTCTACCACTTGCCATGTTGTATAGGGTGTTTTCATCACAAGTTTCATAACTTAGTGAAGATGGAGCTTGAGTTTGAGTTGCCTCAACGTAGATCATTTTCGGTATCGAAGTCAACGACCTAGCCCGACCATTTCTCCGATGAAACCAATGCTAGAGTTCGGGATCATGGTGATCGCAGCGGAGGAACGTCAACACGGAGCTAAAGAAGTGGAGGAGCGGATCTACAAAGGTTGTAATCCCATTCACTTAGTGGCAAAATAGTTTGGTTGCTTTCTTTTTCGCCTAATCTCTAGTTAACGATCTTCATTAGGGTTTCTCGGCACCTAAAATTTTAATTTGGCATGGTTGATGCCTTGTGGAACCTCTTGAGTGTGCCTAGGAACCCTACAATCGCCAGCATACTGCTGGCCATCAAGCAAGAATCCTAAGGGCTCTATCAACGCGTAATAGTGACCTGTAAGGTCACCTAAAGTAGTACATGATGATAAAGATAAGCCAGATAGCATACTATCATCTTGAGTAAGACTGTCCAACCAGCATAGGTCCTCCCTCAATCATTACAATCACGTGCCTGCGCTCCAATAATTGACTCTGAGGGCACTATATCCAACAATCTCCCACTTGCACTCAAGGCTAATTATTACGATGTCGCATACTCACAGCCCGTGTGATACCGAACACCCAACTCCTCTACTAATCAATCTCACAAAACCCATTTGTGAAACTAATGCGTTCGAGGAATAGACTCAGTGAGTGGATCCGCTTTGATGTTTCTTTCTGTGTTTCTCTATATCTCAAGTTCGCGGAGAAAGCCATCTTCCGAAATGAGCAATACCTGTCTTAGAATATGTCTGGATATCTGATGGGACCCAGTTCACAAATGAACTCCAAACCCAAACTTCTTAGACTGTATCGTCAACTGAACTTAATCAGTATCCTGCGTAATGCCTCCCTCAGTGTCCTCTTGGATCACCTGTCCAAAACACTGCCCCTCGTCAGAGGGAAAACTATAACTCTGACAGTCACTCTGTCATCCAGGTCACCTTGGAAGCCTGAAAAGATAACTGTCTCTCGAATGAGGCTGTCGTTATCATATCCCTAGAACATCCACTTATGTTCTAAAACTGCTCCCGAATGTTCCTCCAGGATTGGATTAATATCAACTTATTGCATCTACTACAAAAACAACATCTGGTGTGGTACTTGACATCTCATGATTGACTCAATTGCCTAAGCAAGTGATCTGCAAATCATGCACATCCCTCTCCCCTTTAGTCTGTAAGACACCTTTAAATAGGGTGACTCCATCACCTGCAGGTACACTACCGTGCCAGGAGTTGTCCATTCTAAAACACCTTTAGAATGCTGTCTAAGTACCCAGATTGGGAAACTACCCAAATCTAGATCTAAAACCATAGATCTAGTTACCAGAATGTCTGATATTATCTCTATATCCTATGTGGAGAAACCACTGTGTGACAACCATAGATCTAGTATAGGAACTTCACTTCCTACTCTGTGTATGTCATCCAAATACCAGGACATCACACCCTACTACCTTCTTAACAGATCCATCCCCTATTCTGATGAAGTCAAACATATGACTGTCACATCAGAAATAGATGATCTATCTCCGCTATATTTGCTTTAGTCCATAAATAGAAATAAGCTACTTGTCCACTATGCTTCCGCTGCTCCCACTGACTACGACAACCCTCTGGCAGAGTCATATACCCGTATGCTTCTAAAGCCAGTTCAGAACGATGCTATATTCATCCTCCTGCCGGTTCTCACGGTCTGGAACAACAGCAATGGCAAGTCTGGGTAAACAAGAACCTCCCGCCACCGTTCTTGAGGCTACCGGAGTACCTCTCGGGTGCCTGAGGTTACCCACCATATCTGCGGAGTGGCCAATGGAATGTCAAACCAGATTGAATCTTTAGGTTCTTATCAAATTTTCAGTAATCATTTGCGGTTCTGGAATCACATCCAGTTCTACCATACTCCCACTACTGTGTTCTGAAAAAATCCATTTTTTTTAAAACTGTGGCGAGTCTAGAACAATATCACTATTGATTTTCCAGATGGTAGAAAGTCAACCCACGTCATATCCCGGGTCAACCCACAAACAGCCATTACGGAAACGTGCCTTCAGTTATCCAGAGTCTGGTTTTAAGCATAAGCTGGACAACTCCCCGTACCTTAACATCGTTAAGATATGAACTGTTTTATATCCAATATAAAAATATAGGCACTGATTTAATTGGAACCATATTCAAATCATGCAGTTATCTCCAGTGCATGTCAACTAAATGGAAGGAGGCCGATCAGCGTTACTCAACTTAGGAATGCATCCAGATATGAGTAACCTGAAAAAGAAGCAAGTTCTCTTAAAACCATTACTATCAACTGAATACCATACACAAGTATCTACATCTTCGATCATCTTGAAGAATCCCGATACTTGCAACTTCTGGTTCTCTACTTTATTCATATACTTATAACTTCTCAAAACTTGGACCTTGTGTTTCTACGAAACACTTGTCTACGAACTAGAGAAGTCAAAAGTAAACAGAATATAGTACAAGTACCAACCCCTCTGTCCTAATGGACACTGGACAATATACAATACTCTGTATAAGTCCCCTGAGTCTAATAACTCATTCCCTGTGTGTCGTCGGTTGAAAACTGTACTTATGGTTAAGAAGAATTACACCGTTGTTTAATGCTCCTTACCTAACCATCCACTGATATAGGTAAATGTCATGGACATAATTTCAAAAAGATATATCTCACTCTATAAAAATAGACGTACAGATATATCAATTTGAAATTGGTGCATAACAGCGGATATTCAAAACCAAATATTTGTCGTCCAGCAAACTACCTAGGAGATTTCCTCGAATATCACCAATTACAACGAATTCCGATATAATGAGGATGATCACCTAATTCCCAATAACTTACTCACACTCATCATCTGTAAAACCATACAGATGTGATAATCATACCTGGTAAATATATACCCTGGAGTAAGGACTAATTGGAAAATCAGTTTTCTTTTAACAGTACACAGTGAAACTGAAACATGTAAATGTTTCGTAGGGCTATCTGGGTATTCCTAGTAATGCCTCTTCCATTATCATATTCACAACTGTAACCGTATATTTCTTTGCCATCTCTCTAAATCCCATCATATGTCTTTAGCCATTACCTTCTATACACCCTCTTAGGCTAAATAGTTTTCTTCCTTCCCCACTGTTCGGCACCAGCCTATGGTTTGGAAGAAGACTATCCAATAAGCATAATGGGTGTATTGTCCTAATCCTAGGAGCACTCGCAACACGAGAGAAGGTGAAGATAAAAGACACCTGAATAAACCTTATTCATATTTCTCCTGAACCAGAATCCATCCCCGAACTGGAACAAGTTCCTTTCGAGTTCGTATATAACCATACGATGGAGTATCCAAATAACTATGGATTTTCGTAGTGATACGGAGTGTTCTGGAGAAATACAAAGATGATGTAGGATTGGCGAAGAAATACTTGGTTAGGTCGTGAATAGCAGTCGCAATTTACTTTGCCCTTTTACTAATCCCTTTATTTGTCTTTACTTAATACCTTCTGTACACCATCATTAGGCTAGTTGGTTTTCTTCATTCCCTACCGTTCGGCACCAGCCTAAGGTTTGGAAGAAGACTATCCAATAAGCGTAACAGGTGTACTATCCCCTAATCCAAGGAGCACTCGCAACTTGAGAGAAGGTAAAAGGAAAAGACAACTGAATAGTCCTATTCGTTTTCTCCAGAACCGGAAACCATTCTCGAATAAATTCCTTCGAGTTCATATATAACCATACGATGGTTTTATCCAATGGAAGTGGACGTTCGTAGTAATACGGGGTGTTCTAGAGAAAAGGGTAAAAGTAGGAGTGGCAATGAGGTATGCAACTCTGACAATCCAAAAGCCAGTGTTATAAGAAGGTTCGGTCAACTTGGTTACTGAGTCATAGTCAAGGGTCGGGCCATGGTCGCTGCAAAGAGAGAGAGAAAAGAAACACTCTGGGTGCACTTTAACCTAGATCAGAATGGTTATCACTTTATCTAATCTGGAAACCTCCCACTGTAACCTCAAATTCTCCCCCAAACCTGAAAGAAGAATTAGTCGGGATCACCCGAGGAGTAAACCAACTCATCAGTGGGAATCGGGATCCAACTATCATCGCATGATAACATGATGGAATCCACTCACGTTATCACACTCCAGAAGGTATGCGGATGCCTGGCAAATTTCAGTTTCTTTAGAAACTCCCGATGTGATTTTTTTACCCCATGCTCTTATGACCTTGACGAAGGTCAACAAATCATAAGTCACATGTCAAGTTCTACCCGTCATTGTCCAGGTTAATTTGAACCCACCCGTACAAGCCCTTGACAAAGGTCAACAAGGCTATACGACTATCCCAAACCAACGCATCTATCTATGCAGCAGAAAGGTAACAAGCAGCTACCATTCGCTATGCCTTGACGAAGGTCAACAAACATAGCATGAATACTACGTGCTACCCGTCTGAAATGATGGAGGGCTAAGAATGGTTTTTGGCGAAAAACCTTTAACGTAATGAACTTGATATCGTTGAAGGAACCGGATAGCTTTTTATAAAAATATAGTGGCGAAAACCTTTGCTAAAGAGGTCATTCCCGGTGAAGGGATCTCGGCTCTTTCCCCGTAGAATGAGGTGCAGGATATTCCAACTGAATACCACGATGCAAAGCAAAAGTAATCGACTATAGTGAAGTTATTGCCCTGATGCAAACTTCTGTCCAAGGGGTCACTCCCGGTGAAGGGATCTCGGCCCTTGCCTCGTCGACTGAGATGCTGGATATTCATAACCGAATACCACTGTGCAAAACAAAAGAGAACGTCCATGCAATAACAGCTTTTTGAAAAATTGTTCCAACAACATCAGAATAGGTTTGTTTAGCTTGCATTGATCCGAATCAACGCAGTCCCATCAATTGATCACACCAATAAAGAACGAAAATAATGGTGTACGTATATGCCATCCACATTCGCCACTGGGTCCCGTCATCACCCGTTAGGTTACTTAACTAACGACAGAGCGTGGAATGGACTAGCGCGGATGCAAAACATATACAACATCTACTAGTATATATATCAATATATAATAATCGCTCAAGGCGTGATAAAATGCATCACAGAAATGTAATAAGCATCACAGAAAAATAAAGATATCTGGGATCCCCGAGTTTCATAGAGCCGCTACTGAAACCCGACGTTCCCCTGGTCATGTGGATAGCCTGTGCAATGAAATCCTAGACCCTTACGGGCACGGCAAGTTACCCGCCAAAACCTGAAGCGAGGCAGCCCCCTTCAACAACGTGAATGGACCACCCAGCACTTCACGGAATCCGGTAACTTGAGAACCCCTCCTTGGGTCAACCTATACCCCCTACGAGTGCGGCGAATAGCCCGCCAATTCTAGAGTGAAGCCCCCTCCGTTTCAACGCCATGAGATGCGGGCTCATTGCCCTCTAGAACCCGGCTATCCGTCCACCCCACCGCGGGGTAATCCTAGAATAGAAAGTAAAATATACATACAACGGGTACATCGACCTCAGCCCGGTCGTGCCCCAAAAGAATTATATTCAAACAGGCAGTGACGGCAGTCCACATGTCGGACGCTCGCCCCGCAATATCAAATGTACATATACAACCAAACTGTACTACCATTGCATCCAGGCTATCCACCACGACAAATCCGCAACATCACAGCACAACACAGAACATCAACGTGAATGTCACGTTCGCAAATCCGTCTAAAAGGGCTATAGCAGTTAGACAGGATTTACCGATCAAATGACATTCACGGTCGCAGATATAATGTAAATACTGAGAAATAACATATTTAAAATTTTCGATCGACTAAAATTTCCGAAGTAGGCATCAAGCACTACTGTAGCACTCAAAATAAATCTGGGCCCAAAAGGAATATACCAGAAACCCTATTTCCATGTCAGAAACCCACTGTAGAAATTTGGTGCAGTTTGGCCACAGTACGGCGGCGGATCCATAGCCAAAACGTGGTTTTGGCCGCTGATCCGCCGCTCTACAGTAATTTCAGCCGACCAAATTTTCACAGAATTCTTATAAAACCCTGAACGTATTTTTGTACTGTACCAAAGAATTTTTTGAGCACAGAAAAAATTCGACAGAAACCTGGACTTGAAAATGGGGTATTTGGAAAATCCGTTCGATCAAACTTGTAAACACGTTAGAGCAAGCTAGACTAGGTTAATGGCGTGGATCTGATACCAATGTAAGTGCACAGCAGCGCCCCGGCCGTCTGAACGAGGCCAAAATGCGGAAAACAAAAACTTTTCTTTAACAAGAAACCGGCGCTACCACGGACTATAAACCCAGATCAGACCATTAACCTATTACTAGCAAACTAAAGAATGGGTAGAAAGATATACCGAGCGATCTGTGTTCTTCAGTCTTCGGCCTCCATCCCGATCTCCTCGCGGAATCTCCGGTCTTCATCTTCTCGTCGGAAAGGGCACCACATCGCCGGGTTCTTTTACGTGCTCCCACCACTGGACCGAGGCAACTTGGGCACGAAGTTGGTGAGCCGACGTGTCCAAGAATGCTGTAGGCTAAGTGTAGAATGGTTTTGTCTCATGGGGTTATTGAAGTTGCCATTTAGAAGTGGGAAAGAAGAAGCAAGCATTTTTTGGATGAGCAATGGAATTTTGTGTGTGCAAACAAGATCAAAAACCTCACACAGAATTTTTGGACAGCCCCCATCAAAAAAATAGTGGCCGGCCTTGCTTCATGGAGGAGGGAAAAAGCAATGATCCAAGGCAAAAGAAAATTGTAATCATCATCAAAAATGAGTCACCTCAATAATTATGTCAACCCACTCCATCAACCATCTCATCTCCAAAAGTCAAGCAATCATGAAAAAAGAAGTCAAATGATGGTTGAACCATCATGAAGCTATCATCACAAAAAGTCTTCTCCATAAAAAAATGCACAATTGCAAATAACCCCCTCCACACCAATTATCAGCCAAAGAAAGATAGAAAGGAAAATGGCCGAAACGGAAAGCAAACTGGCAACTTCAGAAAAACGATCCCGTAATAAATTACAGGAAAACCCCGCGACTGTATATACATACCCGCGACTGTATATACATACCCGCATTTGTATTCTGACCGAATACAAATGCAATGAGACAAAATCTACACTGTATAATACTAGGATCCGTCTTAAACCAAAGCCCACTAGTATTATCCGTCCGATCATGATCCGTGCAATACCGCACGTATATGATCGAACCATGCCATATCTCCATACGGCCTCTACAGCGTTTCGCCCGAAACTTGAGAAACTGTCTGTGGGGGACTCTAAAGACTCGTCAATACTTTGGCTATGGATTTAACCACTAGCACGTCAGAGGTATTAGCCATACGTAACGGGCTACCAGGTATTGACCAAAAGGGACGTCGATGAGCGAACTCATCCTGACACCCTACTGAGCCTATCAGTGACAATATCCGTACAGTCCGGTTCGTTCGTCTATAAGCATCGCATGGCGGGCCTAGAGGGTTGGTAAAAGTCAGACCCCCAAAAGTGGTACAAGTCGTGTCGGAGTGTAGCCCAGAACACCCTGAGATATTACTGGAATACCTACCAGTAAATCTCCTACCTTGGCCAAGGACTTCGTGTAATGGCTCTCCTAGATACAGCGCGACCTCACCCCCAATACCGGGAGAGACGAACCCCTGCAGATCCGCTCACTTCCTCCATGTGGCTCGGGACTGTACCCAACTAAAACCTGTTTACACGACTCCTTTGAGCCGTGGTAGGGTAGTAATCAAAGTACAGTGGGAACTCACACGAGACAAATGATGATCTCAGGTCGATGAACTAACCTGTACACATGTCACCAGGGAACTGCTATCTGACGTCAGGTATAAGACCAACTAGCATGTTCCCAGCGAGCCTTGTCCGGTGTACTCATAGCCCAATGAGCACCTGTATACATCTTAGGTGAACCAACTGACACCAGTGGCTTGTGAGAACGGCCACCGCCCTTCGTCGGGGTCTCGACTGTATACACTAATCTACTCTGGAGTATCGATGCCCTGTTTCGAAAACTCCCACGACTAGGGACCTTTTAAGGATGTGCTTATAAACCCCAGCTCCCACGTATATGATCGCCATCATATTGCTGGCCGTCAAGCAAGAATCCTAAGGGCTCTATCAACGCGCAATAGTGACCTGTAAGGTCACCTAAAGCAGTACACGATGATAAAGACAAGCCAGATAGCATACTATCATCTTGAGTAAGACTGTCCAACCGGCATAGGTCCTCCCTCAATCATTGCAATCATGTGTCTGCGATCCAATAATTGACTCTGAGGGCACTATATCCAACATCTTAGCCTCCCAAACTTGCTTCCATCCCCCAAGATCCATGCTAAATTGGCTAAAGAAAAATCGATAAAGTTTGGATTTGGAGTTTGTGAGGTTTTTCTTTTGATTTTTGTTGAATTTGTGAGGAATTTTGTGTTGGAAAAGAAGTGGGAAATTTGGGGGGCTGTTCAAAGGGGGCTCGGCATGCAGGAATTTGGGAGGGAGAGAGAGAAAATGGAGTGGGTGAATGTGTGTAGACATATGTAGAAACATCCTCATCATCTCATATTTTAATCCCCTCTTCAATTTTCTTTTCTTAATTGAAGTGGAGAGAAATGAGTGGGGGAGTGGGGGCAAAATTAGGGATGCCACAAGAGGGTTCAACCAAGGAGGTAGGCATGTGGGTGTGTGTGAGTTGGGTAGAAATTTCCATTCACAAGAAACCCCCCATCAACTCATCTTTTAACTTACTTTCTTAAATATTTAATTTCCTAATTAATTTTATGCTAGAAAACTCTAGAAATATGGAGATAATTAGAGAAAAAGAGCATGTTACAAACTAAACTTTGTGTTGTCATGGTGCACTAATGTGTGTTTAACCCATTCCAATTTGTAATTATCATTAATTAAATGTATTAGTGACGGCTTAAAAATAATATTTAAAATAATTTATTTCAGAAAATATTTCAGTAAACTAGAAATTTATAAGTGACCCATTAAATGTCAAATACTAGCAATTACATAGTTAGAATAGGTATATTTAATTCTATGTTGAAAAATAATTGTCTCCTGGTTTTTTTTATGGAAAACATCCATTATTTTACCGATTATCCGAAATTTCATCTAAATGATCTTCAAAACGTTACAAAAACGGAGAAAGTCGATCCCCGACACTGTAGAAAACGGAGAAAGTCGATCCCCGATACCGTAGAAAACGGAGAAAGTCGATCCCCGACACCGTAGAAAACGGAGAAAGTCGATCCCCGACACCGTAGAAAACGGAGAAAGTCGACCCCCGACACCGTAGAAAACGGAGAAAGTCGACCCCCGACACCGTAGAAAACGGAGAAAGTCGACCCCCGACACCGTAGAAAACGGAGAAAGTCGACCCCCGACACCGTAGAAAACGGAGAAAGTCGACCCCCGACACCGTAGAAAACGGAGAAAGTCAACCCTCAACCTCCCCATTTAAGCAAACGCTTTGACTCGGGAACAAGTCAACTCATCAACCACTTGCGAGTCCTCTCGACTTGTAAGGAAGAAAATTCTCTTGTGAGATTCTTACGACTCTCAAGAGAAAACGCACTTAGGAGTCCTTACGACTCCTAAGGAGAAAATACACCTATGAGATCCTTACGACTCGTAGAGAGAAAAATTTTTATGAGACCCTCATGGCACATAATGTTGAAAAGTCTTAGGCAGTAGACTCGAACCTGTTTCCTAAGCCGTTCTTACCTACAAAGGGTTTAAGATGAGTTGTTATTTACAGGCCACGCTTACTACAGTGATATGACAACAACACAACGAAGAAAAGAAGGCGATAGTGCAAGATAGAAAAGAAATACGTCCTTTATTCATGAATTGAAAATGAATACAAGATACATGTCATAAAATAATACAAAATATTCTCTCGTTCAGAAGTAAATACAAAAAAAGGGAAAGCATACAAAAAATCTTTAAGCCGGCGGACGACATAATAAATTCGTCAATTCATCTTTCTTCCGCTGGGTCTCGGCTTCATGTTTTGTTATTGCTATGAGACGAGTCTCTGCCTGAGACTGTTGAGCTTGATACGAGGCGAACCGACTCTCAAGCTCCTTTTCAGCAACATTGTGAGCTTCAACCATCTCGCGAGTAAAAATAATGGCTTTATCAATAGCTACCACCTCTCTGATAGCTTCTTGAAGCACCCGCCAAAGTTCGTATGCACGGGTGAGCTTAGCTTGAAGTTCCCCCAAAGCAGTCGAGGCCAGTTCCTTCTCCGAGAATTTCCAGTTAAGCCTCTTCTCACATGATTGTAGATTCGCGGCGCACCGTTCGATCAGCCCCCGCAAGCTCATCTTTGCAGCCACAACCTCTGAGGGAAGGCGTGTGCACTCAAGACCATGTAAGCAAGCCTCCACTCGATGACAAAACTCAACCCAGACATGCACCAATGTTTCATCATGGTAAGTGGCGAGAAAGGGCAGAGAAATGTTGGCTTCGGCAACAAATTCTTTGGCTGTGATCGAACTACCAGCACGAAGATCTTCGATAAGAGCCGACAAGGAGTGAAGGCTTTGCTTCGCCACCCGTTCAGATGCATGCCAGGCATAAGGGCCGGGTGGTATAATGATGCGAGATTCCAGTGGGATAAGAACGGGCAAAGCTGTCAAGATTCATAAACAATCAGTGAAATTTTCAAACAAAGAATAGATGGAACAACGTCAAAACTTTACTTACCCACAGTCATGCAAGGAGGGTTTAAAAGATCCCCAGGCCCGTCGAGAATCTCAACTTCGTCGTCAGCTTCCAGAACTACAGAAGACATTAGCATCGTTATATGAAATAATGATAATGCAATGAGGGGGTCAAATAACACTGGCGTTGCCTAGAAGAGAGGACGATGCATTGCGGGGATATTACCTGCAGGGCGGCCATCTCCAGCAGAAGCTGAAAAGACTTTCTGGGAGATAGATCCGCAATGGACGCTGCCAATTCTCGTAATTCTGAAAAGACAGAAAGATTCAGATAATGGAGAGATCATTAAAACAAAATATAGAAGACTACCTTCGATGCTCATCCCGCTTTGAACTGGAGGGATAGCAGCTTCGGCAGCCTCCTCCGTACCCTCAGGCACATCACCGGAGACGTGGGCTGGTGTGACATTTAGTTGAGGGCCAATGGCCGCCACTTCAGGAATGGCAATCTCAATTACCTGTTCCACAATCTTCGGGTCATTACCAGAAAGTTCCATTATATCTACGGCCGGTAAGGGCACCTCTTCCGGGAGAACGGACACCGGGGGAACAGAGACCGCCAGAGGAAGCTCCGTAGCAAGAATAACAGCTATACCGACCCCCTCTACACTTATTGGTGTCTCATCAGGGATATTTACAGAGTTCACAGTCAGGACGCAACTTGAACTCAGATTCTCTGCCATTGCTGAAGTCCCGGCAAAGTTTTACGAAGATAAGGAGATATAAAAAGCGATACAAATTACTTGCCAAAGAGAAAATACAGAAATCATGCATACCGATACGCCAGGATGCCTCTAGTATGGCTTTTTCAAGCCGACGTTCCTTCCTGAGAAGGTATGCTCGCCGGGGTTCAAATGTAGATTCGTGGCCGCCGATCCACAATGATAACTCATCCTCAGAAGCGGCTGAGATAGGCTGTGTCATGACCCGAAGGTACAGAATGTGACCGGCACTTAAATTATGAAACGTCTAGAGGAGTAACGTAATCTAAGCAAGCTAAAACCCAGAAATCTAAACCATTTAAAAGAAGAAGTGTAGGAAAACAAGTTTAAAAGCAACATCAAATTTTCTCAAAAATTTCGGCAGAGTCTCCTTTGTAAAAACTGGCCACAAATGGGTACAAACAAAATATATACATAAGCAATAATAAAGGCATCCCCAAGCGGGAGCTAGCTCTTCGCCAATTAGCGGTCACAACCACGCAAGCAAAATAATATACAACGCCGAAGGACGAGAATCAAAACTCAAAAGAAAACCATCAAAAAACCACCAGAAAATTATAATAATACAAGCGCAACTCTAAGGTCGAAAGAATAAACAACTGGTCTTCTAAAACTACCAAATAATACAAATCTGGTTGATGGAGCTTACTAGATACAACTGAAATAAATAAAAGTACAATGGCGGTCACGATACAAGTGAAACCAACCTACCAAGCAATCATCGTGAATGAAATGGTGTGCCAGCAAGCCGCCAAGGAAACCTGTACATCTATACCTGTAAGAAAAATTTGGCACAACGGGGATGAGTTGCCAACTCGTGAGTAGAAGACATCTGCGAGTAGAAATCGCATGCACGACGATCTCCTATGTCATAATAATATACATATATAACACTAGTCATCTAGTAGTGATAGGGTAATAATCTATGCATAAGTGCAAAACTCAGTGCTTGTGTCAGTGTCACAAAACAGTAATAAGTCACATATCTGATGTATGAATGCATCATGAATTAGGAAATCCACCACGAAATCTGAAAAATCTGATATAAAGAAATCATCAGTGAAACTTGTATAATAAAACTGAAATATCATCAGTGAAATCGACAGAAATCCGTGTCAAGTATCGACACAATATCTCAATATCTCAAGTCTCAATGCCTCAATGTCTCGGTATCTCAATGTCTCAATATCTCAGGCTCCGTCAGTCCGGATCGGCTCAAATCATCAAATCTCACGACAACGGTCGGTATCCTCCGGATATCCGCCGCGCCAGACATCACCGATAGAAATTCCGTGCCCCTGCCAGGCTCATCGTCATCCCCACGAAATATCTTTCTCGCCCCGAGGTACCTACCAGGCCCACCATATACCCGAGACGGTTCCTCCACTCCTCGAATCGGGTCTCGAAATCCAACAGAAAACATGAAAACTCATGGTAGAAGACCCATACATCATAAGAAAACCGCAACTAACATTTTAAAATGAGAGGGAGAGAGAGAGAAGTCATTATAAATTCTTGCGGTTTTCCCCCAAATCCAGAAATCTCATGGAAATCCGAAATCTAAGAATCAAGAGTAAGTAAACAGTGAATATCGGCATAAAGCCCCATAATAGTACATTAATGAATATATGAATGCATGAAGTATCTATGTAACGAATGCAATATCTAAGTTAGCACATGAGCGCAATCACACAAATATTATGTAGTAACTAGCCTTTAGCTGATTATATCAATGAGATAATATTTTCTAAAGTGTACGTGGCATGGCAATTACCGATGATGATGTGTGTGAGCAGGAAAATATGTGTACGTGGAATATGCGCATCATCGGTAATGGTGTTGGTGTCCTAACAGATGAAATCATAACAGTGAAGGAAACATATGTATAGACATGCAGTGAAATGAGAATAACATGAATATAACAGAGAAAGAGCAATAACCGCAATACCGAAGAATATACATTTCTACAATACGAGTCATACCATTTTGGTGTTTGAAAAAGCACGAATCATGGTTTTTAGAAAAATATGGGCTACGGTGTTTTTGAAAAAAAATACGACCTTTGAAAAATCCGTAGTATCCCTCAGGCTGTTTTTTTTAAATAATGCGCACGATTCGCTAGTTTTGAAAATATGTATGACTCGAGCCTAAACTAACTTCTACCTAATCAACTAAGGGACTAAACTAAAGAACTGGTCGAAAAATAAGAAAAATCTACCTAATGTCCGAGTCGATATCTCTAGTAGTCGGCGATCTAGCCTCAATAGCGTCACGTACAAAGTACGACTTCCTCAAGTCAAGCGTGCGGATCAATCATCACATATATATCTCGTACGGTAAAATCCATCGTACGGCATCCCAAAATCGGGATACGGGTCAACAATCAAATATATATCATCATTCATATGGTATTATCATCAAACAATATCATGATCTGGTTACTGATCTAAAATCTCATACAATCCGATGTCATCAACACATATTATCATATATGAATTCACATTGCCCAAGCGATCCATCATATCTCGATCATATGTCAACTATCATATATATATCATCAATCATATGGTATCATCGTCCAACGATCCGCTATAATATCATAACATATCTCGCATCATAACTCGATCATATATCAAATATCTCACGGCATCATGCCCAGCCATATCGACTCATCCCCAAGTATCATATAACATCCTCATATATGTGTATATGTTGTGTGTGTGTGTATAAACCTACACACATTCATATATAAATACACACACACACACACACACACACACACACACACCCCCACACACACCAAGTCAAGTTTATGTGTTTGTGTGTGTGTGTTTGTCTATATGAAACCTACGAATTTCTTCCAAGGTAATCATCCTCTGGTTAAATCTTTCTAAATCAATCTAATCCAACTTAAGGTCTTCAATAGTACCATACTCGCCAAGAATCCAAGGTCACGTCCGTCTTCCTAATAATAAAACGTAATAACCTTATTTTACGTTTGTGGGGGTGCTATACGCCATCCACCTGACTTCCCCTGTAGATATACATCTACTCACCTGGTCCTTATCTGCCGAAGTCGATGCCACCATCCTCTTGTTCATCGTCCGAAGTCCACGTGAGAGGTACCTATATGCAACATATATAATATCGTAAACCGAAATCGCGGATAAAAAGCAAAACGACACACGAAACGCGCATAAGTTAAAACCTATGACCCGCTCATGCAAAAGAACCAAATAACCCTCGACATCGGCGTACAAACGCCGATTGGTCGAGAAAAACCTAAACATACCAATCATGATTTCAAAACTCACTAATTATAATATGAAATAAATTATAACTCGTCAAAACCTCAAAGTAAATCATTTCGATTTATTTCTGAAAACCTAGAAAGTATCAAATAACTGTTTTAGTACAAAACTTGATGTTCAAACAAAACTAGTGGCCATAATATTCACTAAATATCATAACTAAGTCATACAAACCATTACTATAATTTAATCTCATCAATTTTCATCAAACCTAAAATTCTAGTTTACAAATTTATCCAATTTTAACAATTTTATAGTAACAATACACAAATCAACAACTAGACTAGGTTTTGCACGATCTAAAGTGTAAAACTACAATTTATAATGTTACCGATGTGATGAAAACCCTAATTAGATTTTAATCTCAATTATTTAATCAATTTCTAAAACCTAGTTTGCAAAATTATGCAATTTGGATAAATTAATTATAACAATTTACAAATTAGCTTCTAAATAAGGTTTAGCATTACCTAACATGTTAAACTACACATTAAGACCATAATCTAATGATAAAAACCTCACTTGAATTTTATCTCATCTATTTATATGATTTATAAAAATCTAGTTTGCAAAAATATATGATTTCGACAATTTAAAAGTATCAATTTGCAAACTAGCAACTAGTTTAGATTTTTCATTTCCTTAAGATGATAATCTACACTTTGTAAGCATGATTACATGATAAGAACCCTAATTTGCATTCAAAGCCCTTTCTTGAAATTTTAATTTAGCAATTAGAACCATAATTAAACACCGAAGAGGTAATTAAACATCAAGTAACAATTGGTTTAAGATTATACCTCAAAAACATGAGATCAAACATCCAACTTGAGCTCCAAAATGCTAACTTTGCTCCAAGATCCAAGCTTGTTTGGCCAAAGAATAATGGGTAGAGATTGGATTTGGAATTTGTGAGGTTTTATTTTGGATTTTTGATGAATTTTTGGAGATTTTTGAAGGGAAAATGAAAGTGGAGAAATGTGAATTGGGGGGGCTGCCTTTTTCGGCTAGGTTTGATAAGGGAAAGAGAGGGGGAGAGAGAGAGAGAGAGAGAGAGAAGGGTGTGGAGATGTCTAGAAACCTCTTAATTTATTACATATTTTATCTAATTTCTTTAATTACTTAATTTTCTTTTCTTAAGTAACCTCTTTCCTTCAATTTCTAGAACCCACTTGAAATTTTCTTTTCATTTCAAAACAATTTATTACACTTCGCTTTAGTGTGTCATGGTGCACAATTTTGTAATTAACCCATTTCCAATTTGTAATTACCACTAATTAAATGTATAATTAAATCTTATATTAATATTTGAATTTAATTAATTTAGGAAAAATATTTAAGTAAACCAACAATTTATAAGTGACCAAATAAATACCAAATACTAGAAATTATATAGCCTAAATAGGTATATTTAAGTCTATAATGAAAAATAATTGTAGTTGAGTTTTACGGAAAACACGGTTTATTTTACCGATTATCATAAAATTCACCTAAAGGATTTTATTTATCTAATTATTTATTTATTTTTAAAATGTTACAGTCTTCCCCCTTTAAAGAAATTCGGTCCCCGAATTTAAATTAAAACTCCCCCAAATACTAAAAAATTTAGCAAAACACTCAAATCGTCGGGGCTCCGAAATCATCAATACATAAAACATATCTTTGCGCAATGCATGCGCATGAAAAACAAGTACATAATTCAAAATCAAAACTCCGTCATGCATAACGCAATCATCGAAGTTATGGTGAAAATACAGTGTCAAAGTCCAATACGAAAACCAACATGATATACCTCAATACTATAACCTGTACATATAGTACGTATCGTAGTAAAATCGTCCAAACATCTAAATAGAAAAGCATACAAAAACCCTTTTTCAAATCGCCGTGCGATGCGCGTGTCACCGCACAAGTAGCGGACGTTCATTTTAAAAAAATAGCTATACATATATATCTTTTATTTAACATACACGTCCCGCCATTTTGAAAATAATTTAGAAGGGTTTCCTTTATAAAATGTTTCGTGTCATCTCAGACATATAAGAAAATATTGAGACTATAGCTCGTTTTTGGAAATCCCTTCGGCAACTATCAATGCATGCAAAAACACCTTGGTACTGTTCTCAGAACAATCCTGCTCGGTTACTAAACCAAATAATAATTATCATAAAAACATACAGCTCAAAATGAAATCAATCTCAAATACATTATACAAGGTACCACGTGTGTCCGGTGCGCATGAAAATCGAAATCAAATACAGAAGCTACGAATACACACAGAAACAAAACTGAGTGCAATGGGTGTGCACCAAAAACATCTTGTCAAGTGCAACAGGCGTGCACGACAACAATTCAGGTGCATCTAATCTGCACAAATTCCGATTTAGTGCATCTGGTGTGCACAAAATCGCATCAAGCACGCCAAGTGTGCGTAAGAATCTCAATCAAGTGCACATGGTGCACGAAAACATATATCGAACATCGAAATCGAAATCAGCAGTATACGACATACACCAAATCAAAATCAAGTATACCGCGATAGATAAACTTACAACCACCTGCATCAGTGTGCACAAAACCAAATAAAAGTACGAAAAGTGCATGAAAACTATACTGAAAGAAGAAGTCCAAAATCATGTGCAACCCATATACACGAAAGCAAATCAGTATCTCAGAATATATAAAATCAAATCAAGTGCAATGGGTATGCACAAAATGAACATCAATACAACTGATACATGGAACACTAATCGAGTGCAATGAATGTGCACGTAGGAAATACCAATCATAAAACGAAATCCTTAAAATACCAAAATCCAAACAACGGAAATGTGAAATTCAAATCACTAAATTGCAAATCGTAACACTGACGTCAATGTGCTCCTTCTCGAATGTCGAAGGGTTTCGGTGCATCCAAAGCTAGCAGAGCAAGATATTTCCTTGCATCCTGTTAATGGTCTGGCGCCTTGTGCCCTTAGGCTCTCGTCTCTTCGTAGCTGTATGAATGGCGCTACAAATGGCTATACTCATAGCAAGAGTCTCCTAAGTAATGTATCCCATCACATGATATCTGGACTAAATTAAACTTTTCGATCGATTCATCAAAGCCCCATTATTCCTCGAGAGCTCAACACTCGAGTACAATTTAAAATATTCAGTACATGCCACAGCACTTGCGGACCAGCCGTAGAAGGGCAAACCCAAGCCTCACTAATGGCACCGCGGAACTGCCGCAAACCCTAAGGTTCAAAGGCGTTCTCATGGTCATTATGTCGAGTTAGGGTTTCATTCTTCTTGAGGGTCCATATAATTACCTGCATATTCTTCCGAATACCTTAAACTTGGGAAAATGGGTTTCTGACATTCGTTCGAACCTTTTAACTTTGCCTAGACGACATGTGAATACCCTTCGTTTGCACGCTAAACAGTGCCTCGATCCTCAAGAATAGACGATACACTGACGGTCATCACATTCTAGCCGGTCTCTAGCAGTGGACCGATCATCTGGTGCAAATATCAAACACTCGCGTCCATAAGAAAAAATAGTAAACGATATATCAAAACGCTCATGCTGATCGCAACTCTAGCTGCAGCTCTCTCTGCCCATACGACCGTGGTAACAGAAACCACCATCCGACATCGATGAAGATAGATCAAAGGAACGAATAGAAATACGGTGCAAAGAAATATACATCCTAAGGCTCCTTAAGCGGAGTAGCGTATCGTAATTATGCCGCGGAACATACCCATGGTACGTCACTCAACTTTAGTCACCTACTCCATCAACCAAGGGTCATCCTACACTAGAAGGTAAAACCTAATGCTCTGATACCAACTTTGTCACGACCCGAAGGTACGGAACGTGACTGGTACTTAAATTATGAAACGTCTAGAGGCGTAACGTAATCTAAGCAAGCCGAAACCCAGAAATCTAAACCATTTAAAAGAAGAAGTGTAGGAAAACAAGTTTAAAAGCAACATCAAATTTTCTCAAAAATTTCGGCAGAGTCTCCTTTGTAAAAACTGACTACAAACGGGTACAAACAGGAATATATACATAAGCAATAATAAAGGCATCCCCAAGCAGGAGCTAGCTCTTCGCCAATTGGCGGTCACAACCACGCAAGTAAAATAATATACAACGCCGAAGGGCGAGAATCAAAACTCAAAAGAAAACCATCAAAAAGCCACCAGAAAACCATAATAATACAAGCCCAACTCTAAAGTCGAAAGAATAAACAACTGGTCTTCTAAAACTACCAAATAATACAAGTCTGGTTGATGGAGCTTACTAGATGCAACTGAAATAAATAAAAGTACAACGGCGGTCACGATACAAGTGAACTAACCTACCAAGCAATCACCCTGAATGAAATGGTGTGACAGCAAGCCACCACGGAAACGTGTACATCTAAACCTGTAAGAAAATTTTGACACAACGGGGGTGAGTTACCAACTCGTGAGTAGAAGACATCTGCAAGTAGAAATCGCATGCACGATGATCTCCTAGGTCATAATAATATACATATATAACATTAGTCATCTAGTAGTGACAGGGTAATAATCATGCATAAGTGTAAGACTCAGTGCTCGTGTCAGTGTCACAAAACAGTAATAAGTCACATATCTGATGTATGAATGCATCATGAATAAGGAAATCCACTACGATATCTGAAAATCTGATATAAAGAAATCATCAGTGAAACTTGTATAATAAAACTGAAATATCATCAGTTAAATCGACAGAAATCCGTGTCAAGTATCGACACAATATCTCAATATCTCAAGTCTCAATACCTCAATGTCTCGGTATCTCAATGTCTCGGTATCTCAATGTCTCAATATCTCGGGCTCCATCAGTCCGGATCGGCCCAAATCATCAAGTCTCACAACAATGGTCGGTATCCTCTGGATATCCGCCGCGCCAGACATCACCGGTAGATAGTCCGTGCCCCTGCCGGGCTCATCGTCATCCCCACGAAATATATTTCTCGCCCCGAGGTACCTACTGGGCCCACCATGTACCCGAGACGGTTCCTCCACTCCTCGAATCGGGTCTCGAAATCCAACAGAAAACATGAAAACTCATGGTGGACGACCCATACATCATGAGAAAACCGCAACTTGCATTTTAAAATGATAGGGAGAGAGAGAGAAGTCATTATAAATTCTTGCGGTTTTCCCCAAATCCAGAAATCTCATGGAAATCTGAAATCCAAGAATCAAGAGTAAGTAAACTGTGAATATCGGCATAAAACCCCAGAATAGTACATGAATGAATATATGAATGCATGAAGTATCTATGTAACGAATGCAATCTCTAAGTTAACACATGAGCGCAATCACACAAATATTATGTAGTAACTAGCCTTTAGCTGATTATATAAATGGGATAATATTTTCTAAAATGTACGTGGCATGGCAATTACCGATGATGATATGATGATGTGTGTGAGCCGGCAAATATGTGTATGTGGAACATGTGCATCATCGGTAATGGTGTTGGTGTCCTAACAGATGAAATCATAACAGTGAAGGAAACATATGTATAGACATGCAGTGAAATGAGAATAACATGAATATAACAGAGAAAGAGCAATAACCGCAATACCGAAGAATATACATTTCTATAATACGAGTCATACCGTTTTGGTGTTTGAAAAAGCACGAATCGTGGTTTTTAGAAAAATAGGGGCTACGGTGTTTTTGAGAAAAAAATACGACCTTTGAAAAATCCGTAGTATCCCTCAGGCTGTTTTTTTTTAAATAATGCGTACGATTCGCTAGTTTTGAAAATATGTATGACTCGAGCCTAAACTAATATCTACCTAACCAACTAAGGGACAAAACTAAGGAACTCGTCGAAAGATAAGAAAAATCTACCCAATGTCCGAGTCAAAATCTCTAGTAGTCGGTGATGCAGCCTCAATAGCGTCACGTACAAAGTACGACTTTCTCAAGTCAAGAGTGAGGATCAATCATCACATATATATCTCGTACGGTAAAATCCATCGTACGGCATCCCAAAATCGGGGTACGGGTCAACTATCAAATATATATCATCATTCATATGGTATCATCATCAAACAATATCATGATCTGGTTACTGATCTAAAGTCTCATACAATCCGATACCATCAACACATATTATCATATATGAATTCGCATTGCCCAAGCAATCCATCATATCTCGATCATATGTCAACTATCATATATATATCATCAATCACATGGTATCATAGTCCAACGATCCGCTATAATATCATAACATATCTCGTATCATAACTCGATCATATATCAAATATCTCATGGCATTATGCCCAGCCATTTCGACTCATCCCCAAGAATCATATAACATCCTCATATCACGTGTATATGTTGTATATATATAAACCTGCACACATACACATACACACACACACACACCAAGTCAAGTTTATGTGTTTGCGTATGCGTGTGTGTCTATATGAAACCTACAAATTTCTTCCAAGGTAATCATCCTCTGCTTAAATCTTTCTAAATCAATCTAATCCAACTTAAGGTCTTCAATAGTACCCTACTCGTCAAGAATCCAAGGTCACGTCCGACTTCCTAATAATAAAACGTAATAACCTTATTCTACATTTGCGGGGGTGCCATATGTCATCCACCCGACTTTCCCCATAAATATGCATCTACTCATCTGGTCCTTGTCTGCCGAAGTCGATACCACCATCCTCTTCTTCATCGTCCGAAGTCCATGTGAGAGGTACCTATATGCAACATATATAATATCGAAAACCGAAATCGCGAATAAAAACCAAAACGACACTCGAAACGCGTATAGGTTAAAACCTATGGCCCGCTCATGCAAAAGAACCAAATAACGCTCGACATCAGCGTACAAACGCCGATTGGTCGGGAAAAACACAAACATACCAATCATGGTTTCAAAACTCACTAATTATAATATGAAATAAATTATAACTCGTCAAAACCTCAAAGTGAATCAATTCGATTTATTTTCGAAAACCTAAAAAGTATCAAATAACCGTTCTAGTACAAAACTTGATATTTAAACAAAACTAGTGGCCATAATATTCACTAAATATCATAACAAAATCATACAAACCATTATTATAATTTAATCTCATCAATTTTCATTAAACCCAAAATTCGAGTTTACAAATTTATCCAATTTTAACAATTTTAAAGTAGCAATACACAAATCAACAATTAGACTACGTTTTGCACGATTTAAAGTGTTAAACTACAATTTATAATGTTAATGATGTGATGAAAACCCTAATTAGATTTTAATCTCAATTATTTAATCAATTTCTAAAACCTAGTCTGCAAAATTACGCAATTTGGACAAATTAATTATAACAATTTACAAATTAGCTTCTATATTGGGTTTAGCATTACCTAACATGTTAAACTACACATTAAGACCATAATCTAATGATATAAACCTCACTTGAATTTTATCTCACCTATTTATATGATTTATAAAAATCTAGTTTGGAAAAATATATGATTTAGACAACTTAAAAGTATCAATTTGCAAACTAGCAACTAGTTTAGATTTTTCATTTTCTTAAGATGATAATCTACACTTTGTAACCATGATTACATGATAAGAACCCTAATTTGCATTCAAAACCCTTTCTTGAAATTTTAATTTAGCAATTAGAACCATAATTAAACACCGAAATTCATTAAATTGAGATAATTAAATATCAAGTAACAATTGGTTTAAAATTATACCTCAAAAACATGAGATCAAACATCCAACTTGAGCTCTAAAGTGCTAATTTTGCTCCAAGATCCAAGCTTGTTTGGCCAAAGAATAATGGGTAGAGATTGGATTTGGAATTTGTGAGGTTTTATTTTGGATTTTTGATGAATTTTTGGAGATTTTTGAAGGGAAAATGAAGTGGAGAAATGGGAATTAGGGAGGGCTGCCTTTTTCGGCCAGGTTTGATGAGGGAAAGAGAGAGAGAGAGAGAGAGAGAGAAGGGTGTGGAGATGTCTTGAAACCTCTCAATTTATTACATCTTTTATCTAATTTCTTTAATTACTTAATTTTCTTTTCTTAAGTAACCTCTTTCCTTCAATTTCTAGAACCCACTTGAAATTTTCTTTTTGTTTCAAAACAACATATTACACTTTGCTTTGGTGTGTCATGGTGCACAATTTTGTAATTAACTCATTTCCAATTTGTAATTACCACTAATTAAATGTATAATTAAAGCTTATATTAATATTTTAATTTAATTAATTTAGAAAAAATATTTAAGTAAACTAATAATTTATAAGTGACTAAATAAATACCAAATACTAGAAATTACATAGCCTAAATAGGTATATTTAAGTCTATAATGAAAAATAATTATAGTTGAGTTTTATGGAAAACACGGTTTATTTTACCGATTATCAGAAAATTCACCTAAAGGATTTTATTTATCTAATTATTTTTATTTTTTTTAAAATGTTACGGCTGCTTAAGGGCTATCTCACCTCCCTGTTCTAAAGGACCTATAAATATTCGCCGTATTGATGGGGGATCTTCATAGAATATGACGGCAGGAAAAGGACTCTTCGGGACGCGCAAGTTCTCAGTCTCATCCTGGGAACGTCTTATAGCCTCAGCCAATTGTGCAGCTTTCTCGGCAGATGAACCCGGAAAGAGAAGACCGTCATCCAGCTCTTGCATGGATATTGGCTCGTCTTGAACAATAGGCTCGGATTCCAGCAAAAGGTCGAGCAGACCGGTGACCGTCTTCTTCCTCCTTTTTGAGCCAGAGCTGATATCAGAGGGGGTGGATCGCTTCTTTCCCTTTGGTACTTTGATACGGCGCTGCCCAACCTCGCCTCCAGTGTCCTCTTTTGGCGGTACTACCGAAGATGAAACTGCCATTGATGACGCCGCAACTGATGGAACTACTGCTGGTGCCTTGTCGGGAGTGTAGGGTTCCTAGGCACACTAATGAAATCCCACAAGTGATCAAACATGGCCAATTAAAATTTTATAAGTGCCGAGAAACCCTAATACGGATCGTTAACTAGATGTATAGGCAATGCAATGCGAGTAAACGAATTTAACGCTAAAGAAAAGGGGCTACAACCTTTGTAGATCCGGTCCATCACTTCCTAAGCTCCGTGATGAAGTCTATCCGCTGTTCGAATCGAATCCCGGACTCTAGCATCGGCTTCATCGGAGAATTGATCGGGCTAGGTCGTCGACTTCGATGCCGAAGATGATCTACGTCGAGGCATCACAAGATCAAGCTCCCACTTCACCAAGTCATGAAACTTGTGAAGAAAACACCCTATAATACTTGGCAAGAGGTTGAGGATGAAGAAATAGGAAGTGGGTTCACTTTAGAATTGTATTTCTCACTCATTTTGGCTAGTTGCCATTAATGGTTGCAAGCTTTTTCCTTTTGTTGAAGAAGAAGAAGATGAAGAAAAGAATATGATAAGTTTTTTTTAAAAATAAAAAACAATATGATACTTATCATAATCTTAACCTTAGTTAAGTGTAGATAATTGACTAAGGTTAGGTTGAATGGTTAGGGTTAAGCATGAGACAAGAATGGTGGACTTGTTCAAAGCTTCATGAAACTTCAAGAAACAAACAAAGAAAGACACCATGATTTATTTATCTTTCAAAAAGAAAAATAAATAAATGAATAAGATAAAAGTAAACCCTAACCACTAACTTAACCATTGTTTAATTCTTTACACAAACCTAAGCTTGCATGTATCATCAAACATGATACAATCTTGTGCACAAAAATATATCACATATACAATGTGTAATTCAAGTGAGAAAATCCATTTAAAGTGAACATATACTAGTTAATGCAAAGTAATATATTAAATATATAATTATGCATTAAATCATTAAATCAACACTTGATTCAATGATCCGGTCATGTCGCATATAACCGGCCAGTATCCAATGTATCGGCTTATCGAATCAATCCTTGATTCGATAACTAGGTTATATCGCATACAACCATTCGACACATACATCGCGAGAATGAAATACGGTATCACATACACGCATTATTCTCGGTCCCGCACATATCTCATATGCGCTCCTATTTCGTTTCGCTTGAGCCAGGAAACCTCTGTGTAGGACTCTAAAGACTCGTCAATACGCCGGCAGCAGATGATGATCATATCAAACACCCACAAGCCACAAGCGGTCTGCTAAACGTAACGGCCACCCGGGTATTGAGCGATCAGAAGACCGATGAGCAAGCCCGCTCACTCCTGTGAATCCAACCAGTAACACTTACCGTACAGTCCGGTCTGTTCGTCTGATATGTCGCATATCTCTCCTAGGGGTGGCAAACGTCAGACCCCAATAGCTCGATAAGTCATGCCGACGTGAGGTCCATAACATTCGTGAAACTACTGATAACACTTACCAGTATATCACTGCAACCCTGGCCAGGGATTTCCTGTTATAGCCAGTCGTGCATAGTGCAACATCAACCCCCAATACCGGGAGAGACGAATCCCCTCCTATCGCTCATTGCCTCCATGTGAATCGGGACTGTACCCAAAAACCACCTGTTTGCATGACTCAGTAGAGCCGTGGTAGGGTGGAAATCAAAGCACAGTGGGAGACACACAAGACTTTATGACGATCTCGGGTCAACAGACTAAGCCGTACCAGTGTCACCAGAGAACTGCCATCTGACGTGAGGTATAATACCATCTGGGAGTTCTCGGCGAGTCCGTTCAGTGTACCCAGTCTCCACTGAGCACCCGCATACCATCTCTGATGTCAAACACCAATGGATATGGGATCATCCATCGCCCATCACATGGGTCGAGAAGATATACGCTAGTCTACTCTGGACTATCGATGCCCCATCTCGATATTCTCACGACTAGGAACAATGAAGGATGTACTCATTGACTACCCAGGCCCCACTAGTATGATCTGCATCATAGTCCTGGAAGTCGAGTACACATCCTAAGGGCTTTATCAACATGTAATCAGAGAGACAGAAAGTATACATGTTAAGATAAAGAACAACCAGATAGCGTACTATCATGTCGAGCAAGAAAGTCCTACCTATATATGTCCCAGCATCCACTACAATATACATCCAATGTACAGTAATGGCCTCTAGGGCATACATATAACTAACAATCTCCCACTTGCACTAGGTCCATCTGTAGAAGTAGTTGTAGTATCTAATACTCAACCATCCCCTAAAAGTCTCTCTTTGGGAAAAGGCCTTCGTGAGTGGATCCGCCGTGTTGTCCTCTGAGTCTACTCTCCTAACCTCGATCACCCTGGAGATCAACTATCTCCATGATCAGGTGATACTGCCTCAGATATCGTAGTCATGGTATGTAGCAATGGCAAGTAGGATCTAGATGGACTTATGACTAGATGGGATCGGGGTTCCTTGGCCAAAACCACACTTCCATTGTCATACAATGGTAGGAACCTAGTTCATCTTATGAACCAATATACACCCAAACTGCCTCTTTGGTAGTATCTTTAATAGCGATGTTATCAGCCTTCATCGTCTAGTTTGCCACGGTATCTAACTTGGAACTTTTCCAACATACCGTCCCTTTACCGAGGGTAAAGACAATGCCTGCGACTGACATTCAGTCGTCCTCATCACCCTGGAACCTTTCCAGTAATTCTCCCCAGAATCAACTGATACTATCTCACTATAGCTAGTGAGAATCCTAAAATCTATTTAGATCTATCTCATAGATCCAAAACCCAGGATTTAGGAAGTTTCACTTTGATTCTATTGGAAAATCCTTGTGGTAAGAGGAGATCGACCGATCGTAGTATAGGAAACTCTTTTCCTATCAAGAGTATGTTGTCTACGTACAATACGAAGATGACCACCTTACTCTCTACTACCTTTTTGTATATACAAGGTTCGTCTACCATTTTGATGAAGTCAAACACTTTGACTATCACATCAAAACAGACGTTCCAACTCCGCGATACCTGCTTCATTATGTAAAGCAACTTGCACACGTTTCCGCTGCTCCCACTGTTTACGAAGCCCTCTGGCTGTGTTCTTATAGACTCTCTCTTCTAAATCAATATTTAGAAAAGTAGTCATGGCACCCAACCACCAGATATCGTAGTCATGGTATGTAGCAATGGCAAGTAGGATCTAGATGGACTTAAGCATAGTCCCTAGAAAAGGTTTCATCATTATCCACACCTGGTTGATGACTAAAACCTTTAACAAGTCTAGCTTTGAAAGTCTCAACTTTTCCATCTACACCAAGTAATCTTCTCAAGATATACTTGCTCCTAATGGGGATTTAACCCTTCAGATATAGCAGCTAAAGTCCATACCTTGCTGGTGTACATGGATTCCATCTCAGATCTCTAAGCATCCAGCCATTCTTACAAAGTCCCTACTCTTGATGGCCTGCTCGAATCTAGTTGGGTCATCATCTCATGATGCAATCCTTGCTCCCACTGTCATCGAGAAACCGAAGTATCTCTCAAGCAGGTGAGGAACCCTGCTAGATCGGCGGAGAGACTAAGGTTCGTCGGGAACTATTGAATCCTTTGGTTTTGTCAAATCATCAGCTGCAGTTTTGTATAGCTGGAACCTTTCCAGTTCTACAGAACTGACCTTGCCTCGATCTTGTCCGGATTTTGCTTTTGACATAGGCCGGACAATCCCAAATCTTAACTTACTTAAGAGATAGGCTTTTCCCATACCATATCTCATATGGAATGGTTGGCAGTGATCTGATTCGAACCTAATTCAATAGGTACGCAGCTTCTCAAGCGCATAACCCCAAAAGGAAATAGGTAACTCAGTAATACTCATCATAGAGCACACCATATCTAATATTGTGTGATTGCTCCGTCCTGATACACCGTTGTGCTGTGGTGTATTCAGAGGAGTAATACGGAGAGAGAATCTCATTCTCCTTTAGAATGGTCCAGGAATGCCATGCACAAGTATTCTCCTCCTTGATCACATCAAAGGATATAATACTTATACCCTTATTGGTTCTCTACTTCTCTCTTATATTCTGTGAATACCACAAAAGGTTCTGACTTGTGTTTCAACAGGAACATATGTCTGAATCTTGAGAGATCATCAGAGAATGTAATGAAGTACAAAGAACCGGTCTTGGCATGTGTAGACAGGAGACCTTACATCATCATGTATCAGTCCCAAGAGTTTACTAACTCTTTCTCTGTTTTCAGTAAACGGAGCTATGGTCATCTTATCTTTGTGACATGACTAGCAAGTTTCACAAGATGTAAATTCAAACTGATTTAAATATTCATCTAAAATGTAACTTCATCCAGTCGGTTCGCAGTGATATGACCTAGTCTACAATACCTCAAGAAGGATTCGTTCATTTCTGAACTCTTCCTCTTGTGTGTGTTCTGTATACTAGGAACTGTAGTTTGATTTAGAACGTCAATGCTTTTAGATAACGTGCCTGAACCGATCAACTTTTGATATAGGAAATGTTCAAAACATTATCCAGCAATACAAAATTTTATCATTACTTTAATAAATAAAGAGATTGATATGATTTTGTATATCAGGTTCGGTATCTAATAGCATTTGTTCAGAATCAATATATTGGTAATACAGGGTGACAGTGACCAACAGACTTGGCTCCAACACTTGCCCCGTTTTCTGTCTCATGAAACTTATCACCCGTTCTAAGTTTTTCTACCTTTTTGTATCCCTATGTAACAGATTACATATCTGGGATCCTGATCCAGTATCATATACCCAGTATGCAGAGGATACTGAGAAACAGTTCTTTATAATGAACACACCCGAAGGAGATGCATCTCATGCACTTTCTTCGTTTGGGCGGCATAGGAATTCTGGTATTCCCCTATTTCCTGCTCTGTCTTATAACGATTACAAGTTGGAGCGGGACCAACGTTCCCCAGCTCAGTATAACAAGCGGGTTCGGTCAATACATCCATATTATTATCTTGATTAAGGCGTGATATGGTCGCTACCTAGAGAGAGAGAGAGAAGAAAACACTCAGCGTGCGCTCTTGGAAGAATAAATTAGTTATTAATTTATCTAATCAGGATGGCTCCCACTGTTTTTATCAAATCTTCCTTCAAACCTTAAAAGGAAAGACTAGCCGGGATTAATTACACTCTACAAGTTCGCCAATCTTTCAGCTAGGCCAGCGTCGGTACTTTAAGGGAGGTTCCCCGTGCTTTCACACGGACCTAATTACAGTAAACCTCATTTTCCCAGAGGCGTAACCCCATTGACACCTTTCTAGACACCTACTTGATCGGCTAATTGCAAAGTGCAAAACTCTCCCAGGAGTAACAATTACTCGCAGTGGGTATCGGGATCCAACTATCATATAGAAGGTATGCAATCTCATTGCAAATTTCAACACTTGAAACTCCCGATAAAGGTTTTTACCCCTAGCACCTATGACCTTAACTATGGTCAACAAATCATAAGTACTAGTCAAGTTCTACCCGTCATTTCGTGATTAATTAGACCCACCCACATGACCCTTAACTAAGGTCAACAAAGTCACGCGACTGTCCTAACTAATCGCATCATATGCGGTGTAGGAAGACATCACTTAGCTACCGTACACTGTGCCTTAACTAAGGTCAACAAACACAGCACGAATACTAAGTACTCTACTTCCTAAAATGACGGAGGGTTGCGAATGGTTTTTGTGAAAACCTTTAACGCTTTGAACTTGATCTCGTTGCGGAATCAAATGGTTTTTAAATGGAACGTTTTTGAAGCTTTTCTAGTTTTGCTAAAGGGGTCACTCCCGGTGAAGGGATCGTCGGCCCTTTTCTCGTCGAATGAGGTGCAGGATATATCATATATATCACTGTGCAAAGCAGAAACTATAGAAGCGATCAAAAGACAAACCGAGGGTTGTAGCATCTGCCAGTTATTGCTAAAGGAGTCACTCCCGGTGAAGGGATCTCGGTCTTTTCCTCATCGAATAAGGTGCAGGATGTTCTACAATGAACACCGCGATGCAAAGCAAGAACTGTATCTACCTGTTTTATTTTTGAAATTCGATTCCACAACATCAATTAGGTTTATTTTCTTTCATTAATCTCATTAATGAATATCCCATCATTTAAATCCACCTAAACATCACAGATAAATATAACGTACGCTTATGCCATCCGCATTCGCCTCGATGTCCCGTCTGCACCGTTAGGTTAGGTAACTAACGCCAGAGCGGGGCAGGGCTAGCGCGGGTGTAAAACATAAGCAACGTCTATATATATCATATATACTATATATTATATCTATCACAGAACAAATCACATGATCACATCACAGATAACGCAGCAGAAAACATCATATGAAATATTGGATATATTAGGACGTCCGTGTTTTCAATACGAGCCAGTATAAAACACGGATTCCACGGTCGTGATGAATAGCCAATCCCACACCCCTAGACCCCTACGAGAGCGGCAAGCAACCCTACCAATTCTAGGGTTAGGAGACCCGGACTCGACTCCTTGAGTTGGTCTCCCACTGGACCCTAGAACCCGGTTACTTGTGCCCTCCTCCTTGGGTCTATCCTAGTGCAGAAAAGTAAATAATATACAAACGGTGACAACATCCGCAACCTGGAAGTGCCCCAATAAAAGAATATTACATACAAGTTTTTACATGAATGAAAATGAAAAACACTCATCTCACATAAAAAAAACCCCGGCTATTCGAACACGACGATCCAATATAACATATCCAGCAACACATAACATCACATGTCATCAACGTAAGTAAATATGCACATCCCAATTGTCGTTGACATATAGCAACGAAACCGGCGATATCACATATTATACTTACGGTCACAGAAAAGAAAGTGTAAAACTACAACAGTTGGAATCCGCAACCTCCATAGACATCGCATGCCTAATCAAATGAATTCCTTAGACATCGCATGCCTAACAGTTATAAACCGCGCATTTTAGTCTCATTATCGAAAACTCTTTTCAATATCAAGTCGGGCAATTCAACAGGATTCCCGACATCCTGATCGAATGCTCGTCGCAAACTTTTAGTAGGCGGCCGCACCCCCGACGCCGTCGACAAAGTGCACCAAGGCGGAACACCGCTGCCGCGAGCACCCAAAAGGATGCTTTCGGCGACGGGGTTCTCCTACACTCACTTGGTCGGGGCTATGGAGTGAGGCTGTCTATTAATTTTACCCGTCGAGTATCCGCGTACGCTATGTGATTGCGACGGACTTTTGATCACATCAAAATTCCGTGGCAACCGATCAAGTGAGACTAAACCGCTAGACTTATAACATTCATTCAGTTATCTCATAACTACTTGTGAATTCCAATTATTGTATCCCATTCCGGATAAATAGAAAATGTTAAACTTTCCGATCGAACATTCGAACACTCAAGTTTTCCCGAAACAGCTCAACACATGAAATAAGTCTAACAACATTCAGTTCGTGCCTCAGTACCAACGGTCCAGCCGAAGAAGGGTCAAGCCAACGCCTCACATGTGGCACGCCGTACTGCCCCAAACCCTAAGGTTCAAAGGGCCGTTCAAGACGGTCACATAATCGAGTTAAGGTTTGTTGTCTTCTAGAGGGACCATCGCATTACTTGCACTACTTAGAACGTCATTAAACTACGGAAAAGTCCAACAATTGGAAATTTCCCGGCAGAGGAAAAATTGGGTATTTATATCCGGTCGAACTTTTTAACATATTCTAAAATTACCCGGAAAAACACACAGAAAAAATTAGACTATTCGATCGAAGCACCGAGTCCCCAATACAACCCAGAAAACTCAACTCTTGAGTAAATGTTAAAATATCCCAGAAAATACAGCAGTCTAATATAAACATTACTGTGCAAATTTTGGTCAACGATGCAACAGTATTGCCGCGGAACCGCCGCGCCACGTGGGCTAAGGTCGCGGTTCCGCGGCGGTTTGATGGAATTACGACCAAAATTTTGCACAGTAATTCTTATAAAACCCTGCTTATTTTTCTTCATATTTTTAATTTTCAAAAAACCACGAATTTCAAAAATGTACAGAGAGCATTTTTAGGTTTGGGTTTTGGTTCGATCGGACTTCTAATTCCGTCTACGCATCGCCTAAGGCTCTAGCTAGGCTCTGATACCACTGTAGGGTTCCTAGGCACACTAATGAAGTCCCACAAGTGATCAAACATGGCCAATTAAAATTTTATAAGTGCCGAGAAACCCTAATACGGATCGTTAACTAGATGTATAGGCGATGCAATGCGAGTAAACGAATTTAACGCTAAAGGAAAAGGGCTACAACCTTCGTAGATCCGGTCCACCACTTCCTAAGCTCCGTGATGAAGTCTATCCGCTGTCCGAATCGAATCCCGGACTCTAGCATCGGCTTCATCGGCGAATTGATCGGGCTAGATCGTCGACTTCGATGCCGAAGATGATCTACGTCGAGGCATCACAAGATCAAGCTCCCACTTCACCAAGTCATGAAACTTGTGAAGAAAACACCCTATACTACTTGGCAAGAGGTTGAGGATGAAGAAATAGGAAGTGGGTTCAGTTTAGAATTGGATTTCTCACTCATTTTGGCTAGTTGCCATTAATGGTTGCAAGTTTTTTCCTTTTGTTGAAGAAGAAGAAGATGAAGAAAAGAATATGATAAGTTTTTTTTTTTAAATAAAAAATAATATGATACTTATCATAATCTTAACCTTAGTTAAGTGTAGAGAATTGACTAAGGTTAGGTTGAATGGTTAGGGTTAAGCATGAGACAAGAATGGTGGACTTGTTCAAAGCTTCATGAAGCATCAAGAAACAAACAAAGAAAGCCACCATGATTTATTTATCTTTCAAAAAGAAAAATAAATAAATGAATAAGATAAAAGTAAACCCTAACCACTAACTTAACCATTGTTTAATTCTTTACACAAACCTAAGCTTGCATGTATCATCAAACATGATACAATCTTGTGCACAAAAATATATCACATATACAATGTGTAATTCAAGTGAGAAAATCCATTTAAAGTGAACATATACTAGTTAATGCAAAGTAATATATCAAATATATAATTATGCATTAAATCATTAAATCAACACTTGATTCAATGATCCGGTCATGTCGCATATAACCGGCCAGTATCCAATGTATCGGCTTATCGAATCAATCCTTGATTCGATAACTAGGTTATATCGCATACAACCATTCGACACATACATCGCGAGAATGAAATACGGTATCACATACACGCATTATTCTCGGTCCCGCACATATCTCATATGCGCTCCTATTTCGTTTCGCTTGAGCCAGGAAACCTCTGTGTAGGACTCTAAAGACTTGTCAATACGCCGGCAGCAGATGATGATCATATCAAACACCCACAAGCCACAAGCGGTCTGCTAAACGTAACGGCCACCCGGGTATTGAGCGATCAGAAGATCGACGAGCAAGCCCGCTCACACTCCTGTGAATCCAACCAGTAACACTTACCGTACAATCCGGTCTGTTCGTCTGATATGTCGCATATGTCGCCTAGGGGTGGCAAACGTCAGACCCCAATACCTCGATAAGTCATGCCGACGTGAGGTCCATAACATTCGTGAAACTACTGATAACTCTTACCAGTATATCACTGCAACCCTGGCCAGGGATTTCCTGTTATGGCCAGTCGTGCATAGCGCAACATCAACCCCCAATACCGGGAAAGACGAATCCCCTCCTATCGCTCATTGCCTCCATGTGAATCGGGACTGTACCCAAAAACCACCTGTTTGCACGACTCAGTAGAGCCGTGGTACGGTGGAAATTAAAGCACAGTGGGAGACACACAAGACTCTATGACGATCTCGGGTCAACAGACTAAGTTGTACCAGTGTCACCAGAGAACTTCCATCTGACGTGAGGTATAATACCATCTGGGAGTTCTCGGCGAGTCCGTTCAGTGTACCCAGTCTCCACTGAGCACCCGCATACCATCTCTGATGTCAAACACCAATGGATATGGGATCATCCATCGCCCATCACATGGGTCCAGAAGATATACGCTAGTCTACTCTGGAATATCGATGCCCCGTCTCGATATTCCCACGACTAGGAACAATGAAGGATGTACTCATTGACTACCCAGGCCCCACTAGTATGATCTGCATCATAGTCCTGGAAGTCGAGTACACATCCTAAGGGCTTTATCAACATGTAATCAGAGAGACAGAAAATATACATGTTAAGATAAAGAGCAACCAGATAGCGTACTATCATGTCGAGCAAGAAAGTCCTACCTATATATGTCCCAGCATCCACTACAATATACATCCAATGTACAGTAATAGCCTCTAGGGCATACATATAACTAACAGGGAGCCTTTGCCTAGGCTCTAGTATGCATTGGCATGCCAACTATAGGAGGAGTTGATTCCGCATCCGCCACCTCAGGGATAAGTAAAGCACCGGTACCTTTCAATGGAGGGCGAACCACTGTTCGTCGTCGCGGCGGAACGCCCATGGTTTGGGTTGGGGTAGGAGCTCTATATCCGAAAAGTATCCTCTTTTCCTCGGTAATGATAGGACCAACTCAGGGGCGGTACCAACCCGTAAAAGTCCCCATGCACCTTGGAATGTAGTCGGCTTCGGGGATTATGAAGCAAGAGCCGGTGTTCAGCTCCATAAAGTGATGGATGGCATCACAAACAACTCCCAAAGACGAGCTAGGCTCCACCATGAATGCCTCGAAGGGAACACCCTGGTTATAACCCAATTGCCGGGCAAAGCGATGCGGATTATACCGCATAAAAAGAACCGTATCATTTCGACGGAACACCAAATAACCCAGCCTAATCGAATACAAATGCATGGCTTCCTTAGGCTTCAAGGATGGTGCTCCCCCTTTCGATAAATCGAACAGCTGTTGAATAGGTCCCGAAGGAGCCGAAAGGACTCGGTCATTGAACACCATCCCGCCTTCATTAGCATATGGGTTAAGCAAAACACGAAGAGCCCCTAGCTAAGTCAGATCAGGAGCAGAAGTGTCCATCAACCTCATGAGCCGTGGGAAGATGTAAGCATTATAGAAATCCGGCCTCTGGTGCGCTGCGAATGCCCCCAATAGGTGCATCTCAATCCACGACGTAAAATAGTGGAGGGAGAAACTCACCACGTCTACACCCGGGGTCGAAATATTGGCAACAGTGCTCAGCCCATAGTATTAGTACGATAACCCTGCAATGCCAACAGCCAATCATTCCCCTTCGGCTACACGATGAGCGGGATAGATGACAGAGGCTCTCATGAAGCGTCGATGCATTGGAATGGCAAACCAGCTGAGCCAAAGGCTGATAAAACCAACAAAGAAGGTCTCCTCGTCCATGCCGGGAGCCGCAATTGAATCAAAGGACACGGCCGGCATGATCGGGATGTAAAACTGCGGTAAATCCTCTTCTTTGGCTGGCAGCTTATTCAACCCAAACCCAAAGGGGTTGTTAATATTCGCAAATTTCGGAGCCTCCTTTGATAGGACATCTTCACAGAGGAAGCAGGCGATAAAACTCTTAAAAGTGACGCCATGTCCCTCTAACTCCGCGAACAGCTTCTCGAAAATACCCAGAGTCTTGATTAGACTTGGATACTTATGACGGACGGCAGTTTCGGTCGATAATCCGTCAAGCATAGCAGGCACAGTCGTGAATGCATACTCATCGGGAAGCAAAAATTCTTCATAGTGCTCTCCCCTGATCGGCAATCCGGAAATCTCGCGGAACTCTTCCAGGGAAATCGAGACCTCACGATCCCCTAGCAAGAAAGTGTTGGTGGGAAGATTCCATTGATTTAAGAAAGGTTTAACCCATCAGAAATGGGGAGACTGATAATGAAAGAGAGACGCGTACACCGCCTGATAAAACCCGACCTTCTGCAGTCGCACACAATGAGCGGACAAGATATAGCGAGCCCAGAGAAGGTAGCCCGTTGGATGGCGAGGGGTAAGCCCTATTTTATAGACTTGTCCCCAAGGCTGGGCTTCACCTTGGAAAATATGACGCCCCAAGATATCTATGGATGGAAAAGGCTGGTTTGGTATCCCAGCTGTCGACGGCTCAAGCCGGCCTATAGAGTCCAATCCACCACCTCCACTGCAAAGGCAGTCTGCGAACGCTCCATCTGCAAGACTGGGCGAAAAGGCTCTATTGGCACTTCGCAAAGAAAGCTGCGGCGGCCCCGAATGATATGCCCATACCAGATACCCCATAAGAGAAAATTAGTAAAGTCTTTGTCATGGGCCCAAATCATCGCCATTGCTTCTTCGTCTGACGGCGATTGTGGAAAAGCAGCATCTGAGCGAGTAAAAGGGAAGTAAAGGAGAGAAGCCATTGGTCCTGAAACAGGGAAAAGGAAAAGACCACTGGTGAAGCCCCCCCCCACCATACATATATATATATATATATATATATATATATATATATATATGTATGTATGTATGTATGTATGTATGTATAGTAACAAAAGAAGAAGACAAAATGTCTGTTTTGTGGGACCACTGCCTACGAGACACATGGACCCCACAAAATCAATATGGCGGCTCATCGATGATGAGACGAGGGAATCATTACAAGAATAAAAGAAGACCCTCATTAAATAAGCATTGGGATTCACACAAATTCTTGGAAAAACAAGTTCTGTTAAACATGCAACAAACTCAAATTTGTGCGAATAAGGGTAAAACTCTATGAAAAGATTTTTCAAGAACACTGGAGAATCAAATTCCCGAAGGGCCTTCTTGATCTTTCAGAGCTAAACTCTTTGGTGAGGAATTAAATTCCTTTTGTGAAATAGAATTAAATTCCAGAAACCCCATAAAAAGGAAAGGAAAAATCAAATGTCATGCCCAAGACATTGAGAGTTATTATTCAAAAATCACATCTTTGGATCTCTAAGAGATGAGTTTTAGAGGAGAACAAAGCTCTCATGTTGGATTTAAAATCCAGACGCTTTCTTTAAGAAAAGGGGTTCTCTGATGATCAAGAGCTTTACCTAAAAAGGGTTCTTTTTGGCAGAGTTAAACTCTGGAAATTTTTAATGAACAGAGAACTAAGCTCTGAAAAGGAGAATTAAATTCTCAAAGGAAGCGAAGAGGGAAGAAAATGAAGGAACGGAGGAGTTGCAGAGACGAGACCCCTGCATTTATAAGACATGATGGAAAACGGTTCATCTGCCCCGTTCCCCTAGACAATCCAACGGCTGTAAAGGTGACAGCGTTGCACTCACGTGCAAACCACGTGAGAACAACACTGTGGGGGCATTTGTTCTCTGATAAAAATTGAAAAATAAATAAAATGCAACGGGAAAACCCCCCAAATGAAGCATCACGTGCCCATACGTGATAGGCACTGCGCCTCACGTGTAGACACGTGACCCCTATATACAAAGTATATAGTCGCTTTACTAAAACAAATAATTGGCCAAGAAAAAACTCAAGTGATGACACGTGACGTTCTTTGGTGGGCTTAGTTGGCGAGGTCACGTGCTACATGTGATGGGTTCCTAAGCCTTCTGAACCGATAGAATTAAATTTTAATTAAAAAGAATCAAAAGCTTTATGCTTAATTTGGTGAGGTCACGTGCCACACATGATAGGCTCCTAAGCCTTCTGAGCCGATAGAATTAAATCCTAATTAAAAAGAATCAAAAGCTTTATTTGGAAAATATTTCCTTGGATCTTTCTAAACAAGAAAAATTATGCTCTGTACAACAGAGCGCCGATGGATTAAAAATCCAATGGTGATTAAAGATCACCAATCTACAAAAAAATTCTGTACAGGGTGCTAGTGTATATGCCCTAGAGGCCATTACTGTATCATACTAGTTTGTATATTACTTAATGGAAGCTTGGGATATTCACAGTTGTATAGACAATCTTGCACAAAATGGTAGTATGGTACTTGGTTTGTTTCTAGTTTAATGTGTGCATGTGTTTCTTTTAGCATATCGCCTATACATATTAGTGGAGCCCTTAGGATCTTTGCTTGATTACCCGCGTTGTGATGGCAGTCACACTAGTGGGGGCTGGGTAATCTACAAGCACATACTTATACAGGGCCCTAGTCGTAGGATTATCGAGACGGGGCATCGATACTCCGGAGTATACTAGCGTATGCCCTTCTCATCCCAGCAAGGGAGATGGTCTGTCCCACAGCCATTAGTACGTCGTACTGGAGATAGTATGCGGGTGCTCGTTAGGTTACGAGTACACTGGATAGGACTCACTGGGAACTGTTGGTTGGTATTATACCTATCGTCAGTTATCAGTTCTCAGGTGACATGAGTACAGCTTAGTCCGTTGACTTGACACTGTCACTTCGCCTCGAGTGTGTTCCCACTGTCCTTAGATTACTACCCTACCACGGCTCAAATGAGTCGTGCAAACAGGTAGTAGTTGGGTGCATTACCGAAGCACTTGGAGGCAGTGACGGTTAGACAGGATTCGTCTCTCCCGGTATTGGGAGTTAATATCGTGCTGTGTCTAGGAGAGCCATTACACAAAGTCCCTGGCCAGGTCAAGCGAGATATACTGGTAGCGTTTCCAGTGTTTTCTCAGGGTGTTCTGGGCTACACTCCGACATGACTTATACCGCTATTAGGGGACTGACGTTTACCGCCCCCCTAGGCCCGACATGCGATACTCTCAGACGAACATACTGGACTGTACGGAGATTGTCACATTCAGGCTCAGTAAGAGTTTGGATGGGTTCACCTCATCGGTCTTCTTATCGGCATCTACCGGGGGACCGTTACGTACAGCTAGTACCGTTTGCGGCCTATGGTTAAACCCACTGCCAGCGTAGTGTCGAGTCTTTAGAGTCCCACACAGAGGGTTGTTCGCGTTTGGGCAAAACAGAGTAGAGGTCGCATGGTTTTGCGACGGGGTTCGTTCACATCCGCGCACTTGTGCATGTTTGGTGTCCGAGCAGTTATTACTAACGGGCTTTTGTTTAAGCCAGATCCTAGTATTTGTTTTGGGATTGATTTTGTCTCATTGTATTCGTGTTCCTCGGAACACGGATGCGGGTGTGTATGCACAGTTGACAGAGGCAGGGGAATCTCATTAGGGTTTTTAACAGTTGACTTTTTCTAAACCCTAATGAGAATGAGAAATATGATTAATAATATTAATTAAGGATAATTGTGCCATGGTTAGGTTGACCATTTGACTTTGGTTGACCATTTGATTTTGGTTGACCATTTGACTTTTGTTGACCATTTGACCATGATCATTTCTTTTGCAAGTTGCTTCTTGATTCTTGCAAATTACATTAAATATGAAATGATAATGGTCATTTCAACTAACCATCACAATTTTCTTTAGTTATTATTATTATTATTATTCTCATATGAGAGCATGGTTGTGATTCTTGCTCATTCTCTCTCATGCTAAGCTCTCCCTCTTCCTCTATCAATGCTCTCTTCTTTCATGTGTTGAAAACCATGAGTTTTGTGAGATAAAACCATCAAGCCATCTCTCTACTCATTCTAGGGTTCTTAGTTTAGCAAGCCAAGCACTCTAGTTATCTCTTGGTTGAGGTAGGAGCTCAAGGTAGAGGCCTTCGGGTGGATCTTTCTTCGGCAAAAAGAAAACGACGACGAGGAGCCGTCTACACCACTCCAAGGAGCTAGCAACAAGGAAGACCACAACAATAAGAGAAGTAGTTTAAGAACTAGGTATAACCATCTAACCTAGTAGCTAAAACTTGTAGTTTGTTTGTTAGTTTTTGTTTAGCAAAGATCCTCTAGTTTTAGTCCATGTTACCTTGTGTTAAAAATCCGTTTTTTACCTATTCCGCCTTCCCGTAAGCACCGGGGTGGGTAACGTGGACTTACAGTGGTATCAGAGCCTAGCTAAATAACAACTAACATGTTAGCAAAGTGTTTAGAACTTCGATCCGGAAAAAAATCGCAAAATACATCAAAATCTTATACTTTCTGCCGATTTTAAAAATAGGCCTAAAAATATTTCCACACACCAGAAAAATACGTGCAGGGCTTTTTAGGAACAACCAAGAAAAACAAGCCCATGACTCGATCAGACCGCCGCGGAAGCGTGGCGAAACTAAGCGTTTCGCCGCGGATCCGCGGCCGAGTCGACTCGGTCGCGACTCGTTTTTCCTGCAGTGTGTTCAGCTTGATATTTTGTGATTTTTATGATACGTTGTTTCTGCCCAGATTCTTCAGAGAAAAGTGTTGTGTTTGGAGTAGTTACAAATTGGTATATTGATCGAAATTCTATAAACTTTAGCTAAATGGTTATATCTGTAATGTGATATATGTACTGAACGTCGACTAATCGCTATACGTCGATTGGTGGGAGTTATGCATATATGTGATCTGTGATGTTGGATTGTGTATATGAACTTGTTGGATTGTCGCGGATGAATAGCCGGGGTTTGTGAGATGAGAGTTTATTTATCTTTCATTTGATGTAAATTGTAAATTGATGTAATATTATTTTTATGGCCGCACATCCGGGTTGAGGTTGTAGCCGCCATTGTATATTATTTCTTTTACTTTTTTTGCTCCTAGGATAGACCCAAGGTGGGGTGCACAAACTACCGGGTATTTTGAAGTGCCGAGTGGCCTACTCACGTAGTTGAGGGAGGTTGCTTCACTTCGGGTACTTTGCGGGTAGTTTGCCGTACCCGTAGGGGTCTAGGGTGGAGTTTAGCTATTCATCGCGACCGTGTAATCCATCTTTCGTTGCAGGCTCGAACGAAACTCGGATTCCTAGCATATCCAATATGTTCATCTGTGATCTGGAATGGCTATCATTGCATCTGATGAATATATATATCTATATATGATATCTGGTAGGCGTTGCTTATGTTTTGCATCCGTGCTAGTCCAGCCCCCGCTCTGTTGTTAGTTAAGTAACCTAACAAGTGATGACGGGGCCCCGTGGCGAATGCAGATGGCATAAGCGTACGTCATATTTTCGTTGTTTTCTGCAATGGTAGGATTAATTGATGGGACGCATTATATTAATGCAAAGAAAACAAACCAAAGTTAAATCGTTGGAACAATTTCAAAACCACTCGGTTTTTTCCAAAACAGAAAACTTTTTAAAACGCGGAGCTTAAACCACTCCTTTTAAAAGCTATCAGGTTCCTTCGATTATATCAAGTTCACTACGTTCACGGTTTCTCCAAAACCATTCGTAGCCCTCCGTCATTTCAGTTAAATATTCAGTAGAATTCAATCTATGTATTTTGACCTTCGCCAAGACATGGTGATTGGTAGCTACCGAATATTTATCTGTTGCATAGATAGATGTGTTGGTTTGAGACAGTCGTACTACCATTTTGGCCTTCATCAAGGGTATGTACGGGTGGGTTCAAATTAACATGGTAAATGACGGGTAGAACTTGACATGTAACTTATGATATGTTGGCCTTCGTCAAGGTCATAAGAGCATGGGGCAAAAATCCACATCGGGAGTTTCTAAAGAAACTGAAACTTGCTAGTGTTGCATACCATTTGGAGTGTGATGATTTTGGTAGGATTCCTTCAGCTTTATCACATGATGATATTTGGATCCCGATCCTACTGTGAGTATATGCTACTCCTCGGGAAACATTCTCACTTAACGATCAATGCTATAAACCAAGTAGGTGTCTAGAAAGGTGTTAGCGGGGCTACGCCCACAGGGAAAAGAGGTTATTTAATTAAGGAACTTCGCGAAAGCGTCGTAAAACCTCCCTCGAAGTACCAACACTGGCCTGGCTGAATGGTTAAGAAGTATTATAAGGTGAGATTGATCCCGACTAATTCTTCTTTTATGGTTTGAGGAAGGATTCGAGAAACAGTGGGAGCCATCCTGTTTAGACAAACTAAAAACCACTCTAAACTTGCAAGAGCATCATGCTAAAGTGTTTCTTCTCCCTCTCCTAATTGCAGTGACCAAACATCATGACCGGCCTTAACTTACTGCAAGTCGATGTACAACACCCCACGACTTGCGAGGAGGCGGAAAAATGAAAAACGATCTTGTTCTTTGCGTAAACATCGACTAACCGAGAATCTTTGCAAAACAATAACTAACAAGAAACATAGGAGTTCTAAACTACTATGAAAAGTGATTATACCTAATGAACCGTATCCTTCGTCTTTACGATCTCCACCTCCTCCTCGGCCTTCTCCAAGTAGTAGACGATCCACCCGAGAGCATTACTCCATGCTTTGCCTCTAAACTTGAGGTAACTAGGTTTCTTTAGTTGCTAATCAAAGTACCTAGATGATATAGAGTGAGGGTTATGGATTAATTAGCCTATCTAATTCTTGATCTCAACACATGAGAGGGGAGGATTAGGGTTTAAAGAGAGAGAGCTTGAGGAGAGAGAAGGTGAGCAAGAGAATGGAATGAGATAATGATCTCCCATGATATATATGAAGCATTATCATTATCAAATAAATCAAAGTAAATCATTTAACAACCATGCTTCATAAATATCTATGAGTGATTCATCTCCATACTGGGATCCGTTCCTACTCCACATTCTACTCCACAGACTTTTGACTCAACAAATTTTCAGAATGCTCCATTCCCAAACAGGTTGAGTCCTAATAAACCAAATACACAAGTGGAGAACATTGTGGAGATATTTAAGCAGGTTAGCATAAATATACCTCTCTTGGATGATATCCAACAAGTCCCTTCATATGCGAAAATCTTAAAGGGCTTGTGCACCTCGAAGAGAAAGGCATCTCAAGTACCCAAAAAAGTGCTAGTGGCTAGTGCAGTGAGCAATGCTATTAACCACCATCAAACCTTACCCCAAAAACGAAAGGACCCCGGCTGTCCTACTATTTCAATCACAATTGGGGATAAGAAAATTAATCGAGCACTTTTAGATCTTGGGTCTAGTGTTAACCTGATTCCCTACTCCGTGTACGAACAATTAGGGGTTGGAGAGTTGAAACCCACTCGTTGCACTCTCCAAATGGCTGATCGATCAATCACCTATCCAAAGGGTCAACTAGAGGATGTGTTGATCAAAGTCGGGGAATTCATATTCCCCGTTGATTTTATCATTATGGATACACAACCTGTTGCTAACCCAAGAAACCAAATTCCGGTGATTCTTGGTCGACCATTTTTGGCCACTTCCAATGCCGTAATAAATTGTCGCAATGGCTCCATGACTCTATCCTTCGGAAAGAGGTCTAGCGAGTTTAATATTTATAAGATGGGAAGTCTGCCCCCAGTACCTAAAACCAGTACACGAGAAGTTTGCTCTATTCACGAAATCACGCAGGAGGACTGCGAGCTTGAAAGATTTCTATTTGATAAAAACAGTTTTGACGCCACTAGTGCGTCTCTCCTTGAGCCTACTACCGTTGACACAACCGATGTTGATTATGAATGTTTCACTTTTTTGGATGATGACGACTCACAGCCCGAATATGATTCGTTTGAATTTTTGGATGAGTCAGTCGAACCATCCGAATCGGTTGTTTGCAGTGATTTCGAACCTGTGTTAGAGTCCTTTGAGTTCGAGGTAGATTCCGCAATGATTCTTTCGCCTCAGAAATTCGAACTCACGCCCTTGCCGTCTCAGCTTAGATATGCCTACATAGGTGAGAATGAGACCTTTCCCATTATCATATCGGCTTCTCTAGCCCTCGAGCAAGAGAACGCCCTCTTAACGGTCTTACAAGATAGGCGGCAAGTTTTCGGTTGGACTATGGCGGACATCGAGGAGATAAGTTCCCTCATAAGTGAATATCATACACAATTGATGGATGATGCCATGTCAATAGAGGACCCACAGGAATATCTTGGGGGTATTGTGGTGAGTCAACCTCCTCCCTTAGAAGTTGAAATACCCCCATTTCTTTTAATAAGGTACGAGAATGCCAACACTCCACTGATTGCGGATCATTTACATTCTCGTTTCGATGCATCACCATCACCTGTATATTTACCTCCACACCTCCCATACCACTACTTCTATCTTCCCCAATTCTTTGCGGACCACCACAACTTATTTTTCCACCACCCAATATTCTTTACTGATAAATTTTTCAACTGGTTGGTGTTAACTTTTGGCCGATGCAAGGTTTGGCAGTATTGTCTAACATAGTTTAATTGAAGTTTGGGGGAGGGTCTTTTTGCATATATTTTTGTTTTTCTTAACTATAAAAAAAATATAAATAAATAAACAGGGGAGTATCGGTATTTTGACCCTCTTGGTTTAGCATGACAGTGAGGACACTGTCAAGTTCAAGTTTGGGGGTATGCTCGGTACGTCTTCTTCCTTCGCATTCATTTGTACATATTTTTGCATTTGCATATTTATTTGAAAACCCATAAAAATTTGAAAAATTTCAAAAATTATAAAAATAATTGTATTCAATTTAGGCTAATTGACTTGAGTTTGACAAATAGATTAACTGGTTAGGAACAACTAGATCTTAGACTTAGTGAATTAAAAACCCTAAAAATAACCTTCCTTAAAGTTTAACAGTAGAAAGTATATGCCTTGTAGTTTAGAAATAGGCAAATTTTGGGTTCACTTCTTGGGTTAAGTCAAAATAAAGGAAAAATATTGATGTTCTTATTAAAGTATAAGTTTGAAAAATAGTTCCTAGCTTAAGTCTAGATTCTGAAAATGTATACCCTACAATTTGCACTATCACGCACCTTGAAACTTGGAATAGTAGAAGAGACCTTGAAATACTCTTGTCTAAAGTCCTTAGTACAATGAAAATAAAAATAAAAAGTGAATAAAGAATAAAAAAATGGACACTGGTTTTTGTGATTACTTAAGGCTGCAAAAATAGAAAAATATTTAGCGAGGGTGCTTCATCACCTAGTGCCTTAGACCAACTGGTTTGGGAGTCACTGCTAAAGCCTTGGGTGTTGCAAGGACTAGGAAGTACGCTTTAAAGTGCAAACGCATTTTGTAATCGGTCGTTGGTACCTCAAGAAGTATTAACGGTCGCATGAAGGATGTGTAAGCGAATTTCATTTAAATTCACCAATTAATAAGTACTTTGGACAATGGACTAGGGCATGATTGCTTGAATTGAATTTCCAAGTGTAGGGGTGATCTATACACACACGTAGGGGTATGTGATTGGAATTTAGATAAGAGAGAGGAATGAGAGATAAAATTTATATCTTTAATGGAGTTGATAGAAAATTCCTAAGTTGAGATGAAACCCTAGAAGGAAGACTTAAGAAATGCCGAAAGCTAAGTAAGTCTATAAGATATATATAATCTTAAGTTAAATGATGAGAAAGTGTGAAGAATATGGGTGGATAATTTACAAGTAGAAGATAATAGAATTCCTTATTAGAAAACCTAATTGGAAAACAAAAGTCAGTGGGCCGAGTTGATAGGATTTTGTGGGTGTAATCCGCTGAAAACTCTCAGGAGACAACACTCCTCCTACTAGGGACACCTAGAGGTTTAACGGCTTGTTGCACGTGCTCAGTGCAATTGCGTTTCCCTGCGAAAGTGCGGTTAGGATTTTAGTGAATAAAATAATAAGTTTGCTCGAGGACGAGCAAAAGGTAAGTTTGGGGGTATTTGTTCAGACCATAATATTGCATTTATCATTCCCCTATTCTTATCCTTTTTATAAATAAACAGGTACTCTTGACGCACGTTTGTTGCATATTACAGGATACAGGTTTCTGGAGCAAATACAGTGAAAAAGACACAAAACAACAGAAAAGGGACTTTTGACCAGCAATTAGACGGATCCTAGTCAAACCCAGTTCACATAGGTGCAAGGCAACGAATGTCAATGTGAAACGGTTAAAAAGCCCAATACAAGTCTTCACTGAAGATCTGGAGAAGAGTGAGAAGCCAACAGAGAAAATACATATAAAAATACAGAGCCCCAAAACTCCTGAAGAAAGCCCAAAAGACTGGCGGCCCAAGATCACCAAAGGGCCGCGGATCCGCGGCCCAAGCCAGCATTTGCCGCGGATCCGCGGCCGTCTAATGCCCGGGTCGGTGGAGATTTCTTCTGTTGCCGCGACGTTGCAGATGTTGGGATTTTACGTGGGCAAATCTGTAATTTTGCATGTGCGAGAGTCTGTAACCCTAGGTTTCCTATTTTCCTATAAATTGTAATTTTAGATCTGTAAAACCCTATGCCTCTTTTCAATAAATAAAATTCAGAATTTCTGGAAGTGACATTCAGATCTATTCTGTCTTCTACTTGGAGGGAGCCATCAAATCTGTAGGTAATTTATTTCCTTGCTTTTATTTTCTAATATAATTTATCATCCCCTAATGAGCGAGTAGTCTCCTCGCTTGTTAGGGTTAGCCTTAGCGAAAGGGTTGAGAGATGAGATCTCTCACCCCTTTCAATGCCATCTTCACTTTAGAGTTAGAACTCCATGCATACGCACACATCCGCTCCCTACGGCACCCTACCCCTCGAGGTAACGGTGAACCGTAGTATAAAGGGCCGGTTGCGCGCGTTTTCCATGGGGTGTTACGTTAATTATCAACAAAGGAAGGATACAAATCTAAAGGAAGAAACATCTTCCCAAAAGATTCGTATCCACTTTATTGATAATTAACGTAACATCTAATAGATCTAAAAAAGAAGGCATTGAAAGCGGTGAAGGAAACATTAATCTCCAAAACTTCCCCTAAGCCTAACCCTAGCAAGACTTTCAATTAGATTAATTGGATCTAGTTTTTATAGATTTTTATAAACTAATCAAAACGACAAATCGAATCAACTCGTTAAAACACACTAAAGAAATTTACCCGTCTCTGTGGATCGACCCGCACTCACCGGCTAGCTGCGAAGCGACGCCGTTTCTTGATTGCGGTAAATACATGTTTTTGACATCAATCAAATGGCGCCGTTGCCGGGGACGGCGTAATCTTTCTTTTTGTGAATTTTCAGGTTGATATAAATTTTAAAAATTATAAAAATCTGAAAATATAAAAAATAAATTTTTTTTTTTATCAAATTTGATCTGTTTGAAGGGTGTATCTTTTGAATCTTGCAGGAACAGCGAAGAATTGAGGATCTGGAAATTTACAGAGGGACAAACAAAAATTAGTACATAATAGCAGAGAGGAATTCAAAGTACAGAACCACAGAAATTTTTTCAGAGCGCGATCCCACAAGTAGACCGCGTTTCCGCCGCATAGGGGGGCCATCTGCCGCGGTTCCGCGCTCCTAGTGCCTCTTCAGTGCACCAAATTTGCATGGTTTGCTCTCTTTTCTTCCCCTCTGCAACCTACCATATATCTCTCTGTAAAACTTTTCTGCAGGAATTCTTTGCGTAAAGAGTCTTTCTCCCCCTTCTAAATAACAGATCTCTGCAGGTTTCTTTGCGCCGCGCTAAAATTTTTGATTGCAAGTGAAATTTTATCTGTTTTGCATAATTTAACCGGACTCTAAGGGGCTATATGACCAAACTCAGATTGGGTGGGGATTTCATCACCCTTCCCAGGACCCCAGAAAACACCTAAAGCATTTTGCATCGACCACCTTTAATTAAAAAAGATTAGACTCAGACCTAAGGACAGCGAGCTCAATAGGAAAAGGACTAGGGTAGGAATCGGCCGTTTATCCTAACCGACATTGCGGTGTCTAGGCTAGTGGTTATTAATTAGGCCCACTGTAGTGGTGGTTCCTTCCCACTTACCTGGCCGTATTTGTCCGTGAAGAGGCGGTTTGAGGTCTATTTCTAGCCCTAGTTAGGAGCTGTCTAGTAGACCTAGGCGACCCTAGATCTAGGCCTGATTGTGCATGTGTGGTTGATTCAGTTGTGTCACGAGTCCGTTTTCAAAAACCTCCTTGCAAAACTCACACATAAATAAAAAAAAAATAAAGAAAAATCTTTTCAAACTTGCAACTTGTCGCGAAGAAACTTAAAACTCACTTCCACCACTTCTTCTCAGTGACGTTATCTTACCCCCACATTCTGTTTTTCTCTTTTTTCTGACTGCACTACCCTTTAGTGTATGTCATTTTGGACTAGGGATACTAACGCCCGATTAGTCCGTGTTTCGTTGGTACCGACCGACGAACCCTTCGACGAACCCTTCGTCGACATTTCGTCCATTTCCTTACCTCCACCTTCAAATTCTTCTTTTGAAGGTATGTCGGGATTTAACCCCAACGATACCTTACCGACGGGAATGATTCCACCTCCGCCAGGTGCGAATAACCCGAATCTACCGCCTGTTGTAGCGCCCGCACGAGTTGCGCTCCAGGATCTCTTCTACCCCGTCCGCACTTCTTTACCCACATGTCTTTCACCCCCATCGGCGAATGGGGATAATTTTGAAATAAAACCACACTTCATCAATATGCTGCCTAAGTTTCATGGTTTGGAATCCGAAGATGCATATATTTTCATTAATAAATTCCAAAATGTTTGCGCCATGATGAAGACAACCCAATTAAGTGATGACGCAATAAGGCTAAGGGTCATTCCTTTCACCTTATGTGACCTAGCCGAGAAGTGGCTATATAGCACCGCATCACATTCCATTAGAAATTGGGACGAGTTTGTGAGGGCTTTTCTGAAAAAGTTCTATCCTCATCACAAAACTGCTAGAATTCGAAACGAAATTATACAATTTTCACAGCTTCCTTCCGAACCATTTTGGAAGTGCTTCGAGAGATTTAAAGACCTACTCGTTCAATGTCCTCATCATGGGATAGAAAATTGGCAACTTTGCCAAACATTATACGAGGGATTGAACGCAGCAACGAAGCAGTTGCTAGAAACAATATGTCAAGGTCATTTTCTCTCCAAGTCTAGCGACGAAGCTTGGCAGTTTCTTGAGGACCTAAGTGAGCAAACAATTCAGTGGGAGAGTACCAAGACCACATCATCTTCTTCAGTTGGTCAATCTAGGGCAGGCATACATCAAATAGATATGTCGATAGCTATGAAGGCCGAGATGGCCTCACTTATGAAAAAGCTAGAAGCCATTGAGACCAAAATCTCATCGTCTTCTCCTGCCCCTACTCTACCCACACGAACTGTTTGTGCTTGTTGTTCGAACCCGTCGCACCTAACCGAAGAGTGTCCTTATAATGCACCTATTCAAGGACAGGATCAAGTCAATGCTGCATTTCAGCAACGACAAAGAAATGATCCGTACTCTTCGGCATACAACCAGGGGTGGAGGAGTCACCCGAATTTCGCTTGGAACCAAAATCAACAAGTCCAAGGGAACAATAATTTTCAAAGACCTCCTTCACAACAACAACAAGCACCCTTACAAACTCAAAACCAGCAACCTTTCCAACAACAACCTTATACAAATCAAACGAATAATTTAGTTCAACCAAATGATGATAAGGTTACCTCGCTCGAAAAAAGTCTAGATGCATTTCTTAAGCAAACTACAGAATCCGCAGCAAGATTTGAAAGTTATGTGCAATCTTTAATGAATAACAATGCCTCACACGATCAAAGTATTAAATCTATTGAGGCACAAATTGCACAATTAACTGCTGCGTTGAGCGAGAGAGAAAAGGGAAAGCTTCCATCTCAACCATTGCCCAATCCCGGTCACGCACAAAACGCATATCACAATCACAATGTAAATGCGGTGACCACGTTGAGATCCGGAAGAGAGTTGCAAAATAATGTGGGAACTAGTGATGACATCCCCGCCGGTGGTTCTTCTTCCCCTTCTTCATTTTCTTCACTTCCTTCTTCACCTTTTTCTTTAGAGCCTATTCTCCACCCTTCACACGGCTCTACTTCTCCTGACTCGAACGGACCCATTTCTCACAACACGAACACATCCACACTGGGATCCGTTCCTACTCCACATTCTACTCCACAGACTTTTGACTCAACAAATTTTCAGAATGCTCCATTCCCAAACAGGTTGAGTCCTAATAAACCAAATACACAAGTGGAGAACATTGTGGAGATATTTAAGCAGGTTAGCATAAATATACCTCTCTTGGATGATATCCAACAAGTCCCTTCATATGCGAAAATCTTAAAGGGCTTGTGCACCTCGAAGAGAAAGGCATCTCAAGTACCCAAAAAAGTGCTAGTGGCTAGTGCAGTGAGCAATGCTATTAACCACCATCAAACCTTACCCCAAAAACGAAAGGACCCCGGCTGTCCTACTATTTCAATCACAATTGGGGATAAGAAAATTAATCGAGCACTTTTAGATCTTGGGTCTAGTGTTAACCTGATTCCCTACTCCGTGTACGAACAATTAGGGGTTGGAGAGTTGAAACCCACTCGTTGCACTCTCCAAATGGCTGATCGATCAATCACCTATCCAAAGGGTCAACTAGAGGATGTGTTGATCAAAGTCGGGGAATTCATATTCCCCGTTGATTTTATCATTATGGATACACAACCTGTTGCTAACCCAAGAAACCAAATTCCGGTGATTCTTGGTCGACCATTTTTGGCCACTTCCAATGCCGTAATAAATTGTCGCAATGGCTCCATGACTCTATCCTTCGGAAAGAGGTCTAGCGAGTTTAATATTTATAAGATGGGAAGTCTGCCCCCAGTACCTAAAACCAGTACACGAGAAGTTTGCTCTATTCACGAAATCACGCAGGAGGACTGCGAGCTTGAAAGATTTCTATTTGATAAAAACAGTTTTGACGCCACTAGTGCGTCTCTCCTTGAGCCTACTACCGTTGACACAACCGATGTTGATTATGAATGTTTCACTTTTTTGGATGATGACGACTCACAGCCCGAATATGATTCGTTTGAATTTTTGGATGAGTCAGTCGAACCATCCGAATCGGTTGTTTGCAGTGATTTCGAACCTGTGTTAGAGTCCTTTGAGTTCGAGGTAGATTCCGCAATGATTCTTTCGCCTCAGAAATTCGAACTCACGCCCTTGCCGTCTCAGCTTAGATATGCCTACATAGGTGAGAATGAGACCTTTCCCATTATCATATCGGCTTCTCTAGCCCTCGAGCAAGAGAACGCCCTCTTAACGGTCTTACAAGATAGGCGGCAAGTTTTCGGTTGGACTATGGCGGACATCGAGGAGATAAGTTCCCTCATAAGTGAATATCATACACAATTGATGGATGATGCCATGTCAATAGAGGACCCACAGGAATATCTTGGGGGTATTGTGGTGAGTCAACCTCCTCCCTTAGAAGTTGAAATACCCCCATTTCTTTTAATAAGGTACGAGAATGCCAACACTCCACTGATTGCGGATCATTTACATTCTCGTTTCGATGCATCACCATCACCTGTATATTTACCTCCACACCTCCCATACCACTACTTCTATCTTCCCCAATTCTTTGCGGACCACCACAACTTATTTTTCCACCACCCAATATTCTTTACTGATAAATTTTTCAACTGGTTGGTGTTAACTTTTGGCCGATGCAAGGTTTGGCAGTATTGTCTAACATAGTTTAATTGAAGTTTGGGGGAGGGTCTTTTTGCATATATTTTTGTTTTTCTTAACTATAAAAAAAATATAAATAAATAAACAGGGGAGTATCGGTATTTTGACCCTCTTGGTTTAGCATGACAGTGAGGACACTGTCAAGTTCAAGTTTGGGGGTATGCTCGGTACGTCTTCTTCCTTCGCATTCATTTGTACATATTTTTGCATTTGCATATTTATTTGAAAACCCATAAAAATTTGAAAAATTTCAAAAATTATAAAAATAATTGTATTCAATTTAGGCTAATTGACTTGAGTTTGACAAATAGGTTAACTGGTTAGGAACAACTAGATCTTAGACTTAGTGAATTAAAAACCCTAAAAATAACCTTCCTTAAAGTTTAACAGTAGAAAGTATATGCCTTGTAGTTTAGAAATAGGCAAATTTTGGGTTCACTTCTTGGGTTAAGTCAAAATAAAGGAAAAATATTGATGTTCTTATTAAAGTATAAGTTTGAAAAATAGTTCCTAGCTTAAGTCTAGATTCTGAAAATGTATACCCTACAATTTGCACTATCACGCACCTTGAAACTTGGAATAGTAGAAGAGACCTTGAAATACTCTTGTCTAAAGTCCTTAGTACAATGAAAATAAAAATAAAAAGTGAATAAAGAATAAAAAAATGGACACTGGTTTTTGTGATTACTTAAGGCTGCAAAAATAGAAAAATATTTAGCGAGGGTGCTTCATCACCTAGTGCCTTAGACCAACTGGTTTGGGAGTCACTGCTAAAGCCTTGGGTGTTGCAAGGACTAGGAAGTACGCTTTAAAGTGCAAACGCATTTTGTAATCGGTCGTTGGTACCTCAAGAAGTATTAACGGTCGCATGAAGGATGTGTAAGCGAATTTCATTTAAATTCACCAATTAATAAGTACTTTGGACAATGGACTAGGGCATGATTGCTTGAATTGAATTTCCAAGTGTAGGGGTGATCTATACACACACGTAGGGGTATGTGATTGGAATTTAGATAAGAGAGAGGAATGAGAGATAAAATTTATATCTTTAATGGAGTTGATAGAAAATTCCTAAGTTGAGATGAAACCCTAGAAGGAAGACTTAAGAAATGCCGAAAGCTAAGTAAGTCTATAAGATATATATAATCTTAAGTTAAATGATGAGAAAGTGTGAAGAATATGGGTGGATAATTTACAAGTAGAAGATAATAGAATTCCTTATTAGAAAACCTAATTGGAAAACAAAAGTCAGTGGGCCGAGTTGATAGGATTTTGTGGGTGTAATCCGCTGAAAACTCTCAGGAGACAACACTCCTCCTACTAGGGACACCTAGAGGTTTAACGGCTTGTTGCACGTGCTCAGTGCAATTGCGTTTCCCTGCGAAAGTGCGGTTAGGATTTTAGTGAATAAAATAATAAGTTTGCTCGAGGACGAGCAAAAGGTAAGTTTGGGGGTATTTGTTCAGACCATAATATTGTATTTATCATTCCCCTATTCTTATCCTTTTTATAAATAAACAGGTACTCTTGACGCACGTTTGTTGCATATTACAGGATACAGGTTTCTGGAGCAAATACAGTGAAAAAGACACAAAACAACAGAAAAGGGACTTTTGACCAGCAATTAGACGGATCCTAGTCAAACCCAGTTCACATAGGTGCAAGGCAACGAATGTCAATGTGAAACGGTTAAAAAGCCCAATACAAGTCTTCACTGAAGATCTGGAGAAGAGTGAGAAGCCAACAGAGAAAATACATATAAAAATACAGAGCCCCAAAACTCCTGAAGAAAGCCCAAAAGACTGGCGGCCCAAGATCACCAAAGGGCCGCGGATCCGCGGCCCAAGCCAGCATTTGCCGCGGATCCGCGGCCGTCTAATGCCCGGGTCGGTGGAGATTTCTTCTGTTGCCGCGACGTTGCAGATGTTGGGATTTTACGTGGGCAAATCTGTAATTTTGCATGTGCGAGAGTCTGTAACCCTAGGTTTCCTATTTTCCTATAAATTGTAATTTTAGATCTGTAAAACCCTATGCCTCTTTTCAATAAATAAAATTCAGAATTTCTGGAAGTGACATTCAGATCTATTCTGTCTTCTACTTGGAGAGAGCCATCAAATCTGTAGGTAATTTATTTCCTTGCTTTTATTTTCTAATATAATTTATCATCCCCTAATGAGCGAGTAGTCTCCTCGCTTGTTAGGGTTAGCCTTAGCGAAAGGGTTGAGAGATGAGATCTCTCACCCCTTTCAATGCCATCTTCACTTTAGAGTTAGAACTCCATGCATACGCACACATCCGCTCCCTACGGCACCCTACCCCTCGAGGTAACGGTGAACCGTAGTATAAAGGGCCGGTTGCGCGCGTTTTCCATGGGGTGTTACGTTAATTATCAACAAAGGAAGGATACAAATCTAGAGGAAGAAACATCTTCCCAAAAGATTCGTATCCACTTTATTGATAATTAACGTAACATCTAATAGATCTAAAAAAGAAGGCATTGAAAGCGGTGAAGGAAACATTAATCTCCAAAACTTCCCCTAAGCCTAACCCTAGCAAGACTTTCAATTAGATTAATTGGATCTAGTTTGTATAGATTTTTATAAACTAATCAAAACGACAAATCGAATCAACTCGTTAAAACACACTAAAGAAATTTACCCGTCTCTGTGGATCGACCCGCACTCACCGGCTAGCTGCGAAGCGACGCCGTTTCTTGATTGCGGTAAATACATGTTTTTGACATCAATCAGCCATGTACTGGCATATCGAAGACCGATGATCTCGAGTAGCCTCTCGAACTGAATCTGAGGTAGGGCCTTCGTGAATGGATCAGCAATGTTCTCTTCAGAAGCAACTCTCCGAACCTCGATCTCCCGACGATCAATGATCTCCCTGATCAGGTGATACCGCCTTAAGATGTGTCTGGACTTCTGATGGGACCTTGGTTCCTTCGCTAAAGCTATAGCTCCGTTGTTATCACAATACAGAGGTATTGGATCAACTATGGTAGGAACCACCTGAAGTTCTGTTAGGAACTTTTTCATCCAGACTGCTTCTTTTGCGGCATCGCAAGCAGCAATATACTCCGCTTCCATAGTCGAGTCAGCAATGGTGTCCTGCTTGGAACTCTTCCAGCACACCGCCCCTCCATTGAGGGTAAAGACATAACCCGACATGGACTTAGAATCGTCCTTATCACTCTGGAAGCCGGAATCAGCAAAGGCCTCCATCTTGAGGTCTTTTCCGCCGTAAACCAAGAACATCTCCTTAGTCCTTCGTAGGTACTTGAGAATATTCTTTACTGCTATCCAGTACTTCTCCCCTGGGTCTGACTGATACCGGCTTACCACACTCAGTGCGTAAGCTACATCTGGTCTGGTGCACAACATCGCATACATTATAGAGCCTACCGCAGAAGCGTAGGGTATAATCGACATGCGTTCCCTTTCCAAATCAGTCTTGGGAGATATCTCTTTGGATAGGGTGATTCCGTGACAAGCCGGTAGATTACCGCACTTAGAATCTTCCATACTGAATCTTTTCAGTATAATGTTGATATACCTGGACTGCGATGGTCCCAACATCCTCTTGGATCTATCACGATAGATCCGGATCCCCAGAATGTAAGAGGCATCACCCAGGTCTTTCATGGAGAACCTGTGTGACAAGAATCCTTTGACAGATTGTAGCATAGGAATGTCATTTCCTATCAAAAGAATGTCATCCACGTAAAAGACGAGGAATACGACAGTTCTTACTACAACTTTACTATATATACATGGTTCATCTGGATTTTTGATAAAGTCATATTCTTTGACTGTTTCATCAAAACAGATGTTCCAACTCCGCGATGCCTGCTTTAGTCTATATATGGACTTAAGCAACTTGCATACTTTCCTGCTGCTCCCACTCTGATTGAAGCCTTCTGGCTAATCCATATAGACGCACCTTCTAAATTACCATTTAGAAAAGCCGTCTTTACGTCCATCTGCCAGATCTCATAATCATGGAAGGCATCAATAGTAAGAAGGACCCGAATGGATTTGAGCATAGCCACTAGAGAAAAAGTTTCGTCATAGTCCAAACCAGGTCTTTGATGAAAACCCTTTGCAATAAGTCTAGCCTTATAGGTTTCCACCTGTCCATCTACACCAATCTTTTTCTTGAAGATCCATTTGCATCCTATGGGTTTTACCCCATCTGGAGCAAAGTCCAAAATCCATACTTTGTTGGTGTACATGGAATCCATTTCGTTCCGCATTGCATCTAGCCATCGTACCGAGTTGCCGCTCTGGATGGCTTGCTGGAAGCTAGTAGGTTCATCATCATCGATGATGCAATCCTCTCTATCCCCATCTATGAGAAAACCGTAGTATCTCTCAGGCGGATGAGACGGCCTACTACTCCTGCGGAGGGGTGTGGGAATGTCCTGTTCTTCATGAACTACTAGTTCTACCAAACTTTCAGTAGTAGTTTTTAGTTCTGGAATTTCTTCCAGTTCTATTTCGCTCCCACTTGTATCCTTTTCTAAAACCTGCTGTTCTAGAAAATGGGCATTACGAGAAACAAAAACCTTTTGTTCCTCTGCGTAATAGAAATAATATCCCTTGGAGTTCTTTGGATATCCCACAAACTTACACTGCATTGATCGTGCCTCGAGCTTGTTCACATGCTACTTTTTAACAAAAGCTGGACATCCCCATATTTTCAGATGTTGAAGATGGGGTTTCTTCCCACTCCACATCTGATATGGAGTGGTAGGCACAGTCTTGGTAGGAGCCCTGTTCAGAAGATATGCTGCTGTTTCTAGCGCATAACCCCAGAAAGATCGCGGTAACTCAGCATTACTCATCATGGAACGTACCATATCCAATAGGGTTCGATTCCGTCTCTCCGATACACCGTTATGCTGTGGAGTGTATGGAGGAGTAAGCTGAGAGAGAATTCCTTTCTCTTTTAGGTAACCTAGGAACTCGGCACTTAAGTATTCACCATCTCGATCAGATCTTAGTGTCTTGATACTTTTGCCGGTTTGGTTTTCTACTTCATTCTTATACTCCTGGAATTTTTCAAAAGCCTCGGATTTATGTTTCATCAGATAAATGAATCCATACCTTGAATAATCATCCGTAAAAGTAATGAAATAGGAAAAACCACCTCTTGCATGTGTAGACATTGGACCGCATACATCGCTGTGTATGAGTCCTAAGAGCTCGCTCGCTTTTACTCCATGTCCAGTGAATGGAGTCTTTGTCATCTTTCCTTTGTGACATGATTCACAAGTGAAATAAGTTTGATATTCGAACGAGTCCAAATATCCTTCTTTATGTAACTTAGTTAACCTTGTCTCATTGATGTGACCTAGTCTACAATGCCATAAGAAAGCCTTATTGTTATCTGGAGACTTTATTTATAGTGTGTTCTGGACATTGAAAATCTATAATTGGTTTAAGACATATATACCGTTATCCAGTATACCGGACCCAATCAAACCATGATTAAGATGGATGTTAACAACATCACTTACAAACGCGAAATCATAACCTTTATTTGATAACAAGGAAACTGATATGATATTACACGTTAAGCTAGGTATATAAAAACAGTTATGTAAAACCAAAATGTGTCCACTTGTCAATCCCAGGTGATAATCCCCGACGGACACAGCTTCCACGCTAGCTCCGTTAGCAACCTTTAGGGTCATATCACCTTCCTTCAGCACCCTACGGTTTCTCAGTGCCTGCAATGAATTGCATATATGAGATCCTGATCAGGTATCCAATACCCAGGAAGTAGGTTGATTGACAGACAATTCTCAATTACAAACACACTTGAAGTCCAAGCCACAGCTTGCTTCGGTTCCTGGTTCTTGGCGTTCCACGCCTTGCAATCTTTCTTCCAGTGCCTGTTCCTATGACAATGGAAGCACTCATCCTGGGCCACTACTGGCACTGCAATATTTTTCTTTCCTTTCGCTCCCACCTTACTAACACCTCCTCTAGGTCTGTTGGCGGCCTTATTCTTCCTTCCTTTGATTTTAGCCTTGGACCCGGAAGAAGAAGTATTACGAACAAACATAGCGTATGTTTCCCTTGCCTTCTGCAAGGTGCCCTCTGCACTCTTCAACATGTTAAGGAGTTCTGAAAGTTCAACTTCTTTTCTTTGAATGTTGAAGTTCAGAATAAACTGGGCGTAGGTGGGAGGGAGGGACTGGAGAATAAGGTCTGTATAGAGCTCATTATCCAAAGTCGTCACAAGGTCTGCGAGCTCTTCTATATAGCCAATCATCTTTAGGACATGTTCTCCTACCGATGATCCGACGGCCAACCTCGCTTGAAACAGCTTCTTTGAGGTCTCGTATCTTGCTATACGAGATTGCTCCCCATCCAGATCTTTTGTATGGAGAAATATGGATTCAAGATCCATATCCTCGTGCCTCCTCTGATGTTCATTGTTCATCGAGGCAAGCACGATGCACTTGGCCTTCGCTCAATCTAAATCCCAGGTTTTGCGGATTTCCTTAGCCGCATTACTGGATTTGGGACCTGGGACTGCAGGTGCCTTAGTGGTGAGGACATACCCCAATTTGTCATAAGTCAAGGCCATTTTGACATTCTGCAGCCAATCTTTATAGTTTGGCCCTGTCAGTATATTTTTCTCTAAAAGTAACTTAAGTCCAGTCATTTTCAGGGTCGCTGCAATTAGGAGAGAAAGAAGAAAACACTTTAGCATGATGCTCTTGCAAGTTTAGAGTGGTTTTTAGTTTATCTAAACTAGATGGCTCCCACTGTTTCTCGAATCCTTACTCAAACCATAAAAGAAAAATTAGCCAGGACTATCCTCACCGTACAATACTTGCTTAACCGTTCAGCCAGGCTAGTGTCGATACTTCGAGGGAGGTTTTCCAACGCTTTTGCGAAGTTCCTTAATTAAATAACCTCTTTTCTCTGGGGGCGTAGCCCCGCTGACACCTTTCTTGACACCTACTTGGTTTATAGCATTGATCGTTAAGTGACGAATCTCCTGATAAGTAGCATATACTCACAGTAGGATCGGGATCCAAATATCATCGTATGATAATGTTGAAGGTATCCTACCAACATTCATCAAACTCCAAATGGTATGCATCCCTTTACGAATTTCAGTTTCTTTAGAAATTCCCGATATAAATTTTTGCCCCATGCTCTTATGACCTTGGCTTTGGTCAAAATGTCATAAGTCACATGTCAAGTTCTACCCGTCATTATCTTGTCAATTTGAACCCATCTGTATATACCCCTGACTTTGGTCAAATGATAATACGACTGTCCTAAACCAACTCATCTATCTATGCAACAAATGAATACCCAGCAGCTACCAAACACTATGCCTTAACTTTGGCCAAAATACATAGTTTGAATACTACTGAATACCCAAATGAAATGACGGAGGGCTACGAATGGTTTTGGCGAAACCGTGAACGTAGTGAACTTGATATAACCGAAGGAACCTGATAGCTTTTAAAAGGAGTGGTTAAAACTCCGCATTTAAAAATATCTGTTTTAAAATTAACCGAGCGGTTTCTTTTAAATTGTTCCAACGATTAAACTTTTGGTTTATTTTCTTTGCATTAATAATAATGCGTCCCATCATTAACCATCATTGCAGAAAACAACGAAAATACAACGTCCTCTTATGCCATCCGCATTCGCCACTGGGTCCCGTCATCACCCGTTAGGTTACTTAACTAACGACAGAGCGGGGGCTAGGCTAGCGCGGGTGTAAAACATAAGTGACGTCTAAATAGCTATCATATATAGATATTGTACATTCGTCAGACGCAATAATATGCATTCCAGATCACAGATGAACATTATTGGATATGCAAGCAATCCGCGTTTATTTAGAGCCTGCAACAAAAGACGGATTACACAGTTGTGGTGAATAGCCATTACCCCACCCTAGACCCCTACGGGTACGGCAAACTACCCGCCAAGTATCCGAAGTGAAGCGGTCTCCCTCAACGACGTGAGTAGGCCACTAAACACTTCAAAATACCCGGTAGTTTGTGCACCCCACCTTGGGTCTATCCTAGGAGCAAAAACAGTAAAATGAAATAATACAACGGTGGCTACATCCGCAACCTGGATGCGCCCCGCAAAATAATATTACAACATATTACTATTACATCGAATGAATTAAAATAATAACCCATTACAAAACCCCGGCTAATCATCACAACAGTCCAATACAGTTCATAACCACAAACAGTAAAATCCATTACAGAAATGTGCAACCCCCTGCCAACCGACATACTAGCAGTTAGGGAGGTTTACGAACACATTAAACAATCACAGATATAATCATATTAGCAAACATCGTAAAATTTCGATCGAGCAAAACACTTTAGATTCTACTGCAAAACTTCTCTCTGCACCTAAGATCTTAGCAGAAAATAAAATATCCAGAAAATACACAAATATCACAGAAGAGTTACTGGAGGAAACTGGGTTGAATCAGCTCCAACTCGGCCGCGGATCCGCAGCGGATCTCAGCGGGCGATTCAGAAACCCATTTTTCTCCAGTGATCTTATACTTCTCTGTAGGTTAATCTGCAGCTCCCTGAAAAAATTTTAGAGCCTGTTTTAAATTCGACAGAAACTTGTGATATCGATGTCTTTTTCGGTTCGTTTTGCATTCGAAATTCTTACGACTTTGATAATGAGTTAATTATTGTTTAGCGAGGCTCTGATACCACTGTAAATCGATGTACAACACCCCACGACTTGCGGGGAGGCGGAAAAATGAAAAACGATCTTGTTCTTTGCGTAAACATCGACTAACCGAGAATCTTTGCAAAACAATAACTAACAAGAAACATAGGAGTTCTAAACTACTATGAAAAGTGATTATACCTAATGAACCGTATGCTTTGTCTTTACGATCTCCACCTCCTACTCGGCCTTCTCCAAGTAGTAGACGATCCACCAGAGAGCTTTACTCTAAGCTTTGCATCTAAACTTGAGGTAACTAGGTTTCTTTAGTTGCTAATCAAAGTACCTAGATGATATAGAGTGAGGGTTATGGATTAATTAGCCTATCTAATCCTTGATCTCAACACATGAGAGGGGAGGATTAGGGTTTGAAGAGAGAGAGCTTGAGGAGAGAGAAGGTGAGCAAGAGAATGGAATGAGATAATGATCTCTCATGATATATATGAAGCATTATCATTATCAAATAAATCAAAGTAAATCATTTAACAACCATGCTTCATAAATATCTATGAGTGATTCATCTCCATGAATCATTAAGTATTTATGATGCATTAATGACATGGATGAATCACACAAATGAGTCACTAATCTCATTTAATGCATATGCCACCTAAACCCCCAAGTCACTAATCTTCTAGAAGCTTCTTGTGAAATTACGAGAATGCCCCTTCTATCCGTGAAAACACGGAAAAACTTTAGACTGTATAAATCCAATAACCCGATACTAGAATCTGGCTTAAACCAAAGCCGACTAGTAAAAACTGTCCGAACGACGTACGTGCGTTTAAACACGTATGCGTCCGAACCCTTTGTCGTAAAACCATACGACCTCTATATCGTTTCGCCTGGAGTAGGGAAACTCTCTGTGTGGGACTCTAGAGACTCGACTACTACGCTGGCAGTGGGTTTAACCACAGACTGCAAGCGGCACTAGCTGTATGTAACGGTCCCCAGGTAGATGTCGATAAGAAGGCCGATGAGGAAACCCATCCGAACTCCTACTGAGCCTGCTGTGATAATCTCCGTACATTCCGGTCTATTCGTCTAAGACTATCGCATATCGGGCCTAGGGGGCGGCAAGCGTCAGTCCCCTAATAGCGGTATAAGTCGTGTCGGAGCGAAGCCCATTACACCCTGAGAAACTACTGGAACCTACCAGTAAATCTCGCTTGCTCTGGCCAGGGACTTTGCGTAATGGCTCTCTGACACAGCACGATATCAACTCCCAATACCAGGAGAGACGAATCCTGTCTAACCGCCACTGCCTCCAAATGCTCGGGACTGCATCCAACTGCTACCTGTTTGCACGACTCCTTTGAGCCGTGGTAGGGTAGCAATCTAAGAACAGTGGGACACACTCGAGGCGAAGTAGCAGTGTCAAGTCTGCGGACTATGCTGTACTCATGTCACCTGGGAACTGTTAACTGACGACGGGTATAATACCAACCAAAAGTTCCCCGTGAGTCATGTCCGGTGTACCCGTAACCCAACGAGCACCTGTATACTATCTCCAGTACGACGTACTGACGGCTGTGGGATAGACTATCTCCCCGACCGGGATGAGAAGCGTACACACTAGTCTACTCCGGAGTATCGATGCCCTGTCTCGATAATCCTACGACTAGGGACCTGAAAAAGGATGTGCTTGTAGACTACCCAGCCCCCACTAGTGTGACTGCCATCACAACGCTGGTAGTCAAGCAAGATCCTAAGAGCTCTATCAATACGTATACTCACATATTAAGATAGATAAAACCAAGTAGCATACTACCATGTTTAGCAAGACTGTTATATACATGTGAATATCCCAAGCTTCTATTAAGTAATATACAAACTAGTATGATACAATAATGGCCCCTAGGGCATATACACTAACACTTACTACTACATAAAAATATACTGACAGGGCCAAACTACAAAGATTGGCTCAGGAATGTCAAAATGGCAATCACTTATGACAAGTTAGGGTATCTCCTTACCACCAAAGCCCCCGCTGTCCCAGGTCCTCAATCCAGCGTCGCGGATAAAGAAATCCGTAAGACCTGGGAGATTGACTGCGCGAAGGCCAAGTGCCTCGTGTTTGCCTCTATGGACAATGAACATCAGAGGAGGCACGAGAATATGGACCTTGAATCCATATTTCTCCATACTAAGGAACTATATGGAAAGCAATCCCATATCGCCAGATACGAAGTCTCGAAAAAGTCATTTTCAGCGAGATTGGCCGTCAGATCATCTGTAGCGGAACACGTGCTTAAGATGATTGGCTACATTGAAGAGCTCGCGGACCACGTTAGAGAACGAGCTCTACACTGACTTGATTCTCCAGTCCCTTCTTTCCACTTACGCCTAGTTTATCCTGAACTTCAACATGCAAGGAAAAGAAGTTGAACTTCCGGAACTCCTCAACACGTTGAGGAGTGCAGAGGGCACCCTATAGAAAGTCAGGGAAACACCCGCTTTGTTTGTTGGAGGAGCTTCCTCTTCTAGGTCCAAGGCGAAAGCTAAAGGAAAGAAGAAGAAGGCCCCCACCAAACCAAGGGGTGGTGTTAGTAAAGTGGAAGCTAAGGGAAAGGCAAAGGTAGCAAAGGTTGCGGGACAGCTTGTGGGGAAGGAAGAGTGCTTTTATTGTCATAAGAAAGGACACTGGAAGAAACATTGCAGGGCTTGGAAAGCCAAGAACCAGGACCCGAAGCAAGTTGTAGCTTCGGCTTTAGGTGTGTATGTTATTGAAAACTATCTATCAATAAACTCTACTTCATGGGTATTGGATACCGGATCGGGATCTCATATCTGTAACTCTTTGCAGGCACTGAGAAAGCGTAGGGTTTTGAAGACAGGTGATATGACCCTCAAAGTTGCAAACGGAGCTAGCATGGATGCTGAGTCCGTGGGGGACTATCACTTGGGATTGTCAGATGGACATGTTTTGGTTTTGCGTGACTGTTATTTTGTACCCAGTTCGACTTGTAATATCATATCTGTATCTTTAATGTCTAAAGAAGGTTATGATTTTGCATTTGTAAGCAATGTTTTAAACATTCACCTTAATCATGTTCTGATTAGGTCGGGTACATTAAGCAATGGTATATACGTATTGAACCAACCACAGATTTTCAATATCCAGAATACACACAAAAGAAAGTCTCCAGAAATAAATCATGCTTTCTTATGGCATTGTAGACTGGGTCACATCAATGAGACAAGGTTAACTAAGTTGCATAAAGAAGGATATTTGGATCTGTTCGAATATCAATCATATGCAACTTGTCAATTATGTCTCAAAGGAAAGATGACAAAGACTCCGTTCACTGGACACGGAGTAAGAGCGAGTGAGCTCTTGGGACTCGTACACAGCGATGTATGTGGTCCAATGTCTACACATGCGCGAAGTGGTTATTCTTACTTCATTACTTTCACGGATGATTTTTCGAGGTATAAACATGTCTTCTTAATGAAACATAAATCTGAAGCCTTTGAAAAATTCCAGGAATACAAGAATGAAGTAGAAAAACAAACAGGCAAAAGTATCAACACACTAAGATCTGATCGAGGTGGTGAATACTTGAGTGCCGAGTTCCTGGGTTACCTAAAAGAGAATGGAATTCTCTCTCAACTTACTCCTCCATACACCCCAAAACATAATGGTGTATCGGAGAGACGGAACCAAACCCTATTGGATATGGTACGTTCTATGATGAGTAACACTGAGTTGCCGCGATCTTTCTGGGGATATGCACTAGAATCAGCTGCATATCTTTTGAACCAAGTTCTAACTAAGACTGTGCCTACCACACCATATCAGATGTGGAGTGGGAAGAAACCCTATCTTCAATATCTGAAGATATGGGGATATCCAGCTTTTGTCAAAAAGTAGCATGCGGAAAAACTCGAGGCACGCTCAGTACAGTGCAAGTTTGTTGGATATTGTTCAGACCATAATATTGTATTTATCATTCCCCTATTCTTATCCTTTTTATAAATAAACAGGTACTCTTGACGCACGTTTGTTGCATATTACAGGATACAGGTTTCTGGAGCAAATACAGTGAAAAAGACACAAAACAACAGAAAAAAGGACTTTTGACCAACAAGCAGACGGATCTTACTCAAGCCGAGACGAAGAACAGTGTAAGGTCCGAAATGTCAAGGCAAACGGTCAAAAGATCGCTACAAGTTTTCACTGAAATATCTGGAGAAAATATAAAAGTCCAACAGAGAAACGAAACACAAAAATAGGAAGCCCAAGAAGCTATAAATGATCCCCAGCAGTTTAGTGGGCCAAGCCCACTAAAGGGCCGCGGATCCGCGGCCATTCAATACCCGTGTCGGTGGAATTCTTCTGTACTGTTGCGTCGGTGCAGAAGTTGGGATTTTATGTGGGCAAATCTGTAATTTTGCATGTGCGAGAGTCTGTAGCCCTAGTTTTCCTATTTTCCTATAAATTGTAATTTTAGATCTAAAAATTGTATGCCTCTTTTCAATAAATAAAATTCAGAAATTCTGGAAGTGACATTCAGATCTGTTCTTTATCGCTTGGAGGGAGCCATCACCATTAGTAAGTATTTTTCTTTTATTCTTTTAATGTTATTTCATCCCTTAATGAGCGAGTAGTCTCCTCGCTTGTTAGGGTTAGCCTTAGGGAAAGGGTTGAGAGATGAGATCTCTCACCCCTTTCAATGCCATATTAAACTAACCCATTAAGAACTCCATGCATGCGCGCACAACCGCTCCCTGCGGCACCCTACCCTTCGAGGTAAAGGTGAACCGCAGTATAAAGGGCCGGTTGCGCGCGTTTTCCATGGGGGTTAGGGTAATTAACGATAAAGGAAGGATACGAATCTAGAGGAAGAAAACATCTTCCCAAAAGAGTCGTATCCACTTTATCGATAATTACTATAACACCTAATGGATCTAAAATACGGCATTGAAAGCGGTGAGGAAACATCAATCTCCAAAACTTCCTCTAAGCCTAACCCTAGCAAGAATTTAAATTAGATTAATTAAGTTTTAGATCTAGATTTTTATAAAACCAAAACGACAAATAGAATCAACTCGTTAAAGCACACTAAAGGAATTTACCCGTCTCTGTGGATCGACCCGCACTCACCGGCTAGCTGCGAAGCGACGCCGTTTCTGATTGCGGTAATAATATTTTTTGATCGTAAAATCTCTACCAATCAAATGGCGCCGTTGCCGGGGACGGCGTAATCTTTCCTTTTATGAATTTTCGGGTTGATATAAATTTTAAAAATTATAAAAATCTGAAAATATAAAAAAATACAAAAATTATCAAATTTGATCTGTTTGAAGGGTGTATATTTTTGAATCTTGCAGGAACAGCTCGAATCGCGGATCTGGAATTTTGCAGAGGCCAAAACATAAATTGGTATATAAGAACAGAGAGTAATTGCAAGTCCAGAGCAGTGAAAATTTTTCCAGAGGCTGAAACCATCACCTTGCCGCGCTTCCGCCGCATACGTGTACCCCAAGCCGCGGATCCGCGCTTCCACTGACACGTCAGCACATAATTTTTACAGGGTTTGCTCTCTTTTCTTCCCCTCTGCAACCTCCATATCTCCATCTGTAAAAATTTTCTGCAGGGTTCTTTGCGTAAAAAGTCCTTCTCCCCCTTCTAAATAACAGATTTCTGCAGGTTTCTTTGCGCCGCGCTAAAAATTGATTGCAAGTGATTTTGTTGTTTTGCATATTTTAATCGGACTCTAAGGGGCTAATTGACCAAACTCAGATTGGGTGGGGATTTCATCACCCTTCCCAGGACCCTAGAAAACACCTAAAGCATTTTGCATCGACCACCTTTAATTAAAAAAGATTAGACTCAGACCTAAGGACAGCGGGCTCAATAGGAAAAGGACTAGGGTAGGCATCGGCCGTTTATCCTAACCGACATTGCGGTGTCTAGGCTAGTGGTTTTTAATTAGGCCCACTGTAGTGGTGGTTCCTTCCCACTTACCTGGCCGTATTTGTCCGTGAAGAGGCGGTTTGAGGTCTATTTCTAGCCCTAGTTAGGAGCTGTCTAGCAGACCTAGGCGACCCTAGATTTAGGCCTGATTGTGTATGTGTGGTTGACACATTGGTGTCACGAGTCCCTTTTCTAAAAACTTCTTTGCAAAACTCACATAAAAAAATAATAAAATAATAAAAAATCTTTTCAAAACTTGCAACTTGCCGCTAAAGAAAACTTGCAAACTCACTTCCACCACTTCTTCTCACTGACGTTATCTTACCCCCACATTCTGTTTTTCCTTTTTTTTCTGACTGCACTACCCTTTAGTGTATGTCATTTTGGACTAGGGATACTAACGCCCGATTAGTCCGTGTTTCGTTGGTACCGACCGACGAACCCTTCGACGAACCCTTCGTCGATCTTCCGTCCACTTCCTTACCTCCACATTCAAATTCTTCTTTCGAAGGTATGTCGGGATTCAACCCCAACGATACCTTAACGACGGGAATGATTCCACCTCCGCCAGGTGCGAATAACCCGAATCTTCCGCCTGTTGTAGCGCCCGCACGAGTCGCGCTCCAGGATCTCTTCTACCCCATCCGCACTTCTTTACCCACATGTCTTTCACCCCCACCGGCAAATGGGGATAATTTTGAAATAAAACCACACTTCATCAATATGCTGCCTAAGTTTCATGGTTTGGAATCCGAAGATGCATATATTTTCATTAATAAATTCCAAAACGTTTGCGCCATGATGAAGACAACCCAATTAAGTGATGACGCTATAAGGCTAAGGGTCATTCCTTTTACCTTATGTGACCTAGCCGAGAACTGGCTATACAGCACCGCATCACATTCCATTAGAAATTGGGATGAGTTTGTGAGAGATTTTCTGAAAAAGTTCTACCCTCATCATAAAACTGCTAGAATCCGAAACGAGATTATACAATTTTCACAGCTTCCGTCCGAACCATTCTGGAAGTGCTTCGAGAGATTTAAAGACCTACTTGTTCAATGCCCTCATCATGGGATAGAAAATTGGCAACTTTGCCAAACTTTATACGAGGGATTGAACGCAGCAACGAAGCAGTTGCTAGAAACAATATGTCAAGGTCATTTTCTCTCCAAGTCTAGCGACGAAGCTTGGCAGTTTCTTGAGGACCTAAGTGAGCAGACAATTCAATGGGAGAGTACCAAGACCACATCATCTTCTTCTAGTGGTCAATCTAGGGCAGGCATACATCAAATAGATATGTCGATAGCTATGAAGGCCGAGATGGCCTCACTTATGAAAAAGCTAGAAGCCATTGAGACCAAAATCTCATCGTCTTCTCCTGCCCCTACTCTACCCACACGAACTGTTTGTGCTTGTTGTTCTAACCCATCGCATTTAACCGAAGAGTGTCCTTATAATGCACCTATTCAAGGACAGGATCAAGTCAATGCTGCATTTCAGCAACGACAAAGAAATGATCCTTACTCTTCGACATACAATCAGGGGTGGAGGAGTCACCCGAATTTCGCTTGGAACCAAAATCAACAAGTCCAAGGGAACAATAATTTTCAAAGACCTCCTCCACAACAACAACAAGCACCCTTACAAACTCAAAACCAGCAACCTTTCCAACAACAACCTTATACAAATCAAACGAACAATTTGGTTCAACCTAATGATGATAAGGTTAGCTCGCTCGAGAAAAGTCTTGAAGCATTTCTCAAGCAAACTACAGAATCCGCAGCAAGATTTGAAAGTTATGTGCAATCTTTAATGAATAACAATACCTCACACGATCAAAGTATCAAATCTATTGAGGCACAAATTGCACAATTAACTGCTGCGTTGAGCGAGAGAGAAAAGGGAAAGCTTCCATCTCAACCATTGCCCAATCCCGGTCACCCACAAAACGCATATCACAATCACAATGTAAATGCGGTGACCACGTTGAGATCCGGAAGAAAGTTGCAAAATAATGTGGAAACTAGTGATGATATCCCCGCCGGTGGTTCTTCTTCTTATTCCCCTTCTTCATTTTCTTCACTTCCTTCTTCACCTTTTTCTTTAGAGCCTATTCTCCACCCTTCACACGGCTCTACTTCTTCTGACTCGAACGGACCCATTTCTAACAACACGAACACATCTACACCGGGATCCGTTCCTATTCCACATTCTACTCCACAGACTTTTGACTCAACAAATTTTCAGAATGCACCATTTCCAAACAGGTTGAGTCCTAATAAACCAAATACACAAGTGGAGAAGATTATGGAGATATTTAAGCAGGTTAGCATAAATATACCTCTCTTGGATGCTATCCAACAAGTCCCTTCATATGCGAAAATCTTAAAGGGATTATGCACTTCAAAGAGAAAAGCATCTCAAGTACCCAAGAAAGTGCTAGTGGCTAGTGCAGTGAGCAATGCTATTAACCACCATCAAACCTTACCCCAAAAACGAAAGGACCCCGGCTGTCCTACGATTTCAATTACAATTGGGGATAAGAAAATTAATCAAGCACTTTTAGATCTTGGGGCTAGTGTTAACCTGATTCCCTACTCCGTGTACGAACAATTAGGGGTTGGAGAGTTGAAACCCACTCGTTGCACTCTCCAAATGGCTGATCGATCAATCACCTATCCAAGGGGTCAACTAGAGGATGTGTTGATCAAAGTTGGGGAGTTCATATTCCCTGTTGATTTTATTGTTATGGATACACAACCTGTTGCTAACCCAATAAACCAAATTCCGGTGATTCTCGGTCGACCATTTTTGGCCACTTCCAATGCCGTGATAAACTGCCTCAATGGCTCCATGACTCTATCCTTCGGGAAGATGTCTAGTGAGTTCAATATTTATAAGATGGGAAGTCTGCCCCCCGTGCCTAAAACTAGTACACGAGAAGTTTGCTCTATTCACGAAATCACGCAGGAGGACTGCGAGCTTGAAGGATTTCTATTTGATGAAAACAGTTTTGACGCCACTAGTGCGTCCCTCCTTGAGCCTACTACCGTTGATACAACCGATGTTGATTATGAATGCTTCACTTTTTTGGATGATGATAACTCACAGCCCGAATATGAGTCGTTTGAATTTTTGGATGAGTCAGTCGAACCATCCGAATCGGTTGTTTGCAGTGATTTCGAACCTGTGTTAGAGTCCTTTGAGTTCGAGGTAGATTCCGCAATGATTCTTTCGCCTCAGAAATTCGAACTCACGCCCTTGCCGTCTCACCGTAGATATGCTTACATAGGTGAGAATGAGAATTTTCCCATTATCATATCATCCTCTCTAGCCTTCGAGCAAGAGAACGCTATTTTAAAAGTCTTACACGATAGGCGGCAAGTTTTCGGTTGGACTATGGCGGACGTCGAGGAGATAAGTTCCCTCATAAGTGAATATCATACACAATTGATGGATGATGCCATGTCAATAGAGGACCCACAGGAACATCTTGGGGGTATTGTGGTGAGTCAACTTCCTCCCTTAGAAGTTGAAATACCCCCATTTCTTTTAATAAGGTACGAGAATGCTAACACTCCACTGATTGCTGATCATTTACATTCTCGTTTCGATGCATCACCATCACCTGTATATTCACCTCCACACCTCCCATTCCACTACTTCTATCTTCCCCAATTCTTTGCGGACCACCACAACTTAATTTTCCATCAACCAATATTCTTTACTGATAAATTTTTCAAATGGTTGGTGTTGACTTTTGGCCGATGCAAGGTTTGGCAGTAATCTCTAACATAGTTTAAATGAAGTTTGGGGGAGGGCCTTTTTGTATATATTTTTGTTTTTCTTAACAATAAAAAAAAATTAATTATAAATAAATAAACATGGGAGTATCGGTATTTTGACCCTCTTGGTTTAGCATGACAGTGAGGACACTGTCAAGTTCAAGTTTGGGGGTATGCTCGGTACGTCTTCTTCCTTCGCATTTTTTTGCATTTGCATACTTATTTGAAAACCCATAAAAATTTGAAAAATTTCAAAAATTATAAAAATAATTGTATTCAATTTTGGCTTATTTGACTTGAGTTTGACAAATAGGTTAACTGGTTAGGAACAACTAGATCTTAGACTTCGTAAATTAAAAACCCTAAAGATAACATTCCTTAAAGTTCAACGGTAGAAAGTATATGCCTTGTAGTTTATTTAGAAATAGGCAAATTTTGAGTTCACTTCTTGGGCTAAGTCGAAACAAGGGAAGAGTGTTGATGTTCTAATTAAAGTATAAGTTTGAAAAATAGTTCCTAGCTTAAGTCTAGATTCTGAAAATGTATACCCTACAAATTGCACTATCACGCACCTTGAAACTTGGAATAGTAGAAGAGACCTTGAAATACTCTTGTCTAAAGTCCTTAGTACAATGAAAATAAAAGAAAAAGTGTGAATAAAGAATAAAGAAAAATGGACACTGGTTTTTGTGATTACTTAAGGCTGTAAAAAATAGAAAAATATTTAGCGAGGGTGCTTCATCACCTAGTGCCTTAGACCAACTGGTTTGGGAGTCACTGCTAAAGCCTTGGGTGTTGCAAGGACTAGGAAGTACGCTTTAAAGTGCAAACGCATCTTGTAATCGGTTGTTGGTACCTCAAGAAGTATTAACGGTCGCATGAAGGATGTGTAAGCAAATTTCACTTAAATTCACTAACTAATTAGTACTTTGGACAATGGACAAGGGCATGATTGCTTGATTTGAATCTCCAAGTGTAGGGGTGATCTATACACACACGTAGGGGTATGTGATTGGAATCTAGATAAGAGAAAGGAATGAAGAATAGAACTTGTATTTTTAATAGAGTTGATAGAAATTCCTAAGTGGAGATGAAACCCTAGAAGGAAGACTTAAGAGATGCCGAAAGCTAAGTAGGTCTACATAACATATATAATCTTAAGTTAAATAATGAGGAAGCGTGAAGAATATGGGTGGATAATTTACAAGTAGAAGATAATAGAATTCCTTATTAGAAAACTTAATTGGAAAACAAAAGTCAATGGGCCGAATTGATAGGATTTTATGGGTAGTATCCGCTGAAAACTCTCAGGAGACAACACTCCTCCTACTAGGGACACCTAGAGGTTTAACGGCTTGTTGCACGTGCTCAGTGCAATCGCGTTCCCTGCGAAAGTGCGGTTAGGATTTTAGTGAATAAAAATAAGTTTGCTCGAGGACGAGCAAAAGGTAAGTTTGGGGGTATTTGTTCAGACCATAATATTGCATTTATCATTCCCCTATTCTTATCCTTTTTATAAATAAACAGGTACTCTTGACGCACGTTTGTTGCATATTACAGGATACAGGTTTCTGGAGCAAATACAGTGAAAAAGACACAAAACAACAGAAAAAAGGACTTTTGACCAACAAGCAGACGGATCTTACTCAAGCCGAGACGAAGAACAGTGCAAGGTCCGAAATGTCAAGGCAAACGGTCAAAAGATCGCTACAAGTTTTCACTGAAATATCTGGAGAAAATATAAAAGTCCAACAGAGAAACGAAACACAGAAATAAGAAGCCCAGGAAGCTATAAATGATCCCCAGCAGTTTAGTGGGCCAAGCCCACCAAAGGGCCGCGGATCCGCGGCCCAAGCCAACATTTGCCGCGGATCCGCGGCCATTCAATACCCGTGTCGGTGGAATTCTTTTGTACTGTTGCGTCGGTGCAGAAGTTGGGATTTTATGTGGGCAAATCTGTAATTTTGCATGTGCGAGAGTCTGTAGCCCTAGTTTTCCTATTTTCCTATAAATTGTAATTTTAGATCTAAAAATTGTATGCCTCTTTTCAATAAATAAAATTCAGAAATTCTGGAAGTGACATTCAGATCTGTTCTTTATCGCTTGGAGGGAGCCATCACCATTAGTAAGTGTTTTTCTTTTATTCTTTTAATGTTATTTCATCCCCTAATGAGCGAGTAGTCTCCTCGCTTGTTAGGGTTAGCCTTAGGGAAAGGGTTGAGAGATGAGATCTCTCACCCCTTTCAATGCCATATTAAACTAACCCATTAAGAACTCCATGCATGCGCGCACAACCGCTCCCTGCGGCACCCTACCCCTCGAGGTAAAGGTGAACCGCAGTATAAAGGGCCGGTTGCGCGCGTTTTCCATGGGGGTTAGGGTAATTAACGATAAAGGAAGGATACGAATCTAGAGGAAGAAAACATCTTCCCAAAAGAGTCGTATCCACTTTATCGATAATTACTATAACACCTAATGGATCTAAAATACGGCATTGAAAGCGGTGAGGAAACATCAATCTCCAAAACTTCCTCTAAGCCTAACCCTAGGAAGAATTTAAATTAGATTAATTAAGTTTTAGATCTAGATTTTTATAAAACCAAAACGACAAATAGAATCAACTCGTTAAAGCACACTAAAGGAATTTACCCGTCTCTGTGGATCGACCCGCACTCACCGGCTAGCTGCGAAGCGACGCCGTTTCTGATTGCGGTAATAATATTTTTTGATCGTAAAATCTCTACCAATCAGATACCCAAAGAACTCCAGGGGGTATCTTTTCTATTACGCAGAAGAACAAAAGGTTTTTGTCTCTCGTCATGCCCATTTTCTGGAACATCAGTTCTTAGAAAAAGAAACAAGTGGGAGCGTAATAGAACTGGAAGAAATTCCAGAACCACAAGCTATTACTGAAAGCTTAGTAGAACCAGAAGGTTCGAAAGAACAGGACATTCCTGCGCCGCTCCGCAGGAGTAGTAGGCAGTCTCATCCACCCGAGAGATACTATAGTTTTCTCATAGACGGGGATAGAGAGGATTGCATCATTGATAATGATGAGCCGACTAGATTCCAGCAGGCCATTCAGAGCACTGACTCGGTGAAATGGCTGGATGCAATGCGGACCGAGATGGAGTCCATGTACACCAACAAAGTATGGAGTTTGGACGTTGCTCCAGAAGAGGTAAAACCCGTAGGCTGCAAATGGATCTTAAAAAGGAAGATTGGTGTAGATGGACAGGTTGAGACCTATAAGGCTAGACCTGTTGCAAAGGGTTTTCGTCAAAGACCTGGTTTGGACTATGACGAAACCTTTTCTCCAGTGGCTATGCTCAAATCCATTCAGATCCTTCTTGCTATTGCTGCCTTCCACGATTATGAGATTTGGCAGATGGACATAAAGACCGCTTTTCTAAATGGAAATTTAGAGGAGTGTGTCTATATGGACCAGCCAGAGGGTTTCATTCAGAGTGGGAGCAGCGGGAAGGTGTGCAAGTTGCTTAAGTCCATTTATGGACTGAAGCAGGCATCGCGGAGTTGGAACATCTGTTTTGATGAGACGGTCAAAGAATTTAGCTTTATCAAAAATCCAGATGAACCATGCATTTATAGTAAAATTGCAGCACGAACTGTCGTATTCCTCGTTTTATACGTGGATGACATTCTCTTGATAGGAAATGATATTCCTATGCTACAATCTGTCAAAGGGTTATTGTACACAGGTTCTCCATGAAAGACCTGGGTGATGCCTCTTACATTCTGGGGATCCGGATCCATCGTGATAAGTCCAAGAGGATATTAGGACTTTCACAGTCCAGATACATCGACACCATACTGAAAAGATTTAGTATGGAAGATTCCAAGCGCGGTAATTTACCGGATTGTCACGGGATCACCCTCTCCAAAGAGATGTCTCCAAGGACTGATTTGCAAAGGGATCGCATGTCAATTATACCCTATGCCTCTGCGGTAGGCTCTATAATATATGCGATGTTGTGTACCATACCAGATGTAGCTTATGCACTGAGTGTGGTAAGCCGGTATCAGTCAAACCCTGGGGAGAAGCACTGGATAGCGGTAAAGAATATTCTGAAGTGCCTGAGAAGGACTAAGGATATGTTTTTGGTTTACGGCGGAAAAGCCCTCCAGATGGAGGCCTTTGCTGACTCCAGCTTCCAGAGTGACAGGGATGACTCCAAATCCATGTCGGGTTATGTCTTTACCCTCAATGGAGGGGCGGTGTGTTGGAAGAGTTCCAAACAGGAAACCGTTGCTGACTCAACGATGGAAGCGGAATATATCGCAGCATCTGATGCCGCAAAAGAAGCCGTCTGGATGATGAAGTTCTTGACAGAACTTCAGGTGGTTCCGTCCATTGTTGATCCAATACCTCTGTATTGTGACAACAACGGAGCTATAGCTTTAGCAAAGAAACCCAGGTCCCATTAGAAGTCCAGACACATCTTGAGGCGGTATCACCTGATCAGGGAGATCGTGGATCGCCGGGAGATCGAGGTTCGGAGGGTTGCTACAGAAGATAACACTGCAGATCCATTCACGAAGGCCATACCCTAGACCCAGTTTGAGCGGCTGATCGAGATGATAGGTCTTCGATACGCCAGTACATGGCCCTAGTGCAAGTGGGAGATTGTTAATGTATATGCCCTGAAGGCCATTACTGTATCATACTAGTTTGTATATTACTTAATGGAAGCTTAGGATATTCACAGTTGTATAGACAATCTTGCTCAAAATAATAGTATGCTACTTGGTTTGTTACTACTTTAATGTGTGCATGTGTTTCTTTTAGTATATCGCCTATACATATTAGTGGAGCCCTTAGGATCTTTGCTTGATTACCAGCGTTGTGATGGCAGTCACACTAGTGGGGGCTGGGTAATCTACAAGCACATCCTTATACAGGTCCCTAATCGTAGGATTATCGAGACGGGGCATCGATACTCCGGAGTAGACTAGCGTATGCGCTTCTCATCCCAGCAGGGGAGATAGTCTGTCCCACAGCCATTAGTACGTCGTACTGGAGATAGCATGCAGGTGCTCGTTAGGTTACGAGTACACTGGACAGGACTCGCTGGGAACTGTTAGTTGGTATTATACCTATCGTCAGTTATCAGTTCCCAGGTGACATGAGTACAGCTTATTCCGTTGACTTGACACTGTCACTTCGCCTCGAGTGTGTTCCCGCTGTTCTTAGATTACTACCCTACCACGGCTCAAATGAGTCATGCAAACAGGTAGTAGTTGGGTGCAGTCCCGAAACACTTCGAGGTAGTGACGGTTAGACAGGATTCGTCTCTCCCGGTATTAGGAGTTGATATCGCGCTGTGTCTAGGAGAGCCATTACACAAAGTCCCTGGCCAGGGCAAGCGAGATATACTGGTAGCGTTTCTATTGTTTTCTCATGGTGTTATAGGCTACACTCCGACACGACTTATACCGCTATTAGGGGACTGCCGTTTACCGCCCCCTAGGCCCGACATGCGATACTCTCAGACGAACAGACCGGACTGTACGGATATTGTCACATTCAGGCTCAGTAGGAGTTCAGATGGGTTCACCTCATCGGTCTTCTTATCGGTATCTACCTGGGGACCGTTACGTACAGCTAGTACCGCTTGCGGCCTATGGTTAAACCCACTGCCAGCGTAGTGTCGAGTCTTTAGAGTCCCATACAGAGGGTTGTTCGCCTTTGGGCAAAACAGAGTAGAGGTCGCATGGTTTTGCGACGGGGTTCGTTCACATCCGCGCACTTCTGCACGTTTGGTGTCTGGGCAGTTATTACTAGCGGGCTTTGGTTTAAGCCAAATCCTAGTATTTGTTTTGGGATTGGTTTTGTCTTATTGTATTCGTGTTCCTCGGAACACGGAAGCGGGTGTGTATGCACAGTTGACAGAGACAGAGGAACCTCATTAGGGTTTTTGACAAATGACTTTTTCTAAACCCTAATGAGAATGAGAAATATGATTAATAATATTAATAAAGGATAATTGTGCCATGGTTAGGTTGACCATTTGACTTTGGTTAACCATTTGATTTTGGTTGACCATTTGAATTTTGTTGACCATTTGACCATGATCATTTCTTTTGCAAGATACTTCTTGATTCTTGCAAATTGCATTAAATGTGAAATGATAATGGTCATTTCAACTAACCATCACAATTTTCTTTAGTTATTATTATTATTATTCTCATATGAGAGCATGGTTGTGATTCTTGCTCATTCTCTCTTGCTCTTTCTCTCTCATGCTAAGCTCTCCCTCTTCCTCTTTCAAAGCTTTCTTCTTTCATGTGTTGAAAACCATGAGCTTTGTGAGATAAAACCATCAAGACATCTCTCTACTCATTCTAGGGTTCTTAGTTTAGCAAGCCAAGCACTCTAGTTACCTCTTGGTTGAGGTAGGAGCTTAAGGTAGAGGCCTTCGGTTGGATCTTTCTTCGGCAAAGAGAAGATGACGAGTAGGAGCCGTCTACACCACTCCAAGGAGCTAGAAACAAGGAGGACCACAACAAGAAGAGAAGAAGTTCAAGAACTAGGTATAACCATCTAACCTAGTAGCTAAAACTTGTAGTTTGTTTGTTAGTTTTTGTTTAGCAAAGATCCTCTAGTTTTAGTCCATGTTACCTTGTGTTAAAAATCCGTTTTTTACCTATTCCGTCTCCCCGTAAGCACCGGGTTGGGTAACGTGGACTTACACAGGGAAATATCTTCCTAATCTTGTTAAGAACAACAAACAAGATATCTTCTGTAAAACAGAAGTCCTTAGATTAAAAATCCAACAGTGAATAAAATTCACTGATTGATCTAAAAGATCTTTTTGGCTGATTATAAAATCAATCAAAATCTCTCATTTGAGAGATTTTCTAAACAAATTGATTCTTTTATTTCTCCTATAAATAGGAGCCAAGAAGGAGAAAAAGGAGACGAAAGGAGAGGAAAAAAAACCCTTTAAAGCAAAAATAAAAGAGAGAATTTAATTCTCCAGAGAGAAGAAGATCTCTTCAAGGAAGAAAGAAACTCTAGGTAAGAGAAGGAAGGAGATCACCCCATAAGCTCCCACAAAACAAAAGAAAATTTAATTCTTAAACTAAGAGTTTAACTCTTCTAAATAGAACTTAGTTCTTCCTCTGGTTGAAGATATACAGGAGTAGATCTCCTAACAAGTTGAGAATTTAATTCTCATCGGGAAGATCTGTCATACGGATTCAAAACTTAGGGGGAGAATTGAGTTTAAAGAATTTAATTCTTTCAACGTAACACATAGGAATTTAATTCCTCTAAATAAAATTGGGGTTTAACCCTATAAAAGAATTTAATTCTTAAACAAGGGATTTAACTATCCATGCACTTAAAAGAGATCAGCATCTAACATGATAAATGTCAGATCACATGCGCCCACGCGAGCCCCCCTCAATGACCAAAAGAGAACAATTGAAATCAGGTCACGTGACCCCTGAACTAGCCTCTTCAAAAGGATAAAAGGGGAGTACACCTAAAACAGATCTCAATTTGAGGCGCCTCACGTGACCTCACGTGATCCCTTGATAGTGTTTAGCACTCAGAAAAAGAAAAGGAGAATAAAATAAAGGTAATTTTCATTCTTCAGAGAGCATCATGTGATCTCACGTGACCCTGAAAAGGAAAAAGGGAATAAACCCAAGATAGCTCCCATTTTGGGGACACATCACGTGTTCCCACGTGACCCCCAAACAGTTGTATATAAAAGAAGGAGATAATTTCAAAGACAGCGCTCGCATTTTGAAGGCACCTCACATGTCTGCACGTGACTGTTTGATGAACCAAGTGCTTAGCACTTATGAGTGAAAGAGGAATAAAATTCAGAGAACAGTTCTTATCTCGGGCGTCTCATGTGCTCACACGCGAGCCAAGTGCTCACTACTTTTATATATATATGAGGGAATAAACTCAAGGAACAATGCCCACTTCGGGGCCCCTCACGTGTTCACACGTGAGCTCCTCCAAAGTCCAGTATTTAACACTGATTCAGTGCTTAGCACTATGGGGTGACTAAGGGAAATCAATCTTAGCTCAAATTAGCCAAGTCTTCCGAAACCAAGACCCTTTTTGCCACCAATCAACCGAGACCCCATGTTCAGGTCTCCCCAAACTAATCCTAGTCCCAAAGATGACTAGTGTTCTCCTAACAGATGACATCTAAACTGATGTTCATCCCATTCCCCAAATCGGGATATTAGTTCAAGAGTGCATCTCTTCATATCTCTGATATATGTCGTAATCTTTCAATGTCTTCAGAGAGATGGAGGGTCCCAATAACCAATAACTTTGGTGCATCCCCAAACGGTTGAACCAAAACCACACAGATTATGACGTCCTTAAACTGTCACGGACTATGATGTTCTTAAACCCAATGGACCGTAACGTCTCTAAACTAAAACAATAGAGCCCAAATGCTCTTTTGTTGGATCTAAATGATCCTGTTGAATAGATTTTAGTCTAAAATTAGATTAACGTATCTTCAACAAACGTTTGAGTTGATCTTAGGCTAAAACAAGACTAACGATCCTTAAACCCAACCCAAACCCAAATCTAAGAAAATACGGATTTGGACTAATCCACGCCCTACGGGCGACAACATAAATTAGTCTCCGTATATAATCCACGGGCAATCAAAAATAAAACAAACATACACGACACGAAAAGACCATCTGGAGAAGGATAAAGTGGTTATCGCTATGCGGTAACGTAACTAACTGCAGGGGCTTGCACCTGCTGGAAAGAGCGTCCCCACAATCAAAAATCCCTCACAATGAGGGGGAATCTGACGAAATCTGCTACATCGGCCGCATCCGTCTAAACCTCCGATATACGGTGCCATAAATCAACTTGGAATTTTTGGAGAGGTGGACGGGTAAAACCAAATAGCATCTACCCCCAAATTCAGGCAAGACGTTTGTCTTCCCGGTTTTCGGCGGAGAACAAGACAGCCACCACATTTTCTAGAGATGCTTTGCTCGTTTTCTTTTGCTCCATTTAATTTCTCCACTTGCTTCACATCACTTGATTGCATTCTATTCCCACTTGAAGACTTAGCATATTTCTTGAGTAGCTCATGCCACATGTTTTCTCACCTTCTTCTTCATCTTCAATAGTTGCTCATTGAGCATATGTGATGAGAGAAAATTATAGTGTCACATTCCTACACCTCCACTCTCCATTGCTAGCAATCTTGGAGCGTCGGTTGTCTTGCTTGGCGAGGCTGAAACTTGCGCCATTTCCCTCAGGTGGATCATCATAGATGGAGAAAGACCGGCAACCAAACTCGATCAAGGAGCCACTAGGAGCTTGGGGAGGACGGTTGAAGACCGAAGGATACGGATCAACTCGGTATAACCATTCTAACTTCTTTTTATAGCTTGCTAATATAGGGTTTAGGGTAGATCCGGGTATCGGGTAACGGTAGCGCCAGTTTAGAAAAATTTTGTTCCGCATTTGGCCACGGTTTGATGGCCGGGGCGCTGCCGTAACCCAACAGGATGATGTGTTTGATCCGTAATCGACCCGATCCAATTTTTCTGGGATTTTTAGAAATCCTATACCATCCGAGTCCGATCGGTCGGGTTGAAAATTTAGATAAAAAGAAATTCGGGTTGGATATGGATATAATGTAAAACCCGTCCACTCAAACCTACATCCGACATATAATATGTAAAACTCGATCCAAACCAAACCCGCTTCCCGTATCTGGTTTGACTTGATATATTTCATGGATATTTAATCCTAAATATTATAAGATAGCTATTATGATTTATTTTACCATTTATAGTTGTTAGTGCATTTTTTAAATATAGTTCTTTCATATATGATTCATATAGATTTATCGAAGTGTAAAATTTTGTGCTCATATGTTAGTACAACATACCTCAAAGTATTATAATTTCAATTTTCTTGATAAATTATAATAGGCAAAACACGAAAAACTAGCAAAAACTAAGCTCATAGATAAACACGAAAACCGTCCAAAGTGGCCCGAAACCCGAAGTTGTAGGTTCTGATTTAGCATATTGTAAACCCGTCGGGTTCAGACGGATTTTGGATTTAGGTTTTAATTTTCGGGTCTGGTAGAAAATTTATCAAAAACCCGTCCAACCGGCTAGCTAACCTATTTTGGTATATATCTTCTATGCCCCATATTATTGAGTACTTTTATTCCTCTTGGCTGAATGCTACTCAGATCAATTTATACACGCATTGGCAACCGGTATGCTTTACTGTGTGCTGGTTCATATGGTTAGAGATTGAACAAAAGGACTTGTAATTAATGACAAATTTAATAGCAACAGGCGCATTTTGCAGTTTATTCAAATTCTTTTCTCAGGACAATTTATGGATAGAAGCTGATGCATATGAATGCTCTTACCTCCTTACCCAAGGGTTTTTTTTTACCACAACGGAGCTAACCGGCCCAGCGCGTCCCTCTTCGAAGCATTAAATAGTCGATCACGGAATCGATCCTTTATCTCTCTCCCTCCTCACCCCCTCCCCAAGAGGCTGATCCATATTCAAATTCTTTTCTTCTAATTTTCTTCTGTTCAAATTCATAGGAATTGTGTAGTATTTGTTCATTGATGTTCTGAGGTGCTTCGCATCCTGCTTACCATCAGGATCCGGATCCTCTGCTTGCATTGCACTATACAAGCAGATCCAATGGCCAGAAATGGAGGTCTAACAGAAGGACCCATGAGTTGTGTGAGATCAAGAAGAGATCCAACGGTGAGAGGGAGCAGAGGATCCTAATCCTTACTATCATCATCTCATCGACGATTAGTAATAGACCCATTCTTTCAGTTTAGGTTTAGAGATGGTTGCAAACAGCAAATTCATTGTTGTTTGTTAACTCGTAATGATGTACTATTATCGGTTTTGTAGTCACTGTAGGTATTTAATTATTTGTGCATTTATACAGCATCTTGTCCTACTTTTCCATTCAAAATAAAAAATAAAAAAATAAGCCAAGGCACATGGCTTCATAACTATCACAAGAATCAGGTTTTTCTCTTCAGTCGGGTATGACTCATATAGTATAAATTTATTTTTCAAAGTCAGAGGTTGCCAGTTGATTGGCTGCATCCAAAAAGAAAAAAACAAAAAATAAAAAAGAAGGTGGTGGTTCATTTAGTTCAATGGTAGGCCTACTGTTGCTTCAAATGGCCCATTATTTTAGCCCTTTAGTTGATGTTAGCTGTGAACTTTATTACTGGAGTGATTGACAATGAGCTGCTGAAAATCATGGGAACTGTTATTTTGAACCTATGACTGAGCCCATTTGTTTTACTCCGCTTCGATACCTCTGTTTTTGTCAAAATAGCCCTGTAATGCACTGGTCTTATTGTAACATGAGATTATCTTGCATATTTTAATCCAGACACTTGGCAGGGGCGGACCCACGTTAAGACAAGAGGCTCTCAAATTTCATGGGGGAAAAATGAGTACTTGAAGTCGGTGTATTTTTTGGATATATGTTATATCTATATTAACCTTGTTAAATTAATTGATAATAGCAAATGTCTCTAGGGGTAATACATTCATAAGAGCCAATGGCGAATGGCTCTAGGGGTAATACATTTGATTACAAAATATGATGTCATGGGTTCAAATCTCATAATGCTCAATTTTTTTTTGATTTTATGTAGTAATTTTTTATACAAGGAAATTTTGTCTCATATAAAAGAGTTAAAGAGCTAGTAATTTTAAAATAAAATCTAGCAGTTATGAAGACTAAATATATAATATTGTAAAAGTTATTATCCTTATATAAATTTAACATTTTTTAACTATCAAAGTATGATGATGTAAATGTATAGCAATAGTTAAGCATGTATGATTGTCGATGTGTCATCTCTGACCTAAATTCCTGGGTCTGCCTCTGAACACTGGTTTATTATTACACCATTTCTTATATCACATTTGGCAGAGAAATGTTGAGTCAATGATATAGAAGAGAAAACTCTTATGGTTGGTCAAAATGCCAGCAATCTATCAATCTTTCTAAATTTATGTAATTTTAGTACTCTTGCACTTGAATCGGTTGTTTGAAAATCTAACGGTTTACGGGCAATAGAACATTTATCAATGGTAAAGAGTATCAAAATCATATAGTAACCGATGTACATCTGCTTTAGACCATATGATCGAGATGTAGAATGCCGATCATCGACTTGAAGAATTAAACTTAAAACAAATCTAGAAGCTATACCAATTATACCTACGTATCTTCTTCTGGCAAGACAAATCTACACTCTATCTCAATAGATTGTTGATAAAAAGGGGTGATGTAATCATTAAATTTCACTCTTGAGTGGGTGAAGATTTGAATTGGCTATTGCTACCATACCAATAGGGAAAAATATGATAGATCTCTACAATTTTAATATTAATATTTTTCTTACTAGGGAAAAAAAGAAGAAAAGAAATCATATTAAAACTCTTATTTGGCAAACAAACTCAGGAAATATCTCCTCCTCTCTTTCCTCACACTTCTCTCCTCTCTTCTTCAGCTAGGGAAGTGCTCTCTCCTTTTCTTTCAATTGATTCGGGTCTTCTATATTTCATTAAATTTTCAATCAAAATCTCTCCTTTTCATTGCGAAGCCCATCAAAATCTCATCTTTTGAAAGCCCTTTTGATTAATCTATCTGTTTTATATCAGATTTGGTGCAAGACCCATGAAAAGCATTTTCTAATGATGGTTTCCTATGAGGTTAGCTTCAGTCGCTCTCTTCTAATAACATAACTATCTTGTAATCATCCTATAGATTTAATATGATTTTTTAATCCAATAGACTTGGATGATGGAGATTTGATTCTAATTGTTATGTGGTTTTAACCCAAATGGTATTATTTATTGTCAATTTTTTATTTTAAATTTCAAGCTAGTGAGATGATGGTTTATGCTAACTTGCAATTGGGTTCTTCTAATTTTTGTTGAAAAAGGTATTCATGTTGCCTCACAAGGTTTTGAATCTTGTATTAGATTATCTATAATGATCATTTTTGTTTATGAGATCCCTAGTAAGAAATTCTTTGAAAAGAGTAGTGGAGGAGCTTGTTAACTGCAGCATATTGCATGTCTACCATTTGATGGACACTCAAATCTTTTCCTTATTTAAGTTTATTATCTTCAAGTATAGTTTTAGATCTGACCTTTATGATCAAAATTAACTAAAAACATTGTTGAGATTCAGTTTAGTTGTTATATTGGTAAAGTTCAATCAAATATCGAAATCGATCCCTTTTCTTCAACTTGTTGCTTTTTCCCCCCCTTCTATTTTTCAGATTGTATGTTTTGCAGGCTGTTTCCATTTATGTTTTTGAATTGACATATGCTTGATTGCTTCGCATATGAGTTTTTGGGATATTTCTGCATTAAAAATAATTATTATTGTCCATATATTTTACATGAGGATATGCTTTGTGCGATTGTCCATTTGTTATGTTGGTTAGCTTAATCATATATCTATACTCAAAATTTGATTGCCTTTCTTCAAAATTGTGATTTAGTGCGTACCACAACAAAACTCCAAAGTTAGGACAAGGGATATGTTTTCATATTCTACCATGCCCGGGCGAGTTTAAGCATTCTTTTGTAGGCAGAAGACAGGGTTTTGTGCAACAATAGGTATATCTATACCTAGAAACCTGCGCATTCCGGTATAGCTTCGTTTATGATGCATTCATGGATATTGTTGTTTCATTATCACCTTATTAATGAAACATAAGATGTAACAGCGTTAATATCCACACACACAAAATGCGCCTGGTAAAAGGTGAACTCGGGTTGCTCCGATACCATCTTAAAGCCCCTTGTAATGAAGTTTGATTCATGTATCAACATTTTAATGTGATCCCTTTTCTATGCAGCTTGTATGATCTTTTGGCCTAGTGAGTGCCACTATAGGATAGCAGTGAAGCTTCTAGCTGTTGGGCAAGAGTTTTGGTGTTCAAATCTTGCTTGCGCCGTTATTTATTTGTGCAATTTTTAATCGATCATGGGCAGAGGAAGAGGTAAAGGGAAGAAATTAACCGGTGCCAAAAGCCATGAGGATCTAAGAAATGATAGTGAACAACCGCTTCCGTCTTATAAGAGAAGGGGGAGGCCTCAAAAACCTTTGAAGGATGATACAGACAAGGATGAGATTGTAAAAGTCGAAGAAGATGAAGGCGGTCTTAAACTTGGCACACCCATTAAAGAGACAAAAGAGTCGCAAATCGTTGAGAATGGTAAAAGGAGGCGGCGGCAATCTTTGGAAAAGGAAAATTCTGATTCGATTATAGAAGAAAATGGTACCATGCTAAGTTCAATCACTGAGGAGTCAACTACGAAGAATGGCTTTCGGCAAAACAGGAGTCGAAGGAAGAGTAAGCCTCATCGAGCCGCTGAAGCCGGTGTAGAGTTTAAATGAGATTTTCTGGTAGCTAAATTTTTATGCCTTTGTTCTTATCTATATTTCTTTTGTTCATCATGTTTTGAGGTTACTTAGAATCTGGCTGTGCTTGCTTTGTGATATTCCTTGAACTATTGAACTGGTTTTCGATATTTGCTTCTCACTTTGGCTTTTATTTTCTTTTCTATTCTCTTCATGGGTTAAGTTCTGTCCTTATAGTAATTCAATAACCAGGTTATATATATATATATATATATATATATATATATATATTGTTCCAATATCCTTTACCAATTCGATTTAATGACATATTGAGGGATATTTTGGTTTTATGTCCACGAAAAGAATGTTAATTGGCCCCTACTATACCAAAACTCTTGAGTTATAAGGAGGCGAGGTGAATATATTTTGTATTCTACTATGCCATACCTGGTCAAATCGAAGGTTGGCTTTTGCATGGTGGTATGGCCCTTACTGTACCAAAACTCTTGAGTTATAAGGAGGTGAGGTGAATATATTTTGTATTCTACTATGCCACCTCTGGTCAAATCGAAGGTTGGCTTTTGCATGGTGGTATTTTTAAGTTGAGCTAATTTGGCTTTCGCCTGGTGGTATTTTTAAGTTAAGCTAATTATACGGGTCCGATAGAAATTAAACCTTGATGCATTTCCTTTTCATTGGATTAGAACTCCGAGGGAATGATGATGGTCCAATGTATTTTATATTTTAACAAAGAAAACACTTGCTTACTTTATGGTGATGGCATTCTAGGAACATGATCTGTTTCGCTCTTAGGCTTCTGTGTCAAGTTGAATGTAATTCCCTATATCGAACCTATGAACAAGAATTTATTTAGGGTTAATTGCACAAAACACCTGTAGTTTACCACCTCTTATACCGCCTCAAGAATTTTTTTTGGCCCAAGCACCCCCTATATTCATCCATCATATCCTTAAAATGAGGATTGCATCAGGATCGGGTATGTAGTATGTAAAACTCGGTTTGGGCCCACAATGCATCGGCTCACATGATGCATTTGGCTTTTTAATATAGTGGGACTCTATCCAAAAGACTCGAGCTTTATGGAGGTTCATCCCATTTTATATTATAATGTTAACCACATTCTCAACAGAGCGGATATGAACATTATCATATCTGTATTTGTTTTCTAATGATGGACACTAATAGGATATAGTTTAGTAATACAAAATCATGTGTATCTGACAAACTTGGATATGATACGAAGTGGATATTAAAAAGAAGGATAAGGATACAAATTGGATATGAGTTTTAAAGAAGATTTAAGATAAACAAAATATGGGTGGGGAGTGGTAGGATCATGTAACCGATACATTGCAACTTTTTAATGTCAACAATCAAAATATTTTATAGAAACAAATATGCATGTAAATGAAATTTATATGAATAAGTAAATATATTAACAAATAGTGTTATTAGCTATTTTGCATAAAATCTGATGATAGTCTTCTAAATGTATAACAAATAAACTGAGATAAAAGTTGTATGTTTTAAATAAGCATTATAAATTGAAAAAATAAATTTAGAGTGATATATTTTCTTGTATCTATATCTATATCTGAATTCATATGTCCGGATATTTATATCTTTATCCGAATATTTTTTCCTAATTATATATGTATATGTATTCGGTAACACACACACACACACACACACACACTACTACAAATAGGGGTTGCCCCTACGGATATATCCGTAGGGGCAATAAACTACAAATAGGGGTTGCCCCTACGGATATATCCGTAGGGGCAATAAATTACCCTGTAGGTGCAAACGCCGTAGGTGCAAGTCTTAACCTTGAACATACCTCTACGGACAAAAACTTGCTCCTACAAAGTAATGTGTAGGTCCAGTTGTCCCTACGGATTAGGCTATAGGGACAAAAAATTTATTTAATTTATCGGTTTATAAAATAAATTAGGTGTCCCTACGGACTTATCCGTAGGGTCAAATAGTTTCCCCTACGGATAGGTGCATAGGTCCGGATCTGTAGGGACAAAATATCAGGTATCCTGATATTTTGTCCCTACGGATACCTGTGTAGGGGCATTTATTTGCCCCTACGGATATATCCGTAGAGACAAGTGTAACCCCTATTACTAAGATCATAGGGGCAAAATATCAGGTATCCTGATATTTTGCCCCTACGGATAAATCTGTAGGGGCAAAAAAGGTCCCTACGGATTAATCCGTAGGGGCAATGTTGGGCCCTACGGATTAATCCGTAGGTACATATTATCAGGGTTTTTTTTAAAAAAAGGGCTGTCTATTTTTTTCTCGCCCTGTGCACAATAATATATACATCATATATAAAATTAATCAGCACGCAGAACATATATCGCAGTATTCATAATCACATCTCACGCATAATATACAAAAGAAATCAACAAGCAGGGTATGATATCAATATAAACACGCAAACACCACCAATATCAATATCGTCCAAAATATAGTACAATATGTATCATATAAATAAATAAATGTTTAAAATATAAGAATCAAAAAGCTACCCTAGCTCGGTCCAGCTCCACCTTTGATAAACGCCATAATCTGGCGCGCCTGCTTCTCGGATATACCCTGAGTCAATAAATCATGCAATGCGGAGTGTGCGGGAGTCTGAGCGGGCTGTGGAGCTGTAGGAGTGGTCTGCGCAACCGCCGCCGAGGTAGTGGCTTGCGGAGCCGCAGCTGCGGGAGTCTGAGCGGGCAGTGGAGCTATAGGAGCTGCCTGCGGAACCGCAGCCGATGTAGTGTCTTGCGGAGCCGCAGCCGAAGGAGATGCATGTGGAGGCTCGGCCGATGTACCCTGTCGCGTCTGGACCTACGTGTGTAATAAACGAGGAAGAACTGTGTATTAGTCGAATTCGTATCATTATCAAGTTATTTCGAAACCCCAATCTATGTATATTTAGGGACTTAGGTCTCGTTTGGATATCTAGTTTGGAAAACCGTAGTTTATTTTAATTAGATATGTATGTATGATTAATCAAAGTTAAGTCTACAACCAAATAAGCTCAGGCTACGTACTAATATTGGATATGTTGCTATCTATAATATGACATAATATTTTACTATTAAGTAGTATACATACCAACATCTCCTTCAACTCCTGAACGGTGGCCTTCAAGCTCTCCAGTTCTTGCTGGAAACATTGCTCACTGGAGACGGAGGAAGTAACCGCCGGAGTGGAGTCCAACCTCATATGGGCCCTGCTAGGGCCCAGTCCCCGGCTTCTCTCCCAACCTCCGTGGTGCCCTCTGTGTGCGGCGTCCAGGACTGGGGTTAGCAGCATCGGATCGTTCTGTCCAGTAAAATCGATCCCCGATGCCTCGGCCTGCTCAACCACCCGCTCCTACACCCACATTAACCAGTAAAATATAAGTATATCATTTAAATTTGAACCTTTCAAAATTAAAATTTCAAATAGGGGTTGAATAAATATTAACACTTACGCAATACTCCTGGGTAGCGACGTCGGGGTATCGAAGCTCGCCCGTGGCGGGATCTGTCGAGATGCCGTGGACGACAAGATATGCGGACAACACGTTCGGTGTACCACCTTGCGCCAGGATCTGAGCTCTTTGCAATATTAGAAAATAACTCTTAATATTAGATATATTAGAAAATAACTCTTAATATTACATTATATCACAAAGGCCGGTCTATTGTAATTTACCGATAACTCCATGGCACGAGTAATATTTCTCGAGCCACCTGTATAAGTGGGGCGGCCCTTTTTTGCCGACTTCCTATTCTCTTTATTTTGATCGTCCTGTTTCTGCACAACACATTCACATTTAGTTTTCTAATTAAGCAACACAAAAAAAATAAATTATATACTAAACAATGAATTACATTTAAAATACATATCTTTTTGCGATGAGAGTCGAAATATTCGCACAATAGAGGCCATGTATCTACGTCGACTCTCGTAAAGGTCGGAGTAAATAGGAGGGCCGCTCTCTCTGCCTCGGGGGTCGCCATCCACAGGGAATAGCAGTCGGTCTTCAGCTCATTCCTGTTGTATCGGACCTTCGTTTGCATATTCTTCATCAAGCCATTGTACAGAGCGTGAAGATCGAGCACCCTTCCAGGGTGATCAGGGTCGGGTACAGGCTGAAAATCGTAATCCAACTGAAATACAAAAAAAAACATTGTTATTAGATTGCAAGTGTTAATAATAAATATATTGGATAAATCAAATGAAAATATATATTAATATCCGAGCCTGATCCCAGAAGAGGGCGAATGAGCGTCGGTGCTGGTCGCCCCACTCAACGTGAAGTGGATAGTTCTTCACGAGCCGGCTCTCGTCCCCCATATACCGGCTGAAACTCTCGACATGATCGCCGGTATATTGATAATCAGGGGTAAAAAAGAGGGGGAATGTTGTCTCCCCCTAGCTCTGTCGGGTCTCAGCCCGTGGGACTGATTCGGGCCTCGAGTCCCCCTTTTGGGATGGGGAGGCCCTGCGTCTGCAAGAAATATCAAGACAATCAATATTAAGACAAAGTTGTATTAAGAAATCAAGATTTAACGAAAATTGAAGTGTGATATATACCTCTGGTGACTAAAGCATGAGCCTGGGCCTGGGCAGCAGCACGAGCGGGACGATAGTTCCTCCGGTGAGGAACAGCCGGTGACCTGGATGCGGACGCATCCCCTCCAACTAAAAAATAAATATTGACGCTAAATTTCCGTGAAATTCATATTTATTCTTTAGAGGATATGTAAAATGAATAAATATTTTATATTTATTCATACTAACCTACAAACTGAGCGGAGGGTACGGAAGTGGCGGGAGTGGCCCCTGCGTCAGATGTGGACGCACCATCTATAATTAGACAATTAAAAATAGATTATATAAGTAATTGCAAAAAGAATATGTAGATCAATAATATAACATTCTAAATCAATATGCATGCACTATAGGATATATAAACATACCTGCAGGTGCGGTGGTGGCCTCTGCCCGAGATATGGAGGCACCACCTACAGCTAGACAATAAAAAAATGATTATCTAAGTAAGAGCAAAAGGAATGTGTCTATATTTATGATATAGCATTTTAAATCAATATACATGCACAATATGATATATAAACATACCTGGAGGTGCCGGAGTGGCTTCTGTCTCTGATGTTGACGCATCACCAACAGCTAGACAATCAAACATTGACAATATGAGTAATTTTGACATGAACAGGCATGTATATCTATAATATTACATTCAAAATGAATATGCGTGCAATATACCTGGAGGTGTGGCAAAATCCACATGGAAGGAGGCATCCGAAAAAGTCTTCGATCGGGGTGCTAGACCGGCCCTCTAAAGCTCCCTACACAGCTCTTCGGACGGCAGAACCGCTCTGCCTCTGCCGGTGCCACGGCTGGAGCTCCTGCCGCCCCTCGCTGCTCCCGTCATCGTCATCAATCTAGATAAACGGTTCGTGGATGCATTAGACAATCATTACAAGTATTGACTGTTGGATATAGTGCCCTCAAAGTCAATTATTGAATCGCAGGCATGTGATTGCAATGATTGAGGGAGGACCTATACCGGTAGGACAGTCTTACTCGAGAGATTTGTATACTATCTGGTTTGTCTTTATCATCATGTACATGTTTTAGGTGACATTGTGGTTCACTATTACACGTTGATAGAGAATAGTATGCTATCATAGTTTGTCTTTATCATCGTGTACATGTTTTAGGTGACATTGTGGTTCACTATTACACGTTGATAGAGAATAGTATGCTATCATGGTTTGTCTTTATCATCGTGTACTGGTTTAGGTGACCTTACAGGTCGCTATTACACGTTGATAGAGCTCTTAGGATTCTTGCTTGACTACCAGCAGTATGATGGCGATCATATACGTGAGAGTTGGGTAGTCTATAAGCATATCCTTAAAGTGGTCCCTAGTCGTGGGAGTTTCGAGATTGAGCATCGATACTCCATTAGTAGACTAGTGTATACAGTCGAGACCCCGACGAGGGGCAGTGGCCGGTCTCACAAGCCATTGGTGTCAGTTGGATCACCTAAGATGTATACAGGTGCTCATTGGGTTATGAGTACACCGGACAGGACTCGCCGGGAACATGCTAGTTGGTATTATACCAGACGTCAGATAGCAGTTCCCTGGTGACATGTGTACAGGTTAGTTCATCGACCTGAGATCGTCATTTGTCTCGTGTGAGTTCCCACTGTACTTTGATTACTACCCTACCACGGCTCAAAGGAGTCGTGCAAACAGGTTTTAGTTGGGTACAGTCCCGAGCCACATGGAGGCAGTGAGCGGATCGGCAGAGGTTCGTCTCTCCCGATATTGGGGGTGAGGTCGCGCTGTGTCTAGGAGAGCCATTACACGAAGTCCTTGGCCAAGGCAAGAGATTTACTGGTAGGTATTCCAGTAGTATCTCAGGGTGTTCTGGGCTACACTCCGACACGACTTGTACCGCTTTTGGGGTCTGACTTTTACCAACCCCCTAGGCCCGACATGCGATGCTCATAGACGAACGGACCGGACTGTACGGATATTGTCACTGACAGGCTCAGTAGGGTGTCAGGATGAGTTCGCTCATCGACCTCCCTTTTGGTCAATACCTGGTAGTTCATTACGTACGGCTAATACCTCTGACATGCTAGTGGTTAAATCCACAGCCAAGGTATTGACGAGTCTTTAGAGTCCCCCACAGACAGTTTCTCAAGTTTCGGGCGAAACGTTGTAGAGGCCGTATGATATATGGCAGGGTTCGATCTTATAGCGCGGTATTGCACGGATCATGATCGGACGGATCATACTAGTGGGCTTTGGTTTAAGCCGGATCCTAGTATTAGATTTGTTGGATTACTCTAGTCTCATCGCATTCGCATTTAGTCGAAATGCGGATGCAGGTATGTATATACAGGTGAGGGGTATCCTTGTGATCTGTCACGAGTTTACTTTAGATGTTACCGTATCTTTTTATTGTTGCAAACATTTGGATTAATCTTTGTAAATGGAAATTGTGAGCTAGAATTCATCATGAAATGCATTTAATGTGACATGGACATATATTATGACTCATGGTCTCTTTTTATGTGCTAATGTCACATTATATGATGGATGGGTGATGATTTGATAAGAGGAGAGAGAGAGATGGGCTGCTATGAGGCTTGGTTTTGGTCTTGTATTTTTCACATAACACTCTCTCTCATATTATCATTCCATCACAACAAAAGAAAAGAGATAGAAAACTTCTTCTTCTTCCTTTTTCTTCTCTAGCTCACAATCTCCATGAATGACAACATCTCTAACCTCCATCCAAGCCATGGATGCAAGAGACAAAGTGATCACAAACATTCTCTACAACACCTTGGACACATCGGCTAGCACACTTCGTGCCCGAGTTGCTTCGGATGAAGCGGGAGCCCGTAAAAGACTCGTAGATGTGGTGCCCTTTCCGATGAGTAGATCGAGACCGGAGATGCCGCGATGAGCTTGGGATGGTGGCCGAAAACCGAAGGACACAGATCGATCGGTATAGCCTCTCTACCATTTCTCTAGTTAGCCAGTAGTAGGTTAATGGTTCGATCCGGGTTTTAAGCATACGATAGCGCCGGTTCTCAAGTTAAGAAAAATTTTCGTTTCCGCATTTTGGCCTCGGAAAGACGGCCGAGGCGCTACCGTAGACTTACATAATATCAAAGCCACGCCATTAACCTTTATTAGCTTGCTCTAACGTGTTTAGAACTTCGATCGGAGGAAATTTTCAAAAACCGCGTTTCCAAGTCATCAGTTTCTGTCGAAATTTTTCTGTTGTCAAAAAATTATTTGGTGTATTGCAGAAAATAAGGCAGGGTTTTTTAAGAAAACTGAGAAAATTTGGTGGGCTGATTTCACTGTAGCACGTCGGATCCGCGGCCGTACTGTAGCCATAGTGCACCAAATTTCTTCAGTAGGTCTCTGACTTGGAAAAGGGGTTTCTGGTAATTTTATTTTGGGCCCAGATTTATTTGAGTACTGGGTATTGTGCTTGGGGCCCACTTCGGGAAATTTTGTCGATCAAAATTTTTAAATATGTTAGTTCACAGTATTTACATTATATCTGCGACCGTGAATGTCATTTGATCGGTAAATCCTGTCTAATTGCTATAGTTCTTTTAGACGGATTTGCGAACGTGACATTCACGTTGATGTTATGTGTTGTGCTGTGATATTGCGGATTTGTCGTGGTGGATAGCCTGGATGCAATGTTAGTACAGTTTGGTTGTATTTGTACATTTGATATTGCGGGGCGAGCGTCCGACATGTGGACTGCCGTCACTACCCGTTTGTATATTATTCTTTTGGGGCACGACCGGGCTGAGGTCGATGTACCCGTTGTATATTTTACTTTCTGTACTAGGATTACCCTACGGAGGGGTGCACGGGTAGCCGGGTTCTAGAGGGCAACGGGCCTGCATCTCATGGCTTTGAGACCGAGGGGGCTTCACTCTAGAATTGGCGGGCTATTCGCCGCACTCGTAAGGGGTACAGGTTGACCCAAGGAGGGGTGCTCAAGTTACCGGATTCCGTGAAGTGCTGGGTGGTCCATTCACGTTGTTGAAGGGGGCTGCCTCGCTTCAGGTTTTGGCGGGTAACTTGCCGCGCCCGTAGGGATCTAGGATTTCATTGCACAGGCTATCCACACGACCAGGGGAACGTCAGGTTTCAGTAGCGGCTCTATGAAACCCGGGGATCCCAGATTATCTGTATTGTTCTGTGATACTTATTACATTTCTGTGATGTTGCATTTTATCACGCCTTGAGCGAATATTATATATTAATATATATACTAGTAGATGTTGTATATGTTTTATACCCGCGCTAGTCCAGTCCCCGCTCTGTCGTTAGTTAAGTAACCTAACGGGTGATGACGGGACCCAGTGGTGAATGCGGATGGCATATACGTACATCATATTTTCGTTCTTTTGTAGTGTGATTAATTGATGGGACTGCATTGATTCAGATCAATGCAAGCTAAACAAACCTATTCTGATGTTGTTGGAACATTTTTCAAAAAAAGCTGTTATTGCAAGGACGTTCTCTTTTGTTTTGCACAGTGGTATTCGGTTATGAATATCCAGCACCTCAGTCGACGAGGCAAGGGCCGAGATCCCTTCACCGGGAGTGACCCCTTAGACAGAAGTTTGCGTCAGGGTAATAACTTCACTATAACCGATTGCTTTTTGCTTTGCATCGTGGTATTCAGTTGGAATATCCTGCACCTCATTCTACGGGGAAAGAGCCGAGATCCCTTCATCGGGAGTGACCTCTTTAGCAAAGGTTTTCGCCACTATATTTTTATAAAAAGCTATCCAGTTCCTTCAACGATATCAAGTTCATTACGTTAAAGGTTTTTCGCCAAAAACCATTCGTAGCCCTCCGTCATTTCAGAAAGGCAGCACTTAGTATTCATACTATGTATGTTGGCCTACGTCAAGGCATAGTGTATGGTAGCTATTTGTTACTTTTCTGTTGCATAGATAGATGCGTTAGTTTGAGACAGTCGTACTGCTATTTTGGCCTTCGTCAAGGGTATGTACGGGTGGGTTCAAATTAACCTGGATAATGACGGGTAGAACTTGACATGTGACTTATGATATGTTGGCCTACGTCAAGGTCATAAGAGCATGGGGTAAAAATCACATCGGGAGTTTCTAAAGAAACTGAAACTTGCCAGGAATGCACATACCTTCTGGAGTGTGATATTGAGAGTGGATTCCATCACATTATCATGCGATGATAGTTGGATCCCGATTCCCACTGATGAGTTGGTTTACTCCTCAGGTGATCCCGACCAATTCTTCTTTCAGGTTTGGAGGAGAATTTGACGATACAGTGGGAGGTTTTCTGATTAGATAAATTGATAACCATTCTGATCTAGTTTAGAGTGCACGCTGAGTGTTTCTTTTCTCTCTCTCTTTGGCAGCGACCATGGCCCGACCCTTGACTATGACTCAGTGACCAAGTTAACCGAACCTTCTTAAAACACTGGCTTTTGGATTGTCAAAGTTGCAAACCTCATTGCCACTCCTACTTTTACCCTTTTCTCCAGAACACCCCGTATTACTACGAACGTCTACTTCCATTGGATAAACCATCATATGGTTATATACGAACTCGAAGGAACTTGTTCCAGATTCGAGGATGGTTTCCGATTCTGGAGAAAACGAATAGGACTATTCAGTTGTCTTTTTCTTTTACCTTCTCTCAGGTTGTGAGTGCTTCTTGGATTAAGACGGTACACCTATTATGCTAATTGGACAGTCTTCTTCCAAACCATAGGCAGGTGCCGAACGGTAGGGAATGAAGAAAACCATTTAGCCTAACGATGGTGTACAGAAGGTAATAAGTCAAGACAAATAAAGGGATTAGTAAGAGGGCAAAGTAAATTGCGATTGTTATTCACGACCAAACCAACTATTTCATCGCCACTCCTATATCACCTTTGTATTTCTCCAGAACACTCCGTATCACTACGAAAATCCACAGTTATTTGGATACTCTATCGTATGGTTATATACGAACTCGAAGGGACTTGTTCCAGTTCGGAGATGGATTCTGGTTCAGGAGAAATATGAATAAGCTTTTATTCAGTTGTCTTTTATCTTCACATTCTCTCAGGTTGCGAGTGCTCCTAGGATTATGACAGTACACCCATTATGCATATTGGATAGTCTTCTTCCAAACCATAGGCTGGTGCCGAACGGTAGGAAAGGAAGAAAACCATTTAGCTTAAAGGGGAGTACAGAAGGTAATGACTAAAGACATATAAAGGGATTTGGAGAGATGGCAAAGAAATATACGGTTATAGTCATGAATCTGGATAATGGAAGAGGCATTACTAGAAATACCAGGATACCCTTTCGAAACATTTACATGTTTCAGTTTCACTGTGTATTGTTAATAGAAAACTGATTTCCCAATTAATACTTACTCCAGGGTATGTATTTACTAAGTTTGATTCTCACATCTGTATGGTTTTACAGATGATGAGTGGGAGTAAGTTATTGGGAATTAGGTGATCATCCTCATTATATCGGAATTCGTTGTAATTGGTGATATTTGAGGAAATCACCTGGGTTGTTTGCCGGATGGAAAATATTTGGTTTTGAATATCCGTTGTTATGCACCAATTTCAAATTGATATATCTGTACGTTCATTTTTATGAAGTGAGATATAACTTTTTGAAATTATGTCTATGACATTTACCCATATCAGTTGATGATTAGGTAAGTAGCATTCAACAGCGGTGTAATTCTTCTTAACCATAAGTACAGTTTTCAACCTACGACACACAGGGAATGAGTTATTAGACTTAGGGGACTTATACAGAGTATTGTATGTTGTCCAGTGTCCATTAGGACAGAGGGGTTGGTACTCGTACTATATTCTGTTTACTTGTGACTTCTCTAGTTCTTAGACATGTGTTTCGTAGAAATGCAAGGTCTAAGTTTTGAGAAGTTATAGGTATAAGAATTAAGTAGAGAACCAGGCATTGCAAGTATCAGGATTCTTCAAGGTGATCGAAGATGTAGATACTTGTGTGTGGTATTCAGTTAATAGTAATGATTAAGAGAACTTGCTTCTCTTTCAGGTTACTCATAATTGGAAGCACCCCTAAGTTGAGTAATGCTGATCGGCCTCTCTCCATTTAGTTGATATGCACTGGAGACAGCTGCATGATTTGAATCTGGTTCCAATTAAATCAGTGCCTCTGTTTCTATATTGGATACAGAATAGTTCATATCTTAACATTGTTAAGGTACGGGGAGTTGTCCGGCTTATGCTTAAAACCAGACTCTGGATAACTCAAGGCACGTTTCTGTAATGGCTGTTTGTGGGTTAACCCGGGCTATGACGAGGGTTGACTTTGTGTTGCGCCACGGCAGCGCCCCGGCCGTCTTACTCGAGGCCAAATTGCGGAATCAAAATTTTTTCCTTACTCGGAAACCGGCGCTACCGCGGACAAAGAAAACCCGGATCGTTAACCATTAACCTACGCTAGCTAACAAGAGATGGGAAAAGAAGTATACCAAGAGATCCGAGTCCTCCGGTCTTCTCATCATCGCCCCGATCTCCCGCGGAAAGTGTAGTCTCCATATCGTTGCCTCCTCGCCGGAAAGGGCACCACATCGCCTTCGTCTTTTACGGGCTCCCGCCTCAATACCGAGGCAACTCGAGCATGAAGCCGGCAACTCGACATGCTCAAGATATGCTGTAGAATGTAGTAGTAGATCATGCTAGTCTCATTTGGGGTTTGTGGTTGCCATGATGGAGGAATGGGGTTAGGAAAAATGGTGCTTTCATTTTTCCAAAACAAGAAGAAGAAGGAGATGAAGAATTCCTCACAAAACAAAGATGAACTCTCTCATTCTTTTTCTTTCTCTCAAGTGTTCTTTCTTTCATCTAGTGAGAATGATAATGTGGTGGAGGAAATGAGAATGCCAACCATAAGAAGGGAGGTGAGTGTAGGATAGAACAAGAGGTGACCTCATCCTAGACAAGAAAACATCAACCATGCTTATTCTCCTATTCACTCCATAACCTTTCAAATCAAAAGCATGGAGCAAAAGAAATGAAAGCTATCATAATCAATACTTATGCAAGAAAACCCCTCCACAAATGTAATTTGCAAAACTGCAAATTACCCCCTCCATCGGAAAAGTCCGGCCGGGAAAGAACAAAGGAAAACCGGCCGGAACGGAAAAGCAAACTGGCAACTCCAGAAAACTGGTCCCGTAATAAATTACAGGAAAACCCCGATACTGTGCATACACACCCGCATCTGTATTCCGTCCGGATACAAATGCAAAGAGACAAAATCTACACTGTACTAAACTAGTACCGGCTTAAACCAAAGCCGGCTAGTAAAAAACCGTTCGATCCTGATCCGTGCAATACCACACGTATCTGATCGAACCCTGCCATATATATCCATACGGCCACTAGTACAAAACTGTCCGATCCTGATCCGTGCAATACCGCACGTATCTGATCGGACCCTGCCATATCTCCATACGGCCTCTACAGCGTTTCGCCCGAAAGCTTGAGTAACTGAAAGTGTGGTGGACTCTAAAGACTCGTCAATACTATGGCTGTGGATTTAACCACTAGCACGTCAGAGGTATAAGCCAATACGTGACGGACCACCAGCTATTGACTAAAAGGGACGTCGATGAGCGAACTCATCCTGACACCCTACTGAGCCTGTCAGTGACAATATCCGTACAGTCCGGTCCGTTCGTCTATGAGCATCGCATGTCGGGCCTAGGGGGTTGGTAAAAGTCAGACCCCCAAAAGCGGTACAAGTCGTGTCGGAGTGTAGCCCAGAACGCCCTGAGATACTACTGGAATACCTACCAGTAAATCTCCTGCCTCGGCCGAGGGCTTTGCGTAATGGCTCTCCTAGACACAGCGCGACCTCACCCCCAATACCGGGAGAGACGAACCCCTGAAGATCCGCTCACTGCCTCCATGTGGCTCGGGACTGTACCCAACTAAAACCTGTTTGCACGACTCCTTTGAGCCGTGGTAGGGTAGTAATCAAAGCACAGTGGGAACTCACACGAGACAAATGACGATCCTCAGGTCGATGAACTAACCTGTACACATGTCACCTGGGAACTGCTATCTGACGTCAGGTATAAGCCCAACTAGCAGGTTCCCGGCGAGTCCTGTCCGGTGTACTCATAACCCAATGAGCACCTGTATACATCTTAGGTGAACCAACTGACACCAGTGGCTTGTGAGACCGGCCACCGCCTCTCGTCGGGGTCTCGACTGTATACACTAGTCTACTAATGGAGTATCGATACCCTGTCTCGAAACTCCTACGACTAGGGACCTTTTAAGGATGTGCTTATAGACCACCAGCTCCCACGTATATGATCGCCATCATACTGCTGGTAGTCAAGCAAGAATCCTAGGGGCTCTATCAACGTGTAATAGCGACATGTCAGGTCACCTAAAGCAGTACACGATGATAAAGATAAACCAGATAGCATACTATCATCTCGAGTAAGACTGTTCTACCGGGATAGGTCCTCCCTCAATCATCGCAATCACGTGCCTGTGATCCAATAATTGACTCTGAGGGCACTATCTCCAACAATCTCCCACTTGCACTCAAGGCTAATTATTGCGATGCCGCATACTCACAGCCCGTGTGATACCGAACACCCAACTCCTCTGCTGGTCAGTCTCACAAAGCTCGTTTGCGAAACTATTGCGTTCGAGGAAATAGCCTTAATGAGTGGATCCGCTGTGATGTTTCTTTCTATGTCTCTCTATATCTCAAGTTCGCGGAGAAAGCCATCTCCCGAAATGAGCAATACCTGTCTTAGAATGTCCGGATGTCTGATGGGACCTAGCTCATAAATGAACTCCAAATCCAAACTTCTTAGACTGTATCGTCTACTGAACTTAATCAGTATCCTGCGCCATGCCTCCCTCAGTATTGCCTTGGACCACCTGTCCAAAATACAGTCCCTCATCATAGGGAGAACTATAACTCTGACAACCTCCTTGTCGTCCATGTCACCTTGGAAGCCTGGAGTGACAACCGTCTCCTAAAGGAGGCAGCCGTTATCATATCCCTAGAACATTCACTTATGTTCTAAAACTGCTTCCGACTGTTCCTCCAGGATTGGATCAATATCAACTTATTGCATCTAGTGCAAGAACAACATCTGGTGTGGTACTTGACATCTCATGATTGACTCAATTGCTTAAGCAAGTGATCTGTCAATCATGGGTATCCCTCTCCCCTTTAGTCTGTAAGACACCTTTAGAGAGGGTGACTCCATCAACTGCAGGTGCACTACCGTGTCAGGAGTCGTCCATTCTAAATACTCATAGAATGCTGTCAAGGTACCCAGATTGGGAAACCACCCAAATCTAGATCTAAAACCATACATCTAGTAACCAGTATGTCTGATATAATATCCAAGTCCTTTGTGGAGAAACCACTGTGTGACGACCAAAGTATAACCGATCGTAGTACAGGAATATCACTTCCTACTACCTTCTCAACAGATCCATCCCCTATTCTGATGACGTCAAACCCATGACTGTCACATCAGAAACAGATGATCTAACTCCGTTATATCTGCTCTAGTCTATAAATAGACATAAGCCTGAAGTCCACCAATGCTTCCGCTGCTCCCACTGACTACGACAACCCTCTGCCAGAGTCATATAGACGTGCACTTCTAAAGCTAGTTTAGAACGACGCTATACTCATCCTCCTGCCGGGTCTCGCAGCCTGGAACAACAACAATGGCAAGTGTGGGTAAACAAGAACTTTCCTGTCACCGTCCTTGAGGCTACCGGAGTACCTCTCGGGTGCCTGAAGTTACCCACCTTATCTGCGGAGTGGCCAATGGAATGTCAAATCAGATTGAATCTTTAGGTTCCTTATCAAATCTTCAGTAATCGTTTGTGGTTCTGGAATTACTTCCAGTTCTACCATACTCCCACTACTGTTTTTCTGAAAAAAAATCCATTTTTTAATAAAACTGTGGCGAGTCTAGAACAATATTTCTACTGTTCATCCAGATGGTAGAAAATCAACCCTCGTCATAGCCTGGGTCAACCCACAAACAGCCATTACAGAAACGTGCCTTGAGTTATCCGGAGTCTGGTTTTAAGCATAAGTCGGACAACTCCCCGTACCTTAACATCGTTAAGATATGAACTGTTCTATATCCAATATAGAACCAGAGGCACTGATTTAATTGAACCAGATTCAAATCATGCAGCTATATCTAGTGCATCTAAACTAAATGGAGAGAGGCCGATCAGCGTTACTCAACTTAGGAATGCTTCCAATTATGAGTAACCTGAAAGAGAAGCAAGTTCTCATTACTATCAACTGAATACCATACACAAGTATCTACATCTTCGATCTCTTTGAAGAATCCCGATACTTGCTACACCTGGTTCTCTACTCTATTCAAATACCTATAACTCCTCAAAACTTAGACCCTGTGTTTCTACGAAACACATGTCTAAGAACTAGAGAAGTTAAAAGTAAACAGAATATAGTATGAGGACCAACCCCTCTGTCCGAATGGACACTGGACAATATACAATACTCTGTATAAGTCCGCTGAGTCTAACAACTCTTTCACTGTGTGTCGTAGGTTGAAAACTGTACTTATGGTTAAGAAGAATTACACCGCTGTTTAATGCTCCTTACCTAACCATCCACTGATATAGGTAAATGTCGTCGACATAATATCAAAAGGTATATCTCACTCTATGAAAATAGACGTACAGATATATCAATTTGAAATTGGTGCACAACAGCGGATATTCAAAACCAAATATTTGCCGACCGGCAAACAACCCAGGTGACTTCCTCAAATATCACCGATTACAACGAATCCCAATATAATGAGGATGGTCACCTAATTCCCAATAACTTACTCCCACTCATCATCTGTAAAACCATACAGATATGAGAATCCAACCTGGTAAATACATACCCTGGAGCAAGTGTCTAATCGGGAAATCAGTTTTCTTTTAACATCACACAGTGAAACTGAAACATTGAAATGTTTCGTCGGGGTATCTTGGTATTCCTAGTAACGCCTCTTCCACTACCCAGATTCACAACTGTAACCGTATAATTCTTTGCCATCTTTCTTAATCCCTTCATATGTCTTTAGTCATTACCTTCTGTACACCCCTTTAGGCCAAATGGTTTTCTTCCTTCCCTACCGTTCGGCACCAGCCTATGGTTTGGAAGAAGACTATCCAAAAGGCATAAAGGGTGTACTGTCCTAATCCTAGGAGTACTCGCATTGCGAGAGAAGGTGAAGATAAAAGACACCTGAATGTACTTTATTCCTATTTCTCCTGAACCAGAATCCATCCCCGAACTGGAACAAGTTCCTTTCGAGTTCGTATATAACCATACGATGGAGTATCCAAATAAACTGTGGATCTTCGTAGTGATACGGAGTGTCCTGGAGAAATACAAAGGTGATTTAGGATTGGCGAAGAAATACTTGGTTTGGTCGTGAATAGTAGTCGCAACTTACTTTGCCCTCTTACTAATCCCTTGCTTTGTCTAAACTTAATACCTTCTGTACACCGTTTTAGGCTAACTGGTTTTCTTCATTCCCTACCGGTCGGCACCAGCCTATGGTTTGGAAGAAGACTATCCAATTTGCGTAATAGGTGTACTACTCCTAAACTAAGGAGTACTCGCAACCTGAGAGAAGGTGAAAAGAAAAGACAACTGAATAATCCTATCCGTTTTCTCCAGAACCAGAAACCATCCTCGAAGTCCTTCGAGTTCGTATATAACCATACGATGGTTTTGTCCAATGGAAGTGGACGTTCGTAGTAATACGGGGTGTCCTGGAGAAAAGGGTAAAAGTAGGAGTGGCAATGAGGTCTGCAACTCTGACAATCCAAAAGCCAGTGTTAAGAAGGTTCGGTCAACTTGGTCACTGAGTCAAAGTCCAGGGTCGGGTCAATGGTCGCTGCCAAAGAGAGAGAGAAAAGAAACACTCAGCGTGCACTCTAACCTAGATCAGAATGGTTATCACTTTATCTAATCTGGAAACCTCCCACTGTATCTCAAATTCTCCTCCAAACCTGAAAGAAGAATTAGTCGGGGTCACCCGAGGAGTAAACTAACTCATCAGTGGGAATCGGGATCCAACTATCATCGCATGATAACGTGACGGAATCCACTCACGTCACCACACTCCAGAAGGTATGCGCATGTCTAGCAAGTTTCAGTTCTTTTGAAACTCCCGATGTTTGTTTTTACCCCTAGGACCCAAGTGACCTTGACAATGCCAATAAATCAAAGAGTCCTAGTCAAGTTCTACCCGTCATTATCTTGATTGCATTAAACCCACCCGTACGAGTCCTTGACAATGCCAACAAGACCGCACGACTGTCCTAACCAATCCACTTATCCATGTGACAGAAAAGCATTACATAGCTACCGAACACTACGCCACGGCAATGCACGACAAACGCAGCACGAATACTAAGTAATACTAATCTGAAATGACGGAGGGCTACGACTGGTTTTTGGCGAAAAACTTTTAACGTAATGAACTTGATATCGTTGAAGGAACTGGATAACTTTTTAGAAAATATAGTGACGAAAACCTTTACTAAAGAGGTCACTCCCGGTGAAGGGATCTCGGCTCTTTCCCCGTAGAATGAGGTGCAGGATATTCCAACTGAATACCATGATGCAAAGCAAAAGTAATCGGCTATAGTGAAGTTAATGCCCTGACGCAAACTTCTGTCCAAGGGGTCACTCCCGGTGAAGGGATCTCGGCCCTTGCCTCGTCGACTGAGGAGCAGGATATTCCAAATGAATACCACGATGCAAAACAAAAGTGAACGTCCTTGCAATAACAGCCTTTTGAAAAGTGTTCCAACAACATCAGAATAGGTTTGTTTAACTTGCATTGATCCGAATCAACGCAGTCCCATCAAATGATCACACCACAAAGAACGAAAATATACTGACGTACGTATATGCCATCCGCATTCACCACTGGGTCCCGTCATCACTCGTTAGGTTAGCTTACTAACGACAGAGCGGGGACTGGACTAGCGCGGATGAAAAACATATACAACATCTACTAATATATATACCAATATATTATATTTCGCTCAAGGCGTGAATAAAATGCAACATCACAGAAATGTACAGCATCACAGAACAATACAGATATCTGGAAACCCCGGGTTTCACAGAGCCGCTGCTGAAACCCGACGTTCCCCTGGTCGTGTGGATAGCCTGTGCAATGAAATCCTAGACCCCTACGGGTGCGGCAAGTCACCCGCCAAAACCTGAAGCGAGGCAGCCCCCTTCAGCACCGTGAATGGACCACCCAGCACTTCACGGAATCCGGTAACTTGGGCACCCCTCCTGGGTCAACCTGTACCCCCTACGAGTGCGACGAATAGCCCGCCAATCCTAGAGTGAAGCCCCCTCCGTCTCAATGCCATGAGATGCGGGCCCGTTGCCCTCTAGAACCCGGCCATCCGTGCACCCCACCGCGGGGTAATCCTAGTACAGAAAGTAAAATATACATACACCGGGTACATCGACCGCAACCAGGTCGTGCCCCAAAAGAATAATACAAACAGGCAGTGACGGCAGTCCACATGTCGGACGCTCGCCCCGCAATACAAATGTACATAATACAACAAAACTGTACTAGCATTGCATCCAGGCTATCCCCCACGACCGATCCGCAACATCACAGCATAAACATAGAACATCAACGTGAAAGTCACGTTCGCAAATCCGTCTAACCGGGCTATAGCAGTTAGACCGGATTTACCGATCGAGTGACATTCACGGTCGCAGATATAATGTAAATACTGTGAAAAAATGTGTTTAAAATATCCGATCGATCAAATAATTAACAAGCGGGCCCCAAATGAAAACTGTAGCACTCACAGAAATAACTGGCCCAATTTCAATATCCCAAAAGCCCTATTTTCAGCCCGTAAAACAACTGAAGAAAAACGACAAAGTGGGCCCACCATAGTGCGGCGGAAGAGCGGCAGAAAGGGGGGTATTGCCGCGCTTCCGCGCTCTAAGCAAGGGTTCACTGTCTCGTTTTTTTCCAGAGTTCTTAGAACTTCCTGCACATCTTTCTGAGACCACCTGAAAAATTTTTAGACACCAAAAAATTTCAACAGAAACTGATGTGAACTAAAATACGGTTTTTGAGATTTTGGTCGATCGGATAAGTTAAACGCATTAGAACAAAGCTAGGTAAGGTTAATGGCGTGGCTCTGATACCATGTTGCGCCACGGCAGCGCCCCGGCCGTCTTACTCGAGGCCAAATTGCGGAATCAAAATTTTTTCCTTACTCGGAAACCGGCGCTACCGCGGACAAAGAAAACCCGGATCGTTAACCATTAACCTACGCTAGCTAACAAGAGATGGGAAAAGAAGTATACCAAGAGATCCGAGTCCTCCGGTCTTCTCATCATCGCCCCGATCTCCCGCGGAAAGTGTAGTCTCCATATCGTTGCCTCCTCGCCGGAAAGGGCACCACATCGCCTTCGTCTTTTACGGGCTCCCGCCTCAATACCGAGGCAACTCGAGCATGAAGCCGGCAACTCGACATGCTCAAGATATGCTGTAGAATGTAGTAGTAGATCATGCTAGTCTCATTTGGGGTTTGTGGTTGCCATGATGGAGGAATGGGGTTAGGAAAAATGGTGCTTTCATTTTTCCAAAACAAGAAGAAGAAGGAGATGAAGAATTCCTCACAAAACAAAGATGAACTCTCTCATTCTTTTTCTTTCTCTCAAGTGTTCTTTCTTTCATCTAGTGAGAATGATAATGTGGTGGAGGAAATGAGAATGCCAACCATAAGAAGGGAGGTGAGTGTAGGATAGAACAAGAGGTGACCTCATCCTAGACAAGAAAACATCAACCATGCTTATTCTCCTATTCACTCCATAACCTTTCAAATCAAAAGCATGGAGCAAAAGAAATGAAAGCTATCATAATCAATACTTATGCAAGAAAACCCCTCCACAAATGTAATTTGCAAAACTGCAAATTACCCCCTCCATCGGAAAAGTCCGGCCGGGAAAGAACAAAGGAAAACCGGCCGGAACGGAAAAGCAAACTGGCAACTCCAGAAAACTGGTCCCGTAATAAATTACAGGAAAACCCCGATACTGTGCATACACACCCGCATCTGTATTCCGTCCGGATACAAATGCAAAGAGACAAAATCTACACTGTACTAAACTAGTACCGGCTTAAACCAAAGCCGGCTAGTAAAAAACCGTTCGATCCTGATCCGTGCAATACCGCACGTATCTGATCGAACCCTGCCATATATATCCATACGGCCACTAGTACAAAACTTTCCGATCCTGATCCGTGCAATACCGCACGTATCTGATCGGACCCTGCCATATCTCCATACGGCCTCTACAGCGTTTCGCCCGAAAGCTTGAGTAACTGAAAGTGTGGTGGACTCTAAAGACTCGTCAATACTATGGCTGTGGATTTAACCACTAGCACGTCAGAGGTATAAGCCAATACGTGACGGGCCACCAGCTATTGACTAAAAGGGACGTCGATGAGCGAACTCATCCTGACACCCTACTGAGCCTGTCAGTGACAATATCCGTACAGTCCGGTCCGTTCGTCTATGAGCATCGCATGTCGGGCCTAGGGGGTTGGTAAAAGTCAGACCCCCAAAAGCGGTACAAGTCGTGTCGGAGTGTAGCCCAGAACGCCCTGAGATACTACTGGAATACCTACCAGTAAATCTCCTGCCTCGGCCGAGGGCTTTGCGTAATGGCTCTCCTAGACACAGCGCGACCTCACCCCCAATACCGGGAGAGACGAACCCCTGAAGATCCGCTCACTGCCTCCATGTGGCTCGGGACTGTACCCAACTAAAACCTGTTTGCACGACTCCTTTGAGCCGTGGTAGGGTAGTAATCAAAGCACAGTGGGAACTCACACGAGACAAATGACGATCCTCAGGTCGATGAACTAACCTGTACACATGTCACCTGGGAACTGCTATCTGACGTCAGGTATAAGCCCAACTAGCAGGTTCTCGGCGAGTCCTGTCCGGTGTACTCATAACCCAATGAGCACCTGTATACATCTTAGGTGAACCAACTGACACCAGTGGCTTGTGAGACCGGCCACCGCCCCTCGTCGGGGTCTCGACTGTATACACTAGTCTACTAATGGAGTATCGATACCCTGTCTCGAAACTCCTACGACTAGGGACCTTTTAAGGATGTGCTTATAGACCACCAGCTCCCACGTATATGATCGCCATCATACTGCTGGTAGTCAAGCAAGAATCCTAGGGGCTCTATCAACGTGTAATAGCGACATGTCAGGTCACCTAAAGCAGTACACGATGATAAAGATAAACCAGATAGCATACTATCATCTCGAGTAAGACTGTTCTACCGGGATAGGTCCTCCCTCAATCATCGCAATCACGTGCCTGTGATCCAATAATTGACTCTGAGGGCACTATCTCCAACACTTTGTACCATCTGGAAGATCAATAGTGATATTGTTCTTGACTCGCCACAGTTTTAATAAAAATGGATTTTTTCAGAAAACAGTAGTGGGAGTGTGGTAGAACTGGAAGTGATTTCAGAACCGCAAACGATTACTGAAAATTTGATAAGAACCTAAAGATTCAATCCGATTTGACATTCCATTAGCCACTCCACAGATATGGTGGGTAGCCTCAGGCACTCGAGAGGTACTTCAGTATACCTCAAGGACGGTGACAGGGAGGTTCTTGTTTACCCAGACTTGCCATTGCTGTTGTTTCAGGCTATGAGACCCGGCAGGAAGATGAGTATAGCGTCGTTCTGAACTAGCTTTAGAAGTGCACGTGTATATGACTCTGCCAGAGGGTTGTCGTAGTCAGTGGGAGCAGCGGAAGTATAGTGGACAAGTAGCTTATGTCTATTTATAGACTAAAGCAGATATAGCGGAGATAGATCATCTATTTCTGATGTGACAGTCATAGGTTTGACTTCATCAGAATAAGGGATGGATCTGTTAAGAAGGTAGTAGGGTGTGATGTCCTGGTATTTGGATGACATACACAGAGTAGGAAGTGATATTCCTATACAATGATCGGTTATACATTGGTCGTCACACAGTGGTTTCTCCACAAAGGACATGGATTTCATATCAGACATTCTGGTTACTGGATCTATGGTTTTAGATCTAGATTTGGGTAGTTTCCCAATCAGGGTACTTAGACAACATTCTAAAGGTGTTTTAGAATGGACGACTCCTGGCACGGTAGTGTACCTGCAGGTGATGGAGTCACCCTCTCCAAAGGTGTCTTACAGACTAAAAGGGAGATGGACATGCATGATTGCCAGATCACTTGCTTAGGCAATTGAGTCAATCATGAGATGTCAAGTACCACACCAGATGTTGTTTTTGCAGTAGATGCAATAAGTTTATATTGATCCAATCCTGGAGAAACATTCGGAAGCAGTTTTAGAATATAAGTGGATATTCTAGGGATATGATAACGACAGCCTCTTTCGAGGGACGGTTATCATTCCGGGCTTCCAAGGTGACCTTGATGACAGAGTGACTGTCAGAGTTATAGTTTTCCCTCTGACGAGGGACAGTATTTTGGACAGGTGGTACAAGCGGATACTGAGGGAGGCATGGCGCAGGATACTGATTGGTTTCAGTTGACGATACAGTCTAAGAAGTTTGGATTTGGAGTTCATTTATGAACTAGGTCCCATTATATATCCAGACATATTCTAAGATAGGTATTGCTCATTTCAGGAGATGGCTTTCTCCACGAACTTGAGATAAAGAGAGACATAAAAAGAAACATCAGGGCGGATCCACTCACTGAGGCTATTCCTCGAACGCAATAGTTTCGCAAACGAGTTTTGTGAGACTGATTAGTAGAGGAGTTGGGTGTTCGGTATCATACGGGCTGTGAGTATGCGACATCGCAATAATTAGCCTTGAGTGCAAGTGGGAGATTGTTGGATATAGTGCCCTCAGAGTCAATTATTGGATCGCAGACACGTGATTGTAATGATTGAGGGAGGACCTATACCGGTAGGACAGACTTACTCGAGAGATCTGTATACTATCTGGTTTGTCTTTATCATCGTGTATATGTTTTAGGTGACATTGTGGTTCACTATTACATGTTGATAGAGAATAGTATGCTATCATGATTTTTCTTTATCATCGTGTACATGTTTTAGGTGACATTGTGGTTCACTATTACACATTGATAGAGAATAGTATGCTATCATGGTTTGTCTTTATCATCGTGTACTGCTTTAGGTGACCTTACAGGTCGCTATTACACGTTGATAGAGCCCTTAGGATTCATGCTTGACTACCAGCAGTATGATGGTGATCATATACGTGAGAGTTGGGTAGTCTATAAGCACATCCTTAAACTGGTCCCTAGTCCTGGGAGTTTCGAGACTGGGCATCGATACTCCATTAATAGACTAGTGTATACGGTCGAGACCCCGACGAGGGACGGTGGCCCGTCTCATAAGCCATTGGTGTCAGTTGGATCACCTAAGATGTATACAGGTGCTCATTGGGTTATGAGTACACCGGACAGGACTCGCCGGGAACATGCTAGTTGGTATTATACCCGACGTCAGATAGCAGTTCCCTGGTGACATGTGTACAGGTTAGTTCATCAACCTGAGATCGTCATTTGTCTCGTGTGAGTTCCCACTATACTTTGATTACTACCCTACCACGGCTCAAAGGAGTCGTGCAAACAGGTTTTAGTTGGGTACAGTCCCGAGCCACATGGAGGCAGTGAGCGGATCGGCAGGGGTTCGTCTCTCCCGGTATTGGGGGTGAGGTCACGCTGTGTCTAGGAGAGCCATTACACAAAGTCCTTGGTCAAGACAGGAGATTTACTGGTAGGTATTCCAGTAGTATCTCAGGGTGTTCTGGGCTACACTCTGACACGACTTGTACCTCTTTTGGGGTCTGACTTTTACCAACCCCCTAGGCCCGACATGCGATGCTCATAGACGAACGGACCGGACTGTACGGATATTGTCACTGACAGGCTCAGTAGGGTGTCAGGATGAGTTCGCTCATCGACCTCCCTTTTGGTCAATACCTGGTAACTCGTTACATACGGCTAATACCTCTGACGTGCTAGTGGTTAAATCCACAGCCAAGGTATTGACGAGTGTTTAGAGTCCCCCACAGACAGTTTCTCAAGTTTCGGGCGAAACGTTGTAGAGACCGTATGATATATAACAGGGTTCGATCTTATACGTGCGGTATTGCACGAATCATGATCGGACGGATCATATTAGTGGGCTTTGGTTTAAGCCGGATCCTAGTATTAGATTTGTTGGATTACTCTAGTCTCATCGCATTCGCATTCAGTCGGAATGCGGATGCAGGTATGTATATACAGGTGAGGGTATCCTTGTGATCCGTCACGAGTTCACTTTAGATGTTACCGTATCTTTTTATTGTTGCAAACATTTAGATTAATCTTTGTAAATCGAAATTGTGAGCTAGAATTCATCATGAAATGCATTTAATGTGACATGGACATATATTATGACTCATGGTCTCTTTTTATGTGCTAATGTCATATTATATGATGGATGGATGATGATTTGATAAGAGGAGAGAGAGAGGGGCTGCCATGAGGCTTGGTTTTGGTCTTGTATTTTTCACATAACACTCTCTCTCATATTATCATTCCATCACAACAAAAGAAAAGAGATAGAAAACTTCTTCTTCTTCCTTTTTCTTCTCTAGCTCACAATCTCCATGAATGGCAACATCTCTAACCTCCATCCAAGCCATGGATGCAAGAGACAAAGTGATCACAAACATTCTCTACAACACCTTGGACACTTCGGCTAGCACACTTCGTGCCCGAGTTGCTTCGGATGAAGCGGGAGCTCGTAAAAGACTCGTAGATGTGGTGCCCTTTCCGTCGAGGAGATCGAGACCGGAGATGCCGCGAGGAGCTTGGGATGGTGGCCGAAGATCAAAGGACACGGATCGATCGGTATAGCCTCTCTACCCTTTCTCTAGTTAGCCAGTAGTAGGTTAATGGTTTGATCCGGGTTTTAAGCATACGATAGCCCCGGTTTTCAAGTTAAGAAAAATTTTCGTTTCCGCATTTTGGCCTCGGAAAGACGGCCGAGGCGCTACCGTAGACTTACATTGACTATATATGTATAGATCGTAAAATGTGAAGTAATAATATAACATTACTGATAACCTTTTTCGTTTCGTGGGCGCATTAGACATATTTACTTGGATTTCATCATCGATATCATTTCTAACCCACGTAACTTCATGATCAGCCGAAAACAACCCGTCTTTCGAAACAGACGGTCGGAGCACTCTAAGTCTTCTCTCTTCTTCATCCTCATCACTGTCCTCGAATTCTGTGACATCATAGACATCCTTGGGTTTCCAACTGCATACGGTGCTCCATCCCGGATGCTTCAAACACTGTGAGTAGTATACTTGGAACGCTTGGTTCAGAAAGATAAACGGATCTTCCTGACCGTAAAATCGAAGTGTGTTCACACTGGTCAATCCATATTTATCTTTCCAAATCCCAAGATTGCTTCTCCACTTATCCGTATCGGTTCGCGTATCATACCAAGTACACTAGAATATATAAAAAGGTTCTGATCGTCCGGGATAGTGAATGCCGAGTATACAATTTAAGTATCCATAATAAATCACACCGTCCGATCCAACAGTCGCAATCCCACTATTCTGAGTGGTTCTAGACGTTTCTATGTTCTTAACTTCGAATTTGTATCTAAGGACACCGAATCCTTTATAATATGCAAACTCCATACTAGGAAATTGAGCTAAACATCTTGAATCACTCTCAAATGATGCAGACAAGTTCGGATCGTGGATCTAACAAAACAAATTTTACGACAAATACATAACGATATAAGTTTAGATTAAAACTAATAGCAATAACATGTTATTCGAATAGCTTACATGATCTGCAACCCAATCGCAAAAATTATCCTAATGATATTTTTCCAATCGTTCATCATTCCAATCAGGATGCCCCTCACGTACCTCGTTAAAATGAATTCTGTTTTCGACAATAAATTATGACATTAATACTATATCATTTCATACACACACAAATACAAATATAACAATTAATCCAAAAAAAAAACCTACTCTCTAATTTGTTCAAGACATGCGCAATTAAGCAAGATAAACCGGTATATCTTGTTGATAAATATAGCGTATACCTTCTTATAATCGACTTTACCATATGGCCCGTCTTGAATTCTTCGAGGCCGGTTAAATCTCGTCTCAATGTTCTCGTCCAGATAGCGGGAACAAAATGTGGTTGCTTCATCAAGAAGATAACCTTGCATGATAGAACTCTCTGGTCGATTTCTATTGTGTATATATTTTTTAAGAGCGTAGAGGTACCTAAAGAAAATATGTTGAATAAATAAATACGGACATACAGGACAATAATAATTTTAAAAATTGCGCGAAACGAATATTCCACGTACCTCTCGGCGGGATACATCCATCGATATTGTACCGGTCCGGCTAACTTAGCCTCAGTTGCAAGATACACCGTCAGGTGTATTATGATATCGAAGAATAACGGTGGGAAAATACGCTTAAACTTGCAAAGTATCAACGCAATAAAATTTTCTAGTTTATCCAGCGTCACAACATCCAGTGTTTTAACACACAACTCTCTGAAAAAACAACATAGGTCGTTGATTACTAGACCAACCGATTCGGGGAGAGAAGTCCTGATGGCTAATAGAAGAAGGTGCTCCACGATCACATGGTGATCATGACTTTTCAGCCCATCGATTTTGCCTTTCACAATTTTTATGTTCTTGCTGAATGATCCTGAGAAACCTGTGGGAACTTTCAAATCATGCAACACCTGCAGGAATCTTTTCTTCTCCGGTTGTGACATATGATAAGCGGCATTGGGAAGTACAAACTTGCCTGGTTTACTCGCTACCAGTCTAGGGTGCAATTCACTCATTATTTCCCACTCCTGTAGATCCATCCGAGCATTCAGATTGTCTTTCGATTTCCCGTCTTTATAAAGAAGCAAGTTGAGTATGTGCTCTGATACTCCCTTCTCTATATGCATGACGTCCAGATAATGACGCACTAAATTTGTTGACCAGTACGGAAGCTCGAAGAAAATGCTTAACTTGTTCCAAAATGGTGGTTTGACATGTTTTGTCGGATCCATCCCGAAGGTCACATTATTGTAACCATCCCACTGAGCAGTCACGTCCTCTCCGGACAATGGGGCTAGAGGTCTAAGAAGTTCCTGATAACCATCAAAGTGAACAACGTCTAACCTGTAGGGGTGGTCTAGAGGCAGGAAATGTCGATGGCCGCAATAACAAATCTTCCTGCTAAAACTCAAGAATTTCGATATTGTGTGTTGATGGCAATGAGGACATATTTTGTAACCATGTACGGACCAACCTGATAGTATTCCATACGCAGGAAAGTCATTAATTGTCCATATTAAAGCCGCACGCAGTATGAAGGTTGTATTTGTGTTTGCATCGTAAGTCTCTACACCATTAATGAACAAAGATTTTAACTCCTCGATCAAAGGTTGGAGATAGACGTCGATATTGTTTCTCGGTGAGTTTGGTCCGTCGATAAGAAGAGACATCATAAAATATGATTGGTCCATAGCCTACCAAGGCGACAGATTATAAATTATTATTACAACGGGCCATGTGCTGTGACTTCCAGCCATATAGTTGAATGGGCAAAAGCCATCACTAGCCAGTCCGAGCCTGATATTGCGAGAATCGCTACTGAATATTGCATGCCTCCTATCGAAATCCTTCCATGCCAGTGAATCTCTTGGATAGCTCATTTTTCCATTTTCACTTGGAGGAGCACGGTGATGCCAAATCATTGACTCGGCTGTTTTCTTGCACCTGAATAGCCTCTGCAGCTTCTGTGTTATGGGAAAGTATCGTGCTATCTTGACATGTATATCAGGCTTCTTATCAGAATCTTTCGGCTTATACCTGGTCTCTCCGCATGTTGGATACTCTTTCAAATCTGAATTCTCTTTCCGGTACAACACGCAATTTTTAAGACATGCTTGAATCTTCTCACACTTCAGACCCAAATCAGACATCATCTTCTGGGCTCCGTACCAGCTGTCGGGCACGTTATTTCCCGGGGGCATAGAATCTTTTAAGAACGAAAGAAGCATTGTGAATGATTTGTTGCTCCATCCATTTAGGCACTTAATCTGGAAAAGTTGGACGAACCATGAGAGGGTGGAATACTTTGCATTCTCATAAATTGGTTTTCTAGCATCATTCATGAAATTTTCATATTTATCCGCACGCGGTCCTTGACCGGAAGGAATGTCATCTTCGGTACGAATAGATTCACCTAGGGCAGCCTCTACCATATCTTCCATTTCTTCTAATGGAAAAAAATTACCGTCTTCTTCTTTTGCCGCATTACCGTCTTCTCCTTCTTCTCCTGCCGCATTATCGTGTTCTCCTTCTTCTTCTGCCGCGTTACTGCGTTCTTCTCCTTCCCTGTGATATTTCCAACTTGTATAAAATCTAGTAAAACCATATTTTACGATATGAAGCTCTGCCAATTCTACCTTCTGTTAGTACTTATTCCCATATCTATTGCACGGGCAGAGAATCTTCTCTATCACGATCTTATTATGTGCGCGTGCAAATTCAATAAAAGCAGCAACTCCTGCGACAAACTTAGGCTGCATACGTTGTTGCCAATCCACATACATCCAGTCCTTAATTCTGACGTACTCATGGGCCATGTTAGACTGTATAACATATAAATTGTAGGTTATGGTGACTATATTGAGAAATCTAAGAACGGAATGGTTACTGACAAAGGAGAAAATTCGTGTATATGCTTTGTGTGTGCGTTTGTCGTTGAAAAGAATAAATTATCGATAATCAAAGTAAGATTTGAGGATACTCATGCATCACAGACTATGCTCTTGGCATTGCTTTGTTTTTCTCTCCTTTCCTATCAGCGAGAGGAGGCGAATAGAGGTTAGACAGGTAGAGTCTGACAGGGCAGTTAGTTTATGCATAAGTGAAAAGAGGGGTTCAATATCGGGAACTAGAGTCCAACTCCCAAATGTCGTCTCGACGGTTGTTAGTATCGAGCTATACCGTCCGATATTTAACAACCTTCGTATAGTTCTATGTCACGACGAATATCGAACGTATATTAACCGATAGACGGGGACTAAGTGGCGCTTTGAGTTTCATATATGAGTATTGATGAGAATATGAAAGTTTCATATTATCATCGAGTATCATATATTGGTTTTAACTTGAACATCTTGAATCACTCTCTAATGATGTGTTTGTTGTGTATTCTTGTTGTATGTGTGTGTTTCGGCTGTCGGGGGTAAGGCTTCTATCCCATTAAGAATGTATAGAGCGAACACCCATTCGCTTGTGCTTTCAACCGTTTCGAATAAATTTCGGCAGCACCTCCCCGCTGTTCTCCGAGTACACTGTAATAGAATAGAAAATCATTTCAAAGCTGTGAAACAACGTTTAAATGAACATCTAATCTATCTTTGTACACGGAGAACCAGCGGAAAGGTACCGACGAAATATCTCGAAACGGATGAAAACACAAGTGAATGAAGGTGTTTGTTTTATACATTCCTAACTTGTCCACACGGAACAAATCTATCGGTTATCATACGATTGAATTTTCTCGTCACATAGACTATACGACGGTTGTTAGTATCGAGCTATACCGTCCGATATTTAACAATCTTTGTATAGTTCTATGTCACGACGAACATCAAATGTATGTTAACCGATAGACGGGGACTAAGTGGCGCTTTGAGTTTCATATATGAGTATCGATGAGAATATAAAAGTTTCATATTATCATCGAGTATCATATATTGGTTTTATCTTGAATCACTTTCTAATGATGCGTTTGTTGTGTATTCTTGTTGTATGTGTGTGTTTCAGCTGTCGGGGGTAAGGCTTTTATCGGTTATCATACGATTGAATTTTCTCGTCACATAGACTATACGACGGTTGTTAGTATCAAGCTATACCGTTCGATATTTAACAACTTTCGTATAGTTCTAAACCGACGACGGTAAATAGTGAAGCATGAAACAACGGGTATAAAGCACTAACATGAATATATAAAATAACATAAACAGGTAGCAGTAATGGGAATGGATCATGACAGTTTTCTAGGTTAATATGCAAGTCACTAAACTAACAGTATTTATCTCATTTGAAATCGATTGGTTGAATATATCCTTATATTTAGACTCCTGGACCCCACAGGCTTATGTGAGAGGCCAACCAAATATTTTTTTAAGGACCCTCCAACCCAATTTTTTTTCCTTTTATAAAACCTAAACCTACCCAAACACGATCAGGCAGGTTTATACAGACGAAAACACCCCTAATTTATTGGACGGGTTAAGGTTGAGTCTAACCTGACTTCACCATACTTAGCTGTTAGAATGTATATGAATACGGATAATTCGAGCTAACTCCGTATCCGTATTTGATTTGCATCATATACAAATAGTGATTTTCATTTTTGACGACCATCCATATCCGTATACGAAAATGATAACACCTATTCCGTTCCGTACCTGATACCAAAAATGGTAATTTTTGGCTTTATTGAGTTAAATTTTCCTAAAAATCACAACCTAACCCTAACCCTAGCCCCAATACTAGCCCCAGCCGAACCCCAACCCCAACCCTAGCCCCAGCCGAACCCTAACCCCAACCCTAACCCTAACCCCAGCCCCAGCCCCAGCCCCAGCCCCAGCCGAACCGCAACCCCAACCCCAACCCTAACCCCAACCGCAACCCCAGCCGAACCCTAACCCCAACCGCAACCCCAGTCCCAGCCCCAACCGCAACCCTAACCCTAACGCTAACCCCAACCGATGCCTAACCCTAACCCTCATCGGTACCCAAACCTTGAACTCTAGCCCTAAAATCATCAAAATTATGTTTAATTGAAGATTTACTAACCTGTAGGCGGTGGAGGAGACAACGGAGACGCTCGATCGGTGGTCGACAACGCGCGCAATCGGCGACGAGGAAGAACGAGGACGGTGGCGACGACGAAACGGAAGGCGGTGGCGACGACGAGAACGGCGACGAGAACGACGACGCGGCGGGAATGAGAGATTTGGGGATTTTGGGAGTTAACGCGCGCGCGAGAGAGAGAGATAATCAGCATAGGGCATTTCTGTGCCTTTTTAATTAAATTCCCATTTAGTTGCCCCTACGGATTAGTCCGTAGGCTATTGGTTTGCGGCTCCGTAGGGGCAAACAATAAATTACGATTTAATATTTTTAAATTAAAACGTCTGAAACCGTAGGGACAATCGTCGGGCCCTACGGATTAGTCCGTAGGGCCCTACGGATTAGTCCGTAGGGCCAAAATAAATCTGCCCCTACGGATTTCATTATCCGTAGGGGCAACCACCTATTGTAGTAGTGATAGCTGAGCCGGGTGTTTTCGATTCTTCCCAAAAGGCAATTATTATTTTTTATTATGTTAGTTTTTAAATTATAAATATAGGCAGGCCCACTGTTGACCTTAAATACCCTTATATACTCACTTTTTAGTTTTATTTATATATTAAAAGTAAGGCGAAAAACCCCGCTTTTCATTAAACGGCAATTTAACGAAACTAGTACAAAAGTTTGCCAAAAAAATAAAACAAAGGAAGGAAAAGCAAAAAAAAGAAAAAAAGAAAAAGAAAAAGAAAAGACAAATATATGTTCTATTCTCGCATAAAAGAAAACAGCATCCTTCTCTCCCTTTCTTCCGTCCCTCAAATCTGTTATTGCTTACTGTTGGCCTCCTCTTCTGGCCCCCGTCTGTCACAGCTAAGGTAACTGGGTCACCCCCTCTTTGTTTAGTTCTAGGTGCGGACAAATGAATACATAATTGTTAAATTATGAGTGAACTCACTAAAACCCATGTAAGGTATAAATTACAAAAATGAAAAGTTCATCATACTTATATACAAATTACTAAATTTGAGGTGTTTATTTGTTAACAAAAGGAGTTTCTCATTATTTTATCTGGAAGTGCCTAAAGTTGAAGGTATTTCTTAAAATTATACTCTTAAGCTTCTTGCCGAATGTGACATAAACCCCAAGCTCCCTCACTGTATATATATATATAGAGAGAGAGAGAGAGAAATTAAACGTGGCCTGCAGGGAATGTGACATAAACTCCTGGCTCCCTCACTGTGTGTGTGTGCGTGCGCGCGCGCGCGCACATACATACATACATATATATATATATATATATATATATATATATATATATATATATAGAGAGAGAGAGAGAGAGAGAGAGAGAAATTAAACAGGCCTGCAGGATCGATCCTGCAGGCCCAGACTCTGTAGGTCCAAACTGCAGTGGCCTCTCACATGGCCCAGTGGGACCTGCTGGTTATTTTGCAGTTAGACCTCCAGACCTCGCTGGTCCATATAAGAGACCACTGCAGGGTCTTTGCAGTCTCCGTTTTGCGACTACAGGGTCCTTGCAGTCTCCGATTTTTCATATATGTGTGTGTGGAGAAAAGAGGTGCTAGGAAGGGAATTTCTCTTATGGCGTCAAAAAAATACAATCTCCACCATCCACCATTTTGACGAAGATCAGCCCCCGTCATATATATATATATATATATATATATATATATATATATATATATATAAAGAGAGAATAATGGAGGAAAAAGGCACTATGAGACTTTTTGCGTTAGGTGGCGGTAAAAAATACACCTTCCACCATTTTATTCGACGATCGGCATCATCTAACTTGATATTCATTCTCTAATTTGTTGACACATCAAATTTTATATGATTACAATACTATATCACCGTTGATTAGCATTGTAAAAAGTTCTATTGTCGGTAAACCGTGAATATGATTAAAATGTAATTTTGCACCGACTAAAGCAACAGTGAAATGGTGTTATAATCATATGAAATTTGGTGTGTCGATAAATTAGAGAATGGATATCAAATTGAAAGATGTCGATCATCGAATACAATGATGGAAGGTATACTTTTTCCCCCCGCCTAACGCAAAAAGCCTCATAAGGCTTCTTTCCTCCATTATTCACACACACGCGTACGTACGCGTGTGTATGTGTGTGTGTGAGAGAGAGAGAGAGAGATAACTGGATCGTAAATGCGGTTCGGGATGCAACCTTCCTTCAAACATTAAACTATAGCAATGCTACTGGTTCTCTAAATTTAACTATAAAACGTTGTGTTTTTTAGGTAGTGATGGAGCTTAGGATCTCTTTCAGATGTTGTCCTTCGTCGATCCTGTGATGACGGTATTTGACGGCTGAGATTTTTTTTGGAAACTGTTAAGTATGGATCTCAATGGGTTGGTGTTGGACGCCGAGCTACCTGCAATGAAGTCCCGGGGTGGGTGACCACCGTAGGACCCTCCGACGATCAAGTTAGTGCCGAGTTATAGGTGCAGAGTAGCGGCGTATTGGAATCGGTTCGAGTTACCTGAGTCGTCTGAGAGAGGGGTTTATATAGAGGTCGCGTGGAGCGAGCAGGCGCGAGATCATAGCCGTCAGTTATGCCCCAGTGTTATCCTTGCCTTGAATGGCGGGATGCGCCAATTAATGAGGGGATGCGCTAGCGTGGGACGTGGATCGTGGGAGGCAAATATTTCGCCTTGGCGATATACGCGGAGCCGTTGAGGGGCACAAGGGATCCGCGCTCCTGATTGATCGGGGGAAACCGAGGAAGCTCGGCATGTCAGGATCTCGAAGAAGAGCAGTAGGCCGAAGAGGCTCGGTCCGTCAGGAGCTCGGAGACGAGCGGGAGGCCGAGGAAGCTCGGCATGTTAGGAGCTCGGAGACGAGCGGGAGGCCGAGGAAGCTCAGCATGTCAGAAGGCTCAAAGACGAGCAAGGAAACTGAGAAAGCTCGGAGACGAGCTGTTGGTACTTTTCTAAGTGAAGGTGGAATGTATTCAGGGAGGTCTCCTAAAAGGTCGGATACGTTCCTCCAGAAGAGGATTTCGAGGAATCCCCCCTAATGCAACTCATTTATTCCACCTCCGTAGCTTTTGGGACGCGTCATCCGCCACGTGTCGTAATCTGAGGAGATACCACTTGTGAGCATCATCATTAGCTCCCCACTCTTGTTCCGATCTATTCATGGGTCAGGTCGAGAGTGGCCTACTCGGTTTTTCTTCATCTCAGTTTGGCGCCAAGAATCATAATGCGGATCGCCCGGGAACGGCGTCGTTTAGTGGTTGCGTCGTTTCAATCTTTGGGCCCACGTGTCGTCTTGTCGTGCGCTTGAATTTTCGCACGTATCATCGATGGCATCAGCGGATTAGTGAATTGATTGCGCTTTAAAGAGGGGGTGCCATTTCAGTCGATTCGTCAGTTGAGGTACGAACCACATGTTCGCCGTTAGTTGGCAGAGGTGACATACTGTCTCTAACTTCTGCAGTCGAAGAGACGTACCCAATAGCCGATCGCCATGTGGAGCCCCATCGGCCGCTGGACGCAATGTTTTGTTTTGGCGGGAATCAATCTAGACCATAGGATGTTCTCTTTTGGGGTGTTTAAATAGGAGGGGACCATCCTAGGGCTGTCGCTTTGCTCAAATTCTCTTTCATTACTAAAATTGAAAGTCTACCCTAGCACCACCACTTGGTCAAAACCGGCATCATGCATGCAACTTTAAAATTTTTGGGATGCTAAGCTAGACTAACCAAAGATCTAACTAGATGATTAGGGTTTCTATGATGATATGAAGAACTTTACACTAAGAGAAAGAAACTACAACCTTTGTAGACCGTGTCCTTCTCTTCTAAAGCTCCAGGTAGTAGTCCTTACGACTCCTCTAGGCTCCACTTGAAGAATGAACGAGCTTCGTGCCGAAGATGATCTACCCGAAACTCCTCTAATCTAAGCTATCTCTTCACTAAACTCTCTTTAGTGAAGAAAACACCATAAACTTAAGTGCTAATCAAGTGTAGAATGGTGAAGTAGGGGTTGTAAGCTCACTTAGGTTGATCAAAGCTCTATGATTCACATCATATGTGAGTTTTAGGGCTTTAAGACATGAGGAAGAAGAAAGAAAATGGAGAGAGCTCAAAAAATAGCTAAGGCATATGAGCTAGAGAAAATCTCAAGTGAAGTAGAACGACTCCTCATATGTTTCTCACTTATTGAAGAATGCCATTTTTTTCTCAAATAGAAAATAGAACCATGTTTCAATAGTGAGTCAAGAGTAATAAAATAATGACCAAGCCATGCCTCACCATTCCACAAATATCTCCCCATTTTTCCACCTCTTTTCTATTTTCATAAAATAGAAAATCTATGCCATGCTTCTTAAATAACACACACACACACACAGATATATATATATATATATATATATATATATATATTAAGATAAAAAAATAATTAGTGAGCATAATATTAGTTAATATATAATTATATCAAATATAAATATATATCATATTATTAAAGCAACACTTGATTTAATAATCCGGTTATATCACATATAACCGACTAATATCATTTATCTGTATATCACATTATCAAATCAACACTTGATTCAATAATCTAGTTATATCACATATAATCTAACTGATAATAAATAACCGCCAGATTAGAATACAGTATAACATACTCGTATTTAATCATGCCCCCGCACATATCAACATATATGCCCTACTTCGTTTCGCTTGAACTAGGAAACTTCTATGTGGGACTCTAAGGACTCGTCAATACGCCAGTAGTAGGTAATGATCACATCAGTTACCCACAAACCGTCAGCGGTACTGGCTGGACGTAACGGCTACTCAGGTATTGAGCGAATAGAAGATCAACAAGCAAGCTTGTCCAAACTCCCATGAAGCCTATAAGTAACATTTGCCGTATAGTCCGGTCTCTTCGTCTGATATGTCGCATATCAAGTCCAGGGGTAGAATCGTCAGACCCTAGTAACTTGATAAGTCATGCCGATGCATGGCTCATAACGGTTCGAGAAACTACTGATAACTCTTACCAGTAAATCTCATCAGCCCTGGCTAGGGACTTATTGTTATAGACAATCGAGCATAGCGCAACATCAAATCCCAATATCGGGAGAGATGAAACCCCTCTTATCGCTCACTGCCTCCATGTGACTCGGGACTGTACCTAAAATCCACCTGTTTGCACGACTCCTTTGAGCCGTGGTAGGGAGGAAATCAAAGCACAGTGGGAGCCACACAAGACAATATGAGGATCTCGGGTCTACAGACTAACCTGTACCAGTGTCACCAGAGAACTGCTATTTGATGATAGGTATGGTACCATCTAGGAGTTCTTAGTGAGTCATAGTCGGTGTACCCATTCTCTAATGAGCACCTGTGTACAATCTTTGATGTCAAACACCAATGATTATGAGGTCAACCATCACCCCCTACAGGGTAAAGTAACGTACACACTAGTCTACTCTGGAATATCGATGCCCTGTTTCAATATCCCCCCGACTAGGAACAATTAAAGGATGTGCTTGTGGACTATACAAGTTCATAGTCCTGGTAGTCAAGCAAACATCCGAAGGGCTTTATCAATATGTATCAGAGAGACGGTATAATAATACAAGTGTACATGTTAAGATCAAGAGCAAGAAGATAGCATACTATCATGTCGAGCAAGAAAGTCCTCTATATATATGTCCAAGCATCCACTATATCATACAATAATGGCTTATAGGTGTTGGATATAGTGCCCTCAAAGTCAATTATTGGATCGCAGGTACGTGATTGCAATGATTGCGGAGGACCTATACCGGTAGGACAGTCTTACTCGTGATGATAGTATGCTATCTGGTTTGCCTTTATCAGTCGTGTATAGGTTCAGGTGACTGATCACGATTACACTTTGATAGAGCCCTTAGGATCTTGCTGGACTACCAACAGCATGAGGGCGATCATATAAGTGAGAGTTGGGTGGTCTATAAGCATATCCTTAATAGTGGTCCCTAGTCGTGGGAGTTTCGAGACAGGGCATCGATACTCCGGAGTAGACTAGTGTATACAGTCGAGACCCCGACGAGGGGCGGTGGCCGGTCTCACAAGCCACTGGTGTCAGTTGGATCACCTAAGATGTATACAGGTGCTCATTGGGTTATGAGTACACCGGACAGGACTCGCCGGGAACCTGCTAGTTGGTATTATACATATCGTCAGATAGCAGTTCCCTGGTGACATGTGTACAGGTTAGTTCATCGACCTGAGGTCGTCATTTGTCTCGTGTGAGTTCCCACTATGCTTTGATTTCTACCCTACCACGGCTCAAAGGAGTCGTGCAAACAGGTAGTTTTTGGGTACAGTCCCGAGCCACATGGAGGCACGTGAGCGGATCGGCAGGGGATTCGTCTCTTCCGGTATTGGGGGTGGAGGTCGCGCTGTGTCTAGGAAAGCCATTACACCAAGTCCTTGGCCAAGGCAGGTGAGATTTACTGGTAGGTACTCCAGTAGTATCTCAGGGTGTTCAGGGCTTGTCTCCGACACGACTTATACAGCTATTGGGGGTCTGACGTTACTAGCCCCCTAGGCCGGATATGCGATACTCATAGACGAACGGACCGGACTGTATATACATTGTCACTGTTAGGCTCAGTAGGGTTTCCGGATGAGTTCGCTCATCGGCCTCCCTTGAGGTCAGTCCATGGGCAGCCGTTACGCATAGCTAGTGCCGCTGACGGTTTGTGGTTAAACCCACTGCCAGGGTACTGACGAGTCATTAGAGTCCCCCACAGACAGTTTCCCAAGTTCGGGAGAAACATTGTAGAGGTCGTATGGTTTTATGGCAGGGTTCGGAAAATGCACGTGCGTTTACGCACGTGTTATTTTTCGGGCAGATAATACTGGTGGGCTTTGGTTTAAGCCAGATCCATGATTATATGGAGTAGATATAATATCTTTGTCTCAGTTACATTTGTATTCGGTCGTAATACAAATGCGGGTATATTTATACAGTTACGGGGTTATCGTGAAATTCGTTTCGGGATCACTTTTGGAAGTTGCCAGTTTCCAGTTTTCTATCAGCCGTCTTTTAACATTCGGTTAAAGACGGATTTATCTTTTCTTGAGATGAGTGTGGAAGGTTCTAGAAGTTTCTAGAAGAGGTAACTAGGTTAGAATGGTGTTGGGTTTTCATTGGTTGCTTTCTTTGTGTTCACACTTTGTGTTCACACTATGTGTTCACACTAGAGATATTTTCTTATTGTCACCTCCCCCTCTCCTACACTCACCCCCCACCTCTATATATGTGGCCGGCCCTCCTCCTCTCTCTCTCACTCACTTCATTTGGTTAAAAAGATTATGATAGTTTCGGTGTATGGAATTTCACAGCTCATTTCATTCCATTACCCGATTCCCATGGCAACTTCATTAACCGTTCGTCCATGGTTTTTAGACGAAGCGAGACAAAGTATTCCACTCATTATCTACATCAATCTTGGTTGTCTCTTTTAGCAAACTTGACGACCGAGTTGCCTCGAGTCAGAGGCGGAAGCCCGTTTAAAGATCCGATGATGTGGTGCCACCTGGACGAGGAGATCGACGAGATCGGAGCAGCCGCAACGGAGCGTGGGATGATGGTTAAAGAACGAAGGACTCGGATCGTTCGGTATAACCTTTCTTCCCTCTTTGTAGATTGTTAGTTTAGCGTTAATGGCAGATCCGGGTTATAGTATGCGATAGCACCAGTTATAAAAGTTTTTGTTCCGCGTTTGGCGTCTGAAAGACGGCCGGAGCGCTACCGTAGACTTACATGGTATCAGAGCCACGCCATTAACCTTTACTAACTTATGCTAACACGTTTAAAAGATCGATCGAACGGATTTTCAAAAACTACAATTTTCAAGTCTAAAGTTTCTGTTGAATTTAAATCTGGTCTAAAAATTTTTTTGAGCATTTCAGAAAGTCAAGCAGGCTTTTTAAAGAACACAGAAGAAATTCGACCCACTGATCCGACCGTACGGCCGCGGAACCGCCGCCAATGCCATGCTTTGGCCACGGAACCGCGGCCGTCTAGGTGAATCAGTGGACCATCTTTCTTCTGTGGATTCTACTTGGGAAATTGTGGTTTCTGGAACTGTTCATTTGGGCCCAGTATTTTTTACTGTACAGCAGATTTGCGTGGGGCCCACTTCGGGAAATTTAGTCGATCGAAATTTAAACATGTTAGTTTACAGTGCTTACATTATATCTCCGACCGGGAATGTCATTTGATCGGTAAACCGCGTCTGATTGCTATAGTTCTTTTAGACGGGTTTGCGAACGTGACATTCGCGTTGATGTTCTGTGTTGTGCTTTGATGTTGCGGATTTGTCGTGGTGGATAGCAGTTTGCAATGGTAGTGCCGTTTGAGTTTATTTGTATATTTGATATTGCGGGGCGAGCGTCCAACATGTGGACTGCCGTCACTGCCTGTTGTATATTATTCTTTTGGGGCACGACCAGGTTGCGATCGATGTACCTGTTGTACTATTTTTCCATTTCTGTACTAGGTTTTACCCCGCGATAGAGTGCACGGATAGCCGGGTTCTGGGGGGAAACGGGTCCGCATCTCATGGCTTTGAGAGGCAGAGGGGCCCCACTCTAGAATTGGCAGACTATTCGCCACACTCGTAGGGGGTACAGGTTGACCCAAGGAGGGGTGCTCAAGCTACCGGATTCCATGAAGTGCTGGATGGTCCATTCACTATGCTGTAGGGGGCTGCCTCGCTTCAGGTTTTGGCGGGTAACTTGCCGCACCCATAGGGGTCTAGGTTTCATTGCACAGGCTATCCACACGACAGGGGAACGTTGGGTTTCAGCAGCGGCTCTGTGAAACTCGGGGATCCCAGATTATCTGTATTGTTCTGTGATGCTTATTACTTTTCTGTAATGTTGCATATTATCACGCCTGGAGAGATTATTGTATATTGGTATATATACTATTAGATGTTGTATATGTTTTACACCCGCGCTAGTCCAGTCCCCGCTCTGTCGTTAGTTAAGTAACCTAACGGGTGATGACGGGACCCAGTGACGAATGCGGATGGCATATACGTACATTTTATTTTCGTTCTTTTCTGGTGTGATTAATTGATGGGACTGCGTTGATTCTGATCAATACAAAGTAAAACAAACCTATTTGGATGTTGTTGGAACAATTTAAAAAGTGTTATTACAAAGATGTTTCCTTTTGTTTTGCACAGTGGTATTCGGATGGAATATCCTGCACCTCATTCGACGGGGCAAGGGCCGATATCCCGTCACCGGGACTGACCCCTTGGGCAGAAGTTTGCGTCAGGGTAATAACTTCACTATAGTCGATTACATGTTGCTTTGCATCGCGGTATTCAGTGGAATATCCTGCACCTCATTCCACGAGGAAAGAGCCGAGATCCCTTCACCGGGAGTGACCTCTTTAGCAAAGGTTTTCGCCACTATATTTTATAAAAAGCTATCAGGTTCCTTCAACGAGATCAAGTTCATTACGTTAAAGGTTTTTTCGCCAAAAACCAGCCGTAGCCCTCCGTCATTTCTTATGGATGGTCAGTAATATTCAAGCTATGTTTGTTGGCTTTCGTCAAGGCATAGTGTTTGGTAGTTGCTGGGGTATTCATTTGTTGCATAGATAGATGTGTTGGTTTGGGACAGTCGTATTACCTTGTTGGCTTTCGTCAAGGGTATGTACGGGTGGGTTCGAATTAACAAGATAATGACGGGCAGAACTTGACATGTGACTTATGATTTGTTGGCTTTCGTCAAGGTCATAAGAACATGGGGTAAAAATCATATCGGGAGTTTCTAAAGAAACTGAAACTTTCCAGGCATGCGCATACCTTCTGGAGTGTGATAACGCGAGTGGATTCCGTCACGTTATCATGCGATGAGAGTTGGATCCCGATTCCCACTGATGAGTTGGTTTACTCTTCGGGTGATCCCGATTGATTCTTCTTTCAGGTTTGGAGGAGAATTTGACAGTACAGTGGGAGGTTTCCGGATTAGATAAAGTGATAACCATTCTGATCTAGGATAAAGTGCACGCAGAGTGTTTCTTTTCTCTCTCTCTCTTTGGCAGCGACCTTTGACCGACCCTAGACTTTGACTCAGGGACCAAGTTGACCGAACCTTCTTAAAATACTGGCTTTTGGACTGTCTAAGTTGCATAAGTCATTGCCACTCCTTCTTCTACCCTTTGCATTTCTCAGAACACCCGTATTACTACGGACATCCACTTCCATTGGATAGATCCATCGTATGGTTATATACAAACTCGAAAGGACTCCTTCGAGGATGGATCAAGGTTCAGGAGAAATAGAATTGGTTTATTCAGTTGTCTTTTATTATCACCTTCTCTCAGGTTGCGAGGGCACCTTGGTTTAGGAGAGTACACCTATTACGCTTATTGGATAAGTCTTATTCCAAACCATAGGCAGGTGCCGAAAGGTAGGGAATGAAGAAAACCAATTGGCCTAAGTAGGGTGTGCAGAAGGTAATATGTAAAGACAAAATAAAGGGATTAGAAAGAGGGCAAAGTAAGTTGCGATTGTTATCATTCACGACCAAACCGCGTACTTCATCGCCACTCCTATTTCACCTTTAAAAGAATAAGGTATTATTCAGTTGTCTTTTATCATCACCTTCTCTCAGTTGCGAGTACTCCTTGGTTTAGGAGGGTACACCTATTATGCTTACTGGATAGTCTTCTTCCAAACCATAGGCTGGTGCCGAACGGTAGGGAAGGAAGAAAACCATTTAGCCTAACGATGGTGTACAGAAGGTAACGACTAAAGACAAATAAAGGGATTTGGAGAGATGGCAAAGAAATATACGGTTAAAGTCATGAATTGGATTATGGAAGAGGCATTACTATGAATACCAGGATACCCCTACGAAACATTTTCATGTTTCAGTGCATTGTTAATGGAAAACTGTTTTCCCGATTAGATACTTACTCCAGGGTGTGTATTCACCAGGTTTCATTCTTATATCTGTATGGGTTTACAGATAATGAGTGGGAGGAAGTTATTGGGAATTAGGTGATCATCCTCATTATATCGGAATTCGTTATAATTGGAGATATTTGAGGAAGTCGCCTGGGTTATTGCCGGCAGGCATGTATTTGGTTTTGAGTATCCGTTGTTGTGCACCAATTTCAAAATGATATATCTGTACGTTTATTTTTATAAAGTGAGATATAACTTTTTGATATTATGTCGATGACATTTACCTACATCAGTTGGCGATTGGGTAAGGAGCATTGAACAACGGAGTAGTTCTTAACCATAAGTACAGTTTTCAACCTACGACACACAGGTTTTGAGTTATTTAACTCAGCGGACTTATACAGAGTATTGTATGTTGTCCAGTGTCCATCAGGACAAAGGGGTAGGTCCTCGTACTATGTTCTGTTTACTTATGACTTCTCTAGTTTTTAGACAAGTGTTTCGTAGAAATACAAGGTCTAAGTTTTGAGAAGTTGTGGGTATAAGAATAAAGTAGAGAACCAGATGTCGCAAGTATCGGGATTCTTCAAAGAGATCGAAGATGTAGATACTTATGATCGGTATTCAGATGATAGTAAAAGTTTTGAGAAACTTGTTTCTCTTTCAGGTTGCTCATAATTGGATGGATTCCTAAGTTGAGTAATGCTGATTAGCCTCTCTCCATTAAAGTTGATATGCACTGGAGACAGCTGCATGATTTAAATCTGGTTCCAATTAAATAAGTGCCAAAGTTTCTATATTGGATATAGAATGGTTCGTATCTTAACGAAGTTAAGGTACGGGGAGTTGTCCGGCTTATGCTTAAAACCAGACTCTGGATAACTCAGGGCACGTTTCTGTAATGGCAGTTTGTGGGTTGGCCCAGGCTATGATGAGGGTTGACTTTCTACCATCTGGAAGATCAATAGTGATATTGTTCTTGACTCGCCACAGTTTTAGTAAAATGGATTTTTTCAGAAAACAGTAGTGGGAGTATGGTAAAACTGGAAGTGATTCCAGAACCGCAAACGATTACGGAAAATTTAATAGGACCAATAGATTCAATCAGGTTTGACATTCCATTAGCCACTCCGCAGATTTGGTGGGTAACCTCAGACACCCGAGAGGTACTTCGGTAGCCTCAAGGACGGTGACAGGGAGGTTCTTATCTACCCAGACTTGACATTACTGTTGTTCCAGGCTATGAGACCCGGTAGGAGGGTTGTTGTGGTCAGTGGGAGCAGCGGAAGCATAGTGGGTAAGTAGCTTATGTCTATTTATAGACTAGAGCAGTTATAGTGGAGATTGATCATCTAATTTTGATGTGACAGTCATGGGTTTGACTTCATCAGAATAAGGGATGGATCTGTTAAGAAGGTAGTAGGGTGTGTTGTCCTGGTATTTGGATGACATACACATAGTAGGAAGTAAAATTCCTATACTACGATCGGTTGTACTGTGGTCGTCACACAGTTGTTTCTCTAGACAGGATATGGATATAATATCTGACATTCCGGTTTCTAAATCTATGGTTTTAGATCTGGATTTGGGTAGTTTCCCAATGTGGGTACTTTGACAGTATTCTAATGGTTTTTTGAATAGATGACTCCTGGCATGGTGGTGTACCTGCAGGTGATGGAGTCACCCTCTCTAAAGGTGTCTTACAGACTAAAGGGGAGAGGGATGTGCATAATTGGCAGATCACTTGCTTGGGCAGTTGAGTCAATCATGAGATGTCAAGTACCACACCAAATATTGTTTTTGCACTAGATACAATAAGTTTGTATTAATCCAATCCTGGAGAAACATAAGGAAGCAGTTTTAGAACATAAGTGGATGTTCTACGGATTTGATGACGGCAGCCTCCTTCGGGAGACGATTATCATTCCAGGCTTCAAAGGTGACATGGATGACAGAGTGATTGTCAGAGTTATAGTTTTCCCTCTGACGAAGAGGGGCAGTATTATGGACAGGTGGTCCAAGAGGATACTATGGGAGGCATGGTGCCGGATACTGATTAGGTTCAGTTATCGATACAGTCTAAGAAGTTTGGATTTGGAGTTCATTTATGAACTAGGTCCCATCAGATATCCAGACATATTCTAAGACAGGTATTACTCAATTCGGGAGATGGCTGATCACGATTACACTTTGATAGAGCCCTTAGGATCTTGCTGGACTACCAACAGCATGAGGGCGATCATATAAGTGAGAGTTGGGTGGTCTATAAGCATATCCGTAATAATGGTCCCTAGTCGTGGGAGTTTCGAGACAGGGCATCGATACTCCGGAGTAGACTAGTGTATACAGTCGAAACCCCGACGAGGGGCGGTGGCCGGTCTCACAAGCCACTGGTGTCAGTTGGATCACCTAAGATGTATACAGGTGCTCATTGGGTTATGAGGACACCGGACAGGACTCGCCGGGAACCTGCTAGTTGGTATTATACATATCGTCAGATAGCAGTTCCCTGGTGACATGTGTACAGGTTAGTTCATCGACCTGAGATCGTCATTTGTCTCGTGTGAGTTCCCACTATGCTTTGATTTCTACCCTACCACGGCTCAAAGGAGTCGTGCAAACAGGTAGTTTTTGGGTACAGTCCCGAGCCACATGGAGGCACGTGAGCGGATCGGCAGTGGATTCGTCTCTCCCGGTATTGGGGGTGGAGGTCGCGCTGTGTCTAGGAAAGCCATTACACCAAGTCCTTGGCCAAGGAAGGTGAGATTTACTGGTAGGTACTCCAGTAGTATCTCAGGGTGTTCAGGGCTTGTCTCCGACACGACTTATACAGCTATTAGGGGTCTGACGTTACTAGCCCCCTAGGCCGGATATTCGATACTCATAGACGAATGGACCGGACTGTATATACATTGTCACTGTTAGGCTCAGTAGGGTTTCCGGATGAGTTCGCTCATCGGCCTCCCTTGAGGTCAGTCCATAGGCAGCCGTTACGCATAGCTAGTGCCGCTGACGGTTTGTGGTTAAACCCACTGCCAGGGTACTGACGAGTTATTAGAGTCCTCCACAGACAGTTTCCCAAGTTCGGGCGAAACGTTGTAGAGGCCGTATGGTTTTATGGCAGGGTTCGGAAAATGCACGTGCGTTTACGCACGTGTTATTTTTCGGGCAGATAATACTTGTGGGCTTTGGTTTAAGCCAGATCTATGTATTATATGGAAAAGATATAATATCTATGTCTCAGTTACATTTGTATTCGGTCGTAATACAAATGCGGGTATATTTATACAGTTACGTGGTTATCCTGAAATTCGTTTCGGGATCACTTTTGGAAGTTGCCAGTTTCCAGTTTTCTATCAGCCGTCTTTTAACATTCGGTTAAAGACGGATTTATCTTTTCTTGAGATGAGTGTGGAAGGTTCTAGAAGTTTCTAGAAGAGGTGACTAGGTTAGAATGGTGTTGGGTTTTCATTGGTTGCTTTCTTTGTGTTCACACTTTGTGTTCACACTATGTGTTCACACTTTATGTTCACACTAGAGATATTTTCTTATTGTCACCTCCCCCTCTCCTACACTCACCCCCCCACCTCTATATATGTGGCCGGTCCTCCTCCTCTCTCTCTCACTCACTTCATTTGGTTAAAAAGATTATGATAGTTTCGGTGTATGGAATTTCACAGCTCATTTCATTCCATTACCCGATTCCCATGGCAACTTCATTAACCGTTCGTCCATGGTTTTTGGATGAAGCGAGACAAAATATTCCACTCATTCTCTACATCAATCTTGGTCGTCTCTTTTAGCAAACTTGACGACCGAGTTGCCTCGAATCAGAGGCGGGAGCCCGTTTAAAGATCCGATGATGTGGTGCCACCTGGACGAGGAGATCGACGAGATCGGAGCAGCCGCAACGGAGCGTGGGATGATGGTTAAAGAACGAAGGACTCGGATCGTTCAGTATAACCTTTCTTCCCTCTTTGTAGATTGTTAGTTTAGCGTTAATGGCAGATCCGGGTTATAGTATGCGATAGCGCCAGTTATAAAAGTTTTTGTTCCGCGTTTGGCGTATGAAAGACGGCCGGGGCGCTACCGTAGACTTACAATAGGGCATACATATTCCTAACAATCTCCCACTTGCATTAAGGCCAGTTGTTGTAGTATCTCATACCCAACATCCCAAAAAGTCTCTCAAACTGCGTCTGGGGGAGGGCTTTCGTGAGTGGATCCGCTATGTTGTCCTTCGTTTCAACTCTCCTAACCTCAATCTCCCGTCGATCTACTATCTCCCGGATCAGGTGATACCGCCTAAGAATATGTCTGGATCGCTGATGGGACCGGGGTTTCTTGGCCAAAGCCACAGCTCCATTGTTATCACAATACACAGGTATTAGATCCTCAATAGATGGAACCACACCAAGTTCAGATATGAACTTCTTCATCCAGACAGCCTCTTTGACAACATCATTGGTTGTGATGTATTCAGTCTCCATCATCGAGTCTGCTACGGTATCTTACTTGGAACTCTTCTAATATACCGCCCCTCCATTGAGGGTGAAGACAAAACCCGAGACTGACTTACTGTCGTCCTTATCACTCTGGAAGATGGAATCAGTAAAGGGCTCCACCTGGAGTTCACCGTTACCATACACCAAGAACATTTCTTTAGCCCTTTTCAAGTACTTAAAAATGTTCTTCATAACTGTCCAGTGTTTCTCCCCAGGATCTGATTGATACCTACTCACTACACCTAGCGAGTAAGCTACATCCGGTCTGGCACATAACATCGCATACATGATTGACTCGACTGCCGAAGCATAGGGTATCTCTTGCATGCGAGCCCTCTCCAAATCAATCTTGGGAGACATCTCTTTGGAGAGAGTGATTCCTGAACAAGCGGGTAAATTACCACGCTTAGAATCTTCCATAATAAAGCTCTTTAGTATGGTGTCAATGTACCTGGATTGGGACAATCCCAATATCCGTTTAGATCTATTTTTATAGATCTTTATCCTCAGGATGTAGGAGGCATCACCTAGATCTTTCATGGAGAACTTTTGTGATAAGAAGAGTTTGACCAAGTGTAGCATAGGAATATCGTTTCCTATCAAGAGTATGTCATTCACGTACAATACGAGGAAGACAACCTTACTCTCTACAACCTTCTTGTATATACAAGGTTCATCTTGTTAGTGAATGTTGCACACCCTCACAACACTTGTGAGGAGGTGGAATTGGCAAACGAAAAATTTCTTGCATGCAACACTCATATAAAACCAAGATCATGTGCTTAAACCTTAACTAGTAAACCCTATCTAGAGTTCTTAACTACTATGAAAGGGTTATACCTAATGAACCGTTCTTTTGGGCCTTCTTTTTGATGCAACTCCTAGGCTCTTTCGGATGCTTGCGATGTCCTCGATCTCCAGCCACCTCAAGATGTAGATGATCCACCCGAGAGCTATGGAACAAGTTTCAAACTCTTCTTAAGAGTTAACTAAGAGATCAAGTGTGCTAGAAATGATTACTTAGATGATGTAGAGATCATGTAGTGGATTAATATGTCTCTTGAGATTTTGATTCACAACACATGTGAAGGATAAAGCTAAGAGAAGGAAGAAGGAGAAAATGAGGAAAGAGTATGTGAGAGTGATGAATGAAAAATCAAACATGGAAAAAATGATATGACTCAAATGAAAATAATTGAAGCATGGAATAAAATAATGCACCATGCTTCAATAGTAACTCCAAATGAATATAAAATGATACAAGCCATTCTTTCATCCATATTTTGACTCTCTCCAAATTCCACCTCATAATTTCCATTTTCAAAAAATAGAAAACCATTTATGAGGTGTCCCCTTCTAGAATGTATTCTTGTACAATTACAAGAATACCCATCCACCGTATACCATATAATTATACCCGTATCCAAATTCCGAAAAATACGAATACAAATAATCCAATAATATAATACTGGTATCTGGCTTTAACCAAATCCAACCAGTATTATCCTTTCGATCATTATTCCTGTAACCATTATATGAACATGATCGAAACCCTGCCGTAACAGCTTACGGCCTCTACATTTTTTGCCTGAACCAGGAAACCCTCTATGTGGGACTTTAAAGACTCGACAGTATGCTGGCAGTGGGTTTAACTACAAGCATGTTAGCGGCACTAGCTGTGCGTAACGGCCACCCAGGTACATGATGAAAAGGTGGCCGACGAGCGAACTCATCATAACCCAAACGAGCCTGTAAGCAACACTTACCATACAGTCCGGTCTCTTCGTCTGGTACGTCGCATATGAAGTCTAGGGGTGGTAAATGTCAGACCCTAGTAACTTTATAAGTCATGCTGATTTATGGCCCATAACGGTTCGAGAAACTACCGATAACTCTTATCAGTAAATCTCGACTACCCTGGCCAGGGATTTGCTGTTATGGCCAATCAAGTATAGCGCGACATCAACTCCCTATACCGGGAGAGACGAAACCCCTCATATCGCTCACTGCCCCCATGTGATTCGGGGCTGTATCCAAAATCCACCTGTTTGCACGACTCAGTAGAGCCGTGATAGGGAGAAAATCAAAGCACAGTGAGAATCACACAAGACACTATGACGATCTCGGGTCTACAGACTAACCTGTACAAATGTCAAGAACTGCTATCTGACAATAGGTATATATACCATTTAAGAGTTCTCGGCGAGTCATGTTCGGTGTACCCATTCTCCAATGAGCATGTAACGTTTTAAAAATAATTAAATAAATAATTAAATAAATAAATCGTTTAAGTGAATTTTATAATTTTCGGTAAAGTAAAACGTATTTTTCGTAAAACTAAACCATAATTATTTTTCACTATAAATTTAAAAATACCTATTTTAATTATGTTATTACTATTAAATGGTGTTTATTTAGCCACTTATAAATTTTTAGTTTAATTAAATATTTTTCCTAAATTAATTATTTTAAATAGCAACATAAGATTATTTATGCATTAAATTAGTGTAAATTACAAATTTGAAATGGGTTAATTCTACAAAATGAGCCATGCCATATTAGAATCAAGTGTTTTTATGCAAAATTCTTTCTTAAATATTTTTATGATTCTAGATTTTTCCAGGATCAATTTTTGAAGAAGAAAAATATTAAATAAGAAATTAATGAAAAGACATAAAGAGGTGATATTTTGGGGGGAAGTTTCTACACCATTCTCACTCTTTTCTTTCTCTCCCTCTCCTCCATGGTGTGGCCGGCCTACTCCCCATGGCTGCCCCAAAAATTCACCCCCTTCACTTTGCATAAAAAATCAACAAAATTCCATCAAAAATTCCAAAATAAATCTCAAAATCCATATTCAATCTTTATCCAATATTCTTTAACCTATTTGGCATGGATCTTGGAGATGGAAACCATTATTTTGGAGGCTTATTTTCATGTTGGATTTCATGTGTGGAGGTATAAATTTTATTCTTTTGATTTATTGTTATTAGATGTTTCATTTAAGCATGTTTAGATTTAATAAATTAATTCTATTTACAAGTTTTAAAATTCAAGTTAGGGTTTGTAAAATCAAGTTATGATTTTATTAATTAATTAGGGTTATAATAACTAGTTTAACACTTTTAGAAATGGGAAATCATGCATGGTTTATATATTGTAAATTGTTGATCCAAAATTGTTTAATTTAAACAATTTTGCAAACTAGATTTCTATATATTGTATATATTGGTGAGATAAAATTTCAATTAATATTTGTAACACTAGATTGTGGTTTTAATGAGGATATTAACTTGTTAATGGAATGAAAGACTTAATTTGGTTACTAGTTTTTATTGATAATTGAGAAATTATGAGAAAAATGATATTTTGCTAACTAGATTTTGGAAATTCTTAAATAAATGAAATTTAAAATATAATTTATGGTTTCATTATATCATTATCATCATGAATTGTAGTTTAATGCATTAATTCATGCAAAATCCAGTTTAGATGTGATATGATATATTGCTTGCAAGGTTTTAAAATTGGTTTATTTGCAAACTAGAATTTTCCAATTAATACAATTGGGACGTTAAAAATATAGTAATGGGTTGTATAATCTAGTTATGCTATTTAATGAGTATTATGACCATTAGTTTCATTTAAACAGTAAGTTTTGAAGTAAAACGGTAAATTGGTATTTTCAGGTTTTACGAAATCGGACGATTTGATCGATTTTTAGGGTTTCGATGAATTAAATCATGTTTTATAACTATGAGTTGTTTGTTGATATTTATCTCGATCAATCGGCGTTTGTACGCCGATATAAAGCGATATTTGGTGCTTTTGCATGAGCGGGACATAGGTTTTAAGCTATGCGCGTTTCGTGCGTCGTATTGGTTTTGTCCGTGATTTAGTTTACGATATTATATGTGTTTGCGTATAGATACCCCTCACGTGGACTTCGGACGAGGAAGAAGAGGAGGGCGACAGCATTTTCGGCAGACAAGGACTAGGTGAGTAGATGTATATCTACGGGAGGAAGTCGGGTGGATGGCGTTTAGCACCCCCGCAAGCGTAGAATAGGAATAAGTACTTATTGTCATTAGGAAGTCAGACATGACCTTAGAATTTCGGTGAGTGGGACCCTAGTAGTGACCTTAGGTTAGACTAGATTGATTTAGAAAGACCTCACCCGAGGATGAATATCTTGGAGGAGATTCGTAGGTTTCAGGTAGATACACACACATGCACACACTGAGACTCGACATGGTGTATACGTGTATGTATATATATATAGGACTAGGTGTAGGTATATATATATACACGATACGTATATGTGATACAAGGATGTGATATGATACATGGGGATGAAACAATATAACTGGGCTGATGCCGTGATTCTTGGCTATACAGTCGTGTAATGATGTTAGCGGATCATTAGAAAATGAGATAATTGATTTGTATACATGAACAATAATAAAGGGTGGTGATGATATTGAAGTATATGGGACTCTAAAATAGAACCCGGACCGTAACCTGTGCCTGAAATTCTGATATGATATATGTGTGACTTGATTACGACATCATATAGGTATGACTTGATCTCGATATGATATATGTGTAACTTGATTACGATATCATATAGGTGTGACTTGATTACGATATGATTTAAGTGTGACTTAATCATAATATGATACATATACATGATATTTCTGAGGATAAATTAACGATGTATATTTATGCTGGCAATGATATATGATGATGTATGCAATTACAGTATAGCACCTTGATCTTGACATGTGTTGATGATGATATTACACGAATGATGAGACACGTAGGTGATACTTGACCCGTACCCCGATATTAGGATGCCGTACGATGGATTTTACCGTACGAAGTATAGATATGATGATTGATCCGCACTCTTGATTCGAGGAAGCCGTACTACGTACGTGACGCTATTGAGGCTGGATCGCCGACTATTAGAGATATGGATTTAGACCATAGGTGGACTCTTATTTCTTATTGACTAGTTTCTTAGGTTTAGTTCCTTAGGAGGTTAGATAGACACTAGTTTAGGCTCGAGTCATATAGTTGTAGTTATACTTGTATATCACAGATGAGTGGTTATTACACATTCGTCTTTACATTCATACCGTAATCATAATGTTGCATGTTCATACATATGTTTCTATAATCAGTATAAAACTCTGCCTGTTAGGACACCAGCACCATTGCCGATGATGCGCATATTCCACGCACACTTATTTGCCGGCCCACACACATCATCATCGGTAATTACTTTGTCACGTACACTTTAGATCATATTATCTTTTATTGATAGAATCAGCTAACAGCTAGATCGATATAATATTGTGATTACTCTCTGGTGTTAGTATAGACATGGTAATTATTATTTAGACATTTCATGCATCCGCATTTTCATGTTATCATGCAGTATTATGGGGCATATGCCGACACTTATCATATACTTACTCATGATTTTGGGATTTTGGATTTCTATGAGATTTCTGGATTTTTGGGAAAAACCGCAAGAATATATAAAAACTTCTCTCTCTCTCCTCCTCTCTTTTTAAAATATAAGATGCGGTTTTCTCGTGATGTATGTGTCGTCCACCATGAGATTTCATGTTTTCTGTTGAATTTCGAGACCCGATTTGAGGAGTGGATGAACCGTCTCGGGTACATGGTGGGCCCGGTATGGTACCCGGGACAAGAAGATCGAGTTGTAGACGATGAGCCTGGCAGGGGAGGACTACCTACCGGTGATATCTGGCGCGGCGGATATCCGGAGGATACCGACCGTTGTCGTGAGATTTGATGATATGGGCCGATCCGGACTGACGGAGCCCAAGATATTGAGACTATGAGATATTGAGATTATGAGGTATTGAGACTTGAGATTTACATATTTTGTGTCGATACTTGACACGGATTTCCATGGATTTCATCGTTGATATTTCAGATTTATATACAAATTTTACCCTGATAAAAGCTAAAGATTTCTTATACAGATATATCCAGATTCAGGATTTATTGTTTTACATTCATGGTGCATGCATACTCATTCACATGACATTTACTATTTGAGGCACTGACACGGAGCTTTTGCACTACACGTAGTTTATTACCCTGCCATTACTAGCTGATTAGTATTATATTAGTATATTATTTTGACCTAGGATAGCGTCGTGCATTCGATTTGTTTTCGCAGATATCTTCTACTCACGAGTTGGCAATTCACCCCCGTTGTGTCAAATTTTATTACAGGTTCGATGTACAGGTTTTCCTGGCAGTTTGCTGGCACATCTTTTCATTCAGGGTGAATTGCACGGTAGGTTGGTTCACTTGTATCTGGACCGCCATTGTACTTTTATTATTTCATTTGTATCTAGAAAGCTCCATCAACCAAACTTGTATTACTTGATAAGTTTACTGGACCAGTTATTTATTTCGACCTTAGAGTCACGCTTGTATTATTATGATATCTGGTGGTTTTGTTTTCTTTTGAGTTTTGAGCCTCGCCCTTTGGCGTTGTATACTATTGTGCATTGGTGTGGTTGTTTCCGCCTTTTGGCGTAGAGCTAGCTCCCGTTTGGGGATGCTTTTTATTATTTGTGTATATTATACTTGTTGTACCCGTTTGGGGCCAGTTTTTACAAAGGAGACTCTGTCGAAATTTTTGAGAAAATTGGATGATGCTTTTAAACTTGTTTTCTACATGTTTTCCTTCTTCTTCTTCTTCTTCTTCTTCTTCTTCTTTTATGGTTTAGATTTCTGGGCTTCGACTTACTTAGGTTACGTTGCGCCTCTCGACGCTTCGTAATCTAAGTGTCGGTCACATTCCGTAGTTTCGAGTCGTGACAAAGTTGGTATCAGAGAGTTAGGTTTAACCTTGTATAAGTCTAGGTGACCCTTGGTTGATGGAGTAGGCGACTTAGGTTGAGTGACGTACCGTGGGTATGATCCGCGGCATACTTACGATACGCTACTCTTCTTAAGTAGCCTTAGGATGTACATTTGTTTGCACCATATTTCATTCATTCCTTTGATCTATCTTCGTCGATATCGGAGGGTGGTTTCTGTTACCACGGGCGCACGGGCTGAGGGAGCTGCTGCTCGAATGCGATAACCATTAGGGTATTGGTTATTCTTCAGGATTGAAGTATTGTTTAGCGTGCGGACGAAGGCTATTCACATGGTGTCCAGGCGAAGTTAAAGGGTTCGAACGATTATCAGAAAATCCATTTTCCCAAGTTTAAGGTATTCGGAAGAACATGCAGGTATTTCGATGGACCCTCTAGAAGAATGAAACCCTAACTCGACATAATGACCAGGAGAACGCCCTTGAACCTTAGGGTTTACGGCAGTTCCGCGGTGCCATTAGTGAGGCTTGGGTTTGCCCTTCTACGGCTGGACCATCGATGCTGAGGTATGTACCAGATATTTTTTAAACTGTACTTGAGTGTTGAGCTCTCGGGGAATTATGGAATTTTGATGGATCGATCGAAAAGTTTAATGTAGTCCGGATATCAGGTGAAGGGATCGACTACGTGGGAGACTCTAGATATAAGTATTGCCGTTGGTAGCGCAGTCAGCACACCTATGAAGAGACGAGTTCGAAGCAGTCGACACCAGAGGAAAGGGGGAAAGAGACGCACATTGACGATAGTGTTTACGATTGTGATTTGGTGATTTGAATTTCATATTTTCGTTGATTGGATTTTGGTATTTTGAGGACTTTGTTCTACGATTGGTATTTCTTATGTGCACCTTCATTACATTCTATTTGTGTTTCATATATCAGTGGTATTGATGTTGTTTAGTACGTACCCAGTGCACTTGATTTGGTTTTTATACATTTTGAGATTTTGATTTGATTTCGTGCATATGGTTACCCATGATTTTGACATATGCTTCGACCTAGTTTTCATGCATTTTCGTACTGTGATTTCGATTTTGATATTTGGTGTATGTTTTCGTGCACCATGTGCACCTGATTGAGATTCTTGCGCACACTTAGCGCACTTGATGCGATTTGGTGCACACCAGATGCACTAAATCGGGGTTTTGTGCAGATTAGATGCACCTGATATTGAGTCATGCACGCCCGTTGCACTTGACAGATGTTTTTGGTGCACACCTGTTGCACTTAGTTCGTTTTTGTGTGTATTCGTGGTATCTGTATTTGGTTTCGATTTCAGTGCGCACCGGACGCACATGATATTTTTATGATGTGATTGGGATTGAATTCAGTTTAAGCAGTATGCTTTTATAATCATTACTATTGATTTGATAACCAGGCGGGACGTGTATGTTAAATAAAAGACATATATAGCTATTTTTTAAAAATAAACGTCCGCTACTTGTGCCGTGACATGTGCATCACACGGCGATAAAAAAGGGGTTCTTGCATGCTTCTTTATCCAGATATTTGGACGATTTTACTATGATGTGCACTATAGATAAGTTGTAGTTTTGATATATTATGTTGGTTTTCATATTGAGTTTTGATATTTTATTCTCGCCATAACTCCGATGATTGCGTTATACTTGACGGAGTTGATTTTAGTTTTGTATTGATGATTTCGAAGCTCCGACAATTTGAGCGTTTTGGCTGAATGTTTTAGTAATTGGGGGAGTTTTAATTTAAATTCGGGGACCGAATTTCTTAAAGGGGTGAAGATTGTAACGTTTTAAAAATAATTAAATAAATAAATCGTTTAAGTGAATTTTATAATTTTCGGTAAAGTAAAACGTATTTTTCGTAAAACTAAACCGTAATTATTTTTCACTATAAATTTAAAAATACATATTTTAATTATGTTATTACTATTAAATGGTGTTTATTTAGCCACTTATAAATTTTTATTTTAATTAAATATTTTTCCTAAATTAATTATTTTAAATACTAACATAAGCTTATTTATGCATTAAATTAGTGTAAATTACAAATTTGAAATGGGTTAATTCTACAAAATGAGCCATTCCATATTAGAATCAAGTGTTTTTATGCAAAATTCTTCCTCAAATATTTTTATGATTCTAGATTTTTCTAGGATCAATTTTTGAAGAAGAAAAATATTAAATAAGAAATTAATGAAAAGACATAAAGAGGTGATATTTTGGGGGGAAGTTTCTACACCATTCTCACTCTTTTCTTTCTCTCCCTCTCCTCCATGGTATGGCCGGCCTACTCCCCATGGCTGCCCCAAAAATTCACCCCCTTCACTTTGCATAAAAAATAAACAAAATTCCATCAAAAATTCCAAAATAAATCTCAAAATCCATATTCAATCTTTATCCAATATTCTTTAACCTATTTGGCATGGATTTTGGAGATGGAAACCATTATTTTGGAGGCTTATTTTCATGTTGGATTTCATGTGTGGAGGTATAAATTTTATTCTTTTGATTTATTGTTATTAGATGTTTCATTTAAGCATGTTTAGATTTAATAAATTAATTCTATTTACAAGTTTTAAAATTCAAGTTAGGGTTTGTAAAATCAAGTTATGGTTTTATTAATTAATTAGGGTTATAATAACTAGTTTAACACTTTTAGAAATGGAAAATCATGCATGGTTGATATATTGTAAATTGTTGATCCAAAATTGTTTAATTTAAACAATTTTGCAAACTAGATTTCTATATATTGTATATATTGGTGAGATAAAATTCCAATTAATATTTGTAACACTAGATTGTGGTTTCAATGAGGATATTAACTTGTTAATGGAATGAAATACTTAATTTGGTTACTAATTTTTATTGATAATTGAGAAATTGTTAGAAAAATAATATTTTGCTAACTAGATTTTGGAAATTCTTAAATAAATGAAATTTAAAATATAATTTATGGTTTCATTATATCATTATCATCATGAATTGTAGTTTAATGCATTAATTCATGCAAAATCCAGTTTAGATGTGATATTGTGACATTTTGCTTGCAAGGTTTTAAAATTGGTTTATTTGCAAACTAGAATTTTCTAATTAATACAATTGGGGCGTTAAAAATATAGTAATGGGTTGTATAATCTAGTTATGCTATTTAATGAGTATTATGACTATTAGTTTCATTTAAACAGTAAGTTTTGAAGTAAAACGGTAAATTGGCATTTTCAGGTTTTACGAAATCGGACGATTTGATCGATTTTTAGGGTTTCGATGAATTAAATCATGTTTTATAACTATGAGTTCTTTGTTGATGTTTATCTCGATCAATCGGAGTTTGTACGCTGATATCGAGCGATATTTGGTTCTTTTGCATGAGTGGGACATAGGTTTTAACCTATGCGCGTTTCGTGCGTCGTATTGGTTTTGTCCGTGATTTAGTTTACGATATTATATGTGTTTGTGTATAGGTACCCCTCACGTAGACTTCGGACGAGGAAGAAGAGGAGGGCGACATCATTTTCGGCAGACAAGGACCAGGTGAGTAGATGTATATCTATGGGGGGAAGTCGGGTGGATGGCGTTTAGCATCCCCGCAAGCGTAGAATATGATAAGTACTTATTGTCATTAGGAAGCCAGACGTGACCTTAGAATTTCGATGAGTAGGACCCTAGTAGTGACCTTGGGTTAAACTAGATTTATTTAGAAAGACCTTACCCGAGGATGAATATCTTGGAGGAGATTCGTAGGTTTCAAGTAGATACACACACATGCACACACTGAGACTCGACGTGGTGTATACGTGTATGTATATATATATATAGGACTAGGTGTAGGTATATATATATATATATACACGATACGTATATGTGATACAAGGATGTGATATGATACATGGGGATAAAACAATATAACTGGGCTGATGCCGTGATTCTTGGCTATACAGTCGTGTAATGATGCTAGCGGATCATTAGAAAATGAGATAATGGTCTTGTACACATGAACAATAATAAAGGGTGATGATGATATTGAAGTATATGGGACTCTAAAATAGAACCCGGACCGTAACCTGTGCCTGAAATTCTGATATGATATATGTGTGACTTGATTACAACATCATATAGGTGTGACTTGATCTCGATTTGATATATGTGTAACTTGATTACGATATCATATAAGTGTGAATTGATTACGATATGATTTAAGTGTGACTTAATCACAATATGATACATATACATGATATTTTTGAGGATAAATTAACGATGTATATTTATGCTGGCAATGATATATGATGATGTATGCGATTACAGTATAGCACCTTGATCTTGACATGTGTTGATGATGATATTACACGAATGATGAGACACGTAGGTGATACTTGACCCGTACCCCGATATTGGGATGCCGTACGATGGATTTTACCGTACGAGGCATAGATATGATGATTGATCCGCACTCTTGATTCGAGGAAGCCATACTACGTACGTGACGCTATTGAGGCTGGATCGCCGACTATTAGAGATATGGATTTAGACCTTAAGTGGACTCTTATTTCTTATTGACTAGTTTCTTAAGTTTAGTTCTTTAGGAGGTTAGATAGACACTAGTTTAGGCTCGAGTCATATAGTTGTAGTTATACCTGTATATCACAGATGAGTGGTTATTACACATCCGTCTTTACATTCATACCGTAATCATAATGTTGCATGTTCATACATATGTTTCTATAATCAGTATAAAACTCTGCCTGTTAGGACACCGGCACCATTACCGATGATTCACATATTCCACGCACACTTATTTGCCGGCTCACACACATCATCATCGGTAATTGCTATGTCACGTACACTTTAGATCATATTATCTTTTATTGATAGAATCTGCTAACAGCTAGATCGATATAATATTGTGATTACTCTCTGGTGTTAGTATAGACATGGTAATTATTATTTAGACATTTCATGCATCCGCATTTTCATGTTATCATGCAGTATTATGGGGCATATGCCGACACTTATCATATACTTACTCATGATTTTGGGATTTTGGATTTCTATGAGATTTCTGAATTTTTGGGGAAAACCGCAAGAATATATCAAAACTTCTCTCTCTCTCTCTCCTCTCTTTTTAAAACATAAGATGCGGTTTTCTCGTGATGTATGTGTCATCCACCATGAGATTTCATGTTTTCTGTTGGATTTCGAGACCCGATTCGAAGAGTGGATGAACCGTCTCGGGTACATGGTGGGCCCGGTATGGTACCCCGGGGCAAGAAGATCGAGTTGTAGACGATGAACCTGGCAGGGGAGGACTACCTACCGGTGATGTCTGGCGCGGCGGATATCCGGAGGATACCGACCGTTGTCATGAGATTTGAAGATATGGGCCGATCCGGACTGATGGAGCCCGAGATATCGAGACTATGAGATATTGAGATTATGAGGTATTGAGACTTGAGATTTACATGTTTTGTGTCGATGCTTGACAAGGATTTCTATGGATTTCATCGTTGATATTTCAGATTTATATACAAATTTTACCCTGATAAAAGCTAAAGATTTCTTATACAGATATATCCAGATTCAGGATTTATTGTTTTACATTCATGGTGCATGCATACTCATTCACATGACATATTACTATTTAAGGCACTGACACGGAGCTTTTGCACTACACGTAGTTTATTACCCTGCCATTACTAGCTGATTAGTATTATATTAGTATATTATTTTGACCTAGGATAGCGTCGTGCATTTGATTTCTTTTCGCAGATATGTTCTACTCATGAGTTGGCAACTCACCACCGTTGTGCCAAATTTTATTACAGGTTCGATGTACAGGTTTTCCTGGCAGCTTGCTGGCACATCTTTTCATTCAGGGTGAATTGCACGGTAGGTTGGTTCACTTGTATCTGGACCGCCATTGTACTTTTATTATTTCATTTATATCTAGAAAGCTCCATCAACCAAACTTGTATTACTTGATAAGTTTACTGGACCAGTTATTTATTTCGACCTTAGAGTCGCGCTTGTATTATTATGATATCTGGTGGTTTTATTTTCTTTTGAGTTTTGAGTCTCGCCCTTTGGCGTTGTATACTATTGTGCATAGGTGTGGTTGTTTCCGCCTTTTGGCATAGAGCTAGCTCCCATTTAGGGATGCTTTTTGTTGTTTGTGTATATTATACTTGTTGTACCCATTTGAGGTTAGTTTTTACAAAGGAGACTCTGCCGAAATTTTTGAGAAAATTGGATGATGCTTTTAAACTTGTTTTCTACATGTTTTCCTTCTTCTTCTTCTTCTTCTTCTTCTTCTTTTATGGTTTAGATTTCTGGGTTTCGGCTTACTTAGGTTACGTTGCGCCTCTAGACGCTTCGTAATCTAAGTGCCGGTCACGTTCCTTACTTTCGGGTCGTGACAGAGCACCTGTGTACAATTTTTGATGTCAAACACCAATGGTTGTGGGATCAACCATCGCTCCCAGGGTCAAGAAATATACACACTAGTCTACTCTGGTAATATCGATGCCCTGTCTCGATATACTCTTGACTAGGAATAATTAAAGGATATGCTTATAGAACGCCCAGGACCCATTAGTATAATCTACATCTTAATCCTGTCAGTCAAGCATAATCCTAAGGGCTTCATCAACATGTATATAAAGATATGAAATGTAACACATCGCACGTTAAGATGAAGATAAACTAAATAGTATACTATCATTTCGAGCAAAGATTGTTTCTGTACATATGCATGCCTAGCATCCTATACAATACAGGCCTTTAGGGCATACATATCTAACAATCTCTTACTTGCACTAAGGCCTATAGTTGGTGCAATAAGTACCCACTGTCTACACTAGAACCAGTTGCCGGCGTACCACATGCCCAACTGCTCGAACAGTTTCTCAAACTAGACTTGAGGGATGGCCTTGGTGAATGGATATGCTGTGTTGTCTTTCGTGTCTACTCTCCGTACCTCGATGTCCTGGCGATCCATTATCTCCCTGATGAGGTGATACCGCCTCAAGATATGTCTGGATTTCTGATGAGACCGCGGTTTCTTTTCCAAAGCCATGGTTCCATTGTTATCGCAATACAGAGGTATTGAATTAGCAATGGATGGAACCACCTGAAGTTCAGAAGTGATCTTCTTCATCCACACTACCTCTATTGCGGCATCGTTAGCGGTAATATACTCATCTTCCATCATGGAGTCTACGACGGTATCTTGCTTGGAACTCTTCCAATATACCGCCCCTCCATTTAGGGTAAATACAAACCCTGAGATGGACTTACTATCATCCTTGTCGCTCTGAAAGCTGGAGTCGGTAAAGCCCTCCATTTGGAGATCTCCGTTACCATACGCCAAGAACATTTCTTTAGTTCTTCTAAAGTACTTCAAAATGTTCTTCACAGCAGTCTAGTGTTTCTCCCTGGATTGGATTGATACCTGCTTATTGCACTCAGTGCATAAGCTACATCTGGGCGAGTACACAATATCGTATACATTATAGATCCTACCGCCGAAACGTAGGGTATAATGCTCATGCGAGCCCTCTCCTCATCAGTTTTTGGAGACATCTCTTTGGAGAGGGTGATCCTGTTAGTTGTATGTATACCCTAGAGGACAGTATTGTACAGATCATGTATATTATATTGGATGCTTGGACATATATAGAGATGACTTTCTTGCTCGATATGATAGTATGCTATCTGGTTACTCTTTATCTTAACATGTATACTAGTCTCTTTATACTGTATTATAGTTACATGTTGGTAAAGCCCTTAGGATGTGTACTTGACTACCTGGACTATGATGAGGATCATACTAGTGGGGACATGGTAGTCCATAAGTACATCCTTCAAGGTCCTAGTCGTGGGTGTATCGAGACGGGGCATCGATATACCAGTGTAGACTAGCGTATACGCTTCTCGACCCATGAAATGGGCGATGGATGATCCCATATCCATTGGTGTTTGACATCAGAGATGGTATACGGGTGCTCAGTGGAGACTGGGTACACTGGACGGACTCGCCGAGAACTCCCAGATGGTATTATACCTTACGTCAGATGGCAGTTCTCAGATAACACTTGTGCAGGTTAGTCTGTAGACCCGAGATCGTCATAGAGTCTTGTGTGATTCCCACTGTACTTTGATTTCCACCTTACCACGTCCATGAGGGCGTGCAAAACGGTGGTTTTTGGGTACAGTCCCGAGTCACATGGAGGCAATGAGCGATAGGAGGGGTTTCGTCTCTCCTGGTATTGGGGGTTGATGTTGCGCTGTGCTCGATTGGCCGTAACAGGGAAGTCCCTGGCCAGGGCTGATTAGAGATTTACCGGTAAGTGTTACCAGTAGTTTCTCGACCCGTTATGAGCCTCACATCGGCACGACTTATCGGTTATTGGGGTCTGACGTTTACCACCCCTAGACTTGATATGCGACATATCAGACGAGGAGACCGGACTGTACGGGAAGTGTTGCCGGTTGGCTCGACGGGAGTTGTAACAGGTTCGCTTGTTCTCTTCTGATCGTTCAATACCCGGGTGGCCATTACGTTTAGCTGACCGCTTGCGGCTTGGGGGTTCTTGATATGATCATCACCCACTGCCGGCGTATTGACGAGTCTCAGAGTCCCACAAAGGAGTTTCCTAGTCCAGGCGAAACGTTGTGGTGCGCGTATGTGATATGCGCATGAACCCGATTAAAATGCGCGTATAGGATACCGTATATTGATCGGGCGGCTTACTTTTAGTAGGGGTCATATGTGATATGGCCGGATTGATAAATCAAGTGTTGATTTATCATTTAACCATTAGCTTCTCACTTGAAATCCTTTCTTGAGTATGATGGATGTATGCATGCATGTATAGTTTCTTTATTGATTCATGCATATATGGATGTACATATACACATACATACATACATACATACATACATCCTTCATGGTTGTACATACATGAAAATGGTGGCAATATAAGACTCGCACCATGGTTTTATTTATGGATTAAATTGCATTTGATTTAAAACAAAAAGGGAAAAAGCAAAATGGTCATTATTGATTTGTTTCTACACTCTTCTCTTGACCTAACCATTCTCACCCACCATTTGACCATGGGTTACTTTTCCTTTTGTGTTTTTAACTCAAGTTCAATAATATCCTAACCATGGTTTGATATGAGAAGAGGAAAATATATATTGATATATTTTTCTATTTTATTTTTAGTGTTGAACTTATCATCTTCTCATATTGCCATTATCTTCTTCTTCCTCTCTCATTTTGCTCTCTAGTTCTTTGTAGTGAGCAATATACTCATCAAGATTGGATTTTGAAGTGAGAAAGAGAAGCACAACACCATTCTACATAAGTCTAGCCTACTTGTTTAGAGTGTTAGCTTGATTTCGCTCACTTGATCGGATAAAGTTGCAAGCTTGGACAAAGCGGACTCCGGGTGGATCATCGGTGACCTCGAGGAGTTCAAGCGGAGCTTTTCCAAACCCCAAGTAGCCGAGGAGTCTAGCGTAGGGAGCTACAAAGGTTGTACTCTCTAAACCCTAGCATTTCTTTCATATGATGATGTGAAAAACTTGAAACCCTAATTGATTCTAGGATCGATTCTTTGTTCGTTAACTTAGCACCCTAAAGACTCCACTTTTGGTTCATATGATGCTTCCAAACCCTTCATGTGGTGCTAGGCTAACCCAACAGATCCCATGACAAGCGGGTAAATTACCTCGCTTATAATCTTCTATACTAAACCTTTTTAGTATGGTGTCAATGTATCTCGATTGGGACAATCCCAATAATTTCTTAAATCTATCTCTATAGATCTTAATCCCCAGAATGTACGAGGCACCACCCAGGTCTTTCATGGAGAACCTTTGCGATAAGAATAGTTTGACCGATTGTAGCATAGGAATATCATTTCCTATCAAGAGAATGTGGTCCACGTACAATACGAGGAATGTAACAGTACTCTCTACAATCCTTTTATAAATACATGGTTCATCTATATTTTTGATAAAACCAAACTCTTTGATTGTATCATCAAAGCAGATGTTCCAACTCCGTAATGTCTGCTTTAATCCATAAATGAATTTAAGCAACCTGCATGCTTTTCCGCTGCTCCCACTATCAATGAAACCTTCTGGCTGATCCATAAAAACACATTCTTCTAAATCACCATTTAGAAATTCCGTTTTAACATCCATCTGCCAGATCTCATAGTCATAGTGAGCAGCTATAGTAAGCAGGATCCGAATGGATTTGAGCATCGCGACTGGTGAAAAGGTTTCATCATAGTCCAAGCCTGGTCTTTAACGAAATCCTTTTGCTACCAGCCTAGCTTTATAGGTCTCCACATGACCATCCACACCGATCTTTCTCTTAAAGATCCATTTGCACCCTATGGGTTTTACTCCAGAAGGCGCAACCTCTAAAGTCCATACTTTATTGGTGTGCATGGATTCCATTTCGGATCTCATGGCATCCATCCACTTCACTGAGTCACCACTCGTGATTGCTTGCTGAAAACTAGTAGGATCATCATCATCCATGATGCAATCTTCTCTATCTCCATCAATTAGAAAACCGTAGTATCTATCAAGTTGGCGAGAAGTCCTACTAGATCTACGGAGTGGCTGAGATTCGTCGGGTTCTATTGAAACCTCAGGTTCAACCAAATCATCGGTAATTGTTTGTGTATCTGGAATTTCTTCCAGTTCTACCGCATTGCCAACAGTATCATTTGTAAAAAAATTATTTTCGAAAAATATGGCATACTGAGAAACAAACACCCTTTGTTTCTCCTTGTGGTAGAAAAGATATCCATACGAGTGTTTTTGATATCCCACAAATTTACACAAAACCGATTGTGTTTCGAGTTTGTCCGGATTCTGCTTTTTCATATAAGCCGAACAACCCCATATCCTAACTTGTTTAAGAGATGGTCTCTTCCCATATCTTATCTCATATGGAGTGGTAGACACGGTTTTGGTTGGAACCCTGCTCAATAGATATATCGTAGTCTCCAATGCGTGCCCCCAAAATGAAAGTGGTAACTCAGCATCACTCATCATTGATCGTACCATATCTAATAGGGTACGATTCCTCCGTTCCGATACGCTGTTGTGCTGTGGTGTGTACGGAGGAGTGAGCTGAGAGAGAATCCCATTCTCTTTTATGAAATTTAGAATCTCTGAGCTTAGATACTCACTTCCTAGATCTGGTCGAAGTTTCTTGATACTCAAGCCTGTTTGTTTTTCTACTTCAGATTTGTACTCTTTGAGCTTTTCGAAGGCTTCGGACTTATGTTTCAACAAGAACACGTGTCCGAATCTCGAGAAATCATCAGTAAAAATTATGAAGTACGAAAAACCACCTCTTGCATGTGTAGACATTGGTCTACATACATCACTATGTATGAGGCCTAAGAGTTCAGTAGCTCTCTCTCCGTGTACATTAAACGATGTTTTGGTCATTTTACCTTTGATACAAGACTGGCAAGTCGCATAAGATTTATATTCAAAAGAGTTTAAATATTCATATTTATGTAGCTTGATTAGACTTGTTTCATTAATATGACCAAGTCTATAATGCCAAATGAAAGCTTCATTTATGTCTAAAATCTTCCTTTAGTTTATGTGTTGTATATTGAAAACTGTATGTTGATTTAGGACGTATATCTCGTTATTTAATGTACCAGACCCAATCAACTCTTGATTAAGGTTAATTTTCATAATATTGGATTGTAATACAAAATTATATACTTCATTGTCCAACAACGATATTGATATAATATTACATAATATCAAAGGTATAAAATAACATGGGTTCAAAACCAATATACAAACCGACGGCAAACCAAGGTGATACTCTCCCACTGCTACAGCATGTACAGAAGAACCATTCCCAACTCGGAGAGTGTGATCACCTTTCTTAAAAAACCTGCTATTTCTCAGCTCCTGCACACAATTGCATATGTGAGATCCTGACTCGGTATCTAATACCCAGGAAGCAGAGTTAATTGAAAAACAGTTTTCTGTTACAAACACACCTGAAGTGGAAGCATCACCATGCTTCTTCTTCTTGAGGCCGGCCAGGTATCCAACACAGTTTCTCTTCCAGTGCCCAGTCTGGTGGCAGTGGAAGCATTCCCCTCTTCCTGTCGCAGCATCCCCTATCTTGTCCTTTCCTGGTGCCTTTTTCACTCCTCTTCTTGGCTTGATGGAATTCTTATTCTTCTTTCCCTTGGCCTTGGCTTTCGGGACGGAAGAGGAAAATGGCCCAGCAATTAGAGCGGGAGTTCTCGCTACCTTTAGCGTGCTCTTTGCACTCCTCAACATATTGAGGAGTCAGGTAGTGACTTCTCCATGTTGTGCATGTTGAAGTTTACAATGAACTGAGCAAAGGCATGGGGAAGGGACAGTAGAACAATATCAACATACTGTTCGTTCCCCATGGTCCAACCCAGGTCCTCTAGTTATTCGATAAGTCCAATCATCTTCAATACATGGTCACCTACAGACATGCCAGCAGCCATCTGCATCTGAAACAACTTTTGAGATGTTTCGTATCGGAGAGTACGAGATTGCTCTCCATACAACTCCTTTGTATGGAGAAAGATGGATTATATATCCATCTTCTCGTGCTGCTTCAACATGTCTTGCGGATGTACAGTCTATATCCCATGTCTTGCGGATTTCTTTATCCGCAACTGAAGAATCAGGGCCTGGGCTAGGAGGGACTGGAGTAGTCAGGACGTATCCGACCTTATCATAGGTCAGGGCAATATTTACGTTTCTCAGCCAATCTTTGTAATTCGGTCCCGTGAGTTTATTCTTGTCTAATAAAAGCTTAAGTCCCGTCATAGGTATCTGCCATTAGGAGAGAGAAAAGAAGACACTCAGCGATTGCTCTTGCATAATTAGATTGGTTATTAATCTTATCCAATCAATGTCTCCCAGTACATTTTATCAAATTTTCCTTGAAACCTTAAAAAGAAAATTTGCCAGGATTAATTGCAATCTACAAGTTCGCTAACCGGTCGGCCAGGCCAGTGTCGGTACTCCGAGGGAGGTTCCCCGTACTCTCGTATGGACCCAATTAAAATAAACCTCGTTTTCCTAGAGGCATAACTCCGTTGACACCTTTCTAGACACCTACTGGATTAGCAAATTGTAAAGTGCAAAACTCTTCCGGGAGTAACTTTTACTCACAGTGGGATCGGGATCCAACTATCAAATAGAAGGTATGCAATCTCATTGCAAATTTCAACTCTTGAAATTCCTGATATGGTTTTTACCTCTAGTGTCTTATGACCTTAATTATAATCATAAGCACTAGTCAAGTTCTACCCACCATTTCGTGATTGATTTAGACCCATCCCCATAGCCCTTATCTATGGTCAACAAAGTCATATGAATGTCCTAATTAATCGCATCAAATGCTTTATAGGAAGACATCACTTAGTTACCGTACACCATACCTTAACTATAGTCAACAAATGTGGTACAAATGCTAAGTACTCTACTTTCTAAAATGGTGGAGGGCAACAGATGGTTTTTATGAAAATCTTTAACGTTTTGAACTTGATATCGTTGTAGAATCTAGTGAAAGGAGTGGTTTAAGCTCCAGTTTTAAAAGTCGAATGGTTTTGTAGTATCTTTCTAATCTACTAAAGAGGTCGCTCTCGGTGAAGGGATCTCGGCTCTTCCTCATTGAATGAGGTGCTGGATATTCATGAATACCACGATGGAAAGAAAAAGTTAGATCAACTATAAAAACAATTGAGTGCTTTGTAACATTTGCTAGTTTCGTTAAAGGGGTCACTCCCAGTGAAGGGATCTCGGCCCTTTCCTCATCGAATGAGGTGCTGGATATTCATAAAGGAATATCACTGTGCAAAGCAACAACTAGAGTTACCCATTTTAAAAAGTTTGATTCTACAACATCTTTAAATTTTTTTTTCTTAACATTAATCACATTAATGTTGTCCCATCATTTACGTTTCCTAAATATCACAGAAAAGAAACGAAAATAGAACGTACGCTTATGCCATCCGCATTCGCCACGGCGCCCCGTCATGCACTGTTAGGTTACTTAACAACGGCAGAGCAGGGGTTGGACTAGCGAGGGTGCAAAACATAAGCAATGTTTATTATATATCTCATATATAAATAGCCGTACGTCGTACGCAGTTATAAACATTCCAGATCACAAATAAACACAGTAGATATACTAGGAATTCCGTATTTCATTCAAGCCCTTAATGAAAGACAGGTTCCACGGTCGTGATGAATATCCAAACCCCACCCTAGACCCCTACGGGTGCGGCAAACTACCCACCAAATTCCCGAAGTAAAGCAACCTCCCTCAACAAAGTGAGTAGGCCACTCGGCATTTCGAGAACCCGGTAGTTTGTGCACCCCACCTTAGGTCTATCCTAGGAGTACAAACAGTAAAAAAAAAATATACAACGGTGGCTACAACCTCAACCCGGATGTGCCCCACAAAATAATATTACATCGCTTTTTACAAATTACATGAATGAAAGAAAAACGCTCGTCTCACATCCCCTGGCTATTCATCCATGACGATCCAACATATTCATATACATATACCATCACATGATATCATTACAGATGTGTGCAACCCCGACTAATCGATGTATAGCAATTAGTCAAAATTTCCAAACACACATACACATCACAAACCATGTAAAGTAACCGCAACATTAGAATTCCACACGCAATTAGCAAACTAAACGAATTTTCCAACACTTGAAAAATTCAGTGAGCTAAAGTTCCAAAACCGTTCGTTTAAAGCCAATCCGGGAGTCGAAACGAACTCGAAATCTACCCGAATCTTCACGGAGGTGAAGATCATGATATATAGTATTGAATGGGGGGCCTCGGGAGGAGGGGGTACCCACCCCCGGGGGCCACCTCGAGGTGGCCCCTAGGGGAAGACAGACCCGAGAGCACCTATATGGGGTGCTCTCGGGTCACCCACACCCAAGGCCACCTTGAGGTGGACTTGGGGTATGGGTCCAGCCTCTGGTCCCCGCCGGAGTGTCCCCGAGTTGCGTACGCTCCACCCCACGGCTTCTTGGTTCAATCCGTGAGCCTGCGGGGTGTGTAAACAACTCAAAACTACAATTTTGGAATTGTTTTTATCGACAGTTTTTGTGCGATAAAAACGGTGGATTTCTAACGTTTCAACAAGCTATTTTGTTAGTGTATATGCCCTAGGGGCCATTATTGTATCATACAAGCTTGTATATTACTTAATGGAAGCTTGGGATATTCACAGTTATAATAACAGTCTTGCTCAACATAGTAGTATACTACTTGGTTTATATCTATCTTAATATGTATATATGTTTTTTTTTGCATATCGCGAATACATATTGATAGAGCCCATAGGATTTTGCTTGACAACTAGCGTTGTGATGGCAGTCACACTAGTGGGGGCTGGGTAGTCCACAAGCACATCCTTTATCAGGTCCTTAGTTGTAGGATTATCGATACAGGGTATCGATACTCCGGAGTAGACTAGTGTGTACGCTTCTCATCCCAGTTGGGGAGATAGTCTGTCCCACAGCCATCAGTACGTTGTACTGGAGATAGTATACAGGTGCTCGTTGGGTTACGGGTACACCGGACAGGACTCGCAGGGAACTGTTGGTTGGTATTATACCCGTCGTCAGTTAAAAGTTCCCAGGTGACATGAGTACAGCATAGTCCGCAAACTTGACACTGCTGCTTCGTCTTGAGTGTGTTCCCACTATTCTTAGATTGCTACCCTACCACGGCTCAAAGGAGTCGTGCAAACAGGTAGCAGTTGGGTGCAGTCCCGAAGCACTTGGAGGCAGTGGCAGTTAGATAGGATTCGTCTCTCCCGGTATTGGGAGATGATATCGCGTTTTGTTTGGAGAGCCATTACGCAAAGTCCCTGGCCAGGGCAAACGAGATTTACTGGTAGGATTTCCAGTAGCTTCTCAAGGTGTAATGGGCTTCACTCCGACACGACTTATACCTCTTTTAGGGGACTGACGCTTGCCGCCCCCTAGGCCCGATATGCGATAGACCTAGACGAACAGACCGGACTGTACGGAGATTGTCACATCAGGCTCCATAGGAGTTCGGATGGGTTTCCTCATCGACCTTCTTATCGATAACTACTTGGGGACCGTTAAGTACAGCTAGTACAGCTTGCGGCCTGTCGTTAAACCCACTGCCAGCGTAGTGTCCAGCCTTTAGAGTCCCACACAGAGAGTTTCCCTGCTTCAGCCGAAACGATATAGAGGTCGTATGGTTTTACGACAGGGTTTGGACATGTACGTGTACTTGTGCACATACGATGTTCGGACAGATAATACTAGCCGGCTTTAATTTAAGCCAGATTCTAGTATTGGATTATTGGATTTATACAGTCTCAGTATTTCCGTGTTTTTACGGATGGGAGGGGCATTCTCGTAATTAGTCGAGAAGCTTCTAGAAGAAAGGTGAGGTAGAGAGCTTAGATGTAATTTGCATTAAATGAATTTGTGACTCATGAAGTGATTCATCCAAATGAGTTAATGAAGCATTTATTTCTTAATGACTCATGAGATGATTCATTCATTTGTATTAAATGAAGCATGGTTGTAATTATTTATATGATTTATTTGATAATTATTATGCTTCATTATATACATAATGAGTTATATTTTCAATTCATTCTCACAAACACGTTCTCTCTCCTCAAGCCCTCTCTCTTCAAAAACCTAACCCTAATCCTCTCATGTGTTGAGATTCCAAGGGTTAGTAAGACTAATAGATCCTTAATCCATCTCTATATCCTCTAGGTTACCTTGATTAGCAATCATAGCCACCTAGTTACCTCAAGTGAGAGGTTAAAACTTGGAGAAGGAACTCTCGGGTGGATCTTCTATCACATCGAGGAGGCCGACGAGGTGGTGAGCAACAAGAACAAGAAGGACTAGAATCTTGAGGTATAATCATCTATCATAGTAGTTAATCACTTCTAGATAGTTGTTAGTTAGGGTTTAGCAAAGATCCATAAAGTTAGTCGATGTTAACTTAAACAAAATGATTGTTTTACCTATTCCGCCTCCCCGCATCATGTGGGGTGTCTAACGTCGACTTACAGTGGTATCAGAGCCTAGCTAAACCATAACTAACATGTTAGCAAAGTCGTTAGAAATTCGATCGCAAAACGAACCCGAAAATACGACGTTTTCACCATGTTTCTGTCGTTTTCAAAACGGGGTCTAAAAATTTTTCAGGAACCCTTAAAAATACAAGCATGGTTTTTTAAGAATTGTGAAGAAATTTGGGACTGTGAATCGGCCATACCACCGCAGAACCGCCGCCGATCAAAGCGATCCGCCGTGGATCCGCGGCCGAGTTGACTCCGAGTCAACCCAAATTTGCTCAGTTATTCTTCTGTGTTGATGTTGTGTTTTCTGGGATGTTTTGTTTCTGCTCTGGTTTTATGTGCACAGAGAATTGTTTGGAGTAAATTCATTTGTGTTGCTTGATCGAAATTCTAAGATATTTGGCTAACTTGATTATATCTGTGTTGTGTTTAATGTGTTCGTAAACCTTCCCTAACTGCTAGTATATCGGTTAGCAGGAGGTTGCATAATTCTGTAATGGTTTTTACTGGTTTGTGATTGTGAACTTGTTGGATTGTCGTGAATAGATAGCCGGGGATGTGAGACGAGTGTTTCTTTCATTCAAATGTAAATTATAATTTTTTGTAATATTCTTTTGCGGGGCACAACCGGGTTGAGGTTGTAGCCACCGTTGTATTATTTCATTTACTGTTTTTTGCTCCTAGGATAGATCCAAGGTGGGGTGCACAAACTACCGGGTACTTTGAAGTGCTTAGTGGCCCACTCACGTCGTTGAGGGAGACTGCTTCACTTCGGGTACTAGGCGGGTAGTTTACCGTACCCGTAGGGGTCTAGGGTGGGGTTTTGGCTATTCATCGCGACTATGTAATCCGTCTTTCTTTGCAGGCTCAAAAGGAATGCGGATTCGTAGAAAATCCAATATGTTTATCTATGATCTGGAATGCCTATTATTGCGTCTGACGAATGTACAATATCTATATATGATATCTAGTAGGCGTTATTTATGTTTTTCACCCGCGCTATCCCAGCCCCCGCCCTGTCGTTAGTTAAGTAACCTAACGGGTGAATGACGAGGCCCAGTGGCGAATGCGGATGGCATAAGATGACGTTGTATTTTCGTTGTTTTCTGCAATGATAGGTTAATTGATGGGACGCATTATATTAATGCAAAGAAAATAAAACAAAGTTGAATCGTTGGAACAGTTTAAATGAAACCACTCGGTTATTTTAAAACAGAAGATATTTTTTTAAATTGCGGAGCTTAAACCACTCCTTTTAAAAGCTATCAGGTTCCTTCGATCATATCAACTTCACTACTTTCACGGTTTCGCCAAAACCATTCGTAGCCCTCCGTCATTTCATTTGGGTATTCAGTAGTATTCAAGCTATGTATTTTGACCAATGCCAAGGCATAGTGTTTGGTAGCTGCTGGGTATTCATTTGTTGCAAAGATAAATGAGTTGGTTTGGGACAGTCGTACTATCATTTGGCCAACGTCAGGGATATGTACGGGTGGGTTCAAATTAACAAGATAATGATGGGTAGAACTTGACATATGACTTATGACATTTTGACCAACGCCAAGGTCATAAGAGCATGGGGCAAAAATCCACATCGGGAATTTCTAAAGAAACTGAAATTTGCTAAGAGTTACATACCATTTGGAGTGTGATAATTTTGGTAGGATTCCTTCAGCTTTATCATACGATGATATTTGGATCCCGATCCTACTGTGAATATCCGCTACTCATCAGGAGATTCGTCACTTAACGATTAATGCTATAAACCAAGTAGGTGTCGAGAAAGGTGTCAGCGGGGCTACGCCCCCAGAGAAAAGAGGTTATTTAATTAAGAAACTTCGCGAAAGCATCGTAAAACTTCCCTCGAAGTACCGACACCGGCCTGGCTGAACGGTTAAGCAAGTATTGTACGGTGAGAATAGTCCTGACTAGTTCTTCCTTTTTGGTTTGAGGAGGGATTCGAGAAACAGTGGGAGCCATCCTGTTTAGATAAACTAAAAACTACTCTAAACATGCAAGAGTATCATGTTAAAGTGTTTCCTCTCTCTCTCCTAATTGCAGCAACCCAGAACATGACAGGCCTTAAATTACTATTAGATAAAAATATTTTGACAGGGCCAAACTATAAAGACAGGTTCTGGAATGTCAAGATGGCAATTACTTATGACAAATTAGGGTATGTCCTTACTACTAAGGCACCTGCTGTCCCTGGTCCAGAATCCAGTATCGCGGATAAGGAAATCCGCAAGACCTGGGAGATTGACCGCGCGAAGGCCAAATGCATCGTGCTTGCCTCTATGAATAATGAACATCAGAGGAGGGATGAGAATATGGATCTTGAATCCATATTTCTCCACACCAAGGAACTGTATGGAGAGCAATCTCGTATAGATAGATACGAGACCTCGAAGAACTTGTTTCAGTCGAGGCTGGCCATCGGATCATCTGTAGGAGAACATATCCTTAAGATGATTGGCTATATAGAAGAGCTCGCGGACCTCGGGACGACATTAGAGAACGAGCTATATACAGACTTGGTTCTTCAGTCCCTTCCTTCCACCTACGCCCAATTTATCTTGAATTTCAACATTCAAGATAAGGAAGTTGAGCTTCCAGAACTGCTTAACATGTTGAGGAGTGCAGAGGGCACCTTGCAGAAAGCAAAGGAAACACCCACTATGTTTGTTCGCGGTGCTTCCTCTTCCAGGTCCAAGGCTAGGGCCAAAGGAAGGAAGAAGAAGGCCGCTACCAAACCAAGAGGTGGTGTTGGTAAGGTGGGAGTTAAGGGAAAGGCAAAGGTTGCGGTGCCAGTAGTGGCAAAGGACGAGTGCTTCCACTGTCGTAGGAAAGGCTATTGTAAGAAAGATTGCAAAGCTTGGATTGCCAAGAACCAGGACCCGAAGCACGCTGTGGCTTCGACTTCAGGTGTGTTTGTAATTGAAAATTGTCTGTCAATCAACTCTACTTCCTGGGTATTGGATACCGGATCAGGATCTCATATATGCAATTCATTGCAGGCACTGAGAAACCGTAGAGTGCTGAAGGTTGGTGATATGACCCTCCAGGTTGCTAACGGAGCTAGTGTGAATGCTGTGTCCGTAGGGGATTATCACCTTGGATTGACGAGTGGACATATTTTGGTTTTGCGCAACTGTTTTTGTGTACCCAGTTTAACGTGTAATATCAAATCAGTATCATTGTTATCAAAAGAAGGTTATGATTTCACATTTTTAAGCTATGTTGTTAACATCCACCTTAATCATGGTTTGATTGGGTCTGGTACACTAGATAACAGTGTATACGTGTTAAACCAATTACAGATTTTCAATATCCAGAACACACTAAAAAGAAAGTCTCCAGATATAAATCAGGCTTTCTTATGGCATTGTAGACTGGATCACATCAATGAGACAAGGTTAAATAAGTTACATAGAGAAGGATATTTGGATCCGTTCGAATATCAATCTTAGGCCACTTGTCAATCATGTCTCAAAGGAAAGATGACAAAGACTCCATTCACTGGACATGGAGTAAGAGCGAGCGAGCTCTTAGGACTTATACACAGCGATGTATGTGGTCCAATATCTACACATGCAAGAGGCGGTTTTTCATATTTCATTACTTTTACGGATGATTACTCTAGGTATGGATTCATTTTATTGATAAAACATAAATCCGAGACCTTTGAGAAATTCCAAGAATATAAGAATGAAGTAGAAAACCAAACCGACAAAAGTATCAAGACACTGAGATCTGATCGAGGTCATGAATACTTAAGTGCCGAGTTCCTGGGTTACCTAAAAGAGAAAGGAATTCTCTCTCAGCTTACTCCTCCATACTCTCCATAGCATAACGGTGTATCGGAAAGACGGAACCGAACCCTATTAGATATGGTGCGTTCCATGATGAGTAATGCTGAGTTACCGCGATCTTTCTGGGGTTATGCACTAGAATCAGCTGCATATCTTTTGAACAGGGCTCCTACCAAGACTGTGCCTACCACGCCATATCAGATGTGGAGTGGGAAGAAACCTTATCTTCAGTATCTGAAGATATGGGGATGTCCAGCTTTTGTTAAAAAGCAGCATGCGGACAAACTCGAGGCACGATCAGTACAGTGTAAGTTTGTGGGATATCCAAAGAACTCCAAGGGGTATTTTTTCTATTACACAGAGGAACAAAAGGTTTTTGTTTCTCGTAATGCCCATTTTCTAGAACATCAGTTTTTAGAAAAGGAAACAAGTGGGAGTGCAATAGAACTGGAAGAAATTCCAGAACCACAAACTACTACTGAAAGTTTGGTAGAACCAGAAGTTCAAGAAGAACAGGACATTCCCGCACCCCTCTGCAGGAGTAGTAGGCCGTCTCATCCGCCTGAGAGATACTATGGTTTTCTCATAGACGGGGATAGAGAAGATTGCGTCATTGATAATGATGAACCTACTAGTTTCCAGCAGGCCATCCAGAGCGGCGACTCGGTAAGATGGCTGAATGCAATGCGGAACGAAATGGAGTCCATGTAAACCAACAAAGTATGGACTTTGGACTTTGCTCCAGATGGGGTAAAACCCATAGGATATAAGTGGATCTTCAAGAAAAAGATTGGTGTAGATGGAAAGGTGGAAACCTATAAGGCTAAACTTGTTGCAAAGGGTTTTTGTCAAAGACCTGGTTTGGATTATGACGAAACTTTTTCTCCAGTGGCTATACTCAAATCAATTCGGATCCTTCTTGCTATTACCGCCTTCTATGATTATGAGATCTGGCAGATGGACGTAAAGACGGCTTTTCTAAATGGTAATTTAGAAGAATGCGTCTATATGGATCAGCCAGAAGGTTTCAATCAGAGTGGGAGCAGCGGGAAAGTGTGCAAGTTGCTTAAGTCCATTTATGGACTAAAGCAGGCATCGCGGAGTTGGAACATCTGTTTTGATGAAACGGTCAAAGAATATGACTTTATCAAAAATCTAGATGAAACATGTATATATAGTAAAATTGTAGCACGAATTGTCGCATTTCTCATCTTGTACGTGGATAGAATTCTCTTAATAGGAAATGACATTCCTATGCTACAATCTGTCAAAGGATTCTTGTCACACAGGTTCTCCATGAAAGACCTGGGTGATGCCTCTTACATTCTGGAGATCCGGATCTGTCGTGATAGATCTAAGAGGATGTTGGGACTTTCGCAGTCCAGGTATATCAACACTATACTGAAAAGATTCAGTATGGAAGATTCTAAGCGCGGTAATTTACCGGCTTGTCACGGAATTACCCTCTCCAAAGAGATGTCTCCGAAGACTGATTTGGAAAGGGATCGCATGTCGATTATACCCTACGCTTCTGCGGTAGGCTCTATAATGTAGGCGATATTGTGCACCAGACCAGATGTAGCTTACGCACTGAGCGTGGTAAGCCGGTATCAGTCAGACCCAGGGGAGAAGCACTGGATAGCAGTAAAGAACATTCTCAAGTATCTGAGAAGGGCTAAGGATATGTTCTTGGTTTACGGCGGAAAAGACCTTAAGATCGAGACTTTTGCTGACTCCAGCTTCCAGAGTGACAAGGATGACTCCAAGTCCATGTCAGGTTATCTCTTTACCCTCAATGGAGGGGCGGTGTGCTGGAAGAGTCCCAAGCAGGACACCGTTGCTGACTCGACGATGGAAGCGGAGTATATAGCTGCTTGCGATGCCGCAAAAGAAGCAGTCTAGATGAAGAAGTTCCTCACAGAACTTCTGGTGGTTCCATCCATTGTTGATCCAATACTTCTGTATTGTGACAACAACGGGGCTATAGTTTTAGCAAAGGAACCCAGGTCCCATCAGAAGTCCAGACACATCTTAAGGCGGTATCACCTGATCAGGGAGATCATAGATCGCCGGGAGATTGAGGTCCGGAGAGTTGCTATAGAGGAGAACACTGCAGATCCATTCACAAAGGCCTTACCTCAGACACAGTTCAAGAGGCTATTCGAGATGATAGGTCTTCGATACGCCAGTACATGGCCCTAGTGCAAGTGAGAGATTGTTAGTGTATATGCCCTAGGGGCCATTATTGTATCATACTAGCTTGTATATTACTTAATGGAAGCTTGGGATATTCACAGTTATAATAACAATCTTGCTCAACATAGTAGTATGCTGCTTGGTTTATATCTATCTTAATGTGTGTATATGTTTCTTTTAGCATATCGCGAATACATATTGATAGAGCCCATAGGATCTTGCTTGACTACCAGCGTTGTAATGGCAGTCACACTAGTGGGGGCTGGGTAGTCCACAAGCACATCCTTTATCAGGTCCCTAGTCGTAGGATTATCGAGACAAGGCATCGATACTCCGGAGTAGACTAGTGTGTACGCTTCTCATCCTAGTTGGGGAGATGGTCTGTCCCACAGCCATCAGTACATTGTACTGGAGATAGTATACATGTGCTCGTTAGGTTAAGGGTACACCGGACAGGACTCGCAGGGAACTGTTGGTCGGTATTATACCCGTCGTCAGTTAACAGTTCCCAGGTGACATGAGTATAGCATAGTCCGCAGACTTGACACTGCTGCTTCATCTCGAGTGTGTTCCCACTGTTCTTAGATTGCTACCCTACCACGGCTCAAAGGAGTCGTGCAAACAGGTAGCAGTTGGGTGCAGTCCCGAAGCACTTGGAGGCAGTTGCAGTTAGATAGGATTCGTCTCTCCCGGTATTGGGAGATGATATCGCTCTGTGTTTAGTGAGCCATTATGCAAAGTCCCTAACCAGGGCAAACGAGATTTACTGGTAGGATTTCCAGTAGCTTCTCAAGATGTAATGGGCTTCACCCCGACACGACTTATACCGTTTTTAGGGGACTGACGCTTGCCGCCCCCTTAGGCCAGATATGCGATAGTCCTAGACGAACAGACCGGACTGTACGGAGATTGTCATATCAGGCTCAGTAGGAGTTCGGATGGGTTTTCTCATCGACCTTCTTATCGACAACTATCTGGGGACCGTTACGTACAGCTAGTACCGCTTGCAGCCTGTGGTTAAACCCACTGCCAGCATAGTGTCGAGTCCTTAGAGTCCCACACAGAGAGTTTTCCTGCTTCAGGCGAAATGATATAAAGATCGTATGGTTTTACGACAGGGTTCGGACATGTATGTGTACTTGTGCACGTACGATGTTCGGACAGATAATACTAGCGGGCTTTGGTTTAAGCCAGATTCTAGTATTGGATTATTGGATTTATACATTCTCAGTATTTCCGTGTTTTTACGGATGGGAGGGGCATTCTCGTAATTAGTCGAGAAGCTTCTAGAAGAAAGGTGAGGTGGAGAGCTTAGGTGTAATTTGCATTAAATGAATTTGTGACTCACGAAGTGATTCATCCAAATGAGTTAATGAAGCATTTTTTGCTTAATGACCCATGAGATGATTCATTCATTTGTATTAAATGAAGCATGGTTGTAATTATCTATATGATTTATTTGATAATTATTATGTTTCATTATATACATAATGAGTTATATTTCAATTCATTCTCACAAACACATTTTCTCTCCTCAAGCTCTCTCTCTTCAAAAACCTAACCCTAATCCTTTCATGTGTTGAGATCCCAAGGGATAGCAAGACTAATAGATCTTTAATCCATCTCTATATCCTCTAGGTTACCTTGATTAGCAATCATAGCCACCTGGTTACCTCAAGTGAGAGGTTAAAGGTTGGAGAAGGAACTCTCGGGTGGATCTTCCATCATATCGAGGAGGCCGACAAGGAGGTGAACAACAAGAACAAGAAGGACTAGAATCTTGAGGCATAATCATCTATCATAGTAGTTAATCACTTCTAGATAGTTGTTAGTTAGGGTTTAGCAAAGATCCATAAAGTTAGTCGATGTTAACTTGAATAAAATGATTGTTTTACCTATTCAGCCTCCCCGCATCATGTGGGGTGTCTAACGTCGGCTTACATATTTAAGGTTTAAGAGAGGCTCTGATACCATGTTAGTGGATGTTGCACACCTTCACAACACTTGTGAGGAGGCGGAAGTGGCAAATGAAAAATTTCTTGCATGCAACACTCACATAAAACCAAGATCATGTGCTTAAACCTTAACTAGCAAACCCTATCTAGAGTTCTTAACTTCTATGAAAGGGTTATACCTAATGAACCATTCCTTTGGGTCTTCTTTTTGATGCAACTCCTAGGCTCTTTCGGCTACTTGCGTTGTCCTCGATCTCCGGCTACCTCAAGACATAGATGATTCACTCGAGAGCTATGGAATAAGTTTCAAAATCTTCTCAAGAGTTAACTAAGAGATCAAGTGTGCTAGAAATGATCACTTAGATAATGTAGAGATCATGTAGAGGATTAATATGTCTCTTGAGCTTTTGATTCACAACACATGTGAAGGATAAAGCTAAGAGGAGGAAGAAGGAGAAAATGAGGAGAGAGAATGTGAGAGTGATGAATGAACAATCAAGCATGGAAAAAATGATATGGCTCAAATGAAAATAATTGAAGCATGCAATAAAATAATACACCATGCTTTAATAGTAACTCCAAATGAATATAAAATGGTACAAGCCATTCCTTCATCCATACTTTGACTCTCTCCAAATTCCACCTCATAATTTCTATTTTCACAACTTAGAAAACCATTTATAAGGTGTCCTCTTCTAGAAGATATTCTTGTACAATTACAAGAATGCCCCTCCACCGTATACTGTATAAGTATACCCGTATCCGAATTCCGAAAAATACGAATACAAATAATCCAATAATATAATACCGGTATCTGGCTTAAACAAAAACCAACCAGTATTATCCTTCCAATCATTATTCCTGTAACCATTACACGAACATGATCGAAAACCTGCCGTAACAGCTTACGGCCTCTCCATCTTTTGCCTGAACCAGGGAAACCCTCTATGTGGGACTCTAAAGACTCGACAGTACGCTGGCATTGGGTTTAACCACACACACGTTAGCGACACTAGCTGTGCGTAACGGCTACCCAGGTACGTGACGAAAAGGTGGCCGACGAGCGAACTCATCACAACCCTAACGAGCCTGTAAGTAACACTTACCGTACAGTCCGGTCTCTTCGTCTAATACGTTGCATATGAAGTCTAGGGGTGGTAAATGTCAGACCCCAGTAACTTTATAAGTCATGCTGATTTATGGCCCATAACGGTTCGAGAAACTACTGATAACTCTTATCAGTAAATCTTGACAACCCTGACCAAGGATTTGCTGTTATGGCCGATCAAGCATAGCGCGACATTAACTCCCTATACTAGGAGACTCCATGTGATTCGGGACTGTACCTAAAATCCACCTGTTTTCACGACTCAGTAGAGCCGTGGTAGAGAGGAAATCAAAGCACAGTGGGAATCACACAAGACACTATGAAGATTTTGGGTCTACTGACTAACCTGTACAAGTGTCACCGGAGAACTGCTATCTGACAATAGGTATATATATCATCTAGAAGTTTTCGGCGAGTCATGTTCGGTGTACCCATTCTCCAATGAGCATCTGTGTGCAATATTTGATGTCAAACACCAATGGTTGTGGGATCAACCATCGCCCCTAGGGTCAAGAAAAGTACACACTAGTCTACTCTAATAATATTGATGCCTTGTTTCGATATACCCTTGACTAGGAACAATTAAAGAATATTCTTATAGACTACCCAGGCCCCACTAGTATGATCTACATTATAATCCTGGCAGTCAAGCATAATCCTAAGAGCTTCATCAACATGTATATAAAGATATGAAATGCAACACATCACACGTTAAGATGAAGATAAACCAGATAGCATACTATCATTTCGAGCAAAGATTGTTTCTGTACATATACATGCCTAGCATCCTATACAATATAGGCCTCTAGGGCATACATATATAACACATCTATGTCTTTGATGAAGTCAAACTCTTTGATAGCTTCATCAAAACAGATGTTCCGGCTCCGCGATGCCTGCTTTAATCCATAGATGGATTTAAGCAGCTTGTACACCTTTCCGCTACTCCCACCGTCTATGAAGCCCTCTGGCTGTGTCATGTACACGCTCTCTTCTAAATCACTATTTAGAAAAGCGGTCTTGACATTCATCTTCCAGATTTCGTAGTCATGGTATGCGGCAATGGCAAGTAAAATCCTGATGGACTTAGGTATGGCGACAGGAGAAAAGGTTTCATCATAGTCGACACCTGGTTGTTGACGAAAACCTTTTGCTACAAGTCTAGCTTTGAAAGTCTCAGTTTTTCCATCTATGCCAATTTTCTTCTTAAAGATCCACTTGCTCCCGATGGGTTTTACCCCTTCAGGAACAACTTCGAAAGTCCATACTTTGTTGGTGTACATGGATTCCATCTCAGGTCGCATTGCATTCAGCCATTTCACAGAGTCCCCACTTGTGATGGCCTGCTCGAAACTAGTTGAGTCATCATCTTCCATGATGCAATCCTTGCTTCTACCGTCTATGAGAAAACCGTAGTATCTCTCAGGTGGGTGAGGAACCCTACTAGATCTGCGGAGTGGCCGAGCTTCGTCGGAGACTATTAGATCCTCCGGTTCTATCAAATTATCAGTTATAGTTTGTGTAGCTGGAATTTCTTTCAGCTCTACTTCTTTACCACTAATTTTTTTCACAAGAAATTCCTTTTCTAAAAAGATGGCATATTGAGAAACAAACACCTTTTGTTCCTCAGTGTGGTAGAAGATATATCCATATGAATCCTTTGGATATCCCACAAACTTGCACAAAATAGATCTTGCCTCGAGCTTGTCCGGATTTTGCTTTTTAACATAGGCCGGACAATCCCATATCTTAACTCGTTTAAGAAATGGTCTCTTCCCATTCCATTTCTCATATAGAGTGGTAGGCACGGATTTGGTTGGAACCCTATTCAATGGTATGCAGCTGTCTCAAGTGCATAACCCCAAAAGGAAATAGGTAACTCAGCAATACTCATCATAGAATGTACCATATCTAATAGAGTGCGATTTCTCCGCTCCGAAACTCTATTGTGCTGTGGTGTATACGGAGGAGTAAGCTGAGAGAGAATCCCATTCACTTTTAAGCAGTCTCTGAATTCCATGCTCAAGTATTCTCCTCCCTGATCAGATCGAAAGATTTTAATATTTTTACCCGTTTGGTTCTCAATTTCGTACTTATATTTCTTGAATTTCTCAAAACCTTCAGATTTTTGTTTCAACAAGAACACATATCCGAATCTTGAGAGATCATCAGTGAATGTAATGAAATACGAGGAACCATTTCTGGCATGTGTTGATTAGGACCGCATATATCACTATGTATCAGTCCCAAGAGTTCAGTAGCTCTTTCTCCGTGTCCAGTAAACGGAGTTTTGGTCATCTTGCCTTTGAGACATGACTCGCAAGTTTCATAAGATGTAAATTCGAATTGATTCAAATATCTATTTTTATGTAACTTAGATAGCCTTGTCTCATTGATATGACCTAGTCTACAGTGCCACAAGAAGGTTTCGTTCATTTCTGAACTTTTCCTCTTGTATGTGTTATGTATGCTTAGAACTGTAGTTTGATTTAGAATGTATATACTATTACATAACGTACCAAACCCAATCAACACTTGATTTAGGAAAATATTCATAATATTATCCTCCAATACAAAATTATATCATTCTTTCTGCAACAAAGAAACTGATATAATATTGCACATCATATTTGGTACGAAATAACAGTCATTCAGAATCAATGTATTACCATTTGGTAATATAAGGTGATATTCGCCAACTGTTTTGCCTGCAACAATTGCTCCATTCCCTACATTTAGAGACATATTACCATTTCCCAGTTCTCTACCTCTCTTTAGCCCATATAACAAATTACATACGTGGGATCCTGATCTGGTATCCAATACCCAGAACGTAGAGCAAACTGAGAAACAGTTCTCGGTTACGAACACACCTGAAGATGATGCATCAACATGCTTATTCTTCGTTCGGGTTGCGTGAGAATCTTGATATTCCCCTATTCCTTGCTTATACTTATGACAATCATAAGAAAAAGCGGAACCAACGTTCCCCAGCTCAGTATAATAAGTGGGTTCGGTCAATACATCCATATTATTATCTTGATTAAGGCGTGTCATTGGTCGCTACCTGGATAGAGAGAGAAGGAAACGCTTTAGCATGCGCTCTTTGCAAGATTAGATTAGTTGTTATCTTATCTAATCAGTATGGCTCCCACTGTTTTTATCAAATTTTTCTTCAAACCATAAAAGGTAAGATTAGCCGGGATTAATTACACGCTACAAGTTCGCCAATCGGTCAGCCAGGCAGGTATTGGTACTCCGAGAGAGTCTCCCCATGCTTTTGCATGGAACTAATTAAATAATCTCGATTCCGCAGGGGCATAACCCCATTAACACCTTTCTTAGACACCTACTGGATCAGCTAATTGTAAAGTGGAAAACTCTCTCATGAGTAACTCTTACTCGCAGTGGATATCGGGATCCAACTATCTTATAGATGGTATGTAATCTCATTGCAAATTTCAACACTTGAAATACCCAATATCTGTTTTTACCCCTAGCGACTTATGACCTTTGCTATGGTCAACAAATCATAAGCGCTAGCCAAGTTCGACCCGTCATTTCATGATTGAAGTAAACCCACCCGTACGACCCTTGGCTAAGGTCAGCCTGAGGGCGAGGATTGGCCTGTGCCTACACAGTGGCACAGGGCCGACCGCTCAAGGGCAAAGCAGTTGACTTCCCCCGAAGCGAGGGTGGTGTCCCAGTGGAAGCCGATCTAATGGGCGGATGTCCTGCTATCCGAGCAGGCACTGAGCTGGGCTGGGCTCAGTCCTGCGCGTTTCTTGGGTAAGTTAAGGCTTTCGACGATCTATTTATACTTTACAAAATTTCCTTTGATGTTTTAGTGTCGCTAACCCCCCTTTGTTTGTGTATCCCCTTTTTTTGCAGAGCCCATGGATCGAGCTAAAATCCTAGCTGCCCTGGCCTCCAAGACTCAGGGAAAGAAGAACGGGTCCGAGCTCGGTCCCGACCCGGTCCGAGCTCGGTCCCGAGGCCAACTCCACCGTCCAAGCCTTCCACCGCTCCCCGAGTTCTAGAAGAACGCCGCGGGGGAGCCATAAGCACTCACAGGACCCGGCGCCCCGGGCACGAGAGGAGGAGGAGGAGAAGGGGGCTGGGCCCGTCGAAGTCCCCCTCAAAAGGCAGAAGCGGATGGTCTCTCGGCTTCCTTCTTCCAGGACTACAGTGCAGGAGGGCGACTTCTGTATTGAGGTGCTCTCGGGGCTCTCCATTGTCGACAGCCTGCTTTCTGACATAGAACAAGCGGCCGGGGTTAAAATACCCCGGGGGACCATGAAGTCCCAGGTGGCCGCTATAGCACAAGAGGCGGTTCAGGTCAGTTCCTGACTTTTCTCAAAAGATTTTTCAAGTCTTATTTTCTCGGTTTGAGCTTTCTAATCCGTTTGCTACTTTCCACAGGTCCTCTACCACTGCGCACTCCTCGTCGCTATGGAATCCGAGGAGGTAGCCCCAGCCATGAAAAAGGTGGGTGAGTCCTCCAAGTTGGAGGAGGAGCTCCGCCTCCAATTGCGGCAAGCGGAGGAGAAGGCGGCTCTCCTTGACACTCGTCTGGTCCCCAAGGGGCTGACGAACTCCAGGCTGAAGAAGTCTTATCGGCATCTGGACGAGTCCAACCGCGCTATTCAGGCCAAGTTGGAGGAGATGAACGACTTCTACCACACGATGAAGAAGTTGAGGGATGCCCTCAAGAGGGATATCCAGGTGGCTTTGGATGTGGTGAAGCTCGCCCAGTGCCGGACGACGAAGGCCGTGGAAGTGTGTAAGGCGTCAGATCAATTCTATGCCGATCTTGCCGAATCCGCGGCCGTCGTATGCCACAGCGCCCTCAACACCGTCAAGGAGTCTGCGCCGAGGTTCGATACCAGCGAGCTCCGCGCTAAGTATCCCCTGGCCGAGGAGGTGCCGCAAAGGGAAGTCACCAAGGCAGCCGTTGGGGATGAGGCTGCCGGTGGAAGCGCCGACCCCGAGGTCGCAGTTTTGGTGCCCGAGGCTGGTATTGAGCTGGGCGAGATCCTTCCCGAGCGGGCGGACTGAGCTTTCCTTCCTTAGGGATTTTTTTCTTTTACAAAATTTTTGCAAGCCTCCGGGCATTTTTCTTTTTCCACAATTTTGTAAGCTTCCGGGCATTTTTGTAAGGCTGAGGAGCCCAGAATACCTTGTATTTATTTTTGATTATAAATAAAGTACACCTTTTCTTTGCCTAAATGTCTGCTCACTGTGCAAGTACCTTTAGCTCGTATACTTTTGTTCGGATCTTCATTCTGCAAGTATTTTTAGCTCATTGGTCTTTTCATCTTGCAAGTACTTTCAGCTCGCGGGCCTTTTCATCTTGCAAGTGTTAGGCCGATGTCCACTCCTCCCGCACTTGCTGACCAAGTAGCGATGGACGATAGCCAAGTGTAGGAAGGTCGGTGTCTTCCTCAGCCCCGGGGTCGAGGTGGTTATCACCCGTCGAGCCGAACGGTAGCCAAGTGTAGGAAGGTCGGTGCCCTCCTTTTCCTTTGAGTCGAGGTAGCGATCGCGCATCGAGTATGAGTCGATTGATGGTTAAGTGTATGAAGGTCGGTATCTTCCTTTCTACTCAGCTGCCTCATGGTGAGGGCTTTAATCCACAGCGTTGTTGGGCAGGAAACTACCCGCTGTGGATGGACCGAGCAGGAAACTACTCGGTGGCCTCATGAGAAGGGCTTTTGATCCACAGTGTCATTGGACAGGAAGCTGCCCGCTGCGGATGGATCGAGCAACAAGCTACTTGGTGGCTTCGCGAGGAGGGCTTTTGATCCACAGCGTTGTTGGGCAGGAAGCTACCCACTGCGGATGGACCGAGCAGGAAGCTACTCGGTGGCCTCGCAAGGAGGGATTTTGATCCACAACGTTTTTGGGCAGGAAGCTACCCGCTGCGAACGGACCGAGCTTGAAGCTACTCGGTGGCCTCACGAGGAGGGCTTTTTATCCACAGCGTCGTTGGGCAGGAAACTACCCGCTGCAGACGGACCGAGCAGGAAGCTACTCGGTGGCCTCACGAGGAGGGATTTAGATCCACAGCGTTTATTGGGAAGGAAGCTACCCGCTGGTAGATGAGCCGAGCAGAAAGCTACTCGGCCGCCTTATGAAGAGGGCTTTAGATCCACAACGTTGTTGGGCAGGAAGCTTCCCGCTAGTGGATGAGTCGATCAAGAAGCCACTCGGCCGCCTCGTGAAAAGAGCTTTATTATCTCCCTAGCATCTCCTTGGGACGTCGTTCAATCTTCCTTGACTCATAAAGGGCGGGAATGGTGATCGTCGTGGGTGATTTGTGGCAGTGCTATATCGGGAAAGTGTGATTTGCATCGTTACGTGAATAAATCTCTGCCGTTGGAAGATTTTTTATTGAGGCTATAAATAGCGAAGGAATATTGATTTCTTTCTATTCTCGCATTCCCTGAAGATGGTCGGCCGCCTGTATACCATTAAAGAGATTGTTTCCCGTGATGACGTATACTTTTACAACCTTGATGGTTCCTAGGAAACGTACGAGGCGGTAATAAGCAGCTTGGAGGGCCACTGTGGGCGCTTACTCCCCCGGAGATCTCCCCTTCTTCAGGTGTTGATTTATGCGATATCGAGGACTTCTCCGGGTCTGCACAATACACTATCCCCACGGTTGATGGACGAGGCATTCGACAAAATACACACGGTCCACGGTCTCGATCTGATCTCAAAGAGTAGGCAGGATCGCTCGGTAGACCTACTTCTCGAGAGTTTCCAACAAAGGTTGGTCATCGCTTGATGCTCGGCGAAAGTGGATCCCGGGGAGTCCGTGGGTTCTAGGGTCCGCGAGTACCGTCGGAGGGAGCGGGTCAAAGCTTCTCGGGATCGGCTGGAGGAGATTTCCTCAGTGTACCACCGACAATGTTTCCTTAACCCCCGCCCCCTTTTGTTGTAATGGTTGTAATGCTAGGGAGACTACAATACCTATATTTACTTATACAATTTGAGCTTTTCTGCGTTATAAGGTCGGGGAAAATTACGCACCCGGCATCTTGCAGGCGGTATGCTCCACCGGGCAAAACCTCTGTAACGAAGAACGGTCCATCCCATTTCGGGGAGAACTTATGTAGTTTTGCTTGGTCCACGAACTCGTTTCATCGTAAGACCAGGCCTCCTGTCTTGAAGATCCGATGTTTAACTCGGCCGTTGTAGAAAGTGAGCAGTTTGCTGCTGGTAGGCTGTCGCTCTGATTTGTGCTCAGTCCTACTTTTCTAATAAGATGTCCAAGTTGTTTCGGAGCGTAGACGTGTTGGCTTCATCTTCGAAGTGTTCGACCCTATAACCGGGCATTCCGATCTCCGCGGGGACCATTGCCTCGGTACCGTAGCAGAGGCTGAATGGGGTTTCTCCCGTGGGTGTCTTCTTTGATGTTCGTAATGCCCACATCAGTTCCTCAACCCAGCCGTCTTGCCTTCCTTCCAGATGGGCTCTGAGACCGCGGATGACGCCTCGGTTCACTACCTTGGCCAGCCTGTTGCATTGATGATGGGCAACCGCAGCAAACTTCATCATTATGTATTAGTCGCTGCAAAACTTTTTGACTTTATCGTTTTCGAAGTTGGTCCCATGGTTGGTAACTATACACCTCGGGATTCCGAATCGAGAAATTATGTTGTTCTGCAAGAACTTTATCGTAGAGGTGGCGTCCGGTTTTCTGATGGGTACGGCCTCTTTTCATTTTGTGAAGTAGTCTACGGCAACAAGGATGTACCGGTGTCCGCCCGTGCTGGTGGGGGTTGACCGACCATATCCATCCCCTGCAAATGGCCATGGGGAGGTAAGCGACGTTAGTTCGGTTGCGGGAAGACGAGGTATATTGCCGAAGAGTTGGCTGTTCTTACACCTTCTGACCAGCTTCTCGGCGTCCTGGTGCAACTTCGGCCAGTAGTACCCTTGGAGCAGTATCTTCTGGACTAAGGTGCGGGCTCCTTGATGCGCTCCCCCGACCCCTTCATGAATTTCTTGCGGAACATAGTCAGCCTCGTGGGGGTCGATGCATCGGAGCAGAGGCTGAGTGTACGACTTCTTGTACAGGTTTCTGTTGCTCCAGATGAAGTGGCAAGCTTTGGCCCCTAGCCGGCGAGCTTCTCCTCGGTCTTCACGGAGTACACCGTCTTTCAGGAACTCCATAAGGAGTTTCCTCCAATCTTGGCATTCTTCTTGGGTTGCGTAGATCTGGAGCGTTACCTTTCCTTCTTCCACGGTGGGTCGTGGAGAGACTGCGAAGAGGATGCTTCTTTTGCGGGTGGCCGAGTAGGAAGAAGCCAGCTTGCTCAAAGCGTCGGCCCGGGTATTCAAGTTCCTGGGGATCCGTTCCACTTGGACTTCGTCAAAATTTTTCGGAGCCTTTTTACCTCGGCTAGGTATTTTATCATGAGTGGTTCTCGGGCTTCAAAGCGCCCGGTTACTTGGCCGACGACCAATGCAGAGTCGCCGCGAATTCTGATGGTCTTAAGTCCTATTCCGAAGGCGATTCGCAGTCTTGCCAGCAAGGCCTCGTATTCCGCGGTGTTGTTTTATGCTCTGGACCCGAGCTTTAAGGAGTATTCCATTTCCGATTCGTCCGGGCCGTGGATGATCAGGCTAGCCCCGCTCCCCTTTTCGGTAGAGGATTCGTCCACGTAGAGCACCCAATCCGGGATAGGATCGGGAACCTCTTTGATCGAGGGTCGTGGTTTGGGGCCCCGGGTCGACGCCTCTTCTTTAGCGGGATGATGCATTCGACAACAAAATCTGCCAAGACTTGTGCTTTGATGGCTTTTCGGGGGCAGTATTTGATATTGAATTGGGATAGTCTCCACCTCCACTTCTCCAGTCATCCTGATGACTCGAGGGAGGCGATAATCAACCTTAAAGGTCGCTCGGTGAGGACGATGATCGTGTGTGCTTGAAAATAGTGTTGAACCTTCCTGAAGGCGAAGATAAGTGTCAGGACTATTTTCTCTATGGCCGGGTATCTAGTCTCTGCATCCTTGAAGACATGGCTTACATAATAGACCGGCTTCTGTATGCCTTTGCTTTCTTTGATAAGCACTGAGCCTATAGCTTGGTCGGAGATGGCCAGATATAGCAATAGTTCGTCACCCTCGACTGGTCGGGTGAGTAGCGGTGGGGTCGCTAGATGCGCCTTGAGTTGTTCGAAAGCGCTCTGGCACTTCTCAGACCATTTGAAATTGGGGATTTTTCTTAGGGCACTGAAGAACGGGAGGTACTTCTCCCCGGACCTGGACATAAAGCGACTCAGGGCAGCGACCCTTCCCGTAAGTCGCATGATGTCAACATTATTCTTAGGTGTTGCCATGTTGAGGATGGCGCTGATCTTCTTAGGGTTTGCTTCGATTCCTCGGTGGGTTACCTTGAACCCGAGGACCTTCCCACTGGTGACTCCGAACGCTCACTTCGTTGGATTTAGCTTCATTTTATACTTGCGCAGGGCGTCGAATGTTTTGCCAAGGTCTTTAGTGTGCCCAGCTGACGAGGTTGATTTTACGAGCATGTCGTCGACGTAGACTTCCATGTTTCTGCCAATTTGAGGTTTGAATAGCTTATTGACCAGGCGCTGATATGTGGCCCTGGCGTTCTTGAGTCCGAAGGGCATCACTTTGTAGTAGTATACCCCCCGATCAGTGGTGAATGCGGTAAGTTTTTCGTCGGCCGGGTTCATCCTGATTTGATTGTAGCCAGAGACAGCATCCATGAAGTTCAATAATTCGTGTCCGACCGAGCTGTCTACCAGCTGGTCTATTCGAGGGAGGGGATAGTTATTTTTGGGACAGGCCTTGTTCAAATCCGCGAAATCGATGCACATGCGCCATTTCCCGTTTTCTATCTTGACCATGACCACGTTTGCTAGCCAATCTGAGTAGTCCAGGTTTCTGATAAAATTAGCGGCGAGCAATCGATCCACTTCATCTTCTATCGCCTTTTACTTAGCCGGCGCAAAACTTCTCTTCTTTTTTCGGACGGGCATTGCTTTCGGATTGACCCTAAGCTTTTGGGAGATCGCTCTAGGGTCGATTACGGGCATGTCTATCGGCGCCCAAGCGAATACGTCCGAGTTATCTCAGTGGAACCGGATCAGGTCTTCGCGGTGATCCCCAGTCAGGAGTGAGCTGATTTGGACTGTTCGGCCATCGACCCCTTCTTCGAGGGGTACTTCTGTCCCTGCCGAAGGATTGGTCACCATCAACTGATGGAGCTTAGGATCTCCTTCAGATGTTGTCCTCCGTCGATCCTGTGATAGCGGTCTTTGACGGCTGAGATTTGTTTTGGAAACTGTTAAATGCGGATCTCAATGGGTTGGTATTGGACGCCGAGCTACTTGCAAAGAAGTCCCGGGGTTGGTGACCACCGTAGGACCCTCCGACGATCAAGTTAGTGCCGAGGTATAAGTGCAGAGTAGCGGCGTATTGGAATCAGTTCGAGTTACCTGAGTCATCTGAGAAAGGGGTTTATATAGGGGTCGCGTGGAGCGAGCAAGCGCGAGATCATCGCCGTCACTTACGCCCCAGCGTTATTCTCGCCTTGAATGGTGGGATGCGCCCATTAATGGGGGGATACGCTAGCGTGGGACGCGGATCGTAGGAGGCAGATATCTCGTCTTGGCGATATACGCGGAGTCGTTGCGTGACGCAAGGGATCTGTGCTCTTGATTGATCGGAGGAAACCGAGGAAGATCGGCATGTCAAGAGCTCGGAGATGAGCGGGAGGCCGAGGAGGCTCGGTCCGTCAGGAGCTCGGAGACGAGCATGAGGCCGAGGAAGCTCGGCATGTTAGGAGCTCGGAGATGAGCGGGAGGATGAGGAAGCTCGGCATGTCAGAAGGCTCGAAGACGAGCAAGGAGACTGAGAAGGCTCGGAGACGAGCTGTTGGTAATTTCCTAGGTGAAGGTGGAATGTATTCAGGGAGGTCTTCTGAAAGGCCGGATACGTTCATCGAGAAGAGGATCATGAGGAATCCCCTAATGCAACTCAGTTATTCCACCTTTGCAGCTTTCGGGACACATCATCTGCCACGTATCGTAATCTGAGGAGATACCACCTGTGAGTATCATCAGGTAGAATTTGTGGTGTTTTAGGGTTTTGGTTGATGAACAAAAATGGATGTTGGTGCTAGTAAATCACTTCAGTGTAACGGGTGAACTAAAGGGGTATTTTGTGCAATCTACTCCTTTATTTAGTGCTATATAGATCTGTAATTCTAGCTTGCAATAATGATGGGAGTGACGAAGGCTTTTGCAGATTACTTCTGTTTTTGTAGTTTGCTTGCTCAAACTGTTGTTTTCATGGGCGGTATTCCAACATTATATCTTTCTATCTTTAATATTCTTTTAATTTAATTTTGGTTAATGCTCTATATTTATGCAGAATAGTGGGTTTCTGATCTTCAGACATGTTTTGTTTGTTTTTCTTAATATTTCCTTTTGAACATTTTATTATTGGACCTTGTTTTTGGTTGCTTTACAACCGAAAGGCTGCTGATGTAAATTTCTCATGGTTAATGTAAAAAAGATCATCCTCTCTTATATTAATCTTTGGATAAATTGTCGAAAAGCCCTGGCCCGCTTCAAACTTGTGTAAAAACCCTACACCTGGGCCTAATAAAAAAAAACCTCTGTATATCAGTTGCCCGTAAAATCTAAGCAGTTGTCTGTAATATCTGAACAGTTGCAGTTGACTATAATATCTAAACAGTTGCCTGTAATATTTAAGCAGTTGCATATAATATCCAAGCAATTGAGAGAATACAAGACCTAAATGAAATACGGTCTAGACATTTTTTTACAAAGATTTTGAACAGTGATCCTTCCAAACAATTTCAAAAATTACAGGGTTTTTAGACAACTCCTGATCGGTACCCTTGATCTTTAGGTGAACAGTGAAAACTTGCTACTGTATTATACTCACTGCATGGACTTTTGGGCCGTGACACGCAACATGGTTTCTGATGGAACAATTCGTACAATTCGAAGACTGTTTCCACGAGGTTACTTTTACAAGTATTTTCCAGGTGTGTTGCATGTAGATGTATACTTGATATTGATATATTGTATTGTTTAAATAAAATATTATGTCATTTAAATGTTTTGGTTTAAGAATAAAGTTCCAAAACTATCTTCAGAAATCTTCTAAAGAGATGACATCGAATATTAGTGCTAATGTGGAGAGAGCAAGGGATTAGAAATTTGATGTTAAAATATTTAACAAGGTTAAAGATGTGGATGAGTTCATATGCGAAATAAATTGGAGAGCTTTTTCCATTTCTTAAATTCTTTTATTGAGAAAGGGAGATCTTAAATAGATGGCCTTAGCTACATTTCGGTTAGCATTATAAAGTAAAGATTAATTTGATGGTTTTTTAGAAAATATTTTTATCTCTATATAGGACCTCCAAGATCTGGAATTTTGAAAAATAACCCAAACATAGTTAGGATTAATTGTTGGAGGTGTTAAAAGACGATTTCACCTTTATAATTAATGAATAATGAAGGGAGAAAATCTCCAGAGGAACGAATTAAGATTGCGGATTGAGTTAGGATTTGGGGTTTTGTTTGGGAAAGTGAGGGTAAAGAAAGATGAGAACGATAGGGACAATTCAGTCAATAAATTATCCATTTAACAACAATTTGTTGAGGTTTTTCCGTTAGGCATGGAAGGAAGACATGCAAGAATAAAAACACGCAACACCAATATTTAACGTGGTTTAACCAACGGTATACATTCCTGGGGTAAATATGAGAATCTCTTCATTAATGATCAAGAATACCGGTGTATTTTATATCCTCTCTTATCTCTCTTCACATCTAAACGCTCATACAAATACAAAGACTACTATTGGTAAATCTCTCCATCTTCATCTGTGGATGACTACCCTTCGTCTCTGCCTTTGTCTTTTCATACAAATACAAAGACTATTCTTCTAGTGCTCCAGTTTCACCTGTGGATGACTATCTTTCGTCTTCTCTTCTTTTTTCTCATGTTGGGCCATTTTTCTCTAATGAGACCCTTATTTATTTATAGCACAAAATAATAGAATTCCTACTCCAATTAGAATCTCATAAAATCTTCAAAACAAATTTTCAAATAAATTTTCAAACAAATCTTTCCATAACACGCCAAAATTATCGATAGACGTCTGAAGCATAAGTACTCAGACGTTTGTCCACACTCTATTCTTTTGAACACTTTTTTTTCTAGACGTCTGAAAATCTATGTCTCAAATGTCTGACGTCTCTCTGCTGTTGTGTCACGCCCTGCTTTCCAAAAGTCTAGAACATGTACGTGATAAGGCCCGCGACGTATTTATTTCGAGAATGTCATTTTCCGGAATAAATATGCTAAGCGTAATTGAGCAATATAAAAATGATAAAAAATTAACATGAGATTGAAACTTTAACAACTTTATTTATGTTCATAATTCTCACATAGTTGAGATACAACATAACTGAAAAAAAATACAATAACATGAAATGCTTAAACAGGTGGCATACTGATACTAGAGCTGGAAAGAAAACTAGAGATCGGCCTGTGAAGCTAGCTGGTCGTAATCCCCTGTGGTCTCTTCTATTTCCTCAGTCTCTAGACCACTTGACGAACATCTAAAGGAAAGAAAGAGATGGAAGGATGCCCGTCAGCGAACTTGCGCTCGGTAAGTCCCCAAGGAAAGGTAGGAAGTATAAAAGTATAATGACCAAATAAAAAGATAGACGAAATAATATGGTAGTTAAGCATACAATTAATATAGCATGATAGTTCTAATATAACATGACAATTTAAAAGAAACTATATAAGCATGGTAATATAACGTGAGCATAGCAACCATATGTAGCATAGCTGTGTAGCGTAAGTGTTGTGAATATGAAGTGAATGTAAGTGTTCTAAAAGGTCTCTACAGAAGTAATCTAATTTAATGTCAGCTCAAGTGTGAATGTCAACTAATCTTAACCGTGTTCTCGAGCCTAACAGGCTGTCCAAGGGTAAAGAACCACGTGCCCGAATCAAATGTTAGTAACGGGACTTAAATCTAGTGTTGATATATTCCAAACTCAATAGGCTATAATTCAGGAGTAAGAAAACACGGGCTCACATGATCAATTGCTTGTGTTGGTAGATATAGATTCATGATCTAGAAGGACTCTTGAGATTCAGTTGGATTCACATTTAAATTATCCCAACACCCCGTGTATTCTAGATTATAGTTAAAGTTACCAGTTTTGATTGAATTCATGAATACATCAAGTTGCAAGATCGAGTTCATGTCAAGATCAAGTATTTATGTCAATCATTCAGGTATTCATATCAAATTGTATTTATTGTTCAAGTTAAGTCAGTTCAAGAGTAGATATTGGGTTTATGTTCAAGTTCTAGTTTAAGTTCAAAATTAGGTTTGAGTTTTGATTCAAGTTCAAGTTCAAATTAAGTTCGAGTTTGTATTTAGATTATAGTCATATCTTATTAATAAATTTAATCTTGTGAATTTCTTGAGTTTGGAAAATATCGACAATCGTCGTATATTGATGGCATGATTTATGTCTTTTTCAAAAACGATTGTCATTTGATAATTTCCACCCTAAACTTGTGATTTATATTTAAGGAGAGGCAAGTGGTGCATCATTATCTCCAGGAATTCCGAGGCAACTAACAAGAGAAGATATCACTCAAACCATTCTACAGCCTAAATACGTAACCTAGGCTGGTCTTTTGATTTCTAGGGTGTTTTTTTAAAATAAAAATTCATTTAAAAATGCTCGAGCATTTTTAATTCGTCCTAGAGCCTCGAATATGTTTTTAATAAAAATAAGTTAATTAAAATGTTAAGCTTTTTGTATAAAAATGTATTTTATATTTGGTGGTATTTTTGTGGTAAGACTTAGTTTTAAAAGTTTATGGTATTTTAATAGAAAACTATCTTTTAGAAACTTGATGGTATTTTCTTAAAAACTTTAATCTTTCATTTAAAAATCTAGTTTTCATAATTTTTTTATTTGGAAAAATACAGATTTAAGATTTAAATAATTTTCCAGCTATTTAACTTGTTTTAAAAAGTCGTATTTCCTTTAAAACCGTATTTTATTTCTTTTGAGACCGAATTCTCCATGAGAAGTTCTGTATTTCGCTCTACCATCTTAAGGACGTGCGATAACCCACTCCATCATCAAACGGGGCCCCTAATGAGGGTTGTAGAAGCGTAATTGCAAAGATATTAAAATAACGATTCATAAAAGTAGTTTTAGAAAGTAAGGGTATTTTCTTGAAAATTATTTTCTGTAGAATAAAACATGTAACCAAGATATCATGCTATGAAACCATTGTGTATGTGAGTAGGGTATGTCATTACCGCGTGAGTTTTGTATAGGTTTATGTTATGATAACAATAAAAAGGTGCATGTAAAGTTCATGGTATTAATGTAACGCTTTAGATTTCGGTTAGTGTTCGTTTAGACGGTAATGCGGGTTTACTGTAAAAAAAGTTTACCAATTCGGATTTCTCACATTTTATAACATTTAATTAATAAATTATTATTATTTGTTATGAGCATGTACGCACGTGTGCACGTAAAAGTGAGGGTTTGTTTGTGCTAAACTAGTATTAGCAACTTTGACACTTAGCCTAACCCTTTATCTTATCCTTGTTAATCCATTTCCTTAACCTTTTCTCTTGATCTTTTGTGAGAGAGAGAGAGAGAGATATATATTTGTTTGAGTGAGGAGGTGGCAAAGGATGGTGTGAATGCATTAATGGTGGTTTAATGCATATGATACACTCACCTCTCACCTCACCCTACACTCATCTCCCTCTCTCATGTCCTCATACACTCTCTCACACTCATTTCTCTTTCTCATTTTCCTTATCTCTTTCTTTCTAAACTGAACACTATCTCTTCCAACACAAATCCATCACAAAATCTAATCCAACTTCATCAAAATCATATCTTTTCTTGGTTTTTTCCTCTTGGATGCCTTAGAGCATACAAAGCTTGGATCTTTGTGTTCTTTTGGCTAGGTAATGATCTCCATCTTTTCTTTATTTAGTTTTTGTGCTTTGTAGCTAGTTAGTTTCAGTTTAGAATGGTTAAAGTTTAGTTTGTTGCATAATATCGTATTTTTAGTGTCGGTTTGCGACTTATGGGATCTGCTGTGACCCGGAAAGTGTACTAGAAAACCAAACAGAATAGTTGTGTTTTACCAGTGAACCTAAGACCTCACCTTAGACACGAAACCCACCCCACCGGCCAGGGCCGGCGACGTCTGAAGAGGATTCCGACGAGATCGGCTAGGGTTTGGAGTTAGGGTTTGGGTTTTTCTGGGTAAGTGTCTGCAGTGGTTTTGGTATATTTGGTTTTTTTGTTTGTTTAGTTTTCTCTGTATGCAAAATCTAGGATCAGTTAAGTAGGTTGTAGTGTTTTGTGTTCGCGCGATACGTTATACGACACAGATCATGCACTTTGGATAGTTTTGCTCTTAAGTTGTTTTCGTTGTGTCGCTACGTGCGTTAGCCACAATACGAACACTTTAGAGTATATTTTGTGTTGTTGCGTTGGTCTAATGTAGTGTGTACGTGTTTTGGGTCTTTTATTAATATGCACTTGTTTTATTGTGCTACTATTGTAGGTTCGCAGGCGGGGACTACGGACACCGCTACAGAGGAAAAACAGGTGGTTGGCTTCACTTAGCCAGGAGCGTTGGTGAGTAGATTTAACATCTATAGAGGAATCACCCGCATGGCGTTATGCGTCTGGGCTAGAGATGTTACTTTTGTCGCATATTCTATGTCAGATTTAGAATTGCGCATTTACCCTACTGCTTAGTTATTGTTGTGCTTGGACTAGTATCCTTAGGACACTGCACTTATTATTGACGATTCATGTTGCACGAGCACTGATTGTATGCTACACACACCGTCAATAATTGCCATGTCACAGACAACCCACATACAGAAATGGTATTGTTTGGTTAGGGACATTGTGACATTGATTCATATTTCTTATCACATATGACATATAGCATACCTGTATACCTACATGCTTACAAATATACTTTGACATGCTTACATGCTAGTTACCTATATACCTATAGGGTATCGTACCATTAGCGATAGGTACATACACACCTAAAGACATAGCTACAGGTATACCTTGCATTCATACTTCACTTATACCTGGAAGGTATATCACATCATTACTGATAGGTAGATACATATATTTTTGCTATACCATTATGTTTTCACATATATCTGGCTATAGCTACGTATTTACCCTTATTTGATGTATTATTTAGAATTGGAGAAATTAGGAACTGCATGACATTTATATTAACTGGTTGCAGTTAAATAGCGGATTTTTCTTTATATGCTTTCATTACAGTTTTATGTTGCATATATTATATTCATGGATTTTCGCATTAAGATATGGATTTTTCATGATATTTTCTGGATTTGGGGACCGTGGGAGTTCATGAAATTATGCATTATTTGAAAAACCCGGTTTCCCTTGATATGATATTTCAGCAGCCACCATGAGATTTATCGGTTCGGATATATATATACCCCACGCGAGGAACGGAGGGGTCCGTGTGCGGATACATGGTGGGGCCCGGAGGTACCCCGGGGCAAGAATGAGGTCGTGGTGCTAGGCAATGAGCTAGTTAGGAAACCATACCTACCGGTGACATTACCAATGACTCGGCGGTTATCATGGGGATACCGACAGGAGTCATGTACGTATAGATACGTCGAGAGGCGAGGGTCAGAGCTAGGCACTCGTGCTTTCGGGATAGCGTATGATACGTACCTATCAGGGGGCCAGTCATGGTGACAGCACCTGATAGATCAGCTGTCACGTCCCGAGAGTACGGAACAAGACCAGCACTTAAACTACGAACGTCTCGAGGCGTACGTAATCTAAGTAAACCGAAACCCCAGAAATCGAAACCAAGAAAAGTAGTAGAGTGAAGGAAAACCAATTTAAAACAAGTAGTTTCAATAGCATAAGCCGAATTATGCGGGTTTCTAAAAACATCAAAAATTTCCTGAAAATTTCGGCAGAGTCTCCTTTGAAAATACTGGCCCCCAAACGGGATACAACATGAATAGTATACGAAATCAATAAAAGGCATCCCCAAGCGGGAGCTAGCTCTTCGTCAATCGACGGTCACAACCACACAAGCAATATAATATATAACGCCAACGGCGAGGATCAAAATTCAAAAGGAAACTCAAAACCACAAGAAAACCACAGAAATATAACGCGCGACTCTAAGGTCGAAGGAATAACATCACTGGTCTCTATCTCAAAATAAATACATGTTTGGTTGATGGAACTTCTAGATACAACAGAATAATGATATACAAGATATATAATGGGGGTACGATACAAGTAAACCCACCTACTAGCAAATCACCCGAAGGAAACTATGCCCGCAAAGCCGTAATGAAACCTGTACGGCAAACCTGCAAGAACTGGGGCACAACGGGGGTGAGTTGCCAACTCGTGAATAGAAAAACATCTACGAAAAGAAATCGCATAAATAACGCAATCCTAGGTCAATGATCATAATATATCCTCAAATAAATAACCAGCAACCCATAACAATGGTTAGGGCAAATATCTAACCCAAGTGTAAATCCATGTGCCGTGTCAGTGCCTCAGGTAGCAATGTATGAATGCATGAAACATAATGCATGTACTGAAGAAAACTGCTTTCATAAATCAGTGAGATTTCTGTATTTTAAAAGTGTGGTACCATAAATGAAATCAGCATAAAACAGTGCCCAGTATCGACACAAAACAAGTGTCCAAATATCTCGATATCTCTGTATCACAATCTCTGTACCTCAATATCTCAAAATCTCAATATCTCAATCACAATATCTAGGGCGCCGTCAATCCAGACCGGCCCCTACCATCTATCTCAAGACCACGACGGTATCTTCCGGATATCCAACGCGTCGGGTAATATCACCGGTCGGTAGTGCTCCCCTGCCAGGCTCAACGTCAACAACACGATCCTCTTGCCCTGGGGTACCGCACCGGGCCCACCATGTACCCGAAACGGTTCCTCCACTCCTCGAATCGGGTCTCGAAATCCATCAGCAAACTCATGGTGGATGACTCATACATCATGGGAAAACCGCACTTTTTATTTTAAAAGAGAGAAAAGGTTTATTTATGTTTTTACGGTTTTCCTCCAAATCCAGAAAATCTCATGGAAATCCGAATCCAAAACCTCAATAACACGTAAAATAGTGAATATATGCATGAGAATCCATGAATGCGGTATAATAATGAATAACAGTATGCATGAAGTAGCAGGTAATAACTACAATGTCTAAACTAACATATACGGCAAGTACACTAATATCATGTCTAAACTATTAGCTAACAGGCTATGTCAAGCAATAATATTTTCTAAGGTGTACGTGACATGGCAATTACCGATGAAGATGTGTATGAGCCGGCAAGTAAGTGTACGTGGTACATACGCATCATCGGTAATGGTGCTGGTGTCCTAACAGCATGATATCAATAATGGAGTATGAAACATAATATAAGCATGCGATGCGAAGCGAACCACAATAATGAGCGGGAGCTGAATACTAGACGCAACTATAACTAATCTGCATTAATCTAATATAAGTCCTACAAATGGTGCCTTTTGAAATAACACGAATCATGGGGTTTTGAAAATAGGGGCTACGGTGTTTTTATGAAAAGATACGTCTTTTGAAATATCCGTAGGATCCCTTGGGCTGTCTTTTAAAATACCCATGATTCGTTAGTTTTTGAAATAGGTAAGAATCGAATCTAATCTAACAACTAAACTAAACTAAAGGGCTAAGCTAACAAACTGGACTACAGGTAAGGAAACCGCCTAACATCTGAGTCGATACATATACATACCTATATATATATATTAGTCGGTGATCCCGCCTCAATAATATCATATCCGATACCATATCTATAATCAGACATCCCAAGTCAAGAATGTGGATCAATCATCAAAATATAGCTCGTACGTAAATCCGTCATACGGCATCCCCAAATCTGGGTACGGGTTAATATCACATTCATCATACTATTCACCTGGTATCCTCTTTATCAAATATCATGATCGGGGTACTGATCTACGTCTAGTACAATACTGATACCGCCTAAGTATGCATGGACGTGTGTGAAACACTATGTCAAGGACCCGCTACAACGTCATGTCGTATCTCAAATACGAATCCTGCCATATCACCGAATTCACAACCTCAATACAAATCTCATCGACTCATCTCAAACCCAAGTATCATCCTCAAATCCGTATGTGAACACATAGTCCCATACCCATGTGAACACATAACTATATATTCCCGTATAAGCACAAATGAAAGAAGAAAATATGCAAGTATGGGTTGGTGTGTGCATGTGTAGTGCGACCACTACTCTAGGGTTTCGCGACACTAAATCATCCAAGAACACCAAATATCCATATTATCATCAATATACTCAAACAATATATAAACAATATATATATGTGTGTATACGTATTCGTATACATCACCACGAACTGCGGGGGTGCTATACGCCATCCACCCGACTTCTCCCCGTAGATATAAATCTACTCACCTGGTCCTCGCTCGCCGGTGCCGACGTCGCCACGCGCTTACTTGTCATCTCGAAGTCCACATGGGGGTACCTACATATCACAACGCATCGTATCGCATTAAAATCCGACTCATGACCAAAACGACACACGAATCCCACATAAGTCAAAACCTATGGTTGCTTTCACAAATCAACCCAAAAACCCTCGACGTCGGTGTACAAACGCTAGACCATCGAGAAAAACCCAAATACACTCATTTGCATATTCACGAACACTAATTTTAATATAAAATAGGTTAAAACTCACAAAAACCCCAATTTCACTTAAAAAGTCATTTTTCCGAAAATCTAGCAAGCACAATTCGCCGTTTTTGTACAAAACATGATGTTTTAACAATTCTAGTGACCAAGATGATAACTTAATATCTTAATTATGCCATAGAAACCATTACGTAAATTTTAAACCCACAATTTAATTCGATTTTTCAAAAACCTAGTTTGCAATATTAACCAATTTTAACAATTTTACAGCAAAAATGAAAAAACTACAATCTAGCTTGGATTTTCATGAACTAAAGTATTAAACCACTCAATATAATATTTATAATGACATGAAACCTAAATTTGAATTTCCTTTCACAAGAATATAATTATTTAAAAAACCTAGTTTACCAATTATATAATTATCACTTTTAAATCAACAAATATGCAAACTAGCAACTTAAATTGGATTTAGCATAACATTAATATGTCAATTATATCACATAAACTAAATCTCACAACACAAAATACTAATTTGAAATCAAACCCCTCTCTTGAATTTTAAATCATGCATCTAGAACTAATTAAAAACCTAATTAAATAATTAATTAAGCTAACCTAAGCAATTAACAACACATTAAGCAAAAAGGTTAGAATTTATACCCAAATAATTTGAAGCTCCCACAAGCACACTTAGCCACCCAAATTAAAATCTAAATCCCTAGATCCATGCTATGGTAGCCAAGGAAAAATGGGTATAGCTTGGATTTTGAGTTTGCTTTGAATTTGCATGGATTTTTGAAGCATTTTAATGGATTTTTGAGGCAAAATGGTGTGGGATTTTGGTGGAGGGCTGCTGCTGTGGGGGGTTTAGGTTTGGACCAGAAATGGAGGGGGTTTGGGTGAGGGAGGAGAGAGAGTGAGGTGGAGAAAGTAATATCTAGTCAATGTCCACCCTTTTTCTATCATTTTCCTTTCTTTTCTTTTCTTGGTGATTGGAGAGAGAGAGGGGGAGGGATGTCATGGTGGGGCTGGCCACATAGGGAAGGGAAGAGAGGGTGATGTGTGGGTGTGTGGGTTAGGGAAAAAGATAAATCTATTACCCCAATTCCCATTAACACTAATTTCACCGAAAAAAAGCCTTTTTCTTCGATATTTTTCTAAACCGTTTTGGCAAACCATTTCGTTTCAAAAACCACATGATAAAATTTTGTTTAATGTTTTATAATGCACAAAATTTGTTTCAACTCATTCCAATTTGTAATTTTCCCTAATTAAATATATTAGTGACGGCTTAAAATAATATTAAAATAATTAATTTCGGAAAATTTTTCAGAAAATTTGAAATTTCACCAGTGGGTCAATAAACACCAAATACTAGCAATTACATAGCTAGAATATGTATATTTAATTTTATAATAAAGATATTTGTATTTTGACTTTTTATCGAAACCCCCCTTATTTTACCGTTTTTTCGAAATTTCACCGAAACGATTTTCAAAACGTTACATCAGCATTTCTGTGTCGATGCTTGATACATTGGTTTCATGATATTTCTTTTTACTCCTAAGTATATATAACAGTGGAATGAGACGCTGTTATATATGCCTTTACACCAATATTAGTGGAATGGGACGCTAATATATGTGTATTGATATCAATTTATATTCATCATAATATTTATTCATGCAAATATACCTAGGATGTAAGAGACTCATTGACATTGGATTTAGAACATTTGAGAATTCATTTGATATTGATTACAGGATATATATGAGATTTACTTGATATTGTACATTCAGGATTTGTGACATTTATATGATATGAGAGCCAATTTGGGGGCTGATTTGAGGAGATTGGGATTTGGATTGTCTTGTTGCATTGTGATCCTACAACGATATCAGGATTCCGTGGGAATGACATATTTCATTCCATACTCCACATTTATTGTTTATGCACTGCTTCATGCATTAGTGTACCTGTTAGAGTATCTTCCATGACTGTTGCATTTACATCCCTTTATTCATATCATTTCTTCATGTATTAGTAGTACCGATACAGTACCTTACATGATTGTACATACAGATTGTCATATTATTGCTTCATGTATTAATTGTACCTGCTAGTGTACTTTTCATGATTTTTGCATTATATATGACCATTCATTGCTATTAGATGCTTATGTTAGATTCGTGCTGTACGTGCATACTCGTGATTATCTACATATGTTATTTACTATTCATGAGTTGGCAACTCACCCCCGTTGTGCCACAGTTGTTTTGTAGGGTGTTCCCCAGAGTAGTCGAGGAAGGCTATTATCACCTATTCGGATACCGCATCGGCTGACAGTGTGCAGTTTTGCCCAGGTGGGTTTTGTGGTTATCCGATATTGTATTGTATATTCGTTGTATCCATGTACTCTCCATCTACTAGTATTATGTATGACTTAGAGACTTTGTGAGAACGATATTGTATATTATTTTTGTGACTTATTGTCTTTTATACAGTTTCCTTTCTATCGTCTTCTATTTCTTCGCTACGGCGTCGTATATTTGTTGTGGTGGTTGTTTTCCACCTTTGGGCGTGTATTTGCTCCCGTTTGGGGATGCTTTATGTATATTTATGTTGTACCCATTTTGGGGGCTTGTTTTACAAAGGAGGTGCTGCCAAAATTTTAAGGATTAAAAGTGAGATTTTAAAGAATTTGGGTTGTGATTTCAAAGGTTTTGAAAATACTATTATCACTTTCTTATTATTTTTGATGGTTTAGAATTTTGGGTTTTGGCTTTCTTTTACTGCGTTACGCCTATGGACGTTGCGTAGTATTAGGGCCGTCACGTGCCAATTTCGGGTCGTGACAAAGTTGGTATCAGAGTGCTAGGTTTTACCTTTCGGAGTGTAGGATGACCTTGGTATGATGGAGTAGGTAGCTTAAGCGGAGTAACGTAGTGTGTGTATGTCTGCAGCATACTCACGATGCGGTACTCCGCCTAAAGTAACCTAAGTACAAATTACTTGAAATTCCTTCCTTGATGATACATATTCTTGTGATTCGATATCTGTGTTCTTATCGAATCTTATATTCTATTTATAGCCTTTGCCGCCGACGACTATGGGGACTCAGAGAGGTGCAGCGAGGGCCAAGGTCAGTATTAACTCGGGAAAAGCGAGGACTGACCGGGATGGCACGCTCGTTGCACAGGTGCAAACGGTTTCGCCTTCGACTGATAGTATCGTTAGGCTTGTGGTAGAGATGCAGGACTTGCGCCAGATGATGAGTTCTTTAGTTGAGGCCATTCGAGCGCAGCAACAGGAGGTTGTCACCCCTGTTATCCAGTTGTTCCTTGCGGTCAGCACACAGCATTCCGTTACCTACATAGCACCTATGGATGCAGCCCCAGTTGACGAGACACGTCTTCCTGAGACTTTTGGAGTTCCGGAACACTGGAGGACTCGTACAGATGTACCAGCTCAGAGACAGAGGCTTAGTCGTCGAGGCAGATTTCATGACCATTGTGGGAGTAGCAGAGGCTTGGGACGAGGTCAGTCGTTCAGCTCTCATCCCCACGAGGGTCAATAGTCGCCGCGTAGATGTTTCTGGTGCGGGAGTATTCATCACCTCATTAGGAATTGTTCCTTAGCGCCGAGTCAGACTCGTACTCGGAGAGGTCGTGCTCACGGAGGGTTCGCTCAGAGGGGACAGGTTGGCAGAGGAGGATTTCAGTCAGTTGCGGGTAGAGGGTAAACACGAGAGTTTGCTTCTACTCATTGGGACGCGAGGGCGTCCAATGCGGAGTTTTTAGGTACTCTAAATTCACATGTTCTTTGATATACTTGTTTGTTTTATACACTTTGTGCCATGGTTGGGACGAGGATCGTGTTAGCTAGACCAGCCGCTTGTTGTGTTAACTTCTGTCAGCGATTCTTTTGTTGTGCTACACGTATTTCAGTCGTGTGCCAATCGGTTAGGAGATTCTTTCGTCACTTGATCACTCTAGAGATGTGATTGATTTGATGATTTAGCGTGCTTGCGCTTTCTAAAAGATAGATCAAAAATATTTGTAACCGCAATCAAGAACGGCATCGCTTTGCAGCTAGCCGGTGAGTACGGGTCGGTCCACAGGGATGTTGTGAATTTCCTAATCGCGCTAACGAGTTAATTCCGAAAGGTGTTCGGATTGATTATTAAATCTAAAAATTGAAGTTGTATGATACTAGGATTAGAAACTTGCTAGGATTAGGTTTAGGGAAAATTTGGTAAACAAAGATCTACATCTCTTTCCATTGCCTTTAATTAAAAATATCATATTAATGTTATGGTAAATCTTAACAAAGGGGATTAGGATGATTGGGAAGATTGATTCTTCCTCTAGATCCTTGTCCTTCCTTTCTTAATCTTTACCCTAACCTCCATGGAAAACCTTAAAATCCGGGCCTTTAGACTACGGAATCACCGTTACCTCGAGGGTAGAGTGCCGTAGGGAGCGGAATAAGAAGGTATGCATGGAGTTCTAATTTTCATAAAAGATTGGCAAAGAAAAGAGATGAGAGATCTTCGTCTCTCAAATCCTTCCCCATTCCTAACCCTAACAAGCGAGAAAACTACTCACTCATTAGGGAATTTAAAAACATCTATCTAGTGTTGGAGATAGTGCCCTCAGAGTCAATTATTGGATCATAGGCACGTGATTGCAATGATTGAGGGGAGGACCTATCCCGGTAGGACAGTCTTACTCGAGATGATAGTATGCGATCTGGTTTATCTTTGTCATCGTGTACTGCTTTAGGTGACCTTTCGAGTCGCTATTACACGTTGATAAAGCCCCTTGGATTCTTGCTTGACCACCAGCAGTATGAGGGCGATCATATAAGTGGGAGCTGGGGGTCTACAAGCACATCCTTAAAAGGTCCCTAGTCATGGGAGATTCGAGACAGGGCATCGTTTCTCCAGAGTAGACTAGTGTATACAGTCGAGACCCCGACGAGGGGCGGTGGCCGGTCTCACAAGCCACTGGTGTCAGTTGGTTCACCTAAGATGTATACAGGTGCTCATTGGGTTATGAGTACACCGGACAGGACTCGCCGGGAACCTGCTAGTTGGGATTATACCAGACGTCAGATAGCAGTTCCCTGGTAACATGTGTACAGGTTAGTTCATCGACCTGAGATCGTCATTTGTCTCGTGTGAGTTCCCACTGTACTTTGATTACTACCCTACCACGGCTCAAAGGAGTCGTGCAAACAGGTTTTAGTTGGGTACAGTCCCGAGCCACATGGAGGCAGTGAGCGGATCTTCAGGGGTTCGTCTCTCCCGGTTTTGGGGGTAAGGTCGTGCTGTGTCTAGGAGAGCCAAAACATGAAAAGTCCTTGGCCAAGGCAGGAGATTTGCTGGTAGGTATTCCAGTAGTATCTCAGGGTGTTCTGGGCTACATTCCGACACGACTTGTACCGCTTTTGGGGGTCTGACTATTACCAACCCCCTAGGCCCGCCATGCGATGCTCATAGACGAACGGACCGGACTGTATGGATATTGTCACTAACAGGCTCAGTAGGGTGTCAGGATGAGTTCGCTCATCGACGTCCCTTTTGGTCAATACCTGGTAGCCCGTTACGTATTGGCTTATACCTCTGACGTGCTAGTGGTTAAATCCACAGCCATAGTATTGACGAGTCTTTAGAGTCCACCACACACAGTTACTCAGCTTTCGGGCGAAACGCTGTAGAGGCCGTATGGAGATATGGCAGGGTTCGATCAGATACGTGCGGTATTGCACGGATCGTGATCGGACAGTTTTTACTAGCCGGCTTTGGCTTAAGCCGGATCTTAGTATTAGATAGTGTAGTTTTGTCTCTTTGCATTTGTGTTCAGTGGGAATACAAATGCAGGCATGTATTTGCAGTTGCGGGGTTTTCCTGAAATTTATTACAGGATCGGTTTTCTGGGGTTGCCAGTTTGCATTCCGTTCCGGCCGGTTTTCTCTTTTCCTTCACGGCCGGACTTTTCGTTGGAGGGTGTTAATTGCAAGTTTGCAATTAACATTTAGTGGAGGGGTTTCTTGCATTATTGTAGCCTCTTCATGATGAGATTCCATTCTTGTCCATTTCATTTGCTTTTCATTTGATGGTTGTTGATTTGGCTTAGGATTTGAAGTGGATGTGGTTTATGATCATTATCTTTTCTTTATTAATTGCTTTCTTTTTTCCACCCACTAATATGGGGGCCGGCCACTGTTGTTGTGAGGGAGTGGAGTGAGGTTTGTTTTTTGTGTGAAAAATTCCTTTCTTGCTAATTGGGTGGACCCCCCCCTTTGTATGTGTGCTGTGAAAGAAAAGATGCCTTTTTCCTTTGTATTAATTTATGCAACCTTCACACATTCATTTTAGAGAGAATGATGCTTCATTCACTTTTCCAGTGAGCACAATTCAGTTTCTGGCCGAGCTCTTTTTGCTTGGATGCTCCATTATTCCCTCAAGCATCCATGAATATCTTTGTGCAAAATTCCTCCAACATGGCAACCTCATAAATCCCAAAGAGACCTGCTTACTACGCTATTCTACAGCATCCCTTGGACGCGTCGGCTAGCCAACTTCGCGCCCGAGTTGCCTCAGTCAAGAGGTGGGAGCCCGTAAAAGATTCCGGCTATGTGGTGCCCGTTTCGACGAGGAGGTGACGGACGATATATCCGCGGGAGATCGGAGTGGAGACGAAGACCGAAGGACACGGATCGCTTGGTATACTTCTCTACCCGTATTTTTATTTGCTAGTTAGCTAGGTTAATGGCCCGATCCGGGTGAAAAGTCCGCGGTGGTGCCGGTTGCAAGTTTTTGCAAAGTTTTTGTTTCCGCGTTTCCGGCGTCGGATCGATGGCCGGGGCGTCCCCGCGGGGTTACATTGGTATCAGAGCCAGGCCATTAACTATGCCTAGCTTGCTCTAGTATGTTTAGGACTCGATCAAACGAAAATCCCCAAAAACCGTATTTTCCCATGCTTCAGGTTTCTGTCGATTTTATTTTGTCTCAGAAAAATTTTCAGTACATTGCAGAAACATGAGCATGAAATTCTAAGGACTCTGGAAAAATTTGGTTTTGCGATGCTTCAGGATGACCGCGGAAACGCGGCCAAACCCCTGGTTTGGCCGCGGTTCCGCGGTGGAAAGAAGTCCTTGCTGTGCAACATTTTTCCAGTGGGCTTTTGGCTTGGAAATAGGGGTTTTGGGATATTCTTTTTGGGCCCAGATTTTCTGTAAGTGCTACAGTAATGCTTTGGGGCCCACTTGGTAAATTTGTTCGATCGGATTTTTTAAACATGCCAGTTCACAGTATTTACATTATATCTGCGACCGTGAATGTCACTTGATCGGTAAATACCGTCTAACTGCTATAGCCCGGTTAGACGGATTTGCGAACGTGACATTCACGTTGATGTTCTGTGTGATTGCTGTGATGTTGCGGATCGGTCGTGGGGATAGCCTGGTCGCAGTGGTAGTACAGTTCTGTTTTATATGTACATTTGATATTGCGGGGCGAGCGTCCGACATGTGGACTGCCGTCACTGCCTGATTGTATTATTCTTTTGGGGCACGACCAGGTTGCGGTCGATGTACCCGTTGTATGTATATTTTTCTTTCTGTACTAGGATTACCCCGCGGAGGGGTGCACGGATAGCCGGGTTCTAGAGGGCAACGAGCCCGCATCTCATGGCATTGAGACGGAGGGGGCTTTACTCTAGAATTGGCAGGCTATTCGCCGCACTCGTAGGGGGTGCAGGTTGACCCAGGAGGGGTGCCCAAGTTACCGGATTCCGTGAAGTGCTGGGTGGTCCATTCACGTTGCTGAAGGGGGCTGCCTCACTTCAGGTTTTGGCGGGTAACTTGCCGCGCCCGTAGGGGTCTAGGTTTTCATTGCACAGGCTATCCACACGACCAGGGGAACGTCGGGTTTCAGCGGCTCTGTGAAACCCGGGGATCCCAGATATCTGTATTGATCTGTGTTGCTATACATTTCTGTGTTGCATTTTATCACGCCTTGAGCGAAAATTATATATTATATATATACTAGTAGATGTTGTATATGTTTTGCATCCGCGCTAGTCCAGTCCCCGCTCTGTCGTTAGTTAGCTAACCTAACGGGTGATGATGGGACCCAGTGGCGAATGCGGATGGCATATACATACATTAGTATATTTTCGTTCTTTGTGGTGTGATCAATTGATGGGACTGCATTGATTCGGATCAATGCAAGTTAAACAAACCTATTTGATGTTGTTGGAACACTTTTCAAAAGGCTGTTATTGCAAGGGCATTCTCTTTTGTTTTGCACAGTGGTATTCAGTTGGAATATCCTGCTCCTCAGTCGACGAGGCAAGGGCCGAGATCCCTTCACCGGGAGTGACCCCTTGGACAGAAGTTTGCGTCAGGGCAATAACTTCACTATAGCCGATTGCTTTTGCTTTGCATCGTGGTATTCAGTTGGAATATCCTGCACCTCATTCTACGGGGAAAGAGCCGAGATCCCTTCACCGGGAGTGACCTCTTTAGCAAAGGTTTTCGTCACTATATTTTTACAAAGCTATCCGTTCCTTCGACGATATCAAGTTCATTACGTTAAAGGTTTTCGCCAGAAACCATTCGTAGCCCTCCGTCATTTCAGTTAAATATTCGGTAGTATTCAAGCTATGTATTTTGACCTCACGCCAAGGCATAGTGTTTGGTAGCTGCCGGGTATTTATCTGTTGCATAGATAGATGCGTTGGTTTGGGACAGTCGTACTACTATTTTGGCCTACGTCAAGGGTATGTACGGGTGGGTTCAAATTAACCTGGACAATGACGGGTAGAACTTGACATGTGACTTATGATATTTTGACCTCACGCCAAGATCATAAGAGCATGGGGCAAAAATCCACATCGGGAGTTTCAAAAGAACTGAAACTTGCCAGATATGCGCATACCTTCTGGAGTGTGATAGCGTGAGCGGATTCCGTCACGTTATCATGCGATGATAGTTGGATCCCGATTCCCACTGATGAGTTGGTTTACTCCTCGGGTGATCCCGGCTAATTCTTCTTTTAGGTTTGGGGAAGATTTTGACGTTACAGTGGGAGGTTTCCAGATTAGATAAAGTGATAACCATTCTGATCTAGGTTAGAGTGCACGCTGAGTGTTTCTTTTCTCTCTCTCTTTGGCAGCGACCATTGACCCGACCCTAGACTATGACTCAGTGACCAAGTTGACCGAACCTTCTTAACACTGGCTTTTGGATTGTCTGAGTTGCAGACCTCATTGCCACTCCTACTTTTACCCTTTTTTCCAGGACACCCCGTATTACTACGAACGTCTACTTCCATTGGACAAAACCATCGTATGGTTATATACGAACTCGAAAGAATTCGAGGATGGTTTCTGGTTCTGGAGAAAACGAATAGGATTATTCAGTTGTCTTTTCCTTTTTACCTTCTCTCTCAGGTTGCGAGTACTCCTTGGTCTCGGAGATAGTACACCTATTACGCAAATTGGATAGTCTTCTTCCAAACCTTAGGCTGGTGCCGAACGGTGGGGAATGAAGAAAGCCAATTAGCCTAAACGGTGTACAGAAGGTATTAAGTTCAGACAAAGCAAGGGATTAGTAAGAGGGCAAAGTAAATTGCGACTGCTATTCACGACCAAACCATGTACTTCTTTGTCAATCCTAAATCACCTATGAATTAAGTTCATTCGGTTGTCTTTTATCTTCACCTTCTCTCGCATTGCGAGTGTTTCTAGGACTGGGACAGTACACCCATTACGCTTATTGGATAGTCTTCTTTCAAACCATAGGCTGGTGCCGAACGGTAGGGAAGGAAGAAAACCATTTGGCCTAAAGGGGTGTACAGAAGGTAATGACTAAAGACATATAAAGGGATTTGGAGAGGTGGCAAAGAATTATACAGTTATAGTTGTGAATCTGGATAATGGAAGAGGCATTACTAAGAATACCAGGATACCCCATCGAAACATCTCAATGTTTCAGTTTCACTGTGTACTGTTAAATGAAAACTGATTTCCCAATTAGGCACTTGCTCCAGGGTATGTATTTACCAGGTATGAGTCTCATATCTGTATGGTTTTACAGATGATGAAAGGGAGTAAGTTATTGGGAATTAGGTGACCATCCTCATTATATCGGGATTCGTTGGAATTGGTGATATTTGAGGAAGCCATCTGGGTTGTTTGCCGGTCGGCAAATATTTGGTTTTGAATATCCGTTGTTGTGCACCAATTTCAAATTGATATATCTGTACGTCTATTTTTATAGAGTGAGACATATCTTTTTGAAATTATGTCTATGACATTTACCTATACCAGTGGATGGTTAGGTAAGGAGTATTGAACAGCGGTGTAATTCTTCTTAACCAAAAGTACAGTTTTCAACCTACGACACACAGTGAATGAGTCACCAGACTCAGGGGACTTATACAGAGTATTGTATATTGTCCAGTGTCCATTAGGACAGAGGGGTTGGTCCTCGTACTATATTCTGTTTACTTTTAACTTCTCTAGTTCTTAGACACGTGTTTCGTAGAAACACAGGGTCTAAGTTTTGAGGAGTTATAGGTATAAGAGTAAAGTAGAGAACCAGGTGTTGCAAGTATCAGAATTCTTCAAGGTGATCAAAGAGTAAATACTTGTGAATGGTATTCAGTTGATAGTAATGATTAAGAGAACTAACTTCTCTTTCAGGTTACTCATAATTGGAAGTACTCCTAAGTTGAGTAACGCTGATCGGCCTCTCTTCCATTTAGTTGACGTGCACTGGAGACAGCTGCATGATTTGAATCTGGTTCAATTAAATCAGTGCCTCTGTTTCTTGGATATAGAACAGTTCATATCTTGATATTGTTAAGATACGGGGAGTTGTCCGGCTTATGCTTAAAACCAGACTCTGGACAACTCAAGGCACGTTTCAGTAATGGCTGTTTGTGGGTTGACCCGGGCTATGACGAGGGTTGACTTTCTACCATCTGGAAAATCAATAGTGATATTGTTCTTGACTCGCCACAGTTATATCAAAAATGGATTTTTTCAGAAAAACAGTAGTGGGAGTATGGTAGAACTGGAAGTGATTCCAGAACCACAAACGATTACTGAAGATTTCATAAGATCCTAAAGATTCAATCTGGTTTGACATTCCATTGGCCACTCCGCAGATATGGTGGGTAACCTCAGGCACTCGAGAGGTACTTCGGTATGCTCAAGGACGGTGGCAGGGAGGTTCTTGTTTACCCACACTTGCCATTGCTGTTGTTCCAGGCTGCGAGACCCGGCGGGAGGATGAGTATAGCGTCGTTCTAAACTTGCTTTAGAAGTGTACGTGTATATGACTCTGCCAGAGGGTTGTCATAGTCAGTGGGAGCAGCGGAAGCATTGGTGGACATGTGGCTTATGTCTGTTTATAGACTAAAGCAGATATAGCGGAGATAGATCATCTATTTCTGATGTGACAGTCATAGGTTTGACTTCATCAGAATAGAGGATGGATCTGTTAAGAAGGTAGTAGGGTGTGATGTCCTGGTATTTGATGACATACACATAGTAGGAATTGATACTCCTATACTACGATAGGTTATACTTTGGTCGTCACACAGTGGTTTCTCCACATAGGACTTGGATATAATATCAGACATTCTGGTTACTAGATCTATGGTTTTAGATCTAGATTTGGGTGGTTTCCCAATCTGGGTACTTTGACCGCATTCTATGAGTATTTAGAATGGACGACTCCTGGCACGGTAGTGTACCTGCAGGTAATGGAGTCACCCTCTCTAAAGGTGTCTTACAGACTAAAGGGGAGAGGGATATGCATGATTGACAGATCACTTGCTTAGGCAATTGAGTCAATCATGAGATGTCAAGTACCACACCAGATGTTGTTCTTGCAGTAGGTGCAATAAGTTGATATTGATCCAATCCTGGAGAAACAATCGGAAGCAGTTTTAGAACATAAGTTGATGTTCTAAGGAATTGATAACGGCAGCCTCCTTTAGGAGACGGTTATCATTCCAGGCGTCCAAGGTGACCTGGATGGCAGAGTGGCTGTCAGAGTTATAGTTTTCCCTCTAACGAGGGGCAGTATTTTGGACAGGTGGTCCAGGTGGAAACTGAGGGAAGGCATGGCGCAGGATACTGAATAAGTTCAGTTGACGATACAGTCTAAGAAGTTTGGATTTGGAGTTCACTTATGAGCTAGGTCCCATCAGACATCCAGACATTCTAGGACATGTATTGCTCATTTCGGGAGATAGTTTTCTCTACGAACATGAGATATAGAGAGACATAGAAAGAAACATCAAAGCGGATCCACTCACTGAGGCTATTCCTCGAACGCAATAGTTTCGCAAACGAGCTTTGTGAGACTGACTAGTAGAGGAGTTGGGTGTTCGGTATCACACGGGCTGTGAGTATGCGACATCGCAATAATTAGCCTTGAGTGCAAGTGGGAGATTGTTGGAGATAGTGCCCTCAGAGTCAATTATTGGATCACAGACACGTGATTGCAATGATTGAGGGGAGGACCTATCCCGGTAGGACAGTCTTACTCGAGATGATAGTATGCGATCTGGTTTATCTTTGTCATCGTGTACTGCTTTAGGTGACCTTTCGAGTCGCTATTACACGTTGATAAAGCCCCTTGGATTCTTGCTTGACCACCAGCAGTATGAGGGCGATCATATAAGTGGGAGCTGGGGGTCTACAAGCACATCCTTAAAAGGTCCCTAGTCGTGGGAGATTCGAGACAGGGCATCGTTTCTCCAGAGTAGACTAGTGTATACAGTCGAGACCCCGACGAGGGGCGGTGGCCGGTCTCACAAGCCACTGGTGTCAGTTGGTTCACCTAAGATGTATACAGGTGCTCATTGGGTTATGAGTACACCGGACAGGACTCGCCGGGAACCTGCTAGTTCGGATTATACCAGACGTCAGATAGCAGTTCCCTGGTAACATGTGTACAGGTTAGTTCATCGACCTGAGATCGTCATTTGTCTCGTGTGAGTTCCCACTGTACTTTGATTACTACCCTACCACGGCTCAAAGGAGTCGTGCAAACAGGTTTTAGTTGGGTACAGTCCCGAGCCATATGGAGGCAGTGAGCGGATCTTCAGGGGTTCGTCTCTCCCGGTTTTGGGGATGAGGTCGTGCTGTGTCTAGGAGAGCCAGAACATGAAAAGTCCTTGGCCAAGGCAGGAGATTTGCTGGTAGGTATTCCAGTAGTATCTCAGGGTGTTCTGGGCTACATTCCGACACGAGTTGTACCGCTTTTGGGGGTCTGACTTTTACCAACCCCCTAGGCCCGCCATGCGATGCTCATAGACGAACGGACCGGACTGTACGGATATTGTCACTGACAGGCTCAGTAGGGTGTCAGGATGAGTTTGCTCATCGACGTCCCTTTTGGTTAATACCTGGTAGCCCGTTACGTATTGGCTTATACCTCTGACGTGCTAGTGGTTAAATCCACAGCCATAGTATTGACGAGTCTTTAGAGTCCACCACACACAGTTACTCAGCTTTCGGGCGAAACGCTGTAGAGGCCGTATGGAGATATGGCATGGTTCGATCAGATACGTGCGGTATTGCACGGATCGTGATCGGACAGTTTTTACTAGCCGGCTTTGGCTTAAGCCGGATCTTAGTATTAGATAGTGTAGTTTTGTCTCTTTGCATTTGTGTTCAGTGGGAATACAAATGCAGGCATGTATTTGCAGTTGCGGGGTTTTCCTGTAATTTATTACAGGATCGGTTTTCTGGGGTTGCCAGTTTGCATTCCGTTCTGGCCGGTTTTCTCTTTTTCCTTCACGGCCGGACTTTTCGTTGGAGGGTGTTAATTGCAAGTTTGCAATTAACATTTAGTGGAGGGGTTTCTTGCATTATTGTAGCCTCTTCATGATGAGATTCCATTCTTGTCCATTTCATTTGCTTTTCATTTGATGGTTGTTGATTTGGCTTAGGATTTGAAGTGGATGTGGTTTATGATCATTATCTTTTCTTTATTAATTGATTTCTTTTTTCCACCCACTAATATGGGGGCCGGCCACTGTTGTTGTGAGGGAGTGGAGTGAGGTTTGTTTTTTGTGTGAAAAATTCCTTTCTTGCTAATTGGGTGGACCCCCTCCCCCCTTTGTATGTGTGCTGTGAAAGAAAAGATGCCTTTTTCCTTTGTATTAATTTATGCAACCTTCACACATTCATTTTAGAGAGAATGATGCTTCATTCACTTTTCCAGTGAGCACAATTCAGTTTCTGGCCGAGCTCTTTTTGCTTGGATGCTCCATTATTCCCTCAAGCATCCATGAATATCTTTGTGCAAAATTCCTTCAACATGGCAACCTCATAAATCCCAAAGAGACCTGCTTACTACGCTATTCTACAGCATCCCTTGGACGCGTCGGCTAGCCAACTTCGCACCCGAGTTGCCTCGGTCAAGAGGTGGGAGCCCGTAAAAGATTCCGGCTATGTGGTGCCCGTTTCGACGAGGAGGTGACGGACGATATATCCGCGGGAGATCGGAGTGGAGACGAAGACCGAAGGACACGGATCGCTTGGTATACTTCTCTACCCGTATTTTTATTTGCTAGTTAGCTAGGTTAATGGCCCGATCCGGGTGAAAAGTCCGCGGTGGTGCCGGTTGCAAGTTTTTGCAAAGTTTTTGTTTCCGCGTTTCCGGCGTCGGATCGACGGCCGGGGTGCCCCCGCGGGCTTACATCTAGGGCAGAGAATAAAAATTACCTAGGGCAAGGAATTGAAAACTAAACTAGAGCAAGGAATTAAATCTACTTACAGATGCATCCCTCCAATCATCCATGCAGGGTTGTCAGATCTGAATTTCTGAATGGAGAAGAAACACCGATGCTCTCCAAAAGATTTCTAAATTTTATTATTAAAAGGAGGCATAAGAAATTACAATGAGTAGAGTTCCTATTTATAGAGAATAGGAAACCCTAGGTTACAATTGATTTGCATGTCTACATTTACCAAAATATCCTTAGGAAGATCTAGTCAAAGTAGACTTCAAGCTTTGGTAAAATTTTATGTCTCTGTCTCTTTAAAGAAAGTATTGGGCCTTGGATCTTTGGGCTTCCTTATTATTTGGTTCTTTATTAAAATAGCTTTTATGTTTCTTCCATATCTCCAGTGAATAATTGCGGTGGACTTTTAACCGTTCGCTTTGTAATCTTGGACCTTATATTGCCTTGTACTTTGTGAATTTTATTTTTGATGTAGGCTTGATCAAGAGTCTTCTATTTGTTGGTCAAAGTCCACTTTTTCATCGTCTTTACATCGTTTTCACTGTTTTCTGTCTAAGAACCTGTAACCTGTAACATGTAGCAGACATGCGTCAAAAGCACCTATTTTATTTGTAAAAAGAATAAGAATGGGGAATATAATAATGCAATATTATGGTGTGAACAAATACCCCCAAACTTATCTTTTGCTCGTCCTCGAGCAAACTTATTTTTATTCGCTAAAATCCTAACCGCACTTTCGTAGGGAAACGCGATTGCACTGAGCTCGTGCAACAAATCGTTAAACCTCTAGGTGTCCCTAGTAGGAGGAGTGTTGTCTCCTGAGGGTTTTCAGCGGATTACACCCACAAAATCCTATCAATTCGGCTTTTCGACTTTTGTTCTCCAATTAGGTTTTCTAACAAGAAATTCTATTATCGTCGACCCGCAAATTATCCACCCATATTCTTCACACTTCCCCATTATTTAACTTAAGATTTTGTATATCCTGTAGAATTACTTAGCTTTCGGCATCTCTTAAGTCTTTTTTCTAGGGTTTCATCTCCGCTTACGAATTTCTATCAACTCTACTAAATATACAAGTTCTATTCTTCATTCCTTTCTCTCATCTAAACTCCAATCACATATCCCCACGTGTGTGTAAATATCACCCCTACACTTGGAAATTCAAATCAAGCAATCATACTCTTGTCCGTTGTCCAAAGTACTTATTAATTGGTGAATTTTTAATTGAATTTCGCTTACACATCCTTCATGCGACCGTTAATACTTCTTGAGGTACCAACAACCGATTACAAGATGTGTTAGCACTTTAAAGCGTACTTCCTAGTCTTGCAACACCCAAGGCTTTAGCAGTGACTCCCAAACCAGTTGGTCTAAGGCACTAGGTGATGAAGCACCCTCGCTAAATATATTTTCTATTTTTTTAGCCTTAAGTAATCACAAAAACCAGTGTCCATTTTTTTCCTTTATTCACTTTTTTTTTCATCATTTTTTTTATTGTGCTAAGGACTTTAGACAAGAGCGTTTCAAGGTTTCCTCTACTATTCCAAGTTTCAAGGTGCGTGATTGTGCAATTTGTAGGGTATACATTTTCAGAGTCTAGACTTAAGCTAGGAACTATTTTTCAAACATGTACTCTAATAAAATATCAATACTTTTCCTTCGTTTCGACTTAGCCAAAGAAGTGAACCCAAAATTTGCCTATTTCTAACTAAACTATAAAGACATATATTTTCTACCGTTAGACTTTAAGAAAGGTTATTTTTAGGGTTTTTAATTTACTAAGTCTAAGATTTAGTTTTTCCTAGCCAGTTGACCTATTTATCAAACTCAAGTCAATTAACCAAAATTGAATACATTAATTTTTATAATTTTTGAAATTTTTCAATTTTTATGGGTTTTCAAATAACTATGCAAATGCAAAAATATGTACAAATGAATGCGAAGGAAGAAGACATACCGAGCATACCCCCAAACTTGAACTTGACAGTGTCCTCACTGTCATGCTACACCAAGAGGGTCAAAATGCCGGTACTCCCATGTTTATTTATTTATATATTTTTTATATTTTTAATGTTTTGAATTTTTTTTTAAATTTTTTATAGAAAAAGAAAACAAAAAATATATACATATATACAAAGATTCCCCCAAACTTAAGCTTGGCCTTACACAAGCCAAAGGTTAGCACCAACCATTCAAAAATCTTATCGTGGAAATGGTATAGTTGGTGCAAGAAAATGAGAAGCACGCGAGACCGTGTGGAAAGAAGAATGGTAGAATATGGTCTCGGTGGGGGAGAAGAATGACGAAAAGAAGAAGGAAGTGGAGTACGATCTTGAGCGTGTAAATTGAGTGAATAAATTAGCGCAATATGTGATGACCGATATGTTATAAGCGATTGCGGTAACCTATCAACCCGTCGAGAAATGGGGTCAAATCCCTCAAGATTCGCAAGAAGACATGGATATGCCGAACTTGGTATTTGAGATGAAAGCGTCACGGTCACTTGCACGGTCGGAACAATAGGAAGGACGAAAGGATGTGAATTAGGGATAATATCATTCTCACCGAAGTAAACTGTGTCGAACTGGAAAGATTCCATCAATAGTTCGAAATGACTGTAAGCAACCGAGTCTGATGGATTAACTAACTCATCTGAAAATGCAAAGGACTCAAACTCGGGCGGTGAGACTTCAACATCGTCCGAAAAAATGAAACACTCGTAAGTGTCATCGGCTGTGAGAACTGTGTCAAATTCAAAGGAAAAGTTTTCAAGCTCACAGTCGTCAAGCGTGAAATGAGGCGTGGTCAGTACGATGGAAAGGAGGGAGGGTGATTTAGTTAAAGGTTCAAGAGGATGAATTGGAAAATCCGACACATCAAAGAAAAATGGTTCAACCTCAATATGATCCTCACTATTCTCCTCAATATTCAACTCATCCATGCCATTATCATCAAAATCAAGACGCATATGAGATTCGGGAGAAACATTTAATAACCCGGGATGATGATTTGAACATAAAATTTCAATTAAATCGACAGGTTCATCATCCGAAATATTCCCGGCGTCTATATCCTCAATCAAGTGAAAATCAATTTCTTTAGACACCTCATCAAAATCATGGATATTTATCAATTCAGGTTCTAGATTGGAGGTGTAAAGACCGAAAGGGTTAAGTGTGGTTTCACTCGAATGAGGTTCTTCACAATCTGGCAAATCAAACACTACAAAGTCGCACAACTCGTTTTTATTTTGAACTTGTGAATCATTTAGGACATTCGATGGAAAACTGGAGTTGTGGGCTTCAATTGGGTAAGGGTAGGTTTGATTTGGAAATCCTTTCACATTCTCATTCTGTCCAACCGCCTCCTCATACATTGAAAAATTTGGGGCTAGCGGGAAACTAGCTACCGGTTCAGCAGGTTGCATAAGGGCGGCCACGGACGCTTCCACATTCCTAACCATTTTGTTTGTTGCTGTGATATACGCCTTTAACGCCTCTTCCAAACTAGACTTTGGTGGTAAGGGGGTTTCGGCAAAATATTCGAAATCGTGTGGATATGCAAAACTCCCAACAGGCTGTGTAGAAACATTGTCTAGTGAAGGTGGGAAAGTCGGGTAGGACTGGTAGGAATTGGATGGTTGGACAGGAGTAGGGTCAACATGTGGATAAAAAGGTGAATGGACTTGTTGATCCCTAGAACTAGATGTGTGGAGAGGGGTGAAAGATCGGCTACGAGATTGAGCAATATGCTCAGCAATGGACATCGGTTTAGGAGTTACAGCTGGACTCGAAAAAGTGGTATCAACATATGAAGGTGGTAAAGGTTGACTTGGTTGACACAATGTGGGTTGTAAAGTAAAACTGTTTCTCCTAAACGCTTCTATTTGATCTTTCAAAGATATTTTTGGCATGGAAGGATCGTCTTTAAATTGATCGAACAAATTGCCGAACGACGCAAAATTAGGTTCATGATACCAAAGTTCGGCAAGAGATTTATGATGTGGGGTACCCATGATAGAAGAAAGAGAAGATGAAGAAGGTAGGTGGTGCAAGGATTTCTCAGCGACAAAAGTTGCAAGTCTTTTTTTAAAAAAATTCCTTTTTCCTTTTTCTCTTTATTTGAAACTGTTTGCAGGAAAAAAAAATCGATAAAGGGCTTAGACACAAATGTAATCAACCAGAAATGCACAATCAGACCTAGATCTAGGGTCACCTAGGTCAGCTAGACAGCTCCTAACTGTTCCAAAGGGCTAGAAATAGGACCTCAAATCGTCTCTTTACCGCCAATTGCGGCCAGGTAAGTGCCAGGCAAGTGGAAAGGAACCACACTGTGGGCCTAATTAAAAACCACTAGCCTTTGACACACTTGCCTAGAAACCGCAAAGTCAGGTTAGGATAAACGGCCGATGCCTATACTAGTCCTCTGTCCTATTGAGCGCGACGTCCTTAGGGCTGAGTCTAATATTTTTTTAATTAAAGATTGGTCAATGCAAATGCTTTATGTGATTTCTGGGGTCCTGGGAAGGGTGATGAAATCCCCACCCAATCTGAATTGGTCAAAAGCCCCTTAAAATCCGATTAAAGATATGCAAAATAGTAAATCACATGCAATCAAATCTTTTTTGTGAATTTCAAGATTTGCAAGTTTTCTAATTAAAATTTTCCCTTTTCCGCTTGCTCTTTATTTGGAAATTTTGCAAAAAGATTTTCGATAAAAGATATGCAGAACAAAAAATATTACTTGCAATCAATTATTATTTTAAGCATATCACAAAGAATCTTTATTTGGAAAAAAAAGTTGTTGCAAAAAGATATTCGAGGGAAGATATGAAACAAAAAAGATTACTTGCAATCAATTTCTATTTTAAACGAGACGAAAAGATCCTGCACAAGATTGTTATTTGGAAAGAGAAAGATTTTTAAAGCGCACAAAATCTTGCAGGAATTTTTCAGAAAATATATGGAAATTTTTGCAGAGGAGGAACAGAGAAACTTACAGATTATTTTTTTTTTTTTTTTTTTTACGCCCTGAACCGACCAGGGTGCGGCGGTTCCGCGGCCGGAAAGGTAGCGTCGTTGTTTTTTTTTTTGCTTTTTTTTTGCTGCTGCTGCACCAGATCGCGCGGTTTTTCTTGTTGACTCGGTCCTCCAAATTTCTTCTGTTCCTCGGTTGTTGTGATCTTCTGTTGTTCTGATCTGTTTTTTTTCTGTTCAGCTTTCTGTAGATTTCCAGATCCGAATTTGTATATAGATCCTGCAAAATTAAACAACAAAGTACTCTTTCCAAAATAACAGATAATATATTTATATATTTTTTGGATTTTTCAGATTTTTCAGATTTTTTAATTTTGATTAACCCGAAATTGCAAAAAGAAAAGTTCTACGCCATCCCCGGCAACGGCGCCATTTGATTGATTTGATGATTTAGCGTGCTTGCGCTTTCTAAAAGATAGATCAAAAATATTTGTAACCGCAATCAAGAACGGCGTCACTTTGCAGCTAGCCGGTGAGTACGGGTCGGTCCACAGGGATGTTGTGAATTTCCTAATCGCGCTAACGAGTTAATTCCGAAAGGTGTTCGGATTGATTATTAAATCTAAAAATTGAAGTTGTATGATACTAGGATTAGAAACTTGCTAGGATTAGGTTTAGGGAAAATTTGGTAAACAAAGATCTACATCTCTTTCCATTGCCTTTAATTAAAAATATCATATTAGTGTTATGGTAAATCTTAACAAAGGGGATTAGGATGATTGGGAAGATTGATTCTTCCTCTAGATCCTTATCCTTCCTTTCTTAATCTTTACCCTAACCTCCATGGAAAACCTTAAAATCCGGGCCTTTAGACTACGGAATCACCGTTACCTCGAGGGTAGAGTGCCGTAGGGAGCGGAATAAGAAGGTATGCATGGAGTTCTAATTTTCATAAAAGATTGGCAAAGAAAAGAGATGAGAGATCTTCGTCTCTCAAATCCTTCCCCATTCCTAACCCTAACAAGCGAGAAAACTACTCACTCATTAGGAAATTTAAAAACATCTATCTAGGGCAGAGAATAAAAATTACCTAGGGCAAGGAATTGAAAACTAAACTAGAGCAAGGAATTAAATCTACTTACAGATGCATCCCTCCAATCATCCATGCAGGGTTGTCAGATCTGAATTTCTGAATGGAGAAGAAACACCGATGCTCTCCAAAAGATTTCTAAATTTTATTATTAAAAGGAGGCATAAGAAATTACAATGAGTAGAGTTCCTATTTATAGAGAATAGGAAACCCTAGGTTACAATTGATTTGCATGTCTACATTTACCAAAATATCCTTAGGAAGACCTAGTCAAAGTAGACTTCAAGCTTTGGTAAAATTTTATGTCTCTGTCTCTTTAAAGAAAGTATTAGGCCTTGGATCTTTGGGCTTCCTTATTATTTGGTTTTTTATTAAAATAGCTTTTATGTTTCTTCCATATCTCCAGTGAATAATTGCGGTGGACTTTTAACCGTTCGCTTTGTAATCTTGGACCTTGTATTGCTTTGTACTTTGTGAATTTTATCTTTGATGTAGGCTTGATCAAGAGTCTTCTATTTGTTGGTCAAAGTCCACTTTTTCATCGTCTTTACATCGTTTTCACTGTTTTCTATCTAAGAACCTGTAACCTGTAACATGTAGCAGACATGCGTCAAAAGCACCTATTTTATTTGTAAAAAGAATAAGAATGGGGAATATAATAATGCAATATTATGGTGTGAACAAGATGTTGGATTTGACGTTCTCCTGGGCACGGATTGGTTAGCTACGTGCTAGGCGTCTGTGGACAACCGCGAGAAAATAGTCAGGTTTTGTTTTCCCGACGAGTTAGTTCTTGTTGTGACAGGAGGACAGTAGTGTCGCCTCTCACAGCTTGAATTCAGCCTTTTTCGCTAGTCGACTTTTGAGGAGAGGATATTGTGGATTCTTGGCGTTCATTCGTGATACCGGAGCCACAGCGGGTTTTGTTGGACCGGTTTCCTTTCGTGCGAGAGTTTTTCCGACGTTGTTCCAGATGAGTCGGTGAATCTTAAGGAGCTTAAGGATCAGTTGCAGAGTTGTTTGTTGGGGGGCTTGTGCGTCTGAGTGTTTCGCTTTGAGGAGTTCTTATTTCTGTTCGTCAAGGAGAAAGACGGCAGTTTGAGGTTGTGTATTGATGGATTGTCAATTGAACTGGCTTACGGTGCGGATAGGTATCCTTTATCTCGCATTGACGATTTCTTCGATCAGCTCCAGCGTGTGAGACATTTTCTAAGTTTGTTTGGGATCAGGTCATCATTGTTGCGGGTTCGGAGTGATGGCATTCCGAATACTGCTTTTGTGTGTGCTACGGGCAGTTTGTGTTGTGGTGGTGTCGTTGGATTCGCCAATGCCCTAGCAGCATTCCTGGATATGATGAACCAGATTTCTTCAGGCCTTTCCTCAACCAGTTATTGTTGTGTCATGATAACATTCTGGTCTTTTCCTTGCGTCGTGAGGAACATGAGCAACACTTGAGGATTTGTTTTGCAGACATTAGGAGAGCCCCAGCTGTTTGCTAGATTCTCGGAGTATTCCTTCAGGTTTGATTGTGTTAACTCCTTGGTCTTGTAGTTACGGGAGACGATTGTCGTATGGTTCCGAGGGGGATCGAGACCGTACAGTTTTGGCCCAGACTTGTGTACAGACGGAGGTCCGTTGATTTTTGGGCTTAGCAGGTTTTTACTGCCGTTTCATGCAGGATTGCTAGTGTAGTGCTGCACCGTTGACTGGACTGACCTGAAAGGAGGTTCTTTTTCTTTGGAATGAGGCATGCGTGCGGAGTTTTCCAGCAGTTGGAGATTCGGTTGACAACTGCACCAGTTCTTTCTTACTTTCTGGTTCGGGCGACTTTGTTTTTTAACTGTGATGTTTCACGAGTGGAGCTCGACTGTGTACTGAGGTGACACTATAGAGTTATCGCTTTTGCTTCCCGACAGTTGGAGGAAGTACAAGCAGGATATCCCACTTATGATCTGGAGATGGCCACTGTGGTCGTGCGTTGAAGATCTGAGGACACTACTTGTTCGGAGAGTTGTGTCAGATTTTCATGAACCACCAGAGCTTAATGTACATCTTCCTGCTGATGGTGTTGATTGTTAAGATAGTTTTCTGCAGATTTACAGTTCTTGTTCGATCGTGGAGTACAACTTAGGTTCGCCTCTTCTGAGGGGACAGCTTGCTCATGTCAACGCCCGACCACTTTTCCTTAATCGCTTTCACGAGGCACAGCCCGCCGATGCTCGTTCGTCAGAGATTCTTAGCATACTCGGCTGGGTAAAGATTCGGAGTCCTTGATTTGTGACCAGGGTGTGCTACATTTAGGGACGCGTTTGTGTACCTGTTGCTGATGGGCAGAGACGCGAAATCCTAGAACAGGCACATCAGTCAGCTTCGGTGTTCATTCAAGTTCCACCAACATTTGGCGTGACTTATTAGATAGTTACGGGTAGACCGGGATGAAGAGCGAAGTTTTGGATTTCGTTTCAAGGTGTCTGTTTGTTGTGTGTTTTGGTTGAGCATCTGAGACCGGCTGGAGAGTTGCAACCTATAACCGTTCCGAAGTGGGAATGGGAGCAGATCTCCACGAATTTCGTTATGGTGTCTACCCAGGTTTAGTCAGAGTGTGACCCCATTCGGGTGTTTGTTGTCCAGTTTTACTCAGTTTGCTTAGTTGTTCTTTGTTAAGTTTATGCGTTGCACGGAGTTCCCTCATGGGTCGTATCCAATGAAAGCACCCTATTCGCTTGCCGTCTTGGGCAGGAGCTTCAGGAAGACTTGGGTACTGGTTGAGCTTTAGCTCCGCTTTTCCATCCGCAGGATGATGGTTTTGTGAGAGCGGGCTATACCGACTCTGGAGGATATGCTTGTGCGTGCGTATTAGTTGTTGTCGGCAGTTGGGATCGTCACTTGCTATTGTTAGGATTCTCCTTTGATAGTTGTTATCAGGAGTTACTCCTATTGGCAACCTTTAGGTTTAGGGGTTAGGTCGTGTCGATCACCAGTCTGTTTTTTTGACTCTACGTAATAGGATTTTTGGACCCCAGCTAGTCTAGAGACTTCGGGAATGATCCAGTTGGTTTAGGTCAGGATGATGACAGTCCTGTGCGGACAGAGGTTTTATGCCGACCATGGTGGTCGCAGACTTGGGTTCGCAGTGGGAGATCAGATATTCCTACGGACTTTCCGAAGAATGATTTGTTGAGTTTTAGGAAGCTTATTCCAGGATTGTAAGTCCTTTTGAGATCCTCAAGCGAGTTAGTTTCGTTGCCTTTAACTTGGCACTTCCGCCCAGATTATTGAGTATTCACCCCGTTTTTCTTGTGTTGATACTTTGCAATTACCTTCATGACTTTCTCACATGATTCAGTATCAGACTATTTAGCTTTGACGTGATCTTTTTGTTCACCGGCAGCCATTGGAGTAAATGGCTTAGCAGGTGGAGAAACTTCGGTCAAGTGTCTTGCCATCTGTGGAGGGTTTTCTTGGACGTAGCCGTATAGTGTGGTGATCACTTGGGAGGCTGCGAGAGAGATTTGGGAGTTTTGCACTCTTCTCTTTGAACGTACGCTTAGTGAAAATTTTAAATTCGGGGACAAATTTTTATAAGGGAGGAGATTGTAACGCCTTAGATTTCGGTTAGTGTTCGTTTAGACGGTAATGCGGGTTTAATGTAAAAAAGTTTACCAATTCGAGTTCCTTACATTTTATAACATATAATTAATAAATTATTATTATTTGTTATGAGCATGCACGCACGTGTGAACGTAAAAGTGAGGGTTTGTTTGTGCTAAACTAGTATTAGCAACTTTGACACATAACCTAACCCTTTATCTTATCCTTGTTAATCCATTTCCTTAACCTTTTCTCTTGATCTTTTGTATGTGTGTGAGAGAGAGAGAGATATTTGTTTGAGTGAGGAGGTGGCAAAGGATGGTGTGAATGCATTAATGGTGGTTTAATGCATATGATACACTCACCTCTCACCTCACCCTACACTCACCTCCCTCTCTCATGTCCTCATACACTTTCTCACACTCATTTCTCTTTCTCATTTTCCTTATCTCTTTCTTTCTAAACTGAACACTACCTCTTCCAACACAAATCCATCACAAAATCTAATCCAACTTCATCAAAATCACATCTTTTCTTGGTTTTTTCCTCTGGGATGCCTTGGAGCATACAAAGCTTGGATCTTTGTGTTCTTTTGGTTTGGTAATGATCTCTATCTCTTCTTTATTTAGTTTTTGTGCTTTGTAGCTAGTTAGTTTCAGTTTAGAATGGTTAAAGTTTAGTTTGTTGCATAATATCGTATTTTTAGTGTCGGTTTGCGACTTATGGGATCTGCTGTGACCCGGAAAGTGTACTAGAAAACCAAACAGAATAGTTGTGTTTTACCAGTGAACCTAAGACCTCACCTTAGACACGAGACCCACCCCACCGGCCAGTGCCGGTGACGTCTGAAGAGAATTCCGGCGAGATCGGCTAGGGTTTGGAGTTAGGGTTTGGGTTTTTCTGGGTAGGTGTCTGCAGTGGTTTTGGTATATTTAGTTCTGTTTATTTGTTTAGTTTTCTCTGTATGCAAAATCTGTAACAACCGAGTTCATTTATACCAATTCCAGTTCCCGTATTTACTTATCTGTGGTATTTTCTTGATTTAATGGGTTTTGGGTGCGAATGGTATTTTTACATTTTACATTGCATTCGACCCGACCCGCTTGCTTGAACCTGTTTGATTTAAATTTATAGATTACCCTGACTTGTTACATAGACACGCGCATCTTATGTATACTGCATACTGGCATTTTACCTGGCATTGCATCTTTTACCATTTAACATTTTAGGTCATGTAAAATAATTTAAAATTGCATTTCATAGCCTGCATGATACCCCTAACCCCGTGGTAGCATCCGCGCATCTTGTTCTCGTCCCGTTCAGTGAAACGGACGTGTTTGGATGGCTACGCGCATGTACGTGCATCCATTCTTGGGGTATGCATTTTCGTTACCTGAGCATTCATTTTGAATTTTGAAAGTCGGACATATTTTTCGTATTTTAAATCTGAATTTTTAGACCCGACCCGGGCGCGTTTTGAAATATTTTTGTATCCCGCCAAAATTCAATTTATTTAATTTTAAAATTTAGTTTAAATATTTTCATACGATTTCTTTAACAAACTGAAACCTCTTATCTAAAATTTTAAATCTAAAAATCTTTTAAAACTTTAAATCTAATTTCCTATCAAACTAACAACCCCTTTCTCTCTCTTTCTCTCTCTCTCCTCTACTTATATATATTTATATATTTTTTATTTATTTAATTTTTCTTTCCTTATTTAATACACTACCTCTTCTTCTTACTTCTTCTTCTTTCTTTTTTCTTTTTCTTGATCTTGTTTCTTGATTCCGGTGATCACCGCCGGAGCCGTGCTCGTCGCTGACGATCCGAGTGATTCAGTGAACGTTCCTGACTTGCGTGATCACCCTCGTGCGTTGTTTGGAACCGTTCCTTGTACCGTGCGCGCTTCGCGACATTTCGCCGACGAAGGATGTTCCGTACACATCCGTTCTTGTTCCGTCTAGGCAAGTTAATCTTGCTACATGTTATATAACTCATTATATACCTATTTAAATAAATATCACACCTGTATTTTAAATCAAGCATCCCATGTTTCATATTACAGCCTTTCGACGTTCCGTTTACATTTGTATAGTGCATTTCAGATCTAGGGCTGCAAACCAATCTTAATTACATGCTACATTACTTTAGACGCATCTATTTTAACAAATGGAATACCTGTATTTAAAGTCATGCACCCCATGTTAGTTTTATAACTTTTCGATGTTCCGTTTGCATCCATTCATATCATTTCAGATCTAGGTCATGAAAACTTATCTTGTTACATACTATACTATCATATACTGCATCAAATTGAATAGTTACATTTCATATTGCTTAGTTATATGTTCCACACTTGTTAGTTTATCATTTTACGATTATGTGATACCCGTTTGCATCCATATCATTTAAAATATATATCGTTATAATATTTCTTATTATTATCTTTAATTACTGTATAATCTGCATTTTATAATTTTATACATTTGAAAATATTATAGTTTACACATGAAATGTCGTTGAAAAGCGGATACGACAAATCTGAAATTTACTGTACACCTTACCTTATAAAATTCATTATAAATCATAGAAAAATCATTAGTATACGTTCTTTGGTTCATTATGAAGCTAACGCAGAATACTATAACTCTATAAAATATTTACTTGCAAAATAAATTGTTTAAATAACGTAAAATGCAAATGAAAATATCTCTAAACTGCTGTCCAGGGAAATTACAGCAGCAAACTTTCAATTTCGAATGTTCATAGCCTTTTGTAGGGACAACCTGAGATGCTTATACTTATAAAAATGAAAACCTTATTGAATTATCTTTATTTTGGTATAAGACACGTCCCTTTTTGAGAACGTTTGTTATTTTTAAGCTATTTTACAAATCAGGGTGACGCTGAATTTCTGAACGGAACTTTCTTGTGCATGGTTAATCAATACCACTTTTATAGTTATTAATCGGCTTGAATATGATATCCATGTTAATATTATTATATCAATATCTATTTAATAAATAATAGTGCTTGTGTTTTAATATTCAGCAAATTTTACCTATTTACAATTTTATAGTATCCGTCTGTATCCGTACGGTTTATTACATATCTAGTTGCACGCCGAGACCATATTATTTCATTTTACTGTTACATTAGTATCCCATACTTGATCTTGTGCATCCTACATAGTCATGATGTAATCCCTGATAAATATTTATGCATCCATGCTTTACCGTGCATCCGTATTTGCTACAGTTTTAGTATGAGCATCCGCTTGACACATGTGCACTACCTGTTATGACCTGATATACCACTGCTTGACTTGATACCTGATACACCACTACTTGACATGACTTGATATATGTACACTACTTGACTTGACCTGATGTACCATAGCTTGACCTGTTACCTGATCATGTTACTAATGCCAACAACCTTGACATGTTGTCCCTACGGACATTTCCTTTTGTCTATCCAAACAAACTTGTACCTGCTTGATCCTGTGTTGGCATTAACTCTAGATTAATTAATACCTGACTTGAACACATAACTTGGGGGTATGGGGAAATCAATGATGAAACCTGACTTGTAACTCGACAGTTCGATACCTTTTCTGATCAGTCTTACGGGCTAGGCCAGCCCCGGGGTGATGCTGCTGACATCACTCGTCATTACCTACTACCCTTTACTGCCTTGCAGCACGTCTCGGATTCAGCCCGAGAGTCATAGACCGTGATCCCGGGCATGCACGGGATACTATTGAGTTACATCGATGATTTATCAAATTGATTTTAAAGACTTGAGAGTAGTTAACCCAATAGACCAGTTTAGATTAATCACTACACATTACCCTCACTGTCCTCACTTATATTACTGTTTTACCTTTTTTACGGTTCATGCATATACATGTATGTCTTGCTACCCCTGTTTATAGTATTGCTTGATATTATGACGCACTGACGTCTGGGTTTTGCATGGCCCAGACCCTCTACTTTTGTTGCAGACTGATCAGGAGTACTGCCGCTGTTAGACCGAGCGGTGAGGACCCTGTTGGTATCTAGATTTACTATTCCAGGTGTTTGTTTATTGGATCTATTGCTTCCGCATATTATATTATTTCTTGACCCATTTACTATGGCTTATGGACATGTACTAGATAGTTTAGTTTACTTTCCTGTTCTTGATATCTCTACAGCCGTAATGTGACTGTGGAAGAATTTTTCCTATCCACAGGTAGCATGATTGGCTATATCATGTACCTATCTTAGCGTACTCTGGGAAGCGGGGCGTGACAAAATCTGGGATCACTTAGGTAGGTTGTAGTGTTTTGTATTCGCGTGATACGTTATACGACACGGATCGTGCACTTTGGGTGGTTTTCCTCTTAAGTTGTTTTTGTCATGTCGCTACGTGCGTTAGTCACAATACGAACACTTGAGAGTATGTTTTGTGTTGTTGCGTCGGTCTAATGTAGTGTGTACGTGTTTTGGGTCTTTTATTAATATGTACTTGTTTTTTTGTCTTACTGTTGTAGGTTCGCAGGCGGGGACTACGGACATTGCTACAGAGGGAAAACAGGTAGTTGGCTTCACTTAGCCAGGAGCGTTGGTGAGTTGATTTAACATCTACAAGGGAATCGCCCGCATGGTGTTATGCGTCTGGGCTAGAGATGTTACTTTTGTCGCATATTCTATATCAGATTTAGAATTGCGCATTTACCCTACTGCTTAGTTATTGTTGTGCTTGGACTAGTATCCTTAGGACACTGCACTTATTATTGATGATTCATGTTGCACGAGCACTGATTGTATGCTACACACACCGTCAATAATTGCCATGTCACACACAACCCACATACAGAAATGGTATTGTTTGGTTAGGGACATTGTGACATTGATTCATATTTCTTATCGCATATGACATATAGCGTACCTGTATACCTACATGCTTACACATATATTTTGACATGCTTATATGCTAGTTACCTGTATACCTATAGGGTATCGTACCATTAGCGTTAGGTACATACACACCTAAGGACATAGCTACAGGTATACCTTGCATTCATACTTCACTTATACCTGGAAGGTATATCACATCATTACTGATAGGTAGATACATATATTTTTGCTATACCTTTATGTTTTCACATATATCTGGCTATAGCTACGTATTTACCCTTATTTGATGTATTATTTAGACTTGGAGAAATTAGGAACCGCATGATATTTATATTAACTGGTTGCAGTTAAATAGCGGATTTTTCTTTATATGCTTTCATTACAGTTTTATGTTGCATATATTATATTCATGGATTTTTGTATTGAGATATGGATTTTTCATGATATTTTCTGGATTTGGGGACCGTGGGAGTTCATGAAATTATGCATTATTTAAAAAACCCGATTTTCCTTGATATGATATTTCAGCAGCCATTATGAGATTTATCGGTTCGGATATATATATACCCCACGCGAGGAACGGAGGGGTCTGTGTGCGGGTACATGGTGGGGCCCGGAGGTACCCCGGGGTAAGAATGAGGTCGTGGTGCTAGACGATGGGCTAGTGGGAGAACCATACCTACCGGTGACATTACCAATGACTTGGCGGTTATCATGGGGATACCGACGGGAGTCATGTACGTATAGATACGTCGAGAGGCGAGGGTCAGAGCTAGGCACTCGTGCTTTCGGGATAGCGTATAATACGTACCTATCAGGGGGCCAGTCATGGTGACAACACCTGATAGATCAATATTTTTGTGTCGATGCTTGACACATTGGTTTCATGATATTTCTTTTTACTCCTAAGTATATATAACAGTGGAACGAGACGCTGTTATATATGCCTTTACACCAATATTAATGGAATGGGACGCTAATATATGTGTATTTATATCAATTTATATACATCATCATATTTATTCATGCAAATATACCTAGGATGTAAGAGACTCACTGACATTGGATTTAGGATATTTGAGAATTCATTTGATATTGATTACAGGATATATATGAGATTTACTTGATGTTGTACATTCAGGATTTGTGAGATTTATATGATATGAGAACCAATTTGGGGGCTGATTTGAGGAGATTGGGATTTGGATTGTCTTGTTGGATTGTGATCCTACCACGATGTCAGAATTCCGTGGGAATGACATATTTCATTCCATACTCCACATTTATTGTTTATGCACTGCTTCATGCATTAGTGTACCTGTTGGAGTACCTTCCATGACTGTTGCATTTACATTCCTTTATTCATATCATTTCTTCATGTATTAGTAGTACCGATATAGTACCTTACATGATTGTACATACAGATTGTCATATTATTGTTTCATGTATTAATTGTACCTGCTAGTGTATTTTTCATGATTTTTGCATTACATATGACCATTCATTGCTATTAGATGCTTATGTTAGATTCGCGATGTACGTGCATACTCGTTTACTATTCACGAGTTGGCAACTCACCCCTGTTGTGCCACAGTTGTTTTGCAGGGTGTTCCCCAAAGTAGTCGAGGCAGGCGATTATCACCTATCTTATCATCTTTTGTTCGGATACCGCATTGGCTGACAGTGTGAAGTTTTGCCCAGGTGGGTTTTGTGGTTATCCAATGTTGTATTGTATATTCGTTGTATCCATGTACTCTCCATCTACCAGTATTTTATATGACTTAGAGACTTGGTGAGGACGATATTGTATATTATTTTTGTGACTTGTTGTCTTTTATACAGTTTTCTTTCTATCGTCTTCTATTTCTTCGCTACGGCGTCATATATTTGTTGTGGTGGTTGTTTTCCGCGTTTGGGCGTGTATTTTCTCCCGTTTGGGGATGCTTTATGTATAGTTATGTTGTACCCATTTTGGAGGCTTGTTTTACAAAGGAGGTGCTGCCAAAATTTTAAGGAATAAAAATGAGACTTTAAAGAATTTGGGTTATAATTTCAAAGGTTTTGAAAATACTATTATCACTTTCTTATTATTTTTGATGGTTTAGATTTCTGGGTTTTGGCTTTCTTTTACTGCGTTATGCCTGTAGACGTTGCGTAGTGTTAGGGCCGTCACGTGCCAATTTTGGGTCGTGACAATTAAAACGTTAATTGATTTTCTTTGCAAACTAATATTCTAATTGCAGGATCAACTAATAATGTTTCACGATATCACATGAAATCGTGTTAAGGACATGTAAGATTAACGAGAGTTTAGTTAGGCATAATAACAAGAATAATAAGATGATATACTTACTAAGATTTTTTTTTCAATTTGTCTAGCATGAATTTTAATGAACGGTAAGATAGCATGAAAGAGTTTCCTTTTAAAACATAGAATTTACATGCTTTGATTTAAAGACATGACAAAGGTTGGATTCAAGATGAAAAGAAAGAGAGTGAGGGGGGACTTACAAGTAGAAGCTACAAGAGGTGAAGAGGGAAGAATAGAAGACTTACTCATTCCGCTCGTACTCGTACGAGCGAGTGTGAAGAGTAGAAGTATCGATTTGAAGAACCGAGACCTTGAGTGCGATGGATGGCGAGCTACAGACGTTTAGGAGAAAGAGCTTGGCGATTGGCTAAAAGAAAAAAACTTGTTCAACTTGAGAGCTTCGTAGTGAGGGAATAAGCTTGTGAGAACTTGGCTTTTTATGGAGTACTTGGTCTTGAGAAAACTTTGGTTTTGAGAAAATTTGGGACCTTGAGAGAGTCTAATTTGACAGAATTTTCAAAAGGAAATTTTGAGAGAGAACTTTTAGAGCAGCCATCAATTTATAGGATGAGGAAAAGGGTGTAGGGTGAATTAAAAATGCATTAAAAAGATTTTTTAATTGGGTATTAAAAATATTTAATGAAGGAAATGAAAAGATTGGGCAGTCTCGGGTTGAATGGGGAAGTTAAGGATATCGAACAGTCGGGAAGCCAAGAGATGCACGTGCATGAGACAGACCCAAATGGGTATGGTGAGGCCGTCGAACTCGGCCAAATCTCGGCCCAGTTGGGGAGTCTGGGGTCGGGTCTTGGGTGTTTGGCTTGGATCATTTCGGTGAGTCCAAAAACATCTCTCTTTTCTTCTTAGACTTTTCGTAACTCCAAAAATTGCCTATGTAAGTTTCAGAACACCAAAATAACAAAAAGAAAATACAATAAAACAATTAGGATGCAAAGATTCGAACACACACTATGAAACAACAATGTAAAGGCTTAACCAATGAGCTACAGTTTGTTTCTTGCTTTTAATTAACAAGAATTACTTATAACTCATAGTCAGAACTAAATACATCATCTTTTATGAACTAAAACAAAAAGGATGGTACACGAAATTTAGGGTCGTTACATGTTGAATACATGTAAGTTTTCATAACAATCTCCACCTTAACCTGTATTCAACAAGTCATCTTCTATCTTCAACGTTTTACGGCCGTTTCTTCTTCTTTCTTCAAAGCTCCATCTTGACCTGAACTTCTTCCGTGCCATCTTCTGTTAACCGCCATAGTAAATTTAACCTTCTCTCTCGGATCTTTAAACCAACACATTCGAAATTACAATCTAAGAAGACGGGAAGTGGACATAAGCGTCGTCGCCCAATGTAAACTTATACAGTAGAATTGAAGATCCTTTGGTTCCTTATGCTCTGATACCAATTGTTGGGGTTTTTCCTCTAGGCATGCGAGGAAGACGGGCAAGAATAAGAACAAGCAACACCAATATTTAACGTGGTTCAACCAACGATCTACATCCACAGGGCAAACATGAGAATCTCTTCATTAATGATCAAGAATACTGGTACATTTTATATGCTCTCTCATCTCTCATCACATCTCAACGCTCATACAAATAAAAAACCCACTCTTGGTAAATCCTTCCAGCTTCACCTGTGGATAACTACCCTTCGTCTCTGCCTTCTTCTTTTCATATAAACACAAAGAATACTCATCTCGTGCTCCACTTTTACCTGTGGATGACTACCCTTCGTCTTTGCCTTCGTCTTCTTCTTTTTTTCCTTCTTCATATTTGGCCACTTATCTCTGATGAAACCTTTATCTATTTATAGAACAAAATAATAGAATTCCTACTCCAATTAGAATCTCATCAAATTTTCAAATATTTCTTCATAAATTTTCAAAAAACTTTTTTCATAACACGCCAAAATCGTCGATAGAGGTCTGAAGCACAAGTACTCAGACGTCTGTCCACGCACTGTTCTTCTGAACAATTCTTTTTCAGACGTCTGAAACTCTATGTCTCAGACGTTTGGTATCTCTTTGCTGTTGAATGCAGGTCGGTTTTCATAACACAATTAACCTAACTCATGGATTTAACAAATAAAATATCCTTTTAATCTTTAAGTTAATGAAGACTGTTTGTTTGAGGTTTGTTTTCGTAATCTTTTGGATTCCAATATCAAAAAAGAAAAAGGAAGGGAAAAAACCCTAACTTGATGTATGACATTTAATCAGATTGACAGAAGCAAACTAAACTCCTTCATGAGTCATGGCCATCAGGTTACTTTGTTGTTTAATTTTTATCCTATTACATATTAATTTGTTGTTTGAGAAGATTATAAATTAATTTGTTCTGGGTTTGTAATTAATGAAGTTTTTCCTTTTACTTTTCCTTCTCTTTGTAACTGCAATTGTTGGTTCACTGTCTCAAATGAGAAGCATTTAATATATTTATTGAGTATGACATCATGTACAACATTTTACTTCAAAAAATATTTTAAAAAATGAGTAGTTTTTTTCCATTCTGAAGAATAACCCAAGAAATACCTAACCACCCAAGTGAGTACTGTGATGTATACACATCGGCAATACTCTGAGGCGAGAAAAAAGGTTCAGAAAGGAATCTATCGTGCGGAAAAAACACAAGCAATTACAGAAAGCTTGAAGAAGTCATGAAGATCCTCTCCTCAAAAGTAATCGAGCTGTCTTGACCACATTAAAAAGATCGGATCGGCCAACAGGTGCTATATGATGCTGATGTTGCTGTGCAGAAGGAGCATTTTTAAGTCGCTTGTCACACCGAAACTCCCACCAAGCCAAGGACGTGTAGCAAATCAAAAGTCTCTGCCTTGTTGGTTGATGGTTCATCAGATCCACATCCTCCACTGAATTTTTGATGGTCGAGATTAGTGGAAACAAGGGGCGGTCAGAGAGGGGATTAGACGGCTCTGCTTGGCAGAACTGTGTGTTTGCCAAGCAGAGGATCAAAATCTTGGTTCATCGGCCTTGCAGATAATGCATCTTTTTCCATAATGAGAGATGTTCCATACAAACTAATACAGGTTTCCATTGATAGGATATTTAAAATATTCTTCCATCCATCTCAGTCACCAAACAGATGCACAGTCGATTCATCAATCGGCAACTCACACAAATTGCAATGTGGCTCAACCAAAATACGGTGCGATATCAAGTAAGCTGTAGTCGGAAATCAATCATTAAGCAATCTCCATGCAAACCAATCCATTCGTTTAGTCATTCGAAGCCATGCTGTTGTAAGCCTAGGATTCATAATACACCATCCTCTCTGTTAGCTATAGTTCCCTCAAGGCAATTAATGCAATTGCAGGTAGGCAATTTGTTAGGGTTCCTAGCGTCTTAGCCACCACAATCGCGGTCTATGCGGAACGAAAAACAAAAATTCTAAAGGAGCTAGAAATATCAAACCATTGAATTGAAACCAAACATTTAAACTAGACAAAACACAAAGAGGTTAACTACTATGATAGAAGTGTTATACCAAAAGATTCGTGTCTTTCGGTCTTCTACCGTCCTCCTTAGCTCCATGAGGTCTTCATGATCGAGCTTGACCGCCGGTCTTTCTCCGTCGAAGATGATCCACCCGAGATATGTGGTTCATGGCTCTAGCTCCACACTAAAAATCTAGTGGAGCAATTAAGGCTTTAGATTGCTAATTTAGAGTGTTTAGTGATATAGTGAGTTGTTCTAGTGTATTTCGATCTCTCTTCCACACTTAATTCTCAACTCATAGGATGGTAAGGAGGAAAATGAAGAAGGAGGGGCTCAAGAAAGGCTAGTAAGAAGAGAGAAGCAAATGGTAAGAATGATTTTTCATCAAGTAAGAGAAATAATGAAACATGGTTTTGTATAAATGGTTTTTGCAATAAAATATAGCAACCATACTTGAATAGTTTGCACAAATGAATATACAATTCATTTGTCAAGACTATTCAAGCATGGTTCTCACCATTCTCACCTCACTACCTTTGCACCTCATTTTCCATTTAAATTCATAAATAGATAAACTAAAATAAGGTGTCCACCTTCTAGAATGTTTTCCATATAAATACGGAATACACTCTACCGTATATACATACCCGTATTCGTATCAAAATACGAATACCCAAAGAGATAGAATAACACAAAAATATAATACTAGAATATACATATCGAAATATATATATATAAATTATTAAATCAATACCTGATTTAATAATCTGGCTCAATCCTGAGCTGACTAGTATTATCAACCGTCCGATCGAAAGTCCGGGTAAGTAGTACAATCATTCGATTGAAACCCTGCATGTATCAAAATACAGCTACTACATCATTTCACCTGAACCAGGAAAACGCTTTGTGTGGGACTCTAAAGACTTGACAGTACGCCGGCAGTGAGTTACTGGATAAATTCATAACCATAAGTACGTCAACGACACTAACTGTATGTAACGGCTATCCAGGTACCTGTCGAAAAGGAAGGCCGACGAGCAAACTCATTCGAACCCTACTAAGCCTATCTGTGATAATTTTCGTACACTCTAGTCTCTTCGTTTAAGAGTATCGCATATCGGGTCTGGAGGGTGGTAGACGTCAGACCCTAATAACCCGATAGTTTGTGCCGATATAGTTCAGGACCAATCTGGGGAACTACTGATATAACTATAAGTAAATCCCAACTGGCTTAGCCAAGGTCTTTTGGTGCTGTCCAACCGAACACAGTGCGATATCGACTCCCTATCCCAGGAGAGACGAATCCCCAACAATCTCTCACTGCCTCTATGTGGTTTGGGACTGTACCTAACTAAAATCTGTTTGCACGACTCAGTAGAGCCGTGGTAGGGTAGTAATCTAAGTATAGTGGGAACTCACACGAGATAAATGCCGATCTCAGGTTTAAAGACCAACATGTACTCATGTCACCTGAGAACTGCTATCTTACGATAGGTATGGTACCATCTAGAAGTTCTCGACGAGTCCGTCCAGTGTACTCTCCCCCAGTGAGCACCTGCATACAATCTTAGTTGCGAAAGACCAATGGCTGTGGGACCAACCATCGCCCCTCGTTGGGATCTAGAAACGTATACACTAGTCTACTCCGGAATATCGATGCCCAGTCTCGATACTTACACGACTAGGGACATTTAAGGATGTGCTTATGGACTACCTAGCCCCCACATGTATGGTCACCATCATAACACTGTAGTCAAGCAATAATCCTACGGGCTTTATCAACATATATTAATGATATGTAATAAAAAGTAAAATATATACACATGTCAAAATAAAGACAAACCAAATAGCATACTATCATGTCGAGCAAGATTGTCATGTACATACATATGTCCAAGCATCCACTATATATACATATACAATAATGGCCTCTAAGGCATACATATCCAACAATCTCCCACTTGCACTAAGGCCATATATTGGTGTACCGAATACCCAACGTCTGCTCTAGGGCCAGTTGTTGGCGTATCACATAGCCAACATCTCAAATATTCTCTCGAACTGTGCTTGAGGGAGGGCCTTGGTGCATGGATCCGCCGTGTTCTCTTTGTGTCTACTCTCTACATCTCGATCTTTCTGTGATCTATGATCTCCCTGATCAGGTGATATTGCCTCAAGATGTGTCTGGATTTCTGATGGGATCGTGGTTCCTTCGCTAAAGCCATAGCCCCATTGTTGTCAGAATACAAAGGTATTAGATCAACAATGGACGTAACCACCTCAAGTTCAGTAATGAACTTCTTTATCCAGACCACTTCTTTTACGGCATTGTTGGCAGCAATGTATTCAGCCTCCATCGTCGAGTCTGTGATGGTGTCCTATTTGGAGCTCTTCCAACAGAACTCCCCTCTGTTGAGGGTAAACACAAAACTCGAGACAAACTTGCTGTCATCCTTGTCACTCTGAAAGCTCGAGTTGGTAAAGAACTCTATCTGGAGGTCCCCGTTATTGTACACCAAGAACAGTTCCTTAGTCCTTCTCAGGTACTTAAAAATGTTCTTTACTGCTGTCTAGTTGCTCTCTCCTGGGTTCGACTGATACCGGCTCACCACATTAAGTGCATAAGCTACATCTGGTCTGGTATATAGCATCACATACATTATAGATCCTACCGCCGAAGCGCAAGGTATAATACCCAGGCGAACCCTCTCCTCATCAGTCTTGGGAGACATCTCTTTAGAGATGGTGATTCCATGCATTGTGGGTATATTACCGCTCTTGGAATCTTCCATACTAAATCTCTTTAGTATGGCCTCTATGTACCTGGACTGTGAAAGTCCCAACAATCTCTTGGATCTATCTCTGTAGAACTTAATCTCCAGAATGTACAAGAAATCACCCAGGTCTTTCATGGAGAACCTTTGTGACAAGAACAACTTGACCGATTGTAGTATAGGAATGTCATTTCTTATCAAGAGAATATCGTCCACGTACAAGAATAGAAATATGACAGTTCTTCCTACAATCTTCTTATATATAGAAAGCTCATCCTCATTTTTGATGGAGTCTAATTCCTTGATTGTCTCATCAAAACAGATATTCCAGCTCTGCGATACCTGCTTTAATCCATAAATGGATTTAAGCAACTTGCACACCTTCCCGCTGCTCCTACTGTCTACGAATCCCTCCGATTGATCCATATAAACTCACTCTTCCAAACTTCTGTTTAGAAAAACTGTTTTTACATCCATCTTCCAAATTTCATTGTCATGAAAGGCAACAATAGCAAGTAGGATCCGAATGGATTTCAGTATAGCCACTAGAGAAAATGTTTCGTCATAGTCCACACCGGGTCTTTGAAGAAAACCTTTTGCAAAAAGTCTAGCCTTATAGATTTCCACCTGTCCATCTACACCAATTTTATTTTTGAAGATCTATTTGTATCCAACGGGTTTTGCCCTGGGAGGAGCAATATCCAAGGTCCAAACTTTATTGGTATACATGGACTCCATTTCCAATCGCATAACATCCAGCTATTTATCAGAGTCCCTACTGGTAATGGCCTGCTTGAAACTAATAGGATCATCTTCTTCCAAAATGTAATCCTCTCGTTCTCCGTCTATGAGAAAATCATAATATCTCTCGGACGGATAAGAAATCCTACTAGACCTACGGAGTGGCTGAGATTCGTCCAGGATTATCGAATTCTCTGATTATATCATATCTTCAGTTATAATTTGTGTTTTTGGAACTTCATCTAGTTCTACCGCGCTCCCACTAATTTCTTTTTCAAGAAATATCCTTTCAAGAAAGGAGGCATATCGAGAAACAAAGACCTTTTGTTCTTCGACATGGTAGAACAAATATCCACTCGAATGCCTGGGATATCCCTCAAACTTCCATAAAACCGATCGTGCCTGAAGTTTCTCCGGATTCTGGTTTTTAACATAGGCCGGACAACCCCATATTTTAACTCATTTAAGACATGGTTTTTTACTACTCCATATTTCATATGCAGTCTTAGGCACGGATTTAGATAGAACCCGATTTAATAGGTATGCTGCTGTTTCAAGCGAAAGTCTACAGAATGAAAGAGGCAATTCAATATTACTCATCATGGAGCGAACCATATCCAATAGAGTACGGTTCTTCCACTCCGATACACTGTAGTGTTGTGGTGTATACGAAGGAGTAAGCTAAGAGAGAATACCATTCTCTTTTAGAAATTCTTGAAATTCTGTACTCAAGTACTCCCCTCCTCGATCAGATCGAAAGATCTTGATACTTTTTCCTGTTTGGTTCTCCACTTTGCTTTTAAATTCTTTGAACTTCTCAAAAGCTTCAGATTTGTGTTTCATGAGAAATACATATCCGAACCTAGAGAGATCATCAGTGAATGTAATGAAATACGAAGAACCTACCCCTTACATGTATAGACATTGGACTACATACATCACTGTGTATGAGTCTCAGGAGCTCTGTAGCCCCTTCTCTATATCCGGTGAACGGAGATTTGGTCATCTTCCCTTTGAGACAAGACTGACAAGTTTTATAGGATGAAAATTTGAATGAATTTAGATATCCATCTTTATGCAACTTACTTAGTCTTTTCTCACCGATATGACCAAGCCTATAATACTACAAGTAGGTTTCGTTCGTATCAGAACTTTTCCTCTTGCATGTGTTTTGTATATTGTAAACTGTGTTTTGATTTAGAACGTAGATACCATTACACAGTGTACCTTCTGCAACCAATACCTGATTTAGGTAAATGTTCATGATATTTTTATCTAGAACAAAATTATATCCATCTTTATCAAGTACAGAAACTGATATGATGTTGAAAAGCATGGAATGTATATAGTAGCAGTTGTTCAAAATCATAGTAATGCCGCTTGGCAATACTAGGTGATATTCACCGACGGCAGCGGCATCACCTTGTGCTCTATTCTCTACTCTAAGGGACATATCACCATATCCAACCATTCTACTTTTTCTTAGTCTTTGTAATAAATTATAGATATGAGATCCTGATCCGGTATCTAGTACCCAGGAGGTAGGGCTGACCGAAAAATTGTTCTCAATAACAAGAACACCTGAAGGAGACACGATGGTATGCTTCTTCTTCACCGGGGTCATCAAGGAATTCATGCAATCCTCTTTCATTTGGTCATACTCATGACAATTTTCACAAGTTAGAACTGAACCGACGCTCCCCAATCCTGAATAAGAATCCGGGTCAGTCAAGTCATACATTTTATTATCTTGATTAAGGCGTGAATTGGTTACTACCTGGAGAGAGAGAGAGAGAGTGAGAGAGAGAGAGAAGAAACACTTAGCGTGCGCTCTTGCAAGTTTAGATTGGTTATTATTTTATCTAAACAGGATGGCTCCCACCGTTTCCTCGAATTCTCTTTCAAACTTTAAAAAGAGAACTAGTCGGGATCATTAACACTTAACAAGTTTGCTAACCGTTCATCCAGGTTGGTATTGGTACTCCGAGGGAGGTTTTCCGTGCTCTCGCATGGACCTAATTAAAATAAATCTCGTTTCCGCAGAGGCGTAGCCCCGTTAACATCTTTCTAGATACCTAATAGGTTAGCTAATTGTGAAGTAAAAAATATTTCCCAAGAGTAATCATACTTATCAGTGGAATCGGGATCCAACTATCAACGCGTGATAAGCTAGATGGAAGCCACTCTAGTTACCACACTCCAAAAGGTATGCAACACTAGAAAGTTTCTTGTATTTTTGAAACTCCCGATATGGTTTTTGCCCTAAGTGTCATATGGTCTTGATAGAGACCAACGTACCATAAGTCGCAAGTCAAGTTCAACCCGTCATTGTTCAGGATTAACTTAAACCCACCCGCATAAGCCCTTGATAGAGACCAACGTGGCTATACGACTGTCCTAACTAATCGCATCAAAATGCAACAGATAAGCAACATTTAGCTACCATACACTATTCTTTGATAGAGACCAACGTACATAGCACGAATACTAACTGCTACTTATCTGAAATTGTGGAGGGCAACTGCTGTTTTTTGGTGAAAAACTTTTAACGCAATGAACTTGATATCATTGAAGGAACTAAGCAGTTTTGAAAAGGAGTGGTTTAGCCTCGACTTTTGAAAACTGGTGGTTTTGAAGAAAACCGAGTAATGTATAGTAACATAAACTTTTCTCAAGAGGTCACTGCCCGTGAAAGGATCTAGGCTCTTGCCTTCTCGAATGAGGTGATGGATATTCCTAAACGAATACCACTATGCAAAGAAAAAGAATACAACTATAGTTTTTTGAAATTTGTTCCGACAACATCTTTTACGTTTATTTTTCCTTGCATTAATCAAAATTAATACAGTTCCATCAATTAATTCCTATAACACCATAAAATAATGAAAATACAATCTACGTATATGCCATCTGCATTCGCTACAGCGCTCCGTCATGCACCGTTAGGTTACTTAACTAATGGCAGAGCGGAGGCTGGACTAGTATGGATGCAAAACATATAAAACATCCACTATTGTGTGTGTGTGTGTATAACCATTCGTCCCATGCATGGTATACACAACATTATAGAAAAGTGATAAGCAAAATGGAATAGCGGATAATTTAAGAGTCCCGAGTTTCATTTGAGCCGCAAATGAAACTCGACGTTCTCCGGTAGTATGGATAGCCAATGCAATGTAAAACCAAGACCCGTACAAGCGCGGCAAGTTACCTGCCAATCCCGGAAGTGAGGCAATCCCAATCAACGAAGCGAATGGGCCACCCAGCATTTCATGGAATCCGGTAACTTGAGCACCCCTTTTTAAGTCATCCTATACCCCCTATGAGTGCGGCGAATAGCCCGACAATTCTAAAGTAAGGCCCTCCAGTCTCAACGCTATAAGATGGATGCACGTTTTCCCTCTAGAACCCGGCTACTCGAGCACTCCGCCGTAGGGTAATCTTAATACAGAAAAGAAAAATATATACAATGGTGGCATCAATCTCAACCCGGCTGTGCCCCAATAAAAGAATATACAAACTGGAAGAAACGACAGTCTATATATCGGATGCTTGCCCCATAATAATGAATATACAAATGAATAAACTATACAAAAAATATTGCACTAGGGGCTATCCAACACAATAATCCGAATAAACCATCACAGAGATAAACATCACAGCAGTAGAAGCAAAAATGTGCAACCCCGTTTAAATGACATATAGCAATTAGATGATGTTTGAAAACACATACACAACATTACATAAATAAACGATGCAAAAGTTTCGAGTTTTAAGACTTTCCAAGTTGCCCCAATGCAAAGACAACACTAAGTGAAATCTGGGGCAAATCAAACAAGACCAAAATTCCCAATTTCCAAAACCCAAGAGGCTGGATGAAAATGAGGACCAAAGGTGAACAGTAAACAACCAAAAATGGGGTTTTGGGAAAAAATGTTGGTTTTTGTATGGTGGAATCACCTCGTTTTCATCGTGTGTCACAATCATATCAAGAGTACCAAAGGTGAACAGTAAACAACCAAAAATGGGGTTTTGGGAAAAATGGTGTTTTTTTTATGGTGGAATCACCTCGTTTTCATCATGTGTCACAATCATATCAAGAGTAAGCCTTTGCACTTGTTTAAAAGATTTTCAGGGGCCAAAATTTTTTCGAACAGAAAGAAGGTTTTGAAAATCAGAATTTTTCGGTTTTGAAACTAAAGCATCGTTTACTACTAGTTTATAATGTTTGGATGGCTCTGATACTATGTTAGAGCTCCTAGCGTCTTAGCCGCCACAACTGCAGTCTAAGCGGAATGAAAAGCAAAAATTTTAGAGGCGCTAGAAACTTCAAACCATTGAATCGAAACCAAACACTTAAACTAGACAAAACACAAAGAGGTTAACTGCTATGATAGAAGTGTTATACCAAAAGATCCGTGTTCTTCGGTCTTCTACCCTCTTTCTTAGCTCCATGAGGTCTCCATGATCGAGCTTGACCACCGGTCTTCCTGCATCGAAGATGATCTACCAAAGGGATTTGGTTCATGGCTCTAACTCCATACTAATAATTTAATGGAGCAACTAAAGGCTCTACGTTGCTAATCTTCAGTGTCTAGTGATATAGTGAGTTATTCTAGTGTATTTCTATCTCTCTTCCACCCTTAATTCTCAACTCATGAAATGGTAGGAAGGAAGATGAAGTAGAAGGAGGAGGAGCTTATGAAAGGCTAGTGAGGAGTGAGAAGCAAATGATGAGAATGATTTTTCATCAAGTGAGAGAAATATTGAAGCATAGTTTTGTATAAATTGTTTTTGCAATAAAAATATAGCAACCATACTTGAATAGTTTGCATAAATGAATATACAATTCATTTGTCAAGACTATTCAAGAATGATTCTCACCATTCTCACCTCACTACTTTTACACTTCATTTTCCATTTAAATTAATAAATGGATAAACTAAAATAAGGTGTCTACCTTCTAGAATGTTTTTCGTATAAATACGAAATACACTCTACCGTATATACATACCCGTATTCGTATCAAAATACGAATACCCAAAGAGATTGAATAACACAAAGAATATAATACTAGAATATATATATCAACAAATATACGTAAATTATCAAATCAATACTTGATTTAATAATCCGACTCAATCCTAAGCTGGCTGGTATTATCAACCGTCCGATCGAAGGTCCGGATAACTAGTACAATCATTTGATCGGAACACGACACGTAACAAAATATGGCTACTACATCATTTCGTCTGAACCAGGAAAACCCTCTGTGTGGGACTCTAAAGACTCGACAGTACGCCGACAGTGAGTTACTGGATAAATCTATAACCACAAGCACGTCAACAACACTAGCTATACGTAACGACTACCCGGATACCTGTCGAAAAGGAAGGCCGAAGAGGAAACTCATTCGAACTCCTACTGAGCCTATCTGTGACAATCTCCGTATAGTCTGGTCTCTTCGTCTAAGAGTGTCGCATACCGGGTCTGGAGGGTGGTAAACGTCAGACCCTAATAACCCGATAATTCATGCTGATATATCTCAGAACCAATTCGAGAAACTACTGATCTAACTATCAGTAAATCTCAACTGTCTTGACCAAGGTCTTATGGTGCTGGCCAACCGAACACAGTGCAATATTGACTCTCTCTACTGGTAGAGATGAATCCTCAACAATCGCTCACTGCCTCCATGTGGCTCGGGACTGTACCCAACTAAAACCTGTTTGCACGCCTCAGTAGAGCCGTGGTAGGATAGTAATCTAAGTATAGTGGGAACTCACACGAGACAAATGGCGATATTAGGTTTAAAGACTAATCTGTACTCATGTCACCTGAGAACTGCTATCTGACGATAGGTATGGTACCATCTAGAAGTTCCCGGCGAGTCCGTCCAGTGTACTCACCCCCAGTGAGCACATGTATACGATCTTAGGTGCGAAAACCAATGGCTATGGGACCAACCATCGCCCCTTGTCGGGGTCTAGAAACGTATACACCAGTCTACTCTGAAATATCGATGCCCAGTCTCAATACTCCCACGACTAGGGACATTTAAGGATGTGCTTATGGACTACCCAGCCCACACATGTATGATCGCTATCATAACGCTGGTAGTCAAGCAATGATCCTACGAGCTTTATCAACATGTATTAATGATATATAATAACAAGTAAAACATATATACATGTTAAGATAAAGACAAACCAAACAGCATACTATTATGTCGAGCAAGATTGTCCTATACATACATATGTCTAAGCATCCACTATATATACATATACAATAATGGCTTCTAGGGCATACATATCCAACATAATTACGGTAATTGAGGGAGTACCTATACGGGTAGAACAGTCTTGCTCGAGATGATAATATGATATCCGGTTTATCTTTATCATTCATTTGTATACGTTTTACTTGATATTACATGTTGTTAATACATAATGATAAAGCCCGTAGGATCCTTACTTGACTACCAATATTATGATGGCGATCATACTTGTGGGAGCTGGGTAGTCCATAAGTACATCCTTAAATGTTCTTAGTCGTGGGAGTATCGAGACTGGGCATCGATATTCCGAAGTAAACTAGTGTATATATTTCTAGACCCCAACGAGGGGAGGTGGCCAATCTCACAGCCATTGGTGTGTGGTACTTAAGATTGTATGCAGGTGCTCACTGGAGGTGAATACAACGAACGGACTGACCGGGAACTTCTAGATGGTGTTATTCCTATCGTCAGATAGCAGTTCTCTAGTGACATGAGTAAAAAATAATTTTTAGACATGAGATCGTCATTTGTATCATGTTAGTTCCTACTGTACTTAGATTAATACCCTACCGCAGCTCAAAGGAGTCGTGCAAGCAGGTTTTAGTTGGATACAGTCCTGAGCCACATGGAGGCAATGTGCGATCGGAAAGAATTCGTTTCTCAAGGTATAGGGAGTCGATGTCATGCTATGTTCGGTTGGTCATCATGTTGGTACTTTACCCGCACATGCTTTTTTAGTTTTGAAAGAAATGGTTTTGGAAATGTGGCGCACGCGAGTTCAGTCTCGTTTTAAAATTTATAAACCGCAAGTGCACGGCGCGTTATAGCGAACCGGTAAGTACATGTCGATCCTCAGGGAATTGGTGATTAGAGATTTTTGTTTAAGGTTCAAAGAGAAAGAATTTGGATTTTTTTCACAAGAATTAGAAAATACGAAATTATGGGTAAGTTAAGAAAATGTGGCCTTGGCTCCGGATCTGATTGTTGAATCACGGCGATTTCTTCATCGCTCCCTTAATCATGAGTTGTTCCATCCTTATGTTGATTTCAACGTGAAGAATGGTTTATCAAGGCGGTGGCGAAGTATAAACCATCAAAATGACGACCTTGCAACATGAGGAATGAACCAAATCGTTACGTTCTTACTTACCGTTTTGTATGTCCAAGAATGTCGTATCGAAACACATCGCTAAGGATCACAAGGTATACCACATCAATAACAACAAATGGAAAATAAGAAGTAAAGTGTTTAGTTTTAAATTTGCTAAGTGTTTTGGATGATAGTATAGGATATTTACTTAATGAATTGTGTCAAACAACAATAAGCAACATACCCTATCTAAATTGCTTAGCAACCCTAATACTAAAACTTAATTCTGATTTTAACATTTCAAAATGAAAGTGTTGAAAGAATAGGTTATATGCTAGAGGTTACCTGTAACCATTGAAAGCAAAATAACATATCAACCAATAATCATATTGCAATCTTGAAATTACAATCAAATATTAAGCACAAGAACAATTACAAGAGAATGGATGAAGGTTTTGCCTTTTATCACCACCCTAACCAATACCACACCTAAATGTATTACTCAAGAATCATAGAAAGAACGAAAAAAAAACAAAGTTAAGAATAAGAACAATTAAAAACAAGAAAAAGAAAACAACACTTCTTATTAACAATTTAAGAAGTTGAGATACATGATAGGTTACTTGTTCAACCTTCTTAATGAAGCTCTCGAATGAGAGGTCCAAGAGGGAAGAAGAAGAAGAAAACCATGGCTTGAACTCCAAACAACTCTCTTCACAAGCCTAAACTAAAACTTGTACAAAAATCTTGAACAAAAGAATAGCCCCTCTCTATCTGCTGAACTGCTGTATTTATAGGCTTTGAAATGAAAGTCCATGGGTGTTTTCCAAAGTGATATGAAGTTACAAAACTACCCCTGCAAAACGGAGACGTTTGGCGCCAATATGGTCATGCTTCTGCCGCCATTCTTCACTAAAAGTCGCGGTTCCGCTGCCGTTTCTTGGAGTCGGGTTACCAATTTTCTTGTGTGTTCTCCTGACATGATATAATGATTTTTGGATATGTTTATATTCACTAACTCACACTGGATTGCTCATATGAATTTGAAGACAGAGATGATGGCAACATTTTCCTTTCACATCAAGACTTTATCATGTGATCCACTTCTACAACTTACACAAGTCATGATTGAAAAAGTCATGGTTGTCCCAAATGTATGCCCACTTGCATATCACATCCAAACTTTCCTAATCATAAATCATGCCCACTTGTGTATCACATCCAATCTTTTCCAACTCTTGAATCATGCCCATTTGTGTATCATGTGTGCTCATTTGTGTTCAATGTTATGTGTTCACACATGTACCATGTTGGACCAAAAAGTATTTCTACACCACTTTATTTGATGCAAACTTATTTGACTTGATCTGTATTCTGTCCCGTTTGCAGTTCCAGCTAAAAACTGTCGTTTTCGTTTATATTGTGTACCGTCTCTAGTGTTTTTGCCTATGTACATGTATTCTGTACTAATGAGCATACAGAGATTTAATAACACTGTTTATTAAAAAAATGATAGAAAATGAGCGGTATTAAAATATAATAAATCGTGTCGAACACATTACCATAAGTCCCTGGCCAGGGAAGATGAGATTTACAGATAGGAGATCAATAATTTCCCAGTTGGTCATGAGCCTGACACCGGCACGACTTATCGGGTTATTAGGGGTCTGATGTTATCCACCCCTAGAACCGATATGCGATACTCTTAGATGAAGAGACTGGACTATACAGAGATTGTCACTTATTGGATCAGTAGGGTACATACGGTCTTGATTGTCGACCTTCCTTTCGACATATACCTGGGTAACCATTACGTACAGCTAGAGTCGCTGACATGCTTGTGGCTATGGAATTATACAGTAAATCACTGCTATCATATTGTCGAGTCTTTAGAGTCCCACATATAGGGTTTTCACGGTTCAGGCGATAAGATATAGAGGCCGTATATTGATACGTACAGGGGTCCGATTAAATATGTGTAATGGCTACACAGAGTTTAGTCGGACATTTGATAATACTAGCCAGGTTTGATTAAGCCGGATTATTAAATCAAGTTTTGATTTAATAATATACATACATACATTCTAGTATTATGTCCACTATTCATTTTCTCTCTCTTGGTTATTCGTATTTTTATACCGATGCATGTATATGTATGCAATACATATATCGGAAGTTGTATTTTATATTTATATGGAATATTTCTAAAAGGAGGACACCTCATTTAGGATTTTCTTTTGTGAAAAAGAAAAGAAAATGAGGTGGAGAGTGAGGTGGAAAGAGAGTATGGTGGAGAGGGATGGACATATTATTATATTGGAAAATATTGCATGGTTGATATATTCTCTCATTCTTTTAACTCTCTTGATTTTTTTCCAATCTCATCTAAGACTTAGCTTATTTTGTTATGGTTAACTCTCTTTCCTCTCCTCATTCTTGCTCATGTGTTGAGCTCTCATTCTTGAGATGGAAAATTGAGAGATTATAAAAGTGATAAATCCCTATATTCCTCACACTCTATCCCTGGCAAGTTTAGATAGCGAGTTGCTTCCTCAAAATTCACTTTGGTGTGAAGCTGGAGCTTGGATCGGTTTTTCTCTTATGGATTATCTTCGGCATGGGTGATCGTATCTCAAACTCGTTCCCAAAGGCCTACAGAGTTTGAAGGTGTCTTTCACGATTGGATGGATATGCTACAAAGGTTGTATGCTTTCAATCGAGTAGTTAGCTTGTATGTTTAGCTGCTTGTTTAGTGTTTGGATCGATTTCTAGGTTGCGATTCGTTGTGCTTACATGAAAATTTTATTTTGTATTCCTCCTTCTATTTTCGCTTCCGCTGTGTGAGCGCTAAGGACCCAGTACTATCTTAAGAACGTGTTTACGAAATTCTGTACATACCGAAAATTTGTACCACCACCTGGTCAATCTAATTGATCTGGTTTAGGCTTCATCTGTATCTTCCGTATAGCAGTGCGAACAAATTCCGATAGTCTCTCAAGTTTCTACCAATCCCAAGCTCCCGCCGTCGTGAAATGAGAAACCATGTCGCCATTCATTTGTTCGCCCATTCCTGTCTAAGGATAAAAATTCAAAGGCCTATCTAGGCATGCCAGTCATGCCAAAAACGTATTGATCGGCCATCGACCACTTCCCACTTTGTTGTAGCTTGTTGATTGGCATATTTTATTGCGTATTTGTAACCATATTTAGCTTTATTATGTAACATTTAATACTTCACAAAGGTATTTTTGTGATATTTTCAGGTTACATGGCTTTAATTGTAAAAGAGAGAAGAAAAGAAGCCAACACATGCTGTTCACATTGCAAATCAATTAAAAATAAAGAACAGAAAAGCACGGATCAGAATTATGAAGTTTTAAAGAGCCTGAAAAGACTAACTCGGTGCAACAAGGAGCCAGAAGAAAGTGGGGCCCACTTTTCACAAGCTGAGCGGCGTTTTTGCCAAGCCCACCTACGGATCTGCGGCTATAGTTTGCCCAATCGGGTCGATTCTTGTTGTGGGATTTTTTTATTTTATTATCAATCTGTTGGTACCTTGATTTGATGAAAAACACTATTTATAATCATCAAAATAGAGCGCTAATCTCTCTTCTTCTCTACTTTTTTAGTGGCTAGGGTTTGAGAGCAAAGTCGTTTTAGGTTGTAAATTACATTGATTTTATTTATTGCAATACCTTTTTATTTTAATTATTGTTTTTCTTTTATTATGCCTGGCTAATTCTCTTGTCTAAGGTTAGATGAAACTAGGTTTATGATTGGTTATATATGTTAAAGTTTTATTTTTTCTTTTATAATCTTATTACGACTATACAAACAACAACTGAGCCTTTTATCCCAAGCATATGGGGTAGGCTACATGAACCAACATGAGAATCACGCCGGGTCCAGCACATGAATCCTCCGCCTCCACTCCCTCTTATCGAACAATATACTTTCATTGAGTCCTTTGGTAACCATATCGTTTCGTATCACCTCCATCCATGTTTTCTTCGGTCTCCCTTTTGCCCTTTTACCATTGCCCATATCGAGAGTATCTATTCGTCGAACCGGTGCTTCCATAGGTCTGCGTCGCACATGACCAAACCATCTTAACCGGTTTTCCCGCATCTTCTCCTCCACAGGTGCTACACCAACTTTTGCATGAATATCCTCATTTCACGCCTTATCTTTTTTAGTATTACCGCACATCCAACGAAGCATGCGCATCTCCGCTACGTGCATCTTCTGTGTATGATGCTTCTTAGGAGCTCAGCATTCTGTACCATATAATAAGGCGGGCCGAATAACGCTCCGATAAAACTTCCCTTTCAATTTTAACGGAAAGTTACGAGCACACAAAATCCCTGTTGCACTCCTCCATTTCAACCAACCAGCTTGGATCCTTTGATTAACATCACTATCGATCTCCCTATTCTTTTGGATGATGGTACCTAGATATCTAAACTGGTCGCTCGGTGATATCTCTTGCCTTTCCAATATTATACCAATATGGTTTTAACTTTTCTGGTTACTAAATTTGCAATGCATATATGCTGTCTTTGACCTGCTCAATCTGAATCCCCGAGATTCCAATATTTGCCTCCATAATTCCAATTTGGCATAAACCTCTGCTTTCGTCTCATTTACTAGAACAATCTTATTACGACTATCTAAATAATAAAAAAAGATTATTTGTTTGCATTATTAATAAACTAGGTATATTAATGGTTGATTGACAATCATGAGATTTATTTAGGAAAGGTACTTGCATTGCTGATAAACTAAGTAGATTGATGATCGATCGACAACCATGAAATTTATCTGGGGAAAGTAAAATTTATATAATCGATCTAATTAATTTCAGGTTAATTTACACTAGTCGATCAAATTAGGTAGATCAATGATTGACAACCATGAGATCTACATAGTAGAAGGTTTAGATCAAAGTAATTCTACATTAATTAACAAATAATCTTTAAAATACATATCTTTTTTTTATGATAGATATTTAATTTAGATGTGGAATTAATTATAAGAAAACAATTATTTGATATAATCGTGAACAAATTTAGTGGATTTAAATCCCCATATATTTTCATTTATCAAAATCTTTTTAAATCTTACCTTTATTTTTCTTTTAATTATTGCATTTAATTTTTTGGCGTTTATTTGTTTATTTTTATTTTCTTGTACTTTAAATATTGCTTTTATATAATCTTGCTTTTAATTTAAATATTTAGTAATCTTTGAATTTAGTTATTTTAAATTTCAGCATTTTAATAATTAGTAGTTAATAAATCTTTTCAAAATGTTTTCTTTTAAATTTGTTAGATTTAACTAAAAACTGCACTCTTCTTTGTGGATTGAACCACAAGTGCTAAAATTGACAGCCGTGCACTTGTGGTATAATTAGAACTTTAAAATAATCCAACACTTGTAGTTTCAACAATTGTGAACATATGACGTGCCAAGTTGAAGTCGATTTGTAGAAATTCCATAGATTTGTCTTTAGATGATAGTATTTAGCAGTTATGTCACGCCCCGCTTCCCAAGATACGGAACAGAGACGCGACGAGGTCCATAATGTAATTATACCAAGTAGATTCTCTATACGATACAGTTACGCTAAGTGTCTAATAATGCAGGAGTACACTAAAGCAAGATAAATAAAATCAACTTTATTTATTAACCAACTTTTACTAAAAAAGAAAATAAGGAGTAACAATATACAATAGGTTCCAAAGGGTACAAAAGAAGACAATATGGGTACAACCTGAAAGATGCAAAAATGGAAACTCTACGAATCTTTGGCCCATCACGGTTCCGTTGTGTACTCTGATAACTGAGTCTGGTCCTACAAATCTGGCTATCTAACTGGGAATACAATTCCCAGAGTGTCAGAACACCAACAAGTATAAAAATAGACGAGAGAGTGCGATACAAGTAATAACGGTAAATCATGATACATATAAAAAACAGGTAAACCAAAAGTATGGAAAATCAAGTATGTAAAGTAATATGAAACATGTGATGTAAATAATAAGAATGCAGAGCATAATTGGAGTAACCGGTATCTGTTGTACGAAATATTTCATGTTTAATATAATTTCTTTTAATAATTCCCCTAAATATTTTCCTTGCATCCGTATTTTAGATAAAATATTTTCCCTATAAATTTTCTTATAATATTTTTCCTAATTTCTATGAAAATTCCTTATTCTTTTAACCCTAACCCATGCCCAGGCCCAAATCCCTCTCTCTTTCCTTCCCTTTTATTTCCCAAGGCCCAGCCCAAGTATCCCAAATGCAAACCCAAACCCACACCCTAACCCTGAACTCAGTCCCTTTTTCTCTCTCTTCCTTTCTTCTTCTTTCTTTTTAAATTTCCCCCTCTCCCCATTTCAAATCAAAACCTAAAATCCTCAATAAATTTCGCCATCAAATTCTCATAACACCCAATTTAACTCTTCCATTAATCATCTATTAGTTTCATTAATTCCTATATCTCTCTATCCATTTTAAAAATACAAAACTCTTTCCCTCTCTCTCACTGATCCTCTCTCAAAAACCTCACCGGCGTCTCACTGCCGCCGCAACTACCTCCCCAGCCGATGCCACCGCCTACTGCAATAACCCCCTGCAACCTCCTCGCCTCCTCCACCTCACCAACAAACTCCTCAACCTCCTATCCCATTCGAGCTTCATTCTACTACGCTGATCACCACCAACACCCTCTTCCCCTCCAACCTCCTCTCTCTTAACCACCAAACCCCTCTCCATCAAGAAAGCCAAGCCCCTGATCATTTCATCGAGCACCTATTGCGGTCACCCTCACCGCAGCCCATGTCATCGTCGTCGCTACCTAAGCCGACACCTCGGTCTCCGTAACAATTACCATCGCCAACGCAGTCACCGTCGTAACTCCAGCACACGTTCGTCGTAGCCCATATCGTGTTCGAGCAATGTCACGTCATCTTGTGTGTTGAGGCAAATATCTATACGTTGTGTCGCTTCTATATCAGCGACCAAGACAAGTGAAAGCCCTTCACTTGTTTCCATGCTATATATATAAATATAAATATATAATTAAAACCCACCAAGTCTACTATCCCGTATTAATATCTTTTAGAATTTATATGAATTAAATCTCGTTTGATCAATCTAATGAAATCGATGTTTTGATTGATACCCGTACACATAACCTAGGTTTTTGATGCATTACATGAATGAAAACCCTATTTAGAATGCCCATAACTTATGATCAATGAATCTCTTTACTATTAATGACTTTCATGTAGAAATTCAAGTTAAAAATATTGACGTTTAGATCATGAAATGACAGACCCAATTGGCGATGTTACATCTGTTGGTTATAGTGCTCTCAAGACAATTATTGTAATCGCAGGCAAGCAATTATGATGATTGAGGGAGGACCTATAAGGGAAGAACAGTCTTACTCGAGATAATAGTATGCTATCTGGTTCATCTCTATCATATACATGTATTATGTGGTATTATGGATCACTATTGCATGTTGATAGAGCTCATAAGATTCTTACTTGAGTACCAGGGTTATTGTGATGATCACACTTGTGAGAACTGGGTAGTCTATAAGAAAATTCTTAAATGTCTCTAGCCGTGGAAATATCGAGATAGGGCATAGATATTCCAGAATAGACTAGTGTATACATTTCATGACCCCGACGAGGGGCAAAGGCCGGTCTCACAGCCATTGGTGTCAGTTAGTCACCAAAGATAGTATACAAGTGCTCATTGGGTTATGAGTTACACTGGACGGACTCGCCGGGAATATGCAAGATGGTATTATATTTATTGTCAGATAGCAGTTCTCAGATGACATGAGTACAGGTAAGTCTGTTGACCTGTGTAACAACTCCAATTTCAATGTACAGAAAATTTATTTAAAAGTTAATGTAAAAATGGAGTATTTGCAATCCTATGTACATTATAAGTATTTGATTTGCTTTTGAACAACAAAAAACCACTTGTAGCTCATTAGTAAAATCTTGCAATGCTGTAACATAGCCCCTGTGATCGAATCCCCCCAGCCACATCATCTTTTTGTTGATTTTTGTTTTAATCTTTTAGAAGCCCAAAAGTTTGCACGTGCACTACACGTAAAATAAAAATTTAGACAAAAAATAAACATGTGCATTGGGGTATACCAAACGACTAGGACACGTGGCCAAATTTCACACACTCCTTACTGGATTTAGGCCGACGACTTTGGCCCTACAGTCGGCACCACCGGGCCCCCCGTAGGGGATGGTCCCCAAACTTCAACTCCACACTCCTTGGCCTCCTCTCTTGACCCCTATACTGTTTGTTTTTATTAAAAATAAATAGAGAATTTAAAAGTGGCAATAAACCAAATTATTAATGCATTTTTAATTCATTCTTCATCATCCTAAACCCTAATTTTCCCTATAAATACCACCCTCCATTTTACACCTTCTCACTCAGAAATTCCCTGCTAAAACTCTCTAAAAAATTCCAAGTCCCAAGTTGTGCAGGTGGAGTTAGCAAGAGGCGAAGTTCCGGTAACATTGCAAGAAGATTTCGGCGACGAAACGACACCCCGACGCTTTTATAATCTTCCCCTGCCTCTCCTCCTTCTTAATAGCCCATATGTCCCCATTCCTCTCCTCCATCTCTATTCTAAAACTTATCTTTTTTCAAAACTCGTCGGAAGCGGAGTTATTCCGACTTCCGTTTCATTTTTCTTTAAAAATTCCATTCTTCTTAAACCATAAAATACTATATTCTCATATAATATTTAATAAACATAAATAAACATATTAGAACAAGTTTCATCTCAAAATAATTCATGTTGCAATTTCTATTTCATGTTTATAGTAAAATACCATTATGTTACATACAACTTGTAAATATTTAATTTAACCGTATTACCTTTAGAAAACCTACGAGATAATGACCTACCTCATCACAACACACATTTTTGACATAGCACGATGAGTTTTGGGATTTTAGATTATTGGATAATACGCTTTTATGAATAAATACCTTAAACAATTAAAAACCGTTTTCTTTAAAAAGAGTGTTAATTAATTCCTTGCAAATACGCCTCTACAACCCATTTTGGGGAATCCCGATCAGGATGGTGCGGGTTTTCGCACGTTCTCGGGCCTAGTAGAGCGAGATGCAGACCTCCACAAGGAGAATTCAATCTCGATGGAATTTTTAATGCAATTTTCAAGAAATTAAATTTCTACAAAATAAATAAAAATTATTTTTATTAAATATATAAGTATATATATGAAGATTATCAAAAGATCTATTTTAAATATATTATACAAATATTCCATGTTTTCTAAATCAAAGGAATCACCATTATATGAAACTACTATTTCAATACAGTACAAATTCCAATTTTTCATTAAAATACCATATACAATGAAAACTAGGTTCTACTCACTAGAAATTTCACTTTTATAAAATATACATCTATGAAAACACTAAATATGATAATTAAATTGTTGAGGTGTATTTTTTTAAATTATATCAAAATTATTTTTACATAAAACCCCCTCAAATTATACTAAATTACAATAAGGACCCTAATAAATATAGGTTTAAGCGGGACCGGTTCTCTTGAGTCTCAGGTAGACGGAGAATATGGGTGCTTGCATATCTAAGGTAGAAAATCTAACAACGGTGTTATCAACACGATAATTGTCTTGGAAAAAGACACAAATCCTGCCGTCCATGTGCAGCAGTTACCGATAACATCAAAACTAATTCAGGACTTCAATTTCTTTTTAATGTGTCTGACTCAGAAAAAGTATCAATCTAATCAATCTGACTTGAATATGATTCAAGTATAAACTACAATACAACATGAATCCATAAATACCAGAATTCAATCTATATTGACCGAACTGAACCATGGATATACTCCGTTTACATGACTATCCATTTATATCCATTCTATTTACTGATATCATGGTCTCGGCACGTCATCCATCTATATAACAAAACAATACAATCAATACAAAAAATATTACGGGGTTTTAAAGGGGTAGACTGGTACGGAATTTGTTAGAAGTGGCACGAGACGGTCACTTTAATACACCTAACCTGAATATCCATTGTCGTTGTACCGTGGCTGAACGGTTCCTTGTGCTCCATAATCCTTAGTCTCCGGATAGTGGGACTCCTCTCGTATACACTGGCATTTTCCGTACCGAGCTATTAACAACTGCGCCAACATTATAATGAAACATTACTAGTTATACTCTCCTTCTGTCTATTTTATCTCTACCCATTTTTGGGACTTGCCGAGCGATTGATCACTGAAGACATTCCTTTTCTTCTTTCTTTAGAATGTTGTCAGGTGATTCGAACACACTGGAGATCGAGCCCAGTACTGATGACTTGGAGCAGTTAGCCTTTGACCCCGAGCTTTAGATACTTGTATATAATTTTCATTTCAGTTCATACCATTGTTTAGGCATTGCTTTCTATTCAAGTATTTACATTTCCAGTTGTACTTGTAAAGAATTGTTAAATAAATAAAGTTGTTGTTCATTTTTACTCCTGTCTCTTGTGTACATTTTACTTTATTTTTCTTAGATACGCTTAGTGTGTTTACTTCAGAGTAAATACGTCGCGTGACCCATCGCGTCTTCTTACCATACACCGGGAAGCGGGCGTGACAGGTTTTGTTGGTGGCCCATGCAGGTCAGTGCTGCATGGAACCCTACCATGCAGGTCAGTTCTGCATGGACATGCGGATCAATTCTGCATGATGTTCTATGTAATATAACACAAGAATCATCAACTAAAAATATTCTTTACAATTCATATTCTTTGAATAATACAATTTCATATACTTTGAATCTGTCCTAACCCTATTTTTCTTTCAAGGTTATGGATTCTCCAAACAGCACCAGCACCAACTTCAACAACACTCCACCACCTCTACCGCATACGCCTACCGTCGCTGCTCTGATCAATGAGCAGATGGTACCGCTTGAGGCGATCCACAGCCTCCTGGAAGGACAGCAGCAGCAGACTGCTATATTAATGAACCGTCTAGAAGCAGAAGCGCCCGGAGTGAAGCAATTCAGGGCATTGCACCCAAAACAATTTTTGGGCAAAGAGAGCCCTTTGGAAGCTGAAGAATGGGCTCAGAGTGTTGAGGATGACTTGGCAGCGACACAAGTGCCAGAGATCGCTTGGGTTCAAGTTGCGAAGCTGCAACTCACTGACAACGCCTGAGTTTGGTGGAAGGCGGAAGAAAGCCGTCGTGACCAACCTATCGAATGGAGGACTTTTCGCGATATGTTCGATGCGAAGTACTTCCCAGTGACTGCTCGATTTGATATGGAGCAGCAATTTATTCATCTACAACAGGGTTCGATGTGGACCAAGTCCGTGGATGAGTATGATGCTGAGTTTACCATGCTCAGTAGGTAAGATATGTCTTAATATTCGATTTTCAAATATCACATACTACACAGCTAACACAAGACCTTAACAGGTTTGCGGCACACCTCATACCAACTGCTGAGATCAGGTCCTGATGATTTCAACAGGGGTTAGATCCAAAAATCCAAGCTGCCTTAGCTACAGGGAATTTCCCAACTTACGAGCTGGCCCTGAAAGCTGCCCGTCGATATGAGGTAGTGGTAAAGATGAAGGGCAGACCCTAATCTGCCGGAGTGAAGCGCCTTGCCACTCAGATGGCAGGAGAAGCTTCTTCAAGGCCATAATTTATGCCCAGGAGACTGGGAGTACCAAACAACCGACCCAACCCAGCCTTTTGTATCTACTGCAAGAGAGATGGATACCTGGCGAAAGACTGCCGGTGTGCAAATCGCCTTTGCTTAGTTTGCGGCTCAGCCACTCATGATATTGGGTCTTGTCCTCGTAGACATAACCCAAATGCTGCACCTAGACCAGCAATTACTTACCAGCAGCGCCCAGCCATCCAGGCACCTGCTCCACGACTCGCTCTCCCTGCTCCACTACCTCGTGGACCAACTGCACCTCCTCCTCGTCAGTTCCATCAAGCTCAAAGGAACGTACCTCAAGGACAACGGAACGGACAAAGGAATGCTCCTCCATCAAGGAGGGATGTACCGAGGCGACAGGCTTTCAAAATGACTGTGGAAGAAGCTGAACCCACTGACTAAGTCATTACTGGTAACAATTTCCTTTCAAACTTTCCTTCAGTCTATATACATACCTATATATATTTTCTTTATACCTATATATATTTTCTTTATACCTAAAACCTATCCCACATAACTTAGGTACAATCTTAGCAGCCTCACTTCCTACACTAGCACTCTTCGATACTTGAGCATCTTATTGCTTTATATCGCAACGGTTCATCCGAACTCATGCGATTCCAGTCAAACGGCTTGTATCCAGCTAGAATGTCAGTTCAGGGAATAACGTGTTGGGTTACGGCAGCGCCCTGGCCATCAAACTATGACCAAATACGGAACAAATTTTTTTAAACTCGCGCTACCACAACCCGATGCCCGGATCTACCCTAAACCCTATACTAGCAAGCATATAATGTGGAGTTAGATGGTTATACCGAAAGAAACAAGTCCTTCGGGTCTTCAACCATCATCCCAAGCTCTTAGTGGTCGCAGATCGAATTTGGTTGCTGGTCATCCTCCATCTACGATGATCCACCCGAGAGAAACAGCGCAAGCTTCAACCTCACCAAGCGAGGCAATCAACGCTCCAAGGTTGCTAGCAATGAAGAGTGGAGGTGTAGGATTATCTCATTATAATTTTCTCTCATAAAAAATGCTCAAAAGAGCAACCATAGAAGATGAATAAGGAGGTGAGGAAAACTAGTGGCATGAGAAACCATGGAAAGAATTCTAAGTCTCCCAAGAGAGAGAGAGAGAATGATCAAGTAAATAAATAATATCAATTAGATGGCATGTAAAGAATATAGCTGCTTTAATTTTGAACCATGCATACAAAATATCTGCTCAATTTTTCAATAAACAAATGAGAGCCATGCTTCTCTACATGCCAAGCCATGCCCATGCCAACTCACCCCTCCACCTCATTTCCAAAATGATTTTCTAAAAAGAAAATCTAATAATAAGGTGGCCATCTTCTAGAAGCTATTCCGTATAAATACGGAATACCACCCGGTATACGTATCGAAATACATATACGCGTATTCGTATCAAAATACGAATAGCCAAGAGAGAAAATGAATAGTGAACAATAAACTAGAATACATATATATAAATACATACATATAAATTATTAAATCAAAACCTAATTTAATAATCCGGCTTAATCTTAAGCCGCTAGTATTATCAACCGTTCGATTAAAGTTTGTGTATTCTGTACACATATTTAATCGGACACCTGTATGTACCAATCATATGTCATCTACACCATATCGCCTGAACCGTGAAAACCCTCTGTGTGGTAATCTAAAGACTCGTCAATACGCTGGCAGTGGGTTTAACCACAAGCACGTCAGCGGCACTAGCTGTATGTAACGGCTACCCAGGTATTGAGCGAAGGAAGGCCGACGAGCAAACTCATCCAAGCCCCTACTGAGCCTGACAGTGAAAATATCCGTACAGTCTGGTCTGTTCGTCTAAGAGTATCGCATATTGAGTTTAGGGAGGTGGATAAAGTCAGATCCCTAATAACGTGATATTTAGTGTCGGTATGAAACCCATCACCACCTGAGAAACTATCGATCCTAGATCGACAATTCTCGTCCACCCGGCTGAGGATTTCTGGTGATGGCTACCCGTGCACAACGCGACATCAACCCCTAATACCGGGAGAGACAAATCCCTGACGATCCACTCACTGCCTTCATATGGCTCAGGTCTGTACCCAACTAAAACCTGTTTGCACGACTCCTTTGAGCCGTGGTAGGGCAGTAATCAAAGTACAGTGGGAACTCACATGAGACAAATGACGATCTTAGGTCGACAGACTAACCTGTACAAATGTCACCAGGGAGCTGCTATCTGACAATAGGTATAATACCAACTAGCAGGTTCCCGGCGAGTCCGTCCAGTGTACTCATAACCCAATGAGCACATGTATACCATCTTAGGTGAATAACTGACACCAATAGCTTATGAGACCGGCCACCGCCTCTTGTCAGGGCCTCGATCAGTATACACTAGTCTACTCCGGAGTACTGATGCCCACTCTCGATACTCCCACGACTAGGGACATTTAAGGATGTGCTTATAGACCACCCAGCTCCCACGTATATGATCGCCATCATAATACTAGTAGTCAAGCAAGAATCCTGTGTGCTCTATCAATATATAATAGTGATCTGTAATACCACCTGAAGCATATACATGATGATAAAGACAAACCAGATAGCATACTCTTATCTCGAGTAAGACTGTTCTACCGGTATAGGTCCTCCCTCAATCATTACAATCGCGTGCCTGCGATTCAATAATTGACTTGAGGGCACTATAGCCAACAATCTCCCACTTGCACTTAAGGTTAATTATTGCGGTGTCGCATACTCACAGCTCGTGTGATACCGAACACCCAACTCCTCTACTAATCAGTCTCGCAAAGCCCGTTTGCGAAACTATTGCGTTCGAGAAATAGCCTCAGTGAGTGGATCCACTCCAGTGTTTCTATCTTTATCTCTGTATATCTCAACTTCGCGGAGAAAACTATCTTCCGAAATGAGCAATATCTGTCTTAGAATATGTCTGGATATCTAATGGGACCCTGTTCACAAATGAACTCCAAATACAGCAAACTTCATAGACTGTATCGTCCGCTGAACTTAATCAGTATATTGCGCCATGCCTTCCTTAATATCCGCTTGGAACACCTATCCAACATACTGTCCCTTAAAAGAGGGAAAAATAAAACTCTGACAGTCACTCTGTCATCCAAGTCACCTTGGAAGCCTGAAATGATAACCGTCTCCTGAAGGAGCCTGCCATTAGCATATCCCAAAAACATCCACTTATGTTCATAACTGGTTCCCAATGTTTCTCCAGGATTGGATTAATATATGCTTATTGCAGCTAGCGCAAAAGCAATATCTGGTGTGGTATTTAACATCACATGATTGACTCAATTTCCTAAGTAAGTGATATGCCAATCATGCAAATCCCTCTCCCCTTTAGTCTGTAAGACATTCTTTAGAGCGGCTGACTCCATCACCTGCAGGTACACCACCATGACAGGAGTCGTCCATTCTAAAAAACCTTTAGAATAATATCAAAGCAACCAAATTGGGAAATTTCCCAAATCTAGATCTAAAACCATAGATCTAGTGACCGGAAAAACTAATATTTTATCCATATCCTGTGCGGAGAAAAACCTTGTGACAACCACTGTATAACCGATCGTAGTATAGGAAGATATCTTCCTATCAAGAGTATGTCATCCAAATACCAGGACATCACTCCCTACTACCTTCTTACCAGATCCATTCCCTATTTTGATGAAGTCAAAACCTACGACTGTAACATCAAAAATATATGATTTATTTCCGCTATACCTGCTTTAGTCTATAAATAGACATAAGCTACTTGCCCTCTATACTTCCATTGCTCCCACTGACTACAACAACCCTCTGGCAGAGTCATATACATGTGAACTTCTAAAGCTAGTTTAGAACGACGCTATACTCATCCTCCTACCGGGTCTCATAGTCTAGAACAGCAGCAATGGCAAGTCTGGGTAAACAAGAACCTCCCATCACCGTCTTTAAGAAGACCGAAGTACCTCTCGGGTGCGTGAGGTTACCCACCAAATCTGCGGAGTGGATAATGGAATATCAAACCTGATTGAATCTTTAGGTTATAAAATTTTCAGTAATCGTTTGTGGTTCTGGAATCACTTCCAGTTCTACCATACTTCCACTATTGTTTTCTGAAAAAGTCCATTTTGCTAAAGCTGTGGCGAGTCATGAACAATATCACTATTGATCTTCCAGATGGTAGAAAGTTAACCCTCGTCATAGCCCGGGAAAACCCACAAACTGCTATTACTGAAACGTGCCTTGAGTTTGTACAGAGTCTGGTTTTAAGCATAAGCCGGACAACTCCATATACCTTAACACCGTTAAGATATGAACCATTCTATATACAATATAGAAATAAGCTCACTAATTTAATTGGAACCATATTCAAATCATGCAGCTGTCTCCAGTGCATGTCAACTAAATGGAGAGAGTCCGATCAGCATTACTTAAGTAGGAGTGCATCCACATATGAGTAACTTAAAAGAGAAGCAAGTTCTCAAAACCATTACTATCAACAGAATACCAAACATAAGTATCTACATTTTCGATCACCTTGAACAATCCTGATACTTGAAATATATGGTTCTCTACTTTATTCTTATACCTACAACTTCTCAAAATTTGGACCTTGTATTTCAACGAAATACTTGTCTAGAAATGGAGAAGTCATGAGTAAACAGAATATAGTACGAGTACCAACCCCTTTGTCCTAATGGACACCGGACAATATAAAATACTTTGTACAAGTCCCTTGAGTTCGATAACTCAAACCCTGTGCGTCGTAGGTTAAAAACTGTATTATGGTTAAGAAGAATTACACCACTGTTGAATGCATCTTACCTAATCACCAACTGATATAGGTAAATGTCATAGACATAATTTCAAAAAGTTATATCTTACTTTATAAAATAAACGTACAGATATATCAGTTTGAAATTGGTGCATAACAACGGATATTCAAAACCAAATATTTGCCGTCCGGCAAAAACCCAGGCGATTTCCTCAAATATCACCAATTACAAAGAATTCCGATATAATGAGGATATAATCACCCAATTCCCAATATCTTACTCCCACTCAGCATCCGTAACGCCATACACATGTGAGAAATGAATCTGTTAAATACATACCCTGGAGTTAGAATCCAATTGGGAAAACAGTTTTCAATTAATATTGCACAGTAAATCTGAAATATGAAAATGTTTTGAAGGGGTATCCGGGTATTCATAGTAATGCCTCTTCCACTATCCAGATTCATGACAGTAACTGTATATTTTCTTTCCATATCTCCAATCTCTTTATTTGTCTTTACTCATTACTTTCTGTACACCACACTTAGGCTAATTTATTTTCTTCCTTCCCTACCTTTCGGTTCCAGCATAAGGTTTGGAAGAAGACTATCCAATAAGCGTAATAGGTGTACTCTACTTATACCAGGAGCCCTCGCAACCTAAGAGAAGGTAAAAGGAAAGGACAACTGAATAATCCTTATTCTATTTCTCCTGAACCGAAAACCATTCTCGAATCTTGAACAAGTTCCTTCGAGTTCGTATGTAACTATTTGATGGCATATCCAATAAATGTGGATCTTCTTAGTGATACGGAATGTTCCGGAGAAAAGGAAAGGTGAACTAGGAGTGACAGAGGTATACGCTGTTTCGTCATGAATAATAGTAGTCGCAATGTCCTTTGCCCTCAATCTAATCCCTTTATATGTCTTTACTTATTACCTTCTGTACACCACACTTAGGCTAATTGGTTTTCTTTCTTCCCTACCCTTCGGCACCAGCCTATGGTTTGGAACAAGATTATCCGATAAGCGTAATAGGTGTACTCTCCTAATACTAGGAGCTCTCGCAACCTGAGAGAAGGTAAAGTGAAAAGACAACCGAATATTCCTATTCAATTTCTCCAGAACCAGAATCCATCCTCGAGCTGGAATAAGTTCCTTCGAGTTCGTATGTAACCATACGATGGAATATCCAAAAAAATATGGATCTTCGTAGTGATACGGAGTGTTCTGGAGAAATGCAAAGGGAAATAAAGAGCGGCAATGATTTATGTGACTAAATTACAATCCAAAACCCAAAGTGTTTTAAGAAGGTTCGGTTAACTTGGTTCATGAGTTTTAGTTTAGGGCGGGCCAAGGTCGATGCCAAATAGAGAGAGAAAAGAAACACTCAGCGTACACTCTAACCTAGATCAGAATGGTTAATCACTTTATCTAATCAGGATGTCTCCCACCGTTTCCTCGAATTCTCCTTCAAACCCAAAAGGAGAATTAGTCGGGATCATCTAAAATCACCCGAGGAGTAATCCTACTCATCGGTGGGAATCCGGATCCAACTATCATCGCATGATAACTTGATGGAATCCACTCAAGTCATCACACTCCAGAAGGTATGCGCATGCCCGGCAAGTTTCCTGTATATTTGAAACTCCCGATGTGATTTTTACCCTAAGCGGCTTATGACCTTGACTAGGTCAACATATCATAAGTCGCAAGTCAAGCTCAACCCGTCATTATCCTTGATTAATTAGACCCACCCATACGAGCCGTTGACTAGGTCTACATAACCATACGATTGTCCTAACTAATCGTATATCCATGCAGCAGAAAAGTACTACAGAGCTACCGATCACTACACCTTGACTAGGTCAACATACGTAGCACGAATACTAAACAATACTCTTCTGAAATGATGGTGGGATACGGCTGGTTTTTGGCAAAAAACCTTTAACGTAATAAACTTGATATCGTTTAAGGAATCCAAGTGGTTTTTCAAATATATATTGGCACAAACTTTTGCTAAAGAGGTCACTCCCGGTGAAACGATCTCGGCTCTTTTCTTATCGAATGAGGTGCAGGATATTCCCAATCAAATACAACGATGCAAAGCAAAACAAAATGACTATAGTTAAGTTATTACGATGACGCAAACTTTCGCTCAAGGGGTCACTCCTGATGAAGGGATCTCGGCCCTTGCCTCGTCGAATGAGGTGCGGGATATTCCCTATCGAATACCACTGTGCAAAGCAAAAGAAAATGTCTGTAATGTCTGTTTTTCAAAACTTGGTTCCAACAACATCATATAGGTTTGTTTTATCCTTGCATTGATAAGAATCAACGCAGTCCCATCAATTAACATATCACACCAAAAAAGCACGAAAAATAAAATGTACGGATATGCCATCCGCATTCGCTACTGGGCCCCGTCATCACCCGTTAGGTTACTTAACTAACGACAGAGCGGGGGCTGGACTAGCGCGGGTGCAAAACATAAACAATATCTATTAGTATATATATAAATATATATAACAATCGTCCCAGGCATGATATAAAGCAACAAAACAGAATCTCAGCCAAGCATCACAAAGTGGTGGATAATCCTGGAGTCTCGGGTTTCATTTGAGCCGCAAATGAGACCCGACGTTCCCCTGTCGTGTGGATAGCCTGTGTAATGAAAACCTAGACCCCTATGAGTGTGAAAAGTTACCCACCAATCCCAGAAGTAAGGCAACCCCAATCAACAACGTGAATGGGCCATCTAGCACTTCACGGAATCCGGTAACTTGGGCATCCCTCCGTGGGTCAACCTATACCCCCTACGAGTGCGGCCAATAGCCCGCCAATTCTAAGGTAAGGTCCCTTCCGTCTCAACGCCATGAGATGTGGACCCGTTGCTCTCTAGAACTCGTGCACTCTACTGTGAGGTAATCCTTGTACAGAAAAGAAAATAATATGTACAAGGGTGACATCGATCTCAACCCGGTCGTGTCCCAAACAAATAATATACAAACTGGCAGTGACGGCAGTCCACATGTCGGACGCTCGCCCTGCAATATCAAATGTACAAATTAATATAAAATGTACTAATATTGCACCCAAGCTATCCAGCACGACGATCCAACCAAAATCACAGCAAAACAAAGAACATCAATGTGAATGTCACGTTCGCAAACTCGTCTAAAAGAACATATAGCAGTTAGACGGGTTATACTTCTCTAATGACATTCACGGTCGCAGATAGTAATGTATGTACTGTATACATTTAAATAGTGTTAAATTAACGACTTTGAAGCACCCCGAATTTCCCCTTAACAAAAGATAACATAATTTCCAAACGGGGAAAAACAAACAATACCACTAAACCAACATTCCAGAGACCAGTACACACCAAAAATACGAAGCCCAAACTCTCTTAAAAAAACTGGCGACACCCATTTTTTAAGCAATCTCACCGGGTTAAAACCGGCGGTTTGGGCACATATTTGTGGTGTGTTCTAGTGGTCACTTAAGTAGTCTTCTGCAATTGCTTAAAAAAATTTTGAAGTCTCTGAAAAAATCGACAGAGACTGGAATGTGCAGTGTTCTGTTTCGGGGTTGTTTCAGTTTTGATACTTTAACATCGTCTAAATAAGCTAGCTAAGGGTTTAAGGGTTGGCTATGATACCATATTGGGTTACGGCAACACCCCGGCCATCAAACCGTAACCAAATGCAGAACAAAATTTTTCTAAACTGGCGCTACCATAACCCGATACCCGGATCTTCCCTAAACCCTATACTAGCAAGCATATAAAGTTGAGTTAGATGATTATACCGAATGAACCAAGTCCGTCGGGTCTTCAACCATCATCCCAAGCTCCTAGTAGCCACGGATCGAATTTGGTTGTCGGTCTTCCTCCATTTACGATGACCAATCTGAGGGAAATGACAAAAGCTTCAACCTCGCCAAGCGAGGCAACCGATGCTCCAAGGTTGCTAGCAATAGAGAGTGGAGGTGTAGGATTATCTCACTATAATTTTCTCTCATAAAAAATGCTCAAAAGAGCAACCATAGAAGATGAAGAAGGAGGTGAGGAAAACTAGTGGCATGAGCAACCATGGAAAGAATGCTAAGTCTCTCAAGAGAGAGAGAATGATCAAGTAAACAAAGAATATCAATTGGATGGCGTGTAAAGAATATAGCTACTTTAATTTTGAACCATGCATACAAAATATCTTCTCAATTTTTCAATAAACAAATGAGAGCCATGCTTCTCTACATGCCAAGCCATTCCCATGCCAACTCACTCCTCCACCTCATTTCCAAAATGATTTTCTAAAAAGAAAATCAAATAATGAGGTGCCATCTTCTAGAAGCTATTCCGTATAAATACGGAATACCACCCGGTACACGAATCGAAATACATATACGCGTATTCGTATCAAAATACGAATAGCCAAGAGAGAAAATGAATAGTGAATAATAATACTAGAATACATATATATAAATATATAAATTATTAAATCAAAACCTGATTTAATAATCCGGCTTAATCCTAAGCTGCTAGTATTATCAACCGTCCGATTAAAGTCTGTGTAGCCTGTACACATATTTAATCGGACACTTGTATGTACCAATCATACGTCATCTACACCATATCGCCTGAACCATGAAAATCCTTTGTGTGGGACTCTAAACACTCGTCAATACGCTGGCAGTGCGTTTAACCACAACCACGTCAGCGGCACTAGCTGTACGTAACGGCTACCCAAGTATTGAGCAAAAGGAAGGCCGACGAGCAAACTCATCCAAACCCCTACTGAGCCTGACAGTGACAATATTCGTACAGTCCGGTATGTTCATCTAAGAGTATTGCATATCGAGTCTAGGGAGGTGGATAAAGTCAGATCCCTAATAACACGACATTTAGTGTCAGTATGAAGCCCATCACCACCTGAGAAACTATCGATCCTAGATCGGTAATTCTCGTCCACCCCGGCCGAGGATTTCTGGTGATGTCCACCCGTGCACAACGCGATATCAACCCCCAATATCGGGAGAGACGAATCCCCGACGATCCGCTCACTGCCTCCATATGGTTCGGGACTGTACCCAACTAAAATCTGTTTGCATGACTCCTTTGAGCCATGGTAGGGTAGTAATCAAAGCACGGTGGGAACTCATATGAGATAAATGACGATCTCAGGTCGACAGACTAATCTGTACACATGTCACCAGGGAACTGCTATCTGACAATAGGTATAATACCAACTAGCAGTTTCCCGGTGAGTCTGTCCAGTGTACTCATAACCCAATGAGCACCTGTATACTATCTTAGGTGACTAACTGATACCAATGGCTTATGAGACCAGCCACCGCCCCTCGTCAGGGTCTCGATCAGTATACACTAGTCTACTCCGGAGTACTGATGTCCAGTCTCGATACTCCCACGACTAAGGACATTTAAGGATGTGCTTATAGACCACCCAGCTCCCACGTATATGATCGCCATCATAATACCGGTAGTCAAGAAAGAATCCTATAGGCTCTATCTACATGTAATAGTGATCTGTAATACCACCTGAAGAATGTACATAATGATAAAGAAAAACCAGATAGTATTCTATCATCTCGAGTAAGACCGTTCTACCGGTATAGATCCTCCCTCAATCATCACAATAGCGTTCCTGCGATTCAATAATTGACTTGAGGGCGCTATAACCTACACAGCGTTCTAAAGGCAATAATGGGATACGACCTGTGTCCAGTAATCGTCTGCAGCAGAGAACTCTATGCTGACTTCAAGGTGCTGGACATACCGAATTTTGATGTCGTTTTGGATATGGATTGGCTCGGAACTTTTTACGCTACTATCGACCGTCGTCAAAGGAGGGTACTGTTCGAGATTCCAGACCATCCGGTATTTTATTTCAAAAGTGGAGACCGTACCCTGGAGCCAAGTACATACAAGGAAAAACCGAAGAAGGCAGTGATTGCAGCACTTCAAGCGGAGAAAGGATCGAAGCCAGAGATAGTTCGAGAGTTCGACGATGTATTTCCTGAAGACATATCAGGTTTGCCTCCCGATCGAGCTCTTGAATTCAGCATTGATTTAGTACTTGGAGAACAATCAGTGATCAAACCACCATATCGGTTAAGCCTTGAAGGTTTAAAGGAGTTCCGTACTCAGTTGGATGTATTATTGACGAAAGGATGGATTCGTCCCAGCATTTCATGTTGGGGATCACCAGTTCTACTTATGAAGAAGAAAGAAGGTTCATATCGAATGTGCATTGATTATAGAGCTCTGAATGATGTAACTATAAAGAACAAGTATCCACTTCCGCACATCGACGATCTGTTCGATCAACTAAGTGGGTCTTGCGTTTTCTCCAAGTTAGATCTTTGTTCGGGTTATCATCAGATGAAGGTCAAAGAATCTGATATCCATAAAGCGACATTCAGAACTCGCTATGGACATTATGAATTTCTTGTGATGCCATTTGGAGTGACCAACACACCGGCTATATTCATGAACCTAATGAATCAATTTTTCCGAGAGTACCTAGACAGGTTTGTTGTCATCTTCATCGACGACATCCTGGTGTATTCTAAGAGTCGGAAAGAACATGCCGAACATTTACGAATTTTCCTGGAGACTTTACGATAGCATCAACTCTATGCCAAGTACAACAAGTGCGAGTTTTGGCTAGATCAAGTCGGTTTTCTCAGACATATTGTGTCAGGCAATGGAATCTCTGTAGATCCAGCTAAAGTATCAGCAGTAAGCGAATGGCCGACACCAAAGTCAGTGAAGGACATTCGAAGTTTCTTGGGATTAGCAGGATATTACAGATTGTATATTGAAGGATTTTCAAAGATTGCAACACCCCTGATCAAGCTCACGCGTAAAGATGAAGAATTCGTATGGTCAGAAGCATGCGAACAAGCTTTCGTAGAACTCAAGTCAAGATTGACATCAGTGCCTATTCTCGTAATACCGGACCAATCTGGAGGTTTCGAAGTGCATTGTTATGCATCCGGTAAGGGATTATGATGTGTTCTACATCAGCACGGTAAAGTTATAGCTTATGCTTCAAGACGGCTAAAGATTCATGAGCGCAACTATCCGACGCATGATTTGGAGTTGGCAACCGTAATCTTTGCACTCAAGATTTGACGCCATTATCTTCTTGGTGAACGAGTAGACATATACACAGATCACAAGAGTCTGAAATATGTGTTTACTCAGAAAGAGTTGAATATGCGGTAGAGATGATGGTTAGAACTCATGGCAGACTTCAAAATCAACCTACAATATCATCCAGGGAAGGTGAATGTAGTACCAGATGCCCTAAGTCGCCAACCATTAGTATTGAATCTCACCGCACAGTGGAAGCTTCAACAAGACTTGTATCAAATGGAGATTGAAGTGGTCATGTCAGGTAACGCTTCAAGTTTGATGAACTTACAAGTTCAATCTACCATTGTCAATGAGATCAAAGCAGCTCAGGCAAGTGATGCTAAGTTGCAAAAGATCAGAGAACAAGTAGAAAGTGGATTTCGAACAGATTTCATTATTCATGAAGACGGATCTTTGAGATATGGCAGTAGATTGTGTGTACCAAAAGGTTCTGTGCGAGAAGAGTTTATGAATGAAGCTCATAGCTCTCCTTATTCAGTACACCCTGGAGGTATAAAGATGTACAAAGATCTGCGTCAAAATTACTGGTAGCATGGAATGAAGCGTGAAGTAGCCAGAAGCGTCGCTAAATGCTTGGTGTGTCAGCAAGTAAAGGATGAACATCACATGACTGCTGGTTTACTTCAACCGTTACCTATCCCAGAATGGAAGTGGCAACACATCACAATGGACTTCGTGACTGCACTTCCTCACAGCTCAAAGGGTAACGATGCGGTATAGGTTATTGTGGATCGGCTCACTTCATTCCTTTTCGAGTTGGTCAATCTACTAAGATACAAGCAAAGAAGTACATGGAGGTAAAAATCTAAGTAAGATTTAAATCTTCAATATGTATTATCTCTGATATCCATGAACTCATACAGGAAATCGAGAGATTACATAGAGTACCGGTTTGCATTGTCTTCGATCGTGACACCAGATTTCGATCGCAATTTTGGCAGAGTCGGTAAGCTAGCTTGGGAACAAGTCTGAACTTCAGCACGACTTACCATCCACAAATAGATGGACAATCAGAGTGAACTATTCAGATCATAGAAGATATGCTAAGAGCGTGTATGCTAGACTTCGGAGGATCATGAGAAGATCACCTACATCTTGTGGAGTTTTCATACAACAACAGCTACCAAGCAAGTATAGGAATGGTACCATTTGCAGCTTTATTTGGAAGTAAGTGTCGATCACTATTAAGTTGGGACAACATCGGAGATAGAGAACTCCTTGGACCTGAGATGATAGTAGCAACAGTAGATGTAGTTCGCACTATCAGGGAAAGAATGCGCATAGCCTAAGATCGACAGAAGCACTGGGCTGATGTAAAGCGCCGTCATTTGGAGTTTCAACTGGGAGATAATGTATTTTTGAAGATATCTCCAAACCGTGGAGTGATTCTGTTAGTGATATATGCCCTAAAGGCCATTATTGTATCCAGTATCATACTGGATTGTATATTACTTAAATGGAAGCTTGGGATATACACAGATATAGTAACAGCCTTGCTCAAAATGGTAGTATGCTACCTGGTTTGTTTCTACCTCAATATGTGCATGTGTTTCTTTTAGCATATCTCTTATACATATTAGTAAAGCCCTTAGGATCTTTGCTTGATTATGTCACGGCCCGAAATTGGCACGTGACGGCCCTTAAACTACGCAACGTCTATAGGCGTAACGCAATTTAAGTAAGCCAAAAACCCAGCAAACTAAATCATCAAAAGTAGTAAGCGAAAATAGAAATTTTAAAATCTATGAAATCTCAACCCAAATTGTTTAAATGTCCAACTTTATTTCCTTTAAAATTTTGGCAGCACCTCCTTTGTAAAAACCAGGCCCAAAAATGGGTACAACATAAATATAAGTAAAGCATCCCCAAACAGGAGCAAAAACACCCCCAAAGGCGGGAAACAACCACCACAACAGATATACGACACCGTAGCGAAGAAATAAAAAACGATATAAGTAAAACTGCATAAAAGACATCCAAGTCACCAAAATAATATACAAAATCATCCTCACATCAAGTCTCTAAGTCATACAAGAAAGTGGTAGATGGAGAGTACAGGATATAACGAATATACAATGAATATGAACGGATAACCACAAAACCCACCTAAAGCAAAACTGCACACTATGAGCCGAAGCGGTATCCGCAGCAAAAGATGATATGATAGATGAATAGCCTGCCTCAACTACTCTGGAAAACAACCTGCAAAACACTGTGGCACTACAGGGGTGAGTTGCCAACTCGTGAATAGTAAATAACATATGCAGGTAATCGCAAGTATGCACGTACAGCGCGAATCTAACATATGCAATCTAATAGCAATAATAGTCATATGTGTGCAACAGTCATGAAAGATACACTAGCAGGTATATCTAATACATGAAGCAATAATTTGACAATCTGTATGCAACAATTATGTAAGGTACTCTATCAGGTACTATTAATACATGAAGCAATGATATGACAATGTATATATACAACAGTTATGAAAGGTACTCCTACAGGTACAATTAATACATGAAGTAATGCATATAAAATAAAGTATGTAAATGCAACAGTCATGGAAGGTATTCTATCAGGTACTACAATACATGAAGCCGTGCATAAACAATAAATGCGGTGTATGGGATAAAACATGTCATTCCCACGGAATCCTGATCTCGTGGTAGGACCAAAGTCCATCAAGACAATCCAAATCCCAATTTCCTCAAATTAGCCCCCAAATTGGCTCTCATATCATGTAAGTCTCATAATTCCTGAATGTACAATATCATGTAAATCTCATATATCCTGAATGTACAATATCAAGTGAATCTCATATATCCTGAATCCAATATCAAGTGAATCTCATATATCATGAATCCAATATCAAGTGAATCTCATATATATCCTAAGTATATTTGCATGAATAATTATGATGATGTATATAAATTAGATATGTATACATATATATTAGCGTCCCATTCCACTAATATATATATATATATATATATATATATATATATATATATATATATATATATATATATATATATATAACAGCGTCCCATTCCACTGTTATATATATTTAGGAGTAAAAATATCATAAGAACCTGTGTCAAGTATCGACATATAAATACTGATCTATCAGGTGTTGTCACCACGACTGGCCCCCTGATAGGTACGTATCATACGCTATCCTAAAAACCCGAGTGCTTAGCGCTGACACTCGCCTTTCGACGTGTCCATACGTACATGACTCCCGTCGGTATCCCCACAATAACCGCCGAGTCATAGGTACTGTCACCGGTAGGTATGGTTCCCCTGTCAGGCTCATCGGCATGTTACATCGACATCCCTTTCTCGCCCCGCGGTACCTCAGGACCCCACCATGTACCTTCACACGGCCCCCGACTTCTCCTCGCATGGTGTATATATATCAGAACCGATAAATCTCATGGTGCCTGCTGAAATATTATATCAAGAGAAACCAGGTTTTTCAAATAATGCATAATTTCATGAAACTACCATGGTCCTCAAATCCAGAAAATTTCATGAAAAATCCATATCTCAATACGAAAATCGATGAATATAATATATGCAACGTAAAACTGTAATGTGAGCGTATAAAGGAAAAGCCACTATTTGACTGCAACAAGTTAAAATAAATATCATGCGATTCCTAATTTCTCCAAGTCTATATAACATCAAATAACGGTGAACATGTAGCTATAGCCAGATATATATGTAAACATGTAGGTATAGTAAGGTATATGTGTCTACCTATCAGTAATGATGTAATATACCCTCCAGGTATAGGTGTAAGTATGTATGGAAGGTATACATGTAGCTATATCATTATGTGTGAAATATACCTATCACTAATCGTACAATACCATATAGGTATATAGGTAACTAGCATGTAAGCATGTCAAGGCATATGTGTAAGCATGTAGGTATACAGGTATGCTATTTGTCATATGCAACAAGGAATATGAATCAATGTCTTAATGTCCCTAACCAAACAATATTATATATGTATGTGTGTTGTGCGTGTCATGGAAATTATTGACGGTGTGTGTGGCATACAATCAGTGCTCGTGCAACATGAGCCGTCAATAATAGTGCAGTGTCCTAAGGGTACAAGTCCAAGCACAACAAATAACTAAGTAATAAGGTGTATGCGCAACTCTATATATGTAATAGAATATGGGACAATATCATAACATCTTTAGCCCAGACGCATAACGCCATGCGGGCGATTCCCCTGTAGATGTTAAATCTACTCACCAACGCTCCTGAATAAGTAAAGCCAACCACCTGTTTTCCTTTCTTCGCAGCGTCCGAAGTCCCCGCCTGCGAACCTAAAACATAACACAATAAAACAAGTATATATATTATCAAACGACCAATAACACGTACAAACTAAGTTTGACTGACGCGACAACACAAAACATATTCGAAAGTGTTCGTATTGTGGCTAACGTGCATAGCGACATAACGAAACCAACTCGGAGCAACAGCAATACAGAACACGAATCGTATCGGATAACGTAACGCGTGAAAACGAAACAAAAGAAATACGCAAAGTGGTCCCAGATTTTTCTATACCAACAATCTGTAAAAGTTGCAAGTACAATGAGACCACATACAACCCCAGAGACCCCTACACCAAAACCCAAACCCTAACTCCCTGGTCTGGCCGCAATTTGCGGCCAGAAGCAATTTATTTGCGGCCTGTTCAAGACGAAATGGGTTCGTATTTTGAGGGTAGGTTCTAGATCACTACACTAGGTCACTGTGATGGAAACTTTTGCAACAAATACCTGGTTTGATAGCAGATCATCCGAGACCCAAAACAACACTTAAAATACGATATTTACCCGAAACGAAACTAAACGCGTTCTAAACTGAAACTAATAAGCTACGCTACACAATAAACACTTAACTAATAAAAAGAGATCATTACCTAACCAAAAGAACTCAAAGATCCTAGCTTCCCAAGCTCCAAGGCATCCAAGAGGAAAATCAAGGCAAAAGATGTGATTTTTGTGAGTTTTGATGAAGTTTTGAGATGGATTTGTGAAGGGAATGCAAGTGTTCAATTTGAGGGTGAGAGGAATGAGAAAATAAAAAGAGATAGAGAAAATGAGAGAGTGAGAGGATAATGAGAGAGGGAGGTGAGTGTAGGGTGAGAGTGAGGTGAGTGTACCCTTTGCATTAAATCACCATTAATGCATTCACACTAGCACCGTGCCACCTCCTCTCACATCCGAAAGAATTATCTCTCTTCTCACACAAATATCTAGGATTAGTGTTAAGGTAAAGCAAAGAATTAGGAATGGATTAAAACAAAGGATTGGATTAGGTTAAGTTGTCATGGTCACTAATCTAGATTGGCACAAACAAACCCTCACATAAACATGCACATGTGTGTGCATGCCATAACAAATAATAATAAATTATTAATTAAATGTTATAAAATGTGAGGAACCCAAATTGACAAACTTTTACCAAAAACCCGTATTACCATCTAAACTAACACTAACCGAAATCTAAAGCGTTACAATCTCCCCCCTTATAAAAATTCGTCCCCGAATTTAAAATTCTTATAATGCATACCTTCAAAGAGATGAGTGCAAAACTCACAATTCTCGCTCGCAGCCTTCCAAGTGATCACCTTACTATACGGATACGCCCAAGAAAACCCTCCATAGATGGCAAGTCTCTTGACCGAAGTTTCTCTACCTGCCGAACCACTAACACAATTGGCTGCCGGTGAATGAAAAGATTGCGTCCATGCTAAATGGTCTGGTGCTGAATCATGTGAGAAAGGTCATGAAGGTAATTGCAAAGTATCGACACAAGGAATACCGGGTGAATACTCAATAATCTGGGTGGAAGTGCCAAATTAAAGGCAACGGAACTATCTCGCTTTAAGGATCTCAAAAGGACCTACAATCCTAGGATAAGCTTCCTAAAACTCAACACGTGTTTCATCGGTCCGTAGGAATACATGATCTACCACTGCGAACTCAATTCTGCGACCACCACGGTCGGCATAAGACCTCTGTCTGCACTGGGCTGTCCTCATCCTGACCTGAATCAACTGGATCATCTCCGAAGTCTCTAGACTAGCTGGGGTCCAAAATCCTACTCACGCAGAATCAGTTAAACAGACTGGCGATCGACACAACCTACCAAACAAAACCTAAAGGTTGCCAATTGGAATGTCTCCTGATAACAGCTATCGAAGGAGAACCCTAACAATGGCAAGTGACGATCCCAACTGCTGACAACAATTAGTACGTATACACAAGCATATCCTCCGGAGTCTGTATAGTCCGTTCTGTCTAACCATCAGCCAACGGATGGAAAGCGGAGCTAAAGCTCAACCATTACCCAAATCTTCCTGAAATTCTGCCTAAGATGGCAAGCGAACGGGGTGCCTCTATTGGATACAACGCATGAAGGAACTCCATGCAAACGCACAAACTTAACAAAGAACAACTGAGCAAACTGAGCATAACCAGACAACAAACACCCGAATGGAGTCACACCCTGTCTAAACCTGGGTAGACACCACAACGAAATTCATGGAGATCTGCTCCTAATCCTACACCGGAACGGTTAAAGATTGCAACTCTCCAGCCGGTCTCAGATGCTCAACCTTAGCTCGCAAAAAGACAGAAACCTCGAAACGAAAACCGAAAATTCATTCTTCATCCCTGCCCACCCATAAATATCTCACAAGTTACGCTACATATTGGTGGACTTGAATGAACACAGAAATCCTACTGATGTGCCTGCTCTAGGATTTTGCGTCTCTACCCAACGGTATCAGGTACACACAAACGCGTCCCTAAAAGTAGCACACCCTGGTCACAAATCAAGGACTCCGAATCTTTACCCAGCCGAGTATGCTCAAGAATCTCTGACAAACGAGCATCGGGGGGCTGTGTCTCATGAAAACGATTAAGGAAAAATGGACGGGCGCGGACATAAGCAAGCTGTCCCCTCAGTAGAGGCGAACTTAAGCTGTACTCAACGATCGCATAAGAACTGTAAATATGCAGAAAACTGTCTCAACAATTAAAACCCACTACAGGAAGATGTACATTAAGCTCTGGTGGTCCGTGAAAATCTGACACGACTCTCCTCACAAGTAGTGTCTCCAAATCTCCAACGCACGACCACCGCGGCCATCTCCAGATCATGAGTGGGATATCCTGCTCGTACTTCCTCCAACTGTCGGGAAGCAAAAGCGATAACTCTATAATGCCACATCAACGAAAAAATCGAGCCCCACTCGCGAAACATCATAGTTAAACAACAAAGTCGCCCGAACCAGAAAGCAAGAAAAGAACTGGTGCAATTGTCAACCGAATCTTCAACTGCTGAAAACTCCGCACGCATGCCTCAGTCCAAGAAAAGGAACCTCCTTTCCGGTCAGTCCAGTCAACGGTGCAGCGCTACACAAGCAGTCCTGCACGAAACGGCGGTAAAACCTGCTAAGCCTAAAGATCTGCGGACCTCCGTCCCGTACACAAGTATGGGCCAAAGCTGTACGGCCTCGATCTTCCTCGGGACTATACGAAACCGTCTCCCGTAACTACAAGACCTAGGAGCCAACACAATCAAGTCTGAAGTAACACTCCGAGAATTTAGCAAACCGCTGGGGCTCTCCCAGTATCTGCAAAAACAAATCCTCAATTGCTGCTCAAGTTCCTCATGACACATTGAAAAGACCAGAATGTCATAATGACACAACAATAAACTGGTCGAGGAACAGCCTGAAGAAATCTGGTTCATCACATCCACGAATGCTGCCAGGGTATTGGTGAGTCCTACGACAACACCAAAACACATAAAGCCCGTAGCACTCACAAAAGCAGTCTTCAGAATGTCATCACTCCGAGCCCGCAACCAATGATGACCTGATCCCAAACAATCTAAGAAAATGTCTCGCACTCTGGAGCCGATCGAAGAAATCTTCAATGCGAGGTAAAGGATACCTATCCGTATCGTAACCCGGTTCACTTGACGATCCATCAATACACAACCTCGAACTGCCGTCCTTCTCTTGACGAACAGAAAAGGAGCTCCCCAAAGCGAAACACTTAGACGCACAAGCCCCTCTATCTAGCAACTCTGCAGCTGATCCTCAAGCTCCCTAAGCTCTATCGGCTCATCTGGAACAACGTTAGAAAACTCTCGCACGAAAGGAAGCCGGTCTAACAAACCTAATGTGGCTCCGGTATCATGAATGAAAGCCAAGAATTCTCGACATCTTCTCCTCAAAAGCCGACTAGCGAGAAATGGCCGAATTCAAGCTGTGAGAGGCGGCACCACCGTCCCCCTACACAACGAGAATTGACTTGCCGGGAAAACAAAACCTGACTTTCTTCTCGCGGAAGTCCACAGACGCCTAGCACGTAGCTAACCAGTCCGTGTCCAGGAGAATGTCAAATCCAACATCTCTAGAAGGATCAAAACGACGGACGAATCTATATTTTCTACCCGATTGGCACACGACCGAAACACATGTCGCGCAACAAAAGAATCGCTGACAGAAATTAACACAATAAATGGCTGAACTAGCTAATACGACTCTCGGCCCAACCACTGCACAAAGTGTGTAAAACAAACAAGTGCATCAAAAGAACCTACGAATTAAGAATACCTGAAAACTTTGCATTGGACGCCCGCGCGTCCCGATGAGTAGAAGCAAACTCTCGTGTCTGCCCCCTACCCGCAACTGGCTGAACTCCTCCTCTCTGCGGTATAGCTGCCCCGCGCTCACATGGCTCCGTACAAACTCGAACCCGATGATTCAAACTCCAGCACCGATAGTATCCACGCGATGACTGCTGACCCTCCTAGGGATGAGAGCTGAACGATTGTCCTCGTCCCAAGCCTCTGCTACTCCTACGACGGTCACGAAATCTGTCTCGGCGACTGAACCTCTATCTTGGGACAAACACACCTGTACTAGCCCTCCTCTGTCCTCGAACTCCCAAAGTCTCGGAAAGACGCTCCTCATCGAATAGGGCTGCATCCACTGGTGCTGTATACGTAACACAATATTGTGTGCTGATCGCAAGGAACAACTGGGTAATAGGGGTGGCAACCTCTTACCGCTGCGCTCTACTGGATTCAACCAAGGACCTCATCGTCTGGCGCAAGTCCTGCATCTCAGCCTCAAGCCTAGCGATACGATCTGTCGAAGGCGGATCCATCTGCTCCTGTGCAACGAGCGTACCATCCTGGTCAGCCCTCGTCCCACACGAGTCAACTCTGACCTCGGCCCTCGCTGCATCACTCTGAGTCCCCATAGTCATCGGCGGCAAAGGCTATAAATAGAGATAGGATTCGATATGAACATGGAAATCGAACCACAAGGATATGTATCATCAAGGAAGGAATTTCAAGCAATTAGTACTTAGGCTTTAGGCGGAGTACCGCGTCGTGAGTATGCCGCGGACATACACACACTACGTTACTCTGCTTAAGCCACCTACTCCATCATACCAAGGTCATCCTACACTCCGAAAGGTAAAACCTAGCGCTCTGATACCAACTTTGTCATGACCCGAAATTGGCACGTGATGGCCATTAAACTACGCAACGTCTATAAGCGTAACGCAATTTAAGTAAGCCGAAAACCCAGCAATCTAAATCATCAAAAGTAGTAAGTGATAATAGAAATTTTAAAACCTTTGAAATCTCAACCCAAATTTTTTAAAAGTCCAACTTTATTTCCTTTAAAATTTTGGCAGCACCTCCTTTGTAAAAACCAGCCCTAAAAATGGGTACAACATAAATATAAGTAAAGCATCCCCAAACGGGAGCAAAAACACGCCCAAAGGCAGAAAATAACAACCACAACAGATATACGACGCCGTAGTGAAGAAATAAAAAATGATATAAGTAAAACTGCATAAAAGACATCTAAGTCACCAAAATAATATATAAAATCATCCTCACATCAAGTCTCTAAGTCATACAAGAAAGTGGTAGATGGAGAGTACAGGATATAACGAATATACAATGAACATGAACGGATAACCACAAAACCCACCTAAAACAAAACTACACACTATGAGTCGAAGCGGTATCCGCAGCAAAAGATGATATGATAGATGAATAGCCTGCCTCGACTACTCTGGGGAACTACCTGCAAAACACTGTGGCACTACGGGGGTGAGTTGCCAACTCGTGAATATTAAATAACATATGCAGGTAATCGCAAATATGCACGTACAACACGAATCTAACATATGCAAGCTAATAGCAATAATAGTCATATGTATGCAACAGTCATGAAAGGTACACTAGCAGGTACATCTAATACATGAAGCAATAATATGACAATTTGTATGCAACAATTATGTAAGGTACTCTATCAGGTACTACTAATATATTAAGCAATGATATGACAATGTATATATGCAGCAGTCATGAAAGGTACTTTAGCAGGTACAACTAATACATGAAGCAATGCATATAAAATAAAGTATATAAATGCAACAGTCATGGAAGGTACTTTATCAGGTACTATAATACATGAAGCAGTGCATAAACAATAAATGTGGAGTATGGGATAAAACATGTCATTCCCACGAAATCCTGATCTCGTGGTAGGACCAAAGTCCATCAAGACAATCCAAATCCCAATATCCTCAAATCAGCCCCTAAATTGGCTCGCATATCATGTAAGTCTCATAAATCCTGAATGTACAATATCAAGTAAATCTCATATATCCTGAATCCAATATCAAATGAATCTCATATATCCTGAATCCAATATCAAGTGAATCTCATATATCCTGAATCCAAAATCAAGTGAATCTCATATATATCCTAAGTATATTTGCATGAATAATTATGATGATGTATATAAATTAGATATGTGTGTGTATATATATATATATATGCATATATAGCAGTGTCCCATTCCACTGTTATATATATTTAGGAGTAAAAACATAATGAAAACCCGTGTCAAGCATCGACACGTAAATACTGATCTATCAGGTGCTGTCACCACGACTGGCCCCCTGATAGGTATGTATCATACGCTATCCCGAGAACCCGAGTGCCTAGCTCTGACACCCGCCTTTCGACGTATCCATACGTACATGACTCCTGTCGGTATCCCTATGATAACGGCCGAGTCATAGGTACTGTCCCCGGTAGGTATGCTTCCCCTGTCAGGCTCATCAGCATGTTACATCGACATCTCTTTCTCGCCCCGCGGTACCTCCGGTCCCCACCATGTACACTCACACGGCCCCCGACTCCTCGCATGGGGTATATATATCATAACCGATAAATCTCATGGTGGCTGCTGAAATATCATATCAAGAGAAACTGGTTTTTTCAAATAATGCATAATTTCATGAAACTACCACGGTCCTCAAATCCAGAAAACATCATGAAAAATCCATATCTCAATACGAAAATCCATGAATATAATATATGCAACATAAAACTGTAATGTGAGCATATAAAGGAAAAGCCGCTATTTAACTGCAACAAATTAAAATAAATATCATGCGGTTCCTAATTTCTCCTAGTCTATATAACATCAAATAACGGTGAACATGTAGCTATAGTCAGATATATATGTAAACATATAGGTATAACAAGGTATATGTGTCTACCTATCAGTAATGATGTAATATACCCTCCAGGTATAGGTGTAACTATGTATGCAGGGTATACATGTAGCCATGTCATTATGTGTGAAATATATCTATCACTAATGGTACAATACCATATAGGTATACAGGTAACTAGCATGTAAGCATGTTAAGGCATATGTGTAAGCATGTAGGTATACAGGTATGCTATGTATCATATGCAACAAGGAATATGATCAATGTCTCATTGTCCCTAGCCAAACAATATTATATATTTATGTGTGTTGTGCGTGTCATGGCAATTATTGACTGTGTGTGTGGCATACAATCAGTGTTCGTGCAATATGAGCCGTTAATAATAGTGCAGTGTCCTAAGGGTACAAGTCCAAGCACAACAAATAACTAAGCAATAAGGTGTATGCGCAACTCTATATATGTAATAGAATATGCGATAATATCATAACATCTCTAGCCCAGAAGCTGTATGCCATTCGATCGATTCCCCTGTAGATGTTAAATCTACTCACCAACGCTCCTGTCTAAGTAAAGCCAACCACCTGTTTTCCTATCTTCGCAGTGTCCAAAGTCCCCGCCTGCAAACCTAAAACATAACAAAATAAAACAAGTATATATATTAGCAAACGACCAATAACACATACAAACTACGTTTGACTGACGCGACAACACAAAATATACTCACAAGTGTTCGTATTGTTGCTAACGTGCATAGCGACACAACGAAACCAACTCGGAGCAACCGCAACACAGAACACGAACGTATCGGATAACGTAACGCATGAAAATGAAATACAAGAAATACGCAAAGTGATCCCAGATTTTGCTATACCTACAATCTGTAAAAGTTGCAAGTACCATGAGACCACATACAACACCAGAGACCCCTACACCAAAACCCAAACCTTAACTCCCTAGTCTGGCCGCAATTTGCGGCCAGAAGCAATTTATTTGCGGCCTGTTCAAGAGGAAATGGGTTCGTATTTTTAGGGTAGGTTCTGGGTCACAACACTAGGTCACTGTGATGGGAACTTTTGCAACAAATATCTGGTTTGATAGCAGATCATCCGAGACCCAAAACAAAACTAAAAATAGGATATTTACCAGAAATGAAACTAAACGCGTTCTAAACTGAAACTATTAAGCTACGCTACACAATAAACACTTAACTAACAAAAAGAGATCATTACCTAACCAAAAGAACTCAAAGATCCTAGCTTCCCAAGCTCCAAGGCATCCAAGAGGCAAATCAAGGCAAAAGATGTGATTTTTGTGAGTTTTAATGAAGTTTTGAGATGGATTTGTGAAGGGAATGCAAGTGTTCCGTTTGAGGGTGAGAGGAATGAGAAAATAAAAAGAGATAGAGAAAATGAGAGAGTGAGAGGATAATGAGAGAGGGAGGTGAGTGTAGGGTGAGAGTGAGGTGAGTGTACCCTTTGCATTAAATCACCATTAATGCATTCACACTACCACCATGCCATCTCCTCTCACTTCCAAAAGAAATATCTCTCTTCTCACACAAATATCTAGGATTAGGGTTAAGGTAATGCAAAGAATTAGGAATGGATTAAAGCAAAGGATTAGATTAGGTCAAGTTGTCATGGTCACTAATCTAGATTAGCATAAAAAAACCCTCACATAAACATGCACATGTGTGTGCAAGGCATAACAAATAATAATAAATTATTAATTAAATGTTATAAAATATGAGGAACCCAAATTGGTAAACTTTTTACCAAAAACCCACATTACCGTCTAAACTAACACTAACCGAAATCTAAGGCGTTACAGATTACCAGCGTTGTGATGGCAATCACACTAGTGGGGGCTGGGTAGTCTATAAGCACATCCTTATACAGGTCCCTAGTCATAGTATTATCGAGACGGGACATCGATACTCCAGAGTAGACTAGTGTATACGCTTCTCATCCTAGCAGGGGAGATGGTCTGTCCCACAGCCATTAGTACGTCGTACTGGAGATAGTATGCAAGTGCTCATTAGGTTATGAGTACACTGGACATGACTCATCGGGGAACTGCTGGTTGGTAATATACCTATCGTCAGGTAGCAGTTCCCAGGTGACATGAGTACAGCATAGTCTGTTGACTTGACACTGCTGCTTCACCTCGAGTGTGTTCCCACTGTACTTTGATTACTACCCTACCACGGCTCAAAAAAGTCATGCAAACATGTAGTAGCTGGGCGCAGTCCCGAAGCACTAGAGGCAGTGGCGGTTAGATAGGATTCGTCTCTCCCGGTATTGGGGGTTGATATCGCGCTGTGTTCGGAAGGCCATTACACAAAGTCCTTGGCCAAGGCAAGCGAGATTTACTGGTAGGTACTCCGGTAGTTTCTCAGGGTGTTTTGGGCTATACTCCACACGACTTATACCGCTATTAGGGGTCTGACGTTTACTACCTCTAGGCCCGATATGCGATACTCTTGTAGGGATGCTAGGAACGCGCACAAAGGTCTACGAGGCATCAACCATGCTCGATTAAAATTTTAGCCGTGCCGAACAACCCGAAGCCGGATCTTTAAACTAGGGTTTAGGAGAAAACTAACATGTTAAACTTTTTAACACTAAGTGAGAGGGATTACAACCTTTGTAGATCCGGTCCTTCACTTCTTAAGCTCCGTGTTGAGGTCCCTTCGCTACGATCATCGTGTTCTGGACTCTCGAGAGGCTTCACGAAGAGAATGATGCAACCTTGCTTTCGATCTTCGATAACATAGATGATCTACCTTGATGTTTCGTTAACACAAGCTATCACTCATGAAATGATGTGAACACCCTCATCTAAATGGCAAGGATAGATGAGGATGATGAAGTAGGATTTTTGCTCTCATTTATAATCTTTTTCTCACTCACTTTCATCACAAAAGAAAGCTTTTTCAAAAAGAAGCTCAAGCTAGAAGAAGATGAATGAATATGATAACTTAATCTTTTTGTGATGAACAATGAATTATTGTAGTGGTTATAAATCTAACCTTGGGTTAAGCATGAAAAGAGTTAACCCTTGTAGAGAGTTAACTAGAGTTAATGGCTTGGATTGGGTTAACATAATATCTCACAAAAATATCAAGCAACCACAAAGTCAAAGCTTCATGAAGCTTCATGGAAGCTTCATGCAAAAGCTAACCCGAATCCAAACCCTAACCAAGTTTAAACCCTAAACCATTGTTAAATTTGTAACCCTAACATGTTACAATATTATATATCACATATATAATATATTTTGTAACAATAGAAAACAATACAATTAACATATATCGCATATATATCAATGTATTATCCCGTGAGAAAAATGAATCTTTTAGTGAGCTAATATTAGTTAATGTAATTTAATATATCATATATATTATTATACATTAAATTATCGAATCAACACTTGATTCGACAATCCGGCTATTTCACATATAACCGACTAATACGATGACCCGGCAATATCACATATACCCGGCCCATATCTCATATCGCGAGAATCCAATACGGCATCACATACCGCATTATCTTCGGTCCCGCACATATCACATATGTGCTCCTACTCCGTTTTGCCTGAGCCAAGAAACCTCTGTGTAGGACTCTAAAGAATCGTCAATACGCCGGCAGTAAGTGATGATCATATCAAACACCCACAAGTTGCAAGCGGTCAGCTAAACGTAATAGCTACCCAGGTATTGAGCACTCAGAAGATCAACAAGCAAGCATGTACATTCTCCTATGAATCCAATCAGTAACACTCCCGTACAGTCCGGTCTCGTCGTCTGATATGTCGCATATCTCGCCTAGGGGTGGTAAACGTCAGACCCCAGTAGCTCGATAAGTCGTGTCGATATGAGGTATATACCAGTTCGAGAAACTACTGATAACACTTACCAGTAAATCTCAGCAACCCTGGCCAGGGATTTCTGGTTATAGCCAATCGAACACAGCGCAACATCAACTCCCGATACCGGGAGAGACGAATCCCCTCCTATCGCTCATTGCCTCCATGTGATTCGGGACTGTACCCAAAAGCCACCTTTTTGCACGCCCTATTGGACGTGGTATGACGGAAATCAAAGCACAGTGGGAATCACACAAGACTCTATGACGATCTCGGGTCAACAGACTACTCTGTACCAGTGTCACCCGAGAACTGCCATCTGATGTAAGGTATAATACCATCTGGGAGTTCTCGGCGAGTCCGTCCAGTGTACCCAGTCTCCACTAAGCACCCGTACACCATCCTTGATGTCAAACACCGATGGATATGGGATCATCCATCGCCCATCATATGGGTCAAGATGCGTATATGCTAGTCTACTCTGGTGCATCGATGCCCTGTCTTGATACACCCTCGACTAGGAACAGTTATAGGATGTAATCGTCGACTACCGTGGCCCCACTAGTATGATCTCATCATAGTCCCAGTAGTCGAGTACATATCCTAAGGGCTTTATCAACATGTAACATAGAGACAATCAGAGTACATGTTAAGATAAAGGGTAACCAGATAGCGTACTATCTTGTCGAGCAAGAAAGTCCTCCCTATATATGTCCAAGCATCCACTACAATATACATCGTATGTAAAGTAATGGCCTCTAGGGCATACGTATAACTAACAATCTCCCACTTGCACTAGGGCCATCTGTTGTGGTATCACATACCCAACAATTAGCTGTGGTTGAAGTATCTCATACTCAACCATCCCATAAAAGCCTCTACGGGGAAAAAGGCCTTTGTGAATGGATCCACGCTGTTATCCTCTATGTCTACTCTCCTAACCTCAATCTCCCTGGAGATCAACCATCTCCATGATCAGGTGATACTGCCTAAGAAGAATATCGGGATTACAAATGGGATGGGGGTTCCTTGGCATAAGCCACAACTCCATTGTCACACAATGGTAGGAACGAAGTTCATCTCATGAACTTATATATATCCAGACTGCCTCTTTGGTAGTATCTTTGGTAAGGATGTATCTTTCCTTTAATCGTCTAGTAAGTCACAGTATCTAGCTTGGAACTCTTCCAATATACCGTCCCTCCACTGAGGGTAAAGACAATGCCTGCGACTGATATTCAGTTGTCCTTATCACCTTGGAACTTTTCCAGTGATTCTCCCCAGGATCGATTGATACCATCTCACTACAACTAGTGAGTATCCTAACATCCAATTAGATCTATCTCATAGATCAAAAACCCAGGATTTTGGAGGTATCACTTTGATCCTATATGGAGAATCCTTGTGATAAGCGGAGATTGACCGAGCGTAGCATAGGAAACTCCTTCCCTATCAAGAGTATGTCATCCACGTACTCTACGAGGATCATCACCATACTCCCCACTACCTTTTTGTGTATACAAGGTTCATCTACCATTTTGATGAAGTCAAACTCTTTGACTACTACATCAAAACAGACGTTCCAACTCCGCGATGCATGTTTTATCACATAAAACATCTTGCGCACGTTTCCGCTGCTCCCACTATCTAGGAAGCCTTCTGGCTGTGTACTTATAGACGCTCTCTTCTAAAACATTATTTTAGAAAAGTAGTCATGACACCCAACCACCAGATATCGTAGTCATAGTATGTAGCCGTGGCAAGTTGGATCTGGATGGACTTAAGCATAGCTTTGAAAGTCTCAACTTTTCCATGTACACCAAGTAATCTTCTCAAGATATGCTTGCTCCTGATGGGGATTTAACCCTTCAGATAAAGCAACCAAAGTCCATACTTTGTTGGTGTATAAGGATTCCATCTCAGATCTCTGAGCATCCAGCCATTCTTACAGAGTCCCACTCCTGATGGCTAGCTCGAAACTAGTTGGGTCATCATCTCATGATGCAATCCTCGCTCCCACTGTCATAGAGAAACCGAAGTATCTCTCAGGTGGGTGAGGAACCCTACTGGATCGGCGGAGAGGCTGAGGTTCGTTGGTTACTATTGAATCCTTTGTTTCTATCAAATCATCTGCTGTAGTTTGTATAGCTGGAACCTTTCCAGTTCTACATAACAGACCTTGCCTCAAGCTTGTCCGGATTTTGCTTTTAGACATAGGCCGGACAACCCTAAATCTTAACCAACTTAAGATATGGGCTCTTCCCTTTCCATATCACATATGAAGTGGTAGGCAACTGATTTGATTTGAACCCTATTCAATAGGTATGCAACTTCTCAAGCGCATAACTCCCAAAAGGAAATAGGAAACTCAGTAGTACTCATCATAGAGCACACCATATCACATAGGGTGTGATTGCTCCACCCCGATATACCATCGTGCTATGGTGTATACGGAGGAGTAATGCTGAGAGAGAATCTCATTCTCCTTTAGAATAGTCCAGGAATTCCGTGCACAAGTATTCTCCTCCTTGATCTCATCAAAGGACATAATACTTATACCCGTATTTTGGTTCTCTACTTCTAACTTATATTCTGTGAATATCTCAAAAGGTTCGGACTTATGTTTCAACAGGAACACATGTCTGAAGCTTGAGAGATTATCAGAGAATGTAATGAAGTACAAAGAACTGGTCTTGGCATGTATAGACAGGGGACCTTCATACATCAGCATGTATCAATCCCAAGAGTTCACTAACTCTTTCTCTGTTTCCAATAAACAGAGCTATGGTCATCTTATCTTTGTGACATGACCGGCAAGTTTCACAAGATGTAGATTTAAACTAATTTAAATATGTATCTTTATGTAACTTCAGCTAGTCGGGTTGCATTGATATGACCTAGTGTAGAATGCCTCAAGAAGGATTCGTTCATTTCTGAACTCTTCCTCTTGTGTGTGTTCTGTATACTAAGAACTGTAGTTTGATTTAGAACGTCAATGCTTTTAGATAACGTGCCTGAACCGATCAACTCTTGAAATAGGAAATGTTCAAAACATTATCCAACAATACAAAATTATATCCTTTCTTTACTAATAAAGAGACTGATAGGATGTTGTATAGCGGGTTCGGTATCTAATAACATTCGTTCAGAATCAATATATTCTGGTAATATAGGGTGATAGTGACCAACAGACTTGGCTACAATACTTGCACCGTTTCTATCTCATGAAACTTATCACCCGTTCTCAGTTCTCTACCTATCTGTAGCCCATGTAACAGATTACATAAGCGGGATCCTGATCCGGTATCACATACCCAGGACGTAAAGGATACTGAGAAATAGTTCTATGTAATGAACATACCCGAAGGTGATGCATCAGCATGCACTTTCTTCGTTTGGGCGGCACGGGAAATCTGGTATTCCCCAATTTCCTGCTCTGTCTTATAACGATTATAAGTTGGAGCGGGACCAACGTTTCCCAGCTCAGTATAACAAGCGGGTTTCGGTCAATATATCCGTTTTATTATCTTGATTAAGGCGTGATATGGTCGCTACCTGGAGAGAGAAAGAAGAAAACACTCAGCGTATGCTCTTGCAAGATTAGATTGGTTATCTAATATATCTAATCAGGATATCTCCCACTGTTTTAATCAAATCTTCCTTCAAACCCTAAAAGGAAAGACTAGTCGGGATTAATTACACGCTACAAGTTCGCCAATCTTTCAGCCAGGCCAGTGTCGGTACTTTGAGGGAGGTCTCCCGTGCTTTCGCACGAACCTAATTAAAGTAAACCTCGTTTTCCCAGAGGCGTAACCCCGTTAACACCTTTCTAGACACCTACTTGATCGGCTAATTGTAATGTGTAAAACTCTCCCAGGAGTAACTCTTACTCGCAGCGGGTATCGGGATCCAACTATCTCATAGAAGGTATGCAATCTCGTTGCAAATTTCAACACTTAAAATTCCCAATAATATTTTGCCCCAAGCGATCTATGACCTTAACTGAGTCAACAAACCATAGACCGCAAGTAAAGTTCAACCCGTCATTTCCCGATTGAATTAAACCCACCCACACGACCCTTGACTGAGTCAACAAGGCCGCATGACTACCCTAATCCAATCGCATCATATGCTTTGCAGATAAGCACTAATCAGCTACCGCACACTACGTCTTGACTGAGTCAACAAACGCAGCACGAATACTAACTATTACTTATCTGAAATGACGGAGGGCTACGACAGGATTTTAAGAAAACCCTTTGCGTAATGAACTTTATATCGTTGTAGAATCGAGTGATTTTAAATGGAGTGTTTTTTAGGCTTTTCTAGTTTTGCTAAAGGGGTCACTCCCGGTGAAGGGATCGTCGGCCCTTTCCTCATCGAATAAGGTGCAGGATATATCATATATATCACTATGCAAAGCAAAAACTCCAAAAGCAATCAAAAGACAAACCGAGGGGTGTAGCATCTGCCAGTCATTGCTAAAGGGGTCACTCCCGGTGAAGGGATCTCGGCCCTTTCCTTATCGAATAAGGTGCAGGATGTTCTACAAGGAACACCGCGATGCAAAGCAAGAACCGTAGCTACCTGTTTTTTTTTTTGAAAATTCGATTCCACAACATCTTTAGGTTTCTTTTATTTCATTAATCTCATTAATGAAGTCCCATCATTTAAGTCACCTAAACATCACAGATAAATACGACGTACACTTATACCATCCGCATTCGCCTCGATGTCCCCTCGTGCACCGTTAGGTTAGGTAACTAACGGCAGAGCGGGGCAGGGCTAGCGCGGGTGTAAAACATAAGTAACGTCTATATAATATATCATATATACTATATACAGTATCTATCACAACATATCAAATGATCACATCACATATATCGCAGCAGAAGAAACATATATGAAATATTGGATATACTAGGACGTTCGTGTTTTCAATACGAGCCAGTATAAAACACGGATTCCACGGTCGTGATGAATAGCCAAACCCACATCCCTAGACCCCTACGAGAGCGGCAAGCAACACTGCCAATTCTAGGGTTAGGAGACCCAGTCTCGACTCCTCTAGATGGTCTCCCACTGGACCCTAGAACCCGGTTACTTGTGCTCCCCGCCTTGGGTCTACCAAATGCAGAAAAGTAAATAATATACAACGGTGACATCATCCTCAGCCCGGAAGTGCCCCAATAAAAGAATATTACATACAAATGAATTTTACATGAATGAAAAAGAAAAAAAACTCTCATCTTACATAAAACCCCCGACTATTCAGAACACGACGATCCAATATAACATATCACAGCAACACAGAATATCTCATATCATCAACGTAAGCAAGTATGCGTATTCCGATTGTCGTTGATTTATAGCAACGAAGCCGGCGATACACCACATAGTACGCTTACGGTCACAGAAAAGAAAGTGTAAAACTACAACAGTTGGAATCCGCAACCTCTTTAGACATCTCATGCCTAACCAAATGAATTCCTTAGACATCGCATGCCTAACAATTATAAATCCTGCATTTTAGTCTCATTTATCGAAAACTCTTTTCAATATTAAGTCGGGCAATTCAACAAGATTCCCGACATCCTGATCGCATGCTCGTCGCAAACTTTAGTAAACGGCCGCACCCCCGATGCCGTCGACGAAGTGCACTAAGGCGGAACACTGCTGCCGCTAGCACCCGAACGGATGCTTTTGGCGACGGGGTTCTCCTACAGTCATTTGGTCGGGGCTATGGTGTTAGTTATATGTATGCCCTAGAGGCCATTACTGTACATTGGATGTATATTGTAGTGGATGCTGGGACATATATAGGTAGGACTTTGTTGCTCGACATGATAGTACGCTATCTGGTTACTCTTTATCTTAATATGTATACTTTCTGTCTCTCTGTTACATGTTGATAAAGCCCTTAGGATGTGTACTCGACTTCCGGGACTATGATGCAGATCATACTAGTGGGGCCTGGGTAGTCAATGAGTACATCCTTCAATGTTCCTAGTCGTGGGAATATCGAGACGGGGTATCGATATTCCAGAGTAGACTAGCGTATATCTTCTCAACCCATGTGATGGGCGATGGATGATCCCATATCCATTCGTGTTTGACATCAGAGATGGTTTCCTGGTGCTCAGTGGAGACTGGGTACACTGAACGGACTCGCCGAGAACTCCCAGATGGTATTATACCTCACGTCAGATGGCAGTTGTCTGGTGACACTGGTACAGCTTAGTCTGTTGACCCGAGATCGTCATAGAGTCTTGTGTGTCTCCCACTGTGCTTTGATTTCCACCCTACCACGGCTCTACTGAGTCGTGCAAACAGGTGGTTTTTTGGTACAGTCCCGATTCACATGGAGGCAATGAGCGATAGGAGGGGATTCGTCTCTCTCGGTATTGGGGGTTGATGTTGCGCTATGCACGACTGGCCATAACCGGAAATCCTGGCCAGGGTTGCAGTGATCTACTGGTAAGTGTTATCAGTAGTTTCATGCTATGTTATTGACCTTATATCGGCATGACTTATCGAGCTACTGGGGTCTGACATTTACCACCCCTAGGCGAGATATGCGACATATCAGACGAACAGACCGGACTGTACGGTAAGTGTTACTGGTTGGATTCACAGGAGTGTGAGCGGGCTTGCTCGTCGATCTTCTGATCGCTCAATACCCGGGTGGCCGTTACGTTTAGCAGACCGCTTGCGGCTTGTGGGTGTTTGATATGATCATCACCTACTGCCGGCGTATTGACGAGTCTTTAGAGTCCTACACAGAGGTTTCCTGGCTCAAGCGAAATGAAATAGGAGCGCATATGAGATATGTGCGGGACCGAGAATAATGCGTGTATGTGATACCGTATTCTATTCTCGCGATGAATTTATCTATTGGTTGTATGCGATATAACCTAGTTATCGAATCTAGGATTGATTCGATAAGTCGATACATCGGATATTAGTCGGTCATATGCGATATGACCGGATCGTTAAATCAAGTGTTGATTTAATGATTTAATGTATAATTATATATTTGATATATTACTTTGCATTAACTAGTATTTTTTCACTTAAGATGGATTTTCTCACTTGATGTGCACATTGTGTATATGATATAGTTTTGTGCACTAGTTTGTATCATGTTTGATGATACATGCAAACTTGGGTGTGTGTGTGTGCTTTAAACTATGATTAGGTTAATGGTTAGGGTTTGTTTTATTTATTTATTTATTCATTTTGGAAAGGATAAAATGGTGGTTTTCTTTTCTTTCTTTGCTTGAAGCTTCAAAGCATCTTTGAAAGTCTACCATTTTGTCTTTATCCCTTAACCTAACCATTCAACTAAACTATAGTTTATTCTCTACACTAAACCATGGTTGCTAAAATGATAAGAATCACTTTATTTTCTTTTTTCATAATTCTTATCATATTCTTTTTCTTCTTCTTCTTCTTCTTCAAGAAGAAGAAACCATTCTAGATTTAACGGTGCCTTGAGAAAAAGAGTGAGAAATCCAATTCTAAAGTGAACTCACTTCCTATTTCTTCATCCTCTACCACTTGCCATGTAGTATAGGGTGTTTTCTTCACAAGTTTCATGACTTGGTGAAGTTGGAGCTTGATCTTGAGTTGCCTCGACATAGATCATCTTAAGCATCGAAGTCGACGACCTAGCCCGATCATTTCTCCGATGAAACCACCGCGAGAGTCTAGGATCCGATGATCGCAGTGAAGGGACATCGTCACGGAGCTATGGAGGTGGAGGACCGGATCTACAAAGGTTGTATTTCCGTTCACTCTTAGTTAAGTTGTTAACTTATATTGTTTCGCCTATACCTCTAGTCACGATCTTGCTTAGGGTTACTTGGCACATAGAAAAATTTTGAATTGGCCATGTTTTATCACTTGATGAACCTCATGGGTATGCCTAGGAACCCTACACTGGTATCAGAGCCTAACTAGAGCCTTAGGCGATGAGTAGGCGATATTTTAAGTCCGATCGAAACACGAAACCCTAATCCGACTCCTTCTCTGTACATTTTTTCAAAACTGGGTTTTTTCCAAATTAAAAATATGCAGAAAAATTAGCAGGGATTTTTAGGGATTACTGTGCTGCACGTGCGCCTGATTCTATTAAAGATTTGGGGTTGTCCGGCCTATGTCTAAAAGCAAAATCCGGACAAACTCGAGGCAAGGTCTGTTATGTAGAACTGGAAAGGTTCCAGCTATACAAACTACAGCTGATGATTTGATAGAACCAAAGGATTCAGTAGATTCCAACAAACCTCAGCCTCTCCGCCGATCTAGTAGGGTTCCTCACCCACCTGAGAGATACTTCTGTTTCTCTATGACAGTGGGAGCGAGGACTGCATCATGAGATGATGACCCAACTAGTTTCGAGCTGGCCATCAGGAGTGTGACTCTGTAAGAATGGCTGGATGTTTAGCGATCTGAGATGGAATCCTTATGCACCAACAAAGTATGGACTTTGATTGCTATATCTGAAGGGTTAAATCCCCATCAGGAGCAAGTATATCTTGAGAAGATTACTTGGTGTATATGGAAAAGTTGAGACTTTCAAAGCTAGACTTGTTAAAGGTTTTCGTCATCAACCAGGCGTGGATAATGATGAAACCTTTTCAAGTATCTATGCTTAAGTCCATCCAGATCCTACTTACCACGGCTACATACCATGACTACGATATCTGGTGGTTGGGTGTCATGACTGCTTTTCTAAATGATATTTTGGTAGAGAGCGTCTATAAGTACACAGCCAGAGGGCTTCGTAGACAGTGGGAGCAGCGGAAACGTGTGCAAGATGCTTTATAGGATAAAGCAGGCATCGCGGAGTTGGAACATCTGTTTTGATGGATTAGTCAAACAGTTTGACATCATCAAAATGGTAGATGAACCTTGTATATACAAAAAGGTAGTAGGGAGTATGGTGGTGATCCTCGTAGAGTACGTGGATGACATACTCTTGATAGGGAAGGAGTTTCCTATGCTACGCTCGATCAATCTCCGCTTATCACAATGATTCTCCATATAGGATCAAAGTGATGCCTCCTAAATCCTGGGTTTTGGATCTATGAGATAGATCTAATTGGATGTTGGGATTCTCACTAGTTGTAGTGAGATAGTATCAATTGATCCTGGGGAGAATCACTGGAAGTGTTCCAGGGTGATAAAGACGGCTGAATGTCAGTCACAGGCATTGTCTTTACCCTAAGTAAAGGGACGGTATGTTGGAAGAGTTCCAAACTAGATACCGTGGCATACTAGACGATAAAGGCAGGATACATCGCTACTTAAGATGCTACCAAAGAGGCTGTTTGGTTGTATATTAGTTCATGAGATGAACTACGTTCTTACCATTGTGAGACAATGGAGTTGTGGCTCATGCCGAGGAACGCCGGTCCCATCAGTGAACCAGACTTATTCTAAGGCAGCATCGCCTGATCATGGAGATAGTTGATCTCCAGGATGATCCAGGTTAGGAGAGTAGATTCAGAGGACAACACAGCGGATCCACTCACAAAGGCCTGTTCCCAGAGAGAGATTTTTATGGGATGGTTGAGTATGAGATACTACAACCACTGCTATCAGATGGCCCTAGTGCAAGTGGGAGATTGTTAGTTATATGTATGCCCTAGAGGCCATTACTATACATAGGATGTATATTGTAGTGGATGCTGGGACGTATATAGGGAGGACTTTCTTGCTCGACATGATAGTATGCTATCTGGTTGCACTTTACCTTAACGTGTACACTGATTGTCTCCCTGTTACATGTTGGTAAAGCCCTTAGGATCTGTACTTGACTACCTGGACTATGATGCGGATCATACTAGTGGGGACATGGTAGTCCATAAGTACATCCTTCAAAGTCCCTAGTCGAGGGTATATCGAGACGGGGCATCGATATACCAGAGTAGACTAGCGTATACCTTCTCGACCCATACAGATGGGCGATGGATGATCCCATATCCATTGGTGTTTGACATCAGAGATGATATACGGGTGCTCAGTAGAGACTGGGTACACTGGACGGACTCGCCGAGAACTCCCAGATGGTATTATACCTTACGTCAGATGGCAGTTCTCTGGTGACACTGGTACAGAGTAGTCTGTTGATCCGAGATCGTCATAGAGTCTTGTGTGGTTCCCACTGTGCTTTGATTTCCATCTTACCACGTCCAAGAGGGCGTGCAAAACGGTGGTTTTTGGGTACAGTCCCGAGTCACATGGAGGCAATGAGCGATAGGAGGGGATTCGTCTCTCCCGGTATAGGGGGTTGATGTTGCGCTGTGTTCGATTGGCTATAACAGGAAATCCCTGGCCAGGGTTGCTGAGATTTACTGGTAAGTGTTACCAGTAGTTTCTCGAACAGTTATAGACCTCATATCGACACGACTTATCGAGCTATTGGGGTCTGACGTTAACCACCCCTAGGCGAGATATGCGACATATCAGACGATCAGACCGGACTGTATGGTAGTGTTACTGGTTGGATTCACTGAAGTGTGAGCGGGCTTGCTCGTCGATCTTCAGATCGCTCAATACCCGGATGGCCGTTACGTTTAGCAGACCGCTTGCGGCTTGTGGGTGTTTGATATGATCATCACCTGCTGCCGGCGTATTGACGAGTCTTTAGAGTCCTACACAGAGGTTTCCTGGCTCAAGCGAAACGAAATAGGAGCGCATATGAGATATGTGCGGGACCGAGAATAATGCGTGTATGTGATACCGTATTTCATTCTCGCGATGAATGTGTCGAATGGTTATATGCGATATAACCTAGTATCGAATCGAGGGTTGATTCGATAAACCGATACATTGGATACTAGTCGGTTATATGCGATATGACCGGATCGTTAAATCAAGTGTTGATTTAATGATTTAATGCATGATAATATATTTGATATATTACTTTGCACTAACTAGTATTGGTTCACTTAAGATGGATTTTCTCACTCGGATGTGCACATTGTATATGTGATATACTTTTTGTGCACTTGATTGTATCATGTTTGATGATACATGTTTGCTTGAGTTTGTGTAAAGATTGAACCATGGTTATTTAAATGATTAGGGTTTACATTTTCATATCTATTTATTTATTTATTTATTATGGAAATGATAATGAGAAGAATGGTTGCTAGTTTTGTTTTATTCTTTGAACCTTCATGAAGCATTGACTTTAGTCAACCATTCTTATCTCATTCTTAACCCTAACCATTCCAACTAACCTTGGTTTAATCTCTACACCTAACCATGGTTTGCTTATGATAAGAATGGATTTTCTTTTCTATTTTAATAATTCTTATCATAACAATTTCTTTCTTCTTCTTCATTTCTTCAAGTGAAGAAAGCTTGCCTCCATCAATGGCAAGTGATGAAAAAGAGTGAGAAATCCAAATCTAAAGTCTACCCACTTCCTATTTCTTCATCCTCTACCTCTTGCCAAGTAGTAGAGTGTGTTTTCTTCACAAGTTTCATGACTTGGTGAAGTGAGAGCTTGATCTTGCGATGCTTCGACGTAGATCATCTTCGGCATGGACATCGATGACCTAGCCCATCCATTCTCCGATGAAGCCGACGCTAGAGCCCGGGACTTGTTATGGACAGCGAGGAGACTTCATTGCGGAGCTATGGAGGTGGAGAACCGGATCTACAAAGGTTGTATTTCCGTATCTCTTAGTTAAGTGTTAACTAGTTTACTTTTCGCCTAGAACATCTAGCTAACGATCCGTAGTTTAGGGTTTCTCGGCACCGTAATTTTTGAAATTGGCATGGTTGATGCCTTGTAAGACCTCACTAGAGTGCCTAGGAACCCAACAGTGGTATCAGAGTCTAGCTAGAGCCTTAGGCGAAGTCTAGACGGAATTTGAAGTCCGAACGACCCGAAAACCCAAACCTAAACTTGCTCTCTGTCCTTTTTCTAAAAACTGGGATTTTTCCAAATTAAAAATATGCAGAAAACTCAGCAGGGAATTCTAAGAATTACGGCGGAAAATATTTTTCCTGAACAGTGATTTTGGCGGCGGAACAGCGGCATAATCCTAGCTTATGCGGCGGTTCCGCGGCGGATGTATGACGTCAGCCCTAACATGTTACACAGTAATTCATTGTTTCTGGTTCTGAGTTCTCTGGGTATTTTTAAAATTTATTCTAGAGTTTGCATTTTCTGGGTTGATTTGGGGATTCAGTGTTTCGATCGGAGTATCAAATTTTGTCTATGTGGCTTTCCGGATAAATTTTAGAATATGTTAAAAAGTTCGACCGGATATAAATACCCAATTTTTCCCCTGTCGGGAAATTTCCAAGTGTTGGATTTTTCCGTAGTTTAACGACGTTCTAAGTAGTGCAAGTAACGCGATGGTCCCTCTAGAAGACAACAAACCTTAACTCGATTATGTGACCGTCTTGAACTGCCCTTTGAACCTTCGGGTTTGGGGCAGTACGGCGTGCCACATGTGAGGCGTTGGCTTGACCCTTCTACGGCTGGACCGTTGGTACTGAGGCACGAACTGAATGTTGTTAGACTTATTTCATGTGTTGATCTGCATTGGAAAAACTTGGGTGTTCGATTGTTCGATCGGAAAGTTTGACATTTTCTATTTATCCGAAATGGGATACAATAATTGGAATTCACAAATAGTTATGTGATAAGTGAATGAATGTTATAAACACAGAAGTTTAGTCTCACTTGATCGGTTGCCACGGAATTTTGATGTGATCAAAAGTCCGTCGCAATCACGTAGCGTACGCGGATACTCGCCGGGTAAACTTAATAGACAGCCTCACTCCATAGCACCGACCAAGTGACTATAGGAGAACCCCGTCGCCGAAAGCATCCGTCCGGGTGCTCGCGGTAGCGGTGTTCCGCCTTGGTGCACTTCGTCGACGGTATCGGGGGTGCGGCCGCCTACTGAAGTTTGCGACGAGTATTCGATCAGGATGTCGGGAATCTTGTTGAATTGCCCGACTTGATATTGAAAAGAGTTTTCAATAATGAGACTAAAATGCGGGGTTTATAATTGTTAGGCATGCGATGTCTAAGTAATTCATTTGATTAGGCATGCGATGTCTATGCAGGTTGCGGATTCCAACTGTTGTAGTTTTACACTTTCTTTTCTGTGACCGTAAGTGTAATATGTGATATCGCCGGTTTCGTTGCTATATGTCAACGACAATTGGGATGCGCATATTTACTTACGTTGATGACATGTGATGTTATGTGTTGCTGGATATGTTATATTGGATCGTCGTGTTTGAATAGCCGGGGGGTTTTTATGTGAGATGAGTGTTTTTCATTTTCATTCATGTAATAACTTGTATGTAATATTCTTTTATTGGGGCACTTCCAGGTTGCGGAAGTTGTCACCCTTTGTATATTATTTACTTTTCCGCACTAGGATAGACCCAAGGAGGAGGGCACAAGTAACCGGGTTCTGGAGTCCAGTGGGAGACCAACTCGAGGAGTCGAGTCCGGGTCTCCTAACTCTAGAATTGGTAGGGTTGCTTGCCGCTCTCGTAGGGGTCTAGGGGTGTGGGTTTGGCTATTCATCACGACCGTGGAATCCGTGTTTTATACTGGCTCGTATTGAAAACACGGACGTCCTAGTATATCCAATATTTCATATGTTTCTTCTGCTGCGATATCTGTGATGTGATCATGTGATGTTCTGTGATAGATACAGTATATAGTATATATGATATATTATATAGACGTTACTTATGTTTTACACCCGCGCTAGCCCTGCCCCGCTCTGCCGTTAGTTACCTAACCTAACGGTGCACGAGGGGACATCGAGGCGAATGCGGATGGCATAAGTGTACGTCGTATTTATCTGTGATGTTTAGGTATATAAATGATGGGACTTCATTAATGTGATTAATGAAAGTAAAAGAAACCTAAGATGTTGTAGAATCGAATTTTAAAATAAAACAGGTAGCTACAGTTCTTGCTTTCCACAGAGGTATATATGATATATCCTGCACCTTATTCGATAAGGAAAGGACCGAGATCCCTTCACCGGGAGTGACTCCTTTAGCAATAACTGGCAGATGCTACACACTCGGTTTGTCTTTTGATTGCTTTTAAGTGTTTTTGCTTTGCACAGTGATATATATGATATATCCCGCACCTCATTCGACGAGGAAAGGACCGACGATCCCTTCACCGGGAGTGGCTCCTTTAGCAAAACTAGAAAAGCCTCAAAAGCACTCCATTTTAAAATCATTTGATTCTACAACGATATCAAGTTCATTACGCAATAGGTTTTCAGAAAAACCTGTCGTAGCCTTCCGTCATTTCAGATAAGTACTAGTTAGTATTCGTGCTACGTTTGTTGACTATGTTAAGGCGTAGTGTGCGGTAGCTAATTAGTGCTTATCTGCATAAGCATATGATGTGATTGGATTAGGGTAGTCGTGCGACTTTGTTGACTATGTTAAGGGTCGTGCGGGTGGGTTTAATTCAATCGGAAAATGACGGGTTGAACTTGACTAGCACTTATGATTTGTTGACTATGTTAAGGTCATATAGCTGCTAGGGGCAAAATATTATCGGGAATTTCAAGTGTTGAAATTTGCAATGAGATTGCATACCTTCTATGAGATAGTTGGATCCCGATACCCGCTGCGAGTAAGAGTTACTCCTGGGAGAGTTTTACACATTACAATTAGCCGATCAAGTAGGTGTCTAGAAAGGTGTCAACGAGGTTACGCCTCTGGGAAAACGAGGTTTACATTAATTAGGTTCGTGCGAAAGCACGGGGGACCTCCCTCAAAGTACCGACACTGGCCTGGCTGAAAGATTGGCGAACTTGTAGTGTGTAATTAATCCCGGCTAGTCTTTCCTTTTAGGGTTTGAAGGAAGATTTGATAAAAAGCAGTGGGAGCCATCCTGATTAGATAAAATAATAACCAATCTATTCCTGCAAGAGCGCACGCTGAGTGTTTTCTTCTCTCTCTCTCCTGGTAGCGACCATGTCACGCCTTAATCAAGATAATAAAACGGATTATTGACCGAACCCGCTTGTTATACTGAGATGGGGAACGTTGGTCCCGCTCCAACTTATAATTGTTATAAGACAGAGCAGGAAATTGGGGATTACCAGAATTCCCGTGCCGCCCAAACGAAGAGAGTGCATGTTGATGCATCATCTTCGGGTGTGTTCATTACAGAGAACTGTTTCTCAGTATCCTTTACGTCCTGGGTATATGATACCAGAACAGGATCCCAGATATGTAATCTGTTACATAGGGCTACAGAAAGGTAGAGAACTGAGAACGGGTGATAAGTTTCATGAGGCAGAAAATGGGGCAAGTGTTGCAGCCAAATCTGTTGGTCACTGTCACCCTGTATTCCAAATACATTGATTCTGAACGAATGTTATTAGATACCGAACCTGATATACAAAATCATATCTATCTCTTTATTAGTAAAGAAATGATAAAATTTTGTATAGTTGGATAATGTTTTGAACATTTCCTGTATAAAAAGTTGATCGGTTCAGGCACGTTATCTAAAAGCATTGATGTTCTAAATCAAACTACAGTTCTTAGTATACGGATCACACACAAGAGGAAGAGTTCAGAAATGAACGAATTCTTCTTGAGGCATTGTAGACTAGGTCAGATCAATGTGACCCGACTAGCTAGAGTTACATAAAGATGTATATTTAAATCAGTTTGAATTTACATCTTGTGAAACTCGCCAGTCATGTCACAGAGATAAGATGACCATAGCTCTGTTTACTGGAAACAGAGAAAGAGTTAGTGAACTCTTGGGATGATACATGTTGATGTATGTTAGGTCCTCTGTCTACATATGCCAGGACTGGTTCTTTATACTTTGTTACATTCTCTGATAATCTCTCAAGATTCAGACATATGTTCCTGTTGAAACACAAGTCTGAACCTTTTGAGATATTCACAGAATATAAGTTAGAAGTAGAGAACCAATGAGGGTAAAAGTATTATGTCCTTTGATGAGATCAAGGAGGAGAATACTTGAGCACGGAATTCCTGGATTATTCTAAAGGAGAAGGAGATTCTCTCTCAGCATTACTCCTCCGTATACACCATAGCACGATGGTATATCGGGGTGGAGCAATAACACCCTATATGATAAGGTGTGCTCTATGATGAGTACTACTGAGTTACCTATTTCCTTTTTGGGAGCTATGCACTTGAGAAGCTGCATACCTATTGAATAGGGTTCAAATCAAATCAGTTGCCTACCGCTTCATATGTGATATGGAAAGGGAAGAACCCATATCCTAAGTTAGTTAAGATTTGGGGTTGTCCGGCCTATGTCTAAAAGCAAAATCCGGACAAACTCGAGGCAAGGTCTGTTATGTAGAACTGGAAAGGTTCCAGCTATACAAACTACAGCTGATGATTTGATAGAACCAAAGGATTCAGTAGATTCCAACGAACCTCAGCCTCTCCGCCGATCTAGTAGGGTTCCTCACCCACCTGAGAGATACTTCTGTTTCTCTATGACAGTGGGAGCGAGGACTGCATCATGAGATGATGACCCAACTAGTTTCGAGCTGGCCATCAGGAGTGTGACTCTGTAAGAATGGCTGGATGTTTAGCGATCTGAGATGGAATCCTTATGCACCAACAAAGTATGGACTTTGATTGCTATATCTGAAGGGTTAAATCCCCATCAGGAGCAAGTATATCTTGAGAAGATTACTTGGTGTATATGGAAAAGTTGAGACTTTCAAAGCTAGACTTGTTAAAGGTTTTCGTCATCAACTAGACGTGGATAATGATGAAACCTTTTCAAGTATCTATGCTTAAGTCCATCCAGATCCTACTTACCACGGCTACATACCATGACTACGATATCTGGTGGTTGGGTGTCATGACTGCTTTTCTAAATGATATTTTGGAAGAGAGCGTCTATAAGTACACAGCCAGAGGGCTTCGTAGACAGTGGGAGCAGCGGAAACGTGTGCAAGATGCTTTATAGGATAAAGCAGGCATCGCGGAGTTGGAACATCTGTTTTGATGGATTAGTCAAACAGTTTGACATCATCAAAATGGTAGATGAACCTTGTATATACAAAAAGGTAGTAGGGAGTATGGTGGTGATCCTCGTAGAGTACGTGGATGACATACTCTTGATAGGGAAGGAGTTTCCTATGCTACGCTCGATCAATCTCCGCTTATCACAATGATTCTCCATATAGGATCAAAGTGATGCCTCCTAAATCCTGGGTTTTGGATCTATGAGATAGATCTAATTGGATGTTGGGATTCTCACTAGTTGTAGTGAGATAGTATCAATTGATCCTGGGGAGAATCACTGGAAGTGTTCCAGGGTGATAAAGACGGCTGAATGTCAGTCACAGGTATTGTCTTTACCCTAAGTAAAGGGACGGTATGTTGGAAGAGTTCCAAACTAGATACCGTGGCATACTAGACGATAAAGGCAGGATACATCGCTACTTAAGATGCTACCAAAGAGGCTGTTTGGGTGTATATTAGTTCATGAGATGAACTACGTTCTTACCATTGTGAGACAATGGAGTTGTGGCTCATGCCGAGGAACGCCGGTCCCATCAGTGATCCAGACTTATTCTAAGGCAGCATCGCCTGATCATGGAGATAGTTGATCTCCAGGGTGATCCAGGTTAGGAGAGTAGATTCAGGGGACAACACAGCGGATCCACTCACAAAGGCCTGTTCCCAGAGAGAGATTTTTATGGGATGGTTGAGTATGAGATACTACAACCACTGCTATCAGATGGCCCTAGTGCAAGTGGGAGATTGTTAGTTATATGTATGCCCTAGAGGCCATTACTATACATAGGATGTATATTGTAGTGGATGCTGGGACGTATATAGGGAGGACTTTCTTGCTCGACATGATAGTATGCTATCTGGTTGCACTTTACCTTAACGTGTACACTGATTGTCTCCCTGTTACATGTTGGTAAAGCCCTTAGGATCTGTACTTGACTACCTGGACTATGATGCGGATCATACTAGTGGGGACATGGTAGTCCATAAGTACATCCTTCAAAGTCCCTAGTCGAGGGTATATCGAGACGGGGCATCGATATACCAGAGTAGACTAGCGTATACCTTCTCGACCCATACAGATGGGCGATGGATGATCCCATATCTATTGGTGTTTGACATCAGAGATGATATACGGGTGCTCAGTAGAGACTGGGTACACTGGACGGACTCGCCGAGAACTCCCAGATGGTATTATACCTTACGTCAGATGGCAGTTCTCTGGTGACACTGGTACAGAGTAGTCTGTTGACCCGAGATCGTCATAGAGTCTTGTGTGGTTCCCACTGTGCTTTGATTTCCATCTTACCACGTCCAAGAGGGCGTGCAAAACGGTGGTTTTTGGGTACAGTCCCGAGTCAGATGGAGGCAATGAGCGATAGGAGGGGATTCGTCTCTCCCGGTATAGGGGGTTGATGTTGCGCTGTGTTCGATTGGCTATAACAGGAAATCCCTGGCCAGGGTTGCTGAGATTTACTGGTAAGTGTTACCAGTAGTTTCTCGAACAGTTATAGACCTCATATCGACACGACTTATCAAGCTATTGGGGTCTGACGTTAACCACCCCTAGGCGAGATATGCGACATATCAGACGATCAGACCGGACTGTATGGTAGTGTTACTGGTTGGATTCACTGGAGTGTGAGCGGGCTTGCTCGTCGATCTTCAGATCGCTCAATACCCGGGTGGCCGTTACGTTTAGCAGACCGCTTGCGGCTTGTGGGTGTTTGATATGATCATCACCTGCTGCCGGCGTATTGACGAGTCTTTAGAGTCCTACACAGAGGTTTCCTGGCTCAAGCGAAACGAAATAGGAGCGCATATGAGATATGTGCGGGACCGAGAATAATGCGTGTATGTGATACCGTATTTCATTCTCGCGATGAATGTGTCGAATGGTTACATGCGATATAACCTAGTTATCGAATCGAGGGTTGATTCGATAAACCGATACATTGGATACTAGTCGGTTATATGCGATATGACCGGATCGTTAAATCAAGTGTTGATTTAATCATTTAATGCATGATAATATATTTGATATATTACTTTGCACTAACTAGTATTGGTTCACTTAAGATGGATTTTCTCACTCGGATGTGCACATTGTATATGTGATATACTTTTTGTGCACTTGATTGTATCATGTTTGATGATACATGTTTGCTTGAGTTTGTGTAAAGATTGAACCATGGTTATTTAAATGATTAGGGTTTACATTTTCATATCTATCTATTTATTTATTTATTATGGAAATGATAATGAGAAGAATGGTTGCTAGTTTTGTTTTATTCTTTGAACCTTCATGAAGCATTAACTTTAGTCAACCATTCTTATCTCATCCTTAACCCTAACCATTCCAACTAACCTTGGTTTAATCTCTACACCTAACCATGGTTTGCTTATGATAAGAATGGATTTTCTTTTCTATTTTAATAATTCTTATCATAACAATTTCCTTCTTCTTCTTCATTTCTTCAAGTGAAGAAAGCTTGCCTCCATCAATGGCAAGTGATGAAAAAGAGTGAGAAATCCAAATCTAAAGTCTACCCACTTCCTATTTCTTCATCCTCTACCTCTTGCCAAGTAGTAGAGTGTGTTTTCTTCACAAGTTTCATGACTTGGTGAAGTGAGAGCTTGATCTTGCGATGCTTCGACGTAGATCATCTTCGGCATGGACATCGATGACCTAGCCCGTCCATTCTCCGTTGAAGCCGACGCTAGAGCCCGGGACTTGTTATGGACAGCGAGGAGACTTCATTGCGGAGCTATGGAGGTGGAGAACCGGATCTACAAAGGTTGTATTTCCGTATCTCTTAGTTAAGTGTTAACTAGTTTACTTTTCGCCTAGAACATCTAGCTAACGATCCGTAGTTTAGGGTTTCTCGGCACCGTAATTTTTGAAATTGGCATGGTTGATGCCTTGTAAGACCTCAATAGAGTGCCTAGGAACCCAACAGTTTAACATTTTCTATTTATCCGGAATGTGATACAATAATTGGAATTCACAAGTAGTTATGAGATAACTGAATGAATGTTATAAATCTAGCGGTCTAGTCTCAAATGATCGGTTGCCACGGGATTTTGATGTGATCAAAAGTCCATCGCAATCACATAGCGTACGCGGATACTCGCCGGGTAAACTTAATAGATAGCTAAACCCCATAACCCCGGCCATGTGATTGTAGGAGAACCCCGTCGCCGAAAGCATCCGTTCGGGTGCTCGCGGCAGCGGTGTTCCGCCTTGGTGCACTTCGTCGACGGCGTCGGGGGTGCGGCCGCCTACTAAAGTTTGCGACGAGCATTCGATCAGGATGTCGGGAATCTTGTTGAATTGCCCGACTTGATATTGAAAAGAGTTTTCGATAATGAGACTAAAATGCGGGGTTTATAATTATTAGGCATGCGATGTCTAAGGAATTCATTTGGTTAGGCATGCGATATCTAAAGAGGTTGCGGATTCCAACTGTTGTAGTTTTACACTTTCTTTTCTGTGACCGTAAGTGTAATATGTGATATCGCCGGTTTCGTTGCTATATGTCAACGACAATTAGGATACACATGTTTACTTACGTTGATGGCATGTGATGTTATGTGTTGCTGGATATGTTATATTGGATCGTCGTGTTTGAATAGCCGGGTTTTTTTTATGTGAGATGAGTGTTTTTCATTTTCATTCATGTAAAAAACTTGTATGTAATATTCTTTTATTGGGGCACTTCCAGGTTGCAGATGTTGTCACCATTTATATATTATTTACTTTTCCGCACTAGGATAGACCCAAGGAGGGGAGCATAAGTAACCGGGTTCTAGGGTCCAGTGGGAGACCATCTCGAGGAGTCGAGTCCGGGTTTCCTAACCCTAGAAATGGTAGGGTTGCTTGCAGCTCTCGTAGGGGTCTAGGGGTGTGGGTTTGTCTATTCATCGCGACCGTGGAATCCGTGTTTTATTCAGGCTCAAAATAAAACACGGACGTCCTAGTATATCCAATATTTCATATGATATTTTCTGCTGCGTTATCTGTGATGTAATCATGTGATATGTTCAGATAGATATTATATATAGTATATGTTTTACACCCGCACTAGCCCTGCCTCGCTCTGGCGTTAGTTACCTAACCTAACGGTGCAGACGGGACATCGAGGCGAATGCGGATGGCATAAACGTACGTTATATTTATCTGTGATGTTTAGGTGGACTTAAATGATGGGACATTCTTTAATGAGATTAATGAAAGAAAATAAACCTAATTGATGTTGTGGAATCGAATTTCAACAATAAAACAGGTAGCTACAGTTCTTGCTTTGCATCGCGGTGTTCATTATAGAACATCCTGCACCTTATTCGATAAGGAAAGGACCGAGATCCCTTCACCGGGAGTGACTCCTTTAGCAATAACTGGCAGATGCTACAACCCTAGGTTTGTCTTTTGATTGCTTCTATAGTTTCTGCTTTGCACAATGATATATATGATATATCCCGCACCTCATTCGACGAGGAAAGGGCCGACGATCCCTTCACTTGGAGTGACCCCTTTAGCAAAACTAGAAAAGCCTAAAAAATATTCCATTTAAAAACCAATTGATTCTGCAACGAGATCAAGTTCAAAGCATTAAAGGTTTTCTTAAAAACCATTCGCAACCCTCCGTCATTTTAGAAAGTAGAGCACTTAGTATTCGTGCTGTGTTTGTTGACCATAGTCAAGGCGCAGTGTACGGTAGCTAAGTGATGTCTTCCTACACCGCATATGATGCGATTAGTTAGGACAGTCGCGTGACTTTGTTGACCTTAGTTAAGGGTCATGTGGGTGGGTCTAATTAATCATGAAATGACGGGTAGAACTTGACTAGTACTTATGATTTGTTGACCATAGTTAAGGTCATAAGTGCTAGGGGTAAAAATCTTTATCGGGAGTTTCAAGTGTTGAAATTTGCAATGAGATTGCATACATTCTATGTGATAGTTGGATCCCGATACCCACTGCGAGTAATTGTTACTCCTGCGAGAGTTTTGCACTTTACAATTAGCCGATCAAGTAGGTGTCTAGAAAGGTGTCAACGGGGTTACGCCTCTGGGAAAACGAGGTTTACTGTAATTAGGTCCGTGCGAAAGCACGGGGAACCTCCCTCAAAGTACCGACACTGGCCTGGCTGAAAGATTGGCGAACTTGTAGAGTGTAATTAATCCCGGCTAGTCTTTCCTTTTAAGGTTTGAAGGAAGATTTGATAAAAACAGTGCGAGCCATCCTGATTAGATAAAATATATAACCAATCTAATCTTGCAAGAGCGCACGCAGAGTGTTTTCTTCTCTCTCTCTCCAGGTAGCGACCATGTAACGCCTTAATCAAGATAATAATATGGATGAATTGACCGAACCCGCTTGTTATACTGAGCTGGGGAACGTTGGTCCCGCTCCAACTTATAATTGTTATAAGACAGAGCAGGAAATAGGGGAATACCAGAATTCCTATGCCGCCCAAACGAAGAAAGTGCATATGATGCATCTCCTTCGGGTGTGTTCATCACACAGAACTGTTTCTCAGTATCCTCTGCGTCCTGGGTATCTGATACCGGATCAGGATCCCAGATATGTAATCCGTTACATAGGCTACAGAAAGGTAGAGAACTGAGAACGGGTGATAAGTTTCATGAGACAGAAAACGGTGCAAGTGTTGCAGCCAGGTCTGTTGGTCACTGCCACCCTGTATTACAAATACATTGATTCTGAACAAATTCTATTAGATACCGAACCTGATATACAAAATCATATCAGTCTCTTTATAAGTAATGAAATGATAAAATTTTGTATTGTTGGATAATGTTTTGAACATGTCATATATCAAAAGTTGATCGGTTCAGGCACGTTATCTAAAAGCATTGACTTTCTAAATTAAACTACAGTTCCTAGTATACAGAACACACACAAGAGGAAGAGTTCAGAAATGAACGATTCCTTCTTGAGGTGTTGTAGACTTGGTCATATCAATGTGACCCGACTAGCTTAAGTTACATTTTAGATGCATATTTAAATCAGTTTGAATTTACATCTTGTGAAACTTGCCAGTCATGTCACAAAGATAAGATGACCATAGCTCTGTTTATTGGAAACAGAGAAAGAGTTAGTGAACTCTTGGGACTGATACAGATGATGTATGTAAGGTCTCCTGTCTACACATGCCAGGACCGGTTCTTTGTACTTCATTACATTCTCTGATAATCTCTCAAGATTCAGCCAAATGTTCCTGTTGAAACAAAAGTCTGAAGCTTTTGAGATATTCACAGAATATAAGTTAGAAGTAGAGAACCAAAATACGGGTATAAGTATTATGTCCTATGATAAGATCATGGAGGAGAATACTTAGGCATGGAATTCTTGGACTGTTCTAAAGGAGAATGAGATTCTCTCTCGGTGTTACTCCTCTGAATACACCACAGCACAACGGTGTATCGGGGCGGAGCAATCGCACCATATTAGATATGGTGTGCTCTATGATGAGTATTACTGAGTTACCTATTTCCTTTTGGGGTTGTGCACTTGCGAAGCTGCATACCTATTGAATTAGGTTCGAATCAAATCAGTTGCCTACCACTTCATATATGATATGGAAAGGGAAGAGCCCATATCTTAAGTTAGTTAAGATTTGGGGTTGTCCGGCCTATGTCTAAAAGCAAAATCCGGACAAGCTCGAGGCAAGATCTGTTATGTGGAACTGGAAATGTTTCAGCTATACAAACTGCAGCTGATGATTTGGTAGAACCATAGGATTCAATAGTTACCAACGAACCTCAGCCTCTCCGCCGATCTAGTAGGGTTCCTCACCCATCTGAGAGATACTTCGGTTTCTCTATGACAGTGGGAGTGAGGATTGCATCATGAGATGATGACCCAACTAGTTTCGAGCTGGCCATCAGGAGTAAGACTCTGTAAGAATGGCTGGATGCTTAGCGATCTGCGATGGAATCCTTTTACACCAACAAAGTATGGACTTTGGTTGCTATATCTGAAGGGTTAAATCCCCATCAGGAGCAAGTATATCTTGAGAAGATTACTTGGTGTACTTGGAAACGTTGAGACTTTCAAAGCTAGACTTGTTAAAGGTATGCATCATTGACCAGGTATGGATTTTGTAGAAACCTTTTCTAAGTAGCTATGCTTAAGTCCATCCAGATCCTACTTGCCACGGCTACATACCATGACTACGATATCTGGTGGTTGGGTGTCATGACAGCTTTTCTAAATGATATTTTAGAAGAGAGAGTCTATAAGTACACAGTCAGAGGGATTCGTAGACAGTGGGAGCAGCGGAAACGTGCACAAGTTGCTCTATGGGATAAAGCAGGCATCGCGGAGTTGGAACGTTTGTCTTGATGTGGTAGTCAAAGAGTTTGACTTCATCAAAATGGTAGATGAATCTTGTATATACAAAAAGGTAGTAGGGAGTATGGTGATGATCCTCGTAGAGTATGTGGATGACATACTCTTGATAGGGAAGGAGTTTCCTATGCTACGCTCAGTCAATCTCCGCTTATCACAAGGAGTCTTCATATAGGATCAAAGTGATACCTACTAAATCCTGGTTTTTGGATCTATGAGATAGATCTAATTGGATGTTGAGACTCTCACTAGTTGTAGTGAGATGGTATCAGTTGATCCTGGGGAGAATCATTGGAAAGGTTCCAGAGTGATAAGGACGACTGAAAGTTAGTCACAGGCATTTACTTTACCCTCAGTGGAGGGACGGTATGTTGGAAGAGTTCCAAGCTAGATACCATGGCATACTAGACGATAAAGGATGGATACATCGCTACTTAAGATGCTACCAAAGAGGAAGTCTGGGTGTATATTAGTTCATGAGATGAACTTCGTTCCTACCATTGTGAGGCAATAGAGTTGTGGCTTATGCCTAGGAACGCCTGTCCCATCAGTGATCCAGACATATTCTGAGGCAGTGTCACCTGATCATGGAGATGGTTGATCTCCAAGGGATCGAGGTCAGGAGAGTAGACTCAGAGGACAACACGGCGGATCCACTCACAAAGGCCTTTTCCCAGAGAGAGACTTTTATGGGATGGTTGAGTATGAGATACTACAACCACTGCTATCAGATGGCCCTAGTGCAAGTGGGAGATTGTTAGTTATATGTATGCCCTAGAGGCCATTACTGTACATTGGATGTATATTGTAGTGGATGCTGGGACATATATAGGTAGGACTTTCTTGCTCGACATGATAGTACGCTATCTGGTTACTCTTTATCTTAACATGTATACTTTCTGTCTCTCTATTACACGTTGATAAATCCCTTAGGATGTGTACTCGACTTTCAGGACTATGATGCAGATCATACTAGTGGGGCCTGGGTAGTCAATGAGTACATCCTTCAATGTTCCTAGTCGTGGGAATATCGAGACGGGGCATCGATATTCCAGAGTAGACTAGCGTATATCTTATCGACCCATGTGATGGGCGATGGATGATCCTATATCCATTGGTGTTTGACATCAGAGATGGTATGCGGGTGCTCAGTGGAGACTGGGTACACTGAACGGACTCGCCGAGAACTCCCAGATGGTATTATACCTCACGTCAGATGGCAGTTCTCTGGTGACACTAGTACAGCTTAGTCTGTTGACCCGAGATCGTCATAGAGTCTTGTGTGTCTCCCACTGTGCTTTGATTTCCACCCTACCACGGCTCTACTGAGTCATGCAAACAGGTGGTTTTTTGGTACAGTCCCGATTCACATGGAGGCAATGAGCGATAGGAGGGGATTCGTCTCTCCCGGTATTGGGGGTTGATGTTGCGCTATGCACGACTGGCCATAACTGGAAATCCCTGGCCAGGGTTGCAGTGATCTACTAGTAAGTGTTATCAGTAGTTTCATGCTATGTTATGGACCTTATATCGGCATGACTTGTCGAGCTACTGGGGTCTGACGTTTACCACCCCTGGGCGAGATATGCGACATATCAGACGAACAGACCGGACTGTACGGTAAGTGTTACTGGTTGGATTCACAGGAGTGTGAGCGGGCTTGCTCGTCGATCTTCTGATTGCTCAATACCCAGGTGGCCGTTATGTTTAGCAGACCGCTTGCATCTTGTGGGTGTTTGATATGATCATCACCTACTCCCGGCGTATTGACGAGTCTTTAGAGTCCTACACAGAGGTTTCCTGGCTCAAGCGAAATGAAATAGGAGCGCATATGAGATATGTGCGGGACCGAGAATAATGCATGTATGTGATACCGTATTCTATTCTCGCGATGAATGTATCTATTGGTTGTATGCGATATAACCTAGTTATCGAATATAGGATTGATTCGATAAGTCGATACATCGGATATTAGTCGGTCATATGCGATATGACCGGATCGTTAAATCAAGTGTTGATTTAATGATTTAATGTATAATTATATATTTGATATATTACTTTGCATTAACTAGTATTTGTTCACTTAAGATGGATTTTCTCACTTGATGTGCACATTGTGTATATGATATAGTTTTGTGCCCTAGTTTGTATCATGTTTGATGATACATGCAAACTTGGGTGTGTGTTCTTTAAACTATGATTAGGTTAATGGTTAGGGTTTGTTTTATTTATTTATTTATTTATTTATTCATTTTGGAAAGGATAAAATGGTGGTTTTCTTTTCTTTCTTTGCTTGAAGCTTCTTGAAGTTTCAAAGCATCTTTGAAAGTCTACCATTTTGTCTTTATCCATTAACCTAACCATTCAACTAAACGATAGTTTATTCTCTACACTAAACCATGGTTGCTAAAATGATAAGAATCACTTTATTTTCTTTTTTCATAATTCTTATCATATTGTTTTTCTTCTTCTTCTTCTTCTTCTTCTTCTTCTTCAAGAAGAAGAAACCATTCTAGCTTCAATGGTGCCTTGAGAAAAAGAGTGAGAAATCCAATTCTAAAGTGAACCCACTTCCTATTTCTTCATCCTCTACCACTTGCCATGTAGTATAGGGTGTTTTCTTCACAAGTTTCATGACTTGGTGAAGTTGGAGCTTGATCTTGAGTTGCCTCGACGTAAATCATCTTCGGCATCGACGTCGACAACCTAGCCCGATCATTTCTCCGATGAAACCACCGCGAGAGTCTAGGATCCGATGATCGCAGCGAAGGGATATCGTCACGGAGCTATGGAGGTGGAGGACCGGATTTACAAAATTTGTATTTCCGTTCACTCTTAGTTAAGTTGTTAACTTATATTGTTTCGCCTATACCTCTAGTCACGATCTTGCTTAGGGTTACTTGGCACATAGAAATTTTTTGAATCGGCCATGTTTGATCACTTGATGAACCTCATGGGTGTGCCTAGGAACCCTACATATGGGGCATGGCTGTCTATTACGTATACCCGGCGAGTATCCGCGTACGCTACGTGATTGCAACAGACTTTTGATTACATCAAAATTCCGTGGCAACCGATCATCTGAGACTAAACTGCTATGTTTATAACATTCACATTAGTTATCTCATAACTTTTTGTGGATTCCAAATATTGTATCATATTCCAGATAAATAGACAATGTTAAACTTTCCGATCGAATAATCAAACACCCAAGTTTTCCCAAATAGCTCAACACTTGAGCAGAGTTCAAAAATATCCATCACATGACTCAATACCGATGGTCCGGCCGTTGAAGGGTCAAGCCAACGCCTCACATGTGGCACGCCGTACTGCCCTAAACCCTAAGGTTCAGAGGCAGTTCAAGACGGTCACATAATCGAGTTAAGGTTTGTTGTCTTCTAGAGGGTCCACCGCGTTACTTGCACGACTTAGAACGTTATTATACTCGAGAAAAAATCCAACTTTTGAAAAAAATTTCGACTGGGGAAAAAGTGAGTTATTGATATCCGTTCGAACTTTTTAACAGTTTCTAAAAATATCCGGAACAAACTAAACAAAGTTAAATTATCCGATCAAATCAACGAGTCTCCAATACAACCCTAGAAAACTCAACACTTGAGTGGAATTAAAAAATTCCCAGAAAAAAATAATAAGAAAGGACCTAAGAATAATTACATGAAATTCCAGGGACTAAGTCACAATTTAGGCCGCGGAACCGCCGCCAAACCCTTGGTTTGGCCGCGGTTCCGCGGTCATATTTGCGAATTAGAGGGCCGTACTTCACAGTAATTCTTAGTTTTTCCTGCTTATTTTTCTGAGCATTTTTAATTCATAAAAAACCATATTTTTGAAAAATGTACAGAAAAGGGTTTACATCGGGGTTTTCGGGTTCGATCGGACTTTAAACTTCGTCTAGACTTCGCCTAAAGCTCTAGCTTGGCTCTGATACCACTGTAGGGATGCTAGGCACGCGCACAATGGTCTACGAGGCATCAACCATACCCGATTAAAATTTTAGCCGTGCCGAACAACCCGAAGCCGGATCTTTAAACTAGGGTTTAGGCGAAAACTAACATGTTAAACTTTTTAACACTAAGTGAGAGGGATTACAACTTTTGTAGATCCGGTCCTTCACTTCTTAAGCTCCGTGTTGAGGTCCCTTCGCTGCGATCATCGTGTTCTGGACTCTCGAGAGGCTTCATGAAGAGAATGATGCAACCTTGCTTTCGATCTTCGATAACATAGATGATCTACCTTGAAGTTTCGTTAACACAAGCTATCACTCATGAAATGATGTGAAAACCTTCATCTAAATGGCAAGGATAAATGAGGATGATTAAGTAGGATTTTTGCTCTCATTTATAATCTTTTTCTCACTCACTTTCATCACAAAAGAAAGCATTTTCCAAAAGAAGCTCAAGCTAGAAGAAGATGAATGAAGATGATAACTTAATCCTTTTGTGATGAACAATGAATTATTGTAGCGGTTACAAATCTAACCTAGGGTCAAGCATGAAAAGAGTTAACCCTTATAGAGAGTTAACTAGAGTTAATGGTTTGGATTGAGTTAATATAATATCTCACAAAAATATCAAGCAACCACAAAGTCAAAGTTTCATGAAGCTTCATGGAAGCTTCATGCAAAAGCTAACCCTAATCCAAACCCTAACCAAGTTTAAACCCTAAACCATTGTTAAATTTGTAACCCTAACATGTTACAATATTATATATCACATATATAATATATTTTGTAACAATAGAAAACAATACAATTAACATATATCGCATATATATCAATGTATTATCCCGTGAGAAAAATGAATCTTTTAGTGAGCTAATATTAGTTAATGTAATTTAATATATCATATATATTATTATACATTAAATTATCGAATCAACACTTGATTCGACAATCCGGCTATTTCACAAATAACCGACTAATACGATGACCCGGCAATATCACATATACCCGGCCGATATCTCATATCGCGAGAATCCAATACGGCATCACATACCGCATTATCCTCGGTCCCGCACATATCACATATGTGCTCCTACTCCGTTTTGCCTGAGCCAAGAAACCTCTGTGTAGAACTCTAAAGAATCGTCAATACGCCGACAGTAGGTGATGATCATATCAAACACCCACAAGTTGCAAGCGGTCAGCTAAACGTAACAGCTATCCAGGTATTGAGCGCTCAGAAGATCAACAAGCAAGCCTGTACATTCTCCTGTGAATCCAATCAGTAACACTCCCGTACATTCCGGTCTCGTCGTCTGATATGTCGCAAATCTCGCCTAGGGGTGGTAAACGTCAGACCCCAGTAGTTCGATAAGTCGTGTCGATATGAGGTCTATAACAGTTCGAGAAACTACTGATAACACTTACCAATAAATCTCAGCAACCCTGGCCAGGGATTTCTGGTTATAGCCAATCGAACACAGCGCAACATCAACTCCCTATACCGGGAGAGACGAATCCCCTCCTATCGCTCATTGCCTCCATGTGATTCGGGACTGTACCCAAAAGCCACCTTTTTGCACGCCCTATTGGACGTGGTATGATGGAAATCAAAGCACAGTGGGAATCACACAAGACACTATGACGATCTCGGGTCAACAGACTACTCTGTACCAGTGTCACCGGAGAACTGCCATCTGACGCAAGGTATAATACCATCTTGGAGTTCTCGACGAGTCCGTCCAGTGTACCCAGTCTCCACTGAGCACCCGTACACCATCCTTGATGTCAAACACCGATGTATATGGGATCATCCATCGCCCATCATATGGGTCAAGATGCGTTTACACTAGTCTACTCTGGTGCATCGATGCCCTGTCTCGATACACCCTCGACTAACAGTTATAGGATGTACTCGTCGACTACCGTGGCCCCACTAGTATCATCATAGTCCCAATAGTCGAGTACATATCCTAAGGAATTTATCAACATGTAACATAGAGACAATCAGAGTACATGTTAAGATAAAGGGTAACCAGATAGCGTACTATCATGTCGAGCAAGAAAGTCCTCCCTATATATGTCCAAGCATCCACTACAATATACATAGTATGTACAGTAATGGCCTCTAGGGCATACGTATAACTAACAACTCTTAGACGAACAGATCGGACTGTACGGAGATTGTCATAGATAGGCTCAGTTGGAGTTCGGATGAGTTATTCTCATTGGCCTTCTCATCGACATATACCTGGGGGCCATTACGTACAACCAGTGCTACTTGCGGCCTGTGGATAAACCCACTTCCAGCATAGTGTCGAGTCTTTAGAGTCCCACATAGAGGGGTTCCCTGCATCGGACAAAAGACGTAGAGGTCGTATGGTTTTACGACAGGGTTCGATAGCGTACGTGTACTTGTACACGCATGATGTTTCGGACGGACAATACTAGTGGGCTTTGGTTTAAGCCAGATCCTAGTATTGTATTGATGGACAGTTTTCGTCTTTTTGTATCCGCATTTTTTGGAATGCGGATACGGGTATGTATATACGGACGAGGGGCATTTTTGTAAATTGGTCAAAGATGCTTTTAGAAGGTGCTATGTCATAATGGTATTTTCCATTTTAGTCTAAATGAAAACACTTTGTGACATGGAGAAAAAGGAAGTGTAAATTGCATATTGTTGAGTAAAGCTTTGGATGACACTTATGGGGTTTTTAGCCCATGACTCATCAAGTTGGAACTTGAACTCTAATTCATTTTCTAATATGAATTATTCATATTAGAAAGGGTAGAGTTCATTTTAGAACTAAGAGAGAGAAATACTTATTCATTATGCATTTTTTTTCTTCACTAGCTTTTTCCTCCATTGCCATCTTCTTCCTCAAAACTCGAGTAAATCATGTGTTGAGTAATCTAGAGTAAGAAAAGACCATTCATTCCATCTACAAACTCTAAATTCTCTACGACATCATGAGTAGCGATCTTGATGCCCTAGTTTCCTCGGTTGAGATAGGAGTTCGATGCATATCTCCTCGGGTGGATCATTTTCGATTTGAGGAGACCGACAAGGAAGCGGTGATCCAAACGATCCATGGAGTCTATGACGAGGTGGAGGACAACGAGGAATGAAGACCTGAAGGACCGGAATCGTGAGGTATAAACTTCTGTTCATTTAGTTTACCTCACTTCTAGTTGCTAGTTTGGGTTTAGCACCGATCCTGGAGTACGAGTCCGTGTCGCGATCTTTGTAAAATCCGTTTTTTGAAATTCCACTTTCCCGTAAACCTGCGAGTGCACGACATGGACTTATAGATTTTCTTTGGAAGACGGGGTAAGCTCAGTCCGAGGTATATTGGACCATTCGACATACTCGAACGAGTCGGTGAAGTGGCTTATCGTTTGGCACTTCCACCATCATTGGAAGGAGTGCAAAATGTGTTCCACATATCTCAACTCAGAAGGTATGTGAGTGACCCCAGCCATATTCTTGATCACTCCGAGCTCACTGTACAGTCGGATTTATCTTGTGAGCAACAACTTGTTGAAATCCTGGATAGAAAGATGAAGTCACTTCGGAACAAGGAAGTCAACTTGGTTCGAGTGATGTGGAGAAAAGATTCACCAGATGAATCAACATGGAAGCGTGAGGACAACATGCGTGCAAGATACCCTCAATTATTTGTAAACTAGTCCTTACAATAATTGTAAATTTCGAGGACGAAATTTTTGTAAGGAGGGTAGAATGTAACAACTCCAATTTCAATGTACAGAAAATTTATTTAAAAGTTAATGTACAAATGGAGTATTTACAATCCTGTGTACACTATAAGTATTTGATTTGCTTTTGAACAGTAAGAAACCACTTATAGCTCATTGGTAAACTCTTGCACTGCTGTAACATAGACACTGTGATCGAATCCCCAGCCGCATTATCTTTTTGTTGATTTTTCTTTTAATCTTTTAAAAGCCCAAAAGCTTGCACGTGCACTACACGTAAAATAAAAATTTACACAGAAAATAAACATGTGCACCGGGGTATACCAAACGACTAGGACACGTGGCCAAATTTCACACACTCCTCACCGGATTTGGGCCGGCGACTTTGGCGCTATGGCCGGCACCGCCGGGCTCCCCGTACGGGATGCTCTCCAAACTTCAACTCCACACCCCTTGGCCTCCCCCTAACCCCTGTACTGTTTGCTTTTATTAAAAATAAATAGAGAATTTAAAAGTGGCATTAAACCAAAATTTTAATCCATTTTTAATTCATTCTTCATCACCCTAAAACCTAATTTTCCCTATAAATACCACCCTCCATTTTACACCTACTCACTCAAAAATTCCCTGCCAAAACTCTCTAAAAAATTCCAAGTCCCAAGTTGTGCAAGTGGAGTTAGTAGAAGGCGAAGTTCCGGCAAAGTTCTAAGAAGATTCCTGCGACGAAACGACGCCCCGACGCTTTCCTAATCTTCCCCTACCTCTCCTTCTTCTTAATAGCCTCTAAGTCCCCACTCCTCTTCTCCATCTCTATTCTAAAACTTCTCTTTTTTCAAAACTCGTCAGAAGAAGAGTTATTTCGACTTCCGATTCGTTTTTTTTAAATTTCATTTTTCTTAAACCATAAAATACTATATTCTCATATAATGTTTAATAAATATAAATAAACATATTAGAATAAGTTTCATCTCAAAATAATTCACGTTGCAATTTCTATTTCATGTTTACAGTAAAAGACCATCATGTCACAACTTGTAAATATTCAATTTAACCGTATTACCTTTAGAAAACTCATGACGTAATGATCTACCTCATCAGAACACACATTTTTGATATATCACAATGAGTTTTGGGATTCTAGATTATGGGATAGTATGCTTTTATGAATAAATACCTTACACAATTAAAAACCGTTTTCTTTAAAAAGAGTGTTAATTAATTCCTTACAAATACGCCTCTACAACCCATTTTGGGGAACCCCTATCGGGATAGTGCGGGTTATCGCACGTCCTCGGGCAGACCTCCGCAAGGAGCATTCGATCTCGATGGAATTTTTAATGCAATTTTTAAGAAAATGAGATTTCTACAAAATAAATAAAATTTATTTTTATTAAATATATAAATATATATTTGAAGATTATCAAAAGATCTATTTTAAATATATTATACAAATATTCCATGTTTTTTAAATCAAAAGAATCACCATTATATGAAATTACCATTTCAATATAGTACAAATTCCAATTTTTCATTAAAATACCATATACAATGAAAACTATGTCTATTCACTAGAAATTTCATTTTTATGAAATATACATCTATGAAAACTCTAAGAACGATAATTAAATACTTGACGTGTATTTTTTAAAATTATATCAAAATTATTTTTACATAAAACCCCTTCAAGTTATACTAAATTACAATAAGGACCCTAGTAAATATAGATTTAAGCGGGACCAGTTCTCTTGAGCCTCAGGGAGCTGGAGAATATGTGTGCTTGCCTATCTAAGATAGAAAATCTAATAACGGTGTTATCAACACGGTAATTTTCTTGGAAAAAGACACAAATTCCGCCGTCCATGTGCAGCAGTTACCGATATCATAAAAACTAATTCATGACTTCAATTTCTTTTCGAAGTGTCTGACTCAGACAGAGTCTCAATCTAATCAATCTGACTTGAATATGATTTAAGTATAAACTACAATACAACATAAATCCATGAATACCAGAATTCAATCTATATCAATCTATATTGACCGAACCGAACCATGGATATACTCCGTTTACATGACTATCCATTTATATCCATTGTATTTACTGATATCATGGTCTCGGAAAGTCATCCATCTATATAACAAACAATACAATCAATACAAAAGATATTACAGGGTTTTAAAGGGGTAGACAGGTATGGAATGTGTTAGAAGTAGCACGGGACAGTCACTTTAATAAACCTAACTTGAATATCCATTGCCGTTGTACCGTGGCTGAACGGTTCCTTATGCTCCGTATACCTTAGTCTCCGGATAGCGGGACTCCTCTCGTATACATTGGTATATTCTGTACCAAGCTATAAACAATTGCGTTAACATTATTAGTTATACTCTCCTTCTGTCTATTCTATCTCTACCCATCTTTGGGACTTAACGAGCGATTGTTCGCTGACGACATTCATTTTCTTCTTTCTTTGGAATGTTGACAGGTGATTCGGACTCACTGAAGATCGAGCCCAGTACTGAAGACTTGGAGCAGTTAGCCTTTGACCCCGAACTTTAGATACTTGTATATACTTTTCATTTCAGTTCATGCCATTGTTTAGGCATTGCTTTCTATTCATGTATTTACATTTCCAGTTGTACTTGTAAAGAATTATTAAATAAATAAAGTTGTTGTTCATTTTTACTCCTTTCTCTTGTGTACATTTTATTTTATATTGCTTAGATACGCTTAGCGTGTTTACTTCAGAGTAAATATGTTGCGTGACTCGTTGCTTGGTTCCTTGGCACTCCCACTAGGTTTTATAAGGCATCGGGTATGCAATTTCAAAAAATCTAGAGAGCAAAGCAACCCAAACTAAGGATCTAACTAGAGAATTAGGGTTTATAAAACATGTAAACATATTTACACTAAGTGATATAGGAATACAACCTTTGTAGACCGGTCCTTCACTTCTAAAGCTCCGTGTAGTAGTCTCTTAGCTCCAAATAGTGGTCTCCCGGACTCTCGTTAGGCTCCACTAGGCGAAAGGAACAAGCTTGCTCAAGGATCTTCGAGGTCGAAGATGATCTACGTCGAAAAAACTCTAACTCAAGCTACCTCTTCACTAATTGTTGAACAAGTGAAGAAACAACCTATACTAAATAGCTAGTTTGGTATATATTGGTGAAGTATGAATTTTTCTCACTTTAGAATAACTTTTATCTCTTTTCTTTTTCACCTCACTCAAAGCTAGAGAGCAAGAAGAAGATGAATGAATCAAGTGTGAACCATGGGTGAGAAAAATATCTCATATCAACTCATTTAGAGACTAAACCATGGCTAAAGATAATGGTTAGGTTAATAAAATATCTAGAGTAAGACAAAATTAGTAGACTTAAGTCAAAACTTCTCAATGCTTCCACAAGCATCTTCGCCATGCTAATTTCCACCTAATTTTGATTTTTCCCTTAATATTTAAACACCCAAATTATCTTAAATTAGGTATGAGTCTCATACACCCAAGTCCAATGTATCATCTAGCATGACACATAATAAATACATTAATATATATCACACATATATTTGTATGTATTTTAAGAAAAACATTTTCTTAAGTGAGCTAATATTAGTTAATGTATATTAATATATCAAATATATATAATTATACATTAAATTATTAAATCAACACTTGATTTAATAATCTGGCTGTATCGCATACAACCGACTAATATCATTTATATGCATATCACACACACACACACACAACATATCATTGAATCAACACTTGATTCAACAATCTGATTTTATCACATATAACCTATATCGCGAGATTGGAATACAGTATCACATACACATATTAATCTCGGTCCCATATGTACCCTACTTCGTTTCGCATGAGCTAGGAAACCTCTGTGTAAGACTCTAAAGAATTGTCAACACGCCAGCAGTAGGTGATGATCATATCAGTCACCCATAAGTCATCAGCGGTACTAGCTGGATGTAACTGTAGGGATTCTATAGCACCACACTAGGTTTAGTGTTGCATCACACATGCTATAACAAAAATTTAGAGGGTGCTAAACAATTCCAAACATGAATCGAACTAGAAAAATAGAGTAACAACTAGCTAGTATCATATATTACAAGTGTCTAACACTAAATGAGGAGAAATACAATCTTTGTAGACCTCCTCCTAGACTCCTTGGATCGTGTAGGGTTTGTGTTGGTTGGCTTCTATCCTTCCGCGTCCACGATAATCCACCACGAAGTCTCTTTGCACCAAGCTTCTCTTGATCAAGGATGAAGAATAAGCAAACACTCACTCAAGTGGGCTAGACTAAAGTAGAATGGTGAATTGGGTTTGGATCTCAATTAAAAACCTTTTCTTTTTAATCCTTTCTCTTTCTTTTAAAACCCTAGTGAGATTTGAGGAGAGAGAGGCAGAAGGAGATGGCTCAAGCTAAACTCAAGAGAGAGAATAATATGAGAATAATGTGATGACCCTCTCTAAACTCTAGAGAGTAAAAGTAGTCATCCATGCTAAACCATGGTTATAACTTGAGTTTAAGCAAAACCATGGGTAAATGAAACCATTGACTTTGTCAACTCAAGAGCGTTGAATAGTCAACCATGATTTTAATCCCATTTTACTTTTATCAAATAATCAAAATATCTAAATATTTAACCATGTGAGTCTTGCATTGCCACCACCAATGTATCATCAACCATGACGCATGTATGCTTGCATTTGTGCATCCATATCATCATATACATACACTCATGCATGCATCATAAAGAAATAGGTTTTAATAAATGAGCTAATGGACTTAATATTAAATCAACACTTGATTTAATAACCCGGTCATATCACATACGACCCGACCAATAGTAAACACCCGAATAAAATACGGTATCCAATACACACATTTAATCGAGTTCCTGCGCATATCACATATGCACCCCACATCATTTCTCCTGAGCTAGGAGACTCCTTTGTGGGACTCTAAGACTCGTCAATATGCTAGCAGTAGGCAGTGATCATATCACATGCCCACAAACCGTCAGTGGCACAAGCTATACGTAATGGCTCCCAGGTATTGAGCGATCAGAAGAAATACAAGTAAACCTGCTAAAACTCCTGTCGAGCCAACTGGTATCACTTGCCGTACAGTCCGATCTCTTCATCAAATATGCTGCATATATGAGTCTAGGGATGGTATCGTCGAACCCAATAACCCAATAAGTCATGCCGGTATATGGCTCATAACAGATCAAGAAACTACTGATAACATTTATCAGTAAATCTCAGTAGCACTGGACAGGGACTTCCTGTTATAGCCAATCGTACATGGTGCAACATCAACCCCAATACCGGGAGAGACGAAACCCTTCCTATCACTTATTTCCTCCATGTGCCTCGGGACTGTACCCAAAATCCACCTGTTTGCATGACTCAGTAGATCCGTGGTAGGGTGGAGATCAAAGTACAGTGGGAGACACACAATACTCTATGACGATCTCGGGTCTACAGACTAACATGTACCAGTGTCACCTGAGAACTGCTATCTGACGATATATATAATACCATATAGGAGTTCTCGGCGAGTCCGTTCAGTGTACCCAGTCTCCACTGAGCACCCATATACGATCTTTGGTGTCACCACACCAATGGATATGGGATCATATATCGCCCATCATATGGGACAAGTAACGTATACGCTAGTATACTCTGGTGATATCGATGCCCCGTCTCGATACACCCATGACTAGGAACAATTCAAGGATATGCTCATAGACTACACATGTCCTACTGGTATGATCTGCATCATAATCTCAGTAGTCCTGCATCATCCTAAGGGCTATATCAACATGTACCAAATGAATGAAAGCATGATCAAATGAATATGTCAAGATAAAAGGTGCAACCAGATAGCATACTATCATGTCGATCAAGAATGTCCCCTGAATACACGTACACACACACACACACATACCGGTACGTACACTATCATATAATGGCCTCTAGGGCATACATATATCCAACAATCTCCCACTTGCAATAAGGCCAATTATTGGTGTATCACATACCCAACCTCTCAAAAAGTCGTTCATGCTGCGGCAAAGGGAGGGCCTTAGTGAGTGGATCCGTGGTGTTATCTTTTGTATCTACTCTCCGAATCTCGATCTCGGGGCGATCAACTATCTCCCGGATCAGATGATATCGCCTGAGGATGTGTCTAGATCGCTGATGGGACCTAGGCTCTTTGGCTAATGCCATAGCCCCATTATTATCATAATACAATGGTATTAGATCAATAATGGTCGGAACTACTCCTAGCTCCTAGACAAACTTCCTCTTCCAGACGGCTTCCTTGGCAGCATCATTTGCAGCAATATACTCAGCTTCCATCGTGGGGTCTGCAACGGTATCCTGTTTGAAACTCTTCCAACACACCGCCCCTCCATTGAGGGTAAAGACAAACCCAGAGATAGATTTGCTGTCATCCTTATCACTCTGGAAGCTAGAATCGGTAAAGGCCTCCATTTGGAGATCTCCGTTACCATACACCAAGAACATTTTTTTATTCCTTCGCAAGTACTTAAGAATGTTCTTCACTGCTGTCCAGTGATTCTCCCCTGGGATGGATTGATACCTGCTTACTACACCCGGTGCATAAGCTACATCAGGGCGTATACATAACATCGCTTACATTATAGATCCTACAGCAGAAGCGTAGGGTATAATGCTCATGCGAGCTATCTCTTCATCAGTCTTTGGGCAAAAGTCTTTAGAGAGAGTGACTCCTTGACTAGTGGGTAAGGAACCCCGCTTGGGGTCTTCCATACTAAACCTATTTAGGATGGTGTTAATGTACCTGGTTTGGGACAATCCCAATAATCGTTTAGATCTATCCCTATAGATCTTTATGCCAAATATGTATGAGGCATCACCCAGGTCCTTCATGGAAAACCTTTGTGATAAGAACAGTTTGACCGATTGTAGCACAGGAACGTCGTTTCCTATCAGAAGAATGTCATCCACGTACAATACGAGGTATGTGACAGTATTTCCCACAATCTTCTCATAAACACAAGGTTCATCTGGATTTTTGACGAAATAAAACTCTTTGATAACATCATCAAAACAGATGTCCTAACTCCGTGATGCCTGCTTTAATCCATAAATGGATTTAAGCAACCTACACACCCTCCCGCTGGTCCCACTATCAATGAAGCCCTCTGGCTGATCCATATAAACGCACTATTCTAAATCACCATTTAGAAAAGCAGTTTTAACGTCCATCTGCCAGATTTCATAGTCGTAGTGAGCAGCAATAGCAAGTAGGATCCGAATGGATTTAAGCATGGCTACAGGAGAAAAGGTTTCGTCATAGTCCAGTCTTGGTCTTTGTCGAAATCCTTTCGCCACAAGCTTTACTTTATAGGTCTCTACCTGCCCATCTACATCGATCTTTCTCTTAAAGATCCATTTGCACCTTACGAGTTTTACCCCAGAGGGTACAACATCCAAAGTCCATACTTTGTTGGTGTACATAGACTCCATTTTGGATCTCATGGCATCCAGCCACTTCACAGAGTCACTACTTGTGATAGCCTGCTGAAAACTGGTAGGGTCGTCATCATCCATGATGCAGTCTTTTCCAACACCATCAACGAGAAAACCGTAGTATCTCTCCGGGGGGTGAGAAGTCCTACCAGATCTCCTGAGTGACTAAGGTTCATTAAGTTCTGTTGTAACATCAGGTTCAACCAAGTCGTCATTTGTAACATGTGTCTCTAGAACCTCTTCTAGATCTACCACATTGCTATCAGTCTCATTTGTAAAAATCTCATTTTCTAAAAATGTGGCATTTTGAGAAACAAACACCCTTTATTCTTCCTTGTGGTAGAAAAGGTATCCATATGAATCTTTTGGATATCCCACAAATAAACATTTGAACGATCGTGTCTCGAGTTTGTCCGAATTCTGCTTTTTGACAAAAGCTGGACAACCCCAAATCTTAACTCGCTTAAGAGATGGTCTCTTTCCATACCATATCTCATATGAAGTGGTAGACACGGTCTTGGTCGGAACCCTGTTCAACAGAAAAGCCGCAGTCTCCAATGCATGCCCCCAAAAGGAGAGGGGAAACTCAGCATCACTCATCATGGATCATACCATATCTAATAGGGTTCGATTCCGCCGCTCTGACACACCGTTGTGCTGTGGTGTGTAAGGGGGGTGAGCTGAGATAGAATCCCATTCTTTTTTAGGAAGTTCGAAAACTTTGTACTAAGATACTCTCCACCTCAATTTGATCGAAGTTTCTTGATGCTCATTCCAGTATGTTTTCCTACTTCAAGTTTGTACTCCTTGAATTTCTCGAAAGCTTCAGACTTATGCTTTATCAAAAACACATGACCAAATCTTGAGAAATCATCAGTAAAAGTTATGAAGTAAGAAAAACCGTCTCTCGCATGTGTAGACATTGGACCACATACATCACTATGTATGAGGCCCAAGAGCTCAGTAGCTCTTTCTCCTTATCCAGTAAACGGAGTTTTGGTCATTTTCCCTTTGATACAAGACTGACAAGTCGCATAAGATTTATACTCAAAAGAATTTAAATATCCATCTTTATGAAGCTTTTTTATTCTTGTTTCATTAATATGACCAAGTCTACAATGCCAAATAAAAGCTTCATTTATATCTGAAAATTTTCATTTGTTTGTGTGCTGTATGTTGAAAACTGTGTGTTGATTAAGGACGTATATTCCGTTATTAAGTGTACCATAACCAATCAACTCTTGATTAAGTTTAATGTTCATAACATTGTGCTGCAATATAAAATGATATCCTTCATTGTCCAATGTTCATATCAGAAAACTGCATTCTAATACCGCTCATTCATTATCTATTTGTTGTATTTATCGGTATTATTAACCAGTGTCTGCTCAGTAATACAGATTACAGGTACTCGTGACAAAATACTGGAAATACATTCAAAAGCACGGATATATCATTTGAGAGCCGACACTGCAATTAGAACCGCAAACCGACCGATACCTCATGAGTTCCTTTTTGCAATAAGTTTGTTTATACACTTTTTATCTAAATGATCCAACACAAACAAGTGCGTACACAAGACTTTTAGGCACATGTGGACATGAAGTAATGTGCATTCAATTCTAAAGATTGTGTGTTGATTTAAAGATTCTAATTTCCTTCCAAAACTGAGTGCAAATCAAATTCAAATAGACAAATCAGCATGGACTATGATGGGGGCAGCCATGAATCAAGGCACAAATAGACATGAAGTAATGTGCATTCAATGCTAAACATTGTGTGTTGATATAAAGATTCAAATTTCCCTCCAAGCACTGGGTGCAAACCAGGTCAAAACAGAGAAAATAAACTAGACCAAAGTGATACTGGGGACAACATATGACCACGCACCAAGAACGAGCCTATGATCTCCGATTTGGGCCGAGATCATACCCATGGTGGCCGGCCCAAAATGTCCAAAATGCCCCTAGTTTTATACAGTGCATCCCTTGCTGCCATCACGTCTTATTTTTCTTATTTGTTTGATTTTCTTTGGAGCCTATAAATACAGACCAGAGGCCAAGGGGTAAGGGCACTTTTCTTTTCTCTAGTTTTGTTTTAGAATTCTTGTAATTTGTAAGTTTGCTTCACTTTGTAATTCTTGAGCTCTTACCCCTTTGTCTTGACCTTGCAACTTCTCATTTGAACCTGCAAGCTTAAAGCTTAGGTTCTTGACTTCAAGATCCCTTGTAATTTGTTTACAATTCAATACAAAGTTCTCATTTTTATTACAATGTCTTATTCTATTTTACATATTTGAACTTGTGAAATTCTTGCTTTACTTTGACCTTGCAACCTCTTTAGTGAGCTTGCAGCCTTAAAGTTTAGTATTTGGATTTCACATTTCACCGAGTTTAAGAACACTTGGAGATATTCACACTTGGATTCATCGGTTCTCTTTTTATCTTTCTTTTCTTGCATTTTTTTTATTATGTTCCTTACTCTTTTCTCTTTTCTTTATTTTTACTTTGTGAATATGTGTGAGTAATCTATTTACTTGTTAAGGGTGAAATATGGTTAGATTGTATTTAAAGATGTTCTTTGCTAAAACTTTAAAAACCTTAAACCTTGCAATTGATACTCCGTGTAGAAGTGACGGGCGAAGGATCTTTTGAAATCTGATCAGTGACACAGTAAGGAGTGAAGGATTGCAAATCATTCGCAGTTCCGCTCCACTAGGCATCCTATCCTACTACGATAGCGATGATTCCTAATCATGACCGGATTGCTAGTGATTTGCCGAAAGCTAAAATCAAGAGATAACAACGGAAGGACAAGGGACAAGGAAAATAGATTTAGCGAAATGCCGCAAATACCGTATTTCAAGTTTCCTAATCCGCGTTGTTACCTATTGCTTTAGTGTCAATACCAAAGTTGGGGTTATAAAGAATCGGCAAATATCACCTTCATACAATCTAACCTATTACTACCCTTAACAAGTCTCTTTTTTATACATATCCTTGTTACGACATCTAGTTTAACCAACAAATCAAAACACGATATTAACTCGTTAAAACAAGCCTAAAAACTTACCATCTCCCTGCGGACGACCCGTACTCATCGCGGCTCGCTACACGCAACACCATTTTGATTGCGATAGTTTCAGAACTCTTTTTAAATACGACATGGTGAAAACATGACAATCAAATGGCGTCGTTGCCGGGGAGACGGTAACGCTTTTATACTTTTAGTCTTGGGTTAATTTGTGCATATTTTGTATAAAACTAATTTTCTAACACATTCAAACGGATAAAACCATTCTTTTAAAACCAACACAAACACAATAAACATTCTTTTTTCTTCTCTGGATTTGAATTCTGCCAACACTCTGAGGTTTAAAGAAATAAATCAAGTTATGAAAGTGGAATGACATTACTTCACTGAGGAAACATACAAAATTTTAGGCCATTTCCTCATACAAAAACCGGCGACAACACCCTCATTTCCGAGCTCGCCGGCCTCGGTGTAGCCTTTTCACTTTTGGTTTTTTGTGTTGCCTCCAGTGTTCTAATATAATTCCATTTTTATTGTTTGATTTTCTTAATTATTTGTGTTCAGAATTTTGGCTATCCATATCGCTTTTTGGCTCAAATATCCGTATTTTTCCGACATTTGCAGATTTGACGGATTGTGAGCAGTGATCGTGCGGAACAAGGGGCAGTTTCAAGTACAAGGGGAGTGAACACTTAGTGCCAAAGTACGGGTAGTTGGACCCGCGCAAGCGAACCATTCGACCACTCAGAGGCAATGTTGACACGAGTATATTAAACTCGATACTCTTTGATACGTATTTTTCTAAACTTCCCTTCTCAAACCAGACGCTCCAATATTCTTGTCTTTGCAGAATTCTTAGCAACATCGCCGCAAAAAGCCAAAGAAAAAACTAACCGTATTTGTTGCAGTGCCACATTTAAAGTAAAAAACGAATTGAATGATTGTTTGAAAACAAAACTTTGTTGAATTTGCGCATTGCATCATTTAATACGGACTTAAAGGGTTCTAACACCAATCCAGATTAGGTGGGGATTTCATCACCCTTCCTAAGACCCCGAAAATCACTAATTGCATAAGTGTCACCTTAAACTTAATAAAAAATATCTAGACTCAGCCAACTAAGGACTTGTCGCGCTCAATAAGACAAAGGAAGATTGTGGGCATTCAGTCGTTTATCTAACCATGACTTCTGTGGTGCCTAGGCTAGACAAGTGAGGAGGTAATTTTAAAAGACCCGTCTCATGGTGATTCGTGAGCGGAACCCTCCTTACCTCACTTGTTCTTACCTGGCCACAACTGGCTGTGAAGAAGCGATTTGAGGGTTATCTTACAATTTGTCAGTTAGGAGCAGGTCCAGTTGACTTAGAGGACCCTAGTTTAGGTGTTCAGTGTGCATTTGTGACTGTGCATTTGTGATTGTGTTTGTTGAACTGTCGTTTCATTTTCCTATTCTTTTGAAACAAACACAAAGTCTCCATTTTTACTACCTTCACCCAGTTTTTCTCCACTTTCGTTTTCTTACCCTTACATTCTACGCCCTCACTACACTAAACTCGTTTAGTGTATGTCCGCTTAGACTAGGGACCCTAGTTCCCGTTTAGTCCGCATTTCGTTAGTCCCTACGGACTACGCGATCGACACCGCAGTCGAAACTCCTTCTACGCATCGTTCACCCTTACCTTTGTGGCCAACTCCGACGTTGACCGAGATTCTGTTCATATATCTTCACCATCACCATCACCAAATTTTTCTTCTGAGATGTCAGGATTTCCTCCTAATATCCCTTCACCTGCCCCGGGACTGATTCCACCTTATCTAGGTGTGAATAACCCTTAACCACCTCCTGTTGAAGCGCCACAGCGAATCGTACTCCAGGATCATTTTTATCTTACCCGCTCTGCACTTCCAACCTGTATTTCACTTCCGTCGGCTAATAGGGATAATTTCGAAATTAAGCCCCACTTCATCAACATGTTGCCCAAATTTCATAGGCTGGAATCCGAAGATGCCTACATCTTCATCAACAAATTCCAGAACGTCTGTGCAATGATGAAGACAACCCAACTGTCCGACGATGCTATACGGCTACGAGTTATTCCGTTCATTTTGTGCGATCTTGCTGAAAAGTGGCTGCATAATACCGCATCTCACTCCATAACCATTTAGGACGAGTTTGTGAAAGCGTTTCTGTCACGACCCGAAAGTACGGAACATGACCGACACGTAGACTACGAAACGTCTCGAGGTGTACGTAATCTAAGTAAGCCGAAAACCCAGAAAACCAAAACAAGAAAAGTAGTAGAGTGAAGGAAAACCAATTTAAATCAAGTAGTTTTAATAGCATAAGCCGAATTATGCGTTTTTAAAAACAACAAATATTTACTGAAAATTTCGGCAGAGTCTCCTTTGTAAATACTGGCCCCCAAACGGGATACAACATGAATAGTATACGAAATCAATAATAGGCATCCCCAAGCGGGAGCTAGCTCTTCGTCAATCGACGGTCACAACCACACAAGCAATATAATATACAACGCCAAGGGCGAGGATCAAAGCTCAAAAGGAAACTCAAAACAACAAGAAATAAAACGCGCGACTCTAAGGTCGAAAGAATAACATCACTGGTCTCTATCTCAAAAATAAAATACATGTTTGGTTGATGGAATTTACTAGATACAACTGAATAATATTACACAAAGTAATATGATAGGTACGATACCAATAATTCCACCTACTAGCAAGTCACCCGAAAGAAGCAGGGCCAGCAAAGCCGTAATGAAACCTGTACGGCAAAACCTGTAAGAACTGTTGCACAACGGGGGTGAGTTGCCAACTCGTGAGTAGAAAACATCAACGAACAGAAATCGCATGATCAACGTAATCCTAGGTCAACAATCATAATATATCCTCAAATATAACCAGCAGTCCATAACAATGACTACGGTAAATATCTAACCCAAGTGTAATCCCATATGCCCGTGTCAGTGCCTTAGGTAGCAATATATCATATGGATGATGTATGAATGCATGAAACAGAATGCATGTACTGAAGAAAACTGCTTTCATAAATTAGTGAGATTTCTGTATTTTTAAAATGAGGTATCATAATGAAATCAGCATAAAACAGTGCCTAGCATCAGCACAAAACATAATCCCAATATCTCGATATCTCTGTATCACAGTCTCTGTACCTCAATATCTCGAAATCTCAATGTCTCAATCACAATGATAGGGCACCGTCAGTCCAGACCGGCCCTACCATCCATCTCATGACCACGATGGTATCCTCCGGATATCCGACGCGTCGGGTAAAATCACCGGTCGGTCGTGCTCCCCTGCACAGGCTCAACGTCAACAACACGATCTTCTTGCCCCGGGGTACCGCACCGGGCCCACCATGTATCCGAAACGGTTCATCCATCTCCTCGAATCGGGTCTCGAAATCCATCAGCAAACTCATGGTGGATGACTCATACATCATGGGAAAACCGCACTTTTTATTTAAAAGAGAGGAAAGAAGCTTATACAAGTTTTGCGGTTTTCCCCCAAATCCAGAAAATCTCATAGAAATCCGAATCCAAATCATCAATAGCATATAAACCCATGAATATAGGCATGAGAATCCATGAATACGGCATAACAATGAATAACTACAATATCTAAGCTGGCATATAAGGTAAGTACACTAATATTATGTCAAACTACTAGCTATCAAGCTAAGTTAAGCAATAATATTTTCTAAGGTGTACGTGACATGGCAATTACCGATGAAGATGTGTGTGAGCCGGCAAGTAAGTGTACGTGGTACATTCGCATCATCGGTAATGGTGCTGATGTCCTAACAGCATAATGTCAACAATGCAATATGAAATAACAAAGTAAGTATGCGATGCGGAGCGAGCAACTAAAATGAGCGGGAGCTAAATATTAAACAATGGTGCCATTTGAAATAACACGAATCGTGGGGTTTTGAAAATAGGGGCTACGGTGGTTTTAAGAAAGGATACATCTTTTGAAATATCCGTAGATCCCTTGACCTGTCTTTTAAAATACCCACGATCCGCTAGTTTTGAAATAGGTAGGAGTCTAATCTAATCTAACAACTACACTAAACTATACGGCTGAACTAACAAGATGAACTACAGGTAAGGAAACCGCCTATCATCTGAGTCGATACATATACATACCTGTATATGTATAGTGGGTGATCCCGCCTCAATAATATCATATCCGATACCATATCTATAATCAGACATCCAAAGTCAAGAGTGCGGATCAATTATCAATATATAGCTCGTACGTAAATCCGTCGTACGGCATCCCAAATCTGGGTACGGGTCAATATCACATTCATCATACTATTTATCTAGTATCCTCTTTATCAAATATCATGATCGAGGTACTGATCTACGTCTAGTACAATACTGATACCGCCTAAGTATGCATGCACGTGTGTGAAACACTACGTCAAGGACCCGCTACAACGTCATGTCGTATCTCAAATACGAACCCTGCTATATCACCGATCTCACGGCCTCAAATCAAATCTCATCGACTCATCTTAAATCCCAAGTACTATCCTCATTATCCATGCTTGTGTATATGAATGTATATATGCATAGTCCCATACCCATGCATATATACATATATACACATCCCCATCTACGCACAAGAAAGTAATGTATGCAAGTCTGTGTGTGCGTATGTGGGTATAACAACTACTCTAGGGTTTCGCAACTAACCCAAAGGTAATCCATGAACACATAAACATATCATGAATAAACATTCTCGTATCATAAAACACCTATATAAATATATATATATATGAACTATACTACGGACTGCGGGGGTGCTATACGCCATCCACCCGACTTCTCCCCGTAGATATAAATTTACTCACCCGGTCCTTGCTCGCCGGTGCCGACGTCGCCATGCGCTTGCTTGTCGTCTCGAAGTCCACATGGGGTACCTACATATCATAACGCACCGTATCGCATTAAAATCCGACTCATGACCAAAACGATACATGAATCCCACATAGGTCAAAACCTATGGTTGCTTTCACAAATCAACCCAAAAACCCTCGACGTCGGCGTACAAACGCCAAACCATCGAGAAAAACCCAAACACACTCATTTGCACATTCACAAACACTAATTATAATATGAAATAGGTTAAAATTCACAAAAACCCCAAACTCACTTTAAAAGCTATTTTTCCGAAAATCTAGCAAGCAAGGTTTACCGTTTTAGTACAAAACTTGATATTTAAACAAATCTAGCGGCTACAATATCCACTAAACAATATAAATAAGTCATACAAACCCTAATTAGATTTTTAATCTCACTATCTTTCATTAACCCGAAATTCTAGTTTACAATTTAGCTTAATTAGTAAATTTTAAAATAACAATTTGTAAACTAGCTACTATGTTTGATTTCACATGCCTTAATATGATACCTTACACACTTAAACCATGTTCAAATGATATAAAACCCTAACTAGATTTTAACCTCACATTTGCAATTAAATTCTAAAACCTAGTTTGCTAGAAATCTTAATTAGGACAATTTACATGCAACAATTTGTAATATGCAACAAGATTAAGTTTTCCAAACCTTAAGAGGTTCAACTACACAATTAAACCATGAACAATTTATCAAAACCCTTATCTTGATCCAAACCCAATTCTTTACAATTTTCAACTTGAAGGGTAAACCAAATTAACACCTAATTAAACACTTAATTAAGCTAACATAAGCAATAATCAACAATTTAACTATAAGGTTAAAATTATACTCCATAATTTTATAGATCTCATATGAAATCTAGCCTCCCAAAATGCTCTTTTTTCACCAAGATCCAAGCTTGAATGGCAAAGGAATAATGGGTAGGGATTAGATTTGGAAATTTGTGGTGTTTTATGTGGGTTTTTGAAGAAATTTTGAAGGATTTTTGAAGAGAAAAGGGTGGAGAAAATTTTGGGACAGCAAGGGAGGGGCTCGGCCAGGTCTTGGGAGGGGAGGAGAGAGTGGGTGTGTTGGTTTGTGTTGAAAAAAATTTGCCTAAGTCAACAAAGAAACCATACCTCAATATTTTATTGTTTTCTTTTTCTTTTCTTGGTTTCCTTTGACTTTTAAGTGAGGAGATGAGTTGGGGGCTGCTGAATTTAGCTCTAATAGGGGAGAGGGTGAGGGTGTGTGTGTGTATATGAGGAATATTATGCTACATGCAACCATACCCCAATTCTATTTAGCTATATTTCACCATTTAAGCCCTTTTTCTTCGATATTTTCTAAATCGTTTTGGCAAACCATTTCATTTCAAAAACCATATGATAAAATTTTGTTTAATGTGTTATGATGCACAAAATTTGTTTCAACTCATTCCAATTTGTAATTTTCCCTAATTAAATGTATTAGTGACGGCTTAAAATAATATTAAAATAATTAATTTCGGAAAATTTTTCAGAAAATTTGAAATTTCACCAGTGGCTCAATAAACATCAAATACTATCAATTTCATAGCTAGAATATGTATATTTAATTTTATAATAAAGATATCTGTATTTTGACTTTTTACAGAAAATCCCTTTATTTTTCCGATTTTTCCGAAATTTCACCGAAACGATTTTCAAAACGTTACAATCTTCCCCCCTTAAAGAAATTCGGTCCCCGAATTTAAATTAAAACTCCCCCTAAATACTAAAACATCTAAGCAAAACCATTAAGTCGTCGGGGCTCCGAAATCATAAATACATAAAACAAATCATAGCGCAGCGCATGCGCATGAAAAATGAGCATATAACTCAAAATCAAAACTCCATCCAGCATCCCGCAATCATCGGAGTCAAGGTGAAGACACGTATGCCAAATCCAAAGCAAATCCGATATGATATAATCTCGAAACTATACATGTAAATATCAACTCTATATATGTAAATATCTGAAGGAAATGCATGCCAAATCTTTTAAAGTCGCTGTGCAATGCGCATAACACTGCACAGTGGCGGACGCCTCTTATAAGAAGATAACCATATACGTATATATCTTTTGTTTAACATGTACGTTCCGCCGTTTTGGAAACAATTTAGAAGGGTTTTCTTGTTTTTAAAACGTTTCGTGTCATATCAGACACGTAGGTAAATACTGAGACTATAGCTCGCTTTTGGAATTCCCTTCGATAGCTATCAATGTATGCAAAATACATTCAGGTACTGTCCTCTGACTAGTCCTGCTCAGTACGAAAACACATAGCAAATATCATAAAAACGTACTACTCTATAAGAAATCAATCCCAAAATACGCATATGAATACTCTATGCGTCCGGTGCGCGCGGAAATCATAATCCATGAATGTGCAATACATGTGCACAGAAACAACATCAAGGTGCAACGATGGTGCACACAACATCGGTCATAGGCAACGTGTGCGCCTGACAGTAAGGACAGGTGTGTCTGACACGCACGAAGAATCTCGATTTAGTGCATCTGGTGTGCACCAAAATCGCTTCTCAAAACATGCGCTCAACATGCACGAAAATCAAAAACCAGGTGCATCCATTATGCACGAAATCATGAAATCCAATATCAAGCGCTGAACATGCGCAAAATCAAATCAAGTGCACAAGGTGCACAAAACAAATATCGAGTATCACAATCGAAATCGAAGTCTAGTGCATCTAAGTGCACAAAATGCGTATCACTGCACTGCGAGCATATGTGAACTATACCGAGTGCAAAAACCCAAATCGTATGCGTACATACGCACAAATCAACTCAACTATATGAAATCCATATAATCACAAACATGAGAAACCAAGGCACGAAAACGATATCAAGTGCAACAACCGTGCAAAAATCGTAAATACTCAGCAGGTGCAACCATGGTCCATGAAGACAAATATCATGAAACTTAATCATCAAAATCAATCATACGAATAGATCGCCCAAAATACGCAAAATCAAGTATGGCGGAATAGTCCCGCTCAAGCACATCCTCCAAGAATCTCTGGCCAACTGTCGTGGTCACTCATAGCATGTCTCGTCGACGATCCTGAACTCTGGCCTGTCGGTGTGCGTAACATGACCACTCCTGGGTCCAAGTCTTCTCGTAATTCATCCCAGAAAGGTCCTGTCGAGATCTCTCCCAAATCTCGTCTCTGCTGAACTGTCCGAAAGTCATCGTCCCTTACTGGATCTATTCTCGTTTCGGAACGGCTGCATACTCATCACGACTCCTTTTGGAAGGTATATCCAAGTACAATGCCTCGGCATGCGTATCGCATCTCTGACGTCGGCGGAGTGGAACGTCGTCTCATCGAGATCTCGTACGAACCTCTTACTCCCCTTTCTCTAATGTCCACTGCTTCGGACTCATCTCGTCGTGGCTGCATGGACTGAGCTCCAACGGCTATCCTCGTATCTGGAGTCTCCCAAGAAATGCATCTCACCACCTAGCATCCGAATGAAGTCGAACCATCCGATCGATTCGTTAAAACCTCATAATCCCCCAAGAGGTCAACATCATGGGTACAGTTTAACAGTATCGAGTACGTACCACAGCATCGATGGTCCAGCCGTAGAAGGGCAAACCCAAGCCTCACTAATGGCGCCGCGGAACTGCCGCAAACCCTAAGGTTCAAAGGCTTTCACACGGTCATTAAGTCGAGTTAGGGTTTCATTCTTCTATAGGGTCCATAGAATTGCTTGCATGTCTTTCCGAATACTTTAAACTTGGAATAATAGGTTTCTGACATTCGATCGTCTCTATCGACTCTCAACGTATCCGCGTGAAGTCGTCTCTAGCTGGAATCAATCTATATGATGACCTCGCATCGGGGTAGCGAATGAACCACATGTCCTAGTCATTCATCCTCGGTGACTAGCGACCTTCTATCATCTCTTAGTACAACTTGTACTACAATAGCTCCAACATCTGGGGCGATATCTTGTCGTTCGCAGCAATAACTGGCTCACTCGTCTGCATGCTGAACAGTGCCTTAAACATCATGAATAAGCAATACACCAACGGTCATAAAAATCTGGTTGGCCTCTATCATTGGCTCGATCCCCTGGTGTCGATCAGCACATCCGAGTAACCTCATACAGCGATCCATCAAACGCTCGTGGCGCGAAAACACAGTAAAAAGACACATCTCCGCAATCGTGTGTCGCCGGAATTACGTCCTGGTCAGTCCTCCTTCGTGACGAGCTCGTGCTGACCGCAACTCAAGCCGTAGCTCACCCTGTCCGAAATCGTGGCAGCAAAACCATAACTGGTACCGATGAGCCTAGATCAGGAATGAATATAATACTGAACAAAGAAATATACATCCTAAGGCTTCTTAACTGGAGTAGCGTATCGTAAGTATGCCGCGGAACATACCCACGGTACGTCACTCTACTTTAGTCACCTATTCCATCAACCAAGGGTCTTCCTACGCTCCGAAGGTAAAACCTAACGCTCTGATACCAACTTTGTCATGACCCGAAAGTACGGAACATGACCGGCACTTAGACTACGAAACGTCTCGAGGCGTACGTAATCTAAGTAAGCCGAAAACCCAGAAAACCAAAACAAGAAAAGTAGTAGAGTGAAGGAAAACCAATTTAAATCAAGTAGTTTTAATAGCATAAGCCGAATTATACGTTTTTAAAAACATCAAATATTTACTGAAAATTTCGACAGAGTCTCCTTTGTAAATACTGGCCCCCAAACGGGATACAATATGAATAGTATACGAAATCAATAAAAGGCATCCCCAAGCGGGAGCTAGCTCTTCGTCAATCGACGGTCACAACCACACAAGCAATATAATATACAACGCCAAGGGCGAGGATCAAAACTCAAAAGGAAACTCAAAACCACAAGAAATAAAACGCGCGACTCTAAAGTCGAAAGAATAACATCACTGGTCTCTATCTCAAAAATAAAATACATGTTTGGTTGATGGAATTTACTAGATACAACTGAATAATATTATACAAAGTAATATGATAGGTACGATACCAATAAACCCACCTACTAGCAAGTCACCCGAAAGAAGCAGTGCCAGCAAAGCCGTAATGAAACCTGTACGGAAAAACCTGCAAGAACTGTGGCACAACGGGGGTGAGTTGCCTACTCGTGAGTAGAAAACATCAACGAAAAGAAATCGCATGATCAACGTAATCCTAGGTCAACAATCATAATATATCCTCAAATATAACCAGCAGTCTATAACAATGACTAGGGTAAATATCTAACCCAAGTGTAATCCCATATGCCCGTGTCAGTGCCTCAGGTAGCAATATATCATATGGATGATGTATGAATGCATGAAACAGAATGCATGTACTGAAGATAACTGCTTTCATAAATTAGTGAGATTTCTGTATTTTTAAAATGAGGTATCATAATGAAATCAGCATAGAACAGTGCCTAGCATCAGCACAAAACGAAATCCCAATATCTCGATATCTCTGTATCACAGTCTCTGTACCTCAATATCTCGAAATCTCAATGTCTCAATCACAATGACTAGGGCGCCGTCAGTCCAGGCCGGCCCCTACCATCCATTTCATGACCACGACGGTATCCTCCGGATATCCGATGCGTCGGGTAAAATCACCGGTCGGTCGTGCTCCCCTGCACAGGCTCAACGTCAACAACACGATCTTCTTGCCCCGGGGTACCGTACCTGGCCCACCATGTACCCGAAACGGTTCATCCATCTCCTCGAATCGGGTCTCGATATCCATCAGCAAACTTATAATGGACGACTCATACATCATGGGAAAACCACACTTTTTATTTAAAAGAGAGGAAAGAAGCTTTTACAAGTTTTGCGGTTTTCCCCCAAATCCAGAAAATCTCATAGAAATCCGAATCCAAATCATCAATAGCATATAAACCCATGAATATAGGCATGAGAATCTATGAATACGGCATAACAATGAATAACTACAATATCTAAGCTGGCATATAAGGTAAGTACACTAATATTATGTCAAACTACTAGCTATTAAGCTAAGTTAAGCAATAATATTTTCTAAGGTGTACGTGACATGGCAATTCCCGATGAAGATGTGTGTGAGCCGGCAAGTAAGTGTACGTGGTACATACGCATTATCAGTAATGATGCTGGTGTCCTAACAACATAATGTCAACAATGCAATATGAAATAACAATGTAAGTATGCGATACGGAGCGAGCAACCAAAATGAGCGGGAGCTAAATATTAAACAATGGTGCCATTTGAAATAACACGAATCGTAGGGTTTTGAAAATAGGGGCTACGGTGGTTTTAAGAAAGGATACGTCTTTTGAAATATCTGTAGATCCCTTGACCTGTCTTTTAAAATACCCACGATCCGCTAGTTTTGAAATAGGTAGGAGTCTAATCTAATTTAACAACCACACTAAACTATACGGCTGAACTAACAAGCTGAACTACAGGTAAGGAAACTGCCTATCATCTGAGTCGATACATATACATACATGTATATGTATAGTCGGTGATCCCACCTTAATAATATCATATCCGATACCATATCTATAATCAGACATCCCAAGTCAAGAGTGCGGATCAATCATCAATATATAGCTCGTACGTAAATCCGTCGTACGGCATCCCAAATCTGGGTACGGGTCAATATCACATTCATCATACTATTTATCTAGTATCCTCTTTATCAAATATCATGATCGAGGTACTGATCTACGTCTAGTACAACACAGATACCGCCTATGTATGCATGCACGTGTGTGAAACACTACGTTAAGGACCCGCTACAACGTCATGTCGTATCTCAAATACGAACCCTGCCAGATCACCGATCTCACGGCCTCAAATCAAATCTCATCGACTCATCTTAAATCCCAAGTACTATCCTCATTATCCATGCATGTGTATATGAATGTATATATGCATTGTCCCATACCCACGCATATATACATATATACACATCCCCATCTACGCACAAGAAAGTAATGTATGCAAGTCTGTGTGTGCGTATGTGGGTATAACAACTATTCTAGGGTTTCGCAACTAACCCAAAGGTAATCCATGAACACATAAACATATCATGAATAAACATTCTCGTATCATAAAATATCTATATAAACATATATATATGAACTATACTACGGACTGCGGGGATGCTATAAGCCATCCACCCGACTTCTCCCCGTAGATATAAATCTACTCACCCGGTCCTTGCTTGCCGGTACCGACGTCGCCACGCGCTTGCTTGTCGTCTCGAAGTCCACATGGGGTACCTACATATCATAACGCACCGTATCGCATTAAAATCCGACTCATGACCAAAACGACACATGAATCCCATATAGGTCAAAACCTATGGTTGATTTCACAAATCAACCCAAAAACCCTCGACGTCGGCGTACAAACGCCAAACCATCGAGAAAAACCCAAACACACTCATTTGCACTTTCACAAACACTAATTATAATATGAAATAGGTTAAAATTCACAAAAACCCCAAACTCACTTTAAAAGCTATTTTTCCGAAAATCTAGCAAGCAAGGTTTATCGTTTTAGTACAAAACTTGATATTTAAACAAATCTAGCGGCTACAATATCCACTAAACATTATAAATAAGTCATACAAACCCTAATTATATTTTTAATCTTACTATCTTTCATTAACCCGAAATTCTAGTTTACAATTTAGCTTAATTAGTAAATTTTAAAATAACAATTTGTAAACTAGCTACTATGTTTGATTTCACATGCCTTAATATGATACCTTACACACTTAAACCATGTTCAAATGATATAAAACCCTAACTAGATTTTAACCTCACATTTGCAATTAAATTCTAAAACCTAGTTTGCTAGAAATCTTAATTAGGACAATTTACATGCAACAATTTGTAATATGCAACAAGATTAAGTTTTCCAAACCTTAAGAGGTTCAACTTCACAATTAAACCATGAACAATTTATCAAAACCCTTATCTTGATCCAAACCCAATTCTTTACAATTTTTAACTTGAAGGGTAAACCAAGTTAACACCTAATTAAACACTTAATTAAGATAACATAAGCAATAATCAACAATTTAACTATAAGGTTAAAATTATACCTCCATAATTTTATAGATCTCACATGAAATCTAGCCTCCCAAAATGCTCTCTTTTCACCAAGATCCAAGCTTGAATGGCAAAGGAATAATGTGTAGGGATTAGATTTGGAAATTTGTGGTGTTTTATGTGGGTTTTTGAAGAAATTTTAAAGGATTTTTGAAGAGAAAAGGGTGGAGAAAATTTTGGGACGGCAAGGGAGGGGCTTGGCCAGGTCTAGGGAGGGGAGGAGAGAGAGTGGGTGTGTTGGTTTGTGTTGAAAAAAAATTGCCCAAGTGAACAAAGAAACCATACCTCTATATCTTATTGTTTTCTTTTTCTTTTCTCGGTTTCCTTTGACTTTTAAGTGAGGAGATGAGTGGGGGGCTGCTGAATTCAGCCCTAATAGGGGAGAGGGTGAGGGTGTGTGTGTGTGTATATGAGGAATATTAAGCTACATGCAACCATACCCCAATTCTATTTAGCTATATTTCACCATTTAAGCCCTTTTTCTTCGATATTTTCTAAACCGTTTTGGCAAACCATTTCATTTCAAAAAACACATGATAAAATTTTGTTTAATGTGTTATGATGCACAAAATTTGTTTCAACTCATTCCAATTTGTAATTTTCCCTAATTAAATGTATTAGTGACGGCTTAAAATAATATTAAAATAATTAATTTCGGAAAATTTTTCAGAAAATTTGAAATTTCACCAGTGGCTCAATAAACACCAAATACTAGCAATTTCATAGCTAGAATATGTATATTTAATTTTATAATAAAGATATTTGTATTTTGACTTTTTACAGAAAATCCCTTTATTTTACCGATTTTTCCGAAATTTCACCGAAACGATTTTCAAAACGTTACAGTTTCTTAAAAAGTTCTACCCAAATCACAAAACCGTGAGAATCCGAAATGAAATCAACCAATTTTCCCAGCTTCCTACCGAACCTTTTTGGAAGTACTTTGACCGATACAAAGACTTTCTTGTTCAGTGCCCTCATCACGGTATTGAGAGATGGCAACTTTGCCAAACTTTATACGAGGGCCTGAATCCAGGAACCAAGCAGTTGCTGGAAACCATTTGTCAAGGCCACTTCCTATCCAAATCTGATGAGGAAGCATGGCAATTCTTCGACGATCTTGCGGAACAAACGCTTCAATGGGAGAGCACCAGACCAAGCAATTCTTCTTCTTCTACTGGTCAATCTAGGGCAGGCATTCACCAACTTGATGTCTCTATTGTGATGAAAGCTGAAATGGCTGCAATAACGAAAAAACTTGAAGCGATAGGGAGCAAATTTTCATCTCCCGCTCCTGCCCCTGTTCTTCCCCTTCGTACCATTTGCGCTTGTTGTTCCGATCCATCTCATCTAACCGAAGAGTGTCCTTACAATCCACCATCTCAAGGATAGGATCAGGTTAATGCTGCATTTCAGCAAAGACCAAAAAACGATCCATACTCTTCCACGTACAACCCTGGATGGAGAAACTACCCTAACTTCGCTTGGAACCAGAATCAAAATCAGTTCCAAAGGAAGAACAACTTTCAAAGAGGGCCTCCTCAACAACAAGCTCAGCAACAAACTCAACAACAATATCAGCAGCCCTTCCAACCCTAACCTTTTCAAAATCCGATGAACAATTTTGCACCCAACAATTCTTTTCCTCAAAACAACTTTGTTCCGTTAAACAACGATAAGGTTTTCTCGCTAAAACGAAGTCTGGAGGCATTTGTAAAACATTCAACTCAATCCACCGCCAACATCTAGTCTTCCATTCAGTCTTTGGTGCAACACACTGCTGCACACGGGCAAAGCATCAAAACTATCGAAGCCCAGATTGCACAACTGAATGCGGCGTTAAGAGAACGAGAAAAGGGGAAGCTTCCATCTTAACCACTCCCAAATCCTGGGCACCCACATAATGTACATGTTGCTCTTGAACAACAAAACCATAATGTGAGTGTCGTGACTACGTTGAGATCTAGAAGGATGCTGCATAAAAACACTGGCACGCGGATAACTGATGACACCCCGGTTTCTTCTTCTTCTTCTTCTTCTTCGTCTTCTGAGTCTATTCTCCATTCTTCAAAAGGCTCTTCTTCTTCCGCTATTCCGAATGGACCCACATCTCACTCCACGAAAACACCAGCTCTGGGATCCGTTCCAACTCCACAATCTCCTCCACAAGCATTGGACTCAACCAATTTCAAAAATGTTCCATTTCCAAACCGGTTGAGGTCCAATAAACAAAATCCACAAATGGAGAAGATTCTGGAGTTGTTTAAACAGGTAAACATCAACATTCCGCTCTTAGATGCAGTCCAACAAGTCCCTTCCTATGCAAAAATCTTAAAGGACTTGTGCACTAAGAAGAGGAAATCTCAGGTACCCAAGAAAGTTTTGTTAGCTAGTGCCGTGAGTGATGCTCTTACCCAAACTTTACCTCAAAAACGGAAGGACCCTGGCTGTCCTACGATCTCAATAACCATTGGGGAAAAGAACATCAACCGCGCTCTTTTGGATCTTGGTGCCAGTGTTAACCTGCTTCTGTACTCTGTATATGAGCAACTAGGTGTAGGAGAGCTGAAACCCACACACTGTACTCTCCAAATGGCCGACCGATCTATCACCCATCCTAGGGGTGAGCTAGAGGATGTGTTAATAAAGGTTGGGGACTTCATATTCCCCGTTGACTTCATTGTTTTAGACACACAACCTGTAGCTAACCCCCGGAATCAAATTTTGGTGATACTCGGTCGTCCATTCCTTGCAACTTTAAATGCTGTGATCAATTGTCGAAACGGTCTGATGAACCTATCTTTTGGAAACATGATAATTGAACTCAACATTTTTAGGTTAGGGAATCAGCCCTCCGAACCTAATACTCATATACTGGATGTTTGTTAGATCCAGGAGATCACCCCTGAGGACTATGAATTCGAGGAGTTTTTATTCGATCACAGCAATCTTGACGCCACTAGTGCGTTCCTCTTTGAACCTGCTGCTGCTTCTACTCCCGACAGTGATTACGAGTGTTTCACTTTCTCGAATGATCTTGGCCAGTCACCATCCGAGTTTGAATCCTTTGAATTTCCGGATGAGTTAGCTGAACCATCCAACTCGGTCGCTTACACCCGTTTTGAACCTCTGCTGGAATCCTTTGAGTTCGAGACCTTTTCACCAATCTTGCCTTCAATCATTTCACCTCCAACGCTCGAACAACTATTGCCGTCTCACCTTAAGTATGCTTACTTGGGTTAGAACGAGACCCTCCCTGTTATCATCTCGGCTTCTCTAGCTCCAGAGCAAGAGAAAGCCCTTCTTACGGTCTTGCACAGCAATAGGCAAGCTTTTGGCTGGACAATGGGGGACATCAAGGGGATTAGTCCCCTGATCATTGAACATCACATTCATCTGATGGATGATGCCAACCAGCTAGTGATCCACAAAGGAGACTCAACCCAGTCATGAAGGAGGCTGTAAAAAAGGAGATCGTAAAGTGTCTGGATAGTGGTATCATTTACCCTATCTCTGATAGCTAGTGGGTTAGCCCTATTCACGTTGTCCACAAGAAGTCAGGCATAACGGTCATAACCAATGAGGCGAATGAGTTAATCCCTACTCGTACTCAGACTGGGTGGCGAGTATGCATCGATTATAGAAAACTCAACGCCGCAACGCGGAAAGACCACTTTCCGCTACCTTTCATTGACCAAATGCTTGAACAATTGGCTAGACACGAGTACTACTGCTTTCTGGATGGCTACTCCGGTTATAATCAGATTCCCATCGCCAAAAAGGACCAGGACAAAACCACGTTCACCTGTCCTTTCGGCACGTTTGCATATCGCCGCATGCCCTTTGGGTTATGCAATGCGCCCGCTACCTTCCAGCGGTGTATGATGGGAATCTTCTCAGACATGGTGGAGAAATTCTTGGAGATCTTCATGGACGATTTCTCCATTTTCGGCGATTCCTTTGACGAGTGTTTGCAGCATCTCGACGCTGTCCTTACCCGGTGTAAAGATAAAAACCTCACTTTGAACTGGAAGAAGTGCGACTCATGGTACGCGAAGGTATTGTCCTAGGACATATCATTTCGCAAAATGTCATTGAGGTAGACAAAGCGAAGATTGAAGTCATTTCCAATCTCCCTCCTCCCAAATGCGTCAGAGACATTCGAGCCTTCCTTGGACATGCCGGTTTCTATAGACGGTTCATCATGGACTTTAGCAAGATTACTAGGCCCTTGACTCTTTTCCTGGCCAAGGACACGACATTCGACTTCAAATCGAGCTGTGTGACTGCATTTGAGTCATTAAAAAGCTCACTCACTTCTGCTCCCGTTCTTTCTTCTCCTGACTGGATGTATCCATTTGAGATTATGGGCGATGCATCCGACTTTGCCATCGGTGCTGTCCTTGGACAGCACATCGATAAGATGCCGCATGTAATATATTATGCTAGCCGAACCCTGAACGATGCCCAACTGAACTACATAACAACAGAGAAGGAATTCTTGGCTGTTGTGTTTGCTTTAGAAAAGTTCAGGCCTTACTTGATCGGCTCTCCAGTCATCGTCTACACGGACCATTCAGCTCTTCGCCATCTTTTTGCAAAGAAGGATGTAAAATCTAGGCTGACATGTTGGATCCTCTTGCTTCAAGAGTTTGACCTTGTCATCAAAGACAAAAGAGGATGTGAAAACTTAGCCGCCGACCATCTCTCACGACTTCCTTCTTCACCGACTCTTCAACTTCCAATAAAAGACGTTTTTCCGGATGAACAGTTCTTGACAGTATCGTGCGAACCCTGTTTCGCAGATATTGTGAACTATTTGGCCACAGGACTACTACCGAATGAATGGTCAAGTCAGAACAGACTTCGATTCTTATCCCAAGTAAAACAATTTTACTGGGACGAACCTCATCTATTCAAGTATTGTCCCGACCAGATTATTTGTCGGTGTGTCCCTGACAATGAATTCAAGAGTGTGCTGTTGTTTTGCCACGATCAAGCATGCGGCGGGCATTTTGGCCCCAGAAAGATAGCCGAGAAGATCTTGCAGTGTGCCTTCTACTGACCACAACTCTTCAAAGACGCTCATAATTACTACAAGAATTGCTCCCGGTGCCAACACTTAGGCCAGATATCCAGGAGAAACGAGATGCCGCTCTAACCAATCTTGGTTGTGGAGATTTTCAATGTTTGGGGGATTGATTTTATGGGGCCGTTTCCCAGCTCTTTTGGGAACTTGTATATTCTTCTTGTTGTTGATTATGTCTCTAAGTGGGTCGAGGCTGTGCCCAGCCGGACTAACGACAACAAGGTTGTCATTAGATTTCTAAAGGAAAACATCTTTTCCCGGTTTGGGCACCCCCGCGCGATCATTAGCGACAATGGAACTCATTTCTGTAATAGGACTTTCGAGGCCTTGATGCGGAAATATTCCATTAATCATAAGCTATCAACGCCCTATCACCCCCAGACATGTGGGCAAGCCGAAGTGTCAAATCGGCAAATCAAGCAGATATTGGAGAAAACAGTTTCTAAGAACCGTAAGGATTGGTCTTTAAAACTCACTGATACCCTTTGAGCATTTCGAACTGCTTATAAGACTGATCTTGGCATGACTCCTTATCGACTTATTTACGGAAAGGCTTGCCATCTTCCAGTAGAAATCGAGCATCGCGCATTTTTGCCGATCAAAGAGCTGAATTTGACCCTTGAAGATGCGGGCAGCTGTCGGAAGTTGCAGCTGAACAAATTGAACGAGCTTCGGGATGCAGTTTACGACAATGCGGTTATTATAAAGAACCGAATGAAGGTGTTTCATGATAAACACCTTATGCGCAAAACTTTCACACCTGGACAGCAGGTGCTTCTTTACGACACTCGACTACATTTTCATCCCGGTAAGCTCAGTTCTCGCTGGAAGGGACCCTTTATTGTGCGGACTGTATATCCACACGGCGCGGTGGATTTGGAAAATCCAAAGCTCGGTTTGCTTTTCAAAGTAAACGGACACAGATTGAAACCGTACCTTAGCGCTGAACCATCAGAGGAGCTCCTGGTCTTGCAGGAGCCGGTTTACCCTGCATAATCTTCCTCTGCCTACCACCAAACTTCGGTTATCCACCCAAAACAGTGGACACTATTTCAAATAAGTTTAGGGGTATGTATATACGATTTTCTTTTGTATATATGTGGATATTCTTGTCTGGTGTATATCCATTTTTGACGAGCAATCTTGTCTGGTGATTGCTCAGTTTCATTTCAAAAAAAAATTGTATATCTAACCGACGTTTTTGACCCTTCAATATTTTTGCCTTCTCGATGTACAATGATAGTGGGGGCACTGTCCAGTTTAAGTTTGGGGGTACGCTCGGTACGCATTTCTAACCTTTGCATTCATTTGTATATTCTGCATTTGCATACATATTTTAAAAATCCACAAAAATCGAATTTTTTTCCAAAAAACATAAAAACTTTGTCGTCAAGGTAGCTAGTGGAAGATCTTAGATTCAATATTTCGACAGTTTTGTTTGATAAGATAGGAACAACTAAATCCTTTTTTTAGATTTTGAAAACCTGAAAGATAACCCTCCTTTGAAGTTAACTATAGCTAATATACGTCTTTACATCACACTACACGTGTCGTGAGTTTTTGAAAATTAGATGACAAGTCTTTTATGTCTGAAAACTTTTAAATTGATAAACTATTTTCTGAGGATCAAATAGGTTTGTTCTGAAATAAATAATATCAAGAATAGTTTATGAAGTGAAGCGGATATGAAGGGATGTTATTGATACCTTAATTGGAACTAATTCTGAAGAATAACCCATCTTAAACTTGATTGGAGTGATTATAGACCTGACCCACTAAACACGTCTTTTATCCAAAAAAAAATAATTGAACTACCGGTTATATCTCCGTTCGCATTAAATCATCATGATTTTCACGCTAAAATTGGTTTTTTGTTTTAGGGCCTAGGTAACTTGAGTAATTAATTCCGCTGGGGTGTCTCTACACCTAATGCCCTAAAACCAACTGGTTTGGGAGCATTGGCCCAAAGCTCGCTAAGAAGCATAGAAAGTCCAAATTAAAACAAAGTCAAGCAAGTGTTCTCTCCGAGTTAAAATTCCTAACGGTTCTTTGTGTGAGAATAATCTTGATAAAAGACAGGTTTTTATAAAATATTTCTAGCGGAGATATGAAGGTTTTATCCTATGATGAAGACTATTGCATGTTCACAGAGGTGTGTATGAAACAAAAACAAGAAAAAAGTGGAGTGAAAAATAAGACCTGGTTTCCTGTTAAGGAAGATAGAAATTCTGAGTTTGAACCTAACTGGAAAACGAAACTTGAGAAATACTTAACTCTTTATAAAACTTATGTGATCCTTTTTAACTTTCATCTGGGCTTTATTTTGTGACATGACGACTTTAATCGATCCTTTTGAAACTTAACGACACTATATGCACTGCACGTAAAGACATATAAAATCATAAGTTAAATAAGAAGGGAGGTGTGAAAAACAAAGGTTCGATAGTTCTACATTTAGGATAATAGAATTGCTATCTTTTAAACAAACCCTTAGGGTTTGAATCATAGTTATTTCACAAAAATAGCTTAACAAGATTTTGTGGGCAGAATCCCCTGAAAACCCTCAGGAGAAAACACTCCTCCTACTAGGGACACCTAGAGGTTTAGCGGCTTGTTGCACGAGCTTAGTGCAAGCACGTTCCCTGGGAAAGTGAGGTCAGGATTCTTTTTGTTTTGCTCGGGATGAGCAAAAGATAAGTTTGGGGGTATTTGTTCATATCAGAAAACTGCATTCTAATACCGCTCATTCATTATTTATTTGTTGTATTTATCGGTACTATTAACCAGTGTCTGCTCAGTAATACAGATTACATGTACCCGTGACAAAATACTGGAAATACATTCAAAAGCACGGATATATCATTTGAGAGCCGACACTGCAACCAGAACTGCAAACTGACCGATACTTCATGAGTTCCTTTTTGCAATAAGTTTGTGTACACACTTTTTATCTAAATGGTCCAACACAAACAAGTATGTACATAAGACTTTTAGGCACATGTAGACATGAAGTAATGTGCATTCAATGCTAAAGATTGTGTATTGATTTAAAGATTCAAATTTCCTTCCAAAACTAAGTGCAAATCAAATTCAAATAGACAAATCAGCATGGACCATGATGGGGGCAGCCATGAATCAAGGCACAAATAGACATGAACTAATGTGCATTTAGTGCTAAAAATTGTGTGTTGATTTAAAAATTCAAATTTCCCTCCAAGCACTTGGTGCAAACCATGTCAAAACAGAGAAAATAAACTGGACCAAAGTGATACTGGGGACAACATATGACCACACACCAAGAACGAGCCTATGATCTCGGATTTGGGCCGAGATCATACCCATGGTGGCTGGCCCAAAATGTCCAAAATGCCCCCAGTTTTGTACAGTGCATCCCTTGCTGCCATCACGTCTCATTTTTATTGTTTTTTTGATTTTCTTTGGAGCCTATAAATGCAGACCAGAGACCAAGGGGGAAGGGCACTTTTCTTTTCTCTAGTTTTGTTTTAGAATTCTTGTAATTTGCAAGTTTGCTTCTCTTTTTAATTCTTGAGCTCTTGCCCCTTTGTCTTGACCTTGCAACTTCTCATTTGAACTTGCAAACTTAAGGCTTAGGTTCTTGACTTCAAGATCTCTTATAATTTGTTTACAATTCAATAAAAAGTTCTCATTTTTTTTACAATGTATTGTTCTATTTTACATATTCGAACTTGTGAAATTCTTTGCTTTATTTTGATCTTGCAACCTCTTTAGTGAGTTTGCAACCTTAAAGTTTAGTATTTGGATTTCACATTTCACCGAGCTTAAGAACACTTGGAGATATTCACACTTGGATTCATCGGCTCACTTTTTATCTTTCTTTTCTTGCATTTTTTTTATTATGTTCCTTACTCTTTTCTCTTTTCTTTATTTTTACTTTGTGAATATGTGTGAGTAATCTATTTACTTGTTAAGGGTGTAATATGGTTAGATTGTATTTAAAGATGTTCTTTGCTAAAACTTTAAAAACCTTAAACCTTGCAATTGAAACTCTATGCAAATCACTCACAGTTCCGCTCCACTAGGCATCCTATCCTACCACAATAGTGATGATTCCTAATCATGACCGGATTGCTAGTGGTTTGCCGAAAGCTAAAATCAAGAGATAACAACGGAAGGACAAGGGACAAGGAAAACGGATTTAGCGAAATGCCGCAAATACCATATTTTAAGTTCCCTAATCCGCGTTTTACCCATTGCTTTAGTGTCAATACCAAAGTTGGGGTTATAAGGAATCAGCAAATATCACCTTCATACAATCTAACCTATTACTACTCTTAACAAGTCTCTTTTCTATACATATCCTTGTTACGGCATTTAGTTTAACCAACAAATCAAAACACGGTATTAACTCGTTAAAACAAGCCTAAAAACTTACCATCTCCCTGCGGACGACCCGTACTCATCACGGCTCGCTACACGCGACACCGTTTTGATTGCGGTAATTTCAAAACTCTTTTTAAATACGACACGGTGAAAACTTTACAATCATCCAACAAAGAAATGGATATAATATTACAAAGCATGCTTGGTACAAAATAACATGGGTTCAAAACCAATATACAACCTGATGGCAACCCAGATGATACTCTCCTACTGAAACTGAATGTACATTGGAACCATTTCCAACCCGGAGTGTATGATCACCTGTATTCAAAACTCTGCTATTTCTCAGCCCCTGCACAGAATTAAAGATATGAGAACCCGAACCGGTATCCAATACCCAGGAAGCAGAGTTTATAGAAAAACAGTTTTCAGTTACGAACACACCTGAAGCTGAAGTATCACCATGCTTCCCTTTCTTGAGACCAAGGTACTCAGTATAATTCTGGTTCCAGTGTCCCGTCTTCTTGCAGTAGAAACATTCTCTTTTTCCCGACTCCTCAGCTTTGGATTTGTTTTTCCCCTTTGCCTTTTTTATTCCACCTCTCGGCTTGGTGGATTTCTTCTTGTTCTTTCCCTTGGCCTTAGCTTTTGGGACGGAAGAAGAAGATTGTCCAACAAGCAGGGAGGGAGACTTCGCCTTAAGCGTGCTCTCCGCATTTCTCAACATATTGAGAAGTTCAGATAGTGACTTCTCCATATTGTGCATGTTGAAGTTCACTATGAAAAGAGCAAAGGCAGAGGGAAGAGACTGTAGAATAATATCCGTATATTGCTCGTTGTCCATTGTCCATCCGAGACCCTCAAGCACATCAATAAGAGCTATCATCTTGAGAACGTGGTCGCCTACTGAAGTGCCAGGAGCCATCCGCATCTGAAACAGCTTTCGAGATGCTTCGTATCGTAGGATACAAGATTGCTCTCTATACAACTCCTTTGTATGGAGAAAGATGGATTGAACATCCATCTCCTTGTGCTGCTTTTGATGTGTATTGTCCATCGATGCATGCACGAGGCATTTAGCGGTGGCACAGTAAATATCCCACGTTTTGCAGATCTCCCTATCCGCAACCGAAGATTCAGGGCCTGGTTTGGGCGGTTCTGTGGCAGTGAAGACATTTGATACTTTATCATATGTGAGAGCAATGTTAATGTTCCTCAACTAGTCTTTATAGTTCAGTTCGGTAAACTTATTTTTCTCTAATAGTAGCTTAAGTCCAGTCATGGTTATCTGCCATTAGGAGAGAGAAAAGAATACACTCAGCGAAAGCTCTTGCAAAGATTAGATTGGTTTATTATCTTATCTAATCGATGTCTCCCACAGCTTTTATCAAATTCTACTTCAAACCTTAAAAGAAAAAAATTAGCCAGGATTAATTACATTCTACAACTTCGCGAATCGTTCAGCCAGGCCAGTGCCGGTACTTCTGAGGGAGGTTCCCCGTATTTTCGCACGGACCTAATTAAAATAAACCTCATTTTTCCAGAGGCGTAGCCCCGTTGACACCTTTCTAGACACCTAATGAGTTAGCTAATTGTAAAGTGCAAATTCTCCCGGGAGCAACTTTTGCTCACAGTGGGATTGGGATCCTACTATCACATACAAGGTATGCAATCTCATTGCAAATTTCAATACTTTAAACTCCCGATATGGTTTTTACCCCTAGCACTTATGACCTTGACTATAATTAACATATCATAAGTACTAGTCAAGTTCTACCCGTCATTTCATGATTAATTAGACCCGCCATATTGTTAGTTATATGTATACCCTAGAGGCCATTACTGTACATATGATGTATATTGTAGTGGATGCTTGGACATATATAATGAGGACTTTCTTGCTCGACATGATAGTATGCTATCTGGTTGCTTTCTATCTTAACATGTACACTGATTGTCTCTATATTACATGTTGATAAAGCCCTTAGGATGAGTACTTGACTACCAGGATTATGATGCAGATCATACTAGTGGGGACAGTATAGTCGCTAAGTACATCCTTCAAATGTTCCTAGTCGTGGGTGTATCGAGACATGGCATCGAAATACAAGAGTAGACTAGCGTATAGCTTCTCGACCTATGTAGATGGGCGATGGATGATCCCATATCCATTGGTGTTTGACATCAGAGACAGTATACGGGTGCTCAGTGGAGACTGGGTACACTGGACGGACTCGCCGAGAACTCCCAGATGGTATTATACCTCACGTCAGATGGCATTATACCTCACGTCAGATGGCAGTTCTTTGGTGACACTGGTACAGCTTAGTCTGTAGACCCAAGATCGTCATAGAGTCTTGTGTGATTCCCACTGTGCTTTAATTTCCACCATACCACGTTCAAGAGAACATGCAAAACGATGGCTTTTGGGTACAGTCCCGAATCACATGGAGGCAATGAGCGATAGGAGGGGTTTCGTCTCTCCCGGTATTGGGAGTTGATGTTGTGCTGTGCTCGATTGGCTATAACAGGAAGTCCCTGGCCAGGGCTGCTTTAGAGATATATTGGTAAGTGTTATCAGTAGTTTCTCAACCTGTTATGAGCCTCATATCGACACGACTTATCGAGTTACTAGGGTCTGACGTTTACCACCCCTAGACGAGATATGCGACATATCAGACGAAGAGACCGGACTGTATGGTAGTGTTACTGATTAGATTCGCAGGAGTGTGAGCATGCTTGCTTGTTGATCTTCTGATAGCACAATACCCGGGTGGCCATTACATTTAGCAGACAGCTTGCGGCTTGTGGGTGTTTGATATGATCATCACCTACTGCCGGCATATTGACGAGTCTTTAGAGTCCTACACAGAGGTTTCCTGGCTCAAACGAAACGGAGTAGGAGCACATATGTGATATGTGTGGGACCGAGATTGATACGAGTATGTGATACCGTATTGTATTCTCGTGATTTGTGACATCGGTTGGTTATATGCGATATAGCCGGGTTATCGGATCAAGTGTTGATTCGATAAGTTGTAACATATAATATTAGTCAGTTATATGTGATATAGCCGGATTATTAAATCAAGTGTTGATTTAATAATTTAATGTATAATTATATATTTGATATATTACATTACATTAACTAGTATTAGCTCACTTATGATTTCTTTTCTCACTTTGGATACATTGATATATATGTGATATACGTTAAATGTATCATGCTAGGTTACAAATGTAACTAGGGTTTCTGAGACTTGAACCATGCTAGGGTTAGATTAGGGTTTATGTTTATTATTAAGGAAATTCAAAAATTGTGGAATTAGTCATGGTTGATATTTTGGAAGAAGCTTGTAGGCTTCTTTGACTTTGTCCACCCTTTTTGTCTACCTTAAAATATTTGTTAACCTAACTTTAACCCTAGCTCATGGTTAAGTCTCTACAAGGGTTAAGAATGCCATGCTTAGCCCATGGTTGCATTTCTAACCTCAACATTAATTCATTTCATTACTTGACTTCATCTTCTTCTTCCTCTTGAGCTTGCTCTCTAGTTTATGATAAAGTGATGATTTTGAATGAGAAAATGATTTGTAATGTGAGCAAAATTCCTACTTCATCATCCTCTACTACTTGCCATTTAGTATAGGGTGTTTGCTTCACTAATTCCATAGTTAGTGAAGAAATAGCTTGGGTTAGTGTCTCCTCGACGTAGATTATTTTCGGCCTCGAAGACTTCGAAGCAAGCATGTTCGTTTCTTCAAGGGAGCCTCTCTAGAGTCCGAGACTTCATGATCGCAGCGAAGTGACTACTACATGGAGCTAATGAAGTGAAGGACCGGTCTACAAAGGTTGTATTCCTTGTTCGCTTTTAGTTACAACGTGTTTGTATATTATTCCGTCGGATTTCTAGTAAACGATTCTATGTTTAGGGTTAGCTAGAACGACAAAATTTTAATTTGGCATGGACAATGCCTCCCGAAACCTTGCTGCCATGCTAGATAACCCTGCAGTGGTATCAGAGCCATGCTAGAAATTTATACGGATTTTGTTAATATTACGAAACCGAAATACTCCGAAACTTGAAACGCCAAAATGAGGTTTCTGTCTATTTTAAATAATTGTCAAATTTTTTTAAACAAGTACAGAGTGTTGTATGTGATATAATGACCAATGTAAAAATTTGAGGGGGTTTCATGCAATTTTGGCCGGCCACTATACCCCCAATCTCGGCCAAATCCGAGCAGAACCCTCTGAATTTTTTACTGTGTTCAAGTGACTTGGTTTTGATGTTTCAGGTGTTGTTTGTTTTTGCTAATTTTGCATATGATGTAATCTTACACTATAAACAATTCGGAGTGTTTCGTATCCATAGTTTTAACATTATTTCGGGTCATTCGCATATTGTCTAGACGAAGTTAAAAAGTTCGATCGAATGTCAAAAACCTATTTTTCCAACTTTAGCGTATTCGGAAAAAGATGCAAGTAATCCTATGAACCCTCTAGAAGAATGAAACCCTAACTCGACCTTTTGGATCACGGAACTGCGGTTAAACGCTAGGGTTTGCCGTAGTTCCGTGGCAACATGAGTGAGGCTTGGGTTTGCCCTTCTACGGCTGGTGCATAGGTACTGTGGCATATTCTGGGTATTATTGAACTGTGCTCAAGTGTTGAGTGGTCGGAAAATTGTGGGACTTTGATAAATCGATCGAAAAGTTTAACGTTTTCCGGATATCATGTGATGGGATACAATATTTGGAATCCACAAATATAGTTATGAGATAACTAATTTGAATATTATAAATCTAGCAATTTAGTCTCATTTGATCGGTTGCCACGGGATTTTGATGCGATCAAAAGTCCGTCGCAATCACGTAGCGTACGTGGATACTCGCCGGATAACCTTATTAGATAGCTACACCCCATAGCCCCGACCAACTGACTGTAGGAGAACCCCGTCGCCTAAAGCATCTGATCAGGTGCTTGCAGTCGCGGTGTTCCGCATTAGTGCACTTCATCGATGGCATCGGGGGGTGCGGCCGTGTACTAAAGTTTTCGACAAGCATTCGATCAGGATGTCGTGAATCTTGTTGAATTGCCCGACTTGTGATTGGAAAGCGTTTTCAATATCGAGACTAAAATGCGGGGTTTATAATTGTTAGGCATGTGATGTCTAAGGAATTTATTTGGTTAGGCATGAAATCCAAAGTATGAGATACGTTGGGTTTATGATGTCTAAGGTGGTTGTGGATTCCAACTGTTGTAGATTTTCACTTTCTTTTCTGCGACCGTAAGTGTAATATGTGGTGTATCGCCGGTTTCGGTGCTATATGTCAACGACAATTGGGATACGCATATTTACTTACGTTGATGACATGTGATGTTATGTGTTGCTGTGATATGTTATATTGGATCGTCGTGTTTTGAATAGCCGGGGTTTTTATATAATATGAGAGTTTTTAATTTCATTCATGTAAAATTCATTATATGTAATATTCTTTTATTGGGGCACTTCTGGGTTGAGCATGATATCACCAATGTATATTATTTACTTTTCCGCATTAGGATAGACCCAAGGCGGGGGCATAAGTAACCGGGTTCTAGGGTCCAGTGGGAGACCATCTCGAGGAGTCGAGACCGGGTCTCCTAACTCTAGAATTAGTAGGGTTGCTTGCCGCTCTCTCAGGGGTCTAGGGGTGTGGGATTGGCTATTCATCATGACCCTGAAATCCGTTTTTTATACTGGCTTAATCTAAAACACGGAAATCCTAGTGTGCCCCGCCGAAACAAGGAGACGCGACCGCGCAAGTCCGTCTTGCCTGAATTTCGGGGCAGATGCTAATAGGTGCTATCCGTTCCATCTCTCCGAAGATGCCATGTTGATTTATGGCATCGTATATCGAAGGTTTAAACGGATGCGGCCGATGTAGCAGATTTTGTCAGATTCCCCCCTGTTTGAGGGTTTTTTGATTATGGGGATGCTTTTCCCTGCAGGCGCAAGCCCCTGCAGTTAATTATGTTGTCGCCCGTAGGGCATGGATTAGTCCAAATGGTCACTTCGCAGTAACCACTTTCTCCTTCTCCAGATGGTCACTTCGTGTCATGTGTGTTTGTTTTGTTTTTGGTTGCCCGTGGATTGTATACGGAGACTAATTTATGTTGTCGCCCGTAGGGCGTGGATTAGTCCAAATCCGTATTCTCTTTGATTTGGGTTTGGGGGTTGGGTTTAAGGATACGTTAATCTCATTTGAGACTAAGATCAACTTAAACGTATGTTAAGGATACGTTAGTCTAATTTATACTAAGATTAACTTAACGGGATCGTTTAAATCTAACAAAAAAGCATTTGGACTCTATTGTTTAGTTTAGGGACATTGCGGTCAATTACCAGTTTTAGGACATAGTGGTCCAATGTTAGTTTAAGGACATCTCGGTCCAATGTTAGTTTAAAGACATTGCGGTCGAGGTTAAGGACATCATAGTCCGTGAGTGTAAAGACATCACAGTCAAGGTTAAGGACATCATAGTCCATGGGCTTAAGGACCCCACAGTCTAGGTTAAGGACATCATTGTCCATGAGTTTAAGGACCCCACAGTCCATGGAATGTTTGGTTGTCGGGACCCATCACCTCTCTGAAGACGCTGAAGGATTACAACGACAAATATCATAGAAGTTCATAGATGTACCCTTGAACCGATGTGAGTTGGTTGAAAGATCTGTAGTCCAATTTGGGGCTGAGATCTCTTAAAATATTTATGAGTAGATGGGCTCAATTAATATGAGTTGAGCACTTATGGCCAATATTGGGCTAAGTTCAATCAGGTTAAAATGTTTAACATTTAATTTTGGGTTGTTGAACCTTTATTTGGGCTTGACCCCTTCTAACAATGTTTGAATTCTGACAATATTTTGTCTTTTATTGAATGCTGGACATTCATCATAGCATTAGGCTTATTAAAGAACAATTTATGTTCTATCAGCGCGACACGTGGCGCGCTTGTCGTTTTGCGCAGGTCAAAGAGCGCAGTGCGCTTCTGCCAAGTAGTGCACATATAAGGACACGTGTCGCGCTCGACGCTAGGCGCTAGATGATGAGCGCATAATGCCAATTTATGGGCGCAGAGCGCTAGTTCATGAGCGCATTGCGCTTTCAGTTTAGTGGCGCACACGTGAGTGATGTTAGTTATATGTATGCCCTAGAGGCCATTACTGTACATAGGATGTATATTGTAGTGGATGCTGGGACATATATAGGGAGGACTTTCTTGCTCGACATGATAGTACGCTATCTGGTTGATCTTTACCTTAACGTGTATACTGTTTGTCTCTCTGTTGCATGTTGGTAAAGCCCTTAGGATGTGTACTTGACTACCTGGACTATGATGCGGATCATACTAGTGGGGACATGGTAGTCCATAAGTACATCCTTCAAAGTCCCTAGTCGTGGGTGTATCGAGACGGGGCATCGATATACCAGAGTAGACTAGCGTGTACCTTCTCGACCCATATAGATGGGCGATGGATGATCCCATATCCATCGGTGTTTGACATCAGAGATGATATACGGGTGCTCAGTAGAGACTGGGTACACTGGACGGACTCGCCGAGAACTCCCAGATGGTATTATACCTCACGTCAGATGGCAGTTCTCTGGTGACACTGGTACAGAGTAGTCTGTTGACCCGAGATCGTCATAGAGTCTTGTGTGGTTCCCACTGTGCTTTGATTTCCATTTTACCACGTCCAAGAGGGCGTGCAAAACGGTGGTTTTTGGGTACAGTCCCGAGTCACATGGAGGCAATGAGCGATAGGAGGGGATTCGTCTCTCCCGGTATAGGGGGTTGATGTTGCGCTGTGTTCGATTGGCTATAACAGGAAGTCCCTGGCCAGGGCTGATCAGAGAATTGATGGTAAGTGTTACCAGTAGTTTCTCGACCCGTTATGAGCCTCATATCGACACGACTTATCGAGCTATTGGGGTCTGACGTTTACCACCCCTAGGCAAGATATGCGACATATCAGACGATCAGACCGGACTGTACGGTAGTGTTACTGGTTGGATTCACTGGAGTGTGAGCGGGCTTGCTCGTCGATCTTCAGATCGCTCAATATCCGGGTGGCCGTTACGTTTAGCAGACCGCTTGCGGCTTGTGGGTGTTTGATATGATCATCATCTGCTGCCGGCGTATTGACGAGTCTTTAGAGTCCTACACAGAGGTTTCCTGGCTCAAGCGAAACGAAATAGGAGCGCATATGAGATATGTGCGGGACCGAGAATAATGCGTGTATGTGATACCGTATTTCATTCTCGCGATGAATGTGTCGTATGGTTATATATGATATAACCTAGTTATCGAATCGAGGGTTGATTCGATAAGCCGATACATTGGATACTAGTCGGTTATATGCGATATGACCGGATCATTAAATTAAGTGTTGATTTAATGATTTAATGCATAATTATATATTTGATATATTACTTTGCATTAGCTAGTATAGGTTCACTTTATATGGATTTTCTCACTCCATGCGCATTGTATATGTGATATACTTTTGTGCACTTGTATGTATCATGTTTGATGATGCATGCTAACTTGTGTTTTGTGTAAAGTTTAAACCATGGTTATGTAATGGTTAGGGTTTTCATTTTCATATCTATTTATTTATTTATTTTCTTTTTGGAAAAAGAAATGAGAAGAATGGTGGCTTTCTTTGTTTGTATTTGAAGATTCATGAAGCTTTGACTTTGTCCACCATTCTTATCTCATGCTTAACCCTAACCATTTGATTTAACCCTAGTTTATTCTCTACACTTCACCATGGTTAGTTTATGATAAGCATTCCTTTTATTTTCTATTTTGGAATTAACTTATTATAACAATTTCATCTTCTTCTTCCTTTCTTCAAGTGAAGAAAGCAAGCTCCATTAATGGTGATTGATGGAAACAAGTGAGAAATCCAATTCTAAAGTCTACCCACTTCCTATTTCTTCATCCTCTACCTCTTGCCAAGTAGTAGAGTGTGTTTTCTTCACAAGTTTCTTGACTTGGTGAAGTCGGAGCTTGATTTAGCGATGTCTCGACGTAGATCATCTTCGGCATGGACATCGACGACCTAGCTCGCTTATTCTCCGATGAAGTCGACGCTAGAGCCCGGATTCTTTTTGGACAGCGGAGAGGACCTCATCTCGGAGCCGTGGAGGTGGAGCACCGGATCTACAAAGGTTGTATTTCCGATTCTCATAGTTAAGTGTTAACTAGTTAGCTTTTTCGCCTAGAAATCTAGCAAACGATCCGTAGTCGGGTCTCTCGGCACCCGTAAAATTTTATAATGGCATGTTCGATGCCTTGTGAGACCTCATTAGGGTGCCTAGGAACCCTACAGTGGTATCAGAGCCTAGCTAGAGCCTTAGGCGAAGTCTAGACGGAATTTGAAGTCCGAACGACCCGAAAACCCAAACCGGAATATGCTCTCTGGATTTTTTCCGAAAATGCGGATTTTTGTGTATTAAAAATGCCTAAAAAATTCAATAAATAATTATAAGAATTACTGTGCAAACTCAGGCGAAAGATTCATCGAACAGAGCGCGGAACCGCGGCAGAAGCCCAGCTTCTGCGGCGGTTCCGCGGCTAGGTTGTGACGTCATCACATATTTTCTGCACAGTAATTCCTATTTAATTATTCTGGATTTTATGGGAATATTTAAAATTTATTCCAGAGTTGAATGTTCTGGGTTGTTTTGGGGATTCGGTGTATCGATCGGAGTATCAAATTTTGTCTGTGTGGCTTTCCAGATAATTTTAGAATATGTTAAAAAGTTCGACCGGATATAAATACCCAATTTTTCCCCTGTCGGGAAATTTCCAAGTGTTGGATTTTTCCGTAGTTTAACGACGTTCTAAGTAGTGCAAGTAACTCGATGGACCCTCTAGAAGACAACAAACCTTAACTCGATTATGTGACCGTCTTGAACTGCCCTTTGAACCTTCGGGTTTGGGGCAGTACGGCGTGCCACATATGAGGCGTTGGCTTGACCCTTCTACGGCTGGACCGTCGGTACTGAGGCACGAACTGAATGTTGTTAGACTTATTTCATGTGTTGATCTGTATCGGGAAAAGTTGGGTGTTCGATTGTTCGATCGGAAAGTTTGACATTTTCTATTTATCCGGAATGGGATACAATAATTGGAATTCACAATAAGTTATGAGATAACTGAATGAATGTTATAAACGTAGCAGTTTAGTCTCACTTGATCGGTTGCCACGGAATTTTGATGTGATCAAAAGTCCGTCGCAATCACGTAGCGTACGCGGATACTCGCCGGGTAAACTTAATAGACAGCCTCACTCCATAGCCCCGACCAAGTGACTGTAGGAGAACCCCGTCGCCGAAAGCATCCGTTCGGGTGCTCGCGGTAGCGGTGTTCCGCCTTGGTGCACTTCGTCGACGGTATCAGGGGTGCGGCCGCCTACTAAAGTTTGCGACGAGTATTCGATCAGGATGTCAGGAATCTTGTTGAATTGCCCGACTCGATATTGAAAAGTGTTTTCGATAATGAGACTAAAATGCGGGGTTTATAATTGTTAGGCATGTGATGTCTAAGGTATTCATTTGATTAGACATGCGATGTCTATGCAGATTGCGGATTCCGACTGTGGTAGTTTTACACTTTCTTTTCTGTGACCGTAAGTGTAATATGTGATATCGCCGGTTTCGTTGCTATATGTCAACGACAATTGGGATGCGCATATTTACTTACGTTGATGACATGAGATGTTATGTGTTGCTGGATATGTTATATTGGATCGTCGTGTTCGAATAGCCGGGGGTTTTTATGTGAGATGAGTGTTTTTCATTTTCATTCATGTAAAAACTTGTATGTAATATTCTTTTATTGGGGCGCTTCCAGGTTGCGGAAGTAGTCACCTTTTGTATATTATTTACTTTTCCGCACTAGGATAGACCCAAGGAGGAGAGCACAAGTAACCGGGTTCTGGAGTCCAGTGGGAGACCAACTCGAGGAGTCGAGTCCGGGTCTCCTAACTCCAGAATTGGTAGGGTTGCTTGCCGCTCTCGTAGGGGTCTAGGGGTGTGGGTTTGGCTATTCATCACGACCGTGGAATCCGTGTTTTATACTGGCTCGTATTGAAAAAACGGACGTCCTAGTATATCCAATATTTCATATGTTTCTTCTGCTGCGATATCTGTGATGTGATCATGTGATGTTCTGTGATAGATACAGTATATAGTATATATGATATATTATATAGACGTTACTTATGTTTTTCACCCGCGCTAGCCCTGCCCCGCTCTGCCGTTAGTTACCTAACCTAACGGTGCACGAGGGGACATCGAGGCGAATGCGGATGGCATAAGTGTACGTCGTATTTATCCGTGATGTTTAGGTACTTAAATGATGGGACTTCATTAATGAGATTAATGAAATAAAAGAAACCTAAGATGTTGTAGAATCGAATTTCAAAATAAAACAGGTAGCTACAGTTCTTGCTTTGCACAGCGGTATATGTGATATATCCTGCACCTTATTCGATAAGGAAAGGACCGAGATCCCTTCACCGTGAGTGACTCCTTTAGCAATAACTGGCAGATGCTACACACTCGTTTTGTCTTTTTGATTGCTTTTAAGTGTTTTTGCTTTGTACAGTGATATATATGATATATCCCGCACCTCATTCGACGAGGAAAGGACCGACGATCCCTTCACCGGGAGTGACTCCTTTAGCAAAACTAGAAAAGCCTCAAAAGCACTCCATTTTAAAATCATTTGATTCTACAACGATATCAAGTTCATTACGCAATAGGTTTTCAGAAAAACCTGTCGTAGCCCTCCGTCATTTCAGATAAGTAGTAGTTAGTATTCGTGCTACGTTTGTTGGCCTGCGTCAAGGCGTAGTGTGCGGTAGCTAACTGGTGCTTATCTGCATAAGCATATGATGTGATTAGATTAGGGTAGTCGTACGACTTTGTTGGCCTGCGTCAAGGGTCGTACGGGTGGGTTTAATTCAATCAGGAAATGACGGGTTGAACTTGACTGGCGGACTATGGTTTGTTGGCCTGCGTCAAGGTCATAGGACGCTAGGGGCAAAATATTATCGGGAATTTCAAGTGTTGAAATTTGCAATGAGATTGCATACCTTCTATGAGATAGTTGGATCCCGATACCCGCTGCGAGTAAGAGTTACTCCTGGGAGAGTTTTATACATTACAATTAGCCGATCAAGTAGGTGTCTAGAAAGGTGTCAACGGGGTTACGCCTCCGGGAAAACGAGGTTTACATTAATTAGGTTCGTGCGAAAGCACGGGGGACCTCCCTCAAAGTACCGACACTGGCCTGGCTGAAAGATTGGCGAACTTGTAGTGTGTAATTAATCCCGGCTAGTCTTTCCTTTTAGGGTTTGAAGGAAGATTTGATAAAAAGCAGTGGGAGCCATCCTGATTAGATAAAATAATAACCAATCTATTCTTGCAAGAGCGCACGCTGAGTGTTTTCTTCTCTCTCTCTCCAGGTAGCGACCATATCACGCCTTAATCAAGATAATAATACGGAATATTGACCGAACCCGCTTGTTATACAAAGCTGGGGAACGTTGGTCCCGCTCCAACTTATAATTGTTATAAGACAGAGCAGGAAATTGGGGATTACCAGAATTCCCGTGCCGCCCAAACGAAGAGAGTGCATGCTGATGCATCATCTTCGGGTGTGTTCATTACAGAGAATTGTTTCTCAGTATCCTTTACGTCCTGGGTATGTGATACCAGATCAGGATCCCAGATATGTAATCTGTTACATAGGGCTACAGAAAGGTAGAGAACTGAGAACGGGTGATAAGTTTCATGAGGCAGAAAACGGGGCAAGTGTTGCAGCCAAGTCTGTTGGTCACTGTCACCCTGTATTACCAATACATTGATTCTGAACGAATGTTATTAGATACCGAACCTGATATACAAAATCATATCTATCTCTTTATTAGTAAAGAAATGATAAAATTTTGTATTGTTGGATAATGTTTTGAACATTTCCTATATCAAAAGTTGATCGGTTCAGGCACGTTATCTAAAAGCATTGATGTTCTAAATCAAACTACAGTTCTTAGTATATGGAACACACATAAGAGGAAGAGTTCAGAAATGAACGGATCCTTCTTGAGGTATTGTAGACTAGGTCAGATCAATGTGACCCGACTAGCTAGAGTTACATATAAATGCATATTTAAATCAGTTTGAATTTACATCTTGTGAAACTCACCAGTCATGTCACAAAGATAAGATGACCACAGCTCCGTTTACTGGAAACAGAGAAAGAGTTAGTAAACTCTTGGGATGATACATGTTGATGTATGTAGGTCCCCTGTCTACACATGCCAGGACAGGTTCTTTATACTTCATTACGTTCTCTGATAATCTCTCAAGATTCAGTCATATGTTCCTGCTGAAACATGAGTCCGAACCTTTTGAGATATTCACAGAATATAAGCGAGAAGAAGAGAACCAAAATACGGGTATAAGTATTATGTCCTTTGATGTGATCAAGGAGGAGAATACTTGAGCACGGAAATACTGGACTATTCTAAAGGAGAATGAGATTCTCTCTCAGCATTACTCCTCCGTATACACCATAGCACGATGGTATATCGGGGCGGAGCAGATACACCCTATTTAAATATGGTGTGCTCTATGATGAGTAATACTGAGTTACCTTTTTCCTTTTGGGAGTAATGCACTTACGAAGTTGCATACCTATTGAATAGGGTTCCAATCAAATCAGTTGCCTACCACTTCATATGTGATATGGAAAGGGAAGAGCCCATTTCTTAAGTTAGTTAATATTTGGGGTTGTCCGACCTTTGTCTAAAAGCAAAATCCGGACAAGCTCGAGGCAAGGTCTGTAATGTAGAACTGGAAAGGTTCCAGCTATACGAACTACAGCAGATGATATGATGGAACCAAGGGATTCAGTAGATACCAACGAATCTCAGCCTCTCCGCCGATCTAGTAGGGTTCCTCACCCACCTGAGAGATATTTCGGTTTCTCTATGACAGTGGGAGCAAGGATTGCATCATGAGATGATGACCCAACTAGTTTCGAGCTGGCCATCAAGAGTAAGACTCTGTAAGAATGGCTGGATGTTTATCGATCTGAAATGGAATCCATGTACACCAACAAAGTATGGACTTTGGTTGCTATATCTGAAGGGTTAAATCCCCATCAGGAGCAAGTATATCTTGAGAAGATTACTTGGTGTAGATGGAAAAGTTGAGACTTTCAAAGCTAGACTTGTTAAAGGTTTGCATGATTGACCAGGTGTGGATCATGATGAAACTTTTTCTAAGGATCTATGCTTAAGTCCATCCAGATCCTACTTGTCACGGCTACATACCATGACTACGATATCTGGTGGTTGGGTGTCTTGACTGCGTTTCTAAATGATGATTTAGAAGAGTGTGTCTATAAGTACACAGCCAGAGGGCTTCGTAGACAGTGGGAGCAGCGGAAACGTGTGCAAGATGCTTTATAGGATAAAGCAGGCATCGCGGAGTTGGAACATCTATTTTGCTGGATTAGTTAAAGAAGTTGACATCATCAAAATGAGATGAACCTTGTATAAACAAAAAGGTAGTAGGGAGTATGGTGACGATCCTCGTAGAGTACGTGGATGACATACTCTTGATAGGGAAGGAGTTTCCTATGCTACGCTCGATCAATCTCCGCTTAACACAATGATTCTCCATAAAGGATCAAAGTGATACCTACTAAATCCTGGATTTTGGATCTATGAGATAGATCTAATTGGATGTTAGGATTCTCACTAGTTGTAGTGAGACGGTATCAACCGATCCTGGGGAGAATCACTGGAAGGGTTCCAGGGTGATAAAGACGACTGAATGTCAGTCACAGGCATTGTCTTTACCCTCAGTGGAGGGACGGTATGTTGGAAGAGTTCCAATCTAGATACTGCGACATACTAGACGATAAAGGCAGGATACATCGTTACTTAAGATGCTACCAAAGAGGCTGTTTGGGTGTATATTGGTTCATGAGATGAACTATGTTCCTCCCATTGTGTGACAATGGAGTTGTGGCTTTTGCCAAGGAACTCCCGTCCCATCAGTGATCCAGACATATTCTAAGGCAGTGTCACCTGATCATGGAGATGGTTGATCTCCAGGGAGATCGAGGTTAGGAGAGTAGACTCAGAGGACAACACGGCGGATCCACTCACGAAGGCCTATTCCCAGAGAGAGACTTTTATGGGATGGTTGAGTATGAGATACTACAACCACTGCTACAGATGGCCCTAGTGCAAGTGGGAGATTGTTAGTTATATGTATGCCCTAGAGGCCATTACTGTACATAGGATGTATATTGTAGTGGATGCTGGGACATATATAGGGAGGACTTTCTTGCTCGACATGATAGTACGCTATCTGGTTGATCTTTACCTTAACGTGTATACTGTTTGTCTCTCTGTTGCATGTTGGTAAAGCCCTTAGGATGTGTACTTGACTACCTGGACTATGATGCGGATCATACTAGTGGGGACATGGTAGTCCATAAGTACATCCTTCAAAGTCCCTAGTCGTGGGTGTATCGAGACGGGGCATCGATATACCAGAGTAGACTAGCGTGTACCTTCTCGACCCATACAGATGGGCGATGGATGATCCCATATCCATCGGTGTTTGACATCAGAGATGATATACGGGTGCTCAGTAGAGACTGGGTACACTGGACGGACTCGCCGAGAACTCCCAGATGGTATTATACCTCACGTCAGATGGCAGTTCTCTGGTGACACTGGTACAGAGTAGTCTGTTGACCCGAGATCGTCATAGAGTCTTGTGTGGTTCCCACTGTGCTTTGATTTCCATCTTACCACGTCCAAGAGGGCGTGAAAAACGGTGGTTTTTGGGTATAGTCCCGAGTCACATGGAGGCAATGAGCGATAGGAGGGGATTCGTCTCTCCCGGTATAGGGGGTTGATGTTGCGCTGTGTTCAATTGGCTATAACAGGAAGTCCCTGGCCAGGGCTGATCAGAGAATTGCTGGTAAGTGTTACCAGTAGTTTCTCGACCCGTTATGAGCCTCATATCGACACGACTTATCGAGCTATTGGGGTCTGACGTTTACCACCCCTAGGCAAGATATGCGACATATCAGACGATCAGACCGGACTGTACGGTAGTGTTACTGGTTGGATTCACTGGAGTGTGAGCGGGCTTGCTCGTCGATCTTCAGATCGCTCAATACCCGGGTGGCCGTTACGTTTAGCAGACCGCTTGCGGCTTGTGGGTGTTTGATATGATCATCATCTGCTGCCGGCGTATTGACGAGTCTTTAGAGTCCTACACAGAGGTTTCCTGGCTCAAGCGAAACGAAATAGGAGCGCATATGAGATATGTGCGGGACCGAGAATAATGCGTGTATGTGATACCGTATTTCATTCTCGCGATGAATGTGTCGTATGGTTATATATGATATAACCTAGTTATCGAATCGAGGGTTGATTCGATAAGCCGATACATTGGATACTAGTCGGTTATATGCGATATGACCGGATCATTAAATTAAGTGTTGATTTAATGATTTAATGCATAATTATATATTTGATATATTACTTTGCATTAGCTAGTATAGGTTCACTTTATATGGATTTTCTCACTCCATGCGCATTGTATATGCGATATACTTTTGTGCACTTGTATGTATCATGTTTGATGATGCATGCTAACTTGTGTTTTGTGTAAAGTTTAAACCATGGTTATGTAATGGTTAGGGTTTTCATTTTCATATCTATTTATTTATTTATTTTCTTTTTGGAAAAAGAAATGAGAAGAATGGTGGCTTTCTTTGTTTGTATTTGAAGATTCATGAAGCTTTGACTTTGTCCACCATTCTTATCTCATGCTTAACCCTAACCATTTGATTTAACCCTAGTTTATTCTCTACACTTCACCATGGTTAGTTTATGATAAGCATTCCTTTTATTTTCTATTTTGGAATTAACTTATTATAACAATTTCATCTTCTTCTTCCTTTCTTCAAGTGAAGAAAGCAAGCTCCATCAATAGTGATTGATGGAAACAAGTGAGAAATCCAATTCTAAAGTCTACCCACTTCCTATTTCTTTATCCTCTACCTCTTGCCAAGTAGTAGAGTGTGTTTTCTTCACAAGTTTCTTGACTTGGTGAAGTCGGAGCTTGATTTAGCAATGTCTCGACGTAGATCATCTTCGGCATGGACATCGACGACCTAGCTCGCTTATTCTCCGATGAAGTCGACGCTAGAGCCCGGATTCTTTTTGGACAGCGGAGAGGACCTCATCTCGGAGCCGTGGAGGTGGAGCACCGGATCTACAAAGGTTGTATTTCTGATTCTCATAGTTAAGTGTTAACTAGTTAGTTTTTTCGCCTAGAAATCTAGCAAACGATCCGTAGTCGGGTCTCTCGGCACCCGTAAAATTTTATAATGGCATGTTCGATGCCTTGTGAGACCTCATTAGGGTGCCTAGGAACCCTACAAGTGACACGTGGTGCGCTTGACGCTGAGCGCCAGCCCATGAGCGCAATGCGCTATTTTAGAAGCACAAGGCGCTAGTTGTTAAGCAGTATATGCCCGATTGACAAATGGCGCATTTGGCGCTGAGTGCCAGTCCAGAGAGCGCAGAAGCGCAGTTCAAGAGCGCAAAGCGCATCTGATCAACTTTATGATCTAAAAAAAAGACTTTGTCTCAAGATTCTAAGAACAAAAAGTTCTTCAATCTCTTATGTTGATGAAAGGCTTTGCCTTTATGGATCTATGATGTGTGAGAAAGAAGTAAATTCTTCTTTTATTTTATGATGAGATATTTTGATCTCTCAGTGAAAGACTTTTTTTCTTTGTAGATCTATGATCATTTTAAAGAAATGAATTCTTCTTTTTTAATCATGTGCTGATTTCATCTCTGTGTTCATCATCATTTATTCTGACCTTGAAGAAAAATCTTCTTGCAAGGGCTTGCTCGTTACCTTTGAGTTTCTCCAAGTTTATAGGGGGGAGGTTTCTCTATCTTTCTGTATATCCGAGACTTGAAATCTAGGGGCCTTTTTATAGGGTAGGCTGATTTTTTGAATCAGTTAAAGAGATCTTTCTCTGATCGATTTGGGGATGTTTCCCCACTATTGGATCTTTGATCCTAGGGCTTCTATTTTACAGAAGGCAATTTTCTTGTTTTTAACAAGATTGATAAATCTTTCCATACAGAATTTATTTTGTCTTTTGGTAATTTTTATTTACCATTGGATCATTGATCCAACGGTGCTCTGATTTACAGAGCACAATCTTGTTATTTGGAAAGATTTTGAGAAATCTTTCCTTAACAGAATTTAATTCTAATTATTTAATAATTTATCATTATTATTAGATCTTTGATCTAACGGTGAGGAGCTTTTAGTTCCAGCGCTAGCGCACCCATGCTTTACACGTGGTGCGCTGCTTAGAGCGCAGCGCACCTAGCGCTAGCGCACCCGTGTCTTAGACGTGGTGCGCTGCTCAGAGCGCAGCGCACTTAGCACCAGTGCATCCGTGTCTTACACGTGATGCGCTGCTTAGGACGCAGCGCACTTGGCGCTGCATCTGAAGCGTTGCTTCAATTCAAAATTTAAATTTCAAAAAGAGTTTTGCTCTGATCGGGGGAAACAAATACCCCCCACCGTTGCGCTCACATGGCCCATATGTGAGGGCAACGGTGGCAGCATCTGCGCCCTTGGATCAACTCAGAAGTTGAAAAGGTATTTCAGTGCCTATAAATAGGACCCTTAGCCCTTTAGATGATTCTGTTCATCTTCCTCCTCCTGAGAATTATTATTCTCCAACAGAGCATAGCTCTTTTGCTTAAGAACTTTTTCAAGAGTCAAAACTCTACTAAAAATTTAGGTAAAGATTAAATCTTTTAATAATCTAGTGTTTCACCCATTAACAGAGCTTTGCTCTTCATAGATCTTAGATCTAAAGAAAATGTTATTAGGGTTTTACCCATAATAGAGCTTTGCTCTTCATAAATCTTAGATCTAAAGAAAACCTTTTAAGGATTTCTTGACCCATTAACAGAGCTTTGCTCTTTTGAATAACGAAGATTTGTTAATCTCTTATGAAGAACTCACAGAGTTTATCCATAGATCTTGGAGATCTTAGAATTTTAATTCATATATAAAAAATTGATTTCAATTATTCTGATGGGTTTTTCCATCATCTTTACAGAGCCAGGCTCTTGACGAATTTTTATTCCTTCATCATTACAACTTGACAGGTGTCATTCTTTCACAGAGCGCTGCTCTCAAGGGGAGATTTACTCCTTATGCCGAGGGATTTCTCATTAAATGAGAATCAATTGAGGATTTCCTCATTTAATTAACAGTCTCATCAAATGATGAGGCTGTTTTATTAATTGATGAACTGTTATCTAGATTTTGTGGGCCCTCTTTGGTCCCTTTCTACTGTATTGCAGTGCGGTACGAATTTTAAAGTTCCAAGTGTCAGAATTTAAATTTTAGCACTGACAATTGACTTTTGTCTTCTTTTTCGTGTAGGTGACATGTCATTCGACCGTTTTTTCGAATTTGTTCGTTCAAAGGGAGGACTCCCTAGAGCGCCTGTGGACCGGGAAGTCTTAGCATTGATCAGAGATCATGACCCGGAACATAAGAATCTTCATCTGTGGGGGACATGGTACAATCAAATTATTAAGGGTCGGCAGAGTTTTTCGTGCGCGGTACCCTCGGAGCCTATCATGGCGATCCATTACGCCGACCCACCCCCAGTGAACTATACCGTGGAAGAAGTCAACTGGACTTTGGGAGGTCTTCTTCAGCCTGCCATGGCTTCGATATCTGTTCAGCCCCCCATGGCTTTGGATACCCTGGGGCGATGTATTTGTCAAGGCGAGGCGCGCCCGTGGGGACAACCATATATGATTGGCCTAATTCCTCGTCATTCAGCTGGCTATCTGCAATGGGCCCGCTATATTCTGTCAGCGAAGAAGTCCCTATTGCTGAGGCTTGGGTTGTATCCCGCAATTTATGCTTCTCTCTTCCAGTATCCTACACTTCCCGCCTGGTGGGTTAAGGCCTTTCTGGAGTAGTGGAATATTCCTACCCACACCTTCCTTTCGCTGGACCGAGAAGTATCAATCTCCTTCGAGGAATTTGCAAAATTTTCTGGCTTACTGGTTATGGGGGAGCAATATGAGAAACTGCTTCCTACGGATGAATACATTTTTAGTGCCAAGCCAGTGATGACAGGCCTTACCCCGGAGAACGCCATTCAACACCAATTTCCTAGTTTGATCAAAGTGTTGAATATTTATGAGGGCCTTTTCCTCGAATCTGGGAGCCGCGGGGTTAATTTCGATGATTTCATCGCTCGTTTTCTCCATCCATAAGTCCTTTCGAAGGAGGCTGCTAAATTCGCCACGCTTGACGACCCTTTCGGCTTAGGTTTAAACAACTTACCAACGGCGGAGGCAGATCAAAAGAGTTTCTTCCTTCCCTACACCCCAGTCGTTTCTTTTACAGAGGTTGCAGTCCCTGGGATTGATGATGAAACGTTCTTTTTGGGGTTTCTTGGGTTATGGCTGAGCTGGTTTGCACTCCCGATGCACCCTGGCCGTATGAGGTCGTCTGTCTTCTACCCAGCTCACTGAATGGTTATTGGGGTGAAAGTGGCTGTCGGGGTTGCCAGGTTAGCTCATTTGTATTACGGCCTCAGCCAAGCGGCGGATACTACTGAACCCGGAGTGCAGCATGTGAACTTCTCGATGCATTACTTCATGTCATGGCTCGAGCTACATGCACTTGGCGTTTTCGGTATCTATAAAAGGCCTTCCTTCTATCATAGGTGCGGCTTCCCCCGGATTATGCGATTAGTCGGCGCATATATTTTAAATCCATCATCGCGGGAAGCTAAAGGTTTGTTCCTTCGTCCTCGCACGGTTGGAGATGGCATGACCTTCACCGAAAAGATTCTGACCATCGGCAAAGAGTTCGCAACGACGGTGCAGCCATTGCAGGATATTTTCAAAGATGGAGCCTCTGTTTTGAAAGCTCGGGAAATCCTTCATTTATATTCTATCAGACCGGGCTTTCTAGTGTTTAGGCAAAATGATGTAGCGTTATTCATGAGATTCAATCCGCATCGTTTCGCCCAACAGCTGAGCTATAATCAGGGAGTCCCGCTGGAGGCATTCTTGCTAGAACCTGCTGCCACCGAAGAGGGAATGCTAAACGCGCTGCATCATTTTATGTGCGTGAACACAGGGTCCAACTTCTTTATCAGCGAATTGAGCGGTGTCCCGAAGGCCCTTAGTGTGTACGTGGCCTGGTATCAGCATTCAATGGGCGCCGTCATCAGGGAGGAGAAGCGACTGGTGCTCGATCGCAAGGGTGCACCTCCTGCCGGTGATCGAAATGTCCCTCTGAAGCGACGGACCATTGTCCGTCCACCCTTAAGAGAAACTAGTGGTTATTCCGATTCCTACTCCTAGTATGCCACTCACTTCACTCCTTTTTGAATGTGCAACTGCCGTGATCGAAGTCCCGCGTGACATGCCCGAGCTACCGATACCCCGTGCTCTGGTGGAAACGGTGACTGTAGATTCCCCCGTGTCTGGCATGGGTTCAGATATCAGGACTTGTCGTCCTAAGGTGTCCACCAAGCATAAACTTATGCTTGAGGCGACGGGCACTCGCTCGCAGAAGAGGAAGAAAAAGTCGATCCTATCTGCCGATGTTGTATTTGGTCAGGAGCCTCATGCTCCTTATAGTGAGGGCTTGGGCGAGTATAGGACCAACGAGGGTCTATTCGTAGCGCTGGACGATACCAACCTCGAGGCTGCTATTGCAGCTTCCGAGCGACTAGCAAGCTACAAAGCAGGACTGGCCATCCTCACGCGATCGAGTAAACATCAGCCGTACCTTTTGTCATTGCATCATATTTTTATCATCATGTTTTGACAGACACTTTAACTTTTTTAACAGGCATTTCCACCGAAGAAGCTCTCGCAGGTTCTCTCAAGTGAGGAAGAGGAAAGACTTCGAGCATCCTTAGGCATCGGTACATTTTGGTTCACCGCGTCTTCACTCCCGTTTCTTATGGGTAATCTGACCCCTCCTTTTCATCTTATTAGAGGAACTACCTCTACTCAGGTTATTCCAGGCATGGCACCGACTTCGTAGGGCGGTACGGAGACGCTTCCCGGGTCGACTATCGAAGTCTCAGTTCCGCCGGTATTGCCGAAAGAAGCTTCACTCAAGCAACCGATGACGGATGCCATAACGGCTCCAGAGGTAATCCTTGGCGCAGACGATGACGTCCCATTGATGGAGGTTTTAGAAGATCCGCTCTCACGGCCCGAGCGGAAAGGAAGCGTAGAGTACGCGCAGCAAGGGAGCGTAACGCTGCCTTAGCCGCGGGTGCAGCTTCGAGCGCTGCTACCCCTGCCCCTACTCCTTCAGAGGATGTTTCGGCTGCCTTGTCACCACCCACAGACAGGTAGCATGTGCGGCTCGGGAAGTAATCGAAAAACTGACCCAAGGTAATGTGACATTGGGTTCTTTTGTCAAAGTTTCAATTTTCAGGTTCTCATATATCCTATCTTGCAGGGCCGAGTCTTGCCAAGGAAGTGGTGGGTGACGTGGCAGCAACCACCGAGCCTGAGGTAGCGGTAAGTGAGACGGCTACAATCGTCGAGCCCGAGGTAGCGGTAGGTGAGATGGCTACAATCACTGAGCCCGAGGTAGCCACTCTTTCTCAAGAATCGAGCACTGCTCCAATCGTCGCTCTTTCTCCTTGCGGGTCCTTGCCGTTGCCGGGCGCTGTGAGTGTCACGACGATTCTCGTGGAGTCGGGGGATGAGGCTACGGGTGGCGAGACCATTCCGATGGAGGAGGGTGAAGCATTCGCTGCCTCCAGTGACGTCCTTGTCGCGGTCTCGACCGGCGACTCACCAGGTAGATTTTGGGTCATTACTCTCCCCTTTATTCTGTAATCCCTTTCAATTTCTTTTGACAGCGTTTGTCTTATTTCTAATGCAGGTGTGATGAGCATTGGGCTTGTGCCACCCAAGGAAGCATCTCTAGTTGCTGCTTTGACAGTGACCGCTCCTTTACCTTCTCTCGTACCCTCTCAAATGCTAGAAGGTACGGACTTATGATCCATCGGTTTCATTGTGGGCAATATATTTTATGCACTGACGTCGCATTACTACATCCTTGCAGGAGTCCTTTTTGATCACCTGTATCAGGTGCTGCATCCCCATTTCTCCTTCCAGTCGGAGATTGCCTCATCCAGTGGCGCTGGTGAATACAGCCTTTAGCTAACGTCTTTTATTTTCCTTTACAGGTAGTCAAATTGTTTCTAATTCTTCTTTGTTTTAATTGTATCTCTACAGATCGAAAGAGGAGACGAAAGAGCAGCTGCACCACCGGTACTCCCAGTCTTGCCACCTGCTGCAGCCAGTATAGTAAACTCCGTTGTTCACGAACCTCCTTTATTTCTTGAACCGTTATTTGACTATGATTTGCTTTTTAGCTGTGACATCGACTTCAGCTCCGTTCGAGTCTCAAGTTATAATGTCAGCAGGACCCTTCTCTCGACGTCCCTCTTCCAAAGGTGCTGTGAATAGCCTGCGCATGTTGATCGATCACCTCGATGAACTTGATGTGGAGACTCCTGCCCTTGCTACAGATTTCGCTGCTGAGTTTAATCCCATGCTGGTGACGCTCATGCACTTTCATAACGAAGGCGTCATGGAGTCCGGGGCTAAACACTGCAGAAAAATCGAGGTCTGTCTGCATGAGCTCGAGTTTAGACGTCCTGCCCCCGAGTTCTTGGCTGTGAACTCCCAGCGGGCTGCATGGGTCGAAGAGAGCACTCCCTACTTCCGCTATCTTGAACAGGAAGCGGCCTTAAAGCGTAAGGAGTGTGAAGAGACTTCAAGCGAATCTGCTCGATTGCATGCTCAAGTTGATGCAAACGCTGCACAGTTGAAAGTTATCTTCGAAAGCCTTCTACGATGTATTTCTGACGGGCTCACGCTGAGGCAAAAACTCGACCTTATCAAGCGAGATGCACAGAATCGTGAAGCAGCTCAGCGGGTCGTCGAAGAGCAACTTTCATCCTATTTGCAGCAACGAGCTCAGGTTGAAGCAGAGTTGGCCGCGACAGCTGACCATGAAAAGGGGCTGAGGGAAGTGCGCGAGCGGCTGATTAGTCTATTGAAAACGCTTCCCTCCTAATAATTGTTTTTGCGCCACTTGTCATTTTTGAATAAAACGTATCCCTTTTTTATCCTTTCATATGATGTAAATTGTACTCAATTGAATTTATGAATAAAAGATACATTTCTTTCGTACTATCTTTTGTCATTTCTTGCTTTCTTCTTTTCTTTGTTATCGACATGTCACTTTAGTAAGCGTAGCCTGCAGATGATAGAGAGAGCATTCCGTTTTGAATTCTTCGAGAGGTAGCGATGGCTTAGGAAGCAGGTTCAGATCTGCTGCCTAAGGCTTTTCAACTTCATGAGCCGTGAGGGTCTCATAAAGACTTTTCTCCCTACGAGTCGAGAGGATCTCGTAGGTGTATTTTCTCTTTAGAAATCGTGAGGATTCCTAAGTGTGTTTTCTCTTATAAGTCGTAAGGATCATACATGAGAGTTTTCTTCCTTACGGGTCGAGAGGACCTGAATGTGTTTGATGAGATCGACATCATCCGCGTTTCACAGAATTAGGAGTTGCTCTGGACGTTTCCTACGGGATCAGGATTGATATAGGCCATGTTCCACGTGACCAGAAATTTGCTCTGGATGCTTCCCACGGGGTCAGATTGACATAGCCGTGTTCTGCGAGGACCAGGCTCCGCTCTGGACGTTTCCCACGGGGTCAAGATTGATATAGGCCATGTTCTACGTGACCAGGAATTTTCTCTGGATACTTCCCATGGGGTCAGGATTGACACAGCCGTGTTCTACGAGGACCAGGTTTCGCTCTGGACGTTTCCCACGGGGACAAGATTGACATAGGCCGTGTTCCACGAAACCAGGAATTTGCTCTGGATGCTTCCCACAGGGTCGGTTTGATATAGCCGTGTTCTGCGAGGACCAGGATCCGCTCTGGACGTTTCCTACGGGGTTAGGATTGACATAGGCCGTGTTCCACGTGACCAGGAATTTGTTCTGGATGCTTCCCATGGGGTCGGTTTGACATAGCCGTGTTCTGCGAGGACCAGAATCCGCTGTGGACGTTTCCCACGGGGTCAGGATTGACATTGTTCGTGTTCTACGTGACCAGGAATTTGCTCTGGATGCTTCCCACGGGGTCTGTTTGACATAGCCGTGTTCTGCGAGGACCAGGATCTACTCTGGACGTTTCCCACGGGGTCAGGATTGACATAGGCCGTGTTCCACATGACCAGGAATTTGCTCTGGATGCTTCCCACGGGGTCTGGATTGACATAGGTCGTGTTCCACGTAACCAGGAATTTGCTCTGGATGCTTCCCACGGGGTCTGATTGACATAGCCATGTTCTGCGAGGACCAGGCTCCGCTCTGGATGTTTCCCACGGGGTCAGGATTGACATAGGCCGTGTTCCACGTGACCAGGAATTTGCTCTGGATGATTCCTACGGGGTCGGTTTGACATAGCCGTGTTCTGCGAGGACCAGGATCCGCTCTGGACATTTCCCACGGGGTCAGGATTGACATAGGCCGTGTTCCACGTGACCAGGAATTTACTCTGGATGTTTTCCACGGGGTCTTATTCATATAGCCATGTTCCGCGAGGACCAGGATCCGCTCTGAACATTTCCAACGGGGTCAGGATTGACATAGGTCGTGTTCCACGTGACCAGGAATTTGCTCTGGATGCTTCCCACGGGGTCTGATTGATATAGCCGTGTTCTGCGAGGACCAGGCTCCACTCTGGACGTTTTCCACGGGGTCAAGATTGACATAGGCCATGTTCCACGTGACCAGGAATTTGCTCTGGATGCTTCCCACGGGGTCGGATTGACATAGCCGTGTTCTGCGAGGACCTGGATCCGCTCTGGATGTTTCCCACGGGTTCAGGATTGACATAGGCCCTGTTCCACGTGATCAGGAATTTGCTCTGGATGCTTCCCACGGGGTCTGATTGGCATATCCGTGTTCTGCGAGGACCAGTATCAGCTCTGGTCGTTTTCCACGGGGTCAGGATTGACATAGGCTATGTTCCACGAAACCAGGATTTTGCTTTGGATGCTTCCTACGGGGTCTGATTGACATAGCCGTGTTCTGCGAGGACCAGGATCCGCTCTGGATGTTTCCCATGGGGTTAGGATTGACATAGGCCGTGTTCCATATGACCAGGAAGGGTTGACTTTATCCGCATTTCACGGAGTCGGGGGTTGACTCTCGGCGTTTGTGCACCACCGAATCATAGAACCGGGAGTTGCTGCGGTTCCGATTTGTTGATGTTGCGTCTGTTGAAACGAGACGAATGTTGAGATGATCTCCAGGCTGCTTTGTGAACCGTTGAGACTTGGCTCTCTTTCGGATGGAGCTTGGTGGGAAGGTGTGGTTCCCTCTTTGTTTGTGCCCCTCAATTGTATACAGGGATCGATGTGATCTCACCTGTAGGGCAAAAAGTTTCATTTTATATATATTTTTTCTTTCCGCGATACTCTATCATTTCAGCTTTTTATATCGTGAAAGTCGCGATTGCCAAATCATTTCGGCTATTTTTCGCGGTGCCCAATCATTTCGGCTATTTATTTTATTTACTCGCTGTTTTTTATTGCTAGTTGCCCAATCATTTCGGCTATTTTGTATGCATACATTTTCACTTGCTGATTTCGTTGCAAGTTGCCCCATCATTTCAGCTATTTCATATGCATTTTTTTTGCTCGTTGACTTTTTGCCACGAGTATGGAACTTGGAATTTGGTGCCAATCTTAGCATCAGTATCGCTGCGACTGGAATATTGGCAGGAGCGAATCATCATTTGCCATGAAAGGACTTGGAATTTGATACCGATTTAGGCATCAGAATCGCTACAACTGGGATATTGTCAGGAGCGAATCATCATTTGCCACTGTCGATATCGAACAAAGGTGGCTTAGCGAACAGGGTTAGGATCCTGTCGACTAAGGCTTTTAACTTTACGAGCCGTAAGGGTCTCATAAAGATATTTCTCCCTACGAGTCGTGAGGATCTCGTAGGTGCGTTTTCTCCTTAAGAATCGTGAGGATTCCTAAGTGCGCGGTCTCTTATAAGTCATAAGGATCTTACAAAAGTATTTTCTCCTTATAAGTCGAGAGGACTTACAAGTGTTGTTTGCTGTGCGAGCATATCCCTAATCATGGAGGGGATTTTGTTAGGGAAATGTTTATTCGCGCCTGTGGATTGTATACAAGGGTCAATACTGAACCGCTTGTAGGGCAGCATTGGAGATTGTGATGGCTGCTTAAGAACGGGTTCAGATCCCTGTAGCTTAAGGCTTTTGAATCCTATGAGCCGTGAGGGTCTCATAGGAGGGTTCTCCTTACGGGTCGTGAGGATCTCGTAAGTGTAATTTCTCCTTAGGAATCGTGGGGATCCCTAAGTGTGTTGCTCCTTTATGAGTCGTAAGGATCTCACGCAGGCGGTTTCTCCTCACAAGGTCGAGAGGACCTTGCAAGTGTCTTTTAACGAGATTGCGCCCTTTCGGGTTTTCACAAAATTCGCCGGTAGCCCTACTGTTTTTACTCACGGAGCCCTTTCAGGTTTTCATCTGTGCCCCTTTTGCTTATGGACATACCGTTTTCTTTTTTTTATTTTATATTTTCTTGTGTCAACCTTAGGATATTGCAGTCCGTAGTACTTTATCGACGTCTCGGTCAACAGCCAGTTTTAGGACATCGTGGTCCATTGTTAGTTTAAAGTCATTTCGGTCCGTTGTTAGTTTTAGGACATAGTGGTCCATTGTTAGTTTAAGGACGTTTCGGTCCTAAAGCCAGCTACTACTTATAGATTTTGGTCTTAGGAAGATAGCGAGCGGACATAGGCGTCGTCATCTATCGTTGACCTAGGCCGTGACTCGTCAGGCATAGTACTTTTTCAAGAAGCGACCATTTATTGGCCTGAAAGGTCTTTCGCCATGCATGTCCATGAGTAGATAGGCTCCACCCTGGTAAACTTTGTCTACGATATATAGGCTTTCATAGTTCGGCTCGAATTTCCCCTGCTTGGGACGATTAGGGATTATAGGTCTCTTGACCACTAGCACGAGTTTGCCTTGGCGGAATGTTCTCGGCCTAGTCAATCTCTCATATGAACGCGTCATCCTTGCCTTATAAACCTCCAGATTTTGTTGGGCCATTAGCCGGGTTTCGTCGAGGGCATCGAGTTCCTCAAGTCGAAGGTGTGCATTTTCTTCGTCTGTTAGCTCGTAGTGAACCGCCACTCGTAGAGAGGGCAACTCTATCTCGATGGGGAGTACCGCTTCTGTGCCGAATACCAATGCATACAGCGTAGTATTTGTGGCTGTTTTGAAAATAGTTCAATACGCCCAGAGAGCTTCATGCAGTCTCTCATGCCAGTCCTTCTTATTTTGAGACACTGTCTTTTTCACGATCTTCGTCAAGGTCTTGTTGAAAGCCTCAGCTAGACCGTTAGCTCGAGGATTATAGACTGAAGAGTATCTACAGTCTATGTTATGCTGTTGTGCAAAGCGGCTGATTTTATGGCTTCTGTAGGCTGGCCCGTTATCGGAGATAATCTCGCGGAGTGCCGAACCGATAAATGACGTGTGTCTTGAAGAAATGGAGGATATTCTCCATCTTCACTTCCCTCAGCGGTACTGCTTCTGCCCACTTGGAGAAGTAATCGGTTGTTGCCAGTATGAACCGATGTCCTCTGGACGATGCTGGTTCGATGGGTCCGATTATGTTAGTTCCCCACATTTCGAATGGCCAGCTAGCCACCATTGGGTATAGCGGATTATGATGCTGGTGGATAAAGTCCCCGTGAATCTGGAATGAGTGGCTCTGCTTCGCGTATTCGAGACAGTCTTGGATCATCATGGGCCAATATTGCCCATCCTTTTGATCTTTAGTTTCATCTTCGGCCCGGCTTGGTGAGAACCGCAGAGTCCGTCGTGATTTTCTTGGACGACTCTCTTTTCCTCTTCAGGTCCCAGGCATCTTAGCCACAGAGAATCAAATGATCTCTTATACAGAGTATCATTAACAAAGGCGAAGGAAAGAGCTCGTTTTATGAGCTGATGTCTCGAGGATGCATCTTCAGGTGTTCGACGGGATTTGAAATAGTCTATAAAGACTTCTCTCCAATCCTTAGCCTTTTCCTGGTATTTTATTTGTAGGGTCGCTTGCTCGGTCACTCCTTTTTCTTCGGGCGACTCTGGAGATATTTCTGCCGGTGCGAGAACCCGACGACTTTGCACAACGATCCTCACGTCATCGAGGTTTCATCGGCCAGTTCTTTAGCGAGCTTGGCTAATGCATCCGCCTTACTATTTTCCACACGCTGTATGCTCTCGAGGGCATAGGCAGGGATTTGAGTCAGTAGTTGCTGCACTCTCTCGCCGTATTTCACCAGCTCTGGCTTGCACGTTTGATAGTCGCCGTTTACTTGACTAACGATCAGCTGGGAGTCTCCGTATATGAGGAGGTCTTCGATTCCCATGTTGATAGCGATCTCAAGACCCGCTATCAAAGCTTCATATTCGGCTTCATTGTTCGTTCTCGGCTCTGTTAAGGAGAAGGCGAAGCGCATTATCCCTCTTTGTGGAGTTATTAAGATGAGGCCTATCCCGGATTTGATTACGGGGGTGCTTTGCTTCCGCTTCTTCATGGAATATACCCCATCGAAGTAGAGTTCCCATCGGGTGTCACTCTCTCCTTTCTCGCCGTCGATCATGTCAAACGCGTGCTCGTCTGGCAATTCATAGTTCAAGGGAGAATCGGCAGGTATCGGATGCTCGGCAAGGAAGTCGGCGATGGCCTAGCCTTTCACTGCCTTGAGAGGACGATAAGTTATCGAGAACTCCATTAAGAGCAGGGCCCATTTAGCGAGCCGTCCCGTTAATATAGCCTTTGACATCAAATATTTGAGAGGATCTACTTTCGATATGAGATGGACCTCATGTGCCAATGCGTAGTGTCTGAGCTTCGTTATCGCGAAGATCAACGTCATGCAGTGTTTTTCAATGGGGGAGTAGTTGCTTGCTGCCCCCAGTAGAACTCGACTCATGTAGTAGAGGGCTCTTTCCTTTCCTTGGTCGTTCTCTTGTGCCCATAACGCGCCTAGAGATCCCTCAAGGGCGATTGTGTACAGGATGAGGGCTTTCCCTTGACTGGAGCGGTCAGCACCGGAGGATTCTGAAGGTATTTCTTGATTTCGTCTAGTGCGCTTTGGCATTTGCGATCCCAGACGAACGGGGTTCCTTTCTTCATTAGGTGACTGTAAGGACGACACTTGCCTGAGAAATTGGCTATGAACCGTCGAATATATGCGAGCTTTCCTTGGAGAGACCGCAGTTGCTTGAGAGACCTTGGCGGAGGCATTTCCATGATCACCTTGATCTTTGAAGGGTCGATTTCGATGCCTCGATGTCGTATGACGAATCCTAGAAACTTGCCCGAGGAAACTCCGAACGTGCACTTGAGAGGGTTCATCTTCAAATTGTATTTCCGAAAACGCTGAAACACGATGCTTAGATACTCTAAATGATCCTAGTATGATTTGCTTTTAACTATGAGGTGTAGTATTCGACGATTTCATGTATGAGGTCATCGAAGATCTTCGTCATGGCCCTCTGATAAGTGGCACCGGCGTTCTTTAGACCGAAAGGCATCACCTTGTAGCAGAATATGCCCAAAGGAGTCCGAAAAGCGATATGCTTCTGGTCTTCGGGATGCATCTTTATCTGATTGTATCCCGATGAGACGTCCATGAAGGAGAAAACTTTGTGAGTGGACGTATTATCTATCATCAGCTTAGTGACTGGTACTGGGAAGTCGTCCTTCGGGCAGGCTTTATTGAGATCCCGAAAATCTACGTATATGCGCACCTTCCCATTTTTCTTCATTACTGGGACAATATTGGCGATCCAGTCAGGGTACTGAACCTCTTGGATAAAGCCGGAGTCGATTAGCTTCTTGACCTATGCGTTGATGCTCATCTCAAGCTTGAGCCGCATTCTTCTCGGTGCTTGTTTGATCGGCTTGGCGTATGGGGATATTGCCAATTTGTGTACAACAATCTCTGGATCCAGTCCTGGCATCTCGGAATAGTTCCATGCAAAGCAATCTTTATGCTGCATGAGCACGTCCTTTAGCGTAGCCACCCTTTCTTCAGACAACAGCTCACTGACGAATGTTAGCCATGGGTCACTTGCCGTCTCGAAATCAATTCTCTTGAGGTCATCTGCAGTAGTATGTATTCCATCTTCCATCTCTTTTGGCGCTGGTGGAAACTCTGAGATCACCTCGTCGTCATCGTTTTCGAAGCATCGGGGAGGTCATCCATATTCTCGAGTTCTTCTCCTGACAGCGTTATCATGTGACAAGTACGAGATCGTTTCTAAGACCAATATTGATCTGGTTCTACTCTCGCTGCATGCGCGACTTTTGGTTCATGCTTTTGTGGCGGGGTTACTCTCCAACTGCTGGATAAAGCGAACCTGCCTTGTTGATATTGGTCTTCGACCCAGTTCTTGAAGGTGAAGCAGTCTTCGAGAGCATTTCCTATTGCCCGGTGATAGGAGCAATAATCTGGATGATTAACTTCACCTGCTTGCTCGGGGTGCTTGGAATCTGGGAGAGTAATCATTCGATGTTTTGCGGCAAGATCAAGTATTTTCCTTGTCTTGTCTTGGGTGAAAGAATATGCTCGACCTATTTTCTTTATAAGAGACAAATCCTGGTTGTTCGATTCTCGATCGCGTGGCTTCTTGGTCCCGCTTTATCGTTGTCGAACGCCTTTTTCATTCTTGGGTTTATTTCTGCCTCTGCGTCGGGCCTTTTGTATGACAGGTTGACGAGGAAGAGTATCGTCATTTTCTGTAGCCTGCTGAAGGAGGCGTTGCGTTCTGGCTTTCTCGTAGATAGCCATTTCGCGATTATGGTCGTCTCGAACCTTTTGACCCGCTTCCCTTATAAGCATGTCCATTTGTTCTTCAAATGACGGGCTTGGTATTTTCATGACGGGAGCTCGTTTTGGTTCAGGGTAAGCATCTTCCCAAAAAGCATCTCCTTCTTCGTTGAAGTCATGACATAGTAGCCGCGGAATCGCTCCTGTTTCTTGTATTGAATATATCCAAGCCCGATCGTTTCCATTTTCCCATTGGACAACTTTCGTTGAGTTTCAGGGACGCTCCAGACCCTGTTATAAAACTGGGCTTGTCGAGCAGTCTGTTTCGAAGGTACACCTTGGCGCCTCAACAGCCTTTTCAATCTTTCTGTGTAGTATCTGGACAAGCGAATGGGCTGGAGCCTGTCAAGTGTAGAATCCGCACCATGCCAAATTTCTTTCTCCACTTTTGTTTTCGTGGATTGATAAAAGAGGATCGCATTTTCATCTCTTTGCCTGGGAGGGACGTAGAATGTCTGCAGTTCCTGCACACTATAGGCATTAAGTGCATCGAGCTCTTTGTAATGCTCTCGCGGAACCATGGCGATTTGCAAACTCCGATCATCCTCAGCAAAGGCATGAATTGATGGCCGAACAGAAAACACGGCATTGACTTCATCTTCCGAGTCGCTGCCGAAGATCAGCATAGGGGTAGACGGTCCCGACTTGTTGCATTAGGGTGGCCCTGAATAAACTATTTCTTCTTCGTCTTCGGTATCACTCCCAAAGACCGGAATAGTGGTGATAGCTTTGTTCTTGTCCTCCGGTTTGCGACATCTTTCCGTGTCTTCGAAATCTGGCAGGAAGTACTTGGCATCTTCGTATTTGCGGACTTCGTTCACGGAGAATGGGTTTCGTTCCCTTGTTACGGTGTACTCGAGACCGTCTTTGAAGTACTTCATACACTGATGTTGTGTAGAAGGGATAATGTTGTACTCGTGTAACCAAGGCCGGCCGAACAAAGCATTATAGCAGGTCTTGGCGTCAATGACGTGAAATTTAATGTCCGTGACGAGTAGCCCAAAGTGCAACGTCAGTATCATAGACCCGAGCATCCGTGATGACTGGGAGTCAAATCCTGAGATGGTGATTTTATCGCGAGCGAGCTGCTGAACGCTCATGCAGATTTCCTTCAACACTCTCACGTTGAGGAGATTGACGGAAGACCCATTGTCAACCAGGATTTTACCTATCTTGATATCATGACAGTATCTGGAGACGTAAAGGGGACGGTTATGCTCGCATGTCCCAAGGAGGAGATCTTCATCACCGAAGGTGATATCGGCTGTGTGCACTTCTTCCATCTCGTCCTTCATCTTTTCTTCTGCGAGGAAAGCTTGGAATTGTTCTGGCTCTTGTAGTGCCTTGATCAATGAATCTCTCGCCTCTTTGGACAGCAGAAGGGCGTCGAGAATGATTAGCTGCGAAGGTAGGTTTCTCAAGTGTGCCAGAACGTTATAGTCCACCTTACTTTTCTTTGGCGGGTCCTTGGCTATTAGCTCTTTGACGGCTTGGTCATCAAGGATGATATCCTCACGGACCTTTTCTTTCCCCTTATCTTTTCTATTTGACCCATTGTTCGAGGCCCCGAGATTCTTTTCAGGCAGCGTACGATTGCGCAGTTGAATATTTTCACAGGTCTTTGGTTCTTCGTCTTTTCCCGGGGTGGATTCTTTAAAGAGAGGGCCAAGAGTCATTTCTTCGTCAGAGTCGCTCCCGAAGGTGAGAACTTGCGATCCCCAGCGTCGACCATGTGACAGTTGCCAGTAGTTCTTTTATGCTCCTCGGTTCTATTTCTTTTCTCCTGACGAGTTTAGCATTTCACCCATTTAAGATGTTGCCGGTGAGCCACATATCCCTGCCACCATTTTTTAAAAGCGTTGCACTCTCCGGTGGGGTGCGCAATCTTTCGATGATATAAGTAGTAGTTAGGATGTATTTCCGTCTCACCAAGACTGTTTCCTTCGGAGGGTGGCAGCTTCATTCCCATCGATATGGCTTTGGCGAACCTCCTCTTCGTCTTGAACCTGTTTTTATTTGCGGCGGATGTACTTTGATCTGGCAGGGGGGGTTCAACCCTTTTGTCCAGTCGCCGGCGTTTGGGCTTTTCAAATATGTCCATCTCACGCTCTTGAGCAGCTTTGCTTTTAAGAAGAGCTTCGTCCAGGAATGCATCAATCATTTCGTCTGATGGCCCTAGAAGTTCCGGCTTAGGATCTGCCCCCAGTTTCTCTGCGTAAGGAGCTTCTTCATCGTCTATCGACGAGTGGGAGATCACATGGCAACTTGCCACATAATCTTCAGATTCATTCAACGAGTCTTCTCCATTGTCATCATCTCCGTACTCAAGGATGTGGCTGAGAAATTCTTGGATTGTGACTAGAGTCCGCGCTTTTTGATTATATTCTTCCAGCGCGTCAATCTGCTTCTGCAGGTCCGTGCGCTTGTCACCAGGCTACACGGGCTTTTTGGTCTTCTTTTTCTTCTTCGAAGACTTTGACGGCTGGGTATGAGCGCTTTGACTATCACCACTAATTTTTGGAGTTGGGCGTGGCTTCAGCATTCCCTCGATGATCTCGGGTTCCAGCGGACTTTTCCATCTAATCGCCGGGCATGTTTGGAGATCCTTCAGCATTCTTTTAGTTTTGGCTGAAAGAGCGACCTCCCATGGAGCTTCTTCTATGAAAGAGCATGATGCCCCCGGTGTGTCCGTCTTCTTAGGAGCGTGTGGCAATGGTGGGTTCACCTTCTAATTCTCGGACAGGGCAAATTTTCCCTGTTGGTATTGATCTTCAATCAAGCCTTTAAAGACGAAACACTCTTCAATTGGATGGCTTACGGTTTGATGGTAGGGGAAATAATTAGGACTATTAGCCTCGCCGGGTTGCAACGGTCATTTTGGATTCGGCAGATTGATGAGCCTGTTGCGCACCGCTAGCTCGAACAATCTCTTCGTTTTGTCCCGGGGAAACGAATAAGGGCGCTTCATCTTCTCATTATAGAATTGCTGCCTCTCGTCTAGGTGATCAGTTAGTTTTGGGGCACTGGGCTGATGTTGAGTATTCGCGAAGAAGGTCGCCTTCCCTTTACCCTTTTCGTTCCACGGCTCCGGCTTTGAAGGAGACGGTCTATGACTCATCTGGTCCATTTGGGCCAGTTTGTCGATCAAGGCCTGGAACGTGGTCGGCTTGAAGTACATCATGAATTAGGAAATAGTTGCTTGGGGGTCAAGAGTGCCCACGAACATGCCCACTGTCGGCACTTCCTCGATGCGCTGCTCACATTTTGACCATAAATTCTGCCATCGTATTGCGTATTGTACCCACGTTTCACCTGGCTTCACCCTGGCATTGATCAATGCCGTTATTGGGGTGCGTTCACTAGCACTCGCGAAACGCTGGGTGAATAGTAGCTCCATTTCTGCAAAAGTCTTGACGGATTCGTTTGGAAGATCAGAATACCACTCGAATGCCGTCTCCGACAAGCTACTAACAAACTGGCGGAGCAGAAGTTTATCATCACCCCCGGTGTTGCCGCACAAGGCTCTGAATTGAGCGGCATGCTGATGTGGATTCCCAGTCCCTTTATATACGTGGAATTTAGGGATCGTATATTCCGGCGGGTACCTTATTTGGTCATACCAGCCTGGATAGGGTCGCCCAGTCTTAACGACTTGTCCAGCCGCTTCGTTTGCTTGGTGAGCTCGTATTTGCTGAGCAATGTAATCATCTAAAGCGGCCTTTGAGATAGTCTCCTCTTTGGCTGCTGAAAGAGCCGGAGGAGGGTTCAATATTTCTCCTCAGTCATCTTCGATGATAATCGGGGGGTCTTCAGCTGGAGTTTCCGGCTGTAACATCATCCCAGCCATGTCTTGAAACAAAAGAGCCATTCGTTTTATATCGGCCGCCTGCTCCGTAGCCTCTTTTTCTTTCCTTTCGAGCATCCTTCGGAGGAACTCGGTATCAGTTTCTTATTCCCGACGCTGCTCCGAGGTCTCTGGATTTTCTTTTGGCCCAGTGAGTGTGGCCATTGCAGTCAGCATCTCCTGAAGTTTCTGCTGCTGTTGTTCCTGAGCCTTCGTTATCGATCGGGTAAGCAGTCGATGACCCGTAGAAGCACGGCTTTCTTCTTTTCCGGAAGCCATATAAACGGTATGTATTGCCATGCCCCCAGACTTGGGGTGTTTAAATTCAGCGCTTTTGCGGTTCGCCGCGGTCACAGGGGCTTTCTCCGGCTTCCTTCTGTTTTGAGCGGTTGACGTTGAGGGAGCCGTTGCAGTGGGCACCCAGACGGCTGTCACCTTTGGTGGCTTGACAGGATGGTTTTCTCCTTTTCGAGCTTTAAGCTTCTTTGATCGGCGAAAGTTGTCCTGGTCAATCACCGATTCCTGGACCTGTCGCCAGACTTTATAAATTTTGGAGGACAGCCACTGAAGGGACTGCTCCGGCTTCTTTTCTGTAGTAATCTCCATAGGTGGAGGAGATCTCTTCAGCACGGCAGTCGGAGCGTTCTTGCGAACCCTCCTAAGCGGTTCAAAGTTGTTCCCAGTTGGAACAGCATCATTGATTTCTACCATGGGAGCAGGCGGAGTTAGTCCAGAAGGGGAGCTGCCCCCAGCCTTCCTTACTCGGCGCCAGTGACGACGGCGAGCATGTCGCATGGATGGAGTTGGTTTAGCTATGGGGATGGCTTCGTCATGCCCCCTATTTTGGCGGAGGGTTGTCGCCGGTGTCAGCCTTTTAAAGACCAATGTTCGCCGAGAAGTAATGTCTAATCTGTCAAAGACAGACCTTTGGGCAGGGGAAGCAGCTTTGAGGACTTCGCCTGGAGTGGGAGTCAGAACAGTCGGTCTTGTGAAAACTGACTTTTTGGCAGGAGAAGCCTCTCTGATGATTTCGTCCGCTTGAGCCGGGATAGCTATCCGCTTTGGGATGGCTGCTTCAGGTATCGTGGGCTTGTTGACGTTCTGGCCCAGTCTGTTGAAAACTGAGGCATTGAAGTTGGGCGACCCGTTGAGAGGGGCCGCAGTAGTGGTAAGCCGATCAAAGAACGACTTCTTGGGAGCTTCTTGTGGTGGTACGGGAGTGCTGAAGCTCGTTGGCGGGAGCATGGTCCTGAAGAACAATCCAGTAGTGGCCTGAGTGACCTGTTCCACCGACATAGCAAAGATGGAGGCTTCTTGGGGCCCGTAAGTCACTCCTCCGGACGGGACAGAGCGAGAGTTGCAGTCGCAGTTAGCGCAGGTTGAAGCCATTGATTTTCTGTTTTCTGCACGAAGCAAGACACCAAATCTTAGTACCTCGTACCCAAGGGTAACCATATCAAACTGCGATTCGTTCGCGAACACGACACACGAAGTGTAGAGTGGAAAGAGGAAGAGGTCCCACCGGACATGCCAGAATTTGTTCCCCACCGAAACACGGAGACGCGACCACGCGGTCCGTCTTGCCTGAATTTCGGGGCAGATGCTAATAGGTGCTATCCGTCCATCTCTCCGAAGATGCCAAGTTGATTTATGGCACCGTTTATCGAAGGATTAAACGGATGCGGCCGATGTAGCAGACTTCGTCAGATTCCCCCTCGTTTGAGGGGTTTTTTATTGTGGGGACGCTCTTCCCTGCAGGCGCAATCCCCTGCAGTTAATTACGCTACCGCATCGCGGTAACCACTTTCTCCTTCTCCAGATGGTCACTTCGTGTCGTGTGTGTTTGTTTTGTTTTTGGTTGCCCATGGATTGTATATGGAGACTAATTTATGTTGTCGCTTGTAGGGCGTGGATTAGTCCAAATCCGTATTCTCTTAGATTTGGGTTTGGGGGTTGGGTTTAAAGATACGTTAATCTCATTTGAGACTATGATCAACTTAAACGTGTGTTAAGGGTACGTTAGTCTAATTTAGACTAAGATCAACTTAACGGGATCGTTTGTATCCAACAAAAGAGCATTTGGACTCTATTGTTTAGTTTAGAGACATTGCGGTCAATTACCAGTTTTAGGACATAGTGGTCCAATGTTAGTTTAAGGACATCTCGGTCCAATATTAGTTTAAAGAAATTGCGGTCGAGGTTAAGGACATCATAGTCCGTGAGTTTACAGACATCACAGTCAAGGTTAAGGACATCATAGTCCATGGGCTTAAAGACCCCACAGTCCAGGTTAAGGATATCATAGTCCATGATTTTAAGGACCCCACAGTCCATAGAATGTTTGGTTGTCGGGACCCGTCACCTCTCTGAAGACGCTGAATGATTACAACGACATATATCAGAGGGGTTCAGAGATGTACCCTTGAACCGATATGAGTTGGTTGAAAGATCTGCAGTCCAATTTGGGGCTAAGATCTGTTAAAATATTTATGAGCAGATAGGCTCAATTAATATGAGTTGAGGAATTATGGCCAATATTGGGCTAAGTCTAATCAGGTTAAAATGTTTAACATTTTATTTTGGGCTGTTGAACCTTTATTTGGGCTTGACCCCTTTTAACAATATTTGAATTCTGACAATATTTTGTCTTTTATTGAATGCTGGACATTCATTATAGCCTTGGGCTTATTAAAGAACAATTTATGTTCTATCAGCGCGACACATGGTGCGCTTGGCGCTTTGCGCCAGTCAAAGAGCGCAGTGCGCTTCTGCCAAGTAGTGCACATGTAAGGGACACGTGTCGCGCTCGACGCTAGGCGCCAGATGATGAGCGTATAAAGCCAATTTATGGGTGCAGAGCGCTAGTTCATGAGCGCATTGCGCTTTCAGTTTAGTGGAGCACACGTGAGTGACACGTGGTGCGCTTGGCGCTGAGCGCCAGCCCATGAGCGCAATGCGCTATTTCAGAAGCGCAAGGCGCTAGTTGTTAAGCAGTACATGCGCGATTGACACGTGGCACATTTGGCGCTGAGCGCCAGTCCAGAGAGCGCAGAAGCGCAGTTCAAGAGTGCAAAGCACATCTGATCAACTTTGTGATCTAAAAATAAGACTTTGTCTCAAAATTCTAAGAACAAAAAGTTCTTCAATCTCTTATGTTAATAAAAGGCTTTGCCTTTATGGATTTATGATCTGTAAGAAAGAAGTAAATTCTTCTTTTATTTTATAATGAGATCTTTTGATCTCTCTGGGAAAGACTTTTTGTCTTTGTAGATCTATGATCTTTTTAAAGAAATGAATTCTTCTTTTTTAATCAAGAGATGATTTCATCTCTGTGTTCATCATTATTCATTCTTATCTTGAAGAAATATCTTCTTGCAAGAGCTTGCTCTTTATGTTTGAGTTTCTCAAACTTTATGAGGGGGTTTCTCTGTCTTTCTGTATATCTGAGACTTGAAATCTAGGGGCTTTTTTATAGGGTAGGCTGATTTGTTGAATCAGTTAAAGAGGTCTTTCTCTGATCGATTTGGGGATGTTTCCCCACCATTGGATTTTTGATCCTAGGGCTTCTGTTTTACAGAAAGCAATCTTCTTGTTTTTAACAAGATTGATAAATCTTTCCATACAGAATTTTTTTTGTCTTTTGGTAATTTTTATTTACCATTGGATCATTGATCCAATGGTACCCTGATTTACAGAGCACAATCTTGTTATTTGGAAAGATTTTGAGGAATCTTTCCTTAACAGAATTTAATTCTGATTAATTAATAATTTATCATTATTATTAGATCTTTAATCTAACGGTGAGGAGCTTTTAGTTTCAGCGCTAGCGCACCCGTGCTTTGCACGTGGTGCGCTGCTCAGAGCGCAGCGCACCTAACGCTAGCGCACCCGTTCTTACACGTGGTGCGCTGCTCAGAGCGCAGCGCATCTATCGCTAGCGCATCTGAGTATTACACGTGGTGCGCTGCTTAGGGCGGAACGCACCTTGCGCTAGCGCATCCGTGTCTTACACGTGGTGCGCTTCTTAGGGCGCAGCGCACTTGGCGCTGTATCTGAAGCGTTGCTTTAATTCAAAATTTAAATTTCAAACAGAGCTTTGCTCTGATTGGGTGGAACACCTAGTATATCCAATATTTCATATGTTTTATTCTGCTGCGTTATTCTGTGATGTGATCATTGATTATATTTTTAGACGAATGCTTATATTAAATATATATATATATATATATGAATGATATTATATATATATATATATTGTTGCTTTCGTTTCATATGTGATGCTTGAGAAGCATAATAAATGGGACTTCATTAATTAAATTAATGAAATAAAAGAAACCTAAAAGTTGTTGTAGAAACTTGTTTTAAAAACTGGTAGCTCTAGTTCTTGCTTTGCATAGCGGTATTCCTTGTAGAATATCCAGCACCTTATTTGATAAGGAAAGAGCCGAGATCCCTTCACCGGGAGTGACCTCTTTAGTGAAACTAGCAGATGCTACACACTCGGTTTGTCTTTTGATTGCTTCCATAGTTTTTTCTTTGCATAGCGGTATTTGTGAAATATCCTGCACCTTATTCGATAAAGAAAGAGCCGAGATCTCTTCACCGGGAGTGACCTCTTTAGCAAAACTAGTAAAAGCCTAAAAAAACACTCCTTTTCAAAATCACTCGATTCTACGACGATATCAAATTCATTACGCAAAGAGTTTTCTTAAAAACCTGTCGTAGCCCTCCGACATTTCAGATAAGTACTTCATAGTATTCGTTCTACGTTTGTTGGCTTGCGTCAAGGAGTAGTGTGCGGTAGCTATTTATGCTTATCTGCTAAAGCATATGATGCGATTGAGTTAGGGTATTCGTGCGATTTTGTTGGCCTGCGTCAAGGGTCATGCGGGTGGGTTTAATTCAATCAGGAAATGTATGGGTTGAACTTGACTAGCCGCCTATGGTTTGTTGGCCTTCGTCAAGGTCATAGGTTGCTAAGGGTAAAATATTATCGGGAATTTCAAGTGTTGAAATTTGCAATGAGATTGCATACCTCCTATGAGATAGTTGGATCCCGATACCCACTGCGAGTAAGAGTTACTCTTGGGAGAGTTTTACACATTACAATTAACCGATCAAATAGGTGTCTAGAATGGTGTTAACGGGGTTACGCCTCTGGGAAAATGAGGTCTATTTTAATTAGGTCCGTGCGAAAGCACGGGGAACCTCTCTCAAAGTACCGACAATGGCCTGGCCGAAAGATTGGCGAACTTGTAGGGTGTAATTAATCCCGGCTAGTCTTTCCTTTTAGGGTTTGAAGGAAGATTTGACTAAAACACTGGGAGCCATCCTGATTAGATAAATTTATAACCAATCTAATCTTGCAACAGCATACGCTGAGTGTTTTCTTCTCTCTCTCTCTCCAGGTAGAGACCATGTCACGCCTTAATCAATATAATAATATGGATGTATTGACCGAACCCGCTTGTTATATTGAGCTGGGGAATGTTGGTCCCGCTCCAACTTAAAATTGTTATAAGACCGAGCAAGAAATATGGGAATACCAAGATTCCCGTGCCGCCCAAATGAAGAAAGTAAATGCTGATGCATCTTCTGTTAGTGTATATGCCCTAGAGGCCATTACTGTATTATACTAGTTTGTATATTACTTAATGGAGCATGGGATATTCACAGTTGTATAGACAATCTTGCTCAAAATGGTAGTATGCTACTTGGTTTGTTTCTACTTTAATGTGAGCATGTGTTTCTTTTAGCATATTGCCTATACACATTAGTGGAGCCCTTAGGATCTTTGCTTGATTACCAGCATTGTGATGGCAGTCACACTAGTGGGGGCTGGGTAATCTACAAGCACATCCTTATACAGGTCACTAGTCGTATGATTATCAAGACGGAGTATCGATAATCCGGAGTAGACTAGCGTATGCGCTTCTTATCCCAGCAGGGGAGATGGTCTGTCCCACAGCCATTAGTACGTCGTACTTGAGATAGTATGCGGGTGCTCGTTAGGTTACGAGTACACTGGACAGGACTCGCTGGGAACTGTTGGTTGGTACTATGCCTGTCGTCAGTTATCAGTTCCCAGGTGATAAGAGTACAGCTTAGTCTGCTGACTTGACACTGTCACTTCACCTCGAGTGTGTTCCCACTGTTCTTAGATTGCCACCCTACCACGGCTCAAATGAGTCGTGCAAACAGGTAGCAGTTCGGTGCAGTCCCGAAGCACTTGGAGGCAGTGACGGTTAGAAAGGATTCGTCTCTCCCGGTATTGGGGTTGATATCGCGCTGTGTCTAGGAGAGCCATTACACAAAGTCCCTAGCCAGGGCAAGCGAGATATACTGGTAGCGTTACCAGTGTTATCTCAGGGTGTTCTGGGATACACTTCGACACGACTTGTACCGCTATGAGGGGACTGACGTTTACCGCCCCCTAGGCCTGCCATGCGATACTCTTAGACGAACAGACCGAACTGTACAGAGATTGTCACATTCAGGCTCAGTAGAAGTTCGGATGGGTTCACCTCACCAGTCTTCTTATCGGCATCTACCTGGGGACCGTTACGTACAGTTAGTACCGCTTGCGGCCTATGGTTAAACCCACTTCCAGCGTAGTGTCGAGTCTTTAGAGTCCCACACAGAGGGCTATTCGCCTTTGGGGAAAACAGAGTAGAGGTCGCATGGTTTTGCGACAGGGTTCGTTTACATCCGTGCACTTGTGCATGTTTGGTGTCCGGGCAGTTATTGCTTTGGTTTAAGCCAGATCCTAGTATTTGTTTTGGGATTGGTTTTGTCTCATTGTATTCGTGTTCCTTGGAACACGGATGCGGGTGTGTATGCACAGTTGACAGAGACAGAGGATTCTCATTAGGGTTGTTGACCGTTGACTTTTTCCAAACCCTAATGAGAATGAGTGATATAATTAATGATATTAATTAAGGATAATTGTGCCATGGTTAGGTTGACTATTTGACTTTGTTGACCTTTTGACTTTGGTTGACTGGTTGACTTATGTTGATAATTTGACCATCATCATTTCACATGAAAGATGCTTCTTGATTCTTGCAAAATTCATTTAATGTGAAATGATAATGGTCATTCCAAATGAACCATCACAATTTCTTTAATTATTATTATTATTATTTTCATAATTCACTCATATGAGAGTATGGTTGTAAAAAGATATTCATTCTCTCTTATTCTTGCTCTCTCATATGTTTGAGCTTTCCCTCTTCCTCTCAAAGCTCTTATCTCTCATGTGTTGAGAATCATGAGCTCTTGAGATAAAACCTTCAAGACTTCACTCTACTCATTCTAGGGTTTTAGGTTTAGCAAGCCAAGCACTTTAGTTACCTCTAAGTTGAGGTAGGAGCTCAAGGTAAAGGTCTTCGGGTGGATCATTCTTCGGCAAAGAGAAGACGACGAGGGGGAGCCGCTCACACCACTCCAAGGAGCAAGAAGAGAAGGAGTTCAAGACCTAGGTATAACCTTCTAATCGAGTAGCTAAACTTGTTAGTTTGTTAGTTTTTGTTTAGCAAAGATCCTCTAGTTCTAGTCCATGTTACCTTGTGTTAAAAATCGTTTTTTACCTATTCCGCCTCCCGGTAAGCACCGGGGTGGGTAACATGAATTTACAGTGGTAGCAGAGCCTAGCTAAACAACAACTAGCATGTTAGCAAAGTGTTTAGAACTTCGATCCGAAAAAAAAAATCGCGAAACATGTCAAAAAACTATACTTTCTGCCGATTTTTAAAACAACCCTAAAAATATTTCCACATACCTTAAAAATCAGTGCAGGGTTTTTTAGAAACAACCAGGAAAAACGAGCCTACAACTCGGTCAATGCGCCACGGAAGCGCGGTGAAACCACACGTTTCGCCTCGGATCCGCGGCCGAGTTGACTTGGCCGCGACTCGGGTTTCCTGCAGTTTGTTCTGTATGATGTTTTGGGATTTTAAAGATATTTTGTTTCTGCCTAGATTATCCAGAGAACAATGTTGTGTTTGGGGTAGTTACAAATTGGTATTTTGATCGAAGTTCTATAAACTTTTGCTAAATGGTTATATCTGTAATGTGATATATGCACTGAACGTCGACTAATCGCTATACGTCGATTAGTAGGGGTTGTGCATATCTGTGATCTGTAATATTGTTGGATTGTGCATATGAACTTGTTGGATTGTCACGGATGAATAGCCAGGGTTTTGTGAGATGAGAGTTTCTTTATCTTTCATTTGATGTAATATGTAAATTGATGTAATATTATTTTTATGGCCGCACATCCGGGATGATGATGTAGCCTCTATTGTATATTATTTCTTTTACTGTTTTTGCTCCTAGGATAGACCCAAGATGGGGTGCACAAACTACCGGGTAGTTTGAAGTGCCGAGTGGCCTACTTACGTTGTTGAGGGAGGTTGCTTCACTTCGGGTACTTGGCGGGTAGTTTACCGCACCCGTAGGGGTCTAGGGTGGGGTTTGGTTATTCATAGCGACCGTGTAATCCGTCTTTCGTTGCAGGCTCGAACGAAACACGGATTCCTAGCATATCTAATGTATTCACACTAGTAAAATAAGGGGTTGCCCCTACGGATATTGACATCCGTAGGGGCAATTTAAGTTTGGCCCTACGGATTAATCCGTAGGGCTAAAAGGTTGCCCCTACGGGCATAGACGTCCAAGAATAAAAATATTAATTCTTAATTTGGTGTTTGCCCCTACGGTGCCGCAAACAAAGGACCTACGGCTATATCCGTAGGGGAAAGTAAATATCGATTTAACAAAATCCCAGATCGATCGCCTACGCTCGCTCACTTTCTCTCTCTCTCGATCGCGCGCGAAATCTCTCTCGATCGCGCGCGAAAAAATTCCCCAATTCGCCACGCCGTCGTCGCCAACGTCGTTCTCCTTATCGCCACCGCCGGTTTTGTCGCCACCTCAGCTCTCGTCGCCACCGCGGTTCAGGTCGTCGCCCCAGCCCCAGCGCAGCAGCGGTTCAGGTGAGTAAATCTTTGGATTACTTCGGGATTAGGGTTCAGGTGAGGTAAATTAAAGATTTTTGGGATTATTTTGGGCTTAGGGTTCATGGCGCGCGAGTTGGGGTTGGGCAGGGGTCGCGGTCGCAGTCGGGGTCGGGGTCGGGGTCGGGGTAGGGTTAGGGTTGGTGTTCAGCTGCTGTGGGGTGGGGCTGGGGTTAGGGTTTGCCTTAGGGTTGGTGTTGGGGTTTAGCTGGCCGCACTGGGTTTAGGGTTAGGTTGGGGCGGGGCTGGGGTGGGGCTGGGCTGGGGTGGGGCTGAGGCTGGGGGCGGGGGCTGGGGCTGGGTTGGGGTTAAGTGGTGGGGAGTTGAAAAATTATTCTAGTATGTATCCTTACACTCTAGTTAGTATAGCAAGATGCCCAGATGTGTTCTTGTGTACTGCTGTGTAAACCATTCTTTCACCAACTAATTCGTAGCAAAACTGGCTTTGGTGTTGTCAATTGATGTAGCCTTGAAAACTGGCTTTGGTGCTGGCTTTGGTGTTGTCAATTGATGTAGCCTTGAAAACATTGTTATATCATCCGATCACATTTATTTCTTGTAGATGTTGTTTGGATATTGGATGCATTGTTCATATTTGATATGTAAAAATAAAAAAATAAAAAATTGTAGTCAGATTCATATTGAAAATGGATGTTAAGTGTTCTTTGGGCTCATATCGAATATGTTGGATGATTAGTGTCCTTGGGCACATGGATTCTCAAAGTCTTAAGGTTGATTCATGAATTTATGTGTCTTTTTTGTTTGTTTTGTACCAAATGAAAATGAAAGATGATGGTTTATGAGTTTCTTATTCTTTTGTTTGGTTGTGCCCAAATTGTGGACATGGATTTTTTTGCAAATCCTTACTTTTTTCGACGGAATGGAAAGAGCTCCAAATATCCTAGTTGCATCAATCAATCCTAAAATCAAGTTTGCAAACAAAATACAAAACTGGCAAGTTTTTATGGATTTGATATTCCAAAAATCCAACTCCAATCCAAATCCACTGAGGGGTTGTTTGTTTCATGGAATTAGAGCGTAAGTATGGAGGGGACAATTACTGTAGTAACACCAATGTCATGTTTTTAGTTTGGACGAGTATTGTTGCCGAAAGCTAGTGATTTGGTACTAAATGCTGTTGAATTGCTTGAATTATTAAGCAACTTGGGGGTAGGGTTAGGTGGATTGATGACAACAAAATACTATAATTTATAACTATATTACTCATATAATGTGTATGTCATATGAAAGTTAGATGAAGGTCGAGGCAAGCACAACAAATTTTTTGGATGGAACAATATCAATAGGAGCTCAATGCTATTTGGAAAAATAATAATTCAAAAACATAGTGGAGTTTCCGATTGGTGGCATGGACTAGTTTGATGTATGTTGTTGGTTTGATTTATGAAAAAATAGGGAGACAACATGCATGTATGCATATAGGTAACATCTGCCAATATGCCATATCCAGACCGCAATCTATTTTTGCCAATTGGCTAATATGAAAATATCGGCCCGCGTATATGACATAATCAAAGTTGTTAAATCTTGATACGGTTTGTGTTTCGTTTTTTTATTTATCAGTTCTATCAATGTTGCGTATAACGCTTTATGATATCAGTATCCTACATTTGTAGTTTTAATTGTTGATTGTTATAGATGAATACCATTGCAATAATAGTTTTTAGTTGATGAATGCTATTGCAATTTAGGATGATCAGTTCTATCAATCTTGATCTCAATGGTTTAAAATCATGTTACACATACAACACGAATGCACAACAAACGCATAATTAGAGAGCGACTCGAGATATTCAGGTTAAAACCAATATATGATACTCGATGATAATATGAAACCTTCATATTCCCATCGATACTCATATATGAAACTAAAAGCGCCACTTTGTCCCTACGGTGCCCGACATTTTAATTTAAAAATATTAAATCTTAATTTGTTGTTTGGCCCTACGGAGCCGCAAACCAATAACCTACGGTTATGTCCGTAGGGGCATCTAAATGGGAATTTAATAAAAAAAAGGCACAGAAATGCCCTACGCCTCGATCTCTTTCCCTCTCGTTCCCAAAATTTTCTCTCGTTCCCGCGTCTCCAATTTTCTCTTCGTCGCCACCGCGCGCCCTCCGTTCTCAGCCCGCCACCGCCTTCCGTTCTTGGCCCACCACCGCCATCGTTCTTCCTCGTCGAGTTCCTCGTCGCCGATATTTGTGCCTACATTGATGCCTCAAGCAACGAATCAAATGATGTGGATCACAAACTAATTAAATAAATTTTGAATACCAATCTGGACTGGGATTTGAATACTAATCCTAGTTTGCTATATTTTTTTATATATAGTAGATGGTGATACTTCTTTAAGTAAAAACAACCCTACACTTAAGCGAAATCATAAATCGAAACATACATATATAGAATACAACTCATACATGGGTATCCTCAAATCTAACTTTCATTGAATTTGCACGCGCAGTTAAAATAACAACCTTTATACTAAAAAATTATGTATGCCATTACTTAGTAGTTTATGGTTTTTAGACGCAAAAGCCATTTGAGAAATACTTTTCCAACCCACTATTAATCCATATTCTCAATATAGTCATTGAATTTGCACGCGCACATAATAAGAAGGAGAAGACAATAATGTGGCAGAAGAAGAAGGAGAAGACAGTAATGTGGCAGAAGAAGAAAAAAATGGCATTCCTCGTTCTCTGTTTCAGCATCAATCTTCTGATATGAACTAATGATGGCTTTCACATAAGCTTTTCCCTTTAGAGACTTCTTAGTGTCCAATGGAAAGCATACATCAGATTTGTGCAGGTCGGGTTCTTCTATGACTTTCAAGAGTCTCAACTGATTCTGTAAATTACACTCTAGTTGGGTGGTACTTTTACCACTTCTCACTGCAGGTGCGCTCTCTAATATCCATTTTGAATGTAATATTATCGATATTCAAAATGGATATTAGAGAGCGCACCTGCAGTGAGAAGTGGTAAAAGTATCACCCAACTAGGGTGTAATTTACAGAATCGGTTGAGACTCTTAAAAGTCATAGAAGAACCCGACCTGTACAAATCTGATGTATGCTTTCCATTGGACACTAAGAAGTCTCTAAAGGGAAAAGCCTATGTGAAAGCCATCATTAGTTCATATCAGAAGATTGATGCTGAAACAGAGAACGAGGAATGCCATTTTTTTCTTCTTCCGCCATATTACTGTCTTCTCCTTCTGTCACATTACTGTCTTCTCCTTCTTATTATGTGCGCGTGCAAATTCAATGACTATATTGAGAATATGGATTAATAGTGGGTAGGAAAAGTATTTCTCAAATGGCTTTTGCGTTTTAAAACCATAAACTAGTAAGTAATGGCATACATAATTTTTTTAGTATAAAGGTTGTTATTTTAAGTTTTCCCTTATAGAGATATGATCTAACTGCATCTATAAACTATAAGTGTGCAGAAAATTATGATAAGAAATCATAAGAAAGGGTCGTAGCCATGCATAACCTTGAATCTACATACCAAATCATGCAAAAGCATGCACTTATTGTCACCTTGCCTTGGAATATAAAATATCTTGGAAGACTATAAGCGAGCATTTAAATCTTGATAGCTTTTGACTTCAACATATATTTTTCTCAAGTACCATGAAATATACTTGCTCCGTATAAACCGTTTTCAGGAAGATGGATTAATAATGACAAATTATCCATTGTGGCTCACTAGGTTAGCATTTTCTCTTCTATTGACCATCTTTCTAATCTGCTTGGTAAATTTATTCGGAACCGGCTGCGAATCATTAAAAGACATGCATAAGAAAGAAAGCTAAAATACAGATATATAGCATACCGATACATCGAAACTTCATAGTTGCGATGGCAATCCAGAGATATTTATTTCTACACACGTAGTGCGCGTGCGAATGCGTCAGGCATCATGGACAAATATTTCAGAACATGGAAAGTATTATTCGTATAAAGTAATTAAAATTTTAAACACCTTGGGTAGATATTTTCTTAGTTGATGCAATCATATCATGAGGACTAAATTTAAGCTATTATACATATGCTTATGTATTTTTCTAACCTAATATATCACACACAGAGAGAGAGAGAGAGAGAGGGAGAACACCAGGTAGATAGAGAAATCAGGTAGCAGGATCCTGAAGAAATGGAGTCCATAGCATTGCTCATCATCATCATCCGTGATCCCTTTGAAAAAATATTATCAAAGGGATCATGGATGATGATGATGAGCAATGCTATCGACTCCATTTCTTCAGGATCCTGCTACCTGATTTCTTTACCTACCAGGTGTTCTCTCTCTCTCTCTCTGTGTGTGTGTGTGTGATATATTAGGTTAGAAAAATACATATGCATATGTATAATAGCTTAAATTTAGTCCTCATGATATGATTGCATCAACTAAGAAAATATCTACCCAAGGTGTTTAAAAGTTTTAATTACTTTATACGAATAATACTTTCCATGTTCTGAAATATTTGTCCATGATGCCTGACGCATTCGCACGCGCACCACGTGTGTAGAAATAAATATCTCTGGATTGCCATCGCAACTATGAAGTTTCGATGTATCGGTATGCTATATATCTGTATTTTAGCTTTCTTTCTTATGCATGTCTTTTAATGATTCACAGCCGGTTCCGAGTAAATTTACCAAGCAGATTAGAAAGATGATCAATAGAAGAGAAAATGCTAACCTAGTGAGCCACAATGGATAATTTGTCATTATTAATCCATCTTCCTGAAAACGGTTTATACGGAGCAAGTATATTTCATGGTACTTGAGAAAAATATATGTTGAAGTCAAAAGCTATCAAGATTTAAATGCTCGCTTATAGTCTTCCAAGATATTTTATATTCCAAGGCAAGGTGACAATAAGTGCATGCTTTTGCATGATTTGGTATGTAGATTCAAGGTTATGCATGGCTACGACCCTTTCTTATGATTTCTTATCATAATTTTCTGCACACTTATAGTTGATAGATGCAGTTAGATCATATCTCTATAAGGGAAAACTTAAAATAACAACCTTTATACTAAAAAAATTATGTATGCCATTACTTAGTAGTTTATGGTTTTAAGACGCAAAAGCCATTTGAGAAATACTTTTCCTACCCACTATTAATCCATATTCTCAATATAGTCATTGAATTTGCACGCGCACATAATAAGAAGGAGAAGACAGTAATGTGGCAGAAGGAGAAGACAGTAATGTGGCGGAAGAAGAAAAAAATGGCATTCCTCGTTCTCTGTTTCAGCATCAATCTTCTGATATGAACTAATGATGGCTTTCACATAGGCTTTTCCCTTTAGAGACTTCTTAGTGTCCAATGGAAAGCATACATCAGATTTGTGCAGGTCGGGTTCTTCTATGACTTTTAAGAGTCTCAACTGATTCTGTAAATTACACCCTAGTTGGGTGATACTTTTACCACTTCTCACTGCAGGTGCGCTCTCTAATATCCATTTTGAATGTAATATTATAGATATCCATGCCTCTTTATGTCAAAATTACTTATATTGTCAATGTTTGATTATCTAGTTGTTGGTGATGCGTCCATATCAGGGACAGAGGCCACTCCCGTTCCTCCAGGTATGTTTATATATTATATAGGGCATGTATATTGATTTAGAATGCTATATCATAAATATACACACATTCCTTTTGCTCTTAGTCGTCCAACTCATTATCATGGGCTGCTTGATGAGATTAGATTTGCGCCTGATGATCTACAAGAGCTTGTTCACTCCCTGTCATATGTGTAAGCAGCGCTATATGCGACTTTACCTTGTTAGTATGTATATACTGTAAGTCCATACTACCTCTCCCGGTACTTTCGGGAATGCGGAATATGGTAAAAAACAATTTTTACGGAGGTGGTAACATGGACCTATAACCCGGATCTTGGTTAAACTTCTATCTAACATCCTAACTATGAGTTTTAGCTACTCGGTTAGGGGGTTATACCTTGCTTGTCTTGAACTCCTTCGTCTTCAAAGCTTCGATGGTGGTCCGATGGCTTCTTCTCGTCGTCTCCGTACGCCGAAGATAGATCCACCTGAAAGCTCCAACCTTTAGCTCCTTCTTCATTCTTTGAAGAAACTAGTTCACTTGGTTTGCTAAACCTAGTGAACTAGAATGAGTAGAGAGGAAATAGAATGAGATTTTATCTATGGTTCTTGATTCTCAACTCATGAGACAAGAGAACCATAGATCAAGAGAGGGAGCAAGAGGTTGAGGGTGAGAGCAAGAGGAGAGCTCAAGAACAAGAGAGAGAATGAGCAAGAAAGAATGAGCAAGTATTTTGTCTCTCACCCTCTCATAATCCAAAGCAATGATAACTCATCATATTAACAAAAGTCTTATGTGATGGTTTGAAGCAACCACAACTATATCATTTCATGCACTCATTTTACACAAATGAGCAAGTAAACAAAAGTCTTTGCCATGAAATGATGGCTATGGTTATCATGATGGTCAACTAGTCAAGCCTAGTCAACCGGTCAACCGGTCAACAAGTCAACAAAAGTCAACAAGTCAACAAAGTCAACAAGTCAACAAAAGTCAACAAGTCAACAACCATATCACCATAATACTTAATTAATATAATAGTTAATCACATATCATATTCTCATTAGGGTTGAGCATAAAGTCAAATAGTCAACGGTCAACTGTCAACAACCCTAATGAGAATCCGCTGCCTCTGCCTCCCTGTCAACTGTGCATACACACCCGCATCCGCGTTCCGAGGAACACGAATGCAAACTGGATAAATCCAATCCCATAAGGTACACTAGGATCTGGCTTAAACCAAAGCCCGCTAGTGTAAACTGTCCGGACACTGTACGTGCACAAGTGCACGGATGTGACCGAACCCTGTCGCAAAACCATGCGACCTGTCGCAATACCATGCGACCTCTACTCTTTTGCCTAAAGGCGAAAAGCTTTCTGTGTGGGACTCTAAAGACTCGACACTACGCTGGCAGTGGGTTTAACCACAGACCGCAAGCGGCACTAGCTGTGCGTAACGGTCCCCAGGTAATGCCGACAAGAAGACCGACGAGGCGAAACCCATCTGAACTCCTACTGAGCCTGAGTGTGACATTCTCCGTACAGTCCGGTCTGTTCGTCTGATACATCGCATGGCGGGCCTAGGGGGTGGTATACGTCAGTCCCCCAATAGCGGTACAAGTCGTGCCGGAGCGAAGCCCAAAACACCCTGAGATAACACTAGAAACCTACCAGTATATCTCGTTTGCCCTGGCCAGGGACTACTCGTGTAATGGCTCTCCTAGACACAGCGCGATGTCAACCCCTAATACCGGGAGAGACGAATCCTGTCTAACCGTCACTGCCTCCAAGTGCTTCGGGACTGCACCCAACCACTACCTGTTTGCACGACTCCTTTGAGCCGTGGTAGGGTAGTGATCAAAGTACAGTGGGAACACACTTGAGGCGAAGTGACAGTGTCAAGTCAGCGGACTAAGCTGTACTCATGTCACCTGGGAACTGATAACTGATGATAGGTATAATACCAACTAGTCAGTTCCCGACGAGTCCTGTCCAGTGTACCCGTAACCTAACGAGCACCCGCATACTATCTCAAGTACGACGTACTGACGGCTGTGGGACAGACCGTCTCCCACACTGGGATGAGAAGCGCATGCGCTGGTCTACTCCGGAATATCGATGCCCTGTCTCGATAGTCCTGCGACCAGGGACCTGCATAAGGATGTGCTTATAGATTACCCAGCCCCACTAGTGTGACGGCCATCACATCGCTGGTAATCAAGCAAAGATCCTAAGGGCTCTACTAATGTGTATAGGCGATATACAAAAATAAACACATGTACACATTGAAGTAGAAACAAACCAAGTAGCATACTACTATTTTGAGCAAGATTGTATATACAAGGTGAATATCCCAAGCATCCATTAAGTAATATACAAACTAGTATGATACAGTAATGGCCTCTAGGGCATATACACTAACAATCTCCCACTTGCACTAAGGCCATGTACTGGCATATCGAAGACCTATCATCTCGATCAGCCGCTCGAACTGAGTCTGGGGCAGGGCCTTGGTGAATGGATCTGCAGTGTTATCTTCTGAAGCGACTCTCCGAACCTCGATCTCCTGGCGATCTACGATCTCCCTGATCAGGTGATACCGCCTTAAGATGTGCCTGGATTTCTGATGGGACCTGGGTTCCTTCGCTAAAGCTATAGCCCCGTTGTTGTCGCAATACAGAGGTATTGGATCAACAATGGACGGAACCACCTGAAGTTCTTTCAAGAACTTCCTCATCCAGACAGCTTCTTTTGCGGCATCAGATGCAGCGATGTATTCCGCTTCCATCGTCGAGTCTGCAACGGTTTCTTGTTTGGAACTCTTCCAACACACCGCCCCTCCATTGAGCGTAAAGACAAAACCCGACATGGACTTGGAATCATCCTTGTCACTCTGGAAGCTGGAGTCAGCAAAGGCCTCGATCTGGAGGTCTTTTCCGCCATACACCAAGAACATCTCCTTAGTCCTTCTCAGGTACTTGAGAATGTTCTTTACCGCTATCCAGTGTTTCTCCCCAGGGTATGACTGATACCGGCTTACCACACTCAGTGCATAAGCTACATCCGGTCTGGTACACAACATCGCATACATTATAGAGCCTACCGCAGAAGCGTAGGGTATAATAGACATGCGATCCCTCTCCAAATCAGTCTTGGGAGACATCACTTTAGAGAGGGTGATCCCGTGACAAGCCGGTAGGTTACCGCGCTTGGAATCTTCCATACTGAATCTCTTCAGTATGGTGTCGATGTACCTGGACTGAGAAAGTCCAAATATCCTCTTGGATCTGTCACGGTAGATCCGGATACCCAGAATGTACGAGGCATCACCCAGGTCTTTCATGGAGAACCTGTGTGACAAGAACCCCTTGACAGATTGTAGCATAGGAATGTCATTTCCTATTAAGAGAATGTCATCCACGTATAAAACGTGGAATACTACAGTTCTCGCTACAAATCTACTATAGATGCATGGTTCATCTGGATTTTTGATAAAGCCAAATTCTTTGACCGTCTCATCAAAGCAGATGTTCCAACTCCGCGATGCCTGCTTTAGTCCATAGATGGACTTAAGCAACTTGCACACCTTTCCGCTGCTCCCACTCTGAATGAAACCCTCTGGCTGGTCCATATAGACACACTCCTCTAAATTTCCATTTAGAAAAGCTGTCTTTACGTCCATTTGCCAGATCTCATAATCGTGGAAGGCAGCAATGGCAAGAAGGATCCGAATGGATTTCAGCATGGCTACTGGAGAAAAGGTTTCGTCATAGTCCAAGCCAGGTCTTTGACGAAAACCCTTTGCTACCAGCCTAGCTTTATAGGTCTCAACCTGTCCATCTACACCAATCTTCCTTTTGAAGATCCACTTGCATCCTACGGGTTTTACCCCGTCTGGAGCAATGTCCAACGTCCATACCTTGTTGGTGTACATGGACTCCATTTCGGTCCGCATTGCATCCAGCCATTTCACTGAGTCAACGCTCTGAACGGCCTGCTGGAATCTAGTAGGCTCATCATAATCTATGATGCAATCCTCTCTATCCCCGTCTATGAGAAAACCGTAGTATCTCTCGGGCGGATGAGTTTGCCTACTACTCCTGCGGAGCGGCGTAGGAATGTCCTGTTCTGTTGAACCCTCTGGTTCCACTAAGCTTTCAGTAACAGTCTGTGGTTCTGGAACTTCTTCCAGTTCTATTGTGCTCCCACTTATCTGGTTTTCCAAAAACTCAGTTTCCAAGAAGTAGGCATGACGAGAAACAAGGACTTTTTGTTCCTCTTCACAGTAGAAGAAATATCCCTTGGAATTCTTTGGATATCCCACAAACTTGCACTGTACCGAGCGTGCCTCGAGCTTGTCCGCATGCTGCTTTTTGACAAAAGCTGGACATCCCCATGTCATAATGTACTTAAGATAGGGTCTCTTCCCACACCACATCTCATATGGTGTAGTAGGCACGGTCTTAGTAGGAACTCGGTTCAAAAGGTATGCTGCTGATTCTAGCGCATATCCCCAGAATGATCGCGGCAACTCAGCGTTACTCATCATGGACCGCACCATATCCAATAGGGTGCGGTTCCGTCTTTCCGATACACCGTTATGTTGCGGGGTGTACGGAGGAGTAAGCTGAGAGAGAATTCCGTTCTCTTTTAAGTAGTCCAGGAACTCGGCACTTAAGTATTCTCCACCTCGATCCGATCTTAGAATCTTAATACTTTTACCGGTCTGTTTCTCTACTTCATTCTTATACTCCTGGAATTTTCCAAAGGCTTCGGACTTATGTTTCATTAAGAAGACATAACCGTACCTTGAGAAGTCATCCGTAAAAGTAATGAAGTAAGAATGTCCGCTTCGGGCATGTGTAGACATTGGACCGCACACGTCACTGTGTACGAGTCCCAAGAGCTCGCTCGCTCTTACTCCTTGTCCAGTAAACGGAGTCTTTGTCATCTTTCCTTTGAGACAAGATTGACAAGTGGCATACGATTGATATTCGAACGCATTCAAATATCCTTCTGTATGTAACTTAGTCAACCTTCTCTCATTGATGTGACCCAATCTACAATGCCATAAGAAAGTCTGATTTATTTCTGGAGATTTTCTCTTGTGTGTATTCTGGACATTAAAAATCTGTGGTTGGTTTAACACGTATATACCATCACTCAATGTACCTGACCCAATTAAAACTTGATTAAGGTGAATGTTTACAACATTACTTACAAACGCAAATTCATAACCTTCTTTAGAAACTAAAGATACAGAAATGATATTACAAGTTGCGTTGGGTACAAAAAAGCAATTACGCAAAACCAAAACATGTCCATCTGACATTCCCAGGTGATAGTCCCCCATGGCTTTAGCATCCATGCTAGCTCCGTTCGCAACTCTGAGGGTCATGTCACCTGCCTTCAAAACACTACGGTTTCTCAACGCCTGCAAAGAATTACAGATATGAGATCCTGATCCGGTATCCAATACCCAGGAAGTAGAGTTTATTGAAAGACAGTTTTCAATAACATACATTCCTGAAGCTGAAGCTGCAACCTGCTTCAATTCCTGTGTTCTGGCCTTCCAATCCCTGCAATCATTCTTCCAGTGTCCTTTCTTATGACAATAGAAGCATTCTTCCTTATCCACAAGCTTCCCCGCTATCTTTGTTGCTTTACCCTTTCCCTTCGTATCCACTTTACTAACACCGCCCCTTGGTTTGGCGGGGGCCTTCTTCTTCTTTCCCTTGGCTTTCGCCTTGGACCTAGAAGAAGATGATCCTCTTACAAACAAAGTGGATGTTTCCCTACCTTTCTGTAGGGTGCCCTCTGCGCTCCTCAGCATGTTGAGGAGCTCTGAAAGTTCAACCTCTTTTTCTTGTAAGTTGAAGTTCAGTATAAACTGGGCGTAAGTGGAAGGAAGGGACTGGAGAACTATATCCGTATATAGCTCACTCTCCAATGTGATCCCTAGGTCAGCGAGCTCCTCAATGTAGCCGATCATCTTTAGCACGTGCTCGGCTACTGATGATCCGACGGCCATTCTGGTCGAAAATAACTTCTTCGACGCTTCGTATCTTGCGATACGAGATTGCTCTCCATACAGTTCTTTTGTATGAAGCAATATGGATTCCATGTCCATATTCTCATGCCTCCTCTGATGTTCGTTGTCCATCGAGGCAAGCAGGAGGCATTTGGCCTTCGCGCTATCAATCTCCCAAGTCTTGCGGATTTCCTTATCCACGACACTGGAAGTTGGACCAGGGACAGGGGGAGCTTTAGTGGTAAGAAGATACCCCAGCTTGTCGTAAGTGATTGCTATCTTGACATTCCTGAGCCAATCTTTGTAGTTTGGCCCTGTCAGTTTGTTTTTATCTAGGAGTAACTTAAGTCCAGTCATGTCGATTTGGTCGCTGCAATTAGGAGAGAGAAGAAGAAACACTCAGCATGATGCTCTTGCAAGTTTAGAGTGGTTTTTAGTTTGTCTAAACAGGATGGCTCCCACTGTTTCTCGAATCCCTCCTCAAACCATAAAGGAAGAATTAGCCGGGATCAATCCCACCGCACAATACTTGCTTAACCGTTCAGCCAGGCCGGTGTCGGTACTTCGAGGGAGGTTTTCCAACGCTTTCGCGAAGTTCCTTAATTAGAGAACCTCTTTTCCCTGGGGGCGTAGCCCCGCTAACACCTTTCTAGGCACCTACTAGGTTTATAGCATTGATCGATTAGTGAGAAATTTCCCGAGGAGTAGCATATACTCACAGTAGGATCGGGATCCAAATATCATCGCGTGACGAAACTGAAGGAATCCTACCAGAATCATCACACTCCAAATGGTATGCAAATCTAGCAAGTTTCAGTACTTATGAAACTCCCGATGTGGATTTTTGCCCCATGCTCTTATGACCTTGACTTTGGCCAACAAATCATAAGTCACATGTCAAGTTCTGCCCGTCGTTCTCCAGGTTAATTTGAATCCACCCGCACCTACCCTTGACTTTGGCCAACAAGGCAGTACGACTGTTCCAAACCAACGCATCTATCTATGCTGCACATGAATATCCAATAGCTACCAATCACTGTGCCTTGACTTTGGCCAACAAACACAGCTTGAATACTATTGACTATTCATGTGAAACGACGGAGGGCTACGGATGGTTTTGGCAAAACCGTGAACGTAGTGAACTTGATTTGGTCGATGGAACGAGATAGCTTTTAAAAGGAGTGGCTCAAGCTCCGCATTTAAAAGTTGTTTTGAAAAGAACTGAGTGGTTTTTCGAAAGTGTTCCAACGACTTTAACTTGGTTTATTATCTTGCATTAGTTCTTTTAATGCGTGATATTCTTGCATTAGTTCTTTTAATGCGTCCCATCATTTAATCCTACCATTGCAGAAAACAACCAAAATATGACGTACGCTTATGCCATTCGCATTCGCCACGGGGCCCCGTCATTACCCGTTAGGTTACTTAACTAACGACAGAGCGGGGGCTGGGCTAGCGCGTCTGTAAAACATAAGCAACGCCTAAATAATATCATATATAGATATACTGCAATGATAAACATTTCAGATCACAGATAAATAGATTGGATATACTAGCAATCTGTAATTTGTACGAGCCTGTAACAAAAACAGATAACACGGTCGCGGTGAATAGCCAATACCCTACCCAAGACCCCTACGGGTGCGGCAAACTACCCGCCAAGTACCCGAAGCGTAGTAACCTCCCTCATCTCCATGAGTAGGCCACTCGACACTTTGGCATACCCGGTAGTTTGTGCACCCCCTCCATGGGTCTATCCTAGGAGCAAAAACAGTAAAAAGAAATTATACAATGACGGCTACAACCCCGACCCGGTTGTGCGGCCATACAAATAATTATTACATCAATTTACAAATTTACAAGAATTGAAAGAAAAGAAAACTCTCGTCTCACAACCCCCGGCTATTCACCCGCGACAATCCAATATATTTATATACACATTCCAGCACATTACAGATCACAGATTTGTATAACCCCCACTAATCGACATATAGCGATTAGTAGACGTTCAATACAAATATCACATTACAGAAAACCCGTTAGCTTAAGTCTTTTAGAAGTTCGATCAAAAATACGGATTTTCGGGACCCCAAAATGAAATTTTCGTTCTGGAAAATCTGGGTTGAAAATACATGTACCAAAATTCCCAAAATACCCCCAGATGCACACTGTAGCAAAAAAATACCAGAGAGGCGCCAAGGATGCCGCGGAAGCGCGACAATAGCAAGCTATTGCCGCGTTTCCGCGGTCGTTTAAGGGAATCAATTGGAGATTTTTCTACAGTGGCAATAAAAAACCCTGAGCCGATTTTAGGTGCTAAAATAATCAACTTTTGAACAGTAAAAAAATCGACAGAAACTTTAAATTTTTGGGGTTTGTTTCGGGACTTTTGCGTTGATCGATCTTCTAGATACTTGCTAACATGTTAGATAGAGTTTAACTAGGCTCTGATACCACTGTAAGTCCATACTACCTCTCCCGGTACTATCGGGAATGCGGAATATGTTAAAAAACAATTTTTACGGAGGTGGTAACATGGACCTATAACCCGGATCTTGGTTAAACTTCTATCTAACATCCTAACTATGAGTTTTAGCTACTCGGTTAGGGGGTTATACCTTGCTTGTCTTGAACTCCTTCGTCTTCAAAGCTTCGATGGTGGTCCGATGGCTTCTTCTCGTCGTCTCCGTACGCCGAAGATAGATCCACCTGAAAGCTCCAACTTTTAGCTCCTTCTTCGTTCTTTGAAGAAACTAGTTCACTTGGTTTGCTAAACCTAGTGAACTAGAATGAGTAGAGAGGAAATAGAATGGGATTTTATCTATGGTTCTTGATTCTCAACTCATGAGACAAGAGAACCATAGATCAAGAGAGGGAGCAAGAGGTTGAGGGTGAGAGCAAAAGGAGAGCTCAAGAACAAGAGAGAGAATGAGCAAGAAAGAATGAGCAAATATTTTGTCTCTCACCCTCTCATAATCCAAAGCAATGATAACTCATCATATTAACAAAAGTCTTATGTGATGGTTTGAAGCAACCACAACCATATCATTTCATGCACTCATTTTACACAAATGAGCAAGTAAACAAAAGTCTTTGCCATGAAATGATGGCTATGGTTATCATGATGGTCAACTAGTCAAGCCTAGTCAACCGGTCAACCGGTCAACAAAAGTCAACAAGTCAACAAAGTCAACAAGTCAACAAAAGTCAACAAGTCAACAACCATATCACCATAATACTTAATTAATATAATAGTTAATCACATATCATATTCTCATTAGGGTTGAGCATAAAGTCAAATAGTCAACGGTCAACTCTCAACAACCCTAATGAGAATCCGCTGCCTCTGCCTCCCTGTCAACTGTGCATACACACCCGCATCCGCGTTCCGAGGAACACGAATGCAAACTGGATAAATCCAATCCCATAAGGTACACTAGGATCTGGCTTAAACCAAAGCCCGCTAGTGTAAACTGTCCGGACACTGTACGTGCACAAGTGCACGGATGTGACCGAACCCTGTCGCAAAACCATGCGACCTGTCGCAATACCATGCGACCTCTACTCTTTTGCCTAAAGGCGAAAAGCTTTCTGTGTGGGACTCTAAAGACTCGACACTACGCTGGCAGTGGGTTTAACCACAGACCGCAAGCGGCACTAGCTGTGCGTAACGGTCCCCAGGTAATGCCGACAAGAAGACCGACGAGGCGAAACCGATCTGAACTCCTACTGAGCCTGAGTGTGACATTCTCCGTACAGTCCGGTCTGTTCGTCTGATACATCGCATGGCGGGCCTAGGGGGTGGTATACGTCAGTCCCCCAATAGCGGTACAAGTCGTGCCGGAGCGAAGCCCAAAACACCCTGAGATAACACTGGAAACCTACCAGTATATCTCGTTTGCCCTGGCCAGGGACTACTCGTGTAATGGCTCTCCTAGACACAGCGCGATGTCAACCCCCAATACCGGGAGAGACGAATCCTGTCTAACCGTCACTGCCTCCAAGTGCTTCGGGACTGCACCCAACCACTACCTGTTTGCACGACTCCTTTGAGCCGTGGTAGGGTAGTGATCAAAGTACAGTGGGAACACACTTGAGGCGAAGTGACAGTGTCAAGTCAGCGGACTAAGCTGTACTCATGTCACCTGGGAACTGATAACTGATGATAGGTATAATACCAACTAGTCAGTTCCCGACGAGTCCTGTCCAGTGTACCCGTAACCTAACGAGCACCCGCATACTATCTCAAGTACGACGTACTGACGGCTGTGGGACAGACCGTCTCCCATACTGGGATGAGAAGCGCATGCGCTGGTCTACTCCGGAATATCGATGCCCTGTCTCGATAGTCCTGCGACCAGGGACCTGCATAAGGATGTGCTTATAGATTACCCAGCCCCACTAGTGTGACGGCCATCACATCGCTGGTAATCAAGCAAAGATCCTAAGGGCTCTACTAATGTGTATAGGCGATATACAAAAATAAACACATGTACACATTGAAGTAGAAACAAACCAAGTAGCATACTACTATTTTGAGCAAGATTGTATATACAAGGTGAATATCCCAAGCATCCATTAAGTAATATACAAACTAGTATGATACAGTAATGGCCTCTAGGGCATATACACTAACAATCTCCCACTTGCACTAAGGCCATGTACTGGCGTATCGAAGACCTATCATCTCGATCAGCCGCTCGAACTGAGTCTGGGGCAGGGCCTTGGTGAATGGATCTGCAGTGTTATCTTCTGAAGCGACTCTCCGAACCTCGATCTCCTGGCGATCTACGATCTCCCTGATCAGGTGATACCGCCTTAAGATGTGCCTGGATTTCTGATGGGACCTGGGTTCCTTCGCTAAAGCTATAGCCCCGTTGTTGTCGCAATACAGAGGTATTGGATCAACAATGTGTAAGTCCATATTGCGACCCCCGGTTCTTACGGGGAGGCGGAAACGGTATAAAATCAAAATTTTTATCGCAAGAGGCAACATGGACTAACTTATGGTCGGGATCGTTACCTAAACTAAAACTAGCAAACTAAGCTAAAGATGTTTAGCTACTCGGATGAAGATGGTTATACCTAAACTTGAACTCCTTCTCTTCAAGCTCCGGTGGTGGTCCGATGGCTCCTTCTCGTCGTCTCCGTACGCCGAAGATAGATCCACTTGAAAGCTCCAACCTTTAGCTCCTTCTTCGGTCTTTGAAGAAACTAGTTCACTTGGTTTGCTAAACCTAGTGAACTAGAATGAGTAGAGAGGAAATAGAATGGGATTTTATCTATGGTTCTTGATTCTCAACTCATGAGACAAGAGAACCATAGATCAAGAGAGGGAGCAAGAGGTTGAGGGTGAGAGCAAGGGGAGAGCTCAAGAACAAGAGAGAGAATGAGCAAGAAAGAATGAGGCTCTCTTTTCTCTCTCACCCTCTCATAATCCAAAGTGATCATAACTCATCATATCAAAAAAGTCTTTTGGTGATGGTTAGAAGCAACCATAAGGTTATCATATCATGCACTCATATTACTCAAAAAGCAAGCAAGAAAAAAGTCTTTGGCATGAAATGATAACCATGGTTATCATGATGGTCAACTAGTCAAGCCTAGTCAACCGGTCAACAAGTCAACAAAAGTCAACAAGTCACCAAAGTCAACAAGTCAACAAAAGTCAACAAGTCAACAACCATATCACCATAATACTTAATTAATATAATAGTTAATCACATATCATATTCTCATTAGGGTTGAGCAAAAAGTCAAAAGTCAACGGTCAACTGTCAACAACCCTAATGAGAATCCACTGCCTCTGCCTCCCTGTCAACTGTGCATACACACCCGCATCCGCGTTCCGAGGAACACGAATGCAAACTGGATAAATCCAATCCCATAAGGTACACTAGGATCTGGCTTAAACCAAAGCCCGCTAGTGTAAACTGTCCGGACACTGTACGCGCACAAGTGCACGGATGTGACCGAACCCTGTCGCAAAACCATGCGACCTGTCGCAATACCATGCGACCTCTACTCGTTTGCCTAAAGGCGAAAAGCTTTCTGTGTGGGACTCTAAAGACTCGACACTACGCTGGCAGTGGGTTTAACCACAGACCGCAAGCGGCACTAGCTGTGCGTAACGGTCCCCAGGTAATGCCGACAAGAAGACCGACGAGGCGAAACCCATCTGAACTCCTACTGAGCCTGAGCGTGACATTCTCCGTACAGTCCGGTCTGTTCGTCTGATACATCGCATGGCGGGCCTAGGGGGCGGTAAACGTCAGTCCCCCAATAGCGGTACAAGTCGTGCCGGAGTGAAGCCCAATACACCCTGAGATAACACTGGAAACCTACCAGTATATCTCGTTTGCCCTGGCCAGGGACTACTCGTGTAATGGCTCTCCTAGACACAGCGCGATGTCAACCCCCAATACCGGGAGAGACGAATCCTGTCTAACCGTCACTGCCTCCAAGTGCTTCGGGACTGCACCCAACCACCACCTGTTTGCACGACTCCTTTGAGCCGTGGTAGGGTAGTGATCAAAGTACAGTGGGAACACACTCGAGGCGGAGTGACAGTGTCAAGTCAGCGGACTAAGCTGTACTCATGTCACCTGGGAACTGATAACTGACGATAGGTATAATACCAACTAGTCAGTTCCCGACGAGTCCTGTCCAGTGTACCCGTAACCTAACGAGCACCCGCATACTATCTCAAGTACGACGTACTGACGGCTGTGGGACAGACCGTCTCCCACACTGGGATGAGAAGCGCATGCGCTGGTCTACTCCGGAGTATCGATGCCCTGTCTCGATAGTCCTGCGACCAGGGACCTGAATAAGGATGTGCTTATAGATTACCCAGCCCCCACTAGTGTGACTGCCATCACAACGCTGGTAATCAAGCAAAGATCCTAAGGGCTCCACTAATGCGTATAAGTGATATACTGAAATAAACACAAGTACACATTGAAGTAGAAACAAACCAAGTAGCATACTACTATTTTGAGCAAGATTGTATATACAAGGTGAATATCCCAAGCATCCATTAAGTAATATACAAACTAGTATGATACAGTAATGGCCTCTAGGGCATATACACTAACAATCTCCCACTTGCACTAAGGCCATGTACTGGCGTATCGAAGACCTATCATCTCGATCAGCCGCTCGAACTGAGTCTGGGGCAGGGCCTTGGTGAATGGATCAGCAGTGTTATCTTCTGAAGCGACTCTCCGAACCTCGATCTCCTGGCGATCCACGATCTCCCTGATCAGGTGATACCGCCTCAAGATGTGCCTGGATCTCTGATGGGACCTGGGTTCCTTTGCTAAAGCTATAGCCCCGTTGTTGTCGCAATACAGAGGTACTGGGTCAACAATGGACGGAACCACCTGAAGTTCTTTCAAGAACTTCCTCATCCAGACAGCTTCTTTTGCGGCATCAGATGCAGCGATGTATTCCGCTTCCATCGTCGAGTCTGCAACGGTTTCCTGTTTGGAACTCTTCCAACACACCGCCCCTCCATTGAGGGTAAAGACAAAACCCGACATGGACTTGGAATCATCCTTGTCACTCTGGAAGCTGGAGTCAGCAAAGGCCTCGATCTGGAGGTCTTTTCCGCCATACACCAAGAACATCTCCTTAGTCCTTCTCAGGTACTTGAGAATGTTCTTTACCGCTATCCAGTGTTTCTCCCCAGGGTTTGATTGATACCGGCTTACCACACTCAGTGCATAAGCTACATCCGGTCTGGTACACAACATCGCATACATTATAGAGCCTACCGCAGAAGCGTAGGGTATAATTGACATGCGATCCCTCTCCAAATCAGTCTTGGGAGACATCTCTTTAGAGAGGGTGATCCCGTGACAAGCTGGTAGGTTACCACGCTTGGAATCTTCCATACTGAATCTTTTCAGTACGGTGTCGATGTACCTGGACTGAGAAAGTCCCAATATCCTCTTGGATCTATCACGATGGATCCGGATCCCCAGGATGTATGAGGCATCACCCAGGTCTTTCATGGAGAACCTTTGTGACAAGAACCCCTTGACAGATTGTAGCATAGGAATATCATTTCCTATTAAGAGAATGTCATCCACGTATAAAACGAGGAATACTACAGTTCTCGCTACAAATCTACTATAGATGCATGGTTCATCTGGATTTTTGATAAAACCAAATTCTTTGACCGTCTCATCAAAGCAGATGTTCCAACTCCGCGATGCCTGCTTTAGTCCATAGATGGACTTAAGCAACTTGCACACCTTTCCGCTGCTCCCACTCTGAATGAAACCCTCTGGCTGGTCCATATAGACACACTCCTCTAAATTTCCATTTAGAAAAGCTGTCTTTACGTCCATTTGCCAGATCTCATAATCGTGGAAGGCAGCAATGGCAAGAAGGATCCGAATGGATTTCAGCATGGCTACTGGAGAAAAGGTTTCGTCGTAGTCCAAGCCAGGTCTTTGACGAAAACCCTTTGCTACCAGCCTAGCTTTATAGGTCTCAACCTGTCCATCTACACCAATCTTCCTTTTGAAGATCCACTTGCATCCTACGGGTTTTATCCCGTCTGGAGCAATGTCCAACGTCCATACCTTGTTGGTGTACATGGACTCCATTTCGGTCCGCATTGCATCCAGCCATTTCACTGAGTCAACGCTCTGAACGGCCTGCTGGAAGCTAGTAGGCTCATCATAATCTATGATGCAATCCTCTCTATCCCCGTCTATGAGAAAACCGCAGTATCTCTCGGGCGGATGAGACTGCCTACTACTCCTGCGGAGCGGCGTAGGAATGTCCTGTTCTGTTGAACCCTCTGGTTCCACTAACCTTTCAGTAATAGTCTGTGGTTCTGGAATTTCTTCTAGTTCTACTGCGCTCCCACTAATTTCCTTTTCCAAGAACTGGTGTTCTAGAAAGTGGGCATTACGAGAAACAAGGACTTTTTGTTCCTCTGCGTAGTAGAAAAGATACCCCCTGGTGTTCTTTGGGTATCCCACAAACTTGCACAGTACTGAGCGTGCCTCGAGTTTGTCCGCATGCTGCTTTTTGACAAAAGCTGGACATCCCCAGATCTTCAGATATTGAAGATAGGGTTTCTTCCCACTCCACATTTCATATGGGGTGGTAGGCACAGTCTTAGTCGGAACTCGGTTCAAAAGGTATGCTGCTGATTCTAGCGCATATCCCCAGAATGATCGCGGCAACTCAGCGTTACTCATCATGGACCGCACCATATCCAATAGGGTGCGGTTCCGTCTCTCCGATACACCGTTATGTTGCGGGGTGTATGGAGGAGTAAGCTGAGAGAGAATTCCGTTCTCTTTTAAATAGTCCAGGAACTCGGCACTTAAGTATTCTCCACCTCGATCCGATCTTAGAATCTTAATACTTTTGCCGGTCTGTTTCTCTACTTCATTCTTATACTCCTGGAATTTTCCAAAGGCCTCGGACTTATGTTTCATTAAGAAGACATAACCGTACCTTGAGAAGTCATCCGTAAAAGTAATGAAGTAAGAATGTCCGCTTCGGGCATGTGTAGACATTGGACCGCACACGTCACTGTGTACGAGTCCTAAGAGCTCGCTCGCTCTTACTCCTTGTCCAGTAAACGGAGTCTTTGTCATCTTTCCTTTGAGACAAGATTGACAAGTGGCATACGATTGATATTCGAACGCATTCAAATATCCTTCTGTATGTAACTTAGTCAACCTTCTCTCATTGATGTGACCCAATCTACAATGCCATAAGAAAGTCTGATTTATTTCTGGAGACTTTCTTTTGTGTGTATTCTGGACGTTGAAAATCTGTGGTTGGTTTAACACGTATATACCATTACTCAATGTACCTGACCCAATCAAAACTTGATTAAGGTGAATGTTTACAACATTACTTACAAACGCAAATTCATAACCTTCTTTAGAAACTAAAGATACAGAAATGATATTACAAGTTGCGTTGGGTACAAAAAAGCAATTACGCAAAACCAAAACATGTCCATCTGACATTCCCAGGTGATAGTCCCCCACGGCTTTAGCATCCATGCTAGCTCCGTTCGCAACTTTGAGGGTCATGTCACCTGCCTTCAAAACCCTACGGTTTCTCAACGCCTGCAAAGAATTACAGATATGAGATCCTGATCCGGTATCCAATACCCAGGAAGTAAAGTTTATTGAAAGACAGTTTTCAATAACATACACACCTGAAGCTGAAGCTGCAACCTGCTTCAATTCCTGTGTTCTGGCCTTCCAGGCCCTGCAATCATTCTTCCAGTGTCCTTTCTTATGACAATAGAAGCATTCTTCTTTATCCACAAGCTTCCCCGCTATCTTTGTTGCTTTGCCTTTTCCCTTCGTATCCACTTTACCAACACCGCCCCTTGGTTTGGCGGGGGCCTTCTTCTTCTTTCCCTTGGCTTTCGCCTTGGACCTAGAAGAAGATGATCCTCCTACAAACAAAGTGGATGTTTCCCTACCTTTCTGTAGGGTGCCCTCTGCGCTCCTCAGCATGTTGAGGAGCTCTGATAGTTCAACCTCTTTTTCTTGTAGGTTGAAGTTCAGTATAAACTGGGCGTAAGTGGAAGGAAGGGACTGGAGAACTATATCCGTATATAGCTCACTCTCCAATGTGATCCCTAGGTCAGCGAGCTCCTTAATGAAGCCGATCATTTTTAGCACATGCTCGGCTACTGATGATCCGACGGCCATTCTTGTCGAAAACAACTTTTTCGACGCTTCGTATCTTGCGATACGTGATTGCTCTCCATACAGTTCTTTTGTATGGAGCAATATGGACTCCATGTCCATATTCTCATGCCTCCTCTGATGTTCGTTGTCCATCGAGGCAAGCAGGAGGCACTTGGCCTTCGCGCTATCAATCTCCCAAGTCTTGCGGATTTCCTTATCCGCGACACTGGAAGTTGGACCAGGGACAGGGGGAGCTTTGGTGGTAAGAAGATACCCCAGCTTGTCATAAGTGATTGCTATCGTGACATTCCTGAGCCAATCTTTGTAGTTTGGCCCTGTCAGCTTGTTTTTATCTAGGAGTAACTTAAGTCCAGTCATGTTGATTGGTCGCTGCAATTAGGAGAGAGAAGAAGAAACACTCAGCATGATGCTCTTGCAAGTTTAGAGTGGTTTTTAGTTTGTCTAAACAGGATGGCTCCCACTGTTTCTCGAATCCCTCCTCAAACCATAAAGGAAGAATTAGTCAGGATCAATCCCACCGTACAATACTTGCTTAACCGTTCAGCCAGGCCGGTGTCGGTACTTCGAGGGAGGTTTTCCAACGCTTTCGCGAAGTTCCTTAATTAGAGAACCTCTTTTCCCTGGGGGCGTAGCCCCGCTAACACCTTTCTAGGCACCTACTAGGTTTATAGCATTGATCGTTAAGTGAGAAATTTCCCGAGGAGTAGCATATACTCACAGTAGGATCGGGATCCAAATATCATCGCGTGACGAAACTGAAGGAATCCTACCAGAATCATCACACTCCAAATGGTATGCAAATCTAGCAAGTTTCAGTACTTATGAAACTCCCGATGTGGATTTTTGCCCCATGCTCTTATGACCTTGGCGTGAGGTCAAAATGTCATAAGTCACATGTCAAGTTCGTCCCATCATTATCCAGGTTAATTTGAATCCACCCGTACATACCCTTGACGTAGGCCAAAATGGCAGTACGACTGTCTCAAACCAACGCATTCTATCTATGCAACAGATAAATATCCGGCAGCTACCAATCACTATGCCTTGGCGTGAGGTCAAAATACATAGCTTGAATACTACCGAATATTTAACTGAAATGATGGAGGGCTACGGATGGTTTTGGCAAAACCGTGAACGTAGTGAACTTGATTTGGTCGATGGAACGAGATAGCTTTAAAATGGAGTGGCTCAAACTCCGTATTTTAAAAGTTTGTTTTGAAAAGAACCGAGTGGTTTTTCGAAAGTGTTCCAACGACTTTAACTTGGTTTATTATCTTGCATTAGTTCTTTTAATGCGTGATATTCTTGCATTAGTACTTTTAATGCGTCCCATCATTTAATCCTACCATTGCAGAAAACAACCAAAATATGACGTACGCTTATGCCATTCGCATTCGCCACTGGGCCCCGTCATTACCCGTTAGGTTACTTAACTAACGACAGAGCGGGGGCTGGGCTAGCGCGTCTGTAAAACATAAGCAACGCCTAAATAATATCTTATATAGATATACTGCAATGATAAACATTTCAGATCACAGATAAATACATTGGATATACTAGTAATCTGTAATTTGTACGAGCCTGTAACAAAAACAGATAACACGGTCGCGGTGAATAGCCAATACCCCACCCAAGACCCCTACGGGTACGGCAAACTACCCGCCAAGTACCCGAAGCGTAGCAACCTCCCTCATCTCCATGAGTAGGCCACTCGACACTTCGGCATACCCGGTAGTTTGTGCACCCCTCCACGGGTCTATCCTAGGAGCAAAAACAGTAAAAAGAAATTATACAATGACGGCTACAACCCCGACCCGGTTGTGCGGCCAAACAAATAATTATTACATCAATTTATAAATTTACATGAATTGCAAGAAAAGTAAACTCTCGTCTCACAACCCCCGGCTATTCACCCGCGACAATCCAACATATTTATATACACATTCCAGCACATTACAGATCATGTATAACCCCGACTAATCGACTTATAGCGATTAGCCGACGTTCAATACATGCAAACATCACAGATATAACCATCATAGTCAAAGTGCAATGAAGTTCGGAAAAAATACGGAATTATAGGACCCCAAAAGGAAATTTCTTTTCTGTAAAATCTGGGCACATATAATATATCTCAAAAATCCCAAAACCAACACAGACACACACTGCACGAAAAACGACGCACTAAAGACAACAAACCGCGGCGCTTCCGCGGCGGCCAAGAAGGGTCACGCGGCGGAAGCGCGGCGGTTTAGACGAATTGGTGAATCGTTTTTCATGGGTGTTCTAACAAAACCCTGAGACGAATTTAGGAGTATGAAGTTTTTCATTTTGACCAGAAAAAATTTCAACAGAAACTCAGTTTTTGTAGTTTTCCGGTTTTGTGATTTTTTTCGGTTCCGAACTTCGTTACACTTTACTACCTAGCTAGTTTAAGTTTAGTTAGGCTCTGATACCACTGTAAGTCCATATTGCGACCCCCGGTTCTTACGGGGAGGCGGAAACGGTATAAAATCAAAATTTTTATCGCAAGAGGCAACATGGACTAACTTATGGTCGGGATCGTTACCTAAACTAAAACTAGCAAACTAAGCTAAAGATGTTTAGCTACTCGGATGAAGATGGTTATACCTAAACTTGAACTCCTTCTCTTCAAGCTCCGGTGGTGGTCCGATGGCTCCTTCTCGTCGTCTCCGTACGCCGAAGATAGATCCACTTGAAAGCTCCAACCTTTAGCTCCTTCTTCGGTCTTTGAAGAAACTAGTTCACTTGGTTTGCTAAACCTAGTGAACTAGAATGAGTAGAGAGGAAATAGAATGGGATTTTATCTATGGTTCTTGATTCTCAACTCATGAGACAAGAGAACCATAGATCAAGAGAGGGAGCAAGAGGTTGAGGGTGAGAGCAAGGGGAGAGCTCAAGAACAAGAGAGAGAATGAGCAAGAAAGAATGAGGCTCTCTTTTCTCTCTCACCCTCTCATAATCCAAAGTGATCATAACTCATCATATCAAAAAAGTCTTTTGGTGATGGTTAGAAGCAACCATAAGGTTATCATATCATGCACTCATATTACTCAAAAAGCAAGCAAGAAAAAAGTCTTTGGCATGAAATGATAACCATGGTTATCATGATGGTCAACTAGTCAAGCCTAGTCAACCGGTCAACAAGTCAACAAAAGTCAACAAGTCAACAAAAGTCAACAAGTCAACAACCATATCACCATAATACTTAATTAATATAATAGTTAATCACATATCATATTCTCATTAGGGTTGAGCAAAAAGTCAAAAGTCAACGGTCAACTGTCAACAACCCTAATGAGAATCCACTGCCTCTGCCTCCCTGTCAACTGTGCATACACACCCGCATCCGCGTTCCGAGGAACACGAATGCAAACTGGATAAATCCAATCCCATAAGGTACACTAGGATCTGGCTTAAACCAAAGCCCGCTAGTGTAAACTGTCCGGACACTGTACGCGCACAAGTGCACGGATGTGACCGAACCCTGTCGCAAAACCATGCGACCTGTCGCAATACCATGCGACCTCTACTCGTTTGCCTAAAGGCGAAAAGCTTTCTGTGTGGGACTCTAAAGACTCGACACTACGCTGGCAGTGGGTTTAACCACAGACCGCAAGCGGCACTAGCTGTGCGTAACGGTCCCCAGGTAATGCCGACAAGAAGACCGACGAGGCGAAACCCATCTGAACTCCTACTGAGCCTGAGCGTGACATTCTCCGTACAGTCCGGTCTGTTCGTCTGATACATCGCATGGCGGGCCTAGGGGGCGGTAAACGTCAGTCCCCCAATAGCGGTACAAGTCGTGCCGGAGTGAAGCCCAATACACCCTGAGATAACACTGGAAACCTACCAGTATATCTCGTTTGCCCTGGCCAGGGACTACTCGTGTAATGGCTCTCCTAGACACAACGCGATGTCAACCCCCAATACCGGGAGAGACGAATCCTGTCTAACCGTCACTGCCTCCAAGTGCTTCGGGACTGCACCCAACCACCACCTGTTTGCACGACTCCTTTGAGCCGTGGTAGGGTAGTGATCAAAGTACAGTGGGAACACACTCGAGGCGGAGTGACAGTGTCAAGTCAGCGGACTAAGCTGTACTCATGTCACCTGGGAACTGATAACTGACGATAGGTATAATACCAACTAGTCAGTTCCCGACGAGTCCTGTCCAGTGTACCCGTAACCTAACGAGCACCCGCATACTATCTCAAGTACGACGTACTGACGGCTGTGGGACAGACCGTCTCCCACACTGGGATGAGAAGCGCATGCGCTGGTCTACTCCGGAGTATCGATGCCCTGTCTCGATAGTCCTGCGACCAGGGACCTGAATAAGGATGTGCTTATAGATTACCCAGCCCCCACTAGTGTGACTGCCATCACAACGCTGGTAATCAAGCAAAGATCCTAAGGGCTCCACTAATGCGTATAAGTGATATACTGAAATAAACACAAGTACACATTGAAGTAGAAACAAACCAAGTAGCATACTACTATTTTGAGCAAGATTGTATATACAAGGTGAATATCCCAAGCATCCATTAAGTAATATACAAACTAGTATGATACAGTAATGGCCTCTAGGGCATATACACTAACACAATGGACGGAACCACCTGAAGTTCTTTCAAGAACTTCCTCATCCAGACAGCTTCTTTTGCGGCATCAGATGCAGCGATGTATTCCGCTTCCATCGTCGAGTCTGCAACGGTTTCTTGTTTGGAACTCTTCCAACACACCGCCCCTCCATTGAGCGTAAAGACAAAACCCGACATGGACTTGGAATCATCCTTGTCACTCTGGAAGCTGGAGTCAGCAAAGGCCTATATCTGGAGGTCTTTTCCGCCATACACCAAGAACATCTCCTTAGTCCTTCTCAGGTACTTGAGAATGTTCTTTACCGCTATCCAGTGTTTCTCCCCAGGGTATGACTGATACCGGCTTACCACACTCAGTGCATAAGCTACATCCGGTCTGGTACACAACATCGCATACATTATAGAGCCTACCGCAGAAGCGTAGGGTATAATAGACCGTAAATAATATAAAATCTTATACCCTACGGCTTAATCCGTAGGGGAAAATGGACCTACACATATATCCGTAGGGGCAAAAATTTAACCGTAGGGGCAAGTTCAGGGTCTCAACTTGCACCTGCGGCCTTTGCACCTACGGGGTGTTTTTTCGCCCCTACGTATATAACCGTAGGGGCAGTGGGTTGCCCCTACGGATAAATCCGTAGGGGCAACCCTTCTTTGTAGTAGTGTCATCAGTGATCTGGAATGGCTATCATTACATCTGACGAATGTATATATCTATATATGATATCTAGTAGGCGTTGCTTATGTTTTGCATCCGCGCTAGTCCAGCCCCCGCTCTGTCGTTAGTTAAGTAACCTAACGGGTGATGACAGGGCTACGTGGCGAATGCGGATGGCATAAGCGTACGTCATATTTTCGTTGTTTTCTGCAATGGTAGGATTAATTGATGGGACACATTAAATTAATGCAAGAAAATAAACCAAAGTTAAGTCGTTGGAACAATTTCAAAACCACTCGGTTTCTTTTCAAAACAGAAAACTTTTAAAACACGGAGCTTGAACCACTCCTTTTAAAAGCTATCGCGTTCCTTCGATTATATCAAGTTCACTACGTTCACGGTTTCGCCAAAACCATTCGTAGCCCTCCGTCATTTCATATGGATAGTCAATAGTATTCAAGCTGTGTTTGTTGGCCAAAGACAAGGCAGAGTGATTGGTAGCTATTGGATATTCATATGTAGCATAGATAGATGCGTTGGTTTAGGACAGTCGTACAGCCTTGTTGGCCAAAGTCAAGGGTGTTAGTTATATGTATGCCCTAGAGGCCATTACTATACATAGGATGTATATTGTAGTGGATGCTTGGACATATATAGGGAGGACTTTCTTGCTCGACATGATAGTATGCTATATGGTTGCTCTTTACCTTAACGTGTACACTGATTGTCTCTCCGTTAGACGTTGGTAAAGCCCTTAGGATGTGTACTTAACTACCTGGACTATGATGCGGATCATACTAGTGGGGACATGGTAGTCCATAAGTACATCCTTCAATGTCCCTAGTCGTAGGTGTATCGAGACGGGGCATCGATATACCAGAGTAGACTAGCGTATACCTTCTCGACCTATACAGATGGGCGATGGATGATCCTATATCCATTGGTGTTTGACATCAGAGATGATATACGGGTGCTCAGTGGAGACTGGGTACACTGGACGGACTCCCCGAGAACTCCCAGATGGTATTATACCTTACGTCAGATGGCAGTTCTCTGGTGACACTGGTACAGGTTAGTCTGTAGACCCGAGATCGTCATAGAGTCTTGTGTGATTCCCACTGTGCTTTGATTTCCACCTTACCACGTCCAAGATGGCGTGCAAAACTGTGGTATTTGGGTACAGTCCGGAATCACATGGAGGCAATGAGCGATAGGAGGGGATTCGTCTCTCCCGGTATAGGAAGTTGATGTTGCGCTGTGTTCGATTGGCTATAACCGGAAATCCCTGGCCAGGGTTGCTGAGATTTACTGGTAAGTGTTACCAGTAGTTTCTCGAACTGTTGGGGTCTGACGTTTACCCCCCTAGGCGAGATATGCGACATATCAGACGACGAGACCGGACTGTACGGTAAGTGTTACTGGTTGGATTCACAGGAGTGTGAGCGGGCTTGCTCGTTGATCTTCTGATCGCTCAATACCCGGGTGGCCGTTACGTTTAGCAGACCGCTTGCGGTTTGTGGGTGTTTGATATGATCATCACCAACTGCCGGCGTATTGACGAGTCTTTAGAGTCCTACACAGAGGTTTCTTGGCTCAAGCGAAACGAAATAGGAGCGCATATGAGATATGTGCGGGACCGAGAATAATACCAGTATGTGATACTGTATTCTATTCTCGTGATATGTATCATGGGACGGTTATATGTGATATAGCCGGGTTACCGAATCAAATGTTGATTCGATACATTGATAACTTGATATTAGTCGGTTATATGCAATATGACCGGATCATTAAATCAAGTGCTGATTTAATGATTTAATGTATAATTATATATTTGATATATTACTTTACATTAAATAGTATTTGTTCACTTAAGATTGATTTTTTCACTTGATGTGCACAAGTAGTATATGTGATATATTTTTGTGCACTTGTTTGTATCATGTTTGATGATACATGCAAACTTGGGTGTATGTTTGCTTTAAACTATGATTAGGTTAATGGTTCGAGTTTGATTTATTTGTTTTATTTATTTTCTTTATTCATTTTGGCAAAAATAAAATGGAGGCTTGTTTTGTTTTACCCTTGAAGCTTCATGAAGCTTTGAAATTCTACCATTTTGTTTTTATCCTAAACCTAACCATTACCTAAACCCTAGTTTATTCTCTACATGAGTTTACTAACCCATGGTTGCTAAATGATAACCATCACTTGATTTTCTTTTGGAACATAATTCATTATTCTTTTTCTTTCTTCTTCTTCATCTTCTTCATGAAGAAAAAGCAAAGCTTTCTTGAAAATTGTCAAGTGATGAAATCAAGTGAGAAACCCAAATCCAAAGTGAACCCACTTCCTATTTCTTCATCCTCTACCATTTGCCATGTTGTATAGGGTGTTTTCTTCACAAGGTTCATGACCAAGTGAAGATAGAGCTTGAGTTTGAGTCGCCTCGACGTAGATCATCTTCGGCATCGAAGTCAACGACCTAGCCCGCTCATTTCTCCGATGAAACCGACGCTAGAGTCCGGGATCCCGATGATCGCAGCGGAGGGACGTCATCTCGGAGCTAAAGAAGCGGTGGAGCGGATCTACAAAGGCTGTAGTCCCTTTCACTTAGCAATAAAGTTGTTTACTTGCTTGGTTTTCGCCTTTACCTCTAGTTTACGATCTAGCATTAGGGTTTCTTGGCATATAATTTTTGAATTTGGCATGGTTGTGTAAGGTTCCTAGGCACACTAATAAGGTCTCACAAGGCATCAACCATGCCAATTTCAAATTTTACAAGTGCCGAGAAACCTTAATACGGATCGTTAACTAGAATTTTAGGCGAAAAGAGCAACTAGTTAACAACTTAACTAAAAGAACGGAAATACAACCTTTGTAGATCCGGTCCTCCACCTCCATAGCTCCGCAATGAAGTCTCCTCGCTGTACAAATCGAATCCCGGGCTCTAGCGTCGGCTTCATCGGAGAAATGGGCAGGCTAGGTCATCGACTACGATGCCGAAGATGATCTACGTCGAGGCATCACAAGATCAAGCTCCAACTTCACCAAGCCATGAAAACTTGTGAAGGAAACACCCTATACTACTTGGTAAGAGGTAGAGGATGAAGAAATAGGAGGTGGGTTCAGTTTAGAATTGGATTTCTCACTCATTTTCACTAGTTGCCATTGATGGTAGCTAGCTTTTTCTTCTTGAAGAAGAAGAAGAAGATGAAAAAGAATATGATAAGTTATTTACCAAAAGAAAATAAAAAACAATACTTATCATATGGCAACCATGGTCAAGTGTAGAGAATAAATCATGGTTAGATGGAATGGTTAGGGTTAAGCATGAAGACAAAATGGTCACTTAGTCAAAGCTTCATGAAGCTTCAACTTAGAAACAAAAATAGCCACCATTTTCCCTTTTGCCAAAATGAATAAATAAATGAATCAATAAATAGATAATAAGTGAATAAACAAAACCCTAACCATTACATAACCATGGTTTAGTCTAAACATACACTTAAACATTCATGTATCATCAAACATGATACAAACAAGTGTACAAAATATATCACATATACAATGTGCACATCAAGTGAGAAAAACCATTTAAAATGAACCAATACTAGTTAATGCAAAGTAATATATCAAATATATAGTTATGCATTAAATCATTAAATCAACACTTGATTCAATGACCCGGTCATATCGCACACAACCGACTAGTATTTAATGTATCGGCTTATCAAATCAATCCTTGATTCGATAACTAGGTTGTATCGCATACAACCAATCGATACATTCATCGCGAGAATAGAATACGGTATCACATACACGCATTATTCTCGGTCCCGCACATATCTCATATGCGCTCCTATTTCGTTTCGCTTGAGCCAGGAAACCTCTGTGTAGGACTCTAAAGACTCGTCAATACGCCGGCAGCAGGTGATGATCATATCAAACACCCACAAGCCACAAGCGGTCTGCTAAACGTAACGGCCACCCGGGTATTGAGCGATCAGAAGATCGATGAGCAAGCCCGCTCATACTCCTGTGAATCCAACCAGTAACACTTACCGTACAGTCCGGTCTGTTCGTCTGATATGTCGCATATCTGACCTAGGGGTGGTAAACGTCAGACCCCAATAGCTCGATAAGTCGTGTCGATATGAGGTCTATAACAGTTCGAGAAACTACTGGTAACACTTACCAGTAAATCTCAGCAACCCTGCCCAGGGATTTCCGGTTATAGCCAATCGAACACAGCGCAACATCAACCCCCTATACCGGGAGAGACGAATCCCCTCCTATCGCTCATTGCCTCCATGTGACTCGGGACTGTACCCAAAAACCACCGTTTTGCACGCCCTCTTGGACGTGGTAAGGTGGAAATCAAAGCACAGTGCGAACCACACAAGACTCTATGACGATCTCGGGTCAACAGACTACTCTGTACCAGTGTCACCAGAGAACTGCCATCTGACGTAAGGTATAATACCATCTGGGAGTTCTCGGCGAGTCCGTCCAGTGTACTCAGTCTCCACTGAGCACCCGTATATCATCTCTAATGTCAAACACCAATGGATATGGGATCATCCATCGCCCATCTGTATAGGTCGAGAAGGTATACGCTAGTCTACTCTGGTATATCGATGCCCCGTCTCGATACACCCACGACTAGGGACCTTGAAGGATGTACTTATGGACTACCATGTCCCCACTAGTATGATCCGCATCAAAGTCCAGGTAGTCAAGTACACATCCTAAGGGCTTTACCAACATGTAACAGAGAGACAATCAGTATACACGTTAAGGTAAAGAGTAACCAGATAGCATACTATCATGTCGAGCAAGAAAGTCCTCCCTATATATGTCCAAGCATCCACTATAATATACATCCTATGTATAGCAATGGCCTCTAGGGCATACATATAACTAACAATCTCCCACTTGCACTAGGGCCATCTGATAGCAGTGGTTGTAGTATCTCATACTCAACCATCCCATAAAGGTCTCTTTCTGGGAAAAGGCCTTTGTGAGTGGATCCGCCGTGTTGTCCTCTGAGTCTACTCTCCTAACCTCGATCCCTTGGAGATCAAGAATCTCCATGATCAGGTGATACTGCCTTAGAATATGTCTGGATCACTGATGGGACCAGCGTTCCTTGGCATAAGCCACAACTCCATTGTCTCACAATGGTAGGAACTAAGTTCATCTCATGAACTAATATACACCCAGACTGCTTCTTTGGTAGCATCTTAAGTAGCGATGTATCCAGCCTTAATCGTCTAGTATGCCACGGTATCTAGCTTGGAACTCTTCCAACATACCGTCCCTTTACTGAGGGTAAAGACAATGCCTGTGACTGACATTCAGTCGTCCTTATCATCCTGGAACACTTCCAGTGATTCTCCCCAGGATCGATTGATACCATCTCACTACTACTAGTGAGAATCCTAACATCCAATTAAATCTATCTCATAGATCCAAAACTCAGGATTTAGGAGGTATCATTTTGATCCTAGATGGAGAATCATTGTGATAATCGGAGATTGATCGAGCGTAGCATAGGAAACTCTTTCCCTATCAAGAGTATGTCATCCACGTACTCTACGAGAATCGCCACCATACTCCCTACTACCTTTTTGTTTATACAAGGTTCATCTACCATTTTGATGATGTCAAACTCTTTGACTAACACATCAAAACAGACGTTCCAACTCCGTGATGCCTGCTTTATCCTATAAAGCATCTTGTACACGTTTCCGCTGCTCCCACTGTCTACGAAGCCCTCTGGCTGTGTACTTATAGACGTTCTCTTCTAAAACATCATTTAGAAAAGCATTCATGGCACCCAACCGCCAGATATCGTAGTCATGGTATGGAGCCGTGGCAAGTAGGATCTGGATGGACTTAAGCATAGTTCTTTAGAAAAAGTTTCATCATGATCCATGCCTGGTCAATGATGTAGACCTTTAACAAGTCTAGCTTTGAAAGTCTCAACTCTTCCATGTACACCAAGTAATCTTCTCAAGATATACTTGCTCCTGATGGGGATTTAACCCTTCAGATAAAGCATCCAAAGTCCATACTTTGTTGGTGTATAAGGATTCCATCTCAGATCGCTAAGCATCCAGCCATTTTGACAGAGTCCCACTCCTGATGGCCAGCTCGAAACTAGTTGGGTCATCATCTCATGATGCAATCCTCGCTCCCACTGTCATAGAGAAACCAAAGTATCTCTCAGGTGGGTGAGGAACCCTACTAGATCGGCGGAGAGGCTGAGGTTCGTTGGAATCTACTAAATCCTTTGGTTCTATCAAATCATCAGCTGCAATTTGTATAGCTGGAACATTTCCAGTTCTACATAACAGACCTTGCCTCGAGCTTGTCCGGATTATGCTATTAGACATAGCCCGGACAACTCCAAATCTTAACCAACTTAAGATATGGGCTCTTCCCTTATCATATCAAATATGAAGTGGTAGGCAACTGATTTGATTTGAACCCTATTCAATAGGTATGCAGCTTCTCAAGTGCATAACTCCCAAAAAGGAAATAGGTAACTCAGTAGTACTCATCATAGAGCACACCTTATCATATAGGGTGTGATTGCTCCACCCCGATATACCATCGTGCTATGGTGTATTCGGAGGAGTAATGCTGAGAGAGAATCTTATTCTCCTTTAGAAAAGTCCAAGAATTTCGTGCACAAGTATTCTCCTCCCAGATCTCATCATAGGACATAATACTTATACCCGTATTTTGATTCTCTATTTCTAACTTATATTCTGTGAATATCTCAAAAGGTTCGGACTTGTGTTTCAACAGGAACATATGTCTGAATCTAAAGAGATCATCAGAGAATGTAATGAAGTACAAAGAACCAGTCTTGGCATGTGTAGACAGGGGACCTACATACATCAACATGTATCGTCCCAAGAGTTTACCAACTCTTTCTCTGTTACCAATAAACAGAGTTGTGGTCATTTTATCTCTGTGACATGACTGGCAAGTTTCATAAGATGTAAATTCAAACAGATTTAAATATGCATCTATGTGCAACTTAGCTAGTCGGGTCGCATTGATATGACCTAGTCTACAATACCTCAAGAAAGATTCGTTCATTTCTGAACTCATCCTCTTGTGTGTGTTCTGTATACTAAGAACTGTAGTTTGATTTAGAACTTTAATGCTTTTAGATAACGTGCCTGAACCGATCAACTTTTGATATAGTAAATGTTCAAAACATTATCCAACAATACAAAATTTTATCATTTCTTTACTGATAAAGAGACTGATATGATTTTGTATATCAGGTTCGGTATCTAATAGCATTTGTTCAAAATCAATGTATTGGTAATACAGGGTGACAGTGACCAACAGACTTGGCTGCAACACTTGCCCCGTTTTCTGCCTCATGAAACTTATCACCCGTTCTCAGTTCTCTATCTTTCTGTAGCCCTATGTAACAGATTACATATCTGGGATCCTGATCTGGTATCACATACCCAGGACGTAAAGGATACTGAGAAACAGTTCTCTGTAATGAACACACCCCAAGATGATGCATCAACATGCACTTTCTTCGTTTGGGCGGCACGGGAAATCTGGTATTCCCCAATTTCCTGCTCTGTCTTATAACAATTATAAGTTGGAGCGGGACCAACGTTCCCCAGCTCAGTATAACAAGCGGGTTCGGTCAATACATCCGTATTATTATCTTGATTAAGGCGTGATATGGTCGCTACCTGGAGAGGGAGAGAAGAAAACACTCAGCGTGCGCTCTTGCAAGAATAGATTGGTTATTATTTTATCTAATCAGGATGGCTCCCACTGCTTTTTATCAAATCTTCCTTCAAACCCAAAAAGGAAAGACTAGCCGGGATTAATTACACACTACAAGTTCGGCAATCTTTCAGCCAGGCCAGTGTCGGTACTTTGAGGGAGGTCCCCCGTGCTTTCGCACGAACCTAATTAATGTAAACCTCGTTTTTCCAGAGGCGTAACCCCGTTGACACCTTTCTAGACACCTACTTGATCGGCTAATTGTAATGTGTAAAACTCTCCCAGGAGTAACAATTACTCGCAGCGGGTATCGGGATCCAACTATCTCATAGAAGGTATGCAATCTCATTGCAAATTTCAACACTTGAAATTCCCGATAATATTTTGCCCCTAGCGTGCTATGACCTTGACGCATGCCAAACAACCCATAGTCCGCTAGTCAAGTTCAACCCGTACATTTCTTGATTGAATTAAACCCACCCGCACGACCCTTGACGCATGCCAAACAACGCCGTACGAATACCCTAATCCAATTGCATCGTATGCTAGCAGATAAGCACTAGTTAGCTACCGTACACTACGCCTTGACGCATGCCAAACAACCGCAGCACGAATACTAACTAGTACTTATCTGAAATGACGGAGGGCTACGACAGGTTTTTCTGAAAACCTATTGCGTAATGAACTTGATATCGTTGTAGAATCAAATGATTTTAAAATGGAGTGCTTTTGAGGCTTTTCTAGTTTTGCTAGAGGAATCACTCCCGGTGAAGGGATCGTCGGTCCTTTCCTCGTCGAATGAGGTGCGGGATATATCATATATATCACCGTGCAAAGCAAAAACTCTTAAAAGCAATCAAAAGACAAACCGAGTGTGTAGCATCTGCCAGTTATTGCTAAAGGAGTCACTCCCGGTGAAGGGATCTCGGTCCTTTCCTTATCGAATAAGGTGCAGGATATGTCATATATACCGCTGTGCAAAGCAAGAACTGTAGCTACCTGTTTTATTTTGAAATTCGATTCTACAACATCTTAGGTTTCTTTTATTTCATTAATCATATTAATGAAGTCCCATCATTTAAGTACCTAAACATTACAGATAAATACGACGTACACTTATGCCATCCGCATTCGCCTCGATGTCCCCTCGTGCACCGTTAGGTTAGGTAACTAACGGCAGAGCGGGGCAGGGCTAGCGCGGGTGTAAAACATAAGTAACGCCTATATAATATATCATATATACTATATAAAATATCCATCACAGAACATATCACATGATCACATCACAGATATCGCAGCAGAAGAATCATATGAAATATTGGATATACTAGGACGTCCGTGTTTTCAATACGAGCCAGTATAAAACACGGATTCCACGGTCGTGATGAATAGCCAAACCCACACCCCTAGACCCCTACGAGAGCAGCAAGCAACCCTACCAATTCTAGAGTTAGGAGACCCGGACTCGACTCCTCGAGTTGGTCTCCCACTGGACTCCAGAACCCGGTTACTTGTGTTCTCAGCCTTGGGTCTATCCTAGTGCGGAAAAGTAAATAATATACAAAGGGTGACATCTTCCGCAACCTGGAAGTGCCCCAATAAAAGAATATTACATACAAGTTTTTACATGAATGAAAATGAAAAACACTCATCTCACATAAAAACCCCCGGCTATTCAAACACGACGATCCAATATAATATATCCAGCAACACATAACATCACATGTCATCAACGTAAGTAAATATGCGCATCCCAATTGTCGTTGATATATAGCAACGAAAACGGCGATATCACATATTACACTTACGGTCACAGAAAAGAAAGTGTAAAACTACAACAGTTGGAATCCGCAACATCCTCAGACATCGCATGCCTGACTAAATGAATTCCTTAGACATCGCATGCCTAACAATTATAAACCCCGCATTTTAGTCTCAAAATCGAAAACTCTTTTCGATACCAAGTCGGGCAATTCAACAAGATTCCCGACATCCTGATCGAATGCTCGTCGCAAACTTCAGTAGACGGCCGCACCCCCGACGCCGTCGACAAAGTACACCAAGGCGGAACACCGCTGCCGCGAGCACCCGAACGGATGCTTTCGGCGACGGGGTTCTCCTACAGTCACTTGGTCGGGGCTATGGAGTGAGGCTGTCTATTAAGTTTACCCGGCGAGTATCCGCGTACGCTACGTGATTGCAACGGACTTTTGATCGCATCAAAATTCCGTAGCAACCGATCAAGTGAGACTAAATTGCTAGATTTACAACATTCATTCAGTTATCTCATAACTTTTGTGAATTCCAATTATTGTATCACATTCCGGATAAACAGAAAATGTTAAACTTTCCGATCGAACATTCGAACACCCAAGTTTTCCCGAAACAGCTCATCACATGAAATAAGTTTAAAAACATCCAGTTCATGCCTCAGTACCAACGGTCCAGCCGTAGAAGGGTCAAGCCATCGCCTCACATGTGGCACGCCGTACTGCCCCAAACCCGAAGGTTCAAAGGGCAGTTTGAGACGGTCACATAATCGAGTTAAGGTTTGTTGTCTTCTAGAGGGACCATCGCGTTACTTGCACTACTTAGAACGTCTTTAAACCACGGAAAAATCCAACACATGGAAATTTCCCGACAGGGGAAAAATTGGGTATTTATATCCGGTCGAACTTTTTAATATATTCAAAAAATTATCCGGAAGCCACATAGACAAAATCAGATAATCCGATCGAATCATCGAATCCCCAAAACAACCCCAGAAAATTCAACTCTTGAATAAATATTAAAAATTCCCAAAAAACTCAACACCTGAAAACATGAATTACTGTGCAAAAATTAAACAGTGATCACATTCATTGACCGCGGAACCGCCGCAGAAGCCAAGCTTCTGCCGCGGTTCCGCCGCACTGTAGCATCTTCACTCGATAAATTTTGCATCGTAATTCTTAGTTTTTCCTGCTGAATTTTTTAAGAATTTTTAATCTGGAAAAAACCCAGTTTTTGAAAAAAGTCCAGAGAGCATTTTCCGGGTTAGGTTTAGGTTCGATCGGACTTCTAACTCCGTCTACACGTCGCCTAAGGCTCTAACCTAGCTCTGATACCACTGTAGGGTTCCTAGGCACACTAATGAGGTCTCACAAGGCATCAACCATGCCAATTTCAAATTTTACAAGTGCCGAGAAACCCTAATACGGATTGTTAACTAGAATTTTAGGCGAAAAGAGCAACTAGTTAACAACTTAACTAAAAGAACGGAAATACAACCTTTGTAGATCCGGTCCTCCACCTCCATAGCTCCGCAATGAAGTCTCCTCGCTGTCCAAATCGAATCCCGGGCTCTAGCGTCGGCTTCATCGGAGAAATGGGCGGGCTAGGTCATCGACTACGATGCCGAAGATGATCTACGTCGAGGCATCACAAGATCAAGCTCCAACTTCACCAAGCCATGAAAACTTGTGAAGGAAACACCCTATACTACTTGGCAAGAGGTAGAGGATGAAGAAATAGGAGGTGGGTTCAGTTTATAATTGGATTTCTCACTCATTTTCACTAGTTGCCATTGATGGTAGCTAGCTTTTTCTTCTTGAAGAAGAAGAAGAAGATGAAAAAGAATATGATAATTTATTTACCAAAAGAAAATAAAAAACAATACTTATCATATGGCAACCATGGTCAAGTGTAGAGAATAAATCATGGTTAGATGGAATGGTTAGGGTTAAGCATGAAGACAAAATGGTCACTTAGTCAAAGCTTCATGAAGCTTCAACTTAGAAACAAAAATAGCCACCATTTTCCCTTTTGCCAAAATGAATAAATAAATGAATCAATAAATAGATAATAAGTGAATAAACAAAACCCTAACCATTACATAACCATGGTTTAGTCTAAACATACACTTAAACATTCATGTATCATCAAACATGATACAAACAAGTGTACAAAATATATCACATATACAATGTGCACATCAAGTGAGAAAAACCATTTAAAATGAACCAATACTAGTTAATGCAAAGTAATATATCAAATATATAATTATGCATTAAATCATTAAATCAACACTTGATTCAATGACCCGGTCATGTCGCACAAAACCGACTAGTATTTAATGTATCGGTTTATCAAATCAATCCTTGATTCGATAACTAGGTTGTATCGCATACAACCAATCGATACATTCATCGCGAGAATAGAATACGGTATCACATACACGCATTATTCTCGGTCCCGCACATATCTCATAATGCGCTCCTATTTCGTTTCTCCTGAGCCAGGAAACCTCTGTGTAGGACTCTAAAGACTCGTCAATACGCCGGCAGCAGGTGATGATCATATCAAACACCCACAAGACGCAAACGGTCTGCTAAACGTAACGGCCACCCGGGTATTGAGCGATCAGAAGATCTACGAGCAAGCCCGCTCATACTCCTGTGAATCCAACCAGTAACACTTACCGTATAGTCCGGTCTGTTCGTCTGATATGTCGCATATCTGACCTAGGGGTGGTAAACGTCAGACCCCAATAGCTCGATAAGTCGTTTCGATATGAGGTCTATAACAGCTCGAGAAACTACTGGTAACACTTACCAGTAAATCTCAGCAACCCTGGCCAGGGATTTCCGGTTATAGCCAATCGAACACAGCGCAACATCAACCCCCTATACCGGGAGAGACGAATCCCCTCCTATCGCTCATTGCCTCCATGTGACTCGGGACTGTACCCAAAAACCACCGTTTTGCACGCCCTCTTGGACGTGGTAAGGTGGAAATCAAAGCACAGTGGGAACCACACAAGACTCTATGACGATCTCGGGTCAACAGACTACTCTGTACCAGTGTCACCAGAGAACTGCCATCTGACTTAAGGTATAATACCATCTGGGAGTTCTCGGCGAGTCCGTCCAGTGTACTCAGTCACCACTGTGCACCCGTATATCATCTCTGATGTCAAACACCAATGGATATGGGATCATCCATCGCCCATCTGTATGGGTCGAGAAAGTATACGCTAGTCTACTCTGGTATATCGATGCCCCGTCTCGATACACCCACGACTAGGGACCTTGAAGGATGTACTTATGGACTACCATGTCCCCACTAGTATGATCCGCATCATAGTCCAGGTAGTCAAGTACACATCCTAAGGGCTTTACCAACATGTAACAGAGAGACAATCAGTATACACGTTAAGGTAAAGAGTAACCAGATAGCATACTATCATGTCGAGCAAGAAAGTCCTCCCTATATATGTCCAAGCATCCACTACAATATACATCCTATGTATAGCAATGGCCTCTAGGGCATACATATAACTAACAGGTTGATGCCTTGTGGAACCTCTTGAGTGTGCCTAGGAACCCTACAGTGGTATCAGAGCCTAGCTAGAGCTTTAGGCGATGTGTACACGATGTTAGAAGTCCGATCGAACCCGAAACCCTAATCGAATACCACTCTCTGTACATTTTTCAAAACTGTGGTATGTTGTGAATTAAAAATATGCAGAAAAATAAGCAGGGTTTTCTAAGAATTACTGTACAAAACGTTCCCCTAAATCGATCAATGCGCGGCAGAACCGCGGCACGAGCATGGCTCGTGCGGCGGTTCCGCGGCCGTACGGTCACTTCCTTGAGAACTGTTTGAACAGTAATGTCTTAATTTTATTCTTGTATTTTCTGGGAATTTTTAATTTGCATTCAACAGTTGAATTTTCTGGGTTGTTTTGGGGATTCGATGATTCGATCGGTTTATTTAACTTCGTCTATGTGTTTTTCCGGGTAATTTTAGAATATGTTAAAAAGTTGGACCGGATATAAATACCTAATTTTTCCCCTGCCGGGAAATTTCAAACTGTTGGATTTTTTTCCGTAGTTTGAGAACGTTCTAAGTAGTGCAAGTAACGCGATGGTCCCTCTAGAAAACAACAAACCTTAACTCGATTATGTGACCGTCTTGAATTGCCCTTTGAAGCTTAGGGTTTGGGGCAGTACGGCGTGCCACATGTGAGGCGTTGGCTTGACCTTTCTACGGCTGGACCGTTGGTACTGAGGCATGAACTGAATGTTTTTAAACTTATTTCATGTGTTGAGCTGTTTTGGGAAAACTTGGGTGTTTGATTGTTCGATCGAAAAGTTTAACATTTTTTATTTATCTGGAATGTGATACAATATTTGGAATCCACAAGTAGTTATGAGATAACTGATTTGGATGTTATAAACATAACAGTTTAGTCTCACTTGATCGGTTGCCACGGAATTTTGATGTGATCAAAAGTCCGTCGCAATCTCATAGCGTACGCGGATACTCGCCGGTAAAACTTAATAGATAGCCACGCCCCATAGCCCCGACCAAGTGAATGTAGGAGAACCCCGTCGCCGAAAGCATCCGTTCGGGTGCTTGCGGCAGCGGTGTTCCGCCTTGGTGCACTTCGTCGATGACGTCGGGGGTGCGGCTGCCTACTAAAGTTTGCGACGAGCATTCGATCAGGATGTCGGGAATCTTGTTGAAGTGCCCGACTTGATATTGAAAAGTGTTTTTGATAATGAGACTAAAATGCGGGGTTTATAATTGTTAGGCATATGATGTCTAAGGAATTCAGATGGTTAGGCATGCGATATCTAAAGAGCTTGCGGATTCCAACTGTTGTAGTTTTACATTTTCTTTTCTGGGACCGTAAGTGCAATATGTGATATTGCCGGTTTCGTTGCTATATGTCAACGACAATTGGGATGGGCATATTTACTTACGTTGATGACATGTGATGTTATGTGTTGCTGGATATGTTATATTGGATCGTCGTGTTTGAATAGACGGGGTTTTTTTATGTGAGATGAGTGTTTTTCATTTTCATTCATGTAAAAACTTGTATGTAATATTCTTTTATTGGGGCACTTCCAGTTTGCGGAAGATGTCACCATTGTATATTATTTTCTTTTCGGCACTAGGATAGACCCAAGGAGGAGGGCACAAGTAACCGGGTTCTGGAGTCCAGTGGGAGACCAACTCGAGGAGTCGAGTCCGGGTCTTCTAACTCTAGAATTGGTAGGGTTGCTTGCCGCTCTCGTAGGGGTCTAGGGGTGTGGGATTGGCTATTCATCACGATCGTGGAATCCGTGTTTTATACTGGCTCGTATTAAAAACACGGACGTCCTAATATATCCAATATTTCATATGATATTTTCTACTGCGTTATCTGTGATGTGATCATGTGATATGTTCTGTGATAAATACTGTATATAGTATATACGATATATTATATAGACGTTACTTATGTTTTACACCCGCGCTAGCCCTGCCCCGCTCTGCCGTTAGTTACCTAACCTAACGGTGCACGAGGGGACATCGAGGCGAATGAGGATGGCATAAGTGTACGTCGTATTTATCTGTGATGTTTAGGTAACTTAAATGATGGGACTTCATTAATGTGATTAATGAAAGAAAAGAAACCTAAGATGTTGTGGAATCGAATTTTCAAAAAAAAACAGGTAGCTACAGTTCTTGCTTTGCATCGAGGTGTTCCTTGCAGAACATCCTGCACCTTATTCGATGAGGAAAGGGCCGAGATCCCTTCACCGGGAGTGACCCCATTAGAAATAACTGGCAGATGCTACACACTCGGTTTGTCTTTTAATTGCTTCAATAGTTTCTGCTTTGCACAGTGATATATATGATATATCCCGCACCTCATTCGACGAGAAAAGGGCCGACGATCCCTTCACCGGGAGTGACCCCTTTAGCAAAACTAGAAAAGCCTAAAAAACACTCCATTTCAAAATTCATTTGATTCTACAACGATATCAAGTTCATTACGCAATAGGTTTTCAGAAAAACCTGTCGTAGCCCTCCGTCATTTCAGATAAGTACTATTTAGTATTCGTGCTGCGGTAGTTTGGCATGCGTCAAGGCGTAGTGTACGGTAGCTAACTAGTGCTTATCTGCTAGCATTCGATGCGATTGGATTAGGGTATTCGCACGGCGTTGTTTGGCATGCGTCAAGGGTCGTGCGGGTGGGTTTAATTCAATCAAGAAATTTACGGGTTGAACTTGACTAGCGGACTATGGGTTGTTTGGCATGCGTCAAGGTCATAGCACGCTAGGGGCAAAATATTATCGGGAATTTCAAGTGTTGAAATTTGCAATGAGATTGCATACCTTCTATGAGATAGTTGGATCCCGATACCCGCTGCGTGTAAGAGTTACTCCTGGGAGAGTTTTACACATTACAATTAGCCGATCAAGTAGGTGTCTAGAAAGGTGTCAACGGGGTTACGCCTCTGGGAAAACGAGGTTTACATTAATTAGGTTCGTGCGAAAGCACGGGGGACCTCCCTCAAAGTACCGACACTGGCCTGGCTGAAAGATTGGCGAACTTGTAGCGTGTAATTAATCCCGGCTAGTCTTTCCTTTTAGGGTTTGAAGGAAGATTTGATAAAAACAGTGGGAGCCATCCTGATTAGATAAAAAAAATAATCAATCTATTCTTGCAAGAGCGCACACAGAGTGTTTTCTTCTCTCTCTCTCTAGGTAGCGACCATATCACGCCTTAATCAAGATAATAATACGGATGTATTGACCGAACCTACTTGTTATACTGAGCTGAGGCACGTTGGTCCCGCTCCAACTTATAAATGTTATAAGACAGAACAGGAAATTGGGGAATACCAGAATTCCCATGCCGCCCAAACGAAGAAAATGCATGATGATGCATCATCTTCGGGTGTGTTCATTACATAGAACTGTTTCTCTGTATCCTCTACGTCCTGGGTATTTGATACCGGATCAGGATCCCAGATATGTAATCTGTTACATAGGGCTACAGAAAGGTAGAGAACCGAGAACGGGTGATAAGTTTCATGAGATAGAAAACGGTGCAAGTGTTGCAGCCAAGTATGTTGGTCACTATCACCCTGTATTCCAAATACATTGATTCTGAACGAATGTTATTAGATACCGAACCTGATATACAAAATCATATCAGTCTCTTTATTAGTAAAGAAATGATAAAATTTTGTATTGTTGGATAATGTTTTGAACATTTCCTATATCAAAAGTTGATCGGTTCAGGCACGTTATCTAAAAGCATTGATGTTCTAAATCAAACTATAGTTCTTAGTATACAGAACACACACAAGAGGAAGAGTTCAGAAATGAACGAATTCTTCTTGAGGTATTATAGACTAGGTCATATCAATGCGACCCGACTGGCTAAAGTTATATTTAGATGCATATTTAAATCAGTTTGAATTTACATCTTGTGAAACATTGCCAGTCATGTCACAAAGATTAGATGACCATAGCTCTGTTTATTGGAAACAGAGAAAGAGTTAGTAAACTCTTGGGACTGATACATGATGATGTATGTAAGGTCCCCTGTCTGCACATGCCAGGACCGGTTCTTTGTACTTCATTACATCCTCTGATAATCTCTTAAGATTCAGCTATATGTTCCTATTGAAAAATAAGTCCCAACCTTTTGAGATATTCACAGAATATAAGTTAGAAGTAGAGAACCAAAATACGGGTATAAGTATTATGTCCTTTGATGTGATCAAGGAGGAGAATACTTGAGCACGGAATTCTTGTACTTTTCTATAGGAGAATGAGATTCTCTCTCAGCATTACTCCTCCGTATACACCACAGCACGTCGGTGTATCGGGGCGGAGCAATCACACCCTATATGATAAGGTGTCTTCTATGATGAGTACTACTGAGTTACCTATTTCCTTTTTGGGAGTTATGCACTTGAGAAGCTGCATACCTATTGAATAGGGTTCAAATCAAATCAGTTGCCTACCACTTCATATGTGATATCGAAAGGGAAGAGCCCATATCTTAAGTTAGTTAAGATTTGGAGTTGTCCGGTCTATGTCTAAAAAGCAAGATCCGGAAAAGCTCGAGGCAAGGTCTGTTCTGTAGAACTGGAAAGGTTCCAGCTATACAAAATACAGCAGATGATTTGATAGAACCAAACGATTCAATAGTAACCAACGAACCTCAGTCTCTCCGCTGATCTAGCAGGGTTCCTCATACACCTGAAAGATACTTCGGTTTCTCTATGACAGTGGGAGCGAGGATTGCATCATGAGATGATGACCCAACTAGTTTCGAGCTGGCCATCAGGAGTGGGACTCTGTAAGAATGGCTGGATGCTTAGCGATCTGAGATGGAATCCTTATACACCAACAAAGTATGGACTTTAGTTGCTTTATCTGAAGGGTTAAATCCCCATCAGGAGCAAGTATATCTTGAGAAGATTACTTGATGTACTTGGAAAGGTTGAGATTTTTAAAGCTAGACTTGTTAAAGTTTTGCATCATTGACCAGGTATGGAATTTGTTGAAACCTTTTCTAAGTAGCTATGCTTAAGTCCATCCAGATCCTACTTGCCATGGCTACATACCATGACTACGATATCTAGTGGTTGGGTGTCATGACTGCTTTTCTAAAATGATGTTTCAGAAAAGAGAGTCTGTAAGTACACAGTCAGAGGGCTTCGTAGACAGTGGGAGCAGCGGAAACGTGTGCAAGATGTTTTATGTGATAAAGCAGGCATCGCGGAGTTGGAACATCTGTTTTGATGTATTTGTCAAAGAGTTTGACATCATCAAAATGGTAGATGAACCTTGTATAAACAAAAAGGTAGTAGGGAGTATGGTGACGATCCTCGTAGAGTACGTGGATGACATACTCTTGATAGGGAAGGAGTTTCCTATGCTACGCTCGATCAATCTCCGCTTATCACAATGATTCTCCACATAGGATCAAAGTGATACCTCCTAAATCCTGGGTTTTGGATCTATGAGATAGATCTAATTGGATGTTAGGATACTCACTAGTTGTAGTGAGATGGTATCAGTTGATCCTAGGGAGAATCACTGGAAAGGTTCCAGAGTGATAAGGATCATTGAAAGTCAGTCACAGGCATTGTCTTTACCCTCAGTAAAGGGACGATATGTTGGAAGAGTTCCAAGCTAGATACCGTGGCAAACTAGATGATAAAGGCTGGATACATCGCTACTTAAGATGCTACCAAAGAGGCTGTCTGGGTGTATATTAGTTTACGAGATGAACTTAGTTCCTCCCATTGTGTGACAATGGAGTTGTGGCTTATGCCAAGGAACGTCCGTCCCATAAGTGATCCAGACATATTCTGAGGCAGCATCACCTGATCATGGAGATAGTTGATCTCCAGGGTGATCGAGGTTAGGAGAGTAGACTCAGAGGACAACACGGCGGATCCACTCACAAAGGCTTTTTCCCAGAGAGAGACTTTTATGGGATGGTTGAGTATGAGATACTACAACCACTGCTATCAGTTGGCCCTAGTGCAAGTGGGAGATTGTTAGTTATATGTATGCCCTAGAGGCCATTACTATACATACGATGTATATTGTAGTGGATGCTTGGACATATATAGGGAGGACTTTCTTGCTCGACATGATAGTATGCTATCTGGTTGCTCTTTACCTTAACGTGTACACTGATTGTCTCTCTGTTACATGTTGGTAAAGCCTTTAGGATGTGTACTTGACTACTTGGACTATGATGCGGATCATACTAGTGGGGACAAGGTAGTCCATAAGTACATCCTTCAATATCCCTAGTCGTAGGTGTATCGAGACGGGGCATCGATATACCAGAGTAGACTAGCGTATACCTTCTCGACCCATACAGATGGGCGATGGATGATCCCATATCCATTGGTGTTTGACATCAGAGATGATATACGGGTGCTCAGTGGAGACTGGGTACACTGGACGGACTCGCCGAGAACTCCCAGATGGTATTATACCTTACGTCAGATGGCAGTTCTCTGGTGACACTGGTACAGGTTAGTCTCTAGACCCGAGATCGTCATAGAGTCTTGTGTGATTCCCATTGTGCTTTGATTTCCACCTTACCACGTCCAAGAGGGCGTGCAAAACGGTGGTTTTTGGGTACAGTCCCGAATCACATGGAGGCAATGAGCGATAGGAGGGGATTCGTCTTTCCCGGTATAGAGAGTTGATGTTGCGCTGTGTTCGATTGGCTATAACCGGAAATCCCTGGCCAGGGTTGCTGAGATTTACTGGTAAGTGTTACCAGTAGTTTCTTAAACTGTTATAGACCTCATATCGACACGACTTATCGAGCTATTGGGGTCTGACGTTTACCACCCCTAGGCGAGATATGCGACATATCAGACGACGATACCGGACTGTACGGTAAGTGTTACTGGTTGGATTCACAGGAGTGTGAGCGGGTTTGCTCGTTGATCTTCTGATCGCTCAATACCCGGGTGGCCGTTACGTTTAGCAGACCGCTTGCTGCTTGTGGGTGTTTGATATGATCATCACCTACTGCCGGCGTATTGACGAGTCTTTAGAGTCCTACACAGAGGTTTCCTGGCTCAAGCGAAACGAAATAGGAGCGCATATGAGATATGTGCGGGACCGAGAATAATACCAGTATGTGATACTGTATTCTATTCTTTTGATATGTATCATGGGACGGTTATATGTGATATAGCCGGGTTACCGAATCAAATGTTGATTCGATATATTGATACACTTGATATTAGTCAATATATGCAATATGACCGGATCATTAAATTAAGTGCTGACTTAATGATTTAATGTATAATTATATATTTGATATATTACTTTACATTAACTAGTATTTGTTCACTTAAGATTGATTTTCTCACTTGATGTGCACAAGTAGTATATGTGATATATTTTTGTGCACTTGTTTGTATCATGTTTGATGATACATGCAAACTTGGGTGTATGTTTGCTTTAAACTATGATTAGGTTAATGGTTAGGGTTTGATTTATTTGTTTTATTTATTTTCTTTATTCATTTTGGAAAAAATAAAATGGAGGCTTGTTTTGTTTTACCCTTGAAGCTTCTTGAAGCTTCATGAAGCTTTGAAAGTCTACCATTTTGTTTTTATCCTAAACCTAACCATTACCTAAACCCTAGTTTATTCTCTACATGAGTTTACTAACCCATGGTTGCTAAATGATAACCATCACTTGATTTTCTTTTGGAACATAATTCATTATTCTTTTTCTTTCTTCTTCTTCATCTTCTTCATGAAGAAAAAGCAAAGCTTTCTTGAAAATTGTCAAGTGATGAAATCAAGTGAGAAACCCAAATCCAAAGTGAACCCACTTCCTATTTCTTCATCCTCTACCACTTGCCATGTTGTATAGGGTGTTTTCTTCACAAGCACTACTACAAATAAGGGTTGCCCCTATGGATTTATCGGTAGGGGCAACCCACCGTCCCTACGGATATGTACGTAGGGGCGAAAAAAGACCCCGTAGGTGCAAAGGCCGCAGGTGCAAGTTGAGGCCCTGAACTTGCCCCTACGGGCAAATTTTAGCCCCTACGGATATCTCTGTAGGTGTTATAGCCCCTACGAAGTACTCCGTAGGGGTAATCAAATCATATATGTTTTTTTTTTTTGAATATATTGTATATACCTACGGATAAAGCCGTAGGTCCTTATTCTACCCCTACGGATAATCCGTAGGGGATAGAAAGTGGCCCCTACGGATAAGTCCGTAGGGGCACTCCTAACACCCTGCACTGAGATCGGGGGAGAAAATATCAGGAAACCTGATATTTTGCCCCTACGGATAAATTCGTAGGGGATAAACATTGGCCCCTACGGACATATCCGTAGGGGCACTCCCAACACCCTGCACTGATATCAGGTGGGGAAATATCAGGTTTCCTGATATTTTGCCCCTACGGATATGCCCGTAGGGGCAACATATATACCTACGGCTTAATCCATAGGTACATATTGTCTGTATTTTTTTTAAAAATAGGCTGCTAGATTTTTTCCCGCCCTGTGCACAATACTATATACATCAATCAAATCATATATTGCAGTATTCATAATCACATCTCACGCATATATATAATATACAAAAGAAACCCAAAAACTGAATATGATATAAATACAAACCAATATCAATATCGTTTCAAAATATAGTACAATGTGATATAAATACATGTTTCAAAAAATAAGAACCAAAAAGCTACCCTAGTTCGGTCCAGCTCCACCTCCGAATAACGTTAGAATAACGCGCGCCTGCTCCTCGGTCAATACACTCTGCAATACTACATATAAGGGAGTCTGAGCGGCATGTGGAGCTGGCGATGTGGTCTGCGCAGCCGCCGTCGAGGTAGTCGCTTGCGGAGCCGCGGCTGCGGGAGTCTGAGTGGGCGGTGGAGCTACAGGAGCTGTCTGCGGAACCGCAGCCGATGTAGTGGCTTGTGGAGCCGCAGCCGAAGGAGATGCATGTGGAGGCTCGGCCGATCTACCCTGTCGCGTCTGGACATAACGTGTGTAAGAAGCGTGTAAGAACTGTGTATTATTCGAATTCGTTTCATTATTATGTTATTTCGAAACCCTGTTTGGATATCTAGTTTGGAAAAGCGTTGTTTACTTTAATTACATATGTATGTATGATTAATCAAACTTAAGTCTAAAACCAAATAAGCTCAAGCTACGTACTAATTATGGATATGTTGATATGTATATAATATGAAATGATATTTTACTATAAAGTACTATACATACCAGCATCTCCTTCAACTCCTGAACGGTGGCCCTCAAGCTATCCAGTTCCTGATGGACATGCCGGTCACTGGAGACGGAGGAAGTAACCGCCGGGGTGGAGTCCAACCTCATATGGGCCCTGCTAGGGCCCAATCCCCGGCCTCTCTCCCAACCTCCGTGGTGCCCTCCGTGTGCGGCGTCCAGAACTGGGGTCAGCAGCCTCGGATCGTTCTGTCCGGTAAAATCGATCCCCGAGGCCTGGGCCTGCTCAACCACCCGCTCCTACACCCACATTAAGCAGTAAAGTATAAGTATAAAATTTAAACTTGAAACTTCCAAAACTAAAATTTCAAATTTGGATAGAAAAAATATTAACACTTACGCAGTACTCCTGGGTAGCGACGTCGGGACATCGAAGCTCGCCCGTGGCGGGATCTGTCGAGGTGCCGTGGACGGCAAGATATGCGGACAGCACGCTTGGTGTACCACCTGACGCCACGGTCCGAGATGTCTGCAATATTAGAAAGTAACTCTTAATATTAGAAATATTAGAGAATAACTCTTAATATTGCAGAATATTAGAGAATAACTCTTAATTTACCGATAACTCCATGGCTCGAGTAATGTTCCTCGAGCCACCTGTGTAAGTGGGGCGACCCCTCTTCGCCGACTTCCTGTTCTCCGTATTCTGAGCGGCCTGTTTCTGCACAATGCATTAACATTTAGTTTTCTAATTAAGAAACACAAAGAAATAAATTATATCATAAATAATGAATTAAATTTAAAATACATACTTGTTTGCGTTCGGAGTCGAAATAAGCGCACAATAGAGGCCATGTCTCTACGTCGACTCTCGCAAACGCCGGAGTAGATAGGAGGGCCGCTCTCTCTGCCTCGGGGGTCGCTATCCACAGGGAGTAGCAGTCGGCCTTCAGCTCATTCCTGTTGTATCGGACCTTGGCCTGCATGTTCTTCATCAGGCCATTGTACAGAGCATGAAGGTCGAGCACCCTCACCGGGTGATCAGGGTCGGCTACAGGCTGAAAATCGTAATCCAACTGAAAATACAAAAAAAAACATTGTTATTAGATTGCAAGTGTTAATAATAAATATATTGGATAGATCAAATGAAAATATATATTAATACATACCCGAGCCTGATCAAAGAAGAGGGCGAATGAGCGCTGGTGCTGTTCGCCCCACTCAACGTGAAGTGGATAGTTCTTCACGATCCGGCTCTCGTCCCCCAAATACTTGCCGAACCTCTCGGCATGAGGACCGGTATAGCGATAGTCAAGGGTAAAAAATAGGGGGAATGCTGCCTCCCCCCTAGCTCTATCAGGCCTCAGCCTATGGGACTGATTCGGGCCTCGAGTCCCCCTCTGGGGATGGAGAGGCCCTGCGTCTGCACGAAATATCAAGACAATCAATAATAAGACAAAGTTGTATTAAGAAATCAAGGTTAAACAAAAATTCAAGTGTGATATATACCTCCGGTGAATAGCGCACGAGCCTGGGCCCGAGCAGCAGCACGAGCGGGACGATAGTTCCTCCGGTGAGGAACAACCGGGGTCCCGGACCCGGACGCATCCCCTCCAACTATAAAATAAATATCGACGCTAAATCTCCATGAAGTTCATATTTATTCTATAGAGCATATGTAAAATAAATAAATATTTTAAATTTATTCATACTAACCTGCAGACGATGCGGAGGGTATGGAAGCGGCAAGAGTGGCCCCTGTGGAAGGTGTGGACGCACCACCTATAATTAGACAATTAAAAATAGATTTTATAAGTAATTGCAAAAAGAATGTGTAGATCAATAATATAACGTTCTAAATCAATATGCATGCACTATAGGACATATAAACATACCCGCAGGTGCGGTGGTGTCACTACCTACAGCTAGACAATAATAAAAATTGCTAAGTAAGAGAAAAAGGAATGTGTATATTTATGATATAGCATTCTAAATCAATATACATACACTATATGATATATAAACATACCTGGAGGAGCGGGGGTGGCCTCTGTCCCAGATGTGGACGCAGGACCAACAACTAGACAATTAAAAATAGATTTTATAAGTAATTGCAAAAAGAATGTGTAGATCAATAATATAACGTTCTAAATCAATATGCATGCACTATAGGACATATAAACATACCCGCAGGTGCGGTGGTGTCACCACCTACAGCTAGACAATAATAAAAATTGCTAAGTAAGAGCAAAAGGAATGTGTATATTTATGATATAGCATTCTAAATCAATATACATACACTATATGATATATAAACATACCTGGAGGAGCGGGGGTGGCCTCTGTCCCAGATGTGGACGCAGGACCAACAACTAGACAATCAAACATTGACAATATAAGTAATTTTGACATAAACATGCATGAATATCTGTAATATTACATTGAAAATGGATATGCGTGCAGTATACCTGGAGGTGTGGCAAAATCCACACGGAAGGAGGCATCCGAAGGGGTCTCCGATCTGGGTGCAAGACCGGCCCTCTGAAGCTCCCTACGGAGCTCTCCGGGCGGCAGAACCGCTCTGCCTCTGCTTCTGCCTCTGCCGCAGCTGGAGCTCCTGCCGCCCCTCGCTGCTCCCGACATCGTCATCAAATCTAGATAAACGGTTCGTGGACGCATTAGACAATTATTAAAAGTATTGACTATATATGATCTAGAGCGTAAAATGTGAAGTAATAATATAACATTACTGATAACCTTTTTCGTTTCGTGGGCGCATCATACATATCTACTTGGATTTCATCGTCGATGTCATTTCTAACCCACGTAACTTCATGATCGGTCGAAGACAACCCGTCCTTCGAAACAGACGGTCGGAGCACTTTAAGCCTTCTCTCTTCTTCGTCCTCATCGCTGTCCTCGTATTCTGGGACATCGTAGACATCTCTAGGTTTCCATCGGCATACAACACTCCACCCCGGATGCTTCAAACACTGTGAGTAGTATACTTGGAACGCTTGGTTCGGAAAGATAAACGGATCGTCCTGACCGTAAAATCGAAGTGTGTTCACACTGGTCAATCTATATTCATCTTTCCAAGTCCCAAGACTGCTTCTCCACCTGTCTGTATCGGTTCGCGGATCGTACCAAGTACAGTGGAATATATAAAAGGGTTCTGATCGTCCGGGATAGTGGATGCCGAGTATACAATTTAAGTACCCATAGTAAATCACACCATCCGATCCTACCGTCGCAATCCCACTATTCTGAGTGATTCTAGATGTTTCTATGTCCTTAACTTCGAATTTGTATCCAAGGACACCAAATCCTTTGTAATATGCAACCTCCATACTAGGAAATTGAGCTAAACATCTTGAATCACTCTCAAATGATGCAGACAAGTTCGGATCGTGGATCTAACAAAACAAATTTTACGATAAATACATAACGATACAAGTTTAGATTAAAACTGATAGCAATAAAATGTAATTCGAATAACTTACATGCTCTGTGACCCAATCACAAAAATTATCCTGATGGTATTTTTCCAAACGCTCTTCGTTCCAATCAGGATGCCCCTCACGTACACTCGTTAAAATGAGTTCTGTTTTCGACAAATAATTGTGACATTAATATTATGTCATTTCATACACACACAAACACAGATATACCAATTAATCCAAAAGAACTTACTCTCTAATTTGTTCAAGACATGCGCAATTAAGCAAGATAAACCGGTATATCTTGTTGATAAACATAGTGTCTACCCTCTTATACTCGGCTTTACCATATGGCCCGTCTTGAATTCTTCGTGGTCGGTTAAGCCTTGTCTCAATGTTCTCGTCCAGATAGCGGGAACAAAATGTGGTTGCTTCATCAAGAAGATAACCTTGCATGATAGAACCCTCTGGTCGATTTTTATTGCGTATATACTTCTTAAGAGTGTAATTGTACCTAATGAGAATATGTTGAATAAATAAACACGGGCATACAGGACAAAAATAAAATTATAAATTGCGCGAAACGAAAAATTACACATACCTCTCGACGGGATACATCCATCGATATTGTACCGGTCCGGCTAACTTCGCCTCAGTTGCAAGATGAACCGTCAAGTGTATTATGATATCGAAGAATGACGGTGGGAAAATACGCTCAAACTTGCAAAGTATCAACGCAATAGAATTTTCTAGTTTATCCAGCGTCGCAACCTCCAGTGTTTTAGCACACAACTCCCGGAAAAAACAACATAGGTCGTTGATTACTAGACCAACCGAGTCGGGAGAGAAGTCCTGAGGGCTAATGGAAGAAGGTGCTCCACGATAACATGGTGATCATGACTTTTCAGCCCATCGATCTTGCCCTTCACAATTTTTATTTTCTTGCTGAATGATCCTGAGAAACCTGTGGGGACTTTCAAATCATGCAACACCTGCAGGAATCTTTTCTTCTCCGGTTGTGACATATGATAAGCGGCATTGGGAAGTACAAACTTGCCCGGTTTACCCGCTACCGGTTTAGGGTGCAGTTCACTTCTTATTCCCCACTCTTGTAGATCCATCCGGGCATTCATGTTGTCTTTCGATTTCCCGTCTTTACACAGAAGCAAGTTAAGTATGTGCTCTGACACTCCCTTCTCTATATGCATGACGTCCAGACAATGACGCACTGAATTTGTAGACCAGTATGGAAGCTCGAAGAAAATGCTTAACTTGTTCCAATATTGTGGTTTGACCTGTCTCGTCGGATCCATCCCGAATTTCACGTTATTGTAACCATCCCATTTAGCAGTCACGTCCTCTCCGGACAATGGGGATGGAGGCCCAAGAAGCTCCTGATGACCATCAAAGTGAACCGTGTCTAACCTATAGGGGTGGTCTGGAGGCAGAAAACATCGATGGCCGCAATAACAAACCTTCCTGCTAAAATTCAAAAATTTTGATGTTGTGTGTTCATGGCAATGAGGACATGCTTTGTGACCCTGTACAGACCAACCTGATAGCATTCCATACGCAGGAAAGTCATTAATTGTCCACATTAAAGCCGCATGCAGTATGAAGGTTGTATTTGTGTTTGAATCATATGTCTCTACACCATCAATGAACAAAGTTTTCAGCTCCTCGATCAGAGGTCGGAGATAGACGTCGATATTGTTCCCCGGTGAGTTTGGTCCGTCGATAAGAAGAGGCATCATAAAGTATGATTGGTCCATAGCCAACCAAGGCGACAGATTATAAATTATCATTACAACGGGCCATGTACTGTGACTTCCAGCCATATAGTTGAATGGGCAGAAGCCATCGGCAGCCAGTCTGAGCCGGACATTGCGAGGATCACTACTGAATATTGCGTGCCTCCTATCGAAATCCTTCCATGCCGGTGAATCTCTTGGATGACTCATTTTTCCATTTTCGCTTGGAGGAGCACGGTGATGCCAAATCATTGCCTCGGCTGTTTTCTTGCACCTGAATAGCCTCTGTAGCCTCTGTGTTATGGGAAAATATCGTGCTATCTTCACAGGTATATCAGGCTTCTTATCAGAATCTTTCGGCTTATACCTGGCCTCTCCGCATGTTGGACACTCTTTCAAATCTGAATTCTCTTTCCGGTACAACACGCAATTTTTAGGACATGCTTGAATCTTCTCGCACTTTAGACCCAAATCAGACATCATTTTCTGGGCTTCGTACCAGCTTTCGGGCATATTATTTCCCGGAGGCATAGAATCTTTCAAGAACGAAAGAAGCATTGTGAATGACTTGTTGCTCCATCCATTTAGGCACTTAATTTGGAAAAGTTGGACGAACCATGAGAGGGTGGAATACTTCGCATTCTCATAAATTGGTTTTCTAGCATCATTCATGAAATTTTCATATTTATCCGCACGCGGTCCTTGACCGGAAGGAATGTCATCTTCGGTACGAATAGATTCACCTAGGGCAGCCTCTACCATATCCTCCATTTCTTCTGATGGAAATAAATTTCCGTATCCTGCCGTATTACCGAATTCTTCTTCTTCTCCTGCCGCATTATCGTGTTCTCCTTCTTCTTCTACCGTAGTACTGCATTCTTCTCCTTCCCCGTGATATTTCCAAGTTGAATAAAGTCTAGTAAACCCATGTTTTACAATATGAAGCTCTGCCAATTCTACCTTCTGCCAGTACTTATTGCCACATCTATCGCACGGACATAGAATCTTCTCTATTATGATCTTATTATGTGCTCGTGCAAATTCAAGGAAAGCAGCAACTCCTGCGACAAACTTAGGTTGCATACGTTGTTTCCAATCCACATACATCCAGTCCTTAACTCTGACGTACTCATGGGCCATGTTAGACTGAATAACATATAAATTGTAGGTTATGCTGACTATATTGAGAAATATAAGAACGGGATAGTTACTGACAAAGGAGAAAATCCGTGTATATGCTTTGTGTGTGCGTTTGTCGTTGAAAAGAATAAATTATCGCACGTTATGTTGACCGATAGACGGGGACTTAGTGGCGCTTTTAGTTTCATATATGGGTATCGATGGGAATATGAAGGTTTCATATTATCATATATTGGTTTTAACCCGAACATCTCGAATCGCTCTCTGATTATGCGTTTGTATGTATGTGTTCCGGCTGTCGGGGGTAGGCTTCTATCCCATTAAGAATGTATAGAGCGAACGCCCATCACTTGTGCTTTCAACCGTTTCGAGTAAATTTCGGCAGCACCTCCCCGCTGTTCTCCGAGTACACTGTAATAGAATAGATAATCATTTCAAAGCTGTGAAACAACGTTGAAATGAACATCTAATCTATCTTTGTACACGGAGAACCAGCGGAAAGATACCGACGAAATATCTCGAAACGGATGAAAACACAAGTGAATGAAAACGTTTGCTTTATACATTCTTAACTTGTCCACACGGGACAAATCTATGGGTTACCATACGATTGAAATTTCACGTAGCGTAGACTATACGACGGTTGTTAGTATCGAGCTATACTGTCCGATATTTAACAACCTTCATATAGTTCTAGGTCACGACGAGCATCGCACGTATGTTAACCGATAGACGGGGACTAAGTGGCGCTTTTAGTTTCATATATAGGTATCGATGGGAATATGAAGGTTTCATATTATCATCGAGTATCATATATTGGTTTTAACCCGAACATCTTGAATCGCTCTCTGATTATGCGTTTGTATGTATGTGTTCCGGCTGTCGGGGGTAGGCTTCTATCCCATTAAGAATGTATAGAGCGAACGCCCATCACTTGTGCTTTCAACCGTTTCGAGTAAATTTCGGCAGCACCTCCCAGCTGTTCTCCGAGTACACTGTAATAGAATAGATAATCATTTCAAAGCTGTGAAACAACGTTGAAATGAACATCTAATCTATCTTTGTACACGGAGAACCAGCGGAAAGATACCGACGAAATATCTCGAAACGGATGAAAACATAAGTGAATGAAGACGTTTGCTTTATACATTCTTAACTTGTCCACACGGGACAAATCTATGGGTTACCATACGATTGAATTTTCTCGTCGCGTAGACTATACGACGGTTGTTAGTATCGAGCTATACTGTCCGATATTTAACAACCTTCATATAGTTCTAGGTCACGACGAGCATCGCACGTATGTTAACCGATAGACGGGGACTAAGTGGCGCTTTTAGTTTCATATATGGGTATCGATGGGAATATGAAGGTTTCATATTATCATCGAGTATCATATATTGGTTTTAACCCGAACATCTCGAATTGCTCTCTAATTATGCGTTTGTATGTATGTGTTCCGGCTGTCGGGGGTAGGCTTCTATCCCATTAAGAATGTATAGAGCGAACGCCCATCACTTGTGCTTTCAACCGTTTCGAGTAAATTTCGGCAGCACCTCCCCGCTGTTCTCCGAGTACACTGTAATAGAATAGATAATCATTTCAAAGCTGTGAAACAACGTTGAAATGAACATCTAATCTATCTTTGTACACGGAGAACCAGCGGAAAGATACCGACGAAATATCTCGAAACGGATGAAAACACAAGTGAATGAAGGCGTTTGCTTTATACATTCTTAACTTGTCCACACGGGACAAATCTATGGGTTACCATACGATTGAATTTTCTCGTCGCGTAGACTATACGACGGTTGTTAGTATCGAGCTATACTGTCCGATATTTAACAACTTTCGTATAGTTCTAGGTCACGACGAGTATCGCACGTATGTTAACCGATAGACGGGGACTAAGTGGCGCTTTTAGTTTCATATATGGGTATCGATGGGAATATGAAGGTTTCATATTATCATCGAGTATCATATATTGGTTTTAACCTGAATATCTCGAGTCGCTCTCTAATTATGCGTTTGTTGTGCATTCGTGTTGTATGTGTAACATGATTTTAAACCATTGAGATCAAGATTGATAGAACTGATCATCCTACATTGCAATAGCATTCATCAACCAAAAACTATTATTGCAATGGTATACATCTATAACAATCAACAATTAAAACTACAAATATAGGATACTGATATCATAAAGCGTTATGAGACACGTCATCTGCCACGTGTCGTGATCATGGAAATCGCTAATATTGAGCATCATCAAGATTAGATTATGGTTTTGAAGCAAGTTATTGAGCATCATGGATTGATTGTCAAGTGTTGATTTTTATTTCAACACTTGACAGAATGAAAATCATAAATACAGTTGCAAAATGTGTTCCTCACCCCCATAAAGTGGATCTTAACAATCCAGACAAGACCATCATTGTTCAAATTGCCAAGGTAGACATAATCTCAGCAGTTATTTACGGTTGCTAGCTTGTATTGCTTGTTGCTATTCTTTTTTTTTCCTTGTCCTTTCTTTCTTTCTTTTTTTTTGGGGGTGGGGGGTTGTGTTTGAAAAGTTTTAACCAACTCACTGCTATTTCTAGGCAATGCAGGAATATAACTAGTTTTATCCCCCAAAAGAAAGAGCTTCAGGCTTCATGAGTCAAGCGATGTGTACGTATAATTATAGGATTTTCTTGCTAGCGGTTCATTTACAACTATTCTTTAGTCTATATACCTAGCATCTGCTACTAGATATTACATCTTGCATCAACACCCTGCATGTTAAAATCAAAATCGATTATTTTTTTCTTGATCTTTTTCTGATTTTCTACCATCTGTGTCGAGTAAATTATGATTAACATTGTATTTGTCAACTAATCAGAATAGCCATTCAACCAGCCCCACCGTAACCCTAACCCCAGCCCTACTACCGTAACCCTAACCCCAGCCCCACCGTAACCCTAACCCCAGCCCCACCCCAGCAGCAGCCGAACCCCAACCCTACCCCTACCCCGACCCCGACCCCGACCGCCACCGCGACCCCTGCCCAACCCCAACTCTCGCGCGCGCAACCCAGACCCAGCCATGAACCCTAAGCCCAAAATAATCCAAAAATGCTTTAATTTACCTCGAGATTTATACCTGAACGACTGCTGGTAGGCTGGAGCGACGACGGTGGCGACTTGGCGACGAAACCGGCGGTGGCGACGACGGTGGCGACGAAACAGGCGCTGGCGACGACGGTGGCGACGAAACCGGCGGTGGCGACGACGGAGGCGACGGTAGCGACGACGGAGGCGATTTGGGGTTTTTTCTCGCGCGCGATTGAGAGAGAGAGAGAAAGTGAGCGTAGGCGATCGATCTGGGGTTTTGTTAAATAGATATTTACTTGCCCCTACGGATATACCCGTAGGTCCTTTATTTGCGGCTCCGTAGGGGCAAACACCAAATTAAGAATTAATATTTTTATTCTTGGACGTCTGTGCCCGTAGGGGCAACCTTTTAGCCCTACGGATTAATCCGTAGGGCCAAGTAAAATCTGCCCCAACGGATATTTTCATCCGTAGGGGCAAACCCCTATTTTACTAGTGAAGGTTCATGACCAAGTGAAGATGGGGTTTGAGTTTGAGTCGCCTCGACGTAGATCATCTTCGGCATCGAAGTCAATGACCTAGCCCGCTCATTTCTCCGATGAAACCGAAGCTAGAGTCCGGGATCCCGATGATCGCAGCGGAGGGACGTCATCTCGGAGCTAAAGAAGCGGTGGAGCGGATCTACAAAGGTTGTAGTCCCTTTCACTTAGCAATAAAGTTGTTTACTTGCTTGGTTTTCGCTTTTACCTCTAGTTAACGATCTAGCATTAGGGTTTCTCGGCATATAATTTTTGAATTTGGCATGGTTGATGCCTTGTGGAACCTCTTGAGTGTGCCTAGGAACCCTACAAAGGGTAGGTACGGGTGGGTTCAAATTAACCTGGAAAATGACGGGTAGAACTTGACATATGACTTATGATTTGTTGGCCAAAGTGAAGGTCATAAGAGCATGGGGCAAAAATCCACATCGGGAGTTTCTAAAGAAACTGAAACTTGCTAGTGCTGCATACCATTTGGAGTGTGATGATTCT